>JAVHKZ010000018.1:32500000-35000000 GCA_035079395.1 Aspidiotus destructor | reverse complement strand
GTCTTTTGTGCCACCCTATATAGTCAAAGTGACTGCGATGCTTTCATTTTTCTTCGTGTTGATGCGTCATTATTGCCAAAACGCAGAACTTGAAATGAGATCAATATGCGCGAGTGATAAAAATAGGACCGCCATCATCTTGATGAAGTTGTAGGAAGAGCCAAAAGATGAAGCAAACAAGGTATAGATTTGTGCAGACGCCTGGACGTCAAGTCCAGAATTGGTAGTACCTAGAGCTGAGGTATAAATTTCGACAGTGAAAATTTTCCAAGTCTCAAGATTATGGTTGCACGGCCGCCCGGACTCCCGGCCGGGTCGCAAATTTCAAAGTTGCGGTGGGGTTTAGAAAAGGCATGAAACATGTCAGAATTTCAAATATCTTTTTTAGTTTTGAACTGGAACAACTTATTCGTTGTACGTATTATGCTTATGATTACCAAAGCATTGGTATCCTTCACTTTGCATGAATAACAAAGTTCCAAGTCCTTCCAAACAACATGACGAAAACTTCTCACATTTAACGCCTGATGGCCACTGTTTTGAAATTGTATTTTTATTAAAAAGTAGCAAGAATTATTTTCCCCATAAAAATTAAGTAATCAAAATTTCAGAAGTCTTCTATTATTTATTCTGTAAAGACTGTTTCTAGTTCGTTGAAGTTCTAAGGTTACGCACGTCAGTTGTACAATTTCCATAAAAATGAACTTTTACAAACATCAATGTTTCTACTATTATATCACACTTTCTTCGTATTTTCGTACAACTCAGAAAAATAATAAATCAGCAACGAATTAAACTAAATAATAATGAAATGAATTTTCAATTTCTCGTTTCCAACCTATACACAGTACCCATCGTCTTGGAATTTACTCAGGGACAGGTTGTACTCTAGGCACGTACGCTGCCCATCCTATTTTAGGTTTTCTGACTAAAACGAAGGAGTATGACCCCTC
Organism: Aspidiotus destructor; assembly: GCA_035079395.1. Lineage (NCBI taxonomy): Eukaryota > Metazoa > Arthropoda > Insecta > Hemiptera > Diaspididae > Aspidiotus > Aspidiotus destructor. The sequence continues at coordinate 34,999,047 of JAVHKZ010000018.1, read as the reverse complement.
CGCTGCCTTACACACAAAACCTAGTACAAGCATGCCCCTACTTGAATTTTCATTTGAGATTATTCTATAAACTTTCGTGTCACCGGGGTCAGCGGCCGATAATGCATTGTCGGAGAGTCCGAAAAATACTTTAACTTGATCGACGACGTGCTTTGTATTCAATTGACCGCATATGTTTGTACGTTGTGCCGCGTCATATCCACTTGTATTGTCTCCCACAGCATTTTTTACGTCCTCTGGCAGCTCCTGAATTGTGCCTGAGAATTATAGAATTTGTTATCAAGTTTCTACTCATCAGTCACGATCAAGCTTGCCCTTCTTTTTCTGCAGCGAATGACATGAAGCTTGAAAAAGTTCTGTGACAGATTTGACCAGAGGTAAGATGAAAACGCAAAATTTTGCCTTTTCTCGGGGAGGTTTGAACCTCGGATCTCTCGCATACGAGGTAATAGCGAAATGATTCAAGCATCAGAGTAAAGAAATATTATTGAATTTTTGTTTCTTTAATACTTCTCTCTTTCCTCCGATTAGTATTTTTTATGAACATCCGTTCACGTGAATTTAACAGAACGATTTACTCATGGATCTACTTAAACATCACCTACCTAATAATTTCATTTCTTGGACAACGATTGCTTGGTCTTCACTTTTGCATTGAACTTCAGTTTTCAACATCCACGACCCGATTAGAACTAGTAAGAATGAAAAGTTGAACTGACACATTCTGCTCACTAAAAAAAATAATATAATGTAAATACCAGTACATAAATAGTGTCGCAAGCCTTTGAATCACTACATATTCTATGAACAGAAAATCTGTTTGATGAAGGGACCATCTACCGTCCCTCTAGCCAATAGTGGTTCTGAGGAGGACGGGGGCAGAATTTTAAAATTTTATTCCATACGTTTTTTATTTCACTTCGAAATCATTGAAAATTTGACTATTTTTAAACGTAAAATTTTTTTGGAGCGAAAATTCGGATTTCTGCTTCTATACCGCCTTCCATTAAACCTTTCTGTACAACATTTTCAGAGATCGAAAAAATTCGTTCGAGAAACTTTTTTATGAAGTCATTCCATGTCATTCGTTATAACGACTACCCATGCACGCCCGACAAGCATGGCGTAGTGACCGCTGGTATACCGAACCTTGCAGGGTATTTGGGGATGTATATGCAATTTATCGTAAACCGTTTCGGAGTTCGCCAACGGGCAAAGCACACCCTTAACAAAGTAGCCTGACGGAGAGACTGCATTTATAATTGAAAAATTTGCATGAGAGAGAACGAGGTATCGTTACCCTCCCCACCATTTTAGATCCTTAGAATATTGTACACTGATAATTCACTAGCCTATGACGTCATCAGTGAAGTCCATGAGTAGATAAAGATGTATTTCTTAATGGTAGTCGGATGGCATGGAAGTCGTGATCACCTAGTTCATGGAAGAGGTTTCTGCTTTAGCTTGTATACCTGAGCTACTAAGTTCAGCTGATAAGTCTGTGTGAATTGACGTTCGCCTTGTGTTTCCAAATAATTTTTTCGATATAGATCGTACTTTCGAAGACTCAATACTTTCACCCTCCCATAAAACGGATTCTTTGTTAAAATTTCGATTTGTAAGCTATATTATGATAGGAAGGAGACTTGGAAAAATTTCGATTTTTGAGCTTCCATGATACTTAAAAACTGGTCTGCGGAAGATTTAGAATATACTAAGAACTACGTATGTGACTAAAGTTGAAAAAAAGAAGAAGAAGAACTTCGAACTTGGAGTAACCTATCTCTGAAAGGAGAGAGACGTGGAAAAATTTTGACTTTTGAGCTATCACATAGTAGTTGGATTTGGACTTCGAGAAATTTTGAATATGGAGCTACCTACGCTCGTATATGACAGATGTTGGAAAAGAAAAATATTCGTACACGGAGTTATATAATATAAAGGAAGGAGAGTTGGAAAAATTTTACTAATCAGAGTTGGACTTCAAAAATTTCTACGATCAAAGGACTTGTATAATTGGAAAAAATTTTGATTATGAAGTTAAGTCAGAAAAGAAATCAGAAAAATTGAGACTTTTTGGAACGACAATTTCTTATTCAATCCCGAATTACTTACATCAAAACTAATTCGCCTTATAGAATAGGTTCCCTGAGTTAAGAAAGCCGTCGTTTTCCAAAAGACCAAAAATCACTCCTATACCTCTTGTTCCTTCTCCTTGCCGTAAAAATTGGTGAGCTAACTTCAAAATCAAAGATTGTGAGTTGAATCCATCATAAAGAGGTGCACGTTTCCATTGTTTCTTGGATCATCTAAATCGCTTAGTAACATCATCCACCTCATGCTTCCTACTCTATACGCCTAATTTTGAAAATTCATTGAGCTGATCGAAATTTTTGGAAGGAAACTCAGATGGTACCGAGGGGAGAAGAAAATGAAATGACCATTACCAGTCTTACCTTCAGAAGGTATACTCGAAATTTTTTTCCAATTAATTAAATTGTGGTTCAAAAAGTTTTCACCGAACAAAACTCTCTGGATCGACGACAGAGGTTGAGAAATGAAGAAACGAATATGTGTAATGCTCGGAAACAAGTGTTTTCGCGTTAAAAAATGGTTTCAACACCGAAATATCTTGTTTGAAGTTTGAACAGCCGCAGACCTTGTGGCATTTACAAAGACAAGTTATGGATGGCTTCAATATGGCAGAAAAAACTTGTTGATAGGTTCTAGAAATTTGCGCCAGATGTTACCCTTGGGGTTTGGAAAAATTCATTGTGGATCTCGACGTAAAATATATGAAGAAAAAAACTGAAATATGTAATTTTTCTGGCGGAAAACACTTGAGTACGGTTACACGTTAAAAGAATTGTTTACTCCGGAGCCTATTTCACAACGAAATTATACCAAATGTACTCGATATTTCTTGCACAATACTCACGTAGTCAAACCTGGAAAATTTTTCAATATTCGTCGTCGCAAAAAAGACTATACTAAGCGATTGAAGACTATGATAAGATTATGAAAACATAATAGCTCATGACCGTTTGACCCGCTGCAAAAAGCGAGTTGAAAAAAAGTCACTGCCGTCTGTTTGCAACCCGCGTCAAATACTTTCAAGTGAGCGTTGTCAAAACCTCGCGGAGGCCCACTAGTATTATCTAATATACATAAGTCTAGTGTGCAGTCCAGTGAACAGAAGGTCGGGGGAGGAGGAAGAGACCAAAATTTTTATTTTCTAATGATTGTACTTGCAGGTACTCGTATCTGACTTTAATAACTAGGCTGACCGTAGATGCCAAAATACGGCACGAGAATTTGCTGAAACCGCTCCTTCTCGAAAAGCCAACGGCCCATCTTCAGAGTTGCTCCGTTTCTTCGAAAAATAAATGATTTGTGCAGCGCTCCCACCATATTTTTGTATCAGATAGTTTCGCGATTAAAACTAAGTCCCATCCTTTGGGACTGTTTCGCTCACGGAACCACGCAAGTTCCCACCCCAAGGATATATGAGCGTTTTTTGTTGTTTTATCGTTCTCTCTTCTTGGATCATTCCGAATTTCGATAAACGAAACGTTTGAAATTTGTCTGCAATTAGTCTAGAGTAGGTATAAGGTCTCCAAGAAGTAATTAACTAATTCTCGCAACCTGAAGACAAAATAGAAAATTTTTTCTCCATTTTTTTCGAACTTTGTAAACATTTCGAATTTCGGTGTCAATTTTAATGCATAGAGTTTTCCGAGTTGATAGCTTTCACTTCATTTTGTAAAAATATTCATTGTACTAAAAATCATTACGATTTTCTTTATTTGAAAAACTGCGTTTATTTAATGTAAAATTTTCCGACCAGATTTGTAATATGTACTATACTTTCAACACTATGTGGAATTTTATTCTTTTCGGATACAGCATAGCTTTCTTTTAAAAAAACAAATATGAACACTGTCGAGGATCGAATTTTCGACGAATAAAAACTAAATAGACGATAATTTTCCCAAATTATACAACGAAATTCCGAAAGAATTTTCTTCGGTCGTATCAGCATTCTTCGACAGGAATTGAATGTTCGCAAGGAGAGACAATACCAGTACCTCAATCGAAGTATCTCTTTGTTATCCCCTTCTCATTATACTATACGGAGTCATTGTTTCTTGTTCAACGATGGTTTACCGGTAATATTTAACATTCCCGGTCAACTTGAAACTACTCGGGCAATTATGTAGGTCGGAACGGTACGTACGGTACATAGTAAAATGTCGAAAAAGTCCCAGAAGTATTCGAATTGCCGAGCCATTTATGCATAGAATTGTGTACGCCAGCCTTACAAGAATTCTGGAAATAAATTATTCTCTCCGCTAATGTGTTACCATTTAAAGTAGGTATAGTATACTACGATAAAAGTAATGAAATATCGCAGAAGCTGAATTTTCATGACTGAGCGAATACAGAAAAATTGCATCAATTTTGAAGAGCTCTTCAATCAGCACGACGATAAAACACTATATTAGAATAAGGAGGAAAAAATAAATTCCGTACAGCAGTCGCTTTTTCAATATGAGAGAAATAAAGGAAAATCATTCGCGAGTACGTATATAAGGGTATACACATTTAAAAGGCGTAGGTACATTTCCAGCTTTTCTAGGTTACGCTCGCATCCACATCCGTACTGTACTGTTTTTGATATAAGTTATTCCCTATATTTTGTTGTTCGAAAAGGAAGAATATGAAACAAGAGGCGTATTCGAATCTAATCTTCAGAAGTATTCGTGCAGAAATTCACATGGATTCAAATACTGAAGAATGCGGGGCACAGTTCCTACTAATGGATATCGACTGGGGAGTTCGTCATAATTTGACTATACGGCTGGTATTTAAACAGTCCCTCTATTCTTACAATATAAGTATACAATCTTGATAAAATTCTGTCTGCGAAAATATTTCAACAAAAAATTTGCGGTCGAGAGTTTCTGAAGTTGTTGTAGATTTTACGCGAAGAACATTCCAAAGCTTTTATCGTTTGTTTCGTTCGAAAAAATCTAATTAAATTACGCGTCGATTGTTGAAAAAGCCCTGAAAGTGTTCAATTTTTGATCTTTTTCTCCATTTACTATTTATTCGATTGCAGAAAAATATCTGCACTAAAAGTATTAGAAATAAAGTTTCCTGTTAGATGTAAGATAAGAAAGTACGCTCTAGGCCTGCTTTTTAATTTCCGACAACTATTCGAAATGACGTAGGCCTACGCGTAATCTATCTCCTGAAAACTCTCATGTGGAAGTACGATACGAACTCTTTTGAACTTCTGCGACTCATTCATTTGACAGGCCTTTTATTTTCACGAAAGTAGCCCATCAAAGCTTATATTTGGTATGTGTATACGTAACTTACAATATACCTAGCGAAAATCGTATGCGAGTATTGAAACTGTAGGTACTATATTCCCTGCAAGTCTTCGGGCTTAAAACAGAACCGCAAATATTTTTCTTTTGTAAGCGGCTTAAAATATCTTCTTCAATTCTTCTTCACTTTCTGTTCGTTGTTTTTGTTTTCGCACAATTTTGGTAAAAAAAAAAATGCAGGGTATGAATAGAAGAAGAATATATTAAAATACTGAATGAGGCATGTATAAGAAAAAAAAAAAAAAAACAAAAAAAAAAACACAAAAAGAAAGTGCACAGGAGTCAAAAATTCGAACATCAAAATCTTCACATTCATTTATGTACTATGAGAGCTCATTTCATTATTTTATTCTAAATAAATAAAGCAGACTTTTTTTTTATTTAGCTGAGCTCTCGTCTTATCTTCATAATGATAAGGCACTAGATTATGATGGCGATTACTCATCGCACTTCCTCTGGTATAATGACGCAGAAGTTTCCCTCAAGTTACTCCATCGTATACAGGTCAATAGTTGTGTGATACCACGAGGAGAAAATCCTTCAGCCGCAAACAACCTTTCCTACTAATTACTGAAATATAGGCTTTTGTTCGATAAAAAACTAAAAAATGACTTGAGGCATTCGATTTTGATGATGACGATCCTTTTTACTCATAGGATCAGTTTCACGAACGTCCGCCTGATTTATCGTCTTCGATTCATCGTCGGATGTCAAGGACATAGGTAGTTTATTTAATTGTCATGGAACTATACAATTATTTACTTCGCATTCGATAACCCGCTCATTATTATTATAATCGAAGCTAAAACCTGAAAAGAACAAACGTACAGATTTGTGCTTGTTTTCGTGATTAATCAAAGTTTGAAGTGAAAATTAATACTTGCATTTTTTGTGTTTTTTTTTTGTTTTAAATATGAGGTAATTAACGTGCTTGCGAGGAATTACCATTGATGGATTGCGGGTTGAACCGGATTGCGTTTCGACGAATGATGTACGATGAAAGTCTTCTCCAATTTCTTCAATTGTTTCATTTTTTGGCAAATACGACGAATGAGGTGAGTACCGGTACCTACCCATTTTATTCTCATTACCCACAGTTTATTCTCGCTCAATATTTTTTTCTACACCTTCTACGCATCCTAGGCTATTTCAACTCTTATCAAATATATCCTGATTTTCACATTTCATCGGTGCCTCAGGCACGGTACATCTACTTCGCACTTCAAAGTGAATTATTCTACATTTGTAGGAGTTCATATTCAAACATACAAATCTTCAATCTTTGAAAGAATTTCGATTTATATATTTACTTAGTCGTTGAGCTGTAATCCAAGTTATTGTTTCAATAGGTTGGTACGGTACGCCTCCAGTTTTTTCCTATCAGGAAGCTCACTCATCTCTGCATCAATCATCGCAAAGTAAGAGCCAAGTCGTCTCCGCAAGAACATTCTAAGTGGGAGAAACCAGAAATGATGATTAAACTTGAGCTAATCGTATTTCGACTTTGATTTTGATCCCACTACTAACTATAGAATACAAATTTAATATAGGTTTAGTACCGGTAATAGCCTATAGGAGGTAAAAGTCGGACCAAACGTATATCAGATCTATAACTCTCACTTTTAACTTGATGATCTTTAGAATTCAGGAAAGAACGCCTTCAGATAAATTCACCTAGGCCTATATTATCATTTGATTGAAATCAGTTACCAACGTATTTAAACAATCCTCTAAATTTAGGCCATTCTATCGATTTAAAATTAAATTAAGCAAATGAGTAGTAATATTCTACTTTTTTATTAGCATCTCAGATCTAGCGCCTAATCTCAGAGTCTGATCTCTCAAAAAGAAGTATTACTTAAGGTAGGCATGCTTCACCTAGTTACTAACACATAGACACTAACAAAATGGTGTATTGCGTGTTGCGAATTTTGCCCACAGATAATTAATTCAATAGTGCATCAAATATCTCGAAACTGCGGATTTTTGTGGTTGAAGCTCAGAAAAATGCGGCTAATTGGTTTACACGAACTAATTTTATTCATTAATCGGTATTCGACGATTCAAAAATGGCCATTTTAGACGTAACTTTGAACGTTTCCTGACGATGTCTCGGAACATTCTGTGAGCTGTTGGGTAATTAGCCGCATTTTCCTCAACTTCAAGAATAATTACCCGATGTTTTGAAGAATTCTGAGCATTATTCATAGAGTTATCTGCGGGCAAAAATCGCTACCCGCAACACATCATTTTGTGTTATACAGTGTATTTTGTGAGTGTGCGTGACTAGATCCTTACCACCCGCGGAGAGCCCTTCTTCTATATCATATTGCATACTTGTTTGCCTGATTCTTATCGTAATTAGTCTTTGTTTACAATCATTGCTTCATTGGTCTATAGTCTTATTCCAGCGCTTATAGTCTTATGGCTGAGGGATAGATATGTGACCCGGACAACAGAAACCCAGCTTTGCGTAATCAGTGATCAAGGGAAACACAGCTTGATGTTAGCAGTGATGCACGAGCCGGCCGCTAGATTTTCATGACCAAGTCGGATGGCTAGGTATATCCCGCCGCCCGCGCCATATTTGTTTACATCAACCGAAACGTTCAATATTATATGGTTACCAGAGACGGCCATGAATCACTAGGATTTGTCATGTTTTTGGCTTTTTCTTGTGGCGAGTGAAAGTTAGTCGGTGTCTGTCGGCGTCGTGGTCGGCATAGTCGTACGTACACTCGTACTGAATTTGATTGATTCGTTTATGGATTCTGAACTATTTGAGTATCTGTCATTCTGTCGGTTTTATTCCAGTTAGCCGTGATCAATTGTAATGGAAAGTTGGTTTCCTGTTTCTTTGGCAGTGAGGCACCTACATACGATGACTGATTATCGAGCGCCGACTCGATCGTGTGAAGCGGAATTTCATCAGGTTAGTTCTTTTCGTGAATCGTAGAACGTTAGGTACAATATCTCGCGTTTTAGGAAAAATTATTTTTCATCTTCCTCGCGTCACACCCGTCAATTTTCGTTTTCTTTCATTTCTCCCTAAATTTAAGTGCATCCGTGAGTAACTTCTGCGTTTTCTTGAATTTCATTTTTCTTTCGAATTGAGCGCTGTTTAGTAAACTATATTGTATTTGTTTCTTATTTCAGATTTTGCGATGTCGACCGTAAAGAATGTTCCAATCGTATCGAAATGATCTCATGGGATTAAACAGCCGTTCTTCGTGTTCCTCTAATGTGATGATCTGTGACGTCGATAAAGGAAGCTCTCGTCGATTCTCGAATGATTTCATTCCTTCGACGCCATTTTTGTATCTGAGATATTTCTGTTGATCTACAAGATGGCGGTTGTTTACGTGACGGTATGTCTAAAAAGAACGGAAGACAAAAACCTTTTGTCGAGTATTTGTAGTTTATGACGAGCAACAAACGGTGAGTGTTTTTCTTTATTTAATTCAACTCCTCCCGTGACGCATCAGGAATTCAGTATTATTTTCTTCGTGGTATGTATTACTCGCTGCTTTTTTCTTCTATCTCTCTCGCGCCCATTAGTTCGTTCTTTGTATAGATCTTTTGCTTTTCAATTTCTATATATCTATAATCAACACTCTTCGTATGATCGTTTAATCATGACGCGAATTATTGAAAAACGAAAAGAAACTTTGAAAAGGACCAAAATGGCTATTTTTTGAGAAGATAGCATCTGGTGTTGATGTGCCTCCGTTAGTATTACTGTTTAGTTGTCCGAGTTATCGATGAGTACGATTGCGTTTTATACCAGGGGGCAGTTCTCGTACCAGTACCCTCGTTCCGCGATAAATTCACTTGTTGACAATTATGCTCACGTCATTCTGTATTATTTAATTTAAGAATTCCTTTTTTAAATTTTGACTTCATTTTACGAGTGCGTTCTCTTAGATTAAATTTTCAAGATGATACCGCGGTCCTTTTCCAAGAAACTGAGGACTTCTAGTTGTCCTTTGGCCGACTTTTACTGCTCTATCGGTAAAAGTATCTCATTTTCCTTCGATAAGTTGATGAAACTGATTGTACAGTATAAACTTTGAAACATTTCTCGTTTATGTAGATGATGTTCTAAATAATTTGCTTCGTCTGAAGTTTGATATTTTGTCTGTTTCGCTTTTCGTTTAATTTCCAACAAAAATGATTCAACATCCGTAGGTGTACTCGTACATATTACTTTCACACCTTCAAAAAGTAAATCATTTTTCCAATGTGACACACCAATGAAGCTACGTTACCAGTATACGCGCTCGTTTAGATTGGAGATCATTATTCATTATGTTGTGCACAATTCAAGAATCTGCTGTATCGTGCACAGCAGGATGTACGATGTACGTGCGTTGTAGGATATTCCATATTTTCCATCAAATCACCGAAAGATATGAACAGTCGGATGAAAAACAGTACTCTCTGTTGGTAACGTATTCGTAAATTACTGTTAATCCGTATTACGTCAACTCTGCCTGTTAAATAACGAAGACAGCGGACTCATTTCGAAGTGACAGTTTTCTTTCTCACTCAATTTTGTCGTACCCTCGAAGATGAGAATACGAAAGCAAAGTAGGTGTAAATGAGATTTTGAATGTTTAACGTTCACTCACAAATATTTTTTTCGAACGAGAGATGTATCTGTACTTTGAAATTAATGGCGTTCATAATCGTAATACTGAGTGGAAGAATCTAACCGTTGATACGCGACACGAAATTTAATGAAATTTTCTACAACCTGCAACGAAATTAAAAGGAAAAGCGAGACTGGTACTTAGTTCACGCCTCTTGGGTTGAGTACAACATAGTACAGAGAGGGTACATTATCGAAGATGAGGACCGGAAGTAGTGACGTGGTCTTTAAAAGTAGTCTGTACGTCGCGCCAACCAGGAAATTGATCCGATTATCAAACAGCCTATATAGTTGGCTGTCGTAACGATAAAGTAATTATTGTATCATAAATTCGCGATATCGTAGTACAGTCGAGCAATCTGGGTTGAATTCATCGGCGTAGGGAGAATTTTTGATGTCCATTATTGGAAGTATGAGAAAAGAAAAAAATTTCCCTTTTAGTAAATACACGTACTAATTTATCGGTAAGGTAGCCAAAGTAATCGTGCGCACTGCACACGGCCCTTGAAATTCGTCTTTAAGGAAGCGGAATAAAATACGTACAGTAGAACAATAAAGAGAAATATAGATAAGGCAGTGCCCCGTAAAAGGGAGGAGGATAATTTCATTTTACGTGAAGACTCGAGCGAGTACAGCGCCAAGTTATTGATCTCGCGGGTGGATGGAAGTTGGTGCCGTTCGTGCGAGCAGCCGCGGTCTTTTATGCGGGAAAACGTGCCAAATTTAAAATCACTGTCGTTTACAACACTGCCGCTCTTCGGAATTACCCGAATTAGAATGAACGAAGAGAAAATTCCTTCGACTGTAGTACCTCCAGTAGTAACGGTTGTCGAAATTCGCGAATTGGTCTCGTTTTTTCGTTGATCGTCGAAAGTTTTCACGACGTTATCGTAAGTTTTTGTTTTTTTATATCGCGATAAAGTTGTGTTCGCGTTTTCAAGTTTTCTGCCACGTGGAAAAAAGGCATTAAAAAATCGGCGAACGAAAAACGAATGAGTGATTATTTCTTAACAAACGGAATGGGTAATGTACCTTTTGAATATAATTATTGTAAATTTCCTGGTATGCATGGAATGCTTCAAAAGAGCGAGTAATTTTGAATGAGGTGTTTATTACGTTATAATTTTCGACGCGTGCGAACGTTTTTCTTTTAATACCTCTAACGATGTCGTTCTCACTTCATGTGACGGAAAACAAGAAAACGTTTCCGGAGAACGCGTGCAAAGGTGCATAAATTTTTAATAAAGCGTTTACAGGTGTTCTGTGCGGTCTGAGTGACGTCGCTTTTTTTAATTTGATATTGAAGATATTATAATAGATGCATATTGATAGAATATAATACGCTAGAGAGAATAAGGTTGAATTAACGTATGAATGTGTAAACCCTGGGAAATTATTTTATGGAAAGTCGAGAGATTATCTGAAGATTTTTCAGTGATTTAGAAGGAAACGAATAGAGAGAAAATTTCTTCACTACGGAGAGTAGAAAACGAACGCCTTACGTGTGACCCTTTTTCTCGACAAATCTCTGGGGTCATCTCGTAACGCGATCTATTTTTGCAATAGGCTCAGATAAACTATTCAAGCGGTACGAAACTCGTGGTCGAGGTGTATTCGAGCTTTCAATTGAAAAACTGTCTCTTGTTGTCAAGTCTCTAGATTGCTCATTAAACTTGACGTCGTTATTTTTTCAGTGGGTGGAGGAAAAATTGTTGTCAATAGATAGCTTTTGTCAAGTTCTACCTGTAGTTCCACACGGCTCACGAGCTGTATTCTAAATTCAATTAATTTTTTTCGCACGATGCCGCCTCCCGGCCGTAGAACAGCATTTTCAATGCTTGTACATTTGTCCCTCATAGAATTGAATACATCTCGGAGCCTATGAAAAAACGAAATACTGAGAATAGTGGAATCACTGCTACTTTTTACATTTTCAAGGTTCTCTTGATCTACAAAACGTGGTTATTGTTTTACCGTAATTCCTTATCGCTTGAGCTTCTCATCCCTCTACACCTTCCGGTGCGTTACACATCGAAAATTCATTTCGAGTATATAATGTGTCATTCGATTCATTCGTCCTAAAACTTCTCTATTGTACTCCGGAGGCAATGCGATATCCGTCAAACATTTCCATGGAAATATTTTTACACGCTTTGACAAAACTCATGTGAAGCGACTGAACTTTGAGAGCAGCGATATATTTTTTGTGGAAGAAAAGTAAGGGGAAGAGATAGCGAAGCAGGAATACAACAAAAAATAAAAAGAGAAAGAAATTTCGCGCCATCTTATTACTTTTTTATGAAGCTTTTTTTATTGGCCGTGCAGTACGTTGACCTGTCTTCTCCGCTGACCGTATTGTAATCGAATCAATTCCGCATTACGAACGATTGTTTCAGTGTATGAGAGCAGATGGGCAAAGAGAGAGAGAGAGAGATGAAGATTATATATATAATACTGTGCATACTTTCAACGTGCATCAGTGTATGGTGCACTCATGTTGTGCCAGCATGCACATTTCCCCATTATTACGATCATCTCATGTAGAGTATTATCGGTGAGAATATTTATGCGCTGATGGATTTGATGAAATTATCTCCACTTTATACGGCGTATTCGCGTTATGCAAAAATAGCGTCATCTTCACGTCGCTTTTGTTCGCGTATACGAATAAATTAGCTTTTCATTTCGCGACACGTCAACTATGTTTCATTCTACGCGCGATGATTCCGTAATTGCGCGGGAGCTGAAGGTTCGGGGTCGTACCGTTTTTGATTTAGCGCGTACAAAGTCGAATTACAAATTTCATTTATAGTTTCGACATGTTTTATGTCTATTCTCACACGTTATACACTATCGAAAAATCGCGAGTACACCCCCCCCCCCCCACCCACCAAATAATAGACTTGGAAAATTTTTCGAGAAATACCTGGGTTTTATGTCTTTTCTGACACCTTATACAGGGTCCGGCAAAATGATTTGAACAGTTGAACGAAAAACTCCGGGAGTAGCCTAGCCCTTTCGCTACCACCTGACTATCACAAGTATACACGGATAGCCCAGATATTCAAAATTGAAAGTAATAAGGTGGGAGGGTCCTAGAGGTGTAAGGGGTAAGGTAGTTGGCGTACCTCGATGAAAATGAGTCACTTTTAGCCCATGTCACATATACGTGACAACGGGCTGTCAACCCAACAAGACACCTATACGTGACGGCGGTAGGCTATCAACACCCAAAAAATTGAAAAAAATTTCCAAAACCATTCTCGAAGGTCAAAAACTGTAATAATCATGGTAATATGTTACTTGCATAAAAACTAAAGAAAAAAATTGTAAAAAAACACTACATTTCGGTGTGAAATTTTTTAAAACATTCTCTCTTCACGCACAGTCCCACTTGCTTCCCCTCTTTGTCTCTGCAAGTGTCGCAGGCGTAATATTATGTTGAAGTTCTTATCTTTCGGGAAGAACAATATCGGCATCGCAGCCTCCCATTGTTCTCCAATTTGATTGGATGGTGACTTGAAGCCGGCGACTGAACACCGCGGGAGCTTTTTGAAGTAGTACTCACATTTCGACTAGTTATATCAACGCCGAGCAAGCTGGAAATCAATGAATCACGGAAATCCAAATAGGTGGTCTTCTTTGGCGATTTTAAATTGTATAAAACCGTAGAATTCCATATGCATATGTCCAATAAATGAAAGAAGACTTTCAATTGCCAGCGGCACGTCTTGCGCGGAGACGAATAGTACGACATCATCTGGTCGGCTTTGTCGACCCCTCCCATGTATTTATTATATTCACTTACTGCTTTTGGTTTTAGTTTCGGAGCACCAAATTTTTGAGTCAAAATCATAATAATGTCCCTTTTATCCCTCCATTTCTGGATAAGGACGTTCGCTTTCCTGACAAAGATGCTTTCGCCCCTTTTCAGTTTAGTCTTGTTTATAATTTTTGGAATCCCTTGTCGATTTGACTTCATAGTACCAGTAATTGAGACGCCACGCCGCAAAAGTCTGAAGGCCAAAGGAATAGATGTGTAGTAGTTATCTAAAAATAACGCGTGACCTTTCTTTTCATAAACTTTCATGAGCTGTCGAACAACTTCGTAAGCATGCCCATATTTTTTCGAGATAACAGTTCCTCTTCCTGTATACATCAAGATATCTAAAATATATCCACAAGATGCGCTCAATTCGTATAATTTAACACCGAAACGACTACGCTTCAAGGGGATGTATTGTTTGAATGTGAGGCGGCCTTTGAAGCCCAACAAGGCTTCGTCAAGGCTGAGATTCTTTCCAGGCGAATAGAATTTCTTGAAGTTTTTCACGCAGTTATCGATACAGTAATTTATTTTTCCGGCTGCGGTAGTCGCTTGATTTGGGTCATAGAAACGTAGGGCTCTGAGTATAATTTCATACCGATTTCTAGACATGACTTTTCCGAATATAGCGTGATGATACAATTCATTTTTAACCTTCCAATAATGTTTCAAACTGGGCATAGGAACATTGCCCATAAGGATACAGAGACCAAGGAATTTTCGAAATTCGTCACGAGCAATATGCACCCAGTTTGCAAGAGGAGCTCGTTTCTTAAGAGGACGATTCTTGTTTGAAAGTATGTCTCCTTTCATATTAGTATACTTTATTGCTGTATCCATAAACTCATTATCAAACAATAATTCAGAGTACTCGATTTGACTCTTTGGTGGTCCGTCATGGTTAACTTGTTCACAACCTTTAAATTTGAGTAATCTTGGTTTTGAAATGCGTGTTTCCCAACCATCATCATCTAAAATATTCGGAACTGCAACACTAGGCAAAGGATTCACAGCACGTCGCACGGGAGGAACGGGAATATTTGATTGCGGAACCGAAACGCTAGAAAATGGAGCTGGAACATTTGATTGCAGAACTGGATCACTCGATGGGGGCGAAAAGTAAAACACGACTAAGAAGTTCTTTTTCTCATTGTCACTTTCCTCAAGACTGTCATCAAGACTTGCCAACATGGGGATGTACTCATTCTCATCTTTGTCATCTTCGCTCTGCGTTTGCACCTCTACATCTTCATCAAAGTCTTCGTGCACCGCTATTTCACTTGCATTAAGACAAGTTTGATCAAAACTGGAAGAACACGCCTAGCAAGAAATTGGTTCCAATTTTGGTACACTTGTGAACAACTCTTGTGTCAAAATTGCAGAGATGTAGCCAGGGAGGAAGGAGGAAGCATGGCGATATTACCCCTCTCTTCATAGTTTGACAACATTACAGGCAGTCTGCAAATGCGCCCACAAAATTGAATCTGCGAATGAATTGGAAAATTTAGCGTTTGTCTTTAGTCGGCGATTCAATACATTCCTACTCCTCTGTGAGATGCTCTCGTCACGCCACTGCAGGACTGGTTGTGTAATCTGTTCTTCCAGTTTTGGTCAAACTTGTCTTAATGCAAGTGAAATAGCGGTGCACGAAGACTCTGACGAAAATGTAGAGGTGCAAACGTAGAGCGAAGAAGACAAAGATGAGAATGAATACATCTCCATTTTGGCAAGTTTTGATGAGATTCTTGAGGAAAGTGACAATGAGAAAAATAGCCACACGCTGCTCTTTTCTGATTATTTTAAATGTTTTTCAGAAATCTTCAGGCGGAGCCAAATAGAAAAAGATTATGTTTCATGTCTGCTGTTCTTTTGTGAGGTTCTCACTCATTTGTTTTCATTGTTTACCTGGTTTGCTTTATAATTAGTTGAGTGGCTCACGTGTTAGGTCTGAGGGCCATTTTTGTATAGCAAATAGCTTTTGATTATCCCACTTCTGAAGTAAATCACAATATCAGAAAGGAGGCTTTAAGAGGTCTTTACTGTTCTGTATCATACAACATAATTACAATCGTATCGAACGTACGGAGGTACACTAAAGATATTACAGATCGCTAAGCATATCAATATTCTCTCAAAGATGCTGTATATTCCATTTACATGTGTCTAGTTTAGGACTGGTAAAATCCTAGCACAACTCGCAAAATTTCAAATTAGGGGTCAGGTAGGGTCAGATCAGAGTAAAGAAATGAAACATGTCAAAAAGAAATTCTTGGTCATGTTTTACAAAACCGGTCTCTTTCTGCGCTGAAAAATTGTCCGCTGTGCAAGTGAGTGAATGTCAAACAAGAAGTATTTAGTAACAAATTACAAGATCCTGATACTTCTATTTATTTCTTCATAGGGTCATTTATGTTTCATTGACATCTCAGAATAGTTCAGCCCATTTTCCCTGCCCAGTAAAATTTGTCTGGGGGGCTCTGAAAATTTTCAAAGACAAAGAACGACTAGGAGAAAAGTTTACTGTAATTTATTAATTTCAGACTTGACAAACGTGTGTCCCAATGCATGCCCCTGGAGGGGGGGGGATCCGGACCTGAGCCCCCCCTTACCAGTGTAGCTTTTGCAATAGTTTTTGCTGCAAACAATAAAAACAAAGTTATACTCAGTAACCGACTTTTAGGAAATATGTCGTACTCACAAATTTCGACTGAGGGTTTGACTGACTTGAATCCCAGCGACTGTCATCACTTGGTGCACAAGTGCCCTATGCTGTTGTAAATATCTCTTAGCACAATACCACTCGGGGCACTCGCCCGAGGATCCGAGAGGCCGGCACGGAAAATAAAACTTATTGTGCTTTGCTACCATATGATCCTTTTAGGCTTCTTCCAACAAAAACTTGCGTGTGCCTGCGCACACGCGGCAGGAGTGCGCTGTACAAGCACAAAACAGAATGTCAGAGGCGTATTGGGAGAGTAAAAGTAGTACTTTCGAATGCAGATTTTGTACTTGCACAGGATCAGAAGAAACATCCTCGATCCTATTCTTCAGGACGTGTGTTTTAATTTTTCCGTATCCGTTTCATGCAGACCGCAGTGCGAGCACATCTCTGAGGCGGTTCCGCCATAAATAGCGCCGAGATATAACCCGTATGCGAATGGATAACAGAATTTTTGCTCGCAATGGAAGCATTGCCTGTTGATCGAAATGGAAACAAAGTTGCAATGAAATTTATTGACTACCCGCGGATGTTTCGAGGTCCGCGGAAAATTGAATTTTGTTCTTGAATATAATCAAAAACATTCCAACATAGTTTGTGTTATCTAAACCGATTCCGGTCAAGTTGGTCGAACGCAAGTTGGTCGACCACAAGTTGGTCGAGTACCAAGTTGGTCGACCTGCAGGTTGGTCGAGTGTCTAGTAGTTGGTCGACCAAAGATGCACAGAATATAATCACTGAAAAATTTTTATTTGCTTTGAAAAATAAGTTTAAAAATTGAAATGAGTAATAATATAAAAATGCCTTGGTCACAACATTAAAAAACAAAGTAAAAAAAGATTTCATGACATGGATCAAATTTATTTAATACGATATATTGTGGGCAATACCTCGTAGGTACTGCAACACATCTGTGTCTACATACGAAATCACTACTGACTGGAGTCGGCTTTGATTTGTCACAATGCGCCTCTTCTTTGCAGGCGGTGGGCCACCAGCCACATTGTTTTCCATTGTTACCTCACTGAGGGCTTGCTCCCTGTGGAAGTTCTGAATGGTTTCCCATAATGACTCGTGGTATCGGGTGCATAACGCATCAAAACCACGATGCCAGCCCTCAAGCGCATTGTTCGTTCTGGGGAGGTCCTCTAGAGTGGCATCGTAACAATTCCACAAAAGAAGGGGATATGATGGAGGCTTCCGACTTCGTCGGCTTCTCAATCTTCCAATCCATTCATCTTCAAAATATTGGAAGACGTCCTCAGCCTCCTCTGGAAAATGATTACTATCTATGAGATTTTCGAACACGCGATAACATCATCTACGGGGACGAATGCGAGCGCTGACAAATAACGCATTTTCAACGCGAAAACTGCGTCCGTATCGTACCGTTTTTTCAAGCCATTATTTTGAATAGCGCGGTAAATGCACTGATTAAAATGGAAGAGACACCCTCGTAATGTGACGTTTAGGAATACGTTCCGTAAGGCTTTTAGCAACGCTTTCTCAAAATCACTGAGCACCGTAGTAGGATTCAACCTCTAGCAACGTCTTAAATACTTTCTCATAAGTATTTGTGCTCTTATCTGAGAGTAGAGCATACACTAGTGGAACGCAGTGACCATTTTCAAGAGCGTGAATCGTGAAAATTTGGGCGAAGGCTCGAGGGCAATGTTTGAAGGTTCCGTCAACAAACCAATGGTCACATCTTCGCAGGAATTCAATATACAACTTTTTTTCTCAACCAACTTGGTCGACCAACCGGCAGGTCAGGTCGACCAACTAGGTACTCGACCAACTTGCATTCGACCAACTTGCCGGCACCCATCTAAACCTTGTATGAGTTCTTCACAAAAATGATTGGAATTTACCTTATTTAGTTTTTGTCTCATTTGTGACCCCTTTTTCAGACGTGTCCTGTAGTTCCTCAAGGCGTATGAGAGAAAGAAGAGAAGGGAATCGAATTTAGGTAGATCCCTGTTCAATTTTCCCCTGCACATCGCCTGATTCAATCTGAAGTAGTACTTGTGATGCATGTCTGAATTTTTCTATCTTAGTTGTTCTACAAACTCCATCCCGATGTTCATGTACGCCAACCGTGGTGTACATCAAATTGACCGTTCGAAGGTTATTCGTCCTGTTTGGATGTCATTTCTGGAACGTTATTGAGTTATACTTATTATTTGCAGCAATGACCGCTTCAAATTCGCGTGAATGTATAAATCGCTTGATTTCGGACGGTTACAACAAGTTGTAAAGGTTGTGGCATTCCAAAGAGAAAACTCTGATAAAATTCAATGGTACTATGATTTTGTTTCATAATACCGAGCATATCATAAGTTAGGGCAGAAGTTTTTCCATCCACAGGGCAGCTGGAGGCCTGCAAACGTTATCTTCATCTCTCTGAAAGATGATTTTTTGACGTATACTATCATAGTCTGAACGTGGCCGCCTTTTTTGTTTTCATTTTACACGTATTCCTAGTACACGTTCATTTTCACTCCTATTTAATTCGTACCTCCTCGCTATTGTTCTCTTTCGATGAAAAATGTTACTCTCGCTCGCTCTCATATTCTCTCTCTCATCCATCCATTACTCGCTTTCGCTGGCATGGCACATGCTTGTTCTACACTCTCGTATTTACGGCGAACCGTGTCTACTACACTGTGAAGCTCACGCTCCGAGAATGCGTCCCTCCGATTAAGTATAACAACACCCCGCCACCGCTGCCACCGTCGTCATCGTTGTCCTCGTAGATAATTTCTATTCCCGCGACTATTTCATTCGTGCACGCGCGTACACTTTGTCTTTACCATCCATCCCGAGCACGTCATCTTTGCAACCTAATCAAATTCTTTCATAATTCCTTTAGTATAGTACATCGTTCTGGAACGTTCACGTTCGTGCGAAATGAAAACGTACAATCGTAAGATAATCCTACGACATGCGAGTAAGTTACGATCCTTCTTCGTAATAACGAAGTGCCTTTTTCCTTAGAACGATATCGGAGGCTGTTGATAGAAAAAAATAAAAGGGAATGGAACGGTACAAAATCAACACACGCGGCCAACGTATACGAATTCTTGATAAATTTTTCATCCTTTAATATCGTTGTACTTGTAATTACCGACGAAGCAAAAACTCGACTACATTTTTAACGTGAGAACGTAAATGGTTGGACTTCTTTCTCTGTCCGTATGTTTGTGCTCGTATCTCATTTTCATCGATTGCCAACCCCATAGGTGAAAGAGAAGGCGTCTGTTTCTTTTCTCTTTTTTTTCGTTCTGTGTGTTTCAACGATGGTTCCATTTCGTGTTTTCATGTTTGGTCACTTGACTCTTGATTATTTTCGTACAAACATTTCTGTGTTCCGTTTTAAATCGAGAAGGAGAAAAAATACAATGCTCGGTTCATCGTTCCCATGTTTGTTGTCCATTTGTACCGTTCTAAATTCCACAAACGAACGCTTTGAGAATATAAGTCAATATATACGCATAAAACGGTACGCTTCATTTTCTTCCGCTCGGGGGCCGCATTTTTTGGAAGAAAAAAAGCGACCTTTTCATAATAGAGTGCGATGACGAAAATTGGTTGAGCGCGAGTGGCCTACTATTGTTTGAAAAATGAAGCTGTAAACACACGGACACATTCAAGGGTCTACCGATACAATGCGCACTCTACAAAAAATAATTTCGTAACTTGTTTACTGGAGATTTCGGATGGTTGTGGTGGTAGACCAGTCAGTTTGTAACTCGAAGTTATGTCAACGATATTGAAGTTGTTGAAGGAATGACCCAAAACTACAAGAAGTTTGTGCTCATTTGTACATAGTTTCAAGCAACGTCCGATTATCAACTTTCGCTCGTTTGAATTGGGTGTCGGACTTTTTACAAGGCGGTATGAAAGGTAAGAGGTTTTCAAATAGGTAATTAATGGTATGACTTCATTTTTCCTATGAAGTCTTCAGCGTTTATGTTGGATGGAATTTCCAATACGCGGCTATCAGACGTGTATATTGTTTTTGATAATGAACATGGAACGTAATGCCTTGACAAATTCTTGAATGATAACCTTGCGGTCCTCTGTAATTCTTTCCGCTTTGCGTGTTATAATTTGAAGACATACAACTCGTGTGACCTATTACACATTCTTAGCTATGAACACGTTACAGCATAAGAGCTCGAAATAAATCTTTATAATAAATAAATAAATGAATAAATAACTTATCAGTTTTGTCTGCTACCATGTTTGCAGACAGATTTTATCATCAAAGCAAGAGTCTGAAATCATATTCCCGCAAATTTTGCGGGAATATGATTTCAGACGCTTGCCTTTTCAACTCGCACGCCTATTTTCCGGGTGCTGATAATCTTTCCAAATTGAAAGTCTAGTATAGTCCGGCCAATTTAACTTGGGGTTTCACTTTCATCAAAGGACACGCCGCTCAGCCAATGAGATTCGTTAGAATAACTGGTATGTTGCCACCTGCTGCGTGTTATCATTAGGTTTGCGGCTGGCGGCTGAAACCCTGTACAAGTGAAGAGTCCTTCGATAACAATAGTAATAAAAATTTCAATTTTTTGTCATAATTCGTTGAGGAAGTTGCATATTTCCTTACAAATTACTTTTACATAATGTCATACGAATACAAAAGCAACAAACGGATCCCATCGCGGGCCCGAGCAATGGTTTTGTCCTTGAGGCAGTATTTCGAATGCGAATTTCAACTCGGCGGTTCATTAACTCCACTTGATCAAGTCATCAAACGAACTGCTGAAGCTCTAAGTATTGGTACATCGTCAGTGAATAGGATTGTACATGAAGAAAGAACCACTGGTAAATTAATAACGCCAGGTAAAAATCGAACGAGAGTGTCTACCGTTACTGAGCCGGATAGTTTCACTACAAATGCGATACGACAACATATCTATTTTTCGTATTACTTACGAAAGGAATATCCCACAATCGCAAAATGGATGGTGTCTTTAGCGAAAGCGGACTTGTACCAACTTTTCCCTCTGTCGAAAATGAACCCCAATTGTTCTTAGGAACCAGTGAGAATGAACAAGTGTCGTGAGTTGAACCATTGTTTCGAAAACAAAATTTACAGTATGTACATCAATTTTTTCGAAGTAATTATTTTTTTGGACTCGAAAAAGATGTAATTTTCTCCTGCTTTATGGTTGCCGGCCGTTTATAGTACCTTGAACTACTCGACCTGGGTACAGAGACTGGTTCAGATTGTCCTGCCACAATCGCATCGAAATTCGATAAATCCTGCATCACTAATTTAAGCCGTCGCGTCATATATTTCATCTCTTACTCGTCGTTTCTCATTTTCTTCGAAAGTGCTGTAATAAATTGTATATGTACGTCAGTGGATACAAAATTTCTTCGTCGTCTGAGCAAAATAGTCACACAGTTGCGACTTGAAAAATGCAGGCATTCAATTTACAGATATGAGAGTACTAACCGTCTTCTTTTTCTACGTAACGATCCATACCACACAGAAAACTATATAGGTCTGTTCGATTATCTACAAACTTTTGAACACCGGTTTCAAATGACGAGAACGGAGTCGTTGTATGAATTAGGAAAAACGGTTTATACGGGTTAACGTTCAATCACAAAGTTGAATTGCTCGAAATCAGAAAGTGTGGTGTTAAGCATCCTTTTCGCGTATCGGGTCAAACGTACTGCACGTTATCAGGTACAATGCATGCGGCAACAAAGGTGCACGGTGAAACCCCAAGTTAAATTGGCCGGACTATAGGCTTATCTCATCCATTTTTTCGAACTTGGCCGCGGATGTTGGCAAATTGATCACTATTTTTTTAAAGGTTTCCAAGTGCACGTTTCTGTGTATCCTTGCTCTTTTTTTTTGAACTCGATCAAGGCAGGATATAAAGTCGGGTTGATGTTTGCCAATTGATGATTCTGTAATGGTTGCGCCACCCTTTGGAAGCGTTGTTTGTTTTGTTCAAAAGATTGATATTAGATGATATCAGATTCATAGTGGTTTCCGTTTGTGTTGATTGCCCGGTCACCCTTGTATGCATTTCTCAATTTTCTTTAGACTCGCTTGAAAATATGCTACATGTAGTTGAGGCATCTTCGATCACTTGTGAGATAGCGTCGGTGTTTGGTACCGCGAGGAACTCGCACTCTTCGAAAGAGAAGATCATATCCTGGATTTTGGATATTTGGGCCATGATTTTGGACGCCTTGGCTTCGGATACTGATTTTTAGTGTTGTTTTTTGAATTGTAGGACATTTTGATCTTGCGGTGAGATTTAAAAGCGGCAATGTGTTCAAAGTGTTGGAAGCTGTTAAGGTACTCAAAGCTGGCACGAACGGTGCTTGTAAATAGATAGGATTTGGGAAGCTGACAGTCGATACTGAAGTTGTTGTTGTTGTTACGCTTGAGCAAGATATCGTTATATGTACAAAGTTGCCGGAAAAATTCTATATTGTTGATTAGGGTTAATCAACGTTAAGTTTTACTTTTGTTCGATAGAGTTCAAGAAGGCGAGGATCCTCTTTGTATACTTATGACTACTGTTTCCCCAAAATAGTTACAATTGGCCGTTGTCAAAGTTGAGCAAATTCTTCTTGTAATCCCAAATTTGGATTTTTGTGACGCTAAACCTATTAAACCGGTAATGTCATCTACGATTATCCACGCGGCGGTGATATAAACTACTACAAACTTGGAGACACGATTTTCATGGAATGAAATACCTAAAACGATATTAATAAACTCAAAAAAATATGTACATTAAAAGAGGAATGAACTAAGCATAAGAATCAATTCTGAAGCCTCTTCAAATTAAATTTTCGTTTCTTCTTCCCATCTCGAATCCACTCAATTCTGGCCACCAAAGCTGGCATTATACCCAGATACTTGGATTTATGAGTAGCCAAGCGCTCTTTGCGCTCAATTAACAATTTCTTGAAGGCTTCATACCATGCTCTAAATCCAACATCTCCTCTAAAATAATCCGGCTGGAATCACTGATCTCTGCGGTCTGCATTTCATAGGGCGATTGCGATTTCCTTCAATGAATGACGTCAGCTGATTATCATCTATTAGTCTAGTATTTAGTAATAAAATATTCTGTCAACGGAAACAAATAGGTTTATATCTCTATAGTCTGTAATGTATTTATTTACACTTCAAAAAATTAATTCAATTATTTGACCATGGATATTCAACATTCATTAGGCAATTTGACGCTGCCTTACAGCGTTGAAGACGATTTCATCGAGTCTCGCAAATTCGACTCAATGGGAATTTTTGATTAACGCCATCATTGCTTGAAAACATTCATTACCCGTACTTTTGTGAAATAAAGGGATCAAGTATTTGCCCTCACAAACATAACAAAATAATTCATCAGAATTCATATTGATTACCTATTATTTGAAAAAAACATGAACAGTGTTAGGATGGCTCGTATCGAGCAGTCAATTTCAGATCCGATATTTTTTTCATGTACTTTTGTCAAGGGGGAAGTGTCTTGAGTATTATTTTACTGAATATTACAACAGAATGAACTGGGGGTAATGAAAATTAAATCTCGCTCAATGCGGTACTTTATTTACACATCACTTACGAAAGTTCCGCCTTGTGATCGAAGTCACAAAGTCTAAATGCTGAAAAATGATGTTAAGGTTAGCGACATCGACAGCTTGCCAACCCTGAAAAATTAGGATGAAATATCCAAATATTTTGCGTCATGTTTTCTGTTTCCCTTAAAGTTGGGGTAGCTAATCAGCCAATATTCGCCTGTTGGATGGTGCGAGTACCGTTCGGATTTTTTCTGACCTTCACAAGAATAATGATGCATATCTTAAGTGTGCATAAAGCTGTGTGAAATGTTTTCCCAGGTGCATATTGTGTGAATAATTCATACCCTAGTTCAGATTAACGAGCATGTTCGACTTTCTAAGTAGCTTTCATATTATTATGGTCACTCCCGTTTCCGCTCCCCCCTCCCCTCCTCCCTTTCGCTCTCTGCATCTTTTGTAACAGTTTTCTGTTTTCTTATTACTCGTGTGATGCTATCTCGTGTCGGGTGTACTTTTCGATCCCTTAGGTGTAATATATTGTTTGAAATTAATAATATCTCGAGAGTGTACGCTATTCTTTTTTTTTTTCCTCGTTCAACGAGATCGTAATTTCAGAATTTTTTCACCGTCATTTTCAACCTACGTATTCATATAACGCGGAAGTTTACCAACGTATCCATCAAATCTAGTGAAATGAAAACTCTACAGGCCGCAAAGGCGTATATGATAAGTGAGATCATGTTAGTTTTGACTTTTTGAGCCTAGATATTTACGCGGGTGAACGCGAAATTTTCAAACTATATACGAATATAAGAAAGTTTTCAATCGCTTAAACGTGAACGAAGAATGTTCGAGAGCTCGTTATTTTTAGTTGATGGGCGAGCAAATGCACAGAATCGCATCGATGAAAGAGTGATACAAACGGTGGGAGGGAAGGGTCGGAGTGTACGAACAAAATTATTCCAGGGCTTCGTAGATGCCTTTAATAAATCCGGTCGGTGAGTTACACATGGCAAAAATGGATTTTAGCGAGAGAACCGCCGACATCCGGCCAACCCGCGAGTTTATCTGCAGCTGACGACGGCTTGTTCATTCTTTTTCGTATACTAATGGTACACAGTATAAGGGTATCAGGCTGCATGTTTTGCATACAGCATCCAACCCTGGCTAAATGATCGTTCATAATACAGTACAGCGTACAGTATCTACGCTCATATCCATATAAAGCCTCTTTACAAATGCTTTAATCTATGAAGTAAACCAGGCCGACTAACTAATTATATTCGCTGGCGTTCTCGTAGAACAGAAAATTTTTGTTTATCGCGTGACCGTAGCAAATATACGCACGTTGATATACCGGAACTTGACCAGCTTTATTGAGAGGGAATATATTTGCGAACGCTTTACATAATATAGTAACGAGTGCTGCTAAACGGCGAGTTGACGAGGACTTTGTAATTTTCACCCGAACTTGTGAAAACTTGAGACTTTTCCCGTCGTTTTTCATTATGTTCAGGCTGAAGACGAAAAGACGTCGCGTGTTAGCCGCTTTTTGACGCTGGAACGAAAAGAAAATTTCAATTTAAACGACGTTCGACGACAAGCTGGAATAAAGCTTTACTATAGAGCGGTTGTGAAATTGATTGGTTGCGTTTACTTAATTCCTTTTTCGGAAGGATAAGTTATTTTCAATTTGTACCGACGGCCAGAAGCTTCTTCGTGATTAGTAAGAAAATACGAAAAATGGTATGCGAAATAAGAGGTCGTCGAGTTTATTTCATTTGTAAATAATTTGATTCTTTCACTCCGTGTTATCAAATTCCCTTCTCTTTTGTTGTTATTTAATTATAGAAAAGAAATTCGTTTACAAATTGACGATGTCGTATGCAAAGATTAAAGTTTCTCCTTTTTTACGCTGTTTGCACTCACTCATATTGTGCTCTCTTCTCATCTTTGGATTGCTACTCATTTAGCGTATTCTTCTCTCATTGCATCCTACAAAATTTAATCATTCAACAGTTCCTATTCTTCTGCTTTGGGAATGTCGTTGAAGTTGAATCATTCGTTCTGATGAGTCCGCATCGATCAATTGTTCGGATCCGGGTACTTTTTCTGAGTGGGAAGACGCGGGGAGCTCAATTAAACGCGTCATCTAAAAGTGGCCCAATTCAATTATAGGTCGATTCGTTGGCGTGTTATTATTCTGATCAACCGCTGGATTTTTGGTGGTCGCGGAGGTACAACCTTCTGTGGCTGAAGAAGAATACAGCTCTGAAAAGACGCTGGGAGTTCACCTCTTGTGTAATGGTCTCGATTGTGAAGTGTCCTATTGACCCGCTTAACGTCTGTGAGGCACAATAGCAATGGCACACGAGATTAATGTTCTTCTCTTTTCTTCCTTTGTGAACGTCGTTGCCAGAGACTTCTCGTACGCGAGTGCCGTGAGAGGACGGATTGTATACAGTATTCGTTTCTCACATTGATGTAACAATTTAATTTTATAAAATCTTTAAATATCTGGTCAGTGAGCTACAACAGACCATGGAGTATTAGGAGCAAGTTTCCATGAAAGTTGATTGAATGAAGGAAGTATCACTTTTTCCAAAAAAAGAGGTTGTAACATACACTCAGGTAGTTCTTCCTGTGAAGGTCTTCTTCCGTACTTTTTGCGACCAGTACTACTACTTTTTATCAATGTAGGTAACAGAAACCTGAGTAATGAATCTTTGTGACTGTCTGTAACAATAGATGAAGATTAATTAAATTTAAAATCCATTGTTTGAAAAAAATTGGAATAAATAGATTGTGCCTCCTCTACAGACATGAAAACTACAGCTTCTTCATCACAAAGTCATACAAGATACGCATAAGGCCTGGTCAAATTGGTTTTCCCATTGAAAATATAGATTCTACATTTTTTCCAGTCTCCTAGAATTGTAATAATAGTTGTAAAGTCAAAATTTTTTCCAAATCCCGATCCTATTGTTTGTAATACTGCGCAGAAGTAGAAATTTTCTACAACTCCTGTATTATAGGGTTTATATCAATTTTTGCGCCGCACGGTGAACGGTGGGATGCTAACCCTCTTCCTCAACAAATGTTGCAAACATTTATTTTGCTTTCCTATTCAAATTCACGAGCTGCTAGCAGCCTGTTTTCAAAGTTATTTTTAATACATGAATACCGTTATTTTTGGAAGCTACTTTTACTAATTCTCGGGCATAATTTCCTGAGTCCACTATTAAGTTAAAAAGTTTTTGTTTCACAACTGGTCACTTTTCATACAGAGCACTAGCTTTTGTTGAATACTCTGCTTCAAAATCTTTTGGATCTACATGAGGAAGGAATAAAGAATTTCAATAAGGTCGCAAGAACAGAGCAGATATGTTTCAAAAGCGCCCCAAAAAATTGAACAGATATGATTCCAACTAACTTCACAGCCAATGCTGTTTTCAGGACAGGATATCGCCTAAGATACTCCTGCACAGTTACTTTTTCATCTTACAATATTTTCTTTCGCAATCGTTGCGTATTGCCACATTTTTTGTGACTTCTTTTTCTGGTTCAAGGTGTGTTTTGAACCATTTTTCAAACTCCACAATTTCAACTGCAAAGAAGGTGATTCTTTCTTTCAAAATCAATATCACATTCAGGTTCAGATCCAATGTTAGAAGTCGAAAGGTTTGAGTCACGTTACATTTGAGGAATTGTTCCAAAACATGATACACATCTTTATTCTTATTAAAAGAGAAGCGTCTGTTGCGCCGCCGCTATGCGTCGCCGACAGCCGCTAGTCAGGTGAGCAATTTTTTTTCTTTCCTACTGACATTCCTGTTTATGGGCCCTTTTTGCCGCGACACCCTCAATTCAAATTTCGCATTTTTATTAAACAATTTATAATAAGTCGGCATAACTACTGACTGGTAATTGTACCGGGACGGGGGTTGAGAGGTTTCCACTCATATGAACAATGAATTGAGTCCATAAATGACCGTGTAGTAAATTGAGGAATTCATCTGTGAACAGATGTGGGTGCGGCATCCTTGCTATAGAACGATTCCGGGCACCCCGACTCAATGAGATCAGGTACTCCTTCAAGGGCATCATATTATGTTGCGCTGTAAGTACGTCGTTCATATACGTTCGCCATTACCTTGTCATCTCCGCCCAATCGCGATTGAAATCCTGAAAAAAATTGAATGTGCCTATAAGACTTATGACAATTTGAAATACAGGGAAAATCAAGACTCAAATTCTTAATACAACTATTTATCAGAATGAAGCTTAAAAAGAAATATTACTGTATATGTGACTCAGTATGAGGGAACAGAATATATCATTCTTGGCCGAAATATGTATGCAACAAAATCATCAGGCCCCACTTCATCCGCCTTTCACCCTTCACCGCACCACCATTCCGCTTATCTGATCTTTGTACGTCAGATAGTGTGGGAAGTGCTCATTCTCATTACGCTGTTTTAAAAGCGAACAATTTTTCAAATAATCGTTTTGTAACGGAATCTCCAAAGAACCACTAAAAGTTCTGATGAAATTTTGTCAATCTGTTTGCAGAAAAGAAAGAATTGGATGGTTTTGTTGAAAGGTTTAGAAAAAACGCAGATCACACGATCATGCCTCCTACAGCTATCAAATGTTCTCATCTGCTTGGTCAATGAGAATTTTATCACTAGCGGGCACACACCAGCTTGAATAAATTTCTTGAGTGATAAAGGCGCTCAAAATTGTGAAGATTGTTTTACTTTTTGCAGTAGCCATCTTGACTACGATGAAAGCAATTGTTCAATATTTTTACCTACAACATACAACATTGATTCTCCCTGTTGATATACTTTGTGACAATACTGCTTCTCATCCTGTATGGTTTTCTATAATCTTTATTCCTTGAGAATCGGTATTCTTCTGTATAAATTTTTGCATGTTGACCAAGAGTTACATTAATAAAAGTAGAAATTTCAGGAAAATTGAAGGAGTAGAAGAATGGTTAATGATCGCCCGGATATA
This sequence comes from Aspidiotus destructor, assembly GCA_035079395.1. Classification (NCBI taxonomy): domain Eukaryota; kingdom Metazoa; phylum Arthropoda; class Insecta; order Hemiptera; family Diaspididae; genus Aspidiotus; species Aspidiotus destructor. The sequence continues at coordinate 34,969,861 of JAVHKZ010000018.1, read as the reverse complement.
GTAATTTTTGCCACAATAAATTGAATTCAATGGCTCATCTTGTAGGTAGATAATGTCTGTAATAATGCAATTTTAAACAATTCTCGTACTTGAAATAATTGTTTGCGTCTCTTGTATCAGTTTCTTTTTTGTGTAATACAAAGAGATCAATATAGTTATTCTAGTGGAATCTACCCATCAGATATGCTGCACATCCACCTGCCAAAAAAATCCGCGATGGTTTGACCCCATGTAATCGCTCTTGTGCTATTTCTCCTTTGCTGTTGTTGGAAATCCAAACTGTCATTCGCTCTTCTCTTGTGACGTGCCTCTTTGGTTGTAAAAAATGATAAAACAACCTTAGCAATATACTATCTAGGCGGCGCGCCTATCTTGTCGCTTCTCTCTAAAACCTTGGTTGATTATTGTTTCCGGATTGGGTAAATATAATTCTACATTTTATAAGGTGTGCCCTTGCGCTTTATTGATTGTCATTGCAAAAGCTGAACAAACCAGAGATTGTGTACGTTTCATTGTAAAGGGCAATTCTGCATTATCACAGTATAAAATTATTTGTGGCATAAAAACTGTATTACCAGCTTTATTACCTGAGAGTATTTCAACTATAATAACATTTTTTTTTTTCAAATAGCGAATTATGAAACGTGTGCCATTGTACAACCTTTCTTCAGTATTCAAGTTTCTCAATTATAGAAGAATGTACTTTTAGGTCAAGTTCATGGGGTGGCATTCCACTTGGAGTAAGGCTATTCAAAAATTCTGTATTGACTTCAGGAAATGTATCTCCAATTTCATTTGGTTCACTTGGAAACGATTCTGGATTCCCATCCAGAATATTTGAAATTTCATTGTTCAAATAAAATGTTTATTCAGTGGCGTAAGAATAGCTCTACCACTGTAAAGATTCATTTCACCAACACTTAGACGCTTCCCAAATATTTCTTTTATCACTTCTTCCTTGGAGGCAATACATTGTCTAGGTATCTGAATATCTTCAATAGAATTTTCTTTTTCAGTTAAATGATTTATTTATCCTTTACCAACTTATAATATCCATTCTGCGAAATTACAAGCTTCTCTCAATGCTCTCATGTTTACCAATAAATTCAATTTTTCAACCAAATTACAATCCTTAGAATACTTTATTGTCGTGGTTACAATTTGTGCTCTCATACGTTGAAGATTTATAGACTTGTCTACGTTTAAAATCGAATAGCTGAAGCTAGCTGTATTAGTACAACGTCGTTTTTTCTAGGAGCTCAAGTAACGGAACCTTTCGAAGGTTTATGGATCATGGCGTGTTGACCTTGTAAGCGTAGAAGATATAGTCCTCAAAATGCGGACCAAAAATCTTCTACAACAGCGTTGGTTTGCTCCCAGATTTTAATTATATCTTCCCTCGTGTGTTTAGGGATGTGATGTTGAGATACCCACTACGTTATTGGCGTTCACAGTTCTTAATCGTAGAAAGTGATTTGGCGTTAAAGGGTGGAAGTGTTTCTTCCAAAACGTTCGTAAGCGGTCTGGAGTTGATAATGTTTTCAAGCTGGCATATAGCTGTGCTGAGGGCGACGTAGTTGAGAATTTGTTTCCTACCAAAATCTTTTTTAAGACTTGGTTTCACATTCCTAATTAGGCGCTGTACAACGCCGCGCCGCGTTACCGAGCAGCGTTTGGCGGTGCAAATTTCCATGTAATATTGTTGGTAGAGAAGTAACGTCTAACGTCAATATCTATTATTTTTGTTTTGTTACCTACCAAAGCTTGTGTACAGCGAACAAGGTACAAACCTAAATCGTTTCCCGGTCCAGCTGCTAACGGCGAATTGTGCTGTCTGTCGATTTAGTCGAGAAGCCTTTTGTGATTTGAATCTGACAACACCCGCTAAGGGTTCGTCTTTTACCATTAACCTGTTTCTATGTTTCGAGGTTCAACGCTTGATTCGTCCTTGGAACTACAGGTAAAGTTTGCATTAAATCTCCTGAAAATAGCATTATTTTTCCACCAAAAGCTTGTTTATTTCCCATCAATTCTTGGAAGAATTTATTGACGGCATTCATTACAAAACGTGATAATTTTCGCTGAAGCTAGATATTTTGCATAAGCTGCGTTACATCTTGAAGTACAAACCATTGTCTCACCCATGCTAAGGGGTAATTTGAAAGCAGAATGAATCGTTCAACCCCCAGCTAAGAGTGAAGCTGCTATACCTGTGAAAGCAACATCACATCTTCCCCTGACACCATGCATAATAGTGTTAAATAAAAATGTTCTTCCAATTCCAGCTGGAGCGTAATGTAGAAGTCTTCAAAAACAAGTGATCAGCAATGCTCTCCATTTGTTTGTCTTTCAATCCTCGCAACATTACATATTTTGTCAATCGGTCTTGATACACAAGACTTTTTTCTATTGCCAAAGTCCTGGAGTCATGTTGTAAATAGTCTTCTAATAAATTGTCCAGGTTGTTATCCCACAGTTTGCTAGGGTTTGCTGGATTACAATAAAGACAAATTGTAGCAAATAAGTGTCTTAATTGATGAGGCATTTGAAAGGAAGCTGCTTCTCTTGAAGTATCTTGCCAAACTGAATCACTATTTTATAAATTCATAGCTTCAACACCTTCTCTGTAAGTATTATAAGTAATTCCGCTAATATTACAAACGTCTTCAAAACTTGTGCAGTCTCTTCTATGTGATAGTAACAATTGTAAATAAAAACATTCCCCATGAGAAGCTGATACATAGGTTTAGATCTTTCTTTATGTAAAGTTCCATGAACAATTTTTTTCATTAAATGTCTGTGTATTTCATGATAAAAGTATTTTCTTAGCTTCCCCTAACAAACTAAGCTGTCAAAGTTGTTTTTTTCATTTCTTGTTCTGCTAATGCTGTTTCTTTGTGACCAGGTGCAGGTTTTCTAGATGAATGGCTAATCTAAAAATGGAATGACTATGACCATGCATCTTATAAGAATATATTCTGTGAAAAGCTTCACATGGCCCTCCATATTGCGCATTCAATTAAGCATCTACTTCATTCAAATTTAGCACTAATTTGTCATTCAAGTTTATCTCAACTGTTGTACAACTGTGAGACCCTTGTAAACTTATTAAAATAAATATCTAACTTTATGGTGGAGCATATTTCCACATTTTAAATTTGCTTTATAGCGCATTCTTGGATATTTATTGTAAGGTACAATATCTCAATTATCAACAAAATATGAATGGCCAGATCTCATTTCTTCCTTGGTCCTACCATTATTTCTTCTTCAATTATGCAGATAACCGTTTTCTTGGGATAGAGTTTCTTCGCGGAACTTTTTTGGATAATCTTTTGTGCAAACACCATTATCCATGGATTCATTGCACCACAGGGTCCATGAATCATTGAATGTTTGATTATTTCCAATAATTTAGGCTCTCTTAATGGATCTGGTGTTTCCGCTGAGACAATTCTATCAATATCATCAGCATTTCTTATCTTATCTTGTTTATCTAAAATAAGTAATATGTGGGCGTATGGTAGACCTCTTTTTTGCCATTCTACTACTTTGATGTGAGGAGTCACCTTCCCTAATACACTTTTTTCAGTTGAGTCATCCATTAATGATGATAATTTTTCAGAAAATACACGACTTACCAAATAAGGTCTATCGCATGGTTCTTCAAATGATTTCAGATTATTCAATATCTTAGGCCATTTAGGATTGCATGTGAAGGTCAGAAATAAAACCGGCTTACTTTGACATCAGGCACATTGCATCCTGGTAATGCTGAGCCATATTTATAAGACTGCCTTCAAATGTAGAGGGTAAAATTACAGTTTTACCAAGAAAATTTTCTGATTCGGCTCTACTTTTGGTATAATCGCATAATCCTTTGTAATATTCAATTCTCAATTTTCTTCGACTTTTTCGAACCCAATCTAATCTGTCTGCTTCCATTTTACAATAGGCATCAGTTATGAATTGTTGAGTTGATTTTCCCCAGTGTACGAGGGCTGTTCAATAAAGACTGAGATCGGTTTCAAAAGTGCTTTATTTTACAAGAATTCTTAATTTAGACTTCTGTCCCGCTCAATGTACTCCCCACCAGCCGCAATGCACTTGGTTAGTCTGACCACCCGCTGGTCATATGCCTTGGCAAACACATCTTCTGAAATCCTCTGAAAATAATGCAATTAATGTCTGGGGGCTCTGAAAATAAGTCTGTACAACTCTAATGATCTCATTTTGGCCCTCAAATCGTTGTCCTTTCAAGTGCTGCTCTAGAGAGGGGAACAAAAAGAAGTCACGTGGTAGGAATGTAGAAAAATTGATTCTGGTCGACAATTTGGCGGAATATCCACACTCGTTTTGGAATTTTTGTTGGGGAACGTGACCCTTGATACTTTTCATTTTACGGAACCAACCTCGGCACAGCTCTTGATTATTTACCAAGATGAAGGGCCTAAAAGTATTGAGACTTTTTCAGTACACATATGGTCTCATCATGTCAATACTGTATATAAACTAAGTTATACGCCAGTAAAAATTCGTCAATGTTATGAAACAATGCCTCAAGATTAACATTACACGTTACTTCCTGCAAGCTCATGGTATTCGAGTTACGTATCACGATAACCTTTCACCACAAAATAGTAAATTGACATAGATTTGTAATTTATAAGCGACACGCGAACAATTTTCCGCGCATTATGGTAAAGAACTTGTGTAACCTCTACACGAATTCTGCCATGGAGTGAAAAATAAGAATGTGCAGACTGTAGATACACGCGTATACTTATCCTTATTCTCCACCAAGGTACCCTCAGCGATACTTCCTCTCTTGTATTTGACAATACAATCACGAATTCATATCTTTATAAAACTCCGTTTTCTCTCCTACTCTTGTTTTTTTTAGTTTATAGCTTCGCTCTTCTCCCTTACCTTATATACTTACAATTCTGACAGTGCTCAGTTTGAGATATCTGTAGATAGATTTACACGACACGTCCTTTGCTCCTGTTTCCTCGTTTGTACCTCCTTTTTTTTCGCGCTTTCTCTTGACGCTCCATTCATGTGTACTTCGATTGTTCTGTTCTCATTCTTTCACGTATTTTGAACGTGTGAAACCCAACGACAAAGAATAAGATAACATCCTCCAAAGATATACTTTGCACTAATAGTAAAATGTGCGGAAACTGCGACAATTACGATAACGAACCAGCGGGAGTAAATTTATTTATTTCAAATTACGGTTCTGGTATTAGCTGCTGCGTTCTCGACAAATCCCACAAAAGATAGGTTTCTCATTTTCTCATCCGCATTTCAAAAAGACTTACGGAAAGACGACTACAGAACGCTAAGGCGACGCTATTTCACGCGTACGCACTTCATTCCCTATTAACTTACTGAAAACTAAGCAACCGTAAGTCGAAATCAACAGACGAAATCACTAGAGAAGAAGTTGAGACGACAAATTAAATTTGAGAAAAAGTTTCTAACAAAGTTTTTACTTCTGAAAATAGAATTTTTTGCGCGAGGAAAAACTTTTAATTCATCTCTACTTCACTCGCATAATTCTCGCATAATTATTGTAAATGATCGCGTTTCCTAATTCATCAATTAGCAGTTTCGACAAATATTATTCATATCCTACAATTTTCGGCGTAAAAAATACTTCCGATGCTTTTTTGTTGAATGGTAAATTTGTATCCAAGGTTCTCAGGACCCTCATTGGAGAGAACTAGAGATTATGTGACATCTGGGTTTTTAAACCAAGAGGAAAATTGCCGTGCATTTCCCGCTCAATAACTTTGTTCTTTAAGTGAACTTTCAACACTCTTTTCTCACTTGTATGATGTCTACGCTGGTAAACTACAGAACACGTTTTGAGCAAAAAAGACGCCGACTGCTCTCTGCTAAGAGTGACTGCATTCTCTTGTCAAAAGTTGCATTAATAGCTCTGGGTACCTCCAAGTTGGAAATTATTAACTTGACAGGATTGTTTTGTTGCATTTGTCAGTTATTGTGGGGAAGTGTATGATGCCTGCATTTTGTGGAAACAAAGTCAAGCTAACTTGGCATCCTTGAAGCGCTTCTCTGCTAACGAGGCTAAAAATGCTGAACAATCACTGAAAAAGTGGTCTGCAAGTTTATTGCAATAGAGATAGAATTTCAGACTCGAGACTATACTATAACTAGAGCATACTTTCTTATTTTGAAGAACGTACTCCCCACTGATCATTATTATTATTTATTTTGAAATATGTTTGAAATAAAACTGTGGACAAACCGCACCAAACCTTGTGTGTGATCAATTCAGTGGGTCCATTTTGTAAAGAGGACATTCTACGTGCCAGCCCACTGATTATTATTATTCATTTTGAAATATGTTTGAAATCAAACTGTGAATGAACCGCACTGAACCTTGTGTGTGACCAATTCAGTGGGTCCATTTTGTAAAGAGGACAATTTGCGTGCCAGCCCACTTCCGGTCACCCATCCTTCCCTGCACCACCATTTCCGTGATTATTATGGTGCGATTTTGGCCTTCAGGAAGGTTGAAGCCAGAAAAGGGAGTCACTAACTTGAGAATAGTTCTTCCACCACGGTTATCCACTCACTGGATCACGCCGTGTGGCCAGGATCCGGCTCTTGATTGAGTACTACGTCATCACTTTTTGGGATAAATGGTAGTGAGCCTTGAGAATGACGATGGGTGCGAGCAGATTTCTCCTTCAAGAAAGAAAAACAATCACTTTGACAAAGTTGGATGTAAGGCCAAGTACTCGTTTGTATCCGTGCTCTAACTTTTTGGTGGATGATGGAAGTCGTTCTATATAAATTTCTTGTGAAGTATTCACATTTGAGCCTCCCAAGTTTTAGAAAGTGGTTAGGCGTTAATGTCTTGAACTCTAGTTCATCAGAGGGAATGTAAGCGAGGGGTCGATCAATGATTACTTCTTCTATTTGGCACAGAGCTGTTTGGAGAGTCACGTAATTGATCATCCGAGTGGATTACACGCTCAGTGCTTTCCGGAGGGAGGTTTTGGTAGCTTTTACCATGCTCTCATATGCTCCTTCATACCAGGGAGAGAGAGCTGGAATGAAATTCCATTCTATTTGGTTTGCGGAGAAGAAATTGTCAATCTTGGGTTGAGTCACGAGAGGCTGAACGGTACCATTGTCTGAAATCATGAACTTTAGTAATCGGCAACGGCAGGAAAACTGTATCAAGGCAAGGAGGAATTTGTCTCCTGGCATATTACGCAAGAGTTCTAATTGTGCTTTGCGTGTGACAAGGCATGTAAAGAGGACAAGAAAGGTTTTCCAATATTGGGTTTGCTGGGACCCATTCCCATCTTTTTCCGTAATTCACGCAGGCGTGCTTAGGGCATTGGCTATCTGCAGCTACTTGCATGATGACCTTGAGAGCGATAATCAATTTCTGCTAATCACATAATATGCAGCCAAAATGTTGCGACACCAACCATACTAAATCAGCAAGCTGTGGCTGACTGAGTTTGCTTGGTAGATAGATATAAATATCTTTCATATTGTCTTTTGACTCCAGGAAAATAACAAGACGTTAGACAATCACCCGTCACCTTTTATCAGCAACTGTCCGCCCCAGTTATTATTATTATTATTTCCAAGTTGCTCCACTTCTGTGAGTTTTTCTCATTGCATAACGGGTGAGTATGACCAAGCATATGCAATGGTTGACTTTTAATTTTGAAGGATTTCCACGAGCAATGCTGCATTCCCATTGTTAATCTTAGCATTCGCTGCGGTCATTGAATCATCAATTTCATTTTCCGTTCGCGGCAAAATCATAGCCAAAGCCGTATCCATATCCATAGCATCTGATGGTGCTTTGCCTGATATCTGGTCATCCCGTACTTGGTTGGTTGCTGAGGCGTTCTCCTCTCTGTTTAACATGCTTTTGGCCTACTCAGAGAAGCTTGTCCAGAGACTAGAAAATGTCATTACATGTTGTGTACGCAAAGCCACGGAATGCTTGAGAACCCTAATCAGTGAATCTTTAGTAATTGAAAGTTTGTCGCCTCTGAGTTGGGTTAAGAGCCACTGCAATTCAGGTTAAAGGATAATGATCTCAAGCCAGGAGATTTTTTTCGTCATATTTTCTCTTCTATCTTTCTCTATAGTTTGGCAGGTACTCGAATGACCAGAGTGGAAAATAGTTTCTTGAATTTTACGCCCTTATACATTCTGTTCCCCAGGATAATCATTATTTTGAGATACTTATTGATTGATTCTTTGTATAGTACTGCGTCGGTGGTCACAAATATGTCTAAATCGTTGTAATCATTGAATCTGCCGAGCAAATAGAAGGAATCATATTTTCAACTGTTCCGCCCTGTAGTGTGTGAAGATTTGAATAACTGCCAAAAAAAAAAAAAAGAAAAAAGAGGCCGAAATATACAAAATAAAATCCAAAAACAAATCGGAAATTACGATTTGTTTATTATTCTTCTTCTTCATCCATGATCATCATTGTTGAAGCTGTACAAAACCCAGGTCCTAAAAAACCGCATTCAATTTGGGAACAGTGCGGAAAATCTGGAAATTCATGAGTTTGAATCCCCCCCTCCCACTCCAGTGCCTCTCCTCGAAACATTTTATCTGAGCTGCTTTTGAGAAGCCTTTAAGCTTCCATTTCTTTGAGAGCCTCCATCATTGCTCTCAAAAATTCTTTGAAATATAATATTTTCCAACACTTACAAAAAATGAATGAAGAGAACTACGTTTGTTTTTTTCTCTCCACGAAAATAGCCTGAAAAATCGATTTGATGTTTTCAAAAGTACACGTGTCATGCTATATTTTCCTGCTTTCTGTATTGAAGATCGTGATGAAGCGCGTCACACGTGTACAGAACTACAAATTTTTATTGTTCTAAATTTACGATATCATTTTGCTATCTACATGAAAACACTGCGCTCGCTGTTGAGGACATCTTGTACAAAGCAATAAAAAACTAGTATAATGATGCTGAAATAGGTGGAATGCTGCAAGTCCGTTGTAATTTTATGATATCACAAGTAGGCAAGAATTCATTCGCATTGATCCCCCTTTCCCTGTACCCTCTCTCTGTCGGCAACCCTTGTACAAGTTCTCATTTTATGTGATCAGTTTGCGTCTGTTCGTATAATTATTTGTATTTGTGTTGACAAATAACTAGAACAAATGACGCTTGTGGTACCCAAAAAAATTACTATCAAAATATTATGGTAGTTGAAGTATTTTAATGGAAGGTTCATTCGATCAGGTTTATAGTTCACGTTAGTATTTCCTGCGACAACTCTGGAAGGCTCTATAAACCTGGCTACCAAATTTTTTTCATGGTAAAAAGTGAAGATAATCTTCTGGTGGAGACAAATAGAAAAAATCTTCTGGCTGAGCCAAATAGAAAAAGATCATGTTTCATGTCTTCTGAGTTTTCGCTTCCAATTGTTTTTGGTAGGAACATTTGCTCCAAGAGGGCTGTTATACCTATGTTTGTTAGTAATTTCAAGCGTTATGAAATTCTGCAGAAACCTGAGTCGCCATTTTTTACAGATGAAAAATTATCGAAATTCTATTCGTATTTGGATTCAATGTTGGTGCGAAATCTTATAAATTTTCGACCGTACCAATGAAGAACCTATCGCGGTTAAGAAAAGTATACGAAAATCCTAACGTTCTTCAATTCAACTACAGTCAGCCGAAAAACTTTCTTTTGAGTTTCAATGCGAGAGGACCGTTGCAAATGAAAAAAGGTTTCAATATGCGTCCTATTCGAATATAATCTAAAATTGAAAATTGATTTCGAATTTTGTATCATTTTGTAGTTGATTCAACAAAGACTTTTGTTAAAAAAATTAATTATTAAAGTTGAAATCTAAATCAATGTTCAGATGATCATCATTAGCTAGGGGATAATAGAATAAACGTAGTGTCTCAATATCAGGATTTGTCGTAGTCTTCGTAATTTTCACCCCGTTTTTTATGCGTACGATAGCGACACATGCGATGTTCTGGGCTGGAAGTAATGAATTCCGTGTGTCTCTTTCCAATTTTCCTTCGTGTGATATTTTATGCAACGGTATACTAATTTCTTTCGTGCCGGTTCTCGTTGTAGGTATCCCAATACTGAATAAAGCTGCTCGTCCGTCATCGTACAACCTGGAGATTACTTTTTCTTGCGCTGATCGTATCATTTCTTCAAATTGTAGGTCATTTCTTCAAACAAATAATTTCAACGCACCGTCTTTGCATTTCATTTCTTCTTTCACGGATCGGTTTATATCTTCGATTGCGGATAGCATTATTGTCTTACTGCAGCAGTGCCACCAATTGTTGACTGTCGGACACAAGAGAACTACTTTAGTGGTGCTCTTCAAATCTTTCAAATCGATAATCTGTTCTCTTTGGACACCGTATTCTCCATTAATTGTAATACCGAAATGATGATGGGAATCGAATTTATTGTTTGAAACAATTATTACCATACGTAATTCAAACTTATGAACAAGAAATAGGAAGAAGGTACGCCGTTTATACTAGCTCGTAGAAAGGTATAAGATATATGGGTGTAGACTGTCATGACTTAAGTGTTGAAATTTTTCGGGACGAAAATTTAGTTAATTGAAATCTGAGAAACTTGATAGGTAAAATAATCGTAATTAGTGTATTTAATCGAAACCATCATTTATTACTATGTAACGTTCTTACTTGAAAAATCTAAATTATTCTTGACTGTAGGGATTGAAGCAAAAATTCTTCTAAATTCACTGATGACGGTCACAATTGGAAATTGTAGTATCCTGATCTTCTGTTACACTTGGGTGCAATCAAAAATTCTTCCGAATTATTTGAGAACGTCACGATCTGGACAAGAAATCTTACCAAATCATTTTGTGTTAATTTTTCATGGAATATATAATTTTTCTGGACGTAAAGGAAAGAAGCTAAAAAAATTATTGCAAACAATTGAATGAGTATATTGTATTTCAATCAATTATTGAACATATATTAACAATATAACATTAGTATTATGAATAGGATAAATTGATGAATTTTCATAAAATTCTGTTCCTGCAATGTACTGGTTATCTCAATGAAAGAAATTGAAAATTTTTTACTACTCTGGTTCTAGTCATAGACCATATGTCCATGTTAATTATATTAGATTTTTTTTTTGATCTGTGCATTAAACTACTGTCATATTGGGCTAATTGCTCGTACTAGGTAACCGTTTTTTCGAGTTGGAAGGCATACTTCAAATGATTGAATAAACGCTTTACTTGAAATTACTGCGTACGGATAATGGATCCAGAAAGCACAAGTTCTACAGATTCACTATCTGATGACGATATCCTACTTGAAGTGTTTGAGAACCTAAAAACTATTGAACAGTGACAGTGTGAACAGCGAGAGAAGAATGCTAAAAGAATGCGAGCATTTTGCGCAAACAACACTATTAAACAGCGACAAAGGAATGTGGAAAGAATGATAGTTTCTCGTTTGACCGGAACCACAAAAAATCGTAAAAGGATAGCTCAAAGAATGCGCGAGTCTCGACAGAGTGTTACTCGTAAACAGCGGAATAAGAATGCTAAGAGAATGCGAGTATACCGCCAAAGGAAGGCAGACGCCAAGACTTCTGATGTGGCAGGTCCATCTGGTGCAAGAATGCGAGAAAAGCGAAATAAGATTGCTAAAAGAATGATATGATTTCGCAAGAGTACCTCTATTGATCAACGGCAGAAGAATGCCTAAAGGATGCGAGCATATCGCCAAAGGAAGGCAGGCGCGAAGACTTCTGACGTGGCTGGTTCACTTACAATTTCAGAATTTGAACGTGTAAGTCAAGTCTCCGCCATTAACGACTTGTCCGTTAGCCTCTTTAGTCGTAATCAAGACGTGGCAACCCAGGATCAAATTTGAACTGGTGCAATGCTCCCAAATATAGAAAGGAAATCCATTCAAAGCTGATAGAGTTCACGCCTATCGTACAAAATTATTCACTAAAAAGCGAAAAAAAAGAAAGCAAAAGAAAAAAGGTAGCCAGTTAAATTATATTAAGAAAGAAATTCATTTGTCGAGTTCAGGCATAGTGTACAAAATTATTCACTGAAAAGCTAAAAAAAAGAAATTGAAAAGAATTTTTGATGACCATTTTAGGTTGAAAGAAGAAGTATGCTACGTTGATCTCGGCTTACCTTCGCAAAAGTATACAACGTTGATCTTGGCTTACCCTCGCAAATAAGATAAAGTTATGGAGCGAAGGGATATACGTCCTCATAAAGATCAATACTTTCGATATACGCTTCAATATTATTTATGAACAAGAAATTGAGGATCTCAATATTTTCCATTTTTTCTTCTTCTTTTTTTTTTAAATCAACAAACGACCGACCGTAACAAAGCTGACCAAACGATAAAATTCGCAGAACTTCTAGCGGCCAGCAATTTAGCCTTATCAAGAATTACTCCGTTCATTCACTCCAGCAGCCATTGAAATACACAAGTACATTTCACACTTTTTTGCGCGGGGGGAGTGTCGAATTCTTCGTCGAATTCTTCGATTTCTCCGATCATTCGACTTAGCCTATTAGGCTAAAACAATACCTTTCTTATCCGAAATAATCGGCCAACGTAAACTATTCCTAAGCAATTTATTATCAACTTCGTCCGATACCGATTCAGTCGAAAGACACAAAGTAGTGACTTTCCAAATTACGAAAGATAATCTCGAAGACTTCTCAGTAGTCAGTAGATTCCGAAATTTATCTCGTATTCCGAATTTGTCAAGTACAATGAATCCGGAAGAAGAAATAATTATCGTCAGTCTTAGTGAAATGGTAAGTACTGAATTCTTGACTTGATCTACCAACCTCGAAAGACTTCTGCGAGCTCTTTGTCGTGTATCTTCGAATTCAAACCCAGCAAATCCGACTCAGACGACTTTCGTCTTCCTAGAAGATAGCTTTGGTCATGTCGAGATTGAATCTACCTATTCTTCAAAACAACCTCCACTAGACGCCTCTAACTTTCTCGTAACCGTTTAGATTACATAAATCTCTTTTCTCTCTTGGATTAGTATTTACTCTACCAGGCGTAGACTGACGGACTTCTTTTGTTTTTCTGTCCGTTAGGAATGTCAAGATAAATCAACGCCGCTATCTTCAAAAATCGTATTTAGTTAATAATCATTATTTAAGAGTAAATTGTAATAGTTAATAAATTTAATCGCCAAATGACTTTCTTCTTCAAAATTGAATCTTTCATAAACTCCCTCACGTCTTGTTGTGATCTCCCTACTAGGTCTAATCTTAAATCTCGTACGAACCACGGCAACCCACGAGACACAGATCACAACAACTGGTCTTTCTCTGTTTCTTGGTTACGTGGGGTTGACGACGTGTTGAGAGCGGCGTTGATTATGTCTACTGAATGGGTCGCATTGTCTATGATCGATCTGATAAGCAGGGAGGAAGGTGATTTTTCGTATTCTGTTCCTTCGAAACTTCTAATGAATGATCGTATTTCCCTTATCCTTTCATTGATGTCTTGTGTTTCGTTTCTGAAAAGCGAGGATTCAAGTAGTTGGCTCTTGACTTTTAGTATACGGGCTCGTTTTTCCAGTTCATCGTGTGAGTTGTTTGAACATCATGCGGATGCGGATGAGTGATCGTGAAGATTGTTTGTGGTGATATCTGATGTCGAGTTTCTCGATGAAAGGTTTGAGTTCACAGAATTTTCCTGTGAAATAAGATCGTAAGTCTCGTTCGCCCCGCTTCTTGGTCTAGTATGAGTCTACATCAGAATTTCAAGCTGATAGGGTCAAATTTACGAATCACCCACGAAGTCATGGTTGATTCAAAATTCTTCAAAGTCCCTCAATAAAGAATTCCATATATGACCCCTACCCTTTTCCAGAACAGAAGCTAGAAGGTTGAGAAACTAAAGACGAGGTGGTACTCGCAAATTCCTGAATCACTCGAGGGTATAAAATTGCACGCGCACGCTAGGAGGTCAGACGAGGTGGTACTCGCAAATTCCTGAATCACTCGAGGGTATAAAATTGCACGCACACGCTAATTTGGGAGGGGGGGAGGGGGTGGTACTCGCAAATTTTTCAATTGGGGTAAGGTAAGACTAAAGACATGAAACATGTCAAAAACAATTTTTTTAGTTACTATTTCCGTGGTTCTGGTCAAACGAGAAATTTTCATTCTTTCCGCATTCATTTGTCGCCCACTTAGGAATTACGAATGCGAGTATAACACGATTAATAATTTTTTTTTTTCTAATCTCGATTAAGACTGCACATTGGCGCGACCTCAAAACAATTCAACATTAACTTATTCACTCACTTCTGCCGAGCTGTATATTTAACTTCGTTTGTATTCTTGTGTTTCCGCAAAATGTGGGTCTGTAAAGCTTTCTCGTTTGATGAAGTGGAGAAGCAATACGGGCAAACAACCTTGTGGTGCTCCATCCCTCGTTCATTCGTTCTAAAAAGTATTGTACGCGGCTAGTGCAACGCGCAACCGGTTCCCGCTCGTGCAATCACAGCACTCGCCTATTTCTGTTACTACTGAGGATGCGCAAAGCAAAAATAGCCGCAAGAATATTTGTTAGTAAGAAACCGAAAGAATTGAATAACCTCTTCATTGCTTTTCCATGTCTTTGTAAATGCTAATACTTTGCAAATGGGTATTACAAATCGTTAGTAATATCACGAGCGTGGGCGCTGAAGGATTGAATGTTGAAAACGCACATTGAATACGCAGTAGGATGCAAATAATTTCGACTAATGAGCGACAAGTGGACAAACGTATTCAATCCATGGCTGGCCAACATACTGAATTTGAATATGGACATTCTAGTGTAAAACATAGATAAAGTACTTATACGGCCAGTGCTGCTGTCAAAAACTACCGCGAAACAACTTTGGGCCGGACTCCAAGAATTTATATGGCTAATTCCCGAACTTATCCAGCGCATACGACGATCGCGGATCGTGTCTCGGGGGAAAGATGTGGATAAATCAAGAATTCTTCTAGTAGTTTTCCTCCAAACCATCACGTCAACGTCAACATTGACTCTATAGCCAGGTGTTTTATAGTTCAGAATTCTTTTTTGAATACAGCTTGATTCAAGATAATACGAGTCAGTCTGTGAACTAAACTATTAAAAGGTGCTTATCTTTTGAGGACAGACATCCGTCGTAGTATCTTCCCTGTATATTCCAAACTTATGGATGCACGATCTAATAGAGATCGATAAAATCAGAAAATTAATAGAGTGCGGAATCTAGAGGTTCCTGACAAATGCGTTTCGTAAAGGAAGATATATAGTTCGAACGAAGGAACGTGTATTTCGAATGAGGTATTAAATGTGACCCGTATAACATCAGTATTGTAGTATAAAACATAGATGTAGTACTTATACGGCCATTGCTGCTGTCAAAAACTACCGCGAAACAACGTCCGCCCGGACTCCAAGAATTTATATGGCTAATTCCCAAACTTTGCCTTATGACCGGTATGACCGATAACATTAAGTAAGACGTTCGAAACTTTTCGTTACTCTTGAAGAGGTCTGATAATAGGCAACTGGTTCAATTTGAACCCCAATAAATTTCTAGGAGTAACTATTTGTTGATGTCCGCCATCATGCGAAATTTCGCGACCGAACCTGGTCCAAGGATGGAGCGCACGATAAACGTTCATTATGGCGCATACATAATCATTCCCTTCATACTTATAATGGTAGGTATAAAGTATTACCAAAAACTGCTGTGTATTTCGGTAATGGGGTGAAGTTTGAACCGCTGAATAAGGAAAACATCGAATTAGTTCGAACGAAGGAACCTGTATTTGAAATGAGGTATTAAATGTGACCCGTATAACATCAGTATTGTAGTATAAAACATAGATGTAGTACTTATACGGCCATTGCTGCTGTCAAAAACTACCGCGAAACAACGTCCGCCCGGACTCCAAGAATTTATATGGCTAATTCCCGAACTTTGCCTTATGACCGGTATGACCAATATTATGAGGTAGAACTACGCTCAAAGAGTGTAGGAGAATTCGTGAAGCACAGACCATCCAAATTGTTCAACTTAGTCATAGTGCTAGATGGAGATAGAACTTTACTTGGGTGGAAGAAACGTAGTTTCGGAGTCCGTAAGTGAAACGGATTTGGAGGTAAAGTCGAGCCTGGAGAAACTATAATTGACATTAAACAAACCTGATTACATACATTTGTTACTTTTTTCCCCTATTATAAGAAAAAACGTTCAATTGTTTAGTCAACTCATTGAAATGATCTAATGAAATACGCTCTCAGATCTTGTCAAAGCTGGTATAAATTGAAAGGGAAATTAAATCTTCGATTGAAGAACAAGAATCAATGGAGAGCGTTACCGAAATGTTAACGCTTTTGTCCGTTTGTCTTTCTAAAGTACAAAAAGTGATCGAATGATCGATCAAATCGCGCTTGCTCAATTGGGCTATGCAGATGAAGATGGAACTAAGGTGCATACCAAACTCAGTATAATACTGGTCAGCAAGAAAGAAAGAAGTATTTGCCATGATGCGCTAGATCAGTAAGCCGACAATAGCCACACCCGACAAATTTGTTCGTTTGGGGGACGGTCGCGGAGGTGCAGGAGCTTCTGACGGATGTAAGACTTTGAGTAGTGATGGAGGTACTACAACTATATCAAATTCAAACGGAAGGAAACGCCAATGCAAATTCTGCGGCGACAAAGCGCATATCTTGAATTGCTGTTGGCACCATCTTCTCTGAAGCGCGAATCGCGGGTGATATCATCGAAGCTAGCAAACGCGACAAGGATGAAGACTATAATATAATGCTTACATAGGGACTTCTTCAACGGCCAGTGCTGCAACAGCATTAAATGCTACTACTATGTTATATCGCCAATATGGCAACACTGTTACGTTATCATTAAGATGTCGACATCGTACACAAAATATATACTTGTAAGTAGTTCTACAAATTAATGTCTAAATGTGAGCTATAACATACTATTCATTCAGCTTTGAGGATAAATTATAAGAAAGTTGCGAGTGCGTTCTCTCTAGAAACAATGAGAAATTTTAGAAATGCATCCAACTTTGTTCGTATGATATTCATTGATGTAATCAGCATGATTGGAGTCCAACTTTTAGAAAATGTGAATGAGCGACTCCGACACATTTTAAATTCAACAGAAAACTTTGGCGGTTTGCATGCAGTCTTATCTGAAGATTTGAGACAGTTACCGGCCGTTCAACAGACACCAATCTATAAACGATCACCAAGTCAAAGTTTTGCAGTTGATTCAAGTTGGCATCAATTTTCATACCATCCTTTGACAGAAGTTGTACGTCAAAAAGATGTTCAATTCTCAACTATTTAAACGAAAATTGGAGATGGAGAAACTTTGAATCCCGAAGAAAAAATTTGTATTGAAAGCCGATTTAGAAAAAAAGCTTATCTTGACAAATATGAGCCAACGGCAATTGACGATTTCTAGACACAAGCACCTGGTACACATTCTTGTATAATATTATCGTCATTGTTTTCATCTAATTATGCCTGCATGCGAAATGAAGTGCAATTTGTTTGTCTTTTTTGAAATTGAATCTACTGGGAATCTATTCAGAGTAGAGGACGGTGGGAAAACTCAAATTACCGTTTCAGAGGTTGTGACAGTATGTCATACTTTGATGGGAATAATTTATACAGTATTTATTATTATTATTATTATTTTTTTTAAATGAAAATTATAAACAGATTGGTGAAAGAGCAGAAAAAGGCAATGCATAAAAACTATCCCGCCTCGGAATAGACAGATTACATGAGAGCGATCAAGTAATGATTCAAGATGTGGTAGACTCAGTGCCATCAAGATCACAAAAAAGTATTACCCTAAAGTCAGCGCAATCGAATTTACCAAACGAACCGTCTAAAGGAGCAACCAAAGAGAATACTTCCTCGCCACAAAAGAATATTACTTGTTAAAATAATTAGGGGAAAGGGGGTCTACGGTCCGACGAATAGAAAAGTCATACGAATATTCTGTGCGATCATATCAACGTACGTATACACGTAACTCTCTTTCGTAGAGCTCGAAAGACACGACGATACAGACACAAACATTTGCGGACTACTACTGATTTTTATTGCTCGCACTCTGAACTAAGGATACAAAATATTATTACACTTAGGTTATACCGAAACATCTGGTCTCTTGCGTATACACGCATCTTACGAATACCGTCTAAACATACGAAAAATTATTTTACGTTTACCATTTAACACTCCTCCTTAAACTTAAATAATTTTGAATTCTAACCTTTCAAATTTCTTAATCAATACCAGTTAATCAATAATCTATTCTAGGATTAATTCTCAAGGAGTAACATTCAACAATTCCCTAAACTTTTCAAATTTTGACCGAGTAATTGGTTTCGTAAAAATGTCCGCAATTTGCTCATTACTCTGCTTATATTTTAAAACAATAATTCTCTTATCGACTAAGTCTTTTACGAAATGATATTTAACATCAATATGTTTCGTTCTCTTCGTATTCTCACAGTTCTTAGCAAAAGCGATACAACTAATATTATCTTCGTATAAAATTACATTTTTCATGAGGATATTAAAATCATACTGTAATAGGTTCTTCAAAAATACACCCTCTGTGCACGCATTAGCAAGAGCCACATATTCGGCTTCCGTGGAGGACAAAGCTACACACGGTTGTTTTCGTGTGCTCCAGCTTACAACATTATTACACATAAAAAAAGACAAAACCCGAGACCGATTTACGATCATTTTCAGACGCAAAATCCGCATCAACAAAACCTTTTAAATACAAATCGTTTACGTTAGTTGTCTCACCGCATTTCAAATATTTCAACTTGTACGTTACAGTTCCGCAAAGATACCTCAAAATTCTTTTCAATGCCTTCCAGATGTTTTCATGTTGAAAATCCTGATATCGACTCATTACGTTAACAGCATGTGTGAGGTCTGGCCTCGTACCTCCTGACAAATACAATAAAGATCCTACTAACTCACGAATAGGATAAATTTTTACGTTATTCTTTTCGTTGACATTAATTTCGTTTTTAATTTCTGCCTCGTTGATTTTAAAGTTTGTTTCTAGAGGCATACTTACAGGTTTACAGTCTTGTAGCCCAAATCTTTTCAATATGGCTAATGTGTAATTCTCTTGACTAAGAATGAGTTCGTTTTCTTTCCACTCTAACTCGAAACCGACAAACTTCTTAGGTAGTCCAAGATCCTTCATTTCTAACCTCTCTGATAACACTTTGCTTATTTTTACGACTTCCCGGTCTGAACCAGATGCTAACAACAAATCGTCAACGTATAAAAGTACATATAGACTCGTAGAACTTCCTTCGATATTTTTCGTATACAGACAACCATCATTTTTCGATCTTGTGAAGCCTAGTTCCATCATAATACCGTCAAACACATTATTCCACAATAACGGAGCAGTTTTTAACCCATAAAGAGCTCGTTCCAGTTTACACACGTATCCGCGTTCAACCTGCAAACCCTCGGGAGGTTCCATGTAAACTTCGTCCTTTAAGACACCATTCAAAAAAGCAGAAGTCACGTCCATCTGTTTGATCATAAAACCTTTCTGTAAAACTACGTTCAAAAATACTCGTATAGTACTGAGTTTCGCTACAGGGGCATACGTCTCTTCATTACTAAAAGCTCTCGTCTGCATAAATCCCCTAGCTACCAATCTTCCTTTATAACGCACTTTGCCATTCTCCTTATTTTTCTTCACAAAAATCCACTTTGAGTCAATCGTCTTCACGCCTTTAGGTCTTTTACAGATTTTCCACACCTTATTTCTCTCCATAGCGTCCAACTCTTCTTTGATAGCTACTTTCCACTTACTAGATTCCTGACTATTCAGAGCCTCCTCATAAGTCTTCGGACTATCATTGTCTACATCCATCGCGTACACTTCAATTTCATGAGCTTGATACCAATCCGGTTGTTTCCTCACTCGAGTAGACCTTCTCAATTTAGATTCTGCTTCTCCTCCTGAATCACTGTCTGATTCTCTCACATCTTTCTTTTCCTCGTTGTCAATTTCAATCGTAATTAATGTAGTGTCATCTTCAATTATATCGATATTCCGTACCACTTCTACTTTTCCATCAACTAGAACTCTATATCCTACATCGGAATAACCAACTAAAACACCTTTCTTACTTTTGTCCCTCTGAGCTGTTCGTTTCTCCTCAGGTATTCTTACAAACACATCGCTTCCGTACAATTTCAAATTCTTACAGGTAGGCCTCTCTCCAAAGAAAATTTCATAAGGTGTTTTTTGTATCAACGTACTCGAACTCAATATCCTGTTATGCAAATAAGCTGCACATCTGACAAACTCAGGCCAATAACCTTTACTTAACCCTGATTCTTTCTGTAAACATCTTTCCTTATCCATAACAGATCTTATAAACCTCTCTGCTTTTCCGTTCAACTCCTTATTATACGCTGGACAAGGTCGAATTCGAAAACCTTTATTCCTCGCAAAAGCAAAAAAATCCGAATTTAAATATTCTCGGCCGTTATCACATCTTACTTCACGAACTCGATTCCCAGTCAAATTTTCAACGTAATTTACATAAGACGTAAATTTAGTAAATACTTCAGATTTTCTATTGATAGGATATACCTGAGCAATATTTGAATAATCATCGACAAACACAACAAAATATTTTTCTCCATTATATCCTGGAGTATCCATAGTCTTAACATCTGTATGAATAATCTCGCAACAATACCGTGCGCGCTTACGATTATTAACACCATACTTTTTATTCGTCATTTTACATGTAAGACAAAATTCGCATTTCATAAATTCATTCCCTAAGTTCTGAGGCAACCCCTCCAATAACTGATTTTTACACATTACGTTCAAATTATAAAAATCTGTATGGCCCAAGATACGATGCCATTTCTCTTTCTCATTTGAAAAAGTTACGTTACTCTCTATTTTAGGATTTTGAAAACTCGTAACGTAATATAAACAATTTATTTTCTTGGCTTTTGCTAATAACCTGCCTTCTTTATTATAAATTTCAGCATAATCCCCTTCGTACGTAAGTTTCTTGCCTTCATCAGTGATACGACCCACACTTAATAAATTTCGGCGCATCTCTGGCACGTAGTATACGTTATTGATAAGAATTTCAGAGTACTGACCTCCTACATAAAAATACGTTTTGATACTGCCCTTTATCGTAGATTTCAATGGTCGTCCATCACCGACTCTTACGTTAACTGCACTTTCCAATTTTACTTTATTTATCAAATACTTATCAGAAGTACAAATGTGATCCGTATCACCACTATCTAAAATCCACAAAATTCTGTCTTTTTCGATTTTTACTTTATGAGAATTTATTTCGTTTGCCTCAGTTGTAAAAGCTTCTAAATTATTACTTTTTACCTCATTCGAGTTAGAACTTTCCTGCTGAGTGTGTTGGTTCCCGCGCCTACGAAAATTTCCTCGTCCTGGCCTCCAATTTCCATAACCTCGTCCTCGATTGAAATTCTCACGCCTATTGGTCTGATGGTTTTGAAATTCCGTATCGTCAATTTTCACGTGACAATCCCGTCTCATATGGCCGTATTTGTAACACCTGCTGCAATAACCATGAAAATTTCTTCCAGAGCTAGTTCCTCTACGTCCACCATAGTAATTTCCACGACCTCGATTTTCCGGAACGGTTGCACTTTTAAACACCTGTGGATCGTGTTTCTCTTCGTGTGTTTTTTCGGAATCTTTATTTTCCGCTATTTGTTTCCGCAGCAACACCTTTTCCATCACATACTCCACCGTACGTTGATCTTCAGGAAGTTGATCAAGCCCGTCAACGATATGATTATACTTTTCGGGGAGGAGCAAGAGTAGGTATCCCAATTTTCTTTTCCGGTCTGCTGAACCACCAGCCGCACTCAATTCTTTAATCAGACGATCAAATTTTGAAAAGAAGTCCTCCGCACTGGCTTCACTGAATTTTAACGCCATTATTTTCTTCTCAATTAGGACTTGCTTGGTTTCACTCTTTTTCAAGTACAGGTTATCGAGTTTTTGTAGCATATCATAGCCGGTCTGACACTCCATAATAAGATCCACATCCACTGCCGCAGCAAAGAAATTACATACTTTGATATCCTTTTTCCTCCAATCACCTTCCGATATGGGCGATGACTCCGGACGCTCTTGATACTTGACGATCTCTTCACAGCCTTTCAATTTCAGCAATAATAGAAATTTATACCTCCATTTATCGTAGGCATCGCCTTTGGAGAAGCGGGGGACAGGAAGCGTCCCATATTCAAGATCAGTCATGATGATTTCCGCGTTTTTCCGCGTACACAAATATTCGACACTTCCGCAATTTCCGCGATTTCAAACAATTTAAGCACAGAAAAATTTTCTCAATTTCCCCTTGGTAGCCGAACCACTTTTCCGATAACCACGCTCTGCTACCATGTTAAAATAATTAGGGGAAAGGGGGTCTACGGTCCGACGAATAGAAAAGTCATACGAATATTCTGTGCGATCATATCAACGTACGTATACACGTAACTCTCTTTCGTAGAGCTCGAAAGACACGACGATACAGACACAAACATTTGCGGACTACTACTGATTTTTATTGCTCGCACTCTGAACTAAGGATACAAAATATTATTACACTTAGGTTATACCGAAACATCTGGTCTCTTGCGTATACACGCATCTTACGAATACCGTCTAAACATACGAAAAATTATTTTACGTTTACCATTTAACATTACTGTGAACTCAGCTCCATCGAGTTTGCAAATCAAGCTGTGTAGAAAAGCACTCAAAAGTATTACTGCCTGCCTTTCCTTCAGGAATTTGACTTTTGTTTCGATTCTGTGGAAACACAGCATCGCTGAATTTGTTAAGTGTCTAATATCTTACAAATCAAAACAAAATACGTGAGTTTTCTAGTCAGAAATCAGTTTCGCCTCTCCGGCAACCGAACGTATCGCGTCCGGTAAATATCCAACCTCATCTCCCGAGCCAGCTGGTCTTGTGAGGAAAACTTGTAGAGGATTAAAAGCACCATCAAATAAGCGATCTATAGACTCCAATACAATGTTACGTTGTCCTTCATTCATGACGCACATTTTCTCGCAGTACTGAGTGCTGGACATACATTTCACGTCCGCATTTTCAGCACGGACTGCAATACTGCCGTGATAAGGAAGAACGCCTTATTTTCAAATTCATAAATCTTCGAAATTGCAAAATGGATACTTCCATACGAGAAGAAGAGCACTTTTTTCTTGAATCGAAAATATTGTGGTCGCATATCTTGTCAGTACTAAACCAAAATACAAATCATTATTCCAGCATTCACAAAATCACAAAATAAGAACTATGCAAAGTGGAAACCAGGCCCATTTTTCGGGATTGATGATTGCGAAAATAAGGCATTCTTCCTCATCTTAGCAGAATAATACAACACAATCTGGCGTATTATCAACTCGGCAAACAAGTGATCGCATGGCGACGCCGAGACAAACAGCGTGCATATACTCGATGGGTACATCTTTGATAATATTGAAACGCAACAGCAGGATTAGAATGAATTTTTACTTTTGACTTGGATCGAACTTTTTTGTGCATGAATTAATTATGTAAGTGAATGATACTCAATATATTTCTGTCGACGAATTGACTGAAAAAATTCTGAATTTAATTAAACTTACTATAAATTTCTACTGTTCAAGAATTAAAACTTCAAATTTTGACGGGTGCTGGGAAGGCCTCAATGTTGACAACGCGGTTCGCCACTGCCACATTTCTCACACGTCGTTTTTGGGGGAGGGTGGTAAAATGTGCTGTTCTGTTCAGGTTTGGAAGAGTGCAATGGATTATAATTGATTTCAGAGAAAGTATCTAAGCTTTCTTGGTCGAGCGAGTGCCATTGCTCGATCCATTTGATTTTCTTATGAGTTTTAACAAAATGTGGCACCTCATTATAACAATTTTACGTACCTTCTCATGATTTAAATAATTCTAACAATCTTCTCAAATTTATAGGCTTATCGACTCACTCTCTCTAAGCAGTGCTTCCTGAGCATTTTGAATGAGCCAAATGTCTGCAAAAATCTGTTGTAGCGGCTTTCTATTCTACCAAGGTATATTATGATCTGAATTTGTTACTTCGTAAAATTAAAAACTTTTTTAATGCTCAAATATTAAGGTAAATTCATGAAGAGGTAGTGAAAAAGGTACTGAAAATATCAGTTTTACAGGTTCAAGATTTCACTTGTATCTTGACGTATCTTTTCTGTTTATATCTTCGTACTTGACGTGGATGAGATTTTCCCTCAAATCTGTCTGTGAACGAGACGAAACGCGCGGGAAGTTTTTAGCATATTATTATAGTGAGAAAACTCGCTATTTCGGAAAAGAGAAGGCGCGTGTAGACCAGTAAAAAAAAAAAAACTTTTTATTACACTCGACGGAATACCCGAATTTTTATCAGGGCGACTATCTGTTATATAATGCTTGCGCCCGTACACGATACAAACTATCTACCTTGTTCTTAAAATAAGAAAGAATATTCGTCATTCTGCTATTATAGCCACTTGGGGTTTACTGTTGAGAGTACGACAAAGTTTTGAAAAAGTTAGCTCGGCAACTCGGTCATATTTCTCGTATACGATGAGCGTTGTACGTGCAGATGAAGAAGTAATTAATAATTGTCTGCGAGATGAGTTCGAACTTGTGTCAGTTTCTTACGTAGTCGACGATATATTACCCAATCGCGCGAATTGGAAATTTTGGCAAAACTCTTAGTGATTAATAATAATAATAATAACAATAATAATAATAATAAGCCTTTATTTGTAGAATTTGAACAGCTTACGTACGTAGGTATCTTACGTCTTATAAACTATAAACTAAAAACTAAAAGCCCGTGAACGGGCATAGGCCTCCCTCAGCCTCGTCCATTCAAGCCGGTCATATGCTACTCTATGATATAATTTGTTTTTTAGAAGTTGTACAATATCATCATCCCACCTAGTTACTTGTTTACCCTTCTTTCTTCCTTCTCTATTAAACCAATTTTTAACTTTATATGCCCAACGATTTGTGTTTAATCTGGCCACGTGACCCGCCCAATCCCATTTTAACCTCTTGATTTCCTGAACAAAATCCCTTCCATTCTTTAGCCTATTTTTAACTGTCCGTATCCTAACTTTGTCCACCCTTTTTATGCCTAGCATAGATCTTTCCATTGTATTCTGGGTAACTCTTATTTTTCCTTCATCTTTTTTTGTAGTTGCCCAGGTCTGTGAGCCATAAGTAAGAGTGGGGATAACACAACTATTCATAATTTTTACTTTATTCTTAATCGAAAAGGGGCCCTTCAGAATATGTTTCAGTGACCAGTACTTTTTCCACGCTAATGTGATCCTTCTATTTACTTCTTCACTTGTTCTATTTTTGAATGATATTTGTTGACCTAGGTATATCATCTCTGTGGTTGCTTCGATTTTTATTCCATTTATCTTAATATTTATATTTTCTTTTTCGTTTTCTCGAGCAAGGATTTTAGTTTTCTTAATACTCATACGTAGCCCTTTTTTCTATTACCCAATCGCGCGAATTGGAAATTTTGGCAAAACTCTTAGTGATTACCATACAATAATTAAAAATCAATTTAGAGAAACGTGATTCTATTGTAGACCGGTTCTGATGATGGAAATGAATTTTTGGACGCGAAGCTGAGAAACACATCAATCATCTTACGCAGAGTACTTGTTTTGTTTCTTTGCTTTGTGCCTACATAGACGGTCACAATGTTGTTGGAAACTGTTCTACATGAAGTCGGTATGTGCAGAAACCCTGAGGAAGTGCAGCAACTGCTCTTACTTTGTACTTTTACTTTCTACGCTTGAAGCTTGAGTAATACAGCTACTGCGTTTAACAAACTTGATAAATCAGTATTACTTGGCATATCAATGACGTTTGAGCGAAGTAGGTCGTCTAAATAGTTGTATCATATGAGAGTTGTGTAGCACGACGGCGCGCCGTTTCGAAGGGTCTACTAAGAACAGAGTCCCTTGCAAGAAAATAGTATACGCTTGGATACCCAAAATCTGAGCGATAATATGGCGGTCCGAGCTAACGAGCTTATAAATTAGGTCGACAGAAGTAGTCTCGTTAATTTTCTTGAACTCGCTCTGCAAAAGATAGTTTGGAGCTTTAGCTAGAAATTGTATCCATTGCATTCGACGAACTCATAGGCTACGCAAAATTAATTATTGACGTGGGAAATTTCATCATTTTCCTGTCACCCAAATCTCGGATAGGAAGTTCGGCGCAGTTGGGTGCGCTTGAATCAAAGTTAGAAATTTTTATTACACGAAAATCAATTATCTCGTTGAGCCCGCGAAAATCGTTTCACCGCATTGCTAACAAACTGTAGCTCATTCTTACTCCAACCCGGATCATGTATACGGAATAGGCCTGACGGAATACGGGTAACAGCCAAAAGCCTACACACATAAGAACGTGCTAGTATTGTCACAGATAACTCGGCAACAGACCCTTTGTAACCATACAAGCTCTTACAAGCTTCCTCTAATTAGTGACCAAAGTTTACGCTCGCGCGTATAACAAACGTATCGTCATTCACTCGCGCCATTACCGTAATAAGTGCGAGTTCGAACTTTTAATTGGAAATTAAACTCGTACTGGACTATCGTTGCGGTATTATAGGTTGTGGATCAAAGCTTGTTTGTTTACGTCTTCATCTTCTGTATTCGGTGGTCTTGTTCGCGAACTTTATCAACTATGCATCAATCAAGTTGCTCGAATTATTGTCACGATCATAAAGACGTGACATCAGTAGATGAATACTGTGCGAAACTCGTCGACCAATTACAGCTTACGGTATGAAATGAAATTGTTGTTGCATAATCTTACGTCTGGAGGACAATGAATTTCCCTCTCTATTTCTGTTGTTTCTCTTCTTATTCCAGAGATTTAATTTTCCTTAACGAGGTCCGCTTTCAATTGAAGTCGCCTTTCATTCGTCGTGGACCTCGTTATAAAACCCGCGAGAAACACAAACAATATCCTTGGGGCCGAAAGTTCATAGCCTTCTCCTATACATGTATACGTTCTCTATTTACAGGGCACTCCTATCACGATGGTGGAGTCAATAATTTTCATTCGCCGAGTCGTCTTCGACCGTCTTTTCTCGTAATCTGATTATGATAATTATTCAGCAGGCGTTGATGTAATGATTGTTTGAGCAGAAAATGATACGATTGGGGTCGTCAGTTACGTACAACCGTAAATGAAATAGTGAAACTGAAGTCAAAAATGACTTCTACATTGGTAATATTTCATCGAAAGCTTAACTCCCTTCACATCTATATAGGTAACTGTTATAACATTCTGTTCTGAAAATGTACAGCGCGCTGCGTGGATAGGCGGAAAAAAATCGTTACGGAATGATTAATTTGTGACAGGCGTAAAAAAAATGTAGGCTCACACACATCGCGAATAATCTCGTTGAATGAAAAATGGCAGAAGGGAAAGCTTTGCTTTTTTTCGCGCATCAACATAACAAAAATGTATATCTACTTATTCTAATTTTTCTCGGGTATCGTTTTTTGAGCCGCAGAATAGAGTACCGAAAATGGAGTATTCTTACATTATCAAGCGGTTCGATTTTTTCGTGATAAGTGGTAGTGAAAGCTGCTATATTTTAGCTGAAGTAAAATACTTGATGTGTTTGAGTGTTTGCAAAGATGTCGTATTATGTAGAGGCATTGAACGAGTTATTTAGTCATTAGGGTCGATGCTTGCACCTTGAGTTCCCGTGTCTTGATGTCAGGACTTCTAAACAGGATGTCAGGAACACAAATCGAACCTCTGGCATAGTTGCTCGAAAATGTGGAAAGGCGTATTTTGCACTCCAAAGGTCTCTGACACTGCCATGGTTCTGATGAAGTTTCCTGCGAGATAGTATAGGGCGAATAGTGCGCGAATTTCGTCAATATCGGTGTAATACTTGAAAATCGTCTGGTAACTGATAAATAGCCCATTCTCGATCTGCTCCAATTTTTTTAGATCCACATTTTTCGTGGAATAGGCCTAACAGGGAAAAATTCAGGTATAAGAATTTGGAGCTTTGTTTCACTTATGATGAGCATCTTGTTGAAATGAACGTGCCTGGTAAACAATCTAAAGCACTTAGGGATTACTACCCCCGTTTTTCCCTTCGAAAACCTGCTTGAAGCCCGTTTAAAGCACTGAGAAGCCCAGTTGAAGCCCTCTTCAAGGCCTGATCAGGGCTATAATCGTTATTTGATATGAACAATAGGTAATACGTATATATTAATTTTACATTTTCAGCGATAGTCGAAACACCCCTGCATCGTAGCATTTGTATTGGCAAGTGCCCGCCGGGGAATCGCATCGAACTGTACAATGAATAACTGAATAAACTTGGTACTCCCTGTTCTCGATTTTCAGATAGATGAAAACAGTTTTGATGTAATAAATTAAGTCTATACTCACAATCCCGATTATTGTGATGGTACTCGATCGCATGACGCGGATCAAGGCCATTCCCCGCGCATGCCATTTAGCAGCGGAACTGGCCATACCAGACCCGCGTTTTGGTCTCTGAAATCTCCCACTTGTGCGTTGCTTTTTCGTAGGCCGTCCGGTCTTTCCTGTGCCGCTCGGCCGAAGTTACATTGCGAGGTCTCCATGCTCGCCGCATATGTGCTCTGCCTTCTTGAGAGCACTTGGAAACTCATCAGTACAAAACACACTTCTGAAAAACGAGATAAGGATTGCATCAGTGAAGCAGACTTTGATATCTTTTTGAAGAACAAGACGTGATTTCGAATGGTTGAAATAACTATGAAAGAACAAAATTAGTATCAAGATCACCACAAACCAATTGGAAGAACGCTCAAAACTTGATAATTAGGCTTACGATTCAACAAAAGTTTAAGGATAAGGAATCAAATTTGAACAACACCTAAAGTAATAAAGTCATGGAATCCTGGAAATAACGAATTTAAATTATACTTCGCACCTATAGGTATGTCTTACAGACTAGTTTTAATCAGTATCACTAGAACTTACATCTGACTTCTCTGCCGACGCCGTGGCTGGTTTGTATTTTCCTGACGCCCCTATCTGTTTTAATGAACTCTGATTTTCAGGCTTCATTAAATATTTATGAAAGTCTTGGCATGAGTAATATTTTTAAATTAAACTGAACCAGTAATAAATTACGTACGTTTTCTAGAAGGAATCGGGGTGCTCCTTTAGTATGCGGTCTACCGCTGAAAGAAGCGATATTTAGGTTTTAGTATGCGGTCTACCTAATTTTATGCGAAGGGGGAAAAAGTGGAAAAGCCGTACACATATTCATGTTTTAATGTATTGTCAAAATGAGCACATGATAGTACGATTGTCGAAATTATTGAAAAAATGAGCACATAATAGTATGATTGTCGAAATTATTCAAAAGAATTTTACCGGTAAACATTACGCACCTCGCGTAAGAATGCTAAAAAAATTTCACCTTTACTTTAGTACATTGCGTGCCAACAAACGTGATCGAGGTGACTTTGCAGATTTGCCTGAGGCACCCCACGCATTTTTTTTAGTATCTTAACTTTTGCATCCAGCCACGACCGCTCTATGATTTGAGTATGCGCGCCGGAGTCGGGGTCCACGAAGTTTGTTTGGTGATTCACAGTTTCATGCTGATACCCAAGAGAGGAAAGGCAACGGTACGAAGCCCACTCATTAGAGTGAATGACGGACCCTGGAGCATATTCTTGTTGGATTATGGGGATGAGTGTGGCGCTGTCGCGTCGTGAGACCCAAAAATATCGCCAGTCGTTGCCTTTCCTCGAACCAAACACCCAGGGGCGATCAATGCGTCGGCCATGATTCCTCAGATTGCTGACCTCCACATCGCTGTCCTCTGACTCGGCGTCCACATCCCCTTGCAACATACATCAATGATAACATCTTTAGATTTCAAATACTCTACAGTTTCTTTAATTTCTTCATATTTGGGAAGTTGACCATGCTTGAAATCTAACTATCCAAAAACTTGGAATTCTTCAAAAAAACAAGATCGACGTCGTCTTTGTATTCCAAAATCGGGGAAATCTTCAGTTCAACTAACAGATAAACGTTTTAAATCTTCATTGTGCATTCGCCTCTTGTAATTAAAACGGTAATTTCTTCTCATACTTTGCTTATCAGCGTTGTAGGAACGCTCCATATCATTTAGCTGTTCTCTCCACCTGTTCCCCTAAAATTGCTGATCTCCAATTTTCGGCTAGCCCTGTTGAGACTAATAATTCGTTGAGCGTTGAAAGATTTCCAGGATCTTTTGTGGAAGAAACTTCCTCACAAGGGTATGAAGCAAAAGAGAACACCTGAGAGGAGTTATTGTTGACGGAAAGCACCAACGTTAGAATCTTATCTTTATAGTTCACAGTACTATTAATTATCCGTCATTTCTTTTTTTTTTTCTTTCTTTCTTTCACTCCAAAACTTCGACGAGGTAAATTTCCTCTTCCAGTCGTGTTGTGTGAATACGAACAAGTCGAACAAAATACAGGTCAATTGAAAATACATATATGTAGTTTGCAAGGTAGATGAGCCGCGAATAAATTCTTTCTAGTAGATGAACTACGACTGACTGAATTTTCTCCACTTAAAATACGGTCGAACAAGCCTGTTCGAAAAACTGTCTTGTTGTTTGACATCTGTGCCTTCGAAACTGTCTTTTAGAAGATTTCGGGCTAGTGGATAGAATGGAACTATTACTCGTGGTTAATGAGACGGAACTAAAGGAACCTAAGTTTGTATTCAAGCATCTTGTATGTCGCATCGATAGGAAGAAAGAATAAAATGAGGAAAAAATGCTGTGTACAAATGTGCGCTTTAGAACTTTGAAAGGATATTCGTCATGCGGATAGAAGAGAGTAGTATAAGAGATAGAGAACTAGATACAAAAAGATATGCGATCACCTTGCGGCTATTGCCTTTGATTTCTGTTCGCCTTTCAATTTAAATGTAGTCTATCGTATTAAAAGTTATTCATCTTCTTCTAAGAGATAGTATGGATATTTTCATTTTTCATCGTCTGATGCGCTCTGTTCGTTCTGAAGAGCTCCACTCTCATCAAAAGATATGAAATTTATTCTTTGGTTCCTCGTAGTAGGTTTCATAACCATATTGCAAAAAAAATATGGGGCTAGATTACCTACTTTTATTTACAGTAGATTAGAATTAGAGCATCATATTTTTCACTAATATCTGATTACTCCCCCTGTCCGCCGACCAAAACAATGCATAAAAATTTTCTATGGGTGTACAATCTCTCTTTTATTGCTGAATAAGAGACGCATTATTATATCTTAGTTCCTTAGATTTGTGCTTGTCATTGGTGGATAGCGCCAATTGGTATAATGCTAATTAAGGCCGCGTTCACGTCAAATTGAAATGCGAGAAGCAAATTTATTGAGGACATGCGGAAAGCGATTCTTGCATTACACTTGTCGCCTTGATTGCGCGTTCTATATTTACAACCTTGTAGATTAAGAGTTTTAAAAATTTGAGTGAAGCATTGAATGCGCTTGGCGCATTTGGTGTGGCCTCACCATTAATAAGAGTTTGCTTCTTGCTAAGCTTATAGCTTTGCTTTGGCGGAATGCAAGAATTCTGTTGCTCTGAATTTGAAAGGCTTCCTCATATTAGGTTTTCTCATATTTTCCTCAAAGAACGCAAATTGATGTATAGGATGATGCACTAGATTAGTTATGGAACGCGTAATAATTGAATCCTGTATTTTACATCTACTAGACAAACTTTACCATCTTTGGTGTCACTTTGTCCAATCGAAATATCCATGGTTCACGTGAATAGATTGCGGTCACACTTGGCATGTGTATCACTTTCCGCTCTAGAATGTCTCCTGGTTTCATATCTTTTGATGGTTTCCTTTTACATGTTGATTGTATTTGATGTTGTGTGCTTCTGATTTCGTAGGATCAAAAATTGGTCTGAAGTAGTATTAAATGTTGCCATGGCTGTTTTATTTTCCGTTTATATGTTCATCCTATAATAAACTTGAAGGCACTCTCCCACACTGGGAGTCCAATTAATTTTGTAATCTTCTGTAAATAGTAGGGTCTGCTGCTGCGCAAGTAACAATTTTTCCGCAGAATATACATCTTCGCCAGTTTCTTGTATTACTGTAGTATCTGTATTTTGTTGATTGCAACAAGCGAAATACGTCTTTAGGATCGTTGTGGAGCAACACCTGAACATATCTTGTTCATGGCTATGCGCGTAACACGGAGAGATTAACTCGGAAAAGACAAGAGATTTCAGAAAATTCTCTTGAACGGCATCTTTCATTCTTTAGACTTGAATGAATGAAATTGAAAAACTCACTTCTTTCTCATCGACTCTCACTGCTCTATCACAATGTTTACGCTTACGATTCTCATAACCTACTTTCGTGTCCTGAAACAAGAAATATAGGCATTCATTATGTAATCCAAAATTTATAATTTAGACTCAAATAAATGGAATTAGGAAACCCACATCGCCATTCATACTGTCCTCTATCTCAGGAACTTCGTTGAAACTGTCACAATGATCAACATTATCTCTTAGGACCTGCGAGGGAAATTTATAGACTCTCAATCATTGAAAAAAGATCATTGCACTGTTACCATTGTTACTCAGACCTCTAAATTCTCTTTTCTCGCATTTTTCCAGGCTGCAAAGAGTGGTATGTCTTCTGAGTCACAAGACTGATCTGCCCCTGCTTGTGCAACTTCCATAACCTACCATCACAGGAATACTCACCATTTCCAATTCCTCTCAAAATCTATACTATTAAAAAACTCACATGAACAGCCGATCCCTTTTCTTCTCACTGACCCTATTACGATTCGTACAATTATAATCTATTCGTACATCATATTCTACAACCTGCAAGGAAAATTCATTCACCTTCACTATCAATTTGAAAATGATAAAATTATTATTGTGATAAAACGGAAGAACCTACATTCTCCTTTCTAGATCCTACTTCAATTGAACTTTGGTCTAACAATCCAAATTCATTTTCTACTTCTATGTCCTAAAACGAGAGAAATAGGCACCCATTATGTTATCCAAAATGAGAAAACCCACATTGCCAATACTGTCCTCTTTCTCAGGAACTTTTTTATAGAGGCACAGTGATGAACATTTTTTTCTAGGATCTGCAAAAGAAATTTACCACGATTCTTCATCACGAAAAAAAAAAAAAAAATTCATTGTCGCCATTGTCGCTGAAATCTCTACATTTGATCTGATTTCTTGCTTTGAATCAGTCTGCGGAGAGGTGTATGTCTCTCTCACAAGATGATTGACTTCCCAATGCCAGTGATACAATTTCCACTTTTTGACACCCCTCTGCGCCAATTGCACATTTTTCAGTGACAGCACAAACATATTGTCTCCATCATGAAAATTTTGAACTTACTCAATCTCGTTTGAGGCGGACAGTATCCCCGATCAGTGTTAGTATGAAATAAAAATCCTTCCAATATTGGATGTCTAGAAAGTTTTTGCCATGATGCGTCCGATTACGTCAGTATAAGACAAACCAAGGAATGAGCGATCTGCGCCAAGAATTGAATAAATTGAGAAGTCAGTACCCAGATGGAGACTTGACGGAGATCTTAGCATTAATTGAAAAAAAGTACGCTAGATTCAGTTAAAATAAGTAGCCAGGAGGCAGCTTGGTACCTTTTGAACCTCCATATGTCTGAATATAGCCGACTAGGTGTTCAGAAAATGACGTATGAAATTTTGAGATGTGACAAAGGGTAATTTTGATCGTTGTAGGAGGCTTATTTGCGTAATGTGTTGCATGGACTGCAGATTACAGCATTATGCCTCCTACACCCATCGAAAGTTCGTTGATGCCAAGACAAGGGATATTTGATGACAAGAGGGCAATTCTCGTGCCAGTAGCCTCCCTCGGCTAACTTGCTACTGTAAGTATTATTAGGTACATCGTTGTTTTGGTATGGCTCTTGATCTTCTGGATCGACTTGTGATTTTAGACTTAGTCATCGAAAATACTCCCTGGATCTTCTTGGGTTGAGGTAGTAATCGATCCAATGGTACCAGCGAGGGGGAGGGGAGTGAACAATCTCTGGCGATTCTTCGGGTTTTTGTTTGGTGCACTTGATGAAAACATCTTGAATACTTGAGTGATCTCTATCCGACAATGTGAGCTTTTTGTCGCTTGTTGCCGGGGCATTGTTCCTCGTACTCGCAGCCAAAACAAAACACCGACAAAGATAATGTCTTTGATACCTTTTCCGTTGATTATATTGAATTATTAATTTTTGTTGTCATACTGTGGGTAAATTAGGTTTCTTCTCATCTTTCAAACTCGTGGCAATGTTTGTAGAATTTGAGAGCAGCATGCAGGAGCTTATAATTATTATGATTAGTCAATGATTCCAGTGTGGAGTAGGAAGATGCCAGACAGTAAACACTGCCCATTTCACTGAAGAGATGAATCTCTGCAGAATTAGTTTCCATTTTCTTCACTTTCATTAGAAAAGGAAACTGATGACCAAACCTTCGAAAATTGAAGAGTTTTTTTTGACAAAATTTTAGCATATTTACATTTTTTGTATTAGAGACTGTCTGTGTATAAGGTAATGTAATCCAAATAACCCTCACTAGTATATTAGAATTGTGGTCTCATACAAAGCAGATGAGTTTTTAATGGGATGCTATATCTAGAACTCGAATGCTGATAGCACTCGAATGCACGTAGGATTCTTTGTGTTTAAACTCAGATTAGGCTTATGAACGACAAAGAAAATACAGTAACGTTTTCGCCTTGCTCGGCTGCATTCGTGCGAAAAGATAAGAACGCTCACGTATCTTCGCTTTTTGAGTATGAATGGCGCGCCTACCATACATCGACGCAAGGTTTGTGCACCATGAAGGGCATCGTATAATGTAGTAATGAATAGGTTATTCTCATTATGACTAGGAAAGGATGAGTCAGTAACACGCTAGATGAAGACATTTTACTCATTGAAAAGCCCTGTTTTGTGTTTACGAAGGAAAACGAACAACAATATTGAAATGAATAAGGCGAAAAGGTCGCAAGTTCTTGTGTTTTTTGCTTGCGTTTTATAGGGATTAGAACTATGCTCGCCATCAAAATGAGTTGGTTAGTAGTTCAGGAAAGAAATATTGGCCTGTAGTGCGTCGATAAAATGGTTATTATTATGTGGTCGAGAAATGTTTTCGGGAAAACGTAAAAGCCGTTCTGCCTCGTGTTTTTTTTTCATCTTTTTTCTTTCGCGCTGTTCAAGAGTGTATGGCTTTCGGATAACTTTTTTTTCCGCAATATTGCCAGAAACAGATATGTGTTTCGGGTGAATAAGAGGATACTTATTGTTACGTCGTGGAAGTGGAATATAATAATTCAAGCTTGTTTAATACAAAGTTCCGTGTAAAACTTTTTTTTTTCGTGTTTTTCCGTTTTCATTTTAGTTGTTATCGATATGTTTCTGATGTGTTGTAATGTTTTAGAAACATGGTGGATGGACGTGTATCAAATTCTTGTTCTGACATGTGAATACGTGACATCGAAAAGAAGAGTATAATTATAGACGATTTTTTGTATCGCTTGTTGATTGATATTTGAATTAGTTCATTAATCTGCATTGTTCTGACAATGTTGTTCTCGTGTTGACTGTTTTTACTTTCTCGCGTTTGAATTAAGGAATTGGTTGAAGACTCGAATGGAAGAAATTGGTGGGTCTCATATCATACCTACGTTTCAGTACACGACAGTGAACGTCATATCTGTTCTACACGAGTAGGATAACGTGCCTACTATTCTTGTTGGGAATTTGTCAGCTTGAGCATTTAAAGTCTGACTTGAGTCATTTCTATTGAGTCTGTGGTAGCTGTGTATCATATTCAAATTCTGACTGATGAAGCTCTTACTCGATTTCATATTGCATACTTGTTTGCCTGCTGGAATTACTTTGATCTTGCTATTATTGCATATTCAACTCCTCCGCCATAAGATCAATGTAAACCAAATATTATTACGATAAGAATCAGGCAAACGAGTTTGCAATATGATATCAGGATGAACTTCATTGTACTTTCACATCCTTGGAATTCCCTATGGTAATTTTAATGTAGAACTCTTGTATATTGAGAGTGATTGTGCCCTAACGTTAACATTTTACTTGTGGACGATACTTTTTAGGTCAGTGAACTCCGGAATTTCTTCTCCTTAAGTTTGCCAATGAATGTTTGTACTGCAGGCGGTTCTGGTTAAAAAACATGAATCAATTCTTCCAACAAGTCAGCTTCTACCCAAACCAAACCCATTCAAAACCACTTTTTGATCTGACTTTGAACACTGTATACCATTTCACTCTCGCTCTGCTGAACCGCATTCTAATTCATCACCACGCAAATTGTCATCGTACTCACTTTTGCCATCAAACTCCTTGTTGTCTTCATCAGCAGCTTGCTCACATTGAAGATCTTCAATCATTCTGTCGTCTTGTTTATCTCTCAACGGCTTCAATCTCCACGTCGACATCGTCATAATTTGGTACAGCAGAAAAACAAGTTCTTATCTTAGGTTCTTATCTTTCTTGAGAATATGTTATTACTTGTTGATCTCTCGAATAAAATGAAGAAAAATACTTCTTACAGGGACCATCTGATCTGTCCTCATTTCCATGGATACAAAAAACTCATGCACGCAACGCTGTTAATGTACACGTACGTACAGATTGTGCCATGCGGCACGACTCTGGTAAGGTACTAGTAGAAAGAAGCTTTCTCAGCGCGAAAGCATTACCGACTTTTTCATAATTATTTTTCTAAATTTTTCTATTTTAGGTTTGTTCTGTCATTAATTTCTAAATCAAGAAAATACTACTATTCAGTCATAGGATTGGATTGGGACAAACAAACCCTGCCCTAGCCGTAGTTGTAATAACAACTCGAATGACGTTTGAGTAATTACAGAAAAAGTGCCTCATCTATGTTGAAAATTGGTCCAATAATGAAGCCTTTTTTGTGATTGCTCATAGGAGTTATAGTGTGCTAAGCCCAGAACAGGAAATTGTAACACTGCAGTCGATGCACCGGTTATTCATATCAGTACTCGGTTAAATACTCGGTTAATTTTCTAGTGCAACTAACCGCTTATGCCCATCACTATGCTGATGTCTGGGTCATTGCAATTGTTCTTGAATTGTTGTAGTCGTTTATCTTTGCCTTTCAGAATTTTGACCTTTGAACTTGGGTAATATGTGGGCTGATCTTAAGAGAGGGACTTGGAAAAATTTCCATCTCCATTGACGTTAGAGGTTTTCATTGGTACGGCGTTGATTATTGATGTAGATTGAAGAAGTTCATCGATACGTGCCTCTGAGAGCAAAGGTTGTGGTTCTTCGTTATTGGTCATTCTGGATGTGGATAGGGAGATAAACTAAACGGCCGTTTCCCGGTCAATGCACCAAAATGAAAATGAATGTAATTGATTGACTGAGCGCAACAATTAAGAAAAGTTGCAAACGTGTATTTTATTTACAACTGATTAAAAAGAGAAAACACAATCTTCATCTCGACTCCGCCGATTTCCTTGGAAATTGATAATACACAGTGGTAGTAGGTCAAGTTCGTTGACATTGATCATCGTCGTTGGTTGACATGAATTAAGCTACAGAATACGAATTTCATCGTAGGAAAGATAAATGTATTTCATAGGCGACTCTGAACAAGCTATAAGCAATGAGACAAAAACAAAAATTTTTCCAAGTTCCATGGTCATGGTTGAGTTAGGTTAGGTTGCCACCCGGGCGACACGTTTTTTCTGGGAGCCTCCTCCCCCCGATAAAACAGGTTCCTCGTTGAAGTCCATTCGCCGTCAATTTAAGCCTAGTCTAATCCTAGTATAAGCTTTGTTTGAGTCGAGTTTACAACTAGGATAGGTTAAAGCTAAGACTGAGACTCGCATATTTCTGAATCAGGTCCAGGGTCTATCAACGAAGTATAATACATCAAATATATCGAGTATAAATTCCAAAATATATGCGGGGAAATTCGCTCATACATTATTACCAATGCCTGTTTACAAGGCGGAACTTTGATTCTGAGGTCTTCTGGCTCTATTAATGTACTTGTTTCTACAAAAATGGTCAAGACTGTACCCAAGTAGTTATTCTGAACGCACAAGTTTGTTACGCTCGTTGTGATTAGTTGGTCTGATGGAAAAGTTTTCGCTACTCGTTAAATCCCTTTGCAGTGTCTTGAACCACAGTTGAGGCTTATTGGCAGAAACCAAACTCGTCAATGATTGTTTTTCCCTAGCCTTACTTTCATGGATCCATATTGTAGAGCTAATAATAACCGACGAAGTAGCCTAAGAAATTTACGCATCAGCATCATTATTATTTTAATTTCCGGGTTAAGATACGCTTTTATATCATCTTTGTTGTGTAAAACCTCACCACTCGAATTAATGTATATATTATTTCTTCGCTCGTTTTTCTTATTGCCCAAAAGATGCGCTCCACATTTAATAGCTTTTAAATGCTTTTTGAAAACACTTAGCGAACATTTTGTAATCGTTTTCTTATGAACGAACTTTTTCGACCGTGTAGAGCTTTTTCACGTACTATACATAAAACAGGCTTCAAAGAAAGCGTGAGCAATCGAACAGCGCGCGAGTGATTGAGAGGAAGAGGGGGGTAAAGAAAAGTACGAGGAAATATGCACAAACCACTTGGACAACTGCCAGATGTCGACCAACATATATATTTCTACTTTGCTGAGAGTAAGTAGAAGCGAATGTATCGGACAAAGATAGGAGTGTTTTCCGCGTTTTCTTTCTTCCTCAGTCCTTTTTTTTTTTTTGTTCTATTCGTATTCCAGCTTCCATTTATATTTGTTCGATTTTAACTTGTTCATAGAGTTCATACGAGCTCCACCTATATTATACATATATATTCTCAGTGTAATTTTCCTCTCTCGTCCTCATCGCGGTAGTTTTGTGTGTCGAAAAAATTTCATCCATCGTAATATATCTCCTCGTTAGTTTCTCATTGTTCCGAAAAAAGCTCTGCAGAAAACGGAAAATTATTATCCTTCTTTTTCCTTCGTCATTCAGTTAGATCGCCTTTATATTTATTGTTATTTGTCTACGTACATGTCGATTGCGATAAAATAATTTTAATTTAGTTCGTTCTGAGTCTTTGTGTGTTCCCTACTTTTTTAGCTGTTTGTTTGAGTTCTTTAGGTTGATTAAGAACGCAATAAAAAATTAT
The DNA here is from genome assembly GCA_035079395.1 of Aspidiotus destructor. Taxonomy (NCBI): domain Eukaryota; kingdom Metazoa; phylum Arthropoda; class Insecta; order Hemiptera; family Diaspididae; genus Aspidiotus; species Aspidiotus destructor. The sequence goes on along the minus strand of JAVHKZ010000018.1, from coordinate 34,930,341 downwards.
AATAAATGAATATTATTGCATAAATTGGAAAAAAATTTGAAGAAATGAAAAAAAAAAAAAAAAAAAACAAGATTAAAACTAAAATAATTTCAGGTGTACTTGAATTGAGCAATTTCATAGTTTTTATTTTGGTTTTTCAAAAATTTTGCTCGAACGTCATATTTTTCTAAATGTAACCTTCTCTTTTCTGAGGAATATAAAGCAATGTGGACATTTTTTTGAGGTATGTAACTGATTTCTTTATTTCTGACATACCTTAATAATTTCACTTCGCGTAGGAAAAAAAGACTTACAAAAAATTCATGGCAGTACGGTGGGAAATACATCTGTATGTTACATACCTTTTGCATTGGGCCATCTGTAACTTGGATGACGAGATGAGTACTTGACGTGAACAGTCCTTGATGATGTAAAACCGTGATCATTCCGTGTTCCTCTTCGCAGAATGTATTGTGTTGCACTGTGTCACCAACGATTAATAGTGGTATGAAGCGTGACTGGGGAATGATCATTAAGGTATCACAAGTACGTCAAAATAAAGATGATTTGTTATTTGATACACGTACCTAATAACATGTTAATGATATGCTTGGCCCCCTTCGCCATACCAACCTGAAGTTTCGGTAGGTACACCAGATTTCATAAAGGTTGAAAGGGTGGAACTTGATTTCTCTTTTGTCGTCATATTGCAAAATAATTGATCTGTAGTGCTCGAGATTATCGCATATAAAAGATTCAGTTTATTTTTACGTTATAAGAAAATTTAAAATTTTGAAATGTGTAGCAAGCTGAGATGCTTACGCATTTTCTTGAAACAAAGTATATTCGTGTACTTTGAGATTATAAGTGATCTGTAGAAAAATATCACGACAGCAGAGTAGACATCAATCACGTACAGGGTTGTACGCAAATCGAGGAACGTAATCCGGGAATTATTGTGGTTCATTTGGAATGCGTTTTTTCTTTCCGGTTCTTTTAGGTTTGTTGTATAACTCGACGACCAGGTTATCATTCTCGTCCAGAATTTCTGCTAAATAAGAAACTGCTTGCTGAAGCTGATAGGTGCCGGTAAAAAGTATTTTAAGCTGATGATCCGGTAGTTCTGAAGCCGGAAATACAGTGAAAGGAACTTTATTTCTTGTTAAATTGTTTGCTTCTATGAAGTCGGCTAGAAATTTAGGTTCATTTTACTGTGTTTTCATGCGTTCTGAAAGCGTACTAGTTCAAGTGAAGTACATGTGGGGTTTTATTCCAAGTTGGGTCCTCAAGAACCCGAATTAAGACGACTTCCCCTCTTCCCTTTTTTTATTTGACTACACATATCAATATTTCACACAATTCATGATTTTTTTTGTTAATTATTTTTTTTGCATCGAGTGTTGGTGAAAGAATGAAAGTTATCAAGTTGCGGAATGGAGTACGCGCGTAGCTCGGAAACGAACGTAACTCAGTCGCGGCGCGGTGCGATGCGCTTACCAGACTGCCACGGTTAGCATCGACTTATTGCCTCTGGCGAAAATATGCTTAAATCGCCAGCCGATCGCGACTCTTTCACGCGATCGTAGAGACAGAATTTCATTCCCTGCTACGCTTGCTAACGCTAATCGTAAAAATAACGCGGATCCTCGAACGAACAAACTTTATTTACTTTACATCGCGACATTTCAGTATAAACTAAAATCACGTAGCCCCGACACTCTGATCCGGTCACCTCCCGCATGGCTCAACCGCGACGATCTTGATGTCCTGCGGGCAAATCGAAGTCTACCCTTAGCTATCTCGGTAAATAACACTATTCTAGTGTAACTTTCTACCGTAAAGTTGAAAGAGCGTTCGCAGACGCTAGTAGAGTTATGAGAGCGTTCGCAGACGCTAGTCAGGCCCATCCACAATTTCCACCCAATGTAGAACGTAGACGCCTACGAGAGAAGTTCCGTTCGTTCGAGGAGAGAATATACGATTTTCACGTACCTGAACAGTAGGGTTCTCGTCCCCCATAACAAATCTTCGGCCGGCTTTGACTCTACCAAACAAGAGCACTAAACAAAGCGGATAAAAGCGAAAGGTACGTATCACAGTATCACAATTGTCAGATCAAAACAACAGACTTTGCTCTTGCAGTCGCAAACTGTGCCGGCCGGAAGTGGGCAACACCTAAGCTTAACGAACCGAACGAAACTTTTCCCAGCCAATGAATTTTGAACCACATAAATTTTGTCTCGCCTAAACTTGATTACCACCTATAATTTTGTATGCCTAGAATTTCGATCGCCGCGATCGTATCGAAACTTCGAAAGTTTCGACAGCCTCAGAAAGAGCACATCATTTGTGCGACTGCAGCCGCCCAGGTTTGAAGATGAATCCGCAAAAGAGACACAAATCTATCATAATGCCTAAAACAAAGATGAACATTTAACATACCGATATAACGTCGTCACATCGCTGATTTGTATTAAATTAGCGTCAATCGGAACACAAAGAACAGCGATTATTAAAAAGTTTTTGATAGCCGCGATTACAACTTCTTGTCTGTGGAACATTAAGTTGTGTTTTCTCTGGTCTTGACTAGGTTTCACATCCATGTGACTTGGATCGCCCTCGAAAAAGTATATTAACAATGCACAACATTCATACCTAAATGTTTTACCATTTTCCCATAATTTTTCCATTTCTGGCACGCGTCTAAAATCTCAAACGTCCTGATTGGCGTGTTCGACTGATCCCTAGGACTGAGAATGACGGGCTTTCTCATGTACTATCTTACAATCAGGCCAAACAGCAGCCAAAGCTTCGATCAACTATCCCTAGGACTGAGGATGACGAGCTTTCCCATGTACTATCTAACAATCAGGCCAAACAGCAGCCAAAGCTTCTATCAACTATGGAAAGAAATTTGTAATTTACAGATACCTACGGATATTTCTTCAATTTTAAACCCAACCAGACTGTGTAACTGCAACTCTATATAGGTGTTCGGTCTTGTACTGCTTTCCTCATCGTCACTACTATCAAAAGCGCGCTTTATTCTCTGTTTTCGCGGTTTGGAAACAGTTATTGCTGTTCTCCTCGTCGCCGATACACGAATTAATTTGTGGGTCATGTCCAAATCGTCCCCGTTGCGAGCCACCGATGTGATCCGCAATGACCGGATTGTTGGACCTATTTTTCAGTAAACAAACTTTTTAGGTTTGTCTTTTCACGTATATATTATTGAAAATATTCACGTGTTCTCTGACGCAGTGTCTTTATATCTATAACATTCATTGATTACATAAATAAATCTAATAAAGGTATGAGTAACCTCCTCGAAGAGTTGATTAAATTAAGGGAGGTCGCCATTTTTTTCTTTTTCAGTTATTGAATTTAAATACTTATATAAAACAAGACTGAGTCGCTGTGCGTCTCAGTATCCGGGTCTCTTGTTTTTGCAAATACTTGCCGAAGAGGCAAGAGCATCTGGTACACAGCATTGAAACAACATAAATCAAATATCACCGCAGAAAATTAAAACGGTATTCTATCAATAACGAAAATGAATAAAATATCATCACAAAATATTGAAACGGTAGTCATATTCTTCTGTAGTTCTTGGGAGACGGACATACTGAGGTAATATGGCCTAGTCCACCACAATTATAACAATGAAGTTCAGGTTCACATTGAAATTTTGTAAACCGGTATCTTGATAAAGAATCTGGTTGTTCCAAATCATCCATGATATTTAGCACGTCGCTATCGACTTGGTTATTTGGTTCCACTTTCTTTAGCATTGTTTTTTTTGAAGTCTATGGGTTGAGAGGAGTCGCTGCTATGCGTGTTTTGTTCGATCTAGATGTATCTTGGTCCCCGGTTTCAGCTACTGGTTTTACAGCCAGTTTGACAGTCGCTGACTGTGGAGTTAAAGGTTTATTCGGGAAATCGGTTTGTGTACCTGTTGTAGTTGTGGGAAGCCGCGTTGGTTGAGTTCGGAGTCGTGTCCGGAGTTTTTTCACTTGTTCCGCTAGTGATTGGTGAACCTAAGATAGTTCGATTGTTAATCCGTACCGATTGAAGTTATCGCGGACTGATTCGGGCGCAAGATATCAAAAACGGCCTGGTACGCCAGTTTTTGCATTGGCGTGCGGTTCCTTCAGCGCTTCGAGGCGTTGACGGCGGTGCGGTAGGAATCAAGCATAGTTTTGAATACTCGTGAGTTCTCCAATTGATTGAGATTGATAATTAGTCTGTGGACGAAACGTTTCCTTGAACCCAAAAGATAGAGGTGAGAGGAAAAAATATCAATATTGACGTGGTTGTCAATCCGCAAGCAAAAAAAAATCTTATTCCAGAGTGGTTGTGGTCACCAATTTGTACTGAAAGCCTCCGTAACAAATGATAGAAGCAAATCCAGTGTTCTTGACGGCGAACAGAGATGGACTGAAAAACAAGTGGAACGAAGGTAACAAATTAAACGTTAAGGAATCGTCAGAAGTATGTAGAGGCATCTACTGTGACAAGTATGTGTGTATTTTTGCGTGCGGTGGTCACAAATGGTCCTAGAAGATCCAGATGAAGAGTGTCTAGCGGCTCATGAGGGTTTTCAGGTGTGTGCATTTCTTCTTGAGGTGTGTTACGATTTTTTTTTACATAGAGGCACGTTAGGCAAGATGTATGGAGTTGCCGAAGACAACCTTCTACTGAGGTAGATGCTGTATATCTTCAGCAAGAACTGGACACGCTCACTCGGGATGTAAAGCCCCAGGAGGTGGTCAAAGGCGCCTCTCATGTCAAGTAACACACCTGCCACCATGCCTCCAGCATTATAATGCATTAGCGTTGCAACTTCTGACTTCTAAAATACCGGACATTCTCGTGCAAGCAAAAAAAAAAAAATTATTTTGGTTCATTAAAAATTTTTTGTTTGTTCATAAGTTCAATTCAAACTTCTTGATTGTTTCTTAATACCGGTAGTTACTAGTTAGTTTCTTAAAATATTTAACAATAATATGATGAGTCAATGAATAATAACATCTAATTCACTTTCAAAAGGACATAGACACATAGTTCCACACCTATTTGACTCAATTCATTCAAAATTCATCATTTATACATTTCTTATACAAAATATTCAATTATTTTTTAATATATGTGACAATAATACATTGAAGAATTATTTTAATGTCTTATCTTTAATCTTGAATTTATATTTTTCTTTTCCAGAAACTTTTTTAAGTACATCATTCTTATCTTTAATAAATTCACAAAAGTTTTTGCAATTATAATCAAAGTTGTGTTTTATACATAATTCACTTTTAACAAGTTCAACACTCATTCGATTCCTTTCATCACTCCAGGCCCGATTCATTGTGCTGAAAACACTCTCACAAAAGGCATTACTGCTTCCTATTGACATAATATAAGACAATATTTTAAATAGGTTTGGGACTGATTCTATCCAAATTTTACAGAAAAATGAAGACCAAATTTCTTGTCTTTGAATATTAATTTTCACATGATTCCAAAAATTTTTTGAAAATGGTTAATTCATCAAAAAGTTCATCATAATTTAAATCCATGCCAAACAGTTCACCATTAAGTTGACATTCTTCAAGCGTGGGTACTTTTTCAGAAGATGTGATTCTGAAAGGCATAAATTTTTTGAAAGGGCTTTCTTCAAAATCATAATACTTGCACAGGTATTCAATTGCCCGTTTGTAAACATTTTCAACAACTTGCAAGAACTTTTTTTTTGAATTATTCTCATGATTTTTCAAAGCATTACTGACTAATATTCCGCAAAACTTTTTCTCCAATCTTGACTCAGGATCATCTTTCAAACATATCATTTCAGTATGTAAGTCAAATGCGTTGAAATCATTCTCTTCAAACTTTTTTATATACTTTGAAAGTAAACTCAACAACACATGGCTGACAAGATGAATATAGCATTCTGGGATTGTTAGATATTCACTGAAACCATTTTCTTGATCAGTGACAAATACCCATATTGCAGGAGAGCGGGCTTCTTGTCCTAATTTTAAAAAATACATTTTTAATGGCTCCCAATCTAAAATAATTCGATCAATTGCCCGAGATAGAGTTGTCCAACGCGTTGCCACATGCTTCAAAACTTCTCTACACTCACTTTCAAAGAATTCAAAGCAAGTTTTCAATTCTTCTACTTTAAGCGTAGAGGTAGAAAATTTGCTGTAAACTTTCAACACCAAATTTTCAATATCATAAGGCAACAGTTTGAGACAGTATTTTGCAGCATTGTGAATTACATGACAAAGGCAGTTTGCTTTGATTAATTTACTGTTATTCATTAATAGTTTGGTGTATACAGAACACTCTGTACCATAATTTACGTTAGCATTGTCGGCTGTATATGACACCATATTGTCAGGTTTCATACCCAACTTGGTGAGTGAATCAATTATATTGTTCTTGATCGACTCTGAATCTTCTTTTGATGACTGGAAAAAATCTATGACGCGATTTTGTACCCCATTCTTCCAACTTCCTGGACTACAATCAATAGGATTGTAATATCGTACACAAATTGGAAACATTCTTCTGTTTTTTTTGTTTGATGCGTCAGTAGATAATGAATATGGCCGACCATCTTGTAATTTGCGAAGAACAATTTCAATGCTAAGTGGACCAAGTACATCAGTAACAATAGCTTCCAATTTTGTGCGTCCAAGCTTCAACAATTTTGAAATTTGAGAATCAGAATAAATAACATGGTCTAGCTTATTGCCACAGTCTTCAGATGCATAAGAGTGGTTGTGTTGCACACAGTGATATGCTTTTGTAATTTCAGCAATAGCAAATTTGCTACATTCTTTAGATTTTACAAAAAACTTTTTCAAGTTGGTACTCATTTTCTGTGCCTGATATCGAAGTTTGTGATTGGCGGAGTCCAAATGCGACATTAGAGCATCAACTCCATCATATTTTACAAAAAAAGTTTTTGAACATGCGTTACACTTTGCTGAAAATGGATCCTCATCTTTCACAAGCCAATTACAAAAACGTTCATCTTTCAACCAATCATCTTGAAAAGAACACAATCTTCGACATTTCTTACTTTTTGGTGGCTGCATGAAAATGGCTGTACTTGCTGTGCTAATATTACTACCAGTATTTGTCTTAAGTGAATATAGGCCTATGTCTCTACAAGAATCTGACCGATCACCATCACCATCATGAAAATTAATGCCGTAAATGTAATTTTCAGAACAAAATTCTCCTCCTTGATTATTCTTATAAGTATCTGCATGAATCAAGTTAGGAGCTTTCATGGGGACAGCATGAGCAACATCAAAACAATCATGTTGTGATTTCTGTCTTACTTCATTGCCATCGCCAACAGCAACTCTTCCAACATTAGTCAGCTCATCAATTTCATTTTCAAGAACAGTACGCTCAGATTTGGAAGTAGAAGATTTCTGTCTTACTCCATCACCAGCACCAACACAATCACCAACAACAACTCTTCCTCTGCCTACACCAGTCAGCTCATCAATTTCATTTTCAAGAACAGCATACTCGGGAGATTTCTTCTTGGAGCTAAATCTAAAACACGTTTTTTTGGTAACTTATTAGGTTTCAGAAAGATAATATCAGCATTCAGCCGCTGAATATGTTGATATGTATGAATGTATCATAAAATAATAAAAAATATTAATAAACTGAAAGACAACATCCTACACTGAAAACAAATGATTACTTACGTGGACGAGCCGCACCAAATCGGGTGTGCGACCAATTCAGTGGGTCTAGTTGGTACAGAGGACAATCCTCGTGTCAACCCACCGAATCGGCTACACAACCTTCACCGCACCACCAATCAGCCGGACTAGAATCATCAACAACGGGGACTACTTTTGCATCGATTTCATCATTCACTACGACTTCGTCGTCTTCATCAAAAAAAACATCAACTTTTTCATAATTATCCAATTCGCAATCTTCAACTTCTTTGCCTTCATTATTATTATCAACAATTAAAATTTCTTCAGGATTTCAGTAAGATTCATCAAAATCATTGAGCTCAACATTACATTCATTCGCGTCAGCCATATTTGACGACGACGAAAATTGAATAACTAAAAAACTGTACGACAACTGTCGTAGAATAATTTACAACGAATAAAGTTTCTATAGCTGAATTTACTAACCACTTATTATTAAAATCTAATTAAGTTTTCGAAAAAAAATCATACTACGCAAATTTTCATTTCCAAGAAGGGTGAAACGTTTTTCGAGTACTTCTACATTAGTCCAACCAGGATGAATCATCTGCGGATTTTACTAACATCTTTCATTTCATTTCTTTCGTTTTTGAATTAACACGGTGAAAAAACACAATTGCAATCAATTCCTAACTTGTATTTCCTTTCCTATCTTAATGCGTTCTCAGCTAGAAAAATCAACTTAAAAAATTCTCCAACTACAGCCTGACGTTCTATTCCAGCGTTTACTTTTCATTAGCGGAACTCTCAGAAACTAACACCTTTGTATGAGCCTACGGTATAAAGGAGCTTAGTTTGGAATTAATGAGCCTGTGGTATTCCTAGTTTAAAAATAGTTTTAACTAGCATGTAAACTAGGCAAGGCGAACTATGAAGCTTCTCTAGGAGTCAGAAGATTTAAGCCTTCATAAAGTGTATATTAGGTCTAGTATAATGAACGTTCAACATGATAAACAATCATGGTCATAGAACATAGACTCATTGAGCAATGAGCTTTGACGTTAGACTATACAAGCGGACATGGACATGGCACCCAGCTGTCAGCAGGACAGCAGTCAGCAGCAGGATTGTCATACTAGTCAGTACATCTAAATTCCGCTATATGTTGATGACGATCTTGGTCTCATTTTACCGCACCTCATCAGTGTCATGGTGATTATGTGTAGTCAGCGTAGCTTATAAGATAAAATAAATTGCTTTTTGAGCCAAGTTTCAGCTGGCTACAATAGTTTTCCTTCTTGTTCTATAATTTTTGGAAAACCGAACATTTTTATTGTCCGGTCAGCGGCTTGCCGTTCGACCAAACGTAAAGACTAATTACCGGATTGTCCGGTTGAATACCGGACGGTTGGCAACGCTGTAATGCATCCTCTCTATGCTCTTTACTGCTCCTTGTACACATTCTTAGCAGCCTTTGCCTTTTTAAAGCCATCAATTGTGTCCGGTTGACCATATCACAAGTGTACTCATCAAAGAGAGTGGACGGTCTGACCTCGGCGCAACAATTATCGCGTGGTTCATTCTAGGTAAAGATGGTCAATCGTCCGCGGGAAATGTACCACAAGCGAGAGGTGGCTTGAAAGTAAAATATAATCATTTTCAAGAATAAGAAAAATCTTGCGCCAAAAACTCGCAAATAATTCATGAAGGCCGTATTTTTACGTCGAAAGTATCCAAATTTTTGAGGACGCGTTCATTTAATAATGAGAAATGGGTTTTGTTTTCCGTTCGCAGGGAGTGTAATTAAAATGAAAATTCTGGGCGTTAAACGTGGCGAAATCGTTGTACGTGGCGCGTATTTAATATTGTTCGAGTAACATTATAACATTCGGCGCAAAAATGCGAGTTAGGAAGTCGATGTCGAAACTAAATTTTCGGCACGTCAGCTTGTTTCGAGACAATAACCCCTCCCTCCTCTTGCCTCGCGCGAGTAAATACCTTTTGTATTTTGAAAAGAAATTCTGTAGGTTTGTGTTATCATCAGTAGCGGGTATGCGAAGAATGCTCGCGATTATAATTTTTAGCCAAAAATGAACCCGCAAACAGGAAGAGGGAATATGGGACGATTTTGCGAGAGAAATTTTACATATTGTAAAAGTTGGTGTATAAAAGACGAAGCGCGGGAGGAGAGAATTGTGTATTTCGGAAAATGGGTCGAAATGCAGTGGTGAAGCCGGTGCTCGGAATGGAAGTAAAGTTAACTTCACTCTACTAGTATGTGCTGCGTACGATGGCATTGTGAAAAATTATCCTAAGTGTACGAAAAAGAGAGTGGACCGAGCGCGGAGTTTGAAAAATGACACGATTGTCGACTACGAAATTCTGGTTTTCTCTATACTCTCTCGCCGTCTCTCTCGTTCGAATAAGAAATATGAATCTTGCTCTTTCGAGGTCCTGGCCGAAGTCGTATATTTATGCGAAAAAGATACTCACAATTTTTTTTTAACGATCAAGACACGGCGCCAGAAATTACGGTTGAAGGACTAGCTCCTCGAAGAAATCAATAATTCGTTCGTAGGTGAGAAAATGAAAGTTTTTTAAAATTATAAATCATTCTCTCGTGCCCTTCATTCAAGTTTCTGATCCTTATGACATAGATCGAGTATATTGGCCTGGAGGGCATGATACTAATTTCTTGAACATTATTACAATCCCAAGCGCTGATCTTTTGAAATCTGTGAAAATATAGAATCATATTGTTTTTGAAAAGATTGTTACATTGTTGGTCAACGTTTCCAGATTTTTAAATAATTCCGGGCATGATCGGTAAAAATTGAACGAGTGTCCGGTTCATGGTTCAAGACCGGGCCAACAGATAATCGAGATTCGTTCTATCTGACCAAAAGTCGTAGAGATCATCGATGGCCTGGTTCTCGTCCTCGGTGCGTGGCTCTTGAGTATTACGCACTTCTGCGGACAACGGTTTTTTAAATATCATTTTCTTTAGTTTATGATCCTTCCGCCGGTGCTCGTTCAGGCTTCCTTCGGATGTTACTTCGTATCTGCACCTGAAGTCGCACAAACCTGGCTCGCGATTGGGACCCTTACATTTTACATCTCTAGTACATCGGTGGACTTCGTAGGTAGGCGTGTCAACTTCCACTGGGCACTGGAACGGGCATCTCATGACGGCAGAATTATTACTCGATATTCCTACTCCCGCACTTGAGGCCCGCCATGTCCCTGCTATAGAAGAATTCAGTTGGGCAATCGTTGAATGACTCATCTGTGGCGGGGCGATACTACGGACAGACGTGGATTTTTAGTTTTACTCTTGTGTCCTATTTAATATATACATAGACCAAATACTGAAGGAATGGTACAAGACACAACCAAAGGGCGTAAAAATTGAGGGAACAAAACGAATGGAAACGGTCTTGTTTGCTGATGACCAAGTTATATTGGCTGAGACAGAGGATGAACTAAAGCGAGCAGTATATAATCTGGCAGTAACAGCACAACGGTACAACATGAAAATATCAACCGGGAAAACCAAAGTGATGGCTTTCCGAGGAAAGGACCCGGTTAGATCAAAAATTGTCATAGACGAGCACATAATAGAACAAGTTAACAGTTTCAAGTACCTTGGAAGTGATATATCGTACCAGGGTGAAGTTGACGTGAACAGTAAAATCTCCAAGTTTCTGAAGGTAGCCGGCCTCATAAACCGAGTGGTAGCAGGAAACAATGCCCGACGCGAAACAAGGCTAAAAATCTATAATACTTTTGCCATACCCATGTTGAAGTATGGATGCGAAGCTTGGGCCCTGAGGAAGGCAGATAAGAAACGGATTACAGCTGTAGAAATGCGGTTCATGAGGAGAACGGCTGGGTATACGCTGCTCGATAGGAAGAGAAATGATGACATCATGAACGAACTCCAAACAACACCAGTGATATCAAAGATTAAAGCTTATCGTAAGAAATGGAGGGAACACGTTGACCGTATGGACGAGGAACGATTACCAAAACAGATACTCCAATACACACCAGTTGAAAAGAGATTGCAGGGGAGACCGAGGAAGAGGCTGGTGGATACATCAGATTCGTCATCGGGGGCATCAACGTCACAGCAGACAGGCCAATAGGCCTACCGCTTACAAGGCAACGACGACGACGACGACGACTCTTCCTCTATGAACAGGGCGATCCCCTTTGTGATGGTAGGAGTAAATATGATATCCCAGATCTACGTCTACAGATAAAGAGTTCCAGAGATCGACTTCACTCATGCGCAACAGACCATTTGTTATAAGGTATGAAACCAGCGCACAAATTCGTGTCAATTGGCACATAAGTAGTGCACTCAATCCATGAACTTCCAAGTTTCTCACCGCTCTTTTATAGCAAGTATTCTGATCCGGTTTCAAAACTGTTGAAGTGGTTATTCAGAGGGAAACATCTCCCCTGTTCCTCATCCCCTGTTCCTCATTCTTCTCAGGACCTTCGTTTCTCAAGAAATGAAGATAAGAATGCAGAACTTGAATTTTTGAAACAGAGCACCAAAACTCGAACTCTTCTATCATTTCCAAGATAATGCAATTAATCGAATCAACGCGATTTCCTTTTGCATTCCGGCCTGCTGGAGGTAAATCATTCTATTCTCCATGATTCCAAATCAATTGAAAAGCATATAACATAGACTGTAAAAGAGGAGTTAGCGTATCAATTTTTCTGGAGTCATGATGTACAACGGCAAAGATAAGAACGACAAGTAGAAATAAAGCGTTTTACTGTTCTGCGAACATTTAACATTTTGTCGCGTTGTAGACGATCTTTTTTTATAGTTAGCCCCGCTGTGAAGTTTTTGGTAACTAATGGCGTTTTGCACTCGACGATAAGAATTTAATTTCAAGTGATACTCGTCCCTGTGGCGTTGTCAGCTGTCACTCGACGTTCTTTTTTTTTTTTTTTTTTTTCGTTTTTGTGCAGTTTCAGTATGAATTATCTTTCTAAATATAAATTGAAAAGGTGCGTTATTTCCTCTTTCGCAATTGGAAAATGAAATAAGAGGAAAGATACGGAAAAGACAAAAGGAAGAAAAAGGCTCGAAATGTGATAGTAAGGATGACACGGTTGATTAAAAATGAAAATGTAAGTGAACAAAGCGTAAAATGAGGCTCGTTACTATTTCGCGAACGTACCATACCCTGTCGAGCGATGATGTGTCGGGGGGAAAAAGCTCTTACAAGACTCGAAATGAGCAACGAACTCTTCATCGTGTTTCGCGAATAAATCGAACAGCGTCTTACGCGCGAAAGAATATAAGTTAGATTAGAGTGGTCACAAACCAATTGAAAGTTCTTCTCTTTTTCGACAAACTGCTCACGTCAGAAATACACGAGCTATATTTTACGTATAGATAAGAGAGTTCTACTCAATTTTTCGGCATCGCGTTGCTTTCCAAGTTGTTAAAAAGTGAGCGACAAAATTCAGGCTTTATCGGATTTGAGTGCGACTTAGATTGTTAAAACTTTGTCTATCTTTTGAAATTGGGAAATTTTCATGAGCATCGAGTCTATCGCTCTGAGAAACTTCGAATATTTTTGTTATTTGTTCCTTTTTCTTTCTCGATTGCTGCATTTACTCTCTTAACCTTACGAAGGCACTTTTTGCGACTTAAATTGAATTGCGATGTCGATCTTTCAATATTGTATTTTCATTGATGTTAATAATCACCTAATTACGTATACGATGGTGAAAACATTTTTCCCTCGCTATCCGGCGAATAGAAGCGCCTTGGTAAAGAATCTCGAGAAGGCTTTTTCCTTCACCAACAATGGAAAAAATCCCGTCAACGACGCTGTTAAAAGAACTTCCCTCGAATAATAAGGAAATATGAAAATAGCTGGCAGGTGGCAAAAATAATTATATAGCGCCCGGCGCCCTAAAAAATTAACTCCGACAAAATTAAACGAGTTCTTACAGCATGGTATTTGAACTCGATTGGCAGATATAGGAACAAGGTATTTAGTACATCGGTACCCAGTAATGAACGTTTTCGTGGTAGAGTTGAATTAAATTATTAAGGAAGGAAAAAAAAAAATGCAAGCTTGAGAAGAACGCACAACGATAAAATTTTGTAAGCCTTTACTCTGCTTTCCTCGCCCCTTCTCCTTATTTTAATTTAATATTTTGCGTTCGACTCCATTTTGAGTGACATAAATCTATCTTGGTAGTTATAAATTAGATAGTTGGAAAATTCGTTCGTTATTCGAGCCAATTAAGTTTTTTCTCTCTCGCGGAATAACCTCCTTTCTTTATATAAGATGGGACAAATACATTCCCGATAAAGTAACTCTTGTTCCACTTTTATTGACCTTTCTACTTTGTCAGGTGGGTACTTGGAACAGTTTGGAATTCGAATTCTTTATTTTTGAAGATTTGCTTGACATATTATTGTGGGGTAGCGAGAACTGAGCTGTGAATGCGTTTGATCCATTGCACGCTGTGTTCTACAAAATGTGAATGTATTCCGACAGTTTGAATGAAAATGTGAATGTCTGTTGCATGGTGAGGGTGTAAATTTCGTAAAAGAATCTTTTTGCGACCACTTTTGGTACTCGTGCTTTTGACATGTCTCATGTCTTTTCTGACACCTTATTTACTATCGAAAAATCGTGAGCACACCCCCCCTCCTCTCCACCCTTATAATGGGCTTGGAAAATTTTCCGAGAAATACCTATACCCGCGACTGATTCTGAAATTTGCGAGTATCACCTCACCGTACTTCCTAGCGTGCACATGCGCGTAAATTTGAAAAAATAAAGGCTTAATTGAATTGAATTGAATTAAATTACTATGTGTTGCGATAAAGGGGGCACTAGCATCAATTTTTCAGCCCATATATTTCTACATTGAAATCAATGGAAAACAAAAATTGATGTTGGTAAACCTTTTATCGGAAATATTTTTCAAATGTTTCTAACACACTATAATTTCTCCAAATAAAAATTTCTCAAATAAAATATTCAAAAATTTTTTCAATTGAATCCACTCCTGCTTTCGAAATGCACTTCTGCTTCTTATCGAAAAATATACCTGAAAAAATACTTGACATTATTAAAATAATGTTCTATTACTTGAAATTACTGAATCCAACAAACACTTACCGGGATATTTCTTCAAATAACTCTCCGCCGATTAGAGGGCACTCGCTTTACGGAAACCAATGTTCTTCTCAAAAATAGGCAGGTACACAGAAATCCACTCCTGCTTTCGAAATATAGTCCTGTTTTTTTAGCAAGAAATATACCTGAAAAATGTTTTTTCTTTAAATAACTCGTCGCCGATTAGAGGGCACTAATTGCTCAACGAAAATCAATGTTCTTCTCACAAATACGCAGGTACTTGCAAACACTCACTTGCTGCGGAGATATTTCTTTGGCAATCCAGCAAACACTTCACGGAGATATTTCTTTGGCAATAAACCTCGACATGATGGCGATAAATAACGTGAAAATTATTCATCCAGTTGAAATTTTTAGGATGATATAAAAGATCTCTAATTTCTAGCATCTTGTCACTTGTCACAATGAAAAGATACCTACCTATAAGTAGGCCGTAGGACTACTATAAGCGATAAGAAACAATAATTTGCTCAAAAGCATACACAAGAAGCCAATTGATCGATTAAAAAAGAAGAAGACGAAAAACCTATCTCTCAAATTACACATATTATGCAAACATGTGCAAGGGGTTTTGTATTACGGTTTGTGCGTTAATTGAACGACGGTTTCATCTGTCATGAAATTCTCAAATGAAGAGATTGAAATTTCAAAAAATTAAGAATTTATTGAGATATCACCTTACTTTAAATTTTGTCACATAGAATTTGTTAAAACAAATTTTCACTGGAAATTTGGTCGTGTTTGTAATTTCGAGGTTATTGTTGTTGCTGTAGATCTCGTATTATCTCTGTATAGCGAGTAAAAAATTAAAAACAGATATGAGTAGAGCGACAACGCACTTGAACTTTGTCAAACTAATCACTCTCAAAAAACGACATACGAGTACTAGAAGAGAACTAGCCAACTACTTCGAACACCGGGCAAAGTACTTTTCAAGTAACAAGGTATTGACAACAAAAGATGACACTAGCGCCGATTGGTGAAAACCACCCCCAGCAAATTAGTTGAAGCTGAAACAGGAAGAAGTTTCAAGAAAGAGTTTTGACTAGACAGTAAGAGAGAAGAAATAGGATCGGATAGCAATAAAAAATGGAGTCCCAAGGTCATTCTCAAGGTCATAGTTAGAGAAGTCCGTCAGTCTACGCCTGGTAGAGTAAATATTAATCCAAGAGAGAAAAGAGATTCGTGTAATCTAAACGGTTACGTGAAAGTCAGAGGTGTCTAGTGGAGGTTGTTTTTGAAGAATAGGTAGATTCAATCTCGACATGACCAAAGCTATCTTCTAGGAAGATGAAAGTTGTCTGAGTCGGATTTGCTGGGTTTGAATTCGAAGATACACGACAAGAGCTCGCAGAAGTCCTTCAGAGTTGGTAAATCAAACTAAGAATTCAGTACTTACCATTTCACTAAGACTGACGATAATTATTTCTTCTTCCGGATTCATTGTACTTGACAAATTCGGAATACGTGATAAATTTCGGAATCTACTGACTACTGAGAATTCTTCGAGATGATCGTTCGTAATTTGGAAATTCACCCGTTCACTGGACGAACCTCGGAAGTCGACACCCTATTCAACAATACGAAAGACGGAAGTCGACGAAGAACCCGAGGAAACAATAGAAACAGCCGGTTTAGGAACGACCCGATACCGTGTAATATCTACGCGATAACGCTCTTCACTATAATATTCATGCAATGGCGCGGAAAAAGCGATCTTCTCTTTCAAGTCTAAATCCGAATTATTCTTCAAAACATTACTAACACCCGGATTTACAGAAGGAGCGACAAATTCGAACTTCGTCACCTCGTCCAGCGACCTCATCATGAACAATGAAACTTATTTTCATTACCTCTTACCTCATATAGCATATTATACTAATCAAGAAAACGTAGACCAAAACTTTTCGTCATATGACACCCAACCAAACTTTCAAATCTTACATTATTCTTAGTGCTTATCACCTCACATATCAAATCCAACATTTCAATAACTGATGAAAATGAGTCGTATTACACGTTACGGATAGAGATTCTAAATTCATACCTAAGAGTCCGATAACCCCAACGAAAGTAGCGAATACGAGCACACATCATAACTATAATACATAATATATAAAACAAAAAAATAAATAAAAAATAAACATAAATACATCGTTAGCCAGCAGGGGCAGCGGTCACGATTAAATGGCGACGACGCAGGGCCCATCCTGTGCGGGGCGGATAGCCCGCGTCACTCAGAGCGTCTGCAACATTTTCCCAAGCACCAAGACATAAACTACAAAAAAAAAAAAAAAGGAAGACCAATAAGATACCCAACTCAATTAATTAAAAAAAAAAAAAAGAAAAAACAGCGAACGAATACTTACACTCCTCCGGGAGGTACGACCGCAAGTAACAACTCATCCTCATCGGGAGCGAAGGGATAGACGTCCTCATAAAGATCAATAATTTCGATATACGCTTCAATATTATTTATGAACAAGAAATTGAGGATCTCAATATTTTCCATTTTCTTCTTTTTTTTTAAAAATCAACAAACGACCGACCGTAACAAAGCTGACCAAACGATAAAATTCACAGAACTTCTAGCGGCCAACAATTTAGCCTTATCAAGAATTACTCCGTTCATTCACTCCAGCAGCCATTTAAATATACAAGTACATTTCACACTTTTTTGCGCGGGGGGAGTGTCGAATTCTTCGATTTCTTCGATCATTCGACTTAGCCTATTAGGCTAAAACAATACCTTTCTTATCCGAAATAATCGGCCAACGTAAACAATTCCTAAGCAATTTATTATCAACATCGTCCGATACCGATCCAGTCGAAAGACACAAAGTAGTGAATTTCCAAATTACGAACGATCATCTCGAAGAATTCTCAGTAGTCAGTAGATTCCGAAATTTATCACGTATTCCGAATTTGTCAAGTACAATGAATCCGGAAGAAGAAATACTTATCGTCAGTCTTAGTGAAATGGTAAGTACTGAATTCTTGACTTGATCTACCAACCTCGAAAGACTTCTGCGAGCTCTTTGTCGTGTATCTTCGAATTCAAACCCAGCAAATCCGACTCAGACGACTTTCATCTTCCTAGAAGATAGCTTTGGTCATGTCGAGATTGAATCTACCTATTCTTCAAAAACAACCTCCACTAGACACCTCTGACTTTCACGTAACCGTTTAGATTACACGAATCTCTTTTCTCTCTTGGATTAATATTTACTCTACCAGGCGTAGACTGACGGACTTCTTTTGTTTTTCTGTCCGTTAGGAATATCAAGATAAACGAAAACGCCGCTACCTTCAAAAAAATCGTATTCAAATTTATAATCATTATTTTAGAGTAAATTGTAATATTTAATAAACTTAATCACCAAATGACTTTCTTCTTTAAAATTGAATCTTTCCTAAACTCCCTCACGTCTTGTTGTGATCTCCCTACTAGGTCTAATCTTGAATCTCGTACGATCCACGGCAACCCACGAGACACAGATCACAACACCCCCTGACCTCGTACCCTAATTCCGAAATTTGCGTCCGTACGTCCGCACGTCCGTACGTCCATCTTGCCTCTGCTGTATACTAATATACAGTATACTAGGATTATACTGTTGAGGCTTTTATGTAGGATACAGGCCTTCATTATACTAGGGCTAATATTATACAGAATACTAGGGTTAATAATATACAGTATACGAGGTTCCATAATATACAGTATACTATGCTAAGCTTCATTATACTGAACCTGAAATGGCTCTAGAAGGGAGTTGACCAATCTTTCTTTGACTTGTAAGACAGTTCTTGCTAGTATAAAACTAGCTTCCAAGTCTCCTTCCTATCAACTGTTAGTATGAAGCTAGGATTCCTAGCGGGACGAACAAGCGGAGCGAGTGAGGCCCTCTAATCTCATCAGCTTGAAATATACTGAAGTAGACTTATACTAGACAAAGAAGCGGGACGAACGAGCGGAGCGAGTGAAGCTCCCTAATCTCATCAGCTTGTATATTAAAGTAGACTTATACTAGACAAAGAAGCGGGAAGAACGAGCGGAGCGAGAGAGGCCCCCTAATCTCATTAGCTTGTATACTAAAGTAGACTTATTCTAGACAAAGAAGCGGGACGAACGAGCGGAGCGAGTGAGGCCCTCTAATCTCATCAGCCTGAAATATACTAAGGACCTGCCCCCCTTCTGACCTCGTACATCCGTTAGTCCATCTAGCCTCTGCTGTATACTAGTACAAGCTGTAAAACCCGCGACTTCGTCGCTCATTCAATATTCTATGACGTCGAGGACAAAAAATCAATTTTTATTTCAATAATCACACATTGAACATACTTATAACTACCCATTTTTTAAACTTTGAATTTCGAAAATCAGTCGGTATTTCTTTTCTTCTAATTTCCCAATCTCCTCATCTATATCCAACAACTCCTTCTCGATGTGTTGGTGAATGTTCGGATATTTTCTTTTTATGTAAGGGGGAAGATATGGCTAGCGTTTCTTTGAAATCTGTCATTCTAGCTTCCCACGTCCTTGCAAAATTATTTGATTTTCCTTCTCACTCATCACTGACCTTGAAAGATTCTAATATTTATATGAATGATACCCAAAGTAAAATGATACGCCCCATGATTGATAAACTTGAACCACTCCTCCTAACTATTTCTTCTCTGAATTTGTCACCTGCAATTCTTAACGCCTCAGACCATCACCCTAATTTGTATAGAGCTCGGTTTTAACCGCCTAACTCACTCTCCTGATTGTACTCTATGACCTTTGTACCCTCATTACCCGCATCGAAACATCCGTCGACTCTAATTAATATCTATGAAAACTTCAAATTTCTTCAAAAACGCCAGATATGGTAATACTCAACTCAGAAGGAATTTTGTTTCCTAATTTTATTTCTTCATGAGTGGTCATCTTCCAATCACAATCGACACCGTGAAGAACAAATCTAACCCTTATAGTGCTTAGCCCGAGCCCGTAATTTCCAAAAGTTTCACAATGCTCCTCTACTTGTACAACTACTCTTTCTCAATTATTATCCCATCTATTCTCTGATCTCTGGGCTCCTTCCTTTTCGGCACGTTAAAACTTTCTTCCATCCTCAACGATTAGTCTGTATGTTTTCTGATTGATACCACGTCATGAAAAACTTTCCCAACTCACTGGATCTACAAAAATCAATCACTTCCACACTCACCCACACATACCGTCGCTCACTTGTGACCTTACTGCCCGTATTGTAACACGGAACAATATTGAGCAAAGGAATTGTTCACTGTAAACTTATTCACAATCGTCATCGTCCGACTTGCCCTTGTAACACCTCACTCACCAAGGAAGGAAACTACCCGCAGAAGATTACAATGCCGTTATTGATCATATTCCTACTCGATATTAAGCCTTAACGACCCACTCAATACACTTGTGCTCACATCCACTATTCATAATACAAATCAAAAGTTCAACAAATTTATCATCTGTTCTTCTTTAATAATAAAGCAGACAACTCGTTTTTGCTGGTCAATAAATCAATGCCTCGGCTACAACGATCTAGACCCACTCTCAGCCTCTGCGCTGGAATTGAAACCTTCCTCCCTCAAACGCCGCTTCCTAACTCTTACTATTGATTTTTTTGCATCCATACAGCTCAATTCACGCATCTTCCAATCTACGCACTCGCAATCTGCTGACTCAATTCTCTCCTCCTCCCTATTGAATCTAAACTATTTAAACACCTCGAATTGAACCATCTACCCCTTATCTTATCATCCACTTCTCCATAGCCTCCCCCATATGTCCGACTTGATCTAGCTAATAATCTCCAGGATCACAACACTGTATACCGACAACTCATTAGACCCACCAGCCCTTACCGACGGATCTAGTTTGGACTCGAAACAGGCAACGCTAACTTGATTCAAGAAATGATAATCAGTCATTGATTGAAAAAATTGTAGGATAGGCCTTACACTCTTGTCTTCCCTATCTCCATCTCTTTACCTTTGGCTCAAATTTAGACACGACTTTTATTCAACTAATTTCCCAAATCAACGCATTCATTTATTCGTGCAATCTCTATCATCCGTTAATTATACATCTGTCTACGTCCTGTGGATCCGGATCATTCCCTGAACATAGAGCCCGGAAAAATAAACATTCAAACAAACTAAGAGGAATCGTAAGTCAAGCAGTCCCTTCGACTTGTGTAAGCGTCATAAAGAAATCATTCTCTCCCACCACACAACTGGTCATACGCGTCAACTAATTATCCTCAACCCCCGCTATAAATACACTCTGGTCATCCCTCAATCAACCACCAACAACGATTGACTTGTCTTCATATTTAAGAATAATTCATATTCGTGGAACTTCATAATCCTTCCAGCACTTACTCACCTTTTTTTTGTACACACGACTCTCTTCCTTTCACTTTGCAGTATAAAATAACAAAAACTTTTCAAGTCGTCATCTGCTAAGTCGTATGTACTCTGAAATTGTAATAGCGCGTCTCACAAAAAGCCTGAACTATTTCACCAAACCGAAACTTTTCTGAATCTCTGACCCACAATTCCACAAACCATCACTTCAATTTGAATGAATATTGATATTAACCGAATAATTCACTCGTACATACTCTATAACTCTTGCGCTCTTGCTGCCGGCATTAAGGCACACCGATTTCATCCAGCAACTCGCTCGGCACTCGTAGAAATACTCAACGCCAGCTTGTCTATACTCTAGAAATGAAATAACATACCTCACAATGAGCTTAAACTACTTTGCCAAACCCAATCTTTTCCATATCTCTCACCCTTAACTCTCAACTTTGTAACTCTACCCATATTACAACACAAAAATTTACTCCGTAGAACCTCTCATCTCTTCACCTATAAGTTTTTTGCCAAACCCAATCTTTTCCATATCTCTCACCCTTAACTCTCAACTTTACCGACCATGACTTCAATGTGAATGGAACCAACTAATTCACTTTGTAACTCTACCCAGATTACAACATGAAAATTTACTCCGTAGACCTTCTCATCTCTTCACCTATAAGTTTATTTTTGGCTCGGTCAAAAAATCGTAAAAGTAGCTCCGTACAAAAGTCATTTTTACACGGAAATTAGTGAACACAACTCAACGTGTTCCCTGTCAGAATTACTCGGCCGGTTTTTAAATTTTATCCTCTTGCTTAAACTCGTCCACATGCACTGACATTCTTCCATAAAAATTTTGAGAGGTTTCCACTTGAATTTGTTCTGTTCAATTTGGTGGCAAGGGCAGCCCTCCTCCTCCTCCTCCCCACGCTAGCCTATATTCTGTAAATTCTATCGGTTTTCCTACATCGGTGTGTTTTCGTCTCGTGTGAACGCCGATTGCTGTCATGAGTGAATCTTCTATGACATCGGAATATGCATCTGCCATTCTTACGCGCCATAGGTGGCAGTACGTATGGGTCGTTTTTGTGCCATTTCGTCGCGTGCCTTTTCAACTTTAATTTATTTCCTTTCATTAGACATGGACATCGACATAGTTTTTTATTGTCCCTTGGTGGCGGTCCTTCTTCTTCTGTCTCGTCTTCGTCTACTTGTATCGGCACATCTTCTCTACACGTTTCGCTGGATGAATCAACCGTATCTAGCGTCGGTGATTCTCGCCTAAAGTTTGATGTTCATCAATTTCAGAATTAGAACCATAGTTCCTATAACGTACAACCATTGATTTTCTTCGATGTTTATATTCTTTTGACGTTCTATCGTAGGAGTAAAAAGCAACAAACTCTGCTAAAGATATATTTTCCATGTTGACCGGTCGTTTGACATACTTGTCGAATATATTTTCTTTCCAAATATCTTTCGAATTTTCGTCTATATTTTCCAAGGTCATTTGATTATTTGATTTACGAATACGTTCTCGATCTTGTGGCCACACTGTTGCGATAGTTTTAATTTGCGTACTACTTTCCGACATGTGTAAATTCAAAAGATACCAAGCAGCTTTTTGACTACTCATTTCAACAGCATCTGACGTATTTTTACCTGGATCCTGGGTATAAGAAAAATGCCTTCAAGAAACGAATAATCTCGTATAATAAAGTACATTATGGTTTCATTTGAGCCCATAATGCTCACAACTGATTGTGTGAATCCGCCTTCTTCCTTGTATTTCATTTCAAGTGTTTCTCTATGAATTTCCCGTCAATACCCATTGATGGATTGCTCAAATTTGTGGGAATATCGCTCTTGATGATATCAAATCGAAGACTTGTTAGTAACCATGGTGTGGCAATATTTCATCGATGGCGATAACCATGAGATTCCTGGGAGCCAATTTAGTCCGTTTTCAAAGTCCATTGCTCAGAAGACCTCAGTTTTCGAAGCCCCCAGGCCTCACACCAAACATCCGGTTGCGCGCAGATCCAGACCCATTTTACCGTGCGTCTCTTCCGGCACATATTTCAAACACCGATTCGAGTATGTCAAAATTACGTAATTCAATATTTCAAATTGACCTTATGGCACTTCTTGCCATCCTACCTTGTGAACTGACCCGTTGTATCCCAGTGCGTCCTTTCGAGAAACCATTACGTCTACAACCGCTTGTAACGATATCCAAAACAGCTGCTAATCCTAGTTCGATTACATTTTCGTTGACTAGAATTTCTCGATCATTCAATCCATTATTGGAGTCGCAGTATTTGTTGTTTACACTGTACACCCTGGTCCCGTTTTTCTTCTGATGACCTTTGACTCCCTGTTTGCGTAACGTACTTTGTCCACTTAATGCACTTCTCTTACTTTTCCTATTCAATCCCTGACTATTAATTCTTACCTAACCATGAAAGAATCCTATTTTCATTCCGCTACGCCACAAACAAAATAACGAAAATTCTACCTTCTTGGTCAGAAGACAAACGTCTGGTAGAAAACGGACGTAAATCCAGACGCTACCAGTAAAAAAAATACGTCTGAAATTAGTCCGAATTTCTACCTTCCTAAAAGTGGACTTTGAACGTCCACCATCATTATCATTGTTGTCATTGCTATCTTCAGCATTGCCGGCCAGGGCTGAACGAAAAATCTTGATACGCCGATTCATAAAATATGTATTCATCTAACCTGACCCAAGCTTCGAAGAAAATTAAATTAATTTTCAATTTTAGTGTCGAAATTGACTGTATTTGCTCTTCTTCTTTGCTCATCACCTTTGAATACCAAAAATCCAATCCAACGATAACTTCCAACCACTACAGCAAAAGTTCAATAAAAAATTTCTGCGGCTGTCTTGAAATCTGCAATAATTTGTCTGTTACAAAAAGAAAACAAATTTTGGGGTTTACCAGAAGTTTTGATCCGTTTGAGGAACGCAGATCACACGATTATGCCTCCTACAGCGATCACATGTTCTCATCTCAATGGGAATTTTTTCACTAGCGGGCATTCTTCATGCCAGCATCCTCCATCAAACTGGCACCTTTGCCACACCAGCTCAAATGAATTTCTTGAAAGTGTTCAATCTAAGTTTATCAGAACACTCGAGATTTGTATATTTTACTGTACAAAGATACTTTCAAAATGAATTTGTAGCAACGCTTAAATAGTTGGCTAATTGTTATGGGCAACCCTGAGATTTGTTTTCATTTTGATTAAAGCTCTCACACAATTAGAACAAATATTTGTTCAACAATCACATATTTCATCAAGCATTGTCAGTATCACTCAAACAAAAGAACACAGAAGAATTCAATGAACTAAATTGATCGCTCATATTCACTCATAATTATCTTTTTAAGAAGAAACTCACTAATGAAGAAGATTATTTATCAATGGAGGATGGTGTACTCAACTCATGAACCATTGATACTTCCTTGCTGAGCTATTCTCATACTGGGAAATTGATCACCGAAGGATTTGTAGCGCATTTTGGTCTGGAGAAATGCATTTGTTGTGAACCACAGTTTAGAGATACTTCCATCTGAACAACCAGATGTCACTAAGTAAATGCACCACCTGCAGCCAGTCCATGTATTGTGGTGCTGTACATACTCGACCCTGAAAATACCTATTTCATGTATAAGCAAACTACATGGATAACATATTGTGTAATATGCTACACTAGCATTCATTTTGAAGTATTGCCAATTATTGGACTCATTATTGTGGTGGTGCTTGTGTGTTGATGACGTGGGACTCCCCCATGTTGTTGACTCCTCGCATCCATCGCATTTATAGAATCGTATCTCAGGAGTTAGTATGATGGTGCTTGTAAACCAGGGATGTGGACGTGATGCCATGTCACCAGTTTCCCGCATCCATCGCTCCTTACAATGAGTGGCCCAACGGCAGAGAAATCACGAATGCTTTATCAAATAGTAGCAGTCGTAGTTACAGTTTGTAACTTATGCATGAATATATAAATTGCAATTCATCGTTCATTCCTCTCTTGAGGATGAACGGTGTCGAGTATTATTCACAGCACCACCGACCTAATTGAACAATTGTGAGTCCGCCCGTATCTCTCCTCCAGAGCATAAACCCTACCATGAGGAAGTCTTGGTTAGAGAGATGCGGGTGAGATAGTCAAGTGAGAAGCATTGGAAGTAGTTGCGGTGTATGAACGCTAATTTAGTTCACGGTAATCACTTGGTTGCCACTATAGTAAATGTCCAAATCCTTCCGAGACAATAACCTCTAAAACATGGGATAGCTGCAAGCACTTGAAAAAAACAGATGGCATCCTTCTTTAGTTTCTCTAAAATATCATTTAGGTCCCCTCATCTTTATATTTAACCGAAAAATGTTATTAAAGAGACAAAGAGCGAAAATACTGTTCAATTAACGTCACGATTTCCTCTACTGCGCGTCTATCGGCGTCCACCCCCGCGCGTATGGCGCGCTCTCCCCGGCTTTCATTCAGCTGGTTGCGATTGAGCGGTTGGACTTTGTATGTCAACAGTTGTTGTCATTCTTTCTTGGCAAATTTTCTCGCTCAATCATGCTCAAATTAGTATGTAGCCCGGGCTATAGGGTGTACAGAATGTCTTTGTGAATTCCAATAAATGATTAAGAAAGACAAATTTTTTCCTATCATACCCTAAAATAGAGTTTTGTTGTACTCCTGTGCCGGCTGCTTTCTCTCTTCTTCCAGCTCCTGCTGAAGTTCCAGTAGGCTGGTGGTGAGGCTTTCTTTGTTTACACTGTTCTGATTCTGTCACACGTTCCCAGTTTTTCTTTTTCAAGCTGCAGTAGACACAGTTTGATTTCTTTGGAGTCGAGTGTTTTTGCAATTTCCCTTTTCTATCATTCTCCTAAGACACATTCTCTGTAGCCCTATGACTTTATCAAATTTGGTTATAGCCACCATTTTCTTAGCAATTGTCTTGGCAAATGTCTTCTCCTGACCCAAGATTCCTGATTTGTCGCAGTATCTTCTTCAAAGTGTATTACCTATAAGTTCTCATCTACACCATAGCTTCTAAGTACTTCAGTATTCTTATTGTCACAACAGATTTCAGCATTATGCCTTCTTGTTAATGCCAAGTCAGAGGATATTTAATGACGAGAGGGCAATTCTCGTGCCAGTAACCTCCCTCGGCTTGACATCCCTCGCCACACCAGTCCGAATGTGTGGCAGGTATGCCTGATTTTGGGTAGTCCAAAGTTGTAAAGATAGTTTTTCCGCAAACTGAACTTGCCATTTTTTTCTTCTTTAGTTATTGATACTTATAGTGTGAAAATACTCAATAATGAGTATATCAAATAAGGAATAAAGATTTCCTTGGGAAGTACGAAGTATAAAATTGGCAAATGAAAATCATTCTATCCGGCACCGTAACGATTTGTAGAATTGAAAGAGGATTGGAAAGATGAAATAAAAATGAAATATTTTTTGAACTTGAAAACTTTCTTTTCTTTTTTTTCTAAACAGAAGCAGTAATAGTTGCTGTCATTACCTTTCATCAAAGAAGAAGTAGCTGCATTAATTTCCACGCGCAATCTTAACAAAAAAACTTATTCTTAGAGAGAAGACATGGAAAATTAAGTCCAAAATATAACCTTTTGTAGCCATGAATTAGTTATAACACGCTTACGCCACATTGCTTCATTGCAAATGTACACGGTAGTGTACCTACCAGCCCAGGAAATAGTATACGTCGAAACAGTATAGGGATTATCGTGTGTATTATTAGACCATAAGTTGCTCGTTATTCACCTCCGGAAACCGCAACGTTGAAAACGGGCATTCTATACGGTTCTCTGCCCCACAACCCACTTTTCTTTTACGAGCTTTTCAAGTATTATGGGCCAAAATGCTTGCTACCGAACAAGGAAAATGATAACGATTGCACAGAGGAAGCATCTTGAATGAGAGCAATTTCAGTCTTTATTCTTGACATTCCTTTTTTCTCTCAGTTTTCTTTATAGTGCAAAGAGAATTTGAAAAGGTAAGGTAATGATGAGGATTCACCATTATTGTTGATACAGAAATGATAGAAAGTTTTTTGCTTCGCTTATCAGAAACTACACCAATGATAAACTGTATGGAGTTTCAGATGCTCTACTGGGTGCCTGGGTGGGTTTGTGAAGTTTCAAAAACTACCTACTTAAAACATCTTGTGTTAAGTTACCTCAGGGCAGCCAACAAGCGAGCGGAGGAGGTCGTCAAAATCCTTAGAGATGAGAGGCAACTGTACAGCGGCTGAAGGTGAGCGGAGTTGAACGCAAGAGCCAAGTCTGGATGTGATTTGGTGCAGTAGGCAAGTGAAGGTAAGGCATGGCATTGCTGCCATCGACGGAGGTTTTGGTTGAAGAAGCATCATCTTTCCTCCTAGCATGTTGCTTTGTAACACCCTTTTCTTCATTGCCAATTCTCCACTTTCTTTAATCCGGCAGTACGATTCGTCCTCCAGATACTTTGAATGATACTTTGAATGTTTGGGCTTGCTTCTAACGCCGGAAGAATAGCACCGTAGTATTGGTTGTGACAGTCGTTTCTGTCTAAATATTCATAAATTCAAAGTTTTGTATAATTTTGGTCACATAGAAAACGATATTGCTGTGTAGGTGTGAGCATGTTGGTACTGTGCCATTGCTATCTGAGTGGCGATGCGGCGATCATCAGCTCTGCTGTTAATGGGGCGTTTTTTTTTAGTGAACCGGACTTAGATTTGATAAACTTTTCCGCTCCGGAGCTCCGCCGACAGAAAATTGGTAAAAACCAGACCTCTGGGACAGTTCCGGATGCTCCTTGAGTTGATACCGATGCCTTTTTGTAAGAGTGATGGAATGTTCTGGAGTACTCTTGATCTCAGCACTCCAAACGGATTTCGGGGGTTCAGCCACCGGGACTGCACGTGTACCCGTCGGCCTCTCCGCCGAAATCATGTAGAAAATCAACAATTTAGAAAGAGTATCATTATGTGAAAAATGACGGATTACTTGTACAGAGGACAGTCCTTGTGCCAACCCCTTGAATCGGCCATACAGCCTTCCTCGCACCACCATTCAGCCATAAATCTATTCTATGTTGTTTTTATCTATATTGACATGTTTTATGTCTTGTTCCAAGTTATTAGAAATATAAATGCCACACTTTTTACATTGAATCCTTGCTGGCACTGTAGAACTTATGTGGACAAGCCGCGCCAAATCGAGTGTGTGACCAATTCAGCGGGTCTAACTTGTACAGAGGACAGTCCTTGTGCCAACCCCTTGAATCGGCCATACAGCCTTCCCCGCACCACCATTCAGCCATAAATCTATTCTATGTTGTTTTTATCTATATTGACATGTTTTATGTCTTGTTCCAAGTTATTAGAAATATAAATGCCACACTTTTTACATTGAATCCTTGCTGGCACTGTAGAACTTATGTGGACAAGCCGCGCCAAATCGAGTGTGTGACCAATTCAGCGGGTCTAACTTGTACAATGGACAGTCTTTGTGCCAACCCACTGAATCGGCCATACAGCCTTCCCCGCACCACCATTCAGCCATAAATCTATTCTATGTTGTTTTTATCTATATTGACATGTTTTATGTCTTGTTCCAAGTTATTAGAAATATAAATGCCACACTTTTTGCATTGAATCCTTGCTGGCACTGTAGAAAGAAGGAGAGATTATCAACAATTTAGAATGCGTTTCATTACGTGCAAAATGACGGATTACTTATGTCACATTCGAATATTGTACGCCATTTTTTGCGGTTACATTAATTCTATCGATTGACTTGCAAGATATTTTGCTCCTATGTTCTTTTTTCATCTTGAAAAGATAGATTAATGTGTACATCGGAAAACGTGAACTATTGTATGCTTCATTTCATTGCCCTGAAGCCAAGAAAAAAAAATTACAATTTTTCTTTTTTCTAATGAGTGCAGTATTGTTTCGGTTTATGTTACAGGATGCAGTTTGAAAGCAGCTGAGAAATATTTACTGAGTGTGTTGTTTTACGCTTTGACGGTACGTGTTTCCACTTCTACCACCAATGCCACAAATAACTCTTCCGAGGGAAATACGTGTAAGCAATCCGAATACCATTGTCAGAATGGCCGTTGTGTACCAGCTAATCGCTTCTGCAATTCGGTCAACGATTGTGGAGATAATTCGGACGAGCCTAGATTTTGCACTCGTAAGTACACGTTAGACATATATATGGTAGTTCAAGACAAGATACTTCATTTTTCAATAATGTAACACGTAAGTTTCTACACCCACTTCGTCATCTCATGTGCTCCATTAGCAACATGCGGAGCCGACTTTTATTAAGTCTGCTCATATTTCAAAACGCCACAACAATCGCTCTTCAATCAAAGTTAGCTTTCACGTCGAACGTCTTCAATTTTATCTGAATTTCAATGTCACTACCGAACTCCTAAGATTATCATGGTTGCTGTCATTGCCTTCCTGAAATGATTTTTGCCGGCGTCGTAGTTTTTTCGAGCGGTGGCAACGTCGACGATGTGTTGTGTACGTGGACCGGTCCTCAGGATCTTCTCTCGGAGTTCCTCAAGTATCTAAATATTCAATTTCCTTCCATTAAATTTACATTGGAGGTAGGCGGTTCATCCATTAACTTTTTGGACCTTACTATCTCTAATAGAGATGGTGTCCATGAATTTGCCATACATAGAAAAGATACTTCGACCGATATTATGGTCCACGGCAATTCTTTCTGCCCTGTTGCTCACAAATACGCTGGTTTCAATAGTCACATTCATCGATTGACCAGCATTCCATTGGGTCAGCTCGCCTTCCATAATGAGCTTCTGACTATAAAGCACTTGGCCAGAGTGAACGAGGTCCGTTTAGATATTGATCTTATGGTTCGTAGGAAGCTAGCTAGGAAATGCCTTGACTCTACTACCTCCCTCCACCGTAATCCGACGGCTGTTGTCCGGAAGCGGTGGATCAGGCTCCCGTTTTTGGGTAAGTTTTCTTCCCAATTAAGTCGTATCCTCCACCCCTTCGGTTTCCGCCCAGTGTACTACAATCTTAACACTGTAAGGAGTCTTTTTATCAAGCTGAAGGATCCCATCCCTTTGAACGAAAAATGTGGGGTTTATAAATTGGAGTGTAATGATTGCAATGGAGTTTACATAGGTGAGACTAGCCGCCAGCTCAAAATTCGTGTAGATGAGCATATTAAGAAGTGGGAGTTAAATAAAATAGGTCCGTCTGCATTTGCGGACCACCTTTTGGTTAGTGGCCACGGTTATAAAGCGGGATCTGAAACCCTCCTCCATAGTGAGTCCTTGGAATTCAAACGAAAAGCTCTCGAACATATTGAAATTATTCGCCATTTGAATAACGATAACCTTAACGTGCTCAACAGGTACATACCTGATGAGGGTTTGATTGAGCTAGTTTATGAGAGTGATTCACATCGTGATGACTCGCTAGTTCAATCATGATTTCCTCGGTGGTTCATTGTTTCTAGCCGTTAGATTGTTTAGTTGCTTTCATGTCGTCGTTGACAATGGTTTTTTAATCGAAAGCGCTCCGGCAAATTTTTTCGTTTCTGTGGCTACCTTTCAAGGTACTCCTTTGTGTTACAAGTTTGAGTATGTATCCATCTGGAATCAAGTTGGAGTTTCGCTGAATCCATTATCAAATTTCTTCCCTCCTTTTATAAATCCTATGGTCGTTTAACGGACAGAAGAAAAATGAAGGCATGCCCGTTACTTTCTATGAGGAAAGTAAACAACCTATTTAATCCTGAGTGAGATGAGACCCCTAAGGAAAAATTGACTGTTTATTTGATTCCTATTGCGATCTTCCAGTCCCTAAGTCATTGTGGGAAGGGAGGGGGGGGGGGGTTCACGCCGGCGATTCCGCGCGAAAAAATAGAGAAAAAGCCTGTACGTAGTCACCTCGAGTTAAGCCATACTTGGTTTTTCTTTCTCAAAG
The DNA here is from genome assembly GCA_035079395.1 of Aspidiotus destructor. Taxonomy (NCBI): domain Eukaryota; kingdom Metazoa; phylum Arthropoda; class Insecta; order Hemiptera; family Diaspididae; genus Aspidiotus; species Aspidiotus destructor. Next base: position 34,899,045 of record JAVHKZ010000018.1, on the reverse strand, counting down.
TGGAATTTTTCTTTTTTTGTATAATTTAGGATTTTAAGAGGAGAAAATTCTTCCCCTCCCGTAGATCCGCGCCTAGTATAACTACAGGGAAGATGACTCAAAAGGTCGACATTCATTCTCGGGTACTGCCCTCCGGTCTCTTGGGCACCACTTCTTTGGGAGTGGCCTTGTGGCTATTTCTGTTTATTATTTTGGCTTCTTACATATTTTTTGCTCTAGTCTTGATGATTTTGTTTCCTTTTTCATTCTAGCTTGCAATAGAACCTATTACGGGGAGATGGGTATAACATACGAGATGGAAATTCATCGACCAAAAATGAATCAATTGCCTTTCGCATGTGCGCTCACATTTAACGCCGGAGGAGGCATTTATGGTGATGTAGTGCAGGTAAGTTTTGCAGAGATAGTAATGGATATTGCGTGAGAGGCTAATTATTTTGTTTACTTAGCTCGTTTCGTTGCGATCATTGTATCGCGAAAATATATAACGAGAAAGGGATGAAAGCTTCAACTATATTATGATCCTCTCAATTGTGGTCAATACAAAGTGAAAGCAGTATCTAGTGTGTAGAATAAAGAGACTAGACCATTGATGAACTCGAGTGAGAGAAGTTAATTAGCTCGTAGATAAAGTTTGAAACCAACTTCTGTAATTTGACGGTGGTTCAAAAGAAAAAGCCATTACATCTTCGGTAAGATTATTTGAAGACTTACCTTGAAAAGAGAAGCTACTGACGTCATTTAAAAGAAGCGATAACGGGAAGAGATTATACTCGTCTTGCTACTAATGTGAGCTATACGTAAGCCTAGCCAACTATCAATGCTTAGAGCGGAGAATTGAATTGGCACAGGAGAATAGGGCGAAGGATGAAACACTGAAACAGGAAGAATATACCGTGTACTGTATTTCGATAGTGAGACAGATAATTCTAAATTTGTCCCGACTGTTTCTCATTTTAGTAATCTACTTGATGGAAAAATCATAATCCAAAGAATTAAAGTTACGTCGACATTTGGTAGACACGAAACTTTCATTTTTCTTCCATAATTCTCGCTTAAATCCGAAAGAAAGCCGCCTCTGTGTTAAGCGCGAATTGGAAGAGTACGAGTATAATTTTGAAAAACAGCAGAGCGGACGAAGAAATGAGACGTTGATTAAAACCTCGAAAAGAAGTCTTGAATCTTCTTTTTTTTTCTTCTTCTTTTTCTTCTCCAAGACAAAATGGGAAATGTAGGTCATATGTTTTTTTCTCGCAAGAAATATTAATATTTTTGCGTAGGAAATCTAGGACACTTTTTTGTTCTAAATCATTCGAAGCTTTTTGGTTGTTACTTTGCAATATAATTGCTTCAAAAATATTATCATTATTTTTCTGTAATTTCTTCAAAAGTCATTCTCAACATTGCTTACTTTACATTTTCACTAAGGGCCAATGATGACCATAGGTGTATCATGGTATATAGTGTTGGAACCCACTCTTGATAAAACAATAAATGCTTTTTCGTGTGCAAAACAAAGTGCCGTTTATTCCGCCGTACCTCACGGCTTGAACGGTAACCAGCTATTACTATAATTAACAATTGGTCAAACTATTCTTTGAAACCCTCCTATTTCTTTAAGCTGTTCATTACAATTCGGCCAAACCGACGAAAAGTTTGTCCTCGAACTAAGCTGGTGTCGTCCAATTGAAAACAATGAAAAACCCGTGTTTCAAAATAAAGTAAATCCAAGAGGTAGTTTGACTATGATCCAATTCATGTAAGCTCCAACTAATCAATCCAACCAATTTATTGTAATCGGATAATCCATAACCAAGAGCTGGTCCAATTTCATCTATTTCCATTCATAATCCATAACCAAAATCTTATTCAATCCCATTCAGCCAATCGACTTCAAAATTTGTCCTCAAACTCCATAGTTAGTGTTAACTAATTCCAGTTGACCACCAGTTGACGGATACACTGTCAATTGATACCTACTCTTCTGACAAATACACTATCAGAAGAATAATCAAAATTCATTTTTTCCAAATGACCCACCATGTTACAGACAAAACATTTTTCAATTTCAAATTTACATTCTTCGATTGCATGTTTTCCCTTACAAACTGCTTCCTGCATTCGCAGTCCAGCCGCGTGTGCTCTCTCGTCCTCGTCCACACCCTGATGCTGCAGTCGTTGCAATTTTGCAGCGCCAGGGTTGTTGTATCCTAGTCGGAAAGTCCGGCACACTGATATTCCTTCCATGGGTGTTGTGGTAATGACGTCGTAACCCTGACGCCGACGGCCAGGTTGATGGGCATTTGTAGCTACATTTTGATAGATCTTTGTCACTTTTTGTATCCTATCTCCTATATTATAAAGTACATTTGCAAAATTTTTGTAGGAGTAACCTCCTCCCCTGATGTATCGATTTCAATGAAATTTCGTGTATAACATTGTATGACCTCCGAAATCAACCTTTTTGAAAAAAATTTAGAAAATCATTGTTGGGAAAGTTGTAATAAAGCTTTAAAGTTAAGCGTATATTGGCTGCTATCTTTTCCGTATTCCTGTACATATGTTTACTGATGCGAAAATAAAGTTTTATTTCATCGTTCACAATGCTAAGCAAGAGGAGAAATTTTAAAAACCGGCCGAGTATTTTTGACAGGGAACACGTTGAGTTGCGCAGTGGGATTTCATAACAACTTTTGAAATTTTCGGCAAAGTTTACGATCAAATAGGCGCCCTATTCAACCCTCTCTTGGTATTTTAGCAGTCTCTGAAGACTATGTTCAGGCATTGCCAAAGGAAATTTTTCAGGTTTAGAGACGTTGACGTTGTTTACAATTTTACTACGAATTGGGTACGCCTTACCCAAAACTTTTGGGAGATCAAGAAACATACATTCACACTCCCGCCAGAAAATTGTATGTTATTTCGAAAAAGTAACTACACTCCATGAAATCGAATGTGTAGAATAATGGTAGCGCGTCCACCGGATACGGTACTCGACTTGAATTCGGATAGTTGAGGGAATAAATGTCATTCAGAGTTTGATCAAGAACGAAAATGACTTGAACTTTTATTTCGCCCCTCACATGCGGCAGATTGCAGACGCGAAAATTCCCAAAATACTCCTCACAATTGGTGTGATGGAAGAAGAGCGTATCAATTGTGACGAATATATCTATGTCTCCAAAATCAGAAAATCTGAAAGAAATGGGTAAAAAAAAAAAAAAAAAACATTAAATAATTTTGATGTTGAAATAGTAATTCAATTAACACCTCTCATTCAATGCCTCCGTAATGAAGGATCTCCCTCAATCAAAATGTAGAAGGCTTTTGCACTGCATAATTATGAACGGGCAGAAAGCAAAGCGAATATTCGTAGCCGGTGGAAGCGCGGCTTACCTCTTTGGAAGGTTTGTTTTAATTTTATGGAAAGTTGGTTTCATAATTTGGCTTCACCCTTGACTAGGGGCTCCATACACTGCAAGTAGAATAACTACCTCATCCTGCTTCAAATACTGGGCTTTCTCTGAACTACAGCTAACATACAGTGCACTAGACTTACTAGGTCTGACTTGCAATATACTAGGGGCTTAATATTTGTATGCTAGACTGACCAGCTCATTCTACCCTCCATACTAGGCCTAACACCGTATACTCTGTAAGCTTTCTTCATACCAGAGCCAAAATGAAGTATACGAGGCTCGGAAAATTTTTGATATCTACTTATAAGTTAGCCTCTAATATACTAGACTCAGGGCACGACATTATGACAGAAGTTGGATATGGTATGACGTCATAGGCTTATTACTAGGTTATTCAGACGAGCGGAGGGGAAGGGAGGCAGGAACCTGTTTTATGAGTCTTATAGTGTTTGAAATGTTGTATATCTGGTGTATGGAGTATTGCATATCTAGTTACTTTAAGGAGCTATTTTAATCAGGCTGTCAGTGCTGCAAGATAATACAAAGGAGACTTCGAATTTATTGAAGGGGTGGCGTTTAAAACATTGCATATGTGGTTCATTGAAGAGGCTAAGCAAATTAGTGTATGAAGCATTGCAGATCTAGTTACTTGGAGGAGCTCTTTTGATCAGGCTATACTCACCGACTTCCAAGCTACCCCCCGACAAAATAGGTTCCCTGTTAAAACACCCTAACATACAATTGTAGGTTGCGCAATTTGTGAAAAATAGAAAAGCATCCATGAGTGAAGACATGGATTTATGAAACTATGAGTTCTTCAACGGAGTTGAATTGAGGGAGGCAGGGAACGTTTTGTGGGGTGTTCTAGAAGGGCCTTCCAAGTCACAGTGCATATCTGGCTCATTGAAGGGACTAGGTAGATTGGCGTATGAAATATTGCTTATCCAATTACTTGAAGGAGCTATTTTCATCAGGCTATTCACACTGACCACGAGATAGGAGGGGGACCTAAAAAAAAGTATAATACTATCAAAGACTACAATATTATCATTAGCTAACAACTAACACACAGTATACTGGCCTTGGAACTGGGCCAGGACCCCTGGTTTGTCTTCCTTCAGATGGTACAATAAAAACATGAAATATAAATGTATATTTTTTAATTTTTGATTTCACGGCACTACCGTCACAATTGTATTTACATAAAACATAAGACGAGCCGACGTTTCGATGAGAACTCACATCTTCTTCGAGGGCTAAGATACTACTGAGAGTAACAAATGAAATAGGGAGTACAAAACAAATAATCAAAAATACTTGAAGTGACATGAATAAAATGCTACCGGCGGTGATGTAATCTACTAATGATCGGCGAATAGTTATCGTTCAACTTGTTTATGTTGGTTCTGAAATTCACACTCCTCTTCTCTTTCTTTATTTCAATGGCTTCCTTGATCTTCCTCTTTATAGTGTTGTTTTCAAAGCCAAGAATGGAAGCATGGTCAAAGTTGAACGAATGTCCCTCCTCCGAGGAATGGACACATAGAGCAATATTATATTTTGTATAAATGTATAATTTTTTCTAAATTTTATTTTTTGCCATTATTTTTTTTGATTTTATAATGGTTTTCTTCCCTTTCCAATCTTTTTATCTTACCCTTCACTTTTTTATATCTTATCCCCCAGGTCGGCCATGAGCTGTTCCATCTCTATGAATTTCTCCTTTTTCTCAGGTCTTCTTTCACTGCATCTTCAAAGTCCAGAATATCTGTTTCTTCTTGTTCTTCGATTACCGTTGGTGACGACCGTTGGTGACGACACGTTCACCATAATATTTTCATTGTTGACTGTTTTATATAGCCTCAACCTTCTTCATTTGAAGAAAATTGCCGCTATTTTGTTTTACGTCGGAAAATTATACACTCCTCTATTGTCAGAAATTCTTTTCAATAAATGTGTTGAATAATCAATGGACACATTACGAACGCTCCATTTCTCTTTCCTCCAATTCTCGCAATGTAAAGAATAATTTAGCGTGTGGATTTATACTACGTATTAGTAAATCTAAATCTTTCAAAAGTGACTCAGAACAAACAAGATTTCTACTTTTGCGGGTTGAATTCGCTATACTTGAGTCAACGAAATATAATCGAGAATATTTAATTTTGGAGGTATCATCCTCTTTTAAATTACTACTCAAATGCTGTATCATTCCTTGGACTCTGAAACAATACGGTCCAAAACCAGAGACATTCCCCGTCGGAACTGACGCCCCAAATGATGCAAAAGCTAAAGCCGAATTAAAATTTCGAATAATCTTGAAAGTTTTTACTCTCAGCATGTTCATTTGTTATTAATTTTTTGATCACGCTAGGCACTTGAAAATGAAAATTAAATATATACTTTCCGCCCATGTAACATTTTGTAAACACTTTTTCGCGTCGAGTTACTTCTCGCTCAAAATGAAACTTTTCACAAAAATTACATCTGAAATTCATACGAGCCAAATTGAAGCTTTTTGAACTATTTTCAACGTATTCCATTCTTCCAATGTTTTCAATATATGAATTTTCTCCCACGATTGTACGATCAAAAATTTCTATTTAATCATTTTGAACGTATGATTGCATCATAGAATCATTCAATGGTGAATTTTCAAAAGTACCATCGAGAAAATTATCAAGTCCCTCATCGCTTTGCGATGGCAATAATGGAGGGGTATAGTACTGACTGCGTTCTATGTATAATGATTTGAGTATTTCGGAATTCGCTCCATTATTGGCAGTGTTAATTTTGGCGCAAATTTTAATTTAATCCTCTTCTTGTTCTTTATATTATATCCAAATATTAATGGCGAATGAATTAGAAATACAAAGTAAATCGATGTGATCACCATAAGTTGTCGCCTTCCAAAGGTTACTTACATAAACATCAACAGGCACAGATTTGATGAAATTAGCGAAGTATTCAGAATTTTCACTTATAAAATCACAACATTGGGAAGGTATGAAATTTCCATGATTTATATCCCCATCGAAAATGAGATATGATATTGAATAAAATAAACAGCTTCCGTCCCAAGGTACAGGAATAGAAAGATACCGTTGATTTTCAACCTCACAAAAATACCTAGTATAATTAAACGTGCTCATTACTTGAATTGACAATAAATTATTTCCAAGTGAAACAAATTGAGATCAGTTTATGGAACTTCTCTGGCAAATCTCTCCGGCCGGACAAAATGAATAAATTTCTCAATTTCAAGCACCTCCGGCAAGTCTCTCCGGATAAAACAAATGCGAGATTTCCCAGGTCAATTACCTTTTGATTATGAAACTCCCAATAATTATTCTCTGAACAAAGAATATTAGCTTTTAAATCAAGTATTCACCACATAAGCCAATGAATCTCTAGACAATAGTCCTCTGAACAATAATATTGTGGTAAACTTTTGTAAATAATAAAATAAATTCACTGTCACGTTGAAAATTCTTGCCAACAACGCGCTCCTGGACAAGAAGAAACCCTCCAGACAACAATTCTGTGGACAAATAGGCCAATATAGAATTCTCTGTAAACGCTCCTGAATTTTTGCAAGCTGATAGATACCTGCCTAAAATTCAGAATCCCAAAACAGCAGGTAATATTAAACACTGTAGTTGAATAATAATAGTCTAATAATTATACTGAAAACTTGAATTGGAGTAATTCAAACCACTTTTACTTTCTTACTTCTCTTGGAGTATACAGGACTTTTTTTATACTGCGCAAGACAAATTTATTCCTTGATTCTCCACAGTTCAGACATTTTGGGCACTTTCCATTTAAATTTTCAATTTTGTCATATTCTTCTAATAATAATGCTTGTATTGATTTGAGTCCTTTTACATCCTTGTGAAAATGAATATTTAGGAATAATTCATTTTCAGTTTTTTCTGATTTGAATCAACATTTTGAACATTCTTTGAAATATTTGATTTTTGAGCTAAAATTCAGTTGTGAAATGCTTGATATTTCATGAATTTTATTCAAAAATTTGTCAACTGATTGTTGTTGTTCATTGCTGACAGATGGAGATCCAATAATATTTTGGAAAATATTAGATAAATAAATATTTGATTCATTGAATTTGAATATTGATAAATCTGTGTCTAAGATTAGTAATAGTAGATGTTCTTCATCTAATTCATTATTCTTATTGATATTCCAGAATGTGCGAGTGTTTAATAGTAATTGACATATTGCATTTGCATAGCATGATACTTTTATTGGACCTTTGTTTTCAAACGGTTTTATCAAGTAAATCATTTTTTCCCAAAGCAAACATATAATAGGTTTATGATCACTGAAGTATGACTCATAGAATGAACTTCTTATATTACCTGATTGATTTGAAAAGATGATATCAATGTTTGAACAATAATTTGTTGAAAATTGTTGTGTTGGTAAGCAGTATTCAATTTTGATGGTTTTGCATTGCTTTGTATAATGTATGATTTCTTTCTTTAAAACAATCTATGTTCAAATCTCCTACCATGATTACAAATTTTGCTCAAAGATTAGCATCATATCATAATTGACTTATATTTGTTTGTATTTCTTTCCATTTGAGTTTTGGCTTTTTATAGCAAACACATATAGCACAATTGTTCCATAAAAATCCAACCATATTCACTGATAGCATTTCATTACTGAAATCATAGAATATTTCCCCTTTCTTATTTTCCTGCAAGTAAATGCTTATTCCAAATGGTTTCCTCTATTCTTTGCAAGTAGTTGTAAATAGTATGTTGAAATTTGGAATTGTTGAATCATCATCCAAATTCCAAGTTTCCACAAATAGTAAACATTTTGCATTTAGGAAACATTTATCTGATAGAATATCTCTTTTATGTGCGTTAAAACTTCTAACATTATGAAACATGAATGATTTAATTTGTTTATTTAAGTGTAAATATGTCAAGCCAAGTTTTACTGGTGATATGTTCAACATGCGTGACATTGTTCTCTGCCTTCTTTAAATCCAACAATAATGAATGGTCGTGTAGTCTCTTACAAACGTCTTTGAACTCAAGCGTCCCACTAGGAGCCATTGCTATAGCCGTCACCGCATTTGCAAAAGAATTGGGCATGGACTTCAATAAAATTGCTGTCAATAAAGGGTAGTCCTCTGAGGTTTGTGCTCCCAACAGTTTCAATTCTGAAATAATTGTGTCCAGCGTAGCGTAGTGCAATACACATTTTCCCCTTCCTTCATTTTATAATTAATAAGGCGGGTTAATATAATGAGCTAATTTGTGAGACTTCGGTTTTCATGAGCTGCCTTCAAACCTTCCCACATAGATTTTGCCATATCAGAACAATCTTTCACCTTATTTAACGCGTGATTAGTGATGTTATTTGTGATATAACCAAGCGCTTTGTGATTGCTCACGGTATACGCTCTTTCAGTTTCCGAGAAGAGTTCCATCGCCTCATCTGATTTGCCGTCCGTCTCCTCTGGTATTGGTCTGGATGAAGATATAGCATCTAGACATCCTTTTCAGCGTAGAAGGGCCTTGCATCGTCTTTTACTTTTATGTCATTCTTATTAGGTCTAGGATATTCAAAATTTCTTTCAATAAATAAATTATTCGAATTTCTAACTCTGCTTAGAGCAGTGGTTGGCAATTTGTAGCTTGTGAGCTAAAAAATGGTGATGATATTTTGACTGGTAGCTAATAAATTCGAAGTTGCGTGCTTGAGTTAATCGATAAGACAAGGAGTATTTAAACTGTCCAGCTACCGTCATTTTGAAAGCTCGCGGTTTAATTTAGAACGGCCGGAACGTCACGCGTAGAAACAAAAGCCAACGCCAACAGCATGTGAGTCTTCCTCTTTACTGTGCGGTCGTCAGGATCATTGTACGCTACTTGGAGACCTTTGTCTTGCACTTGTCTGAATGTCGACCGGCCCATATGAAAGAAACGGCAGTTCACTTCCACATTGAGGTATACACATCATCACATGCATTCAATATGGCTTTCTCAAAATCAGTCATAAATCGGTCCGGATTACATCAGGTTGTATTCGTCGACGGCACCTTTCACAACGCGGAGAACCGTCGCGTACTGTTCAGTTGTCTTCTGCAAGACCTTCGTCTCCTGGTGTGTTCCTTCTCCGCAACCCAAGTATCGTGAATATTTGCGTGAAGAGTCTCGGCGACGTCTTAAATGTCCCATCCAGGAACCACGTGGGGCTATGGCAGAGCAACTCAATGTTACAAACGTCGTGTTGAGAACACTAACACTCGCTCGCGTGGTAATTCTTCATCGTCAATCTCTTCCTCGTGTTCATCTTCCACTTCTTCATCTCGTGAATTGAACATCAGAAATCTCTCATTCAGGAACGTGTGCTTGTACCTCTCGGGCAGATCCTGCAGTTCCAGTAATGACTTGAGGTTCGTCGGCAAATGTCGTCGCCTTTCACGCCTCATAGCCTTAGCAAGAGCTTTGCGCCCTGGCAGTTGGCTAATGACATCAGCGCTCACAAGCTGCAACTCTGTCCGGAGTATCTGCGACGACGGTTGTTCAGGGTTGTCAGCGGCTTTCCGTTTTAGGGACTGTGTTAATTTAACAACAGCCACCACCTCACGATTTGGGGCATGTTTGTGGAGTGATTCCGTCAGCCCTTGGTACACCACTACTGGTTGACTACTTAGATTGGGTTCGACAAAGTGGGTGTCAGAAGAAACTTTTTAGTAAAATAGTTTGTCGGCGTAGTGGTTGTCGGATAAATAGCGTGTCGGCAAAATGGGTGTCGGCTGAACGGCTCCGGCAAACTGTCCAGGAACCCTTTAGGAACATCGGATTTTCAATTGCCCCCTAAGCCAATTTTGAACTATCTTTCTCGCCCCTTAAACTAAATATAACAAATTTCAAGACAGATCAGACGTTTGTATTAAAATTTTTGAGGTAGAGACAGAATCTATAAGGTTGACAGAGGCTAATTTGTCAACCAACAAAATTGTTTGAACTGACCTCTTGAACTTTCAAGACGGTGACAGTGAACTCGGTCGAACCGTTACAACCGAGACGGTATTTTTGGTAACCATGCATTTGCAAGTGTGCTAGGAGTAGAATAGATGCGTTCTATCTCAACACATTTGTGGAATGAAATCATACGTATTCTAAAGATCTTGGGCTTTGTCACCCACAATGAGTCCATTTGAATGTGGTTTCATTTTTCTTGAATCACGCCGTAATTATTTGGCTCCGCCAGCATATTTTCTTCAACTATGTGAATTATAATATTCATTATTATGTCGATTTTTAAGCCTTATATTCAACTTCTTGTCTTCCATCGCAAAATGGATAGCGGAGCTGAGCATGTAGCTCCAACTTTCGACTTGTGAAATGCAAACGTAAGCGGTGTTTGTCTCGCCTTTTCGTTCTGTCCTTTACCTCTATTTGCCCATTTGACCTGTGCCTGTTCAAGTCAACATTACTCGTATTTGATTGTATCAAAAATGAGTTTTCTAAGATAAGCCGATGATAATTACGTCAAGTAATTGAGATAAGGTTAGGGCTATATAGTACGTATAAGAATTCTCCGCACAAATATGCTTTCACTCTCAAGCGAGCTCAAATTTGATAATTTTTCAACATGCTGACAATGGATTTATACCATTTTCTCTGTATTTTAGTAATTTCTGTCAGTAGTAAGTATACTCCTTATTGTTGAAAGTTATGAACGAGCTGCAAGCTGTGATATCAAACTTCGTTTTCCAGTTGATGGTACAGTTTGCCATTCAGACATCGATAATGTAAGAACAATCACCATACTATAATTAATAATCATTGTAAAGGATGAAAATGGAGAGATTTACATCATGGTACTTTAATTGTGAATCAATTTTTAAAGTATGTGGGAAGCAACGTTGCCCAATATCTGTTAAAAACGCTGGGTATTGACAAAAAATGGTACGAATTGAATCCGGAAGAACAGACTTTTACCTTGGAGCGAGCAGCAGAAAGATATGTAAGTGGAACGACTTTGACGTACTTCCCGGGATTGAAATCGAATAATTTGCCTTTTTAGTTGTTTGTCAATGAACCAGACTAGAGACTCATAATTAGAGTCCGGAAGTTCGTGCTGTATAAAATCGCCATTTGTGAAATTGAAAGTAGAAAAAATGCGGTAAAAACGTGCAAGAAGTATCGAAAACATGCAGTATGATTTTGAAAACGTGCAGTGACAAAAATGAAAAAATACGAATTATTTTGAAATATGGGCATTTTAAAACGGAACGAAACTTTTAGCGTAGAATTTTTCCGCCCTCTGCCTCTTGCGCAGCTTCGACTCTTTCTTTCACGACTTTCGGTGGACAAAGCTGCTCAGCCATAAGCAGATCCCGACCCTCGAGTGATTTAATTGTTGTTGCGTGAGTTCCTTACAATTCTCCTCAGTAATTCCTTTTTTTTTTTTCTGTTTGTTTCTCATGTTCTGTAAGCAGTATTTCTAACAACTAATGCCATTTTGAAATGAAATGACGGCAAACGTGCAGAAACGTCGAAAAATGCAAAAACACGCAACATGAGATTTGGTGGGACATTTTTCATCAGATTGACTCCAACATCAACCAAAAAAAAGATGCAAAATCATAGACTTCCGTACTCTATTCATAATCAACTTGAATTTGCTCATTTCCTGCAGATGAGAAGAGAGGGTCCTACTTTGAACTAGTAATATTGTGTCTATAAAAAACTTTCAATTCACAACTGGACTGCTGTGAAGTCCATAGGGATTTAAGATCTTATTGGTTCATCAATTAATTTGTAAAACAGTCTGGGATAACTCTTATGTTCTCTAGGTTCAGAAAGGTAAAGAACTGGAAAAACTAAAACCTTATCTAGCCATAAGAAAATGGATCGAAGTGAAAGAGGATTTGCTGGCTCCAGAATTTTATATTCCAAACGCCGAGCATAGAAGCATACCTGAAATCATTGATTATCACGTGTCAAAGTGGACGCTGATCTTCAAGACAAAACACGACAAACCTGACGTTATGAAGATGATCGAGTTGTTGGAAAAAACTGGAATTCCAAAACTCATCTTTTGTCGGACAATCGGTGGTTTCTTTTTGCATGCACCTAGCGGTATTCAAATTCCTGACCTTGTTGATTACACACCAGGAGAGATGGAGAAGTTTTTGAAAGAACAATTTTCCACTGATCAGAAATTTACCATCGATTCTATTGTCAAAGTCATGATGAAAGTTTGAAATTCATTGTTTTATTTAGCCTAATTAAAGTATTCCCCTCTTCCAGAACTTGAAAAATTATTTTTATCTGCAACAAAACCAGAATGCACGGCTGATTGCAAATGCTTTAGAAGTGTCTCTTAAAGGTGGAGGTTGAGGGACAGGATTTGCAATGAAGAAATGGGGTTTGCTCTTTTTCAAGTCTCTTCTCTTTATGGAAGCATTTTCAAATTTATTCATTATAATTTTATTGCTTATGGTATTTATTGCAGAAAAAGGAATTTTTCTATAAAATTTTTCTAGCTGCGAAGTCACCCCAAAGGAAAAGTTGCAAAGTCTCTTCTGGGGCGGATGACTTTGCTACTGTATGTCCCATGTTTGTTGAGCTGCGGGTTGTCAGTCAATACTGAGTCAGCCCGGTAGAGCAAACGGGGTAGTTAACCGTACCATTTAGGCTTTTGAACTGTAGCTAGTCGTTAAATAGTCCTCGGTTCTTTCAAGTTGACCTAAGAACATGGCTTATTACTGTAGACTATCTGGTATCGGCATGTTCGTGGCAAGTGCGGAGCTAATGATGGCGTTGAAATCGTTGTTATATTTCTGTTGATTCCAACCTAGTTTAAATTTTAAGCGTAGAATCTTCCTCCATAAATCAATACTATCCAAGGTTTTGTTCTCACTGTACGATTTCTTGAGTTCAAGGAAAGCGGAATGGGGTGATGTGAAGTCCATAATTGCAATTTCAATATTTTTTGTAACAGACGCGTTCAATATAAAGCGAGCGTTCTAAAGAGTCCCAATCGGGATTACCTTGTTTTTCTTCGAAACATTCCCATAGGCTTAAGCTCTTCATATCCAGTTCCAACCTTTTTCTCCACAATTTCCAATTATGTCTTGATCTTAATTGGTCTTTCTTTTGCCACGGCGAAAACGTGAAACCAGCTGTATTGTGGGGTGAGGATGATGTGGACGTTAGTTGACTTGCGTTGAGCGAGAAGCGATCCAAGATTGAATTGATAGCGCTTGAAACGGCGTTGGATATCATTGCATTCATAAATTCAGCTGAATATAACTGTTCAGGTGCTTGGGGCCCAATGCGCGGATCTTGTTCGTTAAAGTCGATATCGTTAAGGAGCTCGTCTTCATTATCGTTATCGCCGAGATTTCGAGGTGTAGATTGAGAGTTTACCTGAAGGTCTTTGTCAGAATTTTCGTCTGAGTAAATGACAAGATTTTTTGTCTTACTGGTGGATGATCGCGAGCGTCGTTTTGATTTACTCGGTAAATCTTCATCTTTCTTTTTCTTTTTCGTTTTATTCAGTATTTCCCCGAGGATTCAATCTTCCCCCAAGTTACTTCTGTGACCCTTGGAAACATATTCAAATTTAACCGCTTTTATGAGGAAATAAATCTGGTTTATCAAACTTTGATGTAAGACACATTGCGTCTCGATAATGCTGGGCCATATTCCAAGGACTTACCTCAAATGTAAAGGGTGATATTACAGTTTTACCAACATGATAATTCTCTGAATCAGCTCTACTCCTGATATAATTGTACAATCCTTTTTAATATTCAACCCGCACATTTTTTTAATTCTGTCCAACCCAATCTAATCTGTCTACCTCAATTTTACAGTAAGTATCTGTTATGAATTGTTGTCAATTTTCCACAGTGTAAGAATGTAGAAGAAATGCTTCCAACACTTAGTAATAAAGCATAATAATGTAACAAAGTGATAGCGTGCCCCCTAATACTTAAGGGTACAAAATTGGATAAGTCATAGGATCCGTATGTTGGCTGTTTATGGGTAATTGAATGGGGTCACCGTTTTTACTGTGTACTTCTGTATCTCTGTTACATGGTGGGCACCCATCACCAGCATCACTAAACTCAGCGGCAACTTCATTAAAAGTAGGCAAATTAGATCTACCTCTATGAATTTGTCCTTCATCATTTCTTCATTGCCTCTGAAGTAACAAAATAGTGTAATTTTTCAACTATGATTACAACATTGTATTTAATACATTTTGGAATACTCATTCACATTTCTCAGAATTTGATCTAGTTCATCAAACAAATTAGGATCACAACAACAATTAGCACTCTATATTGATTATCTAAACTCAAATCTCTAAAATAAAGTTGGGCATATTTTTTGTCTTTTTCAGCGCGTTTTAAATTTGATGTTGAATGCTAAATAATTCCCTGAACCCAAAAAATATAAGGCCCTCGACCAGGAACGCTGCCAGCTTCTAGAGAAGTTCCAGAAGACACAAATGCTAATCCTGAATTAAAGTGTCTAATTAATACAAGACTAAGTTACAGTTATACATTATGAAGAAAGGATAGTTGGGGACGGACCTTGAGTAGGTTGCGGCATATTATCCAGACTGTGTTTGATATTCATTAATTTGTCTGAAAATAGTAAAAGGGGTAAGTCTTTGTGATCTCAAAAATTTTTACTTTTGAAATCCATTTTCATAGAATCATAAATTTTCTATGAGCTGCAAACTAAAGGGATTATTTCCATGAGAAAAAGCTCTTGATTTTAATAATATATTGGTATCTCCAAGGTCCTCCAGCTCAACCCCATCCCTACAATTGGAGCATTATGCAAACAGATCTAAATTTTTAAATTTAAAATGAACAATACCACGTCTCTTGCATAAAATAAATCTAAATAAATATTTTCCACGCATACAACATTTATTGAAGAATTTAGGCCCCAGGTTGTTTCATGAAGATGTACAAGTAATTCATTTCTAGTGGACAACCATATGTAGGTAGTTAGTTTGTCAACATACTCTTGCGGATAAACTTTGTATCAGTTCTTCTCCTTTTTTGGGATTCAATAAGAGAAGAAAAATACTCTTGCTGTTCTTACGTATGCAATTGCTTAACATTCCATTCTGAGAGCGTAGGCGTAATTTATAACATGATTACTCGTACCAAATAATAAATACCATTATGAATGAAATAAACAAATACCATCCATTGGTACTGAAATTGAAGAGTATCCTTTATTTTCCTCTTTTCAATGATACAGAGCAATATTTTCCAGTATTTCCGTCAATTCTTTGAAGACTATGTTTATTTTGGTCCCAGACAACATTTCTCTGGACAAAAACTGAGAAATGTTGGCCACTAAATTCCCCAAAGAACAATTCTATGGACAAAAACATGTAAAACTTTGGCCACTCAGTTTGCTCCTCTGTACTTCTGGAATTTTTAGGTTTTCAATTTGTATGTACAACTCCTCATTGACTGAAATATTATTCGCGTTATTTGCAGCCCAGAATTTCAACTCAACTCGATTTCCTGCAAGTTTTATGAGTTTGAACATGAATTTTTTCTTCAAACCCTATTCAAAAGATCTGTTCACCTGAGAAAATTTTTCATACCTTTTGTTGTCTTGGATCAGACAAAACTGATGTTTCGCAAATCCAACCTCCTTCCTTTTGATGCAAATTCCCTCCACGCTTCCTCGAGTATTTGGCTCGATTTCTTTTATTTTTTGCATTATCCCGTTTCCAACTTCTTTGAATACCGTATTTTCATTAATCAGTATACGAATCTTCAATACTTTCACCATCAGTTGGTTCTCCAATAATACCAGTAACCGCGACAAAACGATATTCCACAGGAATCTCGAAAAAAGAAGAGGCTTCACTTTTACAATTCAAACATTCAAAGGAAGGAATGCACATGAACAACCAAAAGACGTACAGGTACAAGATAATTTGTTGCTCCGATAGAAAACGTTATGAATTCTTCTCCGTTACACTCATGAGCTGGAAAGTTGACCTTCTTTCCATCTATAATATAAAAAGTTAAATACTAGCATTAGATATATATTTTTTTTTTCTCATTCTTTTCCTCTTTCTTGTTTTCAAATGCGCGAATTTTAGTAGGTGATAACAGGAAACTTCTTGTCAACAGAAGTGGCATGCGAACAACACTGGTGTCAACCTTACTCCAAAGCAAGGTTGAAATTTTTAAAGCGGGCATTAATCTTAGTGTAACCCTGTTGGCAAATCAAGCATTCAACAAATCAAGCATTCAACACCAAACTTTGAAGTAGCCTCGAGAACAAATCAAACGGCCAACTGACTGAAAGTGTTACTCGGGGTCGAAAAGTGCTCACTGTTCAGCGTCGATAAGCGTTTCGTAATATTTAATCGTAGTCTTTTAAGAATTGTATATTTCAACAATGACAAAATCTTCGAATATGTACAGAAGGTAAGCGCGTAGAGGATTTCTATGGAAAAGATAATACTCGTCGTCGTTGGCGTGATTGATCTTCTTTCGTATGCTGTGCGGTAATTCTCACGTATCTGGAGACGATTGCTTCCGTATTCTTCCACGTCGTCGCTGGACCGTATTTATATAGCTCTACAGCTCTGTACTCTGTACACTCACCTCTGTGGATAATCAAACAGAGCTTGTATTCCCTGTGAACAAAACACGCAACTTGTGTGTGTTTTTGTTTGTTTGTGTGAACCAAAAAATAGCGTTTTAGGAGAACAGAGCGAAGAACTCGCACTGCATGGTGGCCCTTGCTAGCTTGGGTTGCCAACGCGCTTGTTTGGATGTTGCTCACTTTGGTCCGGGCGTAATATACTACTGATAAGAGCTTCACGCCGGTATCAATTTGATCACATCTTCTTCCTGATCAAATATTCAACGTAAATCGCTCAAGGAAGTTTTAACTGAATGTTTCAAGAACGTTATACTACCGGTACTTCATTCCTTGAATATATTTATCGATTAATGAGCCCTCTTTTTCTCTCATGGGAAAAGACGTGCAAAAAAGATTGTGTACGCTTTCCTAGGAGGTATTGATACTACTCTCGATTGAGATTTGACGTCAAAAATATGGTCTTTAAATAAACGGGAAGTTGATACCTAAATCAATTTGGTAGATGGTAGGAATAAAGACTATAGAAACCGCGAAGAAAAAAAAATAGCGGAAAATATGAAAAAATTGTGGAGAAAAGCAAAATAATATCATCCAGAAAAATTGTTCTTTTTCCACTATAGAGCGCTTTGCAGGCAAAAATAATATAGTAAAATCAATTCCTCTTCAACAGTCTCATGCACCAATTAGCGGTTATGATAACTATTCAAGAATTTTGAAACTATACCGCTGATTACCGTACCTTCTCTCTTACGCTCTACATCAGTCTACGTACCATTTCGGAGATTTTATATGCCAGTGGTTTTCGTCGAACAAGAACTGTCGAAATAAATTATTAACACGAACGAGCGGAAAAGTGTGGAGGGCGAGAATCGGCTAAACGGTTTCTAGATGTGCGACTTTGTCATAACCCCCGCCCCGAGTGTATGTAGAGTATTACATTTAGTTCTGTGTCTATCGGCGTGATGGGTCGTGTTCGTGCGCCGCGAATTCATTGTACGTACGATAAATTTTCGACGAAAACTTTTTAGGCACGAATGGCTGTGGTAGACAAAGGGCGTTCTACTGAACGCTTCGAACGCAAATTATACGTGTGTGTAGTCCCGAAAGCTCGTGCTCGTAAATTCGTGTACCCGCACGTATGTAAGAGGAAAGTAATTTAGTACGCCGCTTTTCTCGCTCGTTTTCGAAGTCCGAATAGGCGGAAAATATTGACGATCCGCTTCCTGTATGTCATCTCTTTTTCATGATGCGAAAATGAAAATTCCTAATGTCGATATTTTTATTAAAATAGCTGTGAAACGTTTCACCTATTTGCAAATATTTTTTTGAGCATTATGTTATCGGAAGACGTGTGATTCTAATTGCTCTGATTATTTTTTGCTCTTTCAAGATCACATTTAGTCGATTTACGTTGGGACACTTTCACTCGTTCACGAGCGCGTCCGGCTGCCAGGATGGCGAAATGCAGATCTCCGAGGCAGAACGGCCGCCTACCGGTGGTGGCTGGTGCGGCAGCGCCATAAAGCCCACTCATTACTTCAGCGAATCGTCTTCCATTAAAGTTACCATAAAATTGCATAAGCTACCAGACGACAACGACGACTATAACTACGACATCAAAATTACGTACAGAGTTTGGCCGCGAGCGGATTCCAGCATTCGATACGGCGGCCGCTTACATGGTGAGTACTTTCCTCCATCAAGTGGACCATCAGACTCTCCCACTATTAGTGAAAAAAAGAGGTATCCCCGCATTTTCTCTAACAAACATCCACAATTGGAATAGTTGTAGATAATGTTGATGACTGCATATCAGATGCGGATGATACGTCTTTTTGGCTCATTTCACAGCGAACATTATTATTGACTGTAATGAAATTTTCATATAATGGGTTTACTATTACTATCTCTTCTCCAATTGTGACTGTATATCGGTCATAATACTCGGAAGGGTCATCTTCAATTTTGCTGTGGTGTTTTTCAATGTGGGCTTTCATTCGTGCCACTAGCGCTGATACATGCACTCATCAATGTGAGAATAACAATTAACAACACATACGGGTAATATAAAAGTAGAATTGAAATAGGTATCAGAAAAAAGTATGAGGCATGAAGTTCTCGTTCATCAGTTGGTAAGTTTTGAATTAGAT
Source organism: Aspidiotus destructor (assembly GCA_035079395.1). Classification (NCBI taxonomy): domain Eukaryota; kingdom Metazoa; phylum Arthropoda; class Insecta; order Hemiptera; family Diaspididae; genus Aspidiotus; species Aspidiotus destructor. The sequence goes on along the minus strand of JAVHKZ010000018.1, from coordinate 34,879,812 downwards.
ATTGTAAGTTGGAATAATCCTCAATTCATTACTATTACATTCGGTATCTGGGCCTTAGATAAATGGATCCATACTGGGTCTAATCTTCTTCCGCAGCTCATCACCATAAGTTGAGTTTAGTCGAGGCGGGTTGTTACTCGCTTCTAAGAGTTTCTTGAAATTGGACCGTCATCTTCCGACTCGTCCGACTCCTCCTGAAGCTCCCGGAGGTGGTGGCCGCCCCACTTGCGCTCGGTCCAGCCGCTCTCCTTGTCCCCGGGACGCATCCATCCGCGTCTTCGGCTGCCAGGAGGTTCTGGAAGATCAAGAAACCAAAAATAAAAAAGATTTCTCACGTGCAAACAATTAAGATAATTTTACGTGACTCATTTTGACATGTTTCATGGCTTTTGTCTCACGGTACCCCGATTTTGAAATTCGCGAGTACACCCCCCCCCCCCTCGGCAACAAACCTCCACCCATGGGTGATTCAGAAATTTGCGAGTACACCCTGTTAAGCATGCAATACAATTATGGAATGATTTCACCTTATCTTGGAATGAGACACATGTAGAAAGAATACAAATTAAAAAGTCGCCCTATTACTCATAAAGGAAGTGACTTGGTAATCACATGAAAAGGAAAAATTCATTCCTTCACCAGACTCCGATGCGAGCACTAAAAGCGGTTTTTCACCGACGTATTTAATTAAGATAACTTATCAAACACACCCCGCGTGCGCGTGCAAATATCTACCCATGGGTGATTCAGAAGTTTGCGAGTACACTCCGCCTCAAATTTATGAATTTGTTCACAAAATTGACCCAATTTGAGGCAAACTTTAGTAAAGATACTCACGTTTAAGTATCGGATTGCAGCGTGTGCGGTATCACGCTGCAAAGGCCTCAGCAGATCTTGAAGGGTATTTAACGCTCTGCGGTGATCCCCGTCCAATCGGCCTCCCTTTGGGGCCAACTCCAAGTCCCCCCCTTCCTTTTGTTCGTGGTCATTTTCCCGCTTGCCACAGACACCTCTATCTGGGAGGAGGCCTGGGCGGCACTTTCTTCGCCTACCGCTTCCTCCCTTCCCTCCACCCTTCGCGACCTGGTGAGAAGCGGCATCTCCGGCGGTATTATTGCGCTCATATCACTGGGTGGAACCCACGCCCACGACGAGTCTCTCATTGCAGGTGTAGCCGCCGTCAAATCCGCATCGGGTTCCATCTCAGGTAACTGATGCGCCTCGTTTTCATCGGGATAGAGGGCCATCCAGTTCGCTCCCGGAGCGTACCCTTTTGTGAGATTGAGGAACGATGGGAGGTTCATTTCTTGTGGTAGGCCGGTATACGGTCTGCCAATCGCATTCCAAACTGGAAAAGAGTAGAGAAAATCTTGGGTAAGATGGGTAAGGTGTGAGTGATCATACTTTTGTGTGGTGGACGAAAAATTTTCTTAGCACGAAAACGTGATCATGTTTTTTTTTTTCTCTTTGCACCATGATAACGACAAAAGTACAGCCGGCATTTACCTCTTGTATTATTTTCACGCGAGTTCAGACGATCAATTCGCAATCGTAATTCATTTTTAAAATACTTTATAACTTATCCAAAACGTTAAGATTTCTTATGTCTTTAGCTAATAAGTTTGCGCAATGAACTGAACAGCCATACTCGATAATGTTTTCCCCATCTATTTCAACTTTGAGAGCTAACTGTTGACGCATACAGCTCATATTTGCCACATTGTCTGTCACAACTCCAACTGCCAAACACCCCATCCCTTGATATTTCCTAATGTTGGATACCATTATCCAATTCAAGTAAACTGCATCATGAGGAAACCGTGTCGTATCAATTGTATCGAGTAAATTATTACATTTTACAGATGTCACATTTGTAAGGCAGGAACAGAGGATGGGGTCGTTCCGGACGTTGGACCAACCATCAATTGAAAGGCACCTCTTCCTACTATTTACAAAGTTGTTTTGCTGTTAATGTAGGAATTGTCTCAGCAGATTTTCTCTTGCTCGTACCTACCAATTTATGAAAAGGGTATCAAACACAAAACAATATTACATACGCCAAGAAATGAGTCAAATTTCTCAAGTCAAAAAAATATGAAGGAAAGGGTTTCTAATATAAGATTTTATTAGGCTGAGATCCTCTTGTTCCTGAGCAGAGTAAGTGTCACTAGATCGAGGAACGATGGGAGGTTAACTTCTTGTGGTAGGCCGGTAGACGGTCTGCCAATCGCATTCCGAGCTGGAAAAGTGAAGAGAAAATCGTGGGAAGATGTGAGTGATCATGCTTTTGTGCGGTGGACGAAGAATTTTCTTAGCACGAAAGCGTGATCATGCTTTATTTTTTTCTTTTTGCACCATGATAACGAAAAAAGTACAGCCGGCATTTACCTCTTTTATTATTTTCACGCGAGTTCAGACGATCCATTCGCAATCGTAATTCATCCAAGTGATCGATAACACTAGACACCATACTCCTCGGTGTCGAATGTTTCCAAGTAGGGTTGAGGGATGTAGCAGCAAGGAACGCTGCATTATCGAATAACTTTACCTCTCTTTTTTTTCATAAATTTAATAATAAGCGCGACCAAAAAATCTAGAATATAAGATTATCATTACATGCGAACAAGTGATAGCTAGGAAATGCAATTGAGGTTACCTATACGATCAGTATCATCAGGTAGCTTCCCTTTTGAAAGCGCCAACAAGATCTTCTTCCATGAAAGATGGAAATCATTGACGCATACTAGAGGTCTTTGAATTGCCACCATCATATCTCTAGTGGTTCCAAGACGTCAACGATTAATTCAATATCCTTCCACACAGAAACGGCAGCATAGAATTTTGCGGCTTCGTCGATGTAAGTGCGCAAAGTCAGAAATTTTCTCGCGACCATCTAAACAAAATGAAGGTCACCCATGAAAATCCCAACATCATTATTCAGTACTGCAAATAAAAGCCCAATTCGCATGCTGAGGTATTAAACGTACAACCCCACTACTACATATGATAATCTTATTAAATTAGAAGATGGTAATATTTATCTTACACTGCATTCATGTGACAATTGTCAATGACGTTATCATTCTTACTCTCAAAGTTGAAACGCATGAATGCGTTTCAACAAATTCTTCACCTCTGCTATCAAATAGAAACAACTTTTCTCCCGTCAGGGTCCGTTGAAACTGGAGTGCCACAGCGTCCAAATCAGGTACCATCTTTGGGTTTGGTGGCTAATCCTTCCGTCTTGTCCTGCGGATTGCCTTCTCCAAGGATTCTCATTCAGGTAGCTGAGATAGAACCTCAGGTGGAACATTTGCCAATTCATTCGTCAGCAATTGTACTGGAGGTTCTGCGGGATTTTCAGTAGCCTTTCTCTTGATATCGTTGGCTTTTTGTATTGCGCGCATCTCCTCTTGATTTGGAGAGTGCAAATGCGTTGATTCAGTTGGCTTTTGAAGCCCGACCAGCGGCTGGCCAGGATCGGGTTTGTTTGTTATTGCACGGGCGGTGCATTCTTTTGCTCTGAACTTCTTGCAGCCCCAATACTGCTTATTCTTGGCACGCCTCCACCTGTAGTAGATGTACCTATCCCGACTTATATCCTTCCACTGTAGGCTGCATTGTACACACTGAGAGTAGAGAGAAGCTGGTCGCAGTCGGGGTATGATTCTTTGTCGGTTCCTGGGACGAATTATAGCTTCGTCAACTTACGTACCTTTCAAACGAGCCATGCTGACGCGGTAGTTTGAGGGTAGAACAGGATTTTCTGATTTCCATGGCCAGTAGACAATATGACGATCATTTTCTTTCCTGGCTGTTTTACAAAAGTTTTTTATTATTTTATCTTATACGTTTTCAAGTTCTTTACTGCGAATGCCGATGGTTTCTAAGGACCAATGAAGTGCGCATAGCTCATCGAGTTTCTTGCCTCTGAGTGTACTTTTATCTAAAGAGAGAGAAGATTTGGAGGAGTGGGTCAGGAAAGGTTTTATTTTTGAAGTTGGTGTAGGGTATGTCGATGTATTGTCTGATTCGCTAGGTGAAATCCGGCCAAAAAGAATTCTTCAGAACTGGACCGTACGAAAGAGATTTGATTTGAGTTAAGTTGACTATTTTGTTGTATGTTTCTATTCCCAATAGAATATCTAATGGTGGTTAGGAGGACTGGAATACGCTCGGATCGATATTTTTTACAGAAACTAGAGGAGAGCAAACAGCCTTACGTGTAAAATTTGCTATGGTTTAAACAGTGAAAAATTTTTCTATACCTTCCTGACTCCTGAACGTTATTGAAACTAAACTCGTGGTTTGAGGTACTACATATTTGACATGAACCGAATTTATAAATATTTGAAGGTATTCTTTTGCTAGTCATTAGACGTAATTTTTTGACTGAATGTTCAGAGATGTAGGAATGGGTGCTCCTTCCATCTAAAATTACCCTTTACTGCAATAAAATTACCCCAGTAGCTCTTGGTCTCGCTGATATTAAGAGCTGGTACTAATGAAGTATCTTTGCTCTTACCTCGAGTTTTGACATTTGATTTGAGGATATAATCAACGCAAAGCATCGATGAATGATTTTTACTGCCGCAATGGGTACCGGTGGAGTGACGTCCGCAATTTCCTGTATAATGGTAAGAATGTCCGCAAAGTAGGCATCTTTTGAGGTCAATTAGGCGCTCTTTGCGCTTCTTGAGCGTTTCATACATTCGGCAGTCCTGGGTCTTGTCTTTCAAGCTGCAGAAGAGGCATGAAAGACTCTTGCGAGCGAAGTTATTATTGTTGGCTCCTGCCATGAGAACTGGGCTGTGATAGTTGGATTTGGATTTTATTTGTGGGTACATTGTCGGTTTTTGCATAATGATTCATGTCGTCATCCCGAGTATCGGTCGCTCCTTATGGCGCTCACAAGTTGTTTGAAGGAGATGCGAGAAATGACAGACAAATTTGAACTGGCGATTGAGGCAGAAGTGGAAGCGGAGGCAGATGGAGAGGGTGAACTGAGGAGTTCAGTTCTTAGGGTGGACCAGACGCGGCTTAATTTTTGTAGGATCATTTCCCGTAAATATTCGTTGTCTGTACCAACATTCAGCGAATTTAGATTAGCGAGGATTTTTGATCTTTCGTCGTATACCAATCTCTGCGATAAGGCGTCATTGGCTGTCGGGATTTTTTCTAATTTCATATAGAAATTGCTCGGAAATTTCTGCGTGTCATCGAACCTTTCTTTCATGACCTTGATTACTTTCAAATAAAACCTTCCAGCGAATTGGGTATAACCCAACACTGTTTTATGGACCGCTCTCTTCAGACAGTCGTTGAGTAATAAACTATGTTTCGATATCTGAGAACTTTGGATTTGTATCAACCATCGCGGTAACGTGCTTCCAAAAAAGGGGGCATTCTCCAGGATTACCGTTAAAGGTGGGTAGTCCCATAGGTTTTATTTTAGCGGGGAACCCGCAATCCATTTTGTTTGGGGGATTACATCCTCAGAAAACGTCCGCGTCCAGGAGTTTCTGTAAACTGCCTGACGTGTGACGCCATATGACGTCATCAATGACCTTGACCTACTTTAGGGACTTGAAAAAAATTCAACTTCCAGCCTTCATTATATCAGGCCTAGTATTCAGTATACTGAGAAGAGCCCAGCCAACTCATTTGAACTTGCATTTCTAGTTTTGACCATCTTCTTTGTGCGTTGTTTGGAAATGATTTGTCCACCAAAAAATGAAAAACTATCTAGCTGCAATGTGGACAGCTGGCCGTTACTTTGAATTGTTTCTTAGTTTGAAGAGTTGAAGCTATAAACTGATTTAACCCGGTAGTAAGGTTCAGCAATAAGAATGTAGAGAGCGTTTTATTTTAGCAAACGCTAAAAGTGGAAATATCTTCGACACTCCCAGTCCTCTGTGTAATAATCTTCATCTTTTTTATCCCAGTGAGCCGTTACAACTGCATCATACACTTCAAGCCATTCCTACGGATCAAGATAAGGAATGTAGAGCAAACAGATTAATAAAATTTATTTGCAATAAACTCTGCGAAGATTGAATCCGACGGTGATATATGTAGTACTTCAACATGTTTCATCTCCCCATTAAAATATATTTGGTGGACACTTTTCCGTTCCTGAGTGTTTTTTTAATTCTTGCGCACTTGTAAACCAACGATTATCACGATTAATCCGTCTGAAAGGCATATGCCAACGATGACGCTCTATGTTCTGGTAGGTTGTATTTTTGTTTCAATTGGTTGTAGAAAAAACAAAAATAGCACAAGCAGCGCCGCAAAGCTTGCGGGCCCTCTGCTGCTGATACAAAGTTTGCTATGGCGTCTTAATTTTCATGTATGCCTTGTTTGGAGTGAAATTTTTTTTTTTTTTTTTTTTCACTCCCGAAGCAGTAGAGAAACAGATGCCTTGATAAATCACCTGGTATGCACTTCCAAAAATAAGGCATTAAAAACCTTAAATTACAAATTATTCAAAAAACTGTCAGTTTCAACTGACCTAAAAAGCTATGTTCATCACTTGGGAGTAAACCGTCATCTGGTACCAAGGTGTTTGAAAAGAGGTGTGCTCAGTTCGACTGTAAACAAAACGCAACCCGCATGCACATATAAAAATACATGGGACACAGAACCGGAATTGACGTCACCCGGTTCCGTTTTACATTGTTTTAAATGGAGATCAGCTGATGTAAGCTGATGTAGCGCCTTGTTGTTTACATTGAACTGAGCACACCTCTTTTCAAACACTTTGATCTGGTACTACATTGCATGCCTAGAAAATTTCTCCCATGTAACGAAAAGAGATTCCTAGACGTTGCTCTTCAATGAGAAGTTGTCTACAGTTTAAATTCATAACATAGCCCTCTCCAGTGAGATTTTCTCTCTCCTCGCTCTTTTCTTTCCATTGTTATCGATTACTATCAGCTGAAAATATCTCGCTAATCGTTTCACCTTTCTTTTTTAGATAGTCGAACTAGAAACTGGAACAATAGCCTCGACTCGGGTGTGTATTCGCCGTCTGCGCCTCATTTTTCTCTCGGTGAACTCATAACCGGCACGTATTGTTCACGTATATTCAGCGACTGTGATGAAGAGGAGTGTCGCCTGCAATCGCCCAACTTCCCCGGTTTGTATCCGCGTAATCTTACTTGTTACTACGCGGTGCGTCAACATCCTGTCCCGAGCAATAAACACGCGCTCATCGGAATTCGTCAGCGTAACGGTAAACTTATTTCGATCCAATCTATTCGCTATACCGAAGAAAAATACGAGACCAAATTGAAGGTGAGTTACGTGGAAAACAAAAGGATCGAGCGCTATATATAGAAGCGATTTTACAAAGTTGAATTCAAATTTGTTCAGTTCTGGCACGAGTGTGACGAAGTGCAGGATTACGTTACCATTTACGACGGATACACGACTCGAGATCCGATCTTGTTGAAATTCTGCGGCGGAGGCACCCCTCTGCCAGAAGTGATTTCGAGCGGGCCTGAAATTCTGGTGGAGTTCTCGACGTCGCAATACGGTACCATGTTGAATCCGACGCACTCGTTACCCTTACATGGTTTTCAGCTAGAGGTGCAGGTACGTTTTATCTCTTCTAAATTAAGAGGGGATGATTCTCAGAAAAAGTTTGACATCGGCTGCTCAGAATACTATTAGAGAGCAGGGAGTCCAACAAGCTTCATGTTCGATGTATATTGATATTTTGCAATGAGGCATGGATAGCTCAGAAGCTACCTCAAAAATTATACAACCAGGTTGTACGGATACGCACTACAAGCTTGAAACCTATGCTCTGAATATTTAGTAGATATACAATCATCTGACCCATTTTCTTCTGTTGCAGGTGTATTTTGTCAACCGCGATTCAACCCTGTATACGCCAAATAAGAGATGCGAATTCTGGATCCAGAAATCCGGAAACGGAGTGATAGACAGCCCACGCCATACTTTACCACCAAATACTACGTGTTTATATCACCTTCAAGGTAGAAAGATTGGTACAAACTTTTCCATTTCTTTAAAATTTCGGAAATTTGCTACATCGTTTTGTTGGCGATTACAGGTTTGGAGCCCGGTTCCACTCCTCCGATTAAATACGACGATTTCTCGCGGTGGAAAACGCAGAGTCGATTCAGAATCTGGCTTTCGGTGTTGAAGTTTCACGGTTTTGGTTTAGAAGATAAGCCGTCGATTCCGGGTATCAAAGAGGAGACGGACTGTCGCACGCAGTTGCAAATATGGGATGCGAATATTCGGTACTCTATTTTTTCATTTTTTTTAGGCTGTACACTCGTTCTTCAAAAGACTGAACAAATTTATTCTTTACAGGCGAGCTGATCTCATGAATAGGTCTCGTAATAACGAACGTTTACTGGCTAGATATTGTAAGAATTTGGTTCCTCGTAGCTGCGACCATTCACTTCTCGAAAATACTACCGCGCGTCCGTGTTCCCTATCGGAAAGTTTCTTGTCGACTGAAAATGCCCTCACGTTGGAAATGAGGGGATACGAATCGACTGCACTCCGGTACTGATCAGCGAGTTGAAGTAGCGTGTTCACTCGGTAGACACGATGTAACCTTTGAGTATTAAAATTGTTTGCAGGTCTATTTCTTTTCGAGCTTTGTACGAATTCGTCGATCTGTATCAAGACGGAGAGCCGACGGGTAATGGACCGTGCGATAGAAAATTTCACAGTCGATCTCAAGTCTCGTCTAGCGCCATGTATACCTTCTCATCGCCGAAAAATGTGTTCTTGTACGGTAGAGGCGGATCTACAAAATTAAGGTATAGCGATGATACGTAAATCATTCCTTGATTTTGTTGACATGGATATGTCTTGAGGTTCACGATTATTCTGGGTTATGCGTTTCAAAATCGCGTTGTAGAGCAGACGTCACGAATGACCTTGACTTACTTCAAGAATTCACCCATACCACGCTGTACAGTATTCGCGTTTGCTAAACAAGAGGATGTGGAAGCGTCATATCAATATCGATATAGAAGTTGAAATGTTTTTATCGGAATTCAGTTGTTAATTCTAATTTAGGAATCAATATCGTATAATTTGAAAGCTCTTCAGGTCCGCAGGGCCGTGCCTACCATAAGGCGACCTAAGCAATTTGCCGGGGCGCCAGAAACGTAGTAAAAAATGAGGATTTTCACTAAAAAAATTACATAGAATTTTGAAAAGTTTATGAGAAGATTTTTCATTTATTTATTTATTTGAAAAGAACACTGCAGGTTATGGGCAAGGTCAATGAGCCATCAGTGAGATACAGTGAAGGTGCTGTTAGATTTGAGGATTGCTGTGTGATTTAAACGGTGGGTCGGCTGGGTGAGTGTCCAAGGTGGAGATGACATGTAATGAGGTCGGAGGGCGTTAACTGTGAACGGTTCTTTGGGGAAATGTTCGAATTGAAGTAGAATATGTTTGTTTCTGGAGGCTGGAGGGAGGTTTCTGTGATAAGAAGATGAAGGTTAGAATAATTCGGCGAAAGTGAAGAGAAGGTTCGGCAGCTTCAGCGCATGAACTAAGTTTAGACTTGTTCGGAAGGCTCCCAAGAACTTCCTTAGGGAGGAAGTTTGAATGGTGTCTAGCAAGGAGAGGACCGATTTATTGGCTAAGTTATAAACCGGTGCTCCATAATCTAGCCGCGAGCGAATAAGACTTTTGCGGAAAAGAAGGAGTTTTTTGCTGCAGCCTTTGGAAGGGTGAGAAATAAATTTCAATATATTCAAGGCACGAGTGCACTTGGCTTCGAGAAATTTGATGTAATGAGTCCAGGTGAGTTTTTGATCAAAATGTAAGCCAAGGAGTTTGGCGGAGTCTAGGATGCCAGATCTACGGATTTTTGGTCTTTGAAAAAAAACGAGGTTTTCTACAATGCGGATTTTTTGCGATCAAGGGAAAGGTACCTTAGAAACCAGTACGAGAGATGCTTTTCTCCTGATCGTTAGACGGATACTGCAGAGGCCCGTAATATTGAGTCGATCAAGGGAAAAGTACCTCAGCTTCTCTGAAGAGAGATACCTTTCTCCTGATTTTTATTCCACCTATAACGATCAGGAGAAAGATATCTCTCAAACAAATAATTGAGATACCTTCCCCTTGATCGACTCAATGTGACGAGGGACAGCGATAATACCTTATAACGATCAGGAGAAAAGTATTTTTCGCGTCATGTGTCTAAGGTACTTTTCCCTTGATCTCAAGAAATCTGCATTTCACGCAAAATCCGTAAAAAATCTGTATCTTTTTGAGTACCAAAAATCCGTAGATCTGGCAGCACTGGGCGGAGTTGCGGGAGGGGATTTGAAAATTTTGTGAAGAAAAAGGTGGAAGGGTAAATATAGGATTTCTTTATTGGAGATGACAAAGAAAGTTTTAGCTGACAAAAAACGGAAACCGATTGTGCTTGTCCAAGTGGTAATGGCGTCAAGAGTTTCTTGGAGGAGTCTGTGGGCTCTAAGAGGATTAGTTGAGTGGATGGAAATGTTGTAATCATCAGCAAAGAGACGTTGGGTGAGAGAAATGAACGCATTTTGTGATATCGTTGAAGAGGAGGACAGGGAAGATTTTCTCTTGAGGGACACCGTTTTCGACAGGAAGGGAGGGGGATGTGACATTTTGGATTCGTACTAGTAATGTTCTATTGTTGAGAAAATGTTTTAAAATAGAAGGGAGGTGACCTCAAAGACCGTAATCATAACTTTTTTAGCGGGGAACCCGCTCTCTATTTTGTTAGGGGGATTACATCCTGAGAAAACGTCCGCGTCCGGGAGTTTCTGTGAACTGCGTCACGTGACGTGTTGCGCTTCATGACGTCATCAATAACCTTGACCTTGACCTACTTTATGGACTTGTAAAAATTTCAATTTTCAGCCGGGATTCCTTATGACGTCATCAATGACCCTAACCTACTTTAGGGACTTTGAAAATTTTCAATTTCCAGCCTTCATTATAGCAGGCCTAGCATGCAGTATTGTGAGAAGAGCCCAGCCAACTCATTTTTCGAGGGGACATTTTCGCGCCAACGTCATTGCGGGCGCGGGAGGTTGCGGGTTCCCCTCTGTTTTGCAATATAGTACCTCCATACTCGAGGAAAGGCTTACTAGAGGTCAAATAGTATAGTGATGATTCAGTAAGTGAAGACTCTTTCATTTCAGATAGGAAGTCAGAAAGGGCCTGAATGGAGCTGCGTCCCTTCCTAGAGTCATATTGATAAAGAGAGAGAAGGTTGTTTGATTCCAAGAACCAGAAGAGTCTTTTATTCAAAACTTTTCGAAATAGTTTACCATGTACTCTGGATAGGGCGGTTTTGTCTTTCGGGGCGCTCATCTTGAATTATGCACTGGGCGTCAGAACAGCTTGGCACGTACTCAATTCTGACCTAGCTTACAACATGAAGTTCTGAATTACTCGACATATCCACGATTTACTTTTTTTCCCGGAACGGAAAATCCTTTGTCATTGTTTTCTATAATCCTTAACGCGCTTATTTCTTTTGTTAGCTGTTCTTACCACTTCGAGGGTCAAATGGGCGAGAAGATCAAAGTTACTATTAATCGATTGCAATTCGCCAACCGTAGCGATTGTTATACTCGTCGGAATCCGGACTCGAGATTTCTTCAGTGTGTGGGAAACGCTAGCGCTACCCTCATTTTCTACGAACAACCCTTCCGAAATGTTTATCCGCTGGCCAAAGACTGCCTCTGTTCCAGTGTAGGAGATTTCTTGCCGTTCACCTACACATCTACTTCTCATACGCTTCACCTGGAATTTGCGGTTAGCGGTATGAGTTTCACGGAGGATTACCGACACCATTACGTCGAGGGATCTTACGAGTTCGTCAGATCGCCGATTTGTACCGATACGAGGATAGTGAGCGGCTCGAGCGGAGAAATCGTGTTACGATCTCCTAGTCGGACGCCGGAGGAGGTATGCTAGAAAACTCGCTTTGTGCGATACTTCGAAAAAATATATTTTTGTACAGGATTCTTCCTGCCGTAATAGTCTTTAAAATTCACCCGGAGTGAGGATAAGACAAGAGAGAAATGATTTCTATTATATATTAGTTTTTGCTGACCCGTTGCCAAGGAATCTCTCTTCTTCATTCTCCCTCTCAGGTTTCCCTTAAGAATACAAACTTCTGACGACAACATACTCGGAAGAGTAAACCAAAGGAGTAATTGGAATAAAGCCACAGAAATACACCGAAGCGCTTTCAATTATCAACGGGGACGTGAAAGCAACTAAGCCAACTCTGGCTGGAAACAAGAACATCGCGGAGCAAACCAAAGGTAGCGGGCACATCCCGTACCGGTACATAAACCAAAGCCAAGGCTTTCAAACTGTAGCTAGTCGATATACTTGGGGGGCGTTTGCAAAAATTTTGTTCGCGTTCGTTCCCGTTCACTTCTAAAAAGAAAACGTTAGCGTTCCTTTGTGAGATTGCCTCCGTTTGCGTTCGTTCCTTCCGTTTGTTGCGATTTTAGCGAACCTGTGAAATGTAACTGCGGAACGACCAAGATCGGCTCTGGAGCGCAATGAACCGGCTCCAGAGTACAATTATCCGGGCTCTGGAGCAAGATGAGCCGGTCCTAGAGTAATACCAATCAGGAGAAAGGGAATTTTTCTTCACCTCAGTGGCGTCATCTACAGCTGAACACAAAAAGCAGCAAACAAGTCGTTCATCTTGTTTGTCGTTTGTTTGCAAATTTTAGTTGTTTGTTCACAGTTTGCGTTTGTTCCATAAATTTGTTGTTTGCGGTCGTTTGTTCTTTGCACACGTTTGCAAACAAACTTTCCCCCATGTCTGCAGTAGTTGTTAAATAGCAGGATTGCAAAAGAAACTTAAAAAAAAAAAAAAACAAAGAACAACAACAACAAAAAACATGTTTTTTTTTAGTTTGAAACAGATTTTATGTTTAAAACAGGTTTGAAATACAAGTTTTTTTCTCCCGTTTAAAACATCTTTTAATAATGTTTTAAACATCGCGTTTGTATTAAAATCTGTGCAGGAAAAGCCACGACTTCATTATTTTTGTATTAACACTCTATGAGAATCAAGAGTAGTAGAAAGAGAAAATTTTTAAAGTTCAAATGGTTGATGTGGACAATAAATGTCTATTTCAAATCCAGAGCTTTGAGACACCACGTTGTTAGAAGGATCAACCATTTTGGAATGTCTGGTTGATTATCCAACAGGCTGTTCAATGCAGTCTTGGTCCTCAGAGGATGAGCTCAAAGTGTTTGAAAAGAGGTGTTCTCAGTTCAATGTAAACAACAAGGCGCTACATCAGCTGATCTCCATTTGAAACAATGTAAAACGGAACTGAGTGAAATGAATTCCGGTTTCATGCCCCATGTATTTTTATAATATGTGCAATGCGGTTGCGTTTTGTTAACAGTTGAACTGAGCACATTTCTTTTCAAACATCTTGGGATGAGTTGGAGTGTAGTAATGAGAAGTGCCGCTTGGAGCGCTACTTCCAACATTGATTACCGTAATTTTAAATATTTAGTTGATGAAGAGAAGAAAAGAAAAACATATAAAACAAAAAAAAAACAGGTTTTAAACATATTTCTGTTTAAAACAGATTTTGTTTTCTTTGTGTGTTTAAAACACGTTTAAAACATGTTTTAAACGTCCCTTCTTTAAAATATCGCAACCCTGTAAATGGGCTAGGGGTAGCGCACTATCTAGGCAGTAGGGAGCGCTAGTAGCTCCCAAATAACAGATTGATTTAGTTTATGACTATGATTCACATTGTGATAACTGGCAAGTTCAGTCATGATTTCCTCGGTTGTTTTTGCCGGAGTTGGTTCAGTTGCTTTCACATCCCCGTTGAGAATAGTGCTTTAATCGAAAGCGCTCCTGTGTATTTGTGTGTTTCCATGGCTTTATCTAAATTACCCCTTTGCTCTACTCTTTTGAGTAAGTCCTCAGATATTTTTGGCCCTAATTTAGTGAATCGGATTAATTCTAGTACGAACTTCCTCATCAGCAATGATAACATTCAAACTCTGAAATCAATTCTTTTCAGATAAATTGTGATAGTCAAGCGTGGCTTATCACGCCTCAATTCGATCACTTCCTCTACGTGAAGATGCCGGGAGTAATTGTTGCGGGAGCGCAGCATACTGTGCCTAATATATCAGCGCCAGTCGCCTGTTCTACTGCCAATAGAGTTATAGTCTATTCGGGAAAATTTGAGTACGCTCTTATATGTCCACTGCCAATCCCTCCGCAGAGGCATCACTTTGTCGAGGTGAGTTATTTTCAAATCATTGTCGCTTCTTGAATCATTGAACCTCACCTGCATTATTAATATCAATAGGTTTTCTCCGACGGCTGGTTTATGGGTACCAACGCTGGTCCCCATCTACGCGAGTGGATGAAACGTAGCGGTAGAAATCACTCAAAAACAGTAGTAGTGGAATTTTTGCCAATGGAAGCCGGTACTTATCATTTATCTTGGCTAGAAATCTCAAAAAGGTACAAAAATTTTGTCAAAAAGTGAAGACTATGTACATAATTTCAAAAAAATATTGGTTGTAATGAATGTGATTTTTGATAGGCGTTGGATCCTATTACCTCCTCCAGAGAGTCTAATGTACACACAAGAGGAGTGTATTTATCGCTGCCCGGAGTTGAATGGCTGTATTAATGCGACATTGTGGTGCGACGGTATCGAGCACTGCCCATCCGGTTTCGACGAATCAATTTTGCATTGTTTCTTTTTGCTTCAGATGCCGGCTCTCTATGTCATCATCATTCTATCTAGTTTTACTTTAATTTCATGTAGCACCTTGCTCGTCTGCTACCGATTTTACAAACATCAAATGGCTGTGCATTCGTTGCCTGCCGACACCGAATCAATTTTCGGCCCTCGCGAAGTGATTTGCTGACATATAGCCGACAGTACCGCGAGGTACATTGAAGTAGATCGGGTTACTACCGTTTGACGAGTCTCTACCTCGAACCAAATAATTGAGAGATTTTGGCAATCTGTTGGACGTATGATTTCCTCTCTCTAGATCCAAAAACGAACTTTCTCTTCATCTTCACTGAGCTCGTGCGTGCTCAATGTGAGCCCTTGTAAATTCTTCTAGAGCTATCCTCTTACAAACTTCAATGAATTATTTTTCTATCCTTTCTCCTGATCGGCCTTATCTACACTTACGTAGATATTTCATATTTTTAATATCTTGTTTTTCTTCTAATTCAATGACTTCACAATAGGATGAAAGAGGAAACTGGATTCAAGTATCTCAAGATAAAGCGTGTGTACAATTCTCGCGCATCTTATATGATTAGCAAATGCGGAACATATCAACAGGATTTTGATACATGATGGTACAAGATACTATCCTCTGATGTGGATGGATACTATACTTCTAGCAATGTTTAGATAAATGTTACTTTGTTTCCTATATTTTTATTTTATTTGTTTGTTGTTTTGATTTTTTTTTTTTTTTTACCGTTCCTTTCATTCTGTGATAACTTATACGATAATCAAGCTGCAGTGGAGTAGAATGCGTTGAATTAGTGTGATAGTGCTCGCGTGACAAACTTGGATGAGGCGTTAAAATGGAAAGATGAGCAGAATAGGTATACAAAAATTGTGATCAAATTTTTCAAGCTCTCACAGTTGGCGTTTTTGAAAAATTTTATTTCACATGCATAATGCATTTACCTACTTGTATTTGCTTGTTTTGAGTCAAATATGTATACAAATAAGATCAGTATAAGCAATTATAAGGAATAAAGATAGAGGTAGGTAGGTAGTTGAAGATCAACAATTTTTGTATGGGCCTTTCTCAGGTTTTTTTCTCTCTCTCCTTTAATTCTGTACAATTTATGAATTTCAAAGTTGGTCTCCATAGTTGATTCTTGAAGAAACAATATATCTTTCTCTTTGTAACTGTAATATTAGATCAGGATTATACAGAAGATAAATTTAATTTATTTTCAAGTAAAAAACAGTTTTAATTCAAATCAATTTTAATCAATTCTTGAGACAGAAACCTGATAATTGCAAATCTGCTATTTATCAGTCTTATCCATTAGATTTGGTAAATTATAGGTTGCTAGAATTTTTTGATGAGCAAACAGGATAATTGGGAGTGTTTTTTGTGTTAAATCAATGTGGTGGTAATAATACAAAATTGTTTTTTTTTTTTTTTTCTTCAAAAGAGCAATTGTAGCACTGTTTGGTCCAATGACACAATAGTAAAGCTTAAATGATGATAATGAACTGGAGTGAAATTTATTGACAAAGTTATTCTTCTTCTTATCTCACCTGAAAATGGTACAAAAAAAACTGATTTTTTGAACATGAGAACAACTTCAAATTTATATAATTCATTCAACTCACTTACAGATTTATAATTGAAATTTTAAATGTTGATCTTCAATTACAAGAAAGAAATTTTAGTGTTGGCTAATAAGGATGAAATATTCATCTCGATAGTTAGTTCTAATACCTATTAATGTCTTTTTGTTACATTCAATTTTTTACCTAATGTTGACTTTTTATAAGCAAAATTTATAAAATTATTGTAAGACTATTTTTAAATTATTTCATTTGTAATTGCGGATGCGCTTTTACAACATTTTATTAGGCCTATTCCTCGTTATTGTTGAATCCCTCTTTGTTCAATCATATACAAATAAATATTGTTCTTTTACAATTTGAACATGAGTGCTTGTAGCCTACAAGTGATACAATATGGCGGCCATAAATGGAGTCTAAACATGATATCAGCATATCTACCCTATATTATAAAATCATAACATGACCTCTCTCAGACCACTAGAAAATATTATGAATAAAAACTCTTGATATCTTCATTTCTATGATTAACATACAGAAATGATCAATCGTGCAGGTTACCCAGTAATGAATTATTGATCGGATGTACTTTTACACATCAAATTTTGTCAATTAGGGATAGCGCTCCAGGGGCACAACACAAAAATTTCTTCAACACCCCCCCCCCCCCGCCCCGAAAAAAATGAATACAACTAGTAATATCTTCACTTTCAATTAGGATACAGAAAAGATCAAACGCGCAGATTATTTAGTATAAAGAATTCTCAATCAGGTGTACCTGTACACATCAAATTTCCTCCATCAGGGACCTATAACTTTACAAGAGTTTTTATCCTCATTTTTTTCTTTCTGCCCGGAACTATACTAGAAAAGAAAGAAAGAAGAACAAAAGATTTTCTATTCTATGAAGATACAACCAGCAAAAAAGTAAGAAGTAGAAGAAGAGATTTCTTCAAGAAGGTATACCGCGCGACCAGCGCAATGACGCCATTGGGACTGAAGTAAAGACTTTGTTGCCTGCCGCAATATGTGATATGCCGTCTTTTGTCTTTGAAAACGAGAATTTATAAATAAAATTTCAAACGCTATACTATAGATGTAAATATCAACTTTCAACTGGTTTTGCTGAATTTGAGGAAAGAAGTAAGTCTAACCAACTACACATTAACAGTTTTAACACACAATTCCACGTTGCCGGCACTAATTACTTTTTAACCGCAATTGTGCGGTTGAAAAGTAATTATTTAATTCTTTACCTTAGACATTAGCGCTCTTTTTTCAAAAAGTGCTCAAAAAAGGCATTCATATAGTGTACTAGATGCGTCTCAACGCCCTGAACACGATGGTGTAGTCGGATTTGACGTGTCTCAAACGGTTAGGGTTAAATGGCCTAAAAATGATTTTTTCAAGGAGTGCTCAGAAAAAGACATTTTGATAGTGTACTAGATGCGTCTCGACGCCCTGAACACGATGGTGTAGTCAGATTTGACGTATCAAGAACGGTCAAGGTTTCATGGCCAAAAAATGGATTTTCCCAAAAAAGGTCAAAAAAAGGTTTTTCTATCGAAAGAAGGTCAAAAGAAGGTATTTCTTGAGAAAAAAAGTCAAAAAAAGGTTTTCTTCTTTTCTCAAATTTTTTCAAAAAAATATGTTTTTGAACTTTTTTCAAAAAAATCTTTTTTGGAATTTTTTTCAAAAGTTTCATTTTTATTGGTGTCTGGACCAGTGACCGGATCGGTGCCCGGATTGGTGACCGGATCGGTTTCTGGGTTGGTGTCCGTCTATCTTTACTTTCTCTCAAATTTTTTCGAAAAATTGTTTTTTTGATTTTTTCAAAATTTTCATTTTTATTGATGTTTGGACCGGTGACCGGATCAGTTTCTGGGTTGATGTTTGTTTTCTTTTCTTCTTTTCTCGAAGTTTTTCAAAAGATTTTTTTTTTAAATTTTCCTCATAATTCCCATTTTTATTGGTGTCTGGACACGTGACTGTAATGGTTTCCAGGTTGGTGTCCGTTTTTTCGTATTTTTTCAAGAAAATCTTTTTTTCAATTTTTTTCAAAATTTCCATTCTTATTGGTGTCCGGACCGGTGACCGGATCGGTTTCCGTCCTTTTTTTCTCAAATTTTTTCAAAAAAAACTTTTTTGAATTTTTCTCAAAATTTCCATTTTCATCATTGTCCGGACCGGTGACCGGATCGGTGCCCGGATTGGTTTCCGGGTTGGTGTCCTTTTTTCTAAAATTTTTTCAAAAAAAATCTTCTTTTGAATTTTTTTAAAATTTCCATTCTTATCAGTTTCTGGACTGGTGACCGGATCGGTGCCCAGATTGGTGCCCAGATTGGTGCCCGGATTAGTTTCCGGGTGGGTGTCCTTTTTCTTTCGAATTCTTCCAAAAAAATCTTTTCTTGAATTTTTTTCAATATTTCCATTTTTATCGGTGTCCGGACCGGTGACCGGATCGATGCCCGGATCGGTTTCCGACCATATTTTTCCAAATTTTTTCAAAAAAATCTCTTTTCCAATTTTTTTCAAAATTTCCATTTTTATTAGTGTCCGGACCGGTGACCGGATCGATGCCCGGATTGGTGCCCGGGTCGGTCCGGAGGTTGGTGTCCTTTTTTTTGAACTTTTTCAAAAAAATCGTTTTTCAAACTTTTTTTAAAATTTCCATTCTCAACAGTTTCCGGACCAGTGACCGGATCGGTGACCCGATTAGTTTCCGGGTTGATGTCCTTTTTTCTCAAATTTTTTCAAAAAAATCTTCTTTTTAATTTTTTTTCAAATTTCCAGTTCTATCGGTGTCCGGATCGGTGCCCGGATTGGGGCCCGGATTGGTGCCCGGATCGGTGACCGGATCGGTTTCCAGGTCTGTGTCTTTTGAATTTTTTTAAAATTTCCATTCTTATAAGTTTCCGGATCGGTGCCCTGAACGGTTTCCGACCATTTTTTTTTCAAATTTTTTCAAAAAAAATCTTTTTTGAATATTTATTAAATTTTCAGTTCCGGACCAGTGACCGATCCGGTGGCCGGATCGATTCGGAGGTTGGTGTCTTTTTTTTTCAAATTTTTCCAAAAAAATCTTTTTCTGAATTTTTTTTAGAATTTACATCTTTATTGGTGTCCGGACCGGTGACCGGATCGGTGCCCGGATCGGTCCAGAGGTTGGTGTCTTTTTTTTTTCAAATTTTTTCAAAAAAATCTTTTTTTCAATTTTTTTCAAAATTTCCATTCTTATCGGTGTCCGGACCGGTGACCGGATCGGTGCCCGGATCGGTTTCCGACCATAGTTTTTCAAATTTTTTCAAAAAAATCTTTTCTTCAATTTTTTTCAAAATTTCCATTTGTATCGGTGTCCGGACCGGTGACCGGATCGGTGCCCGGATCGGTTTCCGACCATTATTTTTCAAAATTTTTCAAAAAAACCTTTTTTTCAATTTTCTTCCAAATTTCCATTTTTATCGGTGTCCGGACCGGTGACCGGATCGATGCCCCGATTGGTGCCCGGGTCGGTCCGGAGGTTGGTGTCCTTTTTTTCAAATTTTTTCAAAGAAATCTTTTTTTCAATTTTTTAGAAAATTTCCATTTTTATCGGTGTCCGGACCGGTGACCGGATCGGTGCCCGGATCGGTTTCCGACCATTATTTTTCAAATTTTTTCAAAAATATCTTTTTTTCAATTTTCTTCCAAATTTGCATTTTTATCGGTGTCCGGACCGCTGACCGGATCGGTGCCCGGATCGGTTTCCGACCATTATTTTTCAAATTTTTTCAAAAATATCTTTTTTTCAATTTTCTTCCAAATTTCCATTTTTATCGGTGTCCGGACCGCTGACCGGATCGGTGCCCGGATCGGTTTCCGACCATTATTTTTCAAATTTTTTCAAGAATATCTTTTTTTCAATTTTCTTCCAAATTTCCATTTTTATCGGTGTCCGGACCGGTGACCGGATCGATGCCCCGATTGGTGCCCGGGTCGGTCCGGAGGTTGGTGTCCTTTTTTTCAAATTTTTTCAAAAAAATCTTTTTTTCAATTTTTTAGAAAATTTCCATTTTTTATCGGTGTCCGGACCGGTGACCGGATCGGTGCCCGGATCGGTTTCCGACCATTATTTTTCAAATTTTTTCAAGAATATCTTTTTTTCAATTTTCTTCCAAATTTCCATTTTTATCGGTGTCCGGACCGGTGACCGGATCGGTGCCCGGATCGGTTTCCGACCATTATTTTTCAAATTTTTTCAAAAATATCTTTTTTTCAATTTTCTTCCAAATTTCCATTTTTATCAGTGTCCGGACCGGTGACCGGATCGATGCCCGGATTGGTGCCCGGGTCGGTCCGGAGGATGGTGTCCTTTTTTTTGAACTTTTTCAAAAAAATCGTTTTTCAAACTTTTTTCAAAATTTCCATTCTCAACAGTTTCCGGACCAGTGACCAATCTGGTGCCCGGATCGGTTTCCGACCATAGTTTTTCAAATTTTTTCAAAAAAATCTTTTTTTCAATTTTTTTCAAAATTTCCATTTTTATCGGTGTCCGGACTGGTGACCGGATCGGTGCCCGGATCGGTTTCCGACCATAGTTTTTCAAATTTTTTCAAAAAAATCTTTTCTTCAATTTCTTTCAAAATTTCCATTTGTATCGGTGTCCGGACCGGTGACCGGATCGGTGCCCGGATCGGTTTCCGACCATAGTTTTTCAAATTTTTTCAAAAAAATATTTTTTTCAATTTTTGACAAAATTTCCATTTTTATCGGTGTCCGGACCGGTGACCGGATCGGTGCCCGGATCGGTCCAGAGGTTGGTGTCTTTTTTTTTCAAATTTTTTCAAAAAAATCTTTTTTTCAATTTTTTTCAAAATTTCCATTCTTATCGGTGTCCGGACCGGTGACCGGATCGGTGCCCGGATCGGTTTCCGACCATAGTTTTTCAAATTTTTTCAAAATATCTTTTTTTCAATTTTTTTCAGAATTTCCATTTTTATCGGTGTCCGGACCGGTGACCGGATCGATGCCCGGATTGGTGCCCGGATCGGTCCGGAGGTTGGTGTCATTTTTTTTTCAAATTCTTTCAAAAAATCTTTTTTTCAATTTTTTCAAAATTTCCATTTTTATTGGTGTCCGGACCGGTGACCGGATCGGTGCCCGGATCGGTTTCCGACCATAGTTTTTCAAATTTTTTCAAAAAAATCTTTTCTTCAATTTTTTTCAAAATTTCCATTTGTATCGGTGTCCGGACCGGTGACCGGATCGGTGCCCGGATCGGTTTCCGACCATTATTTTTCAAATTTTTTCAAAAAAACCTTTTTTTCAATTTTCTTCCAAATTTCCATTTTTATCGGTGTCCGGACCGGTGACCGGATCGATGCCCCGATTGGTGCCCGGGTCGGTCGGGAGGTTGGTGTCCTTTTTTTCAAATTTTTTCAAAGAAATCTTTTTTTCAATTTTTTAGAAAATTTCCATTTTTATCGGTGTCCGGACCGGTGACCGGATCGGTGCCCGGATCGGTTTCCGACCATTATTTTTCAAATTTTTTCAAAAATATCTTTTTTTCAATTTTCTTCCAAATTTCCATTTTTATCGGTGTCCGGACCGCTGACCGGATCGGTGCCCGGATCGGTTTCCGACCATTATTTTTCAAATTTTTTCAAGAATATCTTTTTTTCAATTTTCTTCCAAATTTCCATTTTTATCGGTGTCCGGACCGGTGACCGGATCGATGCCCCGATTGGTGCCCGGGTCGGTCCGGAGGTTGGTGTCCTTTTTTTCAAATTTTTTCAAAAAAATCTTTTTTTCAATTTTTTAGAAAATTTCCATTTTTTATCGGTGTCCGGACCGGTGACCGGATCGGTGCCCGGATCGGTTTCCGACCATTATTTTTCAAATTTTTTCAAGAATATCTTTTTTTCAATTTTCTTCCAAATTTCCATTTTTATCGGTGTCCGGACCGGTGACCGGATCGGTGCCCGGATCGGTTTCCGACCATTATTTTTCAAATTTTTTCAAAAATATCTTTTTTTCAATTTTCTTCCAAATTTCCATTTTTATCGGTGTCCGGACCGGTGACCGGATCGATGCCCGGATTGGTGCCCGGGTCGGTCCGGAGGATGGTGTCCTTTTTTTTGAACTTTTTCAAAAAAATCGTTTTTCAAACTTTTTTCAAAATTTCCATTCTCAACAGTTTCCGGACCAGTGACCAATCTGGTGCCCGGATCGGTTTCCGACCATAGTTTTTCAAATTTTTTCAAAAAAATCTTTTTTTCAATTTTTTTCAAAATTTCCATTTTTATCGGTGTCCGGACTGGTGACCGGATCGGTGCCCGGATCGGTTTCCGACCATAGTTTTTCAAATTTTTTCAAAAAAATCTTTTCTTCAATTTCTTTCAAAATTTCCATTTGTATCGGTGTCCGGACCGGTGACCGGATCGGTGCCCGGATCGGTTTCCGACCATAGTTTTTCAAATTCTTTCAAAAAATCTTTTTTTCAATTTTTTCAAAATTTCCATTTTTATTGGTGTCCGGACCGGTGACCGGATCGGTGCCCAGATCGGTTTCCGACCATAGTTTTTTCAAATTTTTTCAAAAAAATCTTTTCTTCAATTTTTTTCAAAATTTCCATTTGTATCGGTGTCCGGACCGGTGACCGGATCGGTGCCCCGATTGGTGCCCGGGTCGGTCCGGAGGTTGGTGTCCTTTTTTTCAAATTTTTTCAAAAAAATCTTTTTTTCAATTTTTTAGAAAATTTCCATTTTTTATCGGTGTCCGGACCGGTGACCGGATCGGTGCCCGGATCGGTTTCCGACCATTATTTTTCAAATTTTTTCAAGAATATCTTTTTTTCAATTTTCTTCCAAATTTCCATTTTTATCGGTGTCCGGACCGGTGACCGGATCGGTGCCCGGATCGGTTTCCGACCATTATTTTTCAAATTTTTTCAAAAATATCTTTTTTTCAATTTTCTTCCAAATTTCCATTTTTATCGGTGTCCGGACCGGTGACCGGATCGATGCCCGGATTGGTGCCCGGGTCGGTCCGGAGGATGGTGTCCTTTTTTTTGAACTTTTTCAAAAAAATCGTTTTTCAACTTTTTTTCAAAATTTCCATTCTCAACAGTTTCCGGACCAGTGACCAATCTGGTGCCCGGATCGGTTTCCGACCATAGTTTTTCAAATGTTTTCAAAAAAATCTTTTTTTCAATTTTTTTCAAAATTTCCATTTTTATCGGTGTCCGGACTGGTGACCGGATCGGTGCCCGGATCGGTTTCCGACCATAGTTTTTCAAATTTTTTCAAAAAAATCTTTTCTTCAATTTTTTTCAAAATTTCCATTTGTATCGGTGTCCGGACCGGTGACCGGATCGGTGCCCGGATCGGTTTCCGACCATAGTTTTTCAAATTTTTTCAAAAAAATATTTTTTTCAATTTTTGACAAAATTTCCATTTTTATCGGTGTCCGGACCGGTGACCGGATCGTTGCCCGGATCGGTTTCCGACCATAGCTTTTCAAATTTTTTCAAAAAAATCTTTTTTTCAATTTTTTTCAAAATTTCAATTTTTATCGGTGTCCGGACCGGTGACCGGATCAGTGCCCGGATCGGTTTCCGACCAAATTTTTTCAAATTTTTTCAAAAAAATCTTTTTTTGGGTTCTTCTTAGAATTTCCCTTTTTATTGGTGTCCGGACCGGTGACCTGATCGGTGCCCGGATCGGTTTCCGACCAAATTTTTTCAAATTTTTTCAAAAAATTCTTTTTTTGGGTTCTTCTTAGAATTACCATATTTATCGGTGTCCGGACCGGTGACCGGATCGATGCCCGGATTGGTGCCCGGTTCGGTCCGGAGGTTGGTGTCCTTTTTTTTGAACTTTTTCAAAAAAATCGTTTTTCAAACTTTTTTCAAAATTTCCATTCTCAACAGTTTCCGGACCAGTGACCAATCTGGTGCCCGGATCGGTTTCCGACCATAGTTTTTCAAATTTTTTCAAAAAAATCGTTTTTCAAACTTTTTTCAAAATTTCCATTCTCAACAGTTTCCGGACCAGTGACCAATCTGGTGCCCGGATCGGTTTCCGACCATAGTTTTTCAAATTTTTTCAAAAAAATCTTTTTTTCAATTTTTTTCAAAATTTCCATTTTTATCGGTGTCCGGACTGGTGACCGGATCGGTGCCCGGATCGGTTTCCGACCATAGTTTTTCAAATTTTTTCAAAAAAATCTTTTCTTCAATTTCTTTCAAAATTTCCATTTGTATCGGTGTCCGGACCGGTGACCGGATCGGTGCCCGGATCGGTTTCCGACCATAGTTTTTCAAATTCTTTCAAAAAATCTTTTTTTCAATTTTTTCAAAATTTCCATTTTTATTGGTGTCCGGACCGGTGACCGGATCGGTGCCCAGATCGGTTTCCGACCATAGTTTTTCAAATTTTTTCAAAAAAATCTTTTCTTCAATTTTTTTCAAAATTTCCATTTGTATCGGTGTCCGGACCGGTGACCGGATCGGTGCCCCGATTGGTGCCCGGGTCGGTCCGGAGGTTGGTGTCCTTTTTTTCAAATTTTTTCAAAAAAATCTTTTTTTCAATTTTTTAGAAAATTTCCATTTTTTATCGGTGTCCGGACCGGTGACCGGATCGGTGCCCGGATCGGTTTCCGACCATTATTTTTCAAATTTTTTCAAGAATATCTTTTTTTCAATTTTCTTCCAAATTTCCATTTTTATCGGTGTCCGGACCGGTGACCGGATCGGTGCCCGGATCGGTTTCCGACCATTATTTTTCAAATTTTTTCAAAAATATCTTTTTTTCAATTTTCTTCCAAATTTCCATTTTTATCGGTGTCCGGACCGGTGACCGGATCGATGCCCGGATTGGTGCCCGGGTCGGTCCGGAGGATGGTGTCCTTTTTTTTGAACTTTTTCAAAAAAATCGTTTTTCAAACTTTTTTCAAAATTTCCATTCTCAACAGTTTCCGGACCAGTGACCAATCTGGTGCCCGGATCGGTTTCCGACCATAGTTTTTCAAATGTTTTCAAAAAAATCTTTTTTTCAATTTTTTTCAAAATTTCCATTTTGATCGGTGTCCGGACTGGTGACCGGATCGGTGCCCGGATCGGTTTCCGACCATAGTTTTTCAAATTATTTCAAAAAAATCTTTTTTTCAATTTTTTACAAAATTTCCATTTTTATCGGTGTCCGGACCGGTGACCGGATCGGTGCCCGGATCGGTTTCCGACCATTATTTTTCAAATTTTTTCGAAAATATCTTTTTTTCAATTTTCTTCCAAATTTCCATTTTTATCGGTGTCCGGACCGGTGACCGGATCGATGCCCCGATTGGTGCCCGGGTCGGTCCTGTGGTTGGTGTCCTTTTTTTCAAATTTTTTCAAAGAAATCTTTTTTTCAATTTTTTAGAAAATTTCCATTTTTATCGGTGTCCGGACCGGTGACCGGATCGGTGCCCGGATCGGTTTCCGACCATTATTTTTCAAATTTTTTCAAAAATATCTTTTTTTCAATTTTCTTCCAAATTTCCATTTTTATCGGTGTCCGGACCGCTGACCGGATCGGTGCCCGGATCGGTTTCCGACCATTATTTTTCAAATTTTTTCAAAAATATCTTTTTTTCAATTTTCTTCCAAATTTCCATTTTTATCGGTGTCCGGACCGCTGACCGGATCGGTGCCCGGATCGGTTTCCGACCATTATTTTTCAAATTTTTTCAAGAATATCTTTTTTTCAATTTTCTTCCAAATTTCCATTTTTATCGGTGTCCGGACCGGTGACCGGATCGATGCCCCGATTGGTGCCCGGGTCGGTCCGGAGGTTGGTGTCCTTTTTTTCAAATTTTTTCAAAAAAATCTTTTTTTCAATTTTTTAGAAAATTTCCATTTTTTATCGGTGTCCGGACCGGTGACCGGATCGGTGCCCGGATCGGTTTCCGACCATTATTTTTCAAATTTTTTCAAGAATATCTTTTTTTCAATTTTCTTCCAAATTTCCATTTTTATCGGTGTCCGGACCGGTGACCGGATCGGTGCCCGGATCGGTTTCCGACCATTATTTTTCAAATTTTTTCAAAAATATCTTTTTTTCAATTTTCTTCCAAATTTCCATTTTTATCGGTGTCCGGACCGGTGACCGGATCGATGCCCGGATTGGTGCCCGGGTCGGTCCGGAGGATGGTGTCCTTTTTTTTGAACTTTTTCAAAAAAATCGTTTTTCAAACTTTTTTCAAAATTTCCATTCTCAACAGTTTCCGGACCAGTGACCAATCTGGTGCCCGGATCGGTTTCCGACCATAGTTTTTCAAATTTTTTCAAAAAAATCGTTTTTCAAACTTTTTTCAAAATTTCCATTCTCAACAGTTTCCGGACCAGTGACCAATCTGGTGCCCGGATCGGTTTCCGACCATAGTTTTTCAAATTTTTTCAAGAATATCTTTTTTTCAATTTTCTTCCAAATTTCCATTTGTATCGGTGTCCGGACCGGTGACCGGATCGGTGCCCGGATCGGTTTCCGACCATTATTTTTCAAATTTTTTCAAAAAAACCTTTTTTTCAATTTTTTACAAAATTTCCATTTTTATCGGTGTCCGGACCGGTGACCGGATCGGTGCCCGGATCGGTTTCCGACCATTATTTTTCAAATTTTTTTCAAAAATATCTTTTTTTCAATTTTCTTCCAAATTTCCATTTTTATCGGTGTCCGGACCGGTGACCGGATCGATGCCCGGATCGGTTTCCGACCATATTTTTCCAAATTTTTTCAAAAAAATCACTTTTCCAATTTTTTTCAAAATTTCCATTTTTATTAGTGTCCGGACCGGTGACCGGATCGATGCCCGGATTGGTGCCCGGGTCGGTCCGGAGGTTGGTGTCCTTTTTTTTGAACTTTTTCAAAAAAATCGTTTTTCAAACTTTTTTTAAAATTTCCATTCTCAACAGTTTCCGGACCAGTGACCAATCTGGTGCCCGGATCGGTTTCCGACCATAGTTTTTCAAATTTTTTCAAAAAAATCTTTTTTTCAATTTTTTACAAAATTTCCATTTTTATCGGTGTCCGGACCGGTGACCGGATCGGTGCCCGGATCGGTTTCCGACCATTATTTTTCAAATTTTTTCAAAAAAATCTTTTTTTCCATTTTTTACAAAATTTCCATTTTTATCGGTGTCCGGACCGGTGACCGGATCGGTGCCCGGATCGGTTTCCGACCATTATTTTTCAAATTTTTTCAAAAATATCTTTTTTTCAATTTTCTTCCAGATTTCCATTTTTATCGGTGTCCGGACCGGTGACCGGATCGATGCCTGGATTGGTGCCCGGGTCGGTCCGGAGGTTGGTGTCCTTTTTTTTGAACTTTTTCAAAAAAATCGTTTTTCAAACTTTTTTTAAAATTTCCATTCTCAACAGTTTCCGGACCAGTGACCAATCTGGTGCCCGGATCGGTTTCCGACCATAGTTTTTCAAATTTTTTCAAAAAATCTTTTTTTCAATTTTTTACAAAATTTCCATTTTTATCGGTGTCCGGACCGGTGACCGGATCGGTGCCCGGATCGGTTTCCGACCATTATTTTTCAAATTTTTTCAAAAAAATCTTTTTTTCCATTTTTTACAAAATTTCCATTTTTATCGGTGTCCGGACCGGTGACCGGATCGGTGCCCGGATCGGTTTCCGACCATTATTTTTCAAATTTTTTCAAAAATATCTTTTTTTCAATTTTCTTCCAGATTTCCATTTTTATCGGTGTCCGGACCGGTGACCGGATCGATGCCTGGATTGGTGCCCGGGTCGGTCCGGAGGTTGGTGTCCTTTTTTTTGAACTTTTTCAAAAAAATCGTTTTTCAAACTTTTTTTAAAATTTCCATTGTCAACAGTTTCCGGACCAGTGACCAATCTGGTGCCGGGATCGGTTTCCGACCATAGTTTTTCAAATTTTTTCAAAAAAATCTTTTCTTCAATTTTTTTCAAAATTTCCATTTGTATCGGTGTCCGGACCGGTGACCGGATCAGTGCCCGGATCGGTTTCCGACCATATTTTTCCAAATTTTTTCAAAAAAATCTTTTTTTCAATTTTTTTCAAAATTTCCATTTTTATCGGTGTCCGGACTGGTGACCGGATCGGTGCCCGGATCGGTTTCCGACCATAGTTTTTCAAATTTTTTCAAAAAAATCCTTTCTTCAATTTTTTTCAAAATTTCCATTTGTATCGGTGTCCGGACCGGTGACCGGATCGGTGCCCGGATCGGTTTCCAACCATTATTTTTCAAATTTTTTCAGAAAAATCTTTTTTTCGATTTTCTTCCAAATTTCCATTTTTATCGGTGTCCGGACCGGTGACCGGATCGATGCCCGGATCGGTTTCCGACCATATTTTTCCAAATTTTTTCAAAAAAATCTCTTTTCCAATTTTTTTCAAAATTTCCATTTTTATTAGTGTCCGGACCGGTGACCGGATCGATGCCCGGATTGGTGCCCGGGTCGGTCCGGAGGTTGGTGTCCTTTTTTTTGAACTTTTTAAAAATAATCGTTTTTCAAACTTTTTTTAAAATTTCCATTCTCAACAGTTTCCGGACCAGTGACCAATCTGGTGCCCGGATCGGTTTCCGACCATAGTTTTTCAAATTTTTTCAAAAAATCTTTTTTTCAATTTTTTACAAAATTTCCATTTTTATCGGTGTCCGGACCGGTGACCGGATCGGTGCCCGGATCGGTTTCCGACCATTATTTTTCAAATTTTTTCAAAAAAATCTTTTTTTCCATTTTTTACAAAATTTCCATTTTTATCGGTGTCCGGACCGGTGACCGGATCGGTGCCCGGATCGGTTTCCGACCATTATTTTTCAAATTTTTTCAAAAATATCTTTTTTTCAATTTTCTTCCAGATTTTCATTTTTATCGGTGTCCGGACCGGTGACCGGATCGATGCCTGGATTGGTGCCCGGGTCGGTCCGGAGGTTGGTGTCCTTTTTTTTGAACTTTTTCAAAAAAATCGTTTTTCAAACTTTTTTTAAAATTTCCATTCTCAACAGTTTCCGGACCAGTGACCAATCTGGTGCCCGGATCGGTTTCCGACCATAGTTTTTCAAATTTTTTCGAAAAAATCTTTTTTTCAATTTTTTACAAAAATTTCCATTCTTATCGGTGTCCGGACCGGTGACCGGATCGGTGCCCGGATCGGTTTCCGATCATAGTTTTTCAAATTTTTTCAAAAAAATCTTTTTTCAATTTTTTACAAAATTTCCATTTTTATCGGTGTCCGAACCGGTGACCGGATCGGTGCCCGGATCGGTTTCCGACCATTATTTTTCAAATTTTTTCAAAAATATCTTTTTTTCAATTTTCTTCCAGATTTCCATTTTTATCGGTGTCCGGACCGGTGACCGGATCGATGCCTGGATTGGTGCCCGGGTCGGTCCGGAGGTTGTTGTCCTTTTTTTTGAACTTTTTCAAAAAAATCGTTTTTCAAACTTTTTTCAAAATTTCCATTCTCAACAGTTTCCGGACCAGTGACCAATCTGGTGCCCGGATCGGTTTCCGACCATAGTTTTTCAAATTTTTTCAAAAAAATCTTTTTTTCAATTTTTCACAAAATTTCCATTTTTATCGGTGTCCGGACCGGTGACCGGATCGGTGCCCGGATCGGTTTCCGATCATAGTTTTTCAAATTTTTTCAAAGAAATCTTTTTTTCAATTTTTTAGAAAATTTCCATTTTTATCGGTGTCCGGACCGGTGACCGGATCGGTGCCCGGATCGGTTTCCGACCATTATTTTTCAAATTTTTTCAAAAATATCTTTTTTTCAATTTTTTAGAAAATTTCCATTTTTTATCGGTGTCCGGACCGGTGACCGGATCGGTGCCCGGATCGGTTTCCGACCATTATTTTTCAAATTTTTTCAAGAATATCTTTTTTTCAATTTTCTTCCAAATTTCCATTTTTATCGGTGTCCGGACCGGTGACCGGATCGGTGCCCGGATCGGTTTCCGACCATTATTTTTCAAATTTTTTCAAAAATATCTTTTTTTCAATTTTCTTCCAAATTTCCATTTTTATCGGTGTCCGGACCGGTGACCGGATCGATGCCCGGATTGGTGCCCGGGTCGGTCCGGAGGATGGTGTCCTTTTTTTTGAACTTTTTCAAAAAAATCGTTTTTCAAACTTTTTTCAAAATTTCCATTCTCAACAGTTTCCGGACCAGTGACCAATCTGGTGCCCGGATCGGTTTCCGACCATAGTTTTTCAAATTTTTTCAAAAAAATCTTTTTTTCAATTTTTTTCAAAATTTCCATTTTTATCGGTGTCCGGACTGGTGACCGGATCGGTGCCCGGATCGGTTTCCGACCATAGTTTTTCAAATTTTTTCAAAAAAATCGTTTTTTCAATTTTTTTCAAAATTTCCATTTTTATCGGTGTCAGGACCGGTGACCGGATCGGTTTCCGACCATAGTTTTTCAAATTTTTTCAAAAAAATCTTCTTTTCAATGTTTTTCAAAATTTCAATTTTTATCGGTGTCCGGACCGGTGACCGGATCAGTGCCCGGATCGGTTTCCGACCAAATTTTTTCAAATTTTTTCAAAAAAATCTTTTTTTGGGTTCTTCTTAGAATTTCCATTTTTATTGGTGTGCGGTCCGGTGACCTGATCGGTGCCCGGATCGGTTTCCGACCAAATTTTTTCAAATTTTTTAAAAAAAATCTTTTTTTGGGTTCTTCTTAGAATTTCCATATTTATCGGTGTCCGGTCCGGTGACCTGATCGGTGCCCGGATCGGTTTCCGACCATTATTTTTCAAATTTTTTCAAAAATATCTTTTTTTCAATTTTCTTCCAAATTTCCATTTTTATCGGTGTCCGGACCGCTGACCGGATCGGTGCCCGGATCGGTTTCCGACCATTATTTTTCAAATTTTTTCAAGAATATCTTTTTTTCAATTTTCTTCCAAATTTCCATTTTTATCGGTGTCCGGACCGGTGACCGGATCGATGCCCCGATTGGTGCCCGGGTCGGTCCGGAGGTTGGTGTCCTTTTTTTCAAATTTTTTCAAAAAAATCTTTTTTTCAATTTTTTAGAAAATTTCCATTTTTTATCGGTGTCCGGACCGGTGACCGGATCGGTGCCCGGATCGGTTTCCGACCATTATTTTTCAAATTTTTTCAAGAATATCTTTTTTTCAATTTTCTTCCAAATTTCCATTTTTATCGGTGTCCGGACCGGTGACCGGATCGGTGCCCGGATCGGTTTCCGACCATTATTTTTCAAATTTTTTCAAAAATATCTTTTTTTCAATTTTCTTCCAAATTTCCATTTTTATCGGTGTCCGGACCGGTGACCGGATCGATGCCCGGATTGGTGCCCGGGTCGGTCCGGAGGATGGTGTCCTTTTTTTTGAACTTTTTCAAAAAAATCGTTTTTCAAACTTTTTTCAAAATTTCCATTCTCAACAGTTTCCGGACCAGTGACCAATCTGGTGCCCGGATCGGTTTCCGACCATAGTTTTTCAAATTTTTTCAAAAAAATCTTTTTTTCAATTTTTTTCAAAATTTCCATTTTTATCGGTGTCCGGACTGGTGACCGGATCGGTGCCCGGATCGGTTTCCGACCATAGTTCTTCAAATTTTTTCAAAAAAATCTTTTCTTCAATTTTTTTCAAAATTTCCATTTGTATCGGTGTCCGGACCGGTGACCGGATCGGTGCCCGGATCGGTTTCCGACCATAGTTTTTCAAATTTTTTCAAAAAAATATTTTTTTCAATTTTTGACAAAATTTCCATTTTTATCGGTGTCCGGACCGGTGACCGGATCGTTGCCCGGATCGGTTTCCGACCATAGCTTTTCAAATTTTTTCAAAAAAATCTTTTTTTCAATTTTTTTCAAAATTTCAATTTTTATCGGTGTCCGGACCGGTGACCGGATCAGTGCCCGGATCGGTTTCCGACCAAATTTTTTCAAATTTTTTCAAAAAAATCTTTTTTTGGGTTCTTCATAGAATTTCCCTTTTTATTGGTGTCCGGACCGGTGACCTGATCGGTGCCCGGATCGGTTTCCGACCAAATTTTTTCAAATTTTTTCAAAAAATACTTTTTTCGGGTTCTTCTTAGAATTTCCATTTTTATCGGTGTCCGGTCCGGTGACCGGATCGATGCCCGGATTGGTGCCCGGGTCGGTCCGGAGGTTGGTGTCCTTTTTTTTGAACTTTTTCAAAAAAATCGTTTTTCAAACTTTTTTCAAAATTTCCATTCTCAACAGTTTCCGGACCAGTGACCAATCTGGTGCCCGGATCGGTTTCCGACCATAGTTTTTCAAATTTTTTCAAAAAAATCGTTTTTCAAACTTTTTTCAAAATTTCCATTCTCAACAGTTTCCGGACCAGTGACCAATCTGGTGCCCGGATCGGTTTCCGACCATAGTTTTTCAAATTTTTTCAAGAATATCTTTTTTTCAATTTTCTTCCAAATTTCCATTTGTATCGGTGTCCGGACCGGTGACCGGATCGGTGCCCGGATCGGTTTCCGACCATTATTTTTCAAATTTTTTCAAAAAAACCTTTTTTTCAATTTTCTTCCAAATTTCCATTTTTATCGGTGTCCGGACCAGTGACCGGATCGGTGCCCGGATCGGTTTCCGACCATTATTTTTCAAATTTTTTCAAAAATATCTTTTTTTCAATTTTTTACAAAATTTCCATTTTTATCGGTGTCCGGACCGGTGACCGGATCGGTGCCCGGATCGGTTTCCGACCATTATTTTTCAAATTTTTTCAAAAATATCTTTTTTTCAATTTTCTTCCAAATTTCCATTTTTATCGGTGTCCGGACCGCTGACCGGATCGGTGCCCGGATCGGTTTCCGACCATTATTTTTCAAATTTTTTCAAAAATATCTTTTTTTCAATTTTCTTCCAAATTTCCATTTTTATCGGTGTCCGGACCGCTGACCGGATCGGTGCCCGGATCGGTTTCCGACCATTATTTTTCAAATTTTTTCAAGAATATCTTTTTTTCAATTTTCTTCCAAATTTCCATTTTTATCGGTGTCCGGACCGGTGACCGGATCGATGCCCCGATTGGTGCCCGGGTCGGTCCGGAGGTTGGTGTCCTTTTTTTCAAATTTTTTCAAAAAAATCTTTTTTTCAATTTTTTAGAAAATTTCCATTTTTTATCGGTGTCCGGACCGGTGACCGGATCGGTGCCCGGATCGGTTTCCGACCATTATTTTTCAAATTTTTTCAAGAATATCTTTTTTTCAATTTTTTTCAAAATTTCAATTTTTATCGGTGTCCGGACCGGTGACCGGATCAGTGCCCGGATCGGTTTCCGACCAAATTTTTTCAAATTTTTTCAAAAAAATCTTTTTTTGGGTTCTTCTTAGAATTTCCCTTTTTATTGGTGTCCGGACCGGTGACCTGATCGGTGCCCGGATCGGTTTCCGACCAAATTTTTTCAAATTTTTTCAAAAAATTCTTTTTTTGGGTTCTTCTTAGAATTTCCATTTTTATCGGTGTCCGGACCGGTGACCGGATCGATGCCCGGATTGGTGCCCGGGTCGGTCCGGAGGTTGGTGTCCTTTTTTTTGAACTTTTTCAAAAAAATCGTTTTTCAAACTTTTTTCAAAATTTCCATTCTCAACAGTTTCCGGACCAGTGACCAATCTGGTGCCCGGATCGGTTTCCGACCATAGTTTTTCAAATTTTTTCAAAAAAATCGTTTTTCAAACTTTTTTCAAAATTTCCATTTGTATCGGTGTCCGGACCGGTGACCGGATCGGTGCCCGGATCGGTTTCCGACCATTATTTTTCAAATTTTTTCAAAAAAACCTTTTTTTCAATTTTTTACAAAATTTCCATTTTTATCGGTGTCCGGACCGGTGACCGGATCGGTGCCCGGATCGGTTTCCGACCATTATTTTTCAAATTTTTTTCAAAAATATCTTTTTTTCAATTTTCTTCCAAATTTCCATTTTTATCGGTGTCCGGACCGGTGACCGGATCGATGCCCGGATCGGTTTCCGACCATATTTTTCCAAATTTTTTCAAAAAAATCACTTTTCCAATTTTTTTCAAAATTTCCATTTTTATTAGTGTCCGGACCGGTGACCGGATCGATGCCCGGATTGGTGCCCGGGTCGGTCCGGAGGTTGGTGTCCTTTTTTTTGAACTTTTTCAAAAAAATCGTTTTTCAAACTTTTTTTAAAATTTCCATTCTCAACAGTTTCCGGACCAGTGACCAATCTGGTGCCCGGATCGGTTTCCGACCATAGTTTTTCAAATTTTTTCAAAAAAATCTTTTTTTCAATTTTTTACAAAATTTCCATTTTTATCGGTGTCCGGACCGGTGACCGGATCGGTGCCCGGATCGGTTTCCGACCATTATTTTTCAAATTTTTTCAAAAAAATCTTTTTTTCCATTTTTTACAAAATTTCCATTTTTATCGGTGTCCGGACCGGTGACCGGATCGGTGCCCGGATCGGTTTCCGACCATTATTTTTCAAATTTTTTCAAAAATATCTTTTTTTCAATTTTCTTCCAGATTTCCATTTTTATCGGTGTCCGGACCGGTGACCGGATCGATGCCTGGATTGGTGCCCGGGTCGGTCCGGAGGTTGGTGTCCTTTTTTTTGAACTTTTTCAAAAAAATCGTTCTTCAAACTTTTTTTAAAATTTCCATTCTCAACAGTTTCCGGACCAGTGACCAATCTGGTGCCCGGATCGGTTTCCGACCATAGTTTTTCAAATTTTTTCAAAAAAATCTTTTTTTCAATTTTTTACAAAATTTCCATTTTTATCGGTGTCCGGACCGGTGACCGGATCGGTGCCCGGATCGGTTTCCGACCATTGTTTTTCAAATTTTTTCAAAAAAATCTTTTTTTCCATTTTTTACAAAATTTCCATTTTTATCGGTGTCCGGACCGGTGACCGGATCGGTGCCCGGATCGGTTTCCGACCATTATTTTTCAAATTTTTTCAAAAATATCTTTTTTTCAATTTTCTTCCAGATTTCCATTTTTATCGGTGTCCGGACCGGTGACCGGATCGATGCCTGGATTGGTGCCCGGGTCGGTCCGGAGGTTGGTGTCCTTTTTTTTGAACTTTTTCAAAAAAATCGTTTTTCAAACTTTTTTTAAAATTTCCATTGTCAACAGTTTCCGGACCAGTGACCAATCTGGTGCCCGGATCGGTTTCCGACCATAGTTTTTCAAATTTTTTCAAAAAAATCTTTTTTTCAATTTTTTACAAAATTTCCATTCTTATCGGTGTCCGGACCGGTGACCGGATCGGTGCCCGGATCGGTTTCCGATCATAGTTTTTCAAATTTTTTCAAAAAAATCTATTTTTCAATTTTTTTCAAAATTTCCATTTTTATCGGTGTCAGGACCGGTGACCGGATCGGTTTCCGACCATAGTTTTTCAAATTTTTTCAAAAAAATCTTCTTTTCAATGTTTTTCAAAATTTCAATTTTTATCGGTGTCCGGACCGGTGACCGGATCAGTGCCCGGATCGGTTTCCGACCAAATTTTTTCAAATTTTTTCAAAAAAATCTTTTTTTGGGTTCTTCTTAGAATTTCCATTTTTATTGGTGTCCGGTCCGATGACCTGATCGGTGCCCGGATCGGTTTCCGACCAAATTTTTTCAAATTTTTTCAAAAAAATCTTTTTTTGGGTTCTTCTTAGAATTTCCATATTTATCGGTGTCCGGACCGGTGACCGGATCGGTGCCCGGATCGGTTTCCGACCATTATTTTTCAAATTTTTTCAAAAATATCTTTTTTTCAATTTTCTTCCAAATTTCCATTTTTATCGGTGTCCGGACCGGTGACCGGATCGATGCCCGGATTGGTGCCCGGGTCGGTCCGGAGGTTGGTGTCCTTTTTTTTGAACTTTTTCAAAAAAATCGTTTTTCAAACTTTTTTCAAAATTTCCATTCTCAACAGTTTCCGGACCAGTGACCAATCTGGTGCCGGGATCGGTTTCCGACCATAGTTTTTCAAATTTTTTCAAAAAAATCTTTTCTTCAATTTTTTTCAAAATTTCCATTTGTATCGGTGTCCGGACCGGTGACCGGATCAGTGCCCGGATCGGTTTCCGACCATATTTTTCCAAATTTTTTCAAAAAAATCTTTTTTTCAATTTTTTTCAAAATTTCCATTTTTATCGGTGTCCGGACTGGTGACCGGATCGGTGCCCGGATCGGTTTCCGACCATAGTTTTTCAAATTTTTTCAAAAAAATCTTTTCTTCAATTTTTTTCAAAATTTCCATTTGTATCGGTGTCCGGACCGGTGACCGGATCGGTGCCCGGATCGGTTTCCAACCATTATTTTTCAAATTTTTTCAGAAAAATCTTTTTTTCGATTTTCTTCCAAATTTCCATTTTTATCGGTGTCCGGACCGGTGACCGGATCGATGCCCGGATCGGTTTCCGACCATATTTTTCCAAATTTTTTCAAAAAAATCTCTTTTCCAATTTTTTTCAAAATTTCCATTTTTATTAGTGTCCGGACCGGTGACCGGATCGATGCCCGGATTGGTGCCCGGGTCGGTCCGGAGGTTGGTGTCCTTTTTTTTGAACTTTTTAAAAATAATCGTTTTTCAAACTTTTTTTAAAATTTCCATTCTCAACAGTTTCCGGACCAGTGACCAATCTGGTGCCCGGATCGGTTTCCGACCATAGTTTTTCAAATTTTTTCAAAAAATCTTTTTTTCAATTTTTTACAAAATTTCCATTTTTATCGGTGTCCGGACCGGTGACCGGATCGGTGCCCGGATCGGTTTCCGACCATTATTTTTCAAATTTTTTCAAAAAAATCTTTTTTTCCATTTTTTACAAAATTTCCATTTTTATCGGTGTCCGGACCGGTGACCGGATCGGTGCCCGGATCGGTTTCCGACCATTATTTTTCAAATTTTTTCAAAAATATCTTTTTTTCAATTTTCTTCCAGATTTTCATTTTTATCGGTGTCCGGACCGGTGACCGGATCGATGCCTGGATTGGTGCCCGGGTCGGTCCGGAGGTTGGTGTCCTTTTTTTTGAACTTTTTCAAAAAAATCGTTTTTCAAACTTTTTTTAAAATTTCCATTCTCAACAGTTTCCGGACCAGTGACCAATCTGGTGCCCGGATCGGTTTCCGACCATAGTTTTTCAAATTTTTTCGAAAAAATCTTTTTTTCAATTTTTTACAAAAATTTCCATTCTTATCGGTGTCCGGACCGGTGACCGGATCGGTGCCCGGATCGGTTTCCGATCATAGTTTTTCAAATTTTTTCAAAAAAATCTTTTTTCAATTTTTTACAAAATTTCCATTTTTATCGGTGTCCGAACCGGTGACCGGATCGGTGCCCGGATCGGTTTCCGACCATTATTTTTCAAATTTTTTCAAAAATATCTTTTTTTCAATTTTCTTCCAGATTTCCATTTTTATCGGTGTCCGGACCGGTGACCGGATCGATGCCTGGATTGGTGCCCGGGTCGGTCCGGAGGTTGTTGTCCTTTTTTTTGAACTTTTTCAAAAAAATCGTTTTTCAAACTTTTTTCAAAATTTCCATTCTCAACAGTTTCCGGACCAGTGACCAATCTGGTGCCCGGATCGGTTTCCGACCATAGTTTTTCAAATTTTTTCAAAAAAATCTTTTTTTCAATTTTTTTCAAAATTTCCATTTTTATCGGTGTCCGGACCGGTGACCGGATCAGTGCCCGGATCGGTTTCCGACCATATTTTTCCAAATTTTTTCAAAAAAATCTTTTTTTCAATTTTTTTCAAAATTTCCATTTTTATCGGTGTCCGGACTGGTGACCGGATCGGTGCCCGGATCGGTTTCCGACCATAGTTTTTCAAATTTTTTCAAAAAAATCGTTTTTTCAATTTTTTTCAAAATTTCCATTTTTATCGGTGTCAGGACCGGTGACCGGATCGGTTTCCGACCATAGTTTTTCAAATTTTTTCAAAAAAATCTTCTTTTCAATGTTTTTCAAAATTTCAATTTTTATCGGTGTCCGGACCGGTGACCGGATCAGTGCCCGGATCGGTTTCCGACCAAATTTTTTCAAATTTTTTCAAAAAAATCTTTTTTTGGGTTCTTCTTAGAATTTCCATTTTTATTGGTGTGCGGTCCGGTGACCTGATCGGTGCCCGGATCGGTTTCCGACCAAATTTTTTCAAATTTTTTAAAAAAAATCTTTTTTTGGGTTCTTCTTAGAATTTCCATATTTATCGGTGTCCGGTCCGGTGACCTGATCGGTGCCCGGATCGGTTTCCGACCATTATTTTTCAAATTTTTTCAAAAATATCTTTTTTTCAATTTTCTTCCAAATTTCCATTTTTATCGGTGTCCGGACCGCTGACCGGATCGGTGCCCGGATCGGTTTCCGACCATTATTTTTCAAATTTTTTCAAGAATATCTTTTTTTCAATTTTCTTCCAAATTTCCATTTTTATCAATGTCCGGACCGGTGACCGGATCGATGCCCCGATTGGTGCCCGGGTCGGTCCGGAGGTTGGTGTCCTTTTTTTCAAATTTATTCAAAAAAATCTTTTTTTCAATTTTTTAGAAAATTTCCATTTTTTATCGGTGTCCGGACCGGTGACCGGATCGGTGCCCGGATCGGTTTCCGACCATTATTTTTCAAATTTTTTCAAGAATATCTTTTTTTCAATTTTCTTCCAAATTTCCATTTTTATCGGTGTCCGGACCGGTGACCGGATCGGTGCCCGGATCAGTTTCCGACCATTATTTTTCAAATTTTTTCAAAAATATCTTTTTTTCAATTTTCTTCCAAATTTCCATTTTTATCGGTGTCCGGACCGGTGACCGGATCGGTGCCCGGATCGGTTTCCGACCATTATTTTTCAAATTTTTTCAAAAAAACCTTTTTTTCAATTTTCTTCCAAATTTCCATTTTTATCGGTGTCCGGACCGGTGACCGGATCGATGCCCCGATTGGTGCCCGGGTCGGTCCGGAGGTTGGTGTCCTTTTTTTCAAATTTTTTCAAAGAAATCTTTTTTTCAATTTTTTAGAAAATTTCCATTTTTATCGGTGTCCGGACCGGTGACCGGATCGGTGCCCGGATCGGTTTCCGACCATTATTTTTCAAATTTTTTCAAAAATATCTTTTTTTCAATTTTCTTCCAAATTTCCATTTTTATCGGTGTCCGGACCGCTGACCGGATCGGTGCCCGGATCGGTTTCCGACCATTATTTTTCAAATTTTTTCAAAAATATCTTTTTTTCAATTTTCTTCCAAATTTCCATTTTTATCGGTGTCCGGACCGCTGACCGGATCGGTGCCCGGATCGGTTTCCGACCATTATTTTTCAAATTTTTTCAAGAATATCTTTTTTTCAATTTTCTTCCAAATTTCCATTTTTATCGGTGTCCGGACCGGTGACCGGATCGATGCCCCGATTGGTGCCCGGGTCGGTCCGGAGGTTGGTGTCCTTTTTTTCAAATTTTTTCAAAAAAATCTTTTTTTCAATTTTTTAGAAAATTTCCATTTTTTATCGGTGTCCGGACCGGTGAACGGATCGGTGCCCGGATCGGTTTCCGACCATTATTTTTCAAATTTTTTCAAGAATATCTTTTTTTCAATTTTCTTCCAAATTTCCATTTTTATCGGTGTCCGGACCGGTGACCGGATCGGTGCCCGGATCGGTTTCCGACCATTATTTTTCAAATTTTTTCAAAAATATCTTTTTTTCAATTTTCTTCCAAATTTCCATTTTTATCGGTGTCCGGACCGGTGACCGGATCGATGCCCGGATTGGTGCCCGGGTCGGTCCGGAGGATGGTGTCCTTTTTTTTGAACTTTTTCAAAAAAATCGTTTTTCAAACTTTTTTCAAAATTTCCATTCTCAACAGTTTCCGGACCAGTGACCAATCTGGTGCCCGGATCGGTTTCCGACCATAGTTTTTCAAATTTTTTCAAAAAAATCTTTTTTTCAATTTTTTTCAAAATTTCCATTTTTATCGGTGTCCGGACTGGTGACCGGATCGGTGCCCGGATCGGTTTCCGACCATAGTTTTTCAAATTTTTTCAAAAAAATCTTTTTTTCAATTTTTTAGAAAATTTCCATTTTTTATCGGTGTCCGGACCGGTGAACGGATCGGTGCCCGGATCGGTTTCCGACCATTATTTTTCAAATTTTTTCAAGAATATCTTTTTTTCAATTTTCTTCCAAATTTCCATTTTTATCGGTGTCCGGACCGGTGACCGGATCGGTGCCCGGATCGGTTTCCGACCATTATTTTTCAAATTTTTTCAAAAATATCTTTTTTTCAATTTTCTTCCAAATTTCCATTTTTATCGGTGTCCGGACCGGTGACCGGATCGATGCCCGGATTGGTGCCCGGGTCGGTCCGGAGGATGGTGTCCTTTTTTTTGAACTTTTTCAAAAAAATCGTTTTTCAAACTTTTTTCAAAATTTCCATTCTCAACAGTTTCCGGACCAGTGACCAATCTGGTGCCCGGATCGGTTTCCGACCATAGTTTTTCAAATTTTTTCAAAAAAATCTTTTTTTCAATTTTTTTCAAAATTTCCATTTTTATCGGTGTCCGGACTGGTGACCGGATCGGTGCCCGGATCGGTTTCCGACCATAGTTTTTCAAATTTTTTCAAAAAAATCTTTTCTTCAATTTTTTTCAAAATTTCCATTTGTATCGGTGTC
This sequence comes from Aspidiotus destructor, assembly GCA_035079395.1. Lineage (NCBI taxonomy): Eukaryota > Metazoa > Arthropoda > Insecta > Hemiptera > Diaspididae > Aspidiotus > Aspidiotus destructor. Next base: position 34,838,807 of record JAVHKZ010000018.1, on the reverse strand, counting down.
CGGACCGGTGACCGGATCGGTGCCCGGATCGGTTTCCGACCATAGTTTTTCAAATTTTTTCAAAAAAATATTTTTTTCAATTTTTGACAAAATTTCCATTTTTATCGGTGTCCGGACCGGTGACCGGATCGTTGCCCGGATCGGTTTCCGACCATAGCTTTTCAAATTTTTTCAAAAAAATCTTTTTTTCAATTTTTTTCAAAATTTCAATTTTTATCCGTGTCCGGACCGGTGACCGGATCAGTGCCCGGATCGGTTTCCGACCAAATTTTTTCAAATTTTTTCAAAAAAATCTTTTTTTGGGTTCTTCTTAGAATTTCCCTTTTTATTGGTGTCCGGACCGGTGACCTGATCGGTGCCCGGATCGGTTTCCGACCAAATTTTTTCAAATTTTTTCAAAAAATTCTTTTTTTGGGTTCTTCTTAGAATTTCCATTTTTATCGGTGTCCGGACCGGTGACCGGATCGATGCCCGGATTGGTGCCCGGGTCGGTCCGGAGGTTGGTGTCCTTTTTTTTGAACTTTTTCAAAAAAATCGTTTTTCAAACTTTTTTCAAAATTTCCATTCTCAACAGTTTCCGGACCAGTGACCAATCTGGTGCCCGGATCGGTTTCCGACCATAGTTTTTCAAATTTTTTCAAAAAAATCGTTTTTCAAACTTTTTTCAAAATTTCCATTCTCAACAGTTTCCGGACCAGTGACCAATCTGGTGCCCGGATCGGTTTCCGACCATAGTTTTTCAAATTTTTTCAAGAATATCTTTTTTTCAATTTTCTTCCAAATTTCCATTTGTATCGGTGTCCGGACCGGTGACCGGATCGGTGCCCGGATCGGTTTCCGACCATTATTTTTCAAATTTTTTCAAAAAAACCTTTTTTTCAATTTTCTTCCAAATTTCCATTTTTATCGGTGTCCGGACCGGTGACCGGATCGATGCCCCGATTGGTGCCCGGGTCGGTCCGGAGGTTGGTGTCCTTTTTTTCAAATTTTTTCAAAGAAATCTTTTTTTCAATTTTTTAGAAAATTTCCATTTTTATCGGTGTCCGGACCGGTGACCGGATCGGTGCCCGGATCGGTTTCCGACCATTATTTTTCAAATTTTTTGAAAAATATCTTTTTTTCAATTTTCTTCCAAATTTCCATTTTTATCGGTGTCCGGACCGCTGACCGGATCGATGCCCGGATTGGTGCCCAGGTCGGTCCGGAGGTTGGTGTCCTTTTTTTGAACTTTTTCAAAAAAATCGTTTTTCAAACTTTTTTCAAAATTTCCATTCTCAACAGTTTCCGGACCAGTGACCAATCTGGTGCCCGGATCGGTTTCCGACCATAGTTTTTCAAATTTTTTCAGAAAAATCTTTTTTTCAATTTTTTACAAAATTTCCATTTTTATCGGTGTCCGGACCGGTGACCGGATCGGTGCCCGGATCGGTTTCCGACCATAGTTTTTCAAATTTTTTCAGAAAAATCTATTTTTCAATTTTTTTTACAATTTCCATTTTTATCGGTGTCCGGACCGGTGACCAGATCGGTTTCCGACCATAGTTTTTCAAATTTTTTCAGAAAAATCTTTTTTTCAATTTTTTTCAAAATTCCAATTTTTATCGGTGTCCGGACCGGTGACCGGATCAGTGCCCGGATCGGTTTCCGACCAAATTTTTTCAAATTTTTTCAAAAAAATCTTTTTTTGGGTTCTTCTTAGAATTTCCATTTTTATTGGTGTCCGGACCGGTGACCTGATCGGTGCCCGGATCGGTTTCCGACCAAATTTTTTCAAATTATTTCAAAAAAATCTTTTTTTCAATTTTTTACAAAATTTTCATTTTTATCGGTGTCCGGACCGGTGACCGGATCGGTGCCCGGATCGGTTTCCGACCATTATTTTTCAAATTTTTTCGAAAATATCTTTTTTTCAATTTTCTTCCAAATTTCCATTTTTATCGGTGTCCGGACCGGTGACCGGATCGATGCCCCGATTGGTGCCCGGGTCGGTCCGGAGGTGGGTGTCCTTTTTTTCAAATTTTTTCAAAGAAATCTTGTTTTCAATTTTTTAGAAAATTACCATTTTTATCGGTGTCCGGATCGGTGACCGGATCGGTGCCCGGATCGGTTTCCGACCATTATTTTTCAAATTTTTTCAAAAATATCTTTTTTTCAATTTTCTTCCAAATTTCCATTTTTATCGGTGTCCGGACCGCTGACCGGATCGGTGCCCGGATCGGTTTCCGACCATTATTTTTCAAATTTTTTCAAAAATATCTTTTTTTCAATTTTCTTCCAAATTTCCATTTTTATCGGTGTCCGGAACGCTGACCGGATCGGTGCCCGGATCGGTTTCCGACCATTATTTTTCAAATTTTTTCAAGAATATCTTTTTTTCAATTTTCTTCCAAATTTCCATTTTTATCGGTGTCCGGACCGGTGACCGGATCGATGCCCCGATTGGTGCCCGGGTCGGTCCGGAGGTTGGTGTCCTTTTTTTCAAATTTTTTCAAAAAAATCTTTTTTTCAATTTTTTAGAAAATTTCCATTTTTTATCGGTGTCCGGACCGGTGACCGGATCGGTGCCCGGATCGGTTTCCGACCATTATTTTTCAAATTTTTTCAAGAATATCTTTTTTTCAATTTTCTTCCAAATTTCCATTTTTATCGGTGTCCGGACCGGTGACCGGATCGGTGCCCGGATCGGTTTCCGACCATTATTTTTCAAATTTTTTCAAGAATATCTTTTTTTCAATTTTCTTCCAAATTTCCATTTTTATCGGTGTCCGGACCGGTGACCGGATCGATGCCCGGATTGGTGCCCGGGTCGGTCCGGAGGATGGTGTCCTTTTTTTTGAACTTTTTCAAAAAAATCGTTTTTCAAACTTTTTTCAAAATTTCCATTCTCAACAGTTTCCGGACCAGTGACCAATCTGGTGCCCGGATCGGTTTCCGACCATAGTTTTTCAAATTTTTTCAAAAAAATCTTTTTTTCAATTTTTTTCAAAATTTCCATTTTTATCGGTGTCCGGACTGGTGACCGGATCGGTGCCCGGATCGGTTTCCGACCATAGTTTTTCAAATTTTTTCAAAAAAATCTTTTCTTCAATTTTTTTCAAAATTTCCATTTGTATCGGTGTCCGGACCGGTGACCGGATCGGTGCCCGGATCGGTTTCCGACCATAGTTTTTCAAATTTTTTCAAAAAAATATTTTTTTCAATTTTTGACAAAATTTCCATTTTTATCGGTGTCCGGACCGGTGACCGGATCGTTGCCCGGATCGGTTTCCGACCATAGCTTTTCAAATTTTTTCAAAAAAATCTTTTTTTCAATTTTTTTCAAAATTTCAATTTTTATCGGTGTCCGGACCGGTGACCGGATCAGTGCCCGGATCGGTTTCCGACCAAATTTTTTCAAATTTTTTCAAAAAAATCTTTTTTTGGGTTCTTCTTAGAATTTCCCTTTTTATTGGTGTCCGGACCGGTGACCGGATCGATGCCCGGATTGGTGCCCGGGTAGGTCCGGAGGTTGGTGTCCTTTTTTTTGAACTTTTTCAAAAAAATCGTTTTTCAAACTTTTTTCAAAATTTCCATTCTCAACAGTTTCCGGACCAGTGACCAATCTGGTGCCCGGATCGGTTTCCGACCATAGTTTTTCAAATTTTTTCAAAAAAATCGTTTTTCAAACTTTTTTCAAAATTTCCATTCTCAACAGTTTCCGGACCAGTGACCAATCTGGTGCCCGGATCGGTTTCCGACCATTATTTTTCAAATTTTTTTCAAAAATATCTTTTTTTCAATTTTCTTCCAAATTTCCATTTTTATCGGTGTCCGGACCGGTGACCGGATCGATGCCCGGATCGGTTTCCGACCATATTTTTCCAAATTTTTTCAAAAAAATCACTTTTCCAATTTTTTTCAAAATTTCCATTTTTATTAGTGTCCGGACCGGTGACCGGATCGATGCCCGGATTGGTGCCCGGGTCGGTCCGGAGGTTGGTGTCCTTTTTTTTGAACTTTTTCAAAAAAATCGTTTTTCAAACTTTTTTTAAAATTTCCATTCTCAACAGTTTCCGGACCAGTGACCAATCTGGTGCCCGGATCGGTTTCCGACCATAGTTTTTCAAATTTTTTCAAAAAAATCTTTTTTTCAATTTTTTACAAAATTTCCATTTTTATCGGTGTCCGGACCGGTGACCGGATCGGTGCCCGGATCGGTTTCCGACCATTATTTTTCAAATTTTTTCAAAAAAATCTTTTTTTCCATTTTTTACAAAATTTCCATTTTTATCGGTGTCCGGACCGGTGACCGGATCGGTGCCCGGATCGGTTTCCGACCATTATTTTTCAAATTTTTTCAAAAATATCTTTTTTTCAATTTTCTTCCAGATTTCCATTTTTATCGGTGTCCGGACCGGTGACCGGATCGATGCCTGGATTGGTGCCCGGGTCGGTCCGGAGGTTGGTGTCCTTTTTTTTGAACTTTTTCAAAAAAATCGTTCTTCAAACTTTTTTTAAAATTTCCATTCTCAACAGTTTCCGGACCAGTGACCAATCTGGTGCCCGGATCGGTTTCCGACCATAGTTTTTCAAATTTTTTCAAAAAAATCTTTTTTTCAATTTTTTACAAAATTTCCATTTTTATCGGTGTCCGGACCGGTGACCGGATCGGTGCCCGGATCGGTTTCCGACCATTGTTTTTCAAATTTTTTCAAAAAAATCTTTTTTTCCATTTTTTACAAAATTTCCATTTTTATCGGTGTCCGGACCGGTGACCGGATCGGTGCCCGGATCGGTTTCCGACCATTATTTTTCAAATTTTTTCAAAAATATCTTTTTTTCAATTTTCTTCCAGATTTCCATTTTTATCGGTGTCCGGACCGGTGACCGGATCGATGCCTGGATTGGTGCCCGGGTCGGTCCGGAGGTTGGTGTCCTTTTTTTTGAACTTTTTCAAAAAAATCGTTTTTCAAACTTTTTTTAAAATTTCCATTGTCAACAGTTTCCGGACCAGTGACCAATCTGGTGCCCGGATCGGTTTCCGACCATAGTTTTTCAAATTTTTTCAAAAAAATCTTTTTTTCAATTTTTTACAAAATTTCCATTCTTATCGGTGTCCGGACCGGTGACCGGATCGGTGCCCGGATCGGTTTCCGATCATAGTTTTTCAAATTTTTTCAAAAAAATCTATTTTTCAATTTTTTTCAAAATTTCCATTTTTATCGGTGTCAGGACCGGTGACCGGATCGGTTTCCGACCATAGTTTTTCAAATTTTTTCAAAAAAATCTTCTTTTCAATGTTTTTCAAAATTTCAATTTTTATCGGTGTCCGGACCGGTGACCGGATCAGTGCCCGGATCGGTTTCCGACCAAATTTTTTCAAATTTTTTCAAAAAAATCTTTTTTTGGGTTCTTCTTAGAATTTCCATTTTTATTGGTGTCCGGTCCGATGACCTGATCGGTGCCCGGATCGGTTTCCGACCAAATTTTTTCAAATTTTTTCAAAAAAATCTTTTTTTGGGTTCTTCTTAGAATTTCCATATTTATCGGTGTCCGGACCGGTGACCGGATCGGTGCCCGGATCGGTTTCCGACCATTATTTTTCAAATTTTTTCAAAAATATCTTTTTTTCAATTTTCTTCCAAATTTCCATTTTTATCGGTGTCCGGACCGGTGACCGGATCGATGCCCGGATTGGTGCCCGGGTCGGTCCGGAGGTTGGTGTCCTTTTTTTTGAACTTTTTCAAAAAAATCGTTTTTCAAACTTTTTTCAAAATTTCCATTCTCAACAGTTTCCGGACCAGTGACCAATCTGGTGCCGGGATCGGTTTCCGACCATAGTTTTTCAAATTTTTTCAAAAAAATCTTTTCTTCAATTTTTTTCAAAATTTCCATTTGTATCGGTGTCCGGACCGGTGACCGGATCAGTGCCCGGATCGGTTTCCGACCATATTTTTCCAAATTTTTTCAAAAAAATCTTTTTTTCAATTTTTTTCAAAATTTCCATTTTTATCGGTGTCCGGACTGGTGACCGGATCGGTGCCCGGATCGGTTTCCGACCATAGTTTTTCAAATTTTTTCAAAAAAATCTTTTCTTCAATTTTTTTCAAAATTTCCATTTGTATCGGTGTCCGGACCGGTGACCGGATCGGTGCCCGGATCGGTTTCCAACCATTATTTTTCAAATTTTTTCAGAAAAATCTTTTTTTCGATTTTCTTCCAAATTTCCATTTTTATCGGTGTCCGGACCGGTGACCGGATCGATGCCCGGATCGGTTTCCGACCATATTTTTCCAAATTTTTTCAAAAAAATCTCTTTTCCAATTTTTTTCAAAATTTCCATTTTTATTAGTGTCCGGACCGGTGACCGGATCGATGCCCGGATTGGTGCCCGGGTCGGTCCGGAGGTTGGTGTCCTTTTTTTTGAACTTTTTAAAAATAATCGTTTTTCAAACTTTTTTTAAAATTTCCATTCTCAACAGTTTCCGGACCAGTGACCAATCTGGTGCCCGGATCGGTTTCCGACCATAGTTTTTCAAATTTTTTCAAAAAATCTTTTTTTCAATTTTTTACAAAATTTCCATTTTTATCGGTGTCCGGACCGGTGACCGGATCGGTGCCCGGATCGGTTTCCGACCATTATTTTTCAAATTTTTTCAAAAAAATCTTTTTTTCCATTTTTTACAAAATTTCCATTTTTATCGGTGTCCGGACCGGTGACCGGATCGGTGCCCGGATCGGTTTCCGACCATTATTTTTCAAATTTTTTCAAAAATATCTTTTTTTCAATTTTCTTCCAGATTTTCATTTTTATCGGTGTCCGGACCGGTGACCGGATCGATGCCTGGATTGGTGCCCGGGTCGGTCCGGAGGTTGGTGTCCTTTTTTTTGAACTTTTTCAAAAAAATCGTTTTTCAAACTTTTTTTAAAATTTCCATTCTCAACAGTTTCCGGACCAGTGACCAATCTGGTGCCCGGATCGGTTTCCGACCATAGTTTTTCAAATTTTTTCAAAAAAATCTTTTTTTCAATTTTTTTCAAAATTTCCATTTTTATCGGTGTCCGGACCGGTGACCGGATCAGTGCCCGGATCGGTTTCCGACCATATTTTTCCAAATTTTTTCAAAAAAATCTTTTTTTCAATTTTTTTCAAAATTTCCATTTTTATCGGTGTCCGGACTGGTGACCGGATCGGTGCCCGGATCGGTTTCCGACCATAGTTTTTCAAATTTTTTCAAAAAAATCGTTTTTTCAATTTTTTTCAAAATTTCCATTTTTATCGGTGTCAGGACCGGTGACCGGATCGGTTTCCGACCATAGTTTTTCAAATTTTTTCAAAAAAATCTTCTTTTCAATGTTTTTCAAAATTTCAATTTTTATCGGTGTCCGGACCGGTGACCGGATCAGTGCCCGGATCGGTTTCCGACCAAATTTTTTCAAATTTTTTCAAAAAAATCTTTTTTTGGGTTCTTCTTAGAATTTCCATTTTTATTGGTGTGCGGTCCGGTGACCTGATCGGTGCCCGGATCGGTTTCCGACCAAATTTTTTCAAATTTTTTAAAAAAAATCTTTTTTTGGGTTCTTCTTAGAATTTCCATATTTATCGGTGTCCGGTCCGGTGACCTGATCGGTGCCCGGATCGGTTTCCGACCATTATTTTTCAAATTTTTTCAAAAATATCTTTTTTTCAATTTTCTTCCAAATTTCCATTTTTATCGGTGTCCGGACCGCTGACCGGATCGGTGCCCGGATCGGTTTCCGACCATTATTTTTCAAATTTTTTCAAGAATATCTTTTTTTCAATTTTCTTCCAAATTTCCATTTTTATCAATGTCCGGACCGGTGACCGGATCGATGCCCCGATTGGTGCCCGGGTCGGTCCGGAGGTTGGTGTCCTTTTTTTCAAATTTTTTCAAAAAAATCTTTTTTTCAATTTTTTAGAAAATTTCCATTTTTTATCGGTGTCCGGACCGGTGACCGGATCGGTGCCCGGATCGGTTTCCGACCATTATTTTTCAAATTTTTTCAAGAATATCTTTTTTTCAATTTTCTTCCAAATTTCCATTTTTATCGGTGTCCGGACCGGTGACCGGATCGGTGCCCGGATCAGTTTCCGACCATTATTTTTCAAATTTTTTCAAGAATATCTTTTTTTCAATTTTCTTCCAAATTTCCATTTTTATCGGTGTCCGGACCGGTGACCGGATCGGTGCCCGGATCAGTTTCCGACCATTATTTTTCAAATTTTTTCAAAAATATCTTTTTTTCAATTTTCTTCCAAATTTCCATTTTTATCGGTGTCCGGACCGGTGACCGGATCGATGCCCGGATTGGTGCCCGGGTCGGTCCGGAGGATGGTGTCCTTTTTTTTGAACTTTTTCAAAAAAATCGTTTTTCAAACTTTTTTCAAAATTTCCATTCTCAACAGTTTCCGGACCAGTGACCAATCTGGTGCCCGGATCGGTTTCCGACCATAGTTTTTCAAATTTTTTCAAAAAAATCTTTTTTTCAATTTTTTTCAAAATTTCCATTTTTATCGGTGTCCGGACTGGTGACCGGATCGGTGCCCGGATCGGTTTCCGACCATAGTTTTTCAAATTTTTTCAAAAAAATCTTTTCTTCAATTTTTTTCAAAATTTCCATTTGTATCGGTGTCCGGACCGGTGACCGGATCGGTGCCCGGATCGGTTTCCGACCATAGTTTTTCAAATTTTTTCAAAAAAATATTTTTTTCAATTTTTGACAAAATTTCCATTTTTATCGGTGTCCGGACCGGTGACCGGATCGGTGCCCGGATCGGTTTCCGACCATAGTTTTTCAAATTTTTTCAAAATATCTTTTTTTCAATTTTTTTCAGAATTTCCATTTTTATCGGTGTCCGGACCGGTGACCGGATCGATGCCCGGATTGGTGCCCGGATCGGTCCGGAGGTTGGTGACATTTTTTTTTCAAATTCTTTCAAAAAATCTTTTTTTCAATTTTTTCAAAATTTCCATTTTTATTGGTGTCCGGACCGGTGACCGGATCGGTGCCCGGATCGGTTTCCGACCATAGTTTTTCAAATTTTTTCAAAAAAATCTTTTCTTCAATTTTTTTCAAAATTTCCATTTGTATCGGTGTCCGGACCGGTGACCGGATCGGTGCCCGGATCGGTTTCCGACCATTATTTTTCAAATTTTTTCAAAAAAACCTTTTTTTCAATTTTCTTCCAAATTTCCATTTTTATCGGTGTCCGGACCGGTGACCGGATCGATGCCCCGATTGGTGCCCGGGTCGGTCCGGAGGTTGGTGTCCTTTTTTTCAAATTTTTTCAAAGAAATCTTTTTTTCAATTTTTTAGAAAATTTTATTTTTATCGGTGTCCGGACCGGTGACCGGATCGGTGCCCGGATCGGTTTCCGACCATTATTTTTCAAATTTTTTCAAAAATATCTTTTTTTCAATTTTCTTCCAAATTTCCATTTTTATCGGTGTCCGGACCGCTGACCGGATCGGTGCCCGGATCGGTTTCCGACCATTATTTTTCAAATTTTTTCAAGAATATCTTTTTTTCAATTTTCTTCCAAATTTCCATTTTTATCGGTGTCCGGACCGGTGACCGGATCGATGCCCCGATTGGTGCCCGGGTCGGTCCGGAGGTTGGTGTCCTTTTTTTCAAATTTTTTCAAAAAAATCTTTTTTTCAATTTTTTAGAAAATTTCCATTTTTTATCGGTGTCCGGACCGGTGAACGGATCGGTGCCCGGATCGGTTTCCGACCATTATTTTTCAAATTTTTTCAAGAATATCTTTTTTTCAATTTTCTTCCAAATTTCCATTTTTATCGGTGTCCGGACCGGTGACCGGATCGGTGCCCGGATCGGTTTCCGACCATTATTTTTCAAATTTTTTCAAAAATATCTTTTTTTCAATTTTCTTCCAAATTTCCATTTTTATCGGTGTCCGGACCGGTGACCGGATCGATGCCCGGATTGGTGCCCGGGTCGGTCCGGAGGATGGTGTCCTTTTTTTTGAACTTTTTCAAAAAAATCGTTTTTCAAACTTTTTTCAAAATTTCCATTCTCAACAGTTTCCGGACCAGTGACCAATCTGGTGCCCGGATCGGTTTCCGACCATAGTTTTTCAAATTTTTTCAAAAAAATCTTTTTTTCAATTTTTTTCAAAATTTCCATTTTTATCGGTGTCCGGACTGGTGACCGGATCGGTGCCCGGATCGGTTTCCGACCATAGTTTTTCAAATTTTTTCAAAAAAATCTTTTCTTCAATTTTTTTCAAAATTTCCATTTGTATCGGTGTCCGGACCGGTGACCGGATCGGTGCCCGGATCGGTTTCCGACCATAGTTTTTCAAATTTTTTCAAAAAAATATTTTTTTCAATTTTTGACAAAATTTCCATTTTTATCGGTGTCCGGACCGGTGACCGGATCGTTGCCCGGATCGGTTTCCGACCATAGCTTTTCAAATTTTTTCAAAAAAATCTTTTTTTCAATTTTTTTCAAAATTTCAATTTTTATCCGTGTCCGGACCGGTGACCGGATCAGTGCCCGGATCGGTTTCCGACCAAATTTTTTCAAATTTTTTCAAAAAAATCTTTTTTTGGGTTCTTCTTAGAATTTCCCTTTTTATTGGTGTCCGGACCGGTGACCTGATCGGTGCCCGGATCGGTTTCCGACCAAATTTTTTCAAATTTTTTCAAAAAATTCTTTTTTTGGGTTCTTCTTAGAATTTCCATTTTTATCGGTGTCCGGACCGGTGACCGGATCGATGCCCGGATTGGTGCCCGGGTCGGTCCGGAGGTTGGTGTCCTTTTTTTTGAACTTTTTCAAAAAAATCGTTTTTCAAACTTTTTTCAAAATTTCCATTCTCAACAGTTTCCGGACCAGTGACCAATCTGGTGCCCGGATCGGTTTCCGACCATAGTTTTTCAAATTTTTTCAAAAAAATCGTTTTTCAAACTTTTTTCAAAATTTCCATTCTCAACAGTTTCCGGACCAGTGACCAATCTGGTGCCCGGATCGGTTTCCGACCATAGTTTTTCAAATTTTTTCAAGAATATCTTTTTTTCAATTTTCTTCCAAATTTCCATTTGTATCGGTGTCCGGACCGGTGACCGGATCGGTGCCCGGATCGGTTTCCGACCATTATTTTTCAAATTTTTTCAAAAAAACCTTTTTTTCAATTTTCTTCCAAATTTCCATTTTTATCGGTGTCCGGACCGGTGACCGGATCGATGCCCCGATTGGTGCCCGGGTCGGTCCGGAGGTTGGTGTCCTTTTTTTCAAATTTTATCAAAGAAATCTTTTTTTCAATTTTTTAGAAAATTTCCATTTTTATCGGTGTCCGGACCGGTGACCGGATCGGTGCCCGGATCGGTTTCCGACCATTATTTTTCAAATTTTTTGAAAAATATCTTTTTTTCAATTTTCTTCCAAATTTCCATTTTTATCGGTGTCCGGACCGCTGACCGGATCGATGCCCGGATTGGTGCCCAGGTCGGTCCGGAGGTTGGTGTCCTTTTTTTGAACTTTTTCAAAAAAATCGTTTTTCAAACTTTTTTCAAAATTTCCATTCTCAACAGTTTCCGGACCAGTGACCAATCTGGTGCCCGGATCGGTTTCCGACCATAGTTTTTCAAATTTTTTCAGAAAAATCTTTTTTTCAATTTTTTACAAAATTTCCATTTTTATCGGTGTCCGGACCGGTGACCGGATCGGTGCCCGGATCGGTTTCCGACCATAGTTTTTCAAATTTTTTCAGAAAAATCTATTTTTCAATTTTTTTTACAATTTCCATTTTTATCGGTGTCCGGACCGGTGACCAGATCGGTTTCCGACCATAGTTTTTCAAATTTTTTCAGAAAAATCTTTTTTTCAATTTTTTTCAAAATTCCAATTTTTATCGGTATCCGGACCGGTGACCGGATCAGTGCCCGGATCGGTTTCCGACCAAATTTTTTCAAATTTTTTCAAAAAAATCTTTTTTTGGGTTCTTCTTAGAATTTCCATTTTTATTGGTGTCCGGACCGGTGACCTGATCGGTGCCCGGATCGGTTTCCGACCAAATTTTTTCAAATTATTTCAAAAAAATCTTTTTTTCAATTTTTTACAAAATTTTCATTTTTATCGGTGTCCGGACCGGTGACCGGATCGGTGCCCGGATCGGTTTCCGACCATTATTTTTCAAATTTTTTCGAAAATATCTTTTTTTCAATTTTCTTCCAAATTTCCATTTTTATCGGTGTCCGGACCGGTGACCGGATCGATGCCCCGATTGGTGCCCGGGTCGGTCCGGAGGTTGGTGTCCTTTTTTTCAAATTTTTTCAAAGAAATCTTGTTTTCAATTTTTTAGAAAATTACCATTTTTATCGGTGTCCGGATCGGTGACCGGATCGGTGCCCGGATCGGTTTCCGACCATTATTTTTCAAATTTTTTCAAAAATATCTTTTTTTCAATTTTCTTCCAAATTTCCATTTTTATCGGTGTCCGGACCGCTGACCGGATCGGTGCCCGGATCGGTTTCCGACCATTATTTTTCAAATTTTTTCAAAAATATCTTTTTTTCAATTTTCTTCCAAATTTCCATTTTTATCGGTGTCCGGAACGCTGACCGGATCGGTGCCCGGATCGGTTTCCGACCATTATTTTTCAAATTTTTTCAAGAATATCTTTTTTTCAATTTTCTTCCAAATTTCCATTTTTATCGGTGTCCGGACCGGTGACCGGATCGATGCCCCGATTGGTGCCCGGGTCGGTCCGGAGGTTGGTGTCCTTTTTTTCAAATTTTTTCAAAAAAATCTTTTTTTCAATTTTTTAGAAAATTTCCATTTTTTATCGGTGTCCGGACCGGTGACCGGATCGGTGCCCGGATCGGTTTCCGACCATTATTTTTCAAATTTTTTCAAGAATATCTTTTTTTCAATTTTCTTCCAAATTTCCATTTTTATCGGTGTCCGGACCGGTGACCGGATCGGTGCCCGGATCGGTTTCCGACCATTATTTTTCAAATTTTTTCAAGAATATCTTTTTTTCAATTTTCTTCCAAATTTCCATTTTTATCGGTGTCCGGACCGGTGACCGGATCGATGCCCGGATTGGTGCCCGGGTCGGTCCGGAGGATGGTGTCCTTTTTTTTGAACTTTTTCAAAAAAATCGTTTTTCAAACTTTTTTCAAAATTTCCATTCTCAACAGTTTCCGGACCAGTGACCAATCTGGTGCCCGGATCGGTTTCCGACCATAGTTTTTCAAATTTTTTCAAAAAAATCTTTTTTTCAATTTTTTTCAAAATTTCCATTTTTATCGGTGTCCGGACTGGTGACCGGATCGGTGCCCGGATCGGTTTCCGACCATAGTTTTTCAAATTTTTTCAAAAAAATCTTTTCTTCAATTTTTTTCAAAATTTCCATTTGTATCGGTGTCCGGACCGGTGACCGGATCGGTGCCCGGATCGGTTTCCGACCATAGTTTTTCAAATTTTTTCGAAAAAATATTTTTTTCAATTTTTGACAAAATTTCCATTTTTATCGGTGTCCGGACCGGTGACCGGATCGTTGCCCGGATCGGTTTCCGACCATAGCTTTTCAAATTTTTTCAAAAAAATCTTTTTTTCAATTTTTTTCAAAATTTCAATTTTTATCGGTGTCCGGACCGGTGACCGGATCAGTGCCCGGATCGGTTTCCGACCAAATTTTTTCAAATTTTTTCAAAAAAATCTTTTTTTGGGTTCTTCTTAGAATTTCCCTTTTTATTGGTGTCCGGACCGGTGACCGGATCGATGCCCGGATTGGTGCCCGGGTAGGTCCGGAGGTTGGTGTCCTTTTTTTTGAACTTTTTCAAAAAAATCGTTTTTCAAACTTTTTTCAAAATTTCCATTCTCAACAGTTTCCGGACCAGTGACCAATCTGGTGCCCGGATCGGTTTCCGACCATAGTTTTTCAAATTTTTTCAAAAAAATCGTTTTTCAAACTTTTTTCAAAATTTCCATTCTCAACAGTTTCCGGACCAGTGACCAATCTGGTGCCCGGATCGGTTTCCGACCATAAATTTTCAAATTTTTTCAAGAATATCTTTTTTTCAATTTTCTTCCAAATTTCCATTTGTATCGGTGTCCGGACCGGTGACCGGATCGGTGCCCGGATCGGTTTCCGACCATTATTTTTCAAATTTTTTCAAAAAAACCTTTTTTTCAATTTTCTTCCAAATTTCCATTTTTATCGGTGTCCGGACCAGTGACCGGATCGGTGCCCGGATCGGTTTCCGACCATTATTTTTCAAATTTTTTCAAAAATATCTTTTTTTCAATTTTTTACAAAATTTCCATTTTTATCGGTGTCCGGACCGGTGACCGGATCGGTGCCCGGATCGGTTTCCGACCATTATTTTTCAAATTTTTTCAAAAATATCTTTTTTTCAATTTTCTTCCAAATTTCCATTTTTATCGGTGTCCGGACCGGTGACCGGATCGATGCCCGGATCGGTTTCCGACCATATTTTTCCAAATTTTTTCAAAAAAATCTCTTTTCCAATTTTTTTCAAAATTTCCATTTTTATTAGTGTCCGGACCGGTGACCGGATCGATGCCCGGATTGGTGCCCGGGTCGGTCCGGAGGTTGGTGTCCTTTTTTTTGAACTTTTTCAAAAAAATCGTTTTTCAAACTTTTTTTAAAATTTCCATTCTCAACAGTTTCCGGACCAGTGACCAATCTGGTGCCCGGATCGGTTTCCGACCATAGTTTTTCAAATTTTTTCAAAAAAATCTTTTTTTCAATTTTTTACAAAATTTCCATTTTTATCGGTGTCCGGACCGGTGACCGGATCGGTGCCCGGATCGGTTTCCGACCATTATTTTTCAAATTTTTTCAAAAAAATCTTTTTTTCCATTTTTATCGGTGTCCGGACCGGTGACCGGATCGGTGCCCGGATCGGTTTCCGACCATTATTTTTCAAATTTTTTCAAAAATATCTTTTTTTCAATTTTCTTCCAGATTTCCATTTTTATCGGTGTCCGGACCGGTGACCGGATCGATGCCTGGATTGGTGCCCGGGTCGGTCCGGAGGTTGGTGTCCTTTTTTTTGAACTTTTTCAAAAAAATCGTTTTTCAAACTTTTTTTAAAATTTCCATTCTCAACAGTTTCCGGACCAGTGACCAATCTGGTGCCCGGATCGGTTTCCGACCATAGTTTTTCAAATTTTTTCAAAAAAATCTTTTTTTCAATTTTTTACAAAATTTCCATTCTTATCGGTGTCCGGACCGGTGACCGGATCGGTGCCCGGATCGGTTTCCGATCATAGTTTTTCAAATTTTTTCAAAAAAATCTATTTTTCAATTTTTTTCAAAATTTCCATTTTTATCGGTGTCAGGACCGGTGACCGGATCGGTTTCCGACCATAGTTTTTCAAATTTTTTCAAAAAAATCTTCTTTTCAATGTTTTTCAAAATTTCAATTTTTATCGGTGTCCGGACCGGTGACCGGATCAGTGCCCGGATCGGTTTCCGACCAAATTTTTTCAAATTTTTTCAAAAAAATCTTTTTTTGGGTTCTTCTTAGAATTTCCATATTTATCGGTGTCCGGACCGGTGACCGGATCGGTGCCCGGATCGGTTTCCGACCATTATTTTTCAAATTTTTTCAAAAATATCTTTTTTTCAATTTTCTTCCAAATTTCCATTTTTATCGGTGTCCGGACCGGTGACCGGATCGATGCCCGGATTGGTGCCCGGGTCGGTCCGGAGGTTGGTGTCCTTTTTTTTGAACTTTTTCAAAAAAATCGTTTTTCAAACTTTTTTCAAAATTTCCATTCTCAACAGTTTCCGGACCAGTGACCAATCTGGTGCCGGGATCGGTTTCCGACCATAGTTTTTCAAATTTTTTCAAAAAAATCTTTTCTTCAATTTTTTTCAAAATCTCCATTTGTATCGGTGTCCGGACCGGTGACCGGATCAGTGCCCGGATCGGTTTCCGACCATATTTTTCCAAATTTTTTCAAAAAAATCTTTTTTTCAATTTTTTTCAAAATTTCCATTTTTATCGGTGTCCGGACTGGTGACCGGATCGGTGCCCGGATCGGTTTCCGACCATAGTTTTTCAAATTTTTTCAAAAAAATCTTTTCTTCAATTTTTTTCAAAATTTCCATTTGTATCGGTGTCCGGACCGGTGACCGGATCGGTGCCCGGATCGGTTTCCAACCATTATTTTTCAAATTTTTTCAAAAAAATCTTTTCTTCAATTTTTTTCAAAATTTCCATTTGTATCGGTGTCCGGACCGGTGACCGGATCGGTGCCCGGATCGGTTTCCGACCATAGTTTTTCAAATTTTTTCAAAAAAATATTTTTTTCAATTTTTGACAAAATTTCCATTTGTATCGGTGTCCGGACCGGTGACCGGATCGGTGCCCGGATCGGTTTCCGACCATAGTTTTTCAAATTTTTTCAAAAAAATCGTTTTTCAAACTTTTTTCAAAATTTCCATTCTCAACAGTTTCCGGACCAGTGACCAATCTGGTGCCCGGATCGGTTTCCGACCATAGTTTTTCAAATTTTTTCAAGAATATCTTTTTTTCAATTTTCTTCCAAATTTCCATTTGTATCGGTGTCCGGACCGGTGACCGGATCGGTGCCCGGATCGGTTTCCGACCATTATTTTTCAAATTTTTTCAAAAAAACCTTTTTTTCAATTTTCTTCCAAATTTCCATTTTTATCGGTGTCCGGACCAGTGACCGGATCGGTGCCCGGATCGGTTTCCGACCATTATTTTTCAAATTTTTTCAAAAATATCTTTTTTTCAATTTTTTACAAAATTTCCATTTTTATCGGTGTCCGGACCGGTGACCGGATCGGTGCCCGGATCGGTTTCCGACCATTATTTTTCAAATTTTTTCAAAAATATCTTTTTTTCAATTTTCTTCCAAATTTCCATTTTTATCGGTGTCCGGACCGGTGACCGGATCGATGCCCGGATCGGTTTCCGACCATATTTTTCCAAATTTTTTCAAAAAAATCTCTTTTCCAATTTTTTTCAAAATTTCCATTTTTATTAGTGTCCGGACCGGTGACCGGATCGATGCCCGGATTGGTGCCCGGGTCGGTCCGGAGGTTGGTGTCCTTTTTTTTGAACTTTTTCAAAAAAATCGTTTTTCAAACTTTTTTTAAAATTTCCATTCTCAACAGTTTCCGGACCAGTGACCAATCTGGTGCCCGGATCGGTTTCCGACCATAGTTTTTCAAATTTTTTCAAAAAAATCTTTTTTTCAATTTTTTACAAAATTTCCATTTTTATCGGTGTCCGGACCGGTGACCGGATCGGTGCCCGGATCGGTTTCCGACCATTATTTTTCAAATTTTTTCAAAAAAATCTTTTTTTCCATTTTTATCGGTGTCCGGACCGGTGACCGGATCGGTGCCCGGATCGGTTTCCGACCATTATTTTTCAAATTTTTTCAAAAATATCTTTTTTTCAATTTTCTTCCAGATTTCCATTTTTATCGGTGTCCGGACCGGTGACCGGATCGATGCCTGGATTGGTGCCCGGGTCGGTCCGGAGGTTGGTGTCCTTTTTTTTGAACTTTTTCAAAAAAATCGTTTTTCAAACTTTTTTTAAAATTTCCATTCTCAACAGTTTCCGGACCAGTGACCAATCTGGTGCCCGGATCGGTTTCCGACCATAGTTTTTCAAATTTTTTCAAAAAAATCTTTTTTTCAATTTTTTACAAAATTTCCATTCTTATCGGTGTCCGGACCGGTGACCGGATCGGTGCCCGGATCGGTTTCCGATCATAGTTTTTCAAATTTTTTCAAAAAAATCTATTTTTCAATTTTTTTCAAAATTTCCATTTTTATCGGTGTCAGGACCGGTGACCGGATCGGTTTCCGACCATAGTTTTTCAAATTTTTTCAAAAAAATCTTCTTTTCAATGTTTTTCAAAATTTCAATTTTTATCGGTGTCCGGACCGGTGACCGGATCAGTGCCCGGATCGGTTTCCGACCAAATTTTTTCAAATTTTTTCAAAAAAATCTTTTTTTGGGTTCTTCTTAGAATTTCCATATTTATCGGTGTCCGGACCGGTGACCGGATCGGTGCCCGGATCGGTTTCCGACCATTATTTTTCAAATTTTTTCAAAAATATCTTTTTTTCAATTTTCTTCCAAATTTCCATTTTTATCGGTGTCCGGACCGGTGACCGGATCGATGCCCGGATTGGTGCCCGGGTCGGTCCGGAGGTTGGTGTCCTTTTTTTTGAACTTTTTCAAAAAAATCGTTTTTCAAACTTTTTTCAAAATTTCCATTCTCAACAGTTTCCGGACCAGTGACCAATCTGGTGCCGGGATCGGTTTCCGACCATAGTTTTTCAAATTTTTTCAAAAAAATCTTTTCTTCAATTTTTTTCAAAATCTCCATTTGTATCGGTGTCCGGACCGGTGACCGGATCAGTGCCCGGATCGGTTTCCGACCATAGTTTTTCAAATTTTTTCAAAAAAATCTTTTCTTCAATTTTTTTCAAAATTTCCATTTGTATCGGTGTCCGGACCGGTGACCGGATCGGTGCCCGGATCGGTTTCCAACCATTATTTTTCAAATTTTTTCAAAAAAATCTTTTTTTCGATTTTCTTCCAAATTTCCATTTTTATCGGTGTCCGGACCGGTGACCGGATCGATGCCCGGATCGGTTTCCGACCATATTTTTCCAAATTTTTTCAAAAAAATCTCTTTTCCAATTTTTTTCAAAATTTCCATTTTTATTAGTGTCCGGACCGGTGACCGGATCGATGCCCGGATTGGTGCCCGGGTCGGTCCGGAGGTTGGTGTCCTTTTTTTTGAACTTTTTCAAAAAAATCGTTTTTCAAACTTTTTTTAAAATTTCCATTCTCAACAGTTTCCGGACCAGTGACCAATCTGGTGCCCGGATCGGTTTCCGACCATAGTTTTTCAAATTTTTTCAAAAAAATCTTTTTTTCAATTTTTTACAAAATTTCCATTTTTATCGGTGTCCGGACCGGTGACCGGATCGGTGCCCGGATCGGTTTCCGACCATAGTTTTTCAAATTTTTTCAAAAAAATCTCTTTTCCAATTTTTTTCAAAATTTCCATTTTTATTAGTGTCCGGACCGGTGACCGGATCGGTGCCCGGATCGGTCCAGAGGTTGGTGTCTTTTTTTTTCAAATTTTTTCAAAAAAATCTCTTTTTCAATTTTTTTCAAAATTTCCATTTGTATCGGTGTCCGGACCGGTGACTGGATCGGTGCCCGGATCAGTTTCCGACCATAGTTTTTCAAATTTTTTCAAAAAAATCTCTTTTCCAATTTTTTTCAAAATTTCCATTTTTATCGGTGTCCGGACCGGTGACCGGATCGGTGCCCGGATCGGTTTCCGACCATAGTTTTTCAAATTTTTTCAAAAAAATCTTTTTTTCAATTTTTTTCACAATTTCAACTTTTATCGGTGTCCGGACCGGTGACCGGATCAGTGCCCGGATCGGTTTCCGACCATAGTTTTTCAAATTTTTTCAAAAAAATCTTTTTTTCAATTTTCTTCCAAATTTCCATTTTTATCTGTGTCCGGACCGGTGACCGGATCGATGCCCGGATTGGTGCCCGGGTCGGTCCGGAGGTTGGTGTCCTTTTTTTTTTCAAATTTTTTCAAAAAAATCTTTTTTCAATTTTTTACAAAATTTCCATTTTTATCGGTGTCCGGACTGGTGACCGGATCGGTGCCCGGATCGGTTTCCGACCATAGTTTTTCAAATTTTTTCAAAAAAATCTTTTTTTCAATTTACTACCAAATTTCCATTTTTTTCGGTGTCCGGACCGGTGACCGGATCGATGCCCGGATCGGTTTCCGACCATATTTTTCCAAATTTTTTCAAAAAAATCTCTTTTCCAATTTTTTTCAAAATTTCCATTTTTATTAGTGTCCGGACCGGTGACCGGATCGGTGCCCGGATCGGTCCAGAGGTTGGTGTCTTTTTTTTTCAAATTTTTTCAAAAAAATCTCTTTTTCAATTTTTTTCAAAATTTCCATTTTTATCGGTGTCCGGACCGGTGACCGGATCGGTGCCCGGATCGGTTTCCGACCATAGTTTTTCAAATTTTTTCAAAAAAATCTTTTTTTCGATTTTTTTCACAATTTCAACTTTTATCGGTGTCCGGACCGGTGACCGGATCGGTGCCCGGATCGGTTTCCGACCATAGTTTTTCAAATTTTTTCAAAAAAATCTCTTTTCCAATTTTTTTCAAAATTTCCATTTTTATCGGTGTCCGGACCGGTGACCGGATCGGTGCCCGGATCGGTTTCCGACCATATTTTTCCAAATTTTTTCAAAAAAATCTCTTTTCCAATTTTTTTCAAAATTTCCATTTTTATTAGTGTCCGGACCGGTGACCGGATCGGTGCCCGGATCGGTTTCCGACCATACTTTTTCAAATTTTTTCAAAAAAATCTTTTTTTCAATTATTTTCACAATTTCAACTATTATCGGTGTCCGGACCGGTGACCGGATCAGTGCCCGGATCGGTCCAGAGGTTGGTGTCTTTTTTTTTCAAATTTTTTCAAAAAAATCTCTTTTTCAATTTTTTTCAAAATTTCCATTTTTATCGGTGTCCGGACCGGTGACCGGATCGGTGCCCGGATCGGTTTCCGACCATAGTTTTTCAAATTTTTTCAAAAAAATCTTTTTTTCGATTTTTTTCACAATTTCAACTTTTATCGGTGTCCGGACCGGTGACCGGATCGGTGCCCGGATCGGTTTCCGACCATAGTTTTTCAAATTTTTTCAAAAAAATCTCTTTTCCAATTTTTTTCAAAATTTCCATTTTTATCGGTGTCCGGACCGGTGACCGGATCGGTGCCCGGATCGGTTTCCGACCATATTTTTCCAAATTTTTTCAAAAAAATCTCTTTTCCAATTTTTTTCAAAATTTCCATTTTTATTAGTGTCCGGACCGGTGACCGGATCGGTGCCCGGATCGGTTTCCGACCATACTTTTTCAAATTTTTTCAAAAAAATCTTTTTTTCAATTATTTTCACAATTTCAACTATTATCGGTGTCCGGACCGGTGACCGGATCAGTGCCCGGATCGGTTTCCGACCATATTTTTCCAAATTTTTTCAAAAAAATCTCTTTTCCAATTTTTTTCAAAATTTCCATTTTTATTAGTGTCCGGACCGGTGACCGGATCGGTGCCCGGATCGGTCCAGAGGTTGGTGTCTTTTTTTTTCAAATTTTTTCAAAAAAATCTCTTTTTCAATTTTTTTCAAAATTTCCATTTTTATCGGTGTCCGGACCGGTGACCGGATCGGTGCCCGGATCGGTTTCCGACCATAGTTTTTCAAATTTTTTCAAAAAAATCTTTTTTTCAATTTTTTTCACAATTTCAACTTTTATCGGTGTCCGGACCGGTGACCGGATCGGTGCCCGGATCGGTTTCCGACCATAGTTTTTCAAATTTTTTCAAAAAAATCTTTTTTTCAATTTTTTTCACAATTTCAACTTTTATTGGTGTCCGGACCGGTGACCGGATCAGTGCCCGGATCGGTTTCCGACCATATTTTTCCAAATTTTTTCAAAAAAATCTTTTTTTCAATTTTTTTCACAATTTCAACTTTTATCGGTGTCCGGACCGGTGACCGGATCGGTGCCCGGATCGGTTTCCGACCATGGTTTTTCAAATTTTTTCAAAAAAATCTTTTTTTCAATTTTTTTCACAATTTCAACTTTTATTGGTGTCCGGACCGGTGACCGGATCAGTGCCCGGATCGGTTTCCGACCATATTTTTCCAAATTTTTTCAAAAAAATCTCTTTTCCAATTTTTTTTAAAATTTCCATTTTTTTTAGTGTCCGGAACGGTGACCGGACCGGTGCCCGGATCGGTCCAGAGGTTGGTGTCTTTTTTTTTCAAATTTTTTCAAAAAAATCTCTTTTTCAATTTTTTTCAAAATTTCCATTTTTATCGGTGTCCGGACCGGTGACCGGATCGGTGCCCGGATCGGTTTCCGACCATAGTTTTTCAAATTTTTTCAAAAAAATCTCTTTTCCAATTTTTTTCAAAATTTCCATTTTTATTAGTGTCCGGACCGGTGACCGGATCGGTGCCCGGATCGGTCCAGAGGTTGGTGTCTTTTTTTTTTCAAATTTTTTCAAAAAAATCTCTTTTTCAATTTTTTTCAAAATTTCCATTTGTATCGGTGTCCGGACCGGTGACTGGATCGGTGCCCGGATCGGTTTCCGACCATAGTTTTTCAAATTTTTTCAAAAAAATCTCTTTTCCAATTTTTTTCAAAATTTCCATTTTTATTAGTGTCCGGACCGGTGACCGGATCGGTGCCCGGATCGGTCCAGAGGTTGGTGTCTTTTTTTTTCAAATTTTTTCAAAAAAATCTCTTTTTCAATTTTTTTCAAAATTTCCATTTTTATCGGTGTCCGGACCGGTGACCGGATCGGTGCCCGGATCGGTTTCCGACCATAGTTTTTCAAATTTTTTCAAAAAAATCTTTTTTTCAATTTTTTTCACAATTTCAACTTTTATCGGTGTCCGGACCGGTGACCGGATCAGTGCCCGGATCGGTTTCCGACCATAGTTTTTCAAATTTTTTCAAAAAAATCTTTTTTTCAATTTTCTTCCAAATTTCCATTTTTATCTGTGTCCGGACCGGTGACCGGATCGATGCCCGGATTGGTGCCCGGGTCGGTCCGGAGGTTGGTGTCCTTTTTTTTTTCAAATTTTTTCAAAAAAATCTTTTTTTCAATTTTTTACAAAATTTCCATTTTTATCGGTGTCCGGACCGGTGACCGGATCGGTGCCCGGATCGGTTTCCGACCATAGTTTTTCAAATTTTTTCAAAAAAATCTTTTTTTCAATTTACTACCAAATTTCCATTTTTTTCGGTGTCCGGACCGGTGACCGGATCGATGCCCGGATCGGTTTCCGACCATATTTTTCCAAATTTTTTCAAAAAAATCTCTTTTCCAATTTTTTTCAAAATTTCCATTTTTATTAGTGTCCGGACCGGTGACCGGATCGGTGCCCGGATCGGTCCAGAGGTTGGTGTCTTTTTTTTTCAAATTTTTTCAAAAAAATCTCTTTTTCAATTTTTTTCAAAATTTCCATTTTTATCGGTGTCCGGACCGGTGACCGGATCGGTGCCCGGATCGGTTTCCGACCATAGTTTTTCAAATTTTTTCAAAAAAATCTTTTTTTCGATTTTTTTCAAAATTTCCATTTTTATTAGTGTCCGGACCGGTGACCGGATCGGTGCCCGGATCGGTCCGGAGGTTGGTGTCTTTTTTTTTCAAATTTTTTCAAAAAAATCTCTTTTTCAATTTTTTTCAAAATTTCCATTTGTATTGGTGTCCGGACCGGTGACCGGATCAGTGCCCGGATCGGTTTCCGACCATAGTTTTTCAAATTTTTTCAAAAAAATCTCTTTTCCAATTTTTTTCAAAATCTCCATTTTTTTTAGTGTCCGGACCGGTGACCGGATCGGTGCCCGGATCGGTTCAGAGGTTGGTGTCTTTTTTTTTCACATTTTTTCAAAAAAATCTTTTTTTCAATTTTTTTCAAAATTTCCATTTGTATCGGTGTCCGGACCGGTGACTGGATCGGTGCCCGGATCGGTTTCCGACCATATTTTTCCAAATTTTTTCAAAAAAATCTCTTTTCCAATTTTTTTCAAAATTTCCATTTTTATTAGTGTCCGGACCGGTGACCGGATCGGTGCCCGGATCGGTTTCCGACCATAGTTTTTCAAATTTTTTCAAAAAAATCTTTTTTTCAATTATTTTCACAATTTCAACTATTATCGGTGTCCGGACCGGTGACCGGATCAGTGCCCGGATCGGTTTCCGACCATATTTTTCCAAATTTTTTCAAAAAATCTCTTTTCCAATTTTTTTCAAAATCTCCATTTTTTTTAGTGTCCGGACCGGTGACCGGATCGGTGCCCGGATCGGTTTCCGACCATAGTTTTTCAAATTTTTTCAAAAAAATCTTTTTTTCAATTTTCTTCCAAATTTCCATTTTTATCTGTGTCCGGACCGGTGACCGGATCGATGCCCGGATTGGTGCCCGGGTCGGTCCGGAGGTTGGTGTCCTTTTTTTTTTCAAATTTTTTCAAAAAAATCTTTTTTCAATTTTTTACAAAATTTCCATTTTTATCGGTGTCCGGACTGGTGACCGGATCGGTGCCCGGATCGGTTTCCGACCATAGTTTTTCAAATTTTTTCAAAAAAATCTTTTTTTCAATTTACTACCAAATTTCCATTTTTTTCGGTGTCCGGACCGGTGACCGGATCGATGCCCGGATCGGTTTCCGACCATATTTTTCCAAATTTTTTCAAAAAAATCTCTTTTCCAATTTTTTTCAAAATTTCCATTTTTATTAGTGTCCGGACCGGTGACCGGATCGGTGCCCGGATCGGTCCAGAGGTTGGTGTCTTTTTTTTTCAAATTTTTTCAAAAAAATCTCTTTTTCAATTTTTTTCAAAATTTCCATTTTTATCGGTGTCCGGACCGGTGACCGGATCAGTGCCCGGATCGGTTTCCGACCATAGTTTTTCAAATTTTTTCAAAAAAATCTTTTTTTCAATTTTCTTCCAAATTTCCATTTTTATCTGTGTCCGGACCGGTGACCGGATCGATGCCCGGATTGGTGCCCGGGTCGGTCCGGAGGTTGGTGTCCTTTTTTTTTTCAAATTTTTTCAAAAAAATCTTTTTTCAATTTTTTACAAAATTTCCATTTTTATCGGTGTCCGGACTGGTGACCGGATCGGTGCCCGGATCGGTTTCCGACCATAGTTTTTCAAATTTTTTCAAAAAAATCTTTTTTTCAATTTACTACCAAATTTCCATTTTTTTCGGTGTCCGGACCGGTGACCGGATCGGTGCCCGGATCGGTCCAGAGGTTGGTGTCTTTTTTTTTCAAATTTTTTCAAAAAAATCTCTTTTTCAATTTTTTTCACAATTTCAACTTTTATCGGTGTCCGGACCGGTGACCGGATCAGTGCCCGGATCGGTTTCCGACCATAGTTTTTCAAATTTTTTCAAAAAAATCTTTTTTTCAATTTTCTTCCAAATTTCCATTTTTATCTGTGTCCGGACCGGTGACCGGATCGATGCCCGGATTGGTGCCCGGGTCGGTCCGGAGGTTGGTGTCCTTTTTTTTTCAAATTTTTTCAAAAAAATCTTTTTTCAATTTTTTACAAAATTTCCATTTTTATCGGTGTCCGGACTGGTGACCGGATCGGTGCCCGGATCGGTTTCCGACCATAGTTTTTCAAATTTTTTCAAAAAAATCTTTTTTTCAATTTACTACCAAATTTCCATTTTTTTCGGTGTCCGGACCGGTGACCGGATCGATGCCCGGATCGGTTTCCGACCATATTTTTCCAAATTTTTTCAAAAAAATCTCTTTTCCAATTTTTTTCAAAATTTCCATTTTTATTAGTGTCCGGACCGGTGACCGGATCGGTGCCCGGATCGGTCCAGAGGTTGGTGTCTTTTTTTTTCAAATTTTTTCAAAAAAATCTCTTTTTCAATTTTTTTCAAAATTTCCATTTTTATCGGTGTCCGGACCGGTGACCGGATCGGTGCCCGGATCGGTTTCCGACCATAGTTTTTCAAATTTTTTCAAAAAAATCTTTTTTTCAATTTACTACCAAATTTCCATTTTTTTCGGTGTCCGGACCGGTGACCGGATCGATGCCCGGATCGGTTTCCGACCATATTTTTCCAAATTTTTTCAAAAAAATCTCTTTTCCAATTTTTTTCAAAATTTCCATTTTTATTAGTGTCCGGACCGGTGACCGGATCGGTGCCCGGATCGGTCCAGAGGTTGGTGTCTTTTTTTTTCAAATTTTTTCAAAAAAATCTCTTTTTCAATTTTTTTCAAAATTTCCATTTTTATCGGTGTCCGGACCGGTGACCGGATCGGTGCCCGGATCGGTTTCCGACCATAGTTTTTCAAATTTTTTCAAAAAAATCTTTTTTTCGATTTTTTTCACAATTTCAACTTTTATCGGTGTCCGGACCGGTGACCGGATCGGTGCCCGGATCGGTTTCCGACCATAGTTTTTCAAATTTTTTCAAAAAAATCTCTTTTCCAATTTTTTTCAAAATTTCCATTTTTATCGGTGTCCGGACCGGTGACCGGATCGGTGCCCGGATCGGTTTCCGACCATATTTTTCCAAATTTTTTCAAAAAAATCTCTTTTCCAATTTTTTTCAAAATTTCCATTTTTATTAGTGTCCGGACCGGTGACCGGATCGGTGCCCGGATCGGTTTCCGACCATACTTTTTCAAATTTTTTCAAAAAAATCTTTTTTTCAATTATTTTCACAATTTCAACTATTATCGGTGTCCGGACCGGTGACCGGATCAGTGCCCGGATCGGTCCAGAGGTTGGTGTCTTTTTTTTTCAAATTTTTTCAAAAAAATCTCTTTTTCAATTTTTTTCAAAATTTCCATTTTTATCGGTGTCCGGACCGGTGACCGGATCGGTGCCCGGATCGGTTTCCGACCATAGTTTTTCAAATTTTTTCAAAAAAATCTTTTTTTCGATTTTTTTCACAATTTCAACTTTTATCGGTGTCCGGACCGGTGACCGGATCGGTGCCCGGATCGGTTTCCGACCATAGTTTTTCAAATTTTTTCAAAAAAATCTTTTTTTCAATTTTTTTCAAAATTTCCATTTTTATTAGTGTCCGGACCGGTGACCGGATCGGTGCCCGGATCGGTTTCCGACCATACTTTTTCAAATTTTTTCAAAAAAATCTTTTTTTCAATTATTTTCACAATTTCAACTATTATCGGTGTCCGGACCGGTGACCGGATCAGTGCCCGGATCGGTTTCCGACCATATTTTTCCAAATTTTTTCAAAAAAATCTCTTTTCCAATTTTTTTCAAAATTTCCATTTTTATTAGTGTCCGGACCGGTGACCGGATCGGTGCCCGGATCGGTCCAGAGGTTGGTGTCTTTTTTTTTCAAATTTTTTCAAAAAAATCTCTTTTTCAATTTTTTTCAAAATTTCCATTTTTATCGGTGTCCGGACCGGTGACCGGATCGGTGCCCGGATCGGTTTCCGACCATAGTTTTTCAAATTTTTTCAAAAAAATCTTTTTTTCAATTTTTTTCACAATTTCAACTTTTATCGGTGTCCGGACCGGTGACCGGATCGGTGCCCGGATCGGTTTCCGACCATAGTTTTTCAAATTTTTTCAAAAAAATCTTTTTTTCAATTTTTTTCACAATTTCAACTTTTATTGGTGTCCGGACCGGTGACCGGATCAGTGCCCGGATCGGTTTCCGACCATATTTTTCCAAATTTTTTCAAAAAAATCTTTTTTTCAATTTTTTTCACAATTTCAACTTTTATCGGTGTCCGGACCGGTGACCGGATCGGTGCCCGGATCGGTTTCCGACCATGGTTTTTCAAATTTTTTCAAAAAAATCTTTTTTTCAATTTTTTTCACAATTTCAACTTTTATTGGTGTCCGGACCGGTGACCGGATCAGTGCCCGGATCGGTTTCCGACCATATTTTTCCAAATTTTTTCAAAAAAATCTCTTTTCCAATTTTTTTTAAAATTTCCATTTTTTTTAGTGTCCGGAACGGTGACCGGACCGGTGCCCGGATCGGTCCAGAGGTTGGTGTCTTTTTTTTTCAAATTTTTTCAAAAAAATCTCTTTTTCAATTTTTTTCAAAATTTCCATTTTTATCGGTGTCCGGACCGGTGACCGGATCGGTGCCCGGATCGGTTTCCGACCATAGTTTTTCAAATTTTTTCAAAAAAATCTCTTTTCCAATTTTTTTCAAAATTTCCATTTTTATTAGTGTCCGGACCGGTGACCGGATCGGTGCCCGGATCGGTCCAGAGGTTGGTGTCTTTTTTTTTTCAAATTTTTTCAAAAAAATCTCTTTTTCAATTTTTTTCAAAATTTCCATTTGTATCGGTGTCCGGACCGGTGACTGGATCGGTGCCCGGATCGGTTTCCGACCATAGTTTTTCAAATTTTTTCAAAAAAATCTCTTTTCCAATTTTTTTCAAAATTTCCATTTTTATTAGTGTCCGGACCGGTGACCGGATCGGTGCCCGGATCGGTCCAGAGGTTGGTGTCTTTTTTTTTCAAATTTTTTCAAAAAAATCTCTTTTTCAATTTTTTTCAAAATTTCCATTTTTATCGGTGTCCGGACCGGTGACCGGATCGGTGCCCGGATCGGTTTCCGACCATAGTTTTTCAAATTTTTTCAAAAAAATCTTTTTTTCAATTTTTTTCACAATTTCAACTTTTATCGGTGTCCGGACCGGTGACCGGATCAGTGCCCGGATCGGTTTCCGACCATAGTTTTTCAAATTTTTTCAAAAAAATCTTTTTTTCAATTTTCTTCCAAATTTCCATTTTTATCTGTGTCCGGACCGGTGACCGGATCGATGCCCGGATTGGTGCCCGGGTCGGTCCGGAGGTTGGTGTCCTTTTTTTTTTCAAATTTTTTCAAAAAAATCTTTTTTTCAATTTTTTACAAAATTTCCATTTTTATCGGTGTCCGGACCGGTGACCGGATCGGTGCCCGGATCGGTTTCCGACCATAGTTTTTCAAATTTTTTCAAAAAAATCTTTTTTTCAATTTACTACCAAATTTCCATTTTTTTCGGTGTCCGGACCGGTGACCGGATCGATGCCCGGATCGGTTTCCGACCATATTTTTCCAAATTTTTTCAAAAAAATCTCTTTTCCAATTTTTTTCAAAATTTCCATTTTTATTAGTGTCCGGACCGGTGACCGGATCGGTGCCCGGATCGGTCCAGAGGTTGGTGTCTTTTTTTTTCAAATTTTTTCAAAAAAATCTCTTTTTCAATTTTTTTCAAAATTTCCATTTTTATCGGTGTCCGGACCGGTGACCGGATCGGTGCCCGGATCGGTTTCCGACCATAGTTTTTCAAATTTTTTCAAAAAAATCTTTTTTTCGATTTTTTTCAAAATTTCCATTTTTATTAGTGTCCGGACCGGTGACCGGATCGGTGCCCGGATCGGTCCGGAGGTTGGTGTCTTTTTTTTTCAAATTTTTTCAAAAAAATCTCTTTTTCAATTTTTTTCAAAATTTCCATTTGTATTGGTGTCCGGACCGGTGACCGGATCAGTGCCCGGATCGGTTTCCGACCATAGTTTTTCAAATTTTTTCAAAAAAATCTCTTTTCCAATTTTTTTCAAAATCTCCATTTTTTTTAGTGTCCGGACCGGTGACCGGATCGGTGCCCGGATCGGTTCAGAGGTTGGTGTCTTTTTTTTTCACATTTTTTCAAAAAAATCTTTTTTTCAATTTTTTTCAAAATTTCCATTTGTATCGGTGTCCGGACCGGTGACTGGATCGGTGCCCGGATCGGTTTCCGACCATATTTTTCCAAATTTTTTCAAAAAAATCTCTTTTCCAATTTTTTTCAAAATTTCCATTTTTATTAGTGTCCGGACCGGTGACCGGATCGGTGCCCGGATCGGTTTCCGACCATAGTTTTTCAAATTTTTTCAAAAAAATCTTTTTTTCAATTATTTTCACAATTTCAACTATTATCGGTGTCCGGACCGGTGACCGGATCAGTGCCCGGATCGGTTTCCGACCATATTTTTCCAAATTTTTTCAAAAAATCTCTTTTCCAATTTTTTTCAAAATCTCCATTTTTTTTAGTGTCCGGACCGGTGACCGGATCGGTGCCCGGATCGGTTCAGAGGTTGGTGTCTTTTTTTTTCAAATTTTTTCAAAAAATCTTTTTTTCAATTTTCTTCCAAATTTCCATTTTTATCGGTGTCCGGACCGGTGACCGGATCGATGCCCGGATTGGTGCCCGGGTCGGTCCGGAGGTTGGTGTCCTTTTTTTTTTCAAATTTTTTCAAAAAAATCTTTTTTTCAATTTTTTACAAAATTTCCATTTTTATCGGTGTCCGGACCGGTGACCGGATCGGTGCCCGGATCGGTTTCCGACCATAGTTTTTCAAATTTTTTCAAAAAAATCTCTTTTCCAATTTTTTTCAAAATTTCCATTTTTATTAGTGTCCGGACCGGTGACCGGATCGGTGCCCGGATCGGTCCAGAGGTTGGTGTCTTTTTTTTTCAAATTTTTTCAAAAAAATCTCTTTTTCAATTTTTTTCAAAATTTCCATTTGTATCGGTGTCCGGACCGGTGACTGGATCGGTGCCCGGATCGGTTTCCGACCATAGTTTTTCAAATTTTTTCAAAAAAATCTCTTTTCCAATTTTTTTCAAAATTTCCATTTTTATTAGTGTCCGGACCGGTGACCGGATCGGTGCCCGGATCGGTCCAGAGGTTGGTGTCTTTTTTTTTCAAATTTTTTCAAAAAAATCTCTTTTTCAATTTTTTTCAAAATTTCCATTTTTATCGGTGTCCGGACCGGTGACCGGATCGGTGCCCGGATCGGTTTCCGACCATAGTTTTTCAAATTTTTTCAAAAAAATCTTTTTTTCAATTTTTTTCACAATTTCAACTTTTATCGGTGTCCGGACCGGTGACCGGATCAGTGCCCGGATCGGTTTCCGACCATAGTTTTTCAAATTTTTTCAAAAAAATCTTTTTTTCAATTTTCTTCCAAATTTCCATTTTTATCTGTGTCCGGACCGGTGACCGGATCGATGCCCGGATTGGTGCCCGGGTCGGTCCGGAGGTTGGTGTCCTTTTTTTTTTCAAATTTTTTCAAAAAAATCTTTTTTTCAATTTTTTACAAAATTTCCATTTTTATCGGTGTCCGGACCGGTGACCGGATCGGTGCCCGGATCGGTTTCCGACCATAGTTTTTCAAATTTTTTCAAAAAAATCTTTTTTTCAATTTACTACCAAATTTCCATTTTTTTCGGTGTCCGGACCGGTGACCGGATCGATGCCCGGATCGGTTTCCGACCATAGTTTTTCAAATTTTTTCAAAAAAATCTCTTTTCCAATTTTTTTCAAAATTTCCATTTTTATTAGTGTCCGGACCGGTGACCGGATCGGTGCCCGGATCGGTCCAGAGGTTGGTGTCTTTTTTTTTCAAATTTTTTCAAAAAAATCTCTTTTTCAATTTTTTTCAAAATTTCCATTTTTATCGGTGTCCGGACCGGTGACCGGATCGGTGCCCGGATCGGTTTCCGACCATAGTTTTTCAAATTTTTTCAAAAAAATCTTTTTTTCAATTTTTTTCACAATTTCAACTTTTATTGGTGTCCGGACCGGTGACCGGATCAGTGCCCGGATCGGTTTCCGACCATATTTTTCCAAATTTTTTCAAAAAAATCTTTTTTTCAATTTTTTTCACAATTTCAACTTTTATCGGTGTCCGGACCGGTGACCGGATCGGTGCCCGGATCGGTTTCCGACCATGGTTTTTCAAATTTTTTCAAAAAAATCTTTTTTTCAATTTTTTTCACAATTTCAACTTTTATTGGTGTCCGGACCGGTGACCGGATCAGTGCCCGGATCGGTTTCCGACCATATTTTTCCAAATTTTTTCAAAAAAATCTCTTTTCCAATTTTTTTTAAAATTTCCATTTTTTTTAGTGTCCGGAACGGTGACCGGACCGGTGCCCGGATCGGTCCAGAGGTTGGTGTCTTTTTTTTTCAAATTTTTTCAAAAAAATCTCTTTTTCAATTTTTTTCAAAATTTCCATTTTTATCGGTGTCCGGACCGGTGACCGGATCGGTGCCCGGATCGGTTTCCGACCATAGTTTTTCAAATTTTTTCAAAAAAATCTCTTTTCCAATTTTTTTCAAAATTTCCATTTTTATTAGTGTCCGGACCGGTGACCGGATCGGTGCCCGGATCGGTCCAGAGGTTGGTGTCTTTTTTTTTTCAAATTTTTTCAAAAAAATCTCTTTTTCAATTTTTTTCAAAATTTCCATTTGTATCGGTGTCCGGACCGGTGACTGGATCGGTGCCCGGATCGGTTTCCGACCATAGTTTTTCAAATTTTTTCAAAAAAATCTCTTTTCCAATTTTTTTCAAAATTTCCATTTTTATTAGTGTCCGGACCGGTGACCGGATCGGTGCCCGGATCGGTCCAGAGGTTGGTGTCTTTTTTTTTCAAATTTTTTCAAAAAAATCTCTTTTTCAATTTTTTTCAAAATTTCCATTTTTATCGGTGTCCGGACCGGTGACCGGATCGGTGCCCGGATCGGTTTCCGACCATAGTTTTTCAAATTTTTTCAAAAAAACCTTTTTTTCAATTTTTTTCACAATTTCAACTTTTATCGGTGTCCGGACCGGTGACCGGATCAGTGCCCGGATCGGTTTCCGACCATAGTTTTTCAAATTTTTTCAAAAAAATCTTTTTTTCAATTTTCTTCCAAATTTCCATTTTTATCTGTGTCCGGACCGGTGACCGGATCGATGCCCGGATTGGTGCCCGGGTCGGTCCGGAGGTTGGTGTCCTTTTTTTTTTCAAATTTTTTCAAAAAAATCTTTTTTTCAATTTTTTACAAAATTTCCATTTTTATCGGTGTCCGGACCGGTGACCGGATCGGTGCCCGGATCGGTTTCCGACCATAGTTTTTCAAATTTTTTCAAAAAAATCTTTTTTTCAATTTACTACCAAATTTCCATTTTTTTCGGTGTCCGGACCGGTGACCGGATCGATGCCCGGATCGGTTTCCGACCATATTTTTCCAAATTTTTTCAAAAAAATCTCTTTTCCAATTTTTTTCAAAATTTCCATTTTTATTAGTGTCCGGACCGGTGACCGGATCGGTGCCCGGATCGGTCCAGAGGTTGGTGTCTTTTTTTTTCAAATTTTTTCAAAAAAATCTCTTTTTCAATTTTTTTCAAAATTTCCATTTTTATCGGTGTCCGGACCGGTGACCGGATCGGTGCCCGGATCGGTTTCCGACCATAGTTTTTCAAATTTTTTCAAAAAAATCTTTTTTTCGATTTTTTTCAAAATTTCCATTTTTATTAGTGTCCGGACCGGTGACCGGATCGGTGCCCGGATCGGTCCGGAGGTTGGTGTCTTTTTTTTTCAAATTTTTTCAAAAAAATCTCTTTTTCAATTTTTTTCAAAATTTCCATTTGTATTGGTGTCCGGACCGGTGACCGGATCAGTGCCCGGATCGGTTTCCGACCATAGTTTTTCAAATTTTTTCAAAAAAATCTCTTTTCCAATTTTTTTCAAAATCTCCATTTTTTTTAGTGTCCGGACCGGTGACCGGATCGGTGCCCGGATCGGTTCAGAGGTTGGTGTCTTTTTTTTTCACATTTTTTCAAAAAAATCTTTTTTTCAATTTTTTTCAAAATTTCCATTTGTATCGGTGTCCGGACCGGTGACTGGATCGGTGCCCGGATCGGTTTCCGACCATATTTTTCCAAATTTTTTCAAAAAAATCTCTTTTCCAATTTTTTTCAAAATTTCCATTTTTATTAGTGTCCGGACCGGTGACCGGATCGGTGCCCGGATCGGTTTCCGACCATAGTTTTTCAAATTTTTTCAAAAAAATCTTTTTTTCAATTATTTTCACAATTTCAACTATTATCGGTGTCCGGACCGGTGACCGGATCAGTGCCCGGATCGGTTTCCGACCATATTTTTCCAAATTTTTTCAAAAAATCTCTTTTCCAATTTTTTTCAAAATCTCCATTTTTTTTAGTGTCCGGACCGGTGACCGGATCGGTGCCCGGATCGGTTCAGAGGTTGGTGTCTTTTTTTTTCAAATTTTTTCAAAAAATCTTTTTTTCAATTTTCTTCCAAATTTCCATTTTTATCGGTGTCCGGACCGGTGACCGGATCGATGCCCGGATTGGTGCCCGGGTCGGTCCGGAGGTTGGTGTCCTTTTTTTTTTCAAATTTTTTCAAAAAAATCTTTTTTTCAATTTTTTACAAAATTTCCATTTTTATCGGTGTCCGGACCGGTGACCGGATCGGTGCCCGGATCGGTTTCCGACCATAGTTTTTCAAATTTTTTCAAAAAAATCTCTTTTCCAATTTTTTTCAAAATTTCCATTTTTATTAGTGTCCGGACCGGTGACCGGATCGGTGCCCGGATCGGTCCAGAGGTTGGTGTCTTTTTTTTTCAAATTTTTTCAAAAAAATCTCTTTTTCAATTTTTTTCAAAATTTCCATTTGTATCGGTGTCCGGACCGGTGACTGGATCGGTGCCCGGATCGGTTTCCGACCATAGTTTTTCAAATTTTTTCAAAAAAATCTCTTTTCCAATTTTTTTCAAAATTTCCATTTTTATTAGTGTCCGGACCGGTGACCGGATCGGTGCCCGGATCGGTCCAGAGGTTGGTGTCTTTTTTTTTCAAATTTTTTCAAAAAAATCTCTTTTTCAATTTTTTTCAAAATTTCCATTTTTATCGGTGTCCGGACCGGTGACCGGATCGGTGCCCGGATCGGTTTCCGACCATAGTTTTTCAAATTTTTTCAAAAAAATCTTTTTTTCAATTTTTTTCACAATTTCAACTTTTATCGGTGTCCGGACCGGTGACCGGATCAGTGCCCGGATCGGTTTCCGACCATAGTTTTTCAAATTTTTTCAAAAAAATCTTTTTTTCAATTTTCTTCCAAATTTCCATTTTTATCTGTGTCCGGACCGGTGACCGGATCGATGCCCGGATTGGTGCCCGGGTCGGTCCGGAGGTTGGTGTCCTTTTTTTTTTCAAATTTTTTCAAAAAAATCTTTTTTTCAATTTTTTACAAAATTTCCATTTTTATCGGTGTCCGGACCGGTGACCGGATCGGTGCCCGGATCGGTTTCCGACCATAGTTTTTCAAATTTTTTCAAAAAAATCTTTTTTTCAATTTACTACCAAATTTCCATTTTTTTCGGTGTCCGGACCGGTGACCGGATCGATGCCCGGATCGGTTTCCGACCATAGTTTTTCAAATTTTTTCAAAAAAATCTCTTTTCCAATTTTTTTCAAAATTTCCATTTTTATTAGTGTCCGGACCGGTGACCGGATCGGTGCCCGGAT
Source organism: Aspidiotus destructor (assembly GCA_035079395.1). Classification (NCBI taxonomy): domain Eukaryota; kingdom Metazoa; phylum Arthropoda; class Insecta; order Hemiptera; family Diaspididae; genus Aspidiotus; species Aspidiotus destructor. The sequence continues at coordinate 34,803,887 of JAVHKZ010000018.1, read as the reverse complement.
CGGTCCAGAGGTTGGTGTCTTTTTTTTTCAAATTTTTTCAAAAAAATCTCTTTTTCAATTTTTTTCAAAATTTCCATTTGTATCGGTGTCCGGACCGGTGACTGGATCGGTGCCCGGATCGGTTTCCGACCATAGTTTTTCAAATTTTTTCAAAAAAATCTTTTTTTCAATTTTTTTCACAATTTCAACTTTTATCGGTGTCCGGACCGGTGACCGGATCAGTGCCCGGATCGGTTTCCGACCATAGTTTTTCAAATTTTTTCAAAAAAATCTTTTTTTCAATTTTCTTCCAAATTTCCATTTTTATCTGTGTCCGGACCGGTGACCGGATCGATGCCCGGATTGGTGCCCGGGTCGGTCCGGAGGTTGGTGTCCTTTTTTTTTTCAAATTTTTTCAAAAAAATCTTTTTTTCAATTTTTTACAAAATTTCCATTTTTATCGGTGTCCGGACCGGTGACCGGATCGGTGCCCGGATCGGTTTCCGACCATAGTTTTTCAAATTTTTTCAAAAAAATCTTTTTTTCAATTTACTACCAAATTTCCATTTTTTTCGGTGTCCGGACCGGTGACCGGATCGATGCCCGGATCGGTTTCCGACCATATTTTTCCAAATTTTTTCAAAAAAATCTCTTTTCCAATTTTTTTCAAAATTTCCATTTTTATTAGTGTCCGGACCGGTGACCGGATCGGTGCCCGGATCGGTCCAGAGGTTGGTGTCTTTTTTTTTCAAATTTTTTCAAAAAAATCTCTTTTTCAATTTTTTTCAAAATTTCCATTTTTATCGGTGTCCGGACCGGTGACCGGATCGGTGCCCGGATCGGTTTCCGACCATAGTTTTTCAAATTTTTTCAAAAAAATCTTTTTTTCGATTTTTTTCAAAATTTCCATTTTTATTAGTGTCCGGACCGGTGACCGGATCGGTGCCCGGATCGGTCCGGAGGTTGGTGTCTTTTTTTTTCAAATTTTTTCAAAAAAATCTCTTTTTCAATTTTTTTCAAAATTTCCATTTGTATTGGTGTCCGGACCGGTGACCGGATCAGTGCCCGGATCGGTTTCCGACCATAGTTTTTCAAATTTTTTCAAAAAAATCTCTTTTCCAATTTTTTTCAAAATCTCCATTTTTTTTAGTGTCCGGACCGGTGACCGGATCGGTGCCCGGATCGGTTCAGAGGTTGGTGTCTTTTTTTTTCACATTTTTTCAAAAAAATCTTTTTTTCAATTTTTTTCAAAATTTCCATTTGTATCGGTGTCCGGACCGGTGACTGGATCGGTGCCCGGATCGGTTTCCGACCATATTTTTCCAAATTTTTTCAAAAAAATCTCTTTTCCAATTTTTTTCAAAATTTCCATTTTTATTAGTGTCCGGACCGGTGACCGGATCGGTGCCCGGATCGGTTTCCGACCATAGTTTTTCAAATTTTTTCAAAAAAATCTTTTTTTCAATTATTTTCACAATTTCAACTATTATCGGTGTCCGGACCGGTGACCGGATCAGTGCCCGGATCGGTTTCCGACCATATTTTTCCAAATTTTTTCAAAAAATCTCTTTTCCAATTTTTTTCAAAATCTCCATTTTTTTTAGTGTCCGGACCGGTGACCGGATCGGTGCCCGGATCGGTTCAGAGGTTGGTGTCTTTTTTTTTCAAATTTTTTCAAAAAATCTTTTTTTCAATTTTCTTCCAAATTTCCATTTTTATCGGTGTCCGGACCGGTGACCGGATCGATGCCCGGATTGGTGCCCGGGTCGGTCCGGAGGTTGGTGTCCTTTTTTTTTTCAAATTTTTTCAAAAAAATCTTTTTTTCAATTTTTTACAAAATTTCCATTTTTATCGGTGTCCGGACCGGTGACCGGATCGGTGCCCGGATCGGTTTCCGACCATAGTTTTTCAAATTTTTTCAAAAAAATCTCTTTTCCAATTTTTTTCAAAATTTCCATTTTTATTAGTGTCCGGACCGGTGACCGGATCGGTGCCCGGATCGGTCCAGAGGTTGGTGTCTTTTTTTTTCAAATTTTTTCAAAAAAATCTCTTTTTCAATTTTTTTCAAAATTTCCATTTGTATCGGTGTCCGGACCGGTGACTGGATCGGTGCCCGGATCGGTTTCCGACCATAGTTTTTCAAATTTTTTCAAAAAAATCTCTTTTCCAATTTTTTTCAAAATTTCCATTTTTATTAGTGTCCGGACCGGTGACCGGATCGGTGCCCGGATCGGTCCAGAGGTTGGTGTCTTTTTTTTTCAAATTTTTTCAAAAAAATCTCTTTTTCAATTTTTTTCAAAATTTCCATTTTTATCGGTGTCCGGACCGGTGACCGGATCGGTGCCCGGATCGGTTTCCGACCATAGTTTTTCAAATTTTTTCAAAAAAATCTTTTTTTCAATTTTTTTCACAATTTCAACTTTTATCGGTGTCCGGACCGGTGACCGGATCAGTGCCCGGATCGGTTTCCGACCATAGTTTTTCAAATTTTTTCAAAAAAATCTTTTTTTCAATTTTCTTCCAAATTTCCATTTTTATCTGTGTCCGGACCGGTGACCGGATCGATGCCCGGATTGGTGCCCGGGTCGGTCCGGAGGTTGGTGTCCTTTTTTTTTTCAAATTTTTTCAAAAAAATCTTTTTTTCAATTTTTTACAAAATTTCCATTTTTATCGGTGTCCGGACCGGTGACCGGATCGGTGCCCGGATCGGTTTCCGACCATAGTTTTTCAAATTTTTTCAAAAAAATCTTTTTTTCAATTTACTACCAAATTTCCATTTTTTTCGGTGTCCGGACCGGTGACCGGATCGATGCCCGGATCGGTTTCCGACCATAGTTTTTCAAATTTTTTCAAAAAAATCTCTTTTCCAATTTTTTTCAAAATTTCCATTTTTATTAGTGTCCGGACCGGTGACCGGATCGGTGCCCGGATCGGTCCAGAGGTTGGTGTCTTTTTTTTTCAAATTTTTTCAAAAAAATCTCTTTTTCAATTTTTTTCAAAATTTCCATTTTTATCGGTGTCCGGACCGGTGACCGGATCGGTGCCCGGATCGGTTTCCGACCATAGTTTTTCAAATTTTTTCAAAAAAATCTTTTTTTCGATTTTTTTCAAAATTTCCATTTTTATTAGTGTCCGGACCGGTGACCGGATCGGTGCCCGGATCGGTCCGGAGGTTGGTGTCTTTTTTTTTCAAATTTTTTCAAAAAAATCTCTTTTTCAATTTTTTTCAAAATTTCCATTTGTATTGGTGTCCGGACCGGTGACCGGATCAGTGCCCGGATCGGTTTCCGACCATAGTTTTTCAAATTTTTTCAAAAAAATCTCTTTTCCAATTTTTTTCAAAATCTCCATTTTTTTTAGTGTCCGGACCGGTGACCGGATCGGTGCCCGGATCGGTTCAGAGGTTGGTGTCTTTTTTTTTCACATTTTTTCAAAAAAATCTTTTTTTCAATTTTTTTCAAAATTTCCATTTTTATTAGTGTCCGGACCGGTGACCGGATCGGTGCCCGGATCGGTTTCCGACCATAGTTTTTCAAATTTTTTCAAAAAAATCTTTTTTTCAATTATTTTCACAATTTCAACTATTATCGGTGTCCGGACCGGTGACCGGATCAGTGCCCGGATCGGTTTCCGACCATATTTTTCCAAATTTTTTCAAAAAATCTCTTTTCCAATTTTTTTCAAAATCTCCATTTTTTTTAGTGTCCGGACCGGTGACCGGATCGGTGCCCGGATCGGTTCAGAGGTTGGTGTCTTTTTTTTTCAAATTTTTTCAAAAAATCTTTTTTTCAATTTTCTTCCAAATTTCCATTTTTATCGGTGTCCGGACCGGTGACCGGATCGATGCCCGGATTGGTGCCCGGGTCGGTCCGGAGGTTGGTGTCCTTTTTTTTTTCAAATTTTTTCAAAAAAATCTTTTTTTCAATTTTTTACAAAATTTCCATTTTTATCGGTGTCCGGACCGGTGACCGGATCGGTGCCCGGATCGGTTTCCGACCATAGTTTTTCAAATTTTTTCAAAAAAATCTCTTTTCCAATTTTTTTCAAAATTTCCATTTTTATTAGTGTCCGGACCGGTGACCGGATCGGTGCCCGGATCGGTCCAGAGGTTGGTGTCTTTTTTTTTCAAATTTTTTCAAAAAAATCTCTTTTTCAATTTTTTTCAAAATTTCCATTTGTATCGGTGTCCGGACCGGTGACTGGATCGGTGCCCGGATCGGTTTCCGACCATAGTTTTTCAAATTTTTTCAAAAAAATCTCTTTTCCAATTTTTTTCAAAATTTCCATTTTTATTAGTGTCCGGACCGGTGACCGGATCGGTGCCCGGATCGGTCCAGAGGTTGGTGTCTTTTTTTTTCAAATTTTTTCAAAAAAATCTCTTTTTCAATTTTTTTCAAAATTTCCATTTTTATCGGTGTCCGGACCGGTGACCGGATCGGTGCCCGGATCGGTTTCCGACCATAGTTTTTCAAATTTTTTCAAAAAAATCTTTTTTTCAATTTTTTTCACAATTTCAACTTTTATCGGTGTCCGGACCGGTGACCGGATCAGTGCCCGGATCGGTTTCCGACCATAGTTTTTCAAATTTTTTCAAAAAAATCTTTTTTTCAATTTTCTTCCAAATTTCCATTTTTATCTGTGTCCGGACCGGTGACCGGATCGATGCCCGGATTGGTGCCCGGGTCGGTCCGGAGGTTGGTGTCCTTTTTTTTTCAAATTTTTTCAAAAAAATCTTTTTTTCAATTTTTTACAAAATTTCCATTTTTATCGGTGTCCGGACCGGTGACCGGATCGGTGCCCGGATCGGTTTCCGACCATAGTTTTTCAAATTTTTTCAAAAAAATCTTTTTTTCAATTTACTACCAAATTTCCATTTTTTTCGGTGTCCGGACCGGTGACCGGATCGATGCCCGGATCGGTTTCCGACCATAGTTTTTCAAATTTTTTCAAAAAAATCTCTTTTCCAATTTTTTTCAAAATTTCCATTTTTATTAGTGTCCGGACCGGTGACCGGATCGGTGCCCGGATCGGTCCAGAGGTTGGTGTCTTTTTTTTTCAAATTTTTTCAAAAAAATCTCTTTTTCAATTTTTTTCAAAATTTCCATTTTTATCGGTGCCCGGATCGGTTTCCGACCATAGTTTTTCAAATTTTTTCAAAAAAATCTTTTTTTCAATTTTTTTCACAATTTCAACTTTTATCGGTGTCCGGACCGGTGACCGGATCAGTGCCCGGATCGGTTTCCGACCATATTTTTCCAAATTTTTTCAAAAAAATCTCTTTTCCAATTTTTTTCAAAATTTCCATTTTTTTTAGTGTCCGGACCGGTGACCGGATCGGTGCCCGGATCGGTTCAGAGGTTGGTGTCTTTTTTTTTCACATTTTTTCAAAAAAATCTTTTTTTCAATTTTTTTCAAAATTTCCATTTGTATCGGTGTCCGGACCGGTGACTGGATCGGTGCCCGGATCGGTTTCCGACCATATTTTTCCAAATTTTTTCAAAAAAATCTCTTTTCCAATTTTTTTCAAAATTTCCATTTTTATTAGTGTCCGGACCGGTGACCGGATCGGTGCCCGGATCGGTTTCCGACCATAGTTTTTCAAATTTTTTCAAAAAAATCTTTTTTTCAATTATTTTCACAATTTCAACTATTATCGGTGTCCGGACCGGTGACCGGATCAGTGCCCGGATCGGTTTCCGACCATATTTTTCCAAATTTTTTCAAAAAATCTCTTTTCCAATTTTTTTCAAAATCTCCATTTTTTTTAGTGTCCGGACCGGTGACCGGATCGGTGCCCGGATCGGTTTCCGACCATAGTTTTTCAAATTTTTTCAAAAAAATCTCTTTTCCAATTTTTTTCAAAATTTCCATTTTTATTAGTGTCCGGACCGGTGACCGGATCGGTGCCCGGATCGGTCCAGAGGTTGGTGTCTTTTTTTTTCAAATTTTTTCAAAAAAATCTCTTTTTCAATTTTTTTCAAAATTTCCATTTGTATCGGTGTCCGGACCGGTGACTGGATCGGTGCCCGGATCGGTTTCCGACCATAGTTTTTCAAATTTTTTCAAAAAAATCTCTTTTCCAATTTTTTTCAAAATTTCCATTTTTATTAGTGTCCGGACCGGTGACCGGATCGGTGCCCGGATCGGTCCAGAGGTTGGTGTCTTTTTTTTTCAAATTTTTTCAAAAAAATCTCTTTTTCAATTTTTTTCAAAATTTCCATTTTTATCGGTGTCCGGACCGGTGACCGGATCGGTGCCCGGATCGGTTTCCGACCATAGTTTTTCAAATTTTTTCAAAAAAATCTTTTTTTCAATTTTTTTCACAATTTCAACTTTTATCGGTGTCCGGACCGGTGACCGGATCAGTGCCCGGATCGGTTTCCGACCATAGTTTTTCAAATTTTTTCAAAAAAATCTTTTTTTCAATTTTCTTCCAAATTTCCATTTTTATCTGTGTCCGGACCGGTGACCGGATCGATGCCCGGATTGGTGCCCGGGTCGGTCCGGAGGTTGGTGTCCTTTTTTTTTTCAAATTTTTTCAAAAAAATCTTTTTTTCAATTTTTTACAAAATTTCCATTTTTATCGGTGTCCGGACCGGTGACCGGATCGGTGCCCGGATCGGTTTCCGACCATAGTTTTTCAAATTTTTTCAAAAAAATCTTTTTTTCAATTTACTACCAAATTTCCATTTTTTTCGGTGTCCGGACCGGTGACCGGATCGATGCCCGGATCGGTTTCCGACCATAGTTTTTCAAATTTTTTCAAAAAAATCTCTTTTCCAATTTTTTTCAAAATTTCCATTTTTATTAGTGTCCGGACCGGTGACCGGATCGGTGCCCGGATCGGTCCAGAGGTTGGTGTCTTTTTTTTTCAAATTTTTTCAAAAAAATCTCTTTTTCAATTTTTTTCAAAATTTCCATTTTTATCGGTGCCCGGATCGGTTTCCGACCATAGTTTTTCAAATTTTTTCAAAAAAATCTTTTTTTCAATTTTTTCACAATTTCAACTTTTATCGGTGTCCGGACCGGTGACCGGATCAGTGCCCGGATCGGTTTCCGACCATATTTTTCCAAATTTTTTCAAAAAAATCTCTTTTCCAATTTTTTTCAAAATCTCCATTTTTTTTAGTGTCCGGACCGGTGACCGGATCGGTGCCCGGATCGGTTCAGAGGTTGGTGTCTTTTTCTTTCACATTTTTTCAAAAAAATCTTTTTTTCAATTTTTTTCAAAATTTCCATTTGTATCGGTGTCCGGACCGGTGACTGGATCGGTGCCCGGATCGGTTTCCGACCATATTTTTCCAAATTTTTTCAAAAAAATCTCTTTTCCAATTTTTTTCAAAATTTCCATTTTTATTAGTGTCCGGACCGGTGACCGGATCGGTGCCCGGATCGGTTTCCGACCATAGTTTTTCAAATTTTTTCAAAAAAATCTTTTTTTTAATTATTTTCACAATTTCAACTATTATCGGTGTCCGGACCGGTGACCGGATCAGTGCCCGGATCGGTTTCCGACCATATTTTTCCAAATTTTTTCAAAAAATCTCTTTTCCAATTTTTTTCAAAATCTCCATTTTTTTTAGTGTCCGGACCGGTGACCGGATCGGTGCCCGGATCGGTTCAGAGGTTGGTGTCTTTTTTTTTCAAATTTTTTCAAAAAATCTTTTTTTCAATTTTTTTCAAAATTTCCATTTGTATCGGTGTCCGGACCGGTGACTGGATCGGTGCCCGGATCGGTTTCCGACCATAGTTTTTCAAATTTTTTCCAAAAAATCTTTTTTTCAATTTTCTTCCAAATTTCCATTTTTATCGGAGTCCGGACCGGTCACCGGATCGATGCCCGGATTGGTGCCCGGGTCGGTCCGGAGGTTGGTGTCCTTTTTTTTTTCAAATTTTTTCAAAAAAATCTTTTTTTCAATTTTTTACAAAATTTCCATTTTTATCGGTGTCCGGACCGGTGACCGGATCGGTGCCCGGATCGGTTTCCGACCATAGTTCTTCAAATTTTTTCAAAAAAATCTTTTTTTCAATTTACTACCAAATTTCCATTTTTTTCGGTGTCCGGACCGGTGACCGGATCGATGCCCGGATCGGTTTCCGACCATATTTTTCCAAATTTTTTCAAAAAAATCTCTTTTCCAATTTTTTTCAAAATTTCCATTTTTATTAGTGTCCGGACCGGTGACCGGATCGGTGCCCGGATCGGTCCAGAGGTTGGTGTCTTTTTTTTTCAAATTTTTTCAAAAAAATCTCTTTTTCAATTTTTTTCAAAATTTCCATTTTTATCGGTGTCCGGACCGGTGACCGGATCGGTGCCCGGATCGGTTTCCGACCATAGTTTTTCAAATTTTTTCAAAAAAATCTTTTTTTCAATTTTTTTCACAATTTCAACTTTTATCGGTGTCCGGACCGGTGACCGGATCGGTGCCCGGATCGGTTTCCGACCATAGTTTTTCAAATTTTTTCAAAAAAATCTTTTTTTCAATTTTTTTCACAATTTCAACTTTTATTGGTGTCCGGACCGGTGACCGGATCAGTGCCCGGATCGGTTTCCGACCATATTTTTCCAAATTTTTTCAAAAAAATCTCTTTTCCAATTTTTTTTAAAATTTCCATTTTTTTTAGTGTCCGGAACGGTGACCGGACCGGTGCCCGGATCGGTCCAGAGGTTGGTGTCTTTTTTTTTCAAATTTTTTCAAAAAAATCTCTTTTTCAATTTTTCTCAAAATTTCCATTTTTATCGGTGTCCGGACCGGTGACCGGATCGGTGCCCGGATCGGTTTCCGACCATAGTTTTTCAAATTTTTTCAAAAAAATCTTTTTTTCAATTTTTTTCACAATTTCAACTTTTATCGGTGTCCGGACCGGTGACCGGATCAGTGCTCGGATCGGTTTCCGACCATATTTTTCCAAATTTTTTCAAAAAAATCTCTTTTCCAATTTTTTTCAAAATTTCCATTTTTTTTAGTGTCCGGACCGGTGACCGGATCGGTTCAGAGGTTGGTGTCTTTTTTTTTCAAATTTTTTCAAAAAAATCTTTTTTTCAATTTTTTTCAAAATTTCCATTTGTATCAGTGTCCGGGCCGGTGACTGGATCGGTGCCCGGATCGGTTTCCGACCATAGTTTCTCAAATTTTTTCAAAAAAATCTTTTTTCAATTTTCTTCCAAATTTCCATTTTTATCTGTGTCCGGACCGGTGACCGGATCGATGCCCGGATTGGTGCCCGGGTCGGTCCGGAGGTTGGTGTCCTTTTTTTTTTACAAATTTTTTCAAAAAAATCTTTTTTTCAATTTTTTACAAAATTTCCATTTTTATCGGTGTCCGGACCGGTGACCGGATCGGTGCCCGGATCGGTTTCCGACCATAGTTTTTCAAATTTTTTCAAAAAAATCTTTTTTTTAATTTACTACCAAATTTCCATTTTTTTCGGTGTCCGGACCGGTGCCCGGATCGGTCCAGAGGTTGGTGTCTTTTTTTTTCAAATTTTTTCAAAAAAATCTCTTTTTCAATTTTTTTCAAAATTTCCATTTTTATCGGTGTCCGGACCGGTGACCGGATCGGTGCCCGGATCGGTTTCCGACCATAGTTTTTCAAATTTTTTCAAAAAAATCTTTTTTTCAATTTTTTTCACAATTTCAACTTTTATCGGTGTCCGGACCGGTGACCGGATCAGTGCCCGGATCGGTTTCCGACCATAGTTTTTCAAATTTTTTCAAAAAAATCTTTTTTTCAATTTTCTTCCAAATTTCCATTTTTATCTGTGTCCGGACCGGTGACCGGATCGATGCCCGGATTGGTGCCCGGGTCGGTCCGGAGGTTGGTGTCCTTTTTTTTTTCAAATTTTTTCAAAAAAATCTTTTTTTCAATTTTTTACAAAATTTCCATTTTTATCGGTGTCCGGACCGGTGACCGGATCGGTGCCCGGATCGGTTTCCGACCATAGTTTTTCAAATTTTTTCAAAAAAATCTTTTTTTCGATTTTTTTCACAATTTCAACTTTTATCGGTGTCCGGACCGGTGACCGGATCGGTGCCCGGATCGGTTTCCGACCATAGTTTTTCAAATTTTTTCAAAAAAATCTCTTTTCCAATTTTTTTCAAAATTTCCATTTTTATTAGTGTCCGGACCGGTGACCGGATCGGTGCCCGGATCGGTCCAGAGGTTGGTGTCTTTTTTTTTCAAATTTTTTCAAAAAAATCTCTTTTTCAATTTTTTTCAAAATTTCCATTTTTATCGGTGTCCGGACCGGTGACCGGATCGGTGCCCGGATCGGTTTCCGACCATAGTTTTTCAAATTTTTTCAAAAAAATCTTTTTTTCAATTTTTTTCACAATTTCATCTTTTATCGGTGTCCGGACCGGTGACCGGATCGGTGCCCGGATCGGTTTCCGACCATAGTTCTTCAAATTTTTTCAAAAAAATCTTTTTTTCAATTTACTACCAAATTTCCATTTTTTTCGGTGTCCGGACCGGTGACCGGATCGATGCCCGGATCGGTTTCCGACCATATTTTTCCAAATTTTTTCAAAAAAATCTCTTTTCCAATTTTTTTCAAAATTTCCATTTTTATTAGTGTCCGGACCGGTGACCGGATCGGTGCCCGGATCGGTCCAGAGGTTGGTGTCTTTTTTTTTCAAATTTTTTCAAAAAAATCTCTTTTTCAATTTTTTTCAAAATTTCCATTTTTATCGGTGTCCGGACCGGTGACCGGATCGGTGCCCGGATCGGTTTCCGACCATAGTTTTTCAAATTTTTTCAAAAAAATCTTTTTTTCAATTTTTTTCACAATTTCAACTTTTATCGGTGTCCGGACCGGTGACCGGATCGGTGCCCGGATCGGTTTCCGACCATAGTTTTTCAAATTTTTTCAAAAAAATCTTTTTTTCAATTTTTTTCACAATTTCAACTTTTATTGGTGTCCGGACCGGTGACCGGATCAGTGCCCGGATCGGTTTCCGACCATATTTTTCCAAATTTTTTCAAAAAAATCTCTTTTCCAATTTTTTTTAAAATTTCCATTTTTTTTAGTGTCCGGAACGGTGACCGGACCGGTGCCCGGATCGGTCCAGAGGTTGGTGTCTTTTTTTTTCAAATTTTTTCAAAAAAATCTCTTTTTCAATTTTTCTCAAAATTTCCATTTTTATCGGTGTCCGGACCGGTGACCGGATCGGTGCCCGGATCGGTTTCCGACCATAGTTTTTCAAATTTTTTCAAAAAAATCTTTTTTTCAATTTTTTTCACAATTTCAACTTTTATCGGTGTCCGGACCGGTGACCGGATCAGTGCTCGGATCGGTTTCCGACCATATTTTTCCAAATTTTTTCAAAAAAATCTCTTTTCCAATTTTTTTCAAAATTTCCATTTTTTTTAGTGTCCGGACCGGTGACCGGATCGGTTCAGAGGTTGGTGTCTTTTTTTTTTCAAATTTTTTCAAAAAAATCTTTTTTTCAATTTTTTTCAAAATTTCCATTTGTATCAGTGTCCGGACCGGTGACTGGATCGGTGCCCGGATCGGTTTCCGACCATAGTTTTTCAAATTTTTTCAAAAAAATCTTTTTTTCAATTTTCTTCCAAATTTCCATTTTTATCTGTGTCCGGACCGGTGACCGGATCGATGCCCGGATTGGTGCCCGGGTCGGTCCGGAGGTTGGTGTCCTTTTTTTTTTCAAATTTTTTCAAAAAAATCTTTTTTTCAATTTTTTACAAAATTTCCATTTTTATCGGTGTCCGGACCGGTGACCGGATCGGTGCCCGGATCGGTTTCCGACCATAGTTTTTCAAATTTTTTCAAAAAAATCTTTTTTTCAATTTACTACCAAATTTCCATTTTTTTCGGTGTCCGGACCGGTGACCGGATCGATGCCCGGATCGGTTTCCGACCATATTTTTCCAAATTTTTTCAAAAAAATCTCTTTTCCAATTTTTTTCAAAATTTCCATTTTTATTAGTGTCCGGACCGGTGACCGGATCGGTGCCCGGATCGGTCCAGAGGTTGGTGTCTTTTTTTTTCAAATTTTTTCAAAAAAATCTCTTTTTCAATTTTTTTCAAAATTTCCATTTTTATCGGTGTCCGGACCGGTGACCGGATCGGTGCCCGGATCGGTTTCCGACCATAGTTTTTCAAATTTTTTCAAAAAAATCTTTTTTTCGATTTTTTTCACAATTTCAACTTTTATCGGTGTCCGGACCGGTGACCGGATCGGTGCCCGGATCGGTTTCCGACCATAGTTTTTCAAATTTTTTCAAAAAAATCTCTTTTCCAATTTTTTTCAAAATTTCCATTTTTATTAGTGTCCGGACCGGTGACCGGATCGGTGCCCGGATCGGTCCAGAGGTTGGTGTCTTTTTTTTTCAAATTTTTTCAAAAAAATCTCTTTTTCAATTTTTTTCAAAATTTCCATTTGTATCGGTGTCCGGACCGGTGACTGGATCGGTGCCCGGATCGGTTTCCGACCATAGTTTTTCAAATTTTTTCAAAAAAATCTCTTTTCCAATTTTTTTCAAAATTTCCATTTTTATTAGTGTCCGGACCGGTGACCGGATCGGTGCCCGGATCGGTCCAGAGGTTGGTGTCTTTTTTTTTCAAATTTTTTCAAAAAAATCTCTTTTTCAATTTTTTTCAAAATTTCCATTTTTATCGGTGTCCGGACCGGTGACCGGATCGGTGCCCGGATCGGTTTCCGACCATAGTTTTTCAAATTTTTTCAAAAAAATCTTTTTTTCAATTTTTTTCACAATTTCAACTTTTATCGGTGTCCGGACCGGTGACCGGATCAGTGCCCGGATCGGTTTCCGACCATATTTTTCCAAATTTTTTCAAAAAAATCTCTTTTCCAATTTTTTTCAAAATCTCCATTTTTTTTAGTGTCCGGACCGGTGACCGGATCGGTGCCCGGATCGGTTCAGAGGTTGGTGTCTTTTTTTTTCAAATTTTTTCAAAAAAACCTTTTTTTCAATTTTTTACAAAATTTCCATTTTTATCAGTGTCCGGACCGGTGACCGGATCGGTGCCCGGATCGGTTTCCGACCATAGTTTTTCAAATTTTTTCAAAAAAATCTTTTTTTCAATTTACTACCAAATTTCCATTTTTTTCGGTGTCCGGACCGGTGACCGGATCGATGCCCGGATCGGTTTCCGACCATATTTTTCAAAATTTTTTCAAAAAAATCTTTTCTCCAATTTTTTTCAAAATTTCTATTTTTTTTAGTGTCCGGACCGGTGACCGGATCGGTGCCCGGATCGGTTCAGAGGTTGGTGTCTTTTTTTTTCAAATTTTTTCAAAAAAATCTTTTTTTCAATTTTTTTCAAAATTTCCATTTGTATCGGTGTCCGGACCGGTGACTGGATCGGTGCCCGGATCGGTTTCCGACCATAGTTTTTCAAATTTTTTCAAAAAAATCTTTTTTTCAATTTTCTTCCAAATTTCCATTTTTATCTGTGTCCGGACCGGTGACCGGATCGATGCCCGGATTGGTGCCCGGGTAGGTCCGGAGGTTGGTGTCCTTTTTTTTTTCAAATTTTTTCAAAAAAATCTTTTTTTCAATTTTTTACAAAATTTCCATTTTTATCGGTGTCCGGACCGGTGACCGGATCGGTGCCCGGATCGGTTTCCGACCATAGTTTTTCAAATTTTTTCAAAAAAATCTTTTTTTCAATTTACTACCAAATTTCCATTTTTTTCGGTGTCCGGACCGGTGACCGGATCGATGCCCGGATCGGTTTCCGACCATATTTTTCCAAATTTTTTCAAAAAAATCTCTTTTCCAATTTTTTTCAAAATTTCCATTTTTATTAGTTTCCGGACCGGTGACCGGATCGGTGCCCGGATCGGTCCAGAGGTTGGTGTCTTTTTTTTTCAAATTTTTTCGAAAAAATCTCTTTTTCAATTTTTTTCAAAATTTCCATTTTTATCGGTGTCCGGACCGGTGACCGGATCGGTGCCCGGATCGGTTTCCGACCATAGTTTTTCAAATTTTTTCAAAAAAATCTTTTTTTCAATTTTTTTCACAATTTCAACTTTTATCGGTGTCCGGACCGGTGACCGGATCGGTGCCCGGATCGGTTTCCGACCATAGTTTTTCAAATTTTTTCAAAAAAATCTTTTTTTCAATTTTTTTCACAATTTCAACTTTTATTGGTGTCCGGACCGGTGACCGGATCGGTGCCCGGATCGGTTTCCGACCATAGTTTTTCAAATTTTTTCAAAAAAATCTTTTTTTCAATTTTTTTCAAAATTTCCATTTTTTTTAGTGTCCGGACCTGTGACCGGATCGGTTCAGAGGTTGGTGTCTTTTTTTTTTCAAATTTTTTCGAAAAAATCTTTTTTTCAATTTTTTTCAAAATTTCCATTTGTATCAGTGTCCGGACCGGTGACTGGATCGGTGCCCGGATCGGTTTCCGACCATAGTTTTTCAAATTTTTTCAAAAAAATCTTTTTTTCAATTTTCTTCCAAATTTCCATTTTTATCGGTGTCCGGACCGGTGACCGGATCGATGCCCGGATTGGTGCCCGGGTCGGTCCGGAGGTTGATGTCCTTTTTTTTTTCAAATTTTTTCAAAAAAATCTTTTTTTCAATTTTTTACAAAATTTCCATTTTTATCGGTGTCCGGACCGGTGACCGGATCGGTGCCCGGATCGGTTTCCGACCATAGTTTTTCAATTTTTTTCAAAAAAATCTTTTTTCCAATTTACTACCAAATTTCCATTTTTTTCGGTGTCCGGACCGGTGACCGGATCGATGCCCGGATCGGTTTCCGACCATATTTTTCCAAATTTTTTCAAAAAAATCTCTTTTCCAATTTTTTTCAAAATTTCCATTTTTATTAGTGTCCGGACCGGTGACCGGATCGGTGCCCGGATCGGTCCGGAGGTTGGTGTCCTTTTTTTTTTCAAATTTTTTCAAAAAAATCTTTTTTTCAATTTTTTACAAAATTTCCATTTTTATCGGTGTCCGGACCGGTGACCGGATCGGTGCCCGGATCGGTTTCCGACCATAGTTTTTCAATTTTTTTCACAATTTCAACTTTTATCGGTGTCCGGACCGGTGACCGGATCAGTGCCCGGATCGGTTTCCGACCATATTTTTCCAAATTTTTTCAAAAAAATCTCTTTTCCAATTTTTTTCAAAATTTCCATTTTTTTTAGTGTCCGGACCGGTGACCGGATCGGTTCAGAGGTTGGTGTCTTTTTTTTTCAAATTTTTTCAAAAAAATCTTTTTTTCAATTTTTTTCAAAATTTCCATTTGTATCGGTGTCCGGACCGGTGACTGGATCGGTGCCCGGATCGGTTTCCGACCATAGTTTTTCAAATTTTTTCAAAAAAATCTTTTTTTCAATTTTCTTCCAAATTTCCATTTTTATCGGTGTCCGGACCGGTGACCGGATCGATGCCCGGATTGGTGCCCGGGTCGGTCCGGAGGTTGGTGTCCTTTTTTTTTTCAAATTTTTTCAAAAAAATCTTTTTTTCAATTTTTTACAAAATTTCCATTTTTATCGGTGTCCGGACCGGTGACCGGATCGGTGCCCGGATCGGTTTCCGACCATAGTTTTTCAAATTTTTTCAAAAAAATCTTTTTTTCAATTTACTACCAAATTTCCATTTTTTTCGGTGTCCGGACCGCTGACCGGATCGATGCCCGGATTGGTTTCCGACCATATTTTTCCAAATTTTTTCAAAAAAATCTCTTTTCCAATTTTTTTCAAAATATCCATTTTTATTAGTGTCCGGACCGGTGACCGGATCGGTGCCCGGATCGGTCCAGAGGTTGGTGTCTTTTTTTTTCAAATTTTTTCAAAAAAATCTCTTTTTCAATTTTTTTCAAAATTTCCATTTTTATCGGTGTCCGGACCGGTGACCGGATCGGTGCCCGGATCGGTTTCCGACCATAGTTTTTCAAATTTTTTCAAAAAAATCTTTTTTTCAATTTTTTTCAAAATTTCCATTTGTATCGGTGTCCGGACCGGTGACCGGATCGGTGCCCGGATCGGTTTCCGACCATAATTTTTCAAATTTTTTCAAAAAAATCTTTTTTTCAATTTTCTTCCAAATTTCCATTTTTATCGGTGTCCGGACCGGTGACCGGATCGATGCCCGGATTGGTGCCCGGGTCAGTCCGGAGGTTGGTGTCCTTTTTTTTTTCAAATTTTTTCAAAAAAATCTTTTTTTCAATTTTTTACAAAATTTCCATTTTTATCGGTGTCCGGACCGGTGACCGGATCAGTGCCCGGATCGGTTTCCGACCATAGTTTTTCAAATTTTTTCAAAAAAATCTTTTTTTCAATTTTTTTCACAATTTCAACTTTTATCGGTGCCTGGACCGGTGACCGGATCAGTGCCCGGATCGGTTTCCGACCATATTTTTCCAAATTTTTTCAAAAAAATCTCTTTTCCAATTTTTTTCAGAATTTCCATTTTTTTCAGTGTCCGGACCGGTGACCGGACCGGTGACCGGATCGGTTCAGAGGTTGGTGTCTTTTTTTTTCAAATTTTTTCAAAAAAATCTTTTTTTCAATTTTTTTCAAAATTTCCATTTGTATCGGTGTCCGGACCGGTGACTGGATCGGTGCCCGGATCGGTTTCCGACCATAGTTTTTCAAATTTTTTCAAAAAAATCTTTTTTTCAATTTTCTTCCAAATTTCCATTTTTATCGGTGTCCGGACCGGTGACCGGATCGATGCCCGGATTGGTGCCCGGGTCGGTCCGGAGGTTGGTGTCCTTTTTTTTTTCAAATTTTTTCAAAAAAATCTTTTTTTCAATTTTTTACAAAATTTCCATTTTTATCGGTGTCCGGACCGGTGACCGGATCGGTGCCCGGATCGGTTTCCGACCATAGTTTTTCAAATTTTTTCAAAAAAATCTTTTTTTCAATTTACTACCAAATTTCCATTTTTTTCGGTGTCCGGACCGGTGACCGGATCGATGCCCGGATTGGTTTCCGACCATATTTTTCCAAATTTTTTCAAAAAAATCTCTTTTCCAATTTTTTTCAAAATATCCATTTTTATTAGTGTCCGGACCGGTGACCGGATCGGTGCCCGGATCGGTCCAGAGGTTGGTGTCTTTTTTTTTCAAATTTTTTCAAAAAAATCTTTTTTTCAATTTTTTACAAAATTTCCATTTTTATCGGTGTCCGGACCGGTGACCGGATCGGTGCCCGGATCGGTTTCCGACCATAGTTTTTCAAATTTTTTCAAAAAAATCTTTTTTTCAATTTACTACCAAATTTCCATTTTTTTCGGTGTCCGGACCGGTGACCGGATCGATGCCCGGATCGGTTTCCGACCATATTTTTCCAAATTTTTTCAAAAAAATCTCTTTTCCAATTTTTTTCAAAATTTCCATTTTTATTAGTTTCCGGACCGGTGACCGGATCGGTGCCCGGATCGGTCCAGAGGTTGGTGTCTTTTTTTTTCAAATTTTTTCAAAAAAATCTCTTTTTCAATTTTTTTCAAAATTTCCATTTTTATCGGTGTCCGGACCGGTGACCGGATCGGTGCCCGGATCGGTTTCCGACCATAGTTTTTCAAATTTTTTCAAAAAAATCTTTTTTCCAATTTTTTTCACAATTTCAACTTTTATCGGTGTCCGGACCGGTGACCGGATCGGTGCCCGGATCGGTTTCCGACCATAGTTTTTCAAATTTTTTCAAAAAAATCTTTTTTTCAATTTTTTTCACAATTTCAACTTTTATTGGTGTCCGGACCGGTGACCGGATCGGTGCCCGGATCGGTTTCCGACCATAGTTTTTCAAATTTTTTCAAAAAAACCTTTTTTTCAATTTTTTTCAAAATTTCCATTTTTTTTAGTGTCCGGACCTGTGACCGGATCGGTTCAGAGGTTGGTGTCTTTTTTTTTTCAAATTTTTTCGAAAAAATCTTTTTTTCAATTTTTTTCAAAATTTCCATTTGTATCAGTGTCCGGACCGGTGACTGGATCGGTGCCCGGATCGGTTTCCGACCATAGTTTTTCAAATTTTTTCAAAAAAATCTTTTTTTCAATTTTCTTCCAAATTTCCATTTTTATCGGTGTCCGGACCGGTGACCGGATCGGTGCCCGGATCGGTTTCCGACCATAGTTTTTCAAATTTTTTCAAAAAAATCTTTTTTTCAATTTTTTTCACAATTTCAACTTTTATCGGTGTCCGGACCGGTGACCGGATCAGTGCCCGGATCGGTTTCCGACCATAGTTTTTCAAATTTTTTCAAAAAAATCTTTTTTTCAATTTTCTTCCAAATTTCCATTTTTATCTGTGTCCGGACCGGTGACCGGATCGATGCCCGGATTGGTGCCCGGGTCGGTCCGGAGGTTGGTGTCCTTTTTTTTTTCAAATTTTTTCAAAAAAATCTTTTTTTCAATTTTTTACAAAATTTCCATTTTTATCGGTGTCCGGACCGGTGACCGGATCGGTGCCCGGATCGGTTTCCTACCATAGTTTTTCAAATTTTTTCAAAAAAATCTTTTTTTCAATTTACTACCAAATTTCCATTTTTTTCGGTGTCCGGACCGGTGACCGGATCGATGCCCGGATCGGTTTCCGACCATATTTTTCCAAATTTTTTCAAAAAAATCTCTTTTCCAATTTTTTTCAAAATTTCCATTTTTTTTAGTGTCCGGACCGGTGACCGGATCGGTGCCCGGATCGGTCCAGAGGTTGGTGTCTTTTTTTTTCAAATTTTTTCAAAAAAATCTCTTTTTCAATTTTTTTCAAAATTTCCATTTGTATCGGTGTCCGGACCGGTGACTGGATCGGTGCCCGGATCGGTTTCCGACCATAGTTTTTCAAATTTTTTCAAAAAAATCTCTTTTCCAATTTTTTTCAAAATTTCCATTTTTATTAGTGTCCGGACCGGTGACCGGATCGGTGCCCGGATCGGTCCAGAGGTTGGTGTCTTTTTTTTTCAAATTTATTCAAAAAAATCTCTTTTTCAATTTTTTTCAAAATTTCCATTTTTATCGGTGTCCGGACCGGTGACCGGATCGGTGCCCGGATCGGTTTCCGACCATAGTTTTTCAAATTTTTTCAAAAAAATCTTTTTTTCAATTTTTTTCACAATTTCAACTTTTATCCGTGTCCGGACCGGTGACCGGATCAGTGCCCGGATCGGTTTCCGACCATATTTTTCCAAATTTTTTCAAAAAAATCTCTTTTCCAATTTTTTTCAAAATCTCCATTTTTTTTAGTGTCCGGACCTGTGACCGGATCGGTGCCCGGATCGGTTCAGAGGTTGGTGTCTTTTTTTTTCAAATTTTTTCAAAAAAACCTTTTTTTCAATTTTTTACAAAATTTCCATTTTTATCAGTGTCCGGACCGGTGACCGGATCGGTGCCCGGATCGGTTTCCGACCATAGTTTTTCAAATTTTTTCAAAAAAATCTTTTTTTCAATTTACTACCAAATTTCCATTTTTTTCGGTGTCCGGACCGGTGACCGGATCGATGCCCGGATCGGTTTCCGACCATATTTTTCAAAATTTTTTCAAAAAAATCTTTTCTCCAATTTTTTTCAAAATTTCTATTTTTTTTAGTGTCCGGACCGGTGACCGGATCGGTGCCCGGATCGGTTCAGAGGTTGGTGTCTTTTTTTTTCAAATTTTTTCAAAAAAATCTTTTTTTCAATTTTTTTCAAAATTTCCATTTGTATCGGTGTCCGGACCGGTGACTGGATCGGTGCCCGGATCGGTTTCCGACCATAGTTTTTCAAATTTTTTCAAAAAAATCTTTTTTTCAATTTTCTTCCAAATTTCCATTTTTATCTGTGTCCGGACCGGTGACCGGATCGATGCCCGGATTGGTGCCCGGGTAGGTCCGGAGGTTGGTGTCCTTTTTTTTTTCAAATTTTTTCAAAAAAATCTTTTTTTCAATTTTTTACAAAATTTCCATTTTTATCGGTGTCCGGACCGGTGACCGGATCGGTGCCCGGATCGGTTTCCGACCATAGTTTTTCAAATTTTTTCAAAAAAATCTTTTTTTCAATTTACTACCAAATTTCCATTTTTTTCGGTGTCCGGACCGGTGACCGGATCGATGCCCGGATCGGTTTCCGACCATATTTTTCCAAATTTTTTCAAAAAAATCTCTTTTCCAATTTTTTTCAAAATTTCCATTTTTATTAGTTTCCGGACCGGTGACCGGATCGGTGCCCGGATCGGTCCAGAGGTTGGTGTCTTTTTTTTTCAAATTTTTTCAAAAAAATCTCTTTTTCAATTTTTTTCAAAATTTCCATTTTTATCGGTGTCCGGACCGGTGACCGGATCGGTGCCCGGATCGGTTTCCGACCATAGTTTTTCAAATTTTTTCAAAAAAATCTTTTTTTCAATTTTTTTCACAATTTCAACTTTTATCGGTGTCCGGACCGGTGACCGGATCGGTGCCCGGATCGGTTTCCGACCATAGTTTTTCAAATTTTTTCAAAAAAATCTTTTTTTCAATTTTTTTCACAATTTCAACTTTTATTGGTGTCCGGACCGGTGACCGGATCGGTGCCCGGATCGGTTTCCGACCATAGTTTTTCAAATTTTTTCAAAAAAATCTTTTTTTCAATTTTTTTCAAAATTTCCATTTTTTTTAGTGTCCGGACCTGTGACCGGATCGGTTCAGAGGTTGGTGTCTTTTTTTTTTCAAATTTTTTCGAAAAAATCTTTTTTTCAATTTTTTTCAAAATTTCCATTTGTATCAGTGTCCGGACCGGTGACTGGATCGGTGCCCGGATCGGTTTCCGACCATAGTTTTTCAAATTTTTTCAAAAAAATCTTTTTTTCAATTTTCTTCCAAATTTCCATTTTTATCGGTGTCCGGACCGGTGACCGGATCGATGCCCGGATTGGTGCCCGGGTCGGTCCGGAGGTTGATGTCCTTTTTTTTTTCAAATTTTTTCAAAAAAATCTTTTTTTCAATTTTTTACAAAATTTCCATTTTTATCGGTGTCCGGACCGGTGACCGGATCGGTGCCCGGATCGGTTTCCGACCATAGTTTTTCAATTTTTTTCAAAAAAATCTTTTTTCCAATTTACTACCAAATTTCCATTTTTTTCGGTGTCCGGACCGGTGACCGGATCGATGCCCGGATCGGTTTCCGACCATATTTTTCCAAATTTTTTCAAAAAAATCTCTTTTCCAATTTTTTTCAAAATTTCCATTTTTATTAGTGTCCGGACCGGTGACCGGATCGGTGCCCGGATCGGTCCGGAGGTTGGTGTCCTTTTTTTTTTCAAATTTTTTCAAAAAAATCTTTTTTTCAATTTTTTACAAAATTTCCATTTTTATCGGTGTCCGGACCGGTGACCGGATCGGTGCCCGGATCGGTTTCCGACCATAGTTTTTCAATTTTTTTCACAATTTCAACTTTTATCGGTGTCCGGACCGGTGACCGGATCAGTGCCCGGATCGGTTTCCGACCATATTTTTCCAAATTTTTTCAAAAAAATCTCTTTTCCAATTTTTTTCAAAATTTCCATTTTTTTTAGTGTCCGGACCGGTGACCGGATCGGTTCAGAGGTTGGTGTCTTTTTTTTTCAAATTTTTTCAAAAAAATCTTTTTTTCAATTTTTTTCAAAATTTCCATTTGTATCGGTGTCCGGACCGGTGACTGGATCGGTGCCCGGATCGGTTTCCGACCATAGTTTTTCAAATTTTTTCAAAAAAATCTTTTTTTCAATTTTCTTCCAAATTTCCATTTTTATCGGTGTCCGGACCGGTGACCGGATCGATGCCCGGATTGGTGCCCGGGTCGGTCCGGAGGTTGGTGTCCTTTTTTTTTTCAAATTTTTTCAAAAAAATCTTTTTTTCAATTTTTTACAAAATTTCCATTTTTATCGGTGTCCGGACCGGTGACCGGATCGGTGCCCGGATCGGTTTCCGACCATAGTTTTTCAAATTTTTTCAAAAAAATCTTTTTTTCAATTTACTACCAAATTTCCATTTTTTTCGGTGTCCGGACCGCTGACCGGATCGATGCCCGGATTGGTTTCCGACCATATTTTTCCAAATTTTTTCAAAAAAATCTCTTTTCCAATTTTTTTCAAAATATCCATTTTTATTAGTGTCCGGACCGGTGACCGGATCGGTGCCCGGATCGGTCCAGAGGTTGGTGTCTTTTTTTTTCAAATTTTTTCAAAAAAATCTCTTTTTCAATTTTTTTCAAAATTTCCATTTTTATTAGTGTCCGGACCGGTGACCGGATCGGTGCCCGGATCGGTCCAGAGGTTGGTGTCTTTTTTTTTCAAATTTTTTCAAAAAAATCTCTTTTTCAATTTTTTTCAAAATTTCCATTTTTATCGGTGTCCGGACCGGTGACCGGATCGGTGCCCGGATCGGTTTCCGACCATAGTTTTTCAAATTTTTTCAAAAAAATCTTTTTTTCGATTTTTTTCACAATTTCAACTTTTATCGGTGTCCGGACCGGTGACCGGATCGGTGCCCGGATCGGTTTCCGACCATAGTTTTTCAAATTTTTTCAAAAAAATCTCTTTTCCAATTTTTTTCAAAATTTCCATTTTTATTAGTGTCCGGACCGGTGACCGGATCGGTGCCCGGATCGGTCCAGAGGTTGGTGTCTTTTTTTTTCAAATTTTTTCAAAAAAATCTCTTTTTCAATTTTTTTCAAAATTTCCATTTGTATCGGTGTCCGGACCGGTGACTGGATCGGTGCCCGGATCGGTTTCCGACCATAGTTTTTCAAATTTTTTCAAAAAAATCTCTTTTCCAATTTTTTTCAAAATTTCCATTTTTATTAGTGTCCGGACCGGTGACCGGATCGGTGCCCGGATCGGTCCAGAGGTTGGTGTCTTTTTTTTTCAAATTTTTTCAAAAAAATCTCTTTTTCAATTTTTTTCAAAATTTCCATTTTTATCGGTGTCCGGACCGGTGACCGGATCGGTGCCCGGATCGGTTTCCGACCATAGTTTTTCAAATTTTTTCAAAAAAATCTTTTTTTCAATTTTTTTCACAATTTCAACTTTTATCGGTGTCCGGACCGGTGACCGGATCGGTGCCCGGATCGGTTTCCGACCATAGTTTTTCAAATTTTTTCAAAAAAATCTTTTTTTCAATTTACTACCAAATTTCCATTTTTTTCGGTGTCCGGACCGGTGACCGGATCGATGCCCGGATCGGTTTCCGACCATATTTTTCAAAATTTTTTCAAAAAAATCTTTTCTCCAATTTTTTTCAAAATTTCTATTTTTTTTAGTGTCCGGACCGGTGACCGGATCGGTGCCCGGATCGGTTCAGAGGTTGGTGTCTTTTTTTTTCAAATTTTTTCAAAAAAATCTTTTTTTCAATTTTTTTCAAAATTTCCATTTGTATCGGTGTCCGGACCGGTGACTGGATCGGTGCCCGGATCGGTTTCCGACCATAGTTTTTCAAATTTTTTCAAAAAAATCTTTTTTTCAATTTTCTTCCAAATTTCCATTTTTATCTGTGTCCGGACCGGTGACCGGATCGATGCCCGGATTGGTGCCCGGGTAGGTCCGGAGGTTGGTGTCCTTTTTTTTTCAAATTTTTTCAAAAAAATCTTTTTTTCAATTTTTTACAAAATTTCCATTTTTATCGGTGTCCGGACCGGTGACCGGATCGGTGCCCGGATCGGTTTCCGACCATAGTTTTTCAAATTTTTTCAAAAAAATCTTTTTTTCAATTTACTACCAAATTTCCATTTTTTTCGGTGTCCGGACCGGTGACCGGATCGATGCCCGGATCGGTTTCCGACCATATTTTTCCAAATTTTTTCAAAAAAATCTCTTTTCCAATTTTTTTCAAAATTTCCATTTTTATTAGTTTCCGGACCGGTGACCGGATCGGTGCCCGGATCGGTCCAGAGGTTGGTGTCTTTTTTTTTCAAATTTTTTCAAAAAAATCTCTTTTTCAATTTTTTTCAAAATTTCCATTTTTATCGGTGTCCGGACCGGTGACCGGATCGGTGCCCGGATCGGTTTCCGACCATAGTTTTTCAAATTTTTTCAAAAAAATCTTTTTTTCAATTTTTTTCACAATTTCAACTTTTATCGGTGTCCGGACCGGTGACCGGATCGGTGCCCGGATCGGTTTCCGACCATAGTTTTTCAAATTTTTTCAAAAAAATCTTTTTTTCAATTTTTTTCACAATTTCAACTTTTATTGGTGTCCGGACCGGTGACCGGATCGGTGCCCGGATCGGTTTCCGACCATAGTTTTTCAAATTTTTTCAAAAAAATCTTTTTTTCAATTTTTTTCAAAATTTCCATTTTTTTTAGTGTCCGGACCTGTGACCGGATCGGTTCAGAGGTTGGTGTCTTTTTTTTTTCAAATTTTTTCGAAAAAATCTTTTTTTCAATTTTTTTCAAAATTTCCATTTGTATCAGTGTCCGGACCGGTGACTGGATCGGTGCCCGGATCGGTTTCCGACCATAGTTTTTCAAATTTTTTCAAAAAAATCTTTTTTTCAATTTTCTTCCAAATTTCCATTTTTATCGGTGTCCGGACCGGTGACCGGATCGATGCCCGGATTGGTGCCCGGGTCGGTCCGGAGGTTGATGTCCTTTTTTTTTTCAAATTTTTTCAAAAAAATCTTTTTTTCAATTTTTTACAAAATTTCCATTTTTATCGGTGTCCGGACCGGTGACCGGATCGGTGCCCGGATCGGTTTCCGACCATAGTTTTTCAATTTTTTTCAAAAAAATCTTTTTTCCAATTTACTACCAAATTTCCATTTTTTTCGGTGTCCGGACCGGTGACCGGATCGATGCCCGGATCGGTTTCCGACCATATTTTTCCAAATTTTTTCAAAAAAATCTCTTTTCCAATTTTTTTCAAAATTTCCATTTTTATTAGTGTCCGGACCGGTGACCGGATCGGTGCCCGGATCGGTCCGGAGGTTGGTGTCCTTTTTTTTTTCAAATTTTTTCAAAAAAATCTTTTTTTCAATTTTTTACAAAATTTCCATTTTTATCGGTGTCCGGACCGGTGACCGGATCGGTGCCCGGATCGGTTTCCGACCATAGTTTTTCAATTTTTTTCACAATTTCAACTTTTATCGGTGTCCGGACCGGTGACCGGATCAGTGCCCGGATCGGTTTCCGACCATATTTTTCCAAATTTTTTCAAAAAAATCTCTTTTCCAATTTTTTTCAAAATTTCCATTTTTTTTAGTGTCCGGACCGGTGACCGGATCGGTTCAGAGGTTGGTGTCTTTTTTTTTCAAATTTTTTCAAAAAAATCTTTTTTTCAATTTTTTTCAAAATTTCCATTTGTATCGGTGTCCGGACCGGTGACTGGATCGGTGCCCGGATCGGTTTCCGACCATAGTTTTTCAAATTTTTTCAAAAAAATCTTTTTTTCAATTTTCTTCCAAATTTCCATTTTTATCGGTGTCCGGACCGGTGACCGGATCGATGCCCGGATTGGTGCCCGGGTCGGTCCGGAGGTTGGTGTCCTTTTTTTTTTCAAATTTTTTCAAAAAAATCTTTTTTTCAATTTTTTACAAAATTTCCATTTTTATCGGTGTCCGGACCGGTGACCGGATCGGTGCCCGGATCGGTTTCCGACCATAGTTTTTCAAATTTTTTCAAAAAAATCTTTTTTTCAATTTACTACCAAATTTCCATTTTTTTCGGTGTCCGGACCGCTGACCGGATCGATGCCCGGATTGGTTTCCGACCATATTTTTCCAAATTTTTTCAAAAAAATCTCTTTTCCAATTTTTTTCAAAATATCCATTTTTATTAGTGTCCGGACCGGTGACCGGATCGGTGCCCGGATCGGTCCAGAGGTTGGTGTCTTTTTTTTTCAAATTTTTTCAAAAAAATCTCTTTTTCAATTTTTTTCAAAATTTCCATTTTTATCGGTGTCCGGACCGGTGACCGGATCGGTGCCCGGATCGGTTTCCGACCATAGTTTTTCAAATTTTTTCAAAAAAATCTTTTTTTCAATTTTTTTCAAAATTTCCATTTGTATCGGTGTCCGGACCGGTGACCGGATCGGTGCCCGGATCGGTTTCCGACCATAATTTTTCAAATTTTTTCAAAAAAATCTTTTTTTCAATTTTCTTCCAAATTTCCATTTTTATCGGTGTCCGGACCGGTGACCGGATCGATGCCCGGATTGGTGCCCGGGTCAGTCCGGAGGTTGGTGTCCTTTTTTTTTTCAAAATTTTTCAAAAAAATCTTTTTTTCAATTTTTTACAAAATTTCCATTTTTATCGGTGTCCGGACCGGTGACCGGATCAGTGCCCGGATCGGTTTCCGACCATAGTTTTTCAAATTTTTTCAAAAAAATCTTTTTTTCAATTTTTTTCACAATTTCAACTTTTATCGGTGCCTGGACCGGTGACCGGATCAGTGCCCGGATCGGTTTCCGACCATATTTTTCCAAATTTTTTCAAAAAAATCTCTTTTCCAATTTTTTTCAGAATTTCCATTTTTTTCAGTGTCCGGACCGGTGACCGGACCGGTGACCGGATCGGTTCAGAGGTTGGTGTCTTTTTTTTTCAAATTTTTTCAAAAAAATCTTTTTTTCAATTTTTTTCAAAATTTCCATTTGTATCGGTGTCCGGACCGGTGACTGGATCGGTGCCCGGATCGGTTTCCGACCATAGTTTTTCAAATTTTTTCAAAAAAATCTTTTTTTCAATTTTCTTCCAAATTTCCATTTTTATCGGTGTCCGGACCGGTGACCGGATCGATGCCCGGATTGGTGCCCGGGTCGGTCCGGAGGTTGGTGTCCTTTTTTTTTTCAAATTTTTTCAAAAAAATCTTTTTTTCAATTTTTTACAAAATTTCCATTTTTATCGGTGTCCGGACCGGTGACCGGATCGGTGCCCGGATCGGTTTCCGACCATAGTTTTTCAAATTTTTTCAAAAAAATCTTTTTTTCAATTTACTACCAAATTTCCATTTTTTTCGGTGTCCGGACCGGTGACCGGATCGATGCCCGGATTGGTTTCCGACCATATTTTTCCAAATTTTTTCAAAAAAATCTCTTTTCCAATTTTTTTCAAAATATCCATTTTTATTAGTGTCCGGACCGGTGACCGGATCGGTGCCCGGATCGGTCCAGAGGTTGGTGTCTTTTTTTTTCAAATATTTTCAAAAAAATCTCTTTTTCAATTTTTTTCAAAATTTCCATTTTTATCGGTGTCCGGACCGGTGACCGGATCGGTGCCCGGATCGGTTTCCGACCATAGTTTTTCAAATTTTTTCAAAAAAATCTTTTTTTCAATTTTTTTCAAAATTTCCATTTGTATCGGTGTCCGGACCGGTGACCGGATAGGTGCCCGGATCGGTTTCCGACCATTATTTTTCAAATTTTTTCAAAAAAATCTTTTTTTCAATTTTCTTCCAAATTTCCATTTTTATCGGTGTCCGGACCGGTGACCGGATCAGTGCCCGGATCGGTTTCCGACCATAGTTTTTCAAATTTTTTCAAAAAAATCTTTTTTTCAATTTTTTTCACAATTTCAACTTTTATCGGTGCCTGGACCGGTGACCGGATCAGTGCCCGGATCGGTTTCCGACCATATTTTTCCAAATTTTTTCAAAAAAATCTCTTTTCAAATTTTTTTCAGAATTTCCATTTTTTTTAGTGTCCGGACCGGTGACCGGATCGGTGCCCGGATCGGTTCAGAGGTTGGTGTCTTTTTTTTCAATTTTTTTCAAAATTTCCATTTGTATCGGTGTCCGGACCGGTGACTGGATCGGTGCCCGGATCGGTTTCCGACCATAGTTTTTCAAATTTTTTCAAAAAAATCTTTTTTTCAATTTTCTTCCAAATTTCCATTTTTATCGGTGTCCGGACCGGTGACCGGATCGATGCCCGGGTTGGTGCCCGGGTCGGTCCGGAGGTTGGTGTCCTTTTTTTTTTCAAATTTTTTCAAAAAAATCTTTTTTTCAATTTTTTACAAAATTTCCATTTTTATCGGTGTCCGGACCGGCGACCGGATCGGTGCCCGGATCGGTTTCCGACCATAGTTTTTCAAATTTTTTCAAAAAAATCTTTTTTTCAATTTACTACCAAATTTCCATTTTTTTCGGTGTCCGGACCGGTGACCGGATCGATGCCCGGATCGGTTTCCGACCATATTTTTCCAAATTTTTTCAAAAAAATCTCTTTTCCAATTTTTTTCAAAATTTCCATTTTTATTAGTGTCCGGACCGGTGACCGGATCGGTGCCCGGATCGGTCCAGAGGTTGGTGTCTTTTTTTTTCAAATTTTCTCAAAAAAATCTCTTTTTCAATTTTTTTCAAAATTTCCATTTTTATCGGTGTCCGGACCGGTGACCGGATCGGTGCCCGGATCGGTTTCCGACCATAGTTTTTCAAATTTTTTCAAAAAAATCTTTTTTTCAATTTTTTTCACAATTTGAACTTTTATCGGTGTCCGGACCGGTGACCGGATCGGTGCCCGGATCGGTTTCCGACCATAGTTTTTCAAATTTTTTCAAAAAAATCTTTTTTTCAATTTTTCTCACAATTTCAACTTTTATTGGTGTCCGGACCGGTGACCGGATCGATGCCCGGATCGGTTTCCGACCATATTTTTCCAAATTTTTTCAGAAAAATCTCTTTTCCAATTTTTTTCAAAATTTCCATTTTTATCGGTGTCCGGACCGGTGACCGGATCGATGCCCGGATTGGTGCCCGGGTCGGTCCGGAGGTTGGTGTCCTTTTTTTTTCAAATTTTTTCAAAAAAATCTTTTTTTCAATTTACTACCAAATTTCCATTTTTTTCGGTGTCCGGACCGGTGACCGGATCGATGCCCGGATCGGTTTCCGACCATATTTTTCCAAATTTTTTCAAAAAAATCTCTTTTCCAATTTTTTTCAAAATTTCCATTTTTATTAGTGTCCGGACCGGTGACCGGATCGGTGCCCGGATCGGTCCAGAGGTTGGTGTCTTTTTTTTTCAAATTTTCTCAAAAAAATCTCTTTTTCAATTTTTTTCAAAATTTCCATTTTTATCGGTGTCCGGACCGGTGACCGGATCGGTGCCCGGATCGGTTTCCGACCATAGTTTTTCAAATTTTTTCAAAAAAATCTTTTTTTCAATTTTTTTCACAATTTCAACTTTTATCGGTGTCCGGACCGGTGACCGGATCAGTGCCCGGATCGGTTTCCGACCATATTTTTCCAAATTTTTTCAAAAAAATCTCTTTTCCAATTTTTTTCAAAATTTCCATTTTTTTTAGTGTCCGGACCGGTGACCGGATCAGTGCCCGGATCGGTTTCCGACCATAGTTTTTCAAATTTTTTCAAAAAAATCTTTTTTTCAATTTTTTTCACAATTTCAACTTTTATCGGTGCCTGGACCGGTGACCGGATCAGTGCCCGGATCGGTTTCCGACCATATTTTTCCAAATTTTTTCAAAAAAATCTCTTTTCCAATTTTTTTCAGAATTTCCATTTTTTTTAGTGTCCGGACCGGTGACCGGATCGGTGCCCGGATCGGTTCAGAGGTTGGTGTCTTTTTTTTCAATTTTTTTCAAAATTTCCATTTGTATCGGTGTCCGGACCGGTGACTGGATCGGTGCCCGGATCGGTTTCCGACCATAGTTTTTCAAATTTTTTCAAAAAAATCTTTTTTTCAATTTTCTTCCAAATTTCCATTTTTATCGGTGTCCGGACCGGTGACCGGATCGATGCCCGGGTTGGTGCCCGGGTCGGTCCGGAGGTTGGTGTCCTTTTTTTTTTCAAATTTTTTCAAAAAAATCTTTTTTTCAATTTTTTACAAAATTTCCATTTTTATCGGTGTCCGGACCGGTGACCGGATCGGTGCCCGGATCGGTTTCCGACCATAGTTTTTCAAATTTTTTCAAAAAAATCTTTTTTTCAATTTACTACCAAATTTCCATTTTTTTCGGTGTCCGGACCGGTGACCGGATCGATGCCCGGATCGGTTTCCGACCATATTTTTCCAAATTTTTTCAAAAAAATCTCTTTTCCAATTTTTTTCAAAATTTCCATTTTTATTAGTGTCCGGACCGGTGACCGGATCGGTGCCCGGATCGGTCCAGAGGTTGGTGTCTTTTTTTTTCAAATTTTCTCAAAAAAATCTCTTTTTCAATTTTTTTCAAAATTTCCATTTTTATCGGTGTCCGGACCGGTGACCGGATCGGTGCCCGGATCGGTTTCCGACCATAGTTTTTCAAATTTTTTCAAAAAAATCTTTTTTTCAATTTTTTTCACAATTTGAACTTTTATCGGTGTCCGGACCGGTGACCGGATCGGTGCCCGGATCGGTTTCCGACCATAGTTTTTCAAATTTTTTCAAAAAAATCTTTTTTTCAATTTTTCTCACAATTTCAACTTTTATTGGTGTCCGGACCGGTGACCGGATCGATGCCCGGATCGGTTTCCGACCATAGTTTTTCAAATTTTTTCAAAAAAATCTTTTTTTCAATTTTTTTCACAATTTGAACTTTTATTGGTGTCCGGACCGGTGACCGGATCGGTGCCCGGATCGGTTTCCGACCATAGTTTTTCAAATTTTTTCAGAAAAATCTCTTTTCCAATTTTTTTCAAAATTTCCATTTTTATCGGTGTCCGGACCGGTGACCGGATCGATGCCCGGATTGGTGCCCGGGTCGGTCCGGAGGTTGGTGTCCTTTTTTTTTCAAATTTTTTCAAAAAAATCTTTTTTTCAATTTTTTACAAAATTTCCATTTTTATCGGTGTCCGGACCGGTGACCGGATCGGTGCCCGGATCGGTTTCCGACCATAGTTTTTCAAATTTTTTCAAAAAAATCTTTTTTTCAATTTTTTTCACAATTTCAACTTTTATCGGTGTCCGGACCGGTGACCGGATCAGTGCCCGGATCGGTTTCCGACCATATTTTTCCAAATTTTTTCAAAAAAATCTCTTTTCCAATTTTTTTCAAAATTTCCATTTTTTTTAGTGTCCGGACCGGTGACCGGATCGGTTCAGAGGTTGGTGTCCTTTTTTTCTTCAAATTTTTTCAAAAAAATCTTTTTTTCAATTTACTACCAAATTTCCATTTTTTTCGGTGTCCGGACTGGTGACCGGATCGATGCCCGGATTGGTTTCCGACCATATTTTTCCAAATTTTTTCAAAAAAATCTCTTTTCCAATTTTTTTCAAAATTTCCATTTTTATTAGTGTCCGGACCGGTGACCGGATCGGTGCCCGGATCGGTCCAGAGGTTGGTGTCTTTTTTTTTCAAATTTTTTCAAAAAAATCTCTTTTTCAATTTTTTTCAAAATTTCCATTTTTATCGGTGTCCGGACCGGTGACCGGATCGGTGCCCGGATCGGTTTCCGACCATAGTTTTTCAAATTTTTTCAAAAAAATCTTTTTTTCAATTTTTTTCAAAATTTCCATTTGTATCGGTGTCCGGACCGGTGACCGGATCGGTGCCCGGATCGGTTTCCGACCATTATTTTTCAAATTTTTTCAAAAAAATCTTTTTTTCAATTTTCTTCCAAATTTCCATTTTTATCGGTGTCCGGACCGGTGACCGGATCGATGCCCGGATTGGTGCCCGGGTCAGTCCGGAGGTTGGTGTCCTTTTTTTTTTCAAATTTTTTCAAAAAAATCTTTTTTTCAATTTTTTACAAAATTTCCATTTTTATCGGTGTCCGGACCGGTGACCGGATCAGTGCCCGGATCGGTTTCCGACCATAGTTTTTCAAATTTTTAAAAAAAAATCTTTTTTTCAATTTTTTTCACAATTTCAACTTTTATCGGTGTCCGGACCGGTGACCGGATCAGTGCCCGGATCGGTTTCCGACCATATTTTTCCAAATTTTTTCAAAAAAATCTCTTTTCCAATTTTTTTCAAAATTTCCATTTTTTTTAGTGTCCGGACCGGTGACCGGATCGGTGCCCGGATCGGTTCAGAGGTTGGTGTCTTTTTTTTTCAAATTTTTTCAAAAAAATCTTTTTTTCAATTTTTTTCAAAATTTCCATTTTTATCGGTGTCCGGACCGGTGACCGGATCGGTGCCCGGATCGGTTTCCGACCATAGTTTTTCAAATTTTTTCAAAAAAATCTTTTTTTCAATTTTTTTCACAATTTGAACTTTTATCGGTGTCCGGACCGGTGACCGGATCGGTGCCCGGATCGGTTTCCGACCATAGTTTTTCAAATTTTTTCAAAAAAATCTTTTTTTCAATTTACTACCAAATTTCCATTTTTTTCGGTGTCCGGACCGGTGACCGGATCGATGCCCGGATCGGTTTCCGACCATATTTTTCCAAATTTTTTCAAAAAAATCTCTTTTCCAATTTTTTTCAAAATTTCCATTTTTATTAGTGTCCGGACCGGTGACCGGATCGGTGCCCGGATCGGTCCAGAGGTTGGTGTCTTTTTTTTTCAAATTTTTTCAAAAAAATCTCTTTTTCAATTTTTTTCAAAATTTCCATTTGTATCGGTGTCCGGACCGGTGACCGGATCGGTGCCCGGATCGGTTTCCGACCATAGTTTTTCAAATTTTTTCAAAAAAATCTTTTTTTCAATTTTCTTCCAAATTTCCATTTTTATCGGTGTCCGGACCGGTGACCGGATCGATGCCCGGATTGGTGCCCGGGTCGGTCCGGAGGTTGGTGTCCTTTTTTTTTCAAATTTTTTCAAAAAAATCTTTTTTTCAATTTTTTACAAAATTTCCATTTTTATCGGTGTCCGGACCGGTGACCGGATCGGTGCCCGGATCGGTTTCCGACCATAGTTTTTCAAATTTTTTCAAAAAAATCTTTTTTTCAATTTTTTTCACAATTTCAACTTTTATCGGTGTCCGGACCGGTGACCGGATCAGTGCCCGGATCGGTTCAGAGGTTGGTGTCTTTTTTTTTCAAATTTTTTCAAAAAAATCTTTTTTTCAATTTTTTTCAAAATTTCCATTTGTATCGGTGTCCGGACCGGTGACTGGATCGGTGACCGGATCGGTTTCCGACCATAGTTTTCCAAATTTTTTCAAAAAAATCTCTTTTCCAATTTTTTTCAAAATTTCCATTTGTATCAGTGTCCGGACCGGTGACTGGATCGGTGCCCGGATCGGTTTCCGACCATAGTTTTTCAAATTTTTTCAAAAAAATCTTTTTTTCAATTTTCTTCCAAATTTCCATTTTTATCGGTGTCCGGACCGGTGTCCGGATCGATGCCCGGATTGGTGCCCGGGTCGGTCCGGAAGTTGGTGTCCTTTTTTTTTTTCAAATTTTTTCAAAAAAATCTTTTTTTCAATTTTTTACAAAATTTCCATTTTTATCGGTGTCCGGACCGGTGACCGGATCGGTGCCCGGATCGGTTTCCGACCATAGTTTTTCAATTTTTTTCAAAAAAATCTTTTTTTCAATTTACTACCAAATTTCCATTTTTTTCGGTGTCCGGACCGGTGACCGGATCGATGCCCGGATTGGTTTCCGACCATATTTTTCCAAATTTTTTCAGAAAAATCTCTTTTCCAATTTTTTTCAAAATATCCATTTTTATTAGTGTCCGGACCGGTGACCGGATCGGTGCCCGGATCGGTCCAGAGGTTGGTGTCTTTTTTTTTCAAATTTTTTCCAAAAAATCTCTTTTTCAATTTTTTTCAAAATTTCCATTTTTATCGGTGTCCGGACCGGTGACCGGATCGGTGCCCGGATCGGTTTCCGACCATAGTTTTTCAAATTTTTTCAAAAAAATCTTTTTTTCAATTTTTTTCAAAATTTCCATTTGTATCGGTGTCCGGACCGGTGACCGGATCGGTGCCCGGATCGGTTTCCGACCATTATTTTTCAAATTTTTTCAAAAAAATCTTTTTTTCAATTTTCTTCCAAATTTCCATTTTTATCGGTGTCCGGACCGGTGACCGGATCGATGCCCGGATTGGTGCCCGGGTCGGTCCGGAGGTTGGTGTCCTTTTTTTTTTTCAAATTTTTTCAAAAAAATCTTTTTTTCAATTTTTTACAAAATTTCCATTTTTATCGGTGTCCGGACCGGTGACCGGATCGGTGCCCGGATCGGTTTCCGACCATAGTTTTTCAAATTTTTTCAAAAAAATCTTTTTTTCAATTTACTACCAAATTTCCATTTTTTTCGGTGTCCGGACCGGTGACCGGATCGATGCCCGGATTGGTTTCCGAACATATTTTTCCAAATTTTTTCAAAAAAATCTCTTTTCCAATTTTTTTCAAAATATCCATTTTTATTAGTGTCCGGACCGGTGACCGGATCGGTGCCCGGATCGGTCCAGAGGTTGGTGTCTTTTTTTTTCAAATTTTTTCAAAAAAATCTCTTTTTCAATTTTTTTCAAAATTTCCATTTTTATCGGTGTCCGGACCGGTGACCGGATCGGTGCCCGGATCGGTTTCCGACCATAGTTTTTCAAATTTTTTCAAAAAAATCTTTTTTTCAATTTTTTTCAAAATTTCCATTTGTATCGGTGTCCGGACCGGTGACCGGATCGGTGCCCGGATCGGTTTCCGACCATTATTTTTCAAATTTTTTCAAAAAAATCTTTTTTTCAATTTTCTTCCAAATTTCCATTTTTATCGGTGTCCGGACCGGTGACCGGATCAGTGCCCGGATCGGTTTCCGACCATAGTTTTTCAAATTTTTTCAAAAAAATCTTTTTTTCAATTTTTTTCACAATTTCAACTTTTATCGGTGCCTGGACCGGTGACCGGATCAGTGCCCGGATCGGTTTCCGACCATATTTTTCCAAATTTTTTCAAAAAAATGTCTTTTCCAATTTTTTTCAGAATTTCCATTTTTTTTAGTGTCCGGACCGGTGACCGGATCGGTGCCCGGATCGGTTCAGAGGTTGGTGTCTTTTTTTTCAATTTTTTTCAAAATTTCCATTTGTATCGGTGTCCGGACCGGTGACTGGATCGGTGCCCGGATCGGTTTCCGACCATAGTTTTTCAAATTTTTTCAAAAAAATCTTTTTTTCAATTTTCTTCCAAATTTCCATTTTTATCGGTGTCCGGACCGGTGACCGGATCGATGCCCGGGTTGGTGCCCGGGTCGGTCCGGAGGTTGGTGTCCCTTTTTTTTTCAAATTTTTTCAAAAAAATCTTTTTTTCAATTTTTTACAAAATTTCCATTTTTATCGGTGTCCGGACCGGTGACCGGATCGGTGCCCGGATCGGTTTCCGACCATAGTTTTTCAAATTTTTTCAAAAAAATCTTTTTTTCAATTTACTACCAAATTTCCATTTTTTTCGGTGTCCGGACCGGTGACCGGATCGATGCCCGGATCGGTTTCCGACCATATTTTTCCAAATTTTTTCAAAAAAATCTCTTTTCCAATTTTTTTCAAAATTTCCATTTTTATTAGTGTCCGGACCGGTGACCGGATCGGTGCCCGGATCGGTCCAGAGGTTGGTGTCTTTTTTTTTCAAATTTTCTCAAAAAAATCTCTTTTTCAATTTTTTTCAAAATTTCCATTTTTATCGGTGTCCGGACCGGTGACCGGATCGGTGCCCGGATCGGTTTCCGACCATAGTTTTTCAAATTTTTTCAAAAAAATCTTTTTTTCAATTTTTTTCACAATTTGAACTTTTATCGGTGTCCGGACCGGTGACCGGATCGGTGCCCGGATCGGTTTCCGACCATAGTTTTTCAAATTTTTTCAAAAAAATCTTTTTTTCAATTTTTCTCACAATTTCAACTTTTATTGGTGTCCGGACCGGTGACCGGATCGATGCCCGGATCGGTTTCCGACCATATTTTTCCAAATTTTTTCAGAAAAATCTCTTTTCCAATTTTTTTCAAAATTTCCATTTTTATCGGTGTCCGGACCGGTGACCGGATCGATGCCCGGATTGGTGCCCGGGTCGGTCCGGAGGTTGGTGTCCTTTTTTTTTTCAAAATTTTTCAAAAAAATCTTTTTTTCAATTTTTTACAAAATTTCCATTTTTATC
Source organism: Aspidiotus destructor (assembly GCA_035079395.1). Classification (NCBI taxonomy): domain Eukaryota; kingdom Metazoa; phylum Arthropoda; class Insecta; order Hemiptera; family Diaspididae; genus Aspidiotus; species Aspidiotus destructor. Next base: position 34,768,075 of record JAVHKZ010000018.1, on the reverse strand, counting down.
GGTGTCCGGACCGGTGACCGGATCGGTGCCCGGATCGGTTTCCGACCATAGTTTTTCAAATTTTTTCAAAAAAATCTTTTTTTCAATTTACTACCAAATTTCCATTTTTTTCGGTGTCCGGACCGCTGACCGGATCGATGCCCGGATTGGTTTCCGACCATATTTTTCCAAATTTTTTCAAAAAAATCTCTTTTCCAATTTTTTTCAAAATATCCATTTTTATTAGTGTCCGGACCGGTGACCGGATCGGTGCCCGGATCGGTCCAGAGGTTGGTGTCTTTTTTTTTCAAATTTTTTCAAAAAAATCTCTTTTTCAATTTTTTTCAAAATTTCCATTTTTATCGGTGTCCGGACCGGTGACCGGATCGGTGCCCGGATCGGTTTCCGACCATAGTTTTTCAAATTTTTTCAAAAAAATCTTTTTTTCAATTTTTTTCACAATTTGAACTTTTATCGGTGTCCGGACCGGTGACCGGATCGGTGCCCGGATCGGTTTCCGACCATAGTTTTTCAAATTTTTTCAAAAAAATCTTTTTTTCAATTTTTTTCACAATTTCAACTTTTATCGGTGTCCGGACCGGTGACCGGATCAGTGCCCGGATCGGTTTCCGACCATATTTTTCCAAATTTTTTCAAAAAAATCTCTTTTCCAATTTTTTTCAAAATTTCCATTTTTTTTAGTGTCCGGACCGGTGACCGGATCGGTTCAGAGGTTGGTGTCCTTTTTTTCTTCAAATTTTTTCAAAAAAATCTTTTTTTCAATTTACTACCAAATTTCCATTTTTTTCGGTGTCCGGACTGGTGACCGGATCGATGCCCGGATTGGTTTCCGACCATATTTTTCCAAATTTTTTCAAAAAAATCTCTTTTCCAATTTTTTTCAAAATTTCCATTTTTATTAGTGTCCGGACCGGTGACCGGATCGGTGCCCGGATCGGTCCAGAGGTTGGTGTCTTTTTTTTTCAAATTTTTTCAAAAAAATCTCTTTTTCAATTTTTTTCAAAATTTCCATTTTTATCGGTGTCCGGACCGGTGACCGGATCGGTGCCCGGATCGGTTTCCGACCATAGTTTTCCAAATTTTTTCAAAAAAATCTCTTTTCCAATTTTTTTCAAAATTTCCATTTTTTTTAGTGTCCGGACCGGTGACCGGATCGGTTTCCGACCATAGTTTTCCAAATTTTTTCAAAAAAATCTCTTTTCCAATTTTTTTCAAAATTTCCATTTGTATCAGTGTCCGGACCGGTGACTGGATCGGTGCCCGGATCGGTTTCCGACCATAGTTTTTCAAATTTTTTCAAAAAAATCATTTTTTCAATTTTCTTCCAAATTTCCATTTTTATCGGTGTCCGGACCGGTGACCGGATCGATGCCCGGATTGGTGCCCGGGTCGGTCCGGAGGTTGGTGTCCTTTTTTTTTTCAAATTTTTTCAAAAAAATCTTTTTTTCAATTTTTTACAAAATTTCCATTTTTATCGGTGTCCGGACCGGTGACCGGATCGGTGCCCGGATCGGTTTCCGACCATAGTTTTTCAATTTTTTTCAAAAAAATCTTTTTTTCAATTTACTACCAAATTTCCATTTTTTTCGGTGTCCGGACCGGTGACCGGATCGATGCCCGGATCGGTTTCCGACCATATTTTTCCAAATTTTTTCAAAAAAATCTCTTTTCCAATTTTTTTCAAAATTTCCATTTTTATTAGTGTCCGGACCGGTGACCGGATCGGTGCCCGGATCGGTCCGGAGGTTGGTGTCCTTTTTTTTTCAAAATTTTTCAAAAAAATCTTTTTTTCAATTTTTTTCAAAATTTCCATTTGTATCGGTGTCCGGACCGGTGACTGGATCGGTGCCCGGATCGGTTTCCGACCATAGTTTTTCAAATTTTTTCAAAAAAATCTTTTTTTCAATTTTCTTCCAAATTTCCATTTTTATCGGTGTCCGGACCGGTGACCGGATCGATGCCCGGATTGGTGCCCGGGTCGGTCCGGAGGTTGGTGTCCTTTTTTTTTTTCAAATTTTTTCAAAAAAATCTTTTTTTCAATTTTTTACAAAATTTCCATTTTTATCGGTGTCCGGACCGGTGACCGGATCGGTGCCCGGATCGGTTTCCGACCATAGTTTTTCAAATTTTTTCAAAAAAATCTTTTTTTCAATTTACTACCAAATTTCCATTTTTTTCGGTGTCCGGACCGCTGACCGGATCGATGCCCGGATTGGTTTCCGACCATATTTTTCCAAATTTTTTCAAAAAAATCTCTTTTCCAATTTTTTTCAAAATATCCATTTTTATTAGTGTCCGGACCGGTGACCGGATCGGTGCCCGGATCGGTCCAGAGGTTGGTGTCTTTTTTTTTCAAATTTTTTCAAAAAAATCTCTTTTTCAATTTTTTTCAAAATTTCCATTTTTATCGGTGTCCGGACCGGTGACCGGATCGGTGCCCGGATCGGTTTCCGACCATAGTTTTTCAAATTTTTTCAAAAAAATCTTTTTTTCAATTTTTTTCAAAATTTCCATTTGTATTGGTGTCCGGACCGGTGACCGGATCGGTGCCCGGATCGGTTTCCGACCATTATTTTTCAAATTTTTTCAAAAAAATCTTTTTTTCAATTTTCTTCCAAATTTCCATTTTTATCGGTGTCCGGACCGGTGACCGGATCAGTGCCCGGATCGGTTTCCGACCATAGTTTTTCAAATTTTTTCAAAAAAATCTTTTTTTCAATTTTTTTCACAATTTCAACTTTTATCGGTGCCTGGACCGGTGACCGGATCAGTGCCCGGATCGGTTTCCGACCATATTTTTCCAAATTTTTTCAAAAAAATCTCTTTTCCAATTTTTTTCAGAATTTCCATTTTTTTTAGTGTCCGGACCGGTGACCGGATCGGTGCCCGGATCGGTTCAGAGGTTGGTGTCTTTTTTTTCAATTTTTTTCAAAATTTCCATTTGTATCGGTGTCCGGACCGGTGACTGGATCGGTGCCCGGATCGGTTTCCGACCATAGTTTTTCAAATTTTTTCAAAAAAATCTTTTTTTCAATTTTCTTCCAAATTTCCATTTTTATCGGTGTCCGGACCGGTGACCGGATCGATGCCCGGGTTGGTGCCCGGGTCGGTCCGGAGGTTGGTGTCCTTTTTTTTTTCAAATTTTTTCAAAAAAATCTTTTTTTCAATTTTTTACAAAATTTCCATTTTTATCGGTGTCCGGACCGGTGACCGGATCGGTGCCCGGATCGGTTTCCGACCATAGTTTTTCAAATTTTTTCAAAAAAATCTTTTTTTCAATTTACTACCAAATTTCCATTTTTTTCGGTGTCCGGACCGGTGACCGGATCGATGCCCGGATCGGTTTCCGACCATATTTTTCCAAATTTTTTCAAAAAAATCTCTTTTCCAATTTTTTTCAAAATTTCCATTTTTATTAGTGTCCGGACCGGTGACCGGATCGGTGCCCGGATCGGTCCAGAGGTTGGTGTCTTTTTTTTTCAAATTTTCTCAAAAAAATCTCTTTTTCAATTTTTTTCAAAATTTCCATTTTTATCGGTGTCCGGACCGGTGACCGGATCGGTGCCCGGATCGGTTTCCGACCATAGTTTTTCAAATTTTTTCAAAAAAATCTTTTTTTCAATTTTTTTCAAAATTTCCATTTTTATCGGTGTCCGGACCGGTGACCGGATCGGTGCCCGGATCGGTTTCCGACCATAGTTTTTCAAATTTTTTCAAAAAAATCTTTTTTTCAATTTTTTTCACAATTTGAACTTTTATCGGTGTCCGGACCGGTGACCGGATCGGTGCCCGGATCGGTTTCCGACCATAGTTTTTCAAATTTTTTCAAAAAAATCTTTTTTTCAATTTTTTTCACAATTTCAACTTTTATCGGTGTCCGGACCGGTGACCGGATCAGTGCCCGGATCGGTTTCCGACCATATTTTTCCAAATTTTTTCAAAAAAATCTCTTTTCCAATTTTTTTCAAAATTTCCATTTTTTTTAGTGTCCGGACCGGTGACCGGATCGGTTCAGAGGTTGGTGTCCTTTTTTTCTTCAAATTTTTTCAAAAAAATCTTTTTTTCAATTTACTACCAAATTTCCATTTTTTTCGGTGTCCGGACTGGTGACCGGATCGATGCCCGGATTGGTTTCCGACCATATTTTTCCAAATTTTTTCAAAAAAATCTCTTTTCCAATTTTTTTCAAAATTTCCATTTTTATTAGTGTCCGGACCGGTGACCGGATCGGTGCCCGGATCGGTCCAGAGGTTGGTGTCTTTTTTTTTCAAATTTTTTCAAAAAAATCTCTTTTTCAATTTTTTTCAAAATTTCCATTTTTATCGGTGTCCGGACCGGTGACCGGATCGGTGCCCGGATCGGTTTCCGACCATAGTTTTCCAAATTTTTTCAAAAAAATCTCTTTTCCAATTTTTTTCAAAATTTCCATTTTTTTTAGTGTCCGGACCGGTGACCGGATCGGTTTCCGACCATAGTTTTCCAAATTTTTTCAAAAAAATCTCTTTTCCAATTTTTTTCAAAATTTCCATTTGTATCAGTGTCCGGACCGGTGACTGGATCGGTGCCCGGATCGGTTTCCGACCATAGTTTTTCAAATTTTTTCAAAAAAATCATTTTTTCAATTTTCTTCCAAATTTCCATTTTTATCGGTGTCCGGACCGGTGACCGGATCGATGCCCGGATTGGTGCCCGGGTCGGTCCGGAGGTTGGTGTCCTTTTTTTTTTCAAATTTTTTCAAAAAAATCTTTTTTTCAATTTTTTACAAAATTTCCATTTTTATCGGTGTCCGGACCGGTGACCGGATCGGTGCCCGGATCGGTTTCCGACCATAGTTTTTCAATTTTTTTCAAAAAAATCTTTTTTTCAATTTACTACCAAATTTCCATTTTTTTCGGTGTCCGGACCGGTGACCGGATCGATGCCCGGATCGGTTTCCGACCATATTTTTCCAAATTTTTTCAAAAAAATCTCTTTTCCAATTTTTTTCAAAATTTCCATTTTTATTAGTGTCCGGACCGGTGACCGGATCGGTGCCCGGATCGGTCCGGAGGTTGGTGTCCTTTTTTTTTCAAAATTTTTCAAAAAAATCTTTTTTTCAATTTTTTTCAAAATTTCCATTTGTATCGGTGTCCGGACCGGTGACTGGATCGGTGCCCGGATCGGTTTCCGACCATAGTTTTTCAAATTTTTTCAAAAAAATCTTTTTTTCAATTTTCTTCCAAATTTCCATTTTTATCGGTGTCCGGACCGGTGACCGGATCGATGCCCGGATTGGTGCCCGGGTCGGTCCGGAGGTTGGTGTCCTTTTTTTTTTTCAAATTTTTTCAAAAAAATCTTTTTTTCAATTTTTTACAAAATTTCCATTTTTATCGGTGTCCGGACCGGTGACCGGATCGGTGCCCGGATCGGTTTCCGACCATAGTTTTTCAAATTTTTTCAAAAAAATCTTTTTTTCAATTTACTACCAAATTTCCATTTTTTTCGGTGTCCGGACCGCTGACCGGATCGATGCCCGGATTGGTTTCCGACCATATTTTTCCAAATTTTTTCAAAAAAATCTCTTTTCCAATTTTTTTCAAAATATCCATTTTTATTAGTGTCCGGACCGGTGACCGGATCGGTGCCCGGATCGGTCCAGAGGTTGGTGTCTTTTTTTTTCAAATTTTTTCAAAAAAATCTCTTTTTCAATTTTTTTCAAAATTTCCATTTTTATCGGTGTCCGGACCGGTGACCGGATCGGTGCCCGGATCGGTTTCCGACCATAGTTTTTCAAATTTTTTCAAAAAAATCTTTTTTTCAATTTTTTTCAAAATTTCCATTTGTATTGGTGTCCGGACCGGTGACCGGATCGGTGCCCGGATCGGTTTCCGACCATTATTTTTCAAATTTTTTCAAAAAAATCTTTTTTTCAATTTTCTTCCAAATTTCCATTTTTATCGGTGTCCGGACCGGTGACCGGATCAGTGCCCGGATCGGTTTCCGACCATAGTTTTTCAAATTTTTTCAAAAAAATCTTTTTTTCAATTTTTTTCACAATTTCAACTTTTATCGGTGCCTGGACCGGTGACCGGATCAGTGCCCGGATCGGTTTCCGACCATATTTTTCCAAATTTTTTCAAAAAAATCTCTTTTCCAATTTTTTTCAGAATTTCCATTTTTTTTAGTGTCCGGACCGGTGACCGGATCGGTGCCCGGATCGGTTCAGAGGTTGGTGTCTTTTTTTTCAATTTTTTTCAAAATTTCCATTTGTATCGGTGTCCGGACCGGTGACTGGATCGGTGCCCGGATCGGTTTCCGACCATAGTTTTTCAAATTTTTTCAAAAAAATCTTTTTTTCAATTTTCTTCCAAATTTCCATTTTTATCGGTGTCCGGACCGGTGACCGGATCGATGCCCGGGTTGGTGCCCGGGTCGGTCCGGAGGTTGGTGTCCTTTTTTTTTTCAAATTTTTTCAAAAAAATCTTTTTTTCAATTTTTTACAAAATTTCCATTTTTATCGGTGTCCGGACCGGTGACCGGATCGGTGCCCGGATCGGTTTCCGACCATAGTTTTTCAAATTTTTTCAAAAAAATCTTTTTTTCAATTTACTACCAAATTTCCATTTTTTTCGGTGTCCGGACCGGTGACCGGATCGATGCCCGGATCGGTTTCCGACCATATTTTTCCAAATTTTTTCAAAAAAATCTCTTTTCCAATTTTTTTCAAAATTTCCATTTTTATTAGTGTCCGGACCGGTGACCGGATCGGTGCCCGGATCGGTCCAGAGGTTGGTGTCTTTTTTTTTCAAATTTTCTCAAAAAAATCTCTTTTTCAATTTTTTTCAAAATTTCCATTTTTATCGGTGTCCGGACCGGTGACCGGATCGGTGCCCGGATCGGTTTCCGACCATAGTTTTTCAAATTTTTTCAAAAAAATCTTTTTTTCAATTTTTTTCACAATTTGAACTTTTATCGGTGTCCGGACCGGTGACCGGATCGGTGCCCGGATCGGTTTCCGACCATAGTTTTTCAAATTTTTTCAAAAAAATCTTTTTTTCAATTTTTCTCACAATTTCAACTTTTATTGGTGTCCGGACCGGTGACCGGATCGATGCCCGGATCGGTTTCCGACCATAGTTTTTCAAATTTTTTCAAAAAAATCTTTTTTTCAATTTTTTTCACAATTTGAACTTTTATTGGTGTCCGGACCGGTGACCGGATCGGTGCCCGGATCGGTTTCCGACCATAGTTTTTCAAATTTTTTCAGAAAAATCTCTTTTCCAATTTTTTTCAAAATTTCCATTTTTATCGGTGTCCGGACCGGTGACCGGATCGATGCCCGGATTGGTGCCCGGGTCGGTCCGGAGGTTGGTGTCCTTTTTTTTTCAAATTTTTTCAAAAAAATCTTTTTTTCAATTTTTTACAAAATTTCCATTTTTATCGGTGTCCGGACCGGTGACCGGATCGGTCCCCGGATCGGTTTCCGACCATAGTTTTTCAAATTTTTTCAAAAAAATCTTTTTTTCAATTTTTTTCACAATTTCAACTTTTATCGGTGTCCGGACCGGTGACCGGATCAGTGCCCGGATCGGTTTCCGACCATATTTTTCCAAATTTTTTCAAAAAAATCTCTTTTCCAATTTTTTTCAAAATTTCCATTTTTTTTAGTGTCCGGACCGGTGACCGGATCGGTTCAGAGGTTGGTGTCCTTTTTTTCTTCAAATTTTTTCAAAAAAATCTTTTTTTCAATTTTTTTCACAATTTGAACTTTTATCGGTGTCCGGACCGGTGACCGGATCGGTGCCCGGATCGGTTTCCGACCATAGTTTTTCAAATTTTTTCAAAAAAATCTTTTTTTCAATTTACTACCAAATTTCCATTTTTTTCGGTGTCCGGACCGGTGACCGGATCGATGCCCGGATCGGTTTCCGACCATATTTTTCCAAATTTTTTCAAAAAAATCTCTTTTCCAATTTTTTTCAAAATTTCCATTTTTATTAGTGTCCGGACCGGTGACCGGATCGGTGCCCGGATCGGTCCAGAGGTTGGTGTCTTTTTTTTTCAAATTTTCTCAAAAAAATCTCTTTTTCAATTTTTTTCAAAATTTCCATTTTTATCGGTGTCCGGACCGGTGACCGGATCGGTGCCCGGATCGGTTTCCGACCATAGTTTTTCAAATTTTTTCAAAAAAATCTTTTTTTCAATTTTTTTCACAATTTGAACTTTTATCGGTGTCCGGACCGGTGACCGGATCGGTGCCCGGATCGGTTTCCGACCATAGTTTTTCAAATTTTTTCAAAAAAATCTTTTTTTCAATTTTTCTCACAATTTCAACTTTTATTGGTGTCCGGACCGGTGACCGGACCGGTGACCGGATCGGTGCCCGGATCGGTTTCCGACCATAGTTTTTCAAATTTTTTCAGAAAAATCTCTTTTCCAATTTTCTTCCAAATTTCCATTTTTATCGGTGTCCGGACCGGTGACCGGATCGATGCCCGGATTGGTGCCCGGGTCGGTCCGGAGGTTGGTGTCCTTTTTTTTTTCAAATTTTTTCAAAAAAATCTTTTTTTCAATTTTTTACAAAATTTCCATTTTTATCGGTGTCCGGACCGGTGACCGGATCGGTGCCCGGATCGGTTTCCGACCATCGTTTTTCAAATTTTTTCAAAAAAATCTTTTTTTCAATTTACTACCAAATTTCCATTTTTTTCGGTGTCCGGACCGCTGACCGGATCGATGCCCGGATTGGTTTCCGACCATATTTTTCCAAATTTTTTCAAAAAAATCTCTTTTCCAATTTTTTTCAAAATATCCATTTTTATTAGTGTCCGGACCGGTGACCGGATCGGTGCCCGGATCGGTCCAGAGGTTGGTGTCTTTTTTTTTCAAATTTTTTCAAAAAAATCTCTTTTTCAATTTTTTTCAAAATTTCCATTTTTATCGGTGTCCGGACCGGTGACCGGATCGGTGCCCGGATCGGTTTCCGACCATAGTTTTTCAAATTTTTTCAAAAAAATCTTTTTTTCAATTTTTTTCAAAATTTCCATTTGTATCGGTGTCCGGACCGGTGACCGGATCGGTGCCCGGATCGGTTTCCGACCATAATTTTTCAAATTTTTTCAAAAAAATCTTTTTTTCAATTTTCTTCCAAATTTCCATTTTTATCGGTGTCCGGACCGGTGACCGGATCGATGCCCGGATTGGTGCCCGGGTCAGTCCGGAGGTTGGTGTCCTTTTTTTTTTCAAATTTTTTCAAAAAAATCTTTTTTTCAATTTTTTACAAAATTTCCATTTTTATCGGTGTCCGGACCGGTGACCGGATCAGTGCCCGGATCGGTTTCCGACCATAGTTTTTCAAATTTTTTCAAAAAAATCTTTTTTTCAATTTTTTTCACAATTTCAACTTTTATTGGTGCCTGGACCGGTGACCGGATCAGTGCCCGGATCGGTTTCCGACCATATTTTTCCAAATTTTTTCAAAAAAATCTCTTTTCCAATTTTTTTCAGAATTTCCATTTTTTTCAGTGTCCGGACCGGTGACCGGATCGGTGCCCGGATCGGTTCAGAGGTTGGTGTCTTTTTTTTCAAATTTTTTCAAAAAAATCTTTTTTTCAATTTTTTTCAAAATTTCCATTTGTATCGGTGTCCGGACCGGTGACTGGATCGGTGCCCGGATCGGTTTCCGACCATAGTTTTTCAAATTTTTTCAAAAAAATCTTTTTTTCAATTTTCTTCCAAATTTCCATTTTTATCGGAGTCCGGACCGGTGACCGGATCGATGCCCGGGTTGGTGCCCGGGTCGGTCCGGAGGTTGGTGTCCTTTTTTTTTTCAAATTTTTTCAAAAAAATCTTTTTTTCAATTTTTTACAAAATTTCCATTTTTATCGGTGTCCGGACCGGTGACCGGATCGGTGCCCGGATCGGTTTCCGACCATAGTTTTTCAAATTTTTTCAAAAAAATCTTTTTTTCAATTTACTACCAAATTTCCATTTTTTTCGGTGTCCGGACCGGTGACCGGATCGATGCCCGGATCGGTTTCCGACCATATTTTTCCAAATTTTTTCAAAAAAATCTCTTTTCCAATTTTTTTCAAAATTTCCATTTTTATTAGTGTCCGGACCGGTGACCGGATCGGTGCCCGGATCGGTCCAGAGGTTGGTGTCTTTTTTTTTCAAATTTTCTCAAAAAAATCTCTTTTTCAATTTTTTTCAAAATTTCCATTTTTATCGGTGTCCGGACCGGTGACCGGATCGGTGACCGGATCGGTTTCCGACCATAGTTTTCCAAATTTTTTCAAAAAAATCTCTTTTCCAATTTTTTTCAAAATTTCCATTTGTATCAGTGTCCGGACCGGTGACTGGATCGGTGCCCGGATCGGTTTCCGACCATAGTTTTTCAAATTTTTTCAAAAAAATCATTTTTTCAATTTTCTTCCAAATTTCCATTTTTATCGGTGTCCGGACCGGTGACCGGATCGATGCCCGGATTGGTGCCCGGGTCGGTCCGGAGGTTGGTGTCCTTTTTTTTTTTCAAATTTTTTCAAAAAAATCTTTTTTTCAATTTTTTACAAAATTTCCATTTTTATCGGTGTCCGGACCGGTGACCGGATCGGTGCCCGGATCGGTTTCCGACCATAGTTTTTCAAATTTTTTCAAAAAAATCTTTTTTTCAATTTTCTTCCGAATTTCCATTTTTATCGGTGTCCGGACCGGTGACCGGATCGATGCCCGGGTTGGTGCCAGGGTCGGTCCGGAGGTTGGTGTCCTTTTTTTTTTCAAATTTTTTCAAAAAAATCTTTTTTTCAATTTTTTACAAAATTTCCATTTTTATCGGTGTCCGGACCGGTGACCGGATCGGTGCCCGGATCGGTTTCCGACCATAGTTTTTCAAATTTTTTCAAAAAAATCTTTTTTTCAATTTACTACCAAATTTCCATTTTTTTCGGTGTCCGGACCGGTGACCGGATCGATGCCCGGATCGGTTTCCGACCATATTTTTCCAAATTTTTTCAAAAAAATCTCTTTTCCAATTTTTTTCAAAATTTCCATTTTTATTAGTGTCCGGACCGGTGACCGGATCGGTGCCCGGATCGGTCCAGAGGTTGGTGTCTTTTTTTTTCAAATTTTCTCAAAAAAATCTCTTTTTCAATTTTTTTCAAAATTTCCATTTTTATCGGTGTCCGGACCGGTGACCGGATCGGTGCCCGGATCGGTTTCCGACCATAGTTTTTCAAATTTTTTCAAAAAAATCTTTTTTTCAATTTTTTTCACAATTTGAACTTTTATCGGTGTCCGGACCGGTGACCGGATCGGTGCCCGGATCGGTTTCCGACCATAGTTTTTCAAATTTTTTCAAAAAAATCTTTTTTTCAATTTTTCTCACAATTTCAACTTTTATTGGTGTCCGGACCGGTGACCGGATCGATGCCCGGATCGGTTTCCGACCATATTTTTCCAAATTTTTTCAGAAAAATCTCTTTTCCAATTTTTTTCAAAATTTCCATTTTTATCGGTGTCCGGACCGGTGACCGGATCGATGCCCGGATTGGTGCCCGGGTCGGTCCGGAGGTTGGTGTCCTTTTTTTTTCAAATTTTTTCAAAAAAATCTTTTTTTCAATTTACTACCAAATTTCCATTTTTTTCGGTGTCCGGACCGGTGACCGGATCGATGCCCGGATCGGTTTCCGACCATATTTTTCCAAATTTTTTCAAAAAAATCTCTTTTCCAATTTTTTTCAAAATTTCCATTTTTATTAGTGTCCGGACCGGTGACCGGATCGGTGCCCGGATCGGTCCAGAGGTTGGTGTCTTTTTTTTTCAAATTTTCTCAAAAAAATCTCTTTTTCAATTTTTTTCAAAATTTCCATTTTTATCGGTGTCCGGACCGGTGACCGGATCGGTGCCCGGATCGGTTTCCGACCATAGTTTTTCAAATTTTTTCAAAAAAATCTTTTTTTCAATTTTTTTCACAATTTGAACTTTTATCGGTGTCCGGACCGGTGACCGGATCGGTGCCCGGATCGGTTTCCGACCATAGTTTTTCAAATTTTTTCAAAAAAATCTTTTTTTCAATTTTTTTCACAATTTCAACTTTTATCGGTGTCCGGACCGGTGACCGGATCAGTGCCCGGATCGGTTTCCGACCATATTTTTCCAAATTTTTTCAAAAAAATCTCTTTTCCAATTTTTTTCAAAATTTCCATTTTTTTTAGTGTCCGGACCGGTGACCGGATCGGTTCAGAGGTTGGTGTCCTTTTTTTCTTCAAATTTTTTCAAAAAAATCTTTTTTTCAATTTACTACCAAATTTCCATTTTTTTCGGTGTCCGGACTGGTGACCGGATCGATGCCCGGATTGGTTTCCGACCATATTTTTCCAAATTTTTTCAAAAAAATCTCTTTTCCAATTTTTTTCAAAATTTCCATTTTTATTAGTGTCCGGACCGGTGACCGGATCGGTGCCCGGATCGGTCCAGAGGTTGGTGTCTTTTTTTTTCAAATTTTTTCAAAAAAATCTCTTTTTCAATTTTTTTCAAAATTTCCATTTTTATCGGTGTCCGGACCGGTGACCGGATCGGTGCCCGGATCGGTTTCCGACCATAGTTTTCCAAATTTTTTCAAAAAAATCTCTTTTCCAATTTTTTTCAAAATTTCCATTTTTTTTAGTGTCCGGACCGGTGACCGGATCGGTTTCCGACCATAGTTTTCCAAATTTTTTCAAAAAAATCTCTTTTCCAATTTTTTTCAAAATTTCCATTTGTATCAGTGTCCGGACCGGTGACTGGATCGGTGCCCGGATCGGTTTCCGACCATAGTTTTTCAAATTTTTTCAAAAAAATCATTTTTTCAATTTTCTTCCAAATTTCCATTTTTATCGGTGTCCGGACCGGTGACCGGATCGATGCCCGGATTGGTGCCCGGGTCGGTCCGGAGGTTGGTGTCCTTTTTTTTTTCAAATTTTTTCAAAAAAATCTTTTTTTCAATTTTTTACAAAATTTCCATTTTTATCGGTGTCCGGACCGGTGACCGGATCGGTGCCCGGATCGGTTTCCGACCATAGTTTTTCAATTTTTTTCAAAAAAATCTTTTTTTCAATTTACTACCAAATTTCCATTTTTTTCGGTGTCCGGACCGGTGACCGGATCGATGCCCGGATCGGTTTCCGACCATATTTTTCCAAATTTTTTCAAAAAAATCTCTTTTCCAATTTTTTTCAAAATTTCCATTTTTATTAGTGTCCGGACCGGTGACCGGATCGGTTCAGAGGTTGGTGTCTTTTTTTTTCAAATTTTTTCAAAAAAATCTTTTTTTCAATTTTTTTCAAAATTTCCATTTGTATCGGTGTCCGGACCGGTGACTGGATCGGTGCCCGGATCGGTTTCCGACCATAGTTTTTCAAATTTTTTCAGAAAAATCTTTTTTTCAATTTTCTTCCAAATTTCCATTTTTATCGGTGTCCGGACCGGTGACCGGATCGATGCCCGGATTGGTGCCCGGGTCGGTCCGGAGGTTGGTGTCCTTTTTTTTTTCAAATTTTTTCAAAAAAATCTTTTTTTCAATTTTTTACAAAATTTCCATTTTTATCGGTGTCCGGACCGGTGACCGGATCGGTGCCCGGATCGGTTTCCGACCATAGTTTTTCAAATTTTTTCAAAAAAATCTTTTTTTCAATTTACTACCAAATTTCCATTTTTTTCGGTGTCCGGACCGCTGACCGGATCGATGCCCGGATTGGTTTCCGACCATATTTTTCCAAATTTTTTCAAAAAAATCTCTTTTCCAATTTTTTTCAAAATATCCATTTTTATTAGTGTCCGGACCGGTGACCGGATCGGTGCCCGGATCGGTCCAGAGGTTGGTGTCTTTTTTTTTCAAATTTTTTCAAAAAAATCTCTTTTTCAATTTTTTTCAAAATTTCCATTTTTATCGGTGTCCGGACCGGTGACCGGATCGGTGCCCGGATCGGTTTCCGACCATAGTTTTTCAAATTTTTTCAAAAAAATCTTTTTTTCAATTTTTTTCAAAATTTCCATTTGTATCGGTGTCCGGACCGGTGACCGGATCGGTGCCCGGATCGGTTTCCGACCATAATTTTTCAAATTTTTTCAAAAAAATCTTTTTTTCAATTTTCTTCCAAATTTCCATTTTTATCGGTGTCCGGACCGGTGACCGGATCGATGCCCGGATTGGTGCCCGGGTCAGTCCGGAGGTTGGTGTCCTTTTTTTTTTCAAATTTTTTCAAAAAAATCTTTTTTTCAATTTTTTACAAAATTTCCATTTTTATCGGTGTCCGGACCGGTGACCGGATCAGTGCCCGGATCGGTTTCCGACCATAGTTTTTCAAATTTTTTCAAAAAAATCTTTTTTTCAATTTTTTTCACAATTTCAACTTTTATCGGTGCCTGGACCGGTGACCGGATCAGTGCCCGGATCGGTTTCCGACCATATTTTTCCAAATTTTTTCAAAAAAATCTCTTTTCCAATTTTTTTCAGAATTTCCATTTTTTTCAGTGTCCGGACCGGTGACCGGATCGGTGCCCGGATCGGTTCAGAGGTTGGTGTCTTTTTTTTCAAATTTTTTCAAAAAAATCTTTTTTTCAATTTTTTTCAATATTTCCATTTGTATCGGTGTCCGGACCGGTGACTGGATCGGTGCCCGGATCGGTTTCCGACCATAGTTTTTCAAATTTTTTCAAAAAAATCTTTTTTTCAATTTTCTTCCAAATTTCCATTTTTATCGGAGTCCGGACCGGTGACCGGATCGATGCCCGGGTTGGTGCCCGGGTCGGTCCGGAGGTTGGTGTCCTTTTTTTTTTCAAATTTTTTCAAAAAAATCTTTTTTTCAATTTTTTACAAAATTTCCATTTTTATCGGTGTCCGGACCGGTGACCGGATCGGTGCCCGGATCGGTTTCCGACCATAGTTTTTCAAATTTTTTCAAAAAAATCTTTTTTTCAATTTACTACCAAATTTCCATTTTTTTCGGTGTCCGGACCGGTGACCGGATCGATGCCCGGATCGGTTTCCGACCATATTTTTCCAAATTTTTTCAAAAAAATCTCTTTTCCAATTTTTTTCAAAATTTCCATTTTTATTAGTGTCCGGACCGGTGACCGGATCGGTGCCCGGATCGGTCCAGAGGTTGGTGTCTTTTTTTTTCAAATTTTCTCAAAAAAATCTCTTTTTCAATTTTTTTCAAAATTTCCATTTTTATCGGTGTCCGGACCGGTGACCGGATCGGTGCCCGGATCGGTTTCCGACCATAGTTTTCCAAATTTTTTCAAAAAAATCTCTTTTCCAATTTTTTTCAAAATTTCCATTTTTTTTAGTGTCCGGACCGGTGACCGGATCGGTTTCCGACCATAGTTTTCCAAATTTTTTCAAAAAAATCTCTTTTCCAATTTTTTTCAAAATTTCCATTTGTATCAGTGTCCGGACCGGTGACTGGATCGGTGCCCGGATCGGTTTCCGACCATAGTTTTTCAAATTTTTTCAAAAAAATCTTTTTTTCAATTTTCTTCCAAATTTCCATTTTTATCGGTGTCCGGACCGGTGACCGGATCGATGCCCGGATTGGTGCCCGGGTCGGTCCGGAGGTTGGTGTCCTTTTTTTTTTCAAATTTTTTCAAAAAAATCTTTTTTTCAATTTTTTACAAAATTTCCATTTTTATCGGTGTCCGGACCGGTGACCGGATCGGTGCCCGGATCGGTTTCCGACCATAGTTTTTCAATTTTTTTCAAAAAAATCTTTTTTTCAATTTACTACCAAATTTCCATTTTTTTCGGTGTCCGGACCGGTGACCGGATCGATGCCCGGATCGGTTTCCGACCATATTTTTCCAAATTTTTTCAAAAAAATCTCTTTTCCAATTTTTTTCAAAATTTCCATTTTTATTAGTGTCCGGACCGGTGACCGGATCGGTGCCCGGATCGGTCCGGAGGTTGGTGTCCTTTTTTTTTTCAAAATTTTTCAAAAAAATCTTTTTTTCAATTTTTTACAAAATTTCCATTTTTATCGGTGTCCGGACCGGTGACCGGATCGGTGCCCGGATCGGTTTCCGACCATAGTTTTTCAAATTTTTTCAAAAAAATCTTTTTTTCAATTTACTACCAAATTTCCATTTTTTTCGGTGTCCGGACCGCTGACCGGATCGATGCCCGGATTGGTTTCCGACCATATTTTTCCAAATTTTTTCAAAAAAATCTCTTTTCCAATTTTTTTCAAAATATCCATTTTTATTAGTGTCCGGACCGGTGACCGGATCGGTGCCCGGATCGGTCCAGAGGTTGGTGTCTTTTTTTTTCAAATTTTTTCAAAAAAATCTCTTTTTCAATTTTTTTCAAAATTTCCATTTTTATCGGTGTCCGGACCGGTGACCGGATCGGTGCCCGGATCGGTTTCCGACCATAGTTTTTCAAATTTTTTCAAAAAAATCTTTTTTTCAATTTTTTTCAAAATTTCCATTTGTATCGGTGTCCGGACCGGTGACCGGATCGGTGCCCGGATCGGTTTCCGACCATAATTTTTCAAATTTTTTCAAAAAAATCTTTTTTTCAATTTTCTTCCAAATTTCCATTTTTATCGGTGTCCGGACCGGTGACCGGATCGATGCCCGGATTGGTGCCCGGGTCAGTCCGGAGGTTGGTGTCCTTTTTTTTTTCAAATTTTTTCAAAAAAATCTTTTTTTCAATTTTTTACAAAATTTCCATTTTTATCGGTGTCCGGACCGGTGACCGGATCAGTGCCCGGATCGGTTTCCGACCATAGTTTTTCAAATTTTTTCAAAAAAATCTTTTTTTCAATTTTTTTCACAATTTCAACTTTTATCGGTGCCTGGACCGGTGACCGGATCAGTGCCCGGATCGGTTTCCGACCATATTTTTCCAAATTTTTTCAAAAAAATCTCTTTTCCAATTTTTTTCAGAATTTCCATTTTTTTCAGTGTCCGGACCGGTGACCGGATCGGTGCCCGGATCGGTTCAGAGGTTGGTGTCTTTTTTTTCAAATTTTTTCAAAAAAATCTTTTTTTCAATTTTTTTCAATATTTCCATTTGTATCGGTGTCCGGACCGGTGACTGGATCGGTGCCCGGATCGGTTTCCGACCATAGTTTTTCAAATTTTTTCAAAAAAATCTTTTTTTCAATTTTCTTCCAAATTTCCATTTTTATCGGAGTCCGGACCGGTGACCGGATCGATGCCCGGGTTGGTGCCCGGGTCGGTCCGGAGGTTGGTGTCCTTTTTTTTTTCAAATTTTTTCAAAAAAATCTTTTTTTCAATTTTTTACAAAATTTCCATTTTTATCGGTGTCCGGACCGGTGACCGGATCGGTGCCCGGATCGGTTTCCGACCATAGTTTTTCAAATTTTTTCAAAAAAATCTTTTTTTCAATTTACTACCAAATTTCCATTTTTTTCGGTGTCCGGACCGGTGACCGGATCGATGCCCGGATCGGTTTCCGACCATATTTTTCCAAATTTTTTCAAAAAAATCTCTTTTCCAATTTTTTTCAAAATTTCCATTTTTATTAGTGTCCGGACCGGTGACCGGATCGGTGCCCGGATCGGTCCAGAGGTTGGTGTCTTTTTTTTTCAAATTTTCTCAAAAAAATCTCTTTTTCAATTTTTTTCAAAATTTCCATTTTTATCGGTGTCCGGACCGGTGACCGGATCGGTGCCCGGATCGGTTTCCGACCATAGTTTTCCAAATTTTTTCAAAAAAATCTCTTTTCCAATTTTTTTCAAAATTTCCATTTTTTTTAGTGTCCGGACCGGTGACCGGATCGGTTTCCGACCATAGTTTTCCAAATTTTTTCAAAAAAATCTCTTTTCCAATTTTTTTCAAAATTTCCATTTGTATCAGTGTCCGGACCGGTGACTGGATCGGTGCCCGGATCGGTTTCCGACCATAGTTTTTCAAATTTTTTCAAAAAAATCTTTTTTTCAATTTTCTTCCAAATTTCCATTTTTATCGGTGTCCGGACCGGTGACCGGATCGATGCCCGGATTGGTGCCCGGGTCGGTCCGGAGGTTGGTGTCCTTTTTTTTTTCAAATTTTTTCAAAAAAATCTTTTTTTCAATTTTTTACAAAATTTCCATTTTTATCGGTGTCCGGACCGGTGACCGGATCGGTGCCCGGATCGGTTTCCGACCATAGTTTTTCAATTTTTTTCAAAAAAATCTTTTTTTCAATTTACTACCAAATTTCCATTTTTTTCGGTGTCCGGACCGGTGACCGGATCGATGCCCGGATCGGTTTCCGACCATATTTTTCCAAATTTTTTCAAAAAAATCTCTTTTCCAATTTTTTTCAAAATTTCCATTTTTATTAGTGTCCGGACCGGTGACCGGATCGGTGCCCGGATCGGTCCGGAGGTTGGTGTCCTTTTTTTTTTCAAAATTTTTCAAAAAAATCTTTTTTTCAATTTTTTACAAAATTTCCATTTTTATCGGTGTCCGGACCGGTGACCGGATCGGTGCCCGGATCGGTTTCCGACCATAGTTTTTCAAATTTTTTCAAAAAAATCTTTTTTTCAATTTTTTTCACAATTTCAACTTTTATCGGTGTCCGGACCGGTGACCGGATCAGTGCCCGGATCGGTTTCCGACCATATTTTTCCAAATTTTTTCAAAAAAATCTTTTCCAATTTTTTTCAAAATTTCCATTTTTTTTAGTGTCCGGACCGGTGACCGGATCGGTTCAGAGGTTGGTGTCTTTTTTTTTCAAATTTTTTCAAAAAAATCTTTTTTTCAATTTTTTTCAAAATTTCCATTTGTATCGGTGTCCGGACCGGTGACTGGATCGGTGCCCGGATCGGTTTCCGACCATAGTTTTTCAAATTTTTTCAAAAAAATCTTTTTTTCAATTTTCTTCCAAATTTCCATTTTTATCGGTGTCCGGACCGGTGACCGGATCGGTGCCCGGATCGGTCCGGAGGTTGGTGTCCTTTTTTTTTTCAAAATTTTTCAAAAAAATCTTTTTTTCAATTTTTTACAAAATTTCCATTTTTATCGGTGTCCGGACCGGTGACCGGATCGGTGCCCGGATCGGTTTCCGACCATAGTTTTTCAAATTTTTTCAAAAAAATCTTTTTTTCAATTTTTTTCACAATTTCAACTTTTATCGGTGTCCGGACCGGTGACCGGATCAGTGCCCGGATCGGTTTCCGACCATATTTTTCCAAATTTTTTCAAAAAAATCTTTTCCAATTTTTTTCAAAATTTCCATTTTTTTTAGTGTCCGGACCGGTGACCGGATCGGTTCAGAGGTTGGTGTCTTTTTTTTTCAAATTTTTTCAAAAAAATCTTTTTTTCAATTTTTTTCAAAATTTCCATTTGTATCGGTGTCCGGACCGGTGACTGGATCGGTGCCCGGATCGGTTTCCGACCATAGTTTTTCAAATTTTTTCAAAAAAATCTTTTTTTCAATTTTCTTCCAAATTTCCATTTTTATCGGTGTCCGGACCGGTGACCGGATCGATGCCCGGATTGGTGCCCGGGTCGGTCCGGAGGTTGGTGTCCTTTTTTTTTTCAAATTTTTTCAAAAAAATCTTTTTTTCAATTTTTTACAAAATTTCCATTTTTATCGGTGTCCGGACCGGTGACCGGATCGGTGCCCGGATCGGTTTCCGACCATAGTTTTTCAAATTTTTTCAAAAAAATCTTTTTTTCAATTTACTACCAAATTTCCATTTTTTTCGGTGTCCGGACCGGTGACCGGATCGATGCCCGGATTGGTTTCCGACCATATTTTTCCAAATTTTTTCAAAAAAATCTCTTTTCCAATTTTTTTCAAAATATCCATTTTTATTAGTGTCCGGACCGGTGACCGGATCGGTGCCCGGATCGGTCCAGAGGTTGGTGTCTTTTTTTTTCAAATTTTTTCAAAAAAATCTCTTTTTCAATTTTTTTCAAAATTTCCATTTTTATCGGTGTCCGGACCGGTGACCGGATCGGTGCCCGGATCGGTTTCCGACCATAGTTTTTCAAATTTTTTCAAAAAAATCTTTTTTTCAATTTTTTTCAAAATTTCCATTTGTATCGGTGTCCGGACCGGTGACCGGATCGGTGCCCGGATCGGTTTCCGACCATAGTTTTTCAAATTTTTTCAAAAAAATCTTTTTTTCAATTTTTTTCAAAATTTCCATTTGTATCGGTGTCCGGACCGGTGACCGGATCGGTGCCCGGATCGGTTTCCGACCATTATTTTTCAAATTTTTTCAAAAAAATCTTTTTTTCAATTTTCTTCCAAATTTCCATTTTTATCGGTGTCCGGACCGGTGACCGGATCAGTGCCCGGATCGGTTTCCGACCATAGTTTTTCAAATTTTTTCAAAAAAATCTTTTTTTCAATTTTTTTCACAATTTCAACTTTTATCGGTGCCTGGACCGGTGACCGGATCAGTGCCCGGATCGGTTTCCGACCATATTTTTCCAAATTTTTTCAAAAAAATCTCTTTTCCAATTTTTTTCAGAATTTCCATTTTTTTTAGTGTCCGGACCGGTGACCGGATCGGTGCCCGGATCGGTTCAGAGGTTGGTGTCTTTTTTTTCAATTTTTTTCAAAATTTCCATTTGTATCGGTGTCCGGACCGGTGACTGGATCGGTGCCCGGATCGGTTTCCGACCATAGTTTTTCAAATTTTTTCAAAAAAATCTTTTTTTCAATTTTCTTCCAAATTTCCATTTTTATCGGTGTCCGGACCGGTGACCGGATCGATGCCCGGGTTGGTGCCCGGGTCGGTCCGGAGGTTGGTGTCCTTTTTTTTTTCAAATTTTTTCAAAAAAATCTTTTTTTCAATTTTTTACAAAATTTCCATTTTTATCGGTGTCCGGACCGGTGACCGGATCGGTGCCCGGATCGGTTTCCGACCATAGTTTTTCAAATTTTTTCAAAAAAATCTTTTTTTCAATTTACTACCAAATTTCCATTTTTTTCGGTGTCGGGACCGGTGACCGGATCGATGCCCGGATCGGTTTCCGACCATATTTTTCCAAATTTTTTCAAAAAAATCTCTTTTCCAATTTTTTTCAAAATTTCCATTTTTATTAGTGTCCGGACCGGTGACCGGATCGGTGCCCGGATCGGTCCAGAGGTTGGTGTCTTTTTTTTTCAAATTTTCTCAAAAAAATCTCTTTTTCAATTTTTTTCAAAATTTCCATTTTTATCGGTGTCCGGACCGGTGACCGGATCGGTGCCCGGATCGGTTTCCGACCATAGTTTTTCAAATTTTTTCAAAAAAATCTTTTTTTCAATTTTTTTCACAATTTGAACTTTTATCGGTGTCCGGACCGGTGACCGGATCGGTGCCCGGATCGGTTTCCGACCATAGTTTTTCAAATTTTTTCAAAAAAATCTTTTTTTCAATTTTTCTCACAATTTCAACTTTTATTGGTGTCCGGACCGGTGACCGGATCGATGCCCGGATCGGTTTCCGACCATATTTTTCCAAATTTTTTCAGAAAAATCTCTTTTCCAATTTTTTTCAAAATTTCCATTTTTATCGGTGTCCGGACCGGTGACCGGATCGATGCCCGGATTGGTGCCCGGGTCGGTCCGGAGGTTGGTGTCCTTTTTTTTTCAAATTTTTTCAAAAAAATCTTTTTTTCAATTTACTACCAAATTTCCATTTTTTTCGGTGTCCGGACCGGTGACCGGATCGATGCCCGGATCGGTTTCCGACCATATTTTTCCAAATTTTTTCAAAAAAATCTCTTTTCCAATTTTTTTCAAAATTTCCATTTTTATTAGTGTCCGGACCGGTGACCGGATCGGTGCCCGGATCGGTCCAGAGGTTGGTGTCTTTTTTTTTCAAATTTTCTCAAAAAAATCTCTTTTTCAATTTTTTTCAAAATTTCCATTTTTATCGGTGTCCGGACCGGTGACCGGATCGGTGCCCGGATCGGTTTCCGACCATAGTTTTTCAAATTTTTTCAAAAAAATCTTTTTTTCAATTTTTTTCACAATTTGAACTTTTATCGGTGTCCGGACCGGTGACCGGATCGGTGCCCGGATCGGTTTCCGACCATAGTTTTTCAAATTTTTTCAAAAAAATCTTTTTTTCAATTTTTTTCACAATTTCAACTTTTATCGGTGTCCGGACCGGTGACCGGATCAGTGCCCGGATCGGTTTCCGACCATATTTTTCCAAATTTTTTCAAAAAAATCTCTTTTCCAATTTTTTTCAAAATTTCCATTTTTTTTAGTGTCCGGACCGGTGACCGGATCGGTTCAGAGGTTGGTGTCCTTTTTTTCTTCAAATTTTTTCAAAAAAATCTTTTTTTCAATTTACTACCAAATTTCCATTTTTTTCGGTGTCCGGACTGGTGACCGGATCGATGCCCGGATTGGTTTCCGACCATATTTTTCCAAATTTTTTCAAAAAAATCTCTTTTCCAATTTTTTTCAAAATTTCCATTTTTATTAGTGTCCGGACCGGTGACCGGATCGGTGCCCGGATCGGTCCAGAGGTTGGTGTCTTTTTTTTTCAAATTTTTTCAAAAAAATCTCTTTTTCAATTTTTTTCAAAATTTCCATTTTTATCGGTGTCCGGACCGGTGACCGGATCGGTGCCCGGATCGGTTTCCGACCATAGTTCTCCAAATTTTTTCAAAAAAATCTCTTTTCCAATTTTTTTCAAAATTTCCATTTTTTTTAGTGTCCGGACCGGTGACCGGATCGGTTTCCGACCATAGTTTTCCAAATTTTTTCAAAAAAATCTCTTTTCCAATTTTTTTCAAAATTTCCATTTGTATCAGTGTCCGGACCGGTGACTGGATCGGTGCCCGGATCGGTTTCCGACCATAGTTTTTCAAATTTTTTCAAAAAAATCATTTTTTCAATTTTCTTCCAAATTTCCATTTTTATCGGTGTCCGGACCGGTGACCGGATCGATGCCCGGATTGGTGCCCGGGTCGGTCCGGAGGTTGGTGTCCTTTTTTTTTTCAAATTTTTTCAAAAAAATCTTTTTTTCAATTTTTTACAAAATTTCCATTTTTATCGGTGTCCGGACCGGTGACCGGATCGGTGCCCGGATCGGTTTCCGACCATAGTTTTTCAATTTTTTTCAAAAAAATCTTTTTTTCAATTTACTACCAAATTTCCATTTTTTTCGGTGTCCGGACCGGTGACCGGATCGATGCCCGGATCGGTTTCCGACCATATTTTTCCAAATTTTTTCAAAAAAATCTCTTTTCCAATTTTTTTCAAAATTTCCATTTTTATTAGTGTCCGGACCGGTGACCGGATCGGTTCAGAGGTTGGTGTCTTTTTTTTTCAAATTTTTTCAAAAAAATCTTTTTTTCAATTTTTTTCAAAATTTCCATTTGTATCGGTGTCCGGACCGGTGACTGGATCGGTGCCCGGATCGGTTTCCGACCATAGTTTTTCAAATTTTTTCAAAAAAATCTTTTTTTCAATTTTCTTCCAAATTGCCATTTTTATCGGTGTCCGGACCGGTGACCGGATCGATGCCCGGATTGGTGCCCGGGTCGGTCCGGAGGTTGGTGTCCTTTTTTTTTTCAAATTTTTTCAAAAAAATCTTTTTTTCAATTTTTTACAAAATTTCCATTTTTATCTGTGTCCGGACCGGTGACCGGATCGGTGCCCGGATCGGTTTCCGACCATAGTTTTTCAAATTTTTTCAAAAAAATCTTTTTTTCAATTTACTACCAAATTTCCATTTTTTTCGGTGTCCGGACCGCTGACCGGATCGATGCCCGGATTGGTTTCCGACCATATTTTTCCAAATTTTTTCAAAAAAATCTCTTTTCCAATTTTTTTCAAAATATCCATTTTTATTAGTGTCCGGACCGGTGACCGGATCGGTGCCCGGATCGGTCCAGAGGTTGGTGTCTTTTTTTTTCAAATTTTTTCAAAAAAATCTCTTTTTCAATTTTTTTCAAAATTTCCATTTTTATCGGTGTCCGGACCGGTGACCGGATCGGTGCCCGGATCGGTTTCCGACCATAGTTTTTCAAATTTTTTCAAAAAAATCTTTTTTTCAATTTTTTTCAAAATTTCCATTTGTATCGGTGTCCGGACCGGTGACCGGATCGGTGCCCGGATCGGTTTCCGACCATAATTTTTCAAATTTTTTCAAAAAAATCTTTTTTTCAATTTTCTTCCAAATTTCCATTTTTATCGGTGTCCGGACCGGTGACCGGATCGATGCCCGGATTGGTGCCCGGGTCAGTCCGGAGGTTGGTGTCCTTTTTTTTTTCAAATTTTTTCAAAAAAATCTTTTTTTCAATTTTTTACAAAATTTCCATTTTTATCGGTGTCCGGACCGGTGACCGGATCAGTGCCCGGATCGGTTTCCGACCATAGTTTTTCAAATTTTTTCAAAAAAATCTTTTTTTCAATTTTTTTCACAATTTCAACTTTTATCGGTGCCTGGACCGGTGACCGGATCAGTGCCCGGATCGGTTTCCGACCATATTTTTCCAAATTTTTTCAAAAAAATCTCTTTTCCAATTTTTTTCAGAATTTCCATTTTTTTCAGTGTCCGGACCGGTGACCGGATCGGTGCCCGGATCGGTTCAGAGGTTGGTGTCTTTTTTTTCAAATTTTTTCAAAAAAATCTTTTTTTCAATTTTTTTCAAAATTTCCATTTGTATCGGTGTCCGGACCGGTGACTGGATCGGTGCCCGGATCGGTTTCCGACCATAGTTTTTCAAATTTTTTCAAAAAAATCTTTTTTTCAATTTTCTTCCAAATTTCCATTTTTATCGGAGTCCGGACCGGTGACCGGATCGATGCCCGGGTTGGTGCCCGGGTCGGTCCGGAGGTTGGTGTCCTTTTTTTTTTCAAATTTTTTCAAAAAAATCTTTTTTTCAATTTTTTACAAAATTTCCATTTTTATCGGTGTCCGGACCGGTGACCGGATCGGTGCCCGGATCGGTTTCCGACCATAGTTTTTCAAATTTTTTCAAAAAAATCTTTTTTTCAATTTACTACCAAATTTCCATTTTTTTCGGTGTCCGGACCGGTGACCGGATCGATGCCCGGATCGGTTTCCGACCATATTTTTCCAAATTTTTTCAAAAAAATCTCTTTTCCAATTTTTTTCAAAATTTCCATTTTTATTAGTGTCCGGACCGGTGACCGGATCGGTGCCCGGATCGGTCCAGAGGTTGGTGTCTTTTTTTTTCAAATTTTCTCAAAAAAATCTCTTTTTCAATTTTTTTCAAAATTTCCATTTTTATCGGTGTCCGGACCGGTGACCGGATCGGTGCCCGGATCGGTTTCCGACCATAGTTTTCCAAATTTTTTCAAAAAAATCTCTTTTCCAATTTTTTTCAAAATTTCCATTTTTTTTAGTGTCCGGACCGGTGACCGGATCGGTTTCCGACCATAGTTTTCCAAATTTTTTCAAAAAAATCTCTTTTCCAATTTTTTTCAAAATTTCCATTTGTATCAGTGTCCGGACCGGTGACTGGATCGGTGCCCGGATCGGTTTCCGACCATAGTTTTTCAAATTTTTTCAAAAAAATCTTTTTTTCAATTTTCTTCCAAATTTCCATTTTTATCGGTGTCCGGACCGGTGACCGGATCGATGCCCGGATTGGTGCCCGGGTCGGTCCGGAGGTTGGTGTCCTTTTTTTTTTCAAATTTTTTCAAAAAAATCTTTTTTTCAATTTTTTACAAAATTTCCATTTTTATCGGTGTCCGGACCGGTGACCGGATCGGTGCCCGGATCGGTTTCCGACCATAGTTTTTCAATTTTTTTCAAAAAAATCTTTTTTTCAATTTACTACCAAATTTCCATTTTTTTCGGTGTCCGGACCGGTGACCGGATCGATGCCCGGATCGGTTTCCGACCATATTTTTCCAAATTTTTTCAAAAAAATCTCTTTTCCAATTTTTTTCAAAATTTCCATTTTTATTAGTGTCCGGACCGGTGACCGGATCGGTGCCCGGATCGGTCCGGAGGTTGGTGTCCTTTTTTTTTTTCAAAATTTTTCAAAAAAATCTTTTTTTCAATTTTTTACAAAATTTCCATTTTTATCGGTGTCCGGACCGGTGACCGGATCGGTGCCCGGATCGGTTTCCGACCATAGTTTTTCAAATTTTTTCAAAAAAATCTTTTTTTCAATTTTTTTCACAATTTGAACTTTTATCGGTGTCCGGACCGGTGACCGGATCAGTGCCCGGATCGGTTTCCGACCATATTTTTCCAAATTTTTTCAAAAAAATCTTTTCCAATTTTTTTCAAAATTTCCATTTTTTTTAGTGTCCGGACCGGTGACCGGATCGGTTCAGAGGTTGGTGTCTTTTTTTTTCAAATTTTTTCAAAAAAATCTTTTTTTCAATTTTTTTCAAAATTTCCATTTGTATCGGTGTCCGGACCGGTGACTGGATCGGTGCCCGGATCGGTTTCCGACCATAGTTTTTCAAATTTTTTCAAAAAAATCTTTTTTTCAATTTTCTTCCAAATTTCCATTTTTATCGGTGTCCGGACCGGTGACCGGATCGATGCCCGGATTGGTTTCCGACCATATTTTTCCAAATTTTTTCAAAAAAATCTCTTTTCCAATTTTTTTCAAAATATCCATTTTTATTAGTGTCCGGACCGGTGACCGGATCGGTGCCCGGATCGGTCCAGAGGTTGGTGTCTTTTTTTTTCAAATTTTTTCAAAAAAATCTCTTTTTCAATTTTTTTCAAAATTTCCATTTTTATCGGTGTCCGGACCGGTGACCGGATCGGTGCCCGGATCGGTTTCCGACCATAGTTTTTCAAATTTTTTCAAAAAAATCTTTTTTTCAATTTTTTTCAAAATTTCCATTTGTATCGGTGTCCGGACCGGTGACCGGATCGGTGCCCGGATCGGTTTCCGACCATAGTTTTTCAAATTTTTTCAAAAAAATCTTTTTTTCAATTTTCTTCCAAATTTCCATTTTTATCGGTGTCCGGACCGGTGACCGGATCAGTGCCCGGATCGGTTTCCGACCATAGTTTTTCAAATTTTTTCAAAAAAATCTTTTTTTCAATTTTTTTCACAATTTCAACTTTTATCGGTGCCTGGACCGGTGACCGGATCAGTGCCCGGATCGGTTTCCGACCATATTTTTCCAAATTTTTTCAAAAAAATCTCTTTTCCAATTTTTTTCAGAATTTCCATTTTTTTTAGTGTCCGGACCGGTGACCGGATCGGTGCCCGGATCGGTTCAGAGGTTGGTGTCTTTTTTTTCAATTTTTTTCAAAATTTCCATTTGTATCGGTGTCCGGACCGGTGACTGGATCGGTGCCCGGATCGGTTTCCGACCATAGTTTTTCAAATTTTTTCAAAAAAATCTTTTTTTCAATTTTCTTCCAACTTTCCATTTTTATCGGTGTCCGGACCGGTGACCGGATCGATGCCCGGGTTGGTGCCCGGGTCGGTCCGGAGGTTGGTGTCCTTTTTTTTTTCAAATTTTTTCAAAAAAATCTTTTTTTCAATTTTTTACAAAATTTCCATTTTTATCGGTGTCCGGACCGGTGACCGGATCGGTGCCCGGATCGGTTTCCGACCATAGTTTTTCAAATTTTTTCAAAAAAATCTTTTTTTCAATTTACTACCAAATTTCCATTTTTTTCGGTGTCCGGACCGGTGACCGGATCGATGCCCGGATCGGTTTCCGACCATATTTTTCCAAATTTTTTCAAAAAAATCTCTTTTCCAATTTTTTTCAAAATTTCCATTTTTATTAGTGTCCGGACCGGTGACCGGATCGGTGCCCGGATCGGTCCAGAGGTTGGTGTCTTTTTTTTTCAAATTTTCTCAAAAAAATCTCTTTTTCAATTTTTTTCAAAATTTCCATTTTTATCGGTGTCCGGACCGGTGACCGGATCGGTGCCCGGATCGGTTTCCGACCATAGTTTTTCAAATTTTTTCAAAAAAATCTTTTTTTCAATTTTTTTCACAATTTGAACTTTTATCGGTGTCCGGACCGGTGACCGGATCGGTGCCCGGATCGGTTTCCGACCATAGTTTTTCAAATTTTTTCAAAAAAATCTTTTTTTCAATTTTTTTCAAAATTTCCATTTTTATCGGTGTCCGGACCGGTGACCGGATCGATGCCCGGATTGGTGCCCGGGTCGGTCCGGAGGTTGGTGTCCTTTTTTTTTCAAATTTTTTCAAAAAAATCTTTTTTTCAATTTACTACCAAATTTCCATTTTTTTCGGTGTCCGGACCGGTGACCGGATCGGTGCCCGGATCGGTCCAGAGGTTGGTGTCTTTTTTTTTCAAATTTTCTCAAAAAAATCTCTTTTTCAATTTTTTTCAAAATTTCCATTTTTATCGGTGTCCGGACCGGTGACCGGATCGGTGCCCGGATCGGTTTCCGACCATAGTTTTTCAAATTTTTTCAAAAAAATCTTTTTTTCAATTTTTTTCACAATTTGAACTTTTATCGGTGTCCGGACCGGTGACCGGATCGGTGCCCGGATCGGTTTTCAAACATAGTTTTTCAAATTTTTTCAAAAAAATCTTTTTTTCAATTTTTCTCACAATTTCAACTTTTATTGGTGTCCGGACCGGTGACCGGATCGATGCCCGGATCGGTTTCCGACCATATTTTTCCAAATTTTTTCAGAAAAATCTCTTTTCCAATTTTTTTCAAAATTTCCATTTTTATCGGTGTCCGGACCGGTGACCGGATCGATGCCCGGATTGGTGCCCGGGTCGGTCCGGAGGTTGGTGTCCTTTTTTTTTCAAATTTTTTCAAAAAAATCTTTTTTTCAATTTACTACCAAATTTCCATTTTTTTCGGTGTCCGGACCGGTGACCGGATCGATGCCCGGATCGGTTTCCGACCATATTTTTCCAAATTTTTTCAAAAAAATCTCTTTTCCAATTTTTTTCAAAATTTCCATTTTTATTAGTGTCCGGACCGGTGACCGGATCGGTGCCCGGATCGGTCCAGAGGTTGGTGTCTTTTTTTTTCAAATTTTCTCAAAAAAATCTCTTTTTCAATTTTTTTCAAAATTTCCATTTTTATCGGTGTCCGGACCGGTGACCGGATCGGTGCCCGGATCGGTTTCCGACCATAGTTTTTCAAATTTTTTCAAAAAAATCTTTTTTTCAATTTTTTTCACAATTTGAACTTTTATCGGTGTCCGGACCGGTGACCGGATCGGTGCCCGGATCGGTTTCCGACCATAGTTTTTCAAATTTTTTCAAAAAAATCTTTTTTTCAATTTTTTTCACAATTTCAACTTTTATCGGTGTCCGGACCGGTGACCGGATCGGTGCCCGGATCGGTTTCCGACCATAGTTTTTCAAATTTTTTCAAAAAAATCTTTTTTTCAATTTTTCTCACAATTTCAACTTTTATTGGTGTCCGGACCGGTGACCGGATCGATGCCCGGATCGGTTTCCGACCATATTTTTCCAAATTTTTTCAGAAAAATCTCTTTTCCAATTTTTTTCAAAATTTCCATTTTTATCGGTGTCCGGACCGGTGACCGGATCGATGCCCGGATTGGTGCCCGGGTCGGTCCGGAGGTTGGTGTCCTTTTTTTTTCAAATTTTTTCAAAAAAATCTTTTTTTCAATTTACTACCAAATTTCCATTTTTTTCGGTGTCCGGACCGGTGACCGGATCGGTGCCCGGATCGGTCCAGAGGTTGGTGTCTTTTTTTTTCAAATTTTCTCAAAAAAATCTCTTTTTCAATTTTTTTCAAAATTTCCATTTTTATCGGTGTCCGGACCGGTGACCGGATCGGTGCCCGGATCGGTTTCCGACCATAGTTTTTCAAATTTTTTCAAAAAAATCTTTTTTTCAATTTTTTTCACAATTTGAACTTTTATCGGTGTCCGGACCGGTGACCGGATCGGTGCCCGGATCGGTTTCCGACCATAGTTTTTCAAATTTTTTCAAAAAAATCTTTTTTTCAATTTTTCTCACAATTTCAACTTTTATTGGTGTCCGGACCGGTGACCGGATCGATGCCCGGATCGGTTTCCGACCATATTTTTCCAAATTTTTTCAGAAAAATCTCTTTTCCAATTTTTTTCAAAATTTCCATTTTTATCGGTGTCCGGACCGGTGACCGGATCGATGCCCGGATTGGTGCCCGGGTCGGTCCGGAGGTTGGTGTCCTTTTTTTTTCAAATTTTTTCAAAAAAATCTTTTTTTCAATTTACTACCAAATTTCCATTTTTTTCGGTGTCCGGACCGGTGACCGGATCGATGCCCGGATCGGTTTCCGACCATATTTTTCCAAATTTTTTCAAAAAAATCTCTTTTCCAATTTTTTTCAAAATTTCCATTTTTATTAGTGTCCGGACCGGTGACCGGATCGGTGCCCGGATCGGTCCAGAGGTTGGTGTCTTTTTTTTTCAAATTTTCTCAAAAAAATCTCTTTTTCAATTTTTTTCAAAATTTCCATTTTTATCGGTGTCCGGACCGGTGACCGGATCGGTGCCCGGATCGGTTTCCGACCATAGTTTTTCAAATTTTTTCAAAAAAATCTTTTTTTCAATTTTTTTCACAATTTGAACTTTTATCGGTGTCCGGACCGGTGACCGGATCGGTGCCCGGATCGGTTTCCGACCATAGTTTTTCAAATTTTTTCAAAAAAATCTTTTTTTCAATTTTTTTCACAATTTCAACTTTTATCGGTGTCCGGACCGGTGACCGGATCAGTGCCCGGATCGGTTTCCGACCATATTTTTCCAAATTTTTTCAAAAAAATCTCTTTTCCAATTTTTTTCAAAATTTCCATTTTTTTTAGTGTCCGGACCGGTGACCGGATCGGTTCAGAGGTTGGTGTCCTTTTTTTCTTCAAATTTTTTCAAAAAAATCTTTTTTTCAATTTACTACCAAATTTCCATTTTTTTCGGTGTCCGGACTGGTGACCGGATCGATGCCCGGATTGGTTTCCGACCATATTTTTCCAAATTTTTTCAAAAAAATCTCTTTTCCAATTTTTTTCAAAATTTCCATTTTTATTAGTGTCCGGACCGGTGACCGGATCGGTGCCCGGATCGGTCCAGAGGTTGGTGTCTTTTTTTTTCAAATTTTTTCAAAAAAATCTCTTTTTCAATTTTTTTCAAAATTTCCATTTTTATCGGTGTCCGGACCGGTGACCGGATCGGTGCCCGGATCGGTTTCCGACCATAGTTTTCAAAATTTTTTCAAAAAAATCTCTTTTCCAATTTTTTTCAAAATTTCCATTTTTTTTAGTGTCCGGACCGGTGACCGGATCGGTTTCCGAACATAGTTTTCCAAATTTTTTCAAAAAAATCTCTTTTCCAATTTTTTTCAAAATTTCCATTTGTATCAGTGTCCGGACCGGTGACTGGATCGGTGCCCGGATCGGTTTCCGACCATAGTTTTTCAAATTTTTTCAAAAAAATCATTTTTTCAATTTTCTTCCAAATTTCCATTTTTATCGGTGTCCGGACCGGTGACCGGATCGATGCCCGGATTGGTGCCCGGGTCGGTCCGGAGGTTGGTGTCCTTTTTTTTTTCAAATTTTTTCAAAAAAATCTTTTTTTCAATTTTTTACAAAATTTCCATTTTTATCGGTGTCCGGACCGGTGACCGGATCGGTGCCCGGATCGGTTTCCGACCATAGTTTTTCAATTTTTTTCAAAAAAATCTTTTTTTCAATTTACTACCAAATTTCCATTTTTTTCGGTGTCCGGACCGGTGACCGGATCGATGCCCGGATCGGTTTCCGACCATATTTTTCCAAATTTTTTCAAAAAAATCTCTTTTCCAATTTTTTTCAAAATTTCCATTTTTATTTGTGTCCGGACCGGTGACCGGATCGGTTCAGAGGTTGGTGTCTTTTTTTTTCAAATTTTTTCAAAAAAATCTTTTTTTCAATTTTTTTCAAAATTTCCATTTGTATCGGTGTCCGGACCGGTGACTGGATCGGTGCCCGGATCGGTTTCCGACCATAGTTTTTCAAATTTTTTCAAAAAAATCTTTTTTTCAATTTTCTTCCAAATTTCCATTTTTATCGGTGTCCGGACCGGTGACCGGATCGATGCCCGGATTGGTGCCCGGGTCGGTCCGGAGGTTGGTGTCCTTTTTTTTTTCAAATTTTTTCAAAAAAATCTTTTTTTCAATTTTTTACAAAATTTCCATTTTTATCGGTGTCCGGACCGGTGACTGGATCGGTGCCCGGATCGGTTTCCGACCATAGTTTTTCAAATTTTTTCAAAAAAATCTTTTTTTCAATTTACTACCAAATTTCCATTTTTTTCGGTGTCCGGACCGCTGACCGGATCGATGCCCGGATTGGTTTCCGACCATATTTTTCCAAATTTTTTCAAAAAAATCTCTTTTCCAATTTTTTTCAAAATATCCATTTTTATTAGTGTCCGGACCGGTGACCGGATCGGTGCCCGGATCGGTCCAGAGGTTGGTGTCTTTTTTTTTCAAATTTTTTCAAAAAAATCTCTTTTTCAATTTTTTTCAAAATTTCCATTTTTATCGGTGTCCGGACCGGTGACCGGATCGGTGCCCGGATCGGTTTCCGACCATAGTTTTTCAAATTTTTTCAAAAAAATCTTTTTTTCAATTTTTTTCAAAATTTCCATTTGTATCGGTGTCCGGACCGGTGACCGGATCGGTGCCCGGATCGGTTTCCGACCATAATTTTTCAAATTTTTTCAAAAAAATCTTTTTTTCAATTTTCTTCCAAATTTCCATTTTTATCGGTGTCCGGACCGGTGACCGGATCGATGCCCGGATTGGTGCCCGGGTCAGTCCGTAGGTTGGTGTCCTTTTTTTTTTCAAATTTTTTCAAAAAAATCTTTTTTTCAATTTTTTACAAAATTTCCATTTTTATCGGTGTCCGGACCGGTGACCGGATCAGTGCCCGGATCGGTTTCCGACCATAGTTTTTCAAATTTTTTCAAAAAAATCTTTTTTTCAATTTACTACCAAATTTCCATTTTTTTCGGTGTCCGGACCGCTGACCGGATCGATGCCCGGATTGGTTTCCGACCATATTTTTCCAAATTTTTTCAAAAAAATCTCTTTTCCAATTTTTTTCAAAATATCCATTTTTATTAGTGTCCGGACCGGTGACCGGATCGGTGCCCGGATCGGTCCAGAGGTTGGTGTCTTTTTTTTTCAAATTTTTTCAAAAAAATCTCTTTTTCAATTTTTTTCAAAATTTCCATTTTTATCGGTGTCCGGACCGGTGACCGGATCGGTGCCCGGATCGGTTTCCGACCATAGTTTTTCAAATTTTTTCAAAAAAATCTTTTTTTCAATTTTTTTCAAAATTTCCATTTGTATCGGTGTCCGGACCGGTGACCGGATCGGTGCCCGGATCGGTTTCCGACCATAATTTTTCAAATTTTTTCAAAAAAATCTTTTTTTCAATTTTCTTCCAAATTTCCATTTTTATCGGTGTCCGGACCGGTGACCGGATCGATGCCCGGATTGGTGCCCGGGTCAGTCCGTAGGTTGGTGTCCTTTTTTTTTTCAAATTTTTTCAAAAAAATCTTTTTTTCAATTTTTTACAAAATTTCCATTTTTATCGGTGTCCGGACCGGTGACCGGATCAGTGCCCGGATCGGTTTCCGACCATAGTTTTTCAAATTTTTTCAAAAAAATCTTTTTTTCAATTTTTTTCACAATTTCAACTTTTATCGGTGCCTGGACCGGTGACCGGATCAGTGCCCGGATCGGTTTCCGACCATATTTTTCCAAATTTTTTCAAAAAAATCTCTTTTCCAATTTTTTTCAGAATTTCCATTTTTTTCAGTGTCCGGACCGGTGACCGGATCGGTGCCCGGATCGGTTCAGAGGTTGGTGTCTTTTTTTTCAAATTTTTTCAAAAAAATCTTTTTTTCAATTTTTTTCAAAATTTCCATTTGTATCGGTGTCCGGACCGGTGACTGGATCGGTGCCCGGATCGGTTTCCGACCATAGTTTTTCAAATTTTTTCAAAAAAATCTTTTTTTCAATTTTCTTCCAAATTTCCATTTTTATCGGAGT
The DNA here is from genome assembly GCA_035079395.1 of Aspidiotus destructor. Classification (NCBI taxonomy): domain Eukaryota; kingdom Metazoa; phylum Arthropoda; class Insecta; order Hemiptera; family Diaspididae; genus Aspidiotus; species Aspidiotus destructor. The sequence continues at coordinate 34,734,151 of JAVHKZ010000018.1, read as the reverse complement.
CCGGACCGGTGACCGGATCGATGCCCGGGTTGGTGCCCGGGTCGGTCCGGAGGTTGGTGTCCTTTTTTTTTTCAAATTTTTTCAAAAAAATCTTTTTTTCAATTTTTTACAAAATTTCCATTTTTATCGGTGTCCGGACCGGTGACCGGATCGGTGCCCGGATCGGTTTCCGACCATAGTTTTTCAAATTTTTTCAAAAAAATCTTTTTTTCAATTTACTACCAAATTTCCATTTTTTTCGGTGTCCGGACCGGTGACCGGATCGATGCCCGGATCGGTTTCCGACCATATTTTTCCAAATTTTTTCAAAAAAATCTCTTTTCCAATTTTTTTCAAAATTTCCATTTTTATTAGTGTCCGGACCGGTGACCGGATCGGTGCCCGGATCGGTCCAGAGGTTGGTGTCTTTTTTTTTCAAATTTTCTCAAAAAAATCTCTTTTTCAATTTTTTTCAAAATTTCCATTTTTATCGGTGTCCGGACCGGTGACCGGATCGGTGCCCGGATCGGTTTCCGACCATAGTTTTCCAAATTTTTTCAAAAAAATCTCTTTTCCAATTTTTTTCAAAATTTCCATTTTTTTTAGTGTCCGGACCGGTGACCGGATCGGTTTCCGACCATAGTTTTCCAAATTTTTTCAAAAAAATCTCTTTTCCAATTTTTTTCAAAATTTCCATTTGTATCAGTGTCCGGACCGGTGACTGGATCGGTGCCCGGATCGGTTTCCGACCATAGTTTTTCAAATTTTTTCAAAAAAATCTTTTTTTCAATTTTCTTCCAAATTTCCATTCTTATCGGTGTCCGGACCGGTGACCGGATCGATGCCCGGATTGGTGCCCGGGTCGGTCCGGAGGTTGGTGTCCTTTTTTTTTTCAAATTTTTTCAAAAAAATCTTTTTTTCAATTTTTTACAAAATTTCCATTTTTATCGGTGTCCGGACCGGTGACCGGATCGGTGCCCGTATCGGTTTCCGACCATAGTTTTTCAATTTTTTTCAAAAAAATCTTTTTTTCAATTTACTACCAAATTTCCATTTTTTTCGGTGTCCGGACCGGTGACCGGATCGATGCCCGGATCGGTTTCCGACCATATTTTTCCAAATTTTTTCAAAAAAATCTCTTTTCCAATTTTTTTCAAAATTTCCATTTTTATTAGTGTCCGGACCGGTGACCGGATCGGTGCCCGGATCGGTCCGGAGGTTGGTGTCCTTTTTTTTTTCAAAATTTTTCAAAAAAATCTTTTTTTCAATTTTTTACAAAATTTCCATTTTTATCGGTGTCCGGACCGGTGACCGGATCGGTGCCCGGATCGGTTTCCGACCATAGTTTTTCAAATTTTTTCAAAAAAATCTTTTTTTCAATTTTTTTCACAATTTCAACTTTTATCGGTGTCCGGACCGGTGACCGGATCAGTGCCCGGATCGGTTTCCGACCATATTTTTCCAAATTTTTTCAAAAAAATCTTTTCCAATTTTTTTCAAAATTTCCATTTTTTTTAGTGTCCGGACCGGTGACCGGATCGGTTCAGAGGTTGGTGTCTTTTTTTTTCAAATTTTTTCAAAAAAATCTTTTTTTCAATTTTTTTCAAAATTTCCATTTGTATCGGTGTCCGGACCGGTGACTGGATCGGTGCCCGGATCGGTTTCCGACCATAGTTTTTCAAATTTTTTCAAAAAAATCTTTTTTTCAATTTTCTTCCAAATTTCCATTTTTATCGGTGTCCGGACCGGTGACCGGATCGATGCCCGGATTGGTGCCCGGGTCGGTCCGGAGGTTGGTGTCCTTTTTTTTTTCAAATTTTTTCAAAAAAATCTTTTTTTCAATTTTTTACAAAATTTCCATTTTTATCGGTGTCCGGACCGGTGACCGGATCGGTGCCCGGATCGGTTTCCGACCATAGTTTTTCAAATTTTTTCAAAAAAATCTTTTTTTCAATTTACTACCAAATTTCCATTTTTTTCGGTGTCCGGACCGGTGACCGGATCGATGCCCGGATTGGTTTCCGACCATATTTTTCCAAATTTTTTCAAAAAAATCTCTTTTCCAATTTTTTTCAAAATATCCATTTTTATTAGTGTCCGGACCGGTGACCGGATCGGTGCCCGGATCGGTCCAGAGGTTGGTGTCTTTTTTTTTCAAATTTTTTCAAAAAAATCTCTTTTTCAATTTTTTTCAAAATTTCCATTTTTATCGGTGTCCGGACCGGTGACCGGATCGGTGCCCGGATCGGTTTCCGACCATAGTTTTTCAAATTTTTTCAAAAAAATCTTTTTTTCAATTTTTTTCAAAATTTCCATTTGTATCGGTGTCCGGACCGGTGACCGGATCGGTGCCCGGATCGGTTTCCGACCATTATTTTTCAAATTTTTTCAAAAAAATCTTTTTTTCAATTTTCTTCCAAATTTCCATTTTTATCGGTGTCCGGACCGGTGACCGGATCAGTGCCCGGATCGGTTTCCGACCATAGTTTTTCAAATTTTTTCAAAAAAATCTTTTTTTCAATTTTTTTCACAATTTCAACTTTTATCGGTGCCTGGACCGGTGACCGGATCAGTGCCCGGATCGGTTTCCGACCATATTTTTCCAAATTTTTTCAAAAAAATCTCTTTTCCAATTTTTTTCAGAATTTCCATTTTTTTTAGTGTCCGGACCGGTGACCGGATCGGTGCCCGGATCGGTTCAGAGGTTGGTGTCTTTTTTTTCAATTTTTTTCAAAATTTCCATTTGTATCGGTGTCCGGACCGGTGACTGGATCGGTGCCCGGATCGGTTTCCGACCATAGTTTTTCAAATTTTTTCAAAAAAATCTTTTTTTCAATTTTCTTCCAAATTTCCATTTTTATCGGTGTCCGGACCGGTGACCGGATCGATGCCCGGGTTGGTGCCCGGGTCGGTCCGGAGGTTGGTGTCCTTTTTTTTTTCAAATTTTTTCAAAAAAATCTTTTTTTCAATTTTTTACAAAATTTCCATTTTTATCGGTGTCCGGACCGGTGACCGGATCGTTGCCCGGATCGGTTTCCGACCATAGTTTTTCAAATTTTTTCAAAAAAATCTTTTTTTCAATTTACTACCAAATTTCCATTTTTTTCGGTGTCCGGACCGGTGACCGGATCGATGCCCGGATCGGTTTCCGACCATATTTTTCCAAATTTTTTCAAAAAAATCTCTTTTCCAATTTTTTTCAAAATTTCCATTTTTATTAGTGTCCGGACCGGTGACCGGATCGGTGCCCGGATCGGTCCAGAGGTTGGTGTCTTTTTTTTTCAAATTTTCTCAAAAAAATCTCTTTTTCAATTTTTTTCAAAATTTCCATTTTTATCGGTGTCCGGACCGGTGACCGGATCGGTGCCCGGATCGGTTTCCGACCATAGTTTTTCAAATTTTTTCAAAAAAATCTTTTTTTCAATTTTTTTCACAATTTGAACTTTTATCGGTGTCCGGACCGGTGACCGGATCGGTGCCCGGATCGGTTTCCGACCATAGTTTTTCAAATTTTTTCAAAAAAATCTTTTTTTCAATTTTTCTCACAATTTCAACTTTTATTGGTGTCCGGACCGGTGACCGGATCGATGCCCGGATCGGTTTCCGACCATATTTTTCCAAATTTTTTCAGAAAAATCTCTTTTCCAATTTTTTTCAAAATTTCCATTTTTATCGGTGTCCGGACCGGTGACTGGATCGATGCCCGGATTGGTGCCCGGGTCGGTCCGGAGGTTGGTGTCCTTTTTTTTTCAAATTTTTTCAAAAAAATCTTTTTTTCAATTTACTACCAAATTTCCATTTTTTTCGGTGTCCGGACCGGTGACCGGATCGATGCCCGGATCGGTTTCCGACCATATTTTTCCAAATTTTTTCAAAAAAATCTCTTTTCCAATTTTTTTCAAAATTTCCATTTTTATTAGTGTCCGGACCGGTGACCGGATCGGTGCCCGGATCGGTCCAGAGGTTGGTGTCTTTTTTTTTCAAATTTTCTCAAAAAAATCTCTTTTTCAATTTTTTTCAAAATTTCCATTTTTATCGGTGTCCGGACCGGTGACCGGATCGGTGCCCGGATCGGTTTCCGACCATAGTTTTTCAAATTTTTTCAAAAAAATCTTTTTTTCAATTTTTTTCACAATTTGAACTTTTATCGGTGTCCGGACCGGTGACCGGATCGGTGCCCGGATCGGTTTCCGACCATAGTTTTTCAAATTTTTTCAAAAAAATCTTTTTTTCAATTTTTTTCACAATTTCAACTTTTATCGGTGTCCGGACCGGTGACCGGATCAGTGCCCGGATCGGTTTCCGACCATATTTTTCCAAATTTTTTCAAAAAAATCTCTTTTCCAATTTTTTTCAGAATTTCCATTTTTTTTAGTGTCCGGACCGGTGACCGGATCGGTGCCCGGATCGGTTCAGAGGTTGGTGTCTTTTTTTTCAATTTTTTTCAAAATTTCCATTTGTATCGGTGTCCGGACCGGTGACTGGATCGGTGCCCGGATCGGTTTCCGACCATAGTTTTTCAAATTTTTTCAAAAAAATCTTTTTTTCAATTTTCTTCCAAATTTCCATTTTTATCGGTGTCCGGACCGGTGACCGGATCGATGCCCGGGTTGGTGCCCGGGTCGGTCCGGAGGTTGGTGTCCTTTTTTTTTTCAAATTTTTTCAAAAAAATCTTTTTTTCAATTTTTTACAAAATTTCCATTTTTATCGGTGTCCGGACCGGTGACCGGATCGGTGCCCGGATCGGTTTCCGACCATAGTTTTTCAAATTTTTTCAAAAAAATCTTTTTTTCAATTTACTACCAAATTTCCATTTTTTTCGGTGTCCGGACCGGTGACCGGATCGATGCCCGGATCGGTTTCCGACCATATTTTTCCAAATTTTTTCAAAAAAATCTCTTTTCCAATTTTTTTCAAAATTTCCATTTTTATTAGTGTCCGGACCGGTGACCGGATCGGTGCCCGGATCGGTCCAGAGGTTGGTGTCTTTTTTTTTCAAATTTTCTCAAAAAAATCTCTTTTTCAATTTTTTTCAAAATTTCCATTTTTATCGGTGTCCGGACCGGTGACCGGATCGGTGCCCGGATCGGTTTCCGACCATAGTTTTTCAAATTTTTTCAAAAAAATCTTTTTTTCAATTTTTTTCACAATTTGAACTTTTATCGGTGTCCGGACCGGTGACCGGATCGGTGCCCGGATCGGTTTCCGACCATAGTTTTTCAAATTTTTTCAAAAAAATCTTTTTTTCAATTTTTCTCACAATTTCAACTTTTATTGGTGTCCGGACCGGTGACCGGATCGATGCCCGGATCGGTTTCCGACCATATTTTTCCAAATTTTTTCAGAAAAATCTCTTTTCCAATTTTTTTCAAAATTTCCATTTTTATCGGTGTCCGGACCGGTGACTGGATCGATGCCCGGATTGGTGCCCGGGTCGGTCCGGAGGTTGGTGTCCTTTTTTTTTCAAATTTTTTCAAAAAAATCTTTTTTTCAATTTACTACCAAATTTCCATTTTTTTCGGTGTCCGGACCGGTGACCGGATCGATGCCCGGATCGGTTTCCGACCATATTTTTCCAAATTTTTTCAAAAAAATCTCTTTTCCAATTTTTTTCAAAATTTCCATTTTTATTAGTGTCCGGACCGGTGACCGGATCGGTGCCCGGATCGGTCCAGAGGTTGGTGTCTTTTTTTTTCAAATTTTCTCAAAAAAATCTCTTTTTCAATTTTTTTCAAAATTTCCATTTTTATCGGTGTCCGGACCGGTGACCGGATCGGTGCCCGGATCGGTTTCCGACCATAGTTTTTCAAATTTTTTCAAAAAAATCTTTTTTTCAATTTTTTTCACAATTTGAACTTTTATCGGTGTCCGGACCGGTGACCGGATCGGTGCCCGGATCGGTTTCCGACCATAGTTTTTCAAATTTTTTCAAAAAAATCTTTTTTTCAATTTTTTTCACAATTTCAACTTTTATCGGTGTCCGGACCGGTGACCGGATCAGTGCCCGGATCGGTTTCCGACCATATTTTTCCAAATTTTTTCAAAAAAATCTCTTTTCCAATTTTTTTCAAAATTTCCATTTTTTTTAGTGTCCGGACCGGTGACCGGATCGGTTCAGAGGTTGGTGTCCTTTTTTTCTTCAAATTTTTTCAAAAAAATCTTTTTTTCAATTTACTACCAAATTTCCATTTTTTTCGGTGTCCGGACTGGTGACCGGATCGATGCCCGGATTGGTTTCCGACCATATTTTTCCAAATTTTTTCAAAAAAATCTCTTTTCCAATTTTTTTCAAAATTTCCATTTTTATTAGTGTCCGGACCGGTGACCGGATCGGTGCCCGGATCGGTCCAGAGGTTGGTGTCTTTTTTTTTCAAATTTTTTCAAAAAAATCTCTTTTTCAATTTTTTTCAAAATTTCCATTTTTATCGGTGTCCGGACCGGTGACCGGATCGGTGCCCGGATCGGTTTCCGACCATAGTTTTCCAAATTTTTTCAAAAAAATCTCTTTTCCAATTTTTTTCAAAATTTCCATTTTTTTTAGTGTCCGGACCGGTGACCGGATTGGTTTCCGACCATAGTTTTCCAAATTTTTTCAAAAAAATCTCTTTTCCAATTTTTTTCAAAATTTCCATTTGTATCAGTGTCCGGACCGGTGACTGGATCGGTGCCCGGATCGGTTTCCGACCATAGTTTTTCAAATTTTTTCAAAAAAATCATTTTTTCAATTTTCTTCCAAATTTCCATTTTTATCGGTGTCCGGACCGGTGACCGGATCGATGCCCGGATTGGTGCCCGGGTCGGTCCGGAGGTTGGTGTCCTTTTTTTTTTCAAATTTTTTCAAAAAAATCTTTTTTTCAATTTTTTACAAAATTTCCATTTTTATCGGTGTCCGGACCGGTGACCGGATCGGTGCCCGGATCGGTTTCCGACCATAGTTTTTCAATTTTTTTCAAAAAAATCTTTTTTTCAATTTACTACCAAATTTCCATTTTTTTCGGTGTCCGGACCGGTGACCGGATCGATGCCCGGATCGGTTTCCGACCATATTTTTCCAAATTTTTTCAAAAAAATCTCTTTTCCAATTTTTTTCAAAATTTCCATTTTTATTAGTGTCCGGACCGGTGACCGGATCGGTTCAGAGGTTGGTGTCTTTTTTTTTCAAATTTTTTCAAAAAAATCTTTTTTTCAATTTTTTTCAAAATTTCCATTTGTATCGGTGTCCGGACCGGTGACTGGATCGGTGCCCGGATCGGTTTCCGACCATAGTTTTTCAAATTTTTTCAAAAAAATCTTTTTTTCAATTTTCTTCCAAATTTCCATTTTTATCGGTGTCCGGACCGGTGACCGGATCGATGCCCGGATTGGTGCCCGGGTCGGTCCGGAGGTTGGTGTCCTTTTTTTTTTCAAATTTTTTCAAAAAAACCTTTTTTTCAATTTTTTACAAAATTTCCATTTTTATCGGTGTCCGGACCGGTGACCGGATCGGTGCCCGGATCGGTTTCCGACCATAGTTTTTCAAATTTTTTCAAAAAAATCTTTTTTTCAATTTACTACCAAATTTCCATTTTTTTCGGTGTCCGGACCGCTGACCGGATCGATGCCCGGATTGGTTTCCGACCATATTTTTCCAAATTTTTTCAAAAAAATCTCTTTTCCAATTTTTTTCAAAATATCCATTTTCATTAGTGTCCGGACCGGTGACCGGATCGGTGCCCGGATCGGTCCAGAGGTTGGTGTCTTTTTTTTTCAAATTTTTTCAAAAAAATCTCTTTTTCAATTTTTTTCAAAATTTCCATTTTTATCGGTGTCCGGACCGGTGACCGGATCGGTGCCCGGATCGGTTTCCGACCATAGTTTTTCAAATTTTTTCAAAAAAATCTTTTTTTCAATTTTTTTCAAAATTTCCATTTGTATCGGTGTCCGGACCGGTGACCGGATCGGTGCCCGGATCGGTTTCCGACCATAATTTTTCGAATTTTTTCAAAAAAATCTTTTTTTCAATTTTCTTCCAAATTTCCATTTTTATCGGTGTCCGGACCGGTGACCGGATCGATGCCCGGATTGGTGCCCGGGTCAGTCCGGAGGTTGGTGTCCTTTTTTTTTTCAAATTTTTTCAAAAAAATCTTTTTTTCAATTTTTTACAAAATTTCCATTTTTATCGGTGTCCGGACCGGTGACCGGATCAGTGCCCGGATCGGTTTCCGACCATAGTTTTTCAAATTTTTTCAAAAAAATCTTTTTTTCAATTTTTTTCACAATTTCAACTTTTATCGGTGCCTGGACCGGTGACCGGATCAGTGCCCGGATCGGTTTCCGACCATATTTTTCCAAATTTTTTCAAAAAAATCTCTTTTCCAATTTTTTTCAGAATTTCCATTTTTTTCAGTGTCCGGACCGGTGACCGGATCGGTGCCCGGATCGGTTCAGAGGTTGGTGTCTTTTTTTTCAAATTTTTTCAAAAAAATCTTTTTTTCAATTTTTTTCAAAATTTCCATTTGTATCGGTGTCCGGACCGGTGACTGGATCGGTGCCCGGATCGGTTTCCGACCATAGTTTTTCAAATTTTTTCAAAAAAATCTTTTTTTCAATTTTCTTCCAAATTTCCATTTTTATCGGAGTCCGGACCGGTGACCGGATCGATGCCCGGGTTGGTGCCCGGGTCGGTCCGGAGGTTGGTGTCCTTTTTTTTTTCAAATTTTTTCAAAAAAATCTTTTTTTCAATTTTTTACAAAATTTCCATTTTTATCGGTGTCCGGACCGGTGACCGGATCGGTGCCCGGATCGGTTTCCGACCATAGTTTTTCAAATTTTTTCAAAAAAATCTTTTTTTCAATTTTTTTCAAAATTTCCATTTGTATCGGTGTCCGGACCGGTGACCGGATCGGTGCCCGGATCGGTTTCCGACCATAATTTTTCAAATTTTTTCAAAAAAATCTTTTTTTCAATTTTCTTCCAAATTTCCATTTTTATCGGTGTCCGGACCGGTGACCGGATCGATGCCCGGATTGGTGCCCGGGTCAGTCCGGAGGTTGGTGTCCTTTTTTTTTTCAAATTTTTTCAAAAAAATCTTTTTTTCAATTTTTTACAAAATTTCCATTTTTATCGGTGTCCGGACCGGTGACCGGATCAGTGCCCGGATCGGTTTCCGACCATAGTTTTTCAAATTTTTTCAAAAAAATCTTTTTTTCAATTTTTTTCACAATTTCAACTTTTATCGGTGCCTGGACCGGTGACCGGATCAGTGCCCGGATCGGTTTCCGACCATATTTTTCCAAATTTTTTCAAAAAAATCTCTTTTCCAATTTTTTTCAGAATTTCCATTTTTTTCAGTGTCCGGACCGGTGACCGGATCGGTGCCCGGATCGGTTCAGAGGTTGGTGTCTTTTTTTTCAAATTTTTTCAAAAAAATCTTTTTTTCAATTTTTTTCAAAATTTCCATTTGTATCGGTGTCCGGACCGGTGACTGGATCGGTGCCCGGATCGGTTTCCGACCATAGTTTTTCAAATTTTTTCAAAAAAATCTTTTTTTCAATTTTCTTCCAAATTTCCATTTTTATCGGAGTCCGGACCGGTGACCGGATCGATGCCCGGGTTGGTGCCCGGGTCGGTCCGGAGGTTGGTGTCCTTTTTTTTTTCAAATTTTTTCAAAAAAATCTTTTTTTCAATTTTTTACAAAATTTCCATTTTTATCGGTGTCCGGACCGGTGACCGGATCGGTGCCCGGATCGGTTTCCGACCATAGTTTTTCAAATTTTTTCAAAAAAATCTTTTTTTCAATTTACTACCAAATTTCCATTTTTTTCGGTGTCCGGACCGGTGACCGGATCGATGCCCGGATCGGTTTCCGACCATATTTTTCCAAATTTTTTCAAAAAAATCTCTTTTCCAATTTTTTTCAAAATTTCCATTTTTATTAGTGTCCGGACCGGTGACCGGATCGGTGCCCGGATCGGTCCAGAGGTTGGTGTCTTTTTTTTTCAAATTTTCTCAAAAAAATCTCTTTTTCAATTTTTTTCAAAATTTCCATTTTTATCGGTGTCCGGACCGGTGACCGGATCGGTGCCCGGATCGGTTTCCGACCATAGTTTTCCAAATTTTTTCAAAAAAATCTCTTTTCCAATTTTTTTCAAAATTTCCATTTTTTTTAGTGTCCGGACCGGTGACCGGATCGGTTTCCGACCATAGTTTTCCAAATTTTTTCAAAAAAATCTCTTTTCCAATTTTTTTCAAAATTTCCATTTGTATCAGTGTCCGGACCGGTGACTGGATCGGTGCCCGGATCGGTTTCCGACCATAGTTTTTCAAATTTTTTCAAAAAAATCTTTTTTTCAATTTTCTTCCAAATTTCCATTTTTATCGGTGTCCGGACCGGTGACCGGATCGATGCCCGGATTGGTGCCCGGGTCGGTCCGGAGGTTGGTGTCCTTTTTTTTTTCAAATTTTTTCAAAAAAATCTTTTTTTCAATTTTTTACAAAATTTCCATTTTTATCGGTGTCCGGACCGGTGACCGGATCGGTGCCCGGATCGGTTTCCGACCATAGTTTTTCAATTTTTTTCAAAAAAATCTTTTTTTCAATTTACTACCAAATTTCCATTTTTTTCGGTGTCCGGACCGGTGACCGGATCGATGCCCGGATCGGTTTCCGACCATATTTTTCCAAATTTTTTCAAAAAAATCTCTTTTCCAATTTTTTTCAAAATTTCCATTTTTATTAGTGTCCGGACCGGTGACCGGATCGGTGCCCGGATCGGTCCGGAGGTTGGTGTCTTTTTTTTTCAAATTTTTTCAAAAAAATCTCTTTTTCAATTTTTTTCAAAATTTCCATTTTTATCGGTGTCCGGACCGGTGACCGGATCGGTGCCCGGATCGGTTTCCGACCATAGTTTTTCAAATTTTTTCAAAAAAATCTTTTTTTCAATTTTTTTCAAAATTTCCATTTGTATCGGTGTCCGGACCGGTGACCGGATCGGTGCCCGGATCGGTTTCCGACCATAATTTTTCAAATTTTTTCAAAAAAATCTTTTTTTCAATTTTCTTCCAAATTTCCATTTTTATCGGTGTCCGGACCGGTGACCGGATCAGTGCCCGGATCGGTTTCCGACCATAGTTTTTCAAATTTTTTCAAAAAAATCTTTTTTTCAATTTTTTTCACAATTTCAACTTTTATCGGTGCCTGGACCGGTGACCGGATCAGTGCCCGGATCGGTTTCCGACCATATTTTTCCAAATTTTTTCAAAAAAATCTCTTTTCCAATTTTTTTCAGAATTTCCATTTTTTTTAGTGTCCGGACCGGTGACCGGATCGGTGCCCGGATCGGTTCAGAGGTTGGTGTCTTTTTTTTCAATTTTTTTCAAAATTTCCATTTGTATCGGTGTCCGGACCGGTGACTGGATCGGTGCCCGGATCGGTTTCCGACCATAGTTTTTCAAATTTTTTCAAAAAAATCTTTTTTTCAATTTTCTTCCAAATTTCCATTTTTATCGGTGTCCGGACCGGTGACCGGATCGATGCCCGGGTTGGTGCCCGGGTCGGTCCGGAGGTTGGTGTCCTTTTTTTTTTCAAATTTTTTCAAAAAAATCTTTTTTTCAATTTTTTACAAAATTTCCATTTTTATCGGTGTCCGGACCGGTGACCGGATCGGTGCCCGGATCGGTTTCCGACCATAGTTTTTCAAATTTTTTCAAAAAAATCTTTTTTTCAATTTACTACCAAATTTCCATTTTTTTCGGTGTCCGGACCGGTGACCGGATCGATGCCCGGATCGGTTTCCGACCATATTTTTCCAAATTTTTTCAAAAAAATCTCTTTTCCAATTTTTTTCAAAATTTCCATTTTTATTAGTGTCCGGACCGGTGACCGGATCGGTGCCCGGATCGGTCCAGAGGTTGGTGTCTTTTTTTTTCAAATTTTCTCAAAAAAATCTCTTTTTCAATTTTTTTCAAAATTTCCATTTTTATCGGTGTCCGGACCGGTGACCGGATCGGTGCCCGGATCGGTTTCCGACCATAGTTTTTCAAATTTTTTCAAAAAAATCTTTTTTTCAATTTTTTTCACAATTTGAACTTTTATCGGTGTCCGGACCGGTGACCGGATCGGTGCCCGGATCGGTTTCCGACCATAGTTTTTCAAATTTTTTCAAAAAAATCTTTTTTTCAATTTTTCTCACAATTTCAACTTTTATTGGTGTCCGGACCGGTGACCGGATCGATGCCCGGATCGGTTTCCGACCATATTTTTCCAAATTTTTTCAGAAAAATCTCTTTTCCAATTTTTTTCAAAATTTCCATTTTTATCGGTGTCCGGACCGGTGACCGGATCGATGCCCGGATTGGTGCCCGGGTCGGTCCGGAGGTTGGTGTCCTTTTTTTTTCAAATTTTTTCAAAAAAATCTTTTTTTCAATTTACTACCAAATTTCCATTTTTTTCGGTGTCCGGACCGGTGACCGGATCGATGCCCGGATCGGTTTCCGACCATATTTTTCCAAATTTTTTCAAAAAAATCTCTTTTCCAATTTTTTTCAAAATTTCCATTTTTATTAGTGTCCGGACCGGTGACCGGATCGGTGCCCGGATCGGTCCAGAGGTTGGTGTCTTTTTTTTTCAAATTTTCTCAAAAAAATCTCTTTTTCAATTTTTTTCAAAATTTCCATTTTTATCGGTGTCCGGACCGGTGACCGGATCGGTGCCCGGATCGGTTTCCGACCATAGTTTTTCAAATTTTTTCAAAAAAATCTTTTTTTCAATTTTTTTCACAATTTGAACTTTTATCGGTGTCCGGACCGGTGACCGGATCGGTGCCCGGATCGGTTTCCGACCATAGTTTTTCAAATTTTTTCAAAAAAATCTTTTTTTCAATTTTTTTCACAATTTCAACTTTTATCGGTGTCCGGACCGGTGACCGGATCAGTGCCCGGATCGGTTTCCGACCATATTTTTCCAAATTTTTTCAAAAAAATCTCTTTTCCAATTTTTTTCAAAATTTCCATTTTTTTTAGTGTCCGGACCGGTGACCGGATCGGTTCAGAGGTTGGTGTCCTTTTTTTCTTCAAATTTTTTCAAAAAAATCTTTTTTTCAATTTACTACCAAATTTCCATTTTTTTCGGTGTCCGGACTGGTGACCGGATCGATGCCCGGATTGGTTTCCGACCATATTTTTCCAAATTTTTTCAAAAAAATCTCTTTTCCAATTTTTTTCAAAATTTCCATTTTTATTAGTGTCCGGACCGGTGACCGGATCGGTGCCCGGATCGGTCCAGAGGTTGGTGTCTTTTTTTTTCAAATTTTTTCAAAAAAATCTCTTTTTCAATTTTTTTCAAAATTTCCATTTTTATCGGTGTCCGGACCGGTGACCGGATCGGTGCCCGGATCGGTTTCCGACCATAGTTTTCCAAATTTTTTCAAAAAAATCTCTTTTCCAATTTTTTTCAAAATTTCCATTTTTTTTAGTGTCCGGACCGGTGACCGGATCGGTTTCCGACCATAGTTTTCCAAATTTTTTCAAAAAAATCTCTTTTCCAATTTTTTTCAAAATTTCCATTTGTATCAGTGTCCGGACCGGTGACTGGATCGGTGCCCGGATCGGTTTCCGACCATAGTTTTTCAAATTTTTTCAAAAAAATCATTTTTTCAATTTTCTTCCAAATTTCCATTTTTATCGGTGTCCGGACCGGTGACCGGATCGATGCCCGGATTGGTGCCCGGGTCGGTACGGAGGTTGGTGTCCTTTTTTTTTTCAAATTTTTTCAAAAAAATCTTTTTTTCAATTTTTTACAAAATTTCCATTTTTATCGGTGTCCGGACCGGTGACCGGATCGGTGCCCGGATCGGTTTCCGACCATAGTTTTTCAATTTTTTTCAAAAAAATCTTTTTTTCAATTTACTACCAAATTTCCATTTTTTTCGGTGTCCGGACCGGTGACCGGATCGATGCCCGGATCGGTTTCCGACCATATTTTTCCAAATTTTTTCAAAAAAATCTCTTTTCCAATTTTTTTCAAAATTTCCATTTTTATTAGTGTCCGGACCGGTGACCGGATCGGTTCAGAGGTTGGTGTCTTTTTTTTCCAAATTTTTTCAAAAAAATCTCTTTTCCAATTTTTTTCAAAATATCCATTTTTATTAGTGTCCGGACCGGTGACCGGATCGGTGCCCGGATCGGTCCAGAGGTTGGTGTCTTTTTTTTCAAATTTTTTCAAAAAAATCTCTTTTTCAATTTTTTTCAAAATTTCCATTTTTATCGGTGTCCGGACCGGTGACCGGATCGGTGCCCGGATCGGTTTCCGACCATAGTTTTTCAAATTTTTTCAAAAAAATCTTTTTTTCAATTTTTTTCAAAATTTCCATTTGTATCGGTGTCCGGACCGGTGACCGGATCGGTGCCCGGATCGGTTTCCGACCATAATTTTTCAAATTTTTTCAAAAAAATCTTTTTTTCAATTTTCTTCCAAATTTCCATTTTTATCGGTGTCCGGACCGGTGACCGGATCGATGCCCGGATTGGTGCCCGGGTCAGTCCGGAGGTTGGTGTCCTTTTTTTTTTCAAATTTTTTCAAAAAAATCTTTTTTTCAATTTTTTACAAAATTTCCATTTTTATCGGTGTCCGGACCGGTGACCGGATCAGTGCCCGGATCGGTTTCCGACCATAGTTTTTCAAATTTTTTCAAAAAAATCTTTTTTTCAATTTTTTTCACAATTTCAACTTTTATCGGTGCCTGGACCGGTGACCGGATCAGTGCCCGGATCGGTTTCCGACCATATTTTTCCAAATTTTTTCAAAAAAATCTCTTTTCCAATTTTTTTCAGAATTTCCATTTTTTTCAGTGTCCGGACCGGTGACCGGATCGGTGCCCGGATCGGTTCAGAGGTTGGTGTCTTTTTTTTCAAATTTTTTCAAAAAAATCTTTTTTTCAATTTTTTTCAAAATTTCCATTTGTATCGGTGTCCGGACCGGTGACTGGATCGGTGCCCGGATCGGTTTCCGACCATAGTTTTTCAAATTTTTTCAAAAAAATCTTTTTTTCAATTTTCTTCCAAATTTCCATTTTTATCGGAGTCCGGACCGGTGACCGGATCGATGCCCGGGTTGGTGCCCGGGTCGGTCCGGAGGTTGGTGTCCTTTTTTTTTTCAAATTTTTTCAAAAAAATCTTTTTTTCAATTTTTTACAAAATTTCCATTTTTATCGGTGTCCGGACCGGTGACCGGATCGGTGCCCGGATCGGTTTCCGACCATAGTTTTTCAAATTTTTTCAAAAAAATCTTTTTTTCAATTTACTACCAAATTTCCATTTTTTTCGGTGTCCGGACCGGTGACCGGATCGATGCCCGGATCGGTTTCCGACCATATTTTTCCAAATTTTTTCAAAAAAATCTCTTTTCCAATTTTTTTCAAAATTTCCATTTTTATTAGTGTCCGGACCGGTGACCGGATCGGTGCCCGGATCGGTCCAGAGGTTGGTGTCTTTTTTTTTCAAATTTTCTCAAAAAAATCTCTTTTTCAATTTTTTTCAAAATTTCCATTTTTATCGGTGTCCGGACCGGTGACCGGATCGGTGCCCGGATCGGTTTCCGACCATAGTTTTCCAAATTTTTTCAAAAAAATCTCTTTTCCAATTTTTTTCAAAATTTCCATTTTTTTTAGTGTCCGGACCGGTGACCGGATCGGTTTCCGACCATAGTTTTCCAAATTTTTTCAAAAAAATCTCTTTTCCAATTTTTTTCAAAATTTCCATTTGTATCAGTGTCCGGACCGGTGACTGGATCGGTGCCCGGATCGGTTTCCGACCATAGTTTTTCAAATTTTTTCAAAAAAATCTTTTTTTCAATTTTCTTCCAAATTTCCATTTTTATCGGTGTCCGGACCGGTGACCGGATCGATGCCCGGATTGGTGCCCGGGTCGGTCCGGAGGTTGGTGTCCTTTTTTTTTTCAAATTTTTTCAAAAAAATCTTTTTTTCAATTTTTTACAAAATTTCCATTTTTATCGGTGTCCGGACCGGTGACCGGATCGGTGCCCGGATCGGTTTCCGACCATAGTTTTTCAATTTTTTTCAAAAAAATCTTTTTTTCAATTTACTACCAAATTTCCATTTTTTTCGGTGTCCGGACCGGTGACCGGATCGATGCCCGGATCGGTTTCCGACCATATTTTTCCAAATTTTTTCAAAAAAATCTCTTTTCCAATTTTTTTCAAAATTTCCATTTTTATTAGTGTCCGGACCGGTGACCGGATCGGTGCCCGGATCGGTCCGGAGGTTGGTGTCCTTTTTTTTTTCAAAATTTTTCAAAAAAATCTTTTTTTCAATTTTTTACAAAATTTCCATTTTTATCGGTGTCCGGACCGGTGACCGGATCGGTGCCCGGATCGGTTTCCGACCATAGTTTTTCAAATTTTTTCAAAAAAATCTTTTTTTCAATTTTTTTCACAATTTCAACTTTTATCGGTGTCCGGACCGGTGACCGGATCAGTGCCCGGATCGGTTTCCGACCATATTTTTCCAAATTTTTTCAAAAAAATCTTTTCCAATTTTTTTCAAAATTTCCATTTTTTTTAGTGTCCGGACCGGTGACCGGATCGGTTCAGAGGTTGGTGTCTTTTTTTTTCAAATTTTTTCAAAAAAATCTTTTTTTCAATTTTTTTCAAAATTTCCATTTGTATCGGTGTCCGGACCGGTGACTGGATCGGTGCCCGGATCGGTTTCCGACCATAGTTTTTCAAATTTTTTCAAAAAAATCTTTTTTTCAATTTTCTTCCAAATTTCCATTTTTAGCGGTGTCCGGACCGGTGACCGGATCGATGCCCGGATTGGTGCCCGGGTCGGTCCGGAGGTTGGTGTCCTTTTTTTTTTCAAATTTTTTCAAAAAAATCTTTTTTTCAATTTTTTACAAAATTTCCATTTTTATCGGTGTCCGGACCGGTGACCGGATCGGTGCCCGGATCGGTTTCCGACCATAGTTTTTCAAATTTTTTCAAAAAAATCTTTTTTTCAATTTACTACCAAATTTCCATTTTTTTCGGTGTCCGGACCGGTGACCGGATCGATGCCCGGATTGGTTTCCGACCATATTTTTCCAAATTTTTTCAAAAAAATCTCTTTTCCAATTTTTTTCAAAATATCCATTTTTATTAGTGTCCGGACCGGTGACCGGATCGGTGCCCGGATCGGTCCAGAGGTTGGTGTCTTTTTTTTTCAAATTTTTTCAAAAAAATCTCTTTTTCAATTTTTTTCAAAATTTCCATTTTTATCGGTGTCCGGACCGGTGACCGGATCGGTGCCCGGATCGGTTTCCGACCATAGTTTTTCAAATTTTTTCAAAAAAATCTTTTTTTCAATTTTTTTCAAAATTTCCATTTGTATCGGTGTCCGGACCGGTGACCGGATCGGTGCCCGGATCGGTTTCCGACCATTATTTTTCAAATTTTTTCAAAAAAATCTTTTTTTCAATTTTCTACCAAATTTCCATTTTTTTCGGTGTCCGGACCGGTGACCGGATCAGTGCCCGGATCGGTTTCCGACCATAGTTTTTCAAATTTTTTCAAAAAAATCTTTTTTTCAATTTTTTTCACAATTTCAACTTTTATCGGTGCCTGGACCGGTGACCGGATCAGTGCCCGGATCGGTTTCCGACCATATTTTTCCAAATTTTTTCAAAAAAATCTCTTTTCCAATTTTTTTCAGAATTTCCATTTTTTTTAGTGTCCGGACCGGTGACCGGATCGGTGCCCGGATCGGTTCAGAGGTTGGTGTCTTTTTTTTCAATTTTTTTCAAAATTTCCATTTGTATCGGTGTCCGGACCGGTGACTGGATCGGTGCCCGGATCGGTTTCCGACCATAGTTTTTCAAATTTTTTCAAAAAAATCTTTTTTTCAATTTTCTTCCAAATTTCCATTCTTATCGGTGTCCGGACCGGTGACCGGATCGATGCCCGGGTTGGTGCCCGGGTCGGTCCGGAGGTTGGTGTCCTTTTTTTTTTCAAATTTTTTCAAAAAAATCTTTTTTTCAATTTTTTACAAAATTTCCATTTTTATCGGTGTCCGGACCGGTGACCGGATCGGTGCCCGGATCGGTTTCCGACCATAGTTTTTCAAATTTTTTCAAAAAAATCTTTTTTTCAATTTACTACCAAATTTCCATTTTTTTCGGTGTCCGGACCGGTGACCGGATCGATGCCCGGATCGGTTTCCGACCATATTTTTCCAAATTTTTTCAAAAAAATCTCTTTTCCAATTTTTTTCAAAATTTCCATTTTTATTAGTGTCCGGACCGGTGACCGGATCGGTGCCCGGATCGGTCCAGAGGTTGGTGTCTTTTTTTTTCAAATTTTCTCAAAAAAATCTCTTTTTCAATTTTTTTCAAAATTTCCATTTTTATCGGTGTCCGGACCGGTGACCGGATCGGTGCCCGGATCGGTTTCCGACCATAGTTTTTCAAATTTTTTCAAAAAAATCTTTTTTTCAATTTTTTTCACAATTTGAACTTTTATCGGTGTCCGGACCGGTGACCGGATCGGTGCCCGGATCGGTTTCCGACCATAGTTTTTCAAATTTTTTCAAAAAAATCTTTTTTTCAATTTTTCTCACAATTTCAACTTTTATTGGTGTCCGGACCGGTGACCGGATCGATGCCCGGATCGGTTTCCGACCATATTTTTCCAAATTTTTTCAGAAAAATCTCTTTTCCAATTTTTTTCAAAATTTCCATTTTTATCGGTGTCCGGACCGGTGACCGGATCGATGCCCGGATTGGTGCCCGGGTCGGTCCGGAGGTTGGTGTCCTTTTTTTTTCAAATTTTTTCAAAAAAATCTTTTTTTCAATTTACTACCAAATTTCCATTTTTTTCGGTGTCCGGACCGGTGACCGGATCGATGCCCGGATCGGTTTCCGACCATATTTTTCCAAATTTTTTCAAAAAAATCTCTTTTCCAATTTTTTTCAAAATTTCCATTTTTATTAGTGTCCGGACCGGTGACCGGATCGGTGCACGGATCGGTCCAGAGGTTGGTGTCTTTTTTTTTCAAATTTTCTCAAAAAAATCTCTTTTTCAATTTTTTTCAAAATTTCCATTTTTATCGGTGTCCGGACCGGTGACCGGATCGGTGCCCGGATCGGTTTCCGACCATAGTTTTTCAAATTTTTTCAAAAAAATCTTTTTTTCAATTTTTTTCACAATTTGAACTTTTATCGGTGTCCGGACCGGTGACCGGATCGGTGCCCGGATCGGTTTCCGACCATAGTTTTTCAAATTTTTTCAAAAAAATTTTTTTTTCAATTTTTTTCACAATTTCAACTTTTATCGGTGTCCGGACCGGTGACCGGATCAGTGCCCGGATCGGTTTCCGACCATATTTTTCCAAATTTTTTCAAAAAAATCTCTTTTCCAATTTTTTTCAAAATTTCCATTTTTATCGGTGTCCGGACCGGTGACCGGATCGATGCCCGGATTGGTGCCCGGGTCGGTCCGGAGGTTGGTGTCCTTTTTTTCTTCAAATTTTTTCAAAAAAACCTTTTTTTCAATTTACTACCAAATTTCCATTTTTTTCGGTGTCCGGACTGGTGACCGGATCGATGCCCGGATTGGTTTCCGACCATATTTTTCCAAATTTTTTCAAAAAAATCTCTTTTCCAATTTTTTTCAAAATTTCCATTTTTATTAGTGTCCGGACCGGTGACCGGATCGGTGCCCGGATCGGTCCAGAGGTTGGTGTCTTTTTTTTTCAAATTTTTTCAAAAAAATCTCTTTTTCAATTTTTTTCAAAATTTCCATTTTTATCGGTGTCCGGACCGGTGACCGGATCGGTGCCCGGATCGGTTTCCGACCATAGTTTTCCAAATTTTTTCAAAAAAATCTCTTTTCCAATTTTTTTCAAAATTTCCATTTTTTTTAGTGTCCGGACCGGTGACCGGATCGGTTTCCGACCATAGTTTTCCAAATTTTTTCAAAAAAATCTCTTTTCCAATTTTTTTCAAAATTTCCATTTGTATCAGTGTCCGGACCGGTGACTGGATCGGTGCCCGGATCGGTTTCCGACCATAGTTTTTCAAATTTTTTCAAAAAAATCATTTTTTCAATTTTCTTCCAAATTTCCATTTTTATCGGTGTCCGGACCGGTGACCGGATCGATGCCCGGATTGGTGCCCGGGTCGGTCCGGAGGTTGGTGTCCTTTTTTTTTTCAAATTTTTTCAAAAAAATCTTTTTTTCAATTTTTTACAAAATTTCCATTTTTATCGGTGTCCGGACCGGTGACCGGATCGGTGCCCGGATCGGTTTCCGACCATAGTTTTTCAATTTTTTTCAAAAAAATCTTTTTTTCAATTTACTACCAAATTTCCATTTTTTTCGGTGTCCGGACCGGTGACCGGATCGATGCCCGGATTGGTTTCCGACCATATTTTTCCAAATTTTTTCAAAAAAATCTCTTTTCCAATTTTTTTCAAAATATCCATTTTTATTAGTGTCCGGACCGGTGACCGGATCGGTGCCCGGATCGGTCCAGAGGTTGGTGTCTTTTTTTTTCAAATTTTTTCAAAAAAATCTCTTTTTCAATTTTTTTCAAAATTTCCATTTTTATCGGTGTCCGGACCGGTGACCGGATCGGTGCCCGGATCGGTTTCCGACCATAGTTTTTCAAATTTTTTCAAAAAAATCTCTTTTCCAATTTTTTTCAAAATTTCCATTTTTTTTAGTGTCCGGACCGGTGACCGGATCGGTTTCCGACCATAGTTTTCCAAATTTTTTCAAAAAAATCTCTTTTCCAATTTTTTTCAAAATTTCCATTTGTATCAGTGTCCGGACCGGTGACTGGATCGGTGCCCGGATCGGTTTCCGACCATAGTTTTTCAAATTTTTTCAAGAAAATCATTTTTTCAATTTTCTTCCAAATTTCCATTTTTATCGGTGTCCGGACCGGTGACCGGATCGATGCCCGGATTGGTGCCCGGGTCGGTCCGGAGGTTGGTGTCCTTTTTTTTTTCAAATTTTTTCAAAAAAATCTTTTTTTCAATTTTTTACAAAATTTCCATTTTTATCGGTGTCCGGACCGGTGACCGGATCGGTGCCCGGATCGGTTTCCGACCATAGTTTTTCAATTTTTTTCAAAAAAATCTTTTTTTCAATTTACTACCAAATTTCCATTTTTTTCGGTGTCCGGACCGGTGACCGGATCGATGCCCGGATCGGTTTCCGACCATATTTTTCCAAATTTTTTCAAAAAAATCTCTTTTCCAATTTTTTTCAAAATTTCCATTTTTATTAGTGTCCGGACCGGTGACCGGATCGGTGCCCGGATCGGTCCGGAGGTTGGTGTCCTTTTTTTTTTCAAAATTTTTCAAAAAAATCTTTTTTTCAATTTTTTTCAAAATTTCCATTTGTATCGGTGTCCGGACCGGTGACTGGATCGGTGCCCGGATCGGTTTCCGACCATAGTTTTTCAAATTTTTTCAAAAAAATCTTTTTTTCAATTTTCTTCCAAATTTCCATTTTTATCGGTGTCCGGACCGGTGACCGGATCGATGCCCGGATTGGTGCCCGGGTCGGTCCGGAGGTTGGTGTCCTTTTTTTTTTTCAAATTTTTTCAAAAAAATCTTTTTTTCAATTTTTTACAAAATTTCCATTTTTATCGGTGTCCGGACCGGTGACCGGATCGGTGCCCGGATCGGTTTCCGACCATAGTTTTTCAAATTTTTTCAAAAAAATCTTTTTTTCAATTTACTACCAAATTTCCATTTTTTTCGGTGTCCGGACCGGTGACCGGATCGATGCCCGGACTGGTTTCCGACCATATTTTTCCAAATTTTTTCAAAAAAATCTCTTTTCCAATTTTTTTCAAAATATCCATTTTTATTAGTGTCCGGACCGGTGACCGGATCGGTGCCCGGATCGGTCCAGAGGTTGGTGTCTTTTTTTTTCAAATTTTTTCAAAAAAATCTCTTTTTCAATTTTTTTCAAAATTTCCATTTTTATCGGTGTCCGGACCGGTGACCGGATCGGTGCCCGGATCGGTTTCCGACCATAGTTTTTCAAATTTTTTCAAAAAAATCTTTTTTTCAATTTTTTTCAAAATTTCCATTTGTATCGGTGTCCGGACCGGTGACCGGATCGGTGCCCGGATCGGTTTCCGACCATTATTTTTCAAATTTTTTCAAAAAAATCTTTTTTTCAATTTTCTTCCAAATTTCCATTTTTATCGGTGTCCGGACCGGTGACCGGATCAGTGCCCGGATCGGTTTCCGACCATAGTTTTTCAAATTTTTTCAAAAAAATCTTTTTTTCAATTTTTTTCACAATTTCAACTTTTATCGGTGCCTGGACCGGTGACCGGATCAGTGCCCGGATCGGTTTCCGACCATATTTTTCCAAATTTTTTCAAAAAAATCTCTTTTCCAATTTTTTTCAGAATTTCCATTTTTTTTAGTGTCCGGACCGGTGACCGGATCGGTGCCCGGATCGGTTCAGAGGTTGGTGTCTTTTTTTTCAATTTTTTTCAAAATTTCCATTTGTATCGGTGTCCGGACCGGTGACTGGATCGGTGCCCGGATCGGTTTCCGACCATAGTTTTTCAAATTTTTTCAAAAAAATCTTTTTTTCAATTTTCTTCCAAATTTCCATTTTTATCGGTGTCCGGACCGGTGACCGGATCGATGCCCGGGTTGGTGCCCGGGTCGGTCCGGAGGTTGGTGTCCTTTTTTTTTTCAAATTTTTTCAAAAAAATCTTTTTTTCAATTTTTTTCAAAATTTCCATTTTTATTAGTGTCCGGACCGGTGACCGGATCGGTGCCCGGATCGGTCCAGAGGTTGGTGTCTTTTTTTTTCAAATTTTCTCAAAAAAATCTCTTTTTCAATTTTTTTCAAAATTTCCATTTTTATCGGTGTCCGGACCGGTGACCGGATCGGTGCCCGGATCGGTTTCCGACCATAGTTTTTCAAATTTTTTCAAAAAAATCTTTTTTTCAATTTTTTTCACAATTTGAACTTTTATCGGTGTCCGGACCGGTGACCGGATCGGTGCCCGGATCGGTTTCCGACCATAGTTTTTCAAATTTTTTCAAAAAAATCTTTTTTTCAATTTTTCTCACAATTTCAACTTTTATTGGTGTCCGGACCGGTGACCGGATCGATGCCCGGATCGGTTTCCGACCATATTTTTCCAAATTTTTTCAGAAAAATCTCTTTTCCAATTTTTTTCAAAATTTCCATTTTTATCGGTGTCCGGACCGGTGACCGGATCGATGCCCGGATTGGTGCCCGGGTCGGTCCGGAGGTTGGTGTCCTTTTTTTTTCAAATTTTTTCAAAAAAATCTTTTTTTCAATTTACTACCAAATTTCCATTTTTTTCGGTGTCCGGACCGGTGACCGGATCGATGCCCGGATCGGTTTCCGACCATATTTTTCCAAATTTTTTCAAAAAAATCTCTTTTCCAATTTTTTTCAAAATTTCCATTTTTATTAGTGTCCGGACCGGTGACCGGATCGGTGCACGGATCGGTCCAGAGGTTGGTGTCTTTTTTTTTCAAATTTTCTCAAAAAAATCTCTTTTTCAATTTTTTTCAAAATTTCCATTTTTATCGGTGTCCGGACCGGTGACCGGATCGGTGCCCGGATCGGTTTCCGACCATAGTTTTTCAAATTTTTTCAAAAAAATCTTTTTTTCAATTTTTTTCACAATTTGAACTTTTATCGGTGTCCGGACCGGTGACCGGATCGGTGCCCGGATCGGTTTCCGACCATAGTTTTTCAAATTTTTTCAAAAAAATTTTTTTTTCAATTTTTTTCACAATTTCAACTTTTATCGGTGTCCGGACCGGTGACCGGATCAGTGCCCGGATCGGTTTCCGACCATATTTTTCCAAATTTTTTCAAAAAAATCTCTTTTCCAATTTTTTTCAAAATTTCCATTTTTATCGGTGTCCGGACCGGTGACCGGATCGATGCCCGGATTGGTGCCCGGGTCGGTCCGGAGGTTGGTGTCCTTTTTTTCTTCAAATTTTTTCAAAAAAACCTTTTTTTCAATTTACTACCAAATTTCCATTTTTTTCGGTGTCCGGACTGGTGACCGGATCGATGCCCGGATTGGTTTCCGACCATATTTTTCCAAATTTTTTCAAAAAAATCTCTTTTCCAATTTTTTTCAAAATTTCCATTTTTATTAGTGTCCGGACCGGTGACCGGATCGGTGCCCGGATCGGTCCAGAGGTTGGTGTCTTTTTTTTTCAAATTTTTTCAAAAAAATCTCTTTTTCAATTTTTTTCAAAATTTCCATTTTTATCGGTGTCCGGACCGGTGACCGGATCGGTGCCCGGATCGGTTTCCGACCATAGTTTTCCAAATTTTTTCAAAAAAATCTCTTTTCCAATTTTTTTCAAAATTTCCATTTTTTTTAGTGTCCGGACCGGTGACCGGATCGGTTTCCGACCATAGTTTTCCAAATTTTTTCAAAAAAATCTCTTTTCCAATTTTTTTCAAAATTTCCATTTGTATCAGTGTCCGGACCGGTGACTGGATCGGTGCCCGGATCGGTTTCCGACCATAGTTTTTCAAATTTTTTCAAAAAAATCATTTTTTCAATTTTCTTCCAAATTTCCATTTTTATCGGTGTCCGGACCGGTGACCGGATCGATGCCCGGATTGGTGCCCGGGTCGGTCCGGAGGTTGGTGTCCTTTTTTTTTTCAAATTTTTTCAAAAAAATCTTTTTTTCAATTTTTTACAAAATTTCCATTTTTATCGGTGTCCGGACCGGTGACCGGATCGGTGCCCGGATCGGTTTCCGACCATAGTTTTTCAATTTTTTTCAAAAAAATCTTTTTTTCAATTTACTACCAAATTTCCATTTTTTTCGGTGTCCGGACCGGTGACCGGATCGATGCCCGGATTGGTTTCCGACCATATTTTTCCAAATTTTTTCAAAAAAATCTCTTTTCCAATTTTTTTCAAAATATCCATTTTTATTAGTGTCCGGACCGGTGACCGGATCGGTGCCCGGATCGGTCCAGAGGTTGGTGTCTTTTTTTTTCAAATTTTTTCAAAAAAATCTCTTTTTCAATTTTTTTCAAAATTTCCATTTTTATCGGTGTCCGGACCGGTGACCGGATCGGTGCCCGGATCGGTTTCCGACCATAGTTTTTCAAATTTTTTCAAAAAAATCTCTTTTCCAATTTTTTTCAAAATTTCCATTTTTTTTAGTGTCCGGACCGGTGACCGGATCGGTTTCCGACCATAGTTTTCCAAATTTTTTCAAAAAAATCTCTTTTCCAATTTTTTTCAAAATTTCCATTTGTATCAGTGTCCGGACCGGTGACTGGATCGGTGCCCGGATCGGTTTCCGACCATAGTTTTTCAAATTTTTTCAAGAAAATCATTTTTTCAATTTTCTTCCAAATTTCCATTTTTATCGGTGTCCGGACCGGTGACCGGATCGATGCCCGGATTGGTGCCCGGGTCGGTCCGGAGGTTGGTGTCCTTTTTTTTTTCAAATTTTTTCAAAAAAATCTTTTTTTCAATTTTTTACAAAATTTCCATTTTTATCGGTGTCCGGACCGGTGACCGGATCGGTGCCCGGATCGGTTTCCGACCATAGTTTTTCAATTTTTTTCAAAAAAATCTTTTTTTCAATTTACTACCAAATTTCCATTTTTTTCGGTGTCCGGACCGGTGACCGGATCGATGCCCGGATCGGTTTCCGACCATATTTTTCCAAATTTTTTCAAAAAAATCTCTTTTCCAATTTTTTTCAAAATTTCCATTTTTATTAGTGTCCGGACCGGTGACCGGATCGGTGCCCGGATCGGTCCGGAGGTTGGTGTCCTTTTTTTTTTCAAAATTTTTCAAAAAAATCTTTTTTTCAATTTTTTTCAAAATTTCCATTTGTATCGGTGTCCGGACCGGTGACTGGATCGGTGCCCGGATCGGTTTCCGACCATAGTTTTTCAAATTTTTTCAAAAAAATCTTTTTTTCAATTTTCTTCCAAATTTCCATTTTTATCGGTGTCCGGACCGGTGACCGGATCGATGCCCGGATTGGTGCCCGGGTCGGTCCGGAGGTTGGTGTCCTTTTTTTTTTTCAAATTTTTTCAAAAAAATCTTTTTTTCAATTTTTTACAAAATTTCCATTTTTATCGGTGTCCGGACCGGTGACCGGATCGGTGCCCGGATCGGTTTCCGACCATAGTTTTTCAAATTTTTTCAAAAAAATCTTTTTTTCAATTTACTACCAAATTTCCATTTTTTTCGGTGTCCGGACCGGTGACCGGATCGATGCCCGGACTGGTTTCCGACCATATTTTTCCAAATTTTTTCAAAAAAATCTCTTTTCCAATTTTTTTCAAAATATCCATTTTTATTAGTGTCCGGACCGGTGACCGGATCGGTGCCCGGATCGGTCCAGAGGTTGGTGTCTTTTTTTTTCAAATTTTTTCAAAAAAATCTCTTTTTCAATTTTTTTCAAAATTTCCATTTTTATCGGTGTCCGGACCGGTGACCGGATCGGTGCCCGGATCGGTTTCCGACCATAGTTTTTCAAATTTTTTCAAAAAAATCTTTTTTTCAATTTTTTTCAAAATTTCCATTTGTATCGGTGTCCGGACCGGTGACCGGATCGGTGCCCGGATCGGTTTCCGACCATTATTTTTCAAATTTTTTCAAAAAAATCTTTTTTTCAATTTTCTTCCAAATTTCCATTTTTATCGGTGTCCGGACCGGTGACCGGATCAGTGCCCGGATCGGTTTCCGACCATAGTTTTTCAAATTTTTTCAAAAAAATCTTTTTTTCAATTTTTTTCACAATTTCAACTTTTATCGGTGCCTGGACCGGTGACCGGATCAGTGCCCGGATCGGTTTCCGACCATATTTTTCCAAATTTTTTCAAAAAAATCTCTTTTCCAATTTTTTTCAGAATTTCCATTTTTTTTAGTGTCCGGACCGGTGACCGGATCGGTGCCCGGATCGGTTCAGAGGTTGGTGTCTTTTTTTTCAATTTTTTTCAAAATTTCCATTTGTATCGGTGTCCGGACCGGTGACTGGATCGGTGCCCGGATCGGTTTCCGACCATAGTTTTTCAAATTTTTTCAAAAAAATCTTTTTTTCAATTTTCTTCCAAATTTCCATTTTTATCGGTGTCCGGACCGGTGACCGGATCGATGCCCGGGTTGGTGCCCGGGTCGGTCCGGAGGTTGGTGTCCTTTTTTTTTTCAAATTTTTTCAAAAAAATCTTTTTTTCAATTTTTTACAAAATTTCCATTTTTATCGGTGTCCGGACCGGTGACCGGATCGGTGCCCGGATCGGTTTCCGACCATAGTTTTTCAAATTTTTTCAAAAAAATCTTTTTTTCAATTTACTACCAAATTTCCATTTTTTTCGGTGTCCGGACCGGTGACTGGATCGGTGCCCGGATCGGTTTCCGACCATAGTTTTTCAAATTTTTTCAAAAAAATCTTTTTTTCAATATTCTTCCAAATTTCCATTTTTATCGGTGTCCGGACCGGTGACCGGATCGATGCCCGGGTTGGTGCCCGGGTCGGTCCGGAGGTTGGTGTCCTTTTTTTTTTCAAATTTTTTCAAAAAAATCTTTTTTTCAATTTTTTACAAAATTTCCATTTTTATCGGTGTCCGGACCGGTGACCGGATCGGTGCCCGGATCGGTTTCCGACCATAGTTTTTCAAATTTTTTCAAAAAAATCTTTTTTTCAATTTACTACCAAATTTCCATTTTTTTCGGTGTCCGGACCGGTGACCGGATCGATGCCCGGATCGGTTTCCGACCATATTTTTCCAAATTTTTTCAAAAAAATCTCTTTTCCAATTTTTTTCAAAATTTCCATTTTTATTAGTGTCCGGACCGGTGACCGGATCGGTGCCCGGATCGGTCCAGAGGTTGGTGTCTTTTTTTTTCAAATTTTCTCAAAAAAATCTCTTTTTCAATTTTTTTCAAAATTTCCATTTTTATCGGTGTCCGGACCGGTGACCGGATCGGTGCCCGGATCGGTTTCCGACCATAGTTTTTCAAATTTTTTCAAAAAAATCTTTTTTTCAATTTTTTTCACAATTTGAACTTTTATCGGTGTCCGGACCGGTGACCGGATCGGTGCCCGGATCGGTTTCCGACCATAGTTTTTCAAATTTTTTCAAAAAAATCTTTTTTTCAATTTTTCTCACAATTTGAACTTTTATTGGTGTCCGGACCGGTGACCGGATCGGTGCCCGGATCGGTTTCCGACCATAGTTTTTCAAATTTTTTCAGAAAAATCTCTTTTCCAATTTTTTTCAAAATTTCCATTTTTATCGGTGTCCGGACCGGTGACCGGATCGATGCCCGGATTGGTGCCCGGGTCGGTCCGGAGGTTGGTGTCCTTTTTTTTTCAAATTTTTTCAAAAAAATCTTTTTTTCAATTTTTTACAAAATTTCCATTTTTATCGGTGTCCGGACCGGTGACCGGATCGGTGCCCGGATCGGTTTCCGACCATAGTTTTTCAAATTTTTTCAAAAAAATCTTTTTTTCAATTTTTTTCACAATTTCAACTTTTATCGGTGTCCGGACCGGTGACCGGATCAGTGCCCGGATCGGTTTCCGACCATATTTTTCCAAATTTTTTCAAAAAAATCTCTTTTCCAATTTTTTTCAAAATTTCCATTTTTTTTAGTGTCCGGACCGGTGACCGGATCGGTTCAGAGGTTGGTGTCCTTTTTTTCTTCAAATTTTTTCAAAAAAATCTTTTTTTCAATTTACTACCAAATTTCCATTTTTTTCGGTGTCCGGACTGGTGACCGGATCGATGCCCGGATTGGTTTCCGACCATATTTTTCCAAATTTTTTCAAAAAAATCTCTTTTCCAATTTTTTTCAAAATTTCCATTTTTATTAGTGTCCGGACCGGTGACCGGATCGGTGCCCGGATCGGTCCAGAGGTTGGTGTCTTTTTTTTTCAAATTTTTTCAAAAAAATCTCTTTTTCAATTTTTTTCAAAATTTCCATTTTTATCGGTGTCCGGACCGGTGACCGGATCGGTGCCCGGATCGGTTTCCGACCATAGTTTTTCAAATTTTTTCAAAAAAATCTTTTTTTCAATTTTTTTCAAAATTTCCATTTGTATCGGTGTCCGGACCGGTGACCGGATCGGTGCCCGGATCGGTTTCCGACCATTATTTTTCAAATTTTTTCAAAAAAATCTTTTTTTCAATTTTCTTCCAAATTTCCATTTTTATCGGTGTCCGGACCGGTGACCGGATCGATGCCCGGATTGGTGCCCGGGTCAGTCCGGAGGTTGGTGTCCTTTTTTTTTCAAATTTTTTCAAAAAAATCTTTTTTTCAATTTTTTACAAAATTTCCATTTTTATCGGTGTCCGGACCGGTGACCGGATCAGTGCCCGGATCGGTTTCCGACCATAGTTTTTCAAATTTTTAAAAAAAAATCTTTTTTTCAATTTTTTTCACAATTTCAACTTTTATCGGTGTCCGGACCGGTGACCGGATCAGTGCCCGGATCGGTTTCCGACCATATTTTTCCAAATTTTTTCAAAAAAATCTCTTTTCCAATTTTTTTCAAAATTTCCATTTTTTTTAGTGTCCGGACCGGTGACCGGATCGGTGCCCGGATCGGTTCAGAGGTTGGTGTCTTTTTTTTTCAAATTTTTTCAAAAAAATCTTTTTTTCAATTTTTTTCAAAATTTCCATTTTTATCGGTGTCCGGACCGGTGACCGGATCGGTGCCCGGATCGGTTTCCGACCATAGTTTTTCAAATTTTTTCAAAAAAATCTTTTTTTCAATTTTTTTCACAATTTGAACTTTTATCGGTGTCCGGACCGGTGACCGGATCGGTGCCCGGATCGGTTTCCGACCATAGTTTTTCAAATTTTTTCAAAAAAATCTTTTTTTCAATTTTTCTCACAATTTCAACTTTTATTGGTGTCCGGACCGGTGACCGGATCAGTGCCCGGATCGGTTTCCGACCATATTTTTCCAAATTTTTTCAAAAAAATCTCTTTTCCAATTTTTTTCAAAATTTCCATTTTTTTTAGTGTCCGGACCGGTGACCGGATCGGTGCCCGGATCGGTTTCCGACCATATTTTTTCAAATTTTTTCAAAAAAATCTTTTTTTCAATTTACTACCAAATTTCCATTTTTTTCGGTGTCCGGACCGGTGACCGGATCGATGCCCGGATCGGTTTCCGACCATATTTTTCCAAATTTTTTCAAAAAAATCTCTTTTCCAATTTTTTTCAAAATTTCCATTTTTATTAGTGTCCGGACCGGTGACCGGATCGGTGCCCGGATCGGTCCAGAGGTTGGTGTCTTTTTTTTTCAAATTTTTTCAAAAAAATCTCTTTTTCAATTTTTTTCAAAATTTCCATTTGTATCGGTGTCCGGACCGGTGACCGGATCGGTGCCCGGATCGGTTTCCGACCATAGTTTTTCAAATTTTTTCAAAAAAATCTTTTTTTCAATTTTCTTCCAAATTTCCATTTTTATCGGTGTCCGGACCGGTGACCGGATCGATGCCCGGATTGGTGCCCGGGTCGGTCCGGAGGTTGGTGTCCTTTTTTTTTCAAATTTTTTCAAAAAAATCTTTTTTTCAATTTTTTACAAAATTTCCATTTTTATCGGTGTCCGGACCGGTGACCGGATCGGTGCCCGGATCGGTTTCCGACAGTTTTTCAAATTTTTTCAAAAAAATCTTTTCAATTTTTTTCACAATTTCAACTTTTATCGGTGTCCGGACCGGTGACCGGATCAGTGCCCGGATCGGTTCAGAGGTTGGTGTCTTTTTTTTTCAAATTTTTTCAAAAAAATCTTTTTTTCAATTTTTTTCAAAATTTCCATTTGTATCGGTGTCCGGACCGGTGACTGGATCGGTGACCGGATCGGTTTCCGACCATAGTTTTCCAAATTTTTTCAAAAAAATCTCTTTTCCAATTTTTTTCAAAATTTCCATTTGTATCAGTGTCCGGACCGCTGACTGGATCGGTGCCCGGATCGGTTTCCGACCATAGTTTTTCAAATTTTTTCAAAAAAATCTTTTTTTCAATTTTCTTCCAAATTTCCATTTTTATCGGTGTCCGGACCGGTGTCCGGATCGATGCCCGGATTGGTGCCCGGGTCGGTCCGGAAGTTGGTGTCCTTTTTTTTTTTCAAATTTTTTCAAAAAAATCTTTTTTTCAATTTTTTACAAAATTTCCATTTTTATCGGTGTCCGGACCGGTGACCGGATCGGTGCCCGGATCGGTTTCCGACCATAGTTTTTCAATTTTTTTCAAAAAAATCTTTTTTTCAATTTACTACCAAATTTCCATTTTTTTCGGTGTCCGGACCGGTGACCGGATCGATGCCCGGATTGGTTTCCGACCATATTTTTCCAAATTTTTTCAGAAAAATCTCTTTTCCAATTTTTTTCAAAATATCCATTTTTATTAGTGTCCGGACCGGTGACCGGATCGGTGCCCGGATCGGTCCAGAGGTTGGTGTCTTTTTTTTTCAAATTTTTTCCAAAAAATCTCTTTTTCAATTTTTTTCAAAATTTCCATTTTTATCGGTGTCCGGACCGGTGACCGGATCGGTGCCCGGATCGGTTTCCGACCATAGTTTTTCAAATTTTTTCAAAAAAATCTTTTTTTCAATTTTTTTCAAAATTTCCATTTGTATCGGTGTCCGGACCGGTGACCGGATCGGTGCCCGGATCGGTTTCCGACCATTATTTTTCAAATTTTTTCAAAAAAATCTTTTTTTCAATTTTCTTCTAAATTTCCATTTTTATCGGTGTCCGGACCGGTGACCGGATCGATGCCCGGATTGGTGCCCGGGTCAGTCCGGAGGTTGGTGTCCTTTTTTTTTTCAAATTTTTTCAAAAAAATCTTTTTTTCAATTTTTTACAAAATTTCCATTTTTATCGGTGTCCGGACCGGTGACCGGATCAGTGCCCGGATCGGTTTCCGACCATGGTTTTTCAAATTTTTTCAAAAAAATCTTTTTTTCAATTTTTTTCACAATTTCAACTTTTATCGGTGCCTGGACCGGTGACCGGATCAGTGCCCGGATCGGTTTCCGACCATATTTTTCCAAATTTTTTCAAAAAAATCTCTTTTCCAATTTTTTTCAGAATTTCCATTTTTTTTAGTGTCCGGACCGGTGACCGGATCGGTGCCCGGATCGGTTCAGAGGTTGGTGTCTTTTTTTTCAAATTTTTTCAAAAAAATCTTTTTTTCAATTTTTTTCAAAATTTCCATTTGTATCGGTGTCCGGACCGGTGACTGGATCGGTGCCCGGATCGGTTTCCGACCATAGTTTTTCAAATTTTTTCAAAAAAATCTTTTTTTCAATTTTCTTCCAAATTTCCATTTTTATCGGTGTCCGGACCGGTGACCGGATCGATGCCCGGGTTGGTGCCCGGGTCGGTCCGGAGGTTGGTGTCCTTTTTTTTTTCAAATTTTTTCAAAAAAATCTTTTTTTCAATTTTTTACAAAATTTCCATTTTTATCGGTGTCCGGACCGGTGACCGGATCGGTGCCCGGATCGGTTTCCGACCATAGTTTTTCAAATTTTTTCAAAAAAATCTTTTTTTCAATTTACTACCAAATTTCCATTTTTTTCGGTGTCCGGACCGGTGACCGGATCGATGCCCGGATCGGTTTCCGACCATATTTTTCCAAATTTTTTCAAAAAAATCTCTTTTCCAATTTTTTTCAAAATTTCCATTTTTATTAGTGTCCGGACCGGTGACCGGATCGGTGCCCGGATCGGTCCAGAGGTTGGTGTCTTTTTTTTTCAAATTTTTTCAAAAAAATCTTTTTTTCAATTTTTTTCACAATTTGAACTTTTATCGGTGTCCGGACCGGTGACCGGATCGGTGCCCGGATCGGTGCCCGGATCGGTGCCCGGATCGGTTTCCGACCATAGTTTTTCAAATTTTTTCAAAAAAATCTTTTTTTCAATTTTTCTCACAATTTCAACTTTTATTGGTGTCCGGACCGGTGACCGGATCGATGCCCGGATCGGTTTCCGACCATATTTTTCCAAATTTTTTCAAAAAAATCTCTTTTCCAATTTTTTTCAAAATTTCCATTTTTATCGGTGTCCGGACCGGTGACCGGATCGATGCCCGGATTGGTGCCCGGGTCGGTCCGGAGGTTGGTGTCCTTTTTTTTTCAAATTTTTTCAGAAAAATCTTTTTTTCAATTTTTTACAAAATTTCCATTTTTATCGGTGTCCGGACCGGTGACCGGATCGGTGCCCGGATCGGTTTCCGACCATAGTTTTTCAAATTTTTTCAAAAAAATCTTTTTTTTAATTTTTTTCACAATTTCAACTTTTATCGGTGTCCGGACCGGTGACCGGATCAGTGCCCGGATCGGTTTCCGACCATATTTTTCCAAATTTTTTCAAAAAAATCTCTTTTCCAATTTTTTTCAAAATTTCCATTTTTTTTAGTGTCCGGACCGGTGACCGGATCGGTTCAGAGGTTGGTGTCCTTTTTTTTTTCAAATTTTTTCAAAAAAATCTTTTTTTCAATTTACTACCAAATTTCCATTTTTTTCGGTGTCCGGACTGGTGACCGGATCGATGCCCGGATTGGTTTCCGACCATATTTTTCCAAATTTTTTCAAAAAAATCTCTTTTCCAATTTTTTTCAAAATTTCCATTTTTATTAGTGTCCGGACCGGTGACCGGATCGGTGCCCGGATCGGTCCAGAGGTTGGTGTCTTTTTTTTTCAAATTTTTTCAAAATAATCTCTTTTTCAATTTTTTTCAAAATTTCCATTTTTATCGGTATCCGGACCGGTGACCGGATCGGTGCCCGGATCGGTTTCCGACCATAGTTTTTCAAATTTTTTCAAAAAAATCTTTTTTTCAATTTTTTTCAAAATTTCCATTTGTATCGGTGTCCGGACCGGTGACCGGATCGGTGCCCGGATCGGTTTCCGACCATAGTTTTTCAAATTTTTTCAAAAAAATCTTTTTTTCAATTTTCTTCCAAATTTCCATTTTTATCGGTGTCCGGACCGGTGTCCGGATCGATGCCCGGATTGGTGCCCGGGTCGGTCCGGAAGTTGGTGTCCTTTTTTTTTTTCAAATTTTTTCAAAAAAATCTTTTTTTCAATTTTTTACAAAATTTCCATTTTTATCGGTGTCCGGACCGGTGACCGGATCGGTGCCCGGATCGGTTTCCGACCATAGTTTTTCAATTTTTTTCAAAAAAATCTTTTTTTCAATTTACTACCAAATTTCCATTTTTTTCGGTGTCCGGACCGGTGACCGGATCGATGCCCGGATTGGTTTCCGACCATATTTTTCCAAATTTTTTCAGAAAAATCTCTTTTCCAATTTTTTTCAAAATATCCATTTTTATTAGTGTCCGGACCGGTGACCGGATCGGTGCCCGGATCGGTCCAGAGGTTGGTGTCTTTTTTTTTCAAATTTTTTCCAAAAAATCTCTTTTTCAATTTTTTTCAAAATTTCCATTTTTATCGGTGTCCGGACCGGTGACCGGATCGGTGCCCGGATCGGTTTCCGACCATAGTTTTTCAAATTTTTTCAAAAAAATCTTTTTTTCAATTTTTTTCAAAATTTCCATTTGTATCGGTGTCCGGACCGGTGACCGGATCGGTGCCCGGATCGGTTTCCGACCATTATTTTTCAAATTTTTTCAAAAAAATCTTTTTTTCAATTTTCTTCTAAATTTCCATTTTTATCGGTGTCCGGACCGGTGATCGGATCGATGCCCGGATTGGTGCCCGGGTCAGTCCGGAGGTTGGTGTCCTTTTTTTTTTCAAATTTTTTCAAAAAAATCTTTTTTTCAATTTTTTACAAAATTTCCATTTTTATCGGTGTCCGGACCGGTGACCGGATCAGTGCCCGGATCGGTTTCCGACCATAGTTTTTCAAATTTTTTCAAAAAAATCTTTTTTTCAATTTTTTTCACAATTTCAACTTTTATCGGTGTCCGGACCGGTGACCGGATCGGTGCCCGGATCGGTTTCCGACCATAGTTTTTCAATTTTTTTCAAAAAAATCTTTTTTTCAATTTACTACCAAATTTCCATTTTTTTCGGTGTCCGGACCGGTGACCGGATCGATGCCCGGATTGGTTTCCGACCATATTTTTCCAAATTTTTTCAGAAAAATCTCTTTTCCAATTTTTTTCAAAATATCCATTTTTATTAGTGTCCGGACCGGTGACCGGATCGGTGCCCGGATCGGTCCAGAGGTTGGTGTCTTTTTTTTTCAAATTTTTTCCAAAAAATCTCTTTTTCAATTTTTTTCAAAATTTCCATTTTTATCGGTGTCCGGACCGGTGACCGGATCGGTGCCCGGATCGGTTTCCGACCATAGTTTTTCAAATTTTTTCAAAAAAATCTTTTTTTCAATTTTTTTCAAAATTTCCATTTGTATCGGTGTCCGGACCGGTGACCGGATCGGTGCCCGGATCGGTTTCCGACCATTATTTTTCAAATTTTTTCAAAAAAATCTTTTTTTCAATTTTCTTCTAAATTTCCATTTTTATCGGTGTCCGGACCGGTGACCGGATCGATGCCCGGATTGGTGCCCGGGTCAGTCCGGAGGTTGGTGTCCTTTTTTTTTTCAAATTTTTTCAAAAAAATCTTTTTTTCAATTTTTTACAAAATTTCCATTTTTATCGGTGTCCGGACCGGTGACCGGATCAGTGCCCGGATCGGTTTCCGACCATAGTTTTTCAAATTTTTTCAAAAAAATCTTTTTTTCAATTTTTTTCACAATTTCAACTTTTATCGGTGCCTGGACCGGTGACCGGATCAGTGCCCGGATCGGTTTCCGACCATATTTTTCCAAATTTTTTCAAAAAAATCTCTTTTCCAATTTTTTTCAGAATTTCCATTTTTTTTAGTGTCCGGACCGGTGACCGGATCGGTGCCCGGATCGGTTCAGAGGTTGGTGTCTTTTTTTTCAAATTTTTTCAAAAAAATCTTTTTTTCAATTTTTTTCAAAATTTCCATTTGTATCGGTGTCCGGACCGGTGACTGGATCGGTGCCCGGATCGGTTTCCGACCATAGTTTTTCAAATTTTTTCAAAAAAATCTTTTTTTCAATTTTCTTCCAAATTTCCATTTTTATCGGTGTCCGGACCGGTGACCGGATCGATGCCCGGGTTGGTGCCCGGGTCGGTCCGGAGGTTGGTGTCCTTTTTTTTTTCAAATTTTTTCAAAAAAATCTTTTTTTCAATTTTTTACAAAATTTCCATTTTTATCGGTGTCCGGACCGGTGACCGGATCGGTGCCCGGATCGGTTTCCGACCATAGTTTTTCAAATTTTTTCAAAAAAATCTTTTTTTCAATTTTTTTCACAATTTCAACTTTTATCGGTGTCCGGACCGGTGACCGGATCAGTGCCCGGATCGGTTTCCGACCATATTTTTCCAAATTTTTTCAAAAAAATCTCTTTTCCAATTTTTTTCAAAATTTCCATTTTTTTTAGTGTCCGGACCGGTGACCGGATCGGTGCCCGGATCGGTCCAGAGGTTGGTGTCTTTTTTTTTCAAATTTTCTCAAAAAAATCGCTTTTTCAATTTTTTTCAAAATTTCCATTTTTATCGGTGTCCGGACCGGTGACCGGATCGGTGCCCGGATCGGTTTCCGACCATAGTTTTTCAAATTTTTTCAAAAAAATCTTTTTTTCAATTTTTTTCACAATTTGAACTTTTATCGGTGTCCGGACCGGTGACCGGATCGGTGCCCGGATCGGTTTCCGACCATAGTTTTTCAAATTTTTTCAAAAAAATCTTTTTTTCAATTTTTCTCACAATTTCAACTTTTATTGGTGTCCGGACCGGTGACCGGATCGATGCCCGGATCGGTTTCCGACCATATTTTTCCAAATTTTTTCAAAAAAATCCCTTTTCCAATTTTTTTCAAAATTTCCATTTTTATCGGTGTCCGGACCGGTGACCGGATCGATGCCCGGATTGGTGCCCGGGTCGGTCTGGTGGTTGGTGTCCTTTTTTTTTCAAATTTTTTCAGAAAAATCTTTTTTTCAATTTTTTACAAAATTTCCATTTTTATCGGTGTCCGGACCGGTGACCGGATCGGTGCCCGGATCGGTTTCCGACCATAGTTTTTCAAATTTTTTCAAAAAAATCTTTTTTTCAATTTTTTTCACAATTTCAACTTTTATCGGTGTCCGGACCGGTGACCGGATCAGTGCCCGGATCGGTTTCCGACCATAGTTTTTCAATTTTTTTCAAAAAAATCTTTTTTTCAATTTACTACCAAATTTCCATTTTTTTCGGTGTCCGGACCGGTGACCGGATCGATGCCCGGATTGGTTTCCGACCATATTTTTCCAAATTTTTTCAGAAAAATCTCTTTTCCAATTTTTTTCAAAATATCCATTTTTATTAGTGTCCGGACCGGTGACCGGATCGGTGCCCGGATCGGTCCAGAGGTTGGTGTCTTTTTTTTTCAAATTTTTTCCAAAAAATCTCTTTTTCAATTTTTTTCAAAATTTCCATTTTTATCGGTGTCCGGACCGGTGACCGGATCGGTGCCCGGATCGGTTTCCGACCATAGTTTTTCAAATTTTTTCAAAAAAATCTTTTTTTCAATTTTTTTCAAAATTTCCATTTGTATCGGTGTCCGGACCGGTGACCGGATCGGTGCCCGGATCGGTTTCCGACCATTATTTTTCAAATTTTTTCAAAAAAATCTTTTTTTCAATTTTCTTCTAAATTTCCATTTTTATCGGTGTCCGGACCGGTGACCGGATCGATGCCCGGATTGGTGCCCGGGTCAGTCCGGAGGTTGGTGTCCTTTTTTTTTTCAAATTTTTTCAAAAAAATCTTTTTTTCAATTTTTTACAAAATTTCCATTTTTATCGGTGTCCGGACCGGTGACCGGAACCGTTGCCCGGATCGGTTTCCGACCATAGTTTTTCAAATTTTTTCAAAAAAATCTTTTTTTCAATTTTTTTCACAATTTCAACTTTTATCGGTGCCTGGACCGGTGACCGGATCAGTGCCCGGATCGGTTTCCGACCATATTTTTCCAAATTTTTTCAAAAAAATCTCTTTTCCAATTTTTTTCAGAATTTCCATTTTTTTTAGTGTCCGGACCGGTGACCGGATCGGTGCCCGGATCGGTTCAGAGGTTGGTGTCTTTTTTTTCAAATTTTTTCAAAAAAATCTTTTTTTCAATTTTTTTCAAAATTTCCATTTGTATCGGTGTCCGGACCGGTGACTGGATCGGTGCCCGGATCGGTTTCCGACCATAGTTTTTCAAATTTTTTCAAAAAAATCTTTTTTTCAATTTACTACCAAATTTCCATTTTTTTCGGTGTCCGGACCGGTGACCGGATCGATGCCCGGATTGGTGCCCGGGTCGGTCCGGAAGTTGGTGTCCTTTTTTTTTTTCAAATTTTTTCAAAAAAATCTTTTTTTCAATTTTTTACAAAATTTCCATTTTTATCGGTGTCCGGACCGGTGACCGGATCGGTGCCCGGATCGGTTTCCGACCATAGTTTTTCAATTTTTTTCAAAAAAATCTTTTTTTCAATTTACTACCAAATTTCCATTTTTTTCGGTGTCCGGACCGGTGACCGGATCGATGCCCGGATTGGTTTCCGACCATATTTTTCCAAATTTTTTCAGAAAAATCTCTTTTCCAATTTTTTTCAAAATATCCATTTTTATTAGTGTCCGGACCGGTGACCGGATCGGTGCCCGGATCGGTCCAGAGGTTGGTGTCTTTTTTTTTCAAATTTTTTCCAAAAAATCTCTTTTTCAATTTTTTTCAAAATTTCCATTTTTATCGGTGTCCGGACCGGTGACCGGATCGGTGCCCGGATCGGTTTCCGACCATAGTTTTTCAAATTTTTTCAAAAAAATCTTTTTTTCAATTTTTTTCAAAATTTCCATTTGTATCGGTGTCCGGACCGGTGACCGGATCGGTGCCCGGATCGGTTTCCGACCATTATTTTTCAAATTTTTTCAAAAAAATCTTTTTTTCAATTTTCTTCTAAATTTCCATTTTTATCGGTGTCCGGACCGGTGACCGGATCGATGCCCGGATTGGTGCCCGGGTCAGTCCGGAGGTTGGTGTCCTTTTTTTTTTCAAATTTTTTCAAAAAAATCTTTTTTTCAATTTTTTACAAAATTTCCATTTTTATCGGTGTCCGGACCGGTGACCGGATCAGTGCCCGGATCGGTTTCCGACCATAGTTTTTCAAATTTTTTCAAAAAAATCTTTTTTTCAATTTTTTTCACAATTTCAACTTTTATCGGTGCCTGGACCGGTGACCGGATCAGTGCCCGGATCGGTTTCCGACCATATTTTTCCAAATTTTTTCAAAAAAATCTCTTTTCCAATTTTTTTCAGAATTTCCATTTTTTTTAGTGTCCGGACCGGTGACCGGATCGGTGCCCGGATCGGTTCAGAGGTTGGTGTCTTTTTTTTCAAATTTTTTCAAAAAAATCTTTTTTTCAATTTTTTTCAAAATTTCCATTTGTATCGGTGTCCGGACCGGTGACTGGATCGGTGCCCGGATCGGTTTCCGACCATAGTTTTTCAAATTTTTTCAAAAAAATCTTTTTTTCAATTTTCTTCCAAATTTCCATTTTTATCGGTGTCCGGACCGGTGACCGGATCGATGCCCGGGTTGGTGCCCGGGTCGGTCCGGAGGTTGGTGTCCTTTTTTTTTTCAAATTTTTTCAAAAAAATCTTTTTTTCAATTTTTTACAAAATTTCCATTTTTATCGGTGTCCGGACCGGTGACCGGATCGGTGCCCGGATCGGTTTCCGACCATAGTTTTTCAAATTTTTTCAAAAAAATCTTTTTTTCAATTTTTTTCACAATTTCAACTTTTATCGGTGCCTGGACCGGTGACCGGATCAGTGCCCGGATCGGTTTCCGACCATATTTTTCCAAATTTTTTCAAAAAAATCTCTTTTCCAATTTTTTTCAGAATTTCCATTTTTTTTAGTGTCCGGACCGGTGACCGGATCGGTGCCCGGATCGGTTCAGAGGTTGGTGTCTTTTTTTTCAAATTTTTTCAAAAAAATCTTTTTTTCAATTTTTTTCAAAATTTCCATTTGTATCGGTGTCCGGACCGGTGACTGGATCGGTGCCCGGATCGGTTTCCGACCATAGTTTTTCAAATTTTTTCAAAAAAATCTTTTTTTCAATTTACTACCAAATTTCCATTTTTTTCGGTGTCCGGACCGGTGACCGGATCGATGCCCGGATTGGTGCCCGGGTCGGTCCGGAAGTTGGTGTCCTTTTTTTTTTTTCAAATTTTTTCAAAAAAATCTTTTTTTCAATTTTTTACAAAATTTCCATTTTTATCGGTGTCCGGACCGGTGACCGGATCGGTGCCCGGATCGGTTTCCGACCATAGTTTTTCAATTTTTTTCAAAAAAATCTTTTTTTCAATTTACTACCAAATTTCCATTTTTTTCGGTGTCCGGACCGGTGACCGGATCGATGCCCGGATTGGTTTCCGACCATATTTTTCCAAATTTTTTCAGAAAAATCTCTTTTCCAATTTTTTTCAAAATATCCATTTTTATTAGTGTCCGGACCGGTGACCGGATCGGTGCCCGGATCGGTCCAGAGGTTGGTGTCTTTTTTTTTCAAATTTTTTCCAAAAAATCTCTTTTTCAATTTTTTTCAAAATTTCCATTTTTATCGGTGTCCGGACCGGTGACCGGATCGGTGCCCGGATCGGTTTCCGACCATAGTTTTTCAAATTTTTTCAAAAAAATCTTTTTTTCAATTTTTTTCAAAATTTCCATTTGTATCGGTGTCCGGACCGGTGACCGGATCGGTGCCCGGATCGGTTTCCGACCATTATTTTTCAAATTTTTTCAAAAAAATCTTTTTTTCAATTTTCTTCTAAATTTCCATTTTTATCGGTGTCCGGACCGGTGACCGGATCGATGCCCGGATTGGTGCCCGGGTCAGTCCGGAGGTTGGTGTCCTTTTTTTTTTCAAATTTTTTCAAAAAAATCTTTTTTTCAATTTTTTACAAAATTTCCATTTTTATCGGTGTCCGGACCGGTGACCGGATCAGTGCCCGGATCGGTTTCCGACCATAGTTTTTCAAATTTTTTCAAAAAAATCTTTTTTTCAATTTTTTTCACAATTTCAACTTTTATCGGTGCCTGGACCGGTGACCGGATCAGTGCCCGGATCGGTTTCCGACCATATTTTTCCAAATTTTTTCAAAAAAATCTCTTTTCCAATTTTTTTCAGAATTTCCATTTTTTTTAGTGTCCGGACCGGTGACCGGATCGGTGCCCGGATCGGTTCAGAGGTTGGTGTCTTTTTTTTCAAATTTTTTCAAAAAAATCTTTTTTTCAATTTTTTTCAAAATTTCCATTTGTATCGGTGTCCGGACCGGTGACTGGATCGGTGCCCGGATCGGTTTCCGACCATAGTTTTTCAAATTTTTTCAAAAAAATCTTTTTTTCAATTTTCTTCCAAATTTCCATTTTTATCGGTGTCCGGACCGGTGACCGGATCGATGCCCGGGTTGGTGCCCGGGTCGGTCCGGAGGTTGGTGTCCTTTTTTTTTTCAAATTTTTTCAAAAAAATCTTTTTTTCAATTTTTTACAAAATTTCCATTTTTATCGGTGTCCGGACCGGTGACCGGATCGGTGCCCGGATCGGTTTCCGACCATAGTTTTTCAAATTTTTTCAAAAAAATCTTTTTTTCAATTTACTACCAAATTTCCATTTTTTTCGGTGTCCGGACCGGTGACCGGATCGATGCCCGTATCGGTTTCCGACCATATTTTTCCAAATTTTTTCAAAAAAATCTCTTTTCCAATTTTTTTCAAAATTTCCATTTTTATTAGTGTCCGGACCGGTGACCGGATCGGTGCCCGGATCGGTCCAGAGGTTGGTGTCTTTTTTTTTCAAATTTTCTCAAAAAAATCTCTTTTTCAATTTTTTTCAAAATTTCCATTTTTATCGGTGTCCGGACCGGTGACCGGATCGGTGCCCGGATCGGTTTCCGACCATAGTTTTTCAAATTTTTTCAAAAAAATCTTTTTTTCAATTTTTTTCACAATTTCAACTTTTATCGGTGTCCGGACCGGTGACCGGATCGGTGCCCGGATCAGTTTCCGACCATAGTTTTTCAAATTTTTTCAAAAAAATCTTTTTTTCAATTTTTCTCACAATTTCAACTTTTATTGGTGTCCGGACCGGTGACCGGATCGATGCCCGGATCGGTTTCCGACCATATTTTTCCAAATTTTTTCAAAAAAATCTCTTTTCCAATTTTTTTCAAAATTTCCATTTTTATCGGTGTCCGGACCGGTGACCGGATCGATGCCCGGATTGGTGCCCGGGTCGGTCCGGAGGTTGGTGTCCTTTTTTTTTCAAATTTTTTCAGAAAAATCTTTTTTTCAATTTTTTACAAAATTTCCATTTTTATCGGTGTCCGGACCGGTGACCGGATCGGTGCCCGGATCGGTTTCCGACCATAGTTTTTCAAATTTTTTCAAAAAAATCTTTTTTTCAATTTTTTTCACAATTTCAACTTTTATCGGTGTCCGGACCGGTGACCGGATCAGTGCCCGGATCGGTTTCCGACCATATTTTTCCAAATTTTTTCAAAAAAATCTCTTTTCCAATTTTTTTCAAAATTTCCATTTTTTTTAGTGTCCGGACCGGTGACCGGATCGGTTCAGAGGTTGGTGTCCTTTTTTTTTTCAAATTTTTTCAAAAAAATCTTTTTTTCAATTTACTACCAAATTTCCATTTTTTTCGGTGTCCGGACTGGTGACCGGATCGATGCCCGGATTGGTTTCCGACCATATTTTTCCAAATTTTTTCAAAAAAATCTCTTTTCCAATTTTTTTCAAAATTTCCATTTTTATTAGTGTCCGGACCGGTGACCGGATCGGTGCCCGGATCGGTCCAGAGGTTGGTGTCTTTTTTTTTCAAATTTTTTCAAAAAAATCTCTTTTTCAATTTTTTTCAAAATTTCCATTTTTATCGGTGTCCGGACCGGTGACCGGATCGGTGCCCGGATCGGTTTCCGACCATAGTTTTTCAAATTTTTTCAAAAAAATCTTTTTTTCAATTTTTTTCAAAATTTCCATTTGTATCGGTGTCCGGACCGGTGACCGGATCGGTGCCCGGATCGGTTTCCGACCATAGTTTTTCAAATTTTTTCAAAAAAATCTTTTTTTCAATTTTCTTCCAAATTTCCATTTTTATCGGTGTCCGGACCGGTGTCCGGATCGATGCCCGGA
Organism: Aspidiotus destructor; assembly: GCA_035079395.1. Taxonomy (NCBI): domain Eukaryota; kingdom Metazoa; phylum Arthropoda; class Insecta; order Hemiptera; family Diaspididae; genus Aspidiotus; species Aspidiotus destructor. Next base: position 34,690,954 of record JAVHKZ010000018.1, on the reverse strand, counting down.
TTGGTGCCCGGGTCGGTCCGGAAGTTGGTGTCCTTTTTTTTTTTCAAATTTTTTCAAAAAAATCTTTTTTTCAATTTTTTACAAAATTTCCATTTTTATCGGTGTCCGGACCGGTGACCGGATCGGTGCCCGGATCGGTTTCCGACCATAGTTTTTCAATTTTTTTCAAAAAAATCTTTTTTTCAATTTACTACCAAATTTCCATTTTTTTCGGTGTCCGGACCGGTGACCGGATCGATGCCCGGATTGGTTTCCGACCATATTTTTCCAAATTTTTTCAGAAAAATCTCTTTTCCAATTTTTTTCAAAATATCCATTTTTATTAGTGTCCGGACCGGTGACCGGATCGGTGCCCGGATCGGTCCAGAGGTTGGTGTCTTTTTTTTTCAAATTTTTTCCAAAAAATCTCTTTTTCAATTTTTTTCAAAATTTCCATTTTTATCGGTGTCCGGACCGGTGACCGGATCGGTGCCCGGATCGGTTTCCGACCATAGTTTTTCAAATTTTTTCAAAAAAATCTTTTTTTCAATTTTTTACAAAATTTCCATTTTTATCGGTGTCCGGACCGGTGACCGGATCAGTGCCCGGATCGGTTTCCGACCATAGTTTTTCAAATTTTTTCAAAAAAATCTTTTTTTCAATTTTTTTCACAATTTCAACTTTTATCGGTGCCTGGACCGGTGACCGGATCAGTGCCCGGATCGGTTTCCGACCATATTTTTCCAAATTTTTTCAAAAAAATCTCTTTTCCAATTTTTTTCAGAATTTCCATTTTTTTTAGTGTCCGGACCGGTGACCGGATCGGTGCCCGGATCGGTTCAGAGGTTGGTGTCTTTTTTTTCAAATTTTTTCAAAAAAATCTTTTTTTCAATTTTTTTCAAATTTTCCATTTGTATCGGTGTCCGGACCGGTGACTGGATCGGTGCCCGGATCGGTTTCCGACCATAGTTTTTCAAATTTTTTCAAAAAAATCTTTTTTTCAATTTTCTTCCAAATTTCCATTTTTATCGGTGTCCGGACCGGTGACCGGATCGATGCCCGGGTTGGTGCCCGGGTCGGTCCGGAGGTTGGTGTCCTTTTTTTTTTCAAATTTTTTCAAAAAAATCTTTTTTTCAATTTTTTACAAAATTTCCATTTTTATCGGTGTCCGGACCGGTGACCGGATCGGTGCCCGGATCGGTTTCCGACCATAGTTTTTCAAATTTTTTCAAAAAAATCTTTTTTTCAATTTACTACCAAATTTCCATTTTTTTCGGTGTCCGGACCGGTGACCGGATCGATGCCCGGATCGGTTTCCGACCATATTTTTCCAAATTTTTTCAAAAAAATCTCTTTTCCAATTTTTTTCAAAATTTCCATTTTTATTAGTGTCCGGACCGGTGACCGGATCGGTGCCCGGATCGGTCCAGAGGTTGGTGTCTTTTTTTTTCAAATTTTCTCAAAAAAATCGCTTTTTCAATTTTTTTCAAAATTTCCATTTTTATCGGTGTCCGGACCGGTGACCGGATCGGTGCCCGGATCGGTTTCCGACCATAGTTTTTCAAATTTTTTCAAAAAAATCTTTTTTTCAATTTTTTTCACAATTTGAACTTTTATCGGTGTCCGGACCGGTGACCGGATCGGTGCCCGGATCGGTTTCCGACCATAGTTTTTCAAATTTTTTCAAAAAAATCTTTTTTTCAATTTTTCTCACAATTTCAACTTTTATTGGTGTCCGGACCGGTGACCGGATCGATGCCCGGATCGGTTTCCGACCATATTTTTCCAAATTTTTTCAAAAAAATCCCTTTTCCAATTTTTTTCAAAATTTCCATTTTTATCGGTGTCCGGACCGGTGACCGGATCGATGCCCGGGTTGGTGCCCGGGTCGGTCCGGAGGTTGGTGTCCTTTTTTTTTTCAAATTTTTTCAAAAAAATCTTTTTTTCAATTTTTTACAAAATTTCCATTTTTATCGGTGTCCGGACCGGTGACCGGATCGGTGCCCGGATCGGTTTCCGACCATAGTTTTTCAAATTTTTTCAAAAAAATCTTTTTTTCAATTTTTTTCACAATTTCAACTTTTATCGGTGCCTGGACCGGTGACCGGATCAGTGCCCGGATCGGTTTCCGACCATATTTTTCCAAATTTTTTCAAAAAAATCTCTTTTCCAATTTTTTTCAGAATTTCCATTTTTTTTAGTGTCCGGACCGGTGACCGGATCGGTGCCCGGATCGGTTCAGAGGTTGGTGTCTTTTTTTTCAAATTTTTTCAAAAAAATCTTTTTTTCAATTTTTTTCAAAATTTCCATTTGTATCGGTGTCCGGACCGGTGACTGGATCGGTGCCCGGATCGGTTTCCGACCATAGTTTTTCAAATTTTTTCAAAAAAATCTTTTTTTCAATTTACTACCAAATTTCCATTTTTTTCGGTGTCCGGACCGGTGACCGGATCGATGCCCGGATTGGTGCCCGGGTCGGTCCGGAAGTTGGTGTCCTTTTTTTTTTTTCAAATTTTTTCAAAAAAATCTTTTTTTCAATTTTTTACAAAATTTCCATTTTTATCGGTGTCCGGACCGGTGACCGGATCGGTGCCCGGATCGGTTTCCGACCATAGTTTTTCAATTTTTTTCAAAAAAATCTTTTTTTCAATTTACTACCAAATTTCCATTTTTTTCGGTGTCCGGACCGGTGACCGGATCGATGCCCGGATTGGTTTCCGACCATATTTTTCCAAATTTTTTCAGAAAAATCTCTTTTCCAATTTTTTTCAAAATATCCATTTTTATTAGTGTCCGGACCGGTGACCGGATCGGTGCCCGGATCGGTCCAGAGGTTGGTGTCTTTTTTTTTCAAATTTTTTCCAAAAAATCTCTTTTTCAATTTTTTTCAAAATTTCCATTTTTATCGGTGTCCGGACCGGTGACCGGATCGGTGCCCGGATCGGTTTCCGACCATAGTTTTTCAAATTTTTTCAAAAAAATCTTTTTTTCAATTTTTTTCAAAATTTCCATTTGTATCGGTGTCCGGACCGGTGACCGGATCGGTGCCCGGATCGGTTTCCGACCATTATTTTTCAAATTTTTTCAAAAAAATCTTTTTTTCAATTTTCTTCTAAATTTCCATTTTTATCGGTGTCCGGACCGGTGACCGGATCGATGCCCGGATTGGTGCCCGGGTCAGTCCGGAGGTTGGTGTCCTTTTTTTTTTCAAATTTTTTCAAAAAAATCTTTTTTTCAATTTTTTACAAAATTTCCATTTTTATCGGTGTCCGGACCGGTGACCGGATCAGTGCCCGGATCGGTTTCCGACCATAGTTTTTCAAATTTTTTCAAAAAAATCTTTTTTTCAATTTTTTTCACAATTTCAACTTTTATCGGTGCCTGGACCGGTGACCGGATCAGTGCCCGGATCGGTTTCCGACCATATTTTTCCAAATTTTTTCAAAAAAATCTCTTTTCCAATTTTTTTCAGAATTTCCATTTTTTTTAGTGTCCGGACCGGTGACCGGATCGGTGCCCGGATCGGTTCAGAGGTTGGTGTCTTTTTTTTCAAATTTTTTCAAAAAAATCTTTTTTTCAATTTTTTTCAAAATTTCCATTTGTATCGGTGTCCGGACCGGTGACTGGATCGGTGCCCGGATCGGTTTCCGACCATAGTTTTTCAAATTTTTTCAAAAAAATCTTTTTTTCAATTTTCTTCCAAATTTCCATTTTTATCGGTGTCCGGACCGGTGACCGGATCGATGCCCGGGTTGGTGCCCGGGTCGGTCCGGAGGTTGGTGTCCTTTTTTTTTTCAAATTTTTTCAAAAAAATCTTTTTTTCAATTTTTTACAAAATTTCCATTTTTATCGGTGTCCGGACCGGTGACCGGATCGGTGCCCGGATCGGTTTCCGACCATAGTTTTTCAAATTTTTTCAAAAAAATCTTTTTTTCAATTTACTACCAAATTTCCATTTTTTTCGGTGTCCGGACCGGTGACCGGATCGATGCCCGTATCGGTTTCCGACCATATTTTTCCAAATTTTTTCAAAAAAATCTCTTTTCCAATTTTTTTCAAAATTTCCATTTTTATTAGTGTCCGGACCGGTGACCGGATCGGTGCCCGGATCGGTCCAGAGGTTGGTGTCTTTTTTTTTCAAATTTTCTCAAAAAAATCTCTTTTTCAATTTTTTTCAAAATTTCCATTTTTATCGGTGTCCGGACCGGTGACCGGATCGGTGCCCGGATCGGTTTCCGACCATAGTTTTTCAAATTTTTTCAAAAAAATCTTTTTTTCAATTTTTTTCACAATTTGAACTTTTATCGGTGTCCGGACCGGTGACCGGATCGGTGCCCGGATCAGTTTCCGACCATAGTTTTTCAAATTTTTTCAAAAAAATCTTTTTTTCAATTTTTCTCACAATTTCAACTTTTATTGGTGTCCGGACCGGTGACCGGATCGATGCCCGGATCGGTTTCCGACCATATTTTTCCAAATTTTTTCAAAAAAATCTCTTTTCCAATTTTTTTCAAAATTTCCATTTTTATCGGTGTCCGGACCGGTGACCGGATCGATGCCCGGATTGGTGCCCGGGTCGGTCCGGAGGTTGGTGTCCTTTTTTTTTCAAATTTTTTCAGAAAAATCTTTTTTTCAATTTTTTACAAAATTTCCATTTTTATCGGTGTCCGGACCGGTGACCGGATCGGTGCCCGGATCGGTTTCCGACCATAGTTTTTCAAATTTTTTCAAAAAAATCTTTTTTTCAATTTTTTTCACAATTTCAACTTTTATCGGTGTCCGGACCGGTGACCGGATCAGTGCCCGGATCGGTTTCCGACCATATTTTTCCAAATTTTTTCAAAAAAATCTCTTTTCCAATTTTTTTCAAAATTTCCATTTTTTTTAGTGTCCGGACCGGTGACCGGATCGGTTCAGAGGTTGGTGTCCTTTTTTTTTTCAAATTTTTTCAAAAAAATCTTTTTTTCAATTTACTACCAAATTTCCATTTTTTTCGGTGTCCGGACTGGTGACCGGATCGATGCCCGGATTGGTTTCCGACCATATTTTTCCAAATTTTTTCAAAAAAATCTCTTTTCCAATTTTTTTCAAAATTTCCATTTTTATTAGTGTCCGGACCGGTGACCGGATCGGTGCCCGGATCGGTCCAGAGGTTGGTGTCTTTTTTTTTCAAATTTTTTCAAAAAAATCTCTTTTTCAATTTTTTTCAAAATTTCCATTTTTATCGGTGTCCGGACCGGTGACCGGATCGGTGCCCGGATCGGTTTCCGACCATAGTTTTTCAAATTTTTTCAAAAAAATCTTTTTTTCAATTTTTTTCAAAATTTCCATTTGTATCGGTGTCCGGACCGGTGACCGGATCGGTGCCCGGATCGGTTTCCGACCATAGTTTTTCAAATTTTTTCAAAAAAATCTTTTTTTCAATTTTCTTCCAAATTTCCATTTTTATCGGTGTCCGGACCGGTGTCCGGATCGATGCCCGGATTGGTGCCCGGGTCGGTCCGGAAGTTGGTGTCCTTTTTTTTTTTCAAATTTTTTCAAAAAAATCTTTTTTTCAATTTTTTACAAAATTTCCATTTTTATCGGTGTCCGGACCGGTGACCGGATCGGTGCCCGGATCGGTTTCCGACCATAGTTTTTCAATTTTTTTCAAAAAAATCTTTTTTTCAATTTACTACCAAATTTCCATTTTTTTCGGTGTCCGGACCGGTGACCGGATCGATGCCCGGATTGGTTTCCGACCATATTTTTCCAAATTTTTTCAGAAAAATCTCTTTTCCAATTTTTTTCAAAATATCCATTTTTATTAGTGTCCGGACCGGTGACCGGATCGGTGCCCGGATCGGTCCAGAGGTTGGTGTCTTTTTTTTTCAAATTTTTTCCAAAAAATCTCTTTTTCAATTTTTTTCAAAATTTCCATTTTTATCGGTGTCCGGACCGGTGACCGGATCGGTGCCCGGATCGGTTTCCGACCATAGTTTTTCAAATTTTTTCAAAAAAATCTTTTTTTCAATTTTTTACAAAATTTCCATTTTTATCGGTGTCCGGACCGGTGACCGGATCAGTGCCCGGATCGGTTTCCGACCATAGTTTTTCAAATTTTTTCAAAAAAATCTTTTTTTCAATTTTTTTCACAATTTCAACTTTTATCGGTGCCTGGACCGGTGACCGGATCAGTGCCCGGATCGGTTTCCGACCATATTTTTCCAAATTTTTTCAAAAAAATCTCTTTTCCAATTTTTTTCAGAATTTCCATTTTTTTTAGTGTCCGGACCGGTGACCGGATCGGTGCCCGGATCGGTTCAGAGGTTGGTGTCTTTTTTTTCAAATTTTTTCAAAAAAATCTTTTTTTCAATTTTTTTCAAATTTTCCATTTGTATCGGTGTCCGGACCGGTGACTGGATCGGTGCCCGGATCGGTTTCCGACCATAGTTTTTCAAATTTTTTCAAAAAAATCTTTTTTTCAATTTTCTTCCAAATTTCCATTTTTATCGGTGTCCGGACCGGTGACCGGATCGATGCCCGGGTTGGTGCCCGGGTCGGTCCGGAGGTTGGTGTCCTTTTTTTTTTCAAATTTTTTCAAAAAAATCTTTTTTTCAATTTTTTACAAAATTTCCATTTTTATCGGTGTCCGGACCGGTTTCCGACCATAGTTTTTCAAATTTTTTCAAAAAAATCTTTTTTTCAATTTACTACCAAATTTCCATTTTTTTCGGTGTCCGGACCGGTGACCGGATCGATGCCCGGATCGGTTTCCGACCATATTTTTCCAAATTTTTTCAAAAAAATCTCTTTTCCAATTTTTTTCAAAATTTCCATTTTTATTAGTGTCCGGACCGGTGACCGGATCGGTGCCCGGATCGGTCCAGAGGTTGGTGTCTTTTTTTTTCAAATTTTCTCAAAAAAATCGCTTTTTCAATTTTTTTCAAAATTTCCATTTTTATCGGTGTCCGGACCGGTGACCGGATCGGTGCCCGGATCGGTTTCCGACCATAGTTTTTCAAATTTTTTCAAAAAAATCTTTTTTTCAATTTTTTTCACAATTTGAACTTTTATCGGTGTCCGGACCGGTGACCGGATCGGTGCCCGGATCGGTTTCCGACCATAGTTTTTCAAATTTTTTCAAAAAAATCTTTTTTTCAATTTTTCTCACAATTTCAACTTTTATTGGTGTCCGGACCGGTGACCGGATCGATGCCCGGATCGGTTTCCGACCATATTTTTCCAAATTTTTTCAAAAAAATCCCTTTTCCAATTTTTTTCAAAATTTCCATTTTTATCGGTGTCCGGACCGGTGACCGGATCGATGCCCGGATTGGTGCCCGGGTCGGTCCGGTGGTTGGTGTCCTTTTTTTTTCAAATTTTTTCAGAAAAATCTTTTTTTCAATTTTTTACAAAATTTCCATTTTTATCGGTGTCCGGACCGGTGACCGGATCGGTGCCCGGATCGGTTTCCGACCATAGTTTTTCAAATTTTTTCAAAAAAATCTTTTTTTCAATTTTTTTCACAATTTCAACTTTTATCGGTGTCCGGACCGGTGACCGGATCAGTGCCCGGATCGGTTTCCGACCATAGTTTTTCAATTTTTTTCAAAAAAATCTTTTTTTCAATTTACTACCAAATTTCCATTTTTTTCGGTGTCCGGACCGGTGACCGGATCGATGCCCGGATTGGTTTCCGACCATATTTTTCCAAATTTTTTCAGAAAAATCTCTTTTCCAATTTTTTTCAAAATATCCATTTTTATTAGTGTCCGGACCGGTGACCGGATCGGTGCCCGGATCGGTCCAGAGGTTGGTGTCTTTTTTTTTCAAATTTTTTCCAAAAAATCTCTTTTTCAATTTTTTTCAAAATTTCCATTTTTATCGGTGTCAGGACCGGTGACCGGATCGGTGCCTGGATCGGTTTCCGACCATAGTTTTTCAAATTTTTTCAAAAAAATCTTTTTTTCAATTTACTACCAAATTTCCATTTTTTTCGGTGTCCGGACCGGTGACCGGATCGATGCCCGGATTGGTGCCCGGGTCGGTCCGGAAGTTGGTGTCCTTTTTTTTTTTCAAATTTTTTCAAAAAAATCTTTTTTTCAATTTTTTACAAAATTTCCATTTTTATCGGTGTCCGGACCGGTGACCGGATCGGTGCCCGGATCGGTTTCCGACCATAGTTTTTCAATTTTTTTCAAAAAAATCTTTTTTTCAATTTACTACCAAATTTCCATTTTTTTCGGTGTCCGGACCGGTGACCGGATCGATGCCCGGATTGGTTTCCGACCATATTTTTCCAAATTTTTTCAGAAAAATCTCTTTTCCAATTTTTTTCAAAATATCCATTTTTATTAGTGTCCGGACCGGTGACCGGATCGGTGCCCGGATCGGTCCAGAGGTTGGTGTCTTTTTTTTTCAAATTTTTTCCAAAAAATCTCTTTTTCAATTTTTTTCGAAATTTCCATTTTTATCGGTGTCCGGACCGGTGACCGGATCGGTGCCCGGATCGGTTTCCGACCATAGTTTTTCAAATTTTTTCAAAAAAATCTTTTTTTCAATTTTTTTCAAAATTTCCATTTGTATCGGTGTCCGGACCGGTGACCGGATCGGTGCCCGGATCGGTTTCCGACCATTATTTTTCAAATTTTTTCAAAAAAATCTTTTTTTCAATTTTCTTCTAAATTTCCATTTTTATCGGTGTCCGGACCGGTGACCGGATCGATGCCCGGATTGGTGCCCGGGTCAGTCCGGAGGTTGGTGTCCTTTTTTTTTCAAATTTTTTCAAAAAAATCTTTTTTTCAATTTTTTACAAAATTTCCATTTTTATCGGTGTCCGGACCGGTGACCGGATCAGTGCCCGGATCGGTTTCCGACCATAGTTTTTCAAATTTTTTCAAAAAAATCTTTTTTTCAATTTTTTTCACAATTTCAACTTTTATCGGTGCCTGGACCGGTGACCGGATCAGTGCCCGGATCGGTTTCCGACCATATTTTTCCAAATTTTTTCAAAAAAATCTCTTTTCCAATTTTTTTCAGAATTTCCATTTTTTTTAGTGTCCGGACCGGTGACCGGATCGGTGCCCGGATCGGTTCAGAGGTTGGTGTCTTTTTTTTCAAATTTTTTCAAAAAAATCTTTTTTTCAATTTTCTTCCAAATTTCCATTTTTATCGGTGTCCGGACCGGTGACCGGATCGATGCCCGGGTTGGTGCCCGGGTCGGTCCGGAGGTTGGTGTCCTTTTTTTTTTCAAATTTTTTCAAAAAAATCTTTTTTTCAATTTTTTACAAAATTTCCATTTTTATCGGTGTCCGGACCGGTGACCGGATCAGTGCCCGGATCGGTTTCCGACCATAGTTTTTCAAATTTTTTCAAAAAAATCTTTTTTTCAATTTTTTTCACAATTTCAACTTTTATCGGTGCCTGGACCGGTGACCGGATCAGTGCCCGGATCGGTTTCCGACCATATTTTTCCAAATTTTTTCAAAAAAATCTCTTTTCCAATTTTTTTCAGAATTTCCATTTTTTTTAGTGTCCGGACCGGTGACCGGATCGGTGCCCGGATCGGTTCAGAGGTTGGTGTCTTTTTTTTCAAATTTTTTCAAAAAAATCTTTTTTTCAATTTTTTTCAAAATTTCCATTTGTATCGGTGTCCGGACCGGTGACTGGATCGGTGCCCGGATCGGTTTCCGACCATAGTTTTTCAAATTTTTTCAAAAAAATCTTTTTTTCAATTTTCTTCCAAATTTCCATTTTTATCGGTGTCCGGACCGGTGACCGGATCGATGCCCGGGTTGGTGCCCGGGTCGGTCCGGAGGTTGGTGTCCTTTTTTTTTTCAAATTTTTTCAAAAAAATCTTTTTTTCAATTTTTTACAAAATTTCCATTTTTATCGGTGTCCGGACCGGTGACCGGATCGGTGCCCGGATCGGTTTCCGACCATAGTTTTTCAAATTTTTTCAAAAAAATCTTTTTTTCAATTTTTTTCACAATTTCAACTTTTATCGGTGCCTGGACCGGTGACCGGATCAGTGCCCGGATCGGTTTCCGACCATATTTTTCCAAATTTTTTCAAAAAAATCTCTTTTCCAATTTTTTTCAGAATTTCCATTTTTTTTAGTGTCCGGACCGGTGACCGGATCGGTGCCCGGATCGGTTCAGAGGTTGGTGTCTTTTTTTTCAAATTTTTTCAAAAAAATCTTTTTTTCAATTTTTTTCAAAATTTCCATTTGTATCGGTGTCCGGACCGGTGACTGGATCGGTGCCCGGATCGGTTTCCGACCATAGTTTTTCATATTTTTTCAAAAAAATCTTTTTTTCAATTTACTACCAAATTTCCATTTTTTTCGGTGTCCGGACCGGTGACCGGATCGATGCCCGGATTGGTGCCCGGGTCGGTCCGGAAGTTGGTGTCCTTTTTTTTTTTTCAAATTTTTTCAAAAAAATCTTTTTTTCAATTTTTTACAAAATTTCCATTTTTATCGGTGTCCGGACCGGTGACCGGATCGGTGCCCGGATCGGTTTCCGACCATAGTTTTTCAATTTTTTTCAAAAAAATCTTTTTTTCAATTTACTACCAAATTTCCATTTTTTTCGGTGTCCGGACCGGTGACCGGATCGATGCCCGGATTGGTTTCCGACCATATTTTTCCAAATTTTTTCAGAAAAATCTCTTTTCCAATTTTTTTCAAAATATCCATTTTTATTAGTGTCCGGACCGGTGACCGGATCGGTGCCCGGATCGGTCCAGAGGTTGGTGTCTTTTTTTTTCAAATTTTTTCCAAAAAATCTCTTTTTCAATTTTTTTCAAAATTTCCATTTTTATCGGTGTCCGGACCGGTGACCGGATCGGTGCCCGGATCGGTTTCCGACCATAGTTTTTCAAATTTTTTCAAAAAAATCTTTTTTTCAATTTTTTTCAAAATTTCCATTTGTATCGGTGTCCGGACCGGTGACCGGATCGGTGCCCGGATCGGTTTCCGACCATTATTTTTCAAATTTTTTCAAAAAAATCTTTTTTTCAATTTTCTTCTAAATTTCCATTTTTATCGGTGTCCGGACCGGTGACCGGATCGATGCCCGGATTGGTGCCCGGGTCAGTCCGGAGGTTGGTGTCCTTTTTTTTTTCAAATTTTTTCAAAAAAATCTTTTTTTCAATTTTTTACAAAATTTCCATTTTTATCGGTGTCCGGACCGGTGACCGGATCAGTGCCCGGATCGGTTTCCGACCATAGTTTTTCAAATTTTTTCAAAAAAATCTTTTTTTCAATTTTTTTCACAATTTCAACTTTTATCGGTGCCTGGACCGGTGACCGGATCAGTGCCCGGATCGGTTTCCGACCATATTTTTCCAAATTTTTTCAAAAAAATCTCTTTTCCAATTTTTTTCAGAATTTCCATTTTTTTTAGTGTCCGGACCGGTGACCGGATCGGTGCCCGGATCGGTTCAGAGGTTGGTGTCTTTTTTTTCAAATTTTTTCAAAAAAATCTTTTTTTCAATTTTTTTCAAAATTTCCATTTGTATCGGTGTCCGGACCGGTGACTGGATCGGTGCCCGGATCGGTTTCCGACCATAGTTTTTCAAATTTTTTCAAAAAAATCTTTTTTTCAATTTTCTTCCAAATTTCCATTTTTATCGGTGTCCGGACCGGTGACCGGATCGATGCCCGGGTTGGTGCCCGGGTCGGTCCGGAGGTTGGTGTCCTTTTTTTTTTCAAATTTTTTCAAAAAAATCTTTTTTTCAATTTTTTACAAAATTTCCATTTTTATCGGTGTCCGGACCGGTGACCGGATCGGTGCCCGGATCGGTTTCCGACCATAGTTTTTCAAATTTTTTCAAAAAAATCTTTTTTTCAATTTACTACCAAATTTCCATTTTTTTCGGTGTCCGGACCGGTGACCGGATCGATGCCCGTATCGGTTTCCGACCATATTTTTCCAAATTTTTTCAAAAAAATCTCTTTTCCAATTTTTTTCAAAATTTCCATTTTTATTAGTGTCCGGACCGGTGACCGGATCGGTGCCCGGATCGGTCCAGAGGTTGGTGTCTTTTTTTTTCAAATTTTCTCAAAAAAATCTCTTTTTCAATTTTTTTCAAAATTTCCATTTTTATCGGTGTCCGGACCGGTGACCGGATCGGTGCCCGGATCGGTTTCCGACCATAGTTTTTCAAATTTTTTCAAAAAAATCTTTTTTTCAATTTTTTTCACAATTTGAACTTTTATCGGTGTCCGGACCGGTGACCGGATCGGTGCCCGGATCAGTTTCCGACCATAGTTTTTCAAATTTTTTCAAAAAAATCTTTTTTTCAATTTTTCTCACAATTTCAACTTTTATTGGTGTCCGGACCGGTGACCGGATCGATGCCCGGATCGGTTTCCGACCATATTTTTCCAAATTTTTTCAAAAAAATCTCTTTTCCAATTTTTTTCAAAATTTCCATTTTTATCGGTGTCCGGACCGGTGACCGGATCGATGCCCGGATTGGTGCCCGGGTCGGTCCGGAGGTTGGTGTCCTTTTTTTTTCAAATTTTTTCAGAAAAATCTTTTTTTCAATTTTTTACAAAATTTCCATTTTTATCGGTGTCCGGACCGGTGACCGGATCGGTGCCCGGATCGGTTTCCGACCATAGTTTTTCAAATTTTTTCAAAAAAATCTTTTTTTCAATTTTTTTCACAATTTCAACTTTTATCGGTGTCCGGACCGGTGACCGGATCAGTGCCCGGATCGGTTTCCGACCATATTTTTCCAAATTTTTTCAAAAAAATCTCTTTTCCAATTTTTTTCAAAATTTCCATTTTTTTTAGTGTCCGGACCGGTGACCGGATCGGTTCAGAGGTTGGTGTCCTTTTTTTTTTCAAATTTTTTCAAAAAAATCTTTTTTTCAATTTACTACCAAATTTCCATTTTTTTCGGTGTCCGGACTGGTGACCGGATCGATGCCCGGATTGGTTTCCGACCATATTTTTCCAAATTTTTTCAAAAAAATCTCTTTTCCAATTTTTTTCAAAATTTCCATTTTTATTAGTGTCCGGACCGGTGACCGGATCGGTGCCCGGATCGGTCCAGAGGTTGGTGTCTTTTTTTTTCAAATTTTTTCAAAAAAATCTCTTTTTCAATTTTTTTCAAAATTTCCATTTTTATCGGTGTCCGGACCGGTGACCGGATCGGTGCCCGGATCGGTTTCCGACCATAGTTTTTCAAATTTTTTCAAAAAAATCTTTTTTTCAATTTTTTTCAAAATTTCCATTTGTATCGGTGTCCGGACCGGTGACCGGATCGGTGCCCGGATCGGTTTCCGACCATAGTTTTTCAAATTTTTTCAAAAAAATCTTTTTTTCAATTTTCTTCCAAATTTCCATTTTTATCGGTGTCCGGACCGGTGTCCGGATCGATGCCCGGATTGGTGCCCGGGTCGGTCCGGAAGTTGGTGTCCTTTTTTTTTTTCAAATTTTTTCAAAAAAATCTTTTTTTCAATTTTTTACAAAATTTCCATTTTTATCGGTGTCCGGACCGGTGACCGGATCGGTGCCCGGATCGGTTTCCGACCATAGTTTTTCAATTTTTTTCAAAAAAATCTTTTTTTCAATTTACTACCAAATTTCCATTTTTTTCGGTGTCCGGACCGGTGACCGGATCGATGCCCGGATTGGTTTCCGACCATATTTTTCCAAATTTTTTCAGAAAAATCTCTTTTCCAATTTTTTTCAAAATATCCATTTTTATTAGTGTCCGGACCGGTGACCGGATCGGTGCCCGGATCGGTCCAGAGGTTGGTGTCTTTTTTTTTCAAATTTTTTCCAAAAAATCTCTTTTTCAATTTTTTTCAAAATTTCCATTTTTATCGGTGTCCGGACCGGTGACCGGATCGGTGCCCGGATCGGTTTCCGACCATAGTTTTTCAAATTTTTTCAAAAAAATCTTTTTTTCAATTTTTTACAAAATTTCCATTTTTATCGGTGTCCGGACCGGTGACCGGATCAGTGCCCGGATCGGTTTCCGACCATAGTTTTTCAAATTTTTTCAAAAAAATCTTTTTTTCAATTTTTTTCACAATTTCAACTTTTATCGGTGCCTGGACCGGTGACCGGATCAGTGCCCGGATCGGTTTCCGACCATATTTTTCCAAATTTTTTCAAAAAAATCTCTTTTCCAATTTTTTTCAGAATTTCCATTTTTTTTAGTGTCCGGACCGGTGACCGGATCGGTGCCCGGATCGGTTCAGAGGTTGGTGTCTTTTTTTTCAAATTTTTTCAAAAAAATCTTTTTTTCAATTTTTTTCAAATTTTCCATTTGTATCGGTGTCCGGACCGGTGACTGGATCGGTGCCCGGATCGGTTTCCGACCATAGTTTTTCAAATTTTTTCAAAAAAATCTTTTTTTCAATTTTCTTCCAAATTTCCATTTTTATCGGTGTCCGGACCGGTGACCGGATCGATGCCCGGGTTGGTGCCCGGGTCGGTCCGGAGGTTGGTGTCCTTTTTTTTTTCAAATTTTTTCAAAAAAATCTTTTTTTCAATTTTTTACAAAATTTCCATTTTTATCGGTGTCCGGACCGGTGACCGGATCGGTGCCCGGATCGGTTTCCGACCATAGTTTTTCAAATTTTTTCAAAAAAATCTTTTTTTCAATTTACTACCAAATTTCCATTTTTTTCGGTGTCCGGACCGGTGACCGGATCGATGCCCGGATCGGTTTCCGACCATATTTTTCCAAATTTTTTCAAAAAAATCTCTTTTCCAATTTTTTTCAAAATTTCCATTTTTATTAGTGTCCGGACCGGTGACCGGATCGGTGCCCGGATCGGTCCAGAGGTTGGTGTCTTTTTTTTTCAAATTTTCTCAAAAAAATCGCTTTTTCAATTTTTTTCAAAATTTCCATTTTTATCGGTGTCCGGACCGGTGACCGGATCGGTGCCCGGATCGGTTTCCGACCATAGTTTTTCAAATTTTTTCAAAAAAATCTTTTTTTCAATTTTTTTCACAATTTGAACTTTTATCGGTGTCCGGACCGGTGACCGGATCGGTGCCCGGATCGGTTTCCGACCATAGTTTTTCAAATTTTTTCAAAAAAATCTTTTTTTCAATTTTTCTCACAATTTCAACTTTTATTGGTGTCCGGACCGGTGACCGGATCGATGCCCGGATCGGTTTCCGACCATATTTTTCCAAATTTTTTCAAAAAAATCCCTTTTCCAATTTTTTTCAAAATTTCCATTTTTATCGGTGTCCGGACCGGTGACCGGATCGATGCCCGGATTGGTGCCCGGGTCGGTCCGGTGGTTGGTGTCCTTTTTTTTTCAAATTTTTTCAGAAAAATCTTTTTTTCAATTTTTTACAAAATTTCCATTTTTATCGGTGTCCGGACCGGTGACCGGATCGGTGCCCGGATCGGTTTCCGACCATAGTTTTTCAAATTTTTTCAAAAAAATCTTTTTTTCAATTTTTTTCACAATTTCAACTTTTATCGGTGTCCGGACCGGTGACCGGATCAGTGCCCGGATCGGTTTCCGACCATAGTTTTTCAATTTTTTTCAAAAAAATCTTTTTTTCAATTTACTACCAAATTTCCATTTTTTTCGGTGTCCGGACCGGTGACCGGATCGATGCCCGGATTGGTTTCCGACCATATTTTTCCAAATTTTTTCAGAAAAATCTCTTTTCCAATTTTTTTCAAAATATCCATTTTTATTAGTGTCCGGACCGGTGACCGGATCGGTGCCCGGATCGGTCCAGAGGTTGGTGTCTTTTTTTTTCAAATTTTTTCCAAAAAATCTCTTTTTCAATTTTTTTCAAAATTTCCATTTTTATCGGTGTCAGGACCGGTGACCGGATCGGTGCCCGGATCGGTTTCCGACCATAGTTTTTCAAATTTTTTCAAAAAAATCTTTTTTTCAATTTTTTTCAAAATTTCCATTTGTATCGGTGTCCGGACCGGTGACCGGATCGGTGCCCGGATCGGTTTCCGACCATTATTTTTCAAATTTTTTCAAAAAAATCTTTTTTTCAATTTTCTTCTAAATTTCCATTTTTATCGGTGTCCGGACCGGTGACCGGATCGATGCCCGGATTGGTGCCCGGGTCAGTCCGGAGGTTGGTGTCCTTTTTTTTTTCAAATTTTTTCAAAAAAATCTTTTTTTCAATTTTTTACAAAATTTCCATTTTTATCGGTGTCCGGACCGGTGACCGGAACCGTTGCCCGGATCGGTTTCCGACCATAGTTTTTCAAATTTTTTCAAAAAAATCTTTTTTTCAATTTTTTTCACAATTTCAACTTTTATCGGTGCCTGGACCGGTGACCGGATCAGTGCCCGGATCGGTTTCCGACCATATTTTTCCAAATTTTTTCAAAAAAATCTCTTTTCCAATTTTTTTCAGAATTTCCATTTTTTTTAGTGTCCGGACCGGTGACCGGATCGGTGCCCGGATCGGTTCAGAGGTTGGTGTCTTTTTTTTCAAATTTTTTCAAAAAAATCTTTTTTTCAATTTTTTTCAAAATTTCCATTTGTATCGGTGTCCGGACCGGTGACTGGATCGGTGCCCGGATCGGTTTCCGACCATAGTTTTTCAAATTTTTTCAAAAAAATCTTTTTTTCAATTTACTACCAAATTTCCATTTTTTTCGGTGTCCGGACCGGTGACCGGATCGATGCCCGGATTGGTGCCCGGGTCGGTCCGGAAGTTGGTGTCCTTTTTTTTTTTCAAATTTTTTCAAAAAAATCTTTTTTTCAATTTTTTACAAAATTTCCATTTTTATCGGTGTCCGGACCGGTGACCGGATCGGTGCCCGGATCGGTTTCCGACCATAGTTTTTCAATTTTTTTCAAAAAAATCTTTTTTTCAATTTACTACCAAATTTCCATTTTTTTCGGTGTCCGGACCGGTGACCGGATCGATGCCCGGATTGGTTTCCGACCATATTTTTCCAAATTTTTTCAGAAAAATCTCTTTTCCAATTTTTTTCAAAATATCCATTTTTATTAGTGTCCGGACCGGTGACCGGATCGGTGCCCGGATCGGTCCAGAGGTTGGTGTCTTTTTTTTTCAAATTTTTTCCAAAAAATCTCTTTTTCAATTTTTTTCAAAATTTCCATTTTTATCGGTGTCCGGACCGGTGACCGGATCGGTGCCCGGATCGGTTTCCGACCATAGTTTTTCAAATTTTTTCAAAAAAATCTTTTTTTCAATTTTTTTCAAAATTTCCATTTGTATCGGTGTCCGGACCGGTGACTGGATCGGTGCCCGGATCGGTTTCCGACCATTATTTTTCAAATTTTTTCAAAAAAATCTTTTTTTCAATTTTCTTCTAAATTTCCATTTTTATCGGTGTCCGGACCGGTGACCGGATCGATGCCCGGATTGGTGCCCGGGTCAGTCCGGAGGTTGGTGTCCTTTTTTTTTTCAAATTTTTTCAAAAAAATCTTTTTTTCAATTTTTTACAAAATTTCCATTTTTATCGGTGTCCGGACCGGTGACCGGATCAGTGCCCGGATCGGTTTCCGACCATAGTTTTTCAAATTTTTTCAAAAAAATCTTTTTTTCAATTTTTTTCACAATTTCAACTTTTATCGGTGCCTGGACCGGTGACCGGATCAGTGCCCGGATCGGTTTCCGACCATATTTTTCCAAATTTTTTCAAAAAAATCTCTTTTCCAATTTTTTTCAGAATTTCCATTTTTTTAGTGTCCGGACCGGTGACCGGATCGGTGCCCGGATCGGTTCAGAGGTTGGTGTCTTTTTTTTCAAATTTTTTCAAAAAAATCTTTTTTTCAATTTTTTTCAAAATTTCCATTTGTATCGGTGTCCGGACCGGTGACTGGATCGGTGCCCGGATCGGTTTCCGACCATAGTTTTTCAAATTTTTTCAAAAAAATCTTTTTTTCAATTTTCTTCCAAATTTCCATTTTTATCGGTGTCCGGACCGGTGACCGGATCGATGCCCGGGTTGGTGCCCGGGTCGGTCCGGAGGTTGGTGTCCTTTTTTTTTTCAAATTTTTTCAAAAAAATCTTTTTTTCAATTTTTTACAAAATTTCCATTTTTATCGGTGTCCGGACCGGTGACCGGATCGGTGCCCGGATCGGTTTCCGACCATAGTTTTTCAAATTTTTTCAAAAAAATCTTTTTTTCAATTTACTACCAAATTTCCATTTTTTTCGGTGTCCGGACCGGTGACCGGATCGATGCCCGTATCGGTTTCCGACCATATTTTTCCAAATTTTTTCAAAAAAATCTCTTTTCCAATTTTTTTCAAAATTTCCATTTTTATTAGTGTCCGGACCGGTGACCGGATCGGTGCCCGGATCGGTCCAGAGGTTGGTGTCTTTTTTTTTCAAATTTTCTCAAAAAAATCTCTTTTTCAATTTTTTTCAAAATTTCCATTTTTATCGGTGTCCGGACCGGTGACCGGATCGGTGCCCGGATCGGTTTCCGACCATAGTTTTTCAAATTTTTTCAAAAAAATCTTTTTTTCAATTTTTTTCACAATTTGAACTTTTATCGGTGTCCGGACCGGTGACCGGATCGGTGCCCGGATCAGTTTCCGACCATAGTTTTTCAAATTTTTTCAAAAAAATCTTTTTTTCAATTTTTCTCACAATTTCAACTTTTATTGGTGTCCGGACCGGTGACCGGATCGATGCCCGGATCGGTTTCCGACCATATTTTTCCAAATTTTTTCAAAAAAATCTCTTTTCCAATTTTTTTCAAAATTTCCATTTTTATCGGTGTCCGGACCGGTGACCGGATCGATGCCCGGATTGGTGCCCGGGTCGGTCCGGAGGTTGGTGTCCTTTTTTTTTCAAATTTTTTCAGAAAAATCTTTTTTTCAATTTTTTACAAAATTTCCATTTTTATCGGTGTCCGGACCGGTGACCGGATCGGTGCCCGGATCGGTTTCCGACCATAGTTTTTCAAATTTTTTCAAAAAAATCTTTTTTTCAATTTTTTTCACAATTTCAACTTTTATCGGTGTCCGGACCGGTGACCGGATCAGTGCCCGGATCGGTTTCCGACCATATTTTTCCAAATTTTTTCAAAAAAATCTCTTTTCCAATTTTTTTCAAAATTTCCATTTTTTTTAGTGTCCGGACCGGTGACCGGATCGGTTCAGAGGTTGGTGTCCTTTTTTTTTTCAAATTTTTTCAAAAAAATCTTTTTTTCAATTTACTACCAAATTTCCATTTTTTTCGGTGTCCGGACTGGTGACCGGATCGATGCCCGGATTGGTTTCCGACCATATTTTTCCAAATTTTTTCAAAAAAATCTCTTTTCCAATTTTTTTTAAAATTTCCATTTTTATTAGTGTCCGGACCGGTGACCGGATCGGTGCCCGGATCGGTCCAGAGGTTGGTGTCTTTTTTTTTCAAATTTTTTCAAAAAAATCTCTTTTTCAATTTTTTTCAAAATTTCCATTTTTATCGGTGTCCGGACCGGTGACCGGATCGGTGCCCGGATCGGTTTCCGACCATAGTTTTTCAAATTTTTTCAAAAAAATCTTTTTTTCAATTTACTACCAAATTTCCATTTTTTTCGGTGTCCGGACCGGTGTCCGGATCGATGCCCGGATTGGTGCCCGGGTCGGTCCGGAAGTTGGTGTCCTTTTTTTTTTTCAAATTTTTTCAAAAAAATCTTTTTTTCAATTTTTTACAAAATTTCCATTTTTATCGGTGTCCGGACCGGTGACCGGATCGGTGCCCGGATCGGTTTCCGACCATAGTTTTTCAATTTTTTTCAAAAAAATCTTTTTTTCAATTTACTACCAAATTTCCATTTTTTTCGGTGTCCGGACCGGTGACCGGATCGATGCCCGGATTGGTTTCCGACCATATTTTTCCAAATTTTTTCAGAAAAATCTCTTTTCCAATTTTTTTCAAAATATCCATTTTTATTAGTGTCCGGACCGGTGACCGGATCGGTGCCCGGATCGGTCCAGAGGTTGGTGTCTTTTTTTTTCAAATTTTTTCCAAAAAATCTCTTTTTCAATTTTTTTCAAAATTTCCATTTTTATCGGTGTCCGGACCGGTGACCGGATCGGTGCCCGGATCGGTTTCCGACCATAGTTTTTCAAATTTTTTCAAAAAAATCTTTTTTTCAATTTTTTACAAAATTTCCATTTTTATCGGTGTCCGGACCGGTGACCGGATCAGTGCCCGGATCGGTTTCCGACCATAGTTTTTCAAATTTTTTCAAAAAAATCTTTTTTTCAATTTTTTTCACAATTTCAACTTTTATCGGTGCCTGGACCGGTGACCGGATCAGTGCCCGGATCGGTTTCCGACCATATTTTTCCAAATTTTTTCAAAAAAATCTCTTTTCCAATTTTTTTCAGAATTTCCATTTTTTTTAGTGTCCGGACCGGTGACCGGATCGGTGCCCGGATCGGTTCAGAGGTTGGTGTCTTTTTTTTCAAATTTTTTCAAAAAAATCTTTTTTTCAATTTTTTTCAAATTTTCCATTTGTATCGGTGTCCGGACCGGTGACTGGATCGGTGCCCGGATCGGTTTCCGACCATAGTTTTTCAAATTTTTTCAAAAAAATCTTTTTTTCAATTTTCTTCCAAATTTCCATTTTTATCGGTGTCCGGACCGGTGACCGGATCGATGCCCGGGTTGGTGCCCGGGTCGGTCCGGAGGTTGGTGTCCTTTTTTTTTTCAAATTTTTTCAAAAAAATCTTTTTTTCAATTTTTTACAAAATTTCCATTTTTATCGGTGTCCGGACCGGTGACCGGATCGGTGCCCGGATCGGTTTCCGACCATAGTTTTTCAAATTTTTTCAAAAAAATCTTTTTTTCAATTTACTACCAAATTTCCATTTTTTTCGGTGTCCGGACCGGTGACCGGATCGATGCCCGGATCGGTTTCCGACCATATTTTTCCAAATTTTTTCAAAAAAATCTCTTTTCCAATTTTTTTCAAAATTTCCATTTTTATTAGTGTCCGGACCGGTGACCGGATCGGTGCCCGGATCGGTCCAGAGGTTGGTGTCTTTTTTTTTCAAATTTTCTCAAAAAAATCGCTTTTTCAATTTTTTTCAAAATTTCCATTTTTATCGGTGTCCGGACCGGTGACCGGATCGGTGCCCGGATCGGTTTCCGACCATAGTTTTTCAAATTTTTTCAAAAAAATCTTTTTTTCAATTTTTTTCACAATTTGAACTTTTATCGGTGTCCGGACCGGTGACCGGATCGGTGCCCGGATCGGTTTCCGACCATAGTTTTTCAAATTTTTTCAAAAAAATCTTTTTTTCAATTTTTCTCACAATTTCAACTTTTATTGGTGTCCGGACCGGTGACCGGATCGATGCCCGGATCGGTTTCCGACCATATTTTTCCAAATTTTTTCAAAAAAATCCCTTTTCCAATTTTTTTCAAAATTTCCATTTTTATCGGTGTCCGGACCGGTGACCGGATCGATGCCCGGATTGGTGCCCGGGTCGGTCCGGAGGTTGGTGTCCTTTTTTTTTCAAATTTTTTCAGAAAAATCTTTTTTTCAATTTTTTACAAAATTTCCATTTTTATCGGTGTCCGGACCGGTGACCGGATCGGTGCCCGGATCGGTTTCCGACCATAGTTTTTCAAATTTTTTCAAAAAAATCTTTTTTTCAATTTTTTTCACAATTTCAACTTTTATCGGTGTCCGGACCGGTGACCGGATCAGTGCCCGGATCGGTTTCCGACCATATTTTTCCAAATTTTTTCAAAAAAATCTCTTTTCCAATTTTTTTCAAAATTTCCATTTTTTTTAGTGTCCGGACCGGTGACCGGATCGGTTCAGAGGTTGGTGTCCTTTTTTTTTTCAAATTTTTTCAAAAAAATCTTTTTTTCAATTTACTACCAAATTTCCATTTTTTTCGGTGTCCGGACTGGTGACCGGATCGATGCCCGGATTGGTTTCCGACCATATTTTTCCAAATTTTTTCAAAAAAATCTCTTTTCCAATTTTTTTCAAAATTTCCATTTTTATTAGTGTCCGGACCGGTGACCGGATCGGTGCCCGGATCGGTCCAGAGGTTGGTGTCTTTTTTTTTTCAAATTTTTTCAAAAAAATCTCTTTTTCAATTTTTTTCAAAATTTCCATTTTTATCGGTGTCCGGACCGGTGACCGGATCGGTGCCCGGATCGGTTTCCGACCATAGTTTTTCAAATTTTTTCAAAAAAATCTTTTTTTCAATTTTTTTCAAAATTTCCATTTGTATCGGTGTCCGGACCGGTGACCGGATCGGTGCCCGGATCGGTTTCCGACCATTATTTTTCAAATTTTTTTCAAAAAAATCTTTTTTTCAATTTTCTTCCAAATTTCCATTTTTATCGGTGTCCGGACCGGTGACCGGATCGATGCCCGGATTGGTGCCCGGGTCAGTCCGGAGGTTGGTGTCCTTTTTTTTTTCAAATTTTTTCAAAAAAATCTTTTTTTCAATTTTTTACAAAATTTCCATTTTTATCGGTGTCCGGACCGGTGACCGGATCAGTGCCCGGATCGGTTTCCGACCATAGTTTTTCAAATTTTTAAAAAAAAATCTTTTTTTCAATTTTTTTCACAATTTCAACTTTTATCGGTGTCCGGACCGGTGACCGGATCAGTGCCCGGATCGGTTTCCGACCATATTTTTCCAAATTTTTTCAAAAAAATCTCTTTTCCAATTTTTTTCAAAATTTCCATTTTTTTTAGTGTCCGGACCGGTGACCGGATCGGTTCAGAGGTTGGTGTCCTTTTTTTTTTCAAATTTTTTCAAAAAAATCTTTTTTTCAATTTACTACCAAATTTCCATTTTTTTCAGTGTCCGGACTGGTGACCGGATCGATGCCCGGATTGGTTTCCGACCATATTTTTCCAAATTTTTTCAAAAAAATCTCTTTTCCAATTTTTTTTAAAATTTCCATTTTTATTAGTGTCCGGACCGGTGACCGGATCGGTGCCCGGATCGGTCCAGAGGTTGGTGTCTTTTTTTTTCAAATTTTTTCAAAAAAATCTCTTTTTCAATTTTTTTCAAAATTTCCATTTTTATCGGTGTCCGGACCGGTGACCGGATCGGTGCCCGGATCGGTTTCCGACCATAGTTTTTCAAATTTTTTCAAAAAAATCTTTTTTTCAATTTTTTTCAAAATTTCCATTTGTATCGGTGTCCGGACCGGTGACCGGATCGGTGCCCGGATCGGTTTCCGACCATAGTTTTTCAAATTTTTTCAAAAAAATCTTTTTTTCAATTTTCTTCCAAATTTCCATTTTTATCGGTGTCCGGACCGGTGTCCGGATCGATGCCCGGATTGGTGCCCGGGTCGGTCCGGAAGTTGGTGTCCTTTTTTTTTTTCAAATTTTTTCAAAAAAATCTTTTTTTCAATTTTTTACAAAATTTCCATTTTTATCGGTGTCCGGACCGGTGACCGGATCGGTGCCCGGATCGGTTTCCGACCATAGTTTTTCAATTTTTTTCAAAAAAATCTTTTTTTCAATTTACTACCAAATTTCCATTTTTTTCGGTGTCCGGACCGGTGACCGGATCGATGCCCGGATTGGTTTCCGACCATATTTTTCCAAATTTTTTCAGAAAAATCTCTTTTCCAATTTTTTTCAAAATATCCATTTTTATTAGTGTCCGGACCGGTGACCGGATCGGTGCCCGGATCGGTCCAGAGGTTGGTGTCTTTTTTTTTCAAATTTTTTCCAAAAAATCTCTTTTTCAATTTTTTTCAAAATTTCCATTTTTATCGGTGTCCGGACCGGTGACCGGATCGGTGCCCGGATCGGTTTCCGACCATAGTTTTTCAAATTTTTTCAAAAAAATCTTTTTTTCAATTTTTTACAAAATTTCCATTTTTATCGGTGTCCGGACCGGTGACCGGATCAGTGCCCGGATCGGTTTCCGACCATAGTTTTTCAAATTTTTTCAAAAAAATCTTTTTTTCAATTTTTTTCACAATTTCAACTTTTATCGGTGCCTGGACCGGTGACCGGATCAGTGCCCGGATCGGTTTCCGACCATATTTTTCCAAATTTTTTCAAAAAAATCTCTTTTCCAATTTTTTTCAGAATTTCCATTTTTTTTAGTGTCCGGACCGGTGACCGGATCGGTGCCCGGATCGGTTCAGAGGTTGGTGTCTTTTTTTTCAAATTTTTTCAAAAAAATCTTTTTTTCAATTTTTTTCAAATTTTCCATTTGTATCGGTGTCCGGACCGGTGACTGGATCGGTGCCCGGATCGGTTTCCGACCATAGTTTTTCAAATTTTTTCAAAAAAATCTTTTTTTCAATTTTCTTCCAAATTTCCATTTTTATCGGTGTCCGGACCGGTGACCGGATCGATGCCCGGGTTGGTGCCCGGGTCGGTCCGGAGGTTGGTGTCCTTTTTTTTTTCAAATTTTTTCAAAAAAATCTTTTTTTCAATTTTTTACAAAATTTCCATTTTTATCGGTGTCCGGACCGGTGACCGGATCGGTGCCCGGATCGGTTTCCGACCATAGTTTTTCAAATTTTTTCAAAAAAATCTTTTTTTCAATTTACTACCAAATTTCCATTTTTTTCGGTGTCCGGACCGGTGACCGGATCGATGCCCGGATCGGTTTCCGACCATATTTTTCCAAATTTTTTCAAAAAAATCTCTTTTCCAATTTTTTTCAAAATTTCCATTTTTATTAGTGTCCGGACCGGTGACCGGATCGGTGCCCGGATCGGTCCAGAGGTTGGTGTCTTTTTTTTTCAAATTTTCTCAAAAAAATCGCTTTTTCAATTTTTTTCAAAATTTCCATTTTTATCGGTGTCCGGACCGGTGACCGGATCGGTGCCCGGATCGGTTTCCGACCATAGTTTTTCAAATTTTTTCAAAAAAATCTTTTTTTCAATTTTTTTCACAATTTGAACTTTTATCGGTGTCCGGACCGGTGACCGGATCGGTGCCCGGAACGGTTTCCGACCATAGTTTTTCAAATTTTTTCAAAAAAATCTTTTTTTCAATTTTTCTCACAATTTCAACTTTTATTGGTGTCCGGACCGGTGACCGGATCGATGCCCGGATCGGTTTCCGACCATATTTTTCCAAATTTTTTCAAAAAAATCCCTTTTCCAATTTTTTTCAAAATTTCCATTTTTATCGGTGTCCGGACCGGTGACCGGATCGATGCCCGGATTGGTGCCCGGGTCGGTCCGGAGGTTGGTGTCCTTTTTTTTTCAAATTTTTTCAGAAAAATCTTTTTTTCAATTTTTTACAAAATTTCCATTTTTATCGGTGTCCGGACCGGTGACCGGATCGGTGCCCGGATCGGTTTCCGACCATAGTTTTTCAAATTTTTTCAAAAAAATCTTTTTTTCAATTTTTTTCACAATTTCAACTTTTATCGGTGTCCGGACCGGTGACCGGATCAGTGCCCGGATCGGTTTCCGACCATATTTTTCCAAATTTTTTCAAAAAAATCTCTTTTCCAATTTTTTTCAAAATTTCCATTTTTTTTAGTGTCCGGACCGGTGACCGGATCGGTTCAGAGGTTGGTGTCCTTTTTTTTTTCAAATTTTTTCAAAAAAATCTTTTTTTCAATTTACTACCAAATTTCCATTTTTTTCGGTGTCCGGACTGGTGACCGGATCGATGCCCGGATTGGTTTCCGACCATATTTTTCCAAATTTTTTCAAAAAAATCTCTTTTCCAATTTTTTTCAAAATTTCCATTTTTATTAGTGTCCGGACCGGTGACCGGATCGGTGCCCGGATCGGTCCAGAGGTTGGTGTCTTTTTTTTTCAAATTTTTTCAAAAAAATCTCTTTTTCAATTTTTTTCAAAATTTCCATTTTTATCGGTGTCCGGACCGGTGACCGGATCGGTGCCCGGATCGGTTTCCGACCATAGTTTTTCAAATTTTTTCAAAAAAATCTTTTTTTCAATTTTTTTCAAAATTTCCATTTGTATCGGTGTCCGGACCGGTGACCGGATCGGTGCCCGGATCGGTTTCCGACCATTATTTTTCAAATTTTTTTCAAAAAAATCTTTTTTTCAATTTTCTTCCAAATTTCCATTTTTATCGGTGTCCGGACCGGTGACCGGATCGATGCCCGGATTGGTGCCCGGGTCAGTCCGGAGGTTGGTGTCCTTTTTTTTTTCAAATTTTTTCAAAAAAATCTTTTTTTCAATTTTTTACAAAA
The DNA here is from genome assembly GCA_035079395.1 of Aspidiotus destructor. Classification (NCBI taxonomy): domain Eukaryota; kingdom Metazoa; phylum Arthropoda; class Insecta; order Hemiptera; family Diaspididae; genus Aspidiotus; species Aspidiotus destructor. Next base: position 34,664,871 of record JAVHKZ010000018.1, on the reverse strand, counting down.
TTTCCATTTTTATCGGTGTCCGGACCGGTGACCGGATCAGTGCCCGGATCGGTTTCCGACCATAGTTTTTCAAATTTTTAAAAAAAAATCTTTTTTTCAATTTTTTTCACAATTTCAACTTTTATCGGTGTCCGGACCGGTGACCGGATCAGTGCCCGGATCGGTTTCCGACCATATTTTTCCAAATTTTTTCAAAAAAATCTCTTTTCCAATTTTTTTCAAAATTTCCATTTTTTTTAGTGTCCGGACCGGTGACCGGATCGGTGCCCGGATCGGTTCAGAGGTTGGTGTCTTTTTTTTTCAAATTTTTTCAAAAAAATCTTTTTTTCAATTTTTTTCAAAATTTCCATTTTTATCGGTGTCCGGACCGGTGACCGGATCGGTGCCCGGATCGGTTTCCGACCATAGTTTTTCAAATTTTTTCAAAAAAATCTTTTTTTCAATTTTTCTCACAATTTCAACTTTTATTGGTGTCCGGACCGGTGACCGGATCAGTGCCCGGATCGGTTTCCGACCATATTTTTCCAAATTTTTTCAAAAAAATCTCTTTTCCAATTTTTTTCAAAATTTCCATTTTTATTAGTGTCCGGACCGGTGACCGGATCGGTGCCCGGATCGGTCCAGAGGTTGGTGTCTTTTTTTTTCAAATTTTTTCAAAAAAATCTCTTTTTCAATTTTTTTCAAAATTTCCATTTGTATCGGTGTCCGGACCGGTGACCGGATCGGTGCCCGGATCGGTTTCCGACCATAGTTTTTCAAATTTTTTCAAAAAAATCTTTTTTTCAATTTTCTTCCAAATTTCAATTTTTATCGGTGTCCGGACCGGTGACCGGATCGATGCCCGGATTGGTGCCCGGGTCGGTCCGGAGGTTGGTGTCCTTTTTTTTTCAAATTTTTTCAAAAAAATCTTTTTTTCAATTTTTTACAAAATTTCCATTTTTATCGGTGTCCGGACCGGTGACCGGATCGGTGCCCGGATCGGTTTCCGACCATAGTTTTTCAAATTTTTTCAAAAAAATCTTTTTTTCAATTTTTTTCACAATTTCAACTTTTATCGGTGTCCGGACCGGTGACCGGATCAGTGCCCGGATCGGTTTCCGACCATATTTTTCCAAATTTTTTCAAAAAAATCTCTTTTCCAATTTTTTTCAAAATTTCCATTTTTATTAGTGTCCGGACCGGTGACCGGATCGGTGCCCGGATCGGTTCAGAGGTTGGTGTCTTTTTTTTTCAAATTTTTTCAAAAAAATCTTTTTTTCAATTTTTTTCAAAATTTCCATTTGTATCGGTGTCCGGACCGGTGACTGGATCGGTGCCCGGATCGGTTTCCGACCATAGTTTTTCAAATTTTTTCAAAAAAATCTTTTTTTCAATTTTCTTCCAAATTTCCATTTTTATCGGTGTCCGGACCGGTGACCAATCTGGTGCCCGGATCGGTTTCCGACCATATTTTTCCAAATTTTTTCAAAAAAATCTTTTTTTCAATTTTTTTCAAAATTTCCATTTTTATCGGTGTCCGGACTGGTGACCGGATCAGTGCCCGGATCGGTTTCCGACCATAGTTGTTCAAATTTTTTCAAAAAAATCTTTTTTGCAATTTTTTTCAAAATTTCCATTCTTATCGGTGTCCGGAACGGTGACCGGATCGGTGCCCGGATCGGTTTCCGACCAATATTTTTCAAATTTTTTCAAAAAAATCTTTTTTTCAATTTTTTTCACAATTTCCATTTTTTTTGGTGTCCGGACCGGTGACCGGATCAGTGCCGGGATCGGTTTCCGACCATATTTTTCCAAATTTTTTCAAAAAAATCTTTTCTTCAATTTACTACCAAATTTCCATTTTTATCGGTGTCCGGACCGGTGACCGGATCGATGCCCGGATTGGTGCCCGGGTCGGTCCGGGGGTTGGTGTCCTTTTTTTTTTTCAAATTTTTTCAAAAAATCTTTTTTTCAATTTTTTCAAAATTTCCGTTTTCATTGGTGTCCGGATCTGTGCCCGGATCGGTTTCCGACCATAGTTGTTCAAATTTTTTCAAAAAAATCTTTTCTTCAATTTTCTACCAAATTTCCATTTTCATTGGTGTCCGGATCTGTGCCGGGATCGGTTTCCGACCATAGTTTTTCAAATTTTATCAAAAAAATCTTTCTTTGAATTTTGTTCAAAATTTCCATTTTTTTCGGTGTCCGGACTGGTGACCGGATCGATGCCCGGATTGGTTTCCGACCATATTTTTCCAAATTTTTTCAAAAAAATCTCTTTTCCAATTTTTTTCAAAATTTCCATTTTTATTAGTGTCCGGACCGGTGACCGGATCGGTGCCCGGATCGGTCCAGAGGTTGGTGTCTTTTTTTTTCAAATTTTTTCAAAAAAATCTCTTTTTCAATTTTTTTCAAAATTTCCATTTTTATCGGTGTCCGGACCGGTGACCGGATCGGTGCCCTGATCGGTTTCCGACCATAGTTTTTCAAATTTTTTCAAAAAAATCTTTTTTTCAATTTTTTTCAAAATTTCCATTTGTATCGGTGTCCGGACCGGTGACCGGATCGGTGCCCGGATCGGTTTCCGACCATTATTTTTCAAATTTTTTCAAAAATATCTTTTTTTCAATTTTCTTCCAAATTTCCATTTTTATCGGTGTCCGGACCGGTGACCGGATCGATGCCCGGATTGGTGCCCGGGTCAGTCCGGAGGTTGGTGTCCTTTTTTTTTTCAAATTTTTTCAAAAAAATCTTTTTTTCAATTTTTTACAAAATTTCCATTTTTATCGGTGTCCGGACCGGTGACCGGATCAGTGCCCGGATCGGTTTCCGACCATAGTTTTTCAAATTTTTAAAAAAAAATCTTTTTTTCAATTTTTTTCACAATTTCAACTTTTATCGGTGTCCGGACCGGTGACCGGATCAGTGCCCGGATCGGTTTCCGACCATATTTTTCCAAATTTTTTCAAAAAAATCTCTTTTCCAATTTTTTTCAAAATTTCCATTTTTTTTAGTGTCCGGACCGGTGACCGGATCGGTGCCCGGATCGGTTCAGAGGTTGGTGTCTTTTTTTTTCAAATTTTTTCAAAAAAATCTTTTTTTCAATTTTTTTCAAAATTTCCATTTTTATCGGTGTCCGGACCGGTGACCGGATCGGTGCCCGGATCGGTTTCCGACCATAGTTTTTCAAATTTTTTCAAAAAAATCTTTTTTTCAATTTTTTTCACAATTTGAACTTTTATCGGTGTCCGGACCGGTGACCGGATCGGTGCCCGGATCGGTTTCCGACCATAGTTTTTCAAATTTTTTCAAAAAAATCTTTTTTTCAATTTTTCTCACAATTTCAACTTTTATTGGTGTCCGGACCGGTGACCGGATCAGTGCCCGGATCGGTTTCCGACCATATTTTTCCAAATTTTTTCAAAAAAATCTCTTTTCCAATTTTTTTCAAAATTTCCATTTTTTTTAGTGTCCGGACCGGTGACCGGATCGGTGCCCGGATCGGTTCAGAGGTTGGTGTCTTTTTTTTTCAAATTTTTTCAAAAAAATCTTTTTTTCAATTTTTTTCAAAATTTCCATTTGTATCGGTGTCCGGACCGGTGACTGGATCGGTGCCCGGATCGGTTTCCGACCATAGTTTTTCAAATTTTTTCAAAAAAATCTTTTTTTCAATTTACTACCAAATTTCCATTTTTTTCGGTGTCCGGACCGGTGACCGGATCGATGCCCGGATCGGTTTCCGACCATATTTTTCCAAATTTTTTCAAAAAAATCTCTTTTCCAATTTTTTTCAAAATTTCCATTTTTATTAGTGTCCGGACCGGTGACCGGATCGGTGCCCGGATCGGTCCAGAGGTTGGTGTCTTTTTTTTTCAAATTTTTTCAAAAAAATCTCTTTTTCAATTTTTTTCAAAATTTCCATTTGTATCGGTGTCCGGACCGGTGACCGGATCGGTGCCCGGATCGGTTTCCGACCATAGTTTTTCAAATTTTTTCAAAAAAATCTTTTTTTCAATTTTCTTCCAAATTTCCATTTTTATCGGTGTCCGGACCGGTGACCGGATCGATGCCCGGATTGGTGCCCGGGTCGGTCCGGAGGTTGGTGTCCTTTTTTTTTCAAATTTTTTCAAAAAAATCTTTTTTTCAATTTTTTACAAAATTTCCATTTTTATCGGTGTCCGGACCGGTGACCGGATCGGTGCCCGGATCGGTTTCCGACCATAGTTTTTCAAATTTTTTCAAAAAAATCTTTTTTTCAATTTTTTTCACAATTTCAACTTTTATCGGTGTCCGGACCGGTGACCGGATCAGTGCCCGGATCGGTTCAGAGGTTGGTGTCTTTTTTTTTCAAATTTTTTCAAAAAAATCTTTATTTCAAATTTTTTCAAAATTTCCATTTGTATCGGTGTCCGGACCGGTGACTGGATCGGTGCCCGGATCGGTTTCCGACCATAGTTTTTCAAATTTTTTCAAAAAAATCTTTTTTTCAATTTACTACCAAATTTCCATTTTTTTCGGTGTCCGGACCGGTGACCGGATCGATGCCCGGATCGGTTTCCGACCATATTTTTCCAAATTTTTTCAAAAAAATCTCTTTTCCAATTTTTTTCAAAATTTCCATTTTTATTAGTGTCCGGACCGGTGACCGGATCGGTGCCCGGATCGGTCCAGAGGTTGGTGTCTTTTTTTTTCAAATTTTTTCAAAAAAATCTCTTTTTCAATTTTTTTCAAAATTTCCATTTGTATCGGTGTCCGGACCGGTGACCGGATCGGTGCCCGGATCGGTTTCCGACCATAGTTTTTCAAATTTTTTCAAAAAAATCTTTTTTTCAATTTTCTTCCAAATTTCCATTTTTATCGGTGTCCGGACCGGTGACCGGATCGATGCCCGGATTGGTGCCCGGGTCGGTCCGGAGGTTGGTGTCCTTTTTTTTTCAAATTTTTTCAAAAAAATCTTTTTTTCAATTTTTTACAAAATTTCCATTTTTATCGGTGTCCGGACCGGTGACCGGATCGGTGCCCGGATCGGTTTCCGACCATAGTTTTTCAAATTTTTTCAAAAAAATCTTTTTTTCAATTTTTTTCACAATTTCAACTTTTATCGGTGTCCGGACCGGTGACCGGATCAGTGCCCGGATCGGTTTCCGACCATATTTTTCCAAATTTTTTCAAAAAAATCTCTTTTCCAATTTTTTTCAAAATTTCCATTTTTATGAGTGTCCGGACCGGTGACCGGATCGGTGCCCGGATCGGTTCAGAGGTTGGTGTCTTTTTTTTTCAAATTTTTTCAAAAAAATCTTTTTTTCAATTTTTTTCAAAATTTCCATTTGTATCGGTGTCCGGACCGGTGACTGGATCGGTGCCCGGATCGGTTTCCGACCATAGTTTTTCAAATTTTTTCAAAAAAATCTTTTTTTCAATTTTCTTCCAAATTTCCATTTTTATCGGTGTCCGGACCGGTGACCAATCTGGTGCCCGGATCGGTTTCCGACCATATTTTTCCAAATTTTTTCAAAAAAATCTTTTTTTCAATTTTTTTGAAAATTTCCATTCTTATCGGTGTCCGGAACGGTGACCGGATCGGTGCCCGGATCGGTTTCCGACCAATATTTTTCAAATTTTTTCAAAAAAATCTTTTTTTCAATTTTTTTCACAATTTCCATTTTTTTTGGTGTCCGGACCGGTGACCGGATCAGTGCCGGGATCGGTTTCCGACCATATTTTTCCAAATTTTTTCAAAAAAATCTTTTCTTCAATTTACTACCAAATTTCCATTTTTATCGGTGTCCGGACCGGTGACCGGATCGATGCCCGGATTGGTGCCCGGGTCGGTCCGGGGGTTGGTGTCCTTTTTTTTTTCAAATTTTTTCAAAAAATCTTTTTTTCAATTTTTTCAAAATTTCCGTTTTCATTGGTGTCCGGATCTGTGCCCGGATCGGTTTCCGACCATAGTTGTTCAAATTTTTTCAAAAAAATCTTTTCTTCAATTTTCTACCAAATTTCCATTTTCATTGGTGTCCGGATCTGTGCCGGGATCGGTTTCCGACCATAGTTTTTCAAATTTTATCAAAAAAATCTTTTTTTCAATTTTTTTCACAATTTCCATTTTTATCGTTGTCCGGACCGGTGACCGGATCGGTGCCCGGATTGGTGCTCGGATCGGTCCGGAGGTTGGTGTCCTTTTTTTTTCAAATTTTTTCAAAAAAAATTTTTTTTCAATTTTTTCAAAATTTCCATTTTTATTGGTGTCCGGACCGGTGACCTAATCGGTGGCCGGATCGGTTTCCGACCAAATTTTTTCAAATTTTTTCAAAAAAATCTTTTTTTGGGTTCTTCTTAGAATTTCCATTTTTATCGGTGTCCGGACCAGTGACCGGATCGATGCCCGGATTGGTGCCCGGGTCGGTCCGGAGGTTGGTGTCCTTTTTTTTTTCAAATTTTTTCAAAAAATCTTTTTTTCAATTCTGTAAAAATTTCCATTTCCATCGGTGTCCGGACCGGTGACCGGATCGGTGCCCGAATCGGTGACCGGATCGGTGCTCGGATCGGTTTCCGACCATAGTTTTTCAAATTTTTTCAAAAAAACCTTTTTTTCAATTTTTTTCAAAATTTCCATTTTCATTGCTGTCCGGACCGGTGACCGGATCGGTGCCCGGATCGGTTTCCGACCATTTTTTTTTCAAATTTTTTCAAAAAAATCTTTCTTGAATTTTCTTCAAAATTTCCATTCTCATCAGTTTCCGGACCCGTGACCAATCCGGTTCCCGGATCGGTGACCGGATCGGTTCCGAGGTTGGTGTCCTTTTTTTTAAAAAAAAATTTTTTGGAAAGAACCTTTGTTGGATTTTTTTTCCAAAATTTCCATTCTTATCGGTGTCCAGACCGGTGACCGGATCGGTTCCCGAATATTTTTTTTCAAATTTTTTCAATAAAATCTGCTCTTAATTTTTTTCAAAATTTCCATTCTCAACAGTTTTCTGGACCAGTGACCGGATCGGTGCCCGGATTAGTTCCTGGGTTGATGTTTTTTTTTCACATTTTTTCAAAAAAATCTTTCTTTGAATTTTGTTCAAAATTTCCATTTTCATTGGTGTCCGGACCGGTAACCGGATCGGTGCCCGGATTCGTACCCGGATTAGTTTCCAGGTTGGTGACTTTTTTTTCACATTTTTTCAACCGGTCCGGACACCAATGAAAATGGAAATTTTGAAAAGAAATTAAAAAAAAGATTTTTCTGAAAAAATGTGGAAAAAAAAAAGGACACCAACCTGGAAATTAATCCGGGCACCAATCCGGTCACCTGTTTGGACACCGATACGAATGGAAATTTTAGAAAACAATTAGAAAAAGATTTTTCTGGAAAAATTTGAAAATAAGGACACCAACCCGGAAACCGGTCCGGGAACCGATCCGGTCACCGGTCCGGACACCGATAGGAATGGAAATTTTGAAAGAAAATTCAAAAGAGATTTTTTTGAAAAAATTCGAAAAAAAATTGATACCAACCCGGAAACTAATCCGGGCACCAATCCGGGAACCGATCCGGGCACCGATCCGGGCACCGATCCGGTCACCGGTCTGGACACCGATGAGAATGGTAATTTAAAGAAAAATTCAAAAAAAGATTTTTTTGAAAAAATTCGAAAAAAAGGACATCAACCCAGGAACCGATCCGGGCATCAATCCGGGCACCGATTCTTTCACTGATCCGGTCACCGATCCGGACACCAATGAAAATGGATATTTTGAGAAAAATTCAGAAAAAGATTTTTTTGGAAAAATTTGAAAAAAACTGGACACAACCCCGGAAGCCGATCCGGGCACCAATCCGGTCACCGGTCCGGACACCGATAGGAATGGAAATTTTGGAAAAAAAATCGGAAAAGATTTTTTCGAAAAAATTTGAAAAATAAAGGACACCAACCTGGAAACCTATCCGGGCACCAATCCGGGCACCGATCCGGTCACTGGTCCGGAAACTGATAAAGATGGAAATTTGGAGAAAAATTCAAAAAATATTTTTTTGGAAAAATTTGAAAAAAAAAAATGGTTGGAAACCGATCCGGGCACCGATCCGGTCACTTGCCTGAAAACTGATGAGAATGGAAATTTTGAAAAAAATTCAAAAAAGATTTTTTTCAAAAATTTGAAAAAAAAATGGTCGGTAAGCGATCAGGGCACCGATCCGGTCAGCAATCCGGTCACCGGTCCGGACACCGATAAAAATGGAAATTTTGAAAAAAATTTAAAAAGAAGATTTCTTGAAAAAATTTGAAAAAAAAAGGAGACCAACCTCCGGACCGATCCGGGCACCGATCCGGAAACAGATGAGAATGGAAATTTTGAAAAAAATTCAAAAAAGATTTTTTTGAAAAAATTTGAAAAAAAAGGTCGGAAACTGATCCGGGCACCGATCCGGTCACCGATCCGGTCACCGGTCCGGTCACCGGTCCGGACACCGATAAAAATGGAAATTATGAGATAAATTCAAGAAAAGATTTTTTCGCAACAATTCGAAAGTAAAACGACACCAACCCGGAAACTAATCCGGTCACCACTCCGGGCACCGATCCGGTCACTGGTCCGGAAACTGATGAAAAGGGAAATTTTGAAAAAAATTCAAAAAAGATTTTTTTGAGAAAATTAGAAAAAAAAAGGACACAAAAACGAAAACCGATCCGGGCACCGATACGGAAACCGATCCGGGCACCGATCCGGGCACTGATATGGGCACCGATCCGGGCTCCAAACCGGGCATCGATCCAGTAACCGGTCCGGACACTGATAAAAATGGAAATCCTGGAAGAAATACAAAAAGAGATTTTTTCGGAAAAATTTGAAAAAAGGACACCAACCCGGAAACTAATCCGGGCACCAATCCGGGCACCGATCCGGGCACCAATAAAAATGGAGATTTTGAAGACAATTCCAAAAAAAATTTTTTGAAAAAATTTGAAAAAAAAAATGACACCAACCCGGAAATTAATCCGGGCACCAATCCGGTCACCGGTCCGGACACCAATGAAAATGGAAATTCTGAAAAAAATTCATAAAAAGATTTTTTTGGAAAAATAAAAAAAAAAAAAGGACACCAACCCAGAAACTGATCTGGTCACCGATCCGGTCACCAATAAAAACGAAAATTTTGAAAAAAATTCAAAAAAAGATTTTTTTGAAAAAAAATCTGAAAAAAAAAGACACCAACCCGGGAACCAATCCGGGCATCAATCTGGGCACCGATTCTGTCACCGATCCGTACACCAATGAAAATGGATATTTTGAGAAAAATTCAGAAAAAGATTTTTTTGGAAAAATTTGAAAAAAATGGACACGAACCCGGAAGCCGATCCGGGGACCGATCCGGTCACCGGTCCAGACATCAATAAAAATGAAAATTTTAAGAAAAATTTAAAAAAAAATTTTGAAAAAATTTGAGAAAAAGTAAAAAAAAAACGGACACTAACCCAGATATCGATCCGGTCACCCATCCGGGCACCGATCAGGGCACGGATCCAGACACCGATAAAAATTAAAATGTTGAAAAAAATTCAAGAAAAGATTTTTTTGAAAAAACTTAAAAAAAAGAAAGAAAAAGAGGCCACCAACCCGGAAACCGCCCCGGCCACCGATCCAGACACCCATCCGGTCACAGGTCCAGACACCAATAAAAATAAAAATTTTGAAAAAATTTGAGAAAAGAAGAAAACCTTTTCTTGACTATTTTTCTTAAGAAATACCTTCTTTTGACCTTTTTTCTATAGGAAAACCTTTTTGTGACCCTTTTTCTATGGAAATACCTTTTTTTGACCTTTTTTGGAAAAATCCATTTTTTGGCCATGAAACCTTGACCGTTCTTGATACGTCAAATCTGACTACACCATCGTGTTCAGGGCGTTGAGACGCATCTAGTACACTATCAAAATGTCTTTTTCTGAGCACTTCTTGAAAAAATCATTTTTAGGCCATTTAACCCTAACCGTTCGAGATACGTCAAATCCGACTACACTATCGTGTTCAGGGCGTCGAGACGCATCTAGTACACTATATAAATGCCTTTTTTGAGCACTTTTTGAAAAAAGAGCGCTAATGTGTAAGGTAAAGAATTAAATAATTACTTTTTAACCGCACAATTGCGGTTAGAAATTTTTGATAATTAACGTCATCAAAAGTCTGACAGAACCGATTAAAAAGAATAATCAACTTTCTACTGGTTAACCGCAGAGATATTTATTAGAAGAAACGCGAGCGCGCTTTTGCTCAACTTATCACGCTCGCATTTGTGAAGCGAACTGATTTATTCATCAGAGGTACGATGTACAACAGACTGAAAGCTTAACACATTGACTTATGACAGCGTAAATCATAAATCATTATATGCCATTGGCTACAACATCCATAATTTCATCTTCAAATTAAATATCATTGTTCAAGTTTTTATCATTTTATTTATTTGTATTTATACATATACACATACTCGTTATAAATTTTTTCGTCGCTTTTTAAAAGTTTTTAATTCAACAGAAGAATTTTGTATTTACATAAAGAGAGGAAAAAAAACAAAAGAAAGAAAAAAAAAAACAAAGAGGGAAAAACGTAATTGTAGTTGATAACATTTGAATAATTTACTATAGTTAAAGAAAAAAAAATGTGTACATTAATTTCCTCTTCACTTCTGCATGAGTATACCTGTATTCAGCTTACAAGATAGGAAAAAAAAAGTAAAAAAAAATAAATTGCTGACTTCTTAAAATTTACTATTGCTTACAGTACTGAAAAAAAAAATCATTAGTATTACAATTTAATGAAAGGAAAAGAAAGAAAAACGTGATTCCATCACTTTCCAGAAACTTCTTTCTTTTTGGTTTAAAGTAGGTATCCGTTTCACACATCTCAAAATAACAAATCACGATAATTTTTCCACAGGAGAGATCTCTGTATAACTAACGAATTGATGAGAGAATAATGCAACGAATTAAGTTATCCAAAAATGCTTTCCTCCGTCCAGTGAGAAAAATATTGAGAGAATCTTGGAGGGTAGAAAAAGCGCGAGAATAATAATAATATTGGATAGTAATAATAATGATAATAACATTAAAAATTAAAAAAATATTATTTTTCCAACTGAATGAGTTCCAATTTATAAAAGTTTTTCGTATACGAGTACTGACGTACTTGGTTGATATTTTGGAATATTTTTCTATTATTCAAACTATTCTTATCAACAGCTATAGCCAATCACAAAGAAAGTTTACTGTATCCGATTGAAAATTTCAATTTTTCCACCCCATTTTTTAACCAGAAAGTATCATAAGTAAAATTATTTTTTTCTTTTTATTCCCTTAAATATATTATTTATACAATGGTAACTCGAAAATTAAAACAACAAAAAAAGGAGGAAGGGAAAAAAACAAAAACAAACAAAGTAATCAAAATAAAAATATGAAGAACATAAATTCATTGTCATCACCAATATTGATTTGATACATAATATTTACAGCTATATATTTCTTCATTTTCCCATAGATTGTTCTCGAGTGAAAGGTAAATTTAAATGACAAGAGATGTATCAATTGTAAGCGTTTGAGATTGACTCATTAGAGGGGAGGGGGAAAAGGTTGAAAAAAAAAATTCATCTATAAACTTAAAAGGAGGTAACACAGACAAAAATTTCAAGTAATATAATTTTTTTTTTTTACTGCAATAAAGGCTAGACTTCAATGAAGAAGGGAGAAATATGAAATAGAGAACAAAAACATTAGGGATTCGATCACTTTTGTTTTAGAACAGCAAAAACATTTAATACCACTTGGTTCAAATGATATCCAAAATAATATTCAAGGTATTCACAAATGAGCGGCAGCACCACAGATGATAAACTTTACTAAATATCTCAAAAAGCCTTCTTCATTTACTGTGCACGTTAAATAGACCATCAATGGAATTTTTAAATAAACAGAAAAAGAAAAGAAAGGAAAAAATGCAAAAAAAAAAAGAGTAATATTATGTAAGTTGAAAGAAACGGAAGTGTAAAAAAGTAAAATAGAAGAAAAAAAAAATTAAAGCAAAAAAAAGTTAGGAAGAGACATAAGACAAAAGAACAGAGAACACATCAAACATATTTTGGTAATTGTATAATGCACAGTAAAAACAAGTGAATACAGATTCCAGAAAAGAAAAAAAAAAAAAAAAAAGGGAAATATTATTATAAGATAAATGAAAACTACTTCACTTTGAATTTCTTGCAAACTTGTTCTTGATAGACAGGATAATTATTATTTCAAACCAATTCAGTAACTTTTTAGACAATATTTGAATAGATATGGGAATTAAAAATATGACAAGAAAAATAGATTCGAATAAAAAATAAGAAAGTGCCACCGCACTTCTTTTCCTTATTTGAAATAATCTTAAGTCAGTGTAAAATAAAGGATGAGAAGGGGGAGGGGGGGATAATTAAGACATAATGAAAGGTGAAAAAACAAAACAAAAAAAGGAATTTGAAACGGCAATAAACTTCTTAACAAATAATTGTAAACTTAGATAATAATCAACATTTAAAAAATAATAATGAAAGAAAAAAATTATATTGTATTCATAATAATTCTATGTAGCGTAATTGATTAAAAAAAAAAAGTTATATTTAACGTCTAACTGATGTATGCTGTGGGTGCCTTTTCTATATCTTGAATTCTCATTGGCTTGTACTATTTCAAGCATTTTAACATTTACAAAGAAGAAAAGATAAATGAAACGTTTTACACATAAACAAATACAAAATTACAAATCAAATACGTATCAATATATATTAGAATATGTGCTTTCTTCAAAATTCTCTCTTCTTAGAAAAGGCAGTGGCGCAGCAACTTGGAAAGACTGAAAATGTTTATTAATTCTTCTTTGTATTCTGATTTTATACCTCGGTACACCGCTAGAATATTCTGCCCAAGGTGAATAAGAACCTACGTTTGTTTGCGCTGAGCTGTTTTAGAATGAACTATGTACTCGTACATTTTTAAAAAGATGTTTTGAAACTGGTTTTACTATATAGTACCTTGTATCACAAGTGATGATATATTTATCCGAGTGGGAATGAAGACAGATAATTGAGAAAGTATAGGATCTTGTGTACAACTTCTACAAATTCTGCAAGTTTTGGCTGATGAACGAGCATAAATTTAAACCATTCTTCGACGAATAAAGATTTGGACTTCTATTCCCATTTTGGCGGGTTGTTCGCAATGACGCTGGCAGGATTTAAAGACATAAGTAGTTCAGAGGGAGAAAGGGAGTCAATAATATTAAATTGATCATGCCGGTAGCCTCTGTCCATGCCATCGCTTCTCAAAAAAAGGCACAATGAGAACCGAGCAGAAAATTTTGAATTTTCTTGAACGCAAAAGAGGGATTAGTATTACAAATGACAAAAAATAAACCATTTTTACGCATGATTAACCAATCTAGAGAAATGGTATTCTTTCACAATTGTGTGAATCGTTTTTCCGTCGCTTAGACTTTTATTTGGCGCAAAGCGATTCATTTTCTATTGAAGAGGAGTATTAGGGAAAACCAACGAGAACGATTCTAGGCATTTAGTTCACAAGTATTGTATTTTTTCCCGCATAAAATTTTTAAAAATTGTCCGGATTTTTGTACATAAATTTTTGACTTCTTTCATTTTCAAGAGATACAGAAATATTTATTTAAAAAATTACCGCAACAATACCTTACAGAATACAAAAATTAGATTCTCGCAATGTTATTTTTTGTTTGGAGCGAAGTTTGTTTCTCTATGGTTATTGTTATGGTGGATGCAGAGGTAGTCAGTTCTGAAGTGTTTGACTCGAGCTTTTCATTTTAAGGTAAAAAACTTTAATTTTTTGCTTACCACTCAAATGGAATTCTTAATTTTTGATTTCTCAAATAAGGAAAAAATGTCTAACGAAGAACGCTATTTGAACTGGGCGAATCATAGGGTCGCTAGAATTGTGTTATGAGGAAACAGGGTAATTTAAAATGTGTTTGACGTAGAATTGATTCGTAGAATTGATGCTTCAGTGAGTAAAATTGGGTCCTTTGTTCGATGGCGCGACGCTAGAATTACCCGGTCCAAATTGCAAAAACAATGTGTATGTTTATATTATGTAGAGAACGGATTCCATTTTCCTAGGCGCTAGAGAAGTGCTGATGAAAGATGAGTCCGAATCAGGAAACAGGGGACCCGGGAACGAAATTCTATTTTGTCAAAAATTGCCTGAAATGGGTATGATTGCCAAAAATGAAAAAGTTGCCAAATTCAGTAGCATAAAAGCCCAAATGTCCGTTGTAAACATGCAAAATTTGTAAAACACACACACAAAAAAAGATAAAAATATCAAAAAACACTTCATCCTGCTACATAAGTCACAATATTTTTGTCCAACAATTTAGTGTCTTTTTTTCTCTTTTTTTGGGGGGGTAACAAGTTTTGTATGTTTTTCTTCCAAATTTTTATGAATGCCAAATAATACCCAATTTCATGTTTTTGAGTCAAATTTTGAACTTTTCAGTGCCATAAAAACCGTTTAGATAAAACATTCAGATTTACGCTTGACATCAATATTTGTGATTTCTGACTTTCAGCTTCTCACTTGTCCAAAAAAATATGCAACAAAATTGGGACCGGGTTAATTATAGGATTGCTATCGTCGTTACTGGGAAATTTTGATTAGAATATGTTCTGTGTGGAATTTATGAAATAATATTATGTAAAATTAGTTCCTTTAAAAGTGCTACTCTAGCACTGGTAAGTTCAAATTCTAAGAATAATGTTTGTTTAGTTTCAATGAGAAAAAAAAAAAATGTACTTTTGACTTTAACAGTTTTTAAGTAGGTACTTTTTACCTCCATCTTTTGAATGAAAACTTTCAATTTCTCTGGGAAAAAAATAAAAAGTGTTCCATACAAATCACAACTTGGATTAGGCAGGGAAGTGGCGGAGTGTAGAATATTTTCTGTATTTAATCTATGAATAATAGTCTGTTCACGTTAAGAAAGGGCAACTTGAGAAACAATTCGAGTTTGTACCACTCTGTATCACCATTCAAATAACACGGAACGAACTCGAACCCTTTCCCAAGTAACCCAACTTTCTCCTGTCTTTTGGCCTTTTCTTAACGTTAACAGACTATAGTGAGTAAGATATATCAGTTCCTTTAGAGAAGTGACTTCAGCGCTGCCTTGTACGGATTGCAAGAACAATGTTTGTAGGTCTCAAAAAAGAATCCCAGATTTACGCTAAACATCGATATTTCTGACACTGGACTTTTGTCTTAAATTTTTCAACTTTGACTTTTCAAAAAGATACACCGAGATTTACGCTTTGCCTTAAAACTTTCAACCTCTGCTCGAATGCGAAAAAAAAAATATGAACTTTCTATCAAAATATTATGCTTTTCCCAATGTACCTCCCTTTGCTGGACTGAAGCTCGGCATTATTTGGTTATATTATTCTCTTCTGCAATAAAAAATCTAAACTTTACCGCCTTATACTCGCAGAAATTCGCAGACATTATCTAATGCCTACAACGCCAATAATATCCCTAAAATGTCTTTAAAATGAAAACTTAACAGTTGTGTTTATACTTGGTAGATGATAATATTTCTTCCACTTTGAGATCAATATTCTTTGAAAAATAAAACGTGAATACGATGGTACAAGTAATAATGACCATGTTTTGCCGTAGAATTAATTATTAATATTAGAATTCGTCACAAAAGGAAACAGTTTTGATAAAAAGGAATATTTGAAACACATTGTCCCGATTACTGACTGTAATCCGACGCGCACACACAAACAATATCAGTTTTGTTCCTTTTACATCAGGTACTTGTTCATGCTTAAGAAAGTTGAGTCAAAAAAATCTTGCAATTATCCTTTCAACAAACGGCGACATCGAAAATTCGCCCGGCTGATTTTATTATTATTGTATACTCATCAATTCCGTTTGCTCCTCCTGAAAACGTTTTTTTTTTTTTTTTTCTTGGCCAATGCAAAGACAAGAACGTAAATAATTGAATGAAAGTTTCAAATCAAAAAAAAATTCCATTCAAACACATGGGTATAAATTGTAAATACGAAACAAATTTCAAAAATAATCGAATTCAGTAAATATGATCAGTGTTGAGTTACATACAAGTAAAACGAAAATTTTTCCAAAAATAGATAAGACTTTACAAGACAAAAAAAAAAAAAATTAAAACTCAACAGGAAAATAAGGTAATATTCTGATTGTTTTGCGTTCACTAGATGTTAATTGTGATCAGGGCACAACAAGTCATTATCTTTCATAGGTAGCTCGGCAAAAGAAAAAGAATAAAAGTACAAACAAGATAGTTAGAGCAGGGCCCAGGATACAGTCATATAACATTTAGGTACGTACATTCAACATAAACATAAGTATTATACTGGTAGTATTCATATATACTGTATAAAAACATTCAGACAATTTGACAATAAGTATTATAGGAGACAATATTCGAAAACGACTAGGTTCTCCAAGAAGAAGTATACAAGTGACAGAAGGTAATAAACGCGATATTTGACCAGAACCGGGAAATGATAGAGATAACATTTTTCTCTTTTCAAGAGTGTGGTTTTAGGCGTAACGCATAATAAATTTCTCATTAAAATAAATACAAAAAAAAAAATAATAATAATAAGGTTCATATCTGCGCATTCTTATTTCATAAATAGACACTAGATGAAAATATAAAATATGTCAACAGCTAAAATTAAGATAGAAAAGGGAACATTTATCCTAAAAACGCATTGCTAAAATTAGAAAGAGGAAAAAAAAAACAAACAAACAAACAAACAAAACAAAACAAACGAGAACAAGATTATAGAAATAACAATTTTTTACTTATGGAATAAGGTTTAAAAATCGCGTCCTTTTTTTTTTTCATTTTTTTTTTTACAACAGGAAACAATTAACTATTTTTGTAGCCCATTGCTCTGTCTTATAATTGAGTCACGCGTTTTAATTTCATTTTCCTTAATATTTAACTAATTAAAAAGGTGCCTTAAGTATTAAAATATAAAGAAAAAAAAAAAAAAACAAGTAGACTATCAATCATACATAGGGGTACATTGAATTCAAAAAAGAAGAAGGAAAAAAAAAAACAAAGAAACAAAACGGAAAAAAGACGAGGAAAAGAATACAGAATATAGGATTTTGCAGAAAAAAAAAAAAAAAAAAAAAAGGAATAAAACAGAATATCAATATATTGCTTTTAGAAAGATTGCTTCATGTTATTGTGTTTCTTTTCGTCCTCTTAATTTCTAATAATTGTAGCAAAAAACACGTTCAGTACACTTGCCAGCAAAGAGTTTCACACTGTACCTGCAACAAAAATTATGCAATAAAAATTATTTGAGAAATGTTTTTTTTTTTTTTTTTAATAAACATTAATTCTACTAGGAGTACGCCAACGATATACTTTCGATGCATTATTTTTACACCGTTCTCGTTCTCATACGGCGAAAAGAAAACAAAAACAAAAATAATACGTAATTCTCGATTTCAGGCAAGGTTCTTATACAAGCCAAGACGGCAAACTTTACAAGCCTCGTCAAAAACCAACAATAAAACAAAAACTACAGCTTCCTAAACATTTCGGCGGTAAATTTCTAAGCTCTACAGCAAACAACAGTAAGAACTTCTACTACTGTTGGAGATACTTATTCCAATGCGTAATAGGAAGTAGGTATAATAGAAATACGGAATTTAAATGCCAAAACCAAAAATATTATTATACTATTTTGTAATAATCGTACCGAGAGAAATTCATCATCAGCATACGAGTATAACCTACCTATTTTGTTCATAAAAAATCTGCGATGGTGAAATAATTAGGGATGATGAATGAGAGATTGTGAACTAATTTCTCACTTCCAGATTTCTCCTCGAGAAATTCTTTCTTTTTTAGAATTTTCTTCTCCCTTGAGAATTATGCAGTTCCAAATTGATCTGAACTACTCGTTGGAATATTTTGCGGGACATGGTAGAATACAACATATATTTTTATATAAATTACAAACCGCACAAAATGAAATAAAGATAAAAAATTTTGAAAAAAAAAAAAAAAAAAAAATAGAAAAAAAAAAGAATTTTTTAAAAATTGAAGTTCACAGCACAAGCGCTTCCGATTGAAAAATCATACTAAATGACAAATTAGACTGAGCAAAGGAAGAAAACTAAAGTAACCATGAAAAATCAGTCAGGCGGTGACAGGAAATCAAGATGAACCATCATAGTTGCTGGGTGGGGAAAATTTTCCAATGTGAACAAACCGGTGCGATTCAAAACTGAAACCCGACTATTGCATCTGACCTCGATGTGCTGAAGAGCCAACCGACGACGATACAAATCCTCAGAGTGAAGCACAACAGCCTAGTCCAGCATGAAACTATAGTCGGATTCCAAAAGATGCTCAGCCAAAGCCGAACGATTTCGGGAGAGGGTAGAAAGGGCTTCATCAAGGTGTTCCTGAACCCTGATACAGTGCTGTCAGATGACATCAGTAAAAATCCGTATACGCCATTTTTTCTAAAACTTGAAAACAAATTCCTACGGACCTTCACTTATTCATCAATAACGATCAGGAGAAAGGTATCTCTTAATGCAGCAACAGAGGTACCTTTCCCTTAATTGACGTTGCGCATAAGAAAATTCGTATCTTACACAAAATCCGCAGAAAAATCCGTATTTTTTTCTATATTTGGCAGCACTGTGATACAAATCTACTTGTCTACCCTACATAGACGGTCGAGCAATTAGGATATTCACTCATTCATCAATAACGACCAGGAGAAAGGTATCTCTTAGTGCAGTGACAGAGGTACTTTTCCCTTGATCAACAGGAAAGAAAATCCGTAGATTTGGCAGCACTGCGTGATACAAAGCTACCGGCTTGTCTCCCCTATACAGACGGTCGGGCAATTAGGCTATTGAAACTCGTGAACTCGACTTCTCTCAAGGATAGAGGTAGGATCCCAGGGTTTGTAAGATGTCAGCCGAATTCGGATAAATTTCATGATAAGTGGGGGGGGGGAGGGGCAGTGCATCAGCCAATTAATAACTGGCATATTCAAGAAAGGGAGGAGGCCTATGGAATCTATGATATTTTTCTAGATGTATCTCTCCCTCCATTTTTGCCAGTTTCAGTATCTTACTTACAAATTTTCCAAAGGTATCGGTGTCCCTATCGCTTCTCCCCTTGGTTTGTTAGTTTCCGACGTGTTTCTCAAACAGTTCGAGGGCCAGTTTTACCAGCACCAGTGCACTGCTAAGACCGCCCGATTTCCACGCGTTAGAGTTACATTACCCTGAGGTTAGCAACCAACTTCAGTTTAGTAGAACTGGCCCCGAGAAGGAGATATTCCAGTCTGGATTTCACTTCCTCAACCATGTTGTCTACTGGGATCATTATTGGGACGATGTCTTTCGTCTTTAGAGTGGCTCCTATTGTGATCTTCATAAGATCCTCAATAGTCGTTATCCTACCTTGAAGTTCACCACTGAGGAGGGTGGCACCTCTATCAACTTCCTCCTTCTTTTGATTTCCATTAAAGCATTTCGACGGGCATTTCCATCTATAGATCCTCATTTTGCCCCTTTCCTCACAAGCTTTCCGCCTTCAATAGTTTTATCCGTCGGCTTGTTTCTCTTCTCCTCTCTCCACAGAGTTTTTCTGAGGAGCTGTGTGTTATCAAACACCTCGCCCGTTCTAATGGTATCGAGATCGACGTCGACGGTATGGTTTAAAGGAAACTTGTTTCTAAAGCCTTGGACTTCACTACCACTCTTCCCGGGGGGATTATTGGGTTGATGAGAGATGAGTTCGCTTGCCTTACTTGGCTGAGTTATCATCTGACTTCCACCGCCTCCTCAAACCTTTGGGTTTTCGTCCGGCGTTCGTCCGGCATTTTGTAATCCCTGTACCATTCGTTCTCTGGATCCTATCCCTATCCTTGAGAGAAGTGAAGTTTACACTTTGACTATAAATTATGTGGACTGCGCTAGCGTGTATAAAACGACCGAAAAAAGCGTCCACAGAAGTGGTAAGGTGTATGAGGCGTAGGTGGCGAAAGACGCGTATTTAAAATACACACGTCGCACCTTTCCCCTTCGCGCAAACCGTGTTTTTTGCCAACTGTACCTCATTCTCGACGCCGTGAGCGTAACATTAGATGTTGAGCCGTATTCTTTGCCGTTTAGCGCAGTACCATTGACTATACACGTACCAGACAAATACTCGCATTGTTAAAAAAGTTGTCACTTTGAAGGATACTGACACCAGAGTGTGCTGCGTGTTAACCAGCAGAGTGGAAGAGACGGAACATCTTTCCCTCTCTCTTACACCAACGTATTAACACGCAGCACACTCTGGTGTCAGTATCCTTCAAAGTGACAACTTTTTTAACAATGCGAGTATTCGTCTGGTACGTGTATAGTCAATGGCAGTACACATAATATACAGTACAGTCAAAGAGTTTACAAGCTCAATTGTCCTGACTGCCTGGCCGTCTATATTATAGGGGAGACAAGCCGGTAGCTGTGTATCAGCAGTGCTGCCAAATCCACGGATTTTCGTACTTCGAAAAAATACGGATTTTTCTGCGAATTTTGCGTAAAATACGAATTTCTTATGCTCAATGTCAATCAAGGGAAAAGTACCTCTGTCACTGCATTAAAAGATACCTTTCTCCTGATCGTTTTTCATAAATGATTGAAAGTCCGTAGAAATTTGTTTTAGGTTTTAGAAAAAATGGTGGATACGGATTTTGGCTGATGTCATCTGACAGCACCGTATCAGAGTTCAGGAACACCTTGATGAAGCCCTTTCTACCCTCCCCCGAAATTGTTCGGCCTTTGCTGAGCATCTTTTGGAATCCGAATATAGTTTCAAGCTAGACTAGGCTGTTGTGCTTCACTCTGAGGATTCGTTTCGTCGTCGGTTGGCTCTTCAGCACATCGAGGTCTCATGCATAATAGTCGGGTTTCAGTTTGGAATCGGTTTGTACCCGACAATGATCTCATTGGAAAATTATATTCCCCACCCAGCATCTTGATTTCCTGTCACCGCCTGACTGATTTTTCATGGTTACTTTAGTTTCCCTCCTTTGCTCAGTTTAATTTTTCGTTTAGTATGACAATGACTTCTCAGTCGAAAACGCTTGTGCTTTAATTTTCAATTTTCGAAAATTATCTATTTTCCTATTTTCTTTATTCAAAATTTTTTCATCTTTATTTCATTTTGTGCGGTTGGTGATCTATGAGAAAATATATAGTGTTCCAAATTGACTACCGGGAGGCGAAAGTTTGACCCGACCCACTTGGGACACACTGGTACTAAAAACTCCGAAATGAAATAATTCTTCTTTTTTCTCTAGTGAAAGTAGTAAAGGAACCTTATTCTCATGTCAGACAATATGTGAAGCGGTGTCTTGATAAAACAATGACATCATGCTTCCCAATCTCTCCCGAACATAATTTCCCTTTTCTCCCGAATCAACTGTAACCCTGCTCGCCATTGAAGTCGTTCTAAATTGTTATCAATAAGAATTCAGTCTCAGAGAGAAAGGTTCGCAAGAGTTTGCGTCACCATTTGATAAGTTTAGCAACTCCAGAGCGCCTTGAACTTTGAAGACAGACTCACAATATTTCAGCAATCCCTAAAGCAAACTATTTTTGAAGCCTACTTTTTCCAGAATGAAGGGGGAAAGGGGAATAGTGGTAACTGTCTCAATTTTACTCATCTATTGCAAAGTGTGATTGATTGCAACCATAGTATGAGTGCGTTAAAAATTTTTTATCCTTGATAACTGCTATCAATAATCAACATGATTAAATCTTAGAATTTTAGAAGGATAAGATCAGATCATCATCCTCGAATAATAAATATTGCAATAAAAATATAAAGCCAAAGAAAAGAAAAACGAAAAATCATCATACTACATTCATTCAAATTCAAGCAAAAATCTAAGAAAGAAAGAAGAAAAATCGACTCTCTACAAAAACATTTTAAAATAACATTTCTACCATTTACTTAGAAGAATTTAACAATACAATCCTTGAAGTCCAAATAATTTTAAATCCAGTGAGATCTGGTGACTGAATAAAGATATTTCATCAGTCAAGATCCTATTAGATGTAGGCCTACTTATGGATCTAATCGATTCTGTTTGGAATCAAGTTTAGACTAGAGGGTTCAAGATGAGAGGTAACTATAATTTTACATAGAACACAATCATTCTAAATTTCCCACTTTCCTTATCCTTATCAGATAACACTAGCGACCCTATTACTTTGCCCAATTTGAATACACATCAAGCACCAAAATTTGACATAGTACAAAGATATATACTAGAAAACTTGGGTTCCAGAAGATGTAGGCCTATTTTGTAAGTTTCATGCCATAAAATGATTCAATATGACGACACATCTGTTAGCGAGAGTATGACACTATAATGCGGCAGGTATAACTTGATAGATCGCCCTCTTGCAAATGATAAAATCAATCAGTGTTGCTAGGTCATGTAACAAATTTTTACGGACTTTGAAATAACAATTAGGAGAAAGGTATCTCTAATACAGGAAACTTGAGTACTTTTCCCTTGATCAAATAAATGTTACAGAGGACTGCAGTATCAGCCTATAACGACCAGGTGAAAAGGATCTCTTATACAGATTTAGGTCCTCAAAAACTGAGTTTTTCTTCTTATATAGATTTTACGGATTTCTTACAATCACAGGAAGGCACCTTAAACACTAGTACAAGAGATACTTTTCTCCTGCTCGCTATAGATGTACAATATAGATTTCTTACAGTCAAGGGAAAGGGCTGAAATGTACCTTAAACACTAGTACAATAGATACTTTTCTCCTGCTCGCTATAGGCTGATACTGCACTTTTCCTTAATATTGAGCTGATCAAGGGAAAAGTACCTCAGCTGCATTTATGAGAGGAACCTTTCTCCTGATTGTTATTAATGGTTCAATCAAAATCCTTCTGTTCTTAGGACTTACAAAAAATGGCGGATACGGATTTTTAATGCTACTGAAATCAATAGCTAATGGCTGCTTCACAGGTACATAGATGGAAGAAGATTCTGGGGGGGGGGGTTAAGCGGCGCTCAAAGTGAACGATTTTTTTTTTTTAAGAACTTACTTTTTTTTTGCTCTGGGGGGGTTGACACTGGACCCCTTCCCCCTGTATCTACGTGCCTGCTGCTTCACACCAGTAGACACACTCTGCAGAATGAACAAGATGACGCATGTCCATGGTCACCTTGAAAGCAGGCCGTAACACGCACAGAACCTAACCATACTGTTATGCAAAAAAAGAATGACAAACGTGCAGAACAGTAATTTGGAGAAAAATATCTCTCTTTTGGGAGAAGAACGCCAGTTTCTCCAAATCGCTATTCTGCACGTTTGTCATTCTTTTTTTGCAAGGCAGCATACAAGATGACGGTGAATGAATTTCAATAACGTCACAATATCTTCATAAGAGAACTCCATTGATGTCCATGTGGCCATTGAATATATATCCACGTACCAGACAAATACTCGCATTATTAAAAAAGTTGTCACTTTGCTGGATACTGACACCAGAGTGTGCTGCGTGTTAACCAGCAGAGTGAAAGAGACAAAACATCTTTCCCTCTCTCTAGACCGTTTTTTTGTGACGTCACAAGCTCCACATCTGTTTACTCCAACGTACCCTATAGCTCGTCAAAATTGTCAATCTTACCCTAAATTACCAACTTGGTTTGTAAACAAACAAATGCTCCATAAGAAATACATAGGAACGTTTCGATTTTACGTTCAGATATGAAAACCAGAAATAAATGAAGAACCGCAGATATATTTTCAAATACTTGAGAACTTCCTGCATCTGAATATAAACACGTAATTGCTAATTTATTCCTAATTTTTCAATTTGAACGTATGATTGAAACGTTCCAGTGTATTTCTTATGAGAATTGATATCGTGATAGAACCAAGAACGATACAATCGATCTTATTCAAGGGTTTTTGAAGTGTGTTCGCAAGTGTTCGCGCATTGTTGGTAGGGAGTTGGCAATGAGTGACGTCACAAAAAAACGGTCTCTTACACCAACGTCTTAACATGTAGCACACTCTGGTGTCAGTATCCAGCAAAGTGACAACTTTATTAACAATGCGAGTATTTGTCTGGTACTTGTGTAGTCAATGATGTGGCTTAGAAGTGAGCAAACATCCTTACAATTATAATCTTGGGACACACGCGTGTAAAGAGCCAGAATTCAATCATGCGGGATTCAAAATGAACAAACCTCATTTTTCTTATAACCTTGCAGGTAGCCAGTGAACTACTCTTGAGCGTTATCTTGTGTTCACTTATCCAGGCAGCGCTAGTATCGCATGTTTGAGTTACCATTTGGTGGGACTTTACTGATAACACATTTGAAAGAAAGAGAAAGCAACTGGAATATCAAATACCGCCATTTTGGCTTTTAGAAATTAGAAAATGTGCAACAATTCAGTGAATCAAGATCAGTTGGGCGGCACCTGTTGTGCAATGGGTGTGACACCAAATTTTTTTGGTATTTCCTAGTTGCTTCCATCATCTACTTTGAGAATGAATGGTAAAGGAAAGGCAAAAATAGTAGTGCTCTGGCAGGCATAACAGTGCGCGCTGTTTCAATCATAGTAGAAGATTTAACACCCAACGCAAATAACACTGCTTCACCCCCCCCCCCAAAAAAAACAGCTGTTACGCCTGCCAAGGAACCTTCAAAAATGACGATTTCTGCCTCTCCATTACAATTCATACTCAAAGATCACCTAGTAACACTAAAATACATTACTTGACAGGCCGTTCGGAAAAATGACGATCAGGAGGAAGGTATCTATTCTACAAGTGATACAGGTACTTTTCTCCGGATCAACGGTTTTTTTGGATAGTACCTTGAGAAAAGTATCAGGACTATCGATAGCATGAAACTATCCACTAATGCCCATCACTAGTTTATTGACTACACATGTACCAGACAAATACTTGCATTGTTGAAAAAGTAGGTTATTTGTATACTATCCCCAGGTCGCGCTACATGGTAAGACGTAGGTGTAACAGAGTGGAAACAATGTTTTCTCTCTTTCACTCTGCTGGTTAAGACTTAGCGCACCCTTGTGGTAGTATCCAACAAACCGGTACATATGTGCAATCAATGCGCACTATAGTTTGTTCCAACTAAGTCTGCCGGTAATTCAAAGGGCGACCACAACGTGTGAGTTCTGGTGCGTCAATTTCACAGTCAATAAAAGACAGGCAGCGTTGTGCTGCTTGACGTTCTCAGTGCGAATTTCACACTTCCCTTCATGCCACTGATATCGCATTTCCTTCAATTTACCAGCAGACTTAGTTGGAACAGACTATGGTTCAGTTTTTCTAGCACGCGATACTAGCGCTTACCGGCTTGAATTCGAACATACAATTTTTCACATTTTTTTGGCAGTCAACTACATGAACAAGTATTTTTTATAAGGTATTAAGTACTGAACTCGACAGACAAGCTAAAAACGTATTTGTATTCCGGGGGAGAATCGCTATCTATTGCTATGAGGGTTGATCCATAACCAAAAGGTTCATCTTTGCTAGTTGAAGTCTCTAGTTTGAAGCACGGGTTGGACTCGACTTGAGCAATTTATGAGTTTCTGTTCGTGCGAATGAACAGAATTGTTCAGAAAATACATACACAAAACAGAATGATGGAAATTGTAACTCGCATAAGTTGGTCGAAAAAGCCGTAATCTACTCGGCATAATTGTTCGTTCAACGTGTGAGAGAATTTTGAAAAAATTTACGCTATACTGGTACCTAAGTACTTTAGTTTTTTACCAACTCGTTGAAGCAATATCGGCTTACATAATACGAGTACGTACGTTTTCTCGGTGCGAGAAAAAAAAAAATTAATTAAATCTAGTGAAGCATTGAATTATTAAAGGCACGCATTACGTGAATGTTACGGCATATACCTATACTAGAAATAATATAGCCTACGGTAAAAAGTGTACATTGTCATGAAGACGCGCATAAAACCAACACCGCTTAAAGCCCGAAAAAAAAAGTGCCAGGAATGCCAGCGATGACTGTTATCCAAACAGCACTTGGAATGAATACACTTTGCCATCGAGTACGACTCACAGAAAAAGGGAAAACAGTTCGCCATGAAATGAAAATGAAATCACAAAAGTTTGAACTCAGTTTAGTGGAGACAATATCAGGATACCTCCTAAGTCACACACACACGAGCATATATACGAGAACTTGATTTTTCGAGACAGTTTTCAATTTCGATTTTCGACTGATCCTATTGTGAAGTATTTAATGAACAAGTCACAGATCGTGATAAGAGAAGGAGACAAGAGAGGATAACTAGTTCTTGCTTCCTTCAGTTGTGTACTACCTACTTTTAGTAAAATTTTGACAACATTGCTGTTCCTGTACTAGTCTGTTTACTAGAGAGGATTTGTGAGGTCAAAATTTGGTTACTGACTACGTCATAGGGCAAGAAAGGTCTCGTGACTTAGAGAACAGACTAAATCTGTCTAGACTCCAAACACGAGTAGCATGGCTATCAAACTTGTGGAGAGCAAGGGCAGCATAGTTTCACGCGCGTAAACCTGACCGCCATATTGGGTCTAATACACGTTGTATCATGCCATGTTGCGGCGTCGTTTGAACCTTCCACTTGCCACTCTTAGGTCCAAAATGACGGTCCGGTTTACCCGTGTCAAACTATACTATTCTACTAGAGCCAAACAGAAGGACTAGATACTTCCTCAAGATGATTTCAACTTGGCCAATATCTAAACGCCAGTTGATCGCTTCTCTTCAGACCGCCAAGTACTTTTACCAGAATATCTGTTCTGTGCTTTTGAAACTAAACAGGCAGATAATGACGGGCGTTTCAGACCTTGATCTTGCCCGGATCTTGAAATAAAGTCATTGGAAGTCTGCGGAGTAATCATATTTACTCTTCTCAAAGGTATGAACTGCCATCTTGTATGGATTCAAGGCTCTAGCTGATGGCTGCATTAGCATTGGGAATCATCAATGTACAGTGACGTCTTTAAAATACAGATAATCACGCAAATACAGCCATCATCTATCCATTCAATCCCGTGCAAGATGGCGGTGGTCCATTTTATCCGCTAGGTTGCGCAGCAAGTAGCAATTGACAGAAAGTGAACAAGACGGTGATAATGCTGGTAAGTAGAAAGTTAAAAACTAAAACCTCCATACCTCTATAATCAAATTTTGATTATAAGCCCTGTTCAAACATTTTTTCAATGTATATAGTAACCCGCCATGTTTTATAAATTCAAGTCTCCAGCTGATAGCTGCACAAATTCCAAATGTTTTAGATTTGCAATACCCTCAATTGCTATTGTCGTCGCGCCCCCAAACGATTGTTAGACATTGCAAATAATAATTGAAAACTGTCCCAAAAATAGTGTACTTGTATCTCTGGTGCGTTGTGATAATATACCTATTCAAAACTAATAATGGTGTTGGCTTTGGATGCAATCTTTTCATTCCTCTGTTTCATGCTTTCTAGGTAGATTATTTGTATATTCCTCTTCTCAGGATATGTACACGTACCTGCGACAAAATTTTATCTAGTATTTCTTTCGAGGTTTCATATCTAGAATAAACAGACGCACTTGTAGATGAGTATCAGGTGTATCGAGTGGGTATCTATCGTGCAGTCTTAGACGTAGGTACATTTACAATTTTTTGCTTAAGCTTTTTAATAATGTTTTGTTTTTCTATTACATGCAAACGTTCAATGGTAGCCATTGGTAAATGCCGTTGGAATTAATGGGCCCTATAACAAAATAGCCGGTATGCATATATTAAGAAACAGAACAACACAACAAATTATACGTGTTCAAAAAATGGAAAATTTCACATTAAATTGGCCTACACAATCAGTCCTTGTTATTTGTTGGAATGAAATTTGTCGTCAGATCGTTAGAAAAATATTATCACTCAGATTTCATAATAATATTCTAGAATTTCACTCTTTCTCATTCGCATCACACATAGATAGCAGAGATGTATGTTGATCAACTCAAGTTGAAGGACCAACGCTTTGTAGAATATATTAAACTAGATTATAAAACAAGTTTTTGCGCTTGCAAATATTTTCAGAGTCTTTTGTTTTCTTTGGACACAAAAGGCAAGACTTCATACATGGATATTCCCAAATATAAACTTTTATAGTCTATAGATGGAATTTGGAGCGTGAAAACGACAACAACAATGAGAAACAAAATTCATGAAATGTCTTGGAATTGGTGATTGATGACATGATGAGGAAAGGGTGACAAATGACCTCTTATAATTGGTTAATGATAGGGTGATAAATTGCACCTGCACACTGGCACTGCCTATAATTTGCACACTCCAAATTGCATACATTTTGCATGTAAGTGTCATAGACACATTATTGAGTAGTTCTTCGCTTCATGAGCTTCATCGTTCTCTAGTTTGTTTTTTTGGAATATCTTCACAATATAAGCACAAGAACTGAGCAACCTTCCGCGCAAGCCCAACACATAGTATGAGACTAACTGGAGTACACCCAAAGCACAGATTGGGTAAGCTACGTTTGCCCCGGATACCCGCAGCCATCTCAGAAAAATTGTCAAATCCCTGAACCAGATCAGAGTCTCTTCTCAGAAATCTATATTTTACCGAGTCTCTTTTCATACATCCTCAAAAGTCAGAATCCCAACAAAAAAGTTGTTGTTATGATGTAAAGTTTTCATCTCTGGCATCTCACTGTCCGCTGTCCACGCTAGGATTGACTCACACTCATCTATTCAAATACTAGGGAACAATTTCCCCTTCTTTACTATTTGTTGGTAACGGAAGTGGGATTTAGAACGCGATTCCCACCATTGAGCTGTATAGAGAGGGGAGAAGAGCCTGTATTGTGACCGGAAGAGGACTTGAAAAAATTTCAATCATCGACATGACAGTAGGAATACCGAGGAGAATTATTTTCAAGGTCTGGGAAACCAAATTTAAAATTCAATTCTTGATATTGGAATTAAATTTGTCCCAACAAAATTCCTGAATTTTTTGTTGAATGTCCCCTTGCACCATACATTATGGCTTGATAGTTCAAGGTTTTTTCAAATACAACTGCTTTATGAGAAGGAGTCAGGATTATCAGAAAATTCAAACGTTCTTTCACGGACTTATGAGAGGGGAGCAGTGCTGCCAGATCTACAAATTTTTATTCTTTCAGACAAAATACGGATTTTTCAAGGATTTTGCTGAATCAAGAGAAAAGCACTTTAGTCACTTATATGAGAGACACTTTTCTCTTGATCGTTATAAGCTGATACCGCAGTCCTCTGTAACATAGAGTCGTTAAAGGGAAAAGTACTTCAGTCATCTGTACAAGAGATACGTTTCTCCCTCGCTTTTAAATCAGTAAAGGTCTCAGAAAGAATTGCGGAAACGGATTTTTGAAAATATTATCTGGCAGCAGTAGGGGAGGCAGGAACCTCTATTATGGAATATTTCAGAAAGGCCTCCAGTCTTATGGTGTTTGAAGCGTTCCATATCCGTCTCATTGAAGGGGTGACGTTTGAAGCATGGCATAATTGGCTCTGTGGAGGGGCTAAGCCAATTGGTGTACAGAGCATCGCATATCTAGTTACATGCAGGAGCTACTTTGATCAGGCTATACCGGGTGGGGCAAAAAGATGTTCAGTTAAATAGGAAATCTCACTAAATCTGTTCTAGCGAAAAAACACAAAATGTTAGATGTATGATCCTTTCTTTTCTCTTCTTTTTCCTTTTTCCGTTCTTTTTTTCTTTTGCGTTGGGGGGAGAAATTTCCCTCATCCCCCCCCCCCCGTGGATCCGCGCCTGGGGTATACACCGACCACCAAGCTATTTATGTGATTGCTCTCTGTTATCAGGAGGCTCCCCCGAGTTTAAAAAATAGTTCCCTTTTCCCCTCCCTTTTTCTCTTTGGTAGCACTGATTTCCCATTTAATACTACAGGAAATACTTTACACAAACTCTTGACTATCATTGTGGAAAAAAAGACTTCGTTGCCTCACCAATCAACCTTGAAAATTTCAAGACAATCCATTCACACATTGTTGAGAAATCACGTGTTCTAACTTCAAATCAAGGGTTTTGGATAGGCGGGCTCTTTTAATAATAACAGTATTATGATGGGGAAAGGGAAATACCATAGAAACTTACAGTATTATAATAAGCTAATGCCTAACATGGTATACTGGACTTGAACTAGGCTAGAACCTCTCCTTGTGTTGTACTGCCTTTATACTAGTGCATATGATAGGAGGAGGACTTGGAACGTTTTCAACCTCTGGGTTTGCCGGCCGGCTGACGGCAAACGGCGAATTGTCAGGAAAGACTCTTCAAGAAAAATTTACAGGCTCTTGCTCAGGTATCAAAAGTTGCGGGAGACCCGCGGCCGATGATGGAAAGCAGAGTGTATAGAAGAGTTCGGAATTTTTTCAAGTCCCTGTACTAGCCCATCGAGGGATATAGAAGAGCCCGGAATTCTCCAAGTCCCTTTAGTAGCGGGTATAAGATGGGTATAGAAGAGCTCGAAATTTTTTCAAGTCCCTATACTAGTCTGCAGAAGAGCTCGAAATCACTATACTAGCTGATAGAGGGTACAGAAGAGCTCAAAATTTCTCCTAGTCCCTATTCTAGCCCATTGAAGGTCACGAATTTTTCCAAGTCCCAGCATCACATCCGCCAGCGTTACGCGTGCGCGGACAGAATTCCTCTGAGGGCCCCCAGTAACTAAACGGATAGCATGTCTCTTGCCAAAAATCCACCGTTTCTTTAACGGAGAGACACAAGGTGAGGCAGGTAACCTGTTTTATGGGGTGTTTTGGAAGGGCTTCTTATTGAGCCTCAGGGTGTTTGAAACGTTGCATATCTGGCTCATTGAAGAAACAGTGTTTGAAGTATTGCATATCTGGTTCATTGAAGGGACCAAATCAATTGGTGTATGAAGCATTGCATATCTAATTACTTGAAGAAGCTATATTAATCAAGCTCCTTGTAGTCTAGCTTTATGGGACTTGTAAAATTTTTGATCTTCAAACTATACAGGGTGGGACAGAAAGATGTTTTTGCACTGAATCTGTCGTAGCGCGAAAATGCAAAACGTTAGACGTACAGTTTAAATGTACAAAGTTTGTATCTCAAGTTCATCTTTAATTTGAGCCATATCCGAAGTTTCTACGACTTTTCTGAGCCAAGTTATGGACCAAAATATGCCAAAAATTGATTAATTTGCCCAAAATGAGACATTGAAAAATCCCCCATTCTCAAGCTTTGTAGGGTTATCTATTCGTTGTTTTCGGAATCAGCGTTCAATTACACTTTGAAATCAGATAAAATATGGAAGTTTGATTATTGAAAATTTTGGCAAATTGATAAATTTTTGGCACATTTTAGTCCATTACTTGGCTCAGAAAAGTTGTAGAAAGCTGGGTAGGAGCGCAAATTGTAGATAAAAATGAGATACGAAATTTGAACATTCAAACTATAGGTCTGACGTTTCGCATTTTTGCGCTACAGCAGATTCAACGTTAGCTCCCATTTAACTGGTGACACCTTTCTGCTCCACCTTATACACAGTATATGATAGGAGAGGTCTGAGAATAGAAAATTTTCAATTTTTTGTGGTTCGCCGGGCGGCCGAACGGCGGAAGTTTTTTCCGGAAAGACCCTCCGATAAAACAGGTTCCCTGTCGACAGGAATTTACATGCCTGTATTCTGTATGCACTTCAGTAGTGTCTCAACACAAAACCTGAATACACCCACATTCTTGTATTTATTGATCCAAAGCCTCATTTCTCTGATTGTTGGTACTGTACATCTGTCAAACAATATTTTCCATGCTGGATATGTGCACCATCCCAAGAGAGGTGTTCTTTATGTGCACCACCCTCTCCGTGTCTTAAATAGAGAAAAATATAAAACTAGCATCAGAAGATCAGCTACTTTAATAAATTAAATCTCTTCTTACTTGGAATATTGTATTTGATGTGTCAGTCCACAGCAAAACCACTCACAATGTAATCATTCTAAAGGAGACCAGTTTTTCATTCAAAGGAGGATAGTTGAAAATGATAAGGTTTCATTGCTGTTGAGGAACCGCCATACTAGCGTCCTCAAGAAATACCACACTCATCTTTCCCCACAGCAACATTGCTCACGCTGATTAGTCCAGAAGCCAAACAATACTTTTCGCACTCTATAGCGTGGTATGCTTCTCATTTCTGTTACAGCAGACGGACTGACGCTGAAAGTGCGACAATTGCAAAGAATCTGGCTGCTTCTAAAGCCTCAGATTTTCATTTGTGATATTAGAAACAATTCACTAAGATATTCATCCGCTAGTCTACTGCGACACTTGATGAAACAAAATCGAGGTAGGACCAATGGCAACCTTTTTCTCACAGAGTACAATAAACTTCCCTTATTGAAGTTCCCTTGGATTCCGTATTCAGAGATGAGGTCCTTTATGATTTGACTTTTGGCTCAAACAGTCTTGATTGAGAGTTGATCAAGTACAACGTAAGATAATTTTTCAACTTGAAAGCACTCTTGAATTCTGGAATCAATTATGATGTCTGTCGTAAACAATGACTCTCACCAACTTTTATTTAATTTTACTTCAATTTCTGTTATATCGACATTCAAGATTGATAAAATATTGTAATAGAATTGATATTCAGCATCTCAATTCCGTTCTTTCTATGAAGGTTTGAATATACTTCGGATAGCACGGATCATTTCTACGTCCGCTTCTTTTCATACATCATTTCATTTCTTTTTCTCGAATTTATTACTCTGCGATACAATCTTCAAACCTGCGCACGATTGAACAGTATAGCAAAAATATACAAATTCGATTTGAATTAGGGAGAAAAAACGAGCGAATACAAAAATTTCGATTCCGAAAAGAGAAGACATTAATCGAGTGAATAGGATGGAGTAAAAAAAAAGCCTTTCATGGGCTCGGGCTGCTGTCCAAAATGAAAATCCGTAAGTCTGTAACAACATACACGATAACAACGCGAAGATAACTTTTCCACCCTTATTGTTGCCAATAATACGTCCGTTTTTTGATACACTTCGAATATTTTAGACTTCCCTCGTCGTCGCGAACTTCCGCGCAACGAATCACGAAAGATACGTTTTTTGAACGAATTTTCAATTAATCCGTAATTGAATTTAAACGACGAGCAAAATATTTCGGGAATTTTTGGCACCGAGAGGACAGAAATTCAATACAGTATATCGACTAATAAAGTTGTTACGCGTGAGCCAGATGAGGGCGAGGATTCGCGGGACACCAAAATGAAACTGTGGGACGTGGACAAAATAGCCAACTCTCGTAGTGTTGAAAGTATAAAATTTGAAAAGTATCGAACGTGTCATCAAAGGACGGTAGCCGTCAACAGGATTCCAGAGGACATGACCACCTTTTTAATATTGCGGTTGATACGGATCAAGAAATTCAGTATCTAAGGCGGGAGACAAAACAGCGCCCGCACCATGAAAATCGCCATCAGACTGCAGAGGTTCAGGTCAAATAGGTTTCTTTTTCTGATCAAGACTACACTTTCTGTCTGTGAATAGCAAAGTCACCAAATAGACAGGGTGCTACGAGCACTCAGAGGAAGATGAGGTTGATTGTACACCGATAAGGGATCGATAGCGTCGATCAAAAATTTGGGCATGTAGGTAGAATCATAATCGACTTAAAATGAACAGTAAAGTTCTCGGGACACCTCACTCCCACCAGAGTCTCATTAGACCCATAAAACAGCGTGGTGAATTCATAATCATCGTTGTTTCTATAATTGTCCGTTAAGAATGATACGCGGATAAAACATTTTTGATGATTTTGAAGACTTGAAACAGGAACAAATGATATAATGAGCCAGGACATTCCTACCAGCACGGAGCGAACAAGCTCGAAACAATATTATGCTGGTACATCAGGCAGATCACACATGCTGGCAAGCGTTTCTACTGAACACGGCTTTAAGGAAACACAATCTCAATAGATAATGAAAAAATGCAATAAAAAATTACTACTAGCGAAATTTTTCTAAAGTACTTCAATCGGCATGCACTTCTAATCTACAATATCCAGTTACGTTTCGTCATTTCTCGTTATTCTCTTTGTCGCTCTTTAAAGCACTCTCACACTTCCGTTTAGGCCTACATTTTAATCATTTCTTATACATTGACAACGTCATAGTCAACACATACTGGATTGTAGCTGATTGGCGCTCGCGACACTCCTATCGGAGGGAATCCGGACGGTTGCGGCGACGCTGCTTGCACGTAATTGGCTACGTTGTCCGCGCTAGTCGAATTATAAATATCGGTTAGCGGACCCGGCGACGAATTTGTGGCCGGATAGCTCGCCCGGTTCGTAGCCTGATGAGGGGACGTCGGCGGAGCGAAACCTTGTGCTGCTACAGCTTGATAATTGCTCATAACTGCGAAGTATTATATTTTCATAAATTAATATTACCTCGTATTAAAAACATCTGCACACAAATTTTCAAAAGACCAACATTTAAAGATAGACATTCTAATTACCAAAACGTTTATAGCGAAAACGTGTAAGCTAAGAGCTTTTGAAATAGTCAATTTAAGACACTTGGAGATGTCCTTGCCACGCCAATTCATATAAATGTTGGAGTGTGGATAGTGTAAGGAGCTCTCGTACCACTTCACTGTTCATCATGAACATTTGTCATGAGAATACTTCCTAGGTTCATAATCATTCAGCTGATACAAAATGTAGACATTTTTACTGAACTGTAGAGTTGTAAATTTAGTCACAGCGTAAAACTCATCAGCCATTAAATAGCTCATACTAATAAAAGTTCAAGGGACACTGGTGAACTGATCGAAATTTACGAGGTAGTATCGGGCGTCAGTGATGATTTCATAAATGTTGAATTGTTCTTATCATCAATTCTTGATAGACTTGTAGCCAAACTAATTTCTCAAGAATCAGGAAAAGGATGGTCAATGTGCTGCTACCCATAGACGCACCTATCAGAATTGATACATTTTCTCTAGGACGTCAAACAACAAACATTATGAGGAGAGGTACGTTATCAGCGGAATGTCCAGTCTTCTCCCGGGCACCGTAACGGAACGACGCGAGCATGAACGGGTTCAACTATGTTGTTACATTGGCGTATAGGTCCGTTACAGTGCCCGGGAGAAGACTGGACGTGAAATTCTCATCCAGTCCAAAGCACACCACTCTGAAAAATATTGTTTTGTTGTTTTTGATGTCATAATGAAATTTCATTTGAATGGCACAATAACCATTCTTATCCTGCTATAATCTTTGTTCTCAGGATAGCTTTGAAGGAATGCCAACCTATGACGTCATTGGGGTAGTTTCTGTCTAGGTCAAGATCGAGGTGGATTATAGGTAATGGAGTCCAATAGCGGCTATGCCCCCCTTCTGCACTAGCTTAGTATGCTTGATTTAACAAGTTGAGATCAGACTAAATGATAAATTTGAGAAATTAAAAATGCGTAACGGTTCAACAAAGACAAAATTGAAACTTTGAGTAAGAATGGAAATTAACAACTCACTTCTTTTGCTGCAGGGGTTGATTTCAAGGGCTGCATTGATGATTGAGATAAGAAGAAGATCTGTTTTGTATAAACTTGAACTTTTTTAGCGGGGAACCCGCTATCCATTTTGTCAGGGGGATTACATCCTCAGAAAACATCCGCATTCGGAAGTTTCTATGAACTGCGTGACTTGACGTAACATGACGTGAAAACGTGACGTAATTTAACATGACATGTTGTGACATGACGTGCCGTGACGACGTGACGTGACGTTTCATGTCATCATCAATGACCTTGACCTACTTGAGGGACTTGGAAAAATTTCAACTTCCAGCCCTCAATTTATCAGGCCCAGTATAGGCATTTTCGCGCCACCGTGATTGCAAGCGCGATCAACTTATTACATCACTAGTTATTGCAAACCTTCAATGGCCTTTGAATTTTTTAATATTCTTTCTTGTTCTCTTTTCCTTCTTAATCGAGTCCTTTTCCAAACTTTTTCCAAAGTTCCAAAATCACTGAGGCCCCTTAGGGACTACAGATGGGAGATGTATTTTAAAAAAATCTCAATAAAAACCAACTTCTTTGTCTTAAAGTCCTTAGTTGGAAAATGCCTAAAGTGTTGATGGTACAGTGACTGCTCCTGGGGAGGAAATTTTTCAAAAAGACTGAGCCCTAAGACGCAACCTCCCTGCTAGAGTTCCATAAGGGAGCTTAATTATACTGATACTTGGCCAGCCTGGGACGTCATCAGAGTAGTCTCCCATTTTGATAAAAATCAGTCTTGAACAAGAGGGTGTGACGCAATATCGGGTCCAGACCTTCGAGCTTACACGAAGAAGGAAAAGGTATGAATCAAGTCACTCTCCTAGCTACTGCCCAATCTCATAATTACCCAGCATATATTACGTCAGTGTCACCAAGGTAGTCCCTAGGTAGGTCAAGGTCAATCCGGATTAAGGAAGTGACATGACGTTAGGAGCTACGCCACTCTTCCTCTTTTGCAATATCCACGTGTGCTTCGACTGAGGAGTTAGGCTATCGGAACCAGACTTAGGCCAAAAGATGCGAGGACGTAGATTCAGAAATTAGACAAAACCAAAAAAGTAAACCGCTTAATAGGGCTTAGGATTCAAAATTCTTCCACGTTCCCTCAAAAAATTTCTCGAAGTGTAAATTGTGTCTTCGTCATTTTTCCAAATTCTTTTCTCTAGTTAAACTTTGTCCTTAACTGGTTCAGCAAAGACAGTAAACAACTATTTTGAACGACTTCTCCTTTCACCTTCATAAAAAAGAATGTCTTTTGACCTCAGGAGCCTTACAACTACACTTAAGGTTATATGGGCTTGTATTATACAAATAGGTGGATCGGAGTTAAGCTCTTGGCCTAATGAAGGAATTTGTGATGCATTGTACGTTCGGAGTCAATCACTCCTCAAAAACAAAGATCTCCCGTATTTTTCTTGTTGTTCAAATAAAATTAGAAACCAATGATTACATTTGTTATATAGTCCACAGACTGGTATTGATTTTTCTGAATTCTGTTCATCAAAATTTCAACAAATCACAGTTATTCAAAACTTTTTAGTTCAGGTACTTTTTGCCAACTCTCATTACCTTTTTTGAGCATAATCTTTAATTTCTACAAAATACGTCTTGTCTTTCCCTATCGTGATTTCTTTTTTTCATGGATGTTACAAACATTATGATGGAGTACTGAAGAAGCGCATCCACACCATAAAACTTAAGAATATAAACGCTGAAAATCCAGAAAGCGGCGAAAAGATAATAAATATGCCCAAGTTTGATTGATCCATCATAGATGTGTATAGACGATGGTAAACTACAACTTATAGGAATCACTCAAATGTCTCACGTAATTAGGTCATATGGTGTACTGTAAGCAATGTTTGTCGCGGATTCATCCAATTACTAAAGAGGATATCAGTCACAGCAGTTAGAAGAAGGCAATAAAAACAAAACAAAATGTAAAATTAAAGAAAAACAAAACAAAAAAACAAAACTAAAAACAGAAGTACAAGAGAATAAAAATGTCGTGAGTAGAAAGATAGAAAGAAAATGAAGAAAGACCGTCAACAAATCCAATCAAAAAAAAAATCAAAAAGATGTAGAAGATTTTGTAAGAGAGAAACAAAAAAAAAAAACTAAATAATTAAGAATACCTGAAATGGCCTGGGTTAACATCGGATTGTTACTATTTGGTGTCATCTGACCGTTCGTTAAGTCAACTGAAAAATAATATACATGAAAGAAAAGAAACAAACAGGTAACACAAAAAGACAATGGCAAAATCAAAGAGGAAAAATAAAAAAAATGCATAATGAATAAAAAACGATTAAAGGAGGGAATTCTAAACACTACGGGTTATAAATGAGTTGATGTCGTGTAATGTAATAATACTAAAACTAGAAAATGTAGGGAAAGCGGAAGGATGGTGGCAAAGTGATGTTCTTCAAGTCTATTTCTATTATATCAATCTAGTATGTACTCAATTACTGCCGTCGCTCACTTCTTAGAAAACAAAAAGAAGGTTTGCTTAACACGAGATAAACAGAGACAACCAAAGGGATGAAATCTTGCAAACACAAATGGCAAGGCATGCACATCCACACTCACAATTGATGTATCAAAGACTAACATACTGTCTGAGAGGTTTGGAAGATGGAGAGCCTTACAAAAGATCTAGCTAACTAGCTGAGAGTAGAAAAGTCTACCATTGACCTACAAAAGAATAAGTTGTAAATACAAAGATGCACCTGAAAACTTGGCAACAATGTGCAGTGCCTTAATGGCTCAATCAAGTGACGGACTGAACGCGGCAACCATGCAAGATGCAAGTGTATTGTATTTCGCATTCACCCGCTGATTGTTTACCAAGTGATGTCATGTTGGGCGTCACATATTTGTTCACTTTTTCATTTGGTTGGAAGTTTCATCTCGTACCTCACGGAGCTTGTTGCATTTAATCAGTGAAAAATTGAGAATTTTTTCCTATTATAATTTCCAACACATCGAGATCAAATTCAAATTATGTTGAGTGCACGCGGACACTGATAGAAAAGTCTGACCAAGGTGAAATGCAAACAAAAAGTGACGTCACAATGGTAAGAATAAATTGGCTGTGGGCATTTGGGTGGTGCCTCACGTTCACTCTGAAGAATATACCTCCTCAATGAAAACCATCAATTCCCTTTTCAATAAATTGAAGGCTAAGCAATTGTGACTGAACTTCATTACCAGACCAGAGAAGGAAAATAAAATACCTGTGACATGCCGCATGCAATTGTGTAGACTATCTTTCTGTAACATTCACAGACTAAACTTTCTCTTCTTGAAAGTGTATAAATTTGATAGATAATACAGTAAACAATTGTCGCGAGTAAGGCGATATAACAAATAGCGCTGAAAAAGCAACTGGATTTGAAAAAAAGATTCTGATTTGTTAGTACTAACAGAAAACGCGGGAAAATGCTGTGATTCAAACGAGAAATAAATATTGCAAATAATTCTAGCGAATCGGAGACTGCCGTCAATTTTTGTTGATTACAACAGTCATTTGAGAACCTAGTTCTGTAAAAGCTGGTCAAGCTACAAGACAACAGTTTGGAGGAAAGGATCTCTTGTAAATATGCATTATGCAACAGACCTTATTCTGAGGATTGTTTGCTAGTTGCTTGACTGGTCTTTACAAAACTTGGTTCATTTGAGGTGTACAACAATACGACAGATGGGCACGGTACGCAACTACCTCATGTGATCTGAGTAAAACGGATTGCAAGCGTTATCACTGATACATCATTTTGGTCGTCGACCGGGGTTTTCAAGTACCTTGCATAACACAAGGTCTCTTGTACATCAGTCTTCAACTTTGTTGTGATTCCTGCATATACTCAGATACCATTGCAAGTGTTTGGTTGCCAGCACTTGAGATGTGGGACAGAATAGCCAAATGTGAATATTGGCTCTCACATAACAATCATTGTACAAGGAGGAGAAAGAGAAGAGGTTGAGAATTTTGAGAGTAGCCAAACCCTCTCCTTGGCAATGTCAATTTAGCCTTGCGTTTCATATGGACAAATTTATAACGACAAAAATAGTCCGGTTGCAACAAGTGCTACAAGTTGAAAGTAAAAAAAAACCTCGTAAGCAGTGTTGCCAAGTGTGACACAATTAAGCCACATTGGTAAATTTTCATACTGGTGGCTCAATTTGTGGCACAATCAAAAAAAGTGGTAAAATTATGGCACAACTTCCAAAAATAGGAATAGAAACATGTTTTTTTGAAACCCGTTTTTTTAAATGTTTTTTTTTTTAAAAAATATTTCTTTGCAAGTGTTTTCAAAAAAAAGTTTTTTTCAAGAAAGAATTTTCTTTTCAAGAAAGAATATTTTTTTCAAAAATGTTTTTTTTTTTTTTAAATGTTTTTTTGTAAAAGAAACGTTTTTAAAAGTTTTCTTTTTTGAAAAAACGCTTTCTTCAAAAAAAAATTTAAAAAAAAAAAGGTTTTTTCCAGAAAGAATGTTTTTTTTTTTTAAAAAAAAATGTATTTTCCAGAAAAAAAGTTTTTTTTTTTTTTTTTCAAGAAAAAAAGTTCTTTCAAAAAACAAAAAATTTTTCAAAAAAAAAATTTCATAAAAAAATATTCTCTCTTAAGCTCTGGAGCCGGTTTATTTTGTCCCAGAGCCGTTTCCTCTTGCTCCAAAGCCGATTTGTTTAGCTCAGGAGGATTTATTTCGCAGGTGGCTCTTTTCAAAACCATGCAATACATTCTCTGCGGCCAATGTGGCGCAATTTAAAACTTCCATCTTGGAGCCTTACTCATAGGCGACTGTAAAATTTTGAATGATACAAGCGACATGCAACTGGATAATATAGCGTTGGATTCACGAGAACAATTAATGAGGATCCCCTTGTCTTGAATTTTCCCAAGGTCAGGAAAGAATGCCAGAAACCAAATGGCCGGGCCGCTTATCACAGTAGAATCAAGTACTCCCTCAGCAGTCTGAGCTTTTTTTATGCCTATGAAACTGACTTTACTCTTGAAAAACCTTCACAGTTTTTTTTGTCACGTGTGACCTCGACCTACTTTGTCATCAAGTACCGTGATCTGCGGTGTTTGGCAAACTATTAGATAGGAGAAATTTCCGAACGCAATTATCTAAGTTACCATCAGATCATTTTGTATAAAAATCAATATTTACCGAGATTATAGCTAAAATCAGCTGAGGGCCAGTTTTACCAGCGCCAGTTCCCTGCCAACCTTGGGTTAACTAAACCTCTCCTAACCCAGATCACCCGATTTCGGATGTTTAGAGTTACCTTGAGCTGAGTTTAGCAGCTAACTTCAGTTTGGTAAAACTGACCCAGAGGGAGGCAGTTGTTCCACTGTAACGAGCGATAACAAGACTGTAACTGACAACCGTACGCCAAAATTCATCTTTCTTTCAAAACTTCATTATTTGATCTGATTTTTCTGGGCTACACCGCCGTTTGAATTCAATCCTACATCCGCGTTCGACGTAAAATTGAAAACTGACACTATCGTGCTGAAGAATGAGACTAAAGAAGGATAAAAAAACGCTAACAAGCTACACGGAAAATGCTACACATACTTATGGGTTATGAGTAATGCATATGTTTGCCCCCAATATGATGAATAAAGTATGAGAAAACATTCACTGCAGAGGCGTCCTCGGAAGGTAAAGTCAATAGCGAATGAGTAAAACAAGAAAAGAAAAATGACAATGGAAATAAAAAGAAGACGAAAGAGAACTGAAAGATTTTCTGAACCATTTTTCCTTTGATTTTTTTGGTCTCGTCTAACTTATTTTGTGTAGAAAACCAGAGTGAAAAAGAGCCATCAAACAACTACTGAAGAGCCGCTCCACTAAGAAGATTCATCATCATTTAGAGACCAATCAATCTTGCACAAAAAGTTCATGATTTCAGACTCGTCGCGACTGACTCTACTAATAATGAATCCACAGCTCAGAATGCAAATCAACCATGCACTCAGGGAAAACAGCTGTCAATCAATCCTCAAACAAAAGACCTCCCGAAATTGAAGTGGAAACGTCATTTATAAAGTCCAACTAAATTGGAAGGAAGATCAAAAAAGCTACCTAGTCTGAAGAAGATATCTAGCAATAATAGCCACGGCACACACTGCAATGGAAATCATATGGCAGATAATCTCGAGTCAAAGATGAAACTGAATTCTCACGAGATATTATGCTGAATGCAAAAGTGAACGATAGTAATTATCTCCTCCAAAACTGTTTAGGGAATTAGGATCAATTTATAATAACTATCGACCTCATTGTCAAGACACTAACCAATTGTAGTGTTGAAATCTGCCTAACACGTCACCTTAAGAAGAAGAATAAAATAAAAATAACGTAAGCCTCTGTGGACTCCGATTCGATCGCCACCGATTAGAATGAGACTGATTGATTTAGGTTAGGTTATTTAGACCACGTTTAACGGGAAAACTAGTCTACACCTGAGTCTTCCTCAAGTGAGAGAAAAGAGGAATGAAGATAGTAATCTTGTTAGCAGGGTTATGCTGAGGCGAGTGCAATTTACGTCTGCGAGTTTGGGAGCAACACGACAGTTGATTCATTCCGATATCTGCCGAGAAATCGACTGGGAATTCTGGTCGAAATTGAGTGACTGTGCGGTTTGCACAAGAATGGACTAGAAAGAGAGTAAAAAATACTTGTATAGGTATGTTGAAGAAAATCGACTGGGAATGGACCAAGGCATGTCCCTCATACATTGGTTGAAAAAATACTACAAATGATGGACTCATAATAATTGAAAAGTGCAAAGGGTCAAAATCTGGTCAATTTTTCCTAAATATTGGCCACAAAATGACCAAATTAAGATGATATCGTAGAATAAGGTATATATTTGGTGGCATGACCAAAAATTGACTATCGTTGAGCAAATATCAACGGTCAACCTGGTTTAT
This sequence comes from Aspidiotus destructor, assembly GCA_035079395.1. NCBI lineage: Eukaryota > Metazoa > Arthropoda > Insecta > Hemiptera > Diaspididae > Aspidiotus > Aspidiotus destructor. Next base: position 34,622,167 of record JAVHKZ010000018.1, on the reverse strand, counting down.
CGGGTGAGTTTTTCAAAAATCAACTTTCGCGAACAGTCGCACACTCCGTCTTCTTACACAACCTTACAACCATTAACAAAACCAAGAGTATTCTTTTCCATTTGTCTCATCTGATATGAAAATCCAAGCAACTCTCGTAAGTCATTACCGTTTTGTTCTCTCCTTCACATTTCACACTCGTTCATTAATTCGAAGGTAACGATTTTCTCGCTATAAGCTATCAACATTAGGTATGCATATACGGTATCAACGTTGACAATGGACGATTGATAATCCCGACGAATCTCGCGACTATTAAAAAATAATTAATGAACCAAAAATACAAACAGGTACCCACACTCGATATCATTAATTTTAAATACGAGAATTTAAATTTGATACCTTTTAATCCTCGTTCTGGATTTTTCGCTCATAACACTCGCATAATGTACAGAAATATCACAATGATCTTCATCCTTTTCGAAGCTCTATTTTGTCACTCACATACGAGGCGCTTCTTGTTAACTTATTTGAGTTTTGCTGTGAGTGTTGCAACTTATTTTTTGGGTTGAATGAAATGTAATAAAGGTATGAGAGCCGCAAACGTTTGAGGTGGACTTCTATCGAAATATGGTGGAAGAAGAGCGAAAGTCCAACAAAGGATTTTGATCATGAATGACGATAGTGGAAGCAGAAGAAGGTGGGGTCATTTTTGACAATAGAAGAGACTCCAGATGAGGGAAAGATGAAACGTAATGCTAATTTTTCCACAGGAAGCCTGTTTTTTTGGAGAGGGGGGGTGGTAAATTGAAGAAAAATGACGGTTGCCGCACGGCAGACTTGGGGCTCAGAAAAAGGCACTGTCTGGCAGAAAGTAGGACTTTGGAAAAGTTTTGAAGGAGGAACGAAATTTAAGCTTTAAGGATGATTCAAAGTCGGTGGGAGAAGAAGGAATAATGTGGAATTTTTCTATGGGATCACGGCAGGGTAAAAGCGATTCAAAAGCGTGACATTCTCATTAATGGAATGACGAACAATTTCAATGCGTTCGAAGGCCAACCGTCGGCGGAAAGAACGGCTTGTTCGAAATCGAATTTATGGTCGGAATCTGAAAGGTGTTCAGCAGAAGCCGATCTTCTTCGGAAGAGGGTAGTATTGACGTCATCAAGATTTTCTTGGCCTCTAATACAAAGCTGCCGTCTCGTCTCCCCGATATAGGCAGCCGGTCAACCGGAACATTGAAGCTTACAGATTCCTTTTCTCTCAGAAATGGCGACAAGTTCTTTCATCCTACAAAACAGGCCACGAACAATGTTTGGGTTCTAAAAAGCAGGACGAAGATTGAAGGGTTCAAGGAGATGAGTGATCTCCGAGAAGGGTAAGCAAACCCATGTAACTTTCCTCCCGGAGAGAATAGTGTTCCGAGGGAGAGAAGTGTTACAGTCCAAAGCCTTAAGTATAAGTTTCTTCCGGACCATAGGACTGACATCAAGTTCTGAACCGCTAGAATCGGCGAAATACTTGATGAACCTTCATAGAGAAAGACTAAGTGGAAAGAGGGATAGGAACGAGGCGGCGGATGAAGCTATCAAAAGCGGCGAGCCCATGGGATAGAGGGTAGAAAAAAGAGGCATGGATATTAAGTTAATATCCGCGCAGGTATTTTCTCGAAAAATCTCAAAACTATGCAAGCCACCAGCAATGGAGATAGAAAGCTCCAGAAAGTTGATGGAAGCTCTCTCTACCTCGATGGTAAAATCAATGGTAGAATACCGATCGTTAAGAAAGGCGAGAAAAGAGTGAAAATCGTTGTCGTTCCTTAGATTTTGGGCGAATTACAACTTCTTGTGCAATATAGTGCCTAGATTAAATTAAATTGATAGATTCCGATCTTTCTACCTTCATTCGGTGTGAGCCGCAATGTAGCTTCCCGTATTCGACAAATTTTTCTTTTTTCTTCTCCTTCACGTTCTCAGATAAACATATCAACAAGTAACAAACCCCTTGCCCAACTCTGACTCAGAATGTTTTGAATTCCCTAGCCTGAACTTTCGAATGATCTGGCCTAAACACCACCCCCAATACTCGACCGTGGACTCTCTGTAAGAATGAAGTAAGCGCTGCAAAATACATAATTAAACAGATTCGGGGGGATGAAAGAAAATGGAGAGCGACGGGCGGTGGACTTGGGACTCAGAAAAAGGCATTGTATAGCAGAAGGAGGAACTTGGAAAAATTTCGACCTTTGAACTGTGAGTGATGGAGAGACATAGAAAAAGATCGACTTCTGAGCAATAAAAATAAGCTGCATACATGAGAGGAACAAAGTTTTAGCTTCATTAGAAAAAAAAGTGAACAAGGTTGACCCTGCACGCTCATGACTCCCATAAAACAGGTTCCCCGATTTGCCACAATTGACATACAACGTTAATAAAGACAACCTCGAGCAGCTCAATTATTGGGATTCGAGTTTTTTTGGGCATGAGAGGACCAAAAAAGTTTTCTAACGATTCTTAACCCGAGTGAAGGGAAATGAAAAAATGCAGAGTATTTGACATGAACAAGAAGCAGTCACACACAAATGAATTAAAAAACCATCATTACCCAATAATGTCCTAAAAACGAGTCTTCCTCAGCCGATCTTGTTTCTCGGTTTAGCCATTAGTTGCCTGATAGTGCGATTCACAACTCTTCAATGAGCTCAATAATACGATTTAAGGAAACAATCTTCAATGTACTTATGATTACGTAGAGGTGAAAGCGATAAGATAAGGAAAAGCGGTGCAAGCTAAATGAGTGATACAGTATTTCCCAGCGTTATACCAAATATGATCATATTTTTACGATACTGATACACTTAGGTCAAGATTTTCTCCTCAGAGGATTACATGGGGGAAATATAAGGAGATCGTATTTCGTCTAATAATACCGTCCATATATTTTCTATATGAGTCTAAAAGCGCTATTTTGTCCGTAAATTTACTCGAAATGTTCATGAAAATAATGAGTTACTTCTAAGATGTGGTCAAAGTTCCCTGACTTTTTATTCTACGTTCACCGAGCGGACTATTTTCCGCGACAAAATGAGCAACGATTATAATAAAATACGTACAAAGCTAAGAATGATAAAGGAAAAGACGGATATATATTCTCGCGGAATCCGGACCAATCGTCCTTCACTGCCATTCTTGAAAAAAGAGTACTACAGTGCACACGTACTCAAGATCTTCTTTCCATGAACGGCCATCAGGTAGCCTGATAAGACGACCACGATGACAAATTACAAAAAATATATTTTCTTAGTCTTATCTTCGCGCATGCCAGACCTACACTCGCTAAAAAGGTTTCATACAAATCGAGAGAAAATTGCAATTTCAGCGTCACTTAACTTACCCTCTAAACTAAGTAGATACGTTCCTTATCGACGCTACAGTACGACCATTCACGCATTCTTTTCTAATATGTATATAGGTACTGCGCAGACTACTTTAATTCTGTCCAACTTTCTTTCTCCCGCGAGTAACCCGAGTCTGCAATATTTTTTTTTTTCTATACGTTCGCCTCTCGATAGTATTGTTGAGAAGGAAAAACTTCGCAACGGAGTAGCGGAGAGGGATGTAATTTCTAATTACTGTCTCATCTCTTTACTTCACAGCCTGGTGTGCTAATCGAATTACGCTCGAACTGCGAAAGAGAAAAGAGAATACGCAATACGGAGGAAACTCCCGCCGACTCTTTTTAGATTAAACGCAGTAAAAAGGTAACAAACGAACGTTTCAACTTTTACTGTACGATCGAATTACTTCATTTATTTTCCCGATTCTGCTTGAAAAATAAAAGAAGAAAATTGCCTTACCAGCCAGAAAATACCGTATCGTATCTGAGATTGTCTTCATTGTTGGACGAAGAGCGCGCGGAAGACGCGAAAAATTAATACCCCTTATTTACTCGATGGGATGGAATGTTTTCACTCGCATCTCACCTGCAGCTCCGCTAATTACGGTATCAAAGGTTTCATAAAAATTACCGGACGAAGAATGGAATTTAAGAACATGAATTGAGTGAATGACTGTCGTTTTATAGGAAATGGCTTTTTTGGATTTAGGATGTTAACTCTTTCCGAACCATTAGGTCCATACTGCGGTTGAAAAATGAGACGACCAAGGTGAACATCACACTTTAACCCTATCGTTGGATCCCGTTTCAGAGAGAGGGTCCAGCCATTCCATCCAGGCATGAGGCCAAACATCTAGGACTACGGCTGAACTCCAAGTTTCACACGGGTGAAAGGGCAGATTCAAAACTCGTTTCCACTCGATCAATCGCCAGTACACTGAAACGAATCCCCATACATATACTGGACACGGGACAACCCACTATGAGAAACCGCTGCTGCTTACCTTGGTAATGAACCTCTTTCAAACAACTCAGGCACCTCATAAAGCGAAGAAATAGTCCTCGGGATGCCATCGCACGGTCAACTGTATAGTTTTCCAAAGAAATTTTTGGATTCAGGAGGGTTAATCCCCCCCCCCCATTGACTTGACTAGGACTTTTGTTATTTGTGTGCTCTTTTCCTCAAAAAAAAAAAAAAAAAAAACATTCTGCGTTACCATTACTCAAATCTTCAATCTTCATCTTCTAGCTTTTATTAGCGAATGTTACAAAGTGAGTATTTAGTATGGAAATTACAATTTGATCAAAAAAAGGACTGCTGTCTATGATGGATATTGTCGAGAGTATCATCCTCTTTGCTCACTCAATTCAGTAGCTCAGCCTTTGGGCACCAGTCTCATACACGGTCTACCTGTTTTTGAAGGTGAGTTGCGGTCTACACGAGTTTAAGAAATTGTAGAAATATGTGCTTCATGTGACCACGACCGTGGAAAATGTTGACCGCAAATATGGCATTATTACACTGAGGACAGAAAGTTTTGATCCTTAAGGTGGAATTCCTATGTTGTGGGCAGAAAGTTTTGGTCTCAACATCATGGCAAAGTTCAACTACGGTATAATGGAATTCCTAGGTCAGAGACAGGAAATAAAAGTGGAAGAAAAATTTTGATCACAGCCATGGTCCTATGTCGTGGATGGGCAATTTTAACCAAGAAAATTCCGACCAAGACCATGGAGCTGCTATGATATGGATAGAAAATTTGATCAAGATCATGAAATTCCATTTCACGACAGGAAGTTTTGGCCACAATCATGGAAAATTTGTACCTCACTCGTAGAATTTTGACTAAATCATTGAATCCCTAAAAGAGAGCAAAGAATTTTGACAACGACTATGGAAAATTTGACCTCAGAATCCCATTGACCTAGTTGCAGGTAAAAAATTTGTACCTCGACCATGGAATTCCTGTATGTTATGGATAGAAAATTTGATCAAGAGTATAAAATTTCTAGCTCTATTTGTTAGATTACATACATTTACGTAGTGGGTAGCAGATCAGAGTTGAACGGCAGCAGTTCGCATACCGGTATCTGGATTTGTGAAGGGAGGGAGTCTACAAAACGGGTCTGGGTTGAAAAACTTTTGGGAACCTTCTGGAAAATTGTACTTTGTCGAGAGGATAAGCGGTAGGGAGAGGCTTGAAAAAAAGTCTAACGGTGACTGTAGCTGTACAAGGGCGAGAAGGCTCTAACCTAGTTCTGAGACTCGGAAAAAGATCGTCTGATTTCGATAGGATTGAACGGGTGGTGGGGTTAGGGTTCAAATCAATAAAGTAATTGAATGATTTTGAGAAAATATTGAAGTCGGCCACAGCCATCCAAAAAAAGATGAACTACAGGGACTCGAAGCTAGACACGAACGCCAATTACGATTCCAGAAAAGAGGTTTCGACTTCTCCAGAGACTCGGAAAAATTTTCGAAAATGACTAAGGCTACCCTCGCCAGGGAGGGAGAGGGGGAACTGATTTAGTTTGGGAATGTAAAATTTTCAATGAACTTACAACTGTCCTTCAATATCCGCGAATTCCATCCTCATTACAACTCAGGCCCCATGCGAATACTTGAGCTCGATTCATCATATCCCTTTTATATTCCCCAGCGTTAATCCAATCTCATTCTCAACATGTCCATGGCTCTTTTCCTCCTCCGAGATAATCCGCGCTCTCACACGCCTCTCTAGGTCTTCGACCACACCCTTTTAAGCCACTGTGCACACTTTAATGGAATCGTAAAATCGTTTCATAATCCTAACCCATGTTTCGCCGCGACGGTTCCAGCATACTCAATAAGGCATACTACTTATAACTCTCCGGTAATTCCTTCCAACATTTTTCTTTTGGTTTCCTGGCTTCGAGAGTGCTCCAGATGACGCGGCTAAAACAGTAACAAACCGCAAATCGGTCAACTTCTCCTCCCTACCTACTTACAAACACAGACCTATAAAAGTTCATCAAAAAACGCACCACCCAAAGCTGACCTAGCACGCTCACTAGAAACTGGCCCAATAATTAAAAGCACTTCAATCTTCTGGAACTCGTCAAGTTAACTATCTCGCAAAGAAAAAATCACGATTACTCTCCTTAGGATCGATCATGCAAGACGTACGCACTTTCACTTCATCTTCCATATTTTATGCCACTGTAATGCTCCTGTTACAAAATTAATTTCCCGCCCCGGATTAACCTCACTTCGCCATTTCCACACGCCTTATCAGATGACTCTTCATCCCTCAGGAACATATTTCCGTTTCTATACAGACTGATTCTCCTTCCCGAATCTATATTCAACCACCACCGAGTTCACAGCCCTGATGATAAGGCAGCGAATAACTCGCCAATTAGGAAAAAAGACCATAGGTATCCGGAGGGAAGAAAAGGGTGCTCATGAGTGTCTTCAAAACCATTTGTCTTCTGAGCTGTTTATTTAAATTATGGGACTTGAGAAATCTCCCCCACAGTCCGATCAAGAAAACGGCGACTTACAGAACAAGTTTACAACTCGCCTTCGTTAATTCTGCTGATGAAGAAGAATTTCATTGACTCCTTCCTGATTTCGCCAGTTTTCAAGATGACTGTTTTTAGTATCACTCTTCCATCATAATAATAAAGGCAAAAAGCTTTATTTGCAATGAAAGTTTTGTTCCATCGAGGGAATTTCCTGACTTCTCCGAGTCCTACCAAATTTCGCGACTTTTTTCGGTTGTCCAAAAGTGACCACCCTGTAGAGTTGCATGTTCACATTAAAGATCTCTTTTTACAAAACTGAATGGAAATTTCATGATCAATGAAGTCAGTATTTTTCAATTAACACTCAAACTGAAGGGATAATCCAAGAAATTACTAGACCGAAAGCTGAATATACCAGTCCTCAGACCCAAATTCAGAGAGATGCATCCTATTTGAATCACAGAATGAGAGCGCAGGAGGAAATGGTTAGCAAATAGTCCACCAAATCCAGGGTTTACCAATAAATTCATGAACAAAAATTATCTCCTGAAGTCTGACAATAAGGAAGTTAGTCAAGTCATTAATGTTATATTTCATCTCAACTTTCATTACCAGCGATAATCATTTTAATTTCCTAAAATCGAAAAACGATTCTCAGATATCTTTCATACACTCCATTACCCTAACCTTTTCACTCCACTCATCACGGTACAATCTTGTAAAAACATGTGAACACTTGAACTAGTATAGGTGTCTTGCTTACCTGTGACATAAGTTTTAACACGATCATCTGAATACATATCTGAACGCATTAGGATAGGCTGTGGCGGCGGGGGTGCTTTACGCTGCGATCGGTAAGTGACGGCGTTATTCACCGGTTGCGATTCTCCGCGATGTAACGGCGAGTCATTACGTATGGCCGGAGCGGGTGCGTTCTGTTGAAAATCGTAATACGTCGCAGTGCCTCGATCCACTTGGTTGGGAGTCGTGGTGACAGGTGGTGGCGGGGCAGGAGCACCGGGTGCGGCTCCCGGATTCGGGTAGTATCCGTAGCCAGGGTATCCTGCAGGAGAATTCAAAACATAAAGAAATTAGAATTCAAAGTTTGATACAATAGTGGAAATCATTACGTTGCATGCTTATTAATTTCGTCGGAGAGACTTTATAATGATGGCTGAAGTGAACGCCACGAGATACCATGCAATATAAAATAATAACAATATTGGAATTTCAACGACTATCTAGGAAATAGATCGGCTCGCTAGCGATTCTTCTATCCCGATTTCTACAGTGATGGCGGCTGGCTAAATGCGTAAGAGGAGATAAAATTGGAAAATCGATTCAAGGTTCAAATTTGAGAAAGCAGGGTCGAGCTAGCACCGGATCAATCATTTTTTTAATCGCGCTTACAAACGCTCATTGTCATTGGTGGGAAGCAATCTTTATTATATGAAAAGCATTTGGTTTTCTTATAGGATGCAATTTAAAATTTAACATGCGCGAGGAAGAAGAGAGATAAGTCCCAAAATTATTATCCAAGTTTTAATTATTAACTTTTTACTTTAGAAACAAATCGAACTTTGTTAATCTACAACTTCAGAATCTCTTTATAGTGACCCAATCAGTGTGGGTGTGTACAAAATAATTGAGGGACAAAAAATTCCTTCTTAAATAGATAACGAGAGGAAACGACAGTTAAAATTCAAAAATTAGAAAAGTTATTTTACAAAACGTACAGACATAATTATAATTTATAAAAATTCAAAAAACCAACGAAATTTTAAAATCAAAAATTATTATAAAGATTGAAAGTTTTTCTTAAAAGAAATCGAAAGAATGCGAAAATTGCAGAAAATTGTCAATATTTTCGGCTGAATAGCCAGTGAAGGAGTTTTCCACTTGTACGATTCTGCTTTACTAGTTACTTTTATAGCGTCACCTTTACAGACGAAGAAAAAAAACTGCTGGACAAAGGCATCAAGTACGAGCAGCCATGAAGGCTAAATCAGAGTAAACTTGAAAATGGAAATTAGCTGCGAACAAGTAATCCAGACAATGGAAAACGACGTCAGAACAGAAGCCTGAACCAAAATTGGAAAACTGCTGTTGAATATCAAGGAGAATCTGTGCCGAAGCAATGCAGAGGAAGGTCACAGGCATACAAAAGAAGATCACAACCTGATTTTGACAAAGGCGGACAAAGGCAACACGGTGGTGGTGAAGGAGAAAGAGGACTACTCTCAAAAAAATGTGTTGTACATCGCAGAGAACGTATACCAAGAGCTGAGAAATATGGAGCAGTGCAGTGCTGCCAGATAATAATTTCAAAAATCCGTATACGCCATTTTTTTGAAACCCAAGAATAGATCTGTAAACGATCTATCAATAACGATCAGGAGGAAGGTATCTTTCACACGAGTAACTCGAGTACTTTTCCCTTGATCGACTCAATTCCACGTGGGACTGCGATATTAGCCCAAACGACCATGAGAAAAGTATCTCTTGTATGAGTGACTAAGGTACGTTTACCTTGAGCACAAGAAATCCGCATTTCACGCAAAATCTGAAGAAAAATTTTGAGGAGCAAAAATCCGTGGATCTATGATCTGAAAGCTGTGTTGAAACAGAACGATGTACCTGGCAATGGAAGGACGCTTGAGATGAACCCGGTAGCGCCAAAATGGAAGGGGCTTGTAAAATTAAATGAATACGTTCCTATAAGTTCACAAAGCAAACCGTCCAATAACCCCTGCTCAACAGCATCCAATCAGCATGCTACAAGATAGCAAAGATTGTGGCCACATTCTTGAAAGAGAAATACCAGTTTGCACCCAGACAAAGCATCAGAAACAACGGTGAGCTGATTGAGCAACTGGACAAGTTGTAAATCAAGAGTAACGACAAGCTGGTATCCCTCGATAAGACAAACATGCTTGGTACCACACCGAAGGAGGAATAAATATCATGAGAACCCTGATGGGCCGAAGTACGCCGACATAGTGGAAGAGATTTTGAGCCAGAACTATTGCCACTGCACCAGCCAGGAAATGGGACTTGCGATGGGATCAACGTTGTCACCAATACTGGCCGAGATATTCATGAATGATATGAAAAACACGATATCAAAGGGCAGCAAGTTTAGAAATTCGATCAAACACTGGGTCAATTATGTAGATGATATCCTAATTGTAGGGTCAGGCACTAATAGACAGGTGGATTTGGAAATGAATGCGATGAATGATAGCATCAAATTCACAGTGGAAAAATGCAATGTGACCATCAACTATTTGGACCTTACACTCACACCAGAGAACAACAGGATGGGATACAAAATCTACAGGAATCCAATGCACACAAACACCATCATCCCAAGGGACTCTTATAATCACCCCAGGCGCAAGTTGGCGGAAATCCAGTGCTATCAGGCAATTTCTGTCTTCAAGAACAACAAAGAGAAAGGAATGAAATTGAGATGATGAAGCAAATCGCAGAAGCCAATGGTTACCATAGAGGTGTGGTGGAGGGAGTCCTTGGGAAAATGGAAACGAAGAAGGGAACCCATGATAGCACTGTGAGAAAGTACACCGGATCGATACCATACCTAGGAAAGAGCACCAATAAAGTGATTGAGGCGTTCAATGGCTATGATGTGAATGATAATAACCCACTCATGGTGAAGAGAATCATCAATGACCAGACGGAAGCGAAGAACAGGGAAAGCATGAGCGGAGTGAACAAGATCAGTTGTGAGCAATGCCAACCGCACTGTGTCAACGGATGCTCTTCGCGTATTACGAACACCGCTGATCGATCTGCTTTTAGAAGAGCGAGCAGCGGTGTTTGAGGAAAAGAAGAAGACGACGATCTTTAATCAAGCCTTGCGCAGCAACCAGGAGGCCAGGCGCTCCTTGCTTGCTAAATGGAAAGAGCAGATCGCCCAAACAGCAAAGGGTGAGTGTACCCGTGTGCCAATACATTATTTTGACCGGTGGATGGACCACCATGGTCCGATGAATTTTCATCTTACACAAATGATGAAAGGCGATGACCTGCACAAAATGGGGACAGTTGAGCAAACGTCGTGTTCACTCTGTCAGGAGCGGGGAATATGGACCACAACACACCATCTTCAAGTGTGAGCGGGGGCGGGGTGAGCTAAAAAGGTCTCTCTCTGAGATTAGGGAAGATGAACAACTCACCAAAAGTAATCTGGTTTCATGCATGCTTAAAACAACAGAGGCATGAACCCTTGTATCTACATGCCGCTAAGGTAATGAAGAAGAAAATGGACGCGGAATATGAGCGTCGGATGTAGAGCCCACTATGGCCTCACGCCTCTACATGTACCATCCCCCATGCTGTTGCTGCTGATGCCAACACATCTCTTCTCGTCAGCACCAGCACCACCAGATACAGGGCGCTCAGGAGGGAGCGCCAACAGGAGAAAGAGAGCGCAAGCACAAGACAAAAGCCAACAATAGAAGCGAGGAAGAAGCCCTGCCTGAGAAGCCAGAGTCGCGAAGTACTGCTGGTGAATTCCTAGTGAGCTTTCATTGGTGGCTGGAAACTGTGGTGGAGGAAGTGTCCATGGTATAGGACCACCTGAATTCCAGGGTGATTGCTGAGCCCTCCCTTGGTTAGCAGGGTAGACCCCTACACTGGTCTCTTTGACGGACATTGCCCAGTGCGCAGAACTTGAGAAAAAAATGGAGCCAGGCCACTCTCAATTTAAGCCCTCTGATTACCGACACAATGCCCCAAAGGGTGGATACCGGTGCCGAAGGTGCGGTTTTATGGGGCCCACTTTGGATGTGCGTGCACGCTCATAGGCCCCCGTTTCTTTTCAACGGTGGATGATGGGATAACACCCGAAAGCACTATTGTAAATGTACTGTATTTAATAAAGTAAAATTGTACCCTTGGGAAACTTTTTCAATATTAGTGCTTTACTTACACTTCTCTCACTCAATATGAGTTCCAATGAATAGTCATTATCAAACAACATACAAAATAAAATTTTTCAATCTTTGTAATAATTTTAGATTTTACAATATTTTCAATATTTTTGATTTTTTAAATATTTGTACGGTTTATAAAATGAACTTTAAAATTTTCAAATTTTGATTCAATGATGAGCCGTGATGTTGCTTCCCGTATCTTCCAAAAAGGAATTAGCAAATTAAACCTACAAATTATAAGGTTATAAAATTAGAAAGCTAGATGGAGAAAAAAAAGAAGAAAGAGAGATATCGCTTTGATAGGAATTATTCTCTCAGGAGAAAAAGCTTACAAGAAATATAATATTATTCTAAAATGTCTACAATGAAATTAGGCTTTTTCTCATGCTCCACTTATCATTACAATAATTAATGGCTGTGTTTATAGAAATGAGAACAACTTGGGCGTGCATCTCTGACAAACTAAGAATATCTATAATTTATAGCGTACATTGAAAATAAAAAATATCAAATATACTCAATTTTCTTCATTAAAGGTACAAGTATAATGTGGTCCAAAAAGTTTTGCTGATTTGAGCAATAAGATGAATCCATTGTTGATTTCCTGATACCATTTTCAATATTCAACAACACGAGATGAGTTCACTTTTCTTGAAGAAATGTAGATCCAGTTGCAAATCTATGTTCAATGTTTATTGCGACGACATAATAATGTACAGACAAATAATTTTCTCCTTTTGAATGAGGTTCTCTGGAGAGTTTGACTGAATCATACTTGTAACAATGCAACAAAAATTAAATAGGTTGGAGGAAACTTGGAATAGACTGCGTACATTCCACAATTGGAGGCACATCCAACCAGAAGTTGTAGTCACTTACACTGATAGCACCCATCATGGACAAACAAAGCATATCTGTTCTATCAATGAAGGGAATTGGTATTTTAAGCGTGCCTGAACGCGAATAAATAATCAACTTTTTGTGAATTTGTAATTGAAATATTTAATTTCTGTAAAATTAAGTATGCACGGATGACATAATTACTGACTAGAAGATAAAAATTTGAAAGAAACGAGAGAAAAAGAAAACAAAAGAGTAACAACAATGATTGTATAAGTTAGACGTATTGTTTTAGCGTCCTTAACAACATTGGTTTTTCTTCCCCCTTCAGGGAAGCAGATTTTAAAATAAGGTTTGTAATAATAAAAATGATACATAATTTATCTATAAATGGTAAATATGAACCACCGTTCCAACAGATCGTTGTCATCACGTAAAAAGGCAATACCTCAGTAAATAATTGATTTGAAGAAATTATAATAACGTAATTATTATGATCAAGTATATGGCGTATAAAATTGAGGAAGTAAGAGCCAACTTACAAAAGATACGTATTATTTAGTTACATAACCAATTCAGATAGAGCAAATGAGGTTTTGTAATTGAACATGAAAAAGTTGCTTATAGATACTTAATATAATATTATGTACCATGACAGACCTAATGATTAAATTGAATTTATTAATAATAAATTTAAATTTTCAAAATCCAACTTCAATCAATATAATTAAAATTGATTTATTCCATAATTTTACATTAATTACTTTAAAATAATGTTACTTTTATTTCAATTTCAATAATTAAATTTATTTTGAAAAATAAATTTAATAATAAATTCATCTTACAAAACCAAGTAATATTATAAATTATCTGAACTATAAATTTTAATGAATATTTAAGGGTACCTAATCCTTTATTTTTTAAAAATTTGTTCAATTTTTTTGATATTTTATAATTTTATTAAATCATTTCATCTTTGTAGATGAATAATATATATATTTTAGAATATTTATTTGTAAAGATATCTTTTTTTTATATAATTTATTGAATTAAAATTGATGATTTTTTTTTAGAGTTTTTTATTTAATAAAAATATTTCTACCTAAAACATTATTAATTATGATATTTTCATAAATCAAAGAATCAAAACACGGAGCAAAGTGACAACAATCTATAATCAATTACAATATTGAGAATCTTCCTTCATATTCTGCTTTCAAGGCGCATTCAATGACTACCCCAGCTGAAGAGATGGAACAGATCTTCCTACACCAGATCATCCTTTTTTAATTTTCAACTCTAAATTTTTTTTCAAATTACTCTTGATAGAAAAAAAATCTAAAGATATTTTGTTTTCTTTTGCAATTACATCAATAACAAACTACCATGCACTTGTGAACACTACTTTAGTAGACGGGTAAGTATCATGATGTGGAAAAAAGGCAAATTTTAAAAAACCGATCGATATTATTTATATTTTTGTTCACAGTGCTTCTTAATTAATATAAACTGTACTGGATAGAAAAATTTTGCTATGTATTATTTTTTATTATACAGCGAGATTTGAGAAAATGAAGAAAATAATTACTTACTAAAATAGGTTAATGTTGTATCTATAAAAAGTACTCATCTTTGCATTTTCATTTTAGTATACTGTATTAATGATTATCACTAGATATCATAATCAATACAAGGCATATTTTTCATGATCATTGTTACTAAAAAAAAATATTTTTTTCTCATTCTTCAATTTTGAAGGTACACCTATTATATTCCATACAAGGGTCCTCCAGAATTAAATTTCCATCAAAAGCTTATCCATTATTCATTATTTGAATTCATCAATTTTGTACAATAACTCGCACATGCCTGCATGAAGTAAATGATACTAAATTCATTACCCACCCTGGTCTCATTATCTGGAAGAGTGAAAAAGAGGAAAGCAAACAAAGAAGAATACTTTGATTAAACCTACAAGTGGATACATTGTGAACTAAAGATTGTAATATGAAAGTATTGTAGGTAGTTAACTTAATTAATATAATTGTTTACCTAATATGTTTTGAAATCATACAAGTTAGATTGAAAGAATAAACTAGGTGTAAAAAAATATGGCAGTGTAACATACTCTATACACCTAAAATAGTATTGTAATATTCTGAATAAATAAAAGAAAATAATATACAATATTCTGTCATGATAACTACGTAATCTTTGTCTTCATCATCACAAGAGGATGTATTGTATTATGAACAGAGACTAAAATAGAGGCAATTTTGAAAAATAATGCAGAATAAATGATTAACGGTAATAAATTACAGATATAGCTTGTAGATATAATTATAATACAATACATCAAATATTGTCCTTGAAATTTGACCCCTTTATCTACGTTCCTTGGAAATTGTGTGTCCTTGTGATATTCAACAAAAAAACACATGTAAAGAAAGTTGTTCACATTTTTGTTGGTAATATTGATCTCATTCTCAGATGTATTTTGTTGATCTTTCTAACCATGTGACTTCAACCGTGAGTGCGTCTAAAAGTAGAAAGGAAGAGAGTGTTGAGAATGCGCATCATCTAGCCCAAACATAGACTATTGATTTCCCGCGGTCTATTGCGGTAGCAGTAATAGCTTACCCCGCTATTGAAAAACAAAAAAAAAAAAAAAAAAAAAAAGACAGAAATTCACTAAATATCAATTTTTTGAAATTGTTGCACCTGAACACAGACTCTAGAATTAAAATATGCTGTATCTAATGGTAAAATTGAAATCTAAATTTAAATTTGAAAATACAGTGACACACAACTATGAAAACAATTACTGGCATACAAAGACAGAAACAGGTAGGACAAGGTGAAGCTACTCATCCATAAACACCCAACAAACACCAAAATGATAAAAGCATTGCATTGTAGCGAGTTTGAAAAAGAGGAAACAATGAGATGAAGATTGTGTTGCTGAAGATAACCGAAGCAAAATTTTGTTAACCCATGGCTGTAAAACCTTCAAGATCACAGAAGCTGGAGAGATCTTGCTACAGATTCAAAAGACGTCAGTTGTAGTCGTTATAGGCCAGTGCTGCTAGATGATAGTTTCAAAAATCTGTATCCGCTCTAAAAGCAAATTTCTACAGACTTTCATTGATCCATTAATAACAATCAGGAGAAAGGTATCTTTCATGTCAGTAGCTGAGGTACTTTTCCTTCGATCGAATCAATATTACGGAACACTGCAACTTCAGCCCATAACAAATAGGAGAAAAGTATCTGTCGTACTTATGTCTAAGATACCTTTCCCTTAATCGCAAGAAATCCGTATTGTACATAATCCACAGAACTGGCATCCTAGCACGGGTATGAGAGGTACGTTTCTCCTAATCGTTATTGTTGGATTACTGAAAGTTTACAGAAATCTGTTTTAGGTCCTTGAAAAAATGGCGGACGTGGACTTTTGAAAATATCATCTGGCAGCAGTGCCTCATAGAAGAACCCTAATTGTACCCTCATTATGTCCTGATGCTGTCCTCACGGAAGAACCCTCATGGTATCCTCATCACATTCTCATCATGTCATTGTAAAAGAATCCTCATTGTATCCTCATTATGTCCTCACAATCGCCTCATTGGAAGAACCCTCATTGTGTTCTCATATATGGTCCATCCCCCTCCACTTTGAGGTCGTACTTCTTCTACCGGACTACTCAGACTTTTGTATCAATATGTGGAAGTAGATCCTCAAGATTGTCGTGAAGACACTAAATCGACATGAAAAGTCGACGGAGTCAGCTGAACGCCCACCAAAAATTATCATCTTGACACACCTATCCAGTGCTGCCAGATGATATTATCAAAAATCCGTATCCGCCATCTTTTACAAGACCTCACAAGAATTTCTACACACTCAAACCGATTTGTCAATAACGATCAGGAGAGAGGTATCTTTCATGTCAGTAGCTGAGGTACTTTTCCCTCGATCGAGTCAGTATTACGGGACACTGGACCTCTCGTACCTATGTCTAAGGTATCTTTCCCTGGATCGCAAGAAATCCGTATCGTACGTAAAATCTATTAAGAAGAAGAAAAACTCGTATCTTTTTCGAGGACCAAAAATCCGCAGATTTGGCATCCTAGTATGGGTATGAGAGGTACGTTTTTCCTAATCGTTATTGTTGGATTACTGAAAGTTTACAGAAATCTGTTTTAGGTCCTTGAAAAAATGGCGGACGTGGACTTTTGAAAATATCATCTGGCAGCAGTGCCTCATAGAAGAACCCTAATTGTACCCTCATTATGTCCTGATGCTGTCCTCACGGAAGAACCCTCATGGTATCCTCATCACATCCTCATCATGTCATTGTAAAAGAATCTTCATTGTGTCCTCATACATGGTCCATTCCCTTCCACTTAGAGGTTGTACTTCTTCAACCGGACTACTCAGATTTTTGTATCAATTTTTGGGAGTAAATCCTCTAGATTGTCGTGAAGACACTAAATCGATATAAAAAGTCGCGGTTCTTTAGAAATGCAGTCAGCTGACTGCCCTCCAAGAATTATCATCTTGACACACCTATGCAGTGCTGCCAGATGATATTATCAAAAATTTGTATCCGCCATCTTTTCCAAGACCTAAGAAGAATTTCTACACACTTTGACCGATTTATCAATAACGATCAGGAGAAAGGTATCTTTCATGTCAGTAACTGAGGTACTTTTCTCTTGATCGTCTCAATGTAGCGAAAACTTTAATATGAGCCCTTAATGATCAGAAGAAAAGTATCTCTCATTCACGGGACTAAGGTACTTTTCCCTTGAGCGCGAGAAATCCACATTTTACGCAAAATGTATCTTTTTTGGGAAACAAAAACCCGAAGATCTGGCAGCATATAGATAGCACTTGCTTCTTTCTCTGCGAGTATTACTAACACTTTGAGGATACAGTGAGGACACAATGAGGATATTGCAAAACCCAATATGTTTCCTCATTACTTCTTCATAGTATTCTCAACATTGAGGACACTTGAAGGGCGTAAGAGGGTTTAGTGAAGACACACTGAGGGTTTCCTTATTACCTCGTCATAGGGTCTTCAGCATTGAGAACACATTGAGGATGTAATGAGGAGATGAAGAGGATTTGTGACATTTAATTATCATGATCTGCTTCCTCATCATGTCCTTTTTTTGTGTGCTCAATATGAGGACATAATGAAGATAACGAAATTATTTCTCCAGTGGGGACGCGGTTTTTAAACTAATTTTCTTGTAACCTCAAAAATTCCTCATTGTTTCCTCATTGTAAAAGCGTAATAAAGAGATTTTATTCACCGGGGATGTCTCAATTGAGTATGGAATGGCTAGATTATTTTCTACGCTAATAGGGAATATGCTCGATATCGTTTTGTTGAATCTATTCACAAATTATGCATTGTGCAAATTTAAAACAAGGTCAAGGTAAGTTACATATTGTACATTGTTGCTCGCACACTCCTCAGATAGTTCAGGCGTATAGCACGCATCATCTTGAGCAGGGGAGTATACACATAATGTATCATATTCATAGACTCATCGTGATCACAATGAGCTCGTATACGTGTTTCTGGTCTCGAATAGTTTGAATTTTAAAAAATTAACAATCAAAAAGAAAAATATCACGAGGCGAAGAGAAAACGATTTAGTGGCAGTATGATATAGCTTCTGCACGATTGAATCTCCAATCATCCTCAGCTAGCTAAAATTGAGCCAATTAACTGGAACATTGACATATAGAGTAGACTAAATAGACAAAGAGAAAAAGGATTGAGGAAAAGAGTGAAAAGAATATTAATAGCTTAAAATAAGGGTTACCATAATACATACAATGATACCGATAGCGATTATAACGATAATAATTAAACAAAGAAAAAATAACAATGAAATATCGTAGAAAAAATCAATTAAAACGAAGATTTCATGCTCTTAGAGTACTGTCAAACAGTTAATTTTCGTTGATCGATCACTTTTAATTTTTTTTACAAGGGATGGTTTTTTTTCAAAGCTATGATTTTACTGTTACGTTTTTTTTTTTCCTTCCATCAGTCGTATTCTCTTTTTCTTCTTTTTCAATAAGCAGCGAGAAAAGCGTAAAATCGATTTCGGTTAGTTAAATATTAAGTGTTCACAATTGCATGGCATGCACGTGACATCAGAAAATGACCAGGATTATTTCGATGCATGAATGGATTTGGAAGCAAAGGAGGTAAGTTATTACCTGCTGGATGATATGGCAGTCCGAAGCTAGGGTAGCCTGAGTACGCTCCACGATTGGTCGCATAAGCTGCGTAGGCTGCGGCTGGGAAACCTGGAACAAAGAAGGGAGAGGACCAAATTAGATTCGTGGTGGCCAGTTGTTAGCATCATCCTCGTAATTACTTAAATCTGTACTCGGGTAGTCTGAAATTAAATTTTTCTACGGCTTTACCCGGAAATTTAGTCATTTTCCGTAGTCGTATTGCCTCAGCGGAAATACGATATCGAGGAAACGGATTGAATAGCAATCATTTTTAACGACGGAAAAAGAAAAGCCGGGATGAATGCTGTATTAGAAACGAGGACGCGCATAAAAGTACACAACGACCCGTATTCAAAGATCTACAGCATATACGTATTCCCAAGAAAACGCGGAAAACGAAGAAGAGTAGACAAAAAGTTTGAGAGTTATATGCACTTCGCTCCTTCACCCGTTCGAAGAGCTTTTACATTAAACAAGTATATGGTTTTGTCTACAAGCATATCGAACACAGTAGTTTACGATTGTACTAGTGTATACCGACGTAAGCGTCAAGAAACAGTACTAAGCTGCGAAGAAGGGACTCTCGTACGAGTTCGCCGAGAAAATCACGGCATATTCGCATAGCGCCGCGCCGTTTGCACCGGTACAAACTGAACGAGGCATTTCCGATTTCGAGCTCTAATTTATGTTTGTTTCATAGCTCCGTGCTTTCTCTTTCCCTTATACTCGTCGAACAACTATTCTTACTATGCTCCTAGTTTGGAAAAACTTTTTCCAACGCAGTTAGGGGTATATGCGAAACAAAAACTGGAAGTTTGTCTTAAAATGAACGACTTGATTTTCCTTTGCAGACATTTAGTTCGTGTTAGCACTTAAGAGATATATTTTATTATCGTTCAAAAAATACTGTACGAAATAATACCGAGAAGTAGAGGCGAGCTAGTAGAAGGGAGCAGCGCGTAAGAAAATATGTGAGGACAATGTTGGAAAAGACGTAAAGAGAAAAAACTTTCATGCCGAATACAGAAATGTTGTCGTTCGCACTTTCAGTCTGTCTCTTTTCTTTCGACTCATTCGAGTGAAAACTTTAACAATAATGTTTACAGACTACACAAAACGACCAAAATAACCCTCTTATTATCCGCATACCACAGGGCATAATAGCGAAAACGACACCGCACCGCACAGCAATTTAAATATACGAGAACATTCCACGATTGGATTATAAACGTTTAATAGACAGCAATTACAACGCGAAAAAAGTGCTTTCACACATCCGTTATGGCGGAGTGGAGATTTTTCTGTCTTAAGGGACGACGAGAAAACGAAACGAAAAGAAGGAACAACGACGTAGTTCTCTATAAAGAGCGCCTACAACTAGCAAGGTATCGCCGTTACCCGCGTGTTTTCTAATAAGTCTCAGATGAATAAGGCTATTTAGGTACAGAGATGAGGTCAGTAAGAAAGCAATAATGTGACGCGCTCTAATTAAGTAATCCATTTTCCACGAAGGGTCAATAGATTGACGATTGGTTTCCAACGTGAAAAGTGAATTTACTGGGAATGTGCTTGATCTAGCCTTAGAGTAATTGGAATATTTGATTTTCGGTATAATGCATCTGAAAAACAGCTATGATTTAGCTGCATCCAAATGCGTATCTCCTTCGTCGGACACTATCTTCCAGTGGAGTGTTTTTAACAAGCTCTTTCAAACTTCTACCATTCTCCGTCTCTATGATTCAATTCCCGATGGCAATGGTTTTTGTCTTGTGCCCCTATAGCTTCCTGTTCTATGGCGTTCTTGGGGAGAAACTACTGCCGTCGACCGTCATCTCCAGCCTCGATATAAGAATTGCGTCCGACTCAATACCATGAGGAAGAATATTGGAAGCCCTTATAGACGCATGAGTGCCTGCATACTTGCTCACAATGATCACCAACTAACTCAGCTACCGAGAAATCCAAGAAGAAACGTCTGCTATAACATTTTACAGTAAAGACTCCAACCTCTTGTGTTGTGCTCAGTGGCGTTCTGAGCCGCCGGGAAACCGGGAGAGTTCCCCGGGCCCTAGCATTTTGAGAGCACCAAGCAAGTGGGAGAAGAAGCAAATTCAAGAAATTGAAAAGATTAAATAAAAAGCAATAAAATTACGATAACTTGAAAAAAAAAAAAAAACAGATCTAGGCTAATGATTTTAGGCACGGGGGTATTGGATTTCTTGGCGCAGCCAAAAAAATTAAGATATGTTTCATGTCTTTTCAAAATTTTGCCCAATCAGATATGTTGTGGATAATGCGAGACAAAAATATTTTAGAATTCTAGGCTAAGGCTTTAGAGGGGCACACTCACTTGATCTGTCTCGCTTCTTGGTCTAGTATAAGTCTACTTTGGAATATTTGAGGCTAATGAGCCTTGTTGGACTAGTGTAAGTCTACTTTAGAATATTTAAGATGTTGTAAGCGGACCAGGATTGACAACGTATGACGTCACCAACTTATGACGATACAAACTCATGACGATACAAACTTATGACGCCACAAAACTTATGATGTCATCGACTTATGACGTCACCGACTTATGACGTCATTGACTTATGACGTCACTAAAATGTGATTCACTTATAATGTCATTGGTTTGTGACGTCACAAAACCTATGACGTCATTGACTTACAATGTCATTGACTTATGACGTCACAAAACTTATGGTGTCATTGACTTATGACGTCACAAAACTTAAAATATCACTGACCTATGTCGTCATTGACTTATGACGTCACTAAAATGTCATTGACTTATAGTGTCATTGACTTATAATGTCATTGACTTATAATGTCATTGACTATAATGTCATTGACTTATAATGTCATTGACTTATAATGTCATTGAAAGTCCCTTTCGAGGGGGGGGGGAGGCTCGCTCGAACTCGCAGATTTGAACATTACTGCCATAATGAAAAATTCCTATGAGGATGAGCCCAGAGCAAAGACATGAAACATGTCAAAAATGGAGTTAAATTTTTCAAGGGCTCATGACGAGCAACATTCCGGTAGTAAATTAACTTTCAGAACGCATCCGGTTGTGCTGCAGGGGTCAGTCATTGGATCTCCAGGGTGAAGCTACCACCAAGCGTTAGGTTTATCTGCTAAGCGGATGAAACCTTGAAACGACTGCGGCGGTGCGACTCAGGATGAATTAGGCCGAGTCGGCCAGATTAGAACTTGCAGTAAGGAAGACGGAGATCATGTTATTTACGACCTGTCAAAGGTTCAGTTCATCTACCTTTCGCCTGCAATGCACTGAAACCAGAATGAAGGAGGTGATGACTGTCGTGGTGACCTACCTAAGCCGTGGACCTGAGAGGGCCCAGGGGACGGGTCGACTAATATGTTCTCTCCGTGGCTACGAACGAACATGATAATGAAGAAGGAGAGAATTCAGGTATCACACGCGTAACAACGAGAAAATTCTTTAATAAATCAAGACCACCCTCTATATGGTGCTATGGTATGACCAGAATCCATGAAGATGGCCAACAAAGAGAATGGGAAATGATTCAAAGAAGAATTTCAATATGGGCTCTTTGCGTATCAGCGTGTTCATACCTGAGGAGAGAGCCATGGTTTTCAAAGTAAAGAAGAGCACAACGTCTAATCAAGACCAGGCGCTCCTTGCTTGAGAAAGGGAAAGCGAGAATTGCTCAAAGTGAGCTAGAGATACGCCTGACCCATGGGTTAATAGGCGGTCTTAATGAAAGGATGAACCGAGACCATGGCTGAACTTTCACCTGAAACAGGAGTTAAGCGATCATGGTTCTTTCAACATCTGCCCGAGAGAAGTAAGGAAAACTGAGCAGACAACGTGTTCGCAAAAACCATAGCGCGCCTCATTGGAGCGCGTGACGTGGAGACGTGAGCTAGGCAAGCTTTTTCGGTCTCTTCAAAGAGATTAGGCTCGATGAAGCGCTTGCTCCGGATGGCCTGGTAGTCACCATGGTAAGTTCTGGAATGGAACTAGGTGTCTGCTTTTGGAGCTACGGATATGGAGAAGAATGGAATAAGTAAATGCAAAGCCATGCTATGGTTGCTCTTCAGATGTAGATGAGGCCAACGACATAACTAGCAACCTAGTTTTAAGTTGTGTCTGGTGGGTGTGCTAAAGTTTGCGTGCCTGGAGGCACTGCAGCTTGGCAGTTGCCGAGATTATTTTTCCAATACTGAAATTGTACTCAAAAAGATCGAGACCGGTGTTAGACATGACAGAATTAAAGCATACACAACCCGCATTCACCCGGCGATGGAGGACGGTCGGTACACATGCGACACAAGCGATACTTTAGTCAATATGAGCGGAGAATCTTCCACATCAAAAAACATACATGAAACAACTTGAGTTGCGTTCTCCAAGAGTAAAGAGTGGCCGTGAAGCAATCTAACAATGAGGAAAAAAAGCAGGTCACTTTCATTGCTACTCTCGGGGTCTCATCATCTTTAGTTCAAATCGAATGGAAAATTCTTTAAAGCGGTGATCGAAGTTGAATAGTCACCACAGTAAGAAAAAAATTTTTATTACGCTAAAAATATTCGGATATACGAGAGCAAGGTTTCTAAACGATATGGTGCGATAGGAGAGCTATGACTATAATGCAGACTCAACTAGTATTGTGATCTGACTGCGCTGAATTATGATCAGAATGTGCTTGAATTGTGATTCTTTCTTCAGATTAACGATTGATGTCTGAAGTGCGACGGTAGACTGTATTTTTTGAACTCGTAGTGTACGTTTAATCGGTTCATACACATTGCGGCACGACTCGCTTATTCTAGTGTGCTTAATAGGTACCTAGTCGTTCGAATAAAATTTAGCCAACTTTTGAAAAATGATTCATTGATGAGGAATGGGACAATCGGTAAAACTCGTGAAATGCGCGCTGATGTGTAATGAATTATTGTAGCTTCTGAGCACGTGATTGTGGTGGAAATACTTTTGCGGCGTTGGTTCATTTCGTAACATTAAACAGGTGAGAAAAATTTATGAGAAAAAATTGCAATTAGGCCTAATTAGCTCGATAAATCGTTTGATGATGCGTTTGCTCCTCATGACAAGTAAGTAATTTCTAAGGCATACTATCAGTATACAGGTGCAAGTGATGCAATTAGTCCAGTCACTGAAGAGTTTTTATGGGTCATAAATGTGACGGAAGTTTTTTTTTTGTAACGTGCTCATGATGACTCCCTGATTGAAATACTGATGAGTCCTACGCGGTTCCTTCACCACCAAAATTCAGTTTTTCCTACTTATCTCAAAAAGAAAGCATTTTAGACAAAAAAGTTTTCCCACAAGATTCGCTATTCATTTTTACCCTACGCTTATTGGTTGGTCTGAAAATTGTCATTCAAGTGCCTCATTTTTTCCTTACAAGCAATTTTCTGCGTTATATCGGATTGAATTGATAATTTAGAACGAAATCTTTTAGGTAAAAGTTGCTCATTAGCCTACGCCCGGACACCTCATTATAAGCCTAGTTCAAGAATAGTAAAATTTTATGGGAGGAGGTCTCTGTCTATTATAGGTCTAGTTTAAGACTGGTAAAATTCTAGTATGAAGTTAGTATGTATTGACATAAACTGAGCAAGGTGAACTCGCAAAGTTTTGCATCACCCACGGATTAACGAGAGTGAAGGGGGAGGGGGTACTCAGGAAATTTCAAATTAGAGATGAGGGCAGAGAAAAGTACGAAAAACATCTTCTTATTGGGACTAGATTTTCTGAGATATTCCCAAAAAAAAGGTTTTCAACAAAAAGCTCAGAACTTTTGATAAAGTTTAGAAGAAAGTTCACTAAATCCACTAGCTCAATAATTTGTATTGATAGATATTTCTTCATTTATAAACGCTTCTGATTCGTTTATCGCTTGCCATTTAAAGAACTTTCAAGTTTACAATTTTTATCTGTGAGGATTCTTTCAAGTTTAATACGCCTATTTCAACTTTTAAACTTCCAGTTCTCCACTGATAAACCATTGAAGAGGATTTTGTCGCTCATTCATCATGGCGTCTGAGGTAAGTGCAACTACACTTTCCCTAAAACAAATTTTTTAGTAAGCGCTTGAAAAGCAACTTTCGAATGTTTCAGAGATCGGAATCAGAAAAATTCAGGCAGTGGTTACGCGATTGTTCGATTCGCCAACAGTCACTGTATTTACGTTTTGGAGATCGAAAGTGGGATAGTCTATCCAAATCCGAGCCTGAGATTATTCGCACGAAGATATCGTGGTATGTACTCAATGTAGATTATGAAAATTTAGAACAAAAAGAAAAACTGGTAATCGATAAAACAGCGAACAAATTGTTGGAGCTCACTGGAAGTGATAAGCACTTACTACTCGGATGTGCGTACGTGGATATCCTCTTGAAGAAGAAAAATTCCTCATCGTCGATCATACCAGTTTTAAGAACTAAAAAACTTCATACTGAAGAATTATTTTTCTACGAGGTGTACTCCGGTCGAGTTTATCGGTCGTGGAAGGACTATGAAGAAAACGATAAGTTACCCAAATGTTATATGTGTTACCCGCAAGGAGGTTTTTATCACAACTGTGGTCCAGATCAACGAGTTCAACTGAAGTGGCGACTGTCTCCGTCTTGTCACAACATCCTTCCGGTTGTTGATATAATTTCAAACGTAGGGGGTGGTATTCGCACAGGAGTTCTGGCTGTTTCTGTCTTATTTCCACCAGTCTTCGCCGCAGGTAGTGGTGCGGTTGTATCTGAGGCATATCACGCTTCTCGAGGAATCTACGATCTGGTCGACAAAAACATCCATGGTCAGAGGGTAGCATTAAAAAAACCCCAGGCGCTAAGAGATTGGTTGAACATCGTTTCGTCATTTGGAAGCGTAATTAGCGCAGGTAGAGTGACTATCTTTCGAAGCGCCACTCTGGGAGAAACTTTTCTAAGCAAGACTGGTTCGAAATTAGTATCCACGATATTAAGATGCGTGAGCATCGGTGTGAACAGCACTGGTATAATTCTTGTGATTGTAAATATGGTCATCGAGTTCATGAGGAAAGGGCCTTCTATTTCCGACCTAAAAGATTTGGTTTCGCTGGTTTTATTTATCGCAAATATCGTAATATCAATGACGGAAGCTGAGCACATCCTTGAAGTTCTGGTTGCCCAACCCCAACGAATGCTCGATCCTCTCAATATGGTCAAAAATACGCCAACCACATCCGTGAAATATATCCTTCGGAATGTACCGTGGTCGAATCTGCTACACCTTTTGACAGGAGTCCATTCCACGAATATTCTGCACAGTATAGGACTCGAGCGTACAGAGGATACGATTACATACATCCGGAATCATATTCGCAAACACAATGGAGGGGGAAATGATGCGTTATTATACATGTTTCATGCACATTTGAAATGGTATCCCATTCTTGTACGGTTTATAATCGAGGTGAGAACAGCAATCAACAAAATAAAAAAATGGCTTGGATCAGGTTCGTGCAAAAATAGAATCAGAGAAAGATATGTTTCTGGTAATTTAGCGATAGAAATCATGGACGAGATCGAACGTGTGATAGGCGGTATGAATCTGAAAGGTGTTCAAAACCGTGAGGAGGTAGCCAGGACGATTTTCCGATTTGTAAATGGGCTAGCGAATGAAACGATCTATCTTGAAGGCATCGCAGGATACATGGTCATTTGCGGATCCGTGTGCGATAGAATACTCGCTTTATATACCGCGAATTACATTGTTCAGGAGTGTGAAACGCCAAAACATTGAAGAACGGACGAGGAAAAAAGAAAAATGTTTGATAACATTGTCGCCAAATTGGAACAGCCAAAAGAGAAGATTATTTTTATGACCAGTTTCCGGAACAATTGGAAATATTTGCCGACAACTGGTCGAGCATTCATTTTTAACAAACCAGTCTACCAAACAGAAGAGACTTCGTTGTACTATTTTGAAACGTCATCAAAATTTTCAACGTTCTCGCAGTTTGTGAGTGACGCATCGTGCGAACTGTTGGCAATTGATGGATTGTTCAACGAAACTCGTGAATTCTACCTACATCCACGAGAGACTATTTTCCTCATCCGGGATGGTAATAAGAGTCTAATTTTTTTCTTTTACATGATGGGAAAAGAGGATAACACTGTCGGTTTTGCATTGCTGGATGAGAAAAAAACAGATTATCGATAGAATTTTATAAGGTTTTTTTTTTCTAATTTTGTTCCTATACTTATACCTCAAACTCATATTGAGACCTCTCATTAATAAGTAAGCGTATGGCTTTCTAGGACGAGTTTAATTTAATAATTTTTACTGTATTATGTAATTTGTGTTTGAAGACTTTGATACTATTTTAATTTAAAAAATTGTAATTTATTTTTAAAATTATTTTCCAGAGTGGCGTCACACTTCAAAAATTCCAATTCCGGCCGGGTTTCAAGCTCCTCCTATCAAAAGAAAACCGGCTTTGCATACTCAATAGGTCACATCACAGTCTCTCATCGACACCGCAACACCGTTCTGCCGTACAAATAAATAAGGACGAACGTGCAAGATGACGATTTTGAGAAAAGGGTCCACAATCAAATGTACGTTGAAAACCTTTCTCTAAATTGTCATCTTGCACGATCGTCCTCATTTATTTGTACGGCAGCGTGTCAGTCTTCACCAAAACAATCTTCAGCTTTTTAGAACACACCCTCGCCAGCCCACCCTCCCATCCTCTCCTCAATCCATTCTTGGTCATTTCCAACTCCCTATCATCACTTGACGTCATCTTCAACTGCACCTCCCCTATCCACTTTTAAATTGCGTACACACTCATTGCCACCATCCACACCATCCCCATCCGATTATTCTTCATCTGGGTAACTAACCCTGGAGGAAACAAAGCAGCAAAACAAGCTACCCAACACCCATCAGTCAACCGCTCCTCACGCTCCGATCTCTCCAAACATATCAACACATTCATCACTCAAGCATGGTTCACTCATTTGTCTAATCTCAAATCACACTCAAACAAGCTAGCCCAACTTCACTGTTGACACGCAGAGTAAAAATAGTCATCAACCGTTTCAGAATCGGCCACACCAGACTCACACACACCCATCTCACCTGTCATCTTGTGCCTCTCTCATGCCCTCATCGCGAATCTTACCCTATCAACACAGCTACCCCAACTTGACCTAACTCTGCAATTCTTCAACCATCACTCAGAATCATACAGAGGTACTATCAGACGATTTCCTCTCCATCCCAACATTCTAAATCGAGCTAACTTCAACTTCACCGAGCTCATAGCCCTGAAGACAGATTGCTAGCACCTCGTAAATGAAAATAAAATAAAAATAGATACACTTTGAAAGAGGAATTCGGAGTTTTGAAACACATTAATCCACACGCTAAAGAGAAAATACGAATTTAATTCAATACTTCAGATTGATGCTAATTCTTCGGCGATGAACGCATTATCCTTCCTCAGAAAATTACGCTAACCTAATCCTTAACCAATTGAAAGCTCAAAAAATCTTCCGTTCGGATTATATAGAGGAGAGACGTGAC
This sequence comes from Aspidiotus destructor, assembly GCA_035079395.1. Taxonomy (NCBI): domain Eukaryota; kingdom Metazoa; phylum Arthropoda; class Insecta; order Hemiptera; family Diaspididae; genus Aspidiotus; species Aspidiotus destructor. The sequence goes on along the minus strand of JAVHKZ010000018.1, from coordinate 34,593,637 downwards.
GTCTTCTGGAGGAGGTATAACTCCAGAAAAGTCTCCAACCTGACCTAAGGGACTTACAAAAGGAGGCGCGTGACGTCATAAGGAACTTAGGAACATTTTTACTGAAGAGCAGAAAAGGAAGACAGAACTGACCTGACATCATAAAATCTTGAAACAGGTCTCTTGACAAGGAGGACAAAGAGGTATTCATCCTGACAGTGATGTCATAGGCTCATCTAAGCCAAAAATACAATATGAACAAAAACAAAAATGAGAAAAGGAGGAAGTGTGGAGAATTTCAATCCTTCTCTCCGAACTTCCACAGAGCTTCCACTACTACAGGAGGTCTATATCCCTACCTCTTCCATTTCTGAATTTCGCATCGCAAGCTCATATCATAATTCTGTTTGAGTGCCGTTTTCCCGCTACATCATAATTTTGTTCAAAACAACCCTTCTCCACCACATACACTTCAAATTAAGGAGAAGGGCTGGGAAAACTCAGCATTCCCCTTCATCTTCAAGTTTTGAGTAGAAATTGATGTCAAAATTTTGTTTAAATTTTGTTCAATTTCGTTCAGGAAACATTGGATTTTATTCACCCATCATTCACCGGCTACAGATATTCTTCTCTTTGAGCGCCCAAAGTAGATACACCCTTTTTCAGGAAAAGCTTCACAATACTCAATGAGTAAACTGAGGGCAATTTACAAGAACCGCAGAATTTTTTTATCGGGGAACCCGCTATCCATTTTGTTAGGGGGATTACATCCTCAGAAAACGTCCGCGTATGCGTCCGGGAGTTTCTGTGAACTGCGTGATGTCACATGACGTCACGTGACGTGTGACGCTTTATGACGTCATCAATGACCTTGACCTACTTTAGGGACTCGAAACAATTTCAACTTCCAGCCAAGATGCTTTACGACGTCATCAATGGACCTTGACCTTGCCCTACTTTAGGGACTTGGAAAAATTTCAACTTCCAGCCGGGATGCTTTATGACATCATCAATGACCTTGACCTTGACCTACTTTAGGGACATGGAAAGATTTCAAGTTCCAGCGGGGAGTTTCAGTGAACTGCGTGACGTGACTTGACATGACGTGTGACACTTCATGACGTCATCAATGACCTTGACCTTGACCTTGACCTACTTTAGGGGCTTGGAAAAATTTCAATTCCCACCGGGAGTTTCTGTGAACTACGTGACGTCACATGACGTGTGACGCTTTATGACGTCATCAATGACCTTGACCTTGACCTACTTTAGGGACTTGAAAAGATTTCAATTTCTAGCCTTCATTATATCAGGTCTAGCATGGAGTAAACTGAAAAGAGCCCAGCCAACTCATATTCTGAGGGGGCATTTTCGCGCCGTCATCGCGAGCGCGGGAGGTTACGGGTTCCCCGCTGCCATGACAAACCTGCAATGGCCTCTAATTTTTTTTTTTTTTGCGGTTCTAGCAAATTGCCCTCCTGTTGACTCATTGAGTATTGTGGAGCTTTTCCTGCATATGTCCGATCGTAACCTTGTGAACCGGATTAATTCTAGTAGATACACCTTTTTTCTTCGTCATTTTTGAGCTTTCGATCAAAATTTACCCATCATTTTCCAATTATTCACATTGCTCACCTTACTCTCTTCAATGTTGAAGATCATGCCCTCCACCTTTCCATCTGGATAAAATGTTTAGGTCCGAGTGTAGTGAGTTGTTCTTGCTACATTTTTGCTGCATTAGGTCCGTCTGTGTAAGTTTTTTCCCCCTACAACCGTTGGGATGCGGAGCTGGGGACATACAGGACTCAATACTGGCAATTCAAGGAAGACGAGAGGGATGGAGTCGTTTGTATTGAGGGTGTTCTTGTTCCATGTGGCGTGCATGCGGTGAGAGATGTATTTGATAAAAGCGGGTTAATGTGCCAAGATACTTGTTGTTTCGAGCGATGGAGCATATCTTTCCCAGAAGCTCGTCTTCTGTTGCGTGCTCGCGGCGAGGGGTGTATGATTGAAGCGGGCATATGTAAAGAAACTCACGAAGTTTCCGGAGTTGGAGGGAATGTTTTTTGAGAAACTTATTTTCTGTTGCGTACTCATTGCTCATGGTGAGAGATCGGTGAGAGATCCATAAGAGCCCATAGACCGTTTGTGCCAGGCAAATGCATGGAAACTCTCGTTGTTTCAGGCGATGTAGGGAATGTTATAGGGAAGATGATCTGGTGAGAGATCCCGCGTCCGGAAATTCTCTTTGTGCTGAACGAGGTGTCTCTTCCGTTATGGTTTCGCCCTCAGTTCTGATAAGGAAAGGGCAGTATACAAAAATTCTCGCTCTTCTAAGCAAAAGGCAGTAACGAGACGTCGGGCTTTGGGAACTACAACAAACTTGACACAAACGACTCCAGCCACTTCTATCTACCTCACAAATAAACCTGACGATGGACAAGATGAATTTGATTCGGAAATCCATAGCTGATATTTGGACATTCTATGGGAATGTCTAGAGAAGTCTCCTGTTCACTAATCTCACCCTCTTTTCTTTTGAAATTGATCTATTCATACGGAGGGATCAGGTAATCGTATTTTAGACGCGAGAGGAAATTTAATATCGAAAAAATCTGTGCCATTTTTTCGTAACACAACTATAGAAAATGAATTCATCCCGCGTTAGTGAGGTAAAACTACAATTAATGATACGAATAGACGCGCGCCTGTTACCTCAAAACGCTTAGCGAATAATTCAGCGCTCGTCATATTCTCACTCGCCCCAAAATGGTTATTCTTCTAATTCAAGTGGGAAGATACGCGGGCTCGAATGCCGCAAAACGAGCAGATTATTCGCCGAGTGCAAATGGCGTCATCTTTCGAGTAATCAATTAATCATAATCTCTTTAGTCGACCTTGAAAATGGCAAAACGAAGAAAATTCGTTAACGATATAGTTCGGCCGAACAGAGAGAGAGAGAAAGCCATTCGATTTTTGAAACAATGCTGGATGAGCTTCCATTCGTTATTACGACTTAGCTGATTTACTAGAGGGTAGCGCGCTCGAGAGTAGTATTTAAAAGACGGAAAGGTCGAATATATTAAAAGCTACTTAAACGAGCCAAACGTTAATGCGGCGAAATTAATTCGTTTTCCAGCCGAAAATCTGCAATGCGCGGAAGAAGGAAGAGCCGATATTTTCGGTATGAAATTACAAACAAAAGGGGGCTCTCGCGCGACGCGCGGCCCAAGAATAATACTTTTTGTCACAATTTTGGTAACGTGGGCGCGCGAAATTCTCGCCGAGAGGTTTTATATTTCGCGATGTCATTAACGATTTTCCAATCTTCTAGTATTACGCGATGTGGCCTTTCTCTTTTCGATATTGTACGTACACTCCGCGCTAAATTAGGAAAAACTTTTTCGAAATAGCCGCACTAAAATGGAAGCGATTAACGCTTTCATTTGTACCCGGTCGAAATTAGAAAAAATTGCAAAGGTCGATATACTCACCGTCTGGTATAGTTCCTAGGGGCCACATAAAATCTGAAATGAAGGAAAAAAGAAAAAATGCGTTAAATTATTATTAATAATTTTGAGAAAAAAGAAAAAAAAAATCGATGAACCGGAACTACGACACTACGTCACGAAAAAGAAAAATAACGTAAAAGCTGTAGCGTATTTAAATTGAATTTTTCAACCCCTAAACTCGATATGACTTCGAGATTCTGGAGAAGACGGAATGATAAAGTGAAATTTTGAAATGATCTTTAAATTTCGGGTAGAATGTTTCCAAATGTTATTTTCTCAAATTTCCACTATCAACTACGGATCTATAGTGAAGCTACGGGGTAGAAGAATAAAAAAAAATGACCTATTCTGCTACAGTATTTTGGAGACGCGACAGAATACGCGTCTTTCTCATCATTCACGATTAGAAGTTAATTCAGACATTATTTTCTAATTAACACGAACACCATCCATCTAATACGGACTATTCAACCAGACTATCGCCATCTAAATCTATAGAACTGACTTCACAATAGTTGCTACATCTCTGACTATGAAAATGCCCTTTTTATTCAGTTCGGCAAACCAATCTGGGAGTACCCAACATGAAAAAGGACATGCTAACTCTAGAGCTAATTTTGTGAAATATCAAAAGCTAAAGATTATTAGCAGCGCTCTCTTATGAACAGTATTAATTTGAAAAAAAAATCGACGGAACCAAAAAAAAAACGACATACGACAGTATAAAAAACTCGTAATAGTCTAAACTGAAAATTAACACTAAAACTAAGTATTTCTTCTCCGCTACTGCTGTAATAGAAGAAAAAAAAAATTGCACGACACAGGGCTATGGCAAATATTACTCCTGCATCATTTTCTAGAACTAAATCAGATGAATTCTTTTATGTCAGTTGAACAATATTTTTAAATTGAAATAATACTGAACTATTTAAAAAAAAAAAACGAAAAGGAAGTAACTATTTCTTAATTTTATTAGTTAAGCTTTCAAGAGTACTTATTCAAAGAATAAAAAACTAGAAGAATTAAGTTAATTTTGTACGTATGATTAAATCACTAAATCTTTTAAACAACAGTTCGTCACTAACGAGAATGGACAAAAAATTCACGGGACTTTGGACAGAGTTGAATGAGGGTAGGCAGGGAACCTGTTTTATGAGGTATTTTGGGAACGTCTTTTCTGAGGCACATGGTGTTTAAAGCGTTGCTTATCTGGCTCATTGAAGGGTTGGAGTCAACACACATTATATTGGATTTAAACTAGGCTAGGACTACTCTAGTAGTATAATAGTACCCCCTTGGAAGAATTTCCACCTCTAAGCTACAGGCGATAGGACGGGGACTTGGAAAAATGTGCTGGGAGGCAAAGCTGCCAGATCTACGGCTTTTTAGTTCTCGAAAAAATACAGATTTTTTCAACAGATTTTGCGTAAAAGACGGATTTCTTGCACTCAAGGGACTCTTAGTCATTCGTATGAGAGATACTTTTCTCTTGCTCGTTATAGGCTGATATCGCGGTTCTCTGTAACATCCAGTCAATCAAGAGAAAAGTACCTCAGTCACGGGTATGAAAGATACGTTTCTTCTGATCGTCATTGTTGGATCACTGAAATCTCTGTAGAAATCAGTTTTTAGGTCTTGGAAAAAATGGCGGTTACGGATTTCTGAAAATATCATCCAGCAGCAGTGCTAGAAGGGGGGGGGGGTTGAACAAATTTCGATCTCCAAACTATAGGTGATAGTTCGAGCTAGTTGGAAAAATTTCAACCTCGAAGCTGTAGGCGATGAACGATCTGAGCTATGGGTGATAGGAGGGAGATTTGGAAAAAATTTCAACCTATAAGCCCCTTAGAACAATTTCAACCTCCAAGCTATAGGCGATAGGACGGGGATTTCGCAAAATGAGCTGGGAGGGGGACTCGAAAAAATGTTGACCTCCAAGCTAGAGGGGACAGTTCGCGCTGTAGGTGATAGGAGGGGAGTTGGAAAAATTTCGACCTCTGAGCTGTAGGTGATAGAAGGGACGTCTGGCAGACATGGGACTCAGAAAAGGCACTGTCTGGCAGAAAGTATGACTTGGAAAAATGTCGACCTACGAGCTATAGGTGTAAGGAGGAGTCCTCCAAGCTATAGGTGGAATAAGGGACGTCTGGCAGACATGGGACTCAGAAAAAGGCACTGTCTGGCAGAAAGTGGAATAATGGGATTTGGAAAAATTTCGATCTTTTGGTTACAGGTGATAGAAGGGAGACTTGGAAAACTGTAGGCCTCCGAGCAATGGGTGATAGAAGTGACGTCTGGCAGACATGGGACTCAGAAAAAGGCACTGTCTGGCTGAAAGTGGGACTTGGAAAAATGTCGACCTACGAGCTATAGGTGTAAGGAGGAGTCCTCCAAGCTATAGGTGGAATAAGGGACGTCTGGCAGACATGGGACTCAGAAAAAGGCACTGTCTGGCAGAAAGTGGAATAATGGGATTTGGAAAAATTTCGATCTTTTGGTTACAGGTGATAGAAGGGAGACTTGGAAAACTGTAGGCCTCCGAGCAATGGGTGATAGAAGTGACGTCTGGCAGACATGGGACTCAGAAAAAGGCACTGTCTGGCTGAAAGTGGGACTTGGAAAAATGTCGACCTACGAGCTATAGGTGTAAGGAGGAGGACTCGAAAAGTTTTGACCTCCAAGCTATAGGTGATATAAGAGACGTCTGGCAGACAAGGGACTCAGAAAAAGGCACTGTCTGGCAGAAACAGGGATTTGGAAAAATTTTGACCTCGAATCGTTCAACTTTGTAACGGCCTCTCTTTTCGTGATGGACAAAATTAGAATTTTCGGATTATGAGTCCTCAGTTCAGAGACAGGCTGATGAGTCTTCCCTAAAATCACTGGATGCAATACAATCTATTGGCCTACGACTAGCTAAGAGTGTTAAGAATTATTCAAGTTCAAGTATGAAAAATGATGGACTCATTTTGAAATGTAGTGTACGTAGAACGTATTTTTAGATGACTTCCTCGTCAATTCACTCAATTGTACTGAATTCAAGTCAATCAGTCGTACGTCGATACCGTAGTAAGTTGTAAATATCGATAACGATTCACTTACAGCATGTGGCCTCAAGCAGCACGGGATAAAATGAAGCGGTTTCAACTCCAGTTGAAGTTGTAAGTCCCGAGAAAACTTCAGTCGTCAATAAGTCCATCGACCAATCAGTCAGTCGTCAAAAGCACTTCAGTCATACTAATTTAAATAAGTCGGATGTGAGTCGATACTATTGTAAGTTGTTTAAGGCATTCAGTGGATGATGATTAACATACGACGTGCTCCGGAGCAAAATGAAGCTATTTAAACCCCAATTATGAATCGATCGGCAAAAATGGTACTTTCAGATTGGTGTCAGGAATACTCGTTCTGCTGATTTTTGTATGATTTCACTCTTCAGTTCCAAGTTGTACGTCGATTGTAAGTTAATGAAATCATCCTAAGTTTCAAATCAGTCGGTGAAAAGGGAAAATTTTAGTCATCAGTCCGTGGGTCGGTCAGTCGAAAATGTCGATCGCAGTTGGTCGTTCATTCAGACAGTCAGAAAATATGGCTCATTAATTAATCAGTCAGTTTTATGGTTTGACGTAACTGAAACTTGATACCACTGAGACTACCCTTGGTGCCCATCGCATTAGCCCCAGGCTCGGACTATGCTGATATCCCTCCTCGAAAACTAAGCTTGTCATCTTTTATCGCCGACTGTCTTGCATCTATGGCCCAGTTTCACCATCTTCCTATCTTTTTTCCCTTCTCCAGTTCTCAGAACTCATTCCCTCCGTCCTTAAAATCCCATGCAGACAATTATCTCACTCTTTATACTACATACTCATCCTCCCTGGACATCCACAACACCGCATAATCGCCTTGATCTGGCTGACCCACCCAAAATCCAAAACTTCATTCATCTTACGACCTATGGGTCTCAACTCGGTGAGGTCTCGTAAAAAATGCTGAACTATGTATTCGTCATCCATACCTGCATCTCTCTTCTTTGGCGGTGCTGCCAGATCTGCGGATTTTTGTTCATCGGAAAAGATACAAATTTCTCTACAGATTTTGCGTAAAATGCGGATTTCTTGTGCTCGAGGGAAGAGTACCTTAGTCATTTGTATGATAAGTACTTTTCTCCTGGTCTGTTTAGACTGATACCGCACTCCTCTGGAACATTGAGTCGATCAAGGGAAAAGTATCTAAGTCAAAAGTATGAGAGATACTTTTCTCCTGATCGAGTCGATAGATCGGTGGAAATCCATTCTTAGGTGTTGGAAAATATGAAGGATACGGATTTTTGAAAATATCATCTAGCAGCGCTGTCAGTGCTGCCAGATGATATTTTCAAAAATCCGTATTTGCCATTTATTCTGAGACATGAAAACAGATTTCTACGGACTTTTACCGATTCATCAACAACGATCAGAAGAAAGGTTTCTTCATACAGCAGAAGGGTCCCTTGATCGAATCAATAACACGGAAGACTGCCCTATCAGTTTCAAGAGAAAGGTATCTCTCACACACGTAAGTAAGGTACTTTTTTCTTGAGCACAAGAAATCCGTATTTTACGCAAAATTCGTCGAAAAATCCGTATTTTTTTTGAAGACTGAAAATCCGTAGATCTAACAGCACTGCTTCTCTCCCCTTCCAGTGAATTTCTTCTCCTTTCCTATTCTCTTTCCCGCGCCATTAAAGACTCCTACTCTCCCATACCTATCGTTTAGCGCTTCCTCATCGTCTTTATCTTCAATTGTCTCTCAGGATTTCTGGTCACCATGGAACACGATGTAGCGGACCTAGATATCAAACAACCTCTGCTCTTTTTCTCAACCACTGACCCTACCCCTTTCCCGGCCTATGACTCAGTATTTTGATATCGTTTTCTAATAATCGCAGCATGACACAAGCTTCGGTTCTCTGAATCCCATAATAAACTTTTTCCTAGTGAATAAAGAGTCCCCGATCCTCTAGTCCTCTTCATACCGCTTCTGCCGTCATGAGGAAATAGTCTCAGCTCGACTCTCCATTATTCTTCACGCTAATACTGCTATTCTGACTAACTGTCCGTCCTCCATTTTTACCTCAAAAAATTATTTTCTCAACCCCTTCGAGTTTCTTCCGCCCACTCCAACAACTCGGAATCTATTCCCGATACTTCGAACGTCCTCCGGTCCACATTTAATGTCTCTTTCCGAGTTCATAACCTTCTACGTCGTCGAATAGCTCTTTAAAAACAAAAATCTCTTCGTTCTCAGAATTTGACAAGATATCATCCCGAATTCATTGATTGTTACCTACTTCGAATTGTTAATAATCTTAATTTTGCCCGTCAATCACGGTAAAGAAAACCATTCTTAAAGCTTCTATTAATTATTTCTCGCAATTTTCGACCCCTGATTAATCAATCAAAGCCCACGAGTAAATATTAATTATTCTCCATCAAATTTTGAAAATGAATAACATTCAGTTGTCACATTTCAGCTTTCGCAGTGAAATGAATCGTAGGCCTACAACAACCTTCTGTAAATTTTTGATGAAGTCCATTCTCGTAAGTGCGACACAAAAAGTCGAATACAGATTACAATAGAAAAAAGATTCTACATCTAATTTACTCGCAGTACGTTAATGTAACTAAAACCATAATTATTTAAAATATAAATACTGTATTCGAAAAAGAAAAAAAGAAAAAACTATTGATATTTAGTATTCCTATAGTCAAACAAATACGATATTAAAGATGTTTATTTTGTACTATTGAACCGTTTAAATTTTACTTGTACGATACTTTAATCAAAATTCAAGAAATATTTAGTCGACTAATAATGTTCTGTTACACGATTCACACCGACATAAATAGATTGTACTGACGCTATTATCTATAATTAGTTTCGTTAATTTCTAAAAAATTTTCTATAATATTAGTAATTTACCTATCTAAATTCGACGGAAACGACGAAATATCTACGACTATAACTGTCACTAAAATTAGTATCTAATACCACTATATTCGGATCGTAGTAACAATCGAAAAACTAGAGACTAATTCGCTAAGAAAAATGAAAAAAAAAAGTACAAAGCTCATTGTTTGAAAAATTGCAAAACCCTACGAAATAAAACACTTACAGTTTTTCTAGTTTTTCTCATTTTTGTTTTCAATTATCATAACATACACTTATTGGTATTTTTTGGTGTTTTGTTTTTTTGGTTTGTTGGTAAGATCGCCAACCTCATTGTATATCCCGAACAGGGGCGAAGAAAACTTGCCGTATTTGGTACTCTCTTGTAGGATGGTAGAAGTAGCAGTCGAATCTAGATACTCAGTTTGTATCATACGAAAAACAATGAACACGTAAAGTAATTCAGCTAAATTTATTAACAACACTAGCAGAAGTAAGATCACCAACAAAAGATTATAGATCGTTTCTCAACCGATCGTTTTATTTTTTTTGAATTTTTTTGTTTTTAATTTTCTTTACTTGCCAAATGACGAGTACGTGAACAGTGAACAGGTAATAGAACTAATAAAAATGACTATGTAGGGTAAGAAAGTCAACAAACAAACGAAAAAAAAGAAAAGAAATAAAAGAAATGTACACGATGGTGCGATATTTTGCGCCCTCCTTTTGATGCTACCGTATCTACGTCGCTAGCTACCTCTAAAGTTTAATCTTGTTAATTTATTTGATAGTAAACTAGTTTCACTTTATTTTCATAATATTCCTAATCCAAAACTGTGTGCCTTGTTTCTGATATTAACGCTCTCGCAGATGACTATCTCTCGCCTTACTCGTTTTTCTCAGCTTCGCCGAGAAAGTATAGATAAACCCTCTTTAATCCTTTCACTACAGCACTTAGAAACTTCTTAGTAAGTTAACACTAGACGACGAAATCAACGAATTTAATCTTAATTGAATGGCAATTGAATCAGTCGTTTTCGGGATAAAATCGTTAGAACCTAGAAATAACGAAGTGAAGGAGACAAACAAACACTCGAACAGGCTGTGAGAAAACTTTGACCCCACGATAATTTAGAAATTTGAAGGATCTCGATCCCATGTTACTTGTTTATCATAATCATCTAAATCTTCTGAAGGAACAATTTTTGTGAAGTAGGTACTCATAAGATGATATACATGCACAGCAAAAGTATTGGAATGTAGCTCAAAGAAAGGGTGTAATTAGAAAAAAATTATTTTAGTGGTATAGGTAGGAATTTTCAAGCTATATGAAAATTGCGTACCAAAGTAATCGAAATTAAGACTACGTCCGTACAATGATGAAGTTTGAGTTTCTTCTCGAGCAAGAGAGGAAAAGGTTGCTGATAAAGAGTGGTCAACATTGGTACGGTACGAAGCAACGAATGTCACCCATTTCAATTGATGTCAAAAGAGTTCTTTGTTTACCTTGGTAAGTTGACTCTCCACAGTTTGTCCTCGAACAAAATTGATATGAGAAGATTGAGAGAGCAAAACAAGTCAGTTTTATAGACTTGAAACGTCAAAATCAAGGCTCACAATACTTGATGAGACAGCAGAAAAGACCAGACCCAAGCCCACCCGCAGACATACAAGAATTTTGTTCACAACTAGTGATGGGCGATAGTCGATAGTTTCAGACTATTGATGGTTCCGATATTTCTTCTAAGGTACTCGGGACTATCGATAGTCCCAATACTGTTTCCCAAAACTATCGATACTATACCGATACAGTCGATACTATCGATATTATCAATACTATCGATACTGTAGAAACTATCGATACTGTCGATACTATCAACACTATCGATACTTCGTTAACACTATAGATACTATCGGCAGTTTAGAATCTAGATGAAAGATGTAGATCAGGAGAAAAGTACCAATACTAATCGTTGGATAGATATCCTTCTCCTGATCGTCATTTTTTTTTCAAAGAGCCCATTAAGGAATGTATTTTAGTCTTACCAGATGGTGGACGCGACTAGGAAACATCATAAAAACGTGGTGCCACACCCATTGCAATACCGACACTTTTTTTTGTTTCAATATGCACATTTGTGACCAAGTGTCAATGGTGAATGGTTGAATATTTGAAATTTCAGTTCCTTGCTCTTTATTTCGAATGTGTTATCAGTAAATTCCCACCAATTTATAATTTTGATAAGAAAAAGAAAAATTTTCAAAGTATCGATCGACGATACTATCGCCGTCATTTGTAACAAAACTATCTTTTTTCCCGATTGTTTTTTCCCACAACTATCCATAGTTCCCAACCTTATCCCCAACACTTCACTAGCAACTTCTAATTCTTGAATAAGTCGTTCAGGCTGGACAGCGCCAGTGTCGCGCACAACAAAAAAGGAAGCGAGACGGACGGAAGATGTCTCAAAATCGGTCACAATCAATTTTCATGAGAGACGATGACTAGTAGAAAATCTGACGCTATAGAACATTCAAAATGGGAAAATCGCCCTGATCCCGTTTTCAGTTTTGCCTATTGTAACGCTCCTAGCGGATGCGGCTGGTCCAGATCAGCCAAGTTATTATTATTACTACGTACTAGTGATGGGAACTATCGATAGACTATCGAGACTATCGATAGTTTTTTCCAAAAACTATCTGCAATACTCTGCAATGTTTCAAGACTGTCCCAACTTCTACTGAAATATCAAACTCTTCCTGTTCAGACAGATTTGTAGTATGCTCTAAAGTCCTTCACTAGTCTAAAAATCGCACCATCGCGTAACTACGACTAACCTTTATGACGAGAGGAGTACTTGAACTGGTAACCCGCGTACACATACTTAAAAATATTAAATTTTTTTCTTGATTTTCTACATCACGAGCCACCTACTCCCCTACATGACTTCAAGTATATGTTTACACCAACAGGAAATGAATGGAAGACTTTGCGAAATTATAACAAAAACCTTAAACCATTTCGAGCACTCCTCCTCTACATTGTACTCGTATTAACCTAGACGTCCTAAACTATAATATGACAAGTACAAACACAAAAAAATTAGTATTAGAAATAGTATACAATTATTAATAAAATATTAATTTACTCTAATAACATTTAATCTATCCGATAAACTTTTCTACATAATAATGGAGACGTGTGAGACAAATATCGTATAATGTTAGACCTTTCAACTGGAAAATTCTAAACCCTAAAAAAGAGAAAGGCATAATTTCGGAATAAAATTTGTCAAATAACCGAACTTTGCTGTAACATTATGTAGATAATATAGTATACTAAAATATTATACTTATGACAGCAATTGTGAAAATTATGTCAGAGGATATGGTTTCCTGGTTTCCGAACCGTGATACAACAGAATAAAAATTCTCGGAAACATCAATTTAGGAAGACAAAGACACAGAAAGAGAAAAAATGGTGAAAAGTACAAGCAAATATTGAAAAAAAGTTAACTTAGTCCCTGCAAGCTGCTACCGCCTACCGCGTACTCTCACTGACCTTCGTTCACTCTCATCAATGTCAAAGAAGAGATTGCATCGAATCTCAAAATTCAGGTAAAATTTAAATTACAATCAAATATAACTTACCAAAAAAAAGAGAAGAAAAAGAGAGAACAAGAAATCAAAAAGTAAATATTATAGTAAAGCGAGCGCACCACCTTTTCACAAAGACAATGCCGCGGCCGGTACAGTGCCCGCAGGAAAGACAGCGGTGGCTGGAATGTCGAAACCCTGTACGCCCAGCAGGTCGGACATGCTGTACGTAAGCGAGGGCGTCGGCTGCGCTATACGGAGCCCCAGCAAACGCTTATACATGGCCGCCTGCATGGCGCCGTACACGGGAGTCGGCGTGGGAACCGGTATGTACGCGGCCGGGAAAATTGCCGGTCCTGCCAGGGCAGCACCACTAGCCGCGGCAGCGGCAGCGGCGGCAGCAGATGCCGCGGCCGTACCCGACGGTATCGGGTAGGGCGTGAAACGATACGCCGACGCGTTTCCTAGCGCTGTCGACATCGATGCGCTCGCGTCCTTCGAGGTAGAAGCCTCGCATTTTGATGCTAACTCACCGTATGCCCCTCTTCCGGGTAAACGTGACTTCGCTACTGTTACCGGTAACATGACTTCTTTGGGTTGCGCTTTTTTGCATTCCACCTGCAACAGAGGAAAAAATGAAAGATGATCAAAACGAATTCATGACAGTTAACACAAAGGCTTTCAATGCGAAATAAAGATCGTCAAGGACTAAGAAGAAATTTTTTGTGATTTAAGATCCTACCCAGTGCTGCCAGATCTACGGATTTTTGTTCCTAAAAAAAGATACATTTTGCGTAAAATACGGTTTTGTTGTGCTCAAGGGAAAGATACCTCAGTCACTTAGATGAGAGATACTTTTCTCCCCATCATTATGGCCCAATACTCGCACTGAAATTTTTGCAACTTTGAGACGATCAAAGGAAAAGTACCTCAGTTTGTGGTATGAGAGATACCTTTCTCCTGATCGTTATTGATGAATCGGTTGAAGTGTGTAGAAATTCTTTTTTGGTATTAAAAAAAATGGCGGATACGGATTTTCGATAATATCATATAGCAGCACTGAATAGGTGTGTCAAGCCGATAATTCTTGATGGACCGTCGACTTTTTATGCCGGTTTAGGGTCTTCACGACAGTCTTGAGGATTTACTTCCAAATTTTGATACAAAAGTCTGAGTAGTCTGGTAGAAGAAGTACGACCTCAAAATGGAAGGGAATGGACTAGAATGAGGGCTAGTCCATGAGGACGTAGTGAAATTCTTCTATGATGGTAATATGATGAAGATGTAATGAGGATAATGTGAGGGTTCTTCTATGAGGACGGGATCAGGACATAATCAATCAGGGTTCTAGGCACTACTGCCTAATGATATTTCCATAAATCCGTATCCGCCATTTTTTCAAAGACCTAGAAACGGATTTCTGTGGACTTCCAGTGATCCTACAATAACAATCAGGAGGAACGTATCTCTCATACCCGTGACTGAGGTACTTTTCTCTTGATTGATTGAATGTAACAGAGAACCGCGATATCTGCCAATAAGAACCCAGAGAAAAGTATCTCTCATACAAGTGACTAAGGTACTTTTCCCTTGAGCACAAAAAGTACGTATTCTACGCGAAATCCGTATTTTTTGTGGACCATGTAGGTAATACCGCTTCAGGCCTCGTGCTACTGTTGGCTTCGCACCGGCGAGAAGAAAAAAAGATTAAAATTGTCTGAATTGAAGATAGGCCTCTTGAGAAAATTTTGCTTTGGGCCTCAAAAAGTCTGGCGACGGCGCTAGGGAAACTGAAATTCTCGCTCTCTTTAGCACCACATCGCTGGAGCACCTGATGGACCTCAAAAGCAGAGCTGCCAGATCTACGGATTTTTGGTCCTCGAAAAAAAACACGTAATTTTCTTCGTGAATTACGGATTTCTTGTGCTCAAGGGAAAACTTCATACCTTGTACAAAAGATACTTTTCTCTTGGTTGTTGGAGGCTGATACCGCAGTCTCCCGTAACATTGAGCCGATCAAGGGAAAAGTACCACAGTTACTGTTGTGAGAAATGCCTTTCTCCTGATTGATATTGAAGAAATAAGTGAAAAGTCGTTTCAGATCTTGAAAAAAATGGCGGATTGGATTTTTGAGGTATCATCGAGCAGCACTGCTTAGAAGCATAGGTGGATCTCTCCCTCACCATAACAGCATTTCCTTTGTCAACCTCGGTCACGATCAAATCTCCTTCCTTAATCTTCCTTTTCAAACCTTGGATCACTCATGCGAGGAAGGGGGTGTTGCGGACTATTTCGGCATATACTTTTTGAGTTTCAACACCAGGGCCAATTTTCATAAAGAGATCCGCAATAACATTTGCCAAAGTTTCATCATTCTTGAGGAGGTAGAGTGAATTTCAAATTTCAAACCTTTCTCAAGGAGGGCTGTTCCATCACTATTAGATACTACCTGACTACTATTTATGAGAGGGGAGGGGGATTCCTGAATAACAACGGCGTCACTATCCCCTGTCGAACCAAGGAGAACCAAGAGAAGCCATAAGAAGACTCTACATGAGCGTAGCGATGTCAGTCCTCCTTTATAGAGCCCCTGTGTGGGCCGACTCCACAAGGATTGAGTACCGAAGAGCTGCGTTTAGGTGTGCTAGTGCCTACCACAATACGCTGTTTGCGTATTAGTACGGACACTGCCAATTGACTTGCTGGCAGAAGAGCAAGCAAGAGTGTTCGAGGAAAAGATGAAGACAAGGATCATCCAACAAGCCTTGCGGATTCAGCAGGAGGCCAGGCGCTCCTCGCTTGCCAAGTGGAAAGAGCGACTCGCCCAGGCAGGAAAGGGCGAGTGGACCCGCTTGCTAATACGTGATCTTGACCAGTGGATGGACCGAGACCGTGGCCGGTTGAATTTTCATCTTACACAAATGATGAGTGACCATGGGTGCTTCTACAAGTACCTATACAAAATGGGGAAAGTGGAGCAACTGTCGTATTCACGGGATGATGGACCACAACACACCATCTTCGAGTGTGAGGCGTAGAGACGGGAGTGGGGTGAGCTAAAAAGGTCCCTACAGGAGATCGAGGAAGATGAAGAACTCACTCCTAACAACTTGGTTCCATGCATGCTACGCTCAACGGAGGCATGGAACCACATATCTACATTTGCCGCCAAGGTAATGAAGAAGAAAATGAACGTGGGATGGGAGCGGCAGATGTAGAGTCGAGTTGTGGCCTCTCACATCTATCACCCATGCTGCTGCTGCCGCTACTGCTGCCTCAACATCAGCACCACCACTAAAAATAGGGCGCTCGGGAGGGAGTGCCCGGGGTGAGAAGAAGAAAAAGGGAAACAAAAATCAAACAAGAAGCAGCAGAGAAAGAGGAAGACGAAGAAGAGTCCCTCGCCTGAAAAGCCAGGGTCGCAATGCGCTGCTGGTGAGCCCCTAGTGGGTTCCCAGTGGCGGCTGAAAGTTCTGGTGGAGGAGTAGATACGCGCGTGTGTCCATGGTAGAGGACTGCCTAGGCCTGCATTCCAGGTTGAGTGCCGAGCACTCCCTCGGTCAGTAGGGTAGACCCCGATTGTGGCCTCATTGACGGGCATTGCACAGCGCGCGAGAAAATAGAGCCAGGTCACTCTCAATACGAGCCCTCTGGACTACTGACGCAATGCCCAAAAGGGTGGATACCGGCCCCGGAGGTGCGGTTTTTCGGGGACCACTTTGGGCGTGTGTGCACGCTCATACGCCCCCGTTTCTTCCCAAAGGCGATCCCCTTAGTTCCTTGGCCACATCAGCCTGTTCATTCATTAAGGAGGATAGCGTTAGTACGAAACGCACCCGGAGAAAGAAACGTAAAAATCTGTGATATCGCTTATTCTCCGTCAAGTTTTTCTCAAACTCTACCCGAGATCACACAACATAAACCTGCACCTCATCATTTTTCATTATTCATATTATCTGCACTTCGGTTGGGTGCCCTGCGAGAATTTACGCCACACTATCCAAGTCTGCGTCGACTGTCCGTATATGCGTGGCCTCCTCTGAAAGAATGCAGAGTCATTCATCCTCGAGCGAAATTTTGTAAATTTTCGCGCTTTTTGCATGAAAAAACAAGGGTAGATGATTTTGTATACGGTTACACAAGAAGAGCGAATGGCGGCAGTTGACGCTAACGCTTCATTCTTTTCCAATAAATTTAATTTCGTCGCTCGACGCTAACGACCCTCGTCTCCCACCCATTTGTGTGCGCACCTTCGTCACCTTTGTCGCACAGTCCTGAATCTACAGCATTCATTTTGATTCTCATTTTATTCGCTTGACTAGGTGTACACAAGTAAAATGCTTCTATGTAATATCTTTTTTCCTCGCTCGTTCGTTCTTTTTTTTTTTATTTGTTTTTCTTTCCCTTCCTTTTAGCTTTTTTTTTTTATATATACACACAGATCTACGGCCGTAATTTTGTACTCCGCGCTGAAGTGATAATTTCTAGTCGTACTTTCGTAGCGAGGTGATAATTTTCGTACAGAATTTGACGTACGCCCGTCTTTTTCTTCCTCGTGTGCAAGGGTGAGTTGGAAATAGACTGCCGCGTATACACGTCCGACTTTTGGGACAGAGAATTATAAGCACGCCCGTAGAAGTATATACCTGCACAGTTTTACGAATACGACTATTCTCGAATGCAAACGATCTACTTAACAAACAAAATACCGAGCGTAGAACCGTCGAAATCGAAGGAGAAAAAGAAAAACTTGTATTACTTTCTGCTAATAATAATAATAATAGTAATGATCATAATTCACACTTTAGAGCACAGTCAAATGCGTTCTCGTTGGTTGGTTAGTTCTCGTAGGAAATGCGTACCACTATTCGACGAAATTTATTACAAATCTGCGAAGTGGGGCGGCGGTGGGTTGCACGAGCGGGGTGTAGTAATTTTCGTTATCCGGCGACAATGCAGGAAATAAAGTACGAATTCGATAACCGTGAAGGAGAAAGAGACGGTGGAATGCGCGACCGATGGTGTATTTTCTATTGGCTCGCGAGTTTCCTTTTCGACAGGTTTCACTTGATTTGTAGTACATCTCGATTAAAATGAAGAGCGAGAACGCAGGGACAAACTGAGACTGAGTTACGATAATCAGATAACAAGGGGAGCTGAAGAATATGCGTTCGTACATTGAGTTGGGACGAGCATCGACGTTGGAAGAAGAAAAAAAAATACAAAATTAAAAGGGAGAAAAAAATCTATCGAAAGTTGATCAAGCGAACGGAGAAAAAGAAGCGAAGTCGCAAGACGCGACGAGAGATAAAAATGTATGGAAAAGAAGCGCGACGCTTTGATAAAGACGCGAGTTGTACGTAAATTCTTAAATTTTAAAACGGAACTCGAGTAAGAAACGACTATACGATGGTAATGACGTAACCTATTTCTAAACGTAAATCTATAATACTGTATACCTTGTATGTACTCTAACGTCGTATATACATAGACCTTATCTCATTTTCCTCACCTCTCGCTCGCAAGAGTGCATTGTTGTTGCCGTCGTCGACGTCATTATTTCTTTTTTTTTCCTCCCAACGAAATTCGATTTTATCAACACGAAAATAATAATGGTTTCGAGTTTTTGCCGGCACACAATTTCCATCGCTGCACCGAACTAAGATAATAGTTTTCTCTCTTTAGCTCTTTACGAGTTTTAATTCGAAACCGTCAACTATAATTTTAACCACGATTAGGTATTGCACATAGAAGAGGATGGTACCGGTGTCTCGCTGCCGGCGCGCTGCCTCGTAACCGTGCCGATGTTATTCACGGTCGAAGACAAAAAGGTACACGTATATTTTATACGTTAGTTTTACGACCTACTCGTATCGTATATGCTCGCAAATCCCTGAAAGTGTTTTAATTCACCTCTTTTCCAACACAAAAATTGCACGCGCAAGAGTAAAGTTGTTTTGCGATGCGTATACGTATACCTTTACACCGAAGACAGACGGGGAAATTCATTTTATTCGAAAGTTTTTGCGCCATACTCCAAGCCTTTTCCGTGTCGCACTCATTTGTCGTTGTAGCGTCGCGCTATTGATTTGCAGACGCTCTTGATTAATGTATGAAGCGGTGGTAATGCTCTACTCGCGATCGCGGACAGACAGTGTTAAAACGCCGCAAGATTTTAGCGATACTATGAAACTTGGTTCAGTAGTATTGTGCTAGGTAGCGTATTCTCTTATCGTCGATGAGGTGCAGATGTCGAATCATTCCCACCCTTGGTTTGTATTGGAACTTTGGTTTCCCTCCAGTCAAGGATTTGAGGAAGAATTTTGCGGAAAAACTTACAAAAGCATTTGGAATCGCTTGTTTCTGTTAGAGAGCTTTTCCTCCATTTTCTGTTGTGGAAGAAATTCCCTTGCAAAACTAGCAAATAAATGTATGCAAACGCAGATAAAATTTATTGAGTAGACGACGCGTTTCGGTAACTACGTGCCATCTTCAGGTTGGAAAAGTACTGACACATACCACTACCAGTAAAAATAAGAAATAGAACGAAAAAGATCAGTCAAAAATATGAGTCATTATCTCGTGAATGGAACACGCCTTGAAGAGGTTCAGAAATTTAAATATCTGGGAGTGACAGTCTCAAGCGACGGGAGAAACGAAACGGAGATAAAGACTTGAATTGGTAAGGCCAGAAGAGCCTTCAACAACCTGGACAGAAAATGAATTTAGGCCTTCGAGTGAGACTGCTGATGTACTATGTCTGGTCAATTCTGAGATATGCATCACAGACTTGGGTGCTATTGAAAGCAGAGGAGAAGAAGATAAATGCATTCGAGCTCTGGTGTTACCGCAGAATGCACCGGATAAGCTGGACTGAAAAAGTAACCAATGAAGAAGTTCTGCGGCGAACGGGACTGCAGCGTGGAATCCTGCGACAGATGGTGACTGAGGCAAAAAGAGAATTTCTACGGAATAAGATTACGCAGGACATCCTGTTACAAGATGTCACCCAGGGAAAGATACCAGGGAAAGCGCCATGTGGACGGCGTAGAGCAACAATGCTATCGGGCTTGATGTAAGAAATAGTAATGTACTCAATTTAAGTCATATAAGAATTCTTACAAACTGTATTCATTTAATCGAGAGCTACCTGTACTGTAAGAGATGTTAATAAACTACTACTACTAATGATGAGTACTGACAACCTACGCCGGCAGGTTGGCAAGCTTCGGCAGCTTAGACGGCAGCGGATCCATTAACGCGAGACAGACCAGAGGTGATATCAGCTATGAGATTGGCTACACTACAGTGGTTTTCGACCGGTGTGCCACAAACCCATTTGAGGTATGCCACGAGATTTCAAAGGAATTTGAAAATCAGCCTCCGTATTGACAAAATATGTAAAAAATCACAAGTCCAGATCTCGCATTAGATGATTTTTGATATTTCGATTTTGTAGACGTAATTGTCATGCATTTCAAAAATTTTTCAGAAGTATATTTTAATTGGTGTGCTGTAAAAAATTTTTGTCATCAGAAATGTGCCGCCCTCTCAAAAAAGTTGAAAATCACTGTGCTTTTTGTGGGTTGAGAGGCGGTAGAGCAAATTTTAGGCCTTTCCTAACAGGTACTGCTCTAACCTAACCTCACTTCTTTCTACCATGAGTTTGGTTTGATTCCTTTTTCTAATAAGGGGGAGGGGGAGATAATTATGTTTGCTCTAGTCCCAAAGTTCGGTCTTCGATCGTTTATTTCCAAGTCAATCAATTCGCACTAATAGCTTCCGAAAATAATTCGTCCACATTTTTTCCCTCGCGTTAGCATCATAATCGTTAATTTCGCACTAATTCAAATACAATAAAAAATTTCGATAAATTTTTTTTTCGGCGTACGTTCGCCTATATTTGTAACCAATAACGGATACCACTCATAATATCGCTGTAAAACGAGCCAAATTAGAAATCTACCGAAATAGTTTTAACGATATAGACAGAAGAAATTGAAAGAAGGGACAGTTCGAGTAATTAAGGGGGCTGTTAATGGATTTTTAAATGGATTTTTAAACGTACACTCGCGTACTCTAAAAACTAGCGCGAGTTAGACGATTTTTACTACTAGTTTTTTGTCGCTTTTTTCTTCCTCGTTAGATTATGGTTTTTTTGTTCTTCCTTCGTTTTTCTTTTTTTCTTTTTTTAACAAGGATTCATTTATACCACTTCATTGCTTTAGCGTATTTTCATTATCTTTTCAAGTTTTTCCTTCATCCCTCTTCTTTCTTCGTCATAATTGTTGTTGCTAATTTCTGTTTCTCGGTATTTTATGTCGTTGCTTCATTCCAATAATTTCTAAAAAGGGAAGAAAAAATAGAAAAAGAATCACGTATTACTGTTTTTTTTTTTTTTTTTTTCTTAGTTTGAATGTTTTTGCTATGAAAAACGTAAATATCACTTAAATATTCGCGTAACGCTTATTGTAGGTTTTTTTCTTGGAAAATTATTGTAATGTTTGTGTTCTACGTGTGTGATTGTTATTGTCACCATTACGATCATCATTATTGTTTTTTTTTATCTATTTTTTTCTTGTAGATTAGGGTACCTAACAAAATGATGCTGTAATTCGGAGTGCATCTTACCCTGTTTCCTCTTTCGAAGTGGGGAGGGGTAAGATACTTGGTCTTTCAAATACCTTGGTCGTGACGTTGCAGTGCTACTCGTAGAATGATATGAATGATTAAACTGAAAGGGTCTGATCATGTTGCCACCGTCGTTTTCTGCAGCGTCACCATTTCTCAATGTTCGGAACACTTTATCCAAGTAGGTACATTTATACAACCCCCCCCCCATTATTTTTCTAAATGTAACCTACACCATCCGTTTGTATATCACAATTAAAGAGGATGAGTAGATTCACTGACACGTAACAATAAAACAAGAGGCAAGAGAGATTATATAATGAAAGGGAAGTACAAACAAAGAAAAATAAAACGATTTAGAAAATCAATCTCTTGCCGAGACTTGCGACGCGTTTTGGAAAACGAAGGTATTCCATCGACGGGCAACTTCTGACTGAAACGAAGTTAGTCATCGCAAGTTCGAGTCATCTATCTTCAAGACGTGCCGAATAATAGGACTGGTGAATGTGGAATGTACATCATTGAGCAGGTTCTTACCGGTACGTTTACACTCAAGGAGCGTTTCAGTTTCTCCGAGCTTGTTCAATCTCCTACCTTTTTCGCAAATATGCAGGATTTTCGCATTGGTGGTGTCAAATTTATGCTTCTTCAAGAAACAGTGCCAGTGTAGAGCTACCGCTGAGGTGTTGCTGTCTTGAGGTTGGCGTTTTCGGTTCTGTAATTGGTTGAAGTGGCGCCTATGTTCAGCGAAGCGATCCTTAAACGATCGTCCGGTCTGCCCTATATAGGTGGAAGAACAATCAGGGCACGAGATATTGTAAATACCGGGCATATCGGTGAGGGGAATAGGATCTTTCAAAATAGAAAGGTTACGGATGGTAAGAAGCTGATAAAATCCTACATAGTAACCAAAACGTCTGAGTTCTTTGGTCAAGAGGTCAGAAGGGCGACCCATATACGGAAGCCGAAGCAAGGTTTTACGCAAAGGATTATGTTGAGACGTACGGCCCGGACCAGAATCATCAGATAAAAGCTTTTTCAGAATTTTCCTCCTAATGATTTTCCGTACGTTCATACTTATGCCATTAATTTGGGCAATTTTCTCGATCATGTGAGTTTCAGCATCAAAATCCTCTTTGCACATCAGTATGTGAGTGAGGCGGTGGATAGCGGAGTTGATCTGGGCCATTTTGTGAGAGCGCGGATGGAGGGACGAAGAATTAATGGAAACACCAGTAAAAGTGTCTTTGCGATAAATTGAGAACCTCGTAGTGAGGTGGGAGGCTCAAGGAACAAGGTGAACGTAAAGGCCCAGGAAGGGTATCCGATTTCCTTCCAGTTCAACCGTAAACTTGATCGAAGACCGGAGGGAATTCAAAACAAGAAGGAAGGAACTGAGTTGAGAGTCGGTACCCCTCCACACGACGAGAATATCGTCCGCATATCTTGTCCAAAAGAAAACGGGAGAAGCAGAAGGGGAGGACAAGATGTTATCCTCAAGAGAGTTGATGTACACATTTGCAACGAGAGTGCTGAGCGGACCTCCCGTAGGGAGTCCGTCAGGGAATTCGTAGGTAGTGTTGTTGAACACACATAGGTTCCGATCCACACAAATTTCAATAAGGCTCTTAAATTCGCTGATGACGCTCCCATCAATGGACTGTTGAGAGAGGTGCTCGCACATAATACTGATAGCTTCGGCAGTAGGAATGGAAGTATACATAGAAGCAATATCAAGAGAGATGAGGCGAGAGCCAAGGGGAATTTCCAAACCACCGAGTAATTAGGTAAGTTCACTTATGACGTCATCGATTTATGACGTCACCGACTTATAACGTTTCCGACTTATGACGTCATCGATTCATGATGTCACCAAACCTATGACGTCACCAAACTTATGACGTCACCGACCTATGACGTCACCGACTCATGACGTCATCGATTCATGATGTCACCAAACCTATGACGTCACCGACTTAAGACGTCACCAACTTATGACGTCCCTAAACTTATGACGTCACCGACTTATGACGTCATCAATTTATAACGTTACCAACTTATGACGTCACCGACTCATGACGTCATCAATTCATGACGTCACCGACTTATGACGTCACCGACCAATGACGTTACCGACTTATGACGTCACCGACTTATGACGTCACCGACTTATGACGTCACCGACTTATGACGTCACCGACTTATGACGTCTCTGAACTCATGACGTCCCTGAACTTATGACGTCACCGACCTATGACGTCCTTGAACTTATGACGTCACCGACTTATGACGTCCCTGAACTTATGACGTCACCGACTTATGACGTCTCTGAACTTATGACGTCCCTGAACTTATGACGTCACTGACTTATGACGTTATCGATTTATGATGTACCGAACTTATGACGTCACCGACTTATGACGTCCTTGAACTTATGACGTCACAAGCGAATAGCTTCATAATGACTTTCAGCGTTTTCTTATCCTAGTATAAATGTAGCCTACGCCGTTTCATTATATTAGGATATGCTAGAAACTACAGAGGGGCGGGGGGCTCGGACTCGAACTTGCAGATTTCAGAATCACTCCACTCGAATTTTTTCTAAGTCCTTTTTGAGGGGGAAGGGGGCCTCGGATTCGCGAACCCGCAGGTTTGAGAATCACTGCCACGGTGAAAATTCCCATAAGGATGAGACCACGGCAAAGACATGAAACATGTCAAAATAAATTCTCTGTCGATTTTCAGTCGATTTTTGGTCGACTCTCAATGTCGACCGGGAATCGTCGTGAAATCGACGATCGACGTGTTTCATCGGGACTAGACAACCTCTTGTTTGCCCTCCAACAATTTAGCCTATCAAGCTGTTCTAGGCTAACTAGCTGAGAGGCTCACTTGACAATAGAAAGACAAATACAGTGCTGAGCTATATTCGACTATGAAGGAGGGGGTGAATGATCTGAACAAGTGAGCCTTCAGCTAGTTGGTCGGTCAAACAGTATACAAGGTTTTATGAGACTAAGAATGGGGACTAGAATGAGCGGGCACGGGATCTCGTCAACTGGTTGAAAATGAAGAGGAAGGCGACCGAGGGAGTGCGTGAGCCTGTCAGCTAGTCAACACAATTCTTTATTTGGTCCTCGTCGTTAACGTATTCACATCGTTAAGGCTCCACGCTCAAAATGCGTTTTTTCGTGGAAGGCTCACTACTCTTTGGTGAAGATGTTACTACTCGTGATAAGCTGTTTGAGAAATGAAGAGCAGTCAATAAGATACTACCATGATGAAAGTTCCTGTCCCTCAAACCTATAAGACCTAAAAATCGAAGTATTGATCCAAATGATGACTTTTTGGGACAGAAAGACGGTATTATCAGCGCTTCGTGAGCGATTTAATAGAAAATTTTGTACAAAAAAAAAAACATAGTAATTAGAAAAACTTAATCAATAGGCCAAAGTTATTTTCGCAACCAATATCGATGTATGACAGTCACCCCTTTGAGAGTTGAAAAGAGAAGGAAAACAAGAAAGCGAACCGAGTGATTAAAGCGTCGTAACTTCGAAACACAATACCGTTCGTCCATTAAAATCGCTGGCGCGCTCTTTTTCAAACCGCCACCACCATCACACCGCCGCGACCTCTCTTCGCGAAAAAAAGAGAGAGAGACAAGAAAGAAAAAAAAATGGCAGAAAAGACGTATTAAATAGCACGAGAGACGAGAAAAACGAATAAAAAGTTTTCCAAATCATTCATTGTTCTAGTCAATAAGCGGTCTCTCGTCTTCAAAAGCTGTGATCGAGTACTTATTTTTTATTTTCTTTCTTCTCTACGCGCGCGTTTTATTTTACTCCTTTTATTTTCAAAATTTAGTTTTTTTCTCCCTCCCATCTCCCTTTTACTTATACGTACGTACGGCACCGGAGAAGTGCTTTTCCAGTTTGTCTTTTACCTTTCTTCTTCTTCTTCACGCCACGACTCTCTCCTTCACTCTATTGTTCTTAATCTTTTTAAAAAACGATACCACTCTACGGCGTATTGGGCACCCCAGGTTTTTACGCACTCGAAACTTGCTAAGTTTGAAAAATCGCTCACCTCTCGACATATCGACATCGACAGAAAATGGGGAAAAAAGAAGAAAAAAGAAAATAAAAAATCGCCAGTTCTATCGCCTCACACTCGGAGAGAAGCAGGTAAATTGCATCGTACGATTACTGGGCTTGTTTGTGTTAATTTCATCCGTGTTTCGCTTGGTCCAGAGAATTTTTTACAAGAAAACTCAAAACTGCGACGAATAGGCATCAGAGGAAGGGATACTCGTAGAATGAAATCCAAAGATGTAAACCTCCTTCTCTCCCTCTAGACTACGAGTTCACCTTCACATGAAAGAAAAAAAGAAACGACGATGAAAATTAGGGCCGGTCATTCACTAGGAGCGTTATGATCGGCGAAACGAGAGCGGGATGAGCGCAATTATCCCATTTGAATATCGCAAAATAACTTGGGAACATAGCGAGAGCAACAAAATTCTCCCATAAACATTGATTCAGATCGATTTGAGGAAACCTACCGCCCGTCACCCGTGCACCCGAAACTTATATGTAAGAGTTAGCCTCACGAGAATGTCTACAAGAAACGATGTGGACAAATGGATCTCTTGTAGATCTTAGAAGAGATCGTTTCCGCCACTCGTTTCTTTTGGATATTTTCCCTTCTTCCTCTGTACTCTTCAATTACAAGGTACATTATAATTTGAGAACCCTTCACCCCTTTGAAATTCTTTGGGATCAATCGATTGCACCCTGTTCAAGTATATAGAGCACAATAAACAAGTATGACATGGGCCTTATCGTTCGTCGATACTTGTCTCATATTTTCCACATCAATCTCACACGCGTCCTCAAGTTTCCTCGGTAATAAAAAATCTATATCCTTGAAGCGTCAAAAATTGAAGAAGAACCAAGAGCTACACGAGCACGCAAGAACTCCGTAGGTAGGTGAAAAGATACGAGCCTTTTTTTTCTCTCTCTCTGTATCGAGACATACTACGATTTACATTCTAGTCCGCGATAATGAATGCGACATCAGTAGGAATTCGCGAATTCTGAATACGAAATTTGTATAGAAGATACATAAATGGATGATCCATTTTTCATTACGCGAATCGCACGTCAACATTCTTCAATGTTATTGTATTCCTGTTCGGCGCTGCGTATTGCGGGGTGTTCGAGTGATTGGGCGAAGTGCTGTATTCAGAATCTCTCATAACACTGTACACTAAAGAAGGGTTGAAGAAACCGCTGAAGAGTCTCTCGCCAAGACCAGAAAACGCGCTTAGTGCGTGCGATATTATTGAATTCGACGACGCGACGGCTTTTGTTGCAATTTAGATTGATGACGAGACACCTTCATACAAAATGTTTCATTCGCGTAAGCCCTATACGTACGTATATTCAAACATCACCTACACTAGGGCACATCGAAGACGTTTTCGTCGTTTTAAAAATTATACGATATTTTACGAAAGATAATGTGTAAGCGAACGCGATTCGTCCGTGAGTATAATAAATACTTCTTTATAAACATTCAAATATTTCATTGGCTTACCATTTTATTATTGATTTCGTGGAAATGTATTTCGCAGACTTTCTCGACGACATCTTCTGAATGAAAGGTTACAAAACCGAAACCTGAAACAGAGAACGATATTGTATTTTTATTATGGCTGTTCAATCAGAGAATTTAAAAATGTAAATTATCTTTATAACATTTAAATCATCAGAAAACGCATAATCTTTGCTTTCAGAAGAAAAAGAAGAGCGAATGAGTGAGATGAATTGAGCGAGGAGACTATTTTTGGGCTCATCAAGTACCAAGGCGAACGTGAAAGTTCATCAGAAGCGCTCGTCTCAAATTTGAAACTTGGCTTTCATCAGGTCTTAACTGATATCGAAATCTCGATATCATGAGGCCAGCGATCATCGACACTGAGAATAAATCTTATTCCGGTATTCACTTTTCACTCAGTCTGTACGCTGAGGTAAGCTCTTTCACTCACTGCTAATCTCCTGGACTCAACAGACCAATACCCAAACTTTTTCCCCGCGTTCACACGCTCTTAGCCAACGTGATTCACATCTTCTGTCCCTTCCATCTCGGTACTCATCTTCAATTTAGAGTCCCATTCCTATTCTTCTATCCACTCCTTCTTGGTTAACCTCTATCCACGACTTCCGTCTAGATCTGAGTAAATTCCCCAAACAGCTAACTTCATCCGTACTAACTCACAATTTTTTTTTCACCTTCTCTGCAACACGAATGGGGCCAGATCAGAATCCGAAACCGGATAATATGCAGTCTCCATCCAGGGTAACTCCTCAGTCTACTTCAAACCGCCCATTCCTACAATAAGAAATCGACCAAAATCGCCGCAGAATAGACCATACTCGTCTCACCCACTCTTCTCTCTCTTTGATTTGCTTTAGGAAACGGAACCAAAAAAAAAAAAAAAAACGCTTCTCTTATATCTTGCTATAATAATACCAGAACTGGAACTGAAAACATAAACCGGTACTTTCGGTTTCAAGAACAAGAGTCAGAAATAACCGGTTCCCTTTATTTGCTTCAAGGATCAAAACCGAAGAGAACCGGTTTCATTGATTTGATTCAAGAACCGCAACAGAAAGAAATTCTTTGAATTACGGCTACCTTAACAAAGTCAAACGAGAACACAGGAAACCTGTTCTCGTAAAATTGGTTTCGATATTGAAAATTGATTCCAGAATCGGAGTCCCGGGAGGGTCTCAATATTGTTCTGTATGTCTCTCCTAACATACATGAGCAATACTTGACCTACCCTAATCACAGGGGGGAAATTAGGAAATAAATACATAACTGGAGAGTTGAAATTTTTCAAGTCCAGCTTCGAGCTATGTATAGGGGCGTTAAATTCAGAACAGTTTTATTCATATATCTTTAATCTACACTTGTCTACTTGATGATAGGGTTCTGTATTTCATACGTATGTGAGCATACAGGTGAGTATGGGCACACATAATGGTTTATTGTTGATGAATTGGAATTATTATGAAGGGTCCATTTGTGACTGGAGCACTGTGGTCGATGTGTAAGTGAGGATCGTTATATCGTCAAGAAGGTGGTCAGCCAGTGTGGGCTGCGTAGAGGCCTCCAAAGCTGGATACCGGGAGAGATGTACTTTGTGGACATCGAGGATATCTTGGCAGTGCGGGTCTTGTTCATGCCTCAGGAGGGATGTGACGAACCCCGAAGACGTAAGAGACCGAGTAACTGGGGATCACGCCTTCAGGATTACGTGCGAGTTATGTGTATTTGTGAGTCCTGTGGGGCTAGGAGGGAGATGAGACACCATTGGGGAACCTGGGCTCAGTACAGATCGCCGCCTGAGGAAATACTTCCTTTAACTGAGAGTTCGGGTCTCGGGAGTGCTGCCAGATGATATTTCCAAAAATCCATATCCGTCTTTTTTCATAAGACCTGAAAACAGATTTTGACGAGGAGAAAGATATCTCTCAGATGAGAAACTGAGGTACTTTTCCCTTGATCGACTCGATAGTACGGGAGACTATAGGAAAAGGTTGCTTTCACATAAGTGTTCAAGGTGGATTTTGGGTAAAATACGGATTTCTTATGCTCGAGAGAAAAGTACCTTAGTCACTCATATGAGAGATACTTTTCTCCTGGTTGATATGTGCTGATACTGTGATCCTCTGTAATATTGAGTCGATCAAGGGAAAAGTACCTGAGTTACGTGGGTGTGAAATTTTTCCCTCCTGATCGTTATTGATACATTTGTAGAAATCTGTTTTCAGGTGTTGAAAGGTGTTGAAAAAATGGCGAATCGGATTTATCAATAACGATCAGGAGAAAGGTATCTCTCACAACGGTGGGTGAGATGCTTTTCCCTTGATTGACTCAGTACGGTATCTGCCTCCAACGATTAGGAGAAAAGTATCTTTCAAATGAGTTACTGAGGTGCTTTTTCCTTGAGCAGATCCGCATTTTACGCGAAATCTGTAGAAAAATCCTCATATTTTTTGGAGGGATATGTATCCGTAAAATCCCTTCTTCGAGAACCAAGCATCCGTAGATCTGGCAGCACTGGGTCTTGGTGGTTGACACTGCGAGGGAGATGAGCCTCAAGATGTTTGAAAAGAGGTGTGCTCAGCTCCATGTGAACAACAAGGCGCAACATCAGCTGATCTCCATTTAAAACAAAGTAAAAATGGAACCGGCTGACGTTACCCGGTTCCGCGTCCCATGTATTTTCAAATGTGCATGCGGGTTGCGTTCTGTTTGCAATCGAACTGGGCACACCTCTTTTCAAACACTTTGGATGAACCTTGCAAGGCAAGATTCCGGGAACTAGTAGCCGCGACATTGTGTTCAAGCGCAGTATCGGCGGGAATCAGTTATTACAGTTGTTTCCTTAAAGATGTATAAAAGTTCAGACATTTATCCAAGTATATTGGACTTGACACTTGATGTTGGTGCTGACTGTTTAGGTAGAATAATTAGGAGTATACTCCAGATATGCTCAAACGAGATTTCAAAACAGTTCACAAGTAGTTCAGAATATAGTCCAGCTGGTCATCATGACTTACAATTGGTTTGAGGGTTAATCGAGATGGAGAGACACCCAGTTCAACTTGGGTTGTATTGGTGAAAATTTTAGGGTTACAGCATTCAGTATCAAAAATACTTCCAAAATCATATCCTTTCGTGTATGCGATGGAACTTCCTTTTTGTGTGGTATTATCAACTATAAGACTTAGTTTATAGATGGTTATCCCTGCAATCTTTTTCCCGCTTATTTCTTAGTGAATCTTGAAGTATACATCGACTTGTGATCGAACTATCTCTCACTTCTGAATCGACTACAATCGCTGTAGAATTCCGCTGACGTGAGACCTCTCTCTCTCCTTTGTTCTCCTCTAGTTCTTCGAATAAAAATTCTAGATTTATGAAATTATCTCTTAAAATAACGAGGTACTAAAAGCAACCTAATGTGCTTCGCCAGTAGGACGACTTTGTCGCGGGATAAAAGGGGGATATGAGTATAAAATTTATCTCTACATCAGAGGAGATATGACGCCGATCAAACGGTGCATGATAATGCGCTATTTTTATGCGAGCGAGCGAATCGCTTAAAAGTTTTTCTTTCTACACTCCAGCTTTGGATCTGGTTTCCAACTAGTTTTTAAATATATAGTTTTACCCACCCGCCTAACCGCAATGTATACCGTGACTTATCTCGAGCGTTTCCACTTTTTAAATCGAGTAAATTATCGTATAACGCTTCCCTCTCTTTCCGCTTGCTCGGGCCTCCTCTTTTTTTTTTTCAAACTTAAGTATTCACGTAAATGCATAGACTTAAATATAAGTGGAAAGCCAACTTTTTCGGAAAAGTAAGAAAAAAGTATTTTCGCCACGCAGATAGATGACATTCGTTGCGTGCAGTTTTACACAATTTCGCTAGGAGAGAGAGTGAATCGAGATGAAGAACAAAAAGAAGGAAAAAAATATTTATGCGTTAGTAAGTTACTGTAGTAGTTCGCGTATATTCACTAATATATGAATGTCTGAAGCAAAGAGAGAATAAGACGACCAAAAAGTGTGGTAAAAGTTTTACGCTATGGCATAAAATTTATCGTTGATACACCATACAAAAATTATTAGAGCGGAAGATCTTCGGCTCAGCATAAAATAACCCAATAATTGGTTCGTACTTTTATAATGCTTACAATTTTTTTCTCTTTTTCTATTACGTCTCTTTCTCTCACACTAGTAACCGACTGCTTTTCGCCATTTTTACTAGATTTTTCATTTTTTTTCTCTTCTTCCTTTCCTACTTCTTTTTCTTTCTTTCATAATAGCTTTCGTAATTCGTATTCAAAGTCGGTTCTCACGTTCTTTCTTCTTTATTATTTCTATATCCAACTTTCTTTTCTCCTCCTTTTTTTTGTTTTTCTTTTCCATTTAAGTTCTCTTAGAAAATTAAAAATTCTGAATAGATTATTCTCGTTAAACTGACATACGATTTTTTCGCGCTCGCTGTTTTTTCTTTTTCTTCTTTTTTTTTTCCTTTTAATTTCGTGCTGAAACGACTGTATTTTAATGTTAAGCACACCTGAACGTTATTGATTTGAGGAAAATAACATCAAGTTAAAGTGTACGAGGGTGAATGGCGAGATCGATAAAGTGCTATAGATTCAAATTTGAAACTGATAACGAAAGCTATAGCGCTTGATGCGCACCTGAGCTCGACTTGAAAGCCAGTGATAAAATTACAATAGTAATGTGCAATGCGAACAAATTTTTGAATGAATTGTTATACATTTTTTAAACGCCATATCGTATAATGGTCGGTGTATTTGTAAAACAAACCTTATACTTTTTTCTGGTGACGCTTTTTCTACAACAAGCGTCGTCGTTGATTTTGTTAACCGAGAATTCCGCAAAGCTCTTTTTATGGCTCAATGAAATTTGTCTTTTTCGTTTTCTTCCGTTTTCATATCACTCTTCCATCAAACAACCTTTCAGCTGACGACTTTAGAGATATACTTTATTGAGACTCGGTAAAACTTTCGAAGTAGTTGATGTGAGCTCGAATTGAACTTTTTAGTTTTTACTTTCGAGTCAGCGTGAGAGAATAGTGCGGGTGGGCGAATAGGGAGGCTTTTGCTAATTACGTCAATTCAATTGACATTAAGATTAATTTTTAAATGTAGCATACCGTTCTCTAAAGACGAAATTAAAATAGTACGGCAGTTTGGAGGTAACACCTTGCAAATCATGAAGGAAAGATGCCGTTTGGCATTCAGTTGTTCCTAAAATACAATCAGAGAGCAGGAGGGGCGTGTTTCGGCGATCGCTCCCTCAGTGAGGGGACGCACGGTCGAGTCATGTCCCTCCCGATCTCAGATCGTACTGTAGGGTTTAGGGCCAGCTATAGAGAGCGGTATCTTTTTTTCATGAAGTCCAAGATTGTCCTCGTACTTGAGTGGATTGTATGATATTTTCTATCATTATCCTTCCAAAAAGAACTGGTTCCATTAATTTGATACCTATACCTCGCACTAGAATCATCTTTGTGGAAAAAAACTCACGTGTTCTTCAACGGAGTTGAATGAGGGAAGGCATGGAGCCTGTTTTATGAGTCTTGGGGTGTTTGAAACGTTGTATATCTGGCTCATTGAAGGGGCTAGGCCAATTGATGTATGGAATATTGCATATCTAGTTACTTGAAGGAGCTATTTTAATCAGGCTATCAGTGATGCAAGATGATACGAAAGGGACTGAGAATTTAATGAATGGGTGGTTTGAAGCATTGCATGGATCTTTTTTGATCAGGCTATACTCACCGACTTCCAAACTATACACATGATAGGAAGGGGTCTTGAAATATGTACTACTTGAACTAGGCTAGAACCCCTCCTTGC
The DNA here is from genome assembly GCA_035079395.1 of Aspidiotus destructor. NCBI lineage: Eukaryota > Metazoa > Arthropoda > Insecta > Hemiptera > Diaspididae > Aspidiotus > Aspidiotus destructor. The sequence continues at coordinate 34,560,513 of JAVHKZ010000018.1, read as the reverse complement.
ATTATCCTCGCTTTATACTAGTACAGTACTCAGTGAACCAACTCACCAATACTCATAGAGGTAACTCCACCCGGTTCAACAATATCAAAAATTTAAACCCAAAACAATTACGTTATAACCATCAAATATTTAAAACCGCTGACAATAATAACGTCTGAGAATATAATCGCGCTTCACTTAAATCATTATCGTGTACCATTACCACAATTCACATATCAATAAACACACCGAATAGAAAGTCGCACAAAAATACGAGCATCACTGCATTAAAACACCAACTACAATAAGCGAATTGGACTGTACTGGTTTCCGTATGTTTAGAACAGTATGAACACAGCCTTGTATAATGTGGACCGTGAATGGGTGCAGTGCTGCCAAATCTACGGATTTTTGCTCCTCAAAAAAGATACATTTTGCTTGAAATACGGGTTGCTTGTGCTCAAGGGAAAAGTACCTTAGTCACTGACAGGAGAGATACTTTTCTCCTGATCATTATGAGGTAATACTGAAATTTATATTATAGGTAGGTTCACCTACCTATAATACGATGACTCGTAGTGTCGAGGACTCCATTCTATTTATTAATACTGAAATTTTGCACAACATTGAGACGATCAAGGGAAAAGTACCTCAGCAAAATCAAAGGGAAGAATAAAAGCACATAGACGTGTAACTATTTATATTGAATCTCGCGTGATAAGAACAACAACCGAAAGCAATACAATTTAGACAATAAAAAAACGAAAAGGAAAGTACCTCAGTATAGTGTACGAGAGATACCTTTCTCCTGATCGGTATTGATGGATGGTTGAAGTGTGTAAAAATTCTTCTCAAGGGTACGGATATTTGATAATATCATCTGGCAGCACTGAATAGGTGTGTCAAGATGATAATTTTTGGAGGGCAGTCAACTGACTGCATTTCTAAAGAACCGTCGACTTTTCATGTCGATTTAGGGTCTTCACGACAATCTTGAAGATTTACTTCCACATATTGATACACAAGTCTGAGTAGTCCGGTAGAAGAAGTACGACCTCAAAGTGTAAGGGGATGGACCATATATGAGAACACAATGAGGGTTCTTCTAATGAGGCGGTTGTGAGGACAGAATGAGGATACAATGAGGATTCTTTTACAATGACATGATGAGAATGTGAGGAGGATACCATGAGGGTTCTTCCATGAGGACAGCATCTGGACATAATGAGGGTACAATTAGGGTTCTTCTACGAGGCACTGCTGCCAGATGATATTTTCAAAAGTATGTCTCCGCCATTTTTTCAAGGAGCTAAAACAGATTTCGGTAGACTTCCAGTGATCCAACAATAACGATTAGGAGAAACGTACCTCTCATACCCGTGCTAGGATGCCAGATCTGTGGATTACGTACAATACGGATTTCTTGCGATCAAGGGAAAGGTACCTTAGACATAAGTACAAGAGATACTTTTCTCCCATTCGTTATGGGCTGAAGTTGCAGTGTTCCGGAATATTGATTCGATCGAGGGAAAAGTACCTCAGCTACTGATATGAAAGATACCTTTCTCCTGATTGTTATTAATGGATCAATGAAAGTCTGTAGAAATTTGCTTTTAAGGCGGATACGGATTTTTGAAACTATCATCTAGCAGAACTGGCCTATAATGACAAAAAGAATAAGTATGTCGCATAAGAGTGACTAAGGTACTTTTCCCTCGAGTACAAGAAATCCAAATTTTGTACAAAATCCGTATTTTTCTTCAAGAACCAAAAATCCGTAGATCTGGCAGCACTGCCTGTGACTGAGATACTTTTCTTTTGATCGACTCAATGTTACAGAAGACCACGATATCAGCCTATAACGACCAAGAGAAAAGTATGTCTCAAATGAGTGACTAAGGTAGTTTTCCCTTAAGCACAAAAAATACGTATTTTACGCGAAATCCGTATTTTTCTTCGAGGACCAAAAATCCGTAGATCTGGCTGCAATGCTATGAGGACGCGATGAGGTTATAATGAGGAGAGAATATGGCATTCTTCTACGATGACAAGATGGAGATGTGATGAGGATACCACGTGGGTTCTTTCATGAGGACGGGATCAGGACATAATGAGGATACAATCAGGGTTCTTCTACGAGGCACTGCTGCCAGATGATATTTTCAAAAAACCGTATCCGTCATTTTTTCAAAGACCTGAAAACGGATTTCTGTGGACTTCCGGTGATCTAAAATAACGATCAGGAGAAACGTATCTCTCATATACGTGACTGAGATACTTTTCTCTTGATCGACTCAATGTTACAGAGAACCCCGATATCAGCTTATAACGACCATGAGAAAAGTATCTCTCATACGAAAGACTGAGGTACTTTTCCCTTGAACATAAAAAATACGTATTTTACCGTAGATCTGGCAGCACTGCTCCGTAGTGATTCAGAAATCTGCGAGTACACCCCCTTGCTTCCCCCCTTATAACTCGTAGGCGATTTAGAATTCTGCCAGTACACTAGTACACCAGCTACCTTCTTCCACAAAATTAAAGAGCAAATAGACTCTTTAGATGAAGTTATCTTCTAGAAATCGATCTACATTGAAACAATGAGCCACAACTAAAGAACCGGGGGTTCGTTTTTGCAAATTAAGATCTTTCATAACAATGAAAATAAACCTCCAGTCCCTTATTCATGACTTGTATAGGAAAAATCGACCAATGCGGGAAACACCATTATTCCTTATGGAAAATTACGAGCAATAGCAGATTGCACACTTTTTGCGAGCATTTTTCCTACGGATTTGACACAGGTGACGTGAAGGTGAATGCTCCCACTATCGCATACTCGTATTGACAGCAACGAGATAAAGGAAAAACCGCAATATCGTTGCAAATGCACACAATATTCCAAAACCTCCAAGACAAAAGACTGAAGTAGTCCAGGAAGTACAAAGCGATGACAAAAAATTTCATGAAACGGTCATGTTTCTTTCTTCGTATTTTTTCCTTCGTTCAGTTTTCAAACATCCTGTTTGATAGTGTCTGGCTATATCGTATCAAAGTTTAAAAAACATGTGACATCGACGACCTACCTACGGTCCCCGAGAACAGTTAAAGATATCATTGATTCACTTCATAGAAATACATTCTTTCATCCGCCAAGAGATAGGTAGCTACCGAAGAGAAGATTTTTCTCAATAAAGGAAATGAATCCGAACGCTGCAGCGATAAAGGCAGTTACGTCATTTTGAGAGAGAATTTAATTAACATCGAAAGTGCAGTTCGTTAAACGGTCTTATGTCCGCTGCTGAAAAAATAAGCTAGCTCGAAACTCGTACATTCATTTCCGGGCACGTGTCACCCCCAACGAAAGCAGTCGACCATTGCTGGATGTATCGACCACGAAAATATTCGAACCACCAAGAAGTTACCACTCGCGCGGCCAATCAAAATCTTTATCAGGCCACATCGAAAACGGTACCTACCGTATGACATGACGAGGAAATTCTAATTCAATATTTTCCCCCCGAGGTCGGTCGATACACAGAAATATTATGTAAGCGATAGAGTTTACCGCACCGTATAGTAGAGAATATTCGAAAATGAATTTCGCCGTGTTCGGGCTACACCATCGGTACCTTTACCTAGATATACACTTGTAGTATTCGTACCTACAACAACGATTTTAGGAGGGTGTAATAAATTTTAATCCAGATAATGGTGGACCGGAAACGAGAAACTTGGTTTGAGAATGCGTGCCGCTACGATATTATTGCAACACATGAAGCTTCAGCGGAGTTGAACCCGACCTTACTTCGGAGTCGAAGTCGAGTAAGCGGGCCACAAAGGGTCACCGGTCAAGTTTCGCTCAGTATTGAGCTTGTTCGTGGGCTTTTTCTCCCCTGTTATATATACGGTGGTCGGAATCGTGTGTTCGAAACTGACGAGGCGGAAGTTGAAATACGTACGTTTTTTTCACGATGGGATTCTTGCTCACGTTAAAATCAACGAGTAAATCCGCGGTATTTTGTTCATTACCTACATCATTATCATTGTAGAGGTAATATTTACCACCACGTCATTGTCGCGATTCTTTCGATCAATTCGCTCAAACTGTGCGTCACATAGGACTACACTTTTGTTTAATTTGTACTCGTAAATAGATCAAATCACCTGAGGAAGAAATTTCAAGAAAGAAAAAAAAATTGTTTCAAGAAGAAGAAAGTATTCTCGCTCTCCCTTTGTACCAACTCTTCATAAACAGAGCCCGAATTCCTCGGCATTTGTCGAATCATTTTGGTAAGGGCGGGAAGCTTGAAAAGCAGATAGAAGTTTGTTTTAAGGGTACTCGGGCCTGTTAAAAAAATTTCATTTTGCTGAAAAAAAAAAACAAAAATGGAAAACAGGGTTGAAAGCCGAACAAGGCCGAAAATGATGAATTTTTGGAAAATAGTTTAAAGTCACGGAATTTTGAACGAAAAATTGGTAAATTTCGTCTGAAATTGGGTAATGTTGGTGAAAAAATATTGAAATATAATCTAATGCAAAATTCAAAAAATAAAAATTTTGATTAAAAAATTGTTAGGATTTTTATATCGATAAGTTTCATTTCTAGAATTTGTTTATTTTGATCAAAAATTACATAATATGGTCGGAAATTGAATATTCTGGTTGTGAAATTGTAAAAGCATTGAAAACGTGCGCTTTTTCTATTTTTTTCTTTTTTTCTTTTAAATGCCAAATGACACCAAAAATGCAACATTAAAGTAACTTTTATTTTTAGTGCCAAAAAGTCCGGGCTCCGTTTATAAGATTTCAATATTTAAATGTGAAATTGGAATTCATCATTTTAATTTTTATCAACACAATTTCAATCATTTTTTTATAATATTATAGATTTATCATAGAATTAATTATTTCTTTATTATTTCATGATTTTTTTATTTTGATTCTTTAAATAGGCTATTGAAATAATTCATAAAGAAGTTGAGAAATATAATAATCCATCTTCATTATTTTATCGTTATTGAATTTGATTCACACAAATTTAGTTTTATTATGCACATAATTTGAAATTTTGATTCGAATATTTTAATTGAAATTCAGTTTAAGAAAAAAAATCATCAAATCATTCTCTTCATTATTAATTTCAAAGTTACAAATGTTCAAAATGATACACCACCCTATGCTCACATAATTAATATTTGAGCGAGAGGGGTGAAATTACTATTATTATAAAATAATAATGAAAAAAAGGAAAATGAAATAAAAATAAAATGAAAATAAAACAAAACAAAATAAAATAAAATAAAATAAAAATAAAATAAAATAAAATAAAATAAAAATAAAATAAAATAGAATAAAATAAAAATAAAATAAAATAAAATAAAATAAAATAAAATAAAATAAAATAGAATAAAATAGAATAAAATAGAATAAAATAGAATAAAATAGAATAAAATAAAATAAAATAAAATAAAGATGAAATAAAATAAAGAAATGATAATAAATGAATAAATAAAAAGTAATAATAATAGAGAAAAAGAATAAAATATAAATAAATAAATAAACACAAAATAAAATAAATAAAAAAAAGAGGTTTGAAAATAAAACAATATGATAAGATAAAAATAATAAGCATAATAATCATGATAATATTAATGGAAATCATGAAAAAATAAAACGAAACAAAAAAACTAAATGAATAAGTAAAAGAATAAAAAAAAAATAGAATGAAACTAAAATAAATAAAGATGAATAAACAGATAAATAAAAGTGAAAATAGAATAAAAATAATAATCAACAAATAGATGAATAAAATATCTTCTAAAAAGAGGAAAAGAATAAAATATGAATAAGAAAAATAAAAGGATTATAAAATAAAATAAAATATCTTCTTGAAGAAAAAAGAAAAGAAAATATAATTATTACCATTGCACTGTTATCAGCCACATAAAATGATATTTTTTCAAGTTTTCAATTATTTTGTAAAATTTTATTCTAAATCAAATTTTATTTTTTCAATTTGAATTTCAAATTCAAAAAGTTATCAACATTGTTTAAAAACCTAAAACTTTTATTTAAATTTTTATCTTGGAAATATGTTTTTATTTCTCAATTGAAGGACTGTTACTATATATTGATTTTTTCAGATTGCAAATAAATTTGTGCTTCTTCATCTTAATAATATTGTTCTCTATTTTAATCATTGAAGAACTGTATCCATACCTCTCTGCCAAATCAATATTGATTAAGCTCTTACTACAACATTCTGATCTTGCAAGGTTGATTTAGTACCTATCTATACTAAATTTGTTGGTATCAAAATCACTGAATCTCATCACACTATTTGATAGCCAGGCTATCCAGTTGAAGGTTGATCTCTAAATAAGTATTGTACCTTGTAGATATTCAAATCTGTTCACCAGTTTTTGCAAAAAAAAAAAAACAAAAAAAAACAAACAAACAAACAAACAAACAAACAGAAACAAGAACAAATTTCCAAATAATCAGGTTAAATGAACAATATTGCTATACTTCAAGAACATCATTGTGTTGGAAACAAATGATAATCAATTAGATTGAGGCGTGACATTCCAAAACGGTTGTAACGTTCCAGTAGAACAAAAAATCCAAGACCATTATGGAATGACACCTTCAATTTTTGTATTTTTGTTTTCTATCTTGGAACACAAAAAAAAAAAAAAAAAAAATAGATAGGTATTTTGTTATGTCACAATCATAGTACAAATGATGAGTTACATATTTCTCCACCAGAGTGCAATGCCAAGTCAATTTTGTTAAAAACTTGAAAATAGACCAGGGCCATTTTGTAACTTTCCAGAAGAACAAAAAATCTACGGCCCGGCCATTATGGAATGACACCTTCAATATTATTTTTTTATTTTTCTTTTTCATTGTATAATCATAAGAAACTATATATTTTGATTAGGTAGGATCACTTGTTATCTCACAGCTACATCATTGACTGCACACGTACCAGATGAATACTTGTATTGTTGATAAAGTAGACAGTTTGTTGGATACTACCACAAGGGTGCGCTGCAAGTTAACCAGCAGAGTAAAAGAGAGTGAACATTGTTCCTTCTCTACTACACCTATATCTTGATCTTCAGCCCACCCTTGTGGTAGTAGTATCCAACAAAAACCGGCCACTTTTTCAACAATGCCAGTATTTGCCTTTGACTATATTATGTGGACTGCGCTAGCGTGTGTAAAACAACCAAAAAAAACGTCCACAGGTGCGATAAGTTGTATAAGGCCTAGCTGGCAAGACCATTTGTATTCAAAATACACACGTCGCATTTTTCCCCTCTGCGCAAACCGTGTTTTTTGCCTTCTATGCCTCATACACAATGCCGTAAGCGTAACATTAGATGTTGAGCTGTACTCTTTACCGTTTAGTGCAGTCCACATTGTATAGTCAAAGGTATTATTTGTCTGGTACAGATGTATTCAATGGTTACACTTTTCTCCCTCTAGATTGCAGTGCTTACCCAATTTTGTCAAAAATGGACTGAGGCCGTTTTGGAATGTGACTTCTCCATTATTGATAATAAAAATTTAGTACAATCTTCCATTACCTTGCATCAAAAGTTCAAAAGCATTCAATATTCTTAAAACAAATGATTAGTGGTCTTGCAGAACATGTTGTTTTGACGGTCTTATGATCATTGTGGTCAGATTACTTGTTCAAAGAATATTGAATTCTTATGGACATTATGAATTATGATAGGTGATTAAGGGAGACTCATATAGTCTACTATATTTTTATATCTTTGTTCAATTATAATTATTATAATTGTTTTCAACATTCATAAGGTTCCCAAAATACATTTCACATAATTACTGAAAAACTCAACTAATTCTATAGCAAAAATAGAGAAATATAAAATTTCAATTCCGCGTTGAACCATTCAACTGCAGATTGCTGTTCATTAGTGCTACTACAAAATAGAGACTCTTGAGCGACTAAATGATCTGGTTCCAAAGAGAAAATACAAAAAAAAAAGGAGATCGAACAAGGATGTAAATCTTGCTTCTTAGTAATCGGGAACGGTGACAATCATCAAGCTAGTCTATCTTCATTCTCCTTTTGTGCGTGAAATGCTCGAATGTATTCTAAGTACTATGAAAATATAAACTAAGAACGCTTGAACAGATGTGACAGCAGACGCAATATTGTTTTCTAAAACATTGTAAACTTTAGTCATAAAAAAATTGAACTTTGTGCTGTCATGTACATTAAATTCTTTTTCTATTTGCAATTACAATCATCTGTAATTGACGATGATTTGGAGAACAGAGTTGAGTATTTATGTAAGATGTTTCTGCATTTATGGAGTGATTATTACTATTATATCAGCGGACGACGATGATGAACTGGAGAAGAAATTTTTGGAAATTCACCAAAGTAAGCAACCAGACAAATTGAAATTGATTTGTGGCTCGGATATCCCAAGATTATCACCATCAACTGAATTTATAACAACGGGATGAAGTCTTGTCCAAATTATGTAAGCGGAATTAAGAATTCATTGTTGCTTTGCCGTGATTTATCCTTCAATGTTAACAGCAGGCGATAAAACTCTAGCCACAATGAAAAATAGTCTTACAAGGCGTTCATGGCCAAATAATTTTTGACGGATTTTGTTGTTGGTAATTCTGATAGTATTTCAAGGCGAAGGGCTTTCAACCCTCCGATACTTCTCCCGATCACTGCTTCTGAGTTGAGAGAAGAGTCTACACCTACTTTTTCATATATGAAACAATTCTAAGATAGATGACTGTACTCTATGCTCAAGCAATCAATCTCTTTTTTTGTACACTTCAAATCAGGGGACGGCTCGTTACGGTGGCCAGCAATGGAGAAGAGGAAACTTCCAGACAAAATGGAAGAATGTCGTCGATTTTTGGGTTCGAAAAATGAAATCACGTGGGCTATGACCTACCCTCTGCGAGTGGTTCTTCAGTTGGATCAAGAAGAAGAAGACGTCCTCTACCTCGAAGCGCATGGCCTCCAATGCAGAAGCTTAAACAATTTCAGAAATGAAATAGAGCATTTCTTCGCGCTAGGACCGGATAAATACGTTTACGAACTGGACGAATATTTACACGAGAAAACGAACACTTTTTATTATATTTTGATACCATTCGGAAAATGAAAAGATCCTTTGACTTTCTCTGGATACAGACAAAACAAAAAGAAGTTCAGCAATTTGGATGGGTCAAACCAGAGGTAATTGGTAGAGACAAATTGACATAAATAGATCAAGTATTTTTTGTGAATCTTCGTTTATTAATGAAAAGAGGTAGAATTTTCCCACACTACTGAAAAGAGCAATTCAAGTACATAGCAGGGAATAGGGCTACGGAACATCGTGACATCGATGGGAGTGCAGATAATCAGACATGGAAGAACTTGCAGTTAAATTTTTGTTCAAAAAGGTCTCTTAGACTCATTGTTTATCTCGATAAAAGATATGAGTTGTAGGATTTGATCATTTTAATCTATTCCAGAGTGGTGCGACACATTTCAATGGAACACATAAAAACAAATATACTAATGTTGCAAATGAACATTACAAACACAGAAACGTTTTCGACCGAAGTCATTTTTGTGAATTTGTGTTCTGTGTTCTATTAGAATTTGAGTTTTTTGCTTGAGAAGGTGAACAAAGGTTGAGCTCAAGGAATATCATTCCAACTTTGCCTTGGGAGCTTCGTTTCTCTCTTTGTCGCAAATAAAGTGGTCTTGCTAGTGCTCAGACCACTACAAAATTATCCCCTTCAGTCAACCAGAACCCTATCAGCGATCGTTTTTCGCCATCCACTAGGAAAACGGTCAAATATTTTCATCTAAGCTCTTCAGGATTGTACTCTCAGTCCTACGTATCGGTGACTTCCAGTTTCCCTAACACGAGCACCTTGTGGCGAAAACCATTCAAATACTCTGAGCACGCACCATCTGTCCCCATTTTAATCGGCGCACCATCTCCGCTGTTTATAGTTCGGTAATTATTACGTGTACGAAGCGAAGGCGAAGGAAAATATCGAAAATTCTTCAGAGAAGATCGTGGGAGTCAAAATACAAAACGCATTACATTATTTCGCTGGTCCGACAATATCGTCAATCCAGTCGACAGAGAAAGGGGTGCCGCAACAATAAATATAGTCGAATTTGCTTGCGTTCTGGCTCGATCGCTCTAATCTAAAACGATTACGCATTCGGAATCGTAAACAATCCGATAAGAACGTGTCTTGTGCGGTCCGCGGTCCGCATGCTCGACAATTGAATTAATTTCGAATGATTATCGAGAAACGAAAATGCACGAGGAAGTATATATGTATACGCCTCGACACAATAACTCGCAAGTTTGAAGTCTCGAGAAGTTCTCTTCCTGCTCGGCGGCGCGGCGTACGTGTCTGCATTCGATTCAATAAAATACGCAAAACTCGAAGAAAGAAAAACAGCAACGTTTTCTTCGAGATTGGCAAAACAAAATCGTATTATTATCGCATTACTAGAGTCGAAGAGAGGGCGCATTTTCATTCAAAAACAGTGTAGACAAGAAGTGGAAGAAGCGACGGTAGCGGCGTTTCCTTCTTCTGACTAACCGAGAAGAAAAAAAAAAAAGAAATAATAAAATGGAATGAGAGACAGGAGAAAAGTTGAGTGCGTATTACGAAAATCTGCTCCATTTCCAACTTATTCGTCTCTACTCGTGTAATTCATTTCAACTTATCATTCGCGCTCAGCGTCGTCCTCATTGAAAAACTATAATTATGATACGTTCCCCATTACAGAATTGAAACTTTTTTTCTTAAGATGGTGAAAAGTATCTCTCGTATGAAGAAAGAGACGGAATTAAAAAGAGAAGTGATGAAAATATTCGAGTTCAACGATGATTTCTGCCGGGGAATTACTTTCCTTTCATCCTGCCGCCGTTCATGCTTGTATCATCGGTTCTTGAGAAACTTTTGGACAGAGAGAATCTCAGGAGAATTGTTTAAAATATTTCTTGGCGGCGAGGTTGATGATAAATAGCCGAGACAAGGAGTCTTGGAAATTATATGAGGCTACGAGGTTTGAGGCAACCATCGAGGAGAATACTCTAAAGACTCTCCCTACTAGTTGATGTTTTCAACAAGACGATGATGGATGGGATCTACACTAAGCTAGTTTTAATGGTGAAGAAAGAGAATTCATAAAGGCTACCATTGTTATACCGGACGATGCTAGTAAGCTTTGGGAAGAGATTATAGGACCATTTCTTCTCAGTCAATGATATGCGATTCGTTTTAGGCAATCAATAGTAGCTATAATGTTGCCACGCAGATGAAGAGAGTTAAAGAAGGCGGAGACTCGAAACTGACTCTCGTAACTGAGCCTTGATACCGATATTTGAGACTGAGACTCGAGACTGAGCCCTGGGACTGTGACTCGAAGCTGAGCCTCGAGACCGACCCTCAGTAGACATTCACAACACGGTTTCACTGCCAGTCCATCTCCAAGGACAAGTAATTGTACTCAGCTAATTCTTCGAATGCTTCGGGGTATGTTTCAAAGGACAAAGTTGACCTTCTAAGAGGTTTCGAAGACTGTGTGTCGCCTTGGTGAGATTATGACCAATGTAGGGGGATTTAGAGAGGCACGTAAAAAAACACTGATAAATCTTGACTAGTAAATACTATTATAGAGCGCCAGAGTCTGGAAGTTGCGAAGAACCTCACCTTGTAGATACACGACTCTTCTCTTATTAAACCTCGAATGCTGTCGAGAACACCGCCTATAGATTTAGTGGCAGCGGACCATTTTTTGACGTTCACAGTTAAAGAAAAACAGACGGACAAGAAAGCCAAAGCTTCGTTTAAAATCGAGAAGAATACCGCAGAAGTCCTCCTAGAAAAATGGAAGGAAGGGACACCCATACCACTTAGGGCCACTTGAATGGATACGTATCCTAATTAAGTGACCCAAATTTCAGGCTGTATACCAAGAAGAGGGCCAAATAAACTTTCACCAGAGCATGGATGTTTCAAGAAATACATTTCTAAATTGTCAGGCGAATGGATACGAATTCTGACCTCATGACCTGAATGTGTGGCTTCATCAGAACAGGGCCAGATGAGTTTTCATCAGGTAAAAGTGATGAGAGGCCAAGGATACTTCAGGAGATCCCTGCTTATCCCGAACATGATCTCTCAATAAATATTTCCGACAGCATGTATGAAATAAGAAGTAAAAAAAAAGAGACCTATAAGAGATAGAGTGAGAGAAAATAGATAGAAAAGAGAATCTAAAGACGTCAAACAGAGGAACAAGCTTTTTACAATTCAAGGAGCGCGACTTTACTACCTAATTTACATTAGACTAGTTTGATCACGCCCGAACCGTACCAAATGGTGACCTCGAATACGTTCGGTTCAAACTGATGAGTTTGAATTCCACAAAAAGAAATCCGCGTTCCTTACGAAATGATCGAAAAAACTTGCATTTCAATAAGGTGCGTCATCGGAACCCTCGAGTCACTAATATGATTAACGCTTTTGGTGATAATTCCCTTAAGCGACGAATTTTCTACGAAATTTCTACTCGCCGATAAACAAGCTCGGGTCAGCAACGTTGAGCGTATCTACATTCAAAGTTTGCGCCAAAAGGTTTTCGCTTGAACCGGCAAAGTTTTCTCGTAGTATTACCATTTTGGCTTCGTTCGCGTTCTGCAGAACGGAATCTCGTTCGCCGTTGTTGCGGTTCCTTTACTAATGTAATAACGCTTATGCCTGCTATTTGAACCCCCTTTTCATATGGCCTTTCCCTCACGTACGTACTCGTACGCGCTCATACCCGACGAACGAGCGGTATCTTGAATAGTCTTAACAATAATTGTGAAGTATAAATGTGTAAGTACGCCAGTACACAAGAGCAGTTTCTGTTCGAACGCTGCTCCGGTAGCGAGAAAATGAGGAAAGGGTAAAAAAAACTCCCGATGCATTTAAACGAGAGACTATAGCTTCTCGCGGAGCGTCGCACCTTGTTCGTCGTATACGATCTCGTTATTTGTTTGAAGATTTCCATCTCGCGAGAAGTCTTTATTGCAATAATGTTTCTTCCTAAACTGATTCGAAAACTTGGATAGAGTGCAGTGTAAGTCGAGAGTGACGAAAACGGAAACTCATCGAGTACCACCAAAACACTGCAATTAAGAGCTGTAATGACGGAGCTTTTCCGCGATTCTCGTTTTTAAAGGTTGAAAGTTTATTCGACGATGGTAGTAAGAGCTAATTTACCTCGCATCTAAACTGTATTATTGTTTTTGCATGCGCTGATTTCAACCTCGTTAGGCCTAAGTTTCGAAATATTTCGAGCACTTCGTTGGTGTGGAAGAGAAATTGTATTTGCTAGACAAATCAGCCGGGAAATTTCGAACAAGTTTATTGAAATCTTGCGATAATGACAAATCGGAACGAAACTTTTCATTCTATAAGAGCTTGAAGCAATCGGATTGTTGATGAAATGATAAAAAAGTTGAATTGGCGAACGAACTGCGATACAACTTTATTTGCCAATGAAGACCCGACGAATCGTGCGAACCGTTGACTTGACATCGATTTTCGGTCGACATCAAGTGTCGACCAAGAATTGGCTTCTCCCAAGGTCTCGGTCAAATAGATGTGCTCAATAGGTACATACCTGATGAGGGGTTGATTGAACCAGTTTATAAGTATGACTCATATTGTGACGACTCGCTAGTTCAGTCCTTCTTAAGTCGATTTCGAAACGACGTCTTTTCACTTTTTATAGACCTAGAAGTGACTACTCTTGTGGGTCGATTTCAAGTCGATTTGCAGTTCCCGGGTAACGAGCGCTGGTCGACTTCAAATCGACCTAGAGTCGATTTCGAGTCGAATTCTCTAAATTTTTCACTGAACTAAAATCGACTGCTCTGTTGGGTCAGTTTCAGGTCGATTTGTAGTTCTCTGAAAATGAATGAGAGCTGTCCGCCTTTAAATTGACCTTAAACTACCATTAAACGAGAGTAAATGTAGAGTCGACGTCTCCAAATTTTTCTATTCACCAGAAATCGACTGTTCTGTTGGGTTAATTTTAGGTCGACCTGTAGTCTTCAACTAACATACGCAAGGAGACTTTGTATTGACCTCCAATTGACGTCAATCAGGACTTCACTAAAATTTCCGATTTACCTGAGATCGATTGCTCAGTTGAGTCGATTTCAAATCAATTTTTACGTCGACTTAAAGGCGGCCACCTCAAGTGGACGCTGATCTGGAGTTTTAAGCGTTCTGCTTGTTTTGTGACTTTGCTACTCGCAGACAGAAACGCGTAGTAATGATTATGAGACAAGGACCATTGAGAATCTCAATTATGCTTGATTAGTGCAGCAATTGTCGAATCGACATAAAGTCGAAGTCGATTTTCAGTCGACTTTGAAATCCAATAGCGATTGTCGACTCATTTTCAACTGGGAACCTGTTTTATGGGATGGTAGATCGAAGAAAAATGTGAAGGTAGGAACGTCTGGCAAACATGGGACTTGGGAAAAGGCGTTGTCTGACAGAATGTGAGATTTGGAAAAGTTTTGATCTTTGAGCTATAGGTGATAGAAGGGAGAGGGGAGACTTGGAAAACTGTAGACCTCCCGAGTTATAGGTGATAGAAGCGACGTCTGGCAGACATGGGACTCAGAAAAAGGCACTGTCTGGCAGAAAGTGGGACTCGAAGAAATTGCAACCTCAGAGCTGTAGATGATGGAAGCGACGTCTGGCAGACATATGGGGTACAGAAAAAGGTACTGTCTGGCAGAAAACGGGATTTCAGAGGAAGAATTTACATTTTCGGGTAATAGGTGATAGGAGGGACGTGAGGCAGATGGGACTCAGAAAAAGGAACTGTCGGGCAGAAAGTGGGATTTGGAAGAATTTTGATTTTTGGGCTATAGGTGATAGAAGGGAGAGGGGGGGACTTGGAAAACTGTAGACCTACCGAGGTATAGGTGATTGTAGGGACGTCTAGCAGATATGGGACTCCGAAAAAGGCACTGTCTGGCAAAAATTGGGACTCGAAAACATTTCAACTTCAGAGCTGTAGGTGTTGGAAGTGACGTCTGGCAGACATGGGATTCAAAAAACGGCACTGTCTGGCAAAAAATGGGATTTGGAAAAATTTCGATCTTTGGGCTATAGGTGATAGAAGGGAGGGACTTGGAAAACTGTAGGCCTTCGAGCTATATAGGTGATGGAAGGGACATCGGGCAGATATGGGACTCAGAAAAAGGCACTGTCTGGCTGAAAGTGGGACTTGGAAAAATTGCAACCTCAGAGCTGTAGGTGATGGAAGCGACGTCTGACAGACATGGGACTCAGAAAAAGGTACTGTCTGGCAGAAAACGGGATTTGGAAAGAAAAATTTAGATTTTCGGACAATAGGTGATAGAAGCAACATTTGGCAGGAAGTGGAGCGTGGAAAAATTTCAACCTTCGAGCTATAGGTGATAGGAGGGGGACTTGAAAAATTCCGACCTCCGAGCTATAAACGATAGAAAAGACGTCTGCCAGACTTAGGACTCAAAACACGGCATTGCCTGGCAAGAAAATGGGATTTGAAAGAATTTCAGCTAGCTCCGGCTCCGCTGCAAAAATCCAGCTCTTTGGTTCCGCTCCACTCTTTAAGAAACTGGAGCCAGGAGCTGGAGCCGGAGCCAGAAATCACTGGCTCCCCAGGCTTGGTTGAGAGCTCAACATTTACGGACATCTTCATTTTCTTACCAAATTCGACTCTTCTCAAATTGAAGATCCGCGAGTTTCACCATCTCTCGACATCAGCCGCAGAAATTTATTGCTCAATTCTTAATTGTATACTAGGATTATACCAGCTTCAATATAAGGCCTGTTTTATGCTTAGGTCCGAGTTTGGGTTTCGGAAAGGAAGTGAATTAGCACACAGAGTGAGATAGCCTAGTGCTCAGCTGGAAAGCTAAGAAGCCTGCAAGCATACACGTTCGGCATAAAATGCGGTGATTTTTCATCGGCTTAAGTATCGAATTATTTTTAACCACAGTTTTGATTCCCTAGAACCGACGAAATTTCCATGTCGACTTCGAGGTTCACCGGGCAGGTGTCAAGTAATACAATGAGTGAGATCCCTTACAGTAGCATACACTAATACTTGTCCAGACTATGACGTCATCAGAGTTTTCCGTACAAAACTGATATCGCTGGTTCTCGGCTGCCATTGCGCTTGATGCAATGACTTCTAGTCAGGTCCGTAGCATAGTACGCTGAAAAAGAGAAGTGTAGATAGTTCGACCCCAAAACTTTTATGGAAATCCCACTTCGAATTGACTCCGGCTACAGGCCACCTCATGAGCATCATGGACCTACTTCAGGGTTTCAAGGTCTATCCGACAGAAAGTAGGTGGTAGTTCAAGAGGAAAATTAGGTCACCATGTAAATGAAAAGGATTTTTATTTGAAAACCTGCAGGAATTAGTAGCTCGAGGACTTTGAACTTCCGAAGCTTTAGAGTATTACTTTTCTACTTCTCATTATCTTGTCTTGAAAATATTTAGTTATTGAAATTCAAGACTTACCCCTATGTCTATTCGTCTGTTTGTCGAACATAAGCATGGCATCTTCGATCTGGAAAAAGACAAAAACAAAAAAAAAAGGGTAATAAAAAACCAAATTGTAAAAATTGTACACATAACGTAGATTCGAAAGAGTTATCTGTTTTTATGGTTAAAACAATTTTCTGTCATGAATAATGACTTTCAATGGTTGTTCCCTCCGCGACAAATACAATCATCCTTGCACACCTGTGGCCCGTCTATCTTGATATTCTTGTGCAAAAGAATGAGCGAGTACAGGCCAAGGTCGTCCTTTTGAATCGAAGCGACGAAAAATTACGTGATTTATTCCTCTTCACGCTTACTTCCTTCAAAACCAATAATTTTATCGAAAAACGCTCGTTTATTAAAATAATAATTAATAACTCATTAAAATTCCATGCCTTCCAACAGCTCTTGCGAAGTTCCATCAAATCGTTTTAGTTCGGTAAAAAACCCTCACAAAATGCAACCCGTATTTGCGATCATCTGATACAGTAATTAAGCTAATGTAAAGTCTTCCCTACACAAACAGGCAGGAGAAGAAAAAACACGCACCAATCTCGTCTCTCGACATTCATTTATTACTCAGATAGGAATTTCAGATCGACATGGAATAATTGAAACTGAGATACACTACGCACTCATCGACGACTCGCGAATTCCCACATAGACTGTTTTCACGCGAGAAAGGAAGCTAGAGAGAGCGTGAAAAAAAAAACCCAAACCTATAATAAATTATGGTGACGCGGGAGTGTGAACGAACGACGACCACATTAGGGCAGAACGAAAATTTTTACGCGAAAATCCGCACGTTCTGAGACTTTCGGCGCTGTATACCTATCGACGTGGCAAAAGAGCTTTAAAAAAATACACGCACAGAGGTAAGAGGAACAAAGCTCGTCAAGGCTTCTGCACGTGAGTTGTCTGCGTCGAGTTTGAAAACACTGCACTGCGCTTTTAAAAGCTGCGAACTATTACCTAGTGTTTTTCCTTCTTCATAATGTTTCTTGGGGTCTTCTTCCTTTATTCACCGCTTCCTCGCCATTCTATCTTCTTCTTCTTCGTTAACAAAAATAAAAATGAAACGAAGGGGAAATAAAATTAAGTGCCATTAAAAAAAATAAAAAAACAATTGAACACGATTTTATCAACTTTTCGTACTTTCGAAAAGGGCAGCGTGATCTCTTTTTTTTGGAATCGGCATTCTCTCGTGTATTATGTTTTTCCTTTTTGGACTGGCAACCGAGAAAGGATTTTCATCGCGCACGAGAATGGTGACGCAGAAAACCACGTAAAGGTCGACCCGATACAGCGACCAGTGAACCGGAGGTTTCTCTCATCTAGGTGTACATAGTTTGCCAAACCACAAGCGAACGGACACTGCGGATGACTGTAAAATAGCGAGCTTCATTTCGGCATGAAACGTCATCGGTGTAATGAATGTTCAGACGACAACCATCCGCAGAATTTCGAGCCTGGTTACTGCTTTCACTCACCTTCGCATTCTCGTTCACCGCAGCTCCCACCTTATTAACTAGCCGCTCGTATTCTTTTTTTTTCTTCCTTCCTTTTTGTCCTGTTCGAATCTTCACTGTTTGTTTGACGAAGAAAAAAGATGAGAGATACTCTCGAGCGATAAAAAAATAAATTTTCTCGCACGCTAACGAGCTTGTTCCACAGAGATCTGCACGAGTACACTCACCACTTGAGCTAGAAGTTGGACGACGACGACTGAGCACGCGATATAGAAAGCTGAAAATTGTCGCAAGATAACGAACACAAAGGGTGATAAGAGCCGAGCCTACGAAGGGAGAGAGCACGAACGAGAAATAAAAACACACAAAAAAATGAAATAAAGAGAAGAAGTAATTTAACGTACATCAGTGAGAGAAGAAAGTAGCCGAACTGAGATGTTGTCAAGGACTCTCGACTTGGATGATGAGTACGGGAGAAATTGTAACGTAGGCAGATATAAGTGAGATCGAGCAGGAAACGTAAGATTTAATGAGCGCTATAAAGCCGAGGATTAAAGCAAAACGCGGTACGGACATAAACCATCAGAAAATACCGAAAATTGGGGAAATGGCGACCTTATGATAATTTAAGGATGAAATATTGTTTCACTCGATAGTTCCACCAGGAAACTCGTACACTCTGGTTAAAAAAGAAAGAAGGAGTAGAAATCCTCGATGTTTCAGAGGGGTAAAGAAATATCCGGTCCGATATTATTACAACACAAACGCAGGGATGACCAAATTGGCTGCAGGTATGGGATAAAGAAGTCGAAAGACTGCTCTCTTGGTCATAAACTGCACCTCCCCCATACATGTGAGGCTAATAATTTTCGTACGAAAAAATTGCTTCGATCGCGTTATTAATTGTGTCACCTGTAGTGCTCCAAGAGGATGACCGGCTCGATCTTTGGTCTAACTTAGAACCTCTTTTCTTCTCACTCTATATGATTGACATTGAAAAATGTCTCGGTAATGCTCTATATTTTCTCTTCGTGGACGACCTAAAACTTTACAGAAGAATTGGAAATCAGGAGGATGAGCAGCAATTACAGCAAGAACATTACACAATGGAGTGAAGAGAACCGAATACCCCTCAATGGTAAAAAACGTAAATCAATGACTTTCACAAACAAAGAATCCCCGCTGATACAAGTTCTACAAAATTAATGGGAAATCACTGGAGTCATTCAAGAGATCATGGGATTATTTTACAAAACAGAGGTTTCATCAAACACAGCTGAGAAATTGGCTCTGGACTGAATAACGAGACCAGTGCTGCCAGATGATGGTTTCAAAAATCCGTATCCGCCCTAAAAACAGATTTCTATGGACTTTGATGGATCCATCGATAACAATCAGGAGAAAGGTATCTTTTAAAAGAGTAGCTGAGATACTTTTTTCTTGATCGACTCGACGGAATACTGCAGTTTCAGCCTGCAACAAACAGGAGAAAGGTGTCTCTCGTACGAGTGTCTGAGGTACCTTTCCCTTGATCGCGCATGAGATCCGTATTGTACGTAAAATCTATACAAAAAGAGAAACCCGTATCTTTCTCGAGGACCGAAAATCCGTACATCTGGCATCCTAGAACGAGACTAGACTTTGTA
The DNA here is from genome assembly GCA_035079395.1 of Aspidiotus destructor. NCBI lineage: Eukaryota > Metazoa > Arthropoda > Insecta > Hemiptera > Diaspididae > Aspidiotus > Aspidiotus destructor. The sequence goes on along the minus strand of JAVHKZ010000018.1, from coordinate 34,540,771 downwards.
TCACGAAGTGCTGGAACGGCGGGTGAATTACGTATAGGCCAATCCATCACTTGCCTGCAAGGAGCCAACTTTGATGGTTGAAGCGTATCCAAAGAATGGACGAAAATGGGCTAGCAAAACAAACCTTCTGCGGTGAGTTGGACTGGGATCAGAGGGCTCAATGTAGACACACACAATGTCAAGATAAGCAGTGACTTAGAGACTTTTTGCAAGGAATATGCAGCGTGGAGAGCAATGGCGCAGGACTCTATGAGTCCAAAACGTTGCGTTCGTTTCTAATAAAAGTCTGCGCAGGCAAAGCCAAGTTTTCCTTTCTGATCAGCAACGCCAAATCCTACACACATCGGTCACCTGACCTGTCTGCGATATGTCAGTTGGATCACGGATTGGACTGGTGAGCCACATGAAGACACATAGTAATATAAAGCTAGTCGTTCACGATTCGTCCTGTTCCAAAATTTCACTTCCACATTTCCTTGCATGCGAGATTGACCCTCATGCGTCGCACTAGAATTCCTGCTAATTTTGCTAACGCGTCAGGTAGTTAGAGCAATCCATCCATAAACAAATCCTCTCTTCCATCATTATTCTTTGTCTTCGAGCATCTGTTGCCAGTTTACCAGCAGGTCAGCTTTCGCGAGTACCGTGCCCTGTTTATCCCGTACGGAACGATTTCGAGAGTTATTCTCTGTCCATACTATGGACGTAGACCAACTATCTTCGCTAGGTCCCAATGGGAGCCTGCCCAGTTCTTTCCGAAATCTCGGTTCTGGATACAAAGTTGTTCCAATGTATCCTGAATATTCTGCAAATTTGCCCACATTGAAATTTTTGAAGTTGTTTCACCTGTCTGCGGTACAGGATCCATGTTTCGGTACTATATACTGCGCCTTGGAATAAGATAATGAACGCCAAACAACGACGATGACAATCGGTTTATGGAACCAACTTCTATCAGCAAAAAAGCTAGGGTAATATTCAGGAAACTTGGGATTTTACAAAGCTATGACGGCATAGGGTAGGCAAAGAGAAACTTTTGTATAGATACATCTTAACTCTGCGTGTATCGAGAATACCAAGCTCCTTAAGAAGGGTGACTCGGAAGAATTTTTTCGTCCGAGCGAGAAAGCAATTTGGAATAAAAGATACAGTTTAAAAGGACAATTTACATTACATGTGATTAAATAGATTTTCATAAAAATCTTCCGGCGGAGCCAAATAAAAAAGATCATGTTTCATGTCAAGCCCAGTATAGAACTATGGTCAAGCAGCCTAGTTTAGGCCCAATACCTGCTCATTCACGGTGGTCAAATTTCACGCAACTCATGGACTCAGAGTACAAACAGAAATTACTTCTATGTCTTCGGGCGTTTGCAAGGAAATTCAAAGTAAAGATCTCTTACATCAATCTCAATAATATCGATACATCAATCTCGACAATATTGACATATCAATCTCGACAATATCGATATATCAATCTCGACAATATCGATATATCAATCTCGACAATATCGATACATCAATCTCGATAATATTGATATATCAATCTCGATTATATCGATTACTGATCTCGATTGTATCGAAATATCGATTTGGCTTCAACAACTAGTATACTGTATATTAGGTCTAGTATAATGAAGGCTCAAAGCTAGAATATAGCGATCATAAAGCTATAGTATAAACTTAGTATATAAACTGGGCAAGGTGAACTCGCGGGATGAACTCGTAAATTTTAGACGAGGGTGAAGGGGGGAGGGGCTGAACTTGGAAAATTTCAAATTAGGGTCAGGTCAGAGTAAAGGCATGAAACATGTCAAAAACTTGACCTTCGAGCTATAAATACGAGGTTATGAAGTGACAACAAAGAGAGTATGACGTCATCATGGAGGATTCAAACGGTTTCGTGATCTTCAATTCAGCTTAGGGACTACATGCTCCAGAACTCCTCATCAAAACTGTTTGACCCAAATTTGTTCAGTCGATTATTACTACCGTACTTCCAATAATCCGAGCATGTTGAAAAAAAAGTCAACAGATTCAAGTGAAAGGTCCCTTGTGAGCCATTGTATTTGAAATACAAATTTATTTCATTTTCGATGAAAAATGCCACTCATCTTCAGCGATGATAAGTCAATTAACGCACATGGATTTTTGCAACTTTTTGCTCCTTCATTATACCAGACTGTGAACGATTTACCATCAGAAAAATTACCTTCGATGATGGTTATACTGACCGCAAACGTTTCGCACTCTCTCAGAATCAGCGATAATTAGTCACTCGCCTCGCATTATAATCTACCTGATGCGAAGTTTGAAATTCATTTCTCATCCTTTCAAATCTGAACATTTTGAAATATTTGCGGCCGAACGTAACACACAAAACGTAGAATTGCGGATGAGATAAACAAACAAAACAAAAGCTATGGGAAACATCGTAAAATAAAACAGAACCGGAGAAGGGAGAAGAGATGCATTCAATAGAGAGAGTGTGTGAGAGAGAGGAAAAGAAAAACATAAAAATAATACGCTGTAAGAACTTCCGGTAATAAAATTGAACCAATTTCTTCTTGACAATACGCCGGCCGTAAACTGGGGTTAAACACCTTCGATGAAGAAGATAGAAATGAAAGCCTCGTCTCTCCTTTTCGCACTCGTTCGTCCCTCTTTCCGGTAATTTTTCCTCTTTCTCTGTCGTTCACCATACAGACCTAATGCCATTACTCGACTTCATTTGTTTTCGTATCGTGCGTTCGTAAAGCTGGTTGATTCTTCCATAATGATAATCTCTAATTCGTCGGGCGCTGGCAAAAAAAAAAGGAACAAATCTAATTTTTCTCCCCTCTAATTTTCAAAAAACCTTGATTAAAATATTTACTCTCGCCACTTTTCGAGAATCTCCTTATTCTGTCCTTAATTCAATGATGAGAAGCGGAATGATCTTTTCTAATCGACTTCAACTTTTTTCTCTGCTCACCATTCCGAGAAAACTTCAAAACGGTAGAATGATCCTCTTAACCCTTTCGAAACGTGAATTCATTCGAAGATGAATCACTCTTACTTCACTCGAGATTTCTTCTAAACCATTAATTCTTCGATATTTACTATAATACTCTTCTCCGCAGTCTTCAAGATTACAAGTCCCTAGACTTGGACAGATGTATAATACTGTACTAATTAATTATCTCGCACGCCTTCGCGTTTGCGAAGGATAGAAAGGTGGAGGAGTGCATAAGAGAGAGAAACAAAACAGACGACCCTACCGCGATTTCAGATACGAAGGTGTAAAGAGGTGTAATTTTTTGCGCGTCGACTGCAGGAGACAGCGTCGCGACGCGACGACAGCAGTAGGCAGCCGTGGAGAATGGTAAAACAAAGTCGGTTATGCTAAGCAAATGAAGGATATTAATGATGGCAAGGGAAAAGAACCCGCTGCCTACGGGTGTGTTCGCTAAGTATGGACCGAAAAACCAGCAACACGATACATAACGGTAAGTTTACAACAACAGAAGTTTACTACAACAGTGGCTCAACAAATTCGTATAATGCGAAGCTCTGAGAACTGAAACGTAAAATACAACAGCGGAAAAAACATCGTAACTAACAGAAACATCCTGTCAAGAACAGGTTTTTGGAGGTTTACTTTTCGCTTATCAGCAGCCTTGGTGAGAGCTGATGAAGCTACCGTGTAAAAGTTTATGGATCGTCGAAAGAGTGGTTAGGTCGTTCGAAAATCATCCGTTAACTACCTGCGTTACACAGTTGACTTCGAGTCGAAGTTAATTTGGTGGATGCGAGAAGGTCGTGACACAGTGAAAAGTGATGGAGTTACACAGAAACGAGAAAGAACTAATAAAAGCGGAGAACTGAAGAGTTCCTAGCGGAAAATTCGATCGGAAATAGTATCTCCATCAATAGCAAGAGTAGTTAAGATGATAAGAAGAAAACAAGTATGCTTACTTCCTAAATTCCTCATGAAGTAAGACAATAGTAAACACTAATCTTTTTGAACTCGAATTTCTTTGAACTGTCCAGCAAATACACCGCAAAAAAGACTCTACGACCCAAAAACTAAAGGATTGCAGAAGCAGCGTTATTTCGCAACAACCATTAAAATATTCTCTAAATTATTTATGAGAAGGTCATTTGAAGCGCCTTAATTCTGCAGATTTTGTAGGAGAGGGAAGACGATACAAATCGTAGTTTTCCCTCCACGGACCATTCATGACAAAGGAAACAAAAACCGAGGAAGAAGTTTTGCACATAATATTCCAAATCCATCTTAAACTGGTCTTAAAGATTGCATATCACTACCGCTACATTCCGTTCTTCAAATCTCAGCATTTTCAAAACATATCGCTACCCCATCATCCGATAGAAGAAGCTCGAAGCGCGCAGCATGAGATGTAATTGAAATAGAATTTTGTTACGAAGTACTCACGATAAAATAATTACATTGTTGTTGTTGTCTTCGTCGTCGTCATTGTCATTTACTCGGGAGGTTATCCAGCGGGAAAAATGAAAACTGGGAGGTACCAATGTGAAACTTTTCGTTAAAAACTTTTCGCCGTCGTCAAAATTTAATTACACGTCGCAAAACGAGTCGTTGATGACGAAGAGAAAAAAGAAGTCCAGATTCGTGCGACAGGACTGACACAAGATCGCGTAGACTAGAGGTATACATATACATGCATGCTTCACTCGGTAGTGGTAGTCGAGATTTTTGAGATGGCAATGGATGACGCGCGGTGTATAACGGTAAATGAAACCAGAGACTTATAAATTGTGCCAACCATCTGCGAAGCTCGAAGGCGAACAAAACGCTTATCTGCATACGTGCAGCGACACGACAGCGCAACAGACAACAAAACTATACTCGAAAAACGGAAGGGAGAAAAAAGTATACGAAAGTTGGAAAAAGAGACCACAATCGTCAACTTTACACTGCTGTGTCGCGAGCTACATTCGTCGAAATTATCTCGAATGGTGCTGGAAAATTTCATTATCTAGTAATTACAATGTTCTATTCTGTCTTCTTTGTCGGGATGGAAAGGTTTATCGGTCCACGTACTCAGGCTGCTTATGAGGAATACAATATTTGTGCGCTCGTACATTCGACTGATCATCGATTTTTATTTTCTATCTGGACTGCTGTAGCATCGCTTCTCTCACAGAAGTATCGACTTTAGCTCACAAAATATGCAGACGCACACGAGCACAAATCTCATTTAATAGACTGAGTAAAAAGAACATACTCTTAATACGTAGAATTTTTCGCCTCAATGACAAAATGCAGAGGATATTTACAAATACATAAATTTTTTACTTCTCACTCTAATGTTAATGTGTCAAGTACACATTCGTTATTATCTCTGTTCTTGTTTCATTTCATTTCAAACATGACACTCAAAACATGGATTCTCTACAATGGATTCAATTTGGATCGACTAACGCTTATTCCTCCGTTATGTATATGCGGCGATAGGATGGAGGGAGTCCGACAACTCAACGTTGCCAAACTGGACAAAATTGACTCTCGAAGGTGACCCGTCGTGATGTTCAGAAGGTCTTTAGTAGCTATTGTTTGTTTTAAGAACCAGTCCTTTTTATTCAGGAAGGGAGGACCATACAGTTTTGAGACAGGAGAGGCTGGAAAGATGACATTATGTTTTCTTTTTTAGCGGCGAATCCGTTCTTTTATATCGTTCCGTCAAGGCGAGCTCCAGAAGCTATCGAACAAGGGGGACTTAGCTCCATGTTTCAAAGAAGAAAAAGGGCCACTCTTTCGAGGCCAAATTCCTCGGAAAAGCGTTCACGTCCGGATCGTGGTAACATCGACGAAAAACTTTGAAAAATCTTGAACTCAAATTTTATTTAAGAGGGAGAAGAGGGTTAATTGTACATTTCAAGAGAATTTTCAGCAGTTTTCCTGCAATAGTTATGAGAATCGATGACGTCATCATGAGGTTTACTGAAGTATACAAGAACCCCATAATATTTTTTTTTATGCTTGATATATGACCCTATCTACAGAAACCCGGTCAGGCGATTCTGACGGTCTACCACTCTACTGATGAAAAACTTTTCTCTATCAGCAGGAGAGGTAGACTTGCAAAGGGTCACATAATATTCAAGCATACGAAATTTTTGCACACTTGGTCACATACGTGAAACTTTGGCACAGTTCACGATGAGAGATTAAAAACGCAAGGTAAAGCTCTCCCGACTACACTACTGACGGTAAAAAAAATTAATTCTTTTATGGAGTTAATGAGGGGAGGCAGGGAACCCGTTTTATGGGGTATTTTTGATGGCCTTTGATTCAGCGCTGCCGGATGTACGGATTTTTGGTTCTTGAAAAAGATACGGATTTGCGTAAAATACAGATTTCTTGAGTTCAAGTGAAAAGTACCTTAGACACTCGTATTAGAGATATTTTTCTCCTGGTCGTTATGGAGTAATACCGCCGTCTACCGTATTATTGAGTCGATTAAACGAAAAGTACCTCACTTCTCTGTACGAGAGATGCATTTCTTTCAATCGTTATTGATGAAATTTGTTTTCAGATTTTCGGAAAAATGCACGAATTTTTGAAATATCATCTGACAGCACTGGCTCAAGGAAAATGCACCTCAGTCAGCAGGATGATAGATACTTTTCTCGATCTTTCTCTGTAACGGTGAGTCGATCAAGGGAAAAGTACCCCAGTCACCAGTATGAGAGATACCTTTCTCATGATCGTATTGATGAATGACTGATCAGTTTCTAGTGCTGGAAAAAGTGAAAACATTATTCGGCAGCACTGTTTTTATTAAATCTCATGGTGTTGAAGCGTTGCATATCTAGCATATTGAAGGGACGGCGTTTGAAGCATTGCATATTTGGCTCATTGAAGGGGCTTAGCCCATTGGTGTATGAAGCATTGCATATCCACTTAATTGAAGGGACAATTACCTTCAAGCTATACGGTGACCTCCCAGCTGTATGTGATAGGAGGGAGACTTGGAAGTTACCAGGGAACCTGTTTATGGTGGGGTATTTCCAGAAAGAAAGGCCACCGGCCATAAGCTGATGCCTAACATACAGTATACTGAATTTAAACTAGGCTACGATCCCTCCTTGTATTATGCCAGCTTTACACAAGTGTATTATGATGGAAGGAAAAATCGCGGCCGGCGGATATTTTTTCCGGAAAGACCCCCGATAAAACAGGTTTCCTGTTAATTTTCAAGGGCCCCTTTTATCATACACAGCTGGGAGATCGGTGTACACGTACACCGGTTAGGCTGAAGGTTAAAATAGCCCCTCCAAGTAACTAGATATGCAATGCTTCATACACCAATTGGCTTAGCCCTTTCAATGAGCCAGATATGCAACGCTTCAAACACCATGAGCCTCAATGAAAGACCCTTCCAAAATACCCCATAAAACAGGTTCCCTGACTCCCCTCATTTAACTCGTGAATTTTCCAAGTGACCAAATCTTTCGACGATAAACCTTAGTCTTGATAATAAAGGAATTTTAACCATGAAAGTGAATTTCAAGTTGTTTTAATTATTTGATGCTCTCTTTGCCCCTTTCTATCATAAATTTGATGCTCTTATTTATAGCATTCGTTTCCAGAAGAAACTGGTTTCATTGTCTATCCGTAGCTGACCTCATAATTAGGATACCATCTACTTATGTAGCCCTACCCTTGATCGAGTCTCAGAACTTGCTACCTTTCGTCATTTATAAAATCGCCGGTATAGATGAGGATAGTGATCCCATCGCTAGTCCTTCTTCGTAGCTGTAGAACTTGTAATCCAATGAGTAGTGGTTCTGGTCTACAATCTTTTCTACTACTTTTGCGTGTTTCAGTCCGTCAGGGATCCCATAGAATCGGTTATCCTGTGGCACGATGAGAAGTTCCTTATTTGGTATGGCACTGAACATATTTGTCACGTTTAAGGATGCCAGTTTATCGTTGCTCTGGATTTCCACCTCGTTAGATCCCTCTATCAGCTCCCTGTTGTTTCTGTTGGTAGTTTTCTCCGAGACTCTCGCGGCGATCTTTGCTATCCTGTACCATGGTGATTGAATACCATCAATTAATCAGTGGTATCATCGTACAATTCGCTCGGTGGAGTTTTTCAAACCCCTTGAAATTTGGTATAACCGGGTCCTTCTCAAACTTCCTTTCACTTCCAAGAACATGATTCTCATTGAAGACAGTTTTCAGCCTGTTCTGGTATTTCTAGGTCGGGTTTTTCTTCAGCTTCAGGTATCCAGACTCTACTTTTTGTGTATAGTCGCCGACGCCCTTTACCTTTACCACTAGCGCTTTACCATCGTTCGCCTTTGTCAAGGTCAGGTTGTTCTGTCGGACCTTCCTCCGCCGATTTGTGACCTCCTTCTGCATTACTTGCATTCGGCGCAAACCCTCCTCGACGTCCTCCTGTTCGGGCTTCCGGTCTTGCGTCGTGTATTTTATGGTTTGGATGTCAATGGTCGTGTTCTTGATCTTACACTGTGTCAAATTCCCTTGCTGGTTGTGCTTGATGCCTTTTTCTAGCAGTCTTTCCTCTTTTTCTGTGAAGGCTGTTGTCTCTTCTTTCCTTTTCTTTTGTTTCGAGTCTTGTTCAGCCTCACGGTTTTTCACGTATTCTTTTCCTCTGTTGACTAGAATTTCTTAGAATTCTCGGTTGTCCCCGATTGATTAGATAAGAGATCTCATGTCACCTCGATATTGACATCGCCGTGCTGTTGATTTTAACGTCAGCATACAGTGAATTCAATCATGTCGACGCAATTTTGACGAAGATTGAAAAGAAATCAAGGCTGTAACTGATTACTACCCAGGTCGATATTGATGGTCATACGGATGAAACATTTATACACGAACTTCTCCTACTTCCCTGCAGGTTTAATGATCATGTTCAATTTTTATCCGACTTCAAGAATTAAAGAGAGAACAAAATGTACCAATCGAAAATTCATTTTTCAATTTGGAACTTAATACTCTCTTCAAGTCCACAGCATCCGAAAGTTGAATCAAATGACCTCGGCTCTCTCGACTTATATTTTATTGAATTCCCCCCCCCCTCCAAACAAAAAAAAAGAGAAAAACAAAGCACTTGACATCGCCAAATAGCTGTTTTATATGCTTACGTACTCCTCTACGTTGTTTTTCACTAGTTTATCCTCAGAAAATATAACTCTCCCAACGTAAAGTTTCACTCGTGTCCATCTTACTGTTCTCTTTCACGTAGTTTCGACAATGATTTTGAATAGCTAAAAGCCTACGCGGTTGAGAGCACTTCGTATCACTGTATTCAAATTATACTGAAGTGCCATTTCAATATTTGGCATCATCAACCCACTTACGTACCTCTCCTTCGAAAATTATTCTCACCCCCTTGCTTTCTATAGCGAATTAAAACGTAAATCCGACAATCTTTATTTCGCGTTCTTCGTTTTCTCTCCTCTCTTGACCTCATTTGGGCCTGTAAGTTTGCTCTAATACCGATGCGATAAGTCGACTCACTAGTATTTACCACGCTTGATCGACTCTTTTGAGGATTTTTCCGCAAAAACAAAAAGCCCAACCACGTGCTCGCAAACCGTAAATAGATGGATGCGCTGACAATGTATACGAAGGAAAAAGCGCCGAATGTATTCCCCGCAGAATTTCTTGCCCGAACCGCAACAGATGCTCGCTTGTCGCGCAAATTACGACTTCATGAAGATGTATCGCAAAAACCCCCGTTTGATAATTACCGGCGTCGCCGTCGAAGAATTTACTCGCTAGAAAAAAATAACAGGAACGCCTCTTGAGAACTTCCTCGTTCTTTCTTTTCTCTTTAACCGAGATTTCTTCTAGCCACTATTTTCAATACCTACGACGAAGATCTGTAGATTAGAAGTGAGAATTTCTTACATCGTCGTATATACGTGCGGAGAAAATCCACGACAGAAGACGGTATCAATCCCGCCTCCGCCCTTGTGTGTAGCGGTATTACATATACAAGAATGGGAAGTCGAATGACTCTTCTGGGAGGTATACGCGGCGATCGTGTACATATCTGGAAGTCGCTCGCCTTCTCACGCTCTCGAGACTGAAAAAGCAAAAATGATTAAAATGTATGATCCGTAAAATATTTTCCCGGATTAGTATACCGTAATGAAAATTTGCGCGTCGTTCTTGCGCGTATTTCCGCCTTACCGGATTCGTTTGCGCGCTTTTTCATTTCGACGCCGAAAAAATATTAGGTCTAGCGTCAAATATTATCTAGCGTTTGTGGAACGCGCTTTTATAGAACTTTTTAATGATAAACAAGGGAGCGAGAGAAGAAAATGCGGAAAATTTCTTTTGAGTTTATTTAATTCGTTAAGTGGCGCGCATCAAACGCGAGTGAGAGGCTTTTGCTCCGGAACGCGTGAAACGTAACATGCGAAACCAGTCGATTGTGACTGGAAGGTTGTATTTTCCAAAAAAGGAAAAATCACGAAGGATAACGTTTACAAGATTACATTCAGGACTATACTGTATCAAATCGTCGCCGCGTAGTATGGAGACGTAACCTTGCCACTTCCAATAAACCAAACAGAAAAGACTCACGTTAGTATTATGTATAGGAAGTGATAGCATCATCGGCGTAGAAAGGAGGGACAAGTGCAATTTAATTAAACGAGATTAACTTCTCTAACGACGTCGACTGCGCTACACGCGGTAACATCTGCACGCAGTCTATCAACGATAGGCTCTCTCCATTCCTTTCAAGACGTTGCAACTTTTCGAAATGTCTAAAAACTAGGAAACTCTTGTCTCTTTGCGGGTACCGCGTGCTCGCGAAGCCTGTTAGCAGATCAAAGTCTCGACGACTGACTATTTCGAAATAAACTACGCCAGATTAATAACCATCTCCGTCGAAAATTATGGTGGGCTCATCTTTATAAGGACGTACTTACGGGCGCGTTTAGTGCTTATAGAAACTCGTTTCGAGAAAAATGTCGTGATTTAACAAAGCTCTTTGTCCGCCTTTCCTTCATCAACGACGGCTCGGTCTAATAGAGGAGAAATTTTTTTACGACGTGAGATCGTCTTCAAAAGATGAAAATGGTATCGCGGCCCATTCTCGTGGGTTTTTTTGTTCTTCTTCTTCAAAAAGCAGATAATTTTTTGGTTTATCGCGATTGGACTCGTTGAATTCGTTCTGCAAGTTATCGGATTGCAAAACTGGTACGTATAATCATGATGTCGATGACAGAATGAGAGCAGATTTTGGTGAAGAGCTTGTGATTATGACATCAAAACTTACGAAAGAGATACGTTGAAGATCAAAGATGTATCAGAATTTAGTTACAGAAATGCGTGGTAGACATTAAAGTAAGCACTGGAGTTCTTACTCGACCCATTCAAAAGCTTAATTCAACAGAAAACCAGAGTCATTCCGGAAAAAATGTCCGCCGTCCGGCCGGCCGGCTAACCTCAGAGGTCGAAAATTTCCTATCACATACAGCTGGGAAGTTACGGTATACCGTATAGCCTAAGGATTAAAATAGCCCCTTCAATGAACTAGACAGGCAATGCTTCATACACCAATGGACTAAGTCCCTTCAATATGCTAGATATGCAACGCTTCAAACATCATGAGATTCCATAATAGCAGTGCTGCCGAATAATGTTTTCACTTTTTCCAGCCCCTAGAAAGTGATTTTCAGTCGTTCATTAATAGGATCAGGAAAAAGGTGTCTCTCATATAAGGGACTGGGGTACTTTTCCCTTGATCAACTCACCGTTACTGACGAAGATCAAGAGAAAAGTGTCTATCATCCCGCTGACTGAGGTGCATTTCCTTTGAGCCGGTGCTGCCAGATGATATTTCAAAAATCCGTGCATCAATAACGATTAGGAGAAAGGTATCTCTCGTACAGAGAAGTGAGGTACTTTTCGTTTGATCGACTCAATGATACGGCAGACGGCGGTATCACTCCATAACGACCAGGAGAAAAGTATCTCTAATACGAATGTAAATTCGGTCCTCAATCACGTCCCGCTTCTCACCCAGAAAGCTCGACACTCGTTGAGGTATCAACGAACTTGAAATTCCTTGATATTGACGAATACTAGACCCGAAATCGAATTCATCGAAACTGTGTAGAACTTCGAAAGTTATGAATCTATGACTGAAATCGCTACAGTAAAAGTTCGTTCACCCGTGAGGTAGAAAACTGGAAATTACTGAATTCGTCATGCTTCTCCACGTCTGTATCTTTGTATTTCACTAGTCACTGTATAATAATTGGATAGTGAAGCTCGAATGTCGCGTCGTAGCGCGGTATAATCTCTGTTCTATCCGGAGGTAGAGCGCACAGACTCGATTATGCTCTGTACGTTTTATACACTGAAAAGTTTACTCTGTATTCAAGATGCTTCGGCTTTTACGGACCTATATCCGGCGTACTACAATGGAAACACGAACTGGGCAATTAATTTTTATAATTGCTCGTTTAGTTTCACATTTGCGAGTCGTTGCGGTTTGCACTATCTATTCGAATGAATCGTCGAGTGGGACAGGAAAACTGTGCACACATGCGGACGCGCGCCGCGAAAAACGATGACACTTTTTTCTTCGCGTTTTGTTTTCGTTTTACGAGAACTGTACTCTCCCAGCAATTGGAATTAATTTTATGGCCAGTGAGCATTCGTATATATGTATACGCTGTAGATGTAAATATCCTATATGTGACGTAGAGTTACGTTACGTGTTACAGACCTGTACATAATTGCGAGTATATTTCAACGAGGATGACCCAGGGAGCACATCTGTGTGATATGTTCGGTACATATTTAAAGGTATGTAATAGAAATGAGAGATGAAAATTAAATAATTTTCCCCCTATTACGTATGTGTGTGCGTGTACCTCTATAATTGTAAATCATACTCGAATTTTCTTCGGTCGCGCGGATCCATTTTTTATTGCCTGAACAGATTCCGTAGGGAGATTTTAGAAAATTTAGTAAAACTTATCAAGCAACTCCTGCAGAACGTATGAGGTCGAGAATTTTTCAATGACGGCTCATCACTCATAGAATTATTACTAGATGCATCCCAAACTCTACTTCTGAGAAATTTTCTTCTGACATTGTTACAAGTCCCCTCCTTGGTAATCATAATTTTTGGGCGAGGAGGCGGATATTTTTCCCGAAAATAGTCCCGTTTGCTGATATTTTGGCAAGACTGCGCTGCTGGTATTTTTCGTTTGAGTCAAGTTAATACGATAATTTTTTAAAATCTTATTTCAATTTACAAGCTGCTAGTAATCTGCCTCCAGGGCTATGAGCTCGGAAAAATTGTGCTCAGATGCGTGAGAGGAAGTTAGCTTGATGTAGAAAGTTGAATATATTGGGGATGGAGGGGATGGAGGGGAAGTTGTCAGAATAATACCTCTGTGTGATTGTGAGAGATGGTTAAGGAATTGCGAAGTTGGATTAAGTTGAGGTAGCAGAAGATTTGTTGAACGGTTAGGGGACAAGGGTCAGATTTGCAATGAGGGCATGAGAGAGGCATAAGATGAGAGATGAGATGTAGAAAGTTGAATTTGTTGAGGATGGAGGGGAAGTCGTCAAATATTTCGTGTGGTTGTGAGGGATGGTTAAGGAGTTGCGGAGTTAGATTAAGTTAGGGCAGCAGAGGATATGTTAAACGGATAGGGGAAAGGGGTCAGATTCGTAATTAGGGCATGAGAGAAACATGAGATGACAGATAGATGGATGTGTGTGAGTCTGGTGTAGCCTATTCTGAGACGGGTGATGATCATTTCTAATCTGCGTGTCGACAGATTTGAAGAGTTCCACCTGATGGGAATATTTTCAATTTGGGCAACCTTTAATTCAGCGTGATTTGAGATTAGACAAATGAGTGAACCATGCTCGAGTGATGAATTTGTTGATAATATTATGTTTGGAGAGATCGGAGTGTGAGGGGAGGAGAGAGCGGGTGACTGATGGGTGTTACCCGTCAATTCAGTTTATTGAATAAGTCAAACATAGTTGTTAAATCGGAACATTTAATGTTATTATAATTTTAAATTTAGAATTTAAATATTTTGAAATAATAAATCAAAGTATTAATTATATAATTTTATTAATATTATTCAAAATGTTTTTTTTTTTTTTTTTATAAATTCAACACGAAACTTAATAATTAATTTTTTAATAACTAATAATTTTATTGAATAAATTATCATCAATTTGATTTAATTTATTAATTAAATAATAATATTTTATTATCAATTATATTTTAAAAATGTTTAAATAATTACTTATTATAACCATACATAAATAAATAAAAATAAATTGAATGAATTGTCTTTTTTCTAATGAATAAACAGATCCCTCTAATAAATTAATACCGCCAAATTTAATTAATATTATGTATTATACTTATTTTCATTTTAATTAATTAAAATTATAATCAAAATTTAATTATGATTATAAAAATATTTTAATGAATTTATCAATAAATTATCAATTTTAATATTTATTAATCTGAATTATTATTCTCTAATGCATATTAAATAATATAATCAAATTTTTCATTTGACAAATAATTCTTTCCATAAATTTTTCATTCATTTGAATTTTAAATAATTCATTCATTTTTAATGCTAAAATAATATAATATTTGTTCATTTATTTTATTGTAGGGCCTGGGTGGTGGTGGCAATGACTTTTTTTTTTTTTTTTTGTTCTATTACCGTATTATAATAATAATGTTTTTTTTTTTTTTTTTTTTTTCTTATTCATTTGTTCATTTGTTTTCTGTTATTATTTTACTCTATTATTTTTATTTTATTTATTTAATTATGTCATTTTTAATGGGGTGCTGCAAGTAATTGGACCACGCGTCTATTTGCAGCACTCCCGAATAAACAAGCAAATACAAATACAAGCAAATAAAAAAATTGGGTAGTTGATACCTTTGTGAACAGGTACTCACATGAAGAATTATGGGATAGGGATGGTGTAAAAGGTGGCAATGAGAGTGAGTATACGATTCATGAGAGGGTAGGAGGAGATGGCGTCAAGTGATGAAAGGGAGTAAAAAATGAAGAATGGATCGAGGGGAAAAGAGGAGGGTAGGCTGGTGGCGATGTGCTCTGAACAGCTAAAGATTGCTTTGATACGGTGTTGCGGTGTCGGTGAGGGACAGTGATGTGACCCATTGAGTATGCGAATCTGGTTTTGTTTTGATATTTAGAACCATTGGTGAAACATAATATAGGGTAGTGAAAGGTGTTGAGAATTTTATTGAACTGGGCCTGGCTTTCTGTGAAAGCAGTTTATAGACGAGGGAGGCGTGTGAAGTCACGAACTATTTTGGTAGGAGTAAAGAGCTACGGAGGGCTTGAGGGAATGATGTGATTGAGACAGTGGAACTTGATGGGGCGTGATAATTGGAGTTCGAGATTAGAACGTAGGTTGGTCAAGGAGTTTTGGTTGTGGTGAGGGTGGAATATGCGATGGTGGACGGGGATTTGAGGATATTGCAGGATAGTTGTGATGAAAATGGTTGTTAGATTGCGGCGTCGTTAATGGAGTGGAGGGAAGCCAGGGTGACCACAGAAACTTTCAGCGGGACTGGTTCGGAATGCTGCTGTAGCTATTCTGAGCGCAGAATTTTGGACAGTGTCGAGTAGTTTTGAATGAGAATGAGTTCGGGAGATAGAGTACACGAATGCATTTTGATTTTGTTAGTTCGATGCGTGGGATACAAGAGAGACGGTTGAGGAAATTTGAGGCCAAGAACTTTTGTCTTGTTAACTTGCGAGATGGGGTAGTTAGCAATATTGAGAGGGGGACATCTGATGGAGCTTTCAGACATGGCTTTTGGAAATTGTATGATTTTGGTAATGTTCTTGATGGCGATAAGAAAGAGGATGCCTTTAAGTGGGGATCCTTGGGGACACCATAATTGGTCGCTTATGCGGATTCTAAATGATCGATTTTTCAGATAATCCTAAAGTAGGAGAGGGAAGGGTCCACGAAGTCCGAGTTAGTGGAGGATGACGCATATGCGTTGTATCCACACTCTCGGGAAGGCGTTCTCCATGTCGAAAAATATTGAGTAAGGTTTGCTCCGTGTCCTTGGGCATCATAGATTTGGGAATCGAGGCCAGCAAGGGCCATTTGGGCTAATCGACCTTTGTGGGAACCTTATCGCATGTTATTTGATACTTTGTTAGAATCAAGAAACTAGGAGTGATAATTTTTTCCAGTACATTGTTAAGAGTTCTTAGTAGTGATATGAGTCAGTAAAATAGTGGGTATGAAGGATCTTTGAGAGGTTTCAGGATTGGAATGATCAGGGCTGTCTACCAGTTATTGGGGAAGAAGGTGGAGAAAAAAATTCGGTTGAGGAGTGAGATAGCATTGTCATCAACTTTGTACAGCATTATGGGAGTAATTTGGTCTAGAGGCCGAAAAATATCTAGAAGTTCAAGTTTCTGTGAAGAGCAACAGATTTAACGAGCATGTCACCCATACGTTGGATAGCAAAGGCCTTGGGGAGGCTGGGAAATAAACTAACAATATCAAAAAAACATAAAAGTCAAATCAGGAGAAAGACAGCTAGTCTGCCAAGGAACACGAGTTCTTTGCTGAGTAGGGAGAGTCGAACTGAATTTACTGTTGAATTTTCAAGTTCTTTTCTAATCATATTTTCAATTTTCGTCAGTAGACAATATACCACTGTTCTGTTCGATAATGGGTGAAATTGATCTAAGATCGATTGGACACCTGTCGAAGACACAATAGCAAAGGATGGACTTGAGTGCGATTGACTTCAAAAAAATTCGAGTTTTCCGTTACTGATAGACCGAAACCCGAGCAAAATACGCTCGATGGAATAAATTTCATGAAGTGTGCACGACCACCTTGTAGGCCAAAGCTGTTCTGAATGGAAGTTTCACGAGCACTACGATCTATTAGTACATACTATCCTCAGAGCAAAACATATAAATGACTGATTTACATGGTTTTTTAAAATAATAGAGAGCGTTTAAATGACCTGGAAGACATTGTAAGTACGCATATATTATGACTAAAAAATTTCTCTCGACAGGTAGCACGAGCGCGCAATCAGCATGGAATAATTTCGGTACAGACATTCGCTTACGCTAATTTCCCTTCGCGAAGAAATCGAGAGAAGACTTCGACTATATTGTTGTTCTTTCCTATTTTTTTTCCCTCCTTCTTTCATTTTCGGACCACGAATCGTATCATTATTATTCGGATTGCATTTTTTAACTTCGTTGTTGCACAACTTCAACGGATACCAACATTTTTTTTCCAAACAAAAAAATTTCTTCGTTTTCCTCATGAACAATCGCATCCAATTTGCACACGAGAGTACGTGAATTCACTACCTTCTTATGTACCTATCTGTACTTTCCACCGAGTACAGTTGTAAGTAGTTATGAATTTTAATACGGACGCTATATTTCAAATGCGCACTCTTCACTTAGTCTTTATTTTTTCTTCTTCGTTTCACGGTTCGTTCCGGCATTTTTCAAACTCAATTATTCTTATTACACAATGTTGGTAAGTTGAACGCAACTTTATCAATCGCGAAGATGTCTGAAGCGAACGATGTAAATTTATTCTGTACCACTTGTACTTTTCTACTCACTCCCGCGTATACGGTCTCATCGCGAGTTGTATCTATGTAAACTATTTCAATTTCAGAAATCTTCTTTTGATAAAGAAGACCGCGACCGACGGTGGCGCTGATTGGGGCGAGGCGTCATTCTCACATTCGAATAATTAATACAGTTTCCAACCAGGTGGCGATTAATTCGACGTTAAGGAGTCACCATTGAATATTCTGAAGAAGGTTTTCATTCAGACTCATCGTCGTCGCGTCAACTCAGCCAGAGTTATACCTATTTCAGAAATAACCGCGACGTCTATTGTTTTAAGGCTAGCAAGATGTAAACGAAGAAGCGTCAGACAATCTTTGTAAATAGTACACGCAAAATATTGCTGGCCACGAAGATTGAGATCGTGGCAATATGTCGGAACGCGTTGTAAGGCTCTAAAAAAAGGTAGCTGTATTAATCGATAGAATTGAAGTTAAAGAGGAGTATGCATCACGATTATACCAGTTTTCAAGACTTATTGCCATTGAACTCGTTGAGAAGTTTGAAAGTGTTGCAAAAGCACTAAAACGGAAACTTTTATTCAAATCGTTCTACTGCAGCTTGTAATTAACGTAAAAGCATCTAAAACATAATCGATTGAAGCAAAGACCACTTGACCAGAAGAGCTGTAGCGGGAAACTTTCGACTCGACTGATTTCCAACGTTTTTGTAGAATATTTCTAGTCGCTACTACTCGACAAGTTCTGCTGAGGTCAATTTATCGTTTTCTCTTACAGCTTCAAGCTTTCAAGCAATATGGATTCTTACCATATTCATACAACTTCGAGCGAAACTTATTGGTGCTTCTTCCTCAGACGAGTTATTTTACTTTTCAGAAGAATAAATTCACTTGTTTTTCAGCGGGGAACACGCTATCTGTTTTGTGCATGAGAAGCGGGAGGGGCCCTCAAGAAAGTCCGCGTCCAATTTTTGTCACGTCACCAATGAACTCGACCACAAACAAGGAAATAATTACGAGCTCAAATCTTCTATAAAAGAGAGGCTCGGGAACATTTTCAGCTCTATACATCTTTGTAGAAGTGGGAAAATATCGAGGAAAGTTAAGCAAAATACATACGTAAGCTAAACTCGAAGGAGCAAATTAGGCTGGCTCATTATGTTGAGATAAATATCGAACTATGGGGCTTGCATTCTTAAAAAATACCGCGTTCGACCTTCACGAGTCGTCAATAACTTTAACCAAATTTAGAAACTTGAAAAAAAAGTTCGGAGTTCTGATCCTTCATAGAAGAGGATTTGGGAGGCACTTCATTCTTTTACAGAAGAAGAAAGGGTTTGGGGAAATTTCATGCTCTAAGACTCTTTACGAGACTTGAAAAAGGGTAATTGAGAAAAGTACAACGTCATTGTCCTTGTTGGTGCGGTATATTTTTCAAGGAACTTGAAACGAGTTTGGAAATATACATTCATACGGAAAACAGTGCGAGGTGTTCATATCATCAGGGCGTGACATCATCAGGAGCGGGGTTTCAGCTCGATTGCATCTAAACGAGGGTTTTGGCTCGATGTAACCTAATTTACAGAATTTGAAAACTAACAAGTTGGATGCGATCAAACTCTCTCGGAGGGAGGACTTACGAAAATCGTGGCAAAATGCCGACGTCCTGAAAAGATTTTCCTGATCTTGTGCGGAATTCCCTGATTTTTCCCGGACTCGTGCATCAATGCTCAAATTCCTTGATTCACCCGGTTTTCAAAAAACAAAGGTGGACGGCGGGCGTTCTTCCTCAGGAACCCCCCTTCCCCCTCCTGATAAAACACGTTCCATGTTCAAAATTAATTTTTGAACTGCTGGAGTTGTAATTTAGGTGAAACTGCCTCACTTCTCCACCATCCTCAAGTTCCTCATCCTTCTGTCCTTTTTTCTCAACAAGAAAAGGAGAAAAAAGTCTTATAAGTAGTGCACTCTCGCCTGAAATTTGAGTTTTGTACTATTTCTTTGACGCAGATTTTCTCAAATAGTTTTCAAACTGATAGAGTTGTAATTTCACCATGCTCAAGTTCCCCATCCTTCTAGCCTCTTTCTTCACAAAGAAAGAGGAAAAAATCCCAAAAGTAGAGCACTCTTGCCTGAAATTTGAGTCTTGTACTATTTCTACTAATAGCTTTAAGTTGTAATCATTCAAGCCCAACCGACACAAGCAAAAGCTCAGTGCTGAAGGAAAAATAAAAAATTCTATTCTATTCTATTCTATTCTCTGTCACAGATTTTGTCAAATAGTTTTCAAACTGATAGAGTTGTAATTTAGGTGGACATATTTTTACCATCCTCAAGTTCCCCAACCTTCTATCCTCTTTCCTCACAAAGAAAAAGGGAAAAAAATCTGATAAGTAGTGCACTCTTGCCTAAAATTTAAGTTTTGTACTATTTCTTTGTCGCAGATTTTCTCAGAGGGAACGGTACTTTTCCCTTGATCATTTCAATGTTGAAAAAAATTGCGGTATAAACCTATAACGATCAGGAGAACAGTATCTGTCATATGGGTCACTAAGGTAGGCCTACTTTTACATTGAGCACGAAAAATGCGTATTTTACGTGAAATCTGTGGACATTTTAATTTTTTTTTCTAGAAAATCTGTACATCTGGTAGCACTGAGCAAGCATACTTATCCAGGCTGACCACTTTCTCCAGATGATAAATTTCCCTGGCTTTTCCCTGACTCTTTTTTGATTTCTCTGATCCAACTCGCATGTTTTTTTCATTGATCAGTCTTTTTTTGAATGCTACTTGCTGAAACTTAATAACTTGGCAGAGTCTCCAAAACCTCCATCGATTTCTTTCAAAATTCCCTGGCTTTTTTCTGACTTCCACTTATATGAGAAAAGTAGTCCCCCTGTACTTCACAGACAATGGATTATTGAAATTGGTAAAAAATAGCTTCATAATTGACGATTTACAGATGATAATGTGCACTCTAGCACGGCAGTTAGACAAAACGTACAAAATGGGTAAAAAATAGGCGTAGAGCTGAAGGAAAATGTGAAGCTTATGATGGAGTAAGCGCGGTGGGTGATGTAACTGGTTCTCAGACGGAGGCTCGCCAATTATTATGCTCTGCGATCACAGAGCACTCTTTCTCTCCTAATGATTTAATGTCCATCAAATGTATGTTCGTCTTTGCCGGTTACTCTTATACTCGCTCCGCTCATTCGCCCCTTGATTTAGTATAAATCTAGAATACTGTATGTTAAGCTACTCAGCTCCGAGGGCGCACTCAACTCGCAGATTTTCAACTTTGGGTAAAGAGAGACTGAAGACATGAGACACGTCAAAAATATCACAATAAGATCTAGGGCAGGCAATCAATGTTCTTCGAAGATAAGATGGCGGGAGTTAGAGACAAGGATTTCAAAAAGTTTTTGGGAGGGGAGGGTTCACGAGCAAAGAAGAGTGACAAAAATATCAAAATTTTTATGAGAGAAAAAGAAACAAAAACCAAAAATATAATTATCGTGCATAAAGCAAATGAAATTTTGATAAGAATCATGAACTAATCACAATGCCGAAAAAGAAAACGATCGAGACTTTTCATACAGCGGGGAGATGGAGTTACAAGAAAAAAAAAGCGATGGGTAGGAGTGGCTCGGGACGAAACTAGATAGAAGGAGAGTTCGCAGGCAGGCGTGATGCACCTCATATTATCACGCTAATATATAACAAAATACGATTGTATTATCGAAAGGCCGATGTAATAATACGAATAATAAATACAGCTTGGAGCTTAAAGTCGAGAAAAGAAATGAAAAAATAAACTATTACTCTGTACGTCGCCAAGAATCTCAAGGACGTTTTTCAAAATATATATCTTTATGATGTTGTAGGTGCTTGTAGAAAGATGAAAGAAAAAAAGGTCCGTCCGCTTCAAATGGTTCTGTTTAGGGTACAAGGTTTGCTCAACGAGCACGTAAAAATGAGTAGTTTCGGCAATTTTCTTTTATAAAATAAATCTGAAATCGTAGCCAACGCGAAGAGGAGTCGTCGCTTTAATGACGGTAATAACGAGAGGGCTAGGTCGGACGTAGGAATTTGCTAACTGCCTTCGGTTTGCATTCGAAACACGCACTAGGCCAAGCAAAATAGGAAGGAAAAAAAAGGTAAGGCGGTACCTCTTGTAACCTGCAAATAACTCATCGAAAGAAGAAAAAATAAATGTAAGAAAAAGAAAGAGTAAACTGTTGTAGCATACGAAAGCGAGCGAGCCAGCGTTGCCAACCAAAATGACGTGAAAACCAACCGAATACCAAAGAAAATGGGAAAAACTTGAGTAAAACGCCGATATTATTTTTGTATGCGATTGAAAGCCTCCGTAGTAACGAATTTAGGAAAATACCTTTTCAGAATAATCATCAATTTTTTGTCTGTAATCAAACGTATTCAACATGAATATTGGAGTAAGTATGGATTTAGCGATGCCTCCTCGCGCTGACGGAAGTAACTACCTTAGTGAAGGAGATAATTTCCTAAAACACCTTAAGATTTAGTGAGACTTTTCGGGATTGCCTAACAAACAAAGAAATAAACTATGAAAGTCTCAAAATTCAACCTATCCGGTTTTTCAGGAAACACGGATTCTAAATCTTTGGAACAAAGGAACTTTCTGACAACGAAGACGCAAGCCAAATTAATATAACTAGATGAAATCAATATTGGGAGATGGTGATTACAAATTCTGGGAACACAGTGGTGAATATTAAATGATTGAAAATGAAAAAAAAAAAACGAAATTCGATTACTTGTGGACGAAAGCTGAATTCGGATCTGCATTCATGCGCGAGCACGAATGCATCGTGAAAAATACATCGCTATTAGAATCCCAATAAAAACGTCCGCCAAAAGAATGAATTAATCTTACAGTAAAGAATTTTATTCCTCTCTTAAAATTAGTTTCTCAAAGTTGCAAACGCGCGTCAGTGAGCCGACTTCACTTCCTTTCTTTCCATGCACTTGTGTAGAGCCATTTTCGTCTTTTTTTCTCTCCCTCTCTCTTTTCATCTTTTCTTCTTTTCAGGTTTGCACAACGAGAGGAGCAGATTGTCTGTAATATCGTTATTCTGCATTCTTCATAACGCTAGCCTTTCTTCGCTTCCAGGAACACTTTTTATGTACATGAAAAAGCCTCCCAGAAAGGGCGTAGAGAGATGAGCTTATATAGCGACGTCGTAATTGTCCGTGATCTTATTTCTCTCTCAAACTCTTGCTCGCCGTAGAAGTTGATTTCAAGATGGGAAAAGAAAAGAAGGAAAAAGTTGAACGTAGACGCTCTCTTCGCGATTTAAATGCAAATTACTAATCGAGGGATGAGTCGAGAAACACAGTGCGGGCAACAAACGAATGAAAAAGAGTTCGGATAAATAAATTTCACGGAATATTGTTTTTAATCTTTTCTTTTTCTATTTTTCAATCTTCCGGCAGGGCACTGCACTGTTAATGCGCGCGCGTTGAATTTGGATACGTATACCTATAGATCTAATCGTTTCTTCGAGCACGTCCACTGTCGTATGGTTCACCTATTCTCACGTAAATTCAACACTATGACATCAATGAGTTTCAACTAAAAAACCAAACTGGTACCCAAAAATATGTAAGACTTTTGTCAAGGAGATTAGTATACAAAGATATGAGTCCTTTATAGTTAGTGTGAGCATTCTCAATATTGTTTCAAATTCAAGGCAGTGACGTATCTCCCTTTCCTTAGGTTCACACTTGTTCAAGGTTTCTGAAAGATCCTAGAGCACGACCAATAGAAAAGAAGAAGAAAAACTTTCAGATTGCAGAATCCACTAATACAAGAGGAGCAAGAAAGGAACTGAGTGGTGGATACAAGAGACCGTAGAATCAACCCTCTTTGAAAGCAGCGGAAATTGTGGGATCTAGGGAACCACAAAAAGGATAGAAGACTCTCCTATGGCTTTCTCCTGACATCTTCATACTACGTATTTCAGGTTGCCATCGACAGCTCCACAACCTCACTGCATGAACTGCTTTTCTATTTATTTTATGAGAAAAGCGGCTACATTGTTCTCGTAGCCAGAATTTCCAACCAGTAGGCCACCCTCTCGATGTCTCCTCCATTGTCGTTTCACAATATCTTTGAGCAATCAGATCTCATTTTACAGCAAGAACTCAGGGTAGAGAGCTTGAACTAAATTTAAAATTAATACGTATCTATAGCATGTCAACGTACTGGACGGGCTGTTGGAAAATATATTCATAAATTTTTCTCAAGACAACGAAAAATTCTGAAATCGCTCTCCGACCTTCATTAATCATTACGACCTTCGGGACAATTTACGCGACTCTTCGTTTTACGATGAACCGCGGAAATTAGAAATGATGACGAAACGCAGGCTACTCCTCGTCAATTCCATCCGAGGCCGCCCAAATACACGCGTTTTAGGCTGAAGGCCATCAATTTTCCTCTTCCAAGAGAGCGAAACAGCAACAACGCGTCTCTGAGGACGAACGAAGTTTTCAATCCGGAAACGAGAGATACGACGACGCTGATTCGCGCAACACGCCCGTCAAATGTGTAGACGACAATTTTTACGTCCTTCGAGATTACTCGCACGATAATCTTTGACTATGATCGACTATCGCGCGAGGAAGAAGTCGTATTGTATAAATTTGCTACAGCTCGAACTTTTTATAACTTCTCCGCGGCAATGTTACCCTGTACTACACACGTATACTGTTAGTAGTATACAGTATATCCCGTGGAAAATACATCTAGTTCGCAGATACGTGAAGTAATCTTTCAAAACATCTTCGATCCCCGGTGGTCCGCTATTTAACAAGGGTTTCGTCTAACGCCGCAGATTACACAAGTGTGGTCACCATATCGCCGTTATATTATTCGGGTAATCGCTGTATTTTCGCAAGGTGTAAACGAGCTGACTTGAAAAACCGCGGCGGAAGAAAGCTTGTTTTGTTACTACACATTTTACGAGGGTAATGAATCTTATTCCTGAACAGCGCATAAAAAAATTTTCTACGTGGGTATGGAAAAATTTTTACTCGTTATTTTTTCGGAAATTTATGTACCGGGTGAGAAAATAATATTATTGATTAATACGGGAGAAAGTGTACTAAATTAATGTGCCACAATTTGAGTTAGGCTTCGTTTTGAAGACAGTAAATATGAACTGACGCACAGGCAGGGCGCATATTTAGACTGAAAGCTGGATCATTAACGAGGTCTAACCGGAAAATTTGTATTATAGTTTCCGCTTATCTCTAGAAGAAACCTCCGTAAAATTCTGCAAGGTAGAAAGTGTACAAATTCGTTTGATTCAAACTCGAATAGTGATCGATTTTTTTTATCGAAGTGATGATATACCGATACTGCACCGATACTGCACCGGTCAATTAAACGTTGTATACCGGTGCTGTAGTAGCGAGCCGTGTTACGTCTAAATTTACAAAATATTTTGAAGACATGCCCGAGGTTGAGAAGAAGATTTGGGAAAAATATCGACTTCCAAGCTATCAGGAGAAAGGTATCTTTCATATCAGAAACTGAGGTACTGTTCCCTTGATCGACTTGGTGTTACAAAAAATTGCAGTTTAAACCTACAACGACCGGAGAAAAGTATCTGTCATATGGGTCACTAAGGTACTTTCATCTTGAGCACGAAAAATCCAGAGTTATAATTTCACCATGCTCAAGCTCCCCATCCTTCTAGCCCCTTTCTTCACAAAGAAAGAGGGAAAAATCCCATAAGTAGTGCACTCTTGCCTGATATTTGAGTCTTGTACTATTTCTCTGTCGCAGATTTTCTCAAATAGTTTTCAAAGTGATAGAGTTGTGATTTAGGTGGACATATTTTTACCATCCTCAAGTTCCCCAACCTTCTATCCTCTTTCCTCAAGAAGAAAAAGGAAAAAAAAATCTGATAAGTAGTGCACTCTTGCCTAAAATTTAAGTTTTGTACTATTTCTTTGTCGCAGATTTTCTCAGAGGGAATGCTACTTCTCCCTTGATCAATTCAATGTTACAAAAAATTGCGGTACAAACATATAACGACCGGAGAAAAGTATCTGTCATATGGGTTACTAGGGTACTTTTATCTTGAGCAAAAAAATCCGTATTTTACGAGAAATCTGTGGACAGAATTTTATTTATTTTTTTTGAGGAACGAAAATCCATACATCTGGTAGCACTGATGCTATAATGTGAGCGTAGATTGTCTAATTACCCCATTTACTTCAACCTAATAGCAAAAAACTTGAACTTTAAAACAAAAGTGCACTATTTATGAGTCATTTGTACATTAATTGTGCGCGCTGGTCTTACCCTCAATAGCATGCAGTCTGGCACCCTACAAATAATAGTGTGACGCATGGTAGGGCAATCACCAGTTTTACCAATGCTTTTGACTTGAGGAATAACGCGCACTTTTGGAAAAACTATTTTTTCTTAGAAAAAGGATAGTAAAATACAATTTTACCCACCCGCAGCAATCTCTTCCATCATTTTTCGCATTAAATATTTCCTGATACAAGTGATTGAGGTGAGAATTTGCTACTTGTTCATTTACTAACCTTGTCTCCGACTTGGACTTATCTTCTCACTTCAATTCATCCGTACAGAAATATATCATGGTGATTCACCAAGCTGCTCATTCAATACATAGTTGACAGGCTTCCCATGAATCATGGTGACTCCGAATCAAATGTCGATTCAAATCCGATTTAGTTTCATCCCATGTTGGCCGCAGATTGACCAAAAACTACTCGACAAGTCGGCTTGAAATCTACAGCAATTCTCTGTACCATCGACTCATCGTCGACGTCAAAATTGAGTACAGATGGATATCAAATGACAATCGATGTCAGTTATGGGTCAAATATACGTCACTCGTTGGCAAAAAACATAAAACCAACGTCAAAATTTTGTAAATTTGAAGGGGTTTCAAAATCGAGGTCAAGAATGAGTCGACAATTGATAAATTCCCTTCAATTCTGTGTCCATTTGACCATCACTGCACTGGTCAATAATAATTAAAATTCTTAATGGTCCGCGAGTGACGAAGTCACCTAACACATACAGCGCTTCCAGAGGATGTCTCCGCATGGACTTCGGATCTACGTCGATTTGAAATTGACCCGCATACATTTCCACTATGCTAAAAAAGACTGTCAATCTGCACAACAAAGCAGTCGATTTCAAGTCGACAGAAAAATTTGGAGAGGTCGACTCGACATCATTTCTAGATCGATGTCAAGTTGAGGTGCCCCCAAATCGATTCCACATCGACGTCGATTCGAGATCGACTAGCGTATATTACAAGAGAACTACAAGTGCAGGACTTGAAATCGACCCAAGGTAAAAGTACCTTAGTGGCCCATATGACAGATACTTTTCTCCTGATCTTTACAGGTTTATACCGCAATTTTTCGCTACATTGAGTCGATCAAGTGAAAAGTACCTCAGTTATTAATATGAGAGATACCTTTCTCCTGATCGTTATTGATGAATAAGTGAAAATAAAAATTTGTTTTTAGTTAGGTCCATAGGAGAATTTTGAGCAGTCAACTCGAAATTGACTTTAGATCGACGTCGAGCCAAAAATCACCGGTAGACATTCCCAGAAAGCTAAAAATCGACTGCGACAGCGAAATTGATTTCAAGTCGACAGAGGAACTTGGAGGAGTTGACTCAAAATCGATTTTAGTCCATCACCAGAGAACTACTAATGGACTTGAAATTGACCCAACAGGGCAATTGATTTCAAGTCGATGGAACATCTCGAGCGGTCAACTCGAAATTGACTCCAGATCGACGTCGATTTATAGTTCATCAGCATACGTTGCCAGAAAGCTGAAAATTTATACTGTTAATCGATGCAACAGAGTTGATAGAGGAATTCGGAGAAGTTGCTCGGAACCGATTATAGATCGACGTCGATTTGAGGTCAACCAGCGCAGATTACCGGAGAACTACAAATCGACTCGAAATCGACACAACTGAGCAGACGATCTCAAGTCGATACAAAATTCGGAGAAGTCGACATAGTGTTTAAGTCGAAAGCAAGTTATCGATTTCATATACATCAAAAATCGCGGCCCGATAATCGATGTCAAATCGATGGTTGACATGGTTTATCACTCGCCAAACTAAGGCGCTAGAGGTATTCTCGCTCAATTGTGAACAAACATCGCGGGATGTTTGTTTACATTGAGCGAGAATACCTCTAGCGCTTTAGCGAAACAATATAAAGAGGACCAGGGTACACCTTCATAAGCATCAAATTGCCCATTTAGCCCAAAAGTTCCCTCTTTAACTATAAAATATCTGAGCATGAGAGAAATTTGGATCGATTCATCTTATGATCTGCCCGCAATATAGACTTCGTATGGAAGTCTTTATCCTATATTTTTATTATAAGTCTGAAGGTGAATAAAATCAGTTCCGTGCAGCGTACGGCACATTTTCACATAGAACCTTTTTCCCGAGAGTCCCGCCTCCCACTGTCCGGCAAAAACTGACCTACCCCAATAAAGAAGTTGTACTCGAGAAAATTTTGAATATCGAGCTAGGAGGACATGAAGAAATTTCAACCATCAAAGAAGTTGGACTAGGAAAAATTTCAACACGAATGATTTTTTTCTCTCGTACATTTTCAATCAAATTCTTCGTAAGGAACACGTCGAGAAAGAGTTTCACGATAATATCGTATTTCTACCTTACCGCCCACAATTTGTTTTAATTCGCTAACGAAGCACGATTACGCGCGAGTCGCCACGACGTGCTTCCGCGTCGAGAAACGATCCCCCTCCCTCCCTGCCCGCTGACGCGAGACCGCACGACCAACCCTTCCGCGTAGTTTCGACGTTTGATTAATTTCCGATTTGCACGATGAAAATGAAATAATCCGATGTCTCGCAGAAACGTGCGTCGACATCATCGTTTTCGCGAACCGCTGTTATCATAATTACGAATTCCTTGTACTCGTTAATTATTGTTTTCGGCTTGTAGTTGTCATCGTACGTCACTTCATCACTAGATGGCATTATCTTCATCCGCGACTGGAGAAGCTATACGAATACACAGTATTCAAATCGGAACGCGAAGAAGGAGAGAGAGAGAGGGAAGAAAGAGAGAGAAAAAAAACTGTACTGATTAAACAGTCGGACGAACTGTTGTACTGATGGGGCGAGTGAGCCAGAGGAGAAGCGAACGCAGCCAAAGAAATTGATTACGAAGCGTAATTTACGCTCGAAACGAAGGAACGAAGCCACAAGCGAGAACGCAATTTTCCAAATTACGAAAAAATTTCGGGATATACTCGACGGCGAGGCGGTAGCAGTGCACGAGTATTAAATCCGGACGAAATAACCTCTTGTTCGCCCGTTTCACGCTTTCGTTGAACCGTTTTTATAACTTATGTACACAGAATACAGTTACGGAGTTGGCGGACTGCCGGAAGTGGCTGAAATATTGCGAAACGTTTATACGGGCGGGTGTGCGGACTTTCTCGTATGCAGATGGAAATTTATACAAGCTGCCGATGCCACCACTACTGGAGCTCTAGTACTCCTGGACCAGGTAAGAATTTCAACCTCCGCCGTGTCGAGGATTTTTTTTTACCTTCTTTCTCGTATACATAAAGCGCGATTACCGGCGAAATTTATTTCTTGTAACTTTCCTTTCCTTTCAGTCTTTCGGCCGTATTTTGGAACAGTATCAGTGCGTACATACGTACATTTAGCTCACTATTTATAGTCCGGCTTTATCTAAATGTGTATCAAAATTCCCGAGCTTGGTGAGCGAGAATTAATGTCGTACACATCGTAACGCTTCTTCTATATCTAACACATACATATTATATAATGACCACCGTGTCGTATCGCGTTTTAAAAAAGTGTAATTAATTTCAAACAGCGTTAGAGATATACTCACCGAGCCGAATTGTTCGAAATAATTTTTCACGTCTTCTAGCGATGTGGTAGCGGACAGTCCACCTACAAAAATTTTCTTCGTCCTGGTAACCATCTACAACAAAAAGCAGCGAAAATTCTCTATTTAATAAATTTGAAAATCAACTGCGAGAGGGCGATCAATATCCTCGGGGATAACGAATTACAGACTCTTGTCACCATTCAGCTTATGAACGATCGTAATTATGGCGTTGTACTGCGGTCGACTCTTAGAGGGTGGCGCATTAGCACTCTCTTCGATGCAGGGTGAAATAAGAGGCCAGACAATTCTGGTCAAGTTTATGGCAAACGTGACATCGAAACGTAATGGGTCTGATTAATTTGTGATGTAACAGGTATAAATTTGTATGTATTGTTTCAGAGCAGTCGAGATGGAGTTAATAAGGAATCTTCCAACGAGAATTAATGAACCTAAGTAGAGAGTACGAGTCGAATTAATGCGAGATTGCAAGTTACGGCTATCCATAATACGAAAAAAAGGCGATACTTCTAAAAAGAAAAGAAGTAGCTCAATACAAAAAACCGCAGAAAATACTAAAACAACGATTTGATCGAGCTTGTTTATGATTCACAATCTGATGAGTAGTTCTCTTCTTCAGTTTTTCGTTTTTCTCGAGGTTGGTTTCGGTCTTTCAAGTCAGTGCATTCTTGTCTTTCGCTGATGATGGCTGTTTAGTCGATAGATCTTCGAAGGTTTTAGTATTTTCTGCGGTTTTTTGTATTGAGCTACTTCTTTTCTTTTTAGAAGTATCGCTTTTTTTTCGTATTAGAGAGTACGAGACTGTAGCGGCGTTGCATGATAAAAATGGTAGCAGCGCCGCGAGGTACTCCGGAATGACAATCTCGGCTCTTTCGAGAGCTATTGGGGTCCTTGAACGGTGCCGCTCTTTTGGATACCGGCTTTTCATCTGTTTAGGTGGAGATGAATTAGGAGTCGGATTCTCAAAGGGCCAAACAATCGGTTCGACTCTGGAAATTGGCAATGGCTCCCAACAGAAGTTTCAGTGAGAACCAAAAACACCAAGGAAGCCAACAGAGCCTACAGCTCGTTTTCAGGAGCTGCACCGCTTCTTCTTCGACTTCGTACATTTTGGAAGCCATCTCCAGTCTCCAGAGAAAGGCTATAATTTTGCGTTCCTATGACTGAGCACCAGCGGAAATTTGAGAACATGTGTTTTCTGTCTGAGGTTGACACTCACTCCCGGCCTCACTCACCGCTAAAATCGTTCGAATGAGGATCTATCCGTACTACACACTTTGCGCTACAGCTTAGCTACTATAAACCTAGTATGCAGTATATCAGGTCCAGAGAAATAAAAGCTCAAGAGCAGGCTAAGAGATGGGCCCAAAGGAGGCTGCTATACTGCGCTACCATCACAATAGGTCTAATATACATTATACTAAACTAGGGAGTGAGCCCTTGGAGAGTAGTAAGCTAAAATATTGTAAACTAGACTTATACTAGACCATGAAGGCCGTGAGTGAGCCCCTAAAAGCTATCAGCTTGAAATTTTCTAAAGTGGACTTATACTAGACCAAGGGGGGGGGGGGGAAGCGAACGAGAGGAATGAGTTAGCTCTCCAAAATCTTTTATCATAAAATATTCTAAACTGGACCTCTGCCAGACCACCCAATCGCCCCTAGTGACTGAGAAAGACACGGAACATGATTTGATTGAAGGAGGCTCTGCTCGCACATAAAAAAGCGTATTGGATTTCTTGGCGCAGCCAAAAGATAGAGATCATGTTTCATGTCTCTTCAAAATTTTGCCTAATCAAATAATATATTGTGGATATTGCGAGACCAAAATATTTGAGAGTTCCCGTTTGAAAGATCATTAAAGTGTCTTTTATGACATAAGCCTACTTTAGAATATTTTAGGCTGAGGTTTTAGAACGGCACACTCACTTGGTCTAGTATAAGTCCACTTTGAAATATTTCAGGCCAATGAGCCTTCTTGGTCTAGTGTAAGTCTACTTTAGTATATTTCAGATGTTGTAAGCGGACCAGGATTGATGACTTATGACGTCACCAACTTATGACATTATTGACCTATAACGTCACCGACTTATGACGTCACCGACTCATACCGTCACCGACTTATACCGTCATTGACTCATCACGTCACCGAACTCATGACGTAACCAACTTATGACGTCATCGACTTTTGACGTCACCAACTTATAACGGCACTGACTTATGACGTCATCGAACTTATGACGTCACCGAACTTATGACGTCACCGACCTATGACCGCTTCTATTTATAATGCTCACTGAACTTATGACGTCACCGACTTATACCGTCATTGACTCATCACGTCACCAAACTCATGACGTAACCAACTTATGACGTCATCGACTTATGACGTCACCAACTTATAACGGCACTGACATATGACGTCATCATACTTATGACGTCACTGACTCATGACGTCACCGACTTATACCGTCATTGACTCATCATGTCACCGAATTCATGACGTAACCAACTTATGACGTCATTGAATTTTGACGTCAACAACTTATAACGGCACTGACATATGACGTCATCGAACTTATGATGTCACCGAACTTATAACGTCACCGACCTATGACGTTACCAACTTATACCGTCATTGACTCATCACGTCACCGAACTCATGACGTAACCAAACTGACCTATGACGTCACCAACTTATAACGGCACTAACTTATGACGTCATCGAACTTATGACATCACTGACTTATGACCGCTCCTATTTATGATGTCACTGAACTTATGACGTCACCAACGTATGACGTCACTAACTTATGAAGTCATTGACTCATGACGTCATATCACATCACTGACTTATGACATCACCGAACTCATGACGTCACCAACTTATGACATAATTGACTTATGACGTCACTGACCTATAACGTCACCAACTTATAACGGCACTGACTTATGACATCACGAACTTATGGCGTCACCGAACTTATGACGTCACAAGCTAATAGCTTCATAATGGCTCTCGGAGTTTTCTTAGCCTAGTATAAATCTAGCCTACGCCTTTTCATTATATTATTAGGATAAGCTAGAAACTACAGGGGGGGGGGTTTGGCTTGGAATCGCAGATTTCAGAATCACCCCTGAGAAAATTTTCTCGAAATTTTTATAAGTTCCTTTCGAGGGGGGAAGGCCACCTCGGACTCGGTCTCGCAGATTTGAGAATCACTGCCACAGTGAAAATTCACATAAGCATGAGCCCAGAGCAAAGACATGAAACATGTCAAAATATAGAAGAACTTTGAAAAGTTTTATTGACGTTTTGACGTTTCCACGGCGTCTTCGTGAGAACTGAGAATTGTACAAAGGATGCTAAGCTTCCTCCAATCGAATCAGTAAACTTTTCTCTGCACGAAAAAATCATTCTTAATTGACATGGAACATTATCTTTATTCATTTGGCTATGCCAGAAAAATTTTTTATTGGACAGTCTTATTTGTCAACAATCGATCGACGTCGATGTTTTGTAGATCTCAAGAGTGTAATATTTGAGAACAGAGAACTGTAAGGCGTAATTCGCAAAGCAATTCTGGTAGCTCGCTTTCTAATCAAGACCGCCCTTCATAGGAAAAGAGGAGGCGAAGGTGACTAGAAACATCAAGCGATAATTATTAAAATATTACGATAAACTTGGTGATTGGAGAAAAATTTGATGCAAGAAATGTTGATTTATGAAGCAAGAAAAACTGGTACTGTTTTAGTATACAATCTGCTATAATTTTTCGACATTAATGTGTGCCTATTTGCATTTTCCTCTACCAGGTTGCGTTCTACCAGTATACCTGACTGCAAACTAAGTTTCTAAGCGACTATTCTTTTGTATTACATTTGATATAATGTCATTCGGCGCAACAAGATGCAGGATGTTGCAATGAAACTCACAGATAGAGTTTGCAAATTGCTACTAATTGGTGAACGTGCTATCATTTATTGTTCTTTGTGCTAAGTTGACCATTCTAGAATGTTTTCAATTCAGAAACGGCTCCCATAAGTTTCCTGAAAGAGCACAGAACCACAATCCAAGCGGGATCTCGTCCCACCCGCCCCTAAAAAAGAGGAAGTTCTCTAATGACTTCTGATCACCTTCCCAGGGTATATCGTTACAAAAATGGTATCTTCATGTTATCCCGGTCATTTCAACTCGAACTCACATGCTGCCGCAATCTTTGGCATTTTACTCGTCTAATTTATTAATACGTAATAATATTATATTGCTTTATATATTATGATATAAATATAGGTTATCGTACCACGTTAGTAATATTATACTTTCTTGCTCTTCGTGTCTCAACTGCTGTACGCAAAAGCAAACACTCGGTAGTTCTATCGCATCGTTTTGTTGTTTTAAAATTAATGCGTTACACTTAGCAAAGTTTCGCTTATATATCCTCGCCCAGAATATTCGTCAATCATTTCGACACTGCGACGCGACGCTCTAAAATTGAAACATACGACAAACGTTTCTGAGCAACTTCCTTCGTAATATTCGTCATTTCCCTCGCTCGCGTTTGCTTCCGCTTTTGTTTTCTTTATTAAAAATCATTTCAATAACGGTGCATATGTGTGTCAAGTTTCGTTCGTCTATTCTTATAATATTTATTCTCCGCGCGAATACGAAGAGGGCGCGGGTGCGCGGAGAAAGAAAAAGAAAATAAAATAAAAAATTTGCAAAATTACTCGTATTTTTCATTTTTATTCGTCGCGAATGTGTATGACTTAGACTGTATAGAATACCAATATAGTTTTACAAGTTTATGCTGGGAGTTTGGTATTTTCATATCTCGCTGCTAGCATTCTTATCTCCGTATATCCTGTCGTTTTTGTCGTCGTCGCCTACCCGCTTTTAATATTAACGCGAGATTACGGAAGAAAAAGGCGATGGGAACGGTACAGGTGCTGTTTGTAATTACGACACCATCTTTCTTTTTTTCTTCCTCTCGTCTTTTTTTTCCCCGCTCCTTTCTGTTCTAACCTCACACTGTGTAACGGTAAGACTTCTTTCTCTCCTCGCCGTCATATTTTTCTTTGACTGAGAACGTAAGCGTATTGGTTTCAGAGGTGTATCCATTTCAAAGAAAACCTAGTGACATGGGATAATATGGGTCTCTGCACGTTTCATCGACCTCTTTCAAAGGTAATCGAGTACTTTTAATCTATCCTACCGTCGGACTCCTGGTTTCGCGACGGTATTGGTCGAAGTGCCTATAGCTGTTATGAAACTAATTTGGTTCTGGAAATCGTTAGGAGTCATATTTGGTTAGAAGTGAAAAGTCAAATTTTGCAACGCGCTTAAAATATATGGAATTGAGGTAACTCAGTTCTTTCCTTTCTACAGAATTGTTGGGAGCATATCTGCTACTAAATAGTCATCCCGCTACTCATTGTCGGTTTATAGGTCCTAATTAGCATCGAAGAGCCTTGTTTTGAACGTATACAGTGACGACTTCGTATCAATTTCAAATCGACATTGATCTGGGGTCTTTAAACAGTCATCTCTTTGAAGCGTTTTGCGAATCCTTGTGTAGTTGCTTCGCTACTCGCAGGTTGAATGCATAGTCCTCATAATAGGGTAGGTATCGGTAACCTGTTCTACACCTCGAGCTACTTTCAGATCAATGTAGAACGTTGCAAGCCACTAAGAAAAGAGCTAAAATCTGTAGTGTAGTGTGTCGTCCGCAGAGAAACTTCTATATGTATTTTTAGTGACGATGTATAGTCATGATGCTCAAATATTAATGAGAAATTTGACAATCCGCTTCGTCCCATGTTGCCTGTCCGAGTGCACACCTTCACCCTCGTACTCTATGGGTGATTCAAAAATTTGCGAGTTCGGCCCGCGAGTTCACCTTGCCCAGTTTATAGGGCTCTTCCACCAATGCATGCTGCATAACAATTCCCTTGATTCTTATCGTAATAGCAGTGAAAATAACATTGCTCTTATGTAACGTAACACTTCTATGGTTTTGATGCATGCAATCAATATTATACATAAGAGCAATGTTATTTTCACTGCCATTACGATAAGAATCAGGAGGATTGTTATGCGGCATGCATTAATGGAAGGGCCCTATATACTAGGTTGATAAAGCTTTTCGATAGCTGTAAACAAGCTTTATACCAATAGGATTTTACCAGTCTTAAACTATAGACCTATGATAGAGAAAGAAGACCCCTCCCCCTAGATTCTACTAGTCTTAAACAAGGCTCGTAATAGGATGGCCGGGCATGGGCTAATCATCACAACTATAGACGGATTTAGTCAATTTATACTAGCAAGAACAAGGAGAGAGGCGCACGAGTGGAACGAGTGAGCTACTCGAAAGCTATTAGCGTGAAACACCCAAAAGCTATTAGCTTGAAATATCCTGAATCAGACTCATACTAGACTTTTGAGAAAGAAAAAGACATGAAACATGATTTTTATTTATTTGACTCTGTCAGAACAGGCCACAAAGGAGCGCGGGCGGTTGCACCTGAATGCCAGCTGGTTCGCGAAAGGCTGAAGAAAGCCATCGAAGACAGCAAGAGTGCTGCATGGAAAGAGCTTTGAGAGATGGCAGAGGACGACCCTTTTGGAAAGACTTACAAGATGGTGTTGAAGAAGCTGAAGGGCCTCTCAGCAATGAGCCGAATGGAGCCGGACGTTGTGGGACAAATTATTGACGGATTGTTCCCGCAGCACCCACCACCAATGGTGACGCTACCAATGGTAGAAGAGGATGGCATATCCCTCTTAGGTACCGAGGAGGTGGATGCAGCATTCAATAGAATGCGGGGTAAGTATTGGAAGGCTCCGGGCCAGGATGAGATTCCAAATCCAGTCTGGAGCGTCTTACACTTAGTTGACCCGGCACTAGCTTGTTGATACATTCAATGCGGCAGTTTTTGGGGAACTGTTCCCTGTGCGATGGAAAAAAGCCAGGCTAGCGCTGATCGATAAGAAGGATAAACCAGCTGGTCTGCCATCCTCGTATCGTCCACTTTGTCTACTGGACAATGTAGGGAAACTCCTGGAAAGAGTGATAGCCACTGGACTGGAGAGCTATCTGAAAGAAAGAGATATAATCTCTAGTAGCCAGTACGGTTTTCAAACTGAACGCTGTACATCAAATGCTGGGATCCAGCTGAAGAAGATAGCCGAGTGCGTCAGTTTTGCGCAGCCGTCAGCCTCGACATAAGAAATGCGTTCAATTCGATCCAATGGAAGAGGATACTAGAAGCTCTCATGGACGCAGAAGTGCCCGCATACCTGCTCAGGATGATCAGCAGCTCTCTTAGCTGCCGAGAAATCCAAGCAGAGACGTCTGCTGGTACAATGAAACGCCCAGTTACGTGTGAGGTGCCGCAGGGGTCGGTCCTTGGGCCGCTGTTGTGG
The DNA here is from genome assembly GCA_035079395.1 of Aspidiotus destructor. NCBI lineage: Eukaryota > Metazoa > Arthropoda > Insecta > Hemiptera > Diaspididae > Aspidiotus > Aspidiotus destructor. Next base: position 34,503,718 of record JAVHKZ010000018.1, on the reverse strand, counting down.
TGCGTCGCATTTAACGGGATATTTAAGGTGAAGCTGCCGCCGGGTGTTAAACTTATCTGCTATGCGGATGACACACTGGTGGTATGCACTGCCGAGAGAATTGTAGCGGTGGAGAGCAGGGTAAACCGGGCCCTAGAGGAAGTGACGCGTTGGATCGAGTCGGCTGGACTCGAACTTGCAGCTAATAAGACGGAGGCCATTTTATTCACGACCCGTCGGAAGTTCAGTCCACCCACCTTTCGCCTGCAAGGTGTGGAAATCGAGACTAAGAAGAAGATGAAGTACCTGGGCATCTGGTTTGACTCGACGCTGAGCTTCAGGCACCATTTCCTGATGGTAGCGGAAAAGACAGGGTGGGTAGTTGGATGAGGAACCTAGGAGGACCGAGAGAAGCAAGAAGAAGGATTATGATGAGCACCGCTTTGTCGATCCTCCTATATGGTGCACCATTACGCGTCGACTCCATGAAGATACTATACAGAAGACGAGAGATGGTAAAGATCCAACGAAGAGCTGCGCTGAGGTTTATTAGTATGTACCTACCGCACTGTCTCTACGGAGGCTCTTTGTGTATTAGCACGTTCACCACCAATCGAGGTCCTTGCTGAGGAGAGAGCGGTGGTGTTCAGAGCAAAAAAGACGACAACGACCGACCGTGAGGCTCTACGGGTTGAGCAGGAGGCCAGGTGCTCCTTGCTTGAGATATGAAAAGTAAGAATTGCCCAGAGTGAGCTGGGCAAGTGGACAACCCGTGCGTTAATACGCGACCTTGATTAAGGGATGAACCGACACCATGGCCAACTAAACTTTCACCTGACGCAGGTGCTAAGCGGCCATGGCTGCTCCAACAAGTACCTTCATGAGAATTTAGGGAATGTTGAGCAGGCAACGTGTTCGCACTGCGACCAACGCCGGGATGATGGCCCCGAGCTCACCTTATTTGAGTGCGAGGCGTGGAGCCGTGAGCGGGACAAGCTTAGCCGGTCCCTCCAAAAGATCGGGGTAGATGAAGCGCTTGACCCGAGTAGCCTGGTATCCACCATGCTAGGTTCCGAAGAAGCATGGAACCAGGTGTCTGCATAAGCAGCTACCGTTATGAAGAAGAAGATGGACCGGGAACGGAATAGGCAAATGCAGAACCACGCTATAGCCTACTCTACACCTGTGTACCATCATCACTTAGATTTGCAGTAAGAAGAGGACGACGATCTTCCCTGAAGATAGATAAAACCCCAACAGCAATTCACTATAATCTTAAGGTGATGTTGTTGGTGTGTGTTCTTGTTTCTTCTGCGTGCCGGGGGGGGGAGGCACTGCAGCTTGGCGGTTGCCGAAGTAAGTTGACGGTTGCCAAGCACAAAAGGGGGTTCACCAAAGAGATTCCTCCAACACTGAAGTTATACCCGAAAGGGTCATTCCGGTACTGGAAGAAACAAAATCAAAATGCATAAGCAACCCGTACCCACTCCAGCATGGAGGCTTGGGGCGGAACTGCGCATGCGACAAAAGCGACTCTGTCAAAACATTTTTTCAATGTTACTGAAACATTGTTGGACAAAGTAATGGACCCAAATTTTACGTTGATTAGTAGTCGATATCAATCGATAATACTGGGAGTCAACTCAATTTCAATGTCGAGGTTGAGTCACTGGTAGGGAAAAGTGGTCGATTCAAGATTTCAAGAGGAATTTCAGGCATTTTGAATCGATTTGCGTTCAAAATGTCAACGTGGTTCATGGGGTATCATTTCAACAAAGAGCCAGTCTGCGAGATTTGTAACTCTTCATCGTTTCTTTGAAATGTATCGCAAACTCAAAACCACCCTTTTAAATATTGATAAGAACGTGTCCGGTGAAATATAACCCAGATAAATCAATTCAAAAGAGCTAATTACAACACTCAGAACACGAAAATAATAAACATGAAATTGTCGCTCGAAAACAAACAAAATTTCCATCTGGAGAAACTTCACTTTTTCGAAGGCAGCTTCGGAATATACATATTCGTAAAAGTAAAATGCGAAAAAGATATTTTTAATGAACGACCCGAAAGAAAGAGAGAAAAAAGGTATATAAAAATATCGTAAAAGTCTATATGTGAAAAGTATATACAAGCGAGACAAATTTTTGTTCTCTCTCTCGAGTAAAGCTCGTTTCCGAGTCACATAAAGGGCTCATCATCATTAGTGCGACGATGGATGAAACCGTTTCGTGCTTGCGATGCATTCTTGCAAGCCGGCCTTTACAGCGAATGAAATATTCGCTATTTAAGCGTGGTGCGCTCATAAGTGAAAAATACACGCGTTCGTTGCGGTCAAGATCGTCGCGTCAGATGAATCTGAGCACCGAGAGAGATGTAAAGCGGTAGAGAAAAAAAGACCAAAAAAGAATGACCTTCATTAAGTACCTAATTTATATGCAGAAAACAAGAATAGGCGCCAGATGGCGTTGCCAATAAGTTACTCCTTTTTTTTTTTTTTTATTTTACGTAAACTTTTTTTATTTCTTTATACATCTATGTTATATACGTTTTTCACTGCATTCAATATTCTTACGCGCGCTTGAGGGCAAAATTACGAAAGGTCTTCGAGAATCGCGTTCCTCCAGTCGGCAATCTCTCGCGCGCTCGTTATACATATTACAACATATACAATATTGTTACTTATGTCCAGAAGCTATTTATTTTTCCACGCAGCCGTATATTTTCTTTCAATTGAAAAGCTCCGAGCAAAAAGTGAACGTTACGTTGAATTTATGAGCGTAGTGATGAGCATTGCTATTTTTTATTTTATATTTTTTCTTCCTCTTGTACAGGGAGGAGGAGAGGAGGGAAGGGGGGTGGCTCTATTACAAGATTAAGAATATACGTACGTACAGTATGTAAGAAAGGAGAAAGCAAAAGAAAAAACAATTTGCATGCGTGCATCGGCTCTCCTTTAGTACGAGTCAACGGTGCTGTAGCCAATTTCGTATTCATTTTTCCCGTCGATAGCGCTGTACAATATATTTCGGGATAGGCGAGCTGGCGCGAAAGTGTATCGTTACGCCTTGTCCTCTGTTTACACGTTTTCCTATAAAAACTTCGTGTGGAAAGCTTTATCATTTTCGAGCTCGACACACGCTCTACGGTTTATATGTACATAAGTAGGTATTTTGCGACGGCTCAAACATCTTCATATTTAGAGGCTGTATTTTTCTCGTCAGCATTGTGTACCGACGTCGCATCGTGACGCTCGGCTGCTCGCTTTGTCCTTCCTTCTCTTTGTCGATGTTGCCTTAAAAAAACACGAAATTGGAAAGAAAAAAAAAAAAGGAGAAAATAAACAGATTTATAGAACGAAATTTGCAGAATAAAAAGGAAGAAAGAATGTACGCTAGCGTCGAAGAAGAAAGGAAAAGTAAACGAATGATTTTCTATAGGTAAGTATGTGCATGAACGAGAGCTTAGTTATAAACTTTGACGGCAAAAGCGTAGGCTTATAGACAAGCCGACATGGCTGCGTGTACACTTTGTACCCTTATATTTAGATTAGAACCGTGATCGTGCATATGTTTCGCATACAATTAGGATCTTAAGTCTGAATTAGGAACGCGCAGAGAAGAAGATATTAAACTGTAGACCATATATGTATGTAAATTAAAGAAAAAACTTTACAGAAACGCATAAAAGTTTATTGTTTATATGTGACCGCGGTTTCGCGATTAGAGGTGCAATCGCATCATCAGACAGAACAGGAATAATTCGAAATTGATGTAACAAACGGAAGAAGAATAAAACGACTCGTACTGACTATGAGTCAGACGAGTGCGTGTACATTCGTGTAAGAAGATTAAAATTATTTCGATCTCCTCCAACATATCTAAAGTTCTGCTCTTATTAGATGGGTGTTGTGATTTGAGCCGAAAATTGATGAATTTTGGTTGGAGTTGATCACGAATGCACACGCGTAGAAAAGCAATATGTGACGAACACTTGATTATCTTCTCGCGTAAATTACGAAATTTCCGTTTGATTTTGGCTGTACTAGCCGTATTAATGAAGTTTAGAAAATCTTTGCGATTCATTGTAAATTAAAGAAAAAACTTTACAGAAACGCATAAAAGTTTATTGTTTATATGTGACCGCGGTTTCGCGATTAGAGGTGCAATCGCATCATCAGACAGAACAGGAATAATTCGAAATTGATGTAACAAACGGAAGAAGAATAAAACGACTCGTACTGACTATGAGTCAGACGAGTGCGTGTACATTCGTGTAAGAAGATTAAAATTATTTCGATCTCCTCCAACATATCTAAAGTTCTGCTCTTATTAGATGGGTGTTGTGATTTGAGCCGAAAATTGATGAATTTTGGTTGGAGTTGATCACGAATGCACACGCGTAGAAAAGCAATATGTGACGAACACTTGATTATCTTCTCGCGTAAATTACGAAATTTCCGTTTGATTTTGGCTGTACTAGCCGTATTAATGAAGTTTAGAAAATCTTTGCGATTCATTGTAAATTAAAGAAAAAACTTTACAGAAACGCATAAAAGTTTATTGTTTATATGTGACCGCGGTTTCGCGATTAGAGGTGCAATCGCATCATCAGACAGAACAGGAATAATTCGAAATTGATGTAACAAACGGAAGAAGAATAAAACGACTCGTACTGACTATGAGTCAGACGAGTGCGTGTACATTCGTGTAAGAAGATTAAAATTATTTCGATCTCCTCCAACATATCTAAAGTTCTGCTCTTATTAGATGGGTGTTGTGATTTGAGCCGAAAATTGATGAATTTTGGTTGGAGTTGATCACGAATGCACACGCGTAGAAAAGCAATATGTGACGAACACTTGATTATCTTCTCGCGTAAATTACGAAATTTCCGTTTGATTTTGGCTGTACTAGCCGTATTAATGAAGTTTAGAAAATCTTTGCGATTCATTGTAAATTAAAGAAAAAACTTTACAGAAACGCATAAAAGTTTATTGTTTATATGTGACCGCGGTTTCGCGATTAGAGGTGCAATCGCATCATCAGACAGAACAGGAATTAATCTTCTTACACGAATGTACACGCACTCGTCTGACTCATAGTCAGTACGAGTCGTTTTATTCTTCTTCCGTTTGTTACATCAATTTCGAATTATTCCTGTTCTGTCTGATGATGCGATTGCACCTCTAATCGCGAAACCGCGGTCACATATAAACAATAAACTTTTATGCGTTTCTGTAAAGTTTTTTCTTTAATTTACAATGAATCGCAAAGATTTTCTAAACTTCATTTCTAAACTTCATATATGTATGTATACTTAAATACCTACTCCGAGTTGATATGGACGAAATTTCTACGCGAGTAACGTGAGTTTAAGAGAATTTAGAAGCCTATAAACGCCGAACTCGTTCAACTTTATAATGAGGAAACGTCACAATTTTGAAGAAGATTCTCATTTCATACTTAGAATCACAACACCGATATAGGAAAAGTTTTCTCCCATACTAACTGAAAAAAACAATATGAAAGGAGAGTAGGTTGTAGTTTGTTCTTTGGAAATGAACTGAACTTTTTACCTCAGACCATTTCGACTTGAACCTCGAAAATCATTTCCCAACAATATAATCGAGAATCAAAGGAGATTTAAAGCCTCTCACGAAGAAGCTTTGACCGTGGCGTTCGGTGCCGGAACTCCACGAGTGTAAGTCAAATGAGAATAGGGAAGCTTGGCGTAAGCCCAATTCTCAGCCAGAAAAGGACTGAACAGTAGCTCCGGAGGAGAAAGCCGCGGAGCTGCGGAAATGGAAGAGTGAAGCAGAGGGCTCACCAATGCATGCAGTCATTGTTCAAGAAGCGAGGGTATCGTCCAACTCTTTGTCACCGCACTTGGTGTAGATATGGTCCCCACTAGCTTTACCAAGGCTACTGAAGTACTACAATTCGTATGCCAACACTCTTCAGAGGAAGGTGCTGATATCTTCCGGACCAGCGAAGGGTCGTAATCGTCGAGAAGGCCCACGTGAGAAGGGGGAAGACTAGCACACTAGTTCGCAATATAGATACGTCGGTCACCAAGGGAAAGATAGCGGGCCAAAATGAGGTCAAAGTCCTCAACCTCTAGCAGGGTGTCCAACAGATTGGAAATCTGAAAATACTTGACTTTTACTTGACCCTTGCTTGACTCTTCTATCCGTAGTAAGTGAATTAATCAGCCCCGAAAAAACTTTTTTCAACATTTTTTTGCTCAACCGTGACTGAAAATATTTGACTTTTACATTGATCCACTCGGCCTTTTCATTAAATATTTGACCTTTACTTGATTTACTTGATTTACTTGACTGGTAGAAACCCTATCTAGAAGATAGGCTGAGGGTGCCAGATGGCACAGATTCAGGTCCAGATTTCAACTGCCCTGAAACTAATCCAGATCAAATGGATCATCTACAAGAGAAGAAAAATGCAGCACCTCCACGCTGCTTCAAATGTCTTCATAGAAGCCATTTTGCAGAGCTGATGGTGGTGGTTGCTACAGGTGCGGCGGAGAAGGGCACCTGATACGGGACTGTCACATGAACCAAATGCAGTCGACAAAATGGCCACGATTCAACAGCAGAGGCTAAATAGGTTTTGCCGGGCGTACTGGTGCAGTGTTGCCAGACGATTTTTGCAAACATCCGTATTCGCCCATTTTTTTTACACCTAAAAACAAATTTTTCTTGATCCATCAATAATGATCAGGGGAAAGGTATCTCTCATCCTAGCAACTCAGGTACTTTTCCCTTGATCGACTCAATGTTGCAGAGGACCGCGGTGTTAGCCAATAACGACCAGGAGGAAAGTATCTCTCATACGAGTGACTAAGGTACTTTTCCCTTGAGGACAAGAAATCCGCATTCTGAGCAAAATCCAAAGAATAATTTCGAGGAGCGAAAATCCGTAGATCTGGTAGCACTGTAGTGGTAGCAGCCGAAGACAGCAGATTAATCTGGAGTAATGCAAGACTGCGCCAAACCCCATAATGGCAGTTTGTAGCAGAGAAGTGAAAGCACGTTGTCATTGCCATTAATTGAATCTTCACAATAACGTGCCAGAATTAATTGAAAGAGGCATGCTGATTCGTACTATCCGACCATACACAAAATGACCACAAAGAACTTCTGCATTCATCGTCTTCTCACGCTTCCTCTGACTCCATCAGCTTATGAAGGAGAGATCACTATAGCATTGAGCGTGTCGCCAAAATTGACGGACTTGATGTGAATGCCCGCCTCTTAATACAAAAGAGAATTGAAGAACTACCTCCAATTCTTTCTTTTTAAAACAAAGGAGAATCCGCCGTCAAATCTTGGCATAAACTAACCCCCCGCCCCCATACCTTAACACAAAAAGGAAACAAAGGCTGTCTTTCTTGGAATCTTCCAAAGCCCTGTCGGCTGAGGTCAGAAAATTTGGCTATACTCACTCCTGACTATTTCTAAGTTAATTGCACTGAAGGATATCCTACCCCCGTTAGCCATTGGTGTTTGCCGAGTATGACCAGTTGCTCTAGGAAGGGTTGAAACCGAGGAGGTGTATGTTGCTGTGAAGAAGATTGCTATGATTGTTCACAGTTGCTACTTTCTCGCAGTACGAAGACTTCCTAGATATGTTAGAAGAAAGCTTGTCCAGAGGGCAAGGTAAAAAAATGCGTTGTGACTGGCCATTTAGAGACCAAGTCAAAAGAACGGCGTTCTGGCCGGACTGACCACTGTAGCCATGCTTTAGAGGAGTGGATTGCCAGCAAAGGGTTCGAAACAGACTCCTGCTCCAGTGCACCAAGGCTATGGAGTCTGTCATTAATGTCACTTTTGGCTCAGAGAGAGAGAGAGAGAGAGAGAGTACGCTGACGAATTGAAGACTAGGCGGTATTGAATCAGATATATACTGGAAGCGACCATTACAACATCCACTTTTTTCATCCACCCGGAAAGGGAGGTCGCTGCTTCACAGAAGCTGGCACGAATAAGATGGTGAAAGACTATAGCTTCGACCTTCGAGGTAAAGACAGAGCCCTTGGATCAAACTAAGTCATAAAGCGTGCCTAATCCAAAAAATTTCTAGAGGTCAAATTTTTGTACACTCGAATATTTCATCAAAGTTTCAGAATCGCAACTTTCTATTCCTTAAGGTTAGCTTGGGGTGCGTTTCTTATCTTTAAATAGCATTTCTCGAAATACTAGAGCCTTTGTCCCGCTCCATACTTCTTATCCCACACCTAGAGCCAGTTTGCGAAGCTGATCGAGGATGTGTAGTCCGAGAATTTCAAAAAAGAGAAGGATCATTAAAATGAAAGGTATATCCGAATTGTGTCCTGATCCAGCAACTTTTGCATCAATAATATAGAGAAACTTTTGCAGTAGGGCACTGGTAGGAAAGCACATCGAGTATTTTTTGTCTCACTTTGTAATGAAGAATTATGGCATTTCGATCAAATTTGAACTCGTATCTACTTTCCGCTATTGATAGACCTTTTTCGGACTCTTCGCAAAATATTTTTTTTGTTTTTCCTCTCGTTTTCTCTCGCTATACGTATACCGCTTTTCCAAATTACTTTCAGATCACGAGCTTGCGAAAACTGAACCGACGACATCAACACGTTATATATACTAGACTATATTGTAAGCACATTGACGTTGTCCGTTCGCATTCAGCTTCTGTTGCGAGTATGCGAAAAGCGAAAGAGGACGAAACGTAATTTGACCTTTTCTTAAATGTCTTACAGAACGAACAGTTGAAAGAAGGAGGAAGCGCGCGAGACCCGTGACCAGAAATATCAAAAACAATCGTCGTTTCGGCAGTATACTCCGCTGTAACCAAATGTCGACACACTTCGCCGATGAAACGCTTTCTGTAAGTGGACACTTTCTAAAAATGTCGATTTCATTCCGTTTTGCCGTCCACTATATCCTTTTAACGTCACAACACTCCCCTCTAACAATACGTTCGCCCAATTTTGTATCATATTTCACGACACTCACGAGCACAAGACGTACAAATTTGAGGCGCGTGTTGGAGACACAAAGAGACTACAATCACAACGATCTAAGAGTTTGGCCTGCCATCTGAGCGAACATAATTCGAGGGCGAGTTCGGTGACTTGGCGGTAATTTGAGACAGTGTCAAGAGGCTTCTTTCGCGGCCGATGATTTTCTTCTTTTGTTTTATGAAAGTATATTTTCGTGTAGGCGGTTCCATGGTCAATGTTCTCAAGTCAGTAGGTAGCAAACTCAAATCTTTCCCAGAGAGAAACAAATGGTAAAGAATATTGTACTGAGTGATCTGAGGATCAACGGCTCTTAGCACTCTTTCCCAATTCCTACATTAAATTATCGTCGAGATAATCGTTTACGTCAATCGATTCGTAAGATTTCAGCAATCGGCCAGCAAAATCAACCGTTCTCTCTTCTTTGGATAAATTCTCTCGAGGTACTTTTTCTGCAAATGCAATTTTTTACAAAAATCACTTTTTCTAGACATATTTTGGACCTGACTTTTCCTATAGATGCCCCGAAATACTGTATTTTTTTCTGGCTCCAGTTTACCACGTCTTCTTATCCTCATCGTGTGTCTCAAAATTAGTAGAACCGTATTGCAGTTTCATCAAGATAGCGATACACTCCCCATGCGTCTGTACAGTTCGAGTCTTACTCTCAAACCAAAATCACAAAAAATAAAAAACTTCTCGAGTTTTCAACAACAACAAAAGAACGTATTTTTATGGAACGGCGATAAATTATTGACATGATGTTCCAGTTCTAAAATCGGTTACGACTATATTCATATTCTATCTTTTCTTTTAGGATTTCGCGCGCCCTAAAATTCCGTCAGTTCGACGATTTCCTATGCTTTTTGTTGTTTTCGTCGAGTTTTTCTATAATCTACACAGAAATACCCATCGTATTTTCTTCTTTTGTCGACTCGAATTTTATTTCCTCTCACTTAGGACGCCGCGTTATTCTAAAAATCGGGAATAAAGTTATTTCTTCCGCGCGCATCGGCGCGACGCGACGCAAAGAACGGCCGCAAAATTCATAAGTTAAACGAGAACTTCACTATACAGGCTTTCGAAATAACGCATGTATTACAAGTTTTCGAATACGTCCTCTCCTTTCCGTATACGAATTTTTCCCGTACCTTTACGCGCAACCTTACTCCTAAATGTGTACATTTCCTTTTTATATTGCGCAATATCAGCAGCGATCTAAAGAGCAATCTAAAAGCATAACGTATGTACTGTAGGATATACCGTACAGTATAGTATACATTCATTTTTTTTTTTTTCGTCTTTATTCCTTCTCTGCCTGTCGTATAATGATCAAAGCGAGCAGACGAAATAAAAACGATAAAAATACGCTGTTTTTACGCTTTTCGAGCGCATTTTTCCTCTCGTATATCCGACCTATAGTTAGATTCTACGATACTATAATATGCGTTCTACTATATCCCTTTGTTACTATTTCTTTTCCCGACTGCATCAGATATTTCTGGAAAGCAAATTCGTAATATCGTGGCACTTCACGATGCTCAAAGCGAAAATTCTAACATATTCGCGCGGAATGTCTATAGGTGCTGCTCTAGACTACGAACTATGCCAGATACGCACCACCATACGAGAGTAGTGAGAAAAGAATTATTAGGATCAGAGTAGGGTATTGCCTTCATGTTGGTGCATGCAAGAGCAGTAACCTTCCTAGATCTATTTGTTCAATTGAGAAAGCTGTAGTTTGGGGCCGGTAAATAAGATGAGTACTATGCGTGCGTTCGGCGCACGGGGTCCCCGTATGCTATTCGCAACCACAATGGGCAACGCGAATAAATTCTGTATGACTCAAAGTCGTGAGGGAGCTAGAAAAGTTTCAGCCTAGGCAGCTGCGAAGGATCTTCGGCATTCAATGGCCCGACTTCATTACGAACAAGGAAGCTCTGCCAATCGAGACGCTTATTGCTGAGAATCAACTCCGTTGGCTAGGCCACATTCAAAGAATGGATAGGCGACTCCTCAATATGGTTCTGTACGCTGAACTAGCAGACGGGAAAAGAAAGAGTGGTAGCCAAAAGGGAAGGTAAAAGGACCAACTCTACATTTTGCTTCAGCGAGCCGATGGGAGCAGTCGGCGGGAGACAGCACCGCCTGGCGGAAGATGATCCATGAGTACCAGGGGTTGGACGCTCTCAAATCGAGAAGGAATACGCCAGATCTCACCACCTTCATCTGCAACGACTAACAGAGGCTGATCATTTCCAGGATTGGAATGAGTGCACACGGCCGGACACATAATAAACGATTTAATACAACCCCAACCCCTCTACCTTGGCCAATAACCTGAAAAATGAGCTTCTCTCTGCAGGCTCGACCCTTTGTTTTTTCGACGTTGTAGGCCTCTTTCCTAGCATCCTTAAGGCTGTCACTGAGCAGCGGATGGGTGAACTTCAAACACTCCTCATGAAGAGTTGAGTGAGTTGTTCGATTTATTGAAGTTGTGTTGGACTCCTATTTTCTGCAAATTCAATGGTAAATTCTATAAGTTCCCTGAGGAGGTGGGTATTCCTATAGCTTCACCTCTAAGTTCCCTCATCTCCTAGGTGTTCATGTCCAAGTTTGAATCCGACGTCTTCTCCTCTGGCCATCCTTTATTAAATAGAATCTTTCATTGACGCAGATAAGTAGATGACGAGCTATGTTTGTGTACTGGTCCCCGAGATCTCTGTTTGGAGTTTCTCACGTATCTTAATAAGCTGTACCCGTCTATAAAGTTTACTTTGGAAGTAGGAGGCTCCTCGAATAACTACTTGGATCTTACTGTCTCCGAAAAAGACGGAGTCTATTTGCTCACAAATATGCTGCTTTCAACAGCTTAGTCCATATAGACTAACCGACATTACTTTAAGTCGAACTGCCTTCAGAAAGAAGTTACTGACCAAAAAATAGCTGTCCAGAATGGATGAGATTCACTTGGACATAAACGCATCGGTGCTTAAGATTACTAGGAAACGCCTCGACGCTACTACCACCCTCTCCCGCTCCACTAGCGATGAGGAACCGCGATGTATTAGGCTTCCTTTTTTGGGGAAGTTTTCTCTCCAATTAGGCCGGGACCTTCGCCTTTTTGGCTTTCGATCTGCGTTCTAAAACCCTGTCAATGTCGTAGGGTTGTTTGTTAGGTTGAGAGATCGAATTTCTGAAGATGAGAAGAGTAGAGTGTACAGGTTTGAATGTAACGATTATGAGGGCATTTATATTGGGGAGACCGGTTGCCAGCTCAAGACTAGAGTCGATGAGCACAAGACAGCCTGGCAGAAGGGTAAGGTAGGAGATTCGGCATTCGCTGACCATCTAATTGCTAATGGGCACAGTTACCAGGAGGGATCCGAGGTGCTTTTTCAAAAAGAGAGCTCGTATTTTAAGCGTACCGCCTTGGAGCACAACGAAATCATTCGTCATAAGAACACTGTTGGTCTCGTTATGCTGAGCAGGCATATACCGGACGAAGGTCTGATCGAGCTTGTGTATGAGTCACAACTCGATGATTAGTCTACCCAGGTTGGTTTCGGTTTCTAGGGAGTTACTCTTCAACCTTTTCCCCACAATAACGTCGGCCTAGTGCCAAACCATTGTAACTCCATTCGACATTTTCTGAAGAATCAGCTGTTTAAAAATTCTAAAAATTCCACGGTGATAAAAGTTGGGAAGATTTGAAAGCAAAGCTGGTATAGTCTTCCAGCTTTGGTGGCGTAGTTCTGTAGAAAAATCATTCTTAAATTTTTGCTCTGTGGAATTTTTAGAATTTTTCAACAACTGATTCTCCAGACAAGGTGGAATGGAGTTACGATGGTTTGGAACTAGGCCGGCGATAAGTGATTAGTCGGGTCGAGGAGAGCTAGGATGCCAGATCTACGTACTTTTGGTCCTTGAAAAAGATACGGGTTTCTCCTTTTATATAGATTTTACGTATACAATACGGATTTCTTGCGGTCAAGGGAAAGGTACCTTAGACACTGGTACGAGTGATACTTTTCTCCCGTTCGTTATGAGCTGACACTGCTGTATTCCGTACTATTAAGTCGATCAAGGGAAAAATACCTCAGCAACTCTTATGAAAGATACCTTTCTCCTGGTTGGTATTGATGGGTCAATCAAAGTCCGTAGAAATGAGGATACGGAGTTTTGAAACTATCATCTGGCAGCACTGGAGCTATGTTCGTAATACGAACCACTGTCATAATATCCTTACCTCGAGCTATCTTCTTAAAAAGTTTCCTATTTCCAACTTTCCCCACAAGAGAGGCGGTAGGGTCGGCGAGGAGCACTGAACATTTGAACAAATTCTTAATCACACGTGGTGAGATATATGTGCGGTAGATGAACTTCGCGACGCGACGCGACGATAACACAAAAACAATTTGATAAGACGGATGAAGTTTAATCGTGGCTGCAGAAATGCAATACAGTCATGAAAGACTGCTTTGATTATGAAAAGAATACAATTAATGTAATTTCTTCTGCAATAAAATAGTTGTGGCCCACGGAAGGGAAAAGGTTGCCCTTGCCTGCCTGGTCTAATACATCGCCTCACTCATATCTGTCTGAGTGAAGCCGCTTTCCAGAAAGAACTCGTGACGATGACGCGCCTCGACAGAGTGAATCACGTCAGGGTGGACATTGACCTCATAGTTCGTAGGAGGCTCACAAGGAAAAGTCTCGATTCTATGACCTCCCTCCCCCAAGATTCACACCCCGATAGTAGGAAACGGTGTATTCTAGTGGTAAGTATAATGAGTAGAGGCCAGGCCTGCTTCATAATAAGCCTAAAATGAAAGTTGAACAGTGCATGAAATGGGCGCTAATATAAGAGACATAGTACAGACTGGTAGACGGCAGCATGTTGGCGTAGCAAGAGTCAAAACTTTCGACGACATCTCTCATCTTTATTGACATTTCTCCTTCTTGAAGAAAGCGTTGTGCTAGTAGCTTATTCTCAGCTTCGACTTCAAGAAAAGGATATGCCGACAACTGACAATAAGGTCCAACCAGAACTCACAAATTTCCAGATCACATCGAGGGGTTCCTCGAAAACTTTCCAATTCCCTCCAAAACCATTTGACGTTACCGAGGGGCAACTTAGCAGATTTCCAGTAGTAGAGGGGAGTATCGGTGAAGACATTAAAATGTCAAACAGGCGCCGACTATCGTGTTTCTTATTCGATTAACATCTGACATTATGCTCGACCATCTAATGATTGAAGTTATACAATTTGACTTCTCGTGTGTTTGATTGCCGCCAATTAATTTACCCTGTATTGTTCTAAATTTAATTTTACACAATACTAGAAAACGCCCTCCGCTTTTGTCACATCGTATACGTTAACGGACGATAACGAGCTGTATACGAAATAATACGCCCTCATTAGCACCTTCAACCCGCACAGACGACGATATTGTCGACGTGGCATCGTCCGAAGAAATTACCGTACTCGGCCCGAAAATGTTGCTGACCGTACAATAAGTTGATAGCACTTTCGACGACAAGAGCCGCTCGTTCAGTTCCCCTTTATTATTCATCTTTCACTCGACTCCGTTCCTTTCGCGTATACAAAAGTCCGTCCCTCGTTATTGCTCGTGAATTTTCAATTATTTAATCCTTCCAGCCGTTATTATCGTCCTTATCATCATTCTATTTCTTTTGTAACGGGTACACTTCTTTGCGGTATTGGTCTTTATGTTACGAGCATCTCGAGAGCTTCTTTTTTTCGATAAAAGAATAGGCGCTATACGTTCAGCTCAATAGAGAACTCGCACTCGACGATATTTTGTAGGGAGAAAGAAAAAATGTTCAACCTTCAATCGCGTAATAACCTTAAGAAGAATATTTAAAATCGTGCACGCTTATAACGGCGGGTGGGTTCGACTTTTCTCCTCGATTTGAAAATGTCGACATCCCTGGAACGAGCTCGGCCATATTTTCTTCAAATTTGGCAATGTTCCCATCTCGCATTTATTTCCGAGCAGCTTCTCTATACCGTTGTAAATAAGCACGCCATTATCGATTCGCCAGAAATAATCGCGCACAGCCCTATCGTATTTCTTGTACCTATAGTAAGTTTCTCTTTTCGAAGGTTACACCTAACGAAGTGGTTAGTCAGAAACGGTGGTTCGTGCCAGCACGTCGCGAACAATGTGTGAATTCCAGGTGAGGCACTCCATTCCTCGTCACCTAACGCCGATCCCGATTCCGAAAAAGAAATTTCGCGGCTCCCGCATTATCGGCGCAAGAAACGGAAACACGCGAGTATAAAATCAGACCCAGAACGAAGAGAAACTGAATAAGCGAAAAGACTAAACTAGAGACAGACAGCATCGCGGCCGCGATACAAAGATGCCGGAGATAATGTTATTTCCCGAGACACCCATTTCCGTTAAGAAATCACTACTTAACGCGAATTAACCACCCTTAAACGGCTGTGTGTGCGGCACGAAAATTTCTTTAGACCCCCGCCGCGCTCCATCCTGCGTCCTCCTCCGTCCCGCGCCAGCAACGCATCGAGTGAGCTTGTCGGCGAAGCAAGAGGAGGGAGTATCTCAGCCTTTCGCACTTTGAGAAACTTGCGAAAGGCTCCATCGTCGTTTCACCCTCACTTCGAAAGTTTTAACGATGAAACTTCGTTAAACTCGGGTCTCATCGTCATCAATTATCGGTAAATATAGAGTTGGAGACTTACCAAAAACGATCGAAACGCTATAGAATGGTGCGCACAGGAACTTCGACCAAGACGGAAACGCTGGAGTGAGCGGATCGGAGGAAGAGAGAAAGAGCACGTGCGTGCTTGAACGAGAGAGAGAGATACGGAGAGAGTGAGTAAAACGCGCATATAGCCATAAGCGAAAATTGTTTGATATATCTGTTTCGCGTAGTGCGCTACATTCCTATAGCTGTGTATACTCCCGCCGTCGTTTCTTCGACTATTTACTTTATCGGCACTTAATCTTTGTCGTTTAATAAAAATATCACTTCGAGGAAGAAGTATATGCCGTACGAAATTGGCCTTTACGTTACCGATTACTTTTGCTCGCTCTCTTACGTATTGTTGAGATTAATTTGCGAGTATTCTTTTGGAAGGTAATCAGGGTTGTGTAGGCTTCTCGCTTTTGTCGGAAATTTTTAAATTTCTGCCCTCGAGTACATGACAATGATATGACGTGTGACAAAAAGACAGTTTTCTCTTACACTAATCTGAGGAAATATAATTATTTTCGATTTGTTACCCTTATCCCCTACGATCTTCTTTCTCCTTCAGTTCCAGACTTCACTCATCGTATTCGTGGCAACGTTTATTATCCTGGCCACTGGCGTTTTTCTTCCAAGCTTGAGAAAAATCGAAGAGCCATAGAGAACGTTCTCCGAGTACGACATTTTAAATCTTGTTCCACGGATTGCTTCACACACTTCTAATATGTTCTGTTGTAATGGTCTGCTCTATTTTTTCTTCTTTTTGTTCCCCCTAATTTCTAAAATGCAAAAATATAGTTTTAGTTGAACTCAAGTAATGACTTTCAAATTTAAGCAGCGTTGAACATGTTTCTTGTCTCTAGTCACCTGGCTCTTCCGAATTCCTTCATCTCTGACCGAACGAGATGGGTCATATAAGATCTTGGCTCTCTCGTCTCAAACTGTGGTTCCAGGAGGATCGAAGTTTTGACCTAATTTCAGGACCCCAAAGGCTTTTGAGCCGCAAAAGGATCTAGGTATTCTTTGTTTTCACTAACACATACCCCCTCCCTCCCCGTGCTATCATAATTCCGCAATCTGTGAGAAAATATGAAATCTCGGCTTCATTTTATGCAGTCTCGCAGAAATAATTTTGTGATGTATCCCTTCGAATTACACTATCATAAATTATCTTGAGTCTTTCACTTTGAGAAGCGACTGCCGTGCTACGACGTCGAGAAGGAATATTTCATCTCATTTGGGGGAGGGGGGGGGAATTCAGAAGGATCGTTCAATAAAGAGAATCAGTAAAAATTTATCAAGTAGCACACCAACTTGACCTAACTTTGAGAATATCTCTCTCTCTTGAGGCGTCCCTTGGCCGAAACTAGCTCGATCTCAATAAATGGAACATACAGCCCGAAATTCCAGACTATTGACTGGCAGGGCATTCTAAGGTAGCTGAAACGACACCATGACTAAAACGAATTATTTTTTGTTTACTCACGGACCTAAAGGAGAGAAGAGAACGTAAATGGACATACCAGAGGAAGAAAAAGCAACAACAATGTTTTGGTAGCGTAAAAATAAGGACAAAGATACCTATATTAGACGAGATGATTCCCTACATTTTGGGACAATTTTTAGAATGGCTCATCGTTCACCAAGGTACAAAATGTCACACGACTCCCTAGAAAACTCCGCAAGACGATAAACTTCTGAAAACACCTTGCACATTCAGTTTTAAAAATTCAGAAAGGACAGAATTCAGAGTACTTGAATGATTCAACAACACCCTGACGCTTTACAAATTGAAAACAAAGGTAAGTACACAATTGAACAAAAACCCTGTCAACCATCAGCCGCAAAAACCCTTGCAGTCGTGCAGCTTGGAAGCAAACGGGGACATTCGGGCGTAGATGCCTGTATCCACTTCTAACAGCTTAAAATCTCTTGAGATATTTTCTTTCTTGCTGACATTGCATTGTATTTATTGACATGGTTACACCTTCTGAGTAATAACATTCATGACTCCTTTAGGATGGGGCTATTTCATTTCTTTGCTTCCTGTAGTTTGGAGAGTCCCCGTCATATTTTACACTTAGTTTATGTATTCTGTGCAAAGGTCTCCTCTTATGAAAGGAAAACAAATGGATAAGAGTACGGAAAACGTTGCCAAGGGAGAGGAGAAGGTGATCATGGTGATAGGAACCAGCCCTCTAAACTTAATGATTTCCCTGATAATACTCGTATGAATAGGAACGAGGAGAATTATGTTCATCCTTGTCTTATGAAGGAATTTGAAGCCATTCTTAGAATCTGCCTCCCGTTCAATCAGTGCTGCCAGATGATAGTTTCAAAAATCCGTATCCGCCCTTAAAAACAAATTTCTACGGACTTCGATCGATTTGACATTTTTCATGTCTTTGCTCTGGCCTGACCCCATCCCCTAATTCCGAACTTTGCGTCCGTACGTCCGTACAACCATGACCTTGACACTTGGAAGAATTTCTGCTCTAGACTTCCCCCCTGACCTCGTACCCTAATTCCGAAATTTGCGTCCGTACGTCCATACGTCCATCTTGCCTCTGCTGTATACTAATATACAGTATACGAGGTTCCATAATATACAGTATAATATGCTAAGCTTCATTATACTGAACCTGGAGTGGCTCTAGAAGGGAGTTGACCAATCTTTCTTTGACTCGTAAGACAGTTTGTGCTAGTACAAAACTAGCTTCCAAGTCTTCCTCCTATCAACTAATAGTATAAAGCTAGGATTCCTAGCCTAGTTCGTCCAATATACTGTATGTTGGCTCCGTTCCTCCAATAGACCAAATAAACTAACACACAAGCTTCATACTAGGTCTAGGAATCCTGTATACTGTATCCTTTACGAGGTTCCATAATATCTTTCTTTGACTCGTAAGACAATTTTTGCTAGTATAAAACTAGCTTCCAAGTTCCCCTCCTGTTAACTAGACTACAAGGCTAAGCTTCATTATACTAAACCTGAAGTGGCTCTAGCAGGGGAGCGACTGATCTTTCTTCTGCTTGTGAGACAGTTATGAAGCTACTTCCCAAGTCTCCCTCCTATCAACTATTCAAGGCCCTTAGTATAAAGCTAGGATTCCTAACCTCGTTCGTCCAATATAGTGTATCTTGGGTTCCTTCAATGGACCAGATATGCAACGCTTCAAACACCATATGACTCATAAGGCACTTCCATTATATCTCAGAAGGCTGGTTCCCTCGTTTAGATATTTTAGTTGTCATACAATGAGAATGAGTTAAATTTATTGTAGATGTGCTATCATTTCAGCAAGAATTAGAAGCCCAATGCGCTTCCCAAGGGTTCCAACTAGATGGAAGGGATGCCATAGAGCACTGCGAAGGTCAAGTCTTTCCGCACTGGCTAAAAAATATTAAAATTGAGAGATATCAAAGATGGGCTTTATCTCTGGACTTTGAGCTCACGCCAATGGCACGACTCTTACGAAAGAAAATCCTAGACGCATTATTTGGTCACTATATCGGAAAAATTGTTGATTCGTTTTTATTTTGCTTTTGAAAAATAAAGAAAGCAGTCTGGTTTGAAACCGCGGTCAAGAGTAATTAGGTATGGGGAGGACTAAAACCAAAGTAGAAGAAGTACACGATGACAAAAAAGAACTAGAAGAACGTGAAATTGAAGAAAGGGATGTCGACAAGGAGTTCTCACCGGTCGACGACGACAATGAGGAAAAAGGTTCCATGAAACAGTGACACTTATGAACTAATTCAAATACGCCACTTGTCGAAAAAGATTCCCTACAAGCGTAGTTGCAGCAAACATTACCAAAAGGCATCGCCATGCAGCTTCCACTGCCGCTATATTCCACATTCCCACCAGGAGCGACAGAAATCTGAGGCATATGTAGAGCCTATGTCTTTCTAAACTCAATGATTTCACTGAGAATACTCGTATAAATAGAAACGAGGAAAATTACGTTCACCGTCGTCTTATGAAGGAATTTGAAGCCATTCGTAGAATCTGCCTCAGGTTCAATGTTTCCACCTTCGAGGGCGAGCTTTACAAGTTCCCGGAGGAGGAGAGGGTCCCTATCGGGTCCCTATCGGGTCGTCTATAGGTTTTTTTCTTGGGCGACTTAAAGCCTGAGATCCACGATGCAGAGCACCCTCTCGCGAAAAACGACACATACTGATATGCTCTGCCTTTGGAACGGTCCAGAGACTGCATTATACGAGTTTCTATACTTCCTGAATGCTCGCAACCAGATACAACCGGATGAGATCATCTCAAGCTTTTGACATGTTTCATGTCTTTGCTCTGACCCTGCACTCATTTGGAAATTTGCGTGCGTGCGCGTGCGTGCGTGCGTGCGTGCAGGTGACCTTGGGACTTACATTT
This sequence comes from Aspidiotus destructor, assembly GCA_035079395.1. Lineage (NCBI taxonomy): Eukaryota > Metazoa > Arthropoda > Insecta > Hemiptera > Diaspididae > Aspidiotus > Aspidiotus destructor. The sequence goes on along the minus strand of JAVHKZ010000018.1, from coordinate 34,483,583 downwards.
TTTTCTCTCCGAGGCTTACCTTAATTTTGTTGGAAATTTGCGTGCGTGCGTGCGTGCATATTTTGACATGTTTCATGTCTTTGCTCTGACCCTGCACTCATTTTGAAATTTGCGTGCGTGCGTGCGTGCGTGCGTGCAGGTGACCTTGGGACTTACAATTTTGACATGTTTCATGTCTTTGCTCTGACCCTGCACTCATTTGGAAATTTGCGTGCGTGCGTGCGCGTGCGTGCGTGCGTGCAGGTGACCTTGGGACTTACATTCTTTTCTCTCCGAGGCTTACCTTAATTTTTTTGGAAATTTGCGTGCGTGCGTGCGTGCATATTTTGACATGTTTCATGTCTTTGCTCTGACCCTGCACTCATTTTGAAATTTGCGTGCGTGCGTGCGTGCGTGCGTGCGTGCGTGCGTGCAGGTGTCCTTGGGACTTACAATTTTTGACATGTTTCATGTCTTTGCTCTGACCCTGCACTCATTTGGAAATTTGCGTGCGTGCGTGCGTGCAGGTGACCTTGGGACTTACATTTTTTTCTCTCCGAGCCCTACCTTAATTTTGTTGGAAATGTGCGTGCGTGCGTGCGTGCGTGCGTGCATATTTTGACATGTTTCATGTGTTTGCTTTGACCCTGCACTCATTTTGAAATTTGCGTGCGTGCGTGCGTGCGTGCAGGTGACCTTGGGACTTACAATTTTTTTTCTCTCCGAGCCCTACCTTAATTTTGTTGGAAATGTGCGTGCGTGCGTGCATATCTTTAATTAGTGCAAACTACTGGTATACTAGGCTAATACTAGCATTATACTAGGTCTAGGAAAACTGTATACTGTATCCAGTCCGCTCCTCAAATTACCATAAACTTATCCCAAGAGGTGGCTTGTATTAGCTCCGCTAGACACCATTATACTCAGTAAACCACTCGTATACTAGACTTATGCTCTTGTACTAGGTTTATACTAGATCCTGTTCATGCTAATTATGCTAGATCTTTCTTTGATATGTGCAGTAAACTACTGTCATACTGGGCAAATTCTTCATACTAGGTTTATACTAGGAGAATCCTGTATACTGTATTTAGTCCAAAACTATACTAGGCTCTTTTATACTATGGGCATTATCCAAGAGAGGGCTCATATTAGACTATGTAAACTACTCATATACTAGACCTATACTAGCATTATACTAGGTCTAAGAGTCCTGTATACATACAGTCCAAAGCTATACTGGAACCAAGAAGCGGAACAACTGAAGCCCCCTAATCTTACAGCCCGAAATATACTAAAGTAGGCTTACCAGACTTCTACTGGACCAAGAAGCGGGACGAACGAGCGGAGCGAGTGAGTCCCAAGAAGAAAGTCAGCTTAAAATACTCTAAAGTAGACTTATACTGGACCGAGAAGCAGCACGAACGAGCGAAGCGAGTGAGTCCCAGAAAGCAGTCAGCCTAAAAAAGTAGACTTATACTAGACCAAGAAGCGGGACGAACGAGCGAAGCGAGTGAGTCCCAGAAAGCAGTCAGCCTAAAATACCCTTAAGTAGACCCCCTAATCTCATCAACCCGAAATATACTAAAGTTGACTTATAGTACACCAAGATGGGGGCGAACGATCAGAGCATCCTTCCATGAAACATGATCTTTATTAATTTGGCTACGCCAGAAAATATATTTATAATGTGCTCAATCCCTCCCACAGCTCAAATAAGTTGATTGTGGACTTCGATAAAATGCCCGATAAGGTGTACCAAGATTTGTTGCGTGAGGCTATTGAGTTTTTTGCTCAATTCTTACGTAGCTTTACACGCACTGCATTTCTCGTGTATTTCTTTAGTTTGCTTCTGAAACTGTACCAGTCTGGTTTAAAACCGCGGTCAAGAGTGATACAGAAAAAGTTATATAGCTTGTAACGTAATGTAAACCCTTTTTCTTATAGGTTTTTTTGTACCGGTATTCCATCAAACGTATTTGAAGATAAAATTTTACAGTTTTTTGATAAGGATCTGGATAGCAACGTGGAAATTAGGCTAGCCATGAATTCGCAGACAGACAAACCTAAAGGCCATGCTCTCATCGTCTTTTCACAAGAGGAAGACGCGGAACGAGCTGCTCAAGAGGTATAAATATGGATGAAGATTAATTGAACCATGAAGCTTCGGGTTTCGAGTCTCGGACGGCAACCCCGGCAAGCGACTTCTTTCAGCTTGACTCCTTATCCTCCGTGGCTGTCAAGGAATTGGTCAAGCGACCTCATTTGCTTTGATGGAACTTGTTAAGAAAATGTTGGTCTGAATGGAGATGTATACAATGATAAAAAAGAACTAGAAGAACGTGAAATTGAAAAAAGGGATGTCGACAAGGAGTTCTCACCGGTCGAAGACGACAATGAGGAGAAAGGTTCCATGAAACAGTGACACTTATGAACTAATTCAAATACGCCACTTGTCGAAAAAGATTCTCTGCAAGCGTAGTTGCAGCAAACATTAGCTAAAGGCATCGCCATGCAGCTTCCACTGCCGCTATATTCCACATTCCCACCAGGAGCGACAGAAATCTGAGGCAAATGTAGAGCCCATGTCTTTAGCGTAGTATCTCACTCAATTGATGGCCGCGATAAGAGACAATTTCAGCATACCTTCGTTACTGAGTAATTCTCATTCGTACTTCGTCTAGCGACCTCATTCGCTTTGATGGAACTTGTTCAGAAAATGTTGGCCAGAACAGAGATGAAAAAGTCCTCTTCACCACCGGCCGGCCTATGGCAGTCAAGAAGAAAGAAGCATCCAGCAGAGCTCTGATAGATAAGAGAAATTCTTCTCTTGGTCCTTCGTCTTCTACCTTAGGTGCGAGCGTTCCAAAATCACTAACCATGATCGACTTTTTCGACTAAGCGTTTAGAAAACGAATCTGTTACGTCAAAAGTATGACGGCGATGTCGTTCGTTCGCGTAGTCGTCATACCGCCGGTGTTTTCATTTCATAAAATAATACTGTTTAAAAGCGCTAGAATTCCTCGTCGCTAAATGACACTTTTTAGCTTTTGAAGCTCGTAGAAAACATATCGTCGAGGGAATAAAGCTGGAAACGAGTATTCGTAAGGATAAGGGAAAAAAGCTTGGAAGAATGAATGCGACGCTGGAGAGATTATTAACCTCGCAAACCGTTCTTCCTTACATATGCATACTCGTTCGTCTTGATATATATACGTATACTGTATACTTTTTTTCTCCTATTATTCATTCGGCTTCGTTCGTTTTTGATTACGCGCCACCGTTGACAGTCGAAGAGCGTCGAGAAGTAACTTATCCTTAGTCTGTTTTCGTTTTCTTTTTTTTTTCACTCAGCTCTTTCTCTCTCTATGTTGCGAAGAGGGTTTATTCTTCGTACCATGTTCTTACGCTGGCTAAGGAGTGACTGTTTCTAAGTGGGCGCGGCATTGAAGAGTTACAGTGCAGGAATAACAAATTAACTGTCAGTAACAAAGCTACTATAATCTTTACTCGGTGTATAATTTTACAATAATAATTAGGACGACAGCTTAAACTAAACTCGATACCTTTTTTCCCGTGCCCATTGTCGACGTCGTTACAAATTTTATTGCCAATATTGCGGCAATTTTCAACCTTGATCATTTCCTCTTCCCTATTTTACTACGATGCCGCCTAGAACGGTTATACACGAGATGAAGGATCGAAACGAATAAGAAAAGAGTAGAAGCAGAGCGAAATTATATTATAAGGTCGGTGAAAAGGTTGAAGTCGTGTTTGAAATCTTTATAAATGATTTGACGACAACGGCGACGACGACACCCATTGGCGTTATCGAGTTAAAAACGTTACAGTGTTTCCATAAATAAAAGATTATGCTCGAAAAATAAAATCCAGCCGAACGGACTCGACGAAAAAAGAGAGAGAGAGAGCGAGAGAAATATTCCAAAATCGTTTGCGACCTCCACCCGTCCGCCGTGTGCCGAGTATTCGCGATGACGCTGCGTTAGCGCTAAGAATTCTGGCGATGGTCGTGATTGGAGGGTGAAGAAGTCGACTTGCAGCGTATAGTATTCCACTCCGCTCCCATATTGCGCCCGAAAAATCGAGTTTTAATTCACGAGCGACGAAAGAAAGCTATTTTTCAGTAAACGACATCGCGTAACGCGTTTTTCTCCTGTCTTGGTTTTTCTTACGTTCGCTACATTGGCTCGCAGATGTTGAAGCGGAATGTGAATTATACCGAGAGCGAGCGAGAGAAACAAAGGGAAAAAAGGTAGAAATCTTACGCTTTATAAATTGTCAACCTATGCGAGATTTTTGGGAATGTAATTCCGATTCGGTAATAAAAAAAAGCAGTACCCCGGCATCGCGGTATAAGTAGAGCGAAAAAATATGAAAATAACGGCGAACGTCTTTCAAAAATGGTCTGCAATGGTCCGGATTTAGCGCCCCGCGTATAGTTTATGGAAATGGGTTTTCTTTTTTTCACGGATTTTCGGGTGTATGGAAGCGGACTAATAAAATCGTCATCGAATAAGTAGAAGTTCTGTGTTGAAAAATGGGCTAATAATCGTCTGGAGGATAGCATTTAGCAAACCTCTTGAAGAATTGTTTCTGCAATTGATTCTACGCAATCGTACTTTTGAAAGATCGGTAGAAGAGGTACCACGATATGAAGGCAGATTTCTAATGCACATGCTGTTTCACAAAAGCTGGTACGAAAATGAGCAGCTAGGAAGCTGAATAGCGACCATTTGAAGGCTAGCTACCTTTCAAAGGTGAACGCGGAGGTGGCAGCAGAGAGGATGATCAAGGCTGTTACCAAAGCATGCGATACAGTCATGCCCAGGCAAGGTCCACCAAAGAGGAGGAGAGCTGTTTACTAGTGAACCAATAATATTGCCGAGTTGCGAAGAAGGAGTGCAACCGTCAGCGCCGGATACCAGCGTAGCAGTGGCCGCGAAAGGGTGTGGGAGTTTGCAGCTGAGTACCAGCTGACTCGTAAAAGGCTGAAGAAAACCATTAAGGTCAGCAAGAGTGCTGCTTGGAAACAGTTGTGTGAAATGGCAGAGGGAGACCCATTTGGCAAGCTTTACAAGATTGTGCTGAAAACGCTGAAGAGCCTCTCAGCAATGCGCCGAATGAAATCGGATGTTGTGGGGCAAACCATTGACGGCTTGTTCCCGCTCCCGCAGCTCCCACCAATGGTGACGCTACCAATAGTAGAAGAGGATGGTATACAAAAGTAAATCTTTCCTAACAATATTTTATGATAGCTACCAGAAAAGCGGTCTGTTTCATTGCTACCAGGGTGGTGGAATGAAACGAGGTGACGGTAATTATAAAAACATAACTCCGGATTCTATCATGAAAGAAAATATAATATTTGTGACGGTTTATTCCTCCTAGGTATTAAGGAGGTGGATGGAGCAGTCAATAGACAGCGGGGAAAGTATTGGAAGGCTCCGGGCCCGGATGAAATTTCAAATTCAGTCTGGAGCGCCATACATTCAGTTGACCCAGCACTGATTGTTGATAAATTCCATGCGGTAATTACTGAGGTGGACTGTTCCCTGTGCGATGGACGAAAGCCAAGCTAGCGCTGATAGATAAGAAGGATAAATCACCTGGCCTACCATCCTCTTATCGACCACTATGTCTGTAGAACAATGTTAGAAAACTCCTGGAGAGAATGATAGCCAATCGCCTTTGAGATATCTGACGGAGAGATATAATCTCAAGTAGCAAGTACGGTTTTCAAACTGGATGCTGTACGTCAGATGCTGGGATTAGGCTGAAGAGAATAGCCGAGTCAGCCATAGCTACGCGTCAGTTTTGCGCAGCCGTCAGCCTCGACATAAGAAATGCGTTCAACTCGATCCCATGGAAGAGGATACTAGAAGCTCTCATGGACGCAGAAGTACCCGCATACCTGCTCAGGATGATCAGCAGCTATCTTAGCGGCCGAGAAATCCAAGTAGAGACGTCTGCTGGTATATTGAAGCGCCCAGTCACTCGTGGGGTGCCGCAAGGATCCTTGGGCCGCAGCTGTGGTGCGTTGCATTTAACGGGATATTTAAGGTGAAGCTGCCGCCGGGTGCTAAGCATGACACAGTGGTGGTATGCACCACCGGAACGGTTGTAGCGGTGGACAGCAGGGTAAACCGGACCCTAGAGGAAGGGATGCGCTGGATCGCGTCGGTCAGGTAGGTGAGACAGAGGCCATACTATTCACGACCCGTTGGAAGTTCAGTCAACCCACCTTTCGCCTGCAAGGTGTGGAAATTGGGACCAAGAAGAAGATGAAGTACCTGGGCATCTGGTTTGACTCATCGCTGAGCTTCAGGCACCATTTCCTGATGGCAGCGGAAAAGGCAGGCAGGGTAGTTGCATACCTTAGCTGCCTGATGAGGAACTTAGGTGGGCTGAGAGAAACCAGAAGAAGGATCATGATGCGCACTGCTATGTCGATCCTCCTAAATGGTGTCCCAGTATGGGCTGACTTACAGAAAATACCTTATCGAAGAAGGGAGATGGTAAAGATCCAGCGAGGAGCTGCGCTGAGGTGTGTTAATGTCTACCGCACTGTCTCTACGGAGGCTCTTTGCGTACTAGCGCCTTCACCACCAATTGAGCTCCTTGTTGAGGAGAGAGCGGTGGTGTTCAGAGCAAAGAAGACAATGACAACCAACAAAGAGACTCTACGGGTTAAGTAGGAGGCCAGGCGCTCCTTCCCGGAGGTGGTCAAGTGGACAACCCGTGTGTTAATACGCGACCTTGGTGAGTGGATGAACCGACACCATGGTCACCTGAACTTTCACCTAACGCAGGTGCTCAACGGCCATGACTGCTCCAACAAATACCTTCGCGAAAAGCTAAGGACACCTGAGCAGGCAACGTGTTGACCCTGCGACCAAGGGCGGGGTGATGGATCAGAGCACACCTTATTTAAGTGCGAGGCATGGAGACGTGAGCGGAACAAGCTCAGTCGGTCTCTTCATGAGATCGAGTTAGATGAAGAGCTTGTCCCTAGTAGCTTGGTATCCACCATGCTAGGTTCCGAAAAAGCATGGAACCAGGTGTCTGCATTTGCAGCCGAGCTACCGAGGTGTCCATATTATACTTGAATTGCTTCGTGATCTCGATCATATCTTCGACGATTTGGCTGTGTGGGTGCATCATTAGCTCTGTCTTAACATTGGTGGATTCCATTTCTGCAGAAATGTATGCCTCTCGTCTACTGGTATGGCCAAATCAAGTAAGCACCTTCCCTCTGTTAATTGACATTGTTGTCTTGCCAGAGAGTTTCATGAGAAAGAATGTTTTGGTGGGAAACCCGCTGGCCATTTTGTTAGGGGGATTACATCCCCAGGAAACGTCCACGTCCGTGTCCGCGTCTGGGAGTGTCTGTAAACTGCGTGACGTGACGTGACGTGATTTGTGGCGCTTTATGACGTCATCAATGACCTTGATCCACTTTGGAGGCTTGGAAAAATTTCAACTTCCAGCCAGCCGGGATGCTTTATGACGTCATCATTGACCTTGACCGACTTTAAGGGCTTGGAAAAATTTCAATTTCCAGCCTTCATTATATCAGGCCTAGCATGCAGTATACTGAGAAGAGCCCAGCCAACTCACTTTCTGAGGGGGCATTTTCGCGCCAACGTGATTGCAAGCGCGGGAGGTTGCGGGTTCCTCGCTGCCATAGCAAACCTGCAATGGCCTCTAATTTTTTCTTCTTCTTTCCGATTATCTTTAAACCACTGTTTTCAGGTTCGTCTTAGATGGAGGAGGAGAGGAGGGGGGAGGGGGGAGGTGAAATTTTGTGGCAAGCTTCAATATCAATGAGATTTGGAGGATTCAAGAGAAAAGCGTCGATGTCCAAAAGAAACGATTCGGACAATCAAACTTTTCGCATGAGAGAAAAAAAACTGTTTCTCCAGATCTTTTTGTTCGGACATTCATTCTTTTCCCCCGTACCTTTCATTTACCCAGCAACTAAGTTTTTGTGCAATTTGTCAACTCCGACATCTCGTTGAGGGTCGCGTTGGCTCTGAATCATCCCCCGTCTTCCTTGGTGAGGTGAATAATATCACCCCCCTCATCCCCAAGAAAAGTGAAAAACCTGAGTGCTTTGCTGAGAGTCGTATTTCATTTCGGAAATTAAGTAAGTTCAATCATTCCTCTGGGGTCCCCACACCTCATTTGAGTGCGAGGCGTGGAGACGTGAACGAGACAAGCTTAGTCGGTCTCTTCAAGAGATCTGAGTAGATGGAGCGCTTGTCCCTAGTAGCCTGGTATATCCACCGTGCTAGGTTCCGAAGAAGCATGAAACCAGGTGTCTGCATTTGCAGCCACCGTCATGAAGAAGAAGATGGACCGGGAATGGAATAGGCAGATGCAGAACCACGCTATAGCCTACTCGACACCTGTGTACCATCAACATCCAGATGTGCAAGAAGAAGAAGGAGATCATCCCTGAAGAGAAGCCAACAGCAATCCAGTATATTATCTAAGGTAGTGGTGGTGTTGTTGTTGTGCGTTCCAGTGTTTTTCTGCGTGCCACAGAGGCACTGCAACTTGATGGTTGCCGAGTAGAAAAGGGGGTTCGCCAAGGAGATTCCTATAACACTGAAGTAATAACCGAAAGAGTCGATCCCGGTGTTGGAGGAAACAAAATCAAAATATGCTCACGCAATCCGCACCCACTCCACCAAGGAGGCAGGGCGGCGCTGCACAAGTGAATGAGCGAATGCACATCATCGTAATACACAAACAGCTAATTACAATTGATCACTCAATATCACCGACATAGAAACATGGATTTGACGATAACGGCTCTTGATGGTACACCGAGATCCGTTTACTTTTGCCGCATCACATAGAATTCACAGAAATTCAGCGTCGGATATAGCGTCAGGAAACAATATCCACATATTGACCAGAGTGTGTTTGTCAATTATACTAACACTATTTTCATATTATCACGATCACCATACTCGATAAAAACGCCAACGTGCGGGCTAAATAATTCCCTCGTTTGTAATAACCAATTAACCGTAATCGGGAAAATGTTCTACTCCTACACGTATATTTGCGTAATGGAATTAGCGAGGCAAAAAAATAATAATAATGAAAATAATGAATAAATCGTATACACGGGATTCCGTATCACACATATTTGTCGCATCATAGGTACCGGTCGTTGTCGTCGTTATTATCGTTATTTCCGATTATTTGCAATTCGTTACCAGCAATATCTGTATCCACGTTTATGTACAATTTCGTGCTCACACTGATGACCCGGCTGGTTGCCTCCTTTGGGATTGTACGGATGAAGAGAAGAGGGATGAGAAAAGTGTATAAAATAGGTATTTTGTTTCGAAATCTCGTTCGATTTCGCAGGTTTCCCTGTGCACTCTTTAGTTCTCGAGAGGAAAATACGATATCGGTGTCGGTCGTCAGCCTGTTCACTCGTTCGCCATAGTCCCTAGTAAGTTATTATCGATGTTACCCGGCTTTACGCTCATCTTTACGAGATTTCGCATGCTCGTACCCATCATTTTCCTATGTAATTTCGCCTCTCACGAGGGATACATGATTTAAGGAAAGAACACCACACGTGATTTTTTAGACATGCTTCGTTCTGCCTGCGCCTGATGAAGCGATCCGGGGACATTAATTGTGCCTCGGGAATCTCATCCTGGAATGAAGCAACAGGAATCAAGACTCCTCGAAGAAGTCAGTAGCATCTGAACTCCTATTAATTTAGTGTACGTAGAAATCCTGCCGCACAGTACAGGAACTTTCGGAAACCTTACTACAGTATGAGACGATATGGCGAGAGAAAAATGGGACAGTTACGAAGCCAAGGATACTGTATGATTGAGTTTTCAGAAACTCTGTCTCGACCATATTAGCGCCACGCCGCTTGTACCTCTGAATACATAGATCTCTCGACTTCTCATTACAAGAGTTAGAACTTCGGACTTTACAAGAAACTCCTCCTATCCGAAGGCGGAAAAGAATACGATATTCTTCCTATGATTCATCGACATGAAAGTCGCTCAGGGACCCAGAAAGAAAGTCTCCCTAAATGTTCCAAGTTATCATTTCCGCCAAAAGCCTCTAACCGTTTCCATTGAATAGCGAATGAATTATGGCACCTTTGAAGGTATAACGATAGTTCATAATTTCCTTCTTTCCTTTATTTTACGACAAAACTTTCGTTTCTTTTGCACAGAAGAATACGGACCATCATCGGAAACGCAGTAGAACAATACCTTCTGGAATGTAAGAGAGGAAATAGTTTACCGCCAACTTCTAGGATCGCGAACACTAAATCAAAACGTAAAATCGGCCATTCTCAGTTTCGCCACTTTTCGCTCACCCCGCGATAACACACTCGTGTTAACGACGTCAAACTTTTCTTCGCGCTTTCCAAAAATCTTAATTATCGTCACCGCCTCTCCGCGACGTCTTCCGCACTTGTGACCAACAATTTTGTCGCCGGCGCATCGACACCGAGAAAATTATGTTTTTTAATTATAAAATTCTTTTGCCAATAACTTTTTTCCCCCTCATTCTTTTCCCCTACTTATTTATCGTTCGATGTGCACGATCACCGTTTATCATGAAAAGCAGTCCTCTCTATACGTAGAAAAAAGACTCATTTCTAGCGACTGTATGATTTCAATTATCCGCAGTCAAAAAAAAAAAAACGAAAGAAAGCAAGTGTACGACTTTTTATTTATTTCAATTAATTTCAATGCTGTCTTGTGAGCAATCGTAGACTAATGATTTTTTTTTGATAGTTCTAATAATTTTTCAGAGAACGTTGTCTGCGTACTACAGCTTCCCTTCCGGAATCTCAAATCAAAGTTTCGAACTAAATTTGTTCCAGACTGTTAATTTACACAGTTTCAGTTGTTTCCTTTCGCAGAAAAAGACTCGAGGTCATTATTTCTACCTTTCTGCAACTCATAATTTCCATTACAGGATGTCCTTATTAACCCTCTATATAATTTGTGGACGAGTTCTTTACAGCGTTATCAAGACGAGATTCCAACGACGTTTACACATAAACAAAGGAGGAAAGGATGATCAGAGACTTTACCAATTGAAAATTGATTGAATGAAATTACAAAACATACCGAGGTATCTTTTTGCCCTGCATAAAAATTGTAAAGACTCCATCGTGCACGTTCAGTCAAGTTCAAGATGAGTTTAGAATTGTATAATTTTGAGAACGAATTTGAAAACGATGCAGTTTCCAACAGAGCGTTGTTAAGGCGGGAACATCTCCAAAGAACTCACGAGCTGCTGAAGCTAATATGAGAGATTTTTTCAAAATATATTATGTTTACACCCTTTCATGTATAATGTTTTGATGAATATCTTACTTTAGGTAAAAGCCAGGAGGTGAAAGAAGTATTAGAAGTCAATGCTATTGTACAGGATGTCGATGTATCAACATCAAATGAGTCGGATATCAAAATAGAAGACATACCCGCAGCTGATTGTAACTTTACACATGGGTGGTTTCCAAATGTTTGAGATTATGATAACTACTAGCCGCACTTGGGCTCTATATCGTGATGGGTACTCGCATATTTTGTGTGTAACAAGAATACATTTTTTTCCGTAAGAGCTCATGTTAAATTTGTGTTTTTCAAAGAAGAATAATTGGAGAGTGACTCGATTGACTTCTTCGAAATGACACGCGTTGGACAGGAAATTTTAAGGGCAATACACGATCTTCTCTTCAATTTTTTTCTAAAAGCTTGCCTCATCAGTAGGTAAATAAAACATAGATGGAGGTACGGCTCTTGCCCCCAAAACGTACGTTTAATGTAAGATGGTCAGAAAATGGAGTTTTCCCCAACAGAATTTACTTTGGAAAGTGACCTATTCCCAAGGCGGTTTATTTTTGCACTCCAGTTACGATACTTTTGCAGAAAAGAGCTGTTTAAGAGCTTTCTTCTGCAGAGGTTATGGGACTTATGCGCGGAAAGTACTACTTTCTGTAAGGGTTATCAATCCAAGAAGAGTCGGTCTGTAGGCAGTTCAACTGACCAAGGGTAGGTGACTGTACGCGGGCCACACTCAATCCCCATATGAACAGCCTGAAAAATGCGGCTGCACGCTGCAGGAGTCACACAAGATGAAATTGTGATGAGCTCACATCAGCCCGAACTCCAGAACCCAACTCAAAGTAGGACTGTAAGCCAACAGTACGTTTGACTTTGTGCAAGGAGTGCACAAATATGACATTTCAAGGTTACAATTCCATTCTCCCTCCCCCCCCCCCTCATATATCAAAATATTATACGCATCAGTATTGGAAAGTAAACTAACTATCTTGTACAATTGCATCACTTGCTGCGCTTGCTCCGCAAGCCTTGTACTTGGACATTGTTTACTTTCCACTGATATGTAATGTACTAATGTCGCTGTTTACATTACTTTGTGAGCGCTTAGACAGAAAAACACATTACATTTATCAATCAATAATGTGAATCAGTTACAAGCTCGCTTCAAACTACTCTGATCCAATTCAATCTCTCTTACCAAGAGTGAGAAATGGTAGCAGAAAGTGGTTTTCATCCACAGACCTCTCCCGTTGAACAATGCCAACTTCAAATTGACTCAAAATTAACCCGTTATATCGATCAAATTGTTGTCAATTTTGAGTAAATTTTGTTCCGCCCATTTTGATCCAAAATTGACTGTATATTGACCGGAGGTTGAATCAAAATTGACCTCTTTCTTTCAACCATTGACTTATCTTCCACGTCAAAATTAAGTCAACTCCCAGTATTATAGAATGATGTTGACCCAAAATCAACATTAAAATAATTGAGTCGACTCTCAGTATTATAGATTGATATTGATTCACAATTAACATTGATTTTAGGTCAATGTAAAGTTGACCAGCGTAAATTATCAAAAAACTAAGCACAAATTGACTTGAAAATGACCAAACAGAGCAGTTTATTTTAGGCTGAAGAGATATTTGGAGAAGTTGACTCCAAGTTGACTCCAGATTGACGTCAATTTGAGGTCAACCAGGGCACATTACCCAAAAACCACAAATCAACTCAAAATCAACCAAACAGAGTAGTTGATTTCAAGTCAACAAAAAATTTGGGGATGTTGACTCCTAAAATTAACATGGCAAATGAGTTGACTCAAAATTGACCAGATATTGATGTTAACATGAAGTCAATTTCAACAATAAGTATTGTCCGCAATTTTGACCAAAACTTTGAGAAGAAAATTTTTGGTCAATTTTTGGTTGGTCAAAAATTGAAGGGAAATGAACAGTCAACATGGTTCATAAGACTGGGTTATGAAAACCATAAAATATTATTTAGATAGAAAAGTTCATGCTGATAAGACAAAAGTTTTGGATTGTGAAAGCAAATAGGTTGCAAGCTCCAAATAGACCTTTTCCCATGTGACGTCTCAGCATTGATAACGTGAGCAAAAGAGCAAAGATACCCATAAATATGATCAATAGTATGCAATTATTGTCGAGTTTGGTCCTATTGTTTTATTGGTTGCCATTAGAATAACATGGGAACGATTCAATCATTTGCTAATATTCAAAAATGAGAAATAAATAAGAAATCAAAGTTCCATGCTCAGAAACTAAATGTTCTCAACTACAGTATTTCAAAATGTACTTATTTATTCTTTAATTATAAATACAAGTAAGTGATTGAAACGGTTCTATGTTATTCTTATGGAGCGGAAAGGTGGCTAGACCACAGCTGCACTTAGCAGCCTGTTTACACGTCACAGGGAAAAGGTCTATTATTCTGATCCAACACAATCTCTTGCTAAGAGGAAGAAGTGGTAGCAGAGCGTGGTTTTATCAACAGACCTCTGCTTTGAGTATAATTTTGATGGAAAAGCTTGTACTGATGAGACAACAGTTTTTGATTGTGAATATGAATCAGTTGCAAGCTTCAAATTGTACCCAATCCCATTCAATCTCTTGCCAAGAACTAGAAATGATAACAGAGTGTGGTTTTCATCCACAGATCTCCAGCTTATAAAAGCTGGGAGTATAATTATTTTGATGAAGAGAATCATTTTGGTCTGTAGTCTGTTTGCAAATAGAATGGGTACCTAATATAAACAAACCAGCTAAATACCAACACATGCACACAAGCGCAGAATGTAAACACATGTATTTTGAAGGCTCGCTCATCAGTGATGTTACTTCTAGAGAAGTTACATTACTTATGGATATTTTTTATTTAACCATTGAAATTTGAAGTACCTAGCTTTTGTATCATTTTATTAAAACTGAAATTAATGCAACCAACATCAATTTGGAACGTAATTAAATTAGGAGATGAAGGTGTAGGAATATCACAAACATTCCAAGTAATTAATAAACAAGCATGCACCGCTTAGGTACAAAACAAGGAACAAAAACTTGGAAAGTAAGAACACTTTCAAGTACATATTGCAATAAATGAATACAGTGAAATAGTTACTTTCAACACGCATGCGTCATAAGTAGGTCTTTACAAAACAAATTTCTGTGGCGTAGGTGGCGCTTTTCAGCGACTCTACAAACTGTGGCAAAAAAGCAAAGCGAGGGTCTTTACAACACGGTTTTTGGTCTTTACAACATGGTTTGAACTCACGCATGCCCAAGAACTTATACTTTGGTTCTTCTTTGTTCTTTTTTTCATTTGTGTTGAAAAGCATTGTACAGTACTGGTTACATAGGTGTCTTTACACAACTTGTACATACATTACTTCACTTGCTGCGCTTGTTTTGCAAACGTATGTACTTGTTGTGTAAAAACTCACCTACGAAACATGTACTGTAAATAGCCATTTCAAGTTATTAAATTTGCAATATTGTTGATCCTGGTGTTGGGCAAAAACAAGTATATTTTTCAATTACTTAACTGATATATTGGTTTTGCACATGCACTGCGGATACTGCAAGTTCTACTGTGTTTTGTGTAAGGTACCTATTCTATTTGCAGACAGACTAAGTGCATCATTTCAATGAAATGTTCATGCTGTTGAGACAATAGTTTTGGATCATGAGCGCAAATCAGTAGCAAGCTCTAAATTAACTTGATTCAATTCAATCTCTCACCAAAGTCTAGAAATGGTAGCACAGCGTGGTTTCAATCCACAAACCTCCAGGTTACATAAGTGCATCATTTTGATGGAATAGTTCATGCTGATAAGACAGAAGTTTTGGATTGTGAAAGTGAACAGGTTGGAATCTTTAAATTATTTTGATCCAATCCAATCTCTCGCCAAGAGCAAGGAATGGTAGCAGAGCATGGTTTCATCTATGTACCTCTGGGAACTGTGAGTATAATTTTGATAGAAAAGTTTATGCTGATGAGACAAAAGTTTTGGATTGAGAACAATATTTAGATGAAAACAAGACTTAAAAAATCATCATGAAATTGGGCAAATATCATGCGCAATATTTTGACAGATGATTTACATCAATAAATGTTTGCCAATTCTCAAGAATGCGAAAATTGTTCAACAAAACTCCTATGGAAAATTTCTAACTTGAAATTCAGCATTAGAATACCATCCAATAAAACAAGGTTTCAAACTTAATGGAAACAAGCTGTTGAAAGATGGAAGAGATGCGTACACAAAGGATTCTTTTACAGTACAACGTTCAGCTGGTTTAAATGTATTGTTACAAGGACACTAGCCGTCCTGAAACACTCAATATAATATTCAAGAAATGAAATTTGGTCACATGCGTCATGCAGTGAATTGGGCGTGAAAAAAGTTGATGCGGTGTTTTGCAATACCCTTAGAGCGGATATCTGCAAGAAAGCTTGTGCGGTAAATTTTGGCAATGGTGTATTTATGGAGATAGAGGGGGCAAGGAAAACATAACCATCCAAAACTGAAAAATTGACTTCAAAGTATCACAAAAAAAAACCTTCAGGAAAATTTTCACCTCCAAAGAACCCGGGAAAGTTTTCTCATCACTCCACCCATTTTAAAGGATTTTCTGGTACGCCATTCAGAATTGCTAGGCACCATTTATTGGATTTGATTCATGTAGCCTTGATCCTATAACAACCCGACTCAGCCTGTCGCGACCCATTTAGGGTAGAAAACAGGTCCTCCTACTGAAATTACAAATGTACTTTCTGTGACATTTGAGAAACAAAATAATCAATATCTGTAGCCATACTAAATTATTCACTTACTTTTGGATGTGCTCTTCGTGGAAAAGCTACTTTGGGATCGATCTGAAACAGAATGAAGAAAAGAGAGACGGTTAAGCTGGATCATACTACTTCAGGTATGTTTATAACAGATATAACGACACAGAGCTCGACAAAGACTTTACATAAATATTTGTACCGGCCAGAGCTCGAATAATAATCGCCTCGATGATACCACGCAGACAAAGCGAACGTAACAGAAAACGTGTGAGAGACGAGACAAATTACAAGCCCTACTTTATTCGTTCGCCAAACTAATGGGTAAAGAATCACTAGTTAGTAACTGCCTGCCTGCGAATACCGTGTCAGCTACCAGCAGTACACGCACAAGTAGAAGGGCAGAGCTGTACACGAAATGTAGACACAGCTTGACAAATTACGAGAACACTTTTAAACCGCCATTCTATCCACGTCGCGGAGGCTCCACCAGAAGCACTCGTTTTCTATGTACGCAATGTTGTCAACCACGTTCTTGTCTTGCGTTCTTACCTCATCATGGTTTTTAAGACCCCTAAAGAACAGCACACACATATCCACTCTGCAGAAGAATACAAACGATTTTAGGCGAAACGACGATGTTATTTACGAGCTACGTTACCCTTTTGGTTTATACCTAGTTTAAAGTTTTCAAAGTGAGATAAACTCTGCGGCAAACTGTGAGCTGGTTAGAGAGAATCGGCCTCAAAATCATAACACGATTCCCTGCCCTCAGATCACAGGTCGTATCTGAATTGAATTATCCTCCTCGCAAGTTGAATCTCATTCTAAACTAACTTTCTCCTATTTTCTGTATTTCGTCGCCGTCCCTGATCGGACGTTTAACCGAAAATAGTGAAGAAAAAACCGCCGATATCCAGGCGAAATGATTTTTTTAAATGAGGTTTCAAACAAGGAAAAAAAAGAAAACTCATTTTTTGTTCTTTTATCGAGTTTTTTCTCTTTTCATTATTACAGTATTTCTTTCCCCCTCTTTCTTTATATATTTGCGTTCTTCTAATCGTAATATCTTTTATCTTCATTTTTTCCTCATTTTACCGGTACCTTTTATTTCATTTTCTTTTCTTTTCGATTGAAAATTATCGAAGATCTGTTTTGGCGGAGCTATTTTCTTCGAAAGTCGTTACCAACTCCTCTTCACCTGCGTCGGATGCGGCGGTGAAAAGATAATTTTCTATACAACTGAAGAAAATAAACGAATTAAATTAACGAACATTTTCGCTTGAATACGGACGAGACCAAAGAGAGTCGAGTACGTACAAGTATGTGTTTTCGAGAATGAGAAAAGCAGAAAAGAGAGAGATACGAAGAGACGATAGCAAGAGGCGAGGAATGACGGAATTTCCAACTTTGAGTACATTTTCATTACGTTATCGTTTTCTTCGAAATTTCTCCTCTTCCATCAACATCGTTTGCACTGATGAACGTCGGAGTGACGATTGGTAAAGAAGTTTTCTTCCATAGCGATAGATTTCCAACCATTGATAATAGAAATAAATACATTTTTTATTTGCAATCAACCACGAAACAATATCCGAGGTCTTTAAAATAATCATGGTATACCTTTAAAACCACTACGCAGACAAAGAGTTGTACCGCATTTCTCCAGTTTTACGAGTGAACAGATAATCGAGCGCGTCGATTAATATTTAATTTTTCATCTTCCACTTACCGCTATGTTTTTAGCATCACAGCTATTGTTAAGTGTCTCGTTAAAATCCGAAGGTTTACGAAGGCCATGTGTCAGAGATTATCACGATAATAATATTGAAGAGTCTTAGGAGGAAGGAGAAAAAACCATCGTCTATTGACCGTTTCGAGAAAGTTGTTTTGCACCTAGTGATTATAGGTATCTCAGCTTTTCGTGCCACCTGAGGCATGAATAAGTGAAGAACAGCTAAAACAATCTGACATCACAAATTAGAAAACCCGTGCCAAACGTCAAATCTTACAACGATGGATCACAGATTGAACAGCAAATGATTGAAACCTTCTTGATTTCAATCCCATTACCACTTATTAATATTCTCATTGCCATTGTTAGGATACGTTTTGATCAGGGTTGAATTAAAGGCTAGATTGTAAAAGATGAGCAGTGAAAGTCGACATATCCATTGAAACACTTCTACAAGCATTTAGATGTTCTTCAAGGGCGGGATGAGGAGCCACAGCACACCTTATTCGAGTGTGAGGCATCGAGGCGGGCAAGCTCAGTCGGTCACAGCAAGAGATCGAGGTCGATGAAGCGCTTGCCCCGAGTTGGTAGCCATCAGGCCAAGTTCCGAAGAAGCATCCAAGCAGGGGTCTGCGTCTAGAACCACAGTCATGAAGAAGAAATACGGAGCCATACCATAGCTTACTCAAAACCTTTGTACCATCCACTTACAGGCGACACCATGCAGGAAAGTGATTCAGCTTAGGGACATAGGTACAATTTAACTGTGATGAGTGAGTTTGACTTTCCGTGTCTAAAGCACTGCACCGTGCAGTTACCAAGAGAAGTTTTATCCAAAAGGGTTGATACCGGTGTCGGAAGAATAAAAATTGAAGTATAAGCAACCCTATACCACTCCAGTACGGAGAACGTGCGGCAGGATATGCGCCACAAGCGATCTAGATGTTCTATGAAACAATCTTTCTGTCTCACCAGGGTACATTTGAGCGCGATCTTGTCCGATTCTTTCCAGGCCCGGGGCAAGGTCTCTATTGCACCCAATCAACCGCTTCAAAGTAATTGAAATCAGCAAGTGCGACACTATTCTAGAGGAGAGTGCGACGACATTTTCACAAAACATTACCAAGATAGGTCTTCTCACTCATCTGAACAGAGTACGGTTGGAGAGAGTGCGGAAAAAAGACGTAAAAATAATAAGACCCAAAGACCCAGTCTGTTTGCGATGGATACAGTCAATATCAATGTCGACCCTGGGAAAATAGATCAGCTTTTTAATGATAGAGCAATCCTCAAGAAGTTGTGAGTGTAGCAAACGTTTGGAGAAACCGAGCAGAACAGCCGTGGATAGTGAAAATCAGTAGTCGTCTCTTTCCCATGTATATTAGACCCGTACCCCCCCCCCACCCCATTCAAGTGATGGTGAATTCTGAAAAAAAATCTCCAAACCACCGAATGTGGATCAATAGAAGGGTAAATAGGATTGAGGCATTGAAGAAATCCTAGAGAAAGAGCGTGATTGCGTTGTCCTATAGGTACACCAGTGTAATTATGACGTGTACATGAAGACCGAGGTAATGGACGAGAGAAGAAATCAAAACAGGAAAGATGATTTGAAAATCACTGAGGCTCAATGAAGGCTCTTGAACCACTCTTATTCCTCTACATCAGATTCTAGAAATTACATTCTCGTTCTTTCTTTTAAAACATCGCGTTTTCCTTGAATGACTTTACTCTGGTTTCTCTCCGCGCAGGTGAGAAAGTCTCCCAAGAGGAAGATAGCAGAGGTCTCCGAGATCACAGGAATTGGAGTTGAAAGAGGCGTCCGGTAAACTGGTGGGGATATCGTTGGTCTATTCTTATCGCTTGATAGTATCATGAGATGACTGAAAACAAATGTAATTTCTTCATGCTGTCAAGAGGATCTTAGTCCACAGGACATACTGATGAGATTTCCATCCTAAAACAACCCCATTGAAAACCACATTTCTGTATTCTTCCTTGCAGCGGTATATTGCGAGGTTTTCCAAAACTCTTAAGTGGTCGAAGCATTTCTTGGAATGTGACACGATAGTTTGCATTTCTAGAGGTAAAACGCATAACTCATCATAACACCCTTACTTAGAGCACGAGGTAATTGAGGCTCAACGATTCAGAAGAGGCCATGAGATTTACGGGCGAGTCTAACGGCGCACCAAACGTACGGATCTTCTAGTAGCTATGGCTGAAATTATAATATCGAGGAACTTTTTCAAGGCGAGTTGGGAGACAGATCCATTCAAATTTACCATGGAATTGGCTGGCCTGTGGATGGAAGTCAAACGTTCAAGGGTTCTAGAGACAAGTTTCCTTTTGACATCGAGGTAAATGTCATTCCGGCTCTTTGCTTTCAATATTGTACAATTCAGTTTGAAAGGGAATACGTTCGGGAGGGACAGACACGAGGCGACAGATCATGGAAAGTTAGGATAACATTTTTAAATCTCTGCAAGAATTTCCCCAAGATTATCTTCTCTTGTCTCTAAACAAATTCCTCGCAGAAGAATATTAGTGTTTAGCATACGTTGAAAATTCATACTGGAAATATTGATTATTGATATCTTGAAGAAAAATGTTGAGAAAAATTCATACAAAGAGAAAAATATCCCCGAAAGTCTCAAAAATAGATCATAATAGACAGCGAGTTTGCAGAAGAAAAGCAAAGCTGCCAGATCTACGGATTTTTGGTCCTCGGGAAAGAAACGGATTTCTTGTGCTCGAGCGAGACCTTGGCCACTGTATGAGAAATAATTTCCTCTTGGTCGTTATAGCCTAATATCGCGGTCTACCGTTAGACTGAGTCGATCAAGAGAAAAGTACCTTCGTCACTCGTATGAGAGACACTTTTCTCTTGGTCGTTATAAGCTGATACCGCATTCCTCCGTCACATTAAGTCGATCGAGGGAAAAGTATCTCAGTCATCAGTAAGAGAGATACTTTCCTCCTGATCGTTATTGTTAAACCGCCGAAAGTCCGTAGAAATTTGTTTTTAGGTCTTACAAAAATGGCGGATACGGATTTTTGAAAATATCATCTCACAACAGTGGAAAAGCGAGCTAGAAAGGGTAAATAGAAGGCTGAAAAAGCCAAAATGAGTCATAGGCGATAAAACTTACACTGCACTAGAGAGCGCTGCAGACTCAGCTGTCAGGTACAAGAGGAATAAACTGAAAGGGTGATCGCGTACACCTTTGATGGAGGAACCTGTACTTTTCAGTACAAGAAAGATGGTCAGTATACAAGTTTTTTTGGTCCAAATTAATTGGCATCAATTTTCTAGAGCTCTTCAGAAAAATTTTAGGGTAAACTTTCTATCAACTAAACGTTCTAATTAACTCATTGGGACCAGTGCTGTGCCACGTGGCCCAGTTTACCATTGTTGTGAAGGTTCAGTGCCAGGTTCATGACCCCTCAGGGTGATTTTTTTCAAGTCTGTTTATTACCTCCCACTATATTAGTAATACCAGTCACCTACTTTTTTTGAAGTAAGACGTATTTCAATTTTCACCTTTCCTCAATCTTCTCTCAACCTTTTTTCACAAGGTATAAAGATACAAGCGCACAACTTACAATTTTCCTTTATAACTTGTGCAATCCAAGCAGGGACAGCATTCATGTGTCTCACCCATATATTAGCACTTCCCCTCTCCCTCGTTCCTCCCTTCCTCACCTTCCTAACCTTTTTTCCCAAGAAATAAAGATAAAAGTGCACAACTTACAATTTTTGTTCATTTTATAATACTAACTTCCGCAATCCAAGCAGGGACAGCATTCATGTGTCTCGCACAGATGTTGGCACTGCACCTCTCCCTCATACCTCCCTTCCTCACCTTTCTCTCGATCTTTTTTCCCAAGAAATAAAGATAAAGTGCACAACTTCCAATTTTCATTTATTTTATGTACAATATTTATCTTATGTACAATATTTATTTGTACAATCCACACAGAAGCGGCGGCGTCAGTGTGTCTCGCCCATCTGTTGACATTATCCCTCTCCCTTATCTGTCCCTTCCTCACTCCTCTCTCAACATTTTTTCTCATGAAATAATGATACCTCATAACAAATGGTCAGGTGGGCATGAGTTAATTGAAACAAAATTATACTTTGTTGTTGTGCAATAATAAATTCTACATGATCATCTTTTCATTACGCAAGGCTACCAACGCTTGGAACTCCAAGTTTTAAAGCCTATTTTTATGACAGCTATGATCACAAACAATATTTCCAGCAAAAGGAAGATGGACTTATTGAGTCGATCAAGAGAAAACTACCTTCGTCACTCGTATGAGCGACACTTTTTCTCTTGGTCGTTATGAGCTAATACCGCGGTCCTCCGTCACATCAATTCGATCAAGGGAAAAGTACCTCAGTCATCAGTAAGAGAGATACTTTTCTCCTGATCGTTATTGTTGAATCAGTGGAAATCCATAGAAACTCGTTTTTAGGTCTTAGAAAAAATGGCGGATACAGATTTTTGAAAATATCATCTGGCAACGGTGAAAAAGCGAGCTAGGAAGGGCAAATAGAAGGCTGAAAAGCCAAAATGAGTCATTTTTATGACAGCTATGATCATAAACAATATTTCTAACAGAAGGAAGATGGACTTTCCTCTCTTTCCCAACAAACTCTCATTCGGAACGACCTTTCGATTTTTCAAAAGCCTAATAATACGGAAAATATTAATCAGTGTTTACAAATGAAATCACCACCTTTCTACTTCTTGGCAAATCTGTCGTAACCGAACGCTTGAACCAAATTGTGCAACTTCGCAAGAAGGCGCTACGCAATATCGTACGTACAACAAAGGAAACGTTTTCAGCGTGTTCTAAAACCGAAGAAGACGAGGAAACAAATTCAACCAAATCCCACTTTCAAGAAAACAAGTTCGGAACCCCGTGGAAATGCACACATTTTACAGTCACCAATATCCGATAGTCGGTGCGATTTATATTTCCTGGACTCAAGAATTTTCGCAACTACTAGCACACGTTCGTCTCATAAGAAGCGCGAGATTTCGTAACCGCCGAACTCGAATTCCGTTGTTTGCATAGGAAACGTTTATTTTCAGCTCTCAAAAGCTTTTCGTATAATAAATTTAGCTCGCACGATGAAGATGAAATTGGAAATCCAAGGCGAAACCTCGAAGAGCTTTGAATAATAACGGTACCTGTATAATTATCCGAATGATTCGACTAACTTCCTTTGACTTTAATTTTCGCGAGAATTTCTCTCTCTCTAATTAAAGTCCTTTTCGTTGCGTTCGCGGCGTATAAAAGACGCGTCTGGAAAAATCATGAACGAGTTCAATACCTAATTGCGCGTTGTATAGACAACCATGATGAGTAATTAATACACGGGAGTAATTGCGGAAAATAAAATGACAAACATCACTAATTTTTTTAGAGAAATCACCCTAGGTTTATTACGGTAGAACAATAACAAAATCTCTGTTACGACCCGCACAGACATATTTACGAATGTTTTTTTTTCGTCGCTAAAAATTGACAGAAAAAAACATAAATAGCGTACTCGTCATATAATTTAGATGAAATTGGTTCCAGTCTGCAGGGCAATAAAGGTCATCTAATTCAAAAGCTACATTTGAATATTGTTATATGAAAAACTCCATTAATAAAATTTTGTTTTGATGTATCGGCCGAGTACTTGGAATGTATAAAAATATATGCGGGCTTTTGCATTTTTACGTTCAATTATTTCTGATCCGAGAAAAAAAACTTTAGATACAAAAAAGAATTTGTCAGCTGTCACATGTCGTAGACGTGTTACGTTTGCATGTACACATTACAATTACAGACAGAGTAAGTTATGCATTTAAAAAAAAAATCAAATAATGATGATAGGATGAAACCAGTTCAACTCTTGTCAAAATTAAAGGGAAGCATAGTTTGAGTATGCTTCCTGAGAGAAAATCTTCGTTGAAGATTTCACCTACACCTCTTCTCTCACCCTTGCTCACAAATTATCGCAACGAAATTACGATCAAAATCATCGTCTTGTCGAAGAAATTTCAATTTTTCCAATTTTCATGGACGAACGCGTTACTTAAGATTTTTTCATCAACTTAGCCAAGAAAATTGAATTAAAATTCTCAGTTTCAGAATATTTATTACTGAAGATTTTTTTGGGTCTTTTTAGGTTCACTCTTCAACGATGTAATTCCAAACTTTAAGCTGCCTACCTAACAAGTTGTATCACTCGCGAGACTTCTCTCTTCCTTTTTCTTCTCGCCTCGTGCTGTATTGTTCATAAGCTAACGCTAGTGCTTAGCCAAGTTGATCCATTCAGACATGCAGATACTTCTGTGACTGATTGCGAAAAGAAGGCAACAAAGGAAACAGGACGTAATACAGAAAGCTCTGTATCGTACGTTCATATTTTACCAGCGAAATTAAATTTAAAAGTTTTTCTCGTTCGCTATCAACTTTCTAATTGACATTAAAAAATATCTCTTTGGTTTTTCTTCAGTATTTCGTTAAAGAATTTCTTTTTCTCCTCATTTCGTCCAATTAACTAACTTCTTTTCCTTTTTTATCAACTTTTCAACACTCTTATCTAGCACAAGGATTGAAGGAGATTCGGTAATTTTTAAGCAAGGCCGACTCCCGTTCATCGTTTCTATGAACGAAGCAATTTTGGTATCCAATCTACAATAAAGCTTCACGAGTCATTTAATAACTTTTCCAAGACCTGAAAACGGATTTCTACGAACTCAGTGATTTGACAATAACGATTCTCGTGCCTGAGACTTGGGTACTTTTCCCGTGATCGACTCAATGTTACAAAAGACCGCGATATCAGTTCATGACGACCAAGAGAAGAGTATCTCTCATAAGAGTGACTGAAGTACTTTTCCCTTGAGCACAAGAAATCCGTATTTCACGCAAAATCTGAAGAAAAATCTCTAGTTTTTTGAGGACCAAAAATTCGTAGATCTGGCAGCACTAGCTATGATATTAAAATTTCCCGACATCCTACTCCTCCCTCCCTCTTTGGTATAAAGCTAAATAGTCATACCCACTTAGTAATAAGTAGCGCAGAAGCCCGTCTTCTTGGAACCACAATTTTCTGGATCAATGTTTCCATTGAAGAAGCGAGAGCAAATCGTTCGAAATCCAAGAACATAAGGTAAAGGTCTGCTTTCTTGGAGATTTTTGAGTTTGTCTCCTTCCCGAGGAAAGTTTCTTTTCGGATCAATATGAATTCGACAGAGTTCACTCTTTCAAACGTTAGTATGATAGTTTCCAGCCAATTGCAGAGTACCTAGCTCATGACTTCATAGTAAGATAAAAGACTTCAAACCAACAAGTCTTTTAGCATTTTCAAACAAAACGTCATATCTTTCTTCTATGAAGACAAAGTCTTTCCTCTGATGAAGTTTATTGACTATAGACTTGACGAGTGGTAAGTTCGGTGGAAATAGAAGATCTGATTCCGTTTATTTCATTGGCATTGTACAACCCGATGAATCATATCGAAAAATCTACGTCGAATAGACCGAGAGTTTACCTTTTCAAAAGTCTTGGTCAAAACTACGTCGATATATTTTTGAAATCATCCTCACTTCGACTTCACTATCAGGTCGATATGAGATCGACCTTATGGAACTAAAATCAACTGCTCTGTTGAGTCGATTTCAAGTTGATTTGCGTAATTCTCTGGTCGACATTAAATCGACCACAAATCGACGTCTATCTGAGTGACGACTCACTGCTCGTAGACAGAAAGTGGAGTCACAATTATACGATGAAGGCCACGTTTTGAATTATGTTTGACCAGATCACCAATGGTTAAATCGACACGGCGCGATTTTTAGGTCGATTTTTAGTCGGTGTCAAAATCTAGTACCAGAAGACGACTTATTGACATGTTCCATATTTTTTCTCAATTCTCCTGAATCCTAGTCCCTGATTCCAAAATTTGCGAACACCTTCATGAGTCAGCCCCCCTCGCCCCTGGAAAGGAACCCTCGACACGATTCTCAAATCTGCAAGTTTCACAAGTCGTGAATCCTAGCCCCTCTCTCACTCCAAAACTTTCGGGTTTACACCATCCTTGCGAGTTGCCCCAACCTCTTAATTGTCTTGTACACTATATCCTTCTCTTCCTCCCCATATTAAATTAGGCACGACGTCATCAGCTGGAGACGCCATCAACCGTGATCCCGAGCACGATTCCGAAGTTTGTGAATTCAATCCACCTCCCCTCATCTTTGAATCTATGAGTGGTTTAGTGCAGGCTTTCATACTGCTGTATGTTAGGCCTGGTTTCATTAAAGCCAATACTAGACCTAGTATAATTTAGTTTACTGTACAGCCCAGAATAATAGAGCGCTAAGCAGTAGTAGGACAGGTTGGAGTTGGACACTCACGTAACGGTTACGTGAGTGTCCAACTCCAACCTGTCCAACTATGCCATCACGTACCTACGAAGATTCTCTCCTCCATAAGGAGTAGTACCCCATTTTTTAATTCTACGATTATGACGTCATCAGCCGTGAACCGGAGGCCAGGTAGGATGGAGACTGTAGGGAGGCTCACGAGCGGAGTGAGTGATCCGAGGATAGAAGGAAGTACGAAAGTAGAAGAGCCGAGGCTGTACTGAAGACGTCACAAGCAGCCATCACGAGTGGTTATGACGTCACGAGCTAATTACGTCACTATTGTTCAACTTGAAATTCACTACGTCTGTATCAATCCAAGAGCGAGGGCGAAAGAGCGGAGCAAGTGAGTTCCTCGGATGCCAGCTGGTTTCATCACAAAGCCAAATGAGGTCAAATTATGTGGCTCTGCCAGAATATCTCTCTTATCTTAACTTCGATTCTGCATCCCAATCAGAAGATCGTAAACTGGAGATGACGCAATGTCTACGCATCATCAACCCCAAAATGAAAATCTATAAAACCGGTGGTCAACTCAACGAAAGTCGATGGGTAAGAGGAGAGGATGATTTTTGAGTCGATTTTTGGTCGAAATAGCGAGCGATTGAGAGTCTAAATGATTGATTCACAACTTCAAGGTTTCTATTGCCCCTCGAACCAATGCTGCCAGGTGATATTTTCAGAAATTCGTATTCGCCATTTTTCCAACACCTAAGAGCAAATTTCTACCAAAATACCGATCCATCAATAAAGATCAAGAGAAAGGTAACTCATACCTGTGACTTAGGTACTTTTCCCTAGACCAACTCAATGTTACGTAGGGCCACGCTATCAGCCTAAAACGATCAGGAGAAAATCACCTCTCTCATGAGTGTCTAAGGTACTCTTCTCTTGAGCACAAGAAATCCGAATTTTATGCAAAATCTATAGAAAAATCTGTAGATATCTTTTTCGAGGAACAAAAATCCGTAGATCTGGCAGCACTGCCTCGAACTTGATTAGAAATCCTGATCTTCTGAATCTGCTCAGCTTATTGTGATCATGAGTTTTGAATTATGAATGTGATTGATGGTCTTATCCGATAAGGTGTGTGAGTGAATTAGTGAAATCAAACGTCAATATCAGTTTGAATCTCTACCTACCCTGGGTAAGCTTGTCGTATAATCGTAGACTGTATGCTTCGATAACTTTATCAATGTCGTATTCGTGAACAATTATGCCCACCTCATACGCCGTTCTCGTCGTCGTTTCTCTTTATTAATTTTTTCATAAATTCGATGTTCGTTCAGCAAATGATCTCATATACAATTCTTAGGTACAAACTTTTAAGATCTAGTTCGAACTGACAAGACTATACTCAGCAAGCACACCCGTATAATAGAATAATGTAAGGTTCAACTGACCTGAAAGTCCATATCATCCACCAGAAAGACCACGTTTGTCAAATGAGAACAAATTAATTAGAACTGGCAAGCAATGCCCACGCAACCAACAAAATTAACGCGAACGTAGCGTATACACCGTCGAAAAGGAGGCGCAAAAATACTCAAAGAGACAAAGACCAGAAGAGAATACTACAGGACAGGAGACGATTATCGTGGTACAACTGATGCGTAGAGCAATGTGTACAATGGCCATTCTCAAGGGACTGGGGGATTTTTTTCCTTGATATGACTCGTGAAGACATTCCCTCTCTCATTCACACTCACAGACGTTGAGGTCGAATCGTTCATAGAGGAGACAATGAGTTCAATAGAATCAGATAACGACATCAATAGAATCCTTATCTCGTACGTACACTAGCCCTGTACCTGATTCTCATCACTTCGCGATCGGCTCGAAAAATCGAAGATAGCTACTTTCGACAGGTCTGATGACGAATACCTTTAGAGAGCACAAAACGCATCAAAAGCTACGAGGGCCGGCTCTTTACTGCTTCGTCCGCAAAGCTATTATCAATTTTGTGCACGGTAATATAGAGAGTTATTAACCTCCTTCTCTTACACATGTGAGACTCAAGATGTGACAATGCGCCGCTCCGCTACACTCGTAGACGATCTGGACAGCCTGAGCTTCGATATACAACGAGCAATGAATAATGATAGTTGGTTGATTTCTCTATTTCGAAGTCAAGATCCGCAAGACAGAAAATGATTAAAAAATCTAGCCGAAACTTTTCAAGTCTCTCTGTACAATTATCATATTTTGGAGATCGCGACTTACGTTCCGTAGCGAGTAAACGAGTCATTACTCACGAGCGGCAAGAATGTTTAAAAACTTTTTTTTCCCGCATCCTTCCAATTTATAATCGTCGAATTTTGTCTTTCGGCAATCGAGAATCGCGCCCGAGTAAAAAAGTCTTCGGTAAGAGTTGAAGGAAATAAAACGAGTGCGTTAGAATTCGCACTGTCAAAAATGAATTATTACTTTTTAGTTCGATGCGAGTCGATAACCAATTACTAGAAGATAAGGGATCACCCGAAAAATAAGACTTTTTCTGAGAAAAAGAGCAAGATCGAGTCACACATTCGATTTCGCGGGGCTGTATAAATGGAATCGGCATTTGGCGGCAATGTCAACGAAAGAATATACGCTACAACTTTTCCTAAATTAAGATCGAGTTATTTTCCACTTTACCAACAAAGCGTGTCTACTACAACTGGGAAAGTAAACTACGATACAGAATAAATTTCGATGCCTCACTACCCGTACGTACGTACGTACTTTCTCTCCACTCCCTCTGTCTTACTCTTCAGATAACCTTTCCTTTCCCTTTTCTCCGTGAGTTGGTCGCCGTTCGTCGCGGTATTGCTCGAATCTCGCGTTGAACCCTTTTTCTTCTTTTTTTTTTATCGTTCCGTTTTGTCGAGCAGACATTTTATGTCGACCTTTGCGAGGTTGGCTATTTTTCGCATACAAGCGTATCATCACGAACAGACATCGCTTCCAGTTTTATCGTTAACGATTTTCAGTAGCGTATACATAGGGGTAATTTCTCGTCGAAGAAATTGATTACGCGAGAAATCGTGTACGGACGAAGAAGGTGAATGGATGGAGAGTACGCATTAGCGTTTGACCAGAGAAGGCCGTAGGCATTTTACAGAGTTTATTGCCGGTGTCTACGCGATACAAACGCATCGATAGAGATGTTTTTTCACGTGCTAAGTTCGAAAGCTGAATTTACGCGGATGGTTGAAAACAGAGAAGTTAAAACCTGGATAAAGAAGAACGATGCTTCGGTATACTTTAAACGTGTAAAATGCTTGATATGCATTCGTGGCACGTCTTTAGTTTTGCGGGTGATTAGAGGTAAAAGGAATCGCCGGCATCCCACACTATGAAGCAGAAGCATAAAATTTCTACAAATAAACGAACCTGGTGCACGCGGAATTGAGAATGAATACCAACAACGATGGCTGAATAGTGAAGTAACTCACGCATCTTTTGAGTGAGGTGCTATATTCGCTATGTGCCGGGTGATATCAAATAATCCGTCGATGTTATCAGCATTGAAATATAGCGGTATTTGGATTCAAGATTGAATCATGAGTCATAGCGCATTAAGATCTATGTATCTTTTGAGTGAGGTGCTATCTTCGCTATGTACCGGGTGATATCGAATAACCCGTCGATGTTATCAGCATTGAAATATAGCGGTATTTGAATTCAAGATTGAGTCATGCATAGATATAATATACTATAGAAAGGCTAGATGCCGCACTCTCCATAAGACGCGTGTTAAAAAAATGTACCGAACGATAGTATAACTTGCGCCTGACAATGAGAGCAACGTACAACCGCGTACAACGCATAACGCGCATTCACCGTATACAGTATTTTTCAAATAAATCAATTTATCTTGAAAATTATTGACGAAAACAAAAATTTGAGCAGAACAGAATTTATTCCCCTTGTAATTTCCTATCTACTGATATACATTTCAGATTACTTTTACAAAAAAAGGAAATCATAAAACTGTATAAAGATAAAGTATGAGAAATTTGAAATAGAATAAATATTATTGTACCAAACTATACTCTCATTTTAAGATAAGTCATTCATTTACAAAATGACAAACCATCATTTTCCTCATAAATTGAGTGATCTTGAAAACTTTTGAAGCAAAGCCGCAAAGGAGGCAAAAAATTCAAGTATTTTTGAAGGAGAGGAAAGATTAATTTTAAGATCCCAAAAAGATATATAGAAGTCATATGTTCTTTTATATAGGGAAACATTCTCTGACAAACTACAAGAAGCCTGTCATTAAAGCTATATGAACTCTATGCAGGGTTGAGTTTAGATGTGAGAGTGTTTGAATAAGCTTTCGAGTATAGTTATGGTGAAAAGTGCAATTTACCTAGTTGATGAGTACATATACAAGAACATTTTCTGTGTGCTGACACAAATAGTAAAAGAGGTACATTCCATTAACAATTGTGAGAAAAAAGGATGGTTACCCCAGAGTAATTTATTATACATATGTTGCCCTTTCTGAGAAGAATCCAGAATCAAATTCCTGGTCTACTCCTCTATTGATATAGGTACAACAAGTTTTATCCTGACAAGTTTTATCCTGTAAACACACTCCAATTATTATTTTTTATTTTTTTCAAGTTTCAATTTACAAGCTGCTATCAGCCTGCCCTCAGGGCTATATGCTTGGTAGAATAATTGTGTTCAGATACATGAGAGGAAGTTGGCTTCATGTACAAAGTTGAATAGATTGGGATGGAGGGGAGGTTGTCTGATAGTGCCTCTGTGATTGTGAGGGATAGTTAAGGAATTGCGGAGTTGGGTTCAGTTGAGGCAGCAGAACATGTATCCTCGATAAAATTACGGTTCGAGTTCGTTATTATTTTTACTTTTACAGAATAAAAGCACGAGCGCTTTTGGCGTGAGCAATTGACGAGCGAAAAAAGTCAAAAGCGCCGGCGCTCCTTTTCTGTAAAAATACTCGTATATGGTGATTGTAATTTTAGTTTTTTATTCTCTAAAAATTAATAATAATGTGTTGAACGGATACAGAGATTCGCACTGAGGGCACGGGAGGGAGAGGCATAAGATGAGAGATGAGATGGGTGTGTGTCTCGTGTGGCCAATTCTGAGACGGGTGATAGTTATTTCTGCTCTGCGTTTCATGAAGGACGAGTCTCTCCAAGATGGGCGAGTATGCACTTTTTGTAGGGAGCGGTCTCATGGGATGAATATACTCGTACTAGAGTTGGTGGTATAATCATTTTTATGTTATTCGATCAGATATTCTTAGGAGAACGGCATAGGAATTAAAATTCAACTGATAAAATGCTCTTGAAAGAACGGGAAATGTTGTCAACTTTGCAACTTGGTCTTAATTTTATCGTTCTTTTGCGAATTCCGAGTAATTTGGGGGAAAACTGTTGAATCTCGCCCGTCGAGTCTATTCTTTGGAAGCCAACGCAACATTGGTATAATTTTCTTGAAACATAGAACACGTATTTAATCATCAAGTTTTTCAGTACTGATTGCGTTTTGAGCAAGTTTTTGAAGACCGCAACATCTTTTTACTTTTTTTTTTCTAAGAAGTCATCTATGTATTGGCCATTTCCTTTTCCTTAAAAATTATTTAAAAAGCTGGTAAGTTTATAATAGTCACTTACTTTTTGCGTTCCTTCAAAACTCAATCTTCATTTCTACGTGTTTTTTTTCCCCTTCTATTCTTCACGGTTTGTATCATATTGTAAATTGGACTAGTCACAACTTCAATATCTGGTCAATATCTTATTATTAAGAAAGAAAACATACATAGGTACCGGAAAAAAATTTCTGAGTTTATTGATTTCATAAATTTTTAAAGATAACATTTTTTAATGACTTGTTCCTTATACTTATTCAATCATTTAGATTCCTTTCCAACGAATAAAGACGTATTTTTAAATATCTCCTCGCAATCAAGTTAAAAAGTACAAGTTTTGGATTACTGTGAATATCGTATTCATCACAATTGAGATTTTTAAATAAAGTTACAGGAGGATCCGAAAAAAACTGCTTCTTTACATTATAAAGAATTTCTCCTCCACGCAAAGCTTGTAAGTCTTTACAATAAAATTGAATGAATCTTTCTGTTTCTTTTACAATCCTAAATACTGAATCAGATGGTATGTACAAACCTCCACGGTTCTTAAATACAGTAAAACTGTGAACCCCTTTGCCGTAGAAATCTTCATCTGAACCAAGTAAAGCCGAAGCGCAGTCTTTACATGAAACTCGCGGTACAACTTTATAAACTATATAACCGGCAATGTAAAAAATAATGTTTTCTTTGAAAAACGAATTAGCGTCAAATTCTGGCATGAGACATATCTCATGTAAATCATCTTCTTCTTCTGTGCTTTCATCTACACAAGTTTTTCTTTGTCTGACCCTACGACCAGAAATCTGAAATAGACTGCCAACACCATCATTA
The DNA here is from genome assembly GCA_035079395.1 of Aspidiotus destructor. Lineage (NCBI taxonomy): Eukaryota > Metazoa > Arthropoda > Insecta > Hemiptera > Diaspididae > Aspidiotus > Aspidiotus destructor. The sequence goes on along the minus strand of JAVHKZ010000018.1, from coordinate 34,450,811 downwards.
TCAAACGTTGAAAAATTAGCGGCCGATGAAGCTGAAATTGAATTTTTCAGCAAAATTTTTCGTATTATGTGCTTCAATTGCAACGCCGTAGGATTATTGTTCCAACCTAGACGAAGACGAATTATGCAGAACAGCTGCTCCAGAAAATCTTGGCTGAATTTGTATGTTAGAACATACTTGAAAAAAGGTGTATTAAGAAGATCTATTGCAACACTCAGGACAGATTTCACAGTGGTTATAAAACCTACAACAAAGCATTTTCGTCGAGTGAGATACAAAGGAATGTCATTCAACGTTGTCAAAGAAGTAAGATATTGAATCCATTCGTTTATTCTTGGTTGGAAGGAGTTGACATTATTTTTAAAAATTGGTCGTTTGAACCCTTTTCCATATGGGTTTCTACTGTTGAGAAAATCAAACATCATATCAATCTTTCGTATAAACCGAACTGTTGCTTCTGAACCAACAAATTCAGGAGCACCAGCATCTCGTAAGAAATCAATTGCGTCCGCCACTGACAAGCTGAATAATTGAGCTGCGTACTTCACTTTCATCCGATTATTAAAAAAATTTACGTGCGATTTGGTCAACTTGTTTGCAAATCTCAATCCCAACTCTTCTTGCAAAGTGAATAATAAACTTTTAATATATCGCCATTCAATACGACCATCCGCCGATTTAAATACTTGATATGCAGCTGAAAAAAGTAGGAGTGAGTCACTACTAAAATAAGTTGGATGAGGAAGAAAAAATGAATGATTAATAAACTATTCACCCCATGCATTGCGCACCAATTTAAGCACGTGGCACGCATCGAGAATGACATAAACTTTATCTCCAGTGGACGGGTGACGATAGAAATGAGGATATAATTCAGCTTCGCTGTCAATAAAGACAGGAGCCTCAGGCTCAAGGCATCCATCCCAATTTTCAAATTCCGGTTCATCCAGTACCTACTCATCTTCAAATGCAGAAGAGTCTTGTGCCGCTGCCAAATATCTACCAGTGGCTAAATTTGCAGCAGCTCCATCAAACGTTTGACTTCTAACACGAATACCTTTCTCATGACATAAGGTTAGAGCTGTATTCACCAACTCTCCTTGGATTTTTGACGTAATTTTATTGATCAAAAAATAACCTATGGGAAGCCTCCATCTCCCATTCAATGCTACTAACATGAGAAATAGAGCTTCAGTTGCTTCACTGTTTGGTGGCGAAATGTGATAAGGTCCATAATCGATAAAACCAACGTATTTATTCAGCACTGAATCGTAGAATTTTCCTTTCTTTATGGCCATACCATCAAGAACTAAATTAGCATCTCGACTAGAATCTGGAAACTTGGATAACATGTTCAAAACTTCTTCAAACATGCCAGGTTCAGCGTCTATGGAGGATGACCAACGAGCAATTGTGGAAGGGTGAGGTAAGGTGAATGTGGACCTGTAAAATGAATGAATCATGTAAAAAATTATGTTTTTCACGTCATGGTACTTGAAAGCATTCAAAACTACTTCATGCTGAACCTGCACGGGAGGATCTATAAACGCGAGGGGGGGGGGTTAGGAAAGAGCCAAATAACAGAGCTAAAAACACGCTATTTCCATTTCTTATACAATTTTACCCTTCCTAAAATTTCCACATTTCTCCCATTTTGAGCCCTTCTGATTCTTTTAAGTTTGTTCTTTCCCCAGTTGAAGCCTTTCTACAATCAAGTTAATCCGAGATTTTAAGGTTTTAAGTTACAGCTATTCATTATGACGAAAAGGGTGATACTCTCATTGAAGAGTAACTAATTACAAACCCGCCTGGTTTTGTATTTAGTTACTCCTCAATAAAAGTATCGCCCTTTTTGCATTTCTACAATCCTGACCTCAAAGCTTCACCTGAGAAAAACAACATACTTAGTTCCTATTTCAAGCCCTATTTCTTCATTTCAATGCCGCAGCCTTTAAAATTCAAAAGATTAAACTGGGAACAATGTTTATTGACCACAAAATGCTGGGTGGGGAGCCGCCTCTGAAATTTGTAGAGCTCGCATACAGCATTCACGGTTATCACAATACATGCGAAAGAATAAAGATGGTTAGAATCAGCAGAGATGAAGTAACTAAGAGAATGGCTGCTTCACATACGCTGAAAGACAGAAAATTATTGAAAGAATTGAGAAATCGACCAAAAGCAACACCAATCAACACAGATAAAAAGCAACAAATAATATAAGAAGATAAAAAGGACACGTATGAAGAATGTAGAAACACTGGTAACCAAAAGCTATGCTTGACTGTACACCAAGAAAAAACTGGCAAAAGAGATAGAACACAGAAGAATTATGGACATATAACAATTTTAGAGGATATCTAGGTACAACATGGAATCAAGGCTACACATTTATAGATAAATGAATAGGAAAACCTCAAGATTTTATAGGATGCTGCAGAAGCATAGTGAAATGTTAATGCAAGTTGTTTAATTCTCTCGTCATAACGACGTCCACGTTTGTCAGCTTTATTTCGATTCTTTATTTCATTGTCAAAAATAATTGACAAGTCTCCTGTATGAAGAAATAAAATAAGATGAACACATGGAAACGTAACTGAAAATGAAACCCATAAAACAACAAGAAAAGTGTCATTTTGTTAGTACAAAGTACAGGAATTCATAGGAATTCACAAGGAAACTGATATACTGACACACTATCTGAAATTGAATGTTATTTACTCAAGGCTATAGCTCAATTAATAATTGGGTGAAGTCCAAAGTGGGTAATATACCCACAAAATATTGAAATAATTGAAACTGCTAGTGCGTTCATACCTTGTGATTTATCGAATTTATTCGGCCTCTTCTTTTTCATTGCCAAACGCAAAGCTCGCTGAAGGGAACAAATTTTACTCCTTTGACGGTCAACACGAAGTTTCAGAGCTTTTATCGACTTTAGTAATACTTTTTCACGTTCCATTCTCATATTTTGATGTTCCAACACTTTCTTCGATTCGTATAACATTTTTTCGCGTTCCATAATCATGTTCATCGTGACTTCCGTTTGAACATTCATTTCTCGCGAACTGACGACCTCCGACTGAACATTATCAGTATCAACCAATTCCTTCGTAAGAAAAATAACTCTAAATTAGGTTTAAATTCAGCTTCCAATGGAAACTGACCCAGTAATTCGATAAACTTTTACCGTTTTGTTCGAGGTTTTTGTACTTCTAGCATTGCAAGGCTTTTTTTGGAGACGTTCCGGAATTTCAGGAAATATAGATGGTACTACGTTTTCCTTCAATCGTTTGCGTCGAAAACCTTCGATAATTAGAAAATCACTTTCTTGGAAGTGATCGCTGCATATTCTACTATATTTTGATGGTGTAAACGCTTTACGTTTTACAGCATGGACCCATTTCTTCAATCGGATTTTATCATTTAGAGGAAATCTGATAGGTACACAAGAATAACAATGAATTACCATGCGAGAAAAATATCCATTCCTAGCACCGCAACGTGGTAATGTACTAGGGTACTTAGTGCGTGTAATCAATTAAATATTTTCAAAGATGAATCAAATTATTTTTACCCGTAAAAATGAAGATCCTTCTTATGATCATTCCGATTTACACAACCGTAAGCACAACATGACACCGGCATTTCGCTTTGTTGGTTGAAAACAACACGTAACAATCTCTGTCTTACGATAAAATGGCAATAATTTCAAGATTCACTCCTAGTATTAACCAATAAATCTCAAAAAAACGAATTATCGTACTACAATTTACATTTTGTCGTGTTAAAGCCTACAATCACCGATCACACGTACAATATCACTCGTATCAAGAATTATTATTATTTTATTAGTTCGTTGTAGCTGATAAGATCGACCTCATTGCCAGGGGCTGATTAGGCAATGAACTCCCACGCGTTTTTCTGCGAGTGCGTCATCTAGCCTTTCTATAGTATATTATATCTATGGAGTCATGAGTCATAGCGCATTAAGATAGACTAGACCAGCTTATCTGCATCCAAATGGTTTCTTTTTTGTCATTCGCACCCATCATCACCATACAGTATTTCCAACCTGCTCCCTTGAGCTTCTTCGGATCTCCGTTTCGTTGGTTCAATCCCCAAAGGTGAGTGCAAGATTTTACATCATGTAAGCGATGATCTTCCTCACGGTCTGGAAAATGGTTTACGTTTTGTGCTTCAATAGGGGACCTGTCTTATGGGGTCATTAGGACAAAACTATCGCCGTCGACGGTCCTCTCAGCAAATTGGGTTGAGAATTCTGACCTCTTATCAGAACCTGGTAAAATCCCAACTATCGAACCATACACATCAGAGATGGACAGACAGGCTAGAGCTGATAAGCCACCTGACCTGTCATCCTCTTATCGACCACTTCACCTGCTAGATAAGGCAGGAAAACCTCCAGAGAGAGTGATAAACTCGAAAGATACCCGAGGAAAATCTCAAATAGCCAGTGCGATTTTCAAACTGGACTCTGCACATCAGCTGGATCTGGTCACACGTGTTTTATCATGATTAATTCCTCATTCGCAGACACGAGCATTGGATTTACGCTCACAAAAGCTTCCTTTTTCGTTACTCCTCCGGTTTCGTTTGCTTTCTCCTCGTTCCTGGAAAAGATTAATACCAACTTCTTTCTCTCCTTTTTGCAAGACTTTAGACATGAGATTGCGCCAACACCGAGTTGAGCGCAGTTTGAGTTGCAGAAATAATTTTAAACATTTTGAATCCCTTTGTAGAAGATTTTAAAGGAAGAGTGATGTTTTGCTCTCAGGTTCTTTTTTTCTATCCAAAAACATTCGTACATTATGACCAGTTTTATGTATCGATGATCGTTACATTTTAAAAGCTTCGTTTTTCCGTTAGTGGCCCTCGGAGAGTATTTTTTCGAATGTAGCCCGAATTTCGGTAAAGATTAATCGAATATTTTACGTTTGTTTCTTCTTCTAGTCCTGCACTACGAGCGCTTGTAAATGCTCTGAATATTTCATCCATTTACATGAGAAAAAATTATTCAACCCAGTCCGATTCGGCATCCTTCTCATTCAGAGCCCTTCTAATATATCTGCAGTTTACCTTCTGAAACGTAAACATTGTGCAGTAGAGTGGGACAAGATTAACTGATGAGTCGGATGCTTCTTAGAAAGCACATCTTGATACTTTTGAGTCTTTTCTAATTTGCTACGTACTCACAATGGGCTCTCCAATTGAATACGACGCTGTTTGAAGATTAAGAAGAACAAAACTGCAGTTCGATGCTTGATGTGAGAATACTATGCTTCTAAAGATAATGAAAGGCTGCACTGCACTTTGGCACACATGCTAATAGAGTCTTCTAGAGTACCGGCCCTCAAATATGATCGTAAATGTCAATCACAGAGACTTAAGTAAAATGCTATAGCTGTCTGTGATAAATGGGTTGATTGAGGGTCGATACTGGACGGAATTGAAACGAGTCAAACTCGACTCAAAATGGCGAGCTCGTTTGGAGTCGATATGGTTCATCAGGATAATCCAAATAGACACTGAGAAAGACCAGATTGTATACAAGGACGATTCTTCATGTAGTTTTTTATCCTTCCTCTGGAGCTAATGAGGAAAAATGGGGGATCATAAGAATTGAGGTGGATGTACCTACCTCAAAGGCTGTCAGTCATTTTTCAATTTGCGATATAAAATTGCGAATCAAAAATGACGCCTTTACTGATGACGTTACGTGCTAATAACGTCATGAGTGACCTTGGGGAGCTTGGAATATTTCCCACCATCGAACAGTATTTATTTGAGTAGAAGCGCAGGCGCTATCACGATTTGTTAGTCTTAGTAACGTTGCACTCAACTTGCAGAGAGAATTCCGAGTTGTAAGAAACATATTAAGCAGCAGAGGGTCACAGCGCCTGTGCTTACGGGAAATAGACCTCGGCGAACCTCTGAACGTACCTTTGTAGTTTAGTTCAGTTTATAATTGCTCATGATGATGGCGTAAGCCAAAAGCGTTTAGCAAATTTTAATAAAAGTTATACGGAAACTGTAATTATTCGTTTTTCTAGTTCAGAGAATTTGTTGTATGGGTCAAGTTTGTTTTGATATTGTTCCCCGCTATCCATTTTGTTTTGGGGGATTACATCCTTAGAAAACGTCCGTGCCCGTGTTTGGGAGTTTCTGTGAACTGCGTGACGTGAAATGACGTGACATGACGTGACATGATGTGACATGACGTGACATGACGTGACATGACGTGACATGACGTGACATGACGTGACATGACGTGACATGACGTGACGTGACGTGACGTGACGTGACATGACATGACGTGACGTGCAACGCTCTATGACATCATCGATGACCTTGACCTACTTTGTGAACTTGAAAAAAATAACAACTTCTAGCCTTCATTATATCAGGCCTAGTATACAGCAGACATGGGGGAACGTTCGTTTGCAAACAAGAGCCTCGAACGAACAAAGGAACATGAACAATGAACGAATATTTTTTTGAACAAATGCAAACTGAACAAACAACAGACCCTGACAAACAAGAAAAATTTGCAAAGAAACAAGACAAACGACTAGTTTGTTGCTTTTTGTGGTCTACTGTAGATGACGCCACTAAGAGAAAGTAAAATTCCCTTTCTCCTCATTGGTATTGTTCCAGAGCTGGATCATTGCACTCTGGAGCCATTCCCGCAGTTACATTTCATAGGTTTGCTAGAATTGCAATGAACGGAACAAACGAATGCAAACGAGGGTTTTTTGTTTGTTCGCAAACGCAAACGGAGGCAATCTCAGGAAGGAACGCGAACGTTTTTTTTTTTCTGAAGTGAACGGAATCAAACGCGAACAAAATTTTCGCGAACGCCTCCGAGTATGGTATACAGTATACTGAGAAGAGCCCTGCCAAATCATTTGTTGAGAGGGCCAAGGGGTAGTTTTGCCCGAACGTGAGTGCGTTCAACTCTTACATCATCATTTTCAAGACTCGGAAACTAGGTTATATATGATAGGAAAAGGACTTGAACAAATTTCAGGCTCTGCGCTTACAAATGGTTAATCAGGGAGGTTGTGGGTTGCCCGCTGCCATTGCAAGACCTGCAATAGCCTGTAAATTTTTTGTCGTCGTTGTTGAAGTTCTTCAATCCAGACGTCCTGATGGGGCTAATAATATATTAAATGCGGAAAAAGCATTGTCTACTGATGGACCGCCGCCTGCAGAGAGTTTTAACACTGTTATCTGAAAATATAGTGAAAGGCTCCGAGATTTACCCTGTGTTTTTGACCATAGAGATCAGGGTAAGTCTCTACATGATCCGTACGACAGAGGATGGCTACTTCTGATTAGGTTAGGGCCGTTTCATTCTAGTGGGCTGGTGGCTCGCGCATCTCATTTTCCAAGTAGGGATTCTATGTTGGGGAGCTCTAGCTTCAAGTCTTGAGCTCCCATCATCGATCTTCCTGAAAAAGGGGGTTCCTTCTCTCCCTAATTGGAGGGAAAATTTTGGCGAATAGTCGATGTGGTGGATGGTGATTGCGTTCCAATCTATTGGCCTACCGTACTTGGACTTGGAAAAATTTTGACAGACAATTTATACGTATTTACGGCCCACGGCAAATTTTTCAAATAGTCGCTCATAGAGCAGGTCCCCTGTTGTAAATTGTCTAGTCGCTAGACAACTATACTGAAACAGTCAACTAACCGGACCAAAAATTATCTATCGTTACTAGACCAAAAAATATCTACTAAGCCATCACGCCATCAATAGTTCGATGTATAGGAAAATAGAATGCTTGAGAATCAAATCACTGAACTTGAGAGTGAAAGATTACCTTGGCATTAGACTGCGGAAAAAATACTTCGTCCGACAAAATATGATGATGATTCCTATTGAAAACGTCGTATCACATGTAGGTGTAAGGATTTCTACCGCTAGACGTGACTTGACCGGTCCCATTTGACGTTGTACGTCCTGTCGATGACGTTATCGTAGTCAATTCAATATATGTATTCTATGATCTGAGATAGTAATGTCGTGATCAATGATCTTGATTATGACGTCATGAAAAACCAGGAGGATTCACGGTCGTTCCTCTCTCTCATAGCCTGCGATCCCAATTACAAAAATTAATATCGTGCGAGCATTTTACCGTTGTCGAGCTCGCGTCATAAAAACACAAACGTTTGTATCTAGACAACAATTTTAATTTATTACGACTTTTGTTGTTCCCATCCTCTTATCATTTCACTAATGAACTGACTTTGTTGAAAATAAGTATTCAATTTACAATTTGATAAATGCTCTCGCAAGTTTGTTCGAATTTCCCGAACAGAAAAAGGCGGGAGTTCGAAGAAATTAAGGAGAAAACGTTTTCCATCCTTTTTTTTTCTCGACCCTATCCTAGTGCTAGTTTTTTTTTTCTTTTTTAATTTATCGCATTCTTAATTGAACGAGCAGGGGTTAATTTTTTCTGCGGCGAAGACGAAAAATGGCGCGAGAAAAACCTTCTGAAGTTGCCTTTTTTCCGACTATTTATCGTGTTCAGTATACCCACCTATAATCTCGGGTATGCTAGAAGGACCGCAGCGGACGTTGAAATACAACACGCCTCGACAAGGAAGTCAGTCCACATTATCAGTAATTCACGCAACGATGAACAATATTACCAAAGACTTATAAAAATACCGGTAGACTGTAAGTTCCATACACTCTTAAACTGCAGTACATGCTACAGCACAGGTTTGTAATATCGCGTGATGTCTCATTTAATAAATGACCATAATATTATTTACCGCGCACTCGTGAGCACTTTTTTCCATCGTTTCCCACCATCCCTCCCTCACTCTTGACTAGGGCTTGTTTGATTCGACTTTTTATCCTTTAATTTTTGTTCGCTAACACGTAAGATGAGTTCTAGAATGATGATGTTATACGTGCCTCGCACTATGCAGTTGACGAGGAAAAAACGAAGAAAATTATACAGGGTACATTTAGATTGGAAGCTGCGAAAGAAATCAACGTCGTCGTTACTTTTACATACGGGTACGGGGTGGTAATTCGAAGGTAATATTTACGAGCTCGTTTAAATGAACTTTTAAGTGTAATGTATCGTTTATTTATCGAATTAATGTTACGAAAGGAAAACGGAAAACGATCAAGATAGAGAGAAATAGGCGCAAAAAAAAAAGAAACGACTGAAATTCATGGTCTTTCGCGCCACAAATTTTCTTCTTTTTACTCTCTTCTAGTGCAAGTCTTTTTTTTTCTCCTTCACGATTTTTAACACGCCTCTGTGGTTCTGCTCGAGTACGAAAAAACATTTAAATGATGTATCATCGTCTGTCCGGGTGTGCTTTCGTATTTTACTTTCTTCTTCGTCTTCGCTTATTAAAACGCGCGAAACCACCGCCGCGATGGTTAAAAATCGCAAAATATTCCCTAGTCGATGAATCAGTGTTACCCGGAAAAACGTTCGAACGGTTTGATGAATCGATTGGGTAGAGAAAAGCGGAGCGGGGTCACTATATGTATGTCGCTGCTGAATTGCCTGAAGGAAAGGAGAAGACAAAGAAAAAAAGAAGGAAGGAAGTTATTGAAATATTGCGTCAAGAGGGAGGGGTTGAAGACGCGCGATGGCCAAGAAATAACATCTTTTCGATTTGATTTGCGTTCGTCTTCTATCGAAAGTATTAGAAAAAAGAAAATGGATAATATTATTTTTCTTTCAACTCTTTGTTCGCGTTGTAGACGAGCTTGAAGACTTTTTCTTCTGCGCCGTTTGAGGGCCGAATAAAATTTCGTTTAATGGTATGTTAGATCGCCCACGCGATGCTTTCTTGTGAGTAACAATTCAAACAAAATAATATTCTCTTCACCATTTCGTCTCCTATACACGTACACCGAAAGAAAATTTCGGGAGAGACTATCGTAATTACGGGAAAGACTGCCGAAAAACGCAGTCGATCGGTGACAGGACGAAATTACGATAGACATTAACGAACAAAAAGCAGACATCATCGAACGTAAAGGAGACTTCATCGCGCAATGAAGAGGAGACGTTATTAAAATGTTCGGTACTCACAACCGAACATTTTATGAACGTGTATCGATAAGTCGAGACAGAATACCAAATTTTCGAGCGTGACACCCGAGCGAACGAGAGAGAGTGGCGCGCGCACGATACTGTCTCTCGAAAATGTTCGGTACTCACTACCGAACTTTTCGTCAACGCGTACTGACGAGTTGAGACGGAATACCAAATTTTCGGGCGTGACACCCGAGCAAACGATAGTCAGTGCCGTACGTTCGTTACTCTCTACCTATGTTGTGGGGACGCGCGACCCATCATTATTATTTTCGAAAAAAACCAGATACGAGAATTAAAATTGCCGATAAAATTAATTATAAAATTAATTAATTCACAAAAAAAAAAATAGAAAAAGGGATACGAATGAAAAATATGAAAGAAAAGTGAAAAAAAAAAATCATTTCCGATCTGTTCGAAATTTATTTCATAACCGGCCTCAGCGGGGCTCGATCTCGCGGTTCCTTGTTTCCTACCTACCTAACTGTCGGCGCCCTAACTAACTGCCCTACGGGGTCCTAACACGTGACAGGACAAATTTTCGGTATAGATGCTTACGTATGAAACTTCAACTTTGTGAAACACATGAGCCGCGGCTGAGTTTTCCTCGAACTGCTCGGGTGTCTTACCCGAAAAAAAGATACTCGCTCTCAATTTAACGACACACGCTCTCGACACAACGACTACCACTAGCGCGCACGTTCGGTAGTCTCTCTCGAACGACGTTCGGTACTCTCTACCGAACAAAATAATATTCGCTCTCGAAATAACGATAACTACTGCCTATATTTTGGTTACGTGTATTAAAAAAAAAAGTACGCACTACTCATACGCTTGGTAAACGCTATTTTTTGAGCAAGACTCTTTCCCGCACGATCTCGCAGTACTCATTCTCGAATAATGCGGGGTTTATTCTCGCTCAAAGGATAATGATTGTCAAAATTGTGAGAGCATGTACTGTAAAGTTGTGTACGGAGTCCCTCTTTGTTCGAGACTAATTACCAACTGTAATGAGTCTCGCAATTTATAGTACTCGCTATTATATTTTCGGTACTGGTTGCCTTTTTTTCGAGAGAGAGTATCGAAACACGCCGTTTTTTCACAATTACGGTACTCTCTATCATATTTTCGGGTGTCTCTCCCGAAATTTCGGTTGTAATCATCAAGGGTGCGCTAATCATTATCGAAATGTGCTTTCGGTGTAGTATTCCGCTGATTCTCGGCTCGGAGAAATTCTCGCTAATCCATCGCATCATTATTAGCACAAACGAAATCTCCGTCTAACCTAGATAATAGTTCTCTAAATGCTAGAGAACTTCATTTGTGTGCGGATATGGATGAAATTGGAATCTCGTTAATTCCCCGATCAAATTGCATTCCCGTTAACGCATTCTGTCTTGTGTACTACCCGCTAAAATGCAGTTTGGAAATGATTGAAACTTGTGACATCGTATCGAGATCCATTCGAATGAGTTCTTGTAACGTTACTCATTATCTTATCTTGTTGCTTAGTGGCGCGGGAAGCAAATTCCTTACATTTGAATCCTCTTATTCAGGATAATCTCTGAGTAGGAGCATTGTCAGGGTAAAAGAGATATTTAGAAATGAATTTTGCCTAACCTTGCTATCTTATTTGGCTCATTGGAGAAACTTGGGGAGAAATCCGGCTCTACCAATTTACCTGAAGACGCAATCTATTACCCTACATGATTTTGAAACTGCATCTACGTCCTCTTCAAATTCTATGTTATACTGAGCTAGATACACGTAAGTCGAGCTAAGAAGAAGTAGAGAAGCTAAATCATCTTGGAACTCCGTCCTGTTTGGTTCACAGAGGACGATAGCTCAACATTCGATTACCCCCAACACTTAATCCAAATGATGAAAACCGATTGTCGCTATCCAAACACTCAGACTTAATGATGGGAACCGACTTACAATACCTCGACACTCGGTTTCCCACCTACACTTCGCTACAGCGGATATCACAGCAGAAAAGCAATAAGCATCTTCATGATTATCAATTCAAGGCCGGAGGCTTTGAGGACTCTCAATTTTATTCCCATCATTTTGTCGCGTATTATCTTCCCCTCCTCCATCCTCTTCAATCCATCACATATTCTAAGTTACTGACTCTTGGAATATTGTTTCATTGGTACCAATTTCTGATAATGGTGTGTCTTCCATGGATTGACTCATCGATAAAAACTCTTCTCCATCCTCTGTAGGTTTCTTGAAATGGACTACTCTTACCTCGAGAGGAGAAAATTCTTCCACAAATTGATTCCATTCTTTACTTATTCTTTTGGTGACTTATTATTGGAAAAAACACCAGCTTTTAGGGAGAGTTGAAAATCTCTCAAGCCTCAAAACCCATTCCTTTGACCCGGCTTAAGCAGTAGGTACCAGAATGAATGTGCCAACATTTTTAATGATCAGCTTTATAGGCTCTAGTGTCTCGATGGAACACGATCTCGAAATGTTCACACTCTTTGGTAATCCTGTTACAGCACAGAGGAGAGTACACGATTTCGGTGTTACAAACTTACTAGCCTACATCGATTCGTGTTCGCGATGACGAAGGAAAGAATTCTACAACGTGCGGTATTCTTTTGCACACACAGCGGATAAAAGAAGAGAAAAGGCTAATGAAAATTAGTAAAAGGGAAAATCCAATCTGAGACCGATGCTGTGATACACGTTTCATTCGGGCTAATAATGTAAATCAACAACTTCGTGAAACGCGTCGTAAATACAAAAAGGGGTAGAAAGCGCAAACGGAAATACGAGTAATTCCAACTTTATCGCATAACTTCGCACTCGAATATCCTAGCCTAGCTCTCTTTAGGTCATTTATTGAAAACCATCTTCGCGTATATCCAATTTATGAGCATGAACAAACGCGCTTCCACACTTTCTATCTATTCAGCGAGAAATTAAAGTTGTCGAGAGAGCGGTTGTACGCATCGTTCGAACATACTGTACTATATCCTATATACATATTTTCCAACTACCTAAATTCCTTCTCGCCCTCTGCTATTCAAAACTATTCTATTATACGTTCGCCGTAGTAAAATACTATCTACGATTCATCGGACAATGCGGAACAGCAAATTTTTCCCATTTTCTTTTTTTTTTTTCCTACCCAAAAATATATAATACAGGCATATTTATCCGGTATAATACATATTAAACTATAATAATGATAATAATAATACCCGGAAATTACGTTTTTCATCACAAGAATCGTATTTTGCTAAATTACGCGCCGGAGGGATGAAGAGAGAGCCCCCATTAAATAAGTATGATTTATCTATCCAGGAGCTGCGTGTGTAGTCTGAACGTTTGATGGTGCGGCGAACGTGGGGAGGGGGGAAAGAAATTTCTAAAACAATTGCGCGCCCGATTTTCGGTGACACGCCAGAAAATTTTCGCAGTTGTCATCGTCGTCGTCGAATGAAAGAGGGAGACCGAAGACGAGGCAAGGCGAGGCGGGAGAGCCGGTGAACGTTTTAAACTATTTGCGGAAGTTAGCGAAAAAGGTTTTTCGTTGCCGGAGTTTCCCAACTCCAACCCGGTTGCCAGCGTTCGAAAATTACGTTCATTTGCCTTCCATTGTTATAAATACACAGCTCGAAAATATCCGTCGCCGTTGTCATCTTCGCCAACAAAATCTGGCGGCAGTTACGCCATCACCGCTCACCCAACTTTGTTTCCTCTGTGTGCCTTTCTATATAACCCTCTGCGTATATGAATAGGCGCTGCAGAATTTTTGCAATATAACAAAATACGGCTCCTTTCGTCTCTGCAGTACACGGTTGTACAAGAGTTGGTGAAGGTGCTCAGTTTTTCGTATCCGACGCTACGGAGAATAATTACGATCTAATTTCTGCTGTACGGGAAACGGAACAAGCCCAGAAGAGAACGTAATAGCGCGTAGATACGCGACAATGTGTAAATAATGTAAATACGAATGTGAGTACGAACGTTTATCTTTCTAAATGCACACACTAAGTTAAGAAACCCTGCAAGAGTTGGAGTATAATACGAATCACTGAGACCATTTTTTATACCCGTAAAAATGTATCGAAACTGACAAGCGCAGATTTTAGACAATTTTGGTACAAGATACACCACAAGACGTTCAGCGTACGCAGGACGTGTGCGAGTCAGGTGGTTGTCGACGAGTTACCAGCATTGTTCGGAATAAGGAAATGGCTGACTTTGCTGGTGGAGATAGCTTTCTCTTTAATTGTATTATTACGAGCCTCGTAGGTCGAAGGGTTGAAATTGACAACACGGACGAAGATGTCTCAATTGAACGTATAGTGCGTCCAGTACGGTTTGTTGATCTTAACGCTCGGTAGTTCTGCAGTATCAGTATTATTGATTCGTTAAATCCAGTGTAATTTCATATTTCTGTATTCGTGTCTTATTGGCTATTATTTTGGATCAATTAGGGTGAGTAATCTACTATGATGTGGAGTGCTCACAGGGTACACCTATTTCTAGTATACGTTACGTAAATTAACCTATCATATAGATTAGCGTATTATTACGGACAGGGAGTAAGAATGAATGAGAAAGGTGACCCTTTTTCGATGATAAAGGATGGTTAACTATTTCGTGACGAATAGAGAGTAAAGATTACTCGAATAGAGAATAATGGTTAATTGCTTGAGCATATTACGAGATATGCTACCCCAACTTAGTTCGAGCCTTGTCTGAGATTCTGTCTCGCCGTATTGGTTGTGCATTTGAATTGCTGATGTGATTATGATTCTTGATGTGGATCATTTGTGACTAGATACGTGCGACGGGCCTGAAGGGCGGCACGGTTCGTGGGGTATGACGAGCCCGTGTGGCGGTACCTGGTGTGCGGTCCATGTGTGGCCGTACCGGAATAACACGAATGTTAAGGGACGTGTGACGAGCACTAAAGGCGGCACGGTTTATAAGGGACGTGTGACGAGCCCTAGTAGCGGCACGGTTCGTGGGGTATGACGAGCCTTTGTGGTGGTACCTGGTGTGTGGTCCATGTGTGGCCACACCGGAATAACACGAATTATTAGTTAAGGGCGCCGAAGTACTGGTCGGCTTATGGGATCAGGTGGCAACCGGATCTCATATGTCGGGGGTCCTGGTCTAGATCCGGAGCCAGGGTGTCGCGAGCCATGGCCGAGGTGGGGACTTGGATTCTGCCGTTTATTGATGACACTACGGGGAGAGGAGAAACCTTCTCGTGGATCCGTAGCCCGCAAGGAGGCTCGATACTAAACAGAATGGAGGACCTAGTCAGCATTAGAAGGTTATCTTGGTTCCCGGCGCCACCCTTAGTCAATGGGGTGGGTCTGCTGAGTAATGGCTGACTGGGGGCGGAGTGAACCGATGAGAGACCTGTCCGTTAGATACTAGTTAATATTATTCTCCTGGAAAATGGGGTACTCAGCCGCGTCTATTTTACAGGTCACAGAAGAGAGATAGAATTTAGTGGTTGTTCGATCCAGTGAAAAGCTCATTTGGTGAGTTGGTATTTCTTTAGCGCATGATTATACTTAGTTATATAGGACGTCTTCCATTCAGGTTATTCTGACAATTCTCAAAAGAGTTCGTGTTCTTCTCTTCGATAGGATACGTATTTATTTTTTTACAAATGGTTCGTTAATACGTCATTTCTTCTCGTTCTAGAGTCAGTTAGCAGTAAGGTATAATATATATTTTTTTTTCTGGACATGGTTCTCATTCTGCCTTTGTTCACATTAAAATGTATGACGTAGGACAGGACCCGAGACGCAAAATTCAAAAAATGAAAAATTACGACGTAGTCGCGGTCAGATTTATAGGATTTTCAGGCCCAGAGAAATAGCGAATGGTAGAATAGGACTAGAATTCGGTCGAACCCAGATTGATATGATCTAGATTAATCTAGTATGATGGAGGCTCAAGGATCTCGAAGTAGCGAAGGTTGAATGTTTCCCCCAAAGTAGGTCAAGGTCATAGGTGACGTTATATAATTCCTCGCGTCTTAAAATTTCCAACTGACTTCCAGCCCGAAGACATGACTATCTCAATATAGAGACGTAATATCGACCAAGACTGCATAGGCCATCGATCGTCATAGACCTGTTGTCTATGAGTTTAGCGTCTTTGTTGCCTCGTAGACAAGAGCTTGAATGGCTCGTCCGGAGCACTGAAAAGCGGCGTAAGAACAAGTTTGCATAACGAACCTCTTGAGTCAAATCAATAGACCAACAGTCAGGTATAAGGAAAAACGGAATGCCTGAGAGACAAGTTGTCGAACTTCAAAATTTCATGATGAATGATCAGCCTGGCATTCTTCCCTGGTGATGGGCTCTCCAAGGGAGGGCGATGTGAGAACGCACGTAGTTCTTACAAACACTTTGGCGTTGAGCAGGGTAGGATTGATGGTACAATAGCATTTGGGAAATATTTGTACCGGTCGGCCCTCGAGGTTAACTTCTTAAAATCACACAGCATACTTTTTAGCGGGAAACGCTATCCATTTTATTAGGGAGATTACATCCTCAGAAAACGTCCGCATCCGGGAGTTTCTGTGAACTGCGTGACGTGACGTGACGTGTAGCGCTTTATGACGTCCGCAATGACCTTGACTTATTTTAGGGACTTAGGAAAAATTTCAACTTTCAGCCGGGATGCTTCATGACGTCATCAATGACCTTGACCTACTTTAGGAACTTGGAACAATTTCAACTTTCCATTTTGTTAGGGGGATTACATCCTTAGAAACGTCCGCGTCCAAGAGTTTCTGTGAACTGCGTGACGTGACGTGACATGGGGCACTTTATGACGTCGTCAATGACCTTGACCTTGACCTACTTCAGGGACGGAAAAATTTCAACTTTTGAACTTCTTTATATCAGGCCTAGTATACAGGGTCCGGCAAAATGATGTGAACAGTTGGACGAAAAACTCCGAGTGGACTCCGCGACAATTTTGTGGAGTTCCCCGGTTGACTATTCACATCATTTTGCCGGACCCAGTACAGTATACTGAAAGAAGCCCAGCCAACTCATTTTCTGAGAGGGCACTTTCGCGCCAACGTGATCGCGAGCGCGGGAGGTTGCGGGTTCCTTTCTGCCATTGCAAACCTGCAATGGCCTCTAAATTTTTTCTTTCTCCTTCGGCCAACCGGCCCACCGGGATGTTCCCGATTCCCGACCCATCAATCCAAGCCTGCCGTCGAGAGTCCGGAAAAAAGTTTCTTTTATACCTGACGACGACATACTCAAACGAGTAGAACAAATGAGTAATTTAAATAAAAACCACAGAAATATACCGGAGCGCTTTCGATTAAAAAACCATTGTCAACGGGGACGTGAAAGTAACCGAACCAACTACTGCTGGAAACAAGAACAATCGAGTTGAGTTGAGAATTCATGGACGCCGTCTCTATCAGAGATTGTAAGGTCCAAAAAATTGGTAGATAAACCGCCTAATTCCAACGTGAATTTAAAGGAAGGATACAAACTGTTCAGAAACTTAGGAAACTCCAAAAAGAGATCTCTGAGGCCGGTTCACGTACCTGTGCCAACGATATACATGACCCAAAAACACCTGACCAGAGGGAAAAAGATCGAGCTCAAATTTAGACCTAAAAACCTTTGAGATGAGGGAACCCAGAGGAGAGCCAATAGAGATGCCTACCTCCTTGGGAAACTCGAAAAATTTGCTCAAATTTGCCAAAATTGGGAGACCAACAGATATTGAGCGAATTGTTCTTCGCAACAGATATTTGAATGAACCAAAATGTCACTCATATTATGCAGCATGGCAGTAGCTTCAGAGATACTGGGAAATAAGCTGACAACGTCAAAAGAGCATAGGGTTGAATCTGATAGAAGAATGTCACCTTTAGGCCTGTCAGCCGAGAAGGCCGAATTCTTCACAGAGTAGACTCAAATTCTAGTCTAGATTTGAACCATCGGTCCAAAAATGTCGGCTAGAAGTACGTGGGGGAAGACACAGAGGAAACGACCGGCCGCATTGGGGTATTCTTCTTATGAATTTTTGGTAGCCCATACAAGAGGGGAGGTACAGGTTTGGGCTCAAGGAGCAGCCTTTTTAGCGAAGGCGTTTGGATAATAGATTCGCACTTATCAATAACACGTCTAATTGGAGAAATAAAAGCGCCATTTTCCTTTGCGCCTCACTGGCCGAGAACGTCATAGACCTTAGAGACAGAAGAGGACTTCTCCATTGCAACAATGGCATTCCCTTCGTCAGCCTTAGTAATGGTTAAGCTCTCCTCTCTGACCTTATGCTCAATCCCCCTGATCACCTCAAGAGCAAGATTATTAGATCGAGGGGGGGGGAGGGTGTGTTACAGACAAGGGCAGCACAGTCTTTCTGACGCCAGGCCCAATTTTTAGTTCATGGTTTGCAACAACATTAGCCGAAGTATCTGCTTTATCAAAGGAGGGGGATCCAAATTTTAAACCCTTCTCCAAAAGATTCAACTCATCATTTTCAAACTCGACATTACTACAATTGAAAATCCGACTTTTGGATAACACTGACGTTAGTACTCACTTCCTGGATAGTGAAGGCATTCAAATTTTGGAAGGAACGAAGTTTCTTATTTTCCTTACGTTTTAACTTAGCCTCAAAAGACCGGCATTCAAGATTAACAGACTTAATCAACAGATCCAACTCACCCGGAGGGAGTAAACTAGAAAGTCTAGAATGGACCATCAAGTTCAGCCTTGGGGTAACATTCAACTTTCCATGCCAACTTCGCAACTCAGTACGGATCCATTTCTCCGATCGTTTGGTAGTCTGATTATACGTTTGGCCCTCTGGACAAGAGAGTTCCCCACTTTTAGCAATGTGAAGTCACTATTTTCACCATATTTACGAAGATTTTGATCGCGATCTATACCTGAAGCTTTCTCAAAGAGTGATTTCGCTATCCTCCAGCCAGACGCTCAAAGTTCACAGAATAATAATCTCCACAATGTATTATTTCCATCATACGCACGTCTTCCGTCTGAGTTTCGTAATGTTAATTAAGCTACTTTTGAAAACAGAACGACGAATATTCTTTGGTTACAAGAATGTAAAGCGCACAAAGGAAACATATAATACAAGAGCAGTCACTACGTGTTTTTTTTCAGTACTCGCGTCCTTACAATGTACGCTGTATCCTATGAACTTGAAAAAGAGGTCACGAATCACTCAGGTTAATTAGATGAATGGTACAGTACACGACAAACAGGAAAAAATTCTTTCTCATACGGGCAATCTAACAGATGCAGCCTGACAATCAACCGAGAGATGACGAAGAACACGGAGTTAGCGTCAGCAAAAGTTAATTATTGAGGTTTATCTGTACTTTGCAAACTTTCGGTTGCGAGAATTTCGATTATAACAATCTATTCATTTTGTAATACGTCGCATTCTACTTTTCGTCTTGGAGCTTCCTCCTCCTTTTTTTTTTGTTTTTCTCCTTTTCTCCAGCGCTGCCGTATCGTTTGTTCCCTCGTTCTTACATTTCATTCCATTCTTTCGCCACTCTCTTTTTTTTCCCAGTTTCCTTTCAATAATCGCACATAATAATGTAGTACTTTGAGAAAAGAGAGAGAGAAAAAAAGAGAAACACTTTTTCCTCCTCTCGAGAGAAAAGTTTCCTTTTAGCCCGAATCGTTCGTTTACACAACATGCACAATATATGCGCTCATATTTTTTTTTTTTTATTCTCATTCTTACCGTTGTCAGAACGAAAGCTTAGATGCAGCTGTAAAAGTAAATGGAGCGAACTCATTAGACTATAGTATACGCGGTATTTTGAAATTTTAATTAAACTTCACTTTCGACATAATAAGAACCTTTTTTTTTTTTTTTTAGATCTACAAAAAACATGTACTTTACATGTATTTTATCTGCTGCATTCAATATAATTATGTGTATACGATGCGGTAGATATGAGAAAAAAAAAAGAAATTATTATAAAGTTCCGACATTACAAATAACATCCCGGTTGAAAGGAAAATTCTTGAATGAACGCGAGATGAGGGACAGAAAAACGAGTTCAGGATGATAAATATTGTTTGGAAAGTTTAAAAATAAAATGGCTGCGGGGAAAATCGTCGTTCCAGACGAAATAATTGAACTCGTCTCTTCAAGGTGCAGGTGAAAGACGATGCACCGCAGTATTACTGGTTTCATCGACAGAGTCGATCGAGAGGAGCAGGCGAGGTGATTCTACAAGTCAAGGGATAATCCTCTCTATTTTGAGGTAGAGGAAGATGCATTAAAGAGATAAATGCGAGCACAAACGCTGCCTCAACTCTTACCTATACAGGTATTCAGCAATTTCATGGGTCCAGACGTTGAAAGATGCGATAGTAAAACGACCGCTCACCCCAACAAAGCTCTAACTTGAAGATATATTTTGAAGTCTAGGAAACGCCAACGGGGGAGATCTGCCATCCGTCGGTCCTTCTCATACCACGGGAGATGCGCGCCAACATTTGCTGCGATCAGTGCTAAGTGAAGTCGAGTTATCCGTCGTCTAGGAGGATTCGTAGTACAAAACTAATGAACGTCGGTATCCGAGAATGTTTCTTCAAGTCGAGCAGTCATAAAAAAGGTGATTACATTCCGCGAGAACGGCTCCATCCTTAATGTTCCAAAATCACGCGTAACGCACCGAACACGAACGAGAATCCACCGACGAAATTCAAAAGTCATTCACACTCGACGCATTTTCAGCGTCTTCCGAATATGATTCAATTTGTTCGTCGCGCCGCCGCCGTCGCGTTCGTGGCGAACGCAACTTCTTTTTCACGTACGTTGATTAATCGTTGACGCGTGCAAGATGCACGACCTCGTTAAGTTGAGTAGACGTCGTGGCCTCGCGATGAATAGTTGCGCGAACTTTTACTCGCTGAGAGTCGGTAACAACTATACGGCAATTCATTCAAAATTCCCGCTCCCTATTTCGAGAAGAAAAAAAAAAAAAATTCTCAACGTATACACGCTAACCAAAAACGATAAATCGCGAACGATATTCGAAAAATAATTTACGCGAGGCGAAGAAAAGCCCGTTTACCGAACGAAATCCATTACAGGAATTAAAATTCGTATTCCTCGCACCGCGTTGTAAAATTATTAGTCCTTCAAGTACATATATACACAAATATACAAGGGAGGACGAAGTCGCTACTGGAGAGAATCACTTTTTCCCATTCCGCACACGACTCTCGCACGGTACAGAAGATGCGGATGTAATGGGTTTTGTTGGATTAGTTGAATTATGAACCTTTATTTTTTTCCAACTTCGAAAAGTAATTTCCATCGTTTTCAAGATTTCTTCCTTCCACTCGATTTTTTCCTTTATCTTTCGTAATGTGCGAAACTATTTCCAAGTTTTGTTGATTCGGCGACTATAACTTCGACAAAAACTTAGCATCTTTGGCCCCCGATTTCAATTTATAGCGCGTAGTGCCAAAGCTGTCAATGCAGTGGCGTACCAATCGTTCAACCACGACTTTTGCTGACGAGAATTACGAAATAGTCATTATTTGTACAAAGTATGCCTGTTTCTCATATGAATTAACTTCTGAAAAATTGTAAACGATAGTAAATTTCTTGCTTTGTAGTACAGTGAGTGTTCTTATTGCACTGTTTTAATGGAAGGTTTTCGCGTATTATCACGCACACCACCCATTGATTTACTTACAGAAGAAAGAACAGTGGTGTTTGAAGGAAAGTAGAAGACATTCTAGGGGTATGAGCCAGGCACTTCTCCCTTTGCCCAGTGGAAAGAGCGACTCGTCCGAACGAAAGAGCGAATCAACTCGTATGATGACACGTTATCTTGACGATTAAGTGGACCGAGACAATGGGCAGCTGAATTTTCATCTCACACAACTGATGAGTTGCCAGGAGTGCTTGAACAAATACTTGTACAAATGGGTGAAGTTACGTACATTCGCTTTTTAATTTTGTGAAAAGAGGGTGGTGTACAGGTGTACTCGCAGATTTTGGTGTCATCTATGAGGTATAAAGGGAGGAGCAAAGGGGTGTACTCGCAGAATTCTGAATCACCCACGATGTACAGAGAGGGGATGTATTTGCAGATTTCTGAATCTTGCGCGGGGTACAACTCAAAAGCCAAAATTCTTAGTAATTTTCTGAAGAAAGGTAGAAAAGTTTTTTTTTTTTCAGGTGTACTCACAGACTTTTTGAATCACTTGTAGAAAGAAAAAAATAAAAAGGATCAGGATTTCAAAATTTTTCCAAGTCCCAAGGTCATTCGCACGGAATTAGAGATAGGGCTGAGGTTCAACGTTGAAAATTTCTCAAGTCCCGAGGTCTCCCCTCCGGACGCCCGGACGCATTTTCGAGATGTAGGGGGTAGAAAAATAGGAAGGATTCCTTGGCTTTGCCAAAAATATAAAGATCATGTTTCATGTCTTTTCGCCAGTCGTCTGAAACTCTTCATCGTTTACAGAGAAAGCTCGTTAAGACCGGCATCACTCCTTGTAGTAACCGGTGTAAATTACATTGCGTACACGGGTGAAGTGCAAGGGCCCACGGATTTTGGATTTTGCTCGCAATACCCGAAATCTCGTTTCAACCGGCCTCGTTATAGTCGGCATCGACTGTATTTCAGGCTGATGAGACAGCGGGGCTCACTCGCTTAGGCTAGGCTAGAACTACTGCGGAGGTTCAGCTCGGACTTTGGAGAAGTTTGCTCTTAATGTTGTAAGCGGACCAGGATTGACGACTTATGACGTTACCAACTTATGACGTCACTGACCTATGACGTTACCAAGTTATGACGTCACCAAACCTATGACGGCATAAGCTAATAGCTTCATAATGGCTCTCATCACCTTCCAGGTACCCCTTTATCATTTTCTTTTTCAAGATAAAGCGGAAGGGTGGTACTCGCAGATTTCTCGATCACCTTCCAGATACTTTTTTAAATTTTAAAATTTTTTTTTTCCAATTATTATTTATCTATTCATTTTTCTAATATTATTATTTTTTATTATAGATAAAGCGGAAGAGTGGTACTATGAAGCTATTAGCTTGTGCCATCATAAGTTTGGTGACGTCATAAGTCGGTGACGTCATAACATGGTAACGTTATAGGTCAGTGACGTCATAAGTTGGTAACCTCATAATGGCTCTCATCACCTTCCAGGTATTTTTTTTTTTTTTTTTTTCTCAAGATAAAGCGGAAGGGTGGTACTCGCAGATTTCTCGATCAGCTTCCAGGTATTTTTTTTTCATTTTTTCATTTTTTTCCTTTTTCTTCTTTTTTTTATCATTTTTTATCATTTTTTCTGATTTTTTTTCAAGATGAAGCGGAAGGGTGATACTTGCAGATTTCTCGATCACCTCCCAGGTATTTTTTTTTGTTTTGTTTTGTTTCATTTTTTTGTTCAAGTTGAAGCGGAAGGGTGGTACTCACAGATTTTTTGATCACTTTCCCGTTCTTTTTTTTTAAATTTTTTTTTCTAATTTTTTTTTCTAATTTTTTTTTCCAATTTTTTTTTAAATTTTTTAAAAAATTTTTTAAAAATTTTTTTTCCTAATTTTTTTTCCAAGTTTTCTATTTTTTATTTTTTTTATTCATTTTTTTTTCAAGATGAAGCGGAAGAATAGTACTCGCAGATTTCTCGATCACCTTCCAGATACTTTTTTAAATTAAAATTTTTTTTTTTCCAATATTATTATTTATTTATTCATTTTTCTAATATTATTTTTTTTTTAAAGATAAAGCGGAAGAGTGGTACTATGAAGCTATTAGCTTGTGCCATCATAAGTTTGGTGACGTCATAAGTCGGTGACGTCATAACATGGTAACGTCATAGGTCAGTGATGTCATAAGTTGGTAACCTCATAATGGCTCTAATCACCTTCCAGGTATTTTTTCTCATTTTTTTTTCTCAAGATAAAGCAGAAGGGTGGTACTCGCAGATTTCTCGATCAGCTTCCAGGTATTTTTTTTTTCATTTTTTCATTTTTTCTTTTTTTTCCTTTTTCTTTTTTTTTTTTTTTTTTTTTTTATTATTTTTTATCATTTTGTCTGATTTTTTTTTTCAAGATGAAGCGGAAGGGTGATACTTGCAGATTTCTCAATCACCTCCCAGGTATTCTTTTTAATTTTTCTTATTTTTTTTTTTGTTTTTTTTGTTTTTTTTGTTTCATTTTTTTGTTCAAGTTGAAGCGGAAGGGTGGTACTCGCAGGTTTTTTGATCACTTTCCCGTTTTTTTTAAAATTTTTTTTTAAATTTTTTTTCAATTTTTTTATTTTTCATTTTTTTTTATTTATTTTTTTAATTTATTTTTTTTCAAGATGAAGCGGAAGAATAGTACTCGCAGATTTCTCGATCACCTCCCAGGTAATCTCGAAAATCTTCCATTATTAGGGGAGGGGGGATGGTACTCGCGATTTTTTGATAGTGTATAAGGTGTGAGAAAAGACATGAAACATGTCAATATACTGAGGGGGGGTACGGAACTCGCGGGGTGGACTCGCAAATTTCTGAATCACTCATGGGGTAATGAGTTGAACGGAAAGGTGGAAAGGGGAAGGGTACTTGCAAATTCTAGAATCACCCAAGAGATCATAGCCCCTTTTCCTGATCTAGTATGAGTTTAGTTTAGAATATTTCAGGCTAACAGCTTTCGAGGGCTCCCTCGTTCCGCTCAATGTCATGGTTGTACGAATGCCCAGAAGCCCAGACGCAGATTTTGAAATCAGGGTAGGGGTAGAGGCCCCAAATTTCCGACTGTATAATATATAAAATATACTGGGGGCGATGAACTCACGGGGTGGACTCGCAAATTTCTGAATCAGTTTTTGGGGGACTCACTCGCTCCAATAGTTTGCCCTCCTTCTTGGTCTAGTATAAAAAAGATTCGAACTTTTTGAGATTAGTCTCTTTTCTCCAGGACTGAGAACCGGAAATTTTAAGATCATTTTTGTGTGCGAGCAGAGCCTCTATCTTTCATCAAATATTTATACAATCTCTGCACAAATTTCATAGCGAATAAGATTTAGACTACTCTTGGGAGAACCGTAAAACGGTTTCTTGTCGCGTTTGATGGCGTCATTGATGATCTTGACCTCTTTTAGGGACTTGGGAAATTTCAACCCTCGCTATTCCATTACTCTAGGCTCAACTTCAAGTTTACATACCTACACAAGGTGTCCAGTTGCTTCTGCATTACGCTTATATTAGGCTTACTATAGACTAGACTAAGAGCAGCGAGTGCGTCTATCAGCCCTCCAGCTAATCAGCATAATAAACAGTAGGGAGAAGACCTTGATGTTTTCTTTCAGTCACGAAACATCTGAAACTTCATCCTCGTCGTTCGAAATTACAGAATCTCTTCGAATAAACACGAAAATGCCGGCTGATATGTAAGTCCACCTTTTCTGGAAGCGAAGCTGGACACGTCAGTATTTTCAAAACCTTTGTAAATACACGAGTCGAAATTTTTGTAACGTTTACGTTCAGCCCCTATGCGCGCTCCTCATCGCAGCGAACGAGTTAATTGAATGAAAAAATGTTGTCCTCGGCGGGCCATTCAGACGAAGGTGACGCGACGCGACGTGTTTATTTTTCGTCGGTTCGGAACGTTGTCGACCGAAGGCAGACGCACCTACTCAGTGTCGCATAGACAGTGTACGGATAGCAAGGGTGAGGGTGAAGACATGAAAACCCTCCCTCTCTAGTAAAAGAAGGCTCTTCGCATCTGTTTGCAATTGTTCTCGACGACGTCGTTCGACGCGACGCAACGCCGCGTAAAAGTCGAGAGTCGCAACGAAAAGAGGAAGTTCACGGTAACGAGGAGAGAGGTGAAAAGTGCCAAAAGCTACCTAACGGAAGTTCGTTACGCTATTTTGCATATTTATTTCCTTTACTTTCCTTCTTTTTTCCACGTGGTTTTCGCTCTCACTTTTTACGGCTTAAGAACGAGTACGCATCATTTAGGGGCATATTATTTGAATTTTAAAGCGGAGCGAATCCCCAATAATCCGGCTTAGTCATTCTTTTTGGCCAGTACAACTCACTTTAGTTGAACCTTGATGCAAGGAATTTACAGTATCAGTACTCCTTCATTCAACCTTCCATCGTCTCCGACCTTCACACGGCAAAATGCTTGGCTCCTCGCTCGATTTCCTCGACAATGCGGTGAAATTCTTCTTCATCATATTTATGCAAGATTTATATTGCTTCTCCTCTCTTTTCTCCCTTTTATAACACCAAAAATTTTGAATAAGGCGTGCCCACTTCGCGTCGTAACTTGCACACAATGAGGTGTACACCCGCGTGTAAGAAAACCTTCAACAAAAATCTTGGCCGATGCGGCAACATGATATAGGATGGCGCTCGTAAAGTATATTTTCCTCGATTCCACCCTCGTTTGTAGTTTTCTGTATGTATACTCTTGTATATTTTACTTTCGGCGTCGACGGACTATTGCGGCGCGATGGAAAAGGCGGAAGATGCGGTAAACAATGGCGTAAGAAGAAAACGTCTCCTACCTTTTGATAAAAATATACGTACACAGTCTAGTCGCGCGAGAATCAAGTCAGTATACACTAATAAGCATCGCAGCCACCCTTCGTATACGCAGTTCGTACGCATCGACGTAGACGTACAATTTACAAGCTAACTTTTTAGTTCGCATTTTGTCCAAAATGTTAATCGCGAGTAAAAGCGTTCTTTTCCCGCGTACGCGAGAGCTTGCGGTGGAGGGCCAGACGGGCAAACGTCTACACGCTGTGACGTTGTATGATAAATGATACGTAATTCGATCTTTGGAATTTGTCAAATCCGTCACGTTAGGTTTTACATTTAAATGCGTAGAACGAAGATCTTCGAATTGTTGGCAAATGTTCCTAGGGAAAGATCAGCTCTCGCGTGAAATATGCGACGGTACCTCTTCGCGTTTACAGTAGGCGTCGGTAATTTCGTGAAGATGTTTTTTTCTTTGTATGGAACGCTGTTGACCAACTACTCAAAAGCACACGTTTCCAAGCATGTGAAGAGCTACCAGAGATTAGCTGCCCGTTGACAAGCATTGGAATTTTAAGGCGGCATTGCGCCTTCGAGCGTAATAATACGAAGTTATTATTCTCGGCTCCATTCACGCGCACTAGAAATTAGTGTGGTGCTGAGACGAAAAGTTCGAAAAGTTGAGAAGCAGAAGAGTGGATATGCGGAGTACGACGTCAGAAACAGATATAGGATGCGCGGATTTGGTGTTATTGATGATATACGAGGAGAATGAGAAAAGAGCGAGAGAAATAAAAGGACCTTGAAAGCGAATAGGAACGAGGATAAAATTGTATTCTTATTTTCGTATTACTCCGAACAGCTCGAAAGGATCAACGTTTGAGAGTAGGACTCACTAGTGGCGTAGTTCTTGCCGTAATAAACGACACCCTTTTGTTATGGCTAACGAAATTCTTTTAGACGAGTGAGTTTTTGCTCACTTCCTGATCGAATGAGGTGGCCAACCTCGTGGAAAGTTTTGGGTTCACGCCGTTGAAAATTTTGGTGGTTGGTACCGGCACGAGCATTCAAATTTTGATTCTCTGAGTATGAGAGAAATTTTCTTGCTTCTGAGCGGAACATTAGGCAGCATTTGACACTATCTGGAACAAATATGTTGCGATGAAAAATTGATCCCTCTACCTGCGAATTTCGGATGAAATTGTTGCTTCAAGTTGTCCTCGTGTTGGAGAAAGAGGTATTGGGTTTTAATATTCAGCGACGGACTTAGCTTCTGTGTAGACACAAGGACACTCACGCGCTGACCTTTTTTAGCGGGGAACCCGCTATCTATTTTGTTAGGGGGATTATATCCTCAGAAAACGTCCACGTCCGGGAGTTTCTGTGAACTGCGTAACGTGACGTGACGTGTTGTACTTTATGACGTCATCAATGACCTTGACCTTTACGTACTTCAGAGATTTGAAAAAATTCTAACTTCCAGACTTCATTATAATTATCAGGCCTAGTAAACATAATACTGAGTAGAGCCCAGCCAACTCATTTTCTGAGGGGGCATTTTCACGCCAACGTGATCGCGAGCGCGGGAGGTTGCGGGTTCCCTGCTACCGTTGCAAACCTGCAATGGCCACTAAATTTTTTTTAGCGGGAACCCACTATCCATTTTGTTAGGGGGATGACATCCTCAGAAACCGTCCGCGTCCGGAAGTTCCTGTGAACTGCGTGACGTGACGTGACGTGTTGTACTTTATGACGTCATCAATGACCTTGACCTTTACGTACTTCAGGGATTTGAAAAAATTCTAACTTCCAGCCTTCATTATAATTATGTATACAAATTTACTCCATTAATCAATATATTCTTACAGATGCTGGATGCAATCCATGATACGGAAGCCATGCTAGTTACAACTAACGTCTGTCAACTAATCAGGCAACGAGTCAACTTACTAAAGAAGAAAAACGAATTTGATTCAAAATTTACATCCGAGGAAGAAAAGGAAAAGTTTGAAACTGAAAACAATTCTGCCGATGAAAAGTACGAAGAGCATCGCAATGAAAGAAATAATGATTGCCATTTGTATCGACACTTGTCTCAAGTGAATGAATTGAAAATTGAACCCCACATCAAGCGCATTTTCCACGACGAATTCATATTGTCAAATTTTGGTACGCATTGACGTGGGCTAAGGAGAGTTATTCTTAGTAGGCTAAAGCGATTAAATTGTAAATTTGATTTTATAATACACACATTCACGTGCCATCGTAGACTGTAATATAATTAGCTAAATCTCTAATAATATATAAATATCAGGCCTAGTAAACATAATACTGATTAGAGCCCAGCCAACTCATTTTCTGAGGGGGCATTTTCACGCCAACGTGATCGCGAGCGCGGGAGGTTGCGGGTTCCCCGCTACCGTTGCAAACCTGCAATGGCCACTAAATTCTTTTTAGCGGGAACCCACGGTCCATTTTGTTAGGGGGATGACATCCTCAGAAACCATCCGCGTCCGGGAGTTTCTGTGAACTGCGTAACGTGACGTGTGACGCTTTATGACGTCATCAATGACCTTGATCTACTTTAGGGACATCCATTTTGTTAGGGGATTACATCAACTTTCAGCCGAGATGCTTTATGATGTCATCAATGACCTTGACCTACTTTTGGAACATCCATTTTGTAGGGGGATTACATCAACTTTCAGCCGAGATGTTCCATGACGTCATCAATGACCTTGACCTACTTTAGGGACTTGAAAAATTTTCAACTTCCAGCCGGGATGCTTTATGACGTCATCAATGACCTTGATCTACTTTAGGGACATCCATTTTGTTAGGGGATTACATCAACTTCCAGCCGAGATGCTTTATGACGTCATCAATGACCTTGACCTACTTTTGGAACATCCATTTTGTTGGGGGATTACATCAACTTTCAACCGAGATGCTTCATGACGTCATCAATGACCTTGACCTACTTTAGGGACTTGTAAAATTTTCAACTTCCAGCCGAGTTGCTTCATGACGTCATCAATGACCTTGACTTTGACCTACTTTAGGCACATCCATTTTGCTAGGGGGATCGGAAAACGTCCGCGTCCGGGAGTTTCTGTCATCGCGTGCGCGGGAGTTTACGGGTTCCTGGCTGCCATCGAAAATCTGCAATGGCCTCCATTTGTTTTTTTTTTTTCATTTATTCAAAAAATTTTTCGCGCGCGGACATTTTGGCGCGCGGACACAAGCAGTTGCATGTGATGATTGTGCCTTAATCCACCGCTGTTGATATTCAAATGCTGGAAGCGAAGCATCCCAACGCTCCGCAGGAGTTCGCGTGGATCAGAGTTCTCTACGCCTTCTTCTTTTTCTTGTTCAGCATAATAACGATTTTTTTAATATTTGAATTTCATTTTTGGCTAGGCAGCATGCTACAAACATAGTGACGTACATCACAGTCCTTGCTTTCCTCACCAAAGACTGGACGTAGCGAAAGGACGCAGACGATAGAAAATCCGACTTCCGTACTTGAAAGTCTTTAGAGTACGTACAAAAATACATGTGTACAAGTTCCGGAGAGGTAAACACAGCAGATATACTATTGTACAGTGTGTTTTAGCTTCGTCTCGAAATTCAAATTTTCCCAACAAAGACGAGGAGAGAATGAGAATCTGTATTTGCGCCAGCACCTAATCACGAAACCACGGTGTTCTAGAAGTGGCAATTCGGACGCGACCGACGGAAGATAAGTTTTTCTTTTGCGCGAACGGATTCCTCGCTCGTCCCGAAACTAAATGAGCGAAACTTCATACCGAGACGATCGAAAAAAGTAATTTCCGGATGATGAAATTTTCGATTTCGTCAACCGATGGCTCGTTCGTCTCGCACAACCCCACCTTTCTTGATACGACATCGGTGGCGTGACTTAATTAAAAGGGAAAAAAAAAAGGTACTGATACGTACACGTGATCGCGCGGTCTTTTCCACTTTAATGTACGGTAACATATCGATGGTGACGTGCACAAAGGTCGTAAGTGACAAAAACCATATTTTTCAGGAGAGCGATTTGAAAATTTTCGAAACTTCAATTTGACCTGCTGGCCGCAGTATTGCTTGAAATGACTTGAAATTTCGGATGTAGGACTCACCAACCCTAAAGAATAGATCCCTGTTTTTAAAAAATGTGTAGCCTAATTTATAGGCGTTCTACAGCCATATTTTGACCTTTTGAGCGCACTTACGACAGTTGGCTTGAACGATTTTGCACTTACTACATTAATGCACCTGTTTCCTATACTGATTGTAATGGCATGATCGAAAAATTCTCGTGACACAGTTGTGTTTCTGATTTCTTTGAGTGTCAACCTCGATGGGTGAGTTACTTCTCATTAATTTTATCATAATTAAATTTTCTTTTCAATTTTTTTCTTCTTTCTTTCAGCTGTATCAAGTTAATTCGAAAATTTGTGAAAGAAGAACGCACGAAGTGATGAAATAACTCTACGCAAAGGCGCTTTATTCAAAGATGAATAAAAAAATTTAAAATAATAGAAAGTTTAACAGGTCTGTACATAAGAAATTGTAAGTTTGTAACAAAAAATTTATAAAAAAAAAAAACCAAACATGATACCGGACCAAACTCATTTTTTAATTTTCTTCTTTTCTGGTTGTTCCTTCATTTCAGTAAGCTGAAGAACGTTTTTTGACAGGCTTCTTCTTTTCCTCTTTCAATACCACCGCAACAGACATCAGTTCTTGAATGGGCTTCTTTTTCCCCACCTTGGATTCTACTACGTCAGACGTTGAACTTTTTGTTTTCTTCTCGAACTTTACTGGTAAGTTGTTATAGAAAGTTGAATATTCTAAAGTTGCAGGGATGATTTGTTTCTTAATTAAAGAGAGAAGGTCGTTCTTTTTTGCTGTTTCGATTGGAAGTCGATTCGTGTATGCAGACATCACGGGTGGAAAAATATTTCTAATTCGCGATCTAGTTCTTGCTGTAATATCGAATTCAAAAAAATGGTCCTTATTTAAATCATATTTGAATTGAACGATCGTAGGCTTTTGTTTTTCAAATCTTAGCCACTTGATACGTAGCCACTGGACAGTGTCTGTAACACCTTCATCACCAGTGGGACTTACTTTTTTCACGTTCTTCATTACGTGAAAGCTGAAGGATTTCCAATCTTTTATATCTGAAAAACACATTCGATTAACGGTGTACGGTTTGGGATTTCGACGGGCAGTCTGAATAACCACACTATATTCGTTTGGGGTATAAATGCGCTTGTGCTTTCTAGCCTCTTCGATTCTAGCGTGCATTGAATCCGCGTCCAAATAAGAATGCCCGCTTTCCATGTATTTTAAATTAATACAATGTAAATGATCGATGTTGGTGACCGCCCAAAGCATGGCTGCGGCTATATTTCTATTCCTATTTTGGCCCCCGCAAGTATCACTGAAGGAATTTACTTCGGTCACATGTACTGGTAGCCCTTGTAAATAATTGATCAAGCACGATGCAATCTCATTAGACCCCTTTTTTCCATCAGTTTCGTCCCAGATGTACGCAAATCCATCTTGTTGGTAAGAATCATAAATTGTGAAATTGTAAATGTTGAGCTTTCTAGTATAATATAGCTGATTCTCCGCAGCGTAAGGGCATTGGAGAATAGCCTGTAAGTCGAAACTTATAGCTCGAATACTGTGATCAGACTGTGCTCTTTCCTTATCTGCGTCACGCATATTAAAAGCATCCTTCTCCCTTTTTTTATGTTTCTTATACTCTGCAACAAAGTGATCTACATTCTTGGTAGCATACTCCAACACACCATCAAGCTCCAAATTGTTGCATTGGTCTTCCTCTTCATCCAACTTCATCTCATCTTCCAATGACAGATCCAACATATCTGTATTGTCCAACTCCTTCACTGTGCCATCCTCCACCAACCTCTTGTAGGCATTGCACACTGGACATTGGTCCTTCTTTGGCGTGTAAAAAGACAATTTTGGCTCGTGATCTAAAAATAAGCCTGAAAACGTAGTCCGACCCACTGGCTTCTCATACCCATTTTCAGAACATTTTTCGAGATATAGACGGTACATTATACTTAAATTTAGTTCGCTAGAAAGATACTCACGGTTCGTATCCTTTCTACAGTAATGTGAGGGTACGCGAGGGAAACTGTCTATGAAATGCATTATAAATTCGACATGTTCTGGTGGTGTTATATTGTGGGGTGATTTGCCAACTCGCTTATCTGGTCTTAAATACATTTTGCAATGTGACGATACGTTTTCCATTGTATACGCCAGCAGTCTTTCGCCGATGGAAAACGTTGATATGAAAAACTTTTTACAAACGCGCTTTCTAGGATTCTCATCATCGGCTGGTATATAATATAAACGGGAGACTTGTCGGTGCTTACTTGCGGAGTTTTTAGGTCGTACTACGTCCACATTCTCGACGCAACTGGAGAGGAATAATTTTTGTTTGAGAGCGTCTCCTAATCCGTAGAATTCTTTGCACAACACCAATCGACGTTCTTCTGTAACTTCATTGCATCCAAATCTGTGAATAAATCATGAACATTTTTATTACCTTAGAGAGAAGTGGTCGCTTATTCCTTGACAAAGGAATAAAGATCTCACCTGCATTTCGAGCAGTCACAGATTTTTGGCATTCTTGTTGAGATGAGTTTTCCACCACGACTCAAATATTGTCCTCCAGACTGACGAGCATGTTTTACAACATTACGATGCCATATTGCAGGTTTTGCCTTTCGATTACGTTTCTTCTTTGGTTCATCAGCAGTATTCACATTCTCAGAATTCAGATTTTCAATATCTGCAGTCACCGCTACCGGGAGTTCATCCAAATTTTCAACTGTTAAATCAGCAGTATTCACATTCTCAGAATTCAGGTTTCCAATATCTGCAGTCACCGATACCGAGGGCTCGTCCAAATTCTCAACGGTTGGATCAGTCACTTCGTTTTGATTTTTGACACCCGCCGTTACTTGGTTAAGAACTTCAATATTCGCCAATGAATAGATCAAATTTCCGTCGTTTGTCACAATTTGGTCATTCCAGTTTTGAGCCCCAGAAGTCAGTTCAATTGAATTCTTGACAGCTTCAGATAATTCATCCAATTTTCTAGCATCTATCACGTCAATATCTATGGGTATAAAGTAAAATATTACGATATTAGTATAGGCCTATTTCGAGATTAAAATCTTGACTTATTGTCAGAAAAGGTAGCAATTCTTGGATATATTTTTATGAAAGCTAATAACATTAACGTGCTTGCACCAACTTTTTTCAGATTGAGCAGCCTCATGGTCACTGCTTGGAGAATTGTTGTAAGGTAGCGGATAGTAATCCCGGTCATCATCCTCCAGAAACTCGTTTGGTGCGTATTGATTCGACACTTTACTGCGAATAGGCCTACCCATCTGACGCAAAAAGAAAAAAAAATAATCGATATTCATTTACCAATCTTCCGACATGAATTAAGCCTATAAATTTATGAGAAAAATATTTACTAAGGATTTGGTTGGTGATGATTGGAACACAGTCTGGCCGCAGTTCTCTTCTACACCCCAGCATTCATCTTCCGCTTGATGACAAAATTCTACTGTTGGTAAGTTTGTTCTATCATCAAAAACTTGTCTAACTTCAGGCTCTGGTTGTACCTGAATGATCATTATTAAAATTAATTACAGGTATTTACACGTGAACTTTTCGAAGAGTATGGACACAACTGTGAAAAATAAGCTCACCACAGTATCTGCAATCGGTGAAAGTACTTCCAAATAACCATTGTTTGGTGGATATTTATTTTCATTCTCATACAGCCAACGTTCAACTTTTCGAGCGTAAGGAGCCGTCTGCAGCATTGATTAAATCAAGAGTAAATCAAACCTATTTATTCTTCAATTCTTCAAGATAACCGAGTGAAAGAGGTATTATCAATTAATAATTATCAACTTACTGGTAATTTGAAATTCATCCGACTCAGACCCACATCAGCTGATTTTAGGGCGAGTTGGGTCATTAATTGTCCTCGCCTCATTTTGCGATTTTTTCAGACCACAGTCAAGAAATTTAATGAGCTTGTAATAAAAACACATTCGAATCACACCGATAGAAGAAGAACACTGAGAATTGAAGACGACTGGACTGTACTAAGTGCTCTTACCATTCGAGCCAAATGTATTAAGTAACATTAAGGATTGTACAGGTTGTATCAAGTACA
The DNA here is from genome assembly GCA_035079395.1 of Aspidiotus destructor. Classification (NCBI taxonomy): domain Eukaryota; kingdom Metazoa; phylum Arthropoda; class Insecta; order Hemiptera; family Diaspididae; genus Aspidiotus; species Aspidiotus destructor. Next base: position 34,415,931 of record JAVHKZ010000018.1, on the reverse strand, counting down.
TTTGTGTGCCAAGCCATCTGTCGTAAGTGCGGCGATTCAGGGTTCTGCAGTTATTTTCTGCACTTACTACAATTGCCGCGACAGAAATATGATTTTCGTCACTTACGACATTTTTACATTGCCCCTGGGGGCTGAATGGTGGACTTTTTTCCCCTTTTTTCGATGCAGGCCGATAGTCCATGAGCTTCTTGACCCATTTTTGCCCTTAACTCATTTTTGATAAAAATGTCACTTACGACCTTTGTGCACGTCACCATCGATATTATGCCTTACAGAAGCGAGTACTAGACTGTACTCGTCGGTGAAATAAAACATTCAGGAAAACATTTTACGTTTCATTTCCTTTCAATATCGATAATTGTATTTTTGCGTCGAGGTAAGGAATGACGGGGACGGAAAACGATAGCGGACGACGAGAAGAAGTACAAAGGATGTATGAAAAACGGTTGAAGGGAACACAACATTATAATAAATATGGGTCAGAAATTGGATACGTATAAGCTATAAGTTCGTACAGAGTGCATGTTGTTACGAATAGAAAGCATTTTTGTACACGTTTTCTATCACACTATTGAGAACGATACAGCGAAAAACTCCATACATCTAATGACAGCTCACAGGGTATGACAGAAGAAATATAAGTGCTCAAAATGCTGATAAGAATGGAAATTCTATAGAACGCGAGTATCATAATGACATTCGAAAGTAGATATACGTAGAAAAAGGAGAGGATAAAAATGTTGAAAAGAGAGCGGCGGCACAGAAACGAACTAAGACTCGACCGGTCAACCGACAACTCATTATGAATTCGAATAAGATTTCTCGAGATGCCGAAAATCTAAAACGATATTTTGATTAATGACTCAGTTTCTTGCTGTAGCTTACCATACACGGAACAAGGGTTCGATAAACTCTGATCTGGTTAGAGGTCATAACTTTCAGTTATTTTTCCGTTTTTCGCTCGGGAAGTCCAAGTAATAATTACGTCGGCGAAAGGAGTAAAAACGCTGGGTCTTCGGTAGGCTAGACAGTGGACATGAAGTCGTGATCAAAAGCATTCAGAACGTGTGATCCAGGAAAATATTTTTTGAAGGCTCGAATTCGTAAATATAGAAAAAGTATGAACTCAAGAACTAGAAAAAATCGCGGGAAATGAAAAGGAGGGTGGTTTTCGAATACTTTTGAAAATCAACTTGGAAAGGTCAAGTTTTTGAAATGCGGCCAGATAGCGTAAGAGCTGAAATGGCAACTATGAATAAAACTAGAAAAATTTCATTTCCCGATAACACCGTAAGGTCAACCAACAAATTCAGGATAGAAGATGTAACTATGACAAAAAGTAAAATTTTCCCATATTTCGCATAGTAAAAACTTCGTGTCTCCCATCGCAGGGATGAGAAACATTCAAATTTCTCTACCAGATATTCACAATTCAGAATAGTCATCACTGCTATCACTATCAAAAAGTAGACAACGGTAACGATCGTTAACCCCGAAAATGAATTTCCAAATTCTGTTTCACACTCGCTGAACAAATATACGTCCTCCATTCGCGCTCTTCATACCACAACCGGCGTATTTTCGATCAGACTTCCTCCCTCTGTCATCTCTTTTGCGGCGAAGAAGTAGTATAGTCGTATCCTTATCGTATCTTTCACACGAGTTCATCTCAGTTCATCTCACCTACACGAAGAACGCGACGCAAAATACGTATAAGTCGAGATTTTCACTCAAATGAACATCTTCTGCACAAACAATAGGAAAACTTTGTTCACGCCCACGCACGATACGACTTCCCAGGTCACAATACACAAGTCTTCCAGAATTCCTCCACAAGTAAGGGTTGAAAACATTCAAAATCAACACAGACCTTTGACGATGGATCAACGCATTTGCGAATATTGTGAGGATGTATTCAGAGAAAGTAGAACTAGGCCACCTCGAATTCAAAACCTAACCTAAAGATATACTGCGCTATAAATTCTGGGAAACGATACGAAGCATCGGGTCCGAAGAATAGCGCACTCGGCGGTGTAATGCTTCGACGAATTCCAATTAATTGGCAGAGAGCGTTGCGAGTGGTTCCACAAACCAGCAAACAAAAATGCACCGCATACTCATTCGAAGATAGATGAACATCGGAAACATATTAACGCGTTCGTGATGCTTCTGTTAGCGGTCCACATACGATGCGGCCAATGACCATAGTATAGTGTAGTACGCGTAGTGGTTTTATAGTTACGCGTGCACCACCACAAAACGCAGGCTAAAGGAAGAAAATCTACTCGACGAACACCTTTTCCAATCAACTCGAGCAAAAGCTCCTTAATCTGGACAGCGCGGCGTACACGAACCCTTTTTCTTCCGACTCTTGTTCTCCTCGAATGATAATCCTATACTAGAAGCGGAAGAAAGGAAAACAGGAAACGATGAGAAGCTTTCGTTATTGTCCGCAGTGTATTATTACATTGATGAAGTGGATTGAAGAGCCGCAAAGAGAAAGAGACTGTCTCTACATTACAAGCTTTTTTCCCCGAGAACGCGTTACACCATCAGGCCCTCTTGACAAAAGAATGAAGGTTTGCATTCTCCGACTAATAACGACGAACGGCGCGAGTCACCTTAATTAATTGTCGGCCTTTTCCCTCGTCTCAAATCTATTCACATACCCAATCTTCTTACGTCTACGTTCATTTTCTCGGTATTTTCGAAATACATTCTCTACCCTTTCTTTTCCTAAAGCTGATCATATTATGACACTACTGAAATGGAAAAGATGACGATGAACAAAAGTGAAACGCCCCATTTATTCAGGCCAACCCAAATATTCAGCCTGTCGGTAGACAACAAATTCAAAAGTTGTACGAGTTTCGGATATTTATCAGTTTCTCACTGTTAGAATTTTCTCGAAACAAACGCCACTGTTGAAACTTATAGACCAATCAAAGAAGAATAGAAATATTTACTTACCTTTTTACCGTCTAGATCATGTGTGACTATGGCTAATACTTTATCTACACTAGAAGCTTCGGCAAATGTGACAAATCCAAAGCCTCTGAAAACAAAAAATTAGAACGAAGATATTAGAAAAATTCTAGGAATTAGAAATTTCTGCAAAAAATTTCAGAATTCATTCATTTGAAATTATTTCTACACCGCTATCTAGTAACTCAGAGGTGACCTGTTTACACGGTAACAAAAAACACTGCGACTGAATTGATAAGCATTGGCGTTATCAACGGCTTATATGTTACTTGTAACAAATTCTATCTGCGAGTTTAGTGCAACGTTGCCAACACAAAATGGCTTGAGAACTCCTTCAATCATCTACACGCACCTTAATATATTCTATGTGCACTTCTAACCCTTACATAATTGTTTGGACCTCATCTCATATAAGATTAAATCTGCACTGTGTCAAACACTGGCGTAGAGAGGGGGGGGATATATCCCCCATCGCAATTTTTTTAGTGTCTTTTTTCCGTTCAATACAGTAATTTTTCTGTTTTTTGCGTAAATTAGGGAAAATATTAGGGAATCCCCCCCCTACCCCCCTCACCCATTGAAAAAATCTCCCTATGGGAAAACCGTATCTATGTCACTGGTGTCAAAATCCAAGGCAACTTTTTGGAGAATGCAGCTGTTGGTTGTATTTGTATCGTTTTTCTGTACTTTGATGACGTCATTCTACTCAAAGAACGCAGCACTCATAGGTAAGTGCAACCATCAGCTGGAGACTTGACAATTGTGGATTGGTCATATTTCCGGCCCTAGTGTCCTAATCCAGTATAGGAATAAGTCTGTAACAGATGGCAGTACTAGCATATTTTGTCTGTACTTTGATGACGTCATTCTCCTCCAACGTAGAATATATGGGTAAGTGCAGCCATCAGCAGGAGACTTGACCGTTGAGGATTGGTTATATTTTCTGTTACAGTGTCCTAGTGTTCTCAAATTATCCGTCTTGTTACAAGGTCGATTCATATTCGTGCTTTTCCTTTCTTTTTTTCAAACTTTCCTCGTTCAATTTCGCGCAGCATGCCACTATCGAGTGACTCTTCTTCTGATCAAACTGTCGCCCGACTTACCCGCGAATTTTGATTGTTTCATCGAAGTTTAACCAAATTGTTTGAAGATACCGAAAAAATACTACTCGAAAAATCGTTATTCGACGCGAGTGTATTCGAGTTCGATAATTTAGCCCAACAAGCAAAAAACCACCAATTTCGATTAGACTCTCTAATTAATGAATTATTAGACCAAGTCGAAGATGAGAATAGTGACGAAGTGAAGGCAGATATCGCATCGCGAAACATTCTGAAAACGACGGCCCATATCCGAGCAGCGCAGTAGGAAGCTGAGTCAAGCCGGAAGAATATGAGCAGACCGTCTATGTTTACATGTACAAATCGCGAAAGTGTATCGTTTGGTTTGAATACCAGCAGTTTATTACAGACCAAAAGTTACCCTCCTTCGATGGTGACGAAAAAAATTCATTGATTTTAAAAACCGTTTTACAGAAAAAATTGATTCTTGATATTCCAATTGCAGATGAGAATCACGATACTGCATGGAGAACCATTTTAGAATGGTATGAGGACAAGTTGCCAATTATTATAGAATCCCATTTTTCCACTTTGTTTGCAATCAAACGAGTTCAAAATGGCAAAGAAATCCGAGAATTCATAGATAATGTTGACACTACCTTACAAGTTTAGAATTGTGAGGTGAAACACTCCAAGGTTGGCCTGGCATTGTAACTTACCAAGTTCTTAGCCAATTAGACGATCGAACGAGAATTGATGGGAAAAAAACTCTCCTCGGCCAGTCCAAGTATCCAACTTGGAACCAGTTGCGCGCTCATTCCTCAAAACTAGTACAAACGCTATGAGATATTCAGTTTTGACAACCACTGGCCCAAAACGAGAGTCAAAAGTAATTGAAACAAAGACAGATTTCCCTGCCCCGACTCAAGGTGCTTGTTGTGTGTGTGGGCAATTTGACCTGCTCCTCGAATGTCAAAACTTCAAAAGTATGTTACTCGCTGAACGAGTTGATATAAGATTCGAAAGAATAATGAACTGTTTTAATTCAAAACACACCAATTACAAATGTAAACTTGCCATCGAGAACACCGCATACCCTCCTACTTACGGATATCCGATTCTAAAAAAAAGACGTCACACCCGAAAGTGCAGTCAGCCATCAACCCGAAACCAAAACCGAAAATTCCGACGAGGAAAAGGTTCCTCCCCCTCCTCCTCTAGCATCCATGAAAACAACTGCATATCTATTTCAAACGTCATTATTTTACCATCCGCTCTTGTCAAGGTCAATTCTAGCTCAGCTTATGATAAGCTTTGCCTTCTTCTTGATGACTGCAGCAAAGCAACCCTAATATCCGATATAACAGGCAAAAAACTGAAATTACCGACTCTTAAGTCACGAGATCCTATCCCACTCGCAGTAGGAGGTGTACAGACACAAACTTGCCTCTAATGTAAATAATTAAAATTACAATTTCTGGTCAATGATTATGAAATTACAGTTGTTGGGAGAATAGTTTCAAGCGAAGCGTTATCTTAATGTCCTATAAACTTAAGCGAAATGTCTGAAGCACTCCAAGAACTTGAATTGGCAGACCCAGCATTCAAACTCAGTTCAGGTAACGTTGAAATATCCTACATCGATCTACTGCTTGGAGCAGAATATCTACCCGACATTATGATGGATGAGTCGAAAAGATGTGGCTCATGTAGGCTACAAAAGACCAGATTTGGCTGGGTATTGTTAGGTCCCGTGCAAAAAGAATTTGCTAGCGATGCTTTAGCATGTTTCTTAACGTTGCAGGACATCGACTATCATATGATGCTGTTCTAGAAGACCGAGGAAGTGAATCCAGTTACTGGATAAGCTGAAGATCTGGAGGAGCGAGAACAGTTCGAAAGACACTTAGAGGAAGTGTATAAAAGAATGCCTAACGGTCATTTCAAAATTTGCCTACCAAGAAAAGAGAGTGAATCCCAGTTAGAGCCCTTGCCTACCTAATAATAATAATAATAATAATAGCGTTTATTGGCTTGATAATATTTACATAATATTTTACATCTTATACATAGTTTATACCAGCCCGCCCTGCCATAGCCGGGCATACGCCTCCCCGATTTGTTTCCACTTATTTCTATTTTTTGTTTCTCTCATCCATCCCGTCCCCACCCTCTTCTCTAATTCATCCCTCCATCTTGTCGGTGGTCTTCCTCGGGGTCTTTTCTTGTCAAAAGGCCTCCACTCTATCATGCGTTTCGCCCATCTTTCATCCTCCCTTCTCATAACGTGGCCCGCATATTTAAATTTTAGTTTCTTCACCCTATACCCTATATCTTTCGCATTTGTTTCCTCTCTAATTATTTCATTCCTGACTCTATCTCTTAGTTTTATCTTCATGATGCTTCTTTCCATTGCTCGTTGTGTTTTTCTGAGACTTTCTACCTGGCTTTTTGTTAGAGCCCATGATTGCGCGCCGTATGTCAAGATTGGGATTATACATGCTTCCAAAAATTTTGATTTTTGAGGGGATACCCAAATCGCTTTTGAATATTGTCTTAAGAGCCCAAAACCCTCCCCATGCTTTTCTCTTCCTTGCTTTCAATTCCTTATTCGTTCTGTCCTCAAATGATACTATTTGCCCTAAGTATAAATATTCATCCGTCTTTTCAATTTTCACATTATCTGCATATATTTCGCCTGTTTCTCTGTTACTCATGTACTTAGTTTTCTTTGAGTTGATTTCTAAGCCCACCTTTCTGCACGCCTCAATCAGTTCCCCTATCATTTTTTGAGCCTCTTCTCTACTTTCACCAATTAAGACAATATCGTCGGCAAATCGCAGACTGTTGAGCCTTTTTCCATCTATTTTTATCCCCACCTCCTCCCATTCCAGCTCTTTGAATGCTTCTTCTAATACTGCATTAAATAAATTTGAAGAGAGTGGGTCCCCTTGTTTTACTCCCTTCTCAATTGCAAATGTCTTCCCTCTTTTGTCTGTTTTGATATAGGCTTCACCATTTTTGTAGATATTCCGAATAATTTCTATTATCTTCCCTTCTATCCCCTGTCTCTGTAGTGCCTCCCAAATTTTGCAATGTATTATGGAGTCAAACGCTTTCCGAAAATCTACAAATATACAGTGGGTTTCTATTTGATATTCCCTAGCTTTTTCTATCAGCTGGTTCATTGCTACAATGTGATCCATAGTGGAATATCCACTGCGAAATCCAGCTTGTTCGGGGCTTTGATTTTCGTCGAGCTGATTGTTTATTCTTCCTTTAATTATTTTCATAAATATTTTCCCCACATTCGACGTTAGACTTACAGGCCTGAAGTTATCTAAATCATTTTTCTCCCCTTTTTTGTGTATTAAACGAATCTCCGCTATTTCCCATTGCTTTGGTATTTCTCCAGTGCTTAGTATTTTGTTACTGAGTTTGACTATAGGTTTTATGAAATAATAGAAGAAACTGGATCAACCCGAAAGATGAAAAAAGCGTTAGCTAGAGGAACAAAGTTAATGACAGGAATGAAGAACAAAGAAGGGAAAATAGTAACTGGAAGAGATAAAATCATAGAGGTAATAACGGAGTACTTTGCCGATTTGTATGACACTGAGGAAACACCAAAAGCAACAGAAGACGTGGAGACCATAATGAGGAAGGAAAATAACGATGAAATCCCACCAATAACAAATAGTGAAGTTGATAATGCAATTAAATCTCTTAAAATCGGAAAATCACCAGGTCCTGATAATATTGACAACGTCTTCCTGAGAACATTCCAACAAAGCCTTGCCTACCTAAAGCGAGGAGAAAAGTTTGTGGCTCCGGAAGTGAAGAAGCAGTAGGTTGACTTCATGAATGAATACCGAGAATCAGGTCACATGACTCAAATAAAACTGTCTACTGAAAACTATATTCCGCACCTAGCCGTTCTTTGACTTTATAAAACAACAACTGATCATGGGTGGCGGTATAGGGGGGGGGGGGGCGAGGAGCAATTTCGGTATTGGGCTTAGGGTGGACGCCCAAAGAAGACGAGTTTCGAATCAAGCTTCCTACCACATCAATTGATCCAACCAGTTTGACCAAACGAAGAATGCTAGCCGAAGTCGCGAAAATTTCTGATCCATTAGAATTCATATCACCGATAACCATCAGAGAGAAGATATTTATCCAGCTACTATGGCAACAAGGTTTGTCTTACGATGAAGTAGTTCCACGAAGCCTAGCCGAAACATTCCTACTCGAGTCGTACTTTATCCCATGTCCATATGGTATAGAAACAATAACCTCTGCCGATCTAATTGGTTTCTATACCCACTACGTAGGCAGTTGAGTTTACCTGCATGAAATTATAGTGCACTATTGACCCTCTTGTCTTGAGGGTAAAACTTTTCCTGATATGTTTTTAGCACGCCGATATTTCGTTTGCAATAGCATCAACAAGGCAAGAACTTATCTCCTTCCCGTCAGTTGTACTGTATGTTGGAGACACAAGAAAAAAGGAGCTCTGTTTCCAATACTTTAACAACGTGCCTTACATCAGGCTCGCTAGCATGGACCATTCTCCGGTATTGGTGACCCAATCTGGCATACTCGTGCGCTCGTCAACATTTTACATTTCAGTTGGCGCCCCATTTCCTAAACGGTACGCACGATTCTTCCGTACATCTCGTCAAGTTCCTTCTGGGAATTCGTGAGCATGATATGCGACTCTTATACAATTCACGCGCCCATCATCCGTACAAGGTGGGTACATGCAATACGTCGAATAGGGGTAAAATGAAGACACGCAGTACGTGAATAGAAACAAAGATAAGAAAATACAGTCGAAATCGTATTCGCTCGATAAATAATAGACACCCGAACGAAAATTTGCAACTTTACCATGAATGTTTGTTTCATCTTTACCAGTCTTGAGAGTTTTGTTCGCTTTCGTACTTCTGTAGATTATTATACAACCATCACCCCCACACCCGTAGTCACGTCATCAAGTTTGACAAGAGCGCTAAACCGTTCTCATCCACTCGCCGTCGCTATACACGCTAAAACGTTATACGGAATATTAAAATTGTTTGCGGTAGACCGGCCGACATTTAACGTCAACTTGACGAGGATAATGTATTCGCGTATATAGCGAAGTGCGTCACATCGCACAAGTTTAATCGTCCCAGTTTCGCTGCTATTTCAACAAAATACATACACGCAAACATACATATTCGCTTTAAAGCTTCTCCCGTCGAGACCTTAATGCGCGAGAATAACACCGTTACTATTGTCATCTTCTCTCTAACGAATTCTTCTATTCGAGTCCCCATTTAGATGTGTGCACAAAGTACAACTTTATACGAGTAATGCACTTCGCGAGCTCGAATATAATGAACATCGTCGTCAATAATTGATAAGATAACCTTTAATCGCGAGTGTATACGTCCCGATACACGCGAGAATCGTTCTCGAAAGATGTCGTTCTGTAAATTCGTTCGTATTATAACGTTCATTGTAATTAGCGTTGATGGATCCGCAGTACAATAGGTCACATATCTGTTTACGATGAATGTCGTCGTCGACTTCTTGGCGTTGTGTCATTCGTGAGACCATTGATACACGCGATGCACTGGTACGATATTTTTTTTTAGTGTTGTACTGTACATCGAACGCTAATTACGAGCACCGTCGACAGCGTGTACGTCGGACAACAGAATGTGGAACGAGAGGGAGGACGTTTGCGGATTGTGGTCGTAAACTGCTGCAGACAGACGTCGATCCGAGTATCTATTTACCGACTACCTTTCGATTTACCTAAGCTTAATTGTTTTGAAAGACAAGCAGAATACGTATGGGAAGTTATTTCATGACGTCACGTTGATCGAGATGAGCTTATAAGCTCATTATGAATAGCGATCTCCATCTCCACCACTCAGAGTTTAACAATACGTCTCCCTCTTCCGAATTTCCAACCAGGTTCCCAGTCGTGTCCTCTTTTTGGTCTCGGTTCTCACTACTCTCCGAAATCGTAAGTCTTCTCACCGGCGTTTTCAGTAATGGTCGCTCACTATACCACTTCGATCGGCCTTCAATGCCTCAATGCATCGCGCGTACGCCACACCATCGAAGCTCTCACCCAACTTCAGTGACGAAAAAGCCATCCATGAAAAATCACACAGAAAAGAGACAACCTTATATTCGTCTACCACATTTGGATACACCTTTCCTTAGCCATAGCGTGCCCTTGCCAATACCGGATTCGACGTCATACCCATTTTCTCTAACGTTTCTTTGCATTCATTCTGAGGACACACGCGTTTCTTTGAACATTACCCGTGGCGTTGCATCCAACTCGCAGGTACGATTCCGAGTGGCGAAAAATACGTGCAGCCGGACGTCATAAAGCCGGGACCTATCGATTTGCACGCACATCAAAAAAACATCCGCGTACAGTGTTCTGATTTAGATTTTGGAGAAACTCGTACGAGCATCTGCTCTTTACCAATACACGCGCGCACTTTTTCTTCTCGAAGATTTCAATGACAATTCTCGGAAATTATGCTCTCTCTCTGCGGTATAATGCTCACTTTAAAATAAACGTAAAACCGAAAACCAGAATGGGGAGGAAAGAAAGCAATAACCGAAAGAAAAAATGCCATCGTCGTATCAATTTCGAAAGCAAACACCCTTCATTTTTCACGTATTCCGTGTAGGCGCTGTTTTTATTATCGATAATAATTCGTAATGTGGGTAATTTCCAAATCGTTTTACCATTTTCTGCTGCGTTGTCACACGTTCGTTTTCGCATTGTACGGGTCCTATATCATTTTCTTTCTGCTATTAAAAGCTGCTACAGAAAGTCAACAGCTCGTATACCATACGAAATTTTTCCCACGCACCAATAAGGAAGTGTATTCGATTTGATTCGCTAGGAATTTTTCAATGGCAACGACAAAGACAGAAAGAATACCAACTTTCTCTGAATTATTACTTCGATTCTTGAATACATTTTATACGTACACTTGCACAACGCGGATAATTCTTCTTTTCAGACGCCTATACACTACTGTATACTATAAGGAAGTAATTATGAATCGGGAACGAATGCGTAATAATTAGAGCGATTCTGAAGGAATTGTGACACCTGGATAAAATTCGATAGAGAATAAGGAAACGAAGTCAAATAAAATACCGCAGACACGTAATAGGTACATATTCATCGAATATTCCATAATTTTGTTATTGAGTTTCAAGAATTAAAATGATTGATGAGAGTTAGTCCAGACACACATGCGCCAATCTACTCTACTTGAAATAGATGATACGAATTTCATCGTACCCAATATATAAACCACACACCGTTGATAAAGGGCCTGTAACTCTTCTGATTTTTGAAGTAAGCCTTCCATGAACGCCAATTCGCCAATTTCTTATCATATCTCGAGTAGCTAGCGAGTATTCATACATAATAGAAGAAACCAAGCAATGTGTGTCGTGATGCTCATATCATAAATAATAGGTCTCCCCCCCCCCCTCATGACAACCCACCTTTAGCGACATTTTTTTTTACGAATAGTATTATAGTATTACGGCACAGACGATGAAGATGGAGAAAGGGGTCGTGTGAATCGCGTGCTTTCGCTCTGAACGGAACGGTAACACCATTTACGGCGAACCGGGTATGTTATTTTGGTAACAGTCGTGTTAATCATTGAAGTACATGGTATTTTTTTCCGTAAGGAGTCTGTTTCATGAAATACAATGATACAGCTTTCTGTTTTTTTTTTTTTTTTTTTGGACTCTTCAACAAATGATTATTCCACTTGAATTGAATTGATGAGGATAGATCCGTCCAAGACAATGAAATATGTTGGAGAAAAGAAGGGGATTCATCTGAAAAATGTATCAGATAGTGTACGAAACAAAAACCAGAGGATGAATGAATGCATTTCACGCTTTGTAATTATTCACAGAGAAAATTCTTAGGATGAGAGTTTGCTCTCAAGAGTTTCAAGTTCCAGAGATGATGACAAAGGAATTCTCATTAGAAGAGGAAATTGCCATTGCAATCACACTTCAAAATGATTGACAAGGAAAATTCTTTGGACGAGTGATTGCTTTTGAAGGATGGAGGACAAAGGCAACAGTACTAAAGCGAAGTATACAAGCTCAACTGCGAACAAAGCAAGGGCATCTATTTCGGTAAACCCCGCTTCTCTCGCTAACAGGTATGGAGTCCTTCAATTTAAGGAACAAACTTTTAACAGTGTTAAGGTCATAATACACTGGGCGAAACCCAAGGGGGCGGGGCGTAGGACAAGGAAAATTTTCCCAAATACGAGAGCCTAATCCAACGTTTTCTATTGGTGGAGGTCGGATTGCGGGGGAGGGAAGTAGTGGAATCAAGGAGATTTTCCGAGGTAACTTCCTGTGAACCATAAGGTCAATATCCAAACTGACCTCATTCACACTGGCCAAGTGCTTTAGAGTCAAAAGCTCCTTTTGAAAAGCGAGTCGACCCAACGGATACTGGTTAACTGGTGGATATAACTATTAAAACCGGCATATTTATGAGCAAAAGGGCAGAAAGATCCGCCGTAGACAGTAATATCGGTCGAAGTATCTTTTCTACAGATGGCGAATTCGTGGAAACCGTCTCTATTGGAGATAGTAAGGTCCAAAAATTGATAGATGAACCGCCTACTTCCAGTGTGAATTTAATGGAAGGATACAAACTGTTCAGATACTTGAGAAACTCCAAAAGGAGGTTTAATTAGTGCTACCTACCATGTGGGAGAGCAAATGAATAATTGGAGTACTCAAAGCACAGACGTGATGCCCAATAATCAGGGTGAAGAAGTCAGTTTTAATTCATTTAACTTTGTATCGAGGCGTCCAAATCTGACTAATTTGTCAACACTCGAATGGTCACGGAGGTCCTAATCGGCAGTATCATGATTGTGAGCGAGCAAACAGAGGTGCAGATAAATAATTGTCCTACTCCAGCGACAGGCGAAATGCCCAATAATCAGGACGGAGAAGCCAATTTAACTTTGCATCAACCCATCCAGATTGGAGGTACTCTAATATGAAGTACCTGGGCATCTGGTTTGACTCAACGCAAAGCTCCAGGCACCATTTTCTGATGACAACGAAAAAGGCGGGCAGGGTAGTTCCATATGTAAGCCACCAGATGAGGAACCTAGGAGGGTCGAAAGAAGCCAGTAAAAGGATCATGATGAGCACTACTATGTTGATCCTGAAAATACCTCACCGAAGAAGGGAAATGGTAAAGATTGAGCGGAGAGCTGTGCTGAGGTGTGTTAGTGCCTACTGCACTGTCTCGACGGAGGTTCTTTGCGTATTAGCACGTTCACCACCAATCGAGCTCCTTGCTAAGGAGAGAGCGGTGGTGTTCAGAGCAAAAAAGACCACGACGACCAGCCGTGAGACTCTACGGGTTAAGAATGAGGCCAGGCACTCCTTGCTTGAGAAATGGAAAGTAAGAATTGCCAAGAGTGAGCTAGGCAAGAGGACAACCCGGGTGTTAATACGCGACCTTGATGAGTGGATTAACCGATACCATGGTCAGCTAAACTTTCATCTGACGCAGCGCAGGTGTTTAGCGGCCATGGCTGCTTCAACAAGTACCTTCGCGAGAAGCGAAAGAAAGTTGAGCAGGCAGAATGTTCACTTTGCGACCAAGGGCGAGATAATGGGCCAGAGCAGACCTTCTTTGAGTGCAAGGCGTGGAGGCGTGAGCGGGACAAGCACAGTCGGTCTCTTGAAGAGATCGGGGTAGATCAAGCGCTTGCCCCGAGTAGCTGGTATCCACCGTGCTAGGTTCCGAAGAGGCAATGAACCAGGTGTTTGCATTTGCAGCCACCGTCATGAAGAAGAAGATGGAATGGGAAGGGAATAGGCAAATGCAAAACCACGCTATGGCCTACTCGACACCTGTGTACCATCAACATCCAGATGTGCAGGAAGAAGAGAAAGATCATCCCTGAAGAAGTTGAAGAGAAGCCAACAGCAATCCAGTATATCTAAGATAGTGGTGATGTTGTTGTTGTGTACGCCAGTATTTTTCTGCGTGCCAGGGGGACACTGCAACTTGGCGGTTGCCGAGTAGAAGAGGGGGTTTGCCGAGGAGCGTCTTCCAACACTAAAGTAATACCCAAAAGGGTCGAATCCGGTGCTGGAGGAAACAACACCCACTCCACCATGGAGAAAGGGTGGCGCTGCACAAGCAACAGTAGCGAGAATCTCTTGAAGGATGTAGCCGCGTTTGAAAGCAAAAGATAATTCGTCTTGGTCATTGGACGAAAAAGAAAGAACAGAATTGACCAATAGGATGACAGCAATTCAGGTCACGATAGCGAATAGAAACGCAGCACGTAAGACCAATGCAGCATTCTTTCGTAAGCTTATCACTGAAGTAGAATCGTACACTTGGACTTTTTTAAACTTGTGCACTACTTATATCTCATCACACTCAAAATGAGTTCAGTTGACTCTTCAAAATGATTCATACTTTGAATGAGAGATTGTCCTCAGGAACGTCAAGTTCTCAGGACGATAGCGAGAAAATCTGAGCTCAGGCAGTAAGGCACTGCAGAATGGATGACCACGTTCTCAGCAGTTGAAACCTTCAAAAGAATGTTCCTCAGACCCCCACTCATATGTTCCACTAAAATTTCCCTTCCTACCTGAAAATAAGCTCGCAGCATAATATCCGATTCGAGATTATCTCATACACAGATTCAATGAAAGTCCGTACAGCGTTGATAATCGTCAAAATCTTCGGTGATTTACGACGCTCGCAGCGCGCGCCATAATCGCATCTTCAGCCGATACTCTTCTCATGATTCTACGTGTGTCCGGGCAGCAACTCCCGGCAGCGTGATTAATTATTTAGCGGGTACAGTCCAAAAACGTTTTATTCGTTCAATCTACAACGTGTACACTACACGGAATCCCCGTCCACTTACTATCCTGGTTGACGGGTTCCCATAGATAGCTAAATTACATTTATCGTGTATACCAGGACAGTAGTTATGAGAAGAAATCGAATCGACGCGGGTGCGAAAAACACTCTCTCGCTACAGAAAATACGCCGAAGCGGTCGTATTTTAATTTTCTTTATTGCCGAGGCTGAAAGTTGTGCCAACAATCATCGTTTGCACCGCCGGTGACAAGAGAACGAACGGAGGGTCGCTCCGCGCAGGGAATTAATGAAGAGAACGGTTGTGACGCGCGTTGGTTTTGCGGCTAGCCGAGCAGCGGGCCTCGGTTGGGTGCAAAATTAAAAGTGCTTCGTCGTTGTCGCAAAAGAAAAACGAGGAAGGGTGACTGGCCTGTTTTCAAAGAAAAAGAAAAGTTGCTTAAGGACATCGCGTCATTATGAAGGTTTCGAAGAAGTCGCGCAGCGCGCGGTGGCTATAAATATACGCGTTCTTCTATTATGCAGCTGCAAACGAAGGGGGAGGGGGATCAAAGAGAAGAGCGAATTTACAGGCGATGAAAAGATTACGTCGATAAGCGATATCATTTTGTTTATCACCGCGGCGATTCGGTAAATCGAGGTGAGGGAAACTCGCCAAATAGAATCCGCTACCGGCAAATCCTGATGGCTAACATGTGGCTGCGAGAAGCACGAGAAAATTCTTCATCCCGATGTACTGAGACAATAATTAAAAGCAAAAAAAAAACAGATTCGTGGTTTGTCTTTGTACGAATCTCGTGAAATGATATTATTCTAGCTACCATTCATTCGGAATCATTTAATTTCCTGCAAATCTTATAGGAAATAAAAGAAAAATAGATAAAACAAAACCGACAACGAACATAAAACGCGAGACGCTCAGCTTCGTAAAGTTGATCCGTATACTATGTAACCAACAATACAAGAAATCTCGCGAGAATAGCCTCTCTCTACGAAGAGTCGAACCACATTTCTATCAAAGAGCTAATTTACTGTCCTCTCAGGTTTATTTCGAGCTTAATCAAAGCATCGGTACACTCGAATTGTTACATTTACACACAGTGCACAGACGTAAAAGCTCAGTTGAAAGTACTGCAGTTCATCATTTCGGTTTCTAAGGTGGATTTGTACGGTACTTTTTTCAATTACGTTATAAATAACTCCGAGCGATATTGTTATAAACGTACGAAGGTAGATTAGATATCCGTCGACTACGGTAACAAGTATAGCACATGAAGAGTTTTTATTTACGAACGTTTCACGCGCGCGAAACCAATTCCAAATCGACGATGAGAGGTGCGAATATAAAGACAATATTTAGAGAGAAAAAAAAATTAGGCGATGGGATAAATGCTAAGACGAAAGAAGTACTTTGTGTGATAAATTGGAGTTCTACAGCGTTTCTAAAGTCATTATTAAGAGCGATAATGTATCAAATCCATCCGCTATAAAATAAACTTTGAGAGGTGCACACGCCTACACACATCAAACACATTTAAGTAAGGACCTTCGCGATTTGAAGCAACGCCGACAACGAATATACATGCATACGAGGCCATAAGAAATTCAATAACTTAACGATCCTCTTAATTTTCATAACCACAATAGAACGAAGAGGGAAGACGTAAAAATAAACGAAAGGATCCCTAAAATAGAAGTAAAACGATGGCGTCACGTCCTACTGATTGATATTCTTAGGTCAGCGAGGAATGACAAATGGAGTGCTTTCAAGACGGCCCACTGAACTTATTGATCACTATTCTAATCGTAAGAATATGAGTAAGTCGCAGGCGTGGAAATATTTTTCGCCGTCACTTCGAACTGTCGAATCATCAGAAATACGAGTAATATTATCAACTCTGGGCCGAAGGTGCCGCGTAAAAATATTCTTCTCTCTTTTCTTCTATTGATTCCATAACTTTCATGAAAGTTTGGCAGAAAAATGGTATACACTACGTAAACTACTCTTCGAATCGAAGCGAAAAGACTATACATTAGAGGAGGAATGAGCGTAGCGAGCCCCAGGTTCAGCAACAACAGGTCATACAAACATTCTGAAGACGAGCAATCGTGACCTCAGGAGTGAAATTATGAGTCATTATTAGATATCAAAAGTGTTCGGTGAAAGACACTAAAAAATCATGAATACATAGTTCTTTTTTTAATAAATCGACTTTCGACCATCTTGAATCGATTCTACCGAGCTCGTCGACTTTTGATAAATCTATCAATCTTTTCGCAGCGTTAGTACAGCCTAGTATAGCTCGTTTGCCACATCTCTTCCTCAGTCTAATGGCAAAGTTATCTCTCACTCTCAAGTTCAGAGATTCGACTCTCAAGCATTCGATTTTCCCCTCTTAATGGCGTGATGACTTATCCATTAGTAAGATGGTTTAGTCACTAGAAATTTTCTGATCTAGTCAATATAGATACTTTTTGGAACAGATAGTGGACTGTTTCAGCATAGTTGTCTAGTGACTAGTCAATTTTCAACAATGAAGCTGTTCTATGGGCGGTTATTTTGGAAAATTTTCCGTGGACTGTGTGCCATCCGACAAAAACTGGTCCCCACCTCATGATTATATGGTCAAAATTTTCTTGAAAAATTTGATTCCGGTCCTCCTTCTCACCCCACCTTTTGCAACAGCTATGAAGTAAGCGGGCACGGTTGCTTCTAAGCATATCTCAGAAGTCGCGCCCACACCCTTACCACCAACTGCCTCTGTGGCTACTAATAAGCCGTGTCCATAGTTTTTGAATACCAAAGATCGGTGCCTATACAACTCGCCACGGACGACTCGCCGCCGGCTACAACTTGCCACCATTCCAATACGCCGCGGGAAAAAACGCGAGAATCAATTTGCAAGTAAGAACGATCTTAGCCCTCGTCTTTGTGCCACTCGATGACGTACGAGTACCAAATGCATTTGAAGAGCTGCAAGAGTACCTCGACCCACGTTTGGAGGGACTCCTTGACTACGTGGAAGGTTATTACGTAGGTCGACGGATACGAGGATCCAGAAAAGAGCCGCGTTTCAAACGAGAGTGGTGAAACGTCTTTAAAAAAACGATCGATGGTGATGCCTGGACCAATAATGGTGCTGAAGCAGGCCACCATAAGATACAAGGAGAATTCAATTGCGCTCAGACGTGGAGTACACGCAAGGAGAGACCGGTCTCCCCCCCCCCCCCCGAAAAATCGGATTCGTGCCGTCGTCTTAGATTTTGAAAACTGCGAAACGATATCCTACTTGCTTATAATTTGTGAAAATTTTCAATTTGTGAACTTTGCCATTAAAATTTCTTCACTCGTGGTGATTCACATTGCGGCTAATTGGACACGCGGCGAATATCGGGGTCTCCCGCCGCGGCGATTCGTCCGCGGCGAGTTGATCGGGCACGCAAAGATTTATCGACTGCAGGCCAATAGATTGGAACGCAACCACCGTCCACCACATCAACTATAAGCCAAAAGTTGTACTCCAATTGGAGAAAGAAGGAAACCCCTTCTTCAGGGAGATCTACAATGGGAGCTCAAGACCTTAGGCTAGAGCTCCCCACAACAGAATCTATTAGGACGGGCGAGCCACCAGTCCACGAGGCTCGATCAACTCAAATGGGAATTACATTCAGAAGCAGCTACCCTCAGTCGGCCTCTGATCATGTAGAGTCTCACCCTAATCTCTATGGTCAAAGCAGGGTCTCTTACTGCATCAAATAAGTTGTTGAAACTCCCAGCAGTCGGCGGTCCATCAGTAGGTGCTAAGTTCTAACAATGCTTCCCGCCGGGAACGTTCGGATTGGAGAACTTCAACAAAAACAAAAAAATCATCCTGTTATTAGGTTAGGTTAGGTTTGTACTCCTAGAGCTTAGGTTTCGGCCGACCGGACGGCGGACACTAGACAATAGCAAAGCCAACTCGACCCATAGAACAGGTTTTCTGCGCACTTCATTCGACTTCAAGGAAGCCGTGGTTTTCATCTAGTTCTTAAACAATTTCTGGTGTAGTTAGCAGACAATTTTTGGATGTGGAAACCTTTTTTTGATCCGCTTACTCAACCATTTTCGCGAGAAATGTCTCAGTCTAATTACTAGACTTTTTGGTCCAGTTACCAGACGATTTTTGGCCCAGTCACTATACCATCTTTGGTGCTACTTGCATATGTGGTCTACAGGTGTAATTCACATGCTAATATGTGACCCTGTCTACAGAAACCCACCTTATGCGTTATCAGTTCACATATGAAAAGGATGCGTTACTGATAACGCATAAGGTGGGTTTCTGTAGACAGGGTCACATATGTCGTCTACCGTCAAATATGTGGTCTACCGTCAAATGTGTGACCTACCACAGTTCCTTCAGCATTACCCAGGATACATCAAGTGAAGGCGAACTGCTTGGTATCCCAAAAAGAATGCTGCGCATATAGCGCGTTGTCGTACACTGCGTATAGAGCGCATTGTCACAATTTGTAGTCAACTTAAGTATATGTTGTCCTGATGTCCTCTAAAAACAAGATGAATAGGTCTGGACGGTCTTTTTGCCATATTTTCCAGCAGAAATGGTCCAAGTGGCCCTGCAGCATTGGAATGGGTATTCCTACGGTAGGCAGGCCATTCATCAGAGTGAATGGTAGAGCCAGGAACACAATGCCGCTTAATAATAGGGAGAAGGGTCTTCTTGTCCATAGCGACAGTCGTTACCTTGTTTCAAACCAAAAACCCATGGCCCATCGACTCGAGCACCATGATTCCGGTTACCCTTTGCCATATCCGCGTCATCGTCTTCACATACGTCCTCTGTTGTATTTCCGTCGGCCGGCTTATTCAACCTTCAAAACAGTAGACTACATATGCAAGTATAACACCCTCACAGCAGTAGACCACAAAATGCTGTAGACCACATATGCAATTCCCCATGAGATCCAGAGGGGAAAAAACGACATGAGAATTGCGAATACCTTTACTCACCCGAGGGGTAAGCGGTCATTCAGGGTCTGGGGCGCCTCCCACACAACATTCCAGTATGTTAGGGTAGAGAGCGTGGATGCCGCATTCCTCGACAATCCCGTTGTCGTCGGCAATCCCTGGTCCAAATGATTCGAAGAATGTCGTGGTTGCGGAAATGTTAACTACCTAACGTTAAAAAGTTGGCCACGCTCGAATTCCAGTTGTTTCTGAAACGCTGTCGTGCGAAAGGCGCTTTTCTGTAAACTGTTTGATCTTTTAAAAATCAGATTTTCAAAAGATTTACCTAACAAGAAACAAATCCAGTGCTGTCTCAGTAAACAAACTAACCTCATTCTAAGGCGAGTATAGAGGACACACAGGAGAAGACTATCAATAAGATGTCGTAAAAACATCGTTACCGCATAGCCTCCAATGACAGCTAAGAGTTGGGAGATAGTCTTTTCCGATTGCTTAGGCTTCTTCTAAACTGTACTGCATTTTGAGCACCAATTCCAGATAATGTCGCGACCTCAAATGCTTCGAGAATCATTACGAAAAGACGTAGTGAAATGTCGCAATAAGATGCTCCTTTTCTCGAACCTTTTTGCATATCTCATTTGGTCGTACAGTACCCTCTTCGCATACATTCCTTCCGCAGAATTTTATGAGAATATCACGGATATTTCGGCGATCCGTGTAGAACTGTTTCGAAAGAAAAGAAGACATTTCACGTTAGCGTTGAACCGGAGGCAGGTCGGGGCGGAGAAGGAGTCATGAAACCGGCATTAGAACTGTTTCGAAAGAAGGGATCATTTCCGGAGGCAGGTTGGGGCGGAGGAGGAGTCACGAAACCGGCATTTTCTTCCGAGCAGCGAACCAAACTGACTCGTATGCGCTGAAGAGTTGTCTCGACATTATTAATTATTGAGGGGTCGTGGGCACGCTTTATCCAAAAGTCTATCATCGCAGTATCGAGCTGTACTCGAGCGCCATATCGCAATATAAGTGCTCGCCGTACGTTACTTACGAAGCACGTCGATAAATAATGCTCGACCATCCAACAGCAGCTGTTACAACGATGCGATCTCGGCTCGATGCTCTCACCGTACTCTCGTACTTACGTTCGTCTACGAGTATATCCTCATCCGCGTACTCGACGTTATACGCGACGATAATAAAAACTGTACGTATTTCCTATAATATTCCCGTAACTACCCTAACTACCATAATTTTTGTCGTAAATTCGACCGTTAAGCTTTCGTTATTTTATGAGCAAACGTGTTCCGTTGTCTCTCGTCCCTCTCTCTTCCTCGCGGACTCTCTCTCTCTCTGTCGGCCATTCAATAAACATTACATCCAGCTAAAACTTATTTTCCCGCGTCTCGCTATCTATTCGACATCCGGTAGAGAAGTTCGTATATGCGTCAAGTCGCCTCTTCACAATGACTAGCTAGATTTTCTAGGTTTTTCCGCTTAAATGGATGAATAATCGGCCCCCTCTGTTATTAATGACGTTGCCACGAAGATTTTCAAAATACGGCGCGCTCACCTCTGCATTACCGCAGCTCGCGCGAAAACTTTTATCGCACACCGTAGTTTCTTCGCCGTCGTCGTCGAAAAAAAAATCCAGCTAATGTTGGAAAAATTTTAATAACGAGAGAAATCTCCTCGCAACGCCACATCAACAGACTCGCACGTTGTATTATCTTGGAGGCTCTCGACATGTCGAGTAGTTATAGCTCGAGCTAACTACGCTTCGTCGCCGTGAAACGCTTCCTAACAATACCCCGTTCGAAAACAACAGATAGGCGAGCATTCTTCGAAGCGTTATAGGGTTTAGGGACGAAGAATAAGGGGTGGCGAGTGCGCCACGCAACGACATTTCGGAGTTGTAATGAGCATTCATAAATTAGCCGAACGGGCGCTTTTCGATTCGCGCAAAAACCAGACCGACACCCGCTCTCGTAATGTGATTTATCGCGGTCGCGTCGTCGTTATAATAATTTTATGGCCTTTTGAATGCGCCCTCTGTACCGGTATTTCGACGTTGACCGAAATAAAAAATGTCAAATCAGATCTCTCGTCTAGCGGCACTTCGACGCGATCGTCAAAAATGTATTTAATCGTTTCTCGTTTGAGAGACTTCTACTAGCGTTCGCTTCGTCGGCGATTTATGGGTAAAAAGCCGCGGAATAGTTTCTGAGAAGTAAACGATGCGATATTGTTCGGTCTGTGCGGTACATTTCTTGCGTGTACGCTCGATAAAAATAAATTCTCGAATGCCGCAATTCGATTATACAACGCTAGCAGCGAGGAGAAATTTTCACGTATAGACTTGTGCGAGAAAGGATTGCGAAAAGGTCGAAAATCGTGTTACGAAGGACAAATTGTATCTTCGCGAACCATCGAAAATTGAAAGGAAGCGATTTTCTCTATTTGTCTGCCTATATGTGGGTGTGTTTGTCACCCGTTTTCGCCCTACTACATCCAATTTCTTTCACATGTCGTATTTCCTTCTTTCTTCCTCTCTGTCCTACCTTTATCAAAGTTCATATCGCAAGCGAGCATATATTTACAAAACTTGAAAGGTTGCTCCGGAAAACGATCTACTGTAGAATAATTAATTCTTCGCTTTGTCATAATATTTTCGAATATCACGCGGTAAGAAACGACGTTTGTCCAAAGTATTTGACAGATCCAGCAATACGAAGCCGAATGGAGAACATCAGCTCGCACAGGAAATATTCACAGAATGCTTTGCTGGATGTTTTCCGCCCGTAGTTTATGCATCCTACCGCAAATATACTGCATGGAAAAACAATTTTACGTATGAACGTTCGATCAAACATTTCATTTCGAACGAAACAGACGAAGCGACAGTGGATACGTGCATGTCGCGATTTTCACCGCGCGGTATGGAACAGTGCTGTATTTGTGCTGTCACAATCGTGAAAAAAAAATAAATAAAAATAGAAATTGAGATATAGATTCATTATTCAAGCTGTATACCACCGTGTCGTCGTTAACGACGAGCGGCGAGAGAAAAACTGCATTCGTTATCGAGCATTCTGCACGAGTGCACAAAACGCTACCACATTTAACTGTGTTTATCGCGTGTTTCTGAAATTTCATCTAAACATCCAATATAATATATTGTACGCACACTGTATTGTCGACGATGTAGATAAGGTATCCTCGAGTGAGCCTGCCCCCTTCTTTCTCTTCCATTACACGCATAAACGCGTGAGATAATAATGACTGAAATTTTGGATTGTAACGACCGCATACCTTTGAGGGGAATATCAAGATGCTCGCTGAGCATAGAAGCAATGGTAAATTTAAAAGTTTGGAAGTTGTTCATGATATCATACAAGAAATTAAATTAAATGGACACCAAAAAAGCCTTTCTTCGACCATTTTTCGAAAATTTTCTGGCCCAGCCAAATGCCAAAATGATCCTGATTCACCCGATAAAAAAAGGTTGAAGGAACATCAAGACGAACTAGAGATGCAATACAAAAGTCTACTCAAAGCTGTTGCAAATGATAAAACCGCCGAAACGGCGGTACGTAGTTTAATGTTTCACGCTGCCAAATTCGAAACACAATATAAAAGAGTACTAGAAGAAAAGAGAGAAGTTGAAAAAGACAAGGCATTTCACAAGAAGCATAATGCGAAACTCAATGCAGTTGTGTTCCCAGTTGGGTGCTTGAATTGTTCAGGAATTTCATATTAGGAAAAATTGATACTAGTGTCATTAGGAATCCTACCGCAAAATCAATTCAAAATGTGTGGGAAAAGTTCCTGAGCGGAACATCGCGCCAGAAAGACGTATTGGAAGCCTATAATAGTTTTTGTGATACAATTCCTAATTACCCAGCCATAACAAAGGAGGTTGAAAGAATTGTCAATGCTCCTGGGAGTTTGAGTCAAATCGGTAGTAAGCATTGGATTGGCAAAAGGTCAACGTCGTTGTATTTCAAATACAGTGACATTATTCATAAATTGGAATATTAACGAAGATTTGGATATCCTCCTACAGTATCTCCCAAAAGTGGAAAACTGAGTTAAAACCGTAATAAGTATCTTACACACCATTATACTGCCTATAATTCAGGAAGAAATATTGATACTATACAGTGTCATTAAGAATCCTACCGCAAAATCAATTAAAAATGTGTGGGAAAAGTTCCTGAGCGGTACATCGCGCCAGAAAGACGTAGTGGAAGCCCAGAAAGACGTAGTGGAAGCCTATAACAGTTTTTGTGATACAATTATTCCTAATTACCCAGCCATAACGGAGGAGGTAAAAAGAATTGTAAATGCTCCTGGGAGTTTGAGTCAAATCAGTAGTAAGCATTGGATTGCCAAAAGGTCAACGTCGTTGTATTTCAAACGGTATCTGCCAAAAGTGGAAAACCGTGTTAAAACCGTAATAAGTATCTTACACACCATTATACTGCCTATAATTCAGGAAGAAATATTGATACTATACAGTGTCATTAAGAATCCTACCGCAAAATCAATTAAAAATGTGTGGGAAAAGTTCCTGAGCGGAACATCGCGCCAGAAAGACGTATTGGAAGCCTATAACAGTTTTTGTGATACAATTCCTAATTACCCAGGCATAACGGAGGAGGTAAAAAGAATTGTCAATGCTCCTGCGGGAGTTTGAGTCAAATCGGTAGTAAGCATTGGATTGCCAAAAGGTCAAGGTCATTGTACTTCAAATACAGTGACATTATTCATAAATTGGAATATTAACGAAGATTTGGATATCCTCCTACGGTATCTGCCAAAAGTGGAAAACCGTGTTAAAACTGTAATAAATATCTTACACACCATTATACTGCCTATCATTCAGGAAGAAATATTGTTATCTATAATAAACAAATATACGTCATATTCTCGTCGTCAATAGTTCTATGGTAGCAGAGCAGTGGTCAGAGCAAAGACATGAAACGTCAAAATTTCAAGCTAATAACTTTTGGAAGACGCTAGTGGCTTTTGGAGGGCTACCTTGCTCCCCTCGTTCGCCCTTTTTTGTGATCTTAAATAGGTCCAGTTGAAAATATTTCAAGACTAGAATAATTTTAGTATAAAGATAGTATAAAGAATTTTAAGCTAATAACTTTTGGAGACCGCTAGTGGCGTTTGGGCCGAGTATTGCTGAAAGCAGAAAGCCAAAAGCTCAATTTGGCTGAATTTTTATTGATAAGAAGGACGCTAAACGCCTGCTTTCTTCCAACCTTCCCAAGCCAAAAGCAGAATGAAGCCAAATTTTTAGCTTTTTTGAACTTTTCCAATTTTTGCAAAAATATTTTCAACAATATCTTTCATTTCTACCAGAGTCACAGACTGAAATATAGCGGTTCAGCGTTGAATTCTGCAAATTCATCAAGTCAATGAGAACACAAGCTATAGTCGAGGCAATGCTCCAATTCTCCTGATCACTTCTTCTGTAAACTCATCTCGCATAACATTGATCAGCCAAAAGTCAACTAAATTTAGGCAGCCAAATTAAGCTGAAAGCCAGCTGTATTTTTCACAAAGCAGGAATCCATATTTATTTTAAGCCGAAACTGTAACTCCTGGCTGAAATACTCTTCTTTTAGGAGGCTCACTCGCGGAGGTCCAGTTTAAAATATCTCAAGACTAGTATAATCTTCGTATAAAGCTAGTATGAGATCTAGTATAATGAAGGCTTCAGCCTAAAATAAAGGTCTAGTGTACACAGTATATAAGGTCATTTCGCCGGACGGACGCACGCAAATTTTGAAATCAGGGTAGGGATCAGGATTTTAAAATTTTTTCATTCGCAAGGACGCACTCGCACGCACAAAATTGGAGCAAAGACATGAGATGTGTCAAAAATTCATCCGAGAGATTCACTTGGCACTGCCATCGCAGCAGTATGAAGTTTTCTGTGATGAAGGAATAAGTCGATTGTCAATTCCAAAATGAAGTCAGTTTCTTTTCCACTTATATTTTCATAACTTGATACATTTTCCATGGATCCTACAAAGAGCTGCGCCAAGGTGGGTGGCACTCTCTCGACAAAGGCTCTTTACGGATTAGCACATTCACCACCAATTGAGCCCTTTGCTGAGGAAAGAGAAAGAGAGAAAGCGGTGGTGTTCAAAGCAAAACAGGAGAGGACGACCAAACAAGAGGCTTTGCGGGTCAAGCAGGAGGCCAGACGCTCCTTGCATGAGAAATAAACACCCTTGATGAGTGGATGAATTAAGACCATGATCAGGTGGTTTACTTTCACCTGACGCAGGTATTGAGCGGCCTAGCTGCTTCAACAAGTACCTTCACGAAGAGTTGAGGAAAGTTGAGCAAACGTGTTTGTACTGTATCCAAGAGCGGGAAGGTGGACCTCAACACACCTAGAAGGAAGCTCAGTCGGTCTCTGCAAGAGATTCGGGAAGATGAAGCACTTGCTACGAGTAGCCTGGTAGCTCCCATTCTATAAGTTCCAAAAATACATGGGACCCATACTTAATAACAGACTGATTGATTGCGATCTTTCTTCCTTCATGGAACCATACACAGCTACAGTAGGTCAGCGCTGCCACATAATTGTTGAAAAATCTGTCTGTCTTGAGAACGGATTTCTACAAATTTCGACAGATTCATCAATAACGATCAGGAGAAAGGTATCTCTCACACTGAAGACTAAAGTACTTTTCCCTTGATCGACTCAACTTTACTGAAGACTGCGGTATCAGCTCACGATGATCAGAAGAAAAGTATCCATCGTTCTGTAGACTGAGGAGCTTTTCCCTAAGCACAAGAAATCTGTATTTAACGCAAAAATTCGTATTTTTTCGAGGACCATGAATAAGTAAATCTGGCAGCATTGCCATACGTTTGCATTTGCAGTCACAATCATGGACCTAGAATAGAATAGGCAAATGCAGAACTATGTTTTCGCCGACTAAACATGAGCAGAGAGAGGAAGAAAGAAGAAGAGACTCCGTTTATTTTTTCGGATGATTATTGGATTACTCTTACCAGTTACATAAAGATGTTGGTGAAAAGTAATTATTCAGGCTTAAAGATTGGAGTATCCCCCTCACCCATGTACCAGAGAGCAGGTAGTTACATACTTATATAACATAGAGTTGGAACAAATTTGATGACCGCAAAAACACAAAAAGAAAAAAAAATTAACCCAGAAAGCTTTTTATGAGCTAGGAGGTGGTCTCATTTCAGAAGATTCACATCTATATAGCTCTTCTTATCACTAAGAGGACGAATGTACTGCGACGAACGTCCAAGTTTCCTCTCTGAGAAAACTCCCACCATCCTACCATAATTTTAAAAATGTTCGCAGAAACTTTGTTATTGTCAGCGCGAGTGGCAAATTCTTAATGAATTCAATTAATCGTCTAATTAGGTACGATGAAAAGTTTTTACTATTCTGTAACTTTTTCTTAACCTTATTTTCAACGTTACAGAAAACACGATTTTCAAGACGATGACAGAAGATGATTACAATTTAATAAAGAAAAATTACACCGCCGGCACTGTGCAGAAGTACGTTCTAATGCCGGTGGAAAGAATGCGGAGAAAAGGGCGAAGGAAATTTCCAGTTGATCAAATGACGTTTGAATGTTTTCAAGTTCTATAGCAGAAAAAATAGTTGAACAAATTATTGCTTCAAGGCTTGACGTCAGAGCACGTAAAAAAGTGAGAGCTAAAGTCTGGATAAGAGACATTTCCATGAATACGAACCGAAATTAACAAAAACATTGTAAACTATATGGTATAGACTAAACGCGAACTGTGAAACCGGCAGATATTCTCACTTCCACCAATGTAACTAACAATCACAAATCAAAATGCGAAACGTAATCAGAAAATTGATTATGTCATCAGTTTTCTAATTTCCTCCTTGTGGCTGGACATCTATGCTGAATTTAATGAACCGAGCTGTAATGAACTTCGATTACTAGCGTCATAATTGAGAATTCCGGGTACAGATGAACGGAATTTGGACGGAATAGTGGAGGAAATGAGGCAATTTGGGGTATTGCAACACGCAATGCAGCAATACCGCAAAACCCTCTGCAACGTCTTTTTGGAAGTACAGGTCTAATGTCGAGTATGGGCATTAGGCATAATCCAGAAGTACAGCTTTACTTTATTGAGATTACATGACTCCACGATCTTTAAATATTGGAACTGATTGATGTAATAATTTATCCCATAGAGGGTACAAAAATCTAGCAGTAATTGTCGACAATATCCCACCAGTCACGATTCAGCAGAGACTATGGTTGGTTATTGCATATACGTACTATTAAAAATGCAAAAACTAAAGAGAAATAAACCGTCACCAAGTACGCCTAAAAAAGTATCGCACGCAGACATCGCCACCGATTTTCCTCGAAAACATTCCGAACTCGCTTCACCTACTTACGTAACTAAGCATTCATATTAATCTAATTCCGTTTTGAGACGTAAAGCGTTTTACATTGAAATTCCATTTCCCGGTGGTGTCGTACGTGTAGGTGGTAGCGAAAACGACAAACTCGGTCTTAATTTGTAAGTTGTGCGACATTCACGTATTTCAGAACGTTTGCCCGAGGCATCAACGACGACGACGTCGTAGTCGCATGAATGACAGGATTTCCGTTTTATATGTCGCCGAAATTAGCGATTGCGCGCTTTTCGGCGATGACGAGCGTTATCTCGAATAATTACGTAGCTGTAATAAGCATCAATATGAGTATCGTGGAAGATGATTTTGTTTTCTGTATTCTCAACAGCCAGAGAATTTCTTTTACGGTAGGTTCTTTGTAAAAAAAAAAGGTTCGCCTTTCGCAGCTCGCCGTCTTTCCGGAAAATATTGTGATTCCAAGGGAGAAGTAGAGAGTCTGACCTACTTTGAGGGCTTGGGAAAATTCCTATCGTAAAATTGAGTGCATGACGAGAAGCATTGCCAGAGAATTTTAGACACGAAGAGGTTCAACAAGGAAATTTTGACAGAAAACATGTTCTAGGAAGGTTCCGTCCGGCAAAAACTAACTCACCTTTTTTTTTTTTTTTTTGATTTTGATCCTCCTTTTCCCATATATATGTTACGCCGAATCTGTCGAATTGCCGATTTTTGCCGAATTTATAAAATCGGCAACGTTTACGCTAATTCTGCTTGTTTTATAAAATCGGCAGACAATTTTGCCAATTTTAACTGAAATATTGTGGTTGAATGTAAATCTACGTAAAATATTTCTTTCTCTTCCAATCTTTTTT
Organism: Aspidiotus destructor; assembly: GCA_035079395.1. Taxonomy (NCBI): domain Eukaryota; kingdom Metazoa; phylum Arthropoda; class Insecta; order Hemiptera; family Diaspididae; genus Aspidiotus; species Aspidiotus destructor. The sequence continues at coordinate 34,386,692 of JAVHKZ010000018.1, read as the reverse complement.
ACCGGCGCGGCCATTATGACGTCATTAGCTTGGACTTGCCTCTGACGTTATCAAATTAGTCACTTTCTTATTTTTATCTTGGATTCGCAAACTTCTAGATCAGGTCAAGGGAGGTAGAAGGCAAGCGAAATCCCATAAGTGCATTGTATGCTAAGCCACGTTGAAGCCGAGTATAGCCTAGTCCATGTACATAGGCATATGCTAGGCTTAGTAGCCTAATTAAACCTAGTTTAGATATAAAGACGAAGCGACGGCTTCCTTAACGAAGTTGAACGAGGCACTAGGGAACCTGATGCGATTTCAATATTGAGAATCAAAATCAAAATCTTGAAGAATCTGAAATTTTTCTGGACCATTTTTTTCAAGATGCAACCGACCATTTTGAGGTCATCAGATGTGACCTGCTCCGAGATAAGGGCTATTAGCCTCAAGTACCTGTTTCAGGGGAAGGGTAGCAGTGGCGCAGTGCTTTCTAAAATCCGTATCCGTCATTTTTCGATCAAAAAACAGATTCCGACGGACTTCGACCAATTCATCAATACCGATCGGGAGAAAGGTATCTCTCGTACGGGTAACTGAAGTACTTTTCCCTTGATCGATTCAATATTGCGGGTACCTATCATTTCGACGCGAACGTTTCGCCTTTAACGTTGCGGCGCGAGTCAATTCGGCGCTGCAATCGTTTCGCCGCTGCGATCATTTCGACCCTGAATTCTTTCGGCGTTGCAATCATTTCGGCGCTGCCCATGAACAAGTGAAAAATTCGAAGAAAAGTTTATTTTCGGAACATTAAAAGGCGTTACGGGATGAGGCACATCATTCCCTTCGAGGATTATTACATCGGTCGACCAGGTCGTACCCGTAGAATTCCGCGTTTTCATCACGAATGGTGGAATGTCTACCAGCGGACTATAGATGGCGATGCTTGCACTAATAATAGTGCTAAAGCAGGGCATCGTCGACTCCAAAAACAGTTTGGGTACTTTCATCCTTGTTTGTGGAAACAGTTCAAAAAAGACAGGATGTAGAGTACACTCATCCTTCAATTGGTGCCACGCAGCCATCAAAACGGCGTAAATATCTGACAACAGATGAACAAATATTACAAATTGCAAATCATGTTCAAATTTTTGCAGCGCCGAAATGAATGGGCGCCGGAATGTCGGCGTCGAAATGAGTTCCACGCCGAAACATCCTTGGCGAACTGATTTGCGGCGAAACGTTCGCGCCAAAATGAACTATTCCTAGGCATTCTTCCCAATTGTAATGAAACGAACTTACTGCTTCCTATGGAATACATGACAGGTATTATTGGAGACGTTCACGTTGCTTGTGGTCACAAGGGTCAAACAAAAACGTATCAAAAACTACAAGAACAGTACGCAAATGTTACATGGCAGCCGTCAGAGAAGTGAAAGATGTGCGGAAAAAGCTAAAAAGAAATGTGCGCGGAGTGTTGTTAAGCGTCCACTCATATCGACCGCGTTAAATGATAAAGGCTAGGTGAACCTTATTGACTATCGTTCGTTGTCCGACGGTGATTTCAAGTGGATCCTTCATTACAAGGAACACTTGACAAAATTCTCATTCCTCAAACCTTTTAGCAGCAAACAGGCAACAGGGTCGCCGAATGCGATCAACTCTTCTACATTCAATTTTACATTACACCACTTGTAGTTTATGTTGCGGGCCTACTCGCAGACAAGATACGGAGTCGTCCTTTTTTATATTGAATCTTGTCTGCAGTAGGCCAAGAAAAGAAAACATTATATGTGTACGAATAAACATACATTTTTGAACTCTTTCATTTGTGCGTTCGTACTTTTAAACAGAGGTGGTGACAGCTCTGCTTGATATTTTTATGATATATGGTATGGCTCGGGCGCTTCAATCAAACAATGGTCGGGAATTCGTTGCTAAAACTCAATTATCGAGAAGTACAGAAGACAACCGTCGAATGAGAGTTTACTCTTGGTCCTCGAGCAGTTAGCGTTGATGTATACGAAAAGCCCTGTGAAGACGTCGTCATCGTTAGTGGATAAATGGGCGACCTCCAAAGGTTATGATGGCGTACTTATGACCAGACCTATGAATCGGGTATCAACCAGTGTCGCTCCGACGACTACGGCCAAAATCACGACCACTAGCTCACGTAAGGATCAAATGCTCTTCCTGAACTTGTTGAAAAAGATTTTCTGGCGTAGCCAAATTAATAAAGATCATGTTTCATGTCTTCCATAAAGTAGCATGCTCCGCTCGTTCGCCCCCTTTGTGGTCTAGTATAAGCCTACTTTGGAATATTTTTGGCTAATGGCTTTTGGAGGGCTCACTGTATAAGTCTGCTCTAGGCTGATAGCTTTTGATCAATTCCTTTCTCGGTCTAGTATATTTCTACTTTAGAGTGTTTTAGGCTAATTGCTTTTGGGGGACTCACTCGCTCCGCTCGTTCGCCCTCTTCATGGTCTAGTATAAGTCAAGACTAGTATAATCCTAGTATAAAGCTAGTATAAACTAGTACAAAATACTAGTTCACCTCCAGTATACTGTATGTATCTTTATAATAGTATAATACCATTCACGAACTGTATAATACTATTTATTATACTAGAGAATTGTACAGACGCCCGGACGCAAATTCCGGAATCAGGGGTAGGGCTGAGGTTCGACGTTGAAAATTTTCTAAGTCCCAAGGTCATGGCCGGACGCCCGTACGCCCGTACGCCCGGACGCATTTTCGAGATTTAGGGGGTAGAGAAAAGACATGAAACATGTCAATAATAACTGAGCTGACTTCCTTGGGACCCGATTTGGTACTGGTAAACGAAATACCGCGCTATCATCAGTCACAGGGTGTGAAGGATGCCCTGGTGGCCTGGATGCGCAACAATAAAACATCAAAGCAGACTGCTGGACTGGGCATGGTTCAATGGGGAATCTAGACAAACTACCATAGCACGATCAAAAGGCTTCTTTTGGACAGAAGGCAAGAATTGGATTACGAACAAACCTTGCGTGTGATTTTCTTGAGAAAATTAATTCTGGAGTGATGAAGGAAGATTTAGAGAACAAGATGGCACCACTCGAGCAGGCCGTATATGACCCGGAAAAAGTGATTGAAATTGTTGTCAGCGTTGTTGAAATGCCACCGGCAACCGTTGTTAATGGTGTTCAGTTCTCAACCGAAGTTGAAGTGCATTTGCCTGTTGACCTTCCTTCTGAAGACGTAATTGAGGGAGGAAAGAGGCAAACATATGAACTGAATGAGCAGCCGGAGGGAAATAGCCCAGGTACGACTGTTTCACTACAAGATGAAGAGGAAGATGGAAGAGAAAGAAAGAGTTGCAACGTGGACGAGGATCAAGAGGATATCATTCCGAGTACAGCTGTCCTACAGAGGGATGAAGCTGCCCGTAATTTAAGAAAACAGGCAGAAAAAATGATCGAACGCGGTAAGGGTATATATTACCTCCAGTCCAAGTAGACGACAACGTATTGTTGGATATTCTATCCTTTGATCGCGGTCGCGCTGATCCACCCGACTTAATCGCCGTGGTGGTGGAAAAGAAAGAGGAAAAACTGCGAGTTGCGACAAAACACGGCTACTTCAGCCAATGATTGGAGAGGAACAGCGTTCAGGCTATGGCGCATCTATCATTGAAGGCCGATGACATTAGTGCCGACACAGAATATTCCTTGCGCGAGCTTGTACGTCTGGACTTGGTGGGCACTGGTCAGGGGTACCGTAAGAACTCGTGTCGTACAAATTGTACCTCCAAAAGATGCGCCTGTCACAAGCAGGGATTGGGGTGCAATTCGGCCTGCCATCCGGGGCGTACATGTCAGAATCACGAGAGTCGATTGTTTTTTTCCCTTGACTATTAACTTTTTCTGACTTTTTTCAAATTGAATTTTCCCATTCGTAACGTGTCATTGTGATTATTTGCTCTACAAATTTTATTTTATTTGTAATATCATCATTTCACCGTGACCAATTTAATAAAATGTTATCGTGATTAATTATCTAACGTTAATTTGCTTCAGATGTGTTCATATAAATTGGTTTGCAAATATTCTCAACGTTTATCATCTAAGTACTTCAGATCAATCAAGTAGAAATTTGCTGGTTTTATAAAATCGGCAACAAATTCTGCCAATTTTATCAATTTGGCAAGCGGTTGCCAATTTTGACGGATTCGGTGTAACATATATATAGTTTTATGGTGACAATTTTTCACCCCCCCCCACCCTCTTCCAATAGATATAGTTTGATGGACAAAGCCGGACTCGGAAAACTTCAATTCCCTAGACTTTTTCGAGTTCCTCACCTGTAATTAGGTGAGGTTTTGCCCTCCTAGAACGTCTCAATGCGAAGCGACACCGCAATCTTATGCCAGTAATTGGTAGCAAAGACTGCACAAGTATGCTGAGATAAAAGTAAGTCGAGTTCAAAATCCAAAATGGATAACGGCTAAAACCATCTTCCTGCATAGACACCCGATCCTATATGCCAACAAGAGGGTGTTTGAAGCATTGGATGCCTTCCTGGATGTTCAGAAGGACAATATGTGCGATTGGTAGGATAGGTGGGTGTGTTTGTTGACCAGCTGTACCAAATTGCGAATTGTTCGCACTGAACAATTCGATTATGAAACGCCTTGTTCTTCACAAGTTCAAGAAGAGGAGGTTATTTATACCGGGTTCCTCTTCCAAAGACCAGGAGACTATGTAAGTGTAAAAAGATGGATAGCATTGAATTAGAAGTGGACCAACAGATTACCACTGTATGGAGGTAAAAGTGCGAGAAAAGTTCCATTGACCCATAAAATCTACGGCCATATGATGAAACCTCACTGAACGCAGGCACTCCATGAGCATGCGTACAAGTACGAGAAAAGAAAAACAGAGAGAGAGAAGTGCCCATGTGATGGAAGAAACAGTAGAACGTGTACTTCCTGAGTACCGAGTGTTCAACAAGCGATACTCTGGTACTACGCCAGAAGAAGTTGCAAAAGACCCACATTATATGAAACTAGTTATAAGAGAATTATGGAGAAGAGAACGAATGGGTGTGACCGAAAAGGCGAAGGAGTGATGCTGCATAGATCACTCACCCACGGACTGCGACCAGCAAGTACAGCTCATCGTAGAAGTACCATGGAAGTATATCAGCAACACTGAAATAGGGGCATCACAGAGACGTCACCAGGCAAAGGCCTTGCACCTCTCAGTAAAGAATCAGCGAAGACGAAAAATCTTGGAGACATAAACGTAAATAGTGAATTACATCCCCTGAGAACTTGATATTATACACTGAATAGGGGAGTAAATAGGCAATAAACTTATCCCGCTCCGCAAAAGGAGAGTGGGGTCCCAAAAAAAGTTTCATCCTCCTTCAAGTCATGTTAGGTTGCTGGTCGGCCGGCTAACGGCGAACAGGGGTACTTTTCTGTATTAAGAAAATTCCGACTTTCGAGCTACATACCAAGATAGGAGAGAGCATAAAAATTTAGGCTTTTCTGGGCTCCAATTTTCGAAACCAATTAAACCCATAGAACAGGTTCTCTGCGTTCCTCGTTCGACTTCGTTCATTAAGCCGCCATTTTCTTCGAAGAAGAGGATTTGAACAATATTTGATAACATTTCAAAGTAAACTTTCCGGTTCTGGTATTCCTTCAACATCATCTCGTACTTCACATTTCATAGGCAGATTTTCGCCAACAATGATCTTCAAAGAAAAAACTTGAACAGATTAAACGAACAACGATAATAGGAAGAGAAGAAGAAACAAGAGATAGTCGAGAAATTTCAAATTAAAAGTAATTCGCGTTCAAGTCGAGCGAAAAAGTTCACCGTCATACATAATTCTACACCAACTAAAAACGTAGTCAGATCACCGGGAGGTTACGAACGAAGGAGTGTACAACAAAGACAAGTTTGAAAAATTTGCGTTTTACCGACTTATAAGAAGAGATTTAAAACGAGTTTCCCGAGCTACAAAACTGGCGTACTGCAATTATCAATTACGGAATTAATCTGCAAAACCTCTTCGCAGGCAATGCGACGACGACGATCTAGTACATCAAAGTTTGAATGCAGCAGCATCGTTGTACGATATTATACATAAAGATTTTTCGAGTCTACGAACGTCTGATTAGTCTAGGAAAAAAGAGAAAAAGAGACTCGTTTTCCATTCGAGCTCTTACCAGTCGACATTGTACTAAATTTTAATAAAACCGACAAAGTTTTCCCAAGCAGGAGTGCAAAAAAAAAAATATGAAGAGAAGAAGAAGACGTGGTAGATTGAAATATTAATTCCAAATTAGATTCACAAAAAGGTTTTAATAAGGCGAATTAAAGAGAGAGAGACATGACCGACGTTTTTCTATCTCTTTTAATTAACGAACGAGCTTTCCAGTAGAAAGGCATATGAAAATTTATTAAAACTTTCGTACATCCTTTTGAAAACATTACCGCGTTCCGCATTTTTGCATAGCCTTCTTTCTTTTTTTCACGAGCAGCGAACGTTGTCTGCTGCACACGTATAGGATATTAGAAAATACAGTAATTTAGAATTGAGTTAAAACAATTAGGAAACAACAGAGAGATACTCTCTATGCGAGAAAGAAGGATATGCACTTCTTGAGTTTATACGGTAGGGTAGCTGAGATTCAGGTAAGCGGACAGAGGAAGAACCAAGACTAGAAAGAGCATTAAAAACTTGGAAGAGATAAATGAACATGACTGACGAAAACGGAGGAAAAATCAAGAAAATATAATAAAATGGAAATTGTTTGTTTCGTCAGTATACGGCGCGGTGCCTTCATTTTCTTTCGGCATTTCCGCTAGCTCAGTCATTTATGGCACATATATTCCAGTCTTTCATGCTCATTATATTCTTCCATTCATTCATCTTATACGCCGTCATTCTGGCTCATTCCGTCTCGCGGATACGAGAATTCACATATTTTTCATTCTTTAAAATTGTTCTTCAAGCTGACTAAGAACCCCGATGTTGCGGCTGCAATCGCGAGGACCGCAAAACTAAAATGAAAAGTTCTGCATTTTTTTACGTACATATTGCGCTTAAATGCGTACATAGTAATATTCGTAGAAGACAGTTCTTACTTTTACGACATGCTTCCGAGAACATCTGTGCACGAGTGATGTAACCTCATATTCATTCACCAAGCTACGGAATTTTTATTAATTCGAAAAATCTCGGTAACGACACACCACGCTGAGGAGAATACACAGAATTTCCTCTGAGTGCTGATATACTATGATTTTCATCATTTTTGTAAAAATGTTAAAACCTAATTCTGTCATCATTGTATTAGTAGGTCATTGATCCGCCCCCCTTCTCCCTCTCTTCATATTTATTATTTTGTGAAAATTTAGACAAGCGAATATCCAAGATTGAAGAAACACAAGCTCATGTATACTTAGAATGATAGAACTTCAGTAAAATTTCCAAATTCGGAAGATTTTTCCAAATACCGGGCTCCCAAAAAGGACACAAGATTGTCCAACAAGAACTGTGTGTTTTAGTTCTAAATTGCGTCTTTAATTTGGAAGAGAATAATTGGAAGGATATTATGGAAAAATATCTTGATAAATCTTCTGTTGTGCTTTCAAAAGAAATGTAAACATGATTTTCAAAAATTTACATCGACCAGACAACATTTAGAGGTCAAAAATGGAAAAATCTTCTGTGTATAAAGAATGACTCATTTTATTAAAAACATTTTTTGATAATTTGATATTAAGTATTTTGTTTTGCAAAGCATTGTACCTAATAATATTAATGACACGTAATTGAAGTAGGAAAAATCCAAAACTTTCTTGTATTCATTTTGTTCAAGAACATGGAATATCTCAGAAGCAAGGTCTAGAAGTATTTCATTCATCGATCACATGAATATTGGAGATGACGAACACGAGTAGTATACAACTCACGTCACCGTGACGTCAGCGCCTCAACCCACAAAGAAGAAGAAAGAAACAAGACATCTCGCAGCTCGAGGTGCCAGGAGGGTCGGCTTTTGATAATAATTAATGACCCTGTTACTTCGCTATTCAATGACGTATTAATTAATGGGCACATTCCGTGACGTGAGCGTCTCAACTGAGAGAAAGAAAGAAAGAAGAAAGAGGATATGTATTGAGTTTGGTCAAAATTGGTTCATATTTAGGGCTTCAAATGCTCGCTCCCCTAATTGGGGAAGGGACTCAGTAAATAGAAAATGAAAAGTGAATCAAGTCTACATAACCATGTTCGTTCGCCAAAAAGTGGGAGTGACGTTACAACCCAAATAAGATCTTTTGGTTCCTCGCGACGCGAGACCCACAAGTGCCAAAACGTCCAACATGAGTTGTGACGTCACTCTCACTTCTTGTCGAACGGACTATGTCATCTGACCAGCGCTGGGCAAACCGTTCGACAAACAGAATTTCGGGATAGAGCCGTTTTGAACCCAATTAAAACGTGAGCACCATGAATTTTTTTCGTGATATCATGGAATTATATTTCTCCAACTTGACACGCATGATATTGGTCATGTTGTTAGACTGTGCTTTCTTTATCGATTCGACGACAGGACGCAGCTTATTTCAATTTTCGACAATCCGACAATCACAGCTTGAAGCTTCTATAATTATATGTACTTAGGTTCTAATCTCTGGTTCTAGCCATCTGCGGACCCTCTTCAACAGAGAAAAGACGGACTCGATTAGACCTGATTGGATCTTTGAATAAGGATTCCTCTTAATAACGCGTAACGTAGCCGAAGCATTGTACGATATCGTGCTGACGTTGCCTGCGAAACGTATCTGTACTATATCTGCTGAAATTATTACCAATGCTGAAGTGACAAATCGAATGTCTAGTTACAAAAGAAATGCGAAGCCTGTTCAGTATAATCGGAAATCAATTACTCAACCCCAATGCGCCATAGACGGCTGTGTGACCGACCATCAATGACCGCATGGCTCTGGTCGTTTTCTTACTCCATTATTTCGTGGACCGGAACTTCAAAATCTCCAAAGGAGGAATTCTTTGTTCTTTTAAGGGAACGTCCGATGACTGGCAAACAAATGTACCAGATGATAATCACGAAGACATTGGATTTTTCATACTCTGCCGAGATCAATTATTTTACGTGACCGCAAAAATAATGCAGACACTTGACGCAGTGTCCGTTCTCACTTCCTTGCAATGAATACATAATATGCATGTTTGATTAATGTCGCGAGGGTGGAGAATTAATAATTCCTTTCCTCTTTGTTATTGTTCCATTTAGCCCTAGCCACAAGTCATAACAAGTCGTACTGCACATTTTAAATATTCTGATTTCAAAAAAATCAGTTCAAAGATAGCTCGTTACTTTTTGGGCCTGTCGTCATAAAGAGGTTTGATCGACAGTTCATTGATCTGTACGTATGCTAGAGATATCCATTCTAGTTTACTGTAGTATTAAATGATAGAAATATTTTCATATTTGAAGCTGCCTATGGAAATTGCGCCTTAATGGAATTTAGAGCCGGTTGAATATTTTTCCACTTGGTCATTTGCTGATCAAATTATCTCGAAACTGTTCCTGTTTGGCGATGATTTTAGTCATTACAAATCCGCCTTTACTTTGAGAGAAGCAGTTGCAATATGCCAAAGGAAGTTGAATAAGGATCTGTCTGAAACAACGGGAGCGCCAGACGGGTACAGAAGAAGAGGACAATGGACAGATCCGGACGACGTACGTCATTTGATCAACTTGTGCAGTGCCTTAACTAAAACGATTGATTCCGGGTATGGCTGCAGAATTGAATGAGGATGAGTGAGATTTAAGAGGCTGTTCTAAAATCATCTTCAAGTCCTTTATTGATGGAAGAAATACAGTTGAGATAATTATGTGATAGAAATGTCATGAAGACAAAGTAATTGCCGAAGGAGTGAGAAACAGATGAGGCAGCAAGAATTTAGATTTGGGAAATGACCCTTGCAATTTTGCAAATTCCACTGTTGAAATTTAGAAAAGACTGTTTGGCAGCCCGGTAAAGAATTACGCCCAGAAGAAATTATAAAATCTACCCATTTGATTGCTATTTGAAGCCTTGTTCATCCTCTTGTTCCCGCTTGTTTCCCAATTGAAGCTCTTCAGATTTCCCGGTTTCAACAGGGACAAATCTGAAGCCCTTTTGTATCTCTGGGCTTCATTTGGGAAGATGTGCGCACTTTATTCCCTTTTTGAATTCCTGAAGCGGGCTTCAGCCTAGTACCATCTGACCAAGGAACTAAAGAGAACGTTTGAAATTTCTCCAAGTTTGGTAACTGATGACGTAATTTCTATCCCACAATACTTTTGCAGGCCTTTTCCAGTTGGTCTACATCGATATTTTCAATTATGCGCTATTTTTTATAATAGCACCGCTTTGAAGTAAAAATGGAGGACTTGAACAATTTTTCTGGAAATTTCAGTCTTTTTCAGGACTTGAAGCAGTTTTCAGTTCTTGTTAACACCATGATTGTTATAATTACCTTATTCTCACAAAGACTTTGCCTATTACCCCATGCATCATTGTCTAACCTCAATAGCAACAATATCTGGTTTGCAGCTATAAACTTGCTCTTTTCTCACATCTTTTCATGACTCAACCGTCCCTTCTCCCTCTTCTTATTTCCAACCGATTAATATTTCTCCTCGTTTTTTATTTGTTTGTTTCCTATCGCGCCCGTTCAATTAGCCGCGGATGATTTGTCGCAAAGACAACTCGCCGCATATAAAATTAGCCCCAATGTGGGTCACCGTGGATAAAAAATGTTGATGGCAGAGTTTATAAATACGGACGTAATGTTTACAAATTATAAGTTGTACCACGAAGGCACAGTAGAATCTATGAAGACAGCGCGAATCCAATTGTCCGAGGCAACGTATTCTCTTTTGGAGGGAGTGGAGGACCGGACTCTCATTGCGTTTCTTGTCTTCTAGCATTTTTTCAACGCATCGATGAAAGCCAATATTGACGGGCAAACGCAATTAAATCAGTCTGTTGGCCAGCTTCAGCACAATTACTGGTCTGTGCGTTACCAGAAGCAATTAACGCTTTAAATCAAGCCTCTCCGGCTTCGGCTCGCTCCTTAAATTTTGAGGATCCGGAGCTAGGAGCTAAAGCCATAATTTGATCTTGAAGAGAGCCGAAAACTCCGCTCTTTTGGTCAGCTCCTCAGCTCTTTGGGAGCTGCTCCGCTCTTCCCTCTTCAAGGAGCTCGGAAGCTGATCTTCAGTCAAAATGACAGAAAAAAGGTGAAAAATTCGACAAACATCAAAATCCAAAGCCGCTTGAAGTAAAGACAACGCGACTAGAGAGAGAGAGAAGAACCGGCAAGCGAAGAACCATTGAGGAACCCTATGAAAGCTCACACCGAGTGAAAAAAAAATTACCTCTGCTTGTTTTCTTTTCTCCTTGAGGCTCCGCTCAGAAGATCAAGAGCTTCAGCTAGCTCCGGCTCCACTGCAAAAATCCAGCTCTTCAGCTCCGCTCTTTGAGAACTGAGGCCAGGAGCTAGAGCCACAGCTGGCTCGGAGCTAGCTCTTTTTTTTCTTCTGGCTCCGCTCTCAAGATCGAAAGTTTCAGCTCCGGCTTCGCTCCGAAAGTCCAGCCTCCTGGCTCCACTCCGCTCTTCAATTTTGGAGGAGCCAGGAGCTGGAACCGGAGCCAGAAATCACTGGCAGTCATCTACGGCGAATTGTCGGCGGCGAATCACCCGCGGCAAATCGTATGGGCACCTTTCCTCTTCCTCCTGTTTCAGTAAGTTCTGGGGTGCGTTCAGAAACGTGTAACCAGCCTGCGGTTACAGATTTCTTGAAAACTCATTCAGAAATTCATTTGATGTAACCGGAGTAACCACGCCCACATTTCTCCGCGTTACTCCGGTTAATTTTTCGGTACCGTTCGAACTCCGGTTACGCATGGTTTTCTAGACGAGTTTCTGAACGCACCCCAGACTACGCCCGATGATGGGTAGTAACCAAGGTCGTTCTTAACCTTGTTTCAAGCTTTAGAAATTTTTCCGTTGAATAAAGAAATTAAAACTATATGTGTGTCCTTACTGTTTTCCTTGAAATTGAAAATGTCATTTTAGTCATAAAAACAACAGAGAATGTAAGACTCATGGAATCCAAACACACCTAAACGTGAAACAGGCTTGAGAAATATATGAGCTGTCAAGTATCTATTTCCTCGCGCTGTTCATAATGAAGAGGATGGTCTGATTGAATATCGATACAGCAAAGATAAGATGTGTAAACTTTTTAGTTTCTTCAAGGCGGTACACAAGTCCTTACTGGGAACTATACAGGGTCCGGCAAAATGATGTGAACAGTTGAACGAAAAACTCCGGGAGGACTCCGCGACAATTTCGTGAGTTCACCGGTTGACTGTTCACATCATTTTGCCAAACCCTGTACATTTCCGTCTCATGGCGTAGCACAGATAAAAGGTTCTCAACCAGAAATCCAGATGGTCTTCCTAACAGGAGGGCGTTAGGAAGTTCCAATCGGAACAGGTTGACTTTCCAGCCGCCCAAGTTGTCTAGTTGGTTAACTCTGAACAAAAACAGCTGATGTAGCACATCCAAGTATCTCGTTTTACGAAGCACGAATAAATTTTACTGTACAATACACAGGCTTTTGCAATGCACACCGCACGCTTTCGAGCTCCTCATAAACGCTATTTATCCGCTTGGCTATTTCTACTTCGAGTTTGTTGTTGGACGAATAAATTCCATAGTCTAATTTCCCAAGAGCGTGTGTCGAGTCACTGGCATCGCGAATAACATAACTTATACAGAGCAGTGCAGCATATAGTTATGTACCACACCGTCGGATACATAGACGTACAAATACTAATTTTTCGTATTTACGCCAACGAAATTGCTTTTTAATTCGATATAAAAGTTCTTTGTTCCGTCCGTTCGGTATTTTTCCATTTTGCTATACTCGTTCGCGCAAATCGCATTACGGGGCCGATGAAGAACGTGCGTCATTTGTCGATTCTTTGACGAACCTCGTCAAAGATGAGAAAAAGTCAACGTATACTAGGTCGCTGCCCAAGTGTCCGCATTCTATACGCGCCGACGAAGAAGAAGGTGGCGGAAAAAACATTAGCTAAAGTTGATTTGGGAGTTCATTGTTTTTATCCAGGCAGACCATCAATCAGTAGTACCTGCGCTCAAATACCGTATTCCTTTCCTAACTAGAGGAGAAACAACAACGTTACGTATTCTCTGGAGTAATAGTTCGCAATTGTCCAGTCAATCGAGCATCGCATGCGAAACAAATTACTTTCCTCTTGTCTAATCCGTGCGCGCTGCGAATCATTCATTGTTTAGAAATGGAAAAAGGAGAAAGAACGAGAGAGAGAAAAGAAGAAAGTATTCTACATTTCTTGATCCACATTTACGAGGGAATCACCGCTTAGCCGAGTTTTTCTGTTGATGTGAATAAGATTTACTCGTTTCTCTAACTCGTAGTTTCATTCATTTAGATTCTCGTTTGCGAGATACTCGCGAGCTTACTTAATGTCGCGTACCAAGTAATTTGAAAAAAAAAAAAAAAAAGCTTACGACGGCAGCAATCCGAAGTAGAGAGGAAGCGGGGAAAAAAGAAAAAAAACCTGAATATAATATAAAAATAAATAGAAAAGGCGGGTAGACAATTTAAGAGCCGTTAAAAAACTTTTTCGTTCCGATAAGACAGGAAGCGAGAGCGCGAAACTTTTCTTTAAAAAGTTGAAATAATCCGTTCGGAAGGAGCGGACGAGCGCGGCACGGAGGAGGAAAGGGCGAAGAAAGAAAAACCGAGTACCAGTTATTATGAAGAATTAACCCAGAATAAAAATCTACTGTGTTATAAAAGAAGAGGAAACGTTATATACGAACGACGACGGGGAAAACATAGTACCTTCCAGTGCCTGATGATCGGCTTCCCGCAACCAGCCAGTCAACAACACACACTTTGTACCATCGACATGCGACATGACGTGTAATACTCTCATTTACGCATTTGCGCCCTCGCTTTCATGAAAGCCAGGCGCAGTGCACAAAATGTAATGGAAGTTTTTGTGCGTCAATTTAAAATACCCTGTGATTTAGCCGCTAGATTTATGTACCACGTTCTTCTCTCTCCCGCACTCGGCCATCCAGATATGTAAATGGGCGATCCAGACACGGACGATTCACAAGCGATCGAATTAGAGCGATAAGGCCGACAACGTTAAATACCGGGTATATTGCGGTGTTCGGAAAATATTCCGAAATTCGAATGTACGACGCGCGCGGTTATCGATAAAGTCTCGAAATGAGTTTCACTAGGCTACTCGGCCACAGTGCTTTTTCCTCTACGACAATACTAGAACGGCGACGAGCTTACGAATGAATAGGATTCGATTTCCGTTTAGAATAAGCGTGAAAGAAATACTGACGAAGTGAACTCAATGTATCCGGATGAGAGGAGGAAGGGAAACACCGAATGTCAAATCTAGGACGTCACCTTGATAATGTGTCGTTATCGGATTCAGACAGTGATGCTATTTCAGAATTTGATTCTGACAAAGGTAAGTCTCTTACCGTGTATGTTGCGAATCTCGTAGTTTCAGTTATATTGTGTGTTTAGTGTGTATTTTCAATGATAAGGGCTATTTTGCAGCTTCAGAAAGACAGGTATGATGATGCCAATTAATACGAGTGAACTTTGCCACATCACAACGATATTCGAGAACCAGTCAGCCATTTAACGTAGGTTGTACAACAATAAGAGTCCCATGTCCAGAGTATAATATGGGAAAATCCAGAAAATCGCAATTTTTTTTTAATCCCACACACTTCTAAACTGAGCGGAATAAGCTGAGGTCTCATACAAAGCGAATTTCAAGATTATTTTCAAACGTAAAATTACAAAATATTGGAGTATAGCTCAACGTTCATGCTTAGCGCTGTAGGTAAAAATTTAATCAAACTAAAACTTGACTGATCAGGGAGTTGTATTTACGAAAATGCGGACAAAATAAATCCACGCATCAATGAATGCTCCGACTATATTCTGTTCACCTATATGCGTTCACTCTGTATAATACATGAATCTCACCAATCCTTTTTCTCTCTGAGTTTGCGTGCGCCATAATGCGGATATACCTCACTATTGTTCGCGAGACTTGAAAATTATAAATACACTATTCTTTCCGCGAAAGTACTGCGGAACTACCCATCAAAGAGCCAACAACATAAAGTCAGCATGTGCCTAGTGATATTTTGCTATACTTGTATATGTATACTCTCTTTACGGCATTGATGATGCATCGAATACGTACAACTTTGAAAATGTAAAACCAGCGGTATTCTCAATCGAAACTGGGCACGCGTTCTCATCATTCTTTTTCATACGTATTTCTACATGAAATAAGTTTCGAATATCGATGAACGAAAACGAGAATATTTGAAATTGATATTTTTTCACAGAGATGCATGTACAATTTTAAACTTCGAGATAAAGATTCACTCAGCATCATCCCTTCTAAAAAATGGCGAGTGAGTTCTCCAAATAAGTACTCTACAAATTACCCATACTATATAATTGCTGTCTCAACTGATATTGTTTTTCAGAATTCCTTCCAAGAAGTTTTCGCAATTCAAAAATTGGAACATGACAATCGAATCAAAGTCTGATCAACTACCGAAAGAATGATCTGAAAAACCACTTACCTGGAACGTCTGGTAGTTGGATCTTTCATCACCATCACTTCGGTTACTTCACCAAATTTACTAAAATATTCTTTTAACGATTCTGAAACAGAAAGAAAAAGGTTTATTTTAAACGACTGCACGAAGTAAATAAATTGGTGTTACAGGTTGTCCAAGTGAGATCGTATTTGGGAAATAAATAGCGAAGACTTGGCAGAATATTCGACCTAGAGGACCTGACGACATCAGAGGGCTAGAGAACAGAGAGGAAATGAGTTTCATACGGTAACAGCAGTTATAATTAGCATGAGAACATTCCGATCATTCATTCACGCTCGAAAATGAATAAGGAATCGCATTTTCATGAAAAAAAAAACTTTCAAGATTATAAATTTGAAGCTTTTGGCGATAACTTCCTGTCCATTTTGAAGTACTGAGATCGAAACGTTCCTTTAGAAATCTACGAGAATCGATATGCCGATGGCAACCACTGCTGCCAAAGTGATATCCGTACCCGCCATCTTTTCTAAGATTTGAAAACGGATTTCTACGGACTTTCACCGATCTAACAATACCGACCACACTCATTATTGAGGTACTTTTCCCTTGATCGACTCATTATGAGGACGAACCGCGATATTAACATACATATAACGATCAAGAGAAAAGTATCTCCCACCGGGGTGACTAAGGTACTTTTCCCTCGACTACGAGGAATCCGCATTTTACGCAAAATACGTAGAAAGAAAAATCAGCAGTTTTGTTTTCAAGGACCGAAAATCCGTAGATCTGGCAGTACTGATGATGACAATATTTATGAGATGGATTATTTTTCATGAGTTCGATGTCACGTCTAAAGTCTACTTCATACAAAACCGAATTCAATGATTACAGAAACAGAAAATATACCTAGGCTACGAGTAATGGTTGACCCGAAAGAGAGCGTGACGTCAGCAAGAAGCTTCAGAGCGGAACCTCACAAGGGGATCATCAGAGAATATTGACCGGAAGACGGAGGCGAAGGCAGCTGACCTTGAGAAGGACAGTGGTTGGGTATCAAAAAATGCGACCTCGTCATAATATGATGTCATCAAGATGTGACCTCTCAAGAGAGGGGGAAGGGAAACCATAAAAAGTTTGACTAGATGGCTGATATATAAATTTTCGAAGTAGGCAAGGGCGAGATGACTGAACTTTTCGAACACAAATTAAATAGAAGAAGAAATAACTCGACTCAAGAACAAAGGAAGAAGTTGATACAGCACGTTTTTTTTCTTTTTCTTCTGAGACCACATACTGCTCTTTCTCATCCTTAGTCAGTTGTCTCCTCCCTCAATCGTCTATCGGTCAAAATTGTTCAAAGATTGCTTAAAGACGTCCCACCTTGGTGGGCCCTACGAATTTCGCATCCTCTAACAGGTCAACCATGTCCACTCATGCTACGATGAAAGTTTTACTTTCCGCGTCGGGTTACCAGTCCAAGAACTGCCAGCACAACCAGCGGCTCTCAGAACCGAGGCTAGATAACCGCGCGTGAGCCACACTGAGCTCTTGTGCGAGCAGCTGGAGAAATGCGAGTGCTCGCGACACACGGGACGGAAATGTCGTAAGCGCTTATATAGCCTGGACTGTGAAACCCATCCGCGAGTTGAGGCTGTACGCCTGACATAAACTCATAATAGCAGAGTAAGACGAGCTAACTCTCTCTATGCCAAATTCTATGGTAGGTTGTAAGAATATTAAAGATTGCATTACGAAATTGCAGGGCGAAATTGCAGAGGAAGCCAAGAAGTAATTGATAGATAACTCAAACACTCTAATAAATAAAATTAGAACAATTTCCTCAAAATTTAATATTAATTTAATATCTGAACTTCTGAAAAAATAGAACGACTTTGACAGAACGAACTTAATTCTTCTTCTTCTTCCTATCTACGGCAAGAGAAAAAACTTGCCGTTAGTCTAATATTGTTAATATCGGCAAAGAGGCACATTGAAATAAGTAAGGATAAATACTAGGAAAGTATCCTTACGATGAATTCGAATAACCTCAAAACTGTACGAAGAAATGAAACTTCGATAAGGCATAGCTCTAACCAGCGAGAGAAGATAGGCTAAGGCGATTATTTCGAGTTCTTGATTAACTCTCAGTAATACACTTAACAAATCGTATGAACGAATTCGTAAATAATATATTAGAATAAAACTAACTAACCTCATTATTTGACCCGACAGGATCACCTATTTTAATACCAATCACAATGAACAAAGTCACACACGTATTCGCATCCGAAATGACCACTCGAAAAGACAACGTACAAGCACGTATATCAATACACAACTCATCACATCGAATACGGTACTTTCCTTTCACCTCGACTGCGGTTCATCCGGGGAAAGGGAGGTAGGATACGATCCAAGTTCAAACCTGCCTTTTGAACCAGGACAAATCATACGGTACCTTATTTTCAATAACAAAGGAGTTGAAATCGAAATACTGTGACTTGATGAAACGAGCACAATTTCGACAACGCCAACAGTGCGTTTGAATTTGTCGTTTCAGGGTTGCCATTTTATTTTCCTCGCCTATCTTCCATGAAAATATTGGACGTATCAGTGTTGGCGAGTAACCGGCGAGTAACCGTAACTGATACGTAATATACTATTTTTCATGATAGCAGAGTACGATGTGGCGTTTTCTCTCTTTCTCTCTCGTTGTTTGACATGTTTCATGTCTTTAGTCTCTCCCTCCCCTTACTCTACTGGAAAATCAGCAGTACACCCCCTTCCCTCCCCAAAATTGGGGACCGAATAATGTTTCGAGAAAAAATACCTGGCAGGTGATCAAGAAATCTACGAGTATACACCCTCCTCCTCCTTTCCCGTAGGCATTACACTAGGCTTACACTAAGGTCTAGCTGATATGGTACTATGTTTTCTTCATAAAGGTTTAATTTACAGTAAAGGCAGGGATAGAGACAGTAATAGGAGCGAAAGGCTAAGTAGCTCAACCATAATATACATTCAGAACGAAAAATCAGATCTTCTGAGCCACAAAAGACATGATACATGAGCTTTATTTATTCGGGCCACGTCAAAGTGAAATGATCCCACTATCCCCGGCAAAGATTTTCTACAGACTGTACCCGGCAATACAGACTACCTGAGGTGGTTCAGATGCACAAAATCTTATCCGCACTCTTTCAAAAGCTATGCACTTTTTACCAAGGTCATTGACCACCGTACACCGAGTAAGAACGCAGACGAAACCAAATCCACTGTACAATTACTTACATTTATACACAGGTTGAAGCTATACCATAACGAATGATTCCTGTAACACCGTCGTGACCGTGCACAATGAGAAACGAACAATGCCGGGGAGGGTCGAATTATAGTACAAAACAAAGTATATACACGAGTAAAGAAATGACGAAAAACTTTCGGAGAAAAAAAAACAAAGAAAAGAGAAAAAAAAACAGAAAAAGAAACTAAAGTAAAACATAAAACGAAAATTAACCAAAAGAAAGAAAAATCTCGTGCAATTATTTGTTACTTTCTTTTCATCCGGCATAATTCATTTCCCCCTCGTTAAGTTTTTAAAGTTAAATCCAAACACATAAACTTTCTTTATTCGCTTCTTTTTTTCTTCCATTTCAGAACACGCGTATACCAGCACATCCAAATGAAGAAACTTTGTTGTATCATCAAATAAAGAGAGATCGTTCGTCGTACAGAAAGCACGTTCATAGGCACACGGTAGACTGAAGGAAAGATTCAATGTTTTCGAAAAATTATTCAATAGCGAGCTTCTAACATGAGATGATCGGGGAAACATTTACAACGAAAACTTTTCCAAGAAATTCTATACATATCAGTTGAGAATCAGAAGGTCATCACGCTTTGTACCGCTTCTTATATGAATCAATTACATATTAACAAATCAACAAACTTTCGATGTCTCATTTTTCGAAACTTTCGACGTAAAAGTTCACACAGGGAATTAGTGTGTGTTATGTGCTTCAATAAGACTATGATAATCAACGACATATGTGCTCTTATTAAGGTTTTGACGAACAGTTCTGAAGAGAATTTCTTACATGTAGTAGACCCCAGATAAATATGGAATTTATGGAGCGGAAAAGGGCTCCTCAACTCGACAGAGTGTCTTATGATTGCAATTTGATAATCCATAAATGAATAGATTTTCGCGAACAAAAATATTCGCAGCCTGTGCACCTCGATTGAGCACAGTGTAATCTTCTGCGAGCTCTTTTTTAAATTGTTTTTATAAGTAAGCGCACACGTACTCCTCGGAGCTACCCTTCGTCCAACGCATTTCGTATTTGTGTCTCTCGATACCAAAAGTCGGACTTTACAATCACCGAAAATTAATATTTCTACACAAAAGAAACAGATGGGGCTCGAGAGGAAGAAGAAAGCAATGAAGTGATCTAAATATCAAAGAAATGGAAGGAAAAAAACAAGGGGAAAAAAATCTTAATGAGTCCACGGACCGACTTTTTGTCAGTCGCATTGTATTCTTCTTTTTGTGATTTTTCCGTTTTGGTATACTTTCCCACTTTTCTTATATTTTTGCAATTTTCTTTCCTTAAGTTACTCGTTTCACTTTCAAATATCGTAAGACAAATGTTTCAAAAAAAATTATTCGGAACATTCAGCTGTGACCACATTTGTTCTAATAATATAATTTTACCAAAATTAAGAACATTTTTCTCCGTCTCTCTCGAATAATATTATCCCAACAGAACAGATCAACGCGAGTAATCCATATGGTCAATGTATGAGTTTGTTTGGAAATGTTCAAAGAATACTGAATTTACTTTTTTTAAAAGCTGGTTAGTTATACGAAGCGATTCAAAAATGTTGATCATTTGATAATTTTGTTCCATATTGTTACTTTCATCGATCTGCACACTAGCTCATCGCAGTCTAGAAAGGATTAGAAAATCTTCAATCCAGCAGAGTACGGAAACAATTCCTCCACTTCGAGGAGTTTGTGCTGGCGAAGCCAACCCAAGTCTTTTCCTTACATGAAAAAAATGATCGAAAAAATGAAGAGACTGACTTAGGCTGTGCCTAGCTTAGCCTGAGCCTGGCCTTTGGAAGATACCCTCCTTACAAGAACGTTACGCAGACTTCCGTTTGGTTTCTAATACAAATACTGCGTATCAGAAGGACGTTGTGCTAAGTGATTGACAGGTTCCCCGCTCGTTCACTCCTCCAAAGGTAGTATCATCGTTGCATACCCTGTAAGCTAGAATGCGCTTCAACTCTATCTAGCCTAATTAAATGTATGTCAGAACAAGTAAGCTCGGAAATAGAAAACATTCCGAATCGGCGATACTATACTGCTCTATAAGGTGCGAACTGATTGGCCATACCCTTCTAACACAGGGCCCGCACTTCACGGGTACTTCAAGACCAATGTACAGTCTACACTGCCCAACCAAGCGGTCAACATAACAAGTACCGTTCCGACTACACAAATCAAATGAAACGAAGCTCCGGACGCGACCAAACCTCAGACAGTAGCACTATGGAGAACTCTAGAGGAGGCGGTGTCTAGGCTCCAGACTTTCCCCACACCACGTCCCTCGTCGACCTCGTGTAGAAAAAACTTCAATTTATTAATCTTCTTGTTAGCTTGACTATACTATATCATTAAATCTAATTAGACGCCAAAAGTCAATGGGCCGATGCGTCTCCAAATAAATCCATCTGAATGGAGGCTCGGCGATGCTAGAGCTGCCCGGTTGGAATTTCCTTTCTTCTCGTTTTTGTAGCAATCTGATGAAAGTGTGATAAAAAAATATTCTATCCCGTTGAACCATGTCGACTCTTAATCGGAGTCGATGTGACGTCAAATCATATCGACCCATTATTTTGATAAGTAATCGACACAAATTTGACGTCGATTTCCAGTCGAAATAGTTCCGGGGTATGTCGACCGTAAATCGACCGCAATCGACTGCAAATCGACGTCAAATCGACTTGCTGGTTTCCAAAGTATGACTCGAAGTCGACGTCGTTATCAAGTCGATTTAAGGTAAGCGGTTTTCTTGGACTCTAGATCGATGTCGTTATCAAGTCGATTTTGGGTGGACAATTTGCTATACTGCTCAAAGCCGACGTCGTTATTGAGTCGATTTGAGGTGAACGGTGGCCTTCGACCCGAAATCGACTCACTATCGACGTCGTTATGAAGTCGATCCTGGGTGAATGGTCTACTATACTACTCATATTCGACGTTGTTATTGAGTCGATTCGAGGTGGACGGTGGTTTTCGACACAAAATCGACTCCCTATCGACGTCGTCATCAAGTCGATTTGAGGTGAGCCTTTTTCTACGACTCAAAATCGACCCGCAATCGACGTCGATATGAAGTCGATTTCGTTGCTCGACCGTTTTAACCGGTAGCTTGCTTCTCAAAAATATAGTACGTTGATTTCTCCTCAAGTAACTATGAATGCATAACTTATCTGCGAGTAGTGAAGTTCCAGAAAAAAACAGGTCGATATGGAGTCGAAATTAAGTCGACATCATTAAACGGAGCTCAAATTTTTTGTAGACTAAGAATTTACGTCGATTTTAAGTCAATTCCGAGT
Organism: Aspidiotus destructor; assembly: GCA_035079395.1. Taxonomy (NCBI): domain Eukaryota; kingdom Metazoa; phylum Arthropoda; class Insecta; order Hemiptera; family Diaspididae; genus Aspidiotus; species Aspidiotus destructor. The sequence continues at coordinate 34,364,332 of JAVHKZ010000018.1, read as the reverse complement.
AAAGACTCTCAGTTCCGTAATCGACCAAGAATAGACTCCTTATTAACTGTTAAGTCTACGTTATTTGACAAAGTTCACATTTTTTGTCAACCAAAAGTCGAAGTCGATTTCGAGTCGACCTTTTTAAATTTTTTATCGGCCAGGAGTCGACTTCATTTCGACGCCGACAATGAGTCCACCTTCAGTCGATTTTTGGTCAACATTAGGGTTAAACTAAATTGACTCAAAATCGACTTCGATTCTAAATCGATTTCGAGTCAACAATAAAAATATTGTAGTCGACCGAAAATCGACCATTTGTTGCCGTCGACAATTACAAATTGTTCACATTTTTCTTATATCAATCACATTTTTGGTAGCTTAGGAGTCGACGTTGAAATGCAGTCAACATGATATCGAACAAAATGTTTTCTGAGTTGACGATATTTCGACTTCAGATCGACGTCGTCATGCAGTCGATGTACCTTCAAAATCGACTGAATTTTTAAAGATAATCTCAAACTAGTATAACTTTCACTCAATGTTGACCTCGATTTTCAGTCGATTTCTAGTCAACAATGAGAAACAATGAGAATATTGTAGTCGACCGAAAATCGACTAATTGTTGCCGTCGACATCGGGTGCACAAATTGTTCACATTTTTGGTAGCCTGAGAGTCGACGTCGAAACATTGAACAAAATGTTATCCAAGTCGACGATATTTCAACTCCAAATCGACATAGTCAAGCAGTCGATTTACTTTCAAAATAGACCGTCTTGTTATGGCCTTCAGTAAAGATATCGATTTGACGTCGAATTACAGTCGATTTGTAGTAGACATTGCCTATGACTCAAAATCGACCCGAAATCGACGGTCGACATGGTTCAACGGCTATGGGCTCGTATATATGTAAGACTGTAGCGTCATACGTACGTCGTACAGCTCACGAAATACAACAATACTTCTGAGATTGCAGTGAGAACACTGAATCAACAAAAAGTTCACAGTTCCGATTGTGTGCTATCGACATGTCGTAGCTCGGATGATGATAACATCAACCGGTCTACTATACCTTTTATGATAACGGTTGCTAACTTTCCCTGCGAGTAGCACAGAAACGACTTGACGGAGTTACATATACATCCTCTTTCTTTTTTCGCAATCTGGAGATGATAGTTTCAAAAATCCGTACTCGACATTTTTTGTAAGACCTAAAAACAGATTTCTACGGACTCTGATTGATTTATCAACACCAATCAGGAGACAGGTAGCTCTCATATCAGTAACTGAGGTACTTTTCCCTTGATCGACTCAATATTACAGGAGACTACAGTATCGGCCTGTAACGAGCAGGAGAAAAGTGTCTCTCGCACTAAGGTCTAAAGTACCTTTTTTCTGATCGCAAGAAATCAGTATTCTATGTAAAATCTGTAGAAAAAGAAAAACCCGTATCAAAAAATCCGTAGATCTGGCAGCACTGAATCTGGTTCGCAATGTCATCTTCTGTTTTCTCGAAGGAAAATTTCTCTGATTTTACCCTATACTTGGTCTACTGTGCGCTAGGCCTAGAATACTAAGAACAACAAATATCGAAATTTTTTCTAGTCCCTGATGTAGGTCAAGGTCATACGTCATTTTCGTGACGCAAATTATAAAATCAATCTTCAGACATGTCCACGTCATAATGAGTTTCTCTATAGGAGAAGAGGACAGGGGAAGATCTAGGGAGGAGAATTTCTTGGTATCAAAGTTCGAAAAGATGAACAGCGTTCTTTTTGCTCGTCAAATAGCAACAAGCCCTGTCCAGATGTCCGACTCGATCTGGATAATATTCCCAGAACTCTCAACATCATTAACAAACAACTTTCTACCGAATTTCCGAGCTACCAGGACTGCTTTACCAGCGAATCTAAATCTGGAACCAAAACTGGAAACACATACTCGATCCAAGGCGTCATAACCAATCACCGTTTGGGAAATCCTGCCTCCATTTGCACCGCCGATAGAACACCATGTGCTCTTGTCTTCCTCATCTCACTTTTCCCAGCTCAAATTACTTTTACTTTACTCAACTGATCCCTTAGTCAAGCGCATAAATTTACTCTGCAAACACTATTATCCATAGTAAAGACAAGAAAGATCGCACAAATTTTTGCTCCTGTCCGCGAGAGATTTGAACCGGTGACCTCCCGCGTGCGACGCTGTTCGCTAGAAAAATCAGCCACGAGGTCTCCCCAACTATGTAGAGGTTGCGTGAGTCGCATGAAGGTGAGAAATGCAGTCAAATTTTTTCAATGAATGATTTTCCTATCGAACCGCCTCGACCACTAACAAAAAGAAGCAAAACTTTGTCCCATTTTCCATCTTCCCTTATCCTTACTATTAAGATTACCTCCAAGAGAAATTCCATTTCTGACTCAGCAGTCTCCCTCCTCTGGATCCTTTGTAATGAATTTACGCGGAAAAAGTGTCCTCGAAAACGGCTTATTATTTTTCAAACCCAAAATACAGTTTGATCGAAATTAAGATAGATTCTCGTTAATGTGAGTGCGAGAAATATTCTCATGCATGATATTATTAGTTGAATTCTCGGTATTTTCCTAGCGTTAAAATCCGTACCTAGCTCAAATAGTTCAGTACTATACATACTTTATACGGTGCAATAATCCACATACATTACTCGGTGTAATTGCGCGAAACGATATTCACGTACTCACAGTGTACTCGTCTACTCAGTCTTCTAGTATATAAATGTAGAGTTTGTACTCGTTCGAGGCTATGAAAACAAGACAACATTAAGCCACTCCGTTTCAGATTACAGCTATGGTTTTATTCGCAGGATTGTTTCATTGCTTCTCGTTATACCGACTCGCAAAAGCGTGCAGAGGGTATGGTTTACAGAAATTTGAAAAACATTGAAAAGTGATTAAGAAATGGATAGATATTTGCCTCGGGTATTCGCACCGTTGCGATAATTACTGCTCGAAACATTTTCCGCAGAGTGAGATACGGTGAAATGAAAGAAGTCAGAAGTAGGAGAGAGAAGAGTACAGCGTAGATGTACCGCATAGAAGAAGAGGAAATTTCGATAGATCGTTCATCAAAAAGTTTCAAAGAACCGAAGAACTGATAATGGGAGGAAATTTCTTCGCACTTTTCACTCGTTAGCGTCATAGTCTATTCGTTCATACATCGAGTATTTCATTCTTTCGTTCATTGTTGATCAGACGGATGATAAATTAAAATGGAGAAGGAATGTATACGAGCGGAGATGCATCTATACCTAGGGCGTTAGAAATCATCATCCTTTTGAGTGGAGAAGTCTTCTTTCGTACGATGGAAATCGGTTTTCCCTCAATCAACCAGGAGAGAAGATTTCGCTGTTCTACATGCTTTCATCTGTTACTTTTCCTTCGATTATTTTCATAATTCCCAAGCATCCGTCTGCCTCGAAGGACAACACGATTTTCGACGCACACCATAGAAAATGCATGACAGCACCCAACTGGGCCAAAAATCGTTTCGAATACGTGAGCCAAAATTCCAACACGATCCAAAGACAGCGAGTCACACGCACTGCTCAAGGGGATTGGATATACAATATGTAAGCTTCTAGCGCCGTTCGAAATGCCACCCTATTTTAAAAATCGCTTTTTAATGACACCCGAAACATTAGCTAGTTTTCGTTGGTTATCTGTGTACAACGTTACTCTAGTCGCGAAAACGTTTTTACCCCGTCGCAGATTAAATTAATTATTATCGCGCAAAAATTGTTTCATTTTCTTCCGTTCGCTAACGGGCGCCTTTTTTATTTTTACAAAATACATTAACCACTCTATACTTGGCGGTAAAAGCCAGTAAATCCCGGACTGCTTCTACTCAGATACGCCTAGTAAGCCGGTTTTATCTAGAGATTCATGTACGAATAACTCATACTCGTATTAAACAACTGCACATCAGACAAACCGAGAAAAAGGAAATAAAAACTATAGCCTAATTAGCGCAGACCATTAAGAAGAGCAGCTTCGAGTACTCGTGTAAGTCGTTAGGCACACCCTTTTCAGCCGTTTGCTAAATCGTCGTCGACGTCGCGCGCTCCCCGCCGCCCGAAATATTTTGTAGGACGCTCGAACGAAATTGGAAGTCGTTAAGATAGCACATCGAAAAAGTTTAATACGTTTATAAAAGTTCTCTCACCGTGACAGATCGCGTGTGCGCCTTTCAAGCCGCGCTATAGCTTCGTAATTGTTTCATGTTGTCCGAAAACAAACTGCTAAAGCGCTATACAGCGAACACCCTTCCCACTCGGCGTTAAAACAAAAAGAAATAATTTACTAAAAAAAAAGCCTACATAAATAATTTTTGTGAGAGATATTCCCGTCATTCTGGAAGAGGAAGATATACAAAAAAACAGACTAATTAATTGTCGCTCACGCAGGCCGACCCGATCGCCAAAAACACGCATTGTATCTGCGCGTAACATTTTAATAGAACGTAACAATCGGTTAAGTGAAAACAAAAAGGTGTTTGGTCGAAAGGGATTATTGGACACGAACCAAAAGTTGATAAGAAAAAAAAAGAGTCGAGGAAAAAAAAAGTTAGAATTCAGTTTAGAGTATCCTATATAGTGTAATGCGACAAAGAAGGCCCAGACTTCCTTTTATAATAATTTAATGACGAGCGACTAACGTTGTATCGTGAAAACGATTATTTATTTTAATACGGTTCATTGTGTCACGGAACATCAAAAACAATGTGTTAAAAATAAAAAGCACGCACGAGGCTGGAAAAAGACGACAGACGTCGAGGAGAGATACTTTCGAAGGAATATAGGTAGGTGAAACTCCGCACGAGTGCAAATGCATCACAAGGTCCTTGTCGATTCATCCATCCCGTTGAACCATGTCGACTTGAAATCGACTCGAAATCGACGTCGATTTTGAGTCGAGTGCAGAACGGAAATGGTGGAGAAGGGACGGAAAAGTCGTCCTGCGGAGTGGGTAACCAAGAAAGGGTGCTAGACGACACGGTCAGTGCAAAATGAATCGATCTTTCACATGACGGATTTGAACGACCGAGTAAATTCAAAGCTGACATTATGCCAAATCATGGAGTTTGAACTTGTTCGTCTTCGAAATACCAGTTGCTAAGACTGCCGAATCAACTGGGAGAGCGGAGTCAACCGTCACTACGTGGTTCGAGATGTGTCGCAATGTGTGTACGAGCTATCTTGCAACCAGACAGAAGATGGTGGGTACTGACGACGATCCAATCCCGATCGATGAGTCCCGGTTTGCTGGGCATCGGAAGTATCACCAAGGCCAAATGCTAGCCGGTGACGCACCCGATGAGGCTCAGGTACAGAACAAGCGCAATCATGGCGCACGAGTTGATGAACCCTGGGTGTTTGTTGCCGCTACTTCGTCGTGAAACGTCCGCCGGGGCAAAGTCACTCTCATTCCGTTAATCAAGCGGGAGTGTGAAAAAGGTTCACTGATACCTTCGGACGAGTGGCCTGCGTACAAATGCTTGCCTGCAGAAGGTTTTCGACACGAGACGGGCATTGAACGCTTCTGACTTGAAGCGAAAGTGGAAATTCTGAGGAAGAAGAGGAGAGTGCCACTGTATTTACTCCAAGGTTATTTGGACTTCTACTGTTGGCAACACAAGCGGAAGAGCGACGGTGACCTATTTCTATATTCTTGACGACGTTTCCTGACAACCGACATTCTCATAGGTATTACAACAATACCCTCCTCAGGGTCGCTTTTTTGGAAGACATGTAAGCTGACCTCCCCGTGGTTTCTTCTGGGTAACGCTAACAAGCTTACAATGACAGTAGAACGCATATGCTAGCTGTGGTTGTTCACGTTTGTAGATCACATAAATGTAGTAGAGCGCATACGCTTGGAGTGACACAACGGGTAGAGCGCAAATTAATGCTAGTGGCACCGAAAATAAGACGTTAAACCGACGGTCGATATGATTCATCGGGATCGATACCATGGAATTCGTTCTGCAAGATTTCAATAATCGTTTGTACTTGTGCGCTACATCAAATAGTCAAGCTAAAATTATGATTCAGAGAGACTATGAAAACTAGTGAAATATTTTCAGAAGTGAAACGACGGAGGCTAATAGAAAACAATGAATGAAGATAGTTCCTCGATCCAGCTGCCATTCAAGACGAAATGATTTTTGATGGCGGATGAAGGCACATCATTAACCAGCTTCAACCTTAGTATGACGTCATTAGCTTGGACCTGCCTCTGACGCCATCAAATTAGTAACTTACTATTTCTTATTTTTATCTTGGATTCGCAACCTTTTAGATTAGGTCAAGGGAGGTAGAAGCCAAGCGAAATCTCATAAAATGCACTGTATGCTAAGCCACGTTGAAGCCGAGTACAGCCTAGTTCATGTGCCACAGGCATATGCTAGGCTTGATAACTTAATTAAACCTAGTTTAGAGATAAAGACGAAGCGACGGCTTCCTTAACGAAGTTAAACAAGGCACTAGAGAACCTGATCCTTGGGTCGATGCGGTTTCAGTATTGAGAATTGAAATCAAAATCTTGAAGAATCTGAAAGTTTTATGGACCATTTTTGTCAAGATGCCACCGACCATTTCGAGGTCGTCAGACGTGACCTACTCCAAAATAAGGGCTATTAGCATCAAGTACCTGTTCCAGGGAAAGAGTAGCAATGCTTTCAAAAATCCGTATCCGTCATTTTTCGATCTAAAAACAGATTCCGACGGACTTCGACCGATTTATCAATACCGATCAGGAGAAAGGTATCTCTCATACTAGCAACTCAGGTACTTTTCCCTTGATCAACTCAATTTTACAGAAGACTGTAGGATCAGTCTATAACGACCAGGAGAAAAGTATCCCTCATGTAAGTGTCAAAGGTACTTTCCCCTGGCCGATCAGGAGAAAGGTATCTCTCATAGAGGTAACATGAGGTACTTTTCTCTCGATCGACTCATTACCGTAGCATCAGTCTATAACGACCAGGAGAAAAGTAGCTCTCATATTAGTGTCCAAGGTACTTTTCCCTCGAGCGCGAAAATTCGTATTTTATGCAAAATTTCTTACTTTTGAGGACCAAAAAACCATAGATCTGGCAGCACTGAACGGTAGTAATTGAACGTTTTCGCTCTCCTGGGAGATTTGCGATTTGCTGCTAGTTGCCCTTATCATGGAACAGGTCACAGATCATGATGTCATAGGTTGGAAACTTTGTCAAGTCCCTAGCTTTACCATCATATTCATGATATAGCTCAAAAGTGGAAACATTTCCAAATCTTCCTTCTATCATAATGACCAGGGACAGAAAAATTTCACTAGCCTCTGATGTCATTAGATCGTGTCGTGACAGGGTCGAAAGTCGAAATTTTTTCAAGTCCCTTGCCATAGCTAAGTTTCAGCTCCTTAACTTCTCATGAGAAGAACAGTCTTGTGATATACGTTGCCAATTATAATTTACAAGAAGATTTTTATTGTTTGCGTTGATGAAAGGACATCGCTGCAATTCACGTTCCATTTTATTATGATTGCTTATCTCTACAATAATTGGGAGACTATTGTATAATTATTATAATTGTTATTTCATAGACAGTATCAAAAAAGTGCTGCATCGCCTCCAGCGATTTGTAATATCTTTTATACATGATAGGAGGAGTATTTTCGCCAATGATGTTGGACTTGGACCATTTTTGGATCAAGCCTAAGATTCCCCGTCAATTTTCTTGGGAGGGGGGGGGGATGGAAGGGAGAATCAACTTTGACTCGAACTAAGTGAATTTCCAATAGGCGGTTAAGGTGAAGACATTGAACACGGGAAACCCAGTCTTATTTTGCGAATTCTTGATTGCGGATAAGGGCAAACTGAAGACACCAACCAGTTTACATCTCTTTGTGAAGTCATCACCATCCGTCGAATAGGCTTGTGACGTCTGGTTGAGCAGCAAGTAAACCAGAAGATACGACCAGTCCAGCAACAAATTGAAGGTCTAATATTATCATGGTATCGACCAAATTGTGAGTGGAGTCCTGCAGATTTGGTATGGGATACCGGTCAGGGTGAATTCTCTCTAGTTGTTTCACTTGCACGAGAGGAAAATGTTTCTTTCCATTGTTCATTTATACTTGTTCCCACGTTTGAATTGACCGTTTGTACAAATCTCGTCCCTCCTTCCTCGACTTCACTACATTGTGAAGCACTCGTAGCAGCAGGTAATAATTTTCGAGAGAATTAAATCTGGGGATAGAATTTTTGATTTCCGCTGGAACAAGATCATGAAAATCACACATGTACGAGAGGCGATCCCGCCACTTAACCTGGGATTCTTTCCGCTAGCTCGCGTTTGCCACAAGCACTCTCGTAGGTACGGTCTTCTTCTCCTCTTCGCTCGTTCGTAAACTTTCACGGAAGCACGTCTGTAGTCTCGTATTCTAACGTAAATTTTCCTTGAACTCTTGCACTACAGAAGGTATACGTACGTATCCACTCGACTAAAATAGACTGCTTCACCTAGTCACCCGAACACATTGGCTAAACTTTCGTTCGCTCAGTAGGGCTTCAATTAAGTTTTGTGCCACCCCAACCTCTCGCTCTAGCTCACTCTTGCACATTCGCATTACACATGTGCACGCGGACGACGAAAAATATATATTGTCGTAAAAACACGCTTAACCGTAATAGACGTAAATCGTCGACACGAAACTACTGTATTTCTATACTTCTCGTTCACCTTAGGTGCAGTGCATGGCAGGCAGAGCTCACCTCCTTCGATACGACGTCCTGTACGGGATTGCGCGCGAATGACGAATAAATTTGCACCTATTTTACAATTGTCGGGAAAACACACTTCTCGAACGCGTCGCGTCCTCTCGTTTATACTCGTTCGTTTATTCATTTATTCAGTCGTTTGTTTCGTTCACGTACCTATAATAGGCTTTTAATACTAATACGCGTATAGCTATAGGGTTCCGGCGATAAATTTTTCACGCGCGTTCGTTCGCTTCACCTCGCGCGCTCCATACCTCCTTTTCAGTCTCGCGAAATTAATGAATAAAACGATCGTCGCAGTCCTGATGGAAAAGCGTCGCGTATATGCCACGTGGTACCAGGATGCCGTGCCGCCGCCTTCGCTTCTTGCCCTTCGCGTCGTTGGCGCGCCCTCAAAATCGTAATGCATATCGAGTAATCACCGTCACCGTCGATTCAAAAGTAACAAATTTCCGACGCTGTCAAACCGTATATACGGTCGTATACCCGCGACTATACGCACTGCACTATTTATGGCTCGTTCTCGTAGGGGTCAATCGGCTGTTTGATCGGTCAATCGCTATCAATTAATTATATACGGGTACTTTTATAGTGTGAAAAGCTTCATTGTTAATTAGACGATATATTCCTCGATTCATTTTATAAGCAGGCATTCTAATTTCGAAATCGGAACGCGGGAAAACTTTGGCTTTTATATGGAGAGGTGAACGGAGAACCGTTATTTTTTGCCTTTTTTTATACTCAGTTGTATTGTAAATAAAAACGATGAAAAATGAAGTCGTTCGATTTTTGTGAAACAAAAGAGTGCGAAAGGCTAAATTCAGTACCGTGCTCTGCATACAGCGAGTTTGGTGTGCGGTGTGATTGAAGCACAGATGCGGAACGCTCCTACATCTCGTGGACACGGGGTCTTGGTTGGTCGACGAATGATTGAGTTTGAAATTGGTGTAATACTGCTAGACGCTACATACATTTTTGAGACAAAAACGATTCTATTGAAGGAAGGGAAGATAATGAAACAACAATAGAAACCTCTGGACTTCATTGTTAAATCCAGTCAGGTTGGTCTCCAACTCTTCTTGATTAGTTTTTATTTCTGCTTGGAGATTCTGCAAATATTGTACACTCGATATAGTTTGATATAGCGCTCCATATCTTGCCCGTCGTTCTCAAGAGCATCCTCTGATCGCACTGCCCTCTTACACGAAGTTCTTCATGTAATTCATAGTAGGCTGACTCATGGAGGTATTTCAAGATCAATTTAACGTTGCACCAGTCACTGGATACGAACGATAAAGAACAGTTGTTACGAATAAACAAACATCATTACTTGTACCAAAAATTTGCAAAAACCAATCACGAATTACAGCAAGGTTCTGACCAAGGCCGAGCAGAATCACTGTGTCCTTAAAAGTAAAAATTAGAGGCCAGATATGCAATGTTTTCAACACCATGAGACTCGGAAGGCTCTTCTAGAATACCCCATGAAACAGGTTCCCTGCCTGCCTCATTCAATTCCCCTAAAAACAAGCGAGTCTTCCAAGTCCCCCTCCTATCATGTAAAGCTCAGGGGCTGAAATTTGTCCAAGTCTGGAAATGATGACGTCCCAAGTTGAACGCGTTCTATAGTCTCACTCCTATCAATAGATTCAGAGTCGAAATTTTACCAAGTGCCCCTCTTATCAAACATAACTTGGGATATTTCTCCAAGTCCCTTTCCTATCATAAATAGCTCTGGAGATGACATTTCTTCAAGTTCCCATCGTATCATAAATAGATTGAAGGCTGAAATTTCTCCGACCTCGCGTTAAAAAACTCGCAAAATTCCAATAAGAGTTCGTTTAACAGTTGTTTCCATTTCGTATAAAGTTTAAAATCCGTTGTACAAAGTTCATTATGGCACCCAAAAAAAACGGAAAAACGTTGAAGAAAGATGGCAAGACCCAGAAGAAGAACCGGAAAACCAACACGCAACAGCTAATCCTCGAGAGGCTCGATCAATTAACCTTCGTTCAAATCTCCATGCAAAGTCAGCTTGTCTCCTTACAAGTACAATTGGATCAACAGAGGTCGTCGGCCCAGGCCCAGGAGGGCCGATAGTCAACACGCTCATCTCCTGAACAACCGGCAGTTTCGGCGCACGAGGTGGGCGAATTGGCAATCGACCCTCCTAGGTCGAGCCGCTCCAGACCCAGGAGGAGACTCCGTTCGAACAGAAACTAGAACTTTTCTGCCCCTTTCCTATCATACAGAGCTTAGGGGCTTAAATAACTCTTCTACATCCGGAAATGATGACGTCACAGGTTGATGTTACAGGTTGATGACGTCGCAGGTTGATGACGTCACAAGTTGATGACGTCACAGGTTGATGACGTCACAAGTTGATGGAGTCACAGGTTGATGACATCACAAGTTGATGACGTCACGAGTTGATGACGTCACAGGTTGATGACATCACAAACTGATGACATCACTAGTGGAATATGGTTGCGCTTGTTTTTTTTGTAAATGCCCCCTTAACAAAAGAGATGGCGGGTTCCCCGCTAAAACTACTTTCAGTTTTCAAGGCATTCAAACATTTTCACAAGTATTTATATGAGCACAATTTTTTTTGGAGAACCATTCACGCTGCTCTACAGTAGATAGTGCCCTCCACGATATAGATTCAATAATTGCAGATCTACACCATCAACATCCAACACCACTGCAAGGAAAAGATCCATCAAAATACCAAAGCCTTATCACAAAGTCCATACCTGGAAGAATGCAACTACTGTGACAGACAGGATTAGAAGAAAATAATCACCATCAAGAGCACTCGGTTCGGATGCCCAACTGTAAGTAATTATCTTCATTTTGAAGAGAAAGGAAGGAAACGTCCGACAAAATTGGTAGGAGATCAGTTCAAGACAAGTCAACTACATGTAAGAGTCTGTGGTTTCAGTGAGACTTCCAACAGGTTGAACAAGAGATTATCTCCTCGGAACCTGGGAAAAAACTCGTACAGTAACAAGTCATTCCAAAGACCTTAGTACCAGAAGTATTGAAACCTGTTCATAACAACTCATCTGGAGGACACCTCGGTGTACCAAGAACGTTGTGCGAAGTACGGGAGCGATATTACTGGCCTTCTTGTCGGTTGGACGTGGAGGATTGATGCCGATATTCTGTGTCAGATTCAGCAAGTGAATTTGTGTTTTTATATGAGAAGATGATAAGTCTTCTATACGATGAAAAGATGGTATCAACACATTTGAGGAAGTCAAGTTAGTAATTTTACTGACAACAAAGAGAAGATCATCAATCCTGTGACGAGCAGGCCCATGTATGGGCTCACTGAAGTTTTCCTGATCGACAGTTGCCAAAAAACATCGGAATCAATTCCCACGTTTCGTGACCTAATATGGCCCATCCAATGTCAAAGAATAAACCTTATCCCCTCTCCTCCATCATTACAAATGATACTTTCCTGTAACCGGAAGGAGTTGTCGCAAGAACTCGAAGAATCTACTAAAAAGGAAAGAATCTTGTTCTATTTGCGACGCAGCTCGTACCCGAATAACAGAGCGAATTACAAAATGTTTTCTAACCCATCTAAAACAACAACTACGATGTTGATGTTAGAAAGCTGTTGGATTTTTTTACACATCGCAGAAAAACGAAGACGAGGAATGCTGATGATGAAAATTCTCGGACTACTGAGCATTTCGCTGTGCGCTTCGCAGAAACCTTTCTATTTTGAAATCGGATATGTTATGAAATTATAAATATTCTAGTCGCTATACCGGAAGAATATACATAATTCGTACCATAGCTGTTTCGCGCATTCCTCGGAATATTGAAATTTACAGCTCACTATGCGTTAGATATATATATATATCATATTCTACCTCGAAAGAACGAACAAAAGCACGCGAAGGGAGTGGGGAGAAAAAAAGCTTCGCCAACGACCAAACTAATAGAATTCCACGTAGGAATGTAGGTATATTATTGTCGAAATACAGGGCGTTAATTACGCGAAGAAAATTGCGAACACGAAGTTTCTTTTTGTACACACAATCGAAAAATCATTCGTGTCGAAAAAGCGAAAACTGTTGTTGTGATTCTACCAAATATATAACAACTTCGTATCAACCAAAATAAAGCGGAAAAAATAGAACGGAATGACGGTATACGCGCGTTATTCGCCTCTATCTCATCCTTCTCCGTCTTCGGGTCACAATACCACATGAAAATATGGAAAAATGAAATGGTCCGTGAATTTTTACAAAAGTATAAAAGTTATTTTTACGTGATTAGTGTCGTCGTTGTCGTCTGTTCACGAAGCATTCCAGTCGAATTGTAGAGTAAAGGATATATGCGTAAGATAGATGGCGAACATAAAAACACTCTGGCGGACGAACGCGCTATTTGAGGAAGTTTTTCTTTTTCTCTCGTGTCATACGCCCAACGTGTAAGTGGCGGCCGACTTCTTCTGAATGTTTCGATGCTCTCGTCGAGTTGAGCCGATGGACCGAGCGGAGCGAAGTTGAAAGCTTAATAGGCACTTAGAAATCGACGCTTGTTTTCTAGAGGCAGCAACTTCGCGAGAATAAGAAATGCGTACGAGTACAAGCATGTGGGAAAAAATTGTTCAAGTTTAAATGTACAAGTAGATATGCGCCACAATAAATCGAGTAGGTTTAATAGTACTTGATTTTTGTTTCGAATTATTTTTTCATTGTCAGAAAGGCAACATTTTTTTTATCACGCACTTGTACGCTCTACTCGAGAGGGTACTTAGATAGTATTGCTGAGCTCTGTCCAGTCCATCGACAATACTATATAATGTCGAGTAGTGGGTGGTTCACAAAGACGAAAAAGAGAGCATCTCCAATGCTGTCACATACACTAGCTAAATAATTACTGACGTTTCGAATCAAGAAGAAGTGACGATTTTGGGAGAGGATGCACTAACCATTGATCTAGTTGTTCTGCTTGAAAAACGCCCTCCACAGTCGAGAACGTGACGAGTTCCGAACTGAAGACTTTAGCTCATATGCCCTAGAGGTGTGGTGGAGGGAGTCTTTAGGAAAATGGAAGCTAAAAAGTGAACCCACGGTGAGACGGTACTCCGGATCGATACCATATACAGTACAGGAAAGTACACAAACAAAGTGATAAAGGCGTTCAATGGCTACGATGTAAATGTAGATGTATAGAATAATAACCCACCCATAGTGAAAAGAATCAGCAATGACCAGACGGAAACAAAGGACAAGAGAAACTTGAGCGGAGGGTACAAGCTCAGTTGTGAACAGTGCGAAGGCATCTACATTGGCGAGGCTGGGAGAAAGTTCGAGATCAGGAAGAAGGTGCACGAAAAGTCAAGGGAGAAAGAAGATGGCGAGTCACTGTTTGGCAAACACTGTAACGAAGAACACCACAATGGAGATGGAGGATTTGAAGTCATACGTGTAGAGAATCGTACTAAAAGAAGAAAACTCTGGGAACAAATGGAGATTGCAAAAGCAAAGAAGAAGAAAGCTATCCTCTTGAACAATGCAATCACATTTGATTAGCGAAAAATTATTCAGCCTGATGTAAACGTACACTGAAATGGAGAGAGAGAGAGAGAGACAGGAGGGGCGTACCGAGTGGCCCGCTCTCATCCAGACAATTTGATAATAGGATGAAACCGAAGTGTTCAACAACTAGACTAGTATATCTTGGACACCATCATGGTTGAGCACCACTCCCAGTGCTATCTATAAACTAACGTAAAACTAATGACGAGCAGAAACCCCCAAAAACCCTAGTGAGAGTTTTGGTGGACACAGTGCTCATTTTAAACCAATGAGATTTACAAGAAGGCCCTTCCACCAACGTATCTCTCTTCTCATATTACTTTCCCTGCACGAGTCCAATTCGAGACAGGATCCTCCCACTACCACGAAAGCAGAGGTTGGCCAGCCTCTACTAAAGATTTGTGAGCCAGATCCCCGACACTTTACCGTGGCCTCTCCACAGTGTCAACTACCTTCAACTAATTCCAGTAGCGTCTCTTATCCAATGGGCGCGGCTTCCAACTAATCAACTTCAACATTATACAACACAGCCGCCTAAGCGTGCACTCAGCTCCACGCTTCATTCCCCCAGCTACGCTCGAAAGGGATCCACATCAACAGAAGTTCCAGCCACCTCAGAGTCTCGATCAGTCCGTAATACAACCGACCCTGGTCGCCGTAACCTCTACAACCAGCATATGAACTTGTACGCTTCCATCAGGCAAGAGGTTACTTCAACGGCCCTAAGGGCCTGACCAGTCTTCTGGTCACTCAACAGAAGCTACAGCCGCCTCAGATTCTCGACCAGTCCGTAATACAACCGACCCTGGCCTCTTTAGAAATTGGAGACTCCCTTGAAAATCAATTTTATAGGACACAGAGAACTGATCCTAGAGCACATTGAAGAAATAAAGAAACGAATGAAACCCTCGATAGCAGGATAGGTGGCAGACTCAGCTGAAATAAAAGTTGTATTGGGACAACTACTTATTCAACAAGAAAAAAACTGACGGAAGAACTACATGACCTCAGGAAACAACTACGTAAGGACTATAATAAATTGAATGACTACTTGGCCCTATTTCGTATACGGAATGTTGTTCAATTAATTTTGCAAAAAGGGAGCAGTCTGGAATACGTAGCTGTCTACCTAGCCAAAAGAACTGAGCTGCTATGGACCAACGGTTGCTGCTTAGTAAGCCAAAGCAACTAAAATGCTATGGATCAACGAAATCCGCAGCGTTCGCTATAAAAAAGGAACTTGAAGTTCTTTACAAGAAGCAAAAATCTTTCATTTTCTTCAGCGAGCTAACCACTAAGACAACAGTTCCTGGTGCACTATGGGAGCACTAGACAGTGCATGGTGAGGATGGACCAAAGAGCCGACGAAAAGAAAGCCAGACTCGATTACCACGACTCGATAGCCTCAGCACGAGATCTTACCACTAGCCATCACATAAGAGCTTAAGTAACAATAGAGGAGATGACCAGCTTATACAAACAATAGCCAGAAGATTAGCCTTCGCCTCCCACCATTCCTTTCGATATACCTTTGGTACATAAGCGGAGTGCTGGGGAATTCCTTCTTCCCAATACTTTGTATCCCTTACGATGAAGGGCGGGCACATAATCTAATGAGGGTGATTAGCTAGAGTAGGCCTAATGCCGGAGAGCATCTATCATAAAAGTAAAGTTTAGGCTCAGTTTAAGCCTATTTCACAACTACGTAGTGTAATCTAATATACTGTATGCTAGGACTGGGAAACTCGAGCTTGGCCACGCTAATTCCTGGATTAGGACGAGGGCTCGAGGTTTCAAAGTCCATGAATGGGGGAAGGGGACAACTCAGCCTCCCAGATTTTCAATAGTGGGTTGTTACAAAGTATACGATATGAATTGCTTCAAGATACGAGTAACTCAGGATGCGAATCAGCCGTTGGAAGTCAGTTTGAAACTGGTCTTCGATATCATCTTCCAGTGAATGATGGAACAACGCCATAGATTGATATGCCGATATTGTTGAGTGTTTCCTTAGGTAAATAGAATGAGTACTTTCAGATTTGATAACGCAAAGGTACTGCAAGGTTGTAGTGAGTGAATCTCTCGTGGCTCTTTTTAAAGAGATGACTTTTACGTAATGTGACGATACGCTGCTGCTGTATTCTCAAATGCTGAACGGTTCATTCCAAAAGATGCGAATGATCTACTATCACATATTTAGGGACTTACTGATAGCCATCCAGAAGGAAGACCAGAATATCAACTCTGGAGAGGGTTTTTATCACAACATTTGATTCTGTAAGTACACACCAACGTCATTATATCAGTTAGTACTTATGCGCTCACATGACAGAAGATTTAGAAAACTAATAATGGTTTCGATCCTTGAAATCTGGAACCATTGTAAGAGATACACCAGGATAGCTGCTACAATGAGAGCGAAGTTTCAAGACGTTGGAAGTATTCCAGATTTTAAATGATTCCTCAAAATACCACGTATTTTTGAGGAACAAAAAACTCCTCGACCTTCCTGGGCAATGTTGCCGGCACGTGCATCTTCCATTCTTGAGTTATATTATACGGTACGCAAAAGATCGCCATGAATGAAAGAAACAGAGGGCATCTGAGCGTTTATTAAAACATACTCTTCTATTATCATCAGTGAACAGTAAACGCGAGCGCGTTGATTTATTTGCACGGTACAATATCATCTAGGCAGAGAAAGGAAGTACCACCGCCGTTGTTACCTGCCAATTTTTTCTTGCCCACATACACGTTAAATGGAGGAAAAATATACGAAAGAGCGAGAGGACATTCCGCAAAAAAAAAGTTAGTCCGAAAGAGAAGAAAATGTGAAAAAAAAACAACCGACATAAATCAAATTTACAACGCTTTTGTGCCCACTCGCACACATACACCACCAACGCGTGTACACGTTAGCCAGCCCATTCCAGTCATAAAACTTCGGGGTAGAATATTTCGATAGCCATCCCCTGGCGCTATCTTTCCCGCGGCTGTTCCTCTCTCTTAGGTGTACCGGGGCCTTCTTCTAGTTTCCATTCTTTATTTGTGTGGCACATGCGTCCATAAAATATGTGTATACACCGCGGGCTGCGTTCTCGCGCGACGAATGCTTTAGTCGTTTTGAATAATAAATTCGCAAATGAAGCACCGAAAATTCATTCTCTCTATCGTACACCGTCGTCGTTCGGCTCGTATTTTCCTAATTTTCCATTTACCAACATTTGCGACCGTGCGTGGGTCATACGTACTACAGAAAAGCAAGTTTGAAAAGAAAATTGTTCGAAAGCGAAAGCGAACGAGAGAGGAAATGCCAATTTTCTTTAGGCATATTACCACGATAACAACGATAGCAGCCTCTTTTTTGTCAGCATCTCTATGCTCTCATCGACTGTCATGACTTCGAGATTGAAAAATAATACTATGACTGCGCAAAGACTCCAATTTATGCGCGCTAATTAAAAAAAAAAAACAGATAGGTGAATGTCACGATAGCACAAACCAACTGGAAAAAAAGTAGATACGTGATACGAAAAAATAACCAACAACACGTAAATTAAAAACTGATATGATACTTTTCGATGTCGTTACGAGACGGAGGACCAGAACGGGGCAGAGAATAACAACCAATGCGGAAGCGATTACGGTGACGGGTATAAGGATAATCGTTTCTCTGCCACGGGCAGAGATATTTTCTTTGACAACTTTGAAGATGTCACAATAATTGACACTGTTATTATCCGAGCTCGAAGTAATCGTCGCGAGGCCGTTACCAGAAAAGAAATATAAAGGCCTGTACGAAATGATTTCACCGCGTGAAGCCACGGTTCAGATACTCGTCGTAGTAAACTTATACAGAGCAGAAACTATGGCGTGCGCTACGAGAATCGAATCTCAAATCTGTTAAGACCCAACCCTACACTTTGTGACAGAATTATTTTTAGTACGCCCCGAACAGATATTCCAGAAATTTTTGTATCAATTCTGCATTGCAAATCGTTACTCCATCTTTTCGATAGAAAATTGTCAAGAGTCTTTCCGATAAAGAAACAATTGGAATAATTCAATTTTTAAGAGGATAAAACAAGGGAATTTGACACCTAATGTCGATCGACTTTTATTCGGTAGAATTTCGAGAGCTGTAGTATTGAGGTTTGATGTCTCGATCATTCTGTTCAAGATCATTATGGTTTCCAGGGACGATTTGTCCATGCAAAAGACTGTGTTTAATACGTGAGAATTCGCTGTCCCCGGTCTCAAGATTTGCTCTTGTTAAAGCCGTAAGCGATTGTAAAGTTTTATCATGGATAGACGCTTATCACCCCAAAATACTCGGGTACAATTCTGAGATTCCAAAATGCCATGGTTTACGTTCAAATAACCGATGTAGAAGAACCTGAAGCATTAGAAGTTCCGACGGAAGATGATGGAACACTTTTAGTCGAAAAGCTAACTAAAATGCATCCCAGTGCCATCTGCTTGAAATATCGTTCGAATAACGGTCGTATCCGTCAAGTCTTCATCATCAAATTTCTTAAAAATGAGTTTCTGCTCGCGAAAAGTCGAGTAATTCTACCTACCCTTTGACCACTCTCTCCTTTTATACAAAGTGAATCGTACTTGTAATAATCTTTTAAACTCACTTTACGATATTAGTTCTCAATCGAGAAGCAAATAGGAAAAATAGAGAGACGGTGGTCCGGTCTATGCGAAGTGTCGTTCCATATACAGGGCGAGACTCTAGCCGATATTCGATTGTCCAGCGAGAAGACTTAATTTAAAAGTTGAACTCCATACTATACCTGAAGAAAGTTTTATACGATTTGTTCGTTCTTTTCTTGGCTCTTCTATTGCGTGGCAAGAAAACGATATTGTTCGCGCAAAATTGGCTACGAAGTGTGTTCCAAAAGTTAGCAATTTTTTCTCCCCCTTTCCTCGGTCGCTCTCGCCACGAACGCGAACGCCTCCATTAACAGAATTGCCACTCGCTTATGGCCTTTCGTATTCGGTTGCTTTGGCTAATTGCGTTCGCGCGTCCGCTGCGTTTTTTTTTCTTTCTGTTTTTTTTTTATCCCGGCCTTCGTTCGTGTATACTTCAAAATATGGTCCGATATTATGTAAGTTTCTATAACATGCTACGAATTCGTCGAGACGTATTCCAGCCTTTTTTTCGAAGTATACTTTTTTTCTTCTTTCCTTCCTTCTTTTAAAATTTATTCCGCTTCGCTCGCCTCATATTCGACGCAGCATCGCGTGGTTTTTTCCGAAAGAAAAAAAGTTGTTCTTCTGGTTTTCTTACTTTTTCTTTCACGTTAACGTACTCGATGTATAAGTGAGGTAGCAAAAGCCTCTAGTCAATCGGAAAACTTTGTTAAACAGTTTTACGAAAAACGAGTTCGTGAAAATATTTACAGATTTGTCTTTGAGGTTTGTTGGTCTGGATGTTGGCGCCCAGGACTACAGTATCGTACTTTTCGCGGGGTAGGGGGGGATTCCCAATAGTAGGGTAAGTTACCAGTGAAGACACCGAAAATATTGCAATGTTCATAAAGTAGGTTCGAGAGTCTAAACGACATTTTCTAAAAAAAAAACTCCCACCCCCAGCAACCCTGACATTTAACGATGGTTGGAATTTCCCTTCAGTTATTTTCGCGCTATCGTACTCTCCTTCGTGTTACTTTTAACATTTTTCTTCTGCGAGTTTCCGTAAAAATTTCTACCTCGAGTTCTCTACTCTAATTCTGAGACTTCATCTTCCTCCCTCTAACCCAACATGAAGTAAGTAATCAAAGCTTGGTATACTATTTTTGACATGTATACCTATATTGGGCGCGGGGTTTTTATGCTCAGTATACAGTACATCAGACTTATTCTAGACCGAGAAGGGAACAGTTATGAGTTTACGAATGATATCCAGCAATGATTCGTTCACGCAAGCTCTCGAAGACGTCTACGTGTCTTCTGAAAATTCTGCATAATGTATTCCCTGGGTTTTGCTTGTAACGGTCTTGGGTCTTGAAGGATCTCATCAGAATAACAAACTCAATGTTACGGATGTGGACAAATACCAATCACCCATCGACGTGCGGAGACAAGAGACTCGGTTGCGGCTGTATCAATGTACACCAGCGACGAAGTAGAGCCGAGCTTACGGGACGCAGTGCTAGCAGATAATTAAGGTTTAACGTAAACACCTATTAACTGGTGTATGGCTCTCCGGGCGTACCCGGCTCGTTTCGACGTTCTGCGTATCTTTGTAATCCGATCGTTAAGCCAGTTTTCACGCGTATTAACAAGCCGACGTCTGGTATGGTGGCAATGGCGTACTGGACGAGTATATTCTGCGGCGTATAAGTTAATGCGTGCATATGTGTGCGCACTTTGCTGCCATCAGTCGAAAACCGAAGGTTTTAGAGTGCATATCGCATAAGCGTTGGATATTAAGGGCGTTAATTTCGAGAACCGACATCGTCGTCGACGTTCAAAGCTATATGGTACAGTTTTCTTTTCCGGAGTATTTATAACGATAACGTAGTGCACGTCGCGTATGGGGGAGACGAAGAATGCGGATAAATAATATACTCGTGGTTCGTAGTGCAGCGTACGAGCTTTCCCATTCGGTGTATACGCGTTTAATTCGTTATTCGTTCATTTTTCACGTCGCGCTGTTTACTTTAAAGTCTAGATAAATTTTTATTTTGCGGCGACGCGAAACAGCGTGTACGTAGTCGCAGCGAGTATCCCGTGCTCTCTCGTTTATACTCTTGTTTAGGAAACGTGGAACGTGGAAGTCGCGTAGCAGCGAGCAAGGTATTATGGCAACCTGGACGATCGTAGCAAGTGTATTTCGCTAGAGCGGGTCGTGTGAGGTCGAAGAATTATTATTCGAACGAGACAGATGAATATATTAGAGTAGTGTGTATTTGCGAGAAGCTTTTGGCGCGTATTACAACAAAGACGATGTGCCTGTTCAACTCGGGAAAAGGTTTACTCCTCGTCTGGTATTTGAGCAAGTGTCAACTATTCCTTTATTCGGTGTTTCCAAGTTATTGAATGAGAATCGATTGAATCTTCATGAAAGCTCACAGCAATTCCAAAAGTAATGTGACTCGTGAAAACTTGAAGAATTTCGGGTGGTAAAATAGGTTTCTCACCTGATTACTCCATCGATGGGCGTCATTTCAACAATGGCGTGGCTTACGGGCGGAGCTGTACAAACACAGCCTCGTAATTCGAAGGTCTGCGGTTCGATACCAGCTTCCTGCAAGCGTTAACAGTAACAGAACAATCACTTTTAACAGTGCTATCTGTTAACGTCACTCAGCCGATCAACCTGTATCGCAACGAGTCGGATAATCTGTAAAAGTGGGGACTACCAGCGATATCTAAACGCTCGAACAGGCCTGTGGGGTAGACAAACAGCTCTGGATCTGGTTAAGTATCGTCAGGACGCGGTTAATTGGCTAGACCAGCCACCACTATCTCTCGCATGTGCGAAGAAAATTAATAGGAGAGCAAAGTTGTAATAATAACGCATCATTTTGTCGCCTCACCTAGCCGGACTAGAGTATCGTGGGAAGTGTTATCCTAATATACCGCACCACAGAATTTCACAAATTGTGGCTGGTTGCGAGGCCATTCTCCAAAATTTGTGTAAGTGAGGCTGTTATTGTCATATTATTAATGTCTCCCAGTCCTGTTGCTGTTAATTGTAAAAGTTATGAGAACTTCACTGAGGAGATCTATAGGGCCCTTCCACGCGAACCAAATGTCGTTAGCGTAACTGTGCCAATGCTATGGACGTGATTCAAGAACACCTGGACCGAGGAGAAGAGATAAGTTCATATTCAGACATGTAAACCTCCGGAATAAAGGAGTCCAGAGGCTGGGCTGACCGGGGAACCAAATACCGCTACAGGAAGCGGTTCTCCTCCTGTATTTTCAGGCCTCTGGAACCGGAACCAAAAGGAACCGGATTTCGGATTTGGGTTCTGGAACCAGAACCCAAAGAAATTGGATCTTGGGTTTGGGTTCGGGTTCTGGAACCGGAATCGAAAGGACCCGGATCCCGGATTTGAGTTCTGGAACCGGAACTGAAAGGTACAGGATCTGGCAATTGGGTTTTTCAACCAGAGCCAGAGGGAAGCGAATGCCAGATTAAAATTCTGGTACCAGAAGCAAAAGGAACCGGATCCCATATTTAGATTCTGAAACCGGAACCAAATGGAACCGGATCCCGGATTGAATTTCTAGAACCGGAACCAAAAGAAACCGGTTCTTAGATTCGGATTCTGGATCCCAGCTAGAGAAACTAAATTTTTAACGGAGAAGGGGGACTCATACTCGATTCAAAATTTGAACTAGCGATCCAAGAACTTAGCCAGAAAGTAAGCTGGGGGACCCTGATACACCGCCCTACTCAAATCCCTCTGAGTGAGGTCGCATTCCTGAAGGAACTCGTGACGATAAAGCATCTTGCCAGTGTGAACCAGGTCAAGTTGGACATTTACCTTATGGTTTGGGAGAAAGTGAAGCGCTGGATCAAGTCGGCCAGACTAGAACTTGCAGTAGGTTAGACGGAGGCCATACTATTCACGACCCGTCGCAACTTCAATCAACCCACCTGTCGCCTGCAATGTGTGTAGATTGAGACCAAGAAGAAGATGAAGTATCTGGGCATCTAGTTTGACTAGACGCTGAGCTTCAGGTACCATTTCCTAATGGCAGCGGAAAAGGTGGGCAGAGTAGTTGCATACCTAAGCCGCTTGATGAGGAACCTAGGAGGGCCGAAAGAAGCCAAGAGAAGGATCATGATGAGCACTGTTATGTCGATCCTCCTATATGGTGACCCAGTATGGGCCGACTCAATGAAAATACCTTACCGCAGAAGGGAGCCCTAAAGATCCAGCGAAGAACTGCGCTGAGGTGTGTTAGTGCCTACTGCACTGTCTTGACAGAGGCTCTCCGCGTATTAGCACGTTCACCACCAAAAGAAGACAACAACGACCAACGCAGGTGGCCAGGCGCTCCTTGCTTGCGAAATGTGGAAAGTAAGAATTGACCAGAGTGAGCAGGGCAAGTGGACAACCCATGTGTTAATACGCGACCTTGATGTGTGGATGAATCGACACCATGGTCAGTTAAATTTGCACCGAATGCAGGTGTTTAGCGGCCACAGCAGCTTCAACAAGTTCCTTTGCGAGAGGCTGAGGAAAGTTGAGCTGTCAACGTGTTCACACTGCAACCAAGGGCGGGATGATGGACCATAGCACACCTTATTCAGGTGCGAGGCGTCGAGGCATGAGCTGGACAAGCTTAGTCGGTCTCTTCAAGAGATTGGGGAAGATGAGTAGCCTAATATCCACCATGCTAGGATCCGAAAAAGCATGGAACCATGTGTCGGCATTTGAAGCCACCGTCATGAAGAAGAAGATGGACTGAGAATGGAATAGGCAAATGCAGAACCACGCTATGGCCTACTCGACAGCTGTATACCATCAACATCCAGGTATGCAGGAAGAAGAGGAAGATCATCCCTGAAGAAAGAAGATGATAGAAAGAAGCCAACAGCAATCCAGTATATATATCTAAAATAGTAGTGGTGTTGTTGTTGTGTGTTTTAGTGTTTTCTGCGCACCAGGGGGGCACTGCAACTTGGCGGTTGCCGAGTAGAAGAGGGGGTTCGCCATGGAGGTTCTTCCACTACTGAAGTTATACCCGAAAGGGTCGATCCCGGCGTTGGAGGAAACAAAATCAATGCAAACCCAAGTTTGCGAGTTTGCGAGTGCCCCCCCCCCCCTCACACTGATTACTCCGTGGGTGACTCAAAAATTTGCAAGTTTTTCCCGCGAGTTCACCTTGCCCGGTTTGTATACTAGCTTTATACTAGCTTCATAGTAGGATTTAAACAGTTGTAAGCTAGCGCCCACCTTTCCCCCTTTTAGGATTTTCCTAGTCTTAAACTGGGCCTGTAGTGGGGTATCCGGACGTAGTTCTTATATACTAGCTTTACACTAGGATTTACCCTTGTATTGTACTAGTTTTATACTAGCCTTATACTAGGATTATACTAGTCTTGAACTGGACTTACACTAGACCGCGTGTGAGCCAGCCGAAAGCAACTAGAGTAAAATACCCTAAAGTGGACTTATACTCGGCCATGAAGGGGGCTAAAGAGCGGAGCGAGTGAGTCCCCGAAAGCAATTAGCCTAAACTACCCCTATTCACTAGCTTTATGATGGTTGGCCCTCAGTTCTAACACGTGAGCTGCTCTACTAATTATGAAGTAGACCAAGTTAACAACGAAAACAAACGAGTGAAAAACTCAAGAAAGGACAGCAGACATGAAACATGATCTTTTTCTATTTGGCTCCACCAGACGATTTCTTTTAATCACAGAACAACGGAACGGCGTCTTGCTAGTGTCTTTCTATGAATACATGAATTTCTTCAAGAAAATTTCTGCAAAAGCTTCTCTCTCTCACCAGGAACTGACGAGAGAGGTCCTCCCTCAGCTTCCAACTCAGCCAACACCTACAAAATACATCCAATACGAAAGTTAAATAATGAGCAAATTAGATCACTGTTTGCTCGACGAAACGTAACCAAGCGCTTCGTTTAATCTAATCCGAACAAGATCCAGAGGCGAAGAGGAGTCCTTTAAAACATCAATCAGCAAAACGTAACGCCATTCGAAATGAAAAATTTTCGAAATGTCTTCCTCGTTCCAGATAAGAATCTACCGAAAAACAGAAAGCCTCTAATTCGCGCAAAATATAGCATGCGTAAAAACGCAACGAAGCCAACGAACTTTCTACGTATTACTTCAGGAGTTTCATAACTATATATACATATTATAAAAGTTTTCAAACGATCTAGCCAACCGAAAAGACCTAATTTACCTCATCGTTTGATACTCGCATAATAAATGAAAACCGTATAACAGTAATTACTAGATATACAAACGTGTAGACATCAGAAGCTCCCTGTGCGAAAGCAGCTTTCAACAGGCAGTATACAGAAATAGTCTACTAAATTAACCGCGAAAGCCACCAAAATGGTCCGAACATTTTTGCGGAAGTAAAAAGGAATAGAGCGGCGGCAAACGCTGTGGAGACCTTGACTGCGACGATAACGCCAAAAAATGAAAACTCGACGCACCGGTAATTGCTCGCTCATTTAACCGAGGTAAACATACTGCTGCACAATTTAAGTACATTTCTGAACGTCTTGATAGAGAGCGTCGCGGAGACGGGGTGGCGGCGGGGTGGCGGCGGCGTCGTCGTCGCACATTTGCACGCGTATCGATGCGAGAACCGCAACATCTTCGCGTACAGGAAGACGAAAATGGAAAAAGGAAAAAGGAACGCGATAAAGAGATAGAGAAATCGGCTGACGAAAATGGTATTCGCGATACATTAAGTTTACGGGCACGCAATCGCTATTCATAATCGTTGTACAATTCGTATTGTGTACAAAACTTTTTACGCAACTTTATACCGATAGTGTATTCCGATCGATTATAAGGCCACACATCGCTGACAGGCTTTACAGTTACAGTACATTCGCACGGTCTGCCATCAACTTTTCCACATCATTTGCGAGACTGTTCGCGCTCTCGTCGATTTCCTTTTTACATTTTAACGTGCCTCGTTGTCGTTTCTTCTTCAGCCTACGCGCCTTATTTCGGTTCGTATTCTTCGAATACGATAATCATGTACCCGGCTAACCGCTACGAGCGAGAAGAAGACCCCAACTAGCGCAAACTTTTCTGACGAGCTTTAAAACTGACGTACGGAGGATCGTATAAGAAGGGACGAGCACAACAAATTGAAAACTACGGTATACATGCGTTTAAAACTTCATCTCACTACTCGGCAAGAGTCACTCATTAATAATCGCGTCATGTACAAAAGAAACTGAGCTGTATGAATAGAAGTGGGCACGACGAACACGCATGAAGCTTTGAAAAGCCAAAAAAGAGGGAAGACCATCGCGTAGAAAGCGTAACAGAAACTTCCGTATCATCCTTACGATTCGAGCCAACGCAAACGATGATATTAATTTAGAGAAAAAATAAACGGAAGAATCCCGTGCAACACGAATCTCGAAAAACCACAATACTATTATAGATAATTTAAATCGAGAATAGTGATGTCAACCAACTCGCGGTTGCCACGCTTTTCTCTCGTTTTCATATGGAAAACACTCTGCGGAGTGAAAAATTTACAATTTAAATTATTTTCTTCGACGAGTTCTTCCACTCCTTACCCCGCCGCTCCGCACATATTAGACGGCTGAAACAAATCAACGAACGCGAGTTAATAAATTCTTGATCCGCGCGCGTATGAAGGGTGGCTGCGTCGCGCCGTTCAAACACCAAAGAATATCCGACGTTGCTCGAATGAAAAAGGCAATGACACAACGGTATCGTTCAATAATGCAGAGAGGGAAGTCGCGCAAACGATAACGTAAAGTTTCACCCTTCAAATTATTTGCACAGACATAATACACACACACCAGACGGGAGGAAAAAGGTAACGATGAATTCGACACTTAACCAAAATCAGAACACTGATGTCTTTAGTCGGGGTCGTTTTCGCACAGCTTCCATACAATCTCGGTTTGCGCGAACGTAACAACACTCTCGTGTCAATTATTTAAAAACGTATCGATGAACGAAACATTTTACAGAAGAGAGCTTTCTAATTTTTTTTTTTCGAAAAGAAGAATTTAAAACGTCGAATTTCGTTCCATCGTCGAACTCTGAATGCGGAACAGTGTAAGCTGATGACGATGGATCAGCTTTGTTAAATGAATTTTTACGGTAGAAAGATTTGTGTGTCCTTGTAGTGGTAATTATGTCATTTTCAGTTTGATAATGTGGGCATAAATGCATACTTTAGCCTCAACTCTAGCTTTTTATACAGAAAGAAAATATACGATTTAGTCCCGACTCAGGATTTTTTGACACTCGGGGCAGAATTTTATTTTTCTGACCCACCTCAGACCTAATAAATTTTTAAGAGATTCTCCGCTATCACTCTAGATGCCATATAAATTACTACATTCTTTGGAAATAAGTCTGCGTCAATGTATTAAGGAACTTGGAATATTAATTTATGAGTTGTGCGCAGTCCTTCAGAGAGAAGGATCGAAAACTGGCACTTTTGCTTGAAATACCTACACACCGTAAAAACTACGCCTACAATTGTCAATCGACATTTCCAGAGCCGTCCCATAGAATAAGTTGCAGAGCGCTCCAAAGGAAGGCGGAAAAGTATAGAAAAAGTTATTTTCGAATCGAAGTTACCCGAGTCTATTAGGTTGATACCATAATTCTTGAGTAAAAATGCTTAATCTTCGTTATTATTCTTCGTCTCAACTATGAGCCGATGATTATGACTAGAGACCGGATTCCTCGGCATTTGCCGAATGAAATGAGAGGTAAGTACGTTTTGCGGTAGTGGGAGCCTACGAAAAAATTTCTATTTTACCGAAAAACGCCCAAATCGAAATAGATGCCAAAGTGGGAACATGGTTGAGAGCAACAATTTTGATTATCAAGACCTTATCAATGAATTACTAGATACCTGCCAATAGCTGCACAGGCTTAAGTAATTGCAAAGGGCACTTATTCTTCTCATTTGACGTTTATTAACACGCCTTTGGCAAACCTACCCGATGCTATTCTAAATTTGGAGAAAAGTTCAACAAATGTGTGCTTTCTAGGTTATAAGGCTTTAGAGCGGCACACACTTGATCTGTTTCGCTTCTTGGTCTAGTACAAGTCTATTTTAGTATATTTCAGGCTGATGAGATCACTGGGCCACACTCGCTCCGCTTGTTCGTCCCGCTTTAGTATGTTTCAGATGTATGTAAGCGGACCAGGATTAACGCCTCATGACGTCACTGACTTATGACGTCACTGACTTATGACGTCACCGACTTATGACGTCTGCACCGACCTATGACGTCACCAACCTATGACGTCAGAAGCTAATAGCTTCATAATGTGTAACCCTAATAAAACGCACGAAGCGCCTGAACCGTCCGAAATACCACTTAACGTACACTAAGAGCCACTTACATAAGTTCGAATCTTGACACTTCTCAATGTTGAGCCAACTCCGCCTTTCCATTGAAGTTCCTGTAAAAGTTTTTAAGTCGCGTTTGAGCACACCTGCAATTTACTCCTATTTATCCTACCTAGCTGGCGGCAACACGCACCCTAGTCTCAGACCATTCCTTCATCCGTTATTGGGATTTGACCAGACCATCGCTTGTTCTCTCAACTTGAGACCAACCCTGGGCGTTGCCCCGGTTGTCGCACTCGTAGAACGTTCTGGTTGCCTCCCCTTAACTATCCACGTAATGTCGAGTCCCCATCAGCTGCCCGACGGCGGCCTGATGGCTACGGGTTCGGCAACAAACGGTTACCCCGCAGTGTCCACTTGAGCAGGGTCAGTCCACTACCACCTTATCCGGGGAGGCCAAGCCCCGGCCTCGGATTTGTGCGACAGAACCCCCGGCCCCCGACTCAGCCGGCACCTCCTCTGCCCGACTAGCCGGTGCCGATCGTCACGGAAGTCCCACCTCTTGGGCCTCACCCTCATTGGGCTCCTCAAATGACGACGCCCCTCCTTACCCTGAAGTCCGTCTCAGGGGGTTGACCACACAGGTCGTGACCACACAGGTCCAGGCCTTAGCTAAGGGCCACTCGCCAAAAGAGTCCTCGACTCTACTTGACCACGACGACAAGACTCGCATTACTCAACATACCCATAGGTCAGCACAGTCCTTCGGCTGCCCTGGGCCTCAGCTAACTATCCAGGTCCTACCTTTGTGGTCCCGCCAGGACCACCCTACGACAACGATGAATACAACATTGCCATTCCCTAGGACCACAGACGTCAGCATACGTTACAACAGTAGGCTATCTTGAGTCATACGGATTAGTGACACCAAGCTCCACTCAGCATTCACCTTAACCCGCCTTTGCCTTTGTTCTACCGCGCGTGCCGCAAGACATAATACTACGATACTTATATTTAAATCATCCCTAGCTAAAAGCAGACGAATGTAAATTACAAATATACTCAGTGACCCACTCACCAACACAATCTCAACAGCCAAGCAAACACTAACCGAATAAACACAGAATTGCAAAAAAGTCTAAAGCTTAATAAGTCCGAATAACACTTCGAATAAAACTACAACGCGATACTCGACGCGATATATACTCGAATACTCGTAAATGTAACACTCGTACAGCACACAAACATCGACACCCGATTACGCGAGATTGATTTAGATACTGTAAGGGTAGTTGAGTTCTTTTCGACTTCGTCGCACGAGCCGAGCAAGTGCACGCTGTCCCTTGAAACCAGTTCACTGCACGTGTCTTCCACTGCGTTCCAATATCCGTTTTTTTCTACATAAGTTAAAACTCCTTAGCTGTAGAACGACACATACCCCACGCAATTACAATAGTAAATGTTCGAACTGCAGACAGCTCGTCGCGTAGACCTAGCCCATCAGTTTCTAATAATGTTTCCTTTTCGTTTCTATTGTGTACTTCTAATATGCTAATCACGCGAGGGTGAAATCGTATCAACAATTGACAACACAGCTCTGCTGTACATCTGGCTATTTCTTCGTCGTTTAGTTAATATTCGATACTTTCGAATGCATGCAATACTCTATATCGTCAGATTACTACTCACCAAAATATATACAGTATTTACATTCGGCCTTTCCTGACCATTACCTCGCCCCCGAGGTGGCCGCTCCGTCCTCCTCCTCGCTGGACGATTCCTCGGATACTCCTCCTGGTATCCGCCACCGCTTCATGGAGTCAACTGCCACTGGAGCCTCGTAACATCTCTTATCAGTCGTTCTGCCAGCCAAGTCCCTAACCACGTACCTATCATTAGGCAGAACCGTCTTAACTTGGAATGGCCCTCGATACCGTTTCGACATTTTCTTACTCCTTCCTGCGGAGTCTTCCCATGGCGCTCTTTTGCCATCTGGTGCGGCCTTCTTGGGTTGTTTGATCAGTACTAGATCACCCACCGCATATTTCGTCGCAGGTCTTCTGCGTAGGTTATACGCTCGCGTTTGTTTCTCTTGGGACTTTTCAATCTGAGCGGCGGCCTCATTTCGATGGTTAACCAAATTGTTCAGTTCTTCTGTGACTAGCTTAACCTCATCTCGCAACACTGCATCGTCACCACCTCGCGGTGTGTACCCTAACAACAACTGACTTGGGGTCTTGCCGGTGCTCGAGTTGACGGTATTATTAATTGCAAACTGAACCTGCCGAACGGCTTCATCCCAACGATCTTCTTCTGGGGTGGTCAGTAAGGCATTAAGTACAACTTCATTTAGCCTCTCCACCTGACCATTAGCCCTAGGTGTCGCCGTTGCGACTTTAATATGGGTGATACTATTCTGTTTGAGGAAATCTTCAAACGCCTTGGAGGTGAATGCCGACCCTCGGTCAGAAATAAGGACCTTCGGAGTCCCGTATGTAGCGAAAAGGTCTCGCAGATACTCAATCACAGGTTGAGTTTTTGTGGATGGGACTGCACGTATGTAAGTGAACTTAGTGAACCCATCAACAACAACAATGGCATGCTCATTACGCATTTTTCGAGACTTGGGAAATGGTCCCAAATGATCAATGTGCAATGTACCAAGGGGCTGCGTACCCTTGGGAATAGGGTGCAAAAACCCTTCTGGTTTTCCTCCCTTCCGCTTTGTGTACAGGCAAGGAATGCAGCACTTGACAAACCGTTCAACGTACTTTCTCATTTTAGGGAACCAGTAGGCCTCACTGACCCTGGCTAACGTTTTATCAACACCACAGTGGCCCACTGTATCATGAGCCGCTCGCACCACCTCATGGCGCATACCACGCGGCACTACCCATAAGAGCCCCTGAGGCGTTCTTCTATACACGCGATCCTGTTTAAGGGTATAAGTCGCATGAATGTGACGATCTTTCTCGCTGGTTGGTTCTTGAGTTAGGACTTCTTGAATTTCCTTTATCTGCTGGTCAGACGCTTGAGCGCACAATACCCAATCGTCTATCGGCTCTATACGTAGAATAAAATCATCGGGTCCTTCTTCTTGCTCAATAGGATTTCGACTTAGGGCATCCGCATGTTGCATACTATTACCAGGACGATACTCAATAACATAGTCAAACTCCTGTAACTGTAGCAGCCATCTGGCTATACGGGGAACCAGCTGCTTTTTGTTGGAACATGTTTTCAGAGAATTACAATCGGTATAGATGGTAAATTTGATTCCTAACAAGAAGTGACGGAATTTCTTCAAGGTCTCTACAACTGCCAGAGTCTCCAGTTCGTAGGAGTGATAACGACTCTCTGTATCAGTTGTGATCCGACTATAATAAGCCACTGAGTGCCATTTTCCGTCCAAGTGTTTTTGAAGCAGAATTCCTCCTATACCCAGGGCGCTTGCGTCGGTGTGCACCTGTGTCTCCAGGTTGGCCTGGTACAAAGCCAGCACAGGTCGCTCTACCAGCGCCTTCTTCAAGGCCTCAAACGCTGCACTTTCTTCCTTCTCCCATCGCCAAGGTTGGTCTTGCTTCAGGAGACGGGATAGAGGACGGGCCAGCTTGGCGTAGTCCTTAACAAAATGGCGAAAGAACCCTGTCAGTCCAAGAAACTGACGAATGTTGTGCACCGACTTTGGCACCGGAAAGGCGGATACAGACATAGTTTTCTCTGACCCCGGTCGCACCTTTCCACCCTCAACCTCAAACCCTAAAAATAAAACCTTAGGTACCAAAAACGAACATTTTTTTAGATTTAATTTGAGGCGAGCTTCTCTTAGCAAGTCTAGAACCTGTCGAAATTTACAGCAAGCATCGGGAATTGAATCAGCGTGAATAATAATATCGTCCAAATAAACTGCCGCAAACTTTCTCACAGGTTTTAGTACCTGATTTATGTACCTTTGAAAAACTTTCGGTGCGTTGGTCAACCCAAAAGGCATACGCTTGAACACGTATTGACCCTGCGGTGTTACAAAGGACGTGTATTTTTGTGACTCGGGAGCGACGCCTAATTGATAGTACCCCGAATATAAATCAATACCAATGAATACACGCCCGGATGCCAGCTGGTTAACCTGCTCATCCATTCCAGGCAACGGATGGCTATCTTTACGGGTTTGCGAATTTAGACGACGATAATCCACGCAGAACCGCAGCTCTCCATTCTTCTTAGGCACCAATAAGGCAGGTGACGCAAATTCTGAATTTGATTCGCAAATGAGGTCATTTGCCAATAGTTCCTCAATAATTTCTCCAACCTGCGCCTGCTCTTTAGGCGCCATACGGTATGGTCGGAAACTGAAGGGTGTAGGATCCATCAAAGATATTTCTAACTCTACCCCCTTCGCGCATTCCAGCTCACTGAGAGAGAGCGCAATGCAGTCTCGATACTCATTTAGCAACGACAAGAACGACTCCTTCTCAGCTGAACTTACATCGCCTATCACCAATTGATCGTAATCCGGGACTGGTGCTGGAGTTCTAATCAAATACACCTGACTCTCTTCCAGTTCAACAGACGTCGTTTGTAGAGTTGTCATTCCCCCCTCACGCCGATTAAAAGATAACGATGAGTGGTCCTTAACCACTAGTACTTGCGGGAGTTCAGTAAAAGGCTGGCCCACCAGGAGAGGATCAGTCTGAGCCGTATCAGGGACGACCTCAGCGTTGACGTGTGCTGCCACTTGGTCAATCTCCAACTCGAAATCTGTAGCTCCAAGTGACCGCACCGACCCTCCTCCATAACCACATAAGGTCTTACACTGATTGCGCAGGGGAAGCTGTAATCTTTCCGCCTCGCTCTCAACAACAGTGACAACTTTGCTTCCAAAGTCCACATAGGCTCGGGTTGGGTGGCCATTCACTTTTACTGATTTCAGGTACTTATCATCTGGCGTGGAGTGGGGGCGAATTAGTCATACAGAGGGTTTCTTGGCGGTGGTGCCCTTGGGGCAATCCCGCTGGTAATGACCTTTCTGCTTGCAGTTGTAGCAAGTGATATCTGCAAGCTTTTGGGGCCCAGTCTTAGTGGCCACAGCGGGCTTCTTTTCTTCTTCAGCTCGCGGAGAACTTCCCGTTGCCTTCCCCTTGCTCGTACCTGTCTTGGCCCCCTTCCAGCAATCCCTTGCTAAGTGGCCCTTTCGATTACAGAGATAGCATAACAGCGATGTCACTCCAGGTTTAGAGGCAGGCTTGGGATGGGATTTCCCTTTTTGCTGAGCTGGAGCAATCGAGCTCAAATACACAAACAGGGACTCGGGAGTTGAGTGCCTGGCTCCTTCCGCTGTACCTTTCACAATTAGGTCAGAGATGCCATGAGTTATGAAGGACACCGCTCTCGTCCCACCAATCTCCAACCGATTCAGAAGGGCCAGCTTCTCGTAGTAATACGTAACGTAAGTTTCAGACTCCTTCTTCCTCCGGGCTAGCATCTCCTCCATTGCAACTGGGTAGTTAATTTCCGTAGGAAAAGCCTGGGCGATCAAAACCTTCCATTCGGCCCAGGTGTAGTCCAAAACTCTCAGGCTCTGGTACCAAGTTTTTGCCAGACCCACTAACTTAGCCGTGGCATAATGAACAGTGGTTGCGTCATTCCACTCGTTCACCTTCTTCAACTGTTCTACTTTGTGCAGCCAGACCTCAGAGGTCTGGTGCGTATCATCCGGATTGAACTCCGGTATTCCATCCCCATTCACGTGGTGACGACGCACCACTTCTCTTGCTGGGGCATTCTGGATATAATCGCGAACTATATTCGCCAGTTGGGATACCGCACTATCCTCCTGAGAAACAACTGCGGGGGCACGTTTCGCAATAGTACGAACGCGTTTAGGAGGGGGGGCTGGGAGATTAGACAGACCGGTCGACTCAGAAGACTCACTAGGGGCTTCTCCAGCCCGACGACGAGTAATACGAATTGAAGACATGACGATAACTGTTGACTGTATCAGGAGACAAAACAAAAACATAGTGGTAGATTTCACACAATTACGTCGAGGACTTATAGATTTATTGTATAACTGAAAAACATTCAATGGAGTTGGCTCTCCTCTCACAAGCTATTTCCGGATACGGACTCAAGCTAACAACTATACCGAGTATACGACTACAATCCGAGTGAAAAACGCCTGGATGAATCCCACTTCTGATAAAAATGTAACCCTAATAAAACGCACGAAGCGCCTGAACCGTCCGAAATACCACTTAACGTACACTAAGAGCCACTTACATAAGTTCGAATCTTGACACTTCTCAATGTTGAGCCAACTCCGCCTTTCCATTGAAGTTCCTGTAAAAGTTTTTAAGTCGCGTTTGAGCACACCTGCAATTTACTCCTATTTATCCTACCTAGCTGGCGGCAACACGCACCCTAGTCTCAGACCATTCCTTCATCCGTTATTGGGATTTGACCAGACCATCGCTTGTTCTCTCAACTTGAGACCAACCCTGGGCGTTGCCCCGGTTGTCGCACTCGTAGAACGTTCTGGTTGCCTCCCCTTAACTATCCACGTAATGTCGAGTCCCCATCAGCTGCCCGACGGCGGCCTGATGGCTACGGGTTCGGCAACAAACGGTTACCCCGCAGTGTCCACTTGAGCAGGGTCAGTCCACTACCACCTTATCCGGGGAGGCCAAGCCCCGGCCTCGGATTTGTGCGACAGAACCCCCGGCCCCCGACTCAGCCGGCACCTCCTCTGCCCGACTAGCCGGTGCCGATCGTCACGGAAGTCCCACCTCTTGGGCCTCACCCTCATTGGGCTCCTCAAATGACGACGCCCCTCCTTACCCTGAAGTCCGTCTCAGGGGGTTGACCACACAGGTCGTGACCACACAGGTCCAGGCCTTAGCTAAGGGCCACTCGCCAAAAGAGTCCTCGACTCTACTTGACCACGACGACAAGACTCGCATTACTCAACATACCCATAGGTCAGCACAGTCCTTCGGCTGCCCTGGGCCTCAGCTAACTATCCAGGTCCTACCTTTGTGGTCCCGCCAGGACCACCCTACGACAACGATGAATACAACATTGCCATTCCCTAGGACCACAGACGTCAGCATACGTTACAACAGTAGGCTATCTTGAGTCATACGGATTAGTGACACCAAGCTCCACTCAGCATTCACCTTAACCCGCCTTTGCCTTTGTTCTACCGCGCGTGCCGCAAGACATAATACTACGATACTTATATTTAAATCATCCCTAGCTAAAAGCAGACGAATGTAAATTACAAATATACTCAGTGACCCACTCACCAACACAATCTCAACAGCCAAGCAAACACTAACCGAATAAACACAGAATTGCAAAAAAATCTAAAGCTTAATAAGTCCGAATAACACTTCGAATAAAACTACAACGCGATACTCGACGCGATATATACTCGAATACTCGTAAATGTAACACTCGTACAGCACACAAACATCGACACCCGATTACGCGAGATTGATTTAGATACTGTAAGGGTAGTTGAGTTCTTTTCGACTTCGTCGCACGAGCCGAGCAAGTGCACGCTGTCCCTTGAAACCAGTTCACTGCACGTGTCTTCCACTGCGTTCCAATATCCGTTTTTTTCTACATAAGTTAAAACTCCTTAGCTGTAGAACGACACATACCCCACGCAATTACAATAGTAAATGTTCGAACTGCAGACAGCTCGTCGCGTAGACCTAGCCCATCAGTTTCTAATAATGTTTCCTTTTCGTTTCTATTGTGTACTTCTAATATGCTAATCACGCGAGGGTGAAATCGTATCAACAATTGACAACACAGCTCTGCTGTACATCTGGCTATTTCTTCGTCGTTTAGTTAATATTCGATACTTTCGAATGCATGCAATACTCTATATCGTCAGATTACTACTCACCAAAATATATACAGTATTTACAAATGGCTCTCAGCGTTTTCTTAGCCAAGTATAAATCTAGCATACGCCTTTTCATTATACAGGGTCCGGCAAAATGATGTGAACATTTGAACGAAAAACTCCGGGAGGGCTCTGCGACAATTTCGTGGAGTTCCCCGGTTGACTGTTCACATCATTTTGCCGGACCCTGTATTAGGATAAGCTAGGAACTACAGAGGGGGGGGGGAGGAGGCTCGGACTCGTAGATTTGAGAATCACTGGTACAGTGAAAATTCCCACAAGGATGAGATCAGTGCAAAGACATGAAGCATCTCAACAATCCTTTCACAGAAATAGGGTTGTAAAATGCTGATCCAAAAGCAAACGGACGAAGGACCCGACCCTATTGGAGGGAGAACTTTCCCAGGAAAGGTAGACTGATCCAACGCTTACGACGATCACTGATTGTGTCTCGGGGGAGGGAGATGGTAGAATCAAGAATTTTCCTAGTGGTTTTCCTCCAAACCATCACGTCGACGTCGACATTGACCCTATTCACTCTAGCCAGGTGTTTCATAGTTAACAATTCTTCCTTAAAGGCAGCCTGACTTAAAGGAATACAAGTCAGTCTGTGGACTAAGCTATTAAAGACAGCTATCTGATGAGCAACAGGACAGACTGAAGCTCCGAGCACTAGAACATCGGCCGTAGTATCCTTCCTGTATATTCCAAACTCATGGATAACCGATCTTACAGAGATTGATAAATCCAAGACTTTGATGGAGGTTTCCCCTATTTCCAAGGTAAATTTTATGGAAGGGTAGCAGGAATTGAGATACCTCAGAAACTCACCAAGGAGATCTGGAGGACCAGTCCAAGCTCACAGAACATCATCCAAGTACCTGTGCCAATAGTAAATATGACTCAGTAGCACCTGGTTCGAGGAAAAGAGGTCAAGTTCAAAAATCGACATGAAAACTTCGGAGATGAGGGACTCTAGACATGATCCAATGGGGATCCGTATACTTCATCAGGGAACTCGAAAAACTTTCCTTCGACCTTACAATAGATAGGGCACCAACAGATATTCAGAAGATCAAAGAATTTTTGAAGCTGATTGTGAGGAACATTGGTCTAACGAGCAGATCGCCCATATGCTGCATAGTAACAGCTTTGGGAATATTTGGGAACAAACCAACGAAATCAAAAGAACAGATTGTCATGTCGTGCCAGAGGGAAGACCTTCATCCTTTAAAACATCCACCAAGGAGGCCGAGTTCAAAACTGAATGAGAAGATTCGAAATCAACGCAAGACTTGAACCAAAGGTCCAAAAACTTAGCAAGGAGGTAGGTAGGATGAGAAGAAATGAATGAGACTGCAGGTTGCATCGGCGTATTAACCTTATGCACTTTGGGCAACCCATAAAGGAGGGGGGTGTGGTGTCAGGAATAAAGAGGGCTTGTTGGAGGATTGTAGCCATTGGTGAAGAGAACCATCTATAAATGCGTCCGCTGCACACGACTAAAGACGAAAACGTCCTCGCAGCTTATGAGGAATTTACCGCCCACTCGAACTAACATTGCGAGACCATTCATTAATGTATAGGAATGGATTACGCTGGCTATTTTCGGTCAGGAATTTCCGAGCTCGTCGCTGCACAATATTGCACGCGATGAATTACTCCAACAACCATCTCCATATTAGCATTCTCGACTTCTGCACAATCTCAGCATAGCTGTACCCCATCCTCTCTACGTCATTCATCAACTCGATGATGAGTTGACAAGTTCTTCCACCGGTTGTCATTCTCGCACGTTCGCCGAAGCTTCATACTGCGCCACGAATACCAACAAAGTGCACGCAGTTACACAGCGCCGATTCACACTGATACCATCGAGCACATACTCGTATACATACTTTCAATGCTCGGCCAACTGCGGATCAGGACAGTCTCGAATTCACCTAATCAAGATGAAGGATCCGGATACGGACGCGCGCCAACTATTGCCACCGATGATGAACTTCATAATTATTACTCAGCAGATTCACTCGTACACGCGTACGCGAATTTTAATTACGCTCTTCGTAAATACTCTCCCTCATCCCGCTGCGATACTCATCCTCTTCTTTTACCACACTCGCCGAGGTATTAATTTGGTAATTCTCCAGCTAGGTTCGATCACGATAAGAGAGACGCGAATTTCCTATATCGCGATGACGAGTCGTTTTAGCGACAATACCCGACCGACGACGCGGTCTCTCCGCGGCCGTTGACATCTTCCGAGTCATCCGCTTGTACACATTTATTACGTTATAAATATTCGCGGTCACGGTTAACTCACCCTCGCCGCAGTCGCGCAGGCTGACGAGCCAAATAGCCAGCCAGCATCTTAATGGCCTATTCACGTACACCATCTCCTCTTCACGGACCTTACTCAACAACGAAAGTTTTATTATTGCTATCACTATAACGTATATACGCGCACGACGTCGTTTTACGATGATTACGTCCGTGATGACGGCATTTAGCAAAACGTAAACACGGTAAATCGTTAAGACAAGAACGAGCGAGACAAGAAAAAAGCGAAAAAAAAAGAGAAGATAAAAATCGAGAAATCAAAACAATCGTTATGGCGCTAGATACTGGGTGAACTTGATTCGTTGGCGGAGGAAAAAAAAAAAGGATTGAGATTGAATGAAAAGGAACTCGTGTCTCGGAGTTTTTTTCATTTCCATTTTCTCAGTGTTTCTCTTTTTTCGCAACCATTAATGTCGGGTAAAACATTACCGTAAGAAAATACAGGACTACCGCATTAAACAGTTGTTAAAATCGCGTAAAACTATGAACAAATGCCGCTTTACAATATAAAAATGTCGAGTAAACGTCGCTGCCCACATTTACATGATAAATTACCCTCGAAGGAAGCGTTTTCGTTCTTGTAATTTTCTAATCTACGATATTTTACACACTTTAACGCGTGGTTGTCGTGCTCGCGTTGTTCTTGCCTCAGCTGCTGCATTAACTAAGTTGTAAGTACAAGTTCACTTTTAGAGCTTCTTCATATCATTTGATATGTTCCGCAGATACGGCCGACAAGACTAGTTTTCACCAACTCTCGTGCACACGTGTGTAAATATGATCTAGTACACTTTTTTCCACAGTGTTTTATTTCATGTTTTTAAAACTCCAATCTAGAGACGCGCGAATCGCGTGAACGACGAAGGTGATGAAATCTAAACCAGTGTAAATTATGTGACCCCACCGCACCTTGTACGCGTCCATCTACTGTAAATAGATGATAATTAAGACATGAGTTATGGTCGCCAGAATGTGTCCGATGTAAAACGTTATACGGCGCTATGATTGCGCGTTCTCTAAACACGTATAGCTTAGTCGGCTACACATACTGGCTGTCGTACAAATTCTCACGGGGTTTTAGCGTGTTTTGGTGACATTTTTATGAGGCGCCCTAGTCGAGGAAAGAGTGATGGCGAGAACGCCTAACATCATAGGAAATCTTGGAAATTGTAAACGTTAATATGAAGAATGGTATCAAAGGGTAAATATCGTAACTTGAGAGCATGCGCATGATGGTCATCTGAACTCTTCCATCACATCCACACTATTGTAGCTCGCGGGACTTGGACTGCAGATAGGCCAGCCCAGAAGAAGACCAAAATGAATCCAATTCCCTCGACCTTAGTATCGATGAATTTCATTTGCAGAACACAGTGGCGTAGCAGGGATTTGATCAAGGAGATGGAAGAGGTCCATCCACGTTGGTATCGATAGTTCTCATTTGCAGGATACAGTGGCGTAGCCGGGATTTGATGAAGGAGGTAGGTGAATTGCCGGAGAAAGAAACAATTTCTACCGAAGCAGTAGAGGCAATGAGAATACTCAAAATGGAAACTGAGCTCTCACTGTTTTCGACGGACGAAGCCAGTGCCCACGAGGAAGAAGTTCCTTTGGCACGCTGCTGTGTGTTCGTACTTGTTTTCGGGTGTGTGCAGAGTAAATTCTTTAGATAAAATATATCACTTTGTAGTCTTTCGCAAGCTTATCGACACCTCGAATATCTTTCCTTCGCATCAGAGCTGTACCGGGGTTTCCGTCCTTTTTATTTACATCTAAGGTAAAGAAATATCTCAAATCCTCTTTCTTCCACCTTGCTCACACTCTAAGATTTTGAAATTGTTAAAGTGTTTCAATCACGTTATTTACTCTACTTCCATCCTCTGCTTAGTTTCTAGATTTGCGCTCATGAGTCCTCTCGACTTTGAGACTAGCACAAACTCTATCTTTTTATCTATATGCGTTATGATTGACTGCCCCAGCCATCCTAGTGAGTCTTAGAGCTCGGAAAAACTTGAGCGCCAAAGAGGAAGTGCTCGTAGTTACTCTGTTTCCCTCCTTCGACTTGGTTTCAGAGTTCACGCCCATGGTCCCTTTAACCTCAAGACTGGTACAAATTTCGTCTGCTTTTCAATATGCAATATGAAAGACAGTCTTAGCTACCCCAGTGAGCCTGACGACCTTGACCTACTTCAGAAACTTGGAGAAACGTGAGCTCTACTACCACAGGATCAAGAACTTGGGTGCCAGTGGAACTTCCTAGCTGTACGACGATCCGCCACTCAAGGATATAGAGACTTGGTTATATTTTTGCTCTTTTACTCAAACCGAATAATCTCAACGTATTTCACGGATTTGAGAAAATTTGAGCTTCACAATGAAGGATCTAGAATTGCAAATTCTCTAGCTCCCTTCCAACGAAGGAGACCAGCGAACGGCGAACAAGGCCATTATTATATTGACACTTGAACAACTTTTACCAAATTGACTCAACGATCGACCAGTAGATGCACGGTCAGCAATGAAGTTTCAGAGACATGGTCAGAAGAATAATAAATTATGATTCAACGATAAATTAATGCACAAATTTAGAAATATTCCGAAAAATAAGATTCAACTTTAGCAACTGTCTTTCCACGACAAGATCAATAATGAACCCGAAGCCATTAAAAGAAAATGTAAAGATCATTTCCTTCCTACTTTGCGTTTCCTCGCTCTCTTACCATATCAGTTTCTAGCACACCACACCACCTTCTACCTTGTATTTCTACTTTCACTTCTTTATCCGTTCAGAAACTCTGAAACGCTGTATGATAAATTGCCTAAATAGATCCCCAAATACCCTACAAGGTTCGGCATACTAGCGGTTACTACGCGACGCTTGTCGAGCGTGCGTGGGTAGTCCTTTTGTAAAATGATTTCACAAGACTTCGTCAGTATACTTTCGAGCTCTGATAAAAAGCGTGGCTCGGAAGAAAGTCCTGTAGGCTCAAACCTCACTTTCTCCTCCTCTCATCAGCAATAATAATACTCAGGCGCCGATTCAGAAGGTGACTTGGGGGGGGGGGACTCACGCCGGCAATTCCGCGCGAATGACTGAAGTCACCTCGAGTTGAGCCATACTTAGTTTTTTTTTTTCTCGAAGTGAAGTTTTTTCTGTACAATTTAGGAATGAAGGGGAGGGGGGAATTTCCCCACCTCCGAGGATCCGCGCCTGAAAATCTGCTATGCCTCAAAAGGGGTGTATCAAGGTGAGAATAAGCAGATTTCCATCCTCTTTAAGGTTGGGTGATCTCGCATTTTGTCTTTCTTCAAACTATCAGCAATTCTTGGGGAAGCGGGTGCGTCTCTTGCCAGCTAAGCATTGAACCAGTCACAGAAATCCAAGAGGCGTGAATGTATCTCAACAGGGAACCTTGTCTCACGAGGGTTTTTCAGAGAAAACGTCCCGACACCATGAGACTCAAACGAGTCCCCTTTCTATCATGTAAAGCTTGTTTTAATGGGGGAGGGTAGTCTAAAGAAAACGACCGACAGGCAAAGCTCGGAGTTCGAAAATTTTCTAGTTCGGAGGTCGGTGTAGCCCCTTCAGTTAATTAGATATTCAGAGATTCGTGCAACAATTGGCCTAGCTCCTTCAATAAGCCAGATATGCAACGCTTCAAACATCTTAAGACTCAAAACGCTCTTCTAAGACACCCTATGAAACAGGTGCTCTGTCTCTCCTCGTTTTACTCCGCTAAAGAGCCCGTGGATTTATTTAAATGGTGTCCCTGACATTGGCTCGTATTTTAACTTACGTTTTCGAACTGATTGTTGGCAAAAATGCATGAGTCCAAGGTTACCTCATTTCTATTAGATGTGTTGAGTATAGAGGCTCTGATTCCCGCATTATGTTAGTATGTCGTATATAACTTCTTGAAGAATCTCTATTACGTAGGCACTCTGAACTTATCTCGCTTTGCTCGTGTTTGTACTCGAATTCGTTGATACGTTTACAACACGGGTATATTCCGCGCTCGTATGGAAATAACGTATATCGTGAATTATGGGTGGTGGATTCTCTAGCTCTCACTCCGAGCAGCGAAAATTTTTGAGCTCGTAAATCAATTAATAATAATCGCGCTTCAATTAATTAACCTAACATGATACATAGCGTATAGTAACTAATATTTCTACTAATTGGGAGCACAACGCAAAGCATTTCTTGCCTGCGGCATATGTTTTCTCATACGTATACATATTCTTCGCGCAACGATTAAAACTTCGTCGTTAGTTTGCGGTATAGCGTTAAAAGTACGCGCTCATACTCGCAGGGTTTTCTTATACATATTCATTCTCATCCAAAAGTGTTGGTGTGTAGTAGCAACCGATTCGAAAAAGGCGGACGTGACAACCCGTAATTCTTGTAGCGATTAATCAAATCGCGATTCCAACAATACTGAGTTGAAATATTATCTTCAAACTTTCCTCGTGGTAGTAGTGTATTAAGAGATTCGCGGCTTTATGGAGGAGGAATGTACCGGTAATGCACTTGCTCCGGGTTATGGAATATTTCACCTCACCATTTTGATATGAGTGCGGTAAATTCATGCAGTAATGTTGGGATGATCGCCTAACCTTCAGGAATAAAATTGTCGATGATAGGAAGAGGGGGGTATCAAAAATCAAAATACTTTGTGGAGATGCTCCTCGTAACCTTTCAAACTCATTCTGAACATTGGAATTACTTTTGCGAGCTTTTCCTCTACGGTCTGGTTTACCAGTAATGTTCTTGTTAGGCTTCATCGGCCTCGAGATTGAAGGTCTAAAGAATTTGACTAAGGCTATTCGCCTGTGTCATTCGTCAATATTTGGCGACTCTATACAATATCATCAGCTTGATTTTACCCTGCTTTCTTGAATGACCGTACATTGTTATGACAATGTCAGCAGAAAGTCTGTCTGTAGTTACACTTCTTCATACCTTCCCTTTCCGAATCGAACGTTCAAACAAACCTTCTAATTTTTCAGGATAAGACTGATGAAAAGTGTCGATGTCGATTCAGAACCTCTAGACATTAAAGACCACATTCTATGAATTTTACCTGAAAGAATAATGGAAGTGACGAACTAGCACTTCTAATAATACTGATATTTTTTGGTTAAAAAGGAAACTCTAACGTTCGGTTGATTAAAAAGCACACAACAGCAGTCACACTAAAAAAGCACGTTCACCGGGAAAAGCATTCAGTGAAAAAATTCTATCGCGCCTCTCGATGAAACGAGACAGGTTTTATTCCAATTTTTTTACTTCTTTTCCTCTCAACTTGTAGTGCAGTCCAAAATCGAAAACGTACGCGATACAAAGGTTTATCCTACACCACCTCCATTTGCTTGTGTCGTGAAAATTAAAGCTATACACGGTGCCGGTGCACTCTTCGTCAATCTGCACACTTCATATTGGCCTCTTTCACTAGCGACTTCGTTTTTCTTCATGAAACACATACGTACATGAAATGCTGACAAAAGGGAATTTGGAAACATCAAACAAACCACATACGTAGTAAGTACAGAATGGAAAACAACGGGTAAAAAGCGAGAGCGGCAGGGAGAGCTGATGCACGATATGGAGAGAAAGAAAAGAAAGGCGAGAGAAGAAAAGGAATACACGCTCTCAGGAAAATAATAGAAAATGTGCTCCGCTACGTGCAATAATAATCAAGTCAATTGCTGCAACTCGTCGTTAACTACGTGAGAAGACTGCTTACGGAAAGAAAAAGGAGCCTCAACACCAACAGAAAACCTTCTACGAACTTCAAAAAAATGTCCCACAGTAGCTGTTTTTTAGCTCTCGGCTACACCTAAGAGAATGGCGTCGATATAAAAAAAGGGAGATTTCGCAAACAGTACAGAAAGTGATGTTCTCGTCATAACGAGTACTTAGCGGTAACACTTTAATACAGTCTGCGTACGGTGATCACAATCTGAATTCGCATTACGCGCCACATCCGCGTTCCGGAAAAGAGCGTGCAAATTTGTATGTTTGTAGCCCGAGTGTTTAGCATCCTCTTTCGCATTTAACGTATGAGTGCGATTTTTTCTGT
Organism: Aspidiotus destructor; assembly: GCA_035079395.1. NCBI lineage: Eukaryota > Metazoa > Arthropoda > Insecta > Hemiptera > Diaspididae > Aspidiotus > Aspidiotus destructor. The sequence continues at coordinate 34,319,615 of JAVHKZ010000018.1, read as the reverse complement.
TGGCCCAATCATATTAGGAGCGAAGTGATATAATATGATCTATCAAAGAGTTTGTATAATGCGGATGAAAACCTAGAGCGATTCTACAATGAGGTGACCACTACTTCCACAATAAACACCATTTTTATAACTGAGCAAATATTGATCGCTAAAGTGCTCTTGAGATCTTCCACTGAATCACTGGAAGCTGCTTCTGGTTTCAAAATTCAAGGTGCGTTTGTACTTTTTTTGTTCCTTTTTTTCGGTTCTCTCTCTGTGCGGGTTGAAAAATTAACAATTTTCGTACCTCTCGTTGGAGGAATAGTTTCGTCTCAGTTCTGTAGTCTCCTCGGAAAGGGGCCCGAAAATCGAGCCTTCAACTTTGAAAATCTAAACAGTGAACCTTTAGTAGGTAGTCAAGTTCATGGTGAATTGTGTAACCCACAGCGCGAAAATCTGTGTTCGAGGGCAAAAGTCAAGAAAAAGAATCAGCAGAATTTACTCAATACTACGTTGTTGTACGCTTTCTGTTCATTTGCCTTCAATTCGAATGTACCTTTGCGCCTCTCTTCGGTACTTCCTGCAACACCTAGACTTTTACTCTCGGACGCTGATTTTCCTGCTGAAAAGTAGTTTGTATAAAAGAAAGAGTAGAACGTTAGTAAGGATGCAAAGCTTGTATAAGAAGTCGATACAGTCTGCGGGTTTTTTGTAGAAGCTCTGGTTATGAAGCATTGAGCCCGTCAACTTCCGGTGGCCTGTTCCGATACGTGGCGTATCTTCTCGCGCTCACGTAGCTTGAGAAGCTATGTCACGCGTTGCGACGAGCAGCGGGAAGTTTTCATGATCCGTGGACTATAGGAACGGTTGGTGCTCAGCGTCACAAATACTTCTAGAGTCGTATGCTTTCCTTCAAGCGGTCGAGCTTATTTTTGGGTGAGTGGTTTTTTAGCAGTGAGCTATGAATGTTACTTCATGACAACCCTTCAGACAGCCCTTTCCATACCTTGAGTATCTTCCATCACCGTTGATTTTCATATCTGTTGTTACTTCTTTTTGTTGCATGAATTCCCAAGACACCCAGTAATCAACCTTAACAAGCCTGAATTTACTCGTACTATAGTGCGCCATTGGACCTCGTTGTCTCAATGCACAATCGCCGGCTTACCTACAGAATGCGTCGCACGCACTTCGTCCCTCAGTTTCTCAGAGCGGTGCTGTATATATATCTTTTTGTCAACTGCATCGGCCATGAACCATTTGTATTCTGATGCGTACCATACAAAACTAATGGCCACGTATACATATACTGAATGCGCTGTATCGAAGTACGTGTGTACGTCATATCGCCGTCGTACACGAAACGAGGGGCAAAGTTAACAATGACTGAAAATAACTGTCCAGACGCTAATTTCCGTTTATTTCACTTCGTCGTCGCCGAATGCGAAACGCAAAAATTGCGTACCGCGTACGACATATCGCTCTTGCGTCCTCGTTCGCAGTCGCTCGGTCCCTTCTCTATACTTTACACTTACTAAACACTATCGTAATTTTTAATAGTATCGCTCGTAACGTCAAAAATACGATGGAAGAGTGCGGTATAACGAGAGAGAATATTTAAATTATACTCGAAGGAAGAAAATGCGCATTCATCACAATCGTGCACGTCTTCTATATTAGCCACTTCATCCACCGAAGCGCGACCGACGGATATGTATTCATTATTTCGTCGTAGTGTCATTCATTAAATTTCGAATTGCTACCGTAGACGGTGACGTCAAAGATTGCACTTAGTTCAAATTTATTTCTAGAAACTGGTTTCTTTCGATGAAGAGTGATAGTGACAATAAGTGTTTGATTTTAAATCGGTGATTAGAGCGTGGCGCTTGGCAACGTTATCGCGTGTAATCTGGAGACGCAGTTGAATACCCTCAAAACCACATCCGAGTGAAGCGACGAATTTATAATATTTTGCTAACGAATCGGCGAGTATGCGAGCAAATCGTTCTCCCTGTCAGAGGTGTGCATCTAAGATTCAAATATGGAGGGTCACAAAATGGGGCCAACTTTATTCAAGAAGACATGATCGTAAGCTCAGAATTTTTGATAAGAGAGATAATAACAGCATCTAATTTATTGGTCTCAAAATTAATTACGATAATGCGAATCTCGTTTTTCATCTAAGAGTGAGAACGGTCAATGTGCCTTCGAGAGATGCATCTACCGAGACCATTTTCTCCAGAACTTTTTGGAGGATGAGGGTTTTATGTGACGAAATGACGCGAACGTGAATAGGATTGAGCTACGTCGAACTGGTTCTGTAACATTGCAGTGCCTGTGAGGAAATTGCATGTAAAACCCTAGCGCTTGAGTTGGAAAGTTCTGTAAAAATTGGTATCTTGGTTTTTGACGTCGCAAGGAGGACTCACCAAATTTGTTTTAATCATTCAAATATTAAATTGAATATAAATTAATATTAGTCCGCTCTTTGGAGAAGAAGGATGCAGCATCTCCACGCTGCTTCAGGTGTCTCCATCGTGGCCATTTTGCAGCAGCTTGCAAAGGGGAGGCTGTTGGCAAAGGATGCTATAGGTGCGGTGCCGAAAGGCACCTGCTAAGAGACTGCACGCGGGACCCAAAGTGCCTACTATGCAGTCGAGAAGATGACCGTGACGCAGGCCATGTGGTCGGCAGCAAAGACTGCATAGGCGCCGCACAGTCCTCTGCCCGAGGGCATAGAAGAGGACCAACAGCCTCCTAATGGCAGGGACGCTCAAGTTCCTGCAGGTTAACCTTCAAAACTGCAAACTTGCGCAGAATCTTCTCTGGCAGTTTGTAGCCGAGAAGGGAACCCAAGTTGTAATTGCTAGCGAGTACTACAACGTGGCAGGAGTACAAGGATGGTCTTAGCGGCCATTGGTGTTTACCCAGAGTGTCCAATTGCTCCGGGAGAGGTGAAAGAGGGGAGTGGTACGTTGCTGTGAGGATGGCCGACATGGTTGTCTACAGTTGCTACTTCTCTCCGAATCGCCCCTTTCCGGAGTTTGAGGACTTTTTAAGCAAGCTGGAAGAAAGTCTTTCCAGACGGCAAAGTAACAAATGCATTGTGATAGGCGATTTCAATGCCTGGTCAGAGGAATGGCGTTCCGGCCGGACTGACATCCGAGTGTATGCCTTGGGGGAGTGGATTGCTCACAATCGACTGGAAACGGTCAATGTGGGCAGCACTCCTACCCGAGCAAGGATACGGGTCCATTATTGATGTCACCTTTGCCTCAGAGAGCCTAGCCCGAAGAATAGAGGGCTGGGCGGCACTGGATAAGGTGCTTTCTGGGAGCGACCATCGGTACATCAACTTTTCCATCCAACGGGTCGCTGCTCCACAAAAGCTGGTAAGAAAATGGGAGGTCAAGAAGCTGAATAGCGACCACCTGAAAGCTGCCTACCTTGCCTATACATGGGATCAAGAACAAGAGCAAGAAGGGGATGCGGAGGTGGCAGCCGAGAGGATGATCAAGACTGTCACCAAAGTATGCGTTGCAGCCATGCCCAGGCCAGGTCCACCAAAGAAGAGGAGAGCCGTTTATTGGTGGACCAACAAGATTGCCGAGCTAAGAAAAGACTGTAACCGCCAGCGCCGGATATACCAGCGTAGTAGAGGCCGCGAAGAGACGCGGGTGGTTGCACCGGAATACCAGCTGGCTCGTAAGAGGTTTAAGAGAGCTATAAAAGACAGCAAAAGTGCTGCTTGGAAAGAGCTTTGTGAGATGGCGGAAGAAGATCCGTCTGGCAAGCCTTACAAGGTAGTGCTGAAGAAGTTGAAAAGCCTCTCAGCCATGAGCCGAATGGAGCCGGATGTTGTGGGGCAAATCATTGATGGTTTGTTCCCACAGCAGCCACCGCCAATGGTAGAAGAGGATGGCATATCCCTCCTAGGTATCGAGGGGGTCGATGCAGCAGTCAATAGACTCCGGGGTAAGTATTGGAAGGCTCCGGGCCCGGATGAGATCCCGAATCCAGTCTGGAGAGCCATACACTCAGCTGACCCGGCATTGCTTGTTGATACATTCAATGCGGCAGTTGTTGGGGGACTGTTCCCTGTGCGATGGAAAAAAGCCAGGCTAGTGCTGATTGATAAGAGGAATAAACCACCTGGCCTGCCTCCTCTTATCGTCCACTTTGCCTGCTCGATAATGTGGGCAAACTCTTGGAGAGAGTGATAGCCAATTGTCTTGAGAGCTATCTGAAGGAGAAAGATATAATCTCAAGTAGCCAGGACGGTTTTCAAACTGGACGCTGTACGTCAGATGCTGGGATCAGGCTGAAGAGGATAGCTGAGTCAGCAATTGCTACGCGTCAGTTTTGCGCAGCCGTCAGCCTCGACATAAGAAATGCGTTTAATTCGATTCCTTGGGAGAGGATCTTGGAAGCCCTCAAGGACGCAGAAGTGCCCGCATACCTGCTCAGACGATCAGCAGCTATCTTAGCTGTCGAGAACCCCCCTGCCCATCGCGCATCCACCAACGGATTGTTCATGAACAAGGTCTCTCTTACACCGGTACCAATTCCGACCCTATTTTACCATCCTATGACCTCAAGAGTAAGGAAACAGAACTCGAGGAATAAGAATATTCAACGGAAACATTTCGAAACGAGAAATTCTCATAATTATCGGGTAATAATTAAAACTAGTAGTCGTCACATCAGCAAATCTTTGAATTATGAGATTTCACTTGAATCCTTATCTCAACTCTTCCACCTCGGACCAAGAGAATTTTTTCAAAGGGTGCAAAATTCCTAATTACATCCACGCGAAAAAGTAATTGCAAACGTATGCTGTCATAATTGACCAAATTCTAGCAGCAAACTATGAATCGAGAAGACGCAAGGATGAAATCCTCGGCGAAAGGATTTGCAAAAAGTTTACCATTCTCAACTTTTGATCTCCGACAACAAAAGTTCATCTTATTATTCTCTCAACGATGCCTACTCGAGAATAATTGCTCATCTTAGCGTACTCGACGATGCTTAGTCGAGAAATATTACTCGAAAGGAATCCATTACTTTATCTATGGTATTTAGCGACGGAAACAGCAAAAATGCGAAAAGGAAATACAGCATTTCCAATTTGTTTACAGCACGAAAATACGAAGTACAATTTCTTTTCGCACGCTCGCCTATATATAAATTCGTAATTCCGTTTCTATTTTTTGTCCTAGTACAGTATATAAAAGTGTATATATGTCAATACCACGGGCGAATTCTACAACAAACTCGTTTTACTAAACTAATTCGTTAAATGACTTCAAAATGGTAATCTTCTAAAAGTTAAATTGCCGGGAGTTTCTTTTTCTTTCGTCTTCGCGGCAATATAAAGAATATAGGGAAAAAGAAAATAGACGAAGGCAAAGGAAGAAAAAAAAAAAAAAAAATGAAAAAGTAGAGAAGAAAAACTTGGATATGTTTTTTGTTCTTCATTTTCGTTTAGTTGCTCTATCAGCAACGCAAGAGAAAACGACGAGTTCCACTTTTTTATTCTTCCGTTTACGTGTTGTTATAGTGTTTTTCGATATCGCTATTTTTATCCTTTTATTTTTCTGTTTCACGCTTTTGTGGTTTTTCCTTCACGATAATACGCGACTATCCTCGCGTTCCTTATTTGATATCCCGCGGTGTGAATAATTTTTCTAATACAATTATAATTTACGGAATCCGAGCACAATTCATATAAAACAGTCAGAAAAAGAGGTACCCGACGATAATATTTGTACCGAACCGAAATTGGAAACTTTCGCACCCATGGTCCTCGCTTCTCCGGGCACTCTCCAAAATTGTGGGACGAGTGAACATTTTGTTTTCCTGGCACTCTCTCCGAGAACGACGAGTCCAGCGAACATTCAAAATAATGAAGTTTTTTTTTTAAAGTCACACACAGTTTAAACAACGACCTTTTTCAAGAGTACAACATAAAACTACGTCTGTTAGTGATGGTAAGAGACAAATTTGCTGAACACAGGTAATATACAAGTTCAAGCAGATATATACGTTTAATATTACGATAGTCGATGTCGTCTCTAAAAACCTTTCGCGATACTATTTGTTCACGAGACCAAAACATTAATGAATATTTTTGAATACGTTTGTGCATTCGTATTATACAACCGTGTATGTACGCTTCTACTAAATCCAAAAGTCAAAATATGTTGCATATACATATTAATGATCAACCCTTTCAACATTACTTTGCTCTTGTACGCTGGGCTTGGTTGGACACCACACACACGCATACGAGGATAACGAAGACACACATTAATAAAATGAACGAATGACCGAGCAGAAGGGACGAACATTAATGAAATTTATTGAAATCATAGAACGTGTGACGGAATTATTCTAGTGATTCGAATTTCGATTATTCTCATCCACGCATTGGTTTGTGTGATTACCTGCGGCCGCTTCTCTCCATCCCGTAACGATGAGAGTGAGAAGAGCAACATTATGATTGTAAATTCAATTTCACTTCTACTACCTTGCGGCTCAAGGCAGCGGTCCTCAACCCATCCCAGTCTCCGAACGTAGATGCTATAAGTGAACTGAATGACAACGATTACCATACTGCAGACTTAAGAACAAGGGCGTCAATATTGGAGAGGACATTAGAACCTTTCAGTCCAAAATCACTCTCCCCCTCCGAGTGTGTCATCATTTCAATTAATATTGGTGGAACACATCGCCACCTCTAATGTGCCATACTTCGAGAATGCACTTCCGGGGTGATACATCAATCAAATATAGGATCATATACTGTAGCGCTTAGGTCGATAGTTCTGGGCAAATATCCTATGACAATGCTATTTTGCGGAATGTTCCTCAGTGTAAATAGTTGGGAGTGAACGACTGAGCAGGGAAAACTCTGACGGCTCGAAGTGTTGTCACCGCACTACCTGTCTTACATGACGAAAGAGGACAGAATTGCAACTCATCCTGAAGACCTGCTGAAGACAACGAAAGAAGATACTAACTTCTTGCTATAAGACTCTGGTATAGGTAATGGGAGTCGAATCCCAATGTTTGGTATCAATTTATCTATCTTCGAAGACTGTAAATTGGCGAAATCCACTCCATCAACTCTATACCATTCACAATCTCTTTCGCTCAGAAATTTACCGCGTGAACATAAAGAAGGCTAGGTGATCTGAAGCAATGTACAGGATCGAATTACAGAGGCAGAGATGCTGTTTATGCGGGCAAAAGCCGTCTATACACGATTGAACAGAAACGCAACAACGACATCCTTCAAGAACTAGGACTAGAGCCAAGAAAAGTCTTCGTGAAATTAGCATCGATTCTGTCTCACGCATGCGAAATTCATCGGCTCTCGCTTTTGTTTCCACCGAACAAGTTGTGTACGCATTTCAAACCTTATCTGATGCACTTAATATGATTCCGGATGAGGCCACCGAAATATTGAATTATTTTGAAGATACATAGTGTAGATTGGACGGAGTACCCAAAATTTTGATGTATTCAACATCTTGGGCAGAGCTGAGAGCTCAGTAGCATATATAAATACTCACATCTTTACAGTAAAATGAATTCGTGAGAACATACTCGCTATGGAATAGTCATTCTACGCTTTCTACTCTTCCCCATGCGATTCATAACTTTGGGTTTCCTTACCTGGAAAAAACAAGAAAAACAAAGACAATTAAAATACAGTACGATGAAAGTAATCTAGGAAACATAGATGAAATGTGCATCAAAATCAATGGCATTCGGAGAAAAATTTCACTAGTTGATAAACTAGAGGAACAAAGGACCAATATTGATGGAGGTTGTTCCTAACCAGTATTAGAACAATTACATAATTGCAAACTTCCTTTTCAACTTCTCAGCATTTCTTGTAAAAGCTAATCGGGAAAATAAGTCATGAACTTTTGAAAAGTGCACTTGATGAAATTGATGCGAGCCTAGAACCTGTGGCCGTGGGAATGGTGGGTAGGGGAAAGGCAATCTTCTCGTAAGATTGTCGTAGATCTTACTTTTCAACTCCATCTTCCTTACTGGAAGACTGTCATCATCCTCCCCATCCTAGAACCTAACGCAGACCCCCTCCTTCCCGTCTCCTACTGCCATTGTAAAAAATAATCACAACGCGCAGAGTAGATTGCGACCAGGAGATCATTCTCATCAAATAGACCATGAGTCATAAATCGCAAGAACGAGACTTTTTTACCATCAACTGTCATAATTTTATGATCAATCATTAGGGACGACCGAATAGGCGGAGATAACGTGCAGTGGAAGCTCTTGAGGCGAGCCTACAAATTTTCCTTTCCAAAAGTAGGAAGAGAAATAAGAGCTAAGAATCTGGTACTATCTAAGAGAAAAAATAAGTCTTGTATTACGGGCGAATAATAATATTTTCTTCATTAATACAGATAATTATAACGGGTATAAGTTCTTCTTCACAACAAATACATTTTTCTCTTGATGACAAGATTTGAAAATCATTTGTTGTCTAACGACACAGAAAATAAACATATGCCGTCAGTAATGTCAGATAAACAATAGGACACACCTAGACTAAGATCGTTGAACGGTCGGGATTAGTGCGCTTAATTGGCAGAGAATCATCTAGCTTTACCTTACTAATCTATGTATGAGGTTTCACAATTATCAGATGTTACGGGCGACTTGAGCGTCTTAAGGTAGACATACTCAAAATAATATAAATTTATGGTCGAAAAATCGTGAACAGAGAAAAGTAAATTTTCTACTGCATCCGTACTATGACGAAACGGAACGTTATGGCATAAGTCCGAGGGCTGATCTTGAAAGAACTTGAGCACAATTTGATAGAGCAGTAAATTTCCTGAGCACCTAATGGTTAGCCATAGTAGGGCGCTGTATTATATACGAGAGAAGAGCAACGTACAAACGAAAGAGACGATGGAACTTTTTACCTCTCTTTTCAATATAAATATTAGGTAATTGATTAATTATAACAACTGACCTGTTCCGACACGATGACAACGAGAAATTATGCAAATTACAACTTTAGAAAGTTTTAAAGATAGAATTCACTTCAACGTGTTCACTACAACGGTTGCGGAGAGAGTGAATGTGTTGACCTTATTATGGTATACCGGTTTCAGGGGTGAGAGTTTGGTCAATCGAAAACGTCCACGTGGGTACGTCATCAAATTGGGATGTACCAATCAGAAAGGGACGGTAAAGTTTAAAAATTTCTCCGCTTGGAACGGCACTATAGAATTTTATTATTTATATTTCTTGACGGAGTGCGAACTGACATAAATTTGACAGCCCTATAGCCTTATCAAGTGTCCTCGGTATACTTTTCCAAAAAAATTTTGAACAAAAGACTTCTCTGGTACCTTGAATCCAATAACCTCATTTCATCCTTCCAATACGGGTTCAGAAGAGGACGAAACACCTTCCAACCACTTCTCGACTTCCAATCACAAATTAATAACTCGTCTCTACTCAAATCTTCCCTCTACTCCATCTTTTTTGACCTTCGAGGCAATGCCGGCAAACTGCTCGGTCTCCACTTCGATCAAAAACTTACATGGACTCCCCGTAACAAAATTTCAGAAGCAAAATGCACTCAAGCCCTAAACATAATGGAATTTCTATCCCACTCTTCTAAAGGCTACAACAGAAAACCACTATTATTCATCTACAGAAGTCTTATCCGTTCAAAATTAGATTATGGTCCCCCAATCTACAATCTTGCCAGCAAACCCGTCCTCTCTTCGATTGACACTGTACAAACTTCCGCCCTCAAGATGGCTCTGGGTGCCTACCACACAAGTCCAAAATTGAGTTTGTGCGCAGAATCCGGTGAACCTCCCCTCTTCTATTGTAGACTCATCCTAACCTTCAATTTCTTATCATCCGTATCTCAAGACCCTAACCCACCAATTTGACTCTATCTCCCATCAATATGCCACCATCGGCTTCCAATAAACATATATTCTCCTCCAATTCAACAACTCCTTCGCGGCGCTCCTTTCAATGTCAACCTCTTACCCCACACCTCCTTTGATCTTGGCACCACAAAACTTACGACTCGATCTCGTTGAATTGCCCAAAATCAACAACTCTATCATCATCCACAATATCAATCTCTTGATCAGGGAATACCCCAATTCTTCTATTTGCTTTTTGGACGGGTCTAAATCCTAACAACCGAGCATCTTATGCATTCTCCGTAAATGGTTTTGTGACTTCCCACCATATTCACAACATCGCATTGATATTCACCGCTGAACTCATGAGTATATTTTCTTGTCTATCCCACCTTTCACAACTTTCTTCTCCTGACAGACTCTCTTGCTTCACATCTCCGACCTTCACAACTCACACCCTCTCATACAACGCATACAACTCACTCTTCTCACCCTCCGCTCCATCAACTCTCACACCACTTCCATCTGGATTTTCTTCCCTTAACGTCCCCTCTTCCCATAACAGAGCCCTAAAGAAACTGGGCTCCCAGTGTTAGAGTCAATGATAGGCTCGATGACATCATAGCCTGGGCAAGTATTAGCATTAGCTATATTAAGGTGTTTACAATGGCTATTTGTGGGGCGGAGGACGTGACAATTCCACGGACTCAGGTCATGCATTAACGAATAAGACTCAACTCCGTTTGCTTAGCGTAAGTATCAGTTAGTATTGAGTCTAGGAGTACTTTCCGCTTTGAGTAAAAAACCCTCGAGGATGATAGACAAAATACGTACAATTTATCTGCGAGTAGCAAGGCTACAAAACGGAAGAAAGACTTCAAACGACCTTTCAGCTACCATAAGAGACAGTTGGAAGCAAGTGTGACGTCATCAAATCGGCCTTCGACATTTGCGCGATCTCAAAATCAGGGCTGGAGGCCTGGAAATTTCCTCTCCTTCATGAAAAAAGACGGAGGGGTAGTAATTTTTGGAGTCGATGTACTTTGCTGTACATCTACCTTCCATAAACATTGAACTTTGTACTAAAGAGAGTATAAATTGAACCTTCGGATAAACTCACAGACAAGTGTGAATAAAATTGATGATGCGAGCTGAAATACATGGTAAACCGTCGCTACATTGGCTATATGCCTGAGGATTCGTCACTGCTCATTAGATCGATGATGAATGCGTTCATGAGTCAAATTTGTACATTAAATTGTGTTGTTAGAACACTTAAAGGCACATGCAATTGTAAATCCAACGTTCCCCCGTAAAAATTAATAATTCCAGTTCCAACATCAACCCTGAAAAATAGGCGTAGCGATTCCGTAATTTTATATTTTTTCGCCCCTTCCTCCCGTTTCCTTGTCCGTGTAGACTTTGACCGTAATAACAACTTTAAAGAAGACAATCGCCTTTTCGAGCTGTCGGGTGCCGATTAAAACGTAAAATACCTGCCAGAGCGAGGGTCGTGCAGCAGAGGACACAGACAATAATGTACACACAGAAGATACCTTGCCTACTCGTTTATGTACAGAAGTGTCGTGCTTTACGCGACGCGTAACTCACGAACTCTCGGACCGGTACGGCAAGAGTAACAACGAAAACGATATACCTTGTAGTTTCCCAAAACCAGAAAGGGAATTATCGGGATTTATTCGGGGTTTTCGTACTAAGCTCTTAATGAAATTAAGCGAGTAATAAAACTCTTGAAATTGAACACATAGCAGAAGGGAATGCCTTGCGGCTTCGTACCCGGATTTATGGGTGTTATTCTACGTCCTTCTTCTGCGCTCTCGCGTTACTATCAGGCTATGGCTTGTCTTCTGCGAGCGCGCGCGCTCGTTATTACACGCAAAACACCACCAGAGTACTCGTATTTGCATATACCCTAGCTTTTACCAATTGCTACTTGGTTTATGTTGGGCTGCCGCGCTTTCTATTTACCAAAATATTAATTCGCTCGTTCGTTCTTGTCCGATAGAACGGAGCTCCCTTCGTCAAATGCAGGCGAGACTCATAAATATCGCAATCGTAGTGAAATTATAGATTTTTTTTTTTTCGTATCAGAAGAGCATCACCCCACGAAAGTTGACGAAAAACGAAATCGTATATACCTTCAGCATCCGCCAAAATTGAAAAACGTAAATAATTATGAAGAGAAGCCAAACCCAACGGATACACGTTAGGATACAATCAAGCAAAGGAACGTAGGATAGCTCGAATTAAAAGAAGAGAGTGTATGGAATGAAAGAGAGAGAGAGAAAACAAGATTCCTATCGCGCGCACATTCCCAAGAAGTAATCCCGAAAATTCGATTTAATTTGGCATCAAAATGTGCAGCTCGTTCTATTCGATACTGCGGCAGGTCTCTTTTCCACAGTGTATGAACCCTTTCACATCCTTCTTCATCTGTCGATGTATTTTCGCGTGCTATACCGTACACAAAAGACGTGGAAGTACATTCGGACCCCATTCATTTTCCATCCTTGTGCTACTACAAATCATACAGTTGCTAAGAAGCAACGAACTACCTTAAATGACCGTAGGCTCAATACAGAATTTCGATTGGTATTGTACACTCTCACGTATGTATGTTCGTTGTACAGTTTTTGCTTCTTTTTTCTCGGGGGTCCTTCGGAATCCAGTCAATTTAAACTATGATCGCCGAGAAGTCGATACGTCCTTGTGATGATTGCAGAAGAGTTGATGCGCCCTTGTCCAAAGTGAAATCTATCATTCTAAGGAACTTTATAAAAAAAATTCGTTGCCTGAGGCACCCTTTGAGAGAGATTTGAGGGGCGGTGATATGACTATACGCTTTGATAAGGAACTATTGACGTACAATCACGCCAAAATACCATAAAATGGAATTCGTTCCATTATGGTTGTAATGAATCCACGATACACTATAAAAGTGCTCTCAAAAGTATTAGGAAATTACTTGACTCAATGAAATGGACACTATTATTGGTGATGAATTTTTAAAAGTGGATTAATAGTCAAGAGAAGTCACGCCCTCTCATCACGTATTGTCGTTAAATCAATACCTAGACATCGCACATCAGTAATTATTAGCAATGAAACGAGAACTTGTTATTTTATGTGACATTCAAAATAATAAAATTGCTGAACTTTTCAATGAGTTTTTTCTACGCATCATTTCCTTACTCGTTCAGAAATATTCATGCCACAGCAACTGAACTCCTATTTCACTTGATTAAATTTTTTCCAACTCCGCAGTTAATGAAAGGATCAAATTCACGAGACCATCAACTGTTGGACACAACAGTCATAGAATACAAATTCTAGAGGAAGCCAACGCATACCAATACCATCATCCCGAACAACTCCCGTCACCATTCCATTCACAAGTTGGCAGCGATACAGAATTACTGCTACCGAGCAATCTCCTTCCTAACGAACGACGAAGAGAAGCGGAAAGAAATTGAGGCATGAGGCAGTGAAGCAGATCGCAGCAGCCAACGGCTACTAGGCGTGGTTGTGAGGGAGTCCTTGGGAATGGAAGCAAAGAAGGGAATCCACGGCAGCACAGTGAAAAAGTACTCTGGATCAGTACCGGACATAGCAAAGTACACGAACAAGTTGATGAAGGTGTTCAGTGGTTAGCAGACGGATGTTGAGGTGACGGCGTCCACGAATATACGAGCCATGACATTGAGTTATACGAAGGCACGTAACAAATCAGAGTTAAGTGATCGAAAACCACATTTCAATGATAAAAACCGAGCTTCCTGAATGACACGAATGTGGCCATCCATAACAACCCCACCTCGGTGAGGAGAATCAGCAATAACGAGACGAAAAAGAAGGACTAGAGGAACTCGAGCGGAGTGTACAAGCTTAGTTGCGAACAGTTGAAAGCATTGGTGAGAATGGGAAAAAGTTCAACATCAGGAGAAGGAAGCACCAAACATCAAGGGAAAAAGGAAGATGGTAAGTAACTGTTTGGCAAACACTGCAATGAAGTACAGCACAACGGTAAAGGAATATTTGAAGTCATGCCCGTAGAAAAACGCACGAAGAGAAGAAAAATCTGGGAACAGATGGAGATTACAAAGGCGAAGAGGAGAGAAAAGGTGGCCTCGTGATTGTCAGCCAAAAGTTATACAGATCAAAAATTGGACGAGACAAAGAGTTAAACCGACCAATAGGATGGCAGCAAACCTGGTAGCCAATAAAAACGCAGTATATATGCGGATGAACCAATTAAGACACAGTATTGTTATAGTTGTGGAGCCAATCAGATTACAATGTTAGACTATAGAAATTACAATTTATGATATCGCTCTTTAGTAGCGACAGAACTGATGCAAGGATGACACCCGAAAGTCCATTCGAACCCAAGCTAGATAACCGATAAAGTAGAATATTACATTTGTGATCTTTTTAAGGTCCAGTGCACAACTTACACCTTATTACAATTCCGGAAGTAAGATTCTAATGCAAAAAAAGTCTTAGTTATATTTTTTGGCAATTCCCCCCCCCCTCCGCCTCAGAAAAAGGTTATACTCGAAAAGCGTTTGTATCCCCATCCCCCAAGAAAAACTCGTAGCCTACTTTGTAAGCTACTCGGAATAGCCTTCATTAAGTCAATCGAGGCAAGTAGGGACCCTTATCAGATACTTTCCTCATCATACAAGTATAAAACTTGAAAGTCGATATTTTTCTCAGCCTCCCTCCTATCACCTATAGCCTGAAGGTCAAATCTTTCCAAGTTCTCTTCTCATTCGTATAGCTCTGCGAGGTCACAATTCTTCGAAATACCCCTCCTACATAGCCCGGAGGTCGAAATTTTCCCAACTATAGCTCCGTAATCGAAATTTTTCCAAGTCCCCGACTATCATCTCTAGCTCGGATATCGAAATTTCTCCTAGTCCCACGTTTTGCCGGACAATCTCCTTTCCCAAGTCCCAAGTCTGCCGGACGGCACCCGACACTCGTCACTTTTCATCAATTCACCTGCCCCCTTCCCCATAAAACACGTTCTCTATTAAAAAATTTTCGTCTGGATTCGCGCCTGCCATAATTCCCTCGTACTTAGAGATAAGAAAGAAAATAATATTGGCTTCTTAGGGAGTCCCGAGCATTGAATTTCAAGAGATTCTAATTTTGGCTACATCAAGTTGAAATTCTATATCTGAGCACCACTATCGGAGCCTTTGGGAGAGAAACCGAACCCTGAGAAATCCCCTTCCACGCGCTTCTCGACAGGCACTACCACCATTGTCAACTCTGAAAACTGTCGTTTTCTAGCCCTACGACATAGTCATATTAAAACGATTGTCGCAGAGCCTCGACAGAATTTTTCGACAACGAAGGCTGAATTTGCAAGACCGTGAACCGCGAAAATAACGAAGACTCAGCAAATGTCGCGTTCCTTTGCATTTGATTTTCAACTACAATCCTTTCCAAAGTTTTATAGTACTCGATTCTCGAGTAAAACGAAACAAGTAGGGGTATTCATCGATACTGCGGTATATCACTCACTTTCGTATGTATACGTAAAGGGCTCTATAAAAAGTGCCATTTCGTGCGATTTTCCATATATTAGGTCGTGAAAGAAGTACATCAACAACGCGGCAGAACACAATGGTGCCAACACAATGATCGTGGACGAGACAAGCCGTTTTTCAGCGGAGTTATGCATTCGCTTGGTACATCTACGTACTATAGATATAAGTAGTGCGCTACTCTGGATGCAGTACTTGTAATTCTAATGAAGAACGCTTCACATTATGTCTCAGGTCTTCGTTAAACAGAGCTTTTATCGTACACGAGCATACGTGCGAGCTATATCTCTTCCCTCTCATCTTCTTGCCCACGCCTTCAACAGTTTTATTTTTTGTTCTCTCATCGCAGAGAAGCGCTCATACCTTCCGATAGCGAGTTTTTTTCGCTTCGAATCCGAAATTTTTTATCACCATTCTCATGATTTTATTAATTATCATTTTGTACATTCAACAATTTCACAGAAATAAGTTATTTATTTTATAAATTTTCTCTAACTCAGTGAGAAAGGCCTTGATTCTTATATAATATGAAAGACGTTCCCATCTTTCCACGCGTTTCCTGGCTAGAACTAGCAAGTATAGTTGAACGAAAATATGAGCAATCTCAGAAAGGTAGGTCTGAAAGTATTTTACACCTACAGTCTTATAACAACTAATGAAGAAAGAAAGGGAAGTTCATCATAGAAAATAAGATACTTCCTCTTCCTACTTTACCTAAGTACATTGACAGTAGATGGATAGTAAAAAGCCGACCGAATACGACCCAACTGCAAAGAAAACATCCATCTCCCAGAACACGATGTTGTAGACCGAGTAATTACAATCAAAATAATATGACGTCATCAAAGTATGACGTCACGACAGCCAGAACAGAGCTATCAGGGGGCTCTGGAATTGTTTTCTTGGTCAGGATTCTTTTCTAAAGAACTTGAAACTAAAGATTCTTTGCTTGTGACGACAATGCCTTAATAACATCATAACCTTATCCAGCTCCTCTACGTCTGATCACCTTTTCTTTTACTTTTCTGCCGATTTTATCCCTGTCTTAAATAGAGCTATACCAAAATTCTTCCTTTCCATGAAACTGTTCTTGTACTGATTACGTCATGCTTGGAATATCTCTTTCCAGAGCAATTCAGCTGAAAATCCTTCGCTAGTTCGTCATACCCTGATGACGTCAAACTTCCTCTAGTCCAACCCCCATATCTGTCTTCCTTCTATTCTACATGAGTCAAAATGGTTTGGAGTTCTAGAAGTGAAGCTGTTGATGAGTATTTTTGATGATGATGAAAAAAGCTTATGGAAGTCCGAAGACTCGATGAATAATCATGAAATATAGTTCTGAATTTTCAGTTCTCAGCAGCTTATCGAGATACAATGTGATTTTGACTGTACAGTATCAAGATTTCCGACTTTTTACGTATTTTTGATTTATCTGGAAGTGTAGGCCTGTAATCTTCCATTCTTTTTCAAACGTGGGTGTATCATTCGTCATGTCCTAAATGAAATTTCTGTCACCTTGAAAATTGTTGAGGCAAGAATTACAATACTTCTTCCATAAAGTACTCAATTTCATTCAACTTGTTTTTCCAAAATACGTAGATTCTCCAGCTAAAATCTGCCTCATATCGATTTCAAATTTTAATTAACTTTCGAAAAACTTTTCATTATTTCGTCATTTTCATGATTGAGTGGTAAACTCTGTCACATTAAACTCTGTGAGCCGCGTTAGTCATTTTTATTCTTCTCGGCCCAATTAAAAATTGCGTATCTATAATCTTTCTTATGAGGCCTACCTACGCACCTATAAAAGATTTGACGGGGTCTATTTGATTAGGAAATTTCCTTTTTTCTCTCTCCTTCGTCTTTCTTCATTTTTAAAATTACTGTAAGGATTCCTATTCTCGTATACGCTGAAGTGAAGTAAACATTGCATTATTTCTTATATAGTAGTATCAATAGAGTTCATTGGCCTTATAACTAAACTCCAGCCGCTGTAAATTTCCTGTGAGAATATCGTACACGTTGTTTTCTCCATCTGAAAATTGAATTTTTGTCACAATGTGAGTGTAAACATCGTGCACCGCCCTCGGTTGTGTAATCTGTCTGCTATACATGTGGATTTCTTCTTTTTGAAACCTTTATTCGAAGGGAATAGAATAGAAGGAAATATAGGAGTTCAGAGATAGGCTTATGTGTTTAAATGTGGTCTGCGAAATCGAGTGGGTGAATGTCCCGATGTTTGAAGTTCGCAAAATCTTAGCATCGAAAAATGAAACGCAAAATTATATTCAGCACCACTCTCTTCTCAACTAAGAGCTCAATTGGTGATGAACATGCCAATACAAAAAAAGTCCCGTAAGAACAGTCTAGTCGGCACTAACACACCTTAGCTTTATATCCTCATGAAGTCGAACCATACAAGGGCACCATGTAGGAGGATAGACGATGCGATGCTCATCTTCTACCCTCCGAAGTTTTACATCATGCGGATTCGGTAGGTCACTACCCTGCGCGCCTTTCTTCTGCCCTCTGGAAATTCTACCTGAAGCTCATCATCCAGATGCCAAGATACTTCACCACCTTCTCTTGATAGTGATTTCTACTCCTCACAAACAACAGGTGAGTAGGCTGAATTTTCGAAGGGTCATGAAATGATATGGCCTCCGCCTAGTCTGGCTGACTCGATCCGATATGCTACTACATCTAGGGCCTTCTTCATTCTTTTGCCATAGTTGTTTTGGCAGAGCACTTAACGTTTGATGGTAGTTTCACCTAAAAGATCTCGTTGAATGCGACGCACCACGAGAGCGGCCCGCAGGACCGACCCTGCGACACCCCACAGTAACTGGTCGCGTTGCTGCACCTTTTCTCGACAGCTAAGATAGTTGCTGACCATTCCGAGCACCAGGTATGCCGAAACAGTTTTCCAATATCCTCTTTCTTAGAATTAAGTTTAACGGACTTCTTATTTCGAGGCTGTCACCAGGCTGTTATTGACTCGGGTATCCTCTTTAGCCTGATTCTACAATCTGATGTACAGCGTCCAGTTTGAAAACTGTATTATTTTGTGATCTGTTCCAAAATAAGGGCTATTAGCATCAAGCACCTGTTTCAGGAAAAGGATAGCAGTGCCTCCAGGTATTTTCAAAAATTCGAATTCATTATTTTACGAAAGACCTGAAAACAGATTTCGACTAATTTATCAACACCGATCAGGAGAAAGGTATCTCTCTTACAGGTAACTGAGGTACTTTTCCCTTGATCGACTCGATTTTTACGGAAGACTGTAGTATCAGCTCATAACGACCAGGAGAAAAGTATCTCTCATGTAATTGTCAAAGGTACTATCTCCTTGCCGATCAGGAGAAAGGTATCTCTCATAGAGGTAACTAAGGTCTTTTCCCTCGATCGACTCGATTTTTACGGAAGATTGTAGTATCAGCTCACAACAACCAGGAAAAAAGTATCTCTCATGTAAGTGTCGAAAGTACTTTTCCCTTGAGCGCAAGACATTTGTATTTCACGCAAAGTCCTCTTTTTTGATGACCAAAAATCAATGGATTTGGCAGCACTGAAGGGTAGCAATAAAACTCCGTTTTCGCTCTCCTGGGAGATTTGCGTTTTGCTGCTAGTTGCCCTCATCTTGGAGCAGGTCACATTTGTTATTTGAGATTATGTCTCTCTTCTTCAAACAGCTCTCGAGTCGATTGGCTATCACTCTCGCCAAAAAATTACCTACGTTATTCATCAGACGAAGTGGTCGATAAGAGGATGACTGGCTGAGTGGTTTACCGCTCCTCTTAATCAACGCTAGCCTGGCTTTACAGTCGACCAGCAACAGCCAGCAGGGTGAATGTGTTGCGCTCCAGATCCACCTCTTCGCCTCCTCTCTTCCATATCGTCGTACTTTAACTCTATTCTATCCCGAATTCTTACGATTGAAAAAGAATCGCATAAAATATTCACTCAGACAAGAAGAAGACTGTCTGCAAAATATGTTCCAGCACCATGGAAAGTTTTGAATGTTTGTTTAGAACGTAAAAATCTGATACGTGAGTGTACCTAACGCTATTTTAGTTTTCCCTCTTCTCGAGTTCTCACGTTTTGTAAGTTCTCTTTCGAAACGAAAATGAGCGAAATGAAAATTTCAGTACTATTATTACTTGTCGAGAGTCAGTGCACATGAATCATGGTATTGCTCGGGTACCGCCTGCCTCAAAATTCAGAACGAAAAACACAAGAATGCACTTTCGGACTATTTAATTATTCATTTTGAATATTTCTGTGTGTTTTCGATCAGTGGGTAGTTCGCTGTGTCTCATCGGTCTTTCGTTTACTGGCGATCGAGATGAGAAAGACGGGAAAAGGGTGCGAACCAAATTTTCTGGACGCACGTTACGTTTCAAATATAGCGTATTTTATCAGAGACAGGTGGAAAACTGTCAGTCATACTTATATTCGTATATAGTGCGATATCGACCCGTGAATATTTTGTTTATTTTTTTACTTTTCCTGCGGATAAATCCAGTCGAAAGCATCGTCGGTGGTTCTCCATTATCTAACTGCGCAAAGTAGATGTAAATACGTATGGAAAATATCTACACGCAAAATGACGTCGTCGCTGACTGTCTTTTAAATGATTCACAGAGGTAAAAGTTACTGTACGAAGATCTATCTAACAAATGAATGTACATGGGCCCCGAGAATTTCAGATTCATCGCTTTCGAAATTGGAAGCGTTTCGTTTAATTTTCTTTTCAAAATGTGAATTAGAAAAGTCGCGCGATTTTTCGACTTCTTTTATATCTGTTTAATTTATCTCTGGCATTTGTATCAGCGATAACCTAAAATGTTGTTCAACGGATTGATTCTCTCCGTTTTATCCGTCGCTTCCAACTTTCTCGAGACTCTTTTTCCTCCCTCGCCTATCTAGACGCCTCGTGCCACTCTTTAACGATAATTACTGCGCGGCGATTTCGTAAAGAAAAGACAAGCACCCTTTGTAATTATTATTATTATTCGCGCGAAATATTTTCTCTTTTTCAGGTTTTTATTCGAAATGAGAAACAGTAACTTATAATAATGAACAGTAAAAAAGAATGAAACAAACTCTAAAGAAAATAAGTCCTACGAAGAATACGTCTGTTGCTATTGCTTTAATTACAACTTTTGTTTTATTTTAATTTTTTTTTTCTTCACATTTTCGAAGCCGGTCTTTTCTTTTATTTTTATACTTCTTTGTTTAGGTACCTGAAATATAGGCGCGAAGAGGGTCGAAAAAGGAACGCGATATACAGCGGAGACTAAGTGGGTAGTTTAAAAGATGAGAAATGAAAAGGATGACAAAATATTTGACGACGAATTAATAATTCTCCGAGTACGAAAGTGCTGGAAAAAATGTACTTATTCGAAGGTGGGGGAATAACAATAGGTGTAATAAATGTACATAATCATAGCTTTCATTTAGGACGTACAAGTTTGAGGGGCATATTCTTTTGACTTATCTTGACACAAGTTCTAATATTAGCCCAGACGAATTACCCTCAAAAAGCATGGTGAAACGGACAGATATACCAGCAAAGGTTTTATTGCTGGAATATGTTCAGGACGTTGATCTGTCAAAAGTCACCGCTCCCAAGTTCCGGCTTTTTCTTCAGGAAGCTAAAGTCTACCATTCGACATTCTTGGTTTTTCATCCCTGGGAAATGGTGTTTTTATGAAGAAAAGTGGGTGAGTAGGGTTGGTGGTGAGAAACAAGAGAAAAAAATATACGTCTTGAAGTCAGAAATTGTTCGGGGAGGGGCTGAACTAGACTGGCTCACGTAGTGTGTCAGTATAGAAGTAAAGTCATACGAGAGGAGGCTGAACAGTTGTCAGCTAAATACGTAGCCTAACATGAGCCCAAGACTCACCTGCTGTCTGTGGTATATTTGGCTTATCACTTGTTTGGGTAGCTAATTTACTGGAGAAATGTACCGCGCGCCCGCACCATACAAATATGTCTTAAAGGTTGCTGGGATGACGCCACTAAGGTTGGAGCGATGATGTCTTGGTGTCTTGGGTTATTGACGTCACCAAAATGTCTGTTAATGATAATTGTCGCCTCGTCGAGCTAAATTAGAAGGAAACTATAACTGGAAAATGACCTCCCTCTCGAGCTCAGAGGCCACGGCTGGGGAAAAAACTGTAATGATGATGTTCCTTTCCAGCAATTCCAGGCGCATATCATGAATTACGCAGCGAAAAATTGATTTTTTTCCCGGTTTTAGGCGCATATCTCGAGTAATATTGGCTGTAGATGAGAAATTTTGACATCAAAAGATTCGCTGTGAATTTTACTACATCTTAGAGTATCCGTTTGTTAGCCTACACCAAGGACTGAGCCTACATATGCCGCTAAAAATCAGGAAAACACTGCGAAAATGAAGTTTTTCGGTATTTTTTGTCGTTTTTCAAGTTTATCTCATCAAGAATTAAGAAGGTTGGGGTGGGGTTCCCCTTTGGAGGGCACATCGAAGATCTCGATGTGTCTTCAACCTTGTCGCGGTAAGGGGCTCAAGATCACGAGGATCGACCAATAGTGGAAAAGCTCGCGCGGACTCTACCCCACGTAAGACTGTCACAATCCCAATCACCATTCTTTCTTTCACACACTCCACCGGGAAGCATTCACACCTTAACATTACAACTTCTAAACATCCCCTTCCTCTGTCGTGGGCCGCGGGACAACTCATCATTCCGCAAATGTCTTGTGAGGACCAAGTCTGGGAAGAGAATCTCGCACTTTCCCGTGGCCCAAACGGGAAACGAGGTACTCGATCACCAGGGAATGACAGCTTGGGATTACGTACTACTTGCAGCATTCACGTCCGCTGATGGGTGAAGTACTGCTCTGCACTTGAGGTCTTTCTTGGGGGAGTCTGGCCGACATTTGTACAACCTTCACTTCCAGAAGCGGGTTACGTACTGCTGTGGTCATTCACGTCCCAATCCAGCATCTCCCACTCACTCTTCCACCCAAAGTCATCGGGAGAGTCACCCCTCGGCGCAGTCGTCTGGGGTCTCTTCTAGGATGCCCCTTGCTCCTGTAACTGTAGGGACTGAAGAGCAAAGACTGTACTTCAATGTACACCCAACCTCACCCAACATCTTCACGTCAATCCTAGGGTACCTAGCCAAGGGATCCACGGCTGAGATGTATGTCAGTCTACAGGGAACCTGCAGATCCTTTCCGACCTCTGCAGTATATAGGGCCATACTGCCTGCGGGAAGATAATTCGTTTGTTCTCGTGGAATTTTTTCTGGATTCAACTACCCTAAACCAATCGACCTCTCACACCGGATCACAGATCAATGACCTGAGCCAGCGGAACCAAGCGGCCGCTGCCCAGATGTACTCTCCGCAAGAGTTTGGAAACTCCTTGCCACCACAAGGTGTATTCCTTGCAACAAATATGGAAACTCAAGTTATCAGAAAACTCAATACAACTAAGGCAGAAGAAACAGAGCCGATTACGATTCCACCCTAAACCGCAAAACAAAGCTGCCAAGGATCACATGAAGCGTCTAAGGGCACTTAGATGCTATAACTTTGCAGAAACTGGAGTGCCCTATTGGGAGCCACAGCACATGCATGAAACCGAATCTGAACACAATTGGCGAAGACAACAAGAGAGTAAAGCCACGACTGATTTTCTAAACAACCTGGAAGCAAAAAGAATGGACAGCCAAAGCCAACCTGCTACCTCAGTCACTCCTGCCATACACAAGCTACAAAAGGATAAATTAAAGAAGTTGAGAGTCTGCATCCCGAGCTGCATACTACCAGAAAAAGCAGACAGAAGCTGGTAAATGGAAACGCCAATGCCTGGAACCCACAACTGGACCAGAAAACAACGACCACGTCATAGGAAATCTTCGCAAAGAACTAAACCACGAACGCAAGGCATGGAAAGAACTAGCAGGGAAAGTAGTAACCCTCTTCCACGATGCCATACAAGGTCTTACAAAACAACTAGCCACCACATCACAAGCCACAGCGGCAAAAGACAGTAGCCACATTGAACCCTCCAAACTTGCTCCAGAAGTAAAGAAGTTGGTTGAATCAATATTGAAACCATTTCTGGGCTCACTAACCACATTAGCCTCTGCAACCAAGAAGAGAGAGGCCCCTGGAAAAGCCACAAAGAGTAAGTCCTATTCTAGCACTGCAGGCTCCAGAATCCCCTCGACCCAATTGTGGGCAATGGCCCTGCTGCAATGCTCATAAGAAAACCCCTGAATAACCACAGGATTGTAACTAACCCGCCAGAAACTGACCTTAAGACTGCCACTATCAGTGACTCTCCCTCTACTGCTACAAAAACAGACGTAGTAGTCACTAATAAGAAGAGGAAACCCAAAAATACACAAAAAAACTGATACGCAACCTACCTCCCAAAACTAGAAAGCAAGATCCTGAGACCTTCCTACTGCTTCCATCACGAGAGCACCCGAAAAATACGTCATCATTCCAACAATTCTTTACTTCGGGTGACACTGTCAGGCGACAGCTTAGACCTGTGCCAATGTTCAAATACACCATCTAGTAGTAAATTTCATAAAGCAAATTTTGCTGACCAAATTACCCCATCCCCCCCAACCTTCTTAATTCTTGAGATAAACTCGAAAAACAACAAAAAATACTGAAGAACTTCATTTTCGCAGTGTTTCCCTGATTTCTAGCGGCATTTGTAGACTCAACCCTTGGTGTAGGCTAACAAATGGATACTCTAAGATGTAGTAAAATTCACAGCGAATCTTTTGGTCCCAAAAGTCCTCATCTACAACCAATATTACTCGAGATATAAGCCAAAAACAAGAAAAAAATCAATTTGGCGGGTCAAAAAGTGCCACAAAAAATTTTGCACAGCAGGTGGGGCGCAGGAGCTCTCAGAGCAGTGTTGCCAGGTGATCGCGTGTCAAAAATCCGTATCCCGCCAGTTTTTGTAAGACCTAAAAACAGATTTCTATGGATTTTGATTGATTCACTAATAACAATCAGGAGAAAGGTATCTCTCATAGATGTAGCTGAGATACTTTTCCCTTGATCGACTCAAAATTACGGAACATCGCACCATCAGACTATAACGAGCAGGAGAAAGGTCTCTTGTACTAATGTTTCGGGTACCTTTCCCTTGATCGCAAGAACGTAAAATCTATAAAAGAAGAACCCGCTTTTTTGAGGACCAAAAATCCGTTGATCTGGCATCCTAGTCTCAGAGGTTGTTTCTGGGACAGTTGCTCACAGGTTTTTGCAATTTTCCACCGTTATCCCCAAAATGCAGAGACCAATGTCTCTTTCGCCTCCACTAGTTGATGAGTTTTATCCCTAGAAATCGTTTATTTTGATCAAAATTGCCTAGTTATGGTCGGAATCTAAATAATTCTCGTCGTGAATTTGTAAAAGCACTAAAAACATATGTCTTTTCTCATGTTTTTTCTTAAATACCGAATAACACCAAAAATACAACAATAAAGTACCGAAACTTTTCATCCACAATGCCGAAAAATCCGCGCTCTGATTATAAGGAACATGATTTCTCATCCCATCGGAAACTTTTCACAAACGTTCACCAAATTTCGAATCTGTAAGAGCGACCGGCCATTGTTCGACAATTACATCTTGCAACACGAGATCAGTGACCTCGAATAGACTAACGAATACACAATAAGAGATAAAGTGTGCTCTACGTTGCGAGCCATTGTCTTAGGGTGGAGAAGAACGGTACGGACACGCACATGTACGATATAGATTTTTATTTAACACTACCGCGGTTTCGAACCTTACCGGGTTCATCATCAGGCGTCAATTTCAGCGTATCAGTACTCATCGTTTACTGGTACCTTACCAGAGGACGTGCCCGTGAATGCTCCGAATATGCGTGTAAACTTTCAATACCCGTGAAGAATGTGATCAAGTGTGCACTACACGCAACGCGAGATGTCGAAGTAAGAAAAAAGTAAATAAAATTACTATAGTTCTAGAAGACATAACATTGTTCACATGTTAATTACGATTTTTCCTCGTTCTTTCGCGATCTCGTACGTATACATACTGAAGTTTTGGAAGTTTGTTTCTGTCGCAATTGTCTCTCACTGGAGGCCAAATTACGCCACAATACCTTCTTCCTAATGCAGATTGCTTTTTTCTTCTCCTCCGCTCCGCTCGATGTTCCAATATTTTCTCGCTCAATAGGTTGACGACAAAGAAAAGAAAAGAAAGAAAAGAAAAAGAGAGAAGAAATAAACAAATAAGAGAAGTTACCAGGAATGAAAGAGACGAGACGGGCTAATGTATTCCAAAAATGAAAATTTGTCCGTATTGAAAAATGACATCATTACGTATTCGAGGCACGATTTGGCTGTTGTACGCGAGAAACACCGCAACAAACTCGCTCTCGAGTATAAACGGTTACGTTTAAAAGATTACGATTTTCACTGGATTCGCTCGCTCGTTCTTTTTTTCCCCTTCCACTTTCGCACCCTCTACCCTTGTCACACTCTATCGTTCTCGCTCTTTCTTCTACAAGCGATCCAAAATCCTTTCCAACATTCCTTTTATTACGGCGTTAATATACAGTGATCATAAAAATACAGTACAATATGCACATATATAGCGATAGCGATCAACCCGAACGAATATTCGCCGATAGTTTCTTGATGGCACTACTACCTCGACGAAGGAAACGACCGACCCAAGAGTGAATATCATTACTGGCAGCGTACTCACTCGCTCCGTAATTATTCTACGCCACCTGCTACGCCAAACGATTCGCACTACAAAAGCGTTCATCAGACTTTCATTTTATCCGCCTTTTCGACGAGATATAACTACACAGAAGAAAAAAAACGCTGCGATTTTATCGCTAAAATTTTTGATTAAACGGAGCCATACTATACAACCTTGATGAAGCTGCGTGTATACAAAACGAAAAAGAGAAGAGTAAATTGCAAAGGTAAAATTATCAGTCGTGCGGAACGCATCAAATGATTTATATTTCAGAGCGAGTTAAAAATAATAGTAGCCGTAAAGGCTTTTCGTCTTAATTTATTCAAAGGCGAGCAAACAGATCTTTTTCGCGACGCGAATAGTTCCGCACTTTATGGAAAGTTGCTTCTTCTATACGGTCGTTTATACTTTATCGTGTTGCCCCCGTCTCTCTTCTCTCATCGGATCCTCTCGCTCACTTTCTTGTACCCGGTACTTGCAGTTTCTGGCGGTTAACTTTATAATCGTTGTACAAGTGTTACGTTTCGGGGTTTTAGAAGATTACCACAAAGAAGGATGACGCGCGCCTCCACCACTTTCCCCGAACGCTAATGGAATAACGCCAGAGATATTGGTAATTAAAGCGATTAAGAAACTCCTCACGTTCGCAAAACGATTTTTTATGAACGCTGCGAGTTGGAAAATTCATGGGACTAAATTAGTTCTGTGATTAAAGGAGATATACGGCGTATACGATTTCCTTCTTACACCGATGCCGGAGCTGTTACTGGTGCTGCACTTAACAAGACTACATAAGGCCTGAGGCGGGCTAACGAGGAGCGAAAAAGTCGGTGAAGATTACCGTTTTAGAACGAGTGCAGGTATGCGCCATAATTGGTTACTGGCCGCGGCGCGAAGTAAGTAAACAAACTTCAGATAAAAACCGCAGACTCGAGATATAGTATACCTCTAATAGAAGAAAAATACTTCGACGAAGAAAATCGCAAGATAGAAAATATTATTTCATCCCTTAGTGGTACATTAATCAGCCGAGATGGGGAAGACCCTCGTGGAAGTAGAAGATAACGAAGCTATACGGTCAGTCAGTATCGATATCCTTTTTTTATTTCCACTTCACGTCGATAAATTCGGCAGTTACGACGAAAAGAAAATAATATTATATTCAAATATTCCACGCGAGAAAATTGGCAAAGAAAAAGAGGTCACGAGTTGCATTGTTTTATTCATCCGCGATTGGTCGGGTAAGATTAGCATCCTTCGCATCTGGGCTATCAATCGACGACCTGATACAGAAATATACTGTCGGAAATAATTGTCGTTTACGGCTTTCAGAAATTTATGCCGACATAAAATACGCTATTAGATTATTGCGTACGCGTCAAAACGCACTGCCACGACATCGTAATTCGGTACACGAAATGTTTTCTGTTTTTCATACGTCGCCGACTTCATAAAATATACAAACTCCATCACGGATATGAAAAATCTTGTACGCATAGCTTCAGTGACGTAGTCAGTAAGGAGAAAAGGGATCAATCCCTGCCCTGTTTTGGACTTGGTTTTCTATTGTGAGAGAGAATTTCTAATGTTACATGAGGAAAACAAATTCTGGCTACGTAGAAATAGAGCTCTAGGTAGATTACTAAAAAAATGAAATATGGCGAGAAAAAGGAAAGAAAATTGGAGGCGAAACTGAAACTATTCGATCCTGGTATGAAACTCCAGCAATTGGACCCGAAAAGCGAGATCGAAAGACAACCCTACGTTCTCAAGCTTGCCAAGCCAATCATATCAATCAGTTGGTAGCTACAGCAATTTGGATGCATGATGTTGAAACAGATTTTCGGAGGCGGGTGGTATTGACTTCATCAAGATGTTCTTGGACTCCAATACAAAGCTGCCGGCTTGTCTACCCTATACAGACAGCAGAGCAGTCGGAAAATTGAAGCTTATAGACCACACTAGGGACAGGATCCTTCAGCCTAAAAAGAGGCTAGTGGTGGGCTTATAAAAAGCGGGACAAAGATGAAGGGGTTTAAGGAGACGAGTGATCTCCGAGGAATGCTTCCCTAAGCCCATTTAACTTTCCTGCCGGAGGAGTTGATGCTCCAAGGGAGAGAAGTAGAGTCGAAAGCCTTAGAGATAGGCTTCTCCCGGACCATACGACTGACATCAAGTTCTAAACCGTCAGAATGGGAGAGATACTTGATGACCTCAACGTCCTCAGAGAAAGCCTGAGGGGGGAGAGGGATAGAAAGCTATAGGACGCGGTGAGCTTATGCGAGGACAGAAAGAAGAGGCATGAATACTAATATCCGTACGGGTATTTTTACGAAAAATTCCAAAACTATGCACGCCACCAGCAATGGAGATAGAAAGGTCAAGAAAGTTGATGAAGCTTTCCCTACCTCGATAATAGAATCAATTGTGAGGCACCGACTTTCAAGGAGGGTGAGAAAAGAATGAAGATCAGAAAGGGAGCCACGCGAGAAGCATAAGATATCATCCACATATTGCTGCCAATAAACAATGTAAGGATAAGGAAGTGAAAACCAGAATCAAAAGTTCGTCCTCAAAACGTTTGAGGAAACCCTTGGAAACCA
Organism: Aspidiotus destructor; assembly: GCA_035079395.1. Lineage (NCBI taxonomy): Eukaryota > Metazoa > Arthropoda > Insecta > Hemiptera > Diaspididae > Aspidiotus > Aspidiotus destructor. The sequence goes on along the minus strand of JAVHKZ010000018.1, from coordinate 34,290,749 downwards.
GAGATTCGAGGCAGGAGCCGATAAGGACACCAATATCAGGGGGAAACTCAAAGATGAGTTGTTGAAATTGACGGAAATTGGGGTAAAGACACAATTTAAGGAGTGTCATGAATTCATCAATGAACGCAATCGGAACATGCATGCGTATCTTAAAGACGGATTTCGAAGTAATCAAGAGTAGGAGGGAGGGAGATGCGCGGAAACTCTCGACATCAAAGGAGCCATCAGAAGGGAGGATACCTTTCATCCTCTCTACTAATGCAGAAGAATTGTTAACAGCGAACTGAGACTGATGACTCGCCAACGACTTGAATCATTGATCGAGGAATTTAGAAAGCTTATATAAGTCTAAGAAGACTGGTCTTGCAATTAAGGAAGGCCATAAAACAGAAGAGGCACAAGGTTAGGGACGAGGTTGGATTCAAGCTTCTTCAACCACAGAATTGTCAAGGAATTCGAGCCGACAGACAGCGCAAAACTGATGCGCGAACTTCTAGAGGGCTGTCAACTTGGAGACAATAGCTCCAACAACTAAACTGCGTGCCGCGTACTTGTATACTCTTTCGTAATTTGTATATATTTTTTAAAGAAATATTTTTGGTTCTCATTCACCTACTTTGTCCATTCCTGTAATCCGAATTTCTTCACGCTTTGCATTGTCGAAGATGGTGGATGTACCATTCGATACCTACACTAAGGAAATTGGGGCAAGAGAACGCAGGATTGGAGAGTTAGAAACACAGCTTGATCACTATAGAGGAATCGCGAAAGTTCTACAATTGAAATACGGTGGACGCGGAACAATAGACTTAAGAGAGGAGGAAATAATTCCCATCTGGGTTTGTAACCTTGACCATTCCAGATCGCAGCGGTGGCACATAACAGTTCAATTGCGATTAACCCACAAAGCCTTATGATTGGAATCCTACTTAGATAGTCTGCAAATTAGTCCAGCCATATTTGGATCAAAAATTGAACGTCTCTATCACTTGTGGGGCAAGGAATATCACTGTCAAAAGTTATTGGTTTCAAAAGATGAACCCGGATGGGAAACTTTATTCCTTTCATTACAAGACAACGAGAGGCTTGAAAAAGACAGTATCAAAGCCCTCTTTGGTTACAACAGCGTCTCAAAAGAGCTCCAAGAACTTCAGGCAAGGAAAGTGACCAGGTCAAGAACAGCTTGTAGAGGTTACGTTATAATCAAGAATATCGCGTGAAAGGCGAAGACAATGAAAATCCAACTATTTTTAGAAAGTTTGAGCCTTACCGTTCACGATGTTGTTCTGTTGATGACTGAGGCTGATGACAGAGTCCCATTGAAATCTGCTGGGAGGTCAGTTCCAACGCACTTAGCAATAGTTATAGCGAATGGTGTGCCTGCAGTGAAGAATGCCGGTAGTGTAAATAGTTCACCAGTAATAGAAAGAAAGAGCAAGATTCGTAAGCCCGAAGTAAAAATTCCTAATTTTTTGGGAGAAGAGTTGACTAAATGGTTCAAATTTTGTAGTTTGTTCACAAGGTGCCAGAGTTCAAAGACAGCGAGAGAATGTACTATTTATCAGGAGCGTTAGATGGAAAAGCCAAATTGGTCGTTAGAGGTTTTGGTACCAATGGTGACGCTTGGCATTAGTAAAACGATATCATAATCAACGTGCATTGATCGCTTTGTATCTCAATATTATAATTGTCTTTGTCGACGTTACGTTCCAAAACGGGTATTTGTCAGTTGTTAGACATTGTTTTTGGTGCTTTAGGCGCGCTCAAAGCTTTGAAAGTCGAAGATTTATGGGAAGTAATGGTTGCCTATATCGTAGCTAGTCGGCTTGATAACGAAACTTGCAAGGCTTGGGAATTACAAACATTCGAAAGCTTGGCCGAGTTTTTACAGGCGCGCGCAGCAGCATTAGAAACGATAACCAGTACGGCTGCAGCAGTCACAAAAAGCAGTGTTGTAATAACAAGAAGTAGTCTAACGCACACTAATGCGAAAACCTTCCTTTCTACGGCTGCGTGCGGGCAAGAGCATGATTTGGAGGCGTGCCCTAAATTTGCAAGCATATCCTACAAAGAGAGGGTGAATATCCTAAAGAAAGCAAAAACCTGTTACAACTGTTTGAAGTTGTTTCACTCAGCAAAGTTTTGTCAAATGATGTTCCAAGTGTGGAGGTAAACATCAAGGTATGATACACTGGTCAAGCGGCGCGGAAGTCGCAAAGGTATTGTTACTGGTTGAAAGTTCAAAAGGATAAGTGATATGTGAAACAGTAGGTATATTTGAAGACAAAATATTGGTCAAACTATTGGTTGTGTAATAATTTTGCACCAATCAAACGCGTGAGAATAGAAAACTTCTAGTCAAGTTGAGTCAAGTGTTGAAACATCATTTTTTCATTTTTACTGTTAGCGTTCCTTGCTCCGAGAACTGGTGATGTTGATCAGTTGAAGGTACCAAAAAAGAAGTGTATACCACGTGTCCATACCGTCTGGGAAAATGTTCTACAGTTTTTTTGGGAATATTGTATATCAAACCTCCGGTCAACGAGCTTTGTTTCCATGTTTTGAGAAATGAATCATCGTCACTGAATCATTTTTTGTTGGGTCATCTACTGAGTTGAAGCAAGAAGTCAATCATAGTGTGTTGAAATTTGAAATGAGTTATGTGAAGGTTAAGGAAGATGAAAATGAAGTACCCATAGAGTTTGCCCCTTGATGATGATGGCACGTTATCAATCGCAAATCTTACTACGTTGGCATTCCCAGTTTCATCTGAGTTGAAATTTTATACAGAATCAAATGCACTATGCAGCGTTTGATTTACCAACGGCAAATTTCTTCTACACGATACCGACACAATTTATCATATCATCAAACAAGCAAAGGCTAGTTCATCAGTAGTATCAAGCCACAGCCAATTGAGCGAATTCAGAAACAACAATCAACTAAAGAACTTATCAAAGAGAATAATGAACATTAAATAGAAAAGTTGCTACTTTGGAACTGAGAAAAATTGCGACGCTGGTTTTACAGTGCTTCAATTCAGACAGAAGAAGATTCCAGAGATTTTTAAATAAATATGGTTACAATGAAGATGATATCAGGAGTAGATTTAAGAAATTTATAAGTGCATGTGAGGTTGAAGGTCATCCTTTTGGTTATAAGCCGAAAACTGTCACAATAAGTACCAAAACAAGAAAAAATTGTAAAAATTTTCAGAAAAGGTAATTTCAAAGCTGAAAGGTGTACCATATATTTAAATTTTTAGAAGATATTGACAACGCGAGGGAGTTTTACAAATTAAATTCCTACGTTCCGCCGCTTCCCGAGAAACTTGTCTTCAGAAAACATTTTTTGTGATCTATATTTAATGAAGGATGAGAGATTCAGCCACGTGGATTTCATGTTGTGATACTACTCGCAGATGATTTGTGTAGCGATGGCTCTGTACAGGTCGGAAGAAATAAGTGATGTTTACGATACTCTGAAAAATCAGCGACCTTCAAATATTGGCTTTTTCGTTTATGGCAGTGTTCACTCTGCTTCGAGTAAAGCATCAACTGGCTATAGCTGGATGACAGTCCTTGTCCAATCTTACACAATGATAATTTCAAAGACAACGTCTTCCTTAACGGAGCTCAACGAGGAGCGCAAGGAACCCGAACTGACCAATACTTGATCTATATCGATGACGTTGGCGAGGTTTTAAATTTTCGCTGCTATTCTTGAGTGCTTATAGGCTCGCTAATTTCAAGAACTCATATTGTTTTAGATTTTTGTAAAGAGAAAACATTGAAGAAAGAAAATTCGTATATCTTTCCAGATGTGTTGAGCGGCTAATTTCCACCGTCCCCGGGACTTTCGACATTATCAATTTATTTTAGTTTTCATTGGCCGTATCTCTGCGTCCTCCGTCTGACAGTTTATTGTTCTTTCGACGCTTCGAATTCGATAAATAATTACCCGTAAATGACTTTTTCGTCGAAAGATAAAACAGAAAGCGTATGCTCGCCACTCGTATCGAACGAGTCAGAATTTAAAAAAGAAAGAAAGAAAAAAAAAACGCATAATGGATGTGCGAATTTTTCCCTCCTCTCTCCGATTTTCGTAATTACGTCGCGTCTTGCTGCTAAAGCACAGCTTTAATTCGAGCTAAAACGCATGCACGGTAGAAGTTGCGGAGGGACAGAAAAAATACTCGCCATTTAAAAGCGTACGATAGCCTTTCGAATGTCTGCCATCGGGTCTCGTGTGTATTTGTAACGCGTATTGTTATTTCGGGCTGCGTGTACGGTGCGCTTCGATAAAATTAAATCGAATAAAACGATTTTGGGGTTGCTTTTTTTTTTCTTCTCTCTATCCATACTTAACCTTGCCATAGAGAAATATTTCAGACCAGTATTTAGAAGACCGACACATTTAGCTAAAAAGTTTATTCCTCTATGTCATTTTCGTTTTCCTCTTCCCCCTTTGCCCCCCTTGTACTAGCGGAGCGTTGTCGTACGTAGACAAATAGCATCGACTTCATTAATGACTAACGCGTACATACGAGTTCGTTTGCCAAAATATTCCGCGTATGTTTTATATCCCGCTCTTTCCTTTTACTGCTTTTCTTTTTCCTGTATGAGTGTATATTTTTAATGTCATCACGGTTTTTACCTATAAGGATGTTTGCTCTGCCTAAACGCGCGCACACCTTGGAATTAATCTAGCGTGCGACGTTTGCTCGCGACAGAAGTGAACGAGAACGAAATATTTTGTCGACGAGAAGAATGTATCGAAATGCATGCACGTAGCGGGCACGTGTGTCTTGTGTATTTTGGATCAAGTGCAACATCAGTGAACGGTAATCCCTGGAGTGGTGACAGCGATTGAACGAATGAATTTGTCGTACTCTTTTCTGCTTTTAATTACCACGTGTTTAGGTGTACCTATAGAAGAGCCGAGCTTACAATGTGTGACGAACTTCTTCGTTAGGAGTCGTTCGTTTGTAATCAAAGTGACGATCATATGTAGAAAGATGATTTAGCTTTTGTGAAAAAGGTGGTGCAATAGAAACTTCAAACAAACGTAGAATAGACGCTGTCCCTTTTAGTTCGTTCTTATTTATCGCGACTCGGTCTCTAATTATTCGAAGAGACTGAGATTCAGCTTCAGAGTGGCTTTATTCAGCATAACGAGGCTTTAGTAGGAAAAAATGAATTCAGCAGTGTATGGTGTAATGAGGAGTTTCTCCAAATACGTACCCTAGAGGGCGCAAGACATGCGGAAACTGTTACTAGATACCATGGGCAGGTAAATTTGAACATATTCGCCTTGTCAAGAATTCTTTGTTCCATGTTACAACACATGAATTCACGAAATTTGCCAACCCGAAGTTACTCGAGTCTACAAGTCCCTACATTATGAAACTCACTCCGCTCGTTCGTCTCGCTTTGGTATGTTTCAAATGTTGTAAGCGGACCAGGATTAACGACTTATGACGTCACCGACCTATGACGTTTTGGGTATTGGATTTCTTCGCGCAGCCAAAAAGATAAAGACCATGTTTCATGTCTTTTCAAAATTTTGCCCAATCTGATATGTAGTGGATAATGCGAGACAAAAATATTTGAGAGTTCTAGGCTAAAGCTTTAGGGCGGCACACTCGCTTGATTTAGTATAAGTCTACTATGTAATATTTTAGACTAATTGTAAATCTACTTTAGTATATTTCAGGCTGGTGAGATTACTGGGCCTCAATATGTTTCAGATGTTGTAAGCGGACCAGGACTCACGACTTATGACGTCACCAAACCTATGACGTCACAAGCTAATAGCTTCATAATGGCTCTCAGCGTCTTCTTAGCCTAGTATAAATCTATCCATTACATTATAGGATAAACTACTGCTTCGGACTCGCGAACTCGGACTCGCAGATTTCAGAATCACTGCCACAATGAAAATTTCCATAAGGATAAGACCAGAGTACTCTGACCTGACCCTAATTTGAAAAATTTTCCTAGTATCTCCCCTTCACCTTCGTCGCTCCGTAAGTGATTCGAAAATTTGCGAGTTCATCTCGTGAGTCCACCCCGCGAATTCACCTTGCCCAGTTTATAATCTAGGTTTATACTAGCTTTATGATCTCCATATTCTAGCTTTGAGTTTTCATTATACTAGACCTAATATACAATATACTAGTTGTTGAAGCGGAAAGCCAGCCAAATATAACATCAATATTTTGATACAATCGAGATCAATATATCGATGTTATCGAAATTAACATATTGATGTTATCGAGATTGATATAGCGATGTTATCGAGATTAATGGATCGATATAATCGAAATTGATGTATCGATATAATCAAGATTGATATATCGATATAATCGAGATTAATGGATCGATATAATCGAGATTAATGGATCGATATAATCAAGATTGATGTATCGATATAATCGAGATTAATGGATCGATATTATCGAGATTGATGTATCGATATAATCGAGATTGATATATCGATATTATCAAGATTGATTTAAGTGATCTTCACTTTGAATTTCTTTGCAAACGCCCGAAGACGCATGTAATTTCTGTTTGCACTCTGAGTCTATGAGTTGCGTGAAATAATGAGCAGGTATTAGGCCTAAACCAGGCTGCTTGATTATACGGTATAGGTCTATACTGGGCTTGACATGAAACATGATCTTTTGGTCACAGGACCCAAGGAAGCAAAACGTGTCCCTGCAGATCCACTTCCCTGATGACGTCACTGAAACCAGATATTCCCTCCTTCCTGTGAAACGGTTGAACTTGATGGAGTCGCGGTTCTTTGAACTATCGCTAGGTCAATTTAATTCGAAAGATGGAAGTTACTAAATGGGTGAAACAAACTGTAACTGCTGCTCCGCAATTAACGCTATTGCAAATTCTGCAAACTGAGTTAGCAGCTCTCCAGCCAGGAGTACAGGTACAACTGTCGGAACAGGCGACTCTCACAAAAACAATGGGAAGAACGAAGAAGGAATGACCAGCCTCTGATACTCGTCACATATCCAGGCGATACCGCGAAACATACGTATGACTCTGATTTGTGTAGTGACGACGAAGACGAGTCAGTTGCCAGTTCTAGTGTTCACGACAACCCGTTGAACCATGTCGACCGTCGATTTAGGGTCGATTTCAAGTCATAGGCAATGTCAACTCCAAATCGACTGTAATTCGACGTCAAATCGACATTACGGTTGATTTTGACGGTACATCGACTGCTTGACTACGTCGATTTAGAGTGGAAATATCGTCGACTAAGACGGGACATACAAGACAGTTGCAGGAATATTCACCCAACGTTGAAACCGGAAAAGAGTATCCGATTCCATTCGTCCTCTGACTTCTGTCCAATAAAACGCAAGCGCATTCTGTGCTTGTCCTACAAGCAGTGAAAGATGGTGTCGATGAGTTCAGAGAGCAAAGCTGCGTACCACAGGGAATAAAGCCTGCATGCCGTGAAGTGTTCCCAAAAGTGCCCGTCAATGAATACCTCTTCCACCTAGGACAAAGCGTGTACCGTTGTGTTCAAAGCAAGGGCCTTCAAGCGCCGAGCCTCAACTTAAATGTACACCCCGCCACCCCAGTTTCTAAAAATACCTTCACCCTTACGTCGACGGCGTCATTTGTCAAAAATTGAGTCTGAAGACAACTTCGGATCCAAAAAGTCCCTATTCTCTTCAGATTTATTTGTACCTTACTGCAGTAGTGCTCTATAATGACCTACGAACGACTTCAATAATCTTATGGAGATCCTTATACGCAACAAAAAAATCCAATACCTTTTGAAGTTCTACTCCACCGCTTCTGAAACGACAAGTCGTGAGTCCGATCAAAAGTTTTATTCTCTGCAATCAGCAAATACGAAAAAGAAGTCTTCCATTACTATTATCTGTCAATCCTATATTCTCTCCATCAGCCTTCCGAAAATCCACGAGCTCCCGACTCTGGATCGTAACGAATAACGTGCATAGGAACGCGATATAAAAAGGAGAAATTAGGCTTCGTTTTAAAATTTCTCGTATTTGTACTAGTCCATTAAATCTTGTTGATACCAACGTAGTGATTCATTCCCTTCAGTACATTTAACATCATCGTGCACCCGTCTCCCTCCAGCCTCGCGCATTCAATCGTGTTCTCGGTGTATTGGATTACGGTCTCTCCTTCGCTCTTTTTCACCGAACCCTCTCACTCTCTCGTCATTTTCGAAATTTTTTCATATTTTGTATAGAAAAGTGACGTCGTTGCTCTCTGGTAGTGTTTTTTCCTTCGTACTGGAATAATATACACATAAGAGTCCTTTTATTAATGGCGCTTTCTCTCCGCGATTTTTCTATTTTCGTCGAGCACATTTTCTCCATTTTTCCCTCGATTTTACATTACCTCTTTTTATCTCGTCTTCTTGGTTTTACGGTTTTTTTTTTCAATTTTTTTTTAACCCCTCTTTTTAAGGATAGGTTCGTGCTTTTTATACGCGTTTTGCGTTTTGTCGAGGACATTGTATAAGGCTACACGCGAAAGCATATCTTAATCTGTATATACGAGTTTCATTGAATAGCTCACCAACGAGCGAGAAAAAGCTCGACTACGTCAACCGAGTTTTCTGGGATAATTAATACCAAACAGAACAGCATGAAAGCAGCCAACGGGCAAAAAGCGATGAACACGCCGAAAAGAATGATGAAAAAGACGCCGGGCGAGTTTTTAGAATAGAAAACCTAGACGCTCGGTCATGTGTACGGATGAAAGTAAATGGTAGAGCGGTTGGTGAGTTAGAAAACCGGGCTATTTTCTATCGCACCTTTGAAATCTTAATTTCTCGTACGTATGAAAAGTTATCATTCAAGGCAGGGCCGAGACATGAGAATTTCTACGGTTTACGTTCTGGAGGCACGAAGTATTCATATTTTGCGCGTTTAAAATTCTATGATCCTACCTCGAATATTCCAGTTTCACTTACGGATCGAGGGAAGATCCTGCGCGGTATCACTAATCAACCACAAAATTCTCACCTGCAACAAAAAGAAAACAATATCGTAAGCATCAATCCAGTGGAGGTTCTACCTACCTTACATTGTACACACGAAAAAAAACATGGAGAATTTATTGTAAGCAATAACCATACTCGAAATCGACGTCGATTACGATAAAAAGAAATCACGTCAATTTTGTGTTCATTTGCAGTCGATAAGGGGTCGATTTGTTTGAATCGGCGAGACAGTCATCAGCAGTGTAAGACAATCATGAGTCGATGATCTCGTTTGGACTACGATTCATCTTAGTATTGACGTCATTCTGAAAGGTTACAGGAAGTGAAATTGCCCTTATAATTTTCGATATTTATAATTTCCAATTTCGATTTTGAAATTTCGTTAGTTTTTCGAATTTTATTACGTTATACATTTAAACGGTTCATAAAATAAACTCTTGAAATTCAGAATTTTAAGTGACGTCAATTTCGATAGACAAACATGAACAGTGATTGCCAATTTGTTTCAGTCTGGGAAGAAGTCATTCGGATCTCGCTGGTACTACGTTCAGAATCATACGGGAGGCCCCCCCGCTGCCGCTTGCCTAAATGAAGGGAGTTGATCACCCATTAAGTATGAATGTTCACGCACATTTAGAAAAGTATCCAACAAAATATACCTCTCGCACCGCCTTTTAGGAATTGCTTCAGTAGTCTGAAGAGTTCGGATTTAGAGCGTTCTGGCTCCATTCTTTCTTCGAGGTTCGTACCCAGTACAATGCTCGTAAATGAGGCCACTTTGGAAGTCTACTTTTTTGACTACGGGGAAAGGAATAAGACATGAGTGCCTGAACTATTCTTTTTGGTCTATTTTTGCTCAGAAGTTCCTGTATGGTCCTATCCACTGAATGCTCTCCCCCCCCCCCTAAAAAAAAACCTCAAAAATTTGGCGGACATTTGAAAGGGAAGCGGAGGGGGAGGGAGAGTGGAAGAACTCCAGAAGAGTAAAATTGAAATTAAATATTTAGATATATGTGACCTGTTCCAAGGAAAGGGTCATTAGCAGCAAAACACAAATCTCTCAAAAGAGCGGAAACAATGTTCAATTGCTTGCTGTCAAGTACCCTTTTCCAGTGCTGCCAGATGATCAAAAATCCGTATGTCATTTTTTGTGAGACCTGAAAACAGATTTTGACAGACTTCAACCAATCTATCAATACCGATCAGGAGAAAGATATCTCTCAAAGGGGTAACTGAGGTACTCTTCCCTAGATCAACTCGATGATACAGTTACAGAAGATCAGCCGATAACGACCAAGAGAAAAGTATCTCTCATTTTTGTGTCCAAGGTACTTTTCCCTTCAGCGCAAGAAATCCGTATTTCACGCAAAATCCGTACAAAAACCTTTATCTTTTTTGAAGACTAAAAATCCTTAGATCTGGCAGCACTGCCCTTATCTTGGAACAGGTAGTTGATGCTAATGGCTCTTTCCTTGGAACTGGTCACATGTTTTCACAGTTTATTCTATGGAATCTGTTGTAGATTCGAGGAAAAAGTGTTCCGGCGGAGCCAAATACATGAAAATCATGTTGCGTATCTTTATCTTTCTCAGTATACAAGTATTTTGCTGTTGAGTGTCAGTATGGCCGAGTAAATGGAATAATACAGAATGGATACTGATTTGCTTAGCAGTCTGTACCATCTGTACTATACCTCAATTCATACTAGGGTGGTTGCACTTCTCTTTTGGTCTTGTATAAGTCCAGGTTAGAATATTTGAACCAGCCGCCTCGCACACGAGAGGTCGCTGGTTCAAGCCTGACAAAAAGGAGCAAAAAGAGATGTGAGTAAGGGAAAAAAACGACAACCTTAACGAGTTAAACGAAACAAGGAACGCCGGGAACCTGTTCTGTGGGTGGGATTGGTTTTAGTGATGAGAATTCAAATTGAAATTGAAAATTTTCCAAGTCCCTCTCCTATCATGTTATACATCATGGTTCAAAATGCAAAATTTCTCCAAGTCAAATACGAGCTATTTATGATAGGAAGCCTTTTGTTCGATGATCGAACTTTTTTAAAGCCCTCTCCCATTGTATATTAAGCAAAATTTTTGTTAGTTCCCCTCCTATCATATAATAGCTTGAGAGTCGAAATTTTTCGAAGTCCAATCCGAGCTTTAAATGGTAGCGAGAAGACTTGAATCATTGTCGCCTATAATGTTGGACTTGGTCCAATTGTTTGGACGTCAGGTGAAGAGGAGGAAGAGGAAGAAAAAGGATTTCTCGACGCTGCCAAAAAAATTAAGATCATATTTCATCTCTTTTCAAAATTTTGCCCAGTCAGATATGTTAAGGATAATGCGAGGCTTTAGAGCGGCACACTCGCTCGATCTAGTATAAGTCTACTTTGGAATATTTCAGGCTAATGAGCCTTCTTGGTCTAGTGTAAGTCTACTTTAGTATTATTTCAGGTTGATGAGATTACTGGGCTCCGCTCGTTCGTCCCACTTCAGTATGTTTCAGATGTTGTAAGCGGACCAGGATTAACGACTTATGACGTCACCGCCTTATGATATTACCGCCTCATGACGTCACCGAACCGATGACATCACAAGCTAATAGCTTCATAATGACTCTCAGCGTGTTCTTAGCCTAGTATAAATCTAGTCATTATATTAGGATAAGCTAGAAACTGCCTCGGACTCGTGAACTCGGACTCGCAGATTTGAGAATCATTGCCACAGTGAAAATTTCATAAGAATGAGACCAGAGCAAAGACATGAAACATGTCAAAATTTGTGCGATTTTCTATATTTTCCTTCCTGAGAAAGGTTTCTTCGAGATGCTGCACCTACCCCATGATGCCGCACTGTCGTGTGGTCATGAGTATCTTTTATTGCTGCCGTCTGCTTTACTCGTGTGTTTGTTCCGAAGCGAATGACAAATCGTTGATCTTCGGAACCCTAGCTCAATCAAACCTATACCTGATTCATTTTTTGTTGCAGTAGAAATGATGAGAAATATACAAAATATTTGCCCCTTTTAATGAAGTTTTTCACATCCTAGCCGCGTTCTTAAGCACGGCCGTTTCTCAAGGCGTGCATCTCAGGTCCCATTGCGCTTTTCTACGAAACATTTGAAAAAGTATTGTAACCCCCCACTTCTCCTAATAAGTCTCCTCTGTGTGAGAAAGAAGCCCGAATAAAGATATTGGAACCTAATATCGATGAAGATAACGACGGGTACATACTCGGAAAGGACGTAATGATTCAGCAATCGCCTCGCAAGCGAAGCCAGAATGTCAGAAATTTCATAGCGTAGATTCCCCAAATTCGAGTACATTTTTAAAATAAAATTATCTCCATTTTCAGCAAAATTATTCAAAACACCGCGACGCAGTGTTACGGGCTATGTTAAATAGAGGAAGACGCAGTCACCTCCTAATGAATTCTTCCAGGCAATTTAGAAGTGAACAAAGGTATTTATTACAGGATTTGCGGCTGTACGAACTTTCCATATCCACGCGAGAAATTCTCGTTGGGGGAAGAGAGAAAAAAAGAGATACAATCAATGTACGCGTTCGCCTTTCGTCTCGCGAGCAATAATATTATGAAAATTTATTTGCAGAAATAAGGTTATGAGCCCATTCTCGATGTAAGAGCATGTAATTTGTTTTCGTGCAAGTACGAAACATTAATCAAAAGAAGGTGTAGGATGGGTTGAATCACGACAGCTTAAAAAAGTCGGCTCGACCTTTGTCGTCATTTTTCATGTTACTCATTTTGTACCTTCCACCAGGAGTTACAGTGTAATAGTTTCTTGCACGCGTTCATGCTTCTGGTTTCATTTCGTTTTTCCCGTTTTGACGCTTCGCGTTGCTGGCACTCGGAAGTCATTTACAAAAAAGATTCGAAAATTAGAGAAAGACATCATCAGAATGAATAGGAATAAAAACGTGTGTAATATGTAGCTTATTATAGATTCATAAAAGAGTCGAGAGTAAACGGAGTATTCGCCTGTATGAGCGGAGAAGAAAGAATGATCTCGAGGAGCGAAAAGGTTTGAGCGTATTTTTAATAATTTAGTTTCTTGTGGAAAACTGGGCGTTCTTCTTTTATTCTATTCTTTTTTTCTTCATTCCCTAGCTAAAGGTGCTTTCGAGCCTTCAGTCTCTCAACGTTTTGTGTAATGTCAGTTCAGCGAGTCGACCCCGCTAGATTATTCTGGGTATAAATTATTAACGGGAGGAAAGTGTGTGAGAGTATACACTATGTACAGTGTCGTCTTCATGAATAGTGGTATCGTTTTTGTGTGCGTTTTTTTTTCTCCTTTCTTTCTTTTGTTTTTTTCCTTCACTGTTTACAGTGATCCGACATCGATGTGAACTTTTTCAAGTTGGAAACTTTCGGTCTAAAAAGTTGTCGATGTGAAAGTAACGCGTACCGAGATGATAACGGAAAAAGTATATCTGATAATACGGAGCGGTAAAGGCTCGCGCGAGAGCGGAGAATTAATCTCGAAATTTGCGCTCGACTGCGTAAAAATGAGGCGACCGGTCGCGTACAGCGAATCAAATAAATAAAAGCGTTTTACGGATGACGATGACTGCGTTCGCTGTATTTTCTGTCAGTGATACAGCATAGCTGTCTGTTCGTTACAATACCGTACATATTCGTTATTTATCGCGTGCGAATTTCCGGAATTGGCGCTAAAAAACGCCCTGTATCTGTAATGTATACCAGGTTGCAATGGTGCGTTCATACGCTAAAATTACAGAAAGTCCTGGCTTGTATGTAAACGCGCGGCGATCCCGTGCTCTACGTGCATACACAAATCTTCTAACGAATTATACGTTGTATACTACTGGCAAGAGAAACCATATTCAAATCAGTATTTATCGTGGAACAGTAGGTACGATCATATAGCGATGCTATAGAGGTAGAGCGAAAAATCGGGATGATTCGCGCAAGACTTCTCTCTGTCGACCGCAACAACTATCGTCCGACTGAATGTCGACGAAAATAGCGAACGAAAGAAGGTGCAGGGTTGTTCGGCTTCGCGAGCGTTTTGTGATTTCGGTTTTTGTGGCGAGCAGTCGACAGAATTTAATGCTCATTTTGTATACTGTCGCATACTTCGAATTCTATCCTTCTTGAATTGTAGCTATAGGTTCTCCAAAATAGATATACATCACGTGGAAGAAGTATAGAACGTTGCGAAATCTCACCAGATTGTAGGCTTGGTGTATTGTGCTGCCAGGCTAGACACCATTTATAGTTACGAGAAAATTCCCGTCAAAATCTACCAACGTATAGGAATCACTACTCATCAGCTTTGGCTTACTGACAGGTGACGCAATCGAAAAGTGGAATCTTTGTGAAAGCGAAAAGATTCAATGGCTCCAAGAAGCGGCTGTATTAACCAAAACAATGCGTTTTCTAGATTTTGATTCGTTAGAAGTTTTGTTTCATAGTTCAGTGCAAATGTTGGAGTTCGCCTTGCATTTTGTGTGAAAATTGTGAAACTTGAATAAACTTTTCCTACACTCCGTTTCCGTTTCAAATTTGAGAAAGATTCGAGCTCACGTGGATGGTCTCATCGAGCTTCTTAATTTCATAGAGTTGCCTCAAATTTTCAGTAGACTCAACTGCCGTGCAATTTTTTCAACACTTTCGCCTTTGTGGTGTCATCAGGTCATTGCTTCAGTTTCGACGAGGAATGTATCCTAGAACCGCAGCATTCTTTGCACCCTGTCTAGTCAAAGTAGTTTCCTTAAACTCCTCTGACAGTGCGATAGTGTTTTTTATTCCAATTTGCCGTCCTGTACAGGTGCACAGTTTGCGCCCAAGGTAAACTTCGCATTAATCGGGAGAAGTTTTTTAGCGTTTTGACAGGTTTCAAATCTTTAGCTTTTCCTCAATCCAATTTTAAAATCGGCGGGTACACCCTCCCTTCACCCCTCCCCCAAAATAACGGACATGGAGAATTTTCGAGGACAATTTTTCTTTTCGTAGAGGATTGTGAAAGTCCGCAAGTACACCTGAAGAAAAACAAAACTCACGGGTTCTTTAACGGAGTTGAATGAGGGGAGGTAGGAAACCTGTTTAATGAGTCTTATGGTGTTTGAAACGTTGTATATCTGGCTCGTTGAAGGGGATTGGTCAATTGGTGTATGGGGTATTGCATAACTAGTTACTTGAAGGAGCTATTTTAATCAGTCTATCAGTGCTGCAAGATGATACAAAGGAAACTTGGAATTTATTAAAGGGGTGATGTTTAAAGCATTGCATATCTGGCTCATTGAAGGGGCCAAGCAAATTGGTGTGTGAAGCATTGCATATCTAGTTACTTGAAGGAGCTATTTTAATCAGTCTATCAGTGCTGAAAGATGATACAAAGAAGGCTTGGAATTTATTAAAGGGGTGATGTTTAAAGCATTGCATATCTGGCTTATTGAAGGGGCCAAGCAAATTGGTGTGTGAAGCATTGCATATCTAGTTACTTGAAGGAGCTATTTTAATCAGTCTATCAGTGCTGCAAGATGATACAAAGAAGGCTTGGAATTTATCAAAGGGGTGATGTTTAAAGCATCGCATATCTGGCTCATTGAAGGGGCTAAGCAATCGGTGTGTGAAGCACTGCATATCTAGTTACTTGGAGGAGCTGCTTCCATCAGGCTATACTCATCGACTTCCAACCTATACATATGATAAGAAGGGGACTTGAAATACAGTATACTGGACTCAAACTAGGCTAGAGCCACTGCTTGCATCATTCTAGCTGTATACAAGTATAGGTATAATTGATAGGAGAGGTATTGGGAGAAAATTTTCGACCTCAGTCGGATAAGTATATTATATGATACGAGGGGACTTGGAAAATTTTCGACCTCCGTCAGATTATATTATAGGAGGGGACTTGGAAAAGTTGCCTTCCGGACGGCGGACATTTTTTCCGAGAGACCCTCCAGTGAAACAGGTTCCCTGTTAAAATTCTACCTTCTTCCAAGAAATCTTATACTTTCCAGATGATTCAGGAATTTACGAGTACACCTCCTAACCTCCTGGAATGTGGACCAAATTTCCTGGATATTACGGAACAAACGTCCAGGAATTTGCCGGACACCTTTTCCTGGAATTCCTTGGACAAAATACTCCGTAGGTGATTCAAAAATCCGCGAGTACACCTCGCATGAGCCCACCTTGATGAACGCTAATATAAACTGCATAATGAATAACCAAAAACCGACTTGAAATTTTTTCGAAAGAGCTTCGTGTGCGCGCGTGTACAAGCGTATACCTCGTGGTTGATTCCGAAATCTGCGACTATTATTCTTCCCTCAAATTAATCGACCATGGGTGACTTAGGAAACTACCTTCTTATTTTCTGGAAATTATTGGACGACCCTCTGGCATTTGGACAAAATTTTATATCCCATAGGTGACTTATCCTGGGCCAAGGAAGGGACGAACGTACAGCGAGTGAGCTTTCCGAAAGCAATTAGCTTGAAATATTCTAAATTGGACTTATACTAGACCGAAAAAGAAGTGCAACCACTCTGGTATGAACTGGGGTATAGTACAGATGATACAGACTGTTAAGCGAATCTGTATCCATTCTGTATTATTCCATTTACTCTGCCATACTCACACTCAACAGCAAAATACCAGTATTCTGAGGAAGAGAAAGACACGAAATCAGACTGCATCAATAAAAGATACTCATGACATGACGACGGTGCGGCGTCATCGGGTAAACGCAGCATCTCGAGCAAAATAAGAAAAATCACACAAATTTTTGCTCCTTTCTGTCAGGCTTGAACCAGCGACCCCTCGCGCGGGAGGCGACGGGTTTGAATCCGAGTGACAAGAGCAAAAATTTGTACGACTGTTCATCTTTCTTCTAATTGGGTCATCTCCATGAAAAAACTCCATACCCTTCATCAGAAACAATTCTGTTGAGGAAAGAGGAAAATGACGCATATTTTCGATCTCTTCTAACGCCAATTGTTTGAGGGATAATTCAATATTATAAAGTAATTACGTCTGATCCCTCCATCAAGCTACGATGACCATTGGAAATTAAGAGATTGGAAAAGACTGAAATATGTACAACAGAAGATGTCTTTTCTTCAACCCTAATCTCGCCAAGGAGGACGACATTCAGTCCACTTCCCCCTTCTCGGGAAATTTCATCCTTGGTTCTGACGAGAAGAACCGATCGTAACAAAACGGATCGAAAATCAAACTGGCAAACGTTGCGGCTTAGGACACAGGAAAATTTACCAGAATAGAAAACCGCGATCCATTTTTTTCCCATCAGTCAGAAACTATTCAAGATAATTATGCGTACGTGATAAGAATGGGACTATCGAATGGGGGGGGGGGGGAGGGGGGAATCTAATTAGTATCGTGTGAGCATTTTGAATATCAAACATCGAATACGAAAATTCCAACTCCGAAAACAAAGTTTTCTTCATCGAAATTCGATGTTTGATGGTCAAATTTTCATCATGGCGATCCTGAAACGTTTCAAAATTGCTCCTCTTCCAACTTTACCAACATGGTGACGGTCCTCTTCTCATCATTTGTACATACATATCCTATAAAGTTCCTTACTTTCAGTTCCTTCTGAATTAGAGGGATGAAGATGGTGAAATCAACGCAATTCTTCATTTTTGTTTTACAGATTATACTTTCAATGCCTTTTTTCAAAAACTACTGGTCTAAATCGATTACAAGTTGACTAGATCACACGATTGCAAGTCTTGCATCATAATAAACGAGTCGACTTCATATCTCTGTAATGACGGTCATACTCTGGAACTCGGTGTAATTCGTTGACGTCAATCAATACTTCATTTTCTCAAGAAGTTACATACGTCTATTTGACGTTAAGTCTAACGTCAAGTCGTCGACGTCAATGAAAGATTACGCTTTGAAAAGCCATCAGAATCCAGACATTAACGTCAACGAAGGTGCAAGTTGAAGGATGATTCCAAGGGGAAAAAATAGCACGTGTTGTTTTCAATAATGAGTCCCACAAGGTAAAGACTTCATTAAAAAAAAAAAAAAACAAATTTAGAAAGGGGAGCTTGGAGACAACTTTCGGGACATGTGATTTCTTGCTCCTTGAATCGATATGTCTACCGGAATACGGGATTTTCCAAAGACCGCAATCTCGAAATTTCAATACAGTAATTTCTTCTCGACCCTCTCCCAAGTTTACAGAGATGTCACATTCCAATTCTGTACCCAGTTCAAAATTCTATAGTACTCCGGGTTTCCGGAAGAGTACAAATGAACTTCAATTCAAAGTAACAAGAAAAAGAGCCCACCAAATAGTTTTCTCGAACATCAAGAAATAAATTCCAATTTCCATCAATCATATACGTGTACTTGAAAATATAATGATCAAAACGACCAAAGAGAATGATGAGATTCTTCTTTTTCGATATATTCAATCAATACAAGTTGAAGCAGCAGTATCATTTCATCTCATCGTTAATAAAGCAAAATAAACTCGTTCAACGACGTGAGAGGACACAACTCATTCTCGCCGAACCACATGCTAATTGGTTTCCATTTTAGCAGTCAATTTGCGGTATACTGTATCTTGTCACAGTTCTCTCTGTTTATTCCATCACATTATACCAGTACACGTCATATGTATAATTAAAGAAAAAAAAAAGGAAAGGAAATAAAGAAGATTGTTACATTTCATTCATTCGTCCTCATACGAACACTAGATAATACAACCATATTTAATCCGATCTCGCTTATCGTCGTATTATTTTATTAACGGTGAGTTTGTACAGCACCACTTCTTTTCCATCATTTCAATTATCATTGATCTAGAAAATTTATCAGCAACAGTAATTAAGTCACTTTATCATCATACAAATATCGTCGAGACTCACTTCTCTGCGTTATGGCGGAGTATACGTATACTCGTTATATTTTATTTTTCCTTTCTCGCGCAGACAGCACCGATTTTTATCATCATCGTCAATAGTATACAATATTATGATTTCTATATTATTACGTTAAAAAGCTCAACATAATCGCCATCGTAATAAAAATGATATACGTTCTCTCGCTGTATACTGTATACCTCGCTGTTTTCCCCATCAGCAAAATTCGCTCGATTCTCATTTGCACCCACTATTGTTTGTGCAGAACGTACGCAGCTCCGCTACTCTGAGCTTTGTACTTACTTAATTCGAGCAGTATCTTCTATTACAATACGTACTTACGTTGTTATTGATGTCATTGTACTTGCGGACTAGAACGACGGGTATACCGATCGATGCATTTGTCATCTTTATACGATCCTAGAGCACGGTATTACCGGTGAAGAATCAACTAATGTTATCTGTTCAGATACGTTTGTTCCACAAATTACCTAACCGAAGGAATATAGAGGGAAATTTCTAATTTTTTCCTTCAACTCGTATACATACGAGAACGCACTCTGGAAGAGCTGCGATACGTACAAGTTTCTCGCAATTGTACCACAAGTACAATGAAATGATACTTCATACTGTCGTAGGATACTCGAGCTAATGTAAAGTATTTTTTTGTTGGATGCGAGAGATTTTTTTATATTGAAAATAATTAGTACGTGGCCTCGATAGACCAGGAAAATTAGCTTTCGGACTATGACAAAACTCGATATGCGATTGTCAGTTACTGGGTTCTGATGAAATTTTGAAACCCTCTGATGCGAGCACCATCCACCACGCCCCGTCGTTGGATGAATCTTGATTTTTAGGCAAGAATACCTACGATAAAGACGAAAGATTATGAAATTCCCAACAAATATTAGTTCCTTTATTTTCTTCATGACGTTGATAGTATCCGAGATACGCGTAATCAGAAATGCTTCCTATAATTACTGGACAGCGGAAAAAATAGCTCCGGTTCTATTGATGGATGTAGTGGCGGATTAAGCACTTCTGCCGGCCTAACCTTTTTTTTGAGGGGAGGAGGGAGGGGGTGTCTCGAATTTTCTCGGTGGAGAAAGTTTATTCCTGATAAGGTCCCTCAATTGAGTTTACAAAATACATTGCTCAATTGGGGACAGAGAGAGTCTTAAAATTAGTTGAATTCTGCCTGAATTCCAAGTTGAGTGCCGAGAACCCTGTGTTGTGGCCTCATTGACGGACATTGCAAAGTGTGGAACTCGTGGAGAAAATAGAGCCAGGCACTCTCAATTCGACCCCTCTAGACTACCGACGCAATGCGCTAAAGGGTGGATATCGGTGCTAGAGGTGCGGTTTTTCGGAAACCATTTTGGGCGTGCGTGCACGCTCATACGCCCCTGTTTCTTTTCGAAGGCCATCAGGTATCCCCCGGCTGCACCCTATCAAACATCGCATGCATCCACTAGAGTTTTTCCAGCTTATGTCAGGGTGAGTGGGAGAGAAGAACTAAATCATCCATTCTTTGGCCTATCTGGTCTTCATGTCAAAAGTTGACTTGTTGCTAAACTGCTATGTGAGGGAGTCATTTTAGGACTGAACACCAACTCCGCACCGTGCCCTGCCTGGTGATATCAAGATGGATTCTAGCGTCCGGTCGATCCTGACGCGGTGGATAATTTTTGATTTTTCCGATCTGCTGGTGTCCTTCTGTCGAGCGTTGATTAAGAATTCTTTGATTTCTATTTTTTCTCTTGGCATTGTTTAGGCACTCTTTGATCGGAAATGATTTTTTCCATGATCAGGCGTAAAAGCTTGCGTCTCCTCTTGGCAGCGCCGCCCCAGACCCCTGAACGTGGTCCTCCTGAAGCTTCCAGTCGCACGCGGTGGATTAGACTACCTTTCCTAGGACACCACTCCTGTAAACTTGAGAGGATTCTGAAGAGGTATAACTATAAAGTAGGTTTCTACCCTCTCCTCACTCTCAACAGTCTATCCAACCTCAAGGATGTCATTCCTCCTGAGAGAAATTCTGGAATTTATCGTCTGACGTGCAGTACATGTGATTATCGCACTGCCTTCAATACGCATAAGGTCAATGAGTCTGCCATGGCTAAGCATTGTTTAGAAGAAAACCATCACTTCAGTAATGTCTTTGCGAAGCTCATTCGAACCCGTCCCAAAGGAAAACTTTTAAACCGCTTGGAGGAAGTGGAAACCATCTCATCACAAAAAATCTATCGGCAGAAAACTTTTAAACGATCTTTCCGCTACTTTTGTTTCCCCTTTTGTACGTTACATGTATGACTTTACTCTTTCTTCATGACTCATTTTCTAGTTTTGACTAGTATTTTACGTGCACCTTGTATTCGTCTACGTTTTTCCTCGTCATTATATATTGTGTTAGCCCGATGATGAACGTCACAGCACGTTCGAAACCGGTCGCTCTCGTTTAAAATTCCGCGGCTCATAGTTTAAGTATTCATAATTTTTCTCCTTTTTCATTTCAATTTGACTTTTATTTATCTTTATTTTCCGACTTATCTCTGGACCTTTTTGAAATTATTACTATTTTCTTTACAAACTCGGTTTGTTTCTCGTTTTGGAACACTCCAATTAAAAAAAAAAAAAAAAATTTAAATTTAAAATTAAAGTTCGTTCTATTTCGATCCGTTTCTAAATTTGTTCCAAATTTTGTGTTTCGATTAAATCTTTTCAAACTGTGAACTGTGGTTTTTTAAATTTAAACTGTTACGTGCCTTCGTATCCTCTCTCAACATTGTACCACCAGAAGCGGCTGTCTTGACGATTAACCCACCGACTTACTAAGGTCTGATGGGTGAGGGTGGAATGGTCTTTCTTGCGATGCTGTGATTCACAGACATTTGCAAATGAGTAGTGAGGATACACCCCCATACTGAGACACTTTCACACTTTTTTACAATATACCCCCGAACACTCACGGGTGAGAGTGTGAAAGTTTTAAGCAGAAGGTATGGGTGATGCTCGTTAAGGTCCCCGGTGGAGAGAACGTGAGTGTTCGGGGTATATAGGAAAAAAAGTGTGAAAGGGTCCCAGTATGGAGGTGTATCCTCACTACTCAAATTAGAATTATCATCTTCCTCTCTCACGTTCTTCCTCACGTTTGATGGCTTAGGCCGTATAGAAGTCAAGCTCCGGTGTTGTGTATCCGACTTTTGGGATGAATATTATTAGATTTTGCTCAGGCCTCCGGTGATTCCTCCGAGAGGAGTGGTATCCCACCCATTCTGCCAGATCCTCAACATTTTGGCGTCGAGGTGATAAACCAGAGGGATAGTTGAGTCACCTAGCTTCGCAAAGTAGGCCAACGAAATTGACCACTGTTTCTTCGTGGCAGTCCTCAGTGCTGCGTCCCGGAAGAAAGCCATATTGACAATCAGGTAGGGTGGTTGACTCCCTGATTCGCGAGGTGATAATCTTCTCAAAAGTCTTTCTAGTCGTACTTAATAGAGAAATTGGACGGTAGGCACCAGGAGTGGTGGGGTATTTACCCACTTTTTCGATTTTCCACTCTTTGGGGAATACGCTATAGATGAGGCACTCAGTTCGGGATGGACTTGATTGATCATTTTCAACAGCTTGTAGTTCACCGTGTTTGAACCAGGGGATGGGCGCTTCTTGCTTTCATCCAAGGCGTTGGCGACTTCTTGAGACATGTTTAGGATATACTGGCGACGTAGCAGAGTGACAACTGCAGTACAAATTCAAGTTTTGAACAATCCATGGAGTATAAAGCTCTGCACAAGAGTATTTAGAGGGGTCCGTATGAAGCCATCTTGGCATACCTGTCCATGTAGGACTTTAACGGATCTGCTCACCTTCCGACTTGCGCCATCCGCTGTTTGATGACAATAAACCAGGACACGGCCTCCTAGAATGTATGTAACTAGATACTGCAATGATGACGACAACGACATTCTTGATGACCCTGCCCACTCCTCTTACATCACCCAGATTTTCAATGCGAGAAAACGAGCCACAGAAAGAGCAAGGTCTCATGAAACAGGCAAAGAAAATCAAACTTGACTCTGACTAAGATGAAAAACACTAGCGTTTACGACTCAAGATCTTTGAAAACCCAATTCCAAGGGAGAGTAAGGAGATGGTGGTTGAAGACAGCCTAGCGTATGTGTGACTCGTATTGAACAAAAAAACTTTGATTTCATAACATTTTCGATGTTTTTACCAGGCCACTTCCCCTTCTTTTATGGTATACTAGGCTGAAACTAAATCCACCATGCAGTATATAGCCCTCTTCTACGCTATACTAAGGCTGAGTTCAAATTTTCCAGTCCTAGCATACACCATATTAGGCTATCGTAGCTTCAAACTAGGCCTATGCTAAGCTACATACTACATTAGGCTTAGCAAGCAATATACTAGTGTAGGCTTCGCTCCCTCCCCGTCGATGGACTTGGGACCTCCGAATCCTCGACCTTATCCAGAAATCTGCGAGTAGCACAACCTGAAGGATAACGAAGTACGAATCGCTACGTTTTTTTCACTCGTAAGTATGAAATAAAAACCGAAATAAATCCGAGAGAGGAAGGAGAAATAGTGAGTGACGTCACAGGCAGGTTCAAACTGATGACGTCACAGATGTTTATGACGCCACAAAGAGGTTTAAGCTGGTTGATGTCTTTACTGTGCCTTCATCCGCTATTGAAAGTTATAGCTGAACCACTAGTTCTTTCCCTTCCCTCTTCTTCACTCTTCACTTTGAAGAGTAACTGCTCTGAATTAATCGATCACCGAGTATAAACTCAGTCAACACTTCTCCCATCACGGACGATCAACATTCTGCGCTGAAAGGATAGACATTTGGAGAGGGGAGGGTAATTTTTGTGAGATCCA
Source organism: Aspidiotus destructor (assembly GCA_035079395.1). Taxonomy (NCBI): domain Eukaryota; kingdom Metazoa; phylum Arthropoda; class Insecta; order Hemiptera; family Diaspididae; genus Aspidiotus; species Aspidiotus destructor. Next base: position 34,266,937 of record JAVHKZ010000018.1, on the reverse strand, counting down.
GAATATCGGCAAAAAATAAACGAAAGAAATTTACACATCCCTTCACTGGAGGATTCACAAAGAACAGGGAGGCGAAGAAACATTTTAGCACATTATTTAAAATAATTTGTACTTTTTCGAAAGATCAAATATAGACATCCTGCGACTGCAACAGCGCCTCCTGTGTTTCTGGCTCGCAAAACTTATGACAGGGTGATCTAATGAATGAATACGAAAATGAGACGATTCTCACGACGCCCGTTGGACGATAAATTCGACAAGATGTACAACATAGAAAGGCTAAATGAATGACATAAGGTCTACACGATCGATGAAAAGTAAAACTGGTGGAATATTTTTAACCGACATCACTTCGAAGGGTCGGTTTTGTCAAACAAGAACTCACAAGATGCAATCACAGACCATACGATCAAACGTCAAAATAATCAGAGTTGATTTTCTACAATGTCTCACAGTCAGAAATATTGTTTAACATAACCTCTAATGGCAAACTTCCAGATTATATGGGATACTTTCGAACAGTCCTATGTATATCATATTAAAGAGCCAAGAATGATAGTTGTTAGGTGAATTGAACGTGAAAATGCAGTCTTTAGAGAGACCACGAAGTTTTTCAAATCGTTTTTAATTAACATTGTGTGAACGAAGTAATGAAGTCTTTCGCCAACTTCTTTTCCATAAAAATATCAATACAAACCGACAGGACAGAGATTACCGTTGAGTCCTGCTCAATACCGTTATGTTGTGTAAATAGAAGTCGGCTTTCGTTTGAAAATATACGGTTTCCAAATGAAATCTCCGAGCCAAAATCAATCGTAAAGGAAATAACACACGCCGCTATTGAACGCGTCAATAAGAAAATTTTATGGAGACGTTCTCGCACAGATTCTCGAAATCCATCATTAATTTATGCATACGTCAATTCAATATGTTACAGCGTCTACATCCATCATTCACTTTTTCACCTTGTCATTACTCCAGCATATTTCCTCCACAATACCAAAGAAATGCTCGGGTATGCTCTCTCTATTTATGCCAACACCGACCATATGTTCCAACGACATAACTCTCTCTAGAAAATTTGAAACGAAAATTTAACGAAAGTCTGTAAAACGGAAAACTATATCTAAAGTAATTTTCGTGAAAAGAATACAAAAATTGCGATATCATATACAGTATTATATTATGGTCTCAAGGTGCAGTTTTCGGCTTCCGTGTGCACCGTACAAATGATATTATATCTCAGCGTGAGATTTACAGCGGCAGCGTTAGGGCTTCATTAAAGTTGAATTACTGATAAGCGAAAAAGGATGGATGAAAGAAGCGAAGAAAGTAAAATAAAAAGAAAGCAAAAATTTATTGGCTCGATATATTGTGCTGTCGGAGAGGAGAGCGGGAGGACACGACGTTTGGATTCACGCGGGTTACGGCGCACGTCGGCCCCTCATACACAACGGTGAAGATTTATAGGGCAGACTGGAGCGCACGTCTGTTCGGTGACGATTTTTAATCCATGACGGCGAAAACAATGACGACAATAATGCGATAAATACTGTATACCAGAAGGAAAAGAGAGCAGTTCGAAATTTTGTAGAAGAAAGAACCGCCTAAGTTGGCATCGACTGAAAATTGTATTATTATTATCATCATTTTTCATCCTACGCCAACCAGTATAACGTTCTAAAACGTACTCTCGTAAGGTATTTTCCATATACTGATACGCGATGGTTGTATAGTATTTTTTTTTTCTCTTTTTCAAATCCATCTTTTCGAACAATATTTATGTACAAAAGATTACCTCTATTTTGTTCGACACGTCTTGCTATCGTCTGGTCGAAAAGAATTCTCTGCGTCTGTTTTCTTTTCTGGTCTTTTCCGATAATTTTTGAACGAATATTAATGATGTAATGTTGCGCGAGCAAACAGCCAGCGAGGATGGAGGAACACCATAAAATCTCGTACCATAGTCGTGCAGAGCGCCGCATTTACTCATAAATACAAATTATACGAGATAGTAAATAAGAAGTTATTCACCCTTGACACGTCACAGTGAGCGAAAGAGCAGGTCGATATGGGTCGCGATATCTCCAGAAAAAAGATAGATTTTTATAAGAACACAATAGTTAACCTTATCACACGTGTCACTGACGAAAAATCAAGAGTCAAACCTAAAAAACTTCGAGTACGCTTACTGAGTATATGAATGATCTCGTAACTTGAATTATAGAAATCTTCATAACGTGCAACGAGAAACTCGAACGCGCATCTACAACACATTCGCCATACCTACACTGACGTACGGTTCAGAATCATGGGCACTTAAGAACGCGGATAAACGAAGGATAACAACGGCGGAAATGCGCTTCCTCAGGTGGACGGCGGGATATACTCGACTGGACAAAATAAGAAACGAGAATATCCAGAAGGAACTAAAAACCACCCCAATCGTGAAGAGAATAAAGAGCTACAGAAGGAGATGGCGAGACCATATTGAACGAATGGACCCGGAACGATCGCCAAAACTCATAGGGAACTACACACCACTTGGAGGAAGAAATCGAGGAAGACCCCGAAGAAGAGTGGACGATACGACGTCGGGCTCGTCGAGTACATCGACACCGCAGACAGGCCAACGGGCCTAATCGCGTACTGGCAATGATGATGATGTTCGTCGTGGTCAATATTTTGACACACTAGGCCGACGATGAGAAATCTACCAATCATTAACGTAACATCAACACATGTTGGCCAACTCTATGAAGGTGGAAAAAATCCAACAAAGAGTTGCGCTGAGGTATGTTAGTGCATACCGTGCGGTCTCAACGGAAGCTTTTGGCGTATTAGCACGTTCATCACCAATTGGGCCTTATGCTGAGGAGTTCGGTGGTGTTCAAAGCAAAGGAGAAGAGAAAGACTGATCAAGAGGCTTTGTGGGACAAGCAGGAAGCTAGACTCTCCTTGCTTGAGAAATAGAAAGCGAGGAGAGCTTAGAGTGAGCCAGGGCCAGTGCTGCCAGGTTTACAGATTTTTGGTCCTCGAATAAAATACGGTCTTGTGCCCAAGGGAAATATACCTTAGTCCCCAGAATCATAGATCCTTTTCTCCTGATCATCATGGGCTGATATCACAGTTCTTGATAGCGTTGAGCCATTCAAGGGAAAAGTACCGCAGTCAGTTCTATGAGAGATACCTTCCTCCTACTCGTTATTGATAAATTACCTAAAGTCCGTAGAAATCCGTTTTCATACTTCGGACGGACTATTGAAAATATTATCTGGCAGCACTGGCCAGGGCTGTGGTCGACGCTTGTCCTTATAAGCGACCTAGATGAGCGGATGAAACAAAACCATGATAAGTCAAATATTGACTTGGCCCGGGTTTCAAGTGGCTACGGTTGTTTCAACATGTATTTTCATGAAAAGTAAAGGAGATTTGAATAAGCAACGTGTTCGCATTGCAATCGAGGGCGGAATGATGAATCACAGCACACCTTATTCGTGAGCGAGGTGAGATTAACCGATCACTACAAGAGATTGAGGTTGATGAAGCGCTCTCTCCAAGTAGCCTGGGAGTCCCCATACTCATTTATCTAAGTTCCAGAGAGGCATGGAAGCAGGTGTCTTCGATTGCAGCCACAGTCATGATTCGACAAATGCTGAGGAATCCGAGCTCTGATCATGAGGAAGAAGATGAACATGGAATCGAATGGACAAATGTGAAGAGCCACGCTATGACTTACCTCATACCGGTAAACCACCCGCAATTATTTGCTACACTCGCACTCACTCTACAGTCAGTATAGGGACAAGAAGATAATCACAAGAAAAAGAGACTCCGATAGTAATTTAGCTATAAGCTGCCTTTGATGAGTGTGTTAGAGTTTGCCAACCTGGGAGCACTACAACTTGTCGATTGCCAAAATCGAGGTAAATCGCCGAGGAGATCCTTCCACCCAAGTCATACCCACAGGGCCCGATACTGATGTAGAAAACGAAATGAATGCACACGAATCAACGGAGGATGGATGGTTGCGCGATTCGAACATGACTTCGAGGTATCAATGATTTCAAGACCATGAATCGAAGGGATATGTCACGCTTCTGAATATCAAGGGGCCACTTGAAAAAAGGGACAAACAGAATACTCCGACTTTAGATAATTCAGAAGGTAAGAAAACTCGGCAAATCTTTCCTCGTCGATTCCGACTCCAGGGTTCCATAACATTTGAATATCTCGACCAAGGCGAAAAAATGAACTTGGGATTTCAATGTTTCGCGGAAAATACTCTATTAGAAATGTTGCTGCTCTTGACGTAACAAAGTCGTACATGATTATGATTGTCATCTACGGGTAAATACTATACTTCCCGTTTATCTTGACGTCAATTGGGTAGATAGATAAACGTCTAGACGCCGTGAATACGCTTACATCCAGACATTCGTTGAAAGTATAAGATAAAGCAGCACATGACGTGCATTGCCGAACGTCATTTCAAACATGCACCTGCAATACCAAGGAATCATTCAAGGTAAGGTCAATTTATGAGACTATTACGTACATCTGGACGTCAATCGAGTGCATGGATTAAGAGCTGACTTGAGGACATGAAAACTTTGAACAGGATAGATGCGCTGGCAGATCATTTAGAGGTACTTCATTGCATCCTTCACAAGCGAAAAGAACACAAACGTTTTTGAGAGACCATCGCGTCGGAGTGCAAGTAATCGAAGTTGTAGTTGTATACGAGTGAAGGTTTAGAAATTAGATAACGACGACAAGTTATGCTCAAAATAACTTTCAAGAGCTTGCAATTCTTCATATATTTTACAGTCATACTTTCAAAAAACTTCGGTGATATTGCATCCTGCATTAACAGATTTGTCAAATTCAGACGATTTCCAGAAGCGGGCACAATTTTATGCCTGTCACGTTTATTCGAACCAACTGCTCCGTGGCTCAGCCTTTGATTTACTTAAACCGGTGAATATGCTTACTGTAGCAAATTACAACATCTTTCCTCCTCACCAAGTCCCGAATTTTTATTCGAAACACGTTATAAGAAACGATCAAACTGGGAATAATGATTTACGAGATTTGAAGTGAATCTTTATAGAATTAAAGAAGATTCGTATCTCAAAGATAGGAGACGATTCAGAAGAAACTTGTTCGGCAGTGTGACAATAAATAAGCTCTTTTGAGTCGTAGTTCATTTCTATTCGGTAGGTTAGTGATTGGTGAGAGCATCTCCGTCTTCCACAGAGAATGCCCTCTGATGTAGTGTAAAGCACTGAGTCCAGAAACGAAAGACATGACAAGCTGAGAGTGCTTTCTCGCGGTCTGCTGATTCTCTCAGTAGCCTGGGTTCCCCCACCTTACTATAAATTTCGGATTCTTGATCCTCAAACTTCGCAGGACTGCCCCTCCTGGGCAACGAATTTTACTTTTGTAGGTTTCATATGTGTCCAAAGGCAGACCGTCAGTTAATCCTGAAAATTCTAAAACTGTGGGTTCCAGAAGTTGTATGAATTGTCGCTTTTCATGACTTTTGCCCGACACTGCGCCTCGCGATGGCTTGAGTGTTCCAGAAGCGAAGTACGAGCTCAACGTTGATAAAGAGAAGTGAATCCACTCATATTTCTCGCAGGTTTCCTCCTCCTACTGCCATTGACAGAGGGTGTCTTCTTTCCATACTCTCTGAACCAGGAAGTGAGTTGGGGTTCTCTTGAGGTCCAGTTAGTCGTTCGCTGATGAAGAAAACCGATGAATCAAGATAAATTCAAAAGTTTACAGTGCCAAAAATGTCATTCAAAATCGAGTGCGTCGGCTCACTCTGTTTTAAACGCACTCGACTAGCAATTCGATCATGCCTATAATAAGCTCTATAATACGTCAATCAAGCGATACTTCTCCCTTTTTCCATCCTCGGGTGTGAATTAAAATCAATACCTCAGTCTCCGCTAATCAGTCGACGAGGCAAAAGTCGGTACCTACGCTGCTGTACGCGGTATATCGTTCACGTTTTATTGCGAATGCAAAATAAATATCTCATCCAATTAACTTACAAGCTAATACTATTGAAGCAAAAACGTTAGTCTGTAGTAAATACTATTTACATTTCGAATTTCTTCGAAAGAATCGGGTAAACAGAGTATGCAGTTGGAGAGGCGGGCAGAGGGCGTGCGAGTAAGAGTTTAATCAAATATTTCGCGTTAATATCCTGTTTACTTGGGTCTACGTTCCGCACGCCAGTGTACCTAAAAGTTGGAGAAAACGATAGTCTTCGTACATTCGCGAAGAATACGTATACGAAACAGTCATGAGAAATGCAGAAAACACGCATACGAGGCAGAATGTCTTTGGAACCTATAATAACGGCCTAGAACACCCGTTTATTATTCGCGTGCATATAATAACATCACTTTTCCGCTGCAAGGACCATGGGTACTGACGTACGTGGCTCTGTTTGACTTGCAAGCGGTCATCGTTGCTACCATCGTTATCATATTGCCGTCATCCTGCTCGTGAATGATGTTATGATTGTCTCTGTGACAAAGGTTTCTGCGGAAATTCTCAATTAGAGTGAAGTTGAAAAATCGAGTCTAGATTGCGTTCATACGTACATATAATGCTCGCATAAACCTACGCTGTGTTCGCATGACTGCACTTGTGGCTCGTCGAGATGAGGAAGGTAAGAAGCGTTGCTCGTAATTCGTGGAAAAAACATAACCGCTCTCGAATTAATCCTAACTGCTGATTAAGTTATAATTTTTAATTCAACGTAGAGACAGTTTCAATAGACGAGTTACGACATAGGTTAGCATCGGTAGCACTAGTGGTACGAAGTAGATTTAATGACAGAACACAGTCATTAACCACTGAAAATGCATTTTATACTCACTTGAGTAAATAATCGAGATCAGACTTTTTTGAAAAGAAAATATCTCATCGTTGATGACACATCTAATGTGGTACTATGAGATGGCTCTTCATACTTTGCTTTCCGAGCTTTGAAAGGTTGCATTCAACGCATTAAAGACCATCTCACGGCTGCCCTCTCAATCAACGTTTGGATGGGTGACATAATTTCTCTCGTTCGCGATTAAAATCTCATCAACTCCTAGTTTACAGAAGTTGCTGCTGGCAGTCTTACAATGAAAGTTTCGTCTACCAACTAACACTGATCAAAATTTTCTAGTTTCTCGTAAATATCAAGAGAAGAGAAGAGAAGAGAAGAAAACAGATTGATTGAAATTTTCAAAGTGACGATAGACCTAGGCATGTTCTACTGCTTCAAAGATTCGAGAAAGTTTTGGAGAGCTCCCTAGTGTTGGACATCTCCGGTTATGTTACCGGTTTGAACGGTTATTTGCTTGCTGAAAAACCCGAATGACCGGCAAATTTTAACCGCCAAAAGAATTACGTGGATCCGACAACTGGTGCCAACACACGATCGAACGATCATGGCTTGATGCTAAAATTAGTATCCAAGAAGAGAGGAGTCCCGCTGTACTTGCTTCAAACGCATCTCGACCATTCTTGCTGGCAAATGTGGCCAAAGGACAAGCCGGACCGCTTTATAACATTCCTAAGCGATATCAGAGCATCATCCATGTGAATCTTCTTGACAACATTTGTGACGACAATTACTGACAAAACCCTTTAACGGGCAGCTTTTTGGAAGACGTGCAGGTCGTCCTCCTCGTGGTGTCTTCTGGGTAACGCTAACTGGTCTGTAAGCAGGGTAGAACACAAGAATTTTGGTAGAGCGCGTACGACAACAGCACCAAGTGGTCAGTGACTCGGAGCGTCGAAACTGCAAACCTGCAACTCGCGCGTTTTGACTTTTGGCGTTTGTTTTAACGTTGTTTGTTGAAAGACTTCGACAAATACATGCCCCCCCCCGCATGCTTAGTTAATCATATAGATTTCTTGAAACTAATACATGATATTACAGGAAACCCGAAAGATTGTAGATTTGTAGAACGGGAATATTTCCATAGAGATAACGAAGAACACCATAAATTTCCGAGAATGCACATGTGGTTGTTTCAGAGAAATATGACATCGTTGAGCATCGTTGAATATTGAAGATGAAGAAGGGGTATACATAATACTCCGAAACGTCGGAAGTAGAGAAGTACGCAGTAGGTTTCAAGGTAAAAATCCCCACTCTTACAGATAATGCGCAGCCGACCGAAGTGAAGCTAGCGGAACACGGAACTGAAGGTAGGGAAGTAGGTGCAAAACCGGCTTTCAAGACTCGCGATTGGTCAACCGACTAGCAACCCATCTCAGGCGCTAGCTGGTTGAAGATTAAACAACGTGCTACTCACAAGCGAATTCTTGTTTCGAATGTGCACAAAGAATTTTTTGAAGTTTTCGTTTGTTCTTTTTAATCAATTAAGAGTCCATTTTTGAATTTATCCAATTCTAAGCTACGAGGAAGAGTCAAATTTCGAAGAATCAGCTTAATACTTCTCATCTTGAGGTAAAAATTCTTAGAAATAATGAATCAAAATTGCCGCGTGCCGGTGTGCTAACTTCTGTTCCAGGTATGATGAAATACTGCAATCTCTGCTCACTCTGACCTACAAGATGAAGCCAAGAATGGAAAAGTTGAATTGGAAATGATCGGAGAATGGAATGATACCTCAGATAAAATGCGGTAGTCGTGAGTTCCGAGAAAAGCATTCGAAACTAAGATGATCCATAGCCTCAGAAGAATACGCTCAAATCTCGAAGTTAAGCAGAGTGATGCGGAGATATGATGAAAAGAAACACTGTTTAAAAATACTATTATTTTTCAACCTTAAAAGAAAAAGGGTAAGAGACATAGACAATCTTCTAATCTTCGCTTGTCCTTTAAATTTCTCTCATATCTAGAGACGATACGATCGAAGATACGTGAAGAATCTCTTAAGTCAAAGAAAAAGAAAATCAGTGAAACTGAAGCGTAAGGCATGAACAACGCTCGCTGAGAAAATCGAAGAAAGCATGTACGAATTTGAAGAAGTTGGAGTTAGAAGTACGTCGGAATCTGTGGATAGATATCATGGTAATACAAGAAATCTGTCTTGAACTGTAACGAAAGACAGGAATACTTCGCAAAGCTCACTTTTGATCTATTAAATATGAGCGATCACCCATCAGAAATTATGTTCCTGAAATTGATTTTTGCAGGGGTTGGTTCAACGATATAAAATGAATAAGAGGAGAAGTACAAAGATAAAATTATTGAGAATGTATAACTGAATTGTAAGAAAGTTTTCACTTATTCTATTTCAAACTCGAACAACATCCAGCGATATTTTGCAGAACACTCCCGTAATAAAAATCATGCAAGGGACGAATATTCTTCATGAACTTTTCGAATACTATACTAAATTACAGGACCTGCAGCACGTATCACCGAGCAAACGTTCGTAGGTATGCGATGTTTTGGCATATGGTAGCATGATACATTCGCCGTCGACAAGAAGACGAGCTCTTAATCGAGATATAGACTAGGCAACATAGACGGTAACATAAAACACACGGAAAATCCGTCCAGGAAAGAAGGAAGAAAAACCGAAAAGAGGCGTAAGATATTTCGAACCTCCTCGGATAAATAAAGAGATAGAGAAGGGCTCGTGCGAAAGTGAGTACAATAACCTCGGGGAAAGAAAAATTTTTACAAGGAGTTAACTCTGGCTAACATCCACATTACTCTATATTTTACCGTCCTAAAACGACATACGAGCATTATACAGAATAAAATCGTTTCAATTCCAGCATTATTTTTCTATTGAGGAAAATATTCTCATTCTGTATGCAATTATTTTCCAGTAAAAATCTTATATATCTCTCAATAATTAATCCATGCAAACGGTACTATTGAACGTAATTTTTCTTTTGTCTCTAAGGAAATGTCGATAAAAAGTTACACAAAAATCTGCCACACTCTCTTCTCGAGCTTTTGTTGTACAACGTAGAAAAATAGTATACTGTGATGCGAGAAATACGCCTCATTACACGTCTATCGACCGGCATCGCATGCTGTACGTTGCAGTTTTCCCTCCGCGCCGTCTCGGTATCCGTCTGTCTACTACATAATCGTTACTTATATACACTGCGAAAATGCATTTCGAGCCAAGAATGCAGCAGCATCGGAGCAATCTTCTACATTCGCTGCAGTATGTCATAAACAATAGAAAAGTAGCAAGACCTGCAGTGATGTTGATGTAACGACTGCTTAATTAAAATTAGTCATTTAGCGCGCTATACACTTTGATGATAAGTAATGACGTGATTTTTTTTTTTTTTTTGGCAAAAGAGAATCAGGGTAAATACAGCAGGAAAATTGATGGAAGAGAATGTACACGAATGCGTGTTCATTCGCTCGCACCAGAGATCGAAGATACGACCATGGATATGAACACAACAACGAGTATTCATTCGTTCGAGAGATTTGATAAAAATAATCTATTTCGGAGCTGGCCTTATCTCACTTCTTTCCGCTTTGACGACAAGACATTGATTTGCGACGTAAAAAGGAACCTAATGAAATTGAAATCGCGATCGAGATCGCTCAAAGGACAAAAAATTGATCGAATGAAAGGCTGATGAGAAATTTTTGAAAAAGAGAAACTTTCATTTTCCTTCCAGGTAGACGCCATAGATACAATTTTTCCTGAAATTTACGCGGTTAATATTTTCTCTTTCGAAACGGTGAAAGCTGTGCATTCCAATCTCGAAGCTTTCCTCAACTCCCGAGATCACCAGAGAGGCTCAGAATTTCCTCAACGGACTCTAATTTAAATAACACTTTCACAAGGATTACCTCTCCTATGACAACTCCGAGGCGATTCACAACCGCATAATAGTGCCCTGGCAAGGTCCACCAAAGCAGAGGAGAGCCGTTTACTGGTGGACCAAAAGAATTGCGGAGTTAAGAAAAGAGGGCAACCGTCAGCGCCGGATATACCAGCGTAGTAGAGGCCGCGAAGGGGTGCGGGCAGTTGCACCTGAATACCAATTAAAGAGGATGAGAAGATACATTATTCCAAGACCATCAAACGATGAGACTCATTTGGATACATCCTTTAGCTCTGAAATTGCACCTGAATACCAATTAAAGAGGATGAGAAGATACATTATTCCAAGACCATCAAATGAGGAGACTCATTTGAACTCATCCTTTAGCTATGAAATTCGGCTGGCGCAGAGGCTAAGAAAGCTCGGGGGCTTGAAGGGGGCGACTTGTCGCCTCCCAAGAGCTCTCGGGGACTCCGTGTGGACCCCGTCGCCCACATGCAGTTTGATGCGGGTACAACACCCCAGTTAGAACGAGGAGAAGCTGAGAAAGAAACAAGAAAGGTGGCTCTCGCAAAGAAAGGGAAAAAAGACGCGGGCACACATACCTCCAGGCGCTTTGGAGGGGCACTGCTAGCCTGGGACTTCTGAGTCCATCGGCGCGCAGTGTCGAAATGTGTAGCCAACCAGCAGCAGGTAGCCCTGCTCTCGAGCCGGAGGCTGGTCTTGACCAGCTTTCGGCTTGGGTCTCAGACGTTGAGCAGACGCTTGGGTCTCGCGATGAACGCAGACGGCGATATGTGAGGGAAAGCGTTGCTGAGTCCGCGGCATTGTGAAGATGACCCAGGCTTTTGCTGTTGAGAACGCCCGACTGGGTGCGCAGGTGGAACTCCTCCCACGCGCGTCCCAGTCGGGACCGGCCACTCATGGCGCCCCAAACGCCCCAGAGGTCCGACACACGGTCGGCTCAGGCGATGCGCGCGGGGCCCCACGCGCCTAAAAGACCCAACACACGGTTGGGTCTGGCGATGTGCGTGGGAGCCAGCGTGTCCCAGAGGCCCAACAGAAGGCGGGCCCAGGCGATGCACGCGGCAAACGGGCTACTTGCTCGTATGCAGCCGTTGTCGCTGGGGTACGGCTGCCAAAACCTCCGAATCCGGTGGTGTGCATTGGTGGGGGCGCTGTGGACGCGTCTGCGCCGGTGTGCGCTGCTGGCTCGGTGGTGGAGGCGCCACCGAAGCCGCAAGTGGACAGGAAGGTGGTGTGGTGGTCGTCAAAGCGGCCGCCACTGCCGGGTCTAAAAGCGGGAAAGAGATCGGGGCCCTTGTGACCCAGATCTCTGAGCTGCGGTAGGCAAAGCTTCGAGTCAACCGTCTTCAGACGGCTCGTGACTCGGTTGTGTACGAGCTCCGTGACGAGGAATCCAAGAGCAAGTTCTTGGCTCTTCCCTCACTGGCTCCGCTCGGCCTTGTTGCGAGAGACAAGGAACTTCGCCATTTGGAGGTCCGTATCTTTGACATTCCCAAAGTTATGTCAGATTCCGACGTCCTCCGCGATGTCATCGATCTCAATCACTCTGAGGGGGTGACTGGGCTGGCTCCATAAAGGTCATCCATCGCCTTCCCCAGAAGGAGAAAGGGTCGGTGTCTGCCATTCTCTCCGTGTCCCCGGAGGTGCGGGCACGACTGCTGAGCGCCAAGCGGCTGGCCATAGAGTTCCGGTCCTGCCGGGTGATCGATCACACCTGGGTAGCGCGTTCTTACCGGTGCCAGCGATTCGGCCATTTATACTCGTTCCTTCCCAACATTCAGGAGCGCTTGGATGCCACGTGGCTGGTTCCAAGCAAGCACCTTGGCTGGATAACGACCGGTCACGGGCCCTTGAGTGTGTACTTTGAGCGATGTGCCCGTGTGGTGCGACAGGGCACACGGCTCATTTCCGTGGGCGGCTGGTCAAATTCTGACTGGTTTGCAAGTAGGGATGCCTATCGTGCTTTCGCTAAGCTCGCGAGGGCTATAGGCAACTGCTGCCGGCAGCTGAGCTATGTTGAAGAAGGAAGTACGCAGAACGCTTCCCTGGGGCACGTCATGGCCAATAGTGACCCCTAAGAAAATCAGGTCCAAGCTCGTTATCTGAAACGAGAATAAAGAGGCATTCAAGGGTAATGAGCCCAACAACTCGCTGTCGTTACTAGCGAACTTGTCACCGCACGCCAAAATCGGGGAAAAGAGAACGGAGAGACGGTAAAGAATGTAAGTTCAGTAAAACGTTGCGAGAAGGCTTGGAGGCTCCGTGCTTAAGAAGCTAAAGGGCCTCTCAGCAATGAGCCGAATGGAGCCGAGAGAAGGTTCGCCGAGGGGATTCTTCCAACACTGAAGTTATACCCGAAAGAGTCGATTCCGATACTGGAAAAAACAAAATCAAATGCATAAGCAACCTGTACCTACTCCACTATTGAGGACGGGACAGCGCTGCACATGCGACAGAAGCAATTGAATATAAGGTGCACCAAAAAGATGTTAAAAGTCAACCGGGGAACTCCACAAAATTGTCGCAGAGTCCTCTCGGAGTTTTTCGTTCACCTGTCAACATCTTTTTGGCGCACCCTTTATAAAGTGGAATTGTAAAATCAGGATAAGCTTGAGGATGAAAGAAAATATTGAAGTGGTGGAAAGGGCTTCTTGAAGATTGACGGAGATCAAAGAATAGTTACGGTAAAAGTTGAGAAGGGAGATCTTGGGTTAGGTACGTATAAGGGTTCCGTCCAAAGGACGACGATTTCTGCTTGTAGTTTGTAAAACGAAGCTAGCACGAAGGAATGAAGGTCGAGTAAACGAATTACTCAAATTTAAAACAATCAAGTACCACTCCTCTAATGGCTTGAAAAAAGCGGCGCTGGTCACCCCAGATACAAGAGGAATCTGTTTTCGAAAGATACACAAAAATTACTGAGATAGATGGCGACGATAATGACTTGTCAGTTCATGTTTCTCGTATCCATTTATTTATTCGTTCTTTCTAATTTCAACAGAAAATCTTGAGCCATAGCGAGAAGGTTATAATATGTTGATGAACGAATGTCTCCGGCATCGCTGTACCGTACATCATGTCCTCTTGTTACTCAAATGGAGCTGTCAGAAAACCATCACAGATATAGTGGATCGGTTGCAGGAATTCGTTTTTATTGAATTTTTAATATCTGTTAATTCTCTCGAGAGTGCGAATGACTTAGGTAGACGCTGGTGTAGTATTCTTGAAAACAAGACAGAAACGGAAATGAAATTTAAAAAACATAAATTGGCGTTAAATAAATAAACAATCGCTTCCTAACGCGCGAGCGAAATGAAAACAGACGAAAAGAAAATTGCGAAAGAATAAGAATGATGTCGGAGAAGTGCTCACTCACTCAGTATTATATGTGTTGCTGTCTGTCTGTTTTCTTTCTTTTTCGCTTTTATATACATCCTTCTGTTCAAAATGTAAATGAATAATTAAAACTCGCTGAACAATGAAAACGAATTTAAAAAAAGTCTGCAGCTACCTTCTTCCCACACGGTTTGATTAGGCAGTCATTTCTTTATCGCATTATCTTCGTCGTTGTACGCGAACAGATTCTCGCGGCCAAACGGCGATGCGACGCAAAGCCGCGTGAACGCAATCCTTCTTCAACGTTCCCGGAAGGCGAAGGAAAAATGGAAGGAGAGAATTTTTCAAAAAATAATAAATAAATAACCGAAAATGAAGCTAGCGAAGCAACGAAAATGATTTGTTCACCCGCAGAAATGAAGTTTGCCTTGCTACCTCTTTCGTGTACACCGATAGCGCAACCGACGATTCTTCGAACGCGGATATCTCGTTCTCTATTTTTCTTCCATTTCGTATATACTCACTCTTGAGAATGAATGAAAAAAAGAAAAAAAAGAGTTGCGAGATAATATTTACGACATTTTTGCGCCAACATGGAGAAACGTTGAGACAGGAAGGTCAAAATAGAGTAAGAGATGATGTTCGATTCGTTTATTGTACGAACTATCACCGCTGCGCTGGTACGTATACGTATGTAACTGCATTCTGCTTCTTTCAGTCGCTACACACGACGTCGTCGTAAGGAAGATAGAAGAAGAACCATCATCAGATTCTCTGTCAGTTCACTGCACATCGGTGTAATCGACTATGCATTTCGGTATTTCTCCTCTACCGTGCATCCTCGCCATCCTTTCTTTTATTCCCTTTACTCTTCGCTTAGTCAGGAAAACTGTTTTCGTACACAACAACGGTGCAGTAGTGTACAAACTGCAAAGTACGAGACGGTGAACACGATAGAACGGATGTTAAGTAGACGGTAAAACCGAGGCGCAATGAACGCAGAAACTTTCATCCCCTATATATAGTGGAAGTGAGCGAGAAAGGTAATCGGTAATCTGTAGCCAGCTCTCGAAGGATATAGGCTTATGATACGATAACGATGGGATAGAAAACGTAAAAGATATCAAAAATCCGTCTTATTTTAGCGCGCTTGTCGCGCGCTTCGCGTACAATATTTTCATCTCGCGCAGCGCTCGTCTCTTACCATGCCAATGAACACCTACAGCTAATATACGTTTATAAAAAGCATTTACGAGAGAGAGAAACGAGAGAGGAATGATAAAGCTTACTCGCACTGATGAATGTAGAAGAACGCGCCGCGTATCCGTGGAAGTTATCGCAAGTTGAGACAGAATTATCGCGTATAATGATGCCGTCCTCCTAAGACGAAATAGGGCGCGATACGAAACTGGAAAATTTGAATACTTACGAGTACATGGGGGGAGAGCTCGCGTCATTCCTAACTGTATAGCAGTAAACACCAATTAAAATCGAAACAGCGTTGTTTCAGAAATGCTTAAGAAGGCGGAACACTTCCGAAAAGCGTAATCATTCCGAGCGAGTGGAAAAAAATTTCGTCTGTCGAATTTTTTCGCGCGAAAAGGAGCGTCTGAAGTACGCTCGGTTCCATTTTTTTAATGAATTTAAGAATGGTGCGTCTGTTTTTTTTTTAGAATTTGGGAATCGAACTCAATTCTCGTGGTTGAGACTTGTTGATTACCGAGCAATGTCGCGGGGGGTAAAGGCGGCCCAAGGTTCGGAGAATTATTATACAGTGGGACTTCGGTGACTCGAATCTGAATCAAGGGACCGTAAAAATTTGTTTGAGTCATCTATGTTGCGAATTATGAAAATTCGAATTTGAGGAGGGCTTGTTAGAACGCGCGCAGCGCAGGTTCCAAACCATATTAAGGTTTTGTCCCTTACTTGTAATCAAACAATTAAGTCCTGCCATTCCAAAAAGACTGAAGTCCATTTTTGGCGGTATTGAGTTATTAGCGCCATCTATTAGTAAAAATCTTCCCCGATAAAGTGCACCAAACGAAAATACTCTAACTATCACCGTTGTGAAGTTCTAAGAGGATGAATATCAACCTTGCAAAATATACATTTCCAAAAAGACTTTAGTCCAGTATTACCTAATGCTCTCATATAGGGTTTCGGCAAATCTGCTCCAATTGCGATGAATTTTTCTCCAGATACTCTACTCTACCTACTTTAGAAAATTATCGAAAGAGGGCCGAAAAATAATTATTGGAAGAAGACGTTTACTCTTGAGCAAAACAGGTTTTACCATTCCAAAAAGACTTTAGTCCCATTTTTAGCACCTCTTTCCCCTTGCCAGCGTGAGCATGGCAGTTTTTTCCATTCAAATATCATGGTATTATTTTTGTTTCATCTCGAGGATGCTATTTAAACATAATAAACATATATTAACTTATAAGAAATGAAACAAAACTATTTTCCTTCAATTACTCAAAACGTTAAAAATGGACTTAAGTCTTTTTGGAATGGCAGGACTCAATTCGTTTTCGGTATCGTACGACCGATACGCGTGCCTATGCGTTATACGCCGTTATTGTACCTAAACCTGTATCTTTTTGCCAATACATACTGCCTGCCGAGCTTTCTCTAGTTCGTTCGTGCTTTGCACTCAACAGGGCTAGTATTCGAGTTATCCGAATTTGAGTTAGGAGTAATAGATGTTCGAGTGACCCAAATTCGACTTCAACGCGGTTATAATTCACCACTTTTGGGTAGGAACGATGACCACCAAAATTGTTCAAATGTTTGAAGACCATTCTCACGCAAGAAGGAGGACCAAATGCCTGAATCACAAAGTCCACAACGTGGTAAACTTCAATCTTGTAATTATTTTTTCAACAACTCGTGATGGTGTGTCATGATATTATCAACATCTTTTTCGCTTCTTTTGCGAAGTAACTCAAAACGGCTGCATAGAAAGTGAGCGTTTAACTAGTTTCTACACGCAAAAGACCAGAATAATAAGAAATTAAGCCACCCCTCGCTTCAAGCTCACAATACCCTTTCGCTGTACAGTTCAGTCATTTCTAGGCAGATGTCGCGTGTCTGTTGACATTCCTTTACAACGTTCAGTTTTTTACGTTCGACCTTCTTGTCGAAAATGGAATTGTGTACGAGAATAAAAATACGTCGAAATAGCTCGGTAAACGAATGTCGAAGATTTTTGGCATTCATCGTGCCTTCAACTTGTCGATATACCCGTACCTATACGAGAACACTGTATGTCTGTAATTAAACGCCACTTTGTACGATAGCCAAAAACGTAAGCAGACTACGTATCTGATGTAAAAAGAACTACATATAGGTACCACAGTGTGTATCACCTTTGTATATGTATGTTCTTCAAACCTAATGCGATCGTTTCCTCCAGAAATTGTGTTACATATTGTTCGTTTACCGACTGTCACCATTAGATTTTTTCAATGTTGTGAAAACATTTCGCCTCTTGTACGTAGAATTCGGTCGGACAACGCGATCGAAACATATCATAATTATAAAACGGTAACGATGAATGACTTGGGTTGGTGAAGCTGGCGTATCTACACACGCGCGACAGAGGAGGAGGTCTGAAATCAAAAACCAGCAAGAAGTGAGCGGTAACTGCAGCAGCTTTTTAAAAGTCACGTTGTCTTCAAGCGACAGCGAAGACGGTGACAGGTCTCACGTTGACGATAAAAAGGAATGAAAAGAAACAGCCAACGATCAACAACCCATATTGAAAAGGTGCGGAAGTAGTTGGGAGAAGCAATAGTTCGAATTTCGGATTTTCGGCAAAGGGGAAGTTTAGAAGCTTCCGTCAATTGTATGTAATACCGCGTCTAAACTGCGATAGAACGTCTAATCTGACTCCCGGGCCTTGTATCTTCTCCTCATCTGCCGAGAGGAAGCAACATCCTATGGATGATGACGTCGATGACGATTATTATTTTGCGTGATTTAACGAGATGCTATATAGAGTGAAAGAAAAAGTGCTGTGTACAAATATTGTTGAGCGCTTTACTGTCGTTTTGTCTTCGTCGTTTGAAATAGAATTGACGACAATTTTCTGCGATATGCATGGTGTGTGGCTCTTCCGAGACGACGAGCAGTCAATGTTTCCTACGAATCTGATCGGGGTGAAAAGTAAGATTTGAACTTATGAAAGCTAGCTGAGCGAGATACTCGAACAGTTGGGTAAATGAAGCGTGAATACGAAGGTCATCGTATCTGAAAAAACATTGGGAGAGGAGATCACAATCAGAAAAAGATACAGTGCAATTAACGAAGCTCGTAAGTGTGTCCTTTAGAAATCATTTCAATCCAAAATACGTGGTTCTTAGAAAAGACAGCTTCAGTTTTCCAAACCATGTCAAAAAGGTTCAACAGGAGTTTAGCCTTTTACCAGGCTACCATGTGCTCATCGACTCCAATCTTAAGCTAGCGATTGGTCTCCCCAATATAAACACCCTTACAATCATTACATTCCCCATCTTCAGGACTTCGATCTTTCAACCTAACAAACAACCCTTTCACAGTGACAGGGTTGTAGAAAGCAGGTCGAAAGCCGAAGAGCGATGGGCTCGGCCTAATTGAAGAGGTAACTCCCATAAAAATGGGAGCCTAATCTATCATAGTCTCTCACGACTAATGGAGGGGGGGGGGAGGTAGTAGTTTCAAGGCATTTCCCATTGCGTCTATGTCCAAGTAAATCTCATTCACTTCGGCCAGGTGTTTTATGGTCAGTAACTCCTTTCTGAAGGCAGTTCAACTCAAAGGAAATGTCGGTCAATCTATGGACTAAGCAGATGAAAGCAGCATATTTTTGGGCAACAGAGCAGAATGAAGACCCGTGGACTAGAATATCGGTCGACGTATCTTTTCTATAAATCTCAAACTCATGGACCCCGTCTTTTTCGAAGACAGTAAGATCCAAGAAGTTAATCGAGGAGCCTCCAACTTCCAAAGTAAACTTTATGGATGGGTACAGCTCATTAAGATACGTGAAAAACTCCTAGTAGAGATTCCGGGGACCAGTCCACGTACATAGGACGTCATCTACATATCTGCGCCAATAAAAGGTATTATTCAATAAAGAATAGCCAGAGGAGAAGAGGTCTGATTCAAACTTGGACATAAACACCTCAGAGATGAGGGAACGTAAAGGCGAATCTATAGGAATACCCTACTCCTCAGGGAACTCAAAGAATTTACCATTAAATTTGCAGAAATTAGGAGACCAACACAACAACTCACTCAGCTCTTCATGAAAGGTAATTAAATTCACTAGGAATCCACTCATCCGCTGCATAGTGACAGCCTTAGGGATGTTAGAGAAGAGGCCTACAACGTGGAAAGAACAGAGGGTCGAGCTGCAGATAGAAGCTCATCTTGCAGGCTATTGACCAAGGTAGAAAAATTCTTAACAGAGTAGGGACTCAAATTTGACGCGGGATTTGAACCAACGGTCAAAGTATTTGGCAAGGGAGCTGGTAGGGGAGGAGATGAACGATACAACAGGCCTCATCGGCATATCTTCTGTATGGGCCTCAGGTAAACCGTAGAGGAGGGAGGTGTGGGGTTAAAAGTTGGTATGGCTTTCTTCACTCGCTCACTCTTAATGATCGCTGAAGTGGGAGATTCGCTATTCGCTGGCCAACCTATTGCTACTGGGCACACAGCTTCCAGGAGGAATCCGAGATGCCTCTTCACAAAGAGAGCTCATATTTCAAGCGTATCGCTTCGAACCATATCGAAATCATTCGTCATACACCGGACGGTTTGATCGAGCTAGTTTATGAGTCAAAACTCGAGGATTAGTCTCCTCCTTGTTCTCGTCATTCCCGAGGTCGGTTCCAGTATTTCAGGTCATTTGTGTTCATATCTTCGCTGAGGTTCGTTGCATTTTCTCGTTTTCAGTGACTCTAATAGCCTTAATTCAGAAACTCGTATTAATTCGACCCAAAGCATGTCAAAGTCTCCGCTGGACGGAATAGAGACATTATCTCCCAAACAACCTCTCCTGGAAGATGAAAGAAGTAATAAACAGATTCAAGATGTATCTATCGGAATTTTGTTACTGAATAAGACTGCTATAGGCTTCAAGGCATTCTTCATCCAACGATTAGGTGCGAACCTCATCAAAATTCATTCGAGAAATTCCAGGATTATACTTTCGCTGACAGAAGGAACGGTACTCGTAAAACTTATCGTAAAATAATAGGACATAATTACGTGCGAGAATCTTGATGAAAACAAAATTTAACGAAGTCTGAGCCGGAGTAATGGATCCCAAATGCGCGTTCGGATGTATAAAAGAAAACGAGGCAGCGAAAAAAATAAATAAATAAACGAGAATTTCGTCCTCAGAAGGCACGAGACATCGAGCTCCCACGATATCAATTTGTTCAAAAGACACGAGCGAATGTCTCCATCTGACGGAAAATGATGGTCACTCTCCTGTTTCCCCTTATATACAACGTTGACGTTTTTTTTACTTTTCAGAAAGGTTAGCGTCCCACAACGCAGCAACCGTAAAATGCTGTAGTTAACAAACTAAAAAGAAAATACAAGCCTACAAAAAGGGTTACGATGAAGCAAGGTGTGTACTATCTAAAGTATAGGCAATTGATTGAAGTGGTTCGTGCATGTCGATGATTCTACATGCGGTGGTAATATATTTTACGGTAACGGAGGCGATTTAGCAACGGAATCGAAGATGGTACGACGGTCACGAAATTTTCGCATCACATTTGTCCAACGTCGAGAACACGAGGCGAAAAGCGAAGAGAAGAGACGCACGAAACCTCGCTATCCTGCGTCTTTTTTTTTCTTTCTTTCCTTCTCTCGATCATTCAACTTTTCATTTTTTGCGAGACCCTCATTCCCTCTAGGCGTGTTTACTCTTCTTCTCTTCTGTCTCACGATCGTTCTTCATTTACTCTTACCGACGATTTCAGGAATTCATTAGCGAATTACAGCCCTTTCTAGAAACGATGACAACATATTCCTCTTCGCGACAATTACGTTACCCGGTGGTACGTGCGAAGACGCGCGCCTCTTCGCATTCGAATTTCACAAAATATACATGAGTACATTCTACGGACATGTACACGTAACTCGATTACCCTTTTCTCATTTAGAAGTTAAACAAAATACACTACATATCAAATGATAACAGTTTAAAAGCATTTCACGCAATTCTTCCAAAATTTATACCAACTTCGTCGTCCTGTATGTAGCTTTCTTGCGCGCGCATTTCCACTACATGCCTGCCAGCTCTGCTCGACTGTTCCCATATAATAATGTGGTATTGCGTAGCCCGCAGCGCGTTCGAGCGTATGAGCCGGAAAATATTCGCCGAGCGAAGGTAGAATAATAAAGGATTATGATTAATGACTGTCGTAGAGAGAATAAAACGGATGCTGGAAATTTCATTCTTCTTTGATACGTTATTACTTCCTGATTGATAATGCAAAGTAACTCAGAAATATTTAGCGAACACAAAATAGAACCCGGGGAGTAGAGAATGGGAAGGTAGGAGAGGAGGTCTGGTCAAATATTATGGTACAGCATATTATAAGAGTGCATTACGGAAAACTACGCGAAGACGCTACTTTTATACTATTTATATCAATCATTGTCTGGATCTAATGTTATTTCAGTAAGTTTAAACAGTCTCCATCGAACCGACTTCTCGAGTCTCGCCAAAAATAGCGAAAATTTTTTCCACGAGACGGAAGACCGAAATTCCGTAGACAGATTCAATTTAAAGGATGAAATAAAGTTTGGCACTACTATACGACTCATTTGGAAACAGTGACATGTTATACTGTAAGTACACCTCACCAGTTTGGTCAAAATAATAAAGAAATGTGGAAAGAGAAGATGGAGTGTACAATGCCAAACATTATACGAGGGAACAGGGTGAGAAGAGAAACCTGATGAACACGCGTCGATAAACAATAGCAAGAAGTACCGATGTTGACGTACGGGGGGGCACTAAAAAAGACAGACAAACAGTCAGAGAATAACGGCCGCGAAGATGTGATTAACGAGAGGAACCGCCAGAGTCACGTTGCTGGACAAAATAAGATCTCAAGATATGACAAAATCTCTGGGAGTTACACCCTCAATCCGGAAAGTCTAGGCACAAAGACACGTTGGTCGCAAGGAGTAGCCAAGATTGCCTAAAATCGCATTGGAATATACGCCGACGTCCAAACGCATGAAGGAATAATGATAACCAATCATCCACCAAGAAATTCGCCCAATTTGCAATTTCTAGTGTTTAGCAGATGGTTCCATAGCTGATCAATATGTAAGTAAATTTTTGGTTATTTTTCGAGTGATAATCGATTTATTGACATATCTTCGCTGTGTTAACGTAACTAATACATCAACAAGTGATAATCAAGTTTCATTTTTCAATTCTTTTGGGAAAATTTTTCATCATACAAATGATATCAAGTTATCCAATTTTTACCTAGACTCACTCAAGACTCAAATAAGTTCGATCTTTTCGTATTTTTAGCTTGAAATACCCTAACTGGTACAAAACTGGCCCTCAGACCTAACACGTGAGCCACTCAACTAATTATAAAGAAAACTAGGTTAACAATGAGAACAAACGAGTGAAAACCTCACGAAAGAACAGCAGACATGAAACATGATCTTTTTCTATTTGGCTCCGCCAGAAGATTTTTTCTACATTGTTCTTTTATTGAATGTACGGTCTATCTCCTTGTATATAGAGAAGAGAGAACGGGTGCGGAATTCCTGGCAGACGTAGATTCTCCATCACCCCCTGAGACGCCGCCAACAAGTTCATCTAACACTGCCTCATCTTCAACTTCAAATGCCCCATCGTCAACTTCCAATGCCTCATCCTCGACTTCAAGTACGTCAAGCTCATCAGGATACGTGAAATTATCCCCGTCGCCATCGCCTTCGCCATCACTTTCATCTTCTTCAAGTTCGACATCCGGTAAGACTATCTCTCAATCAGCGTTTGCTAAGCTTCTGAGAATATTGTAATTAAGTACATGTGCATTTGAATTTCTTTAAGAATTGAATTATCCTTCAAGAATTGTCCTGGTGAACCGCATTGAGCATGTATTGTATGATCGGCTAATGTACATTCCGCGTGAAGAGTGGCGACCTACAATTTTAACAATAATCATAACTTTAAGAATACCCTATCACATTGTAGAAGGGTGGGGGTTCTTCATTTATTCCCCTATGTTTTAATCTCACGGCACCTTTTCAGAAATAATCAACTCAAGTTTGAGCCTTGAACAGAGGGAGAGCAACAACAAAAACAAGAAACAAGATCAAAAAAATGATACTCCAAGAAGAGAGGTTTCTTGCTCATTTCAATTAACGCGTGCACCGCTGGTGATGACGTCACAAAAATGGCAGGTCTCAAGGTTGCAGACGATGATGTCATCGAGGTTGGGGTTGAAACCATCAAGGGTTAATGATATCACCGAAGTTGGGGTTGAAGAAGTCACAAGAAAGTTTACGTTTCAAGTTATGGACGCCACGAGTAACGCAACGGGTCAATGACGTCACAAAAATGTAAGTATCCTGAGGTTAGGGATGATGACCTGACTGAAGGTGATTGCGATGATGACAAAGGTTGATTATGTTACTAAATTTAGGGATGATGACGTCACAAATTTGTGGATGTCTTGAGATGATCGATGATGACGTCACTGGGGGTGATCGTAATGACGTCACAGATTGATGGCGTCACAAAAGTGTATCATGTTGAGAAAGGAAGTAATACGAAGGCACGTAACGATAGATACGACAAGGATACGACTAAAAATTATAATTCAGAATCCGCACCGTTAGGAGCAAAAAATTTCTGATTATTATTTCATATCGTCATCTGATATCAAGTTAAAAATATCATTCCACATCGCTTGAATTAAGGGCAAAGAAGGTACCGTATAATTATAATTATAGATGAAAATTAATTAGGCGTCGTCGTCTCTTCATGGCAAGAGTTACTAGTCAGAGCTGAAGAGAAGTTCACTGTAACCGCTTCGGTTAAAGTGTTCTTAAAAAATGGAATCCAGGTTGATGAGGACTCCTTCAAAATGAAATCGCCAGATACTGTGAGGAAATGAACAATTCCAGATGATTGGGGAGAAAAAAGAAGCGATGGTGTCGGCTGATACATTGAACGCTACTCGAGGCAGCACTCGTAAATTATTCACCCCAAAACCGAAACACTCCGCAGAAGACCAAAACGAAATGAATTCTAATGATTTACAAGTATAAAGGTTATTTTTCTCATTGCCCGTGGATTATTTCTCGATCACGAGAAAAAAACTGATTTAAAATAATTATTGTCGAAGAGTGATTGGAAGGAATACATGCATCACCGAGACGTTCGAAATATATTCGCTCATTTTGCACAATCAAGAGACCAGTCCATATAAAATATGAAAGTTCAAACCAGAGGTGGATGAGTAATTACAGCGTATGAAAATGAATCAATTCAAAATATGAATGTCCTGAGGTTGGAGATGACGACCTTACACGGCCTGCCGTTGAGTTTGTCACAAAAGTGTGAACGTCTTGAGGTTAGAAATTATGCCGTCAGTGAAGGTCATCATGATGATGTCATAGGTTGAAAGTTAGAGTTGAGGACACCGCGGAGCGATGCCGTCAAAAAACTGCATACGTCTCAAGATTGGAGGTGATGACGTCGCGAGTTGACGACGTCACAAAAGTGTATACGTCTTGAATGAGTAAAAATCTAATTACCTACCAAATCATATTAATTTGTTGGTGATAAAAGAATTAGGAAGATAAGTGATAATTTGAACATGAAATGCTGGATAATAAAAGAATTAGGAAGATAAGTGATAATTTGAACATGAAATGCTGGATAATAATGAGGAGTAAGCGTGGTAGCATGGAAGCTAGGTATATTTTTCATCTCATAAATTTTAATTTTTATGGAGTCTTGACGGAAAACTTGACCTCCGTCCCTACATGAGCTCATTCCGGACCTGATTTTCGATTCGTACAGTGGGAGTTTTTGTATTTTTTGAATTCGTACAAAAATTTAGGATTTTCAATTTCAATCAAAGAATTTTTTGAGAATGATGCGAGCGAGCTTTGAATTCTCAATTTTTGGCTTCCTTCAACGGTCCGTTCTTCCTCAAACATTTCCTTCAATCTGAAAATCAGTACGAGTACAGATCGACTCGCACTGCATCTTATAACCGAGCATTTCCAAAATCATCCTTCGAATGCAAAATTTTCCAAATGATTCTCCCTCGATCCAGCACGAATTTTACTCAAAGTTAATCAATCTCTCCAATATTCGATTCAATAAGACTGAAGAAGACTTCCTACCGAAAGACTTGAAATATACCACCCCTCTAGCAAATGACAACGGCTTAAAGGAAAGAGTAGTGGCAGACCTAGCAGCATACCTCAGCCGTTTCCCCCGCTAATCCGTGCCAGCAACATACCCTCGAGGCTGTACAAGAGAAGATCCCGGAGCACCACTTAATCGTCACTAGGGTCGACAAAGGCAACACGATGGTATTGGTGGATAAGACAGACCATGTCAAAAAAAGGAATGAATGCCTGGAATCGATTGGAGCTGAAGTCGACCATCAGTTTTGTTTCTCCGCGTACAAACGAGAAAGTTCGTACCGCTATTAATGAAAGTAAGCACCTCATAGACAAGGAATCCCTCAGGAAGGCCCTCTTAGTACCTAAGCTCATGATCCCACGCATTTATGGTCTTCCTGAAGTCCATAAAGATGGGTTTCCTATGCGCCCGATAGTATCCTTTCCGTCTTCCCCTTCCCACCTGTTGATGGCCAAGTACCTTGATACCTGATTTTGCTTCAAATCCTCTCTATATATCACTGAGAACTCAATTGAGTTAACCGAAGTACTTTCTCAAGCTCCTTCCCCCCTCCCGAAAGCGTTTTACTTTCTTTTGATATTAAACGCCTACGTACAAAAGCGGCTGCATGCTGCGTAGTGATGTTGCGAAGTTGCCGTTTGTTTGTATCTAAGAGTCCTTAGTCTTAGGTAGCCGAAGCCTAAATGGTAGAACAACAAAACGTTGACACATTTTTTTAGCCGCGAAATGAAAACAAAACAACAATACCGGTAGCTGATTAATGTTTAGAGTATTTGTGCCTACTCTCTTTACTCGCTTGAAAACACTGACCACAAAAATATTTAGTGCATACGCCTAATTTCATACTTCAATATTTTATCGCAATAACCTACAATAATGTCAATTGCAACTGCGGAATCGAGATTTTCAACATCAGAGAAAACATCAGACCAAAACCTCGAAAGCACTTGTGATTCCTGAGGTAATCAAGTCATGAATATAATAATTTAGATGAACCTATGAGTGGTGGGGATAGTCATTTATAACAGATATACCAGGCTACATTATCTCATCTTATTATTTGAGCGTGTGTCGTGTCTTTTTTCCATAATAATTGGTTTTTTGTTCCGTATTTTGTATTTCTAAGATTACAGGTATGCCTTTTGTTTGGAATAGTATTACCAAATTTCACTCGAAACTTGAAGAATTTTGCGCATTGAATAAATACACTGTCATTATGGCAGATATTACGACATACTCGTCTCCGCGACTTATAATAAAAGATTTACAAACTATCAAGGTATCCGAGGTTCTAAAGAAAACATTTACAACTTTCCCTGGTATTAGGGATTTGCGTTATACGTTTGACAGATCCTATAATATGATGATGATGAAGCGTCGGCGTCATGTATAAGAAGATATAATAATTGGCAGAAACTCGAGAACTTTGCTTTTACCGTTGATAAATCACACGATTATCTTTGGAACAAATATCCAGTCGTCCCGGTGCTAGACCATCAGTTGTTCAGGTATCATTGTTTACAATCATCTAATAAATCAATGATGGTGGCTTTTTTCCTCCCTACAATTTTTCATTAGGGATTTTTCGTATTGATGATGAATATTGCTAAAGAAAAACGTACGGTAATACTCTTTTCTGATTTCACAGGAGGAGGGTCACGTAAGATTGCAGCCATTCTAGCCTATGATGATGATGAAGCGTCGGCGTCGTTTTGAGAACCTACAATAATTGGCAGAAACTCGAGAGTTTTGGTTTTACCATTGATAAATCACACGATTACCTATGGAACAAGAATCCAGTCGTCCCGGTGCTAGACCATCAGTTGTTCAGGTATCATTGTTTACTATCATCCAATAAATCAATGATAGTTGCTGTTTTCCTCCCTACAATTTTTCATTAGGGATTTTTCATATTGATGATGAATACTGCTGAAGAAAAAAGTACGATAAGAATATTTTCTGGCAGAGCCAAATGAATAAAGATCATATTTTTTAGTAGCTAGTTACTTTTGGGGGGCTCACTCGCTCCGCCTCCCTCCTTAGTCTAGTATAAGTTAGTTGAAGACTAGTATAATCCTAGTATAATACTAGAATAAATAAGTCTAGAATATTTTAGGCTAAGGCTTTAGGGCGGCACACTCGCTTGGCCTAGTATAAGTCCACCCTGGATTATTTTAGGTTGATGACTTCGGGGGGAGGGGGCTCACTCGCGGCTTCTCTGTCTAGTTGAAGTCTACTTTAGAATATTTTAGGCTCATGACTTTAGGGGAGCTCACTCGCTCCGCTTCTTGGTGTATGAGCCTAGTATAAGCCTCGTTCGTAGTACATGGGAGAACAGTATATAAGAGAATCTAGTTCAGAATATTACAACCTACTACAACATACTGATTGAGGCTTAGTATTATGAAAGCTTTAGAGACCCAAGGTCAAAATATGTATATTGGGCCTATATAATGAAGGCTATGGCAGGCTAACGAGTTCGCGGAACAGAACTTGGGAACCAAGTAATTGTTGATAGCTAATATGAATTTGGTTTTGTTGGGGAAATGATTCCTACTTAGCATCAAGGTTGTCAATAATCCTTACATTTCAACATTCTGTTTTTAGGGGTCTTTCGAGAGATCTGCTACTCGGAATTCATCGACGGATCCTTGGTTCTCTCCATCCAGAAGCCGGAAAATTTCGCTCTACCGATGTCTTGGTGCATGGCCACCCGACAAAGAATGTAAGGATTTTAGATATGTCTGTGAATGATTTTTTAAATATATGTAACGCGTCTCTCAATAGTGATGAAAACCCAGTAGAAAGCAAATGTTCATATGAGACTCGTCACTCTTCATCCCTGTGTGGATGGAAACGGCCGAGTAGCCCGCATGTTACTAGTGACTATACTCAGAAAGCGTGGTTACCCGTTCGTAACTACACCCAAGGAGGAGATCGAAGAGTATGTTATAATCATTCTAAATTCAAGTTGATCAATTTCAATTCTAAATTAACAAAATAATCATGTTGTAGGTATTACAAAGCAATACGCAACGGCCAAGACGATAATAACCGCTACTCGTTCATGGCATATTTGGCCAAGTGTACAGAGCGGTCATTGGATCATGTGTTAGCAGAAATCTAGATGTAGGGTTTGTTGTAAAAAGAAAAGCCAAATTAATAAAGATCATGTTTCATGTCTTGTATAAGGTAGCATGCTCCGCTTGTTCACCCACTTTGTGGTCTGGTAAAAATCTACTTTAGGGTTTTTTGGCTAATTGCTTTCGGGCGAGAGCCTCCTTCATGGTCTGGTGTAAGTCTACTTTAGGGTATTTTAGGCTAATTGCTTTCAGGGACTCACTCGCTCCACTCGTTTGCCTTCTTCATGGTCTAGTATAAGTCTACTGTAGGGTATTTTAGGCTAATTGCTTTCGGGGACCCACACCTTGGTCTAGTGTAAGTGTAGTTCAGGACTAGTACAATCCTAGTGGAAGCGTTGCATATCTAGTTCATTGAAGGGGCGGAGCCAACATGCAGTATACTGGACTTGAACTAGACTAGGACTCCTAGCTTTAAACTAAAATATAAGATAAGAAGGGACCTAGAATAGAAGCCACTTCAGGTTTAGTATGATGAAGGCTTAGCCTAGTATACTGTATATTATGGAACCTCATAATAATCGCTACTCATTATCATAGCATATTTGGCCAAGTGCATGTCGACTCCAAATCAACTGTAATTCGACGTCAAATCGACTGTAATTCGACGTCATATCGACATCTTTACTGAAGGCCATAACATTACGGTCGATTTTGAAAGTAAATCGACTGCTTGACTACGTCGATTTGGAGTGGAAATATCGTCGACTTGGATGTGATTTTGTTCAATTATTATGTCGACTGTATTTCGACGTCGACTCTCAGCCTACCAAAAATGTGAACAATTTGTACACCCGATGTCGACGGCAACAATTAGTCGATTTTCGGTCGACTACAATATTTTCATTGTTCACTCGAAATGGACTTAGAATCGAAGTCGATTTTGAGTCAATTTAGTTTGGCCCTAATGCTGACCAAAAATCGACTGGAGGTAGCTCATTGGCGGCGTCGAAATTGAGTCGACTCCTGGGCGATAAAAAATTTGAAAAGGTCGACTCGAAATCGACGTCGATTTTTGGTCGACAAGAAATGTGAACTCTGTCAAATAACGTAGACTTGACAGTTAATAAGGAGTCTATTCTCAGTCGATCACGGAACTGAGGAATTTCACTCGGAATTGACTTAAAATCGACGTAAATTCTTAGTCTACAAAAAATTAGAGCTCCGTTCAATGATGTTGACTTGATTTCGACTCCATATCGACCTGTTTTTTTCTGGAACTTCACTACTCGCAGATAAGTTATGCATTCCTAGTTATACTTGAGGAGGAATCAACCTACTACATGTTTGAGAAGCAAGCTACCGGTTAAAACGGTCGAGCATCGAAATCGACTTCATATCGACGTCGATTGCGGGTCGATTTTTAGTCGTAGAAAAAGGCTCACCTTAAATCGATTTGATGACGACGTCGATAGGAAAACCACCGTCCACCTTGAATCGACTCAATAAGGACGTCGAATATGAGCAGTATAGTAGACCATTCACCCAGAATCGACTTGATAACGACGTCGACTTTGAGTCATACATTGGAAACCAACAAGTCGATTTGACGTCGATTTGCAGTCGATTGCGGTCGATTTACGGTCGACATACCCCGGAACTGTTACGACTGGAAATCGACGTTAAATTTGTGTCGATTACTTATCGAAATAATGGGTCGATTTAAGGTCGATTTGATGTCACATCGACGTCGATTTAGAGTCGACATGGTTCAACGGGACTTAAGGGTATTTTAGGCTAATTGCTTTCGGGGACTCACTCCTTGGTCCAGTGTAAGTGTAGTTCAAGACTAGTATAATCCTAGTAGAAGCGTTGCATATCTAGCTCATTGAAGAAGCGGAGCCAACATGCAGTATACTGGACTTGAACTAGACTAGGACTCCTAGCTTTAAACTAAAAATATAAGATAGGAGGGACCTAGAATAGGAGCCACTTCTAATTTAGTATAATGAAAGCTTAGCCTAGTATACTGTATTATTATGGAACCTCTTATACTGTATATTTTAGCCCTGATTTTGAAGATTTAGGGGCTAGAGAAAAGACATGAAAATTCTCTGCTCCTTCACCTTCCAAAAGCAATGAGCCAAAAAAATCATAAGTCCCAAAATAAGCCTAATATACAAGTAGTTTACTTAGTATAATAAGTATCTGGCAGAGCTAATACAAGCTCCTCTTGGAATAAGCCCATGGTATAGAGAAGCTTAGTACAGCTTCGGACTGAAGACAGTATACAGGATTCCTAAACCTAGTATAAGCCTAGTTTACCAGTAGTTGATGAGGGTAGGGTCAGAGCAAAGACATGAAACATGTCAAAACATTGAAACAGAATTAACTTCACTGCACTAAAAAAATATTAGCAACTATATATTTGGGCAAGGCCGCAACAGTCATGGAGTTGGCCATTGATAGATTAACGAACGCACAAATGGACAACCTATTTGAAGCATTGAACATGTGCGAGGAAGATATACAAGAACTTGGAAAGGAAAAAGATCTGCTCAAAAAATACCGCAGTTTTGCGGCAAAGAAATTGCAGCATGCCTCAAAACTGTAAATGAAGAGGTTTCAAATAGTGTTCTTCCGACCGTATGACAAAATTGAGGCATTCATCAAAGAATATGGTAGTAATTGATAAATTGATACCTAAGCTTCTTTCGCTCCACTCGGTATACCTAATCATATAAAATAATATATTTAATCCCATTTAAATATAAGTTAATGAAATAATAAATAATATTTACGATTCAAAAAAAAAAAGCTTTCGCAGCGCGAAAGCAATACCGACTTTTTCTCTACTACTTTCTCAAATCGCTCGTTAACAACTCCAAATGACTTTGTTCTCCGATGAAATTTCATTTTTGCAGCTTGCCTAGCAATTTATATTATTATAAATAATCGATGATGAAATAAATCGCTCGTTAACAATGCCAAATGACTTCGTTCTCCGATACAATTTCTTTGTAGCTTGCCTAGCGCCCCCGCCCCCATCTAAGAAAAAAGAAATACCTCGTAACAAACTATGAAGATTCCATAACAAGCCTTGAGCGCTAGTTAATCAACTAGTATTTAACCCACCACACGAAAACTATTAATCCGATTTAAAAAAAAAATAGCGTACACACACATTCACGTTCACTACTTTATTAACCCTCAATTTCATGGAAATCGACCGAATAGATACAGAGAACATTCAGGTACAAAAAAAAGTACATACATACATACATACATACATACATACATACATACATACATACATATGAATTTGAACAAATGTTAGAATCGTGATCTAGACCCTCTGAAACGTCGAGAAAACATACCCCCCACCAAAAATTCCACCGCGCCCAAGATTGCAATACCTCCTAAAAGTCGGTAAAAAAAAGACGAAAGTGCAGTGAAGTTAATTCTGTTTCAATTTAAATCCTCGTCTGGACAAGGTCTATTATTTCGTATTTTATGTCAAAACATGTCAAAAGCTTTAGAGACCCAAGGTCTATTGTACGGACGGACGTCCGCACGCAAATTTCAAATTCAGGGTGGGGATCAGGCTTGATCTAGTATAAATCTAGTTTAGAATATTTCAAGCTAAAATATATGTATATAAGGCCTAATGAAGGCTATTCCTATTACAGCATACTGATTCAGGCTAAGTATAATGAAAGCTTCGGTATATTGCACGAGCACGCGCACGTCACCAACTTTTTGGGAGGAGGGGGGGGAGGGGAGCTCACAAATTTTTCGATTGGGGTAAGGTGAGACTAAAGACATGAAACATGTCAATACTCTTCTCTAATATCAGAGAGGGACGATCACGTCACAGTGCAGCTATTCTAACTGTCTCCTTCTTCTCATTCAACTTTACAAGACCATTTACGATTAAAAGCTTCGTGCGATTATCGAAACTCGCCACTCATTCACGCGAGATAATTTATTATCAATCTCGTCTCTAGGATCCGCAATGTACGTTTACAAAACAAACACGAAATACTCGTTCGTTGAAAATGCGGCATCTTAATAGATCAATTTAATTACCGTAATTACGACGCCTCCGACCTTTCCTAAATCTAACTCGATGCCACATGCCACGCACCGTAAAACATGATAAGAAGTGATTTTAGTCGCGTGCTTTCGAGCATATTTCACCTTATTCCCACACTAATAATATTGTCACCACCATTACCACTATCATACGTAACGCGTAAAATGTATTATCGCGAAGCATTTATCGGATTCCAGCGACAAAACTGTGCGCGGTCGGAAATTAAAAATAACATTGCTTATGAAATACGAGGTATAGAATCTTAACCTCTCCGGAGAAAATGCCGGTATACGAGTTGCACACACGTACAGAATATTATACGGAATGAAAAACGCGCGCAAATGCCAAAAGAAAAAGGGAAATATCGCTCGAAAATATACCCGATTAAATTAAAGAGTTAATGGCCACTTACGAGCTAGAATCGCCAGAACATTTAACCCTCGGCAAACATTTTCGAGAATGAACCGACCGTTTTTTTTTCTTCTTTTTACTTCCAGTTTGAACATAGAAAAAGCTCAGAAGTAACGTGCCGTTGTAACGATGGCTAAGTAACGAACGCAGAAATAAGCTTACCTGAAACAGACAAAAACCAACAAATCGTAAATAATGAATAAAAAAAAAAAGGAATACGAGAAATGATATCATAAAAATACAATACGCGCGAATTTTCGCTGTTATTTTTCAAAATATTCGCACTATATTCAGGACTAACACGAAAAAAACCTTTACGTTATGAAGACGCGACTCTGAAAAATATATGAAATTCCAAATGATTTTTTTCTTTGCTGGATGTTTGCGGTTGGACTTCTCCAACTCGGTCGATTTAAAACCATCGAGAACGTGTTTGAAAATATATAAATCCTCTTGATAGCTTTCAGTATCAAAAGAAGTACCACCACCCGAGCTTCTTTGCTTCAGGTCTGTTGACGGTCTCATCGCAATCAAAGAAGTAAGTATGTGAGTTTGTGAAAATTAGAACGAAACCAAGTTTTTCCTCGCGTACTTCCTTCTAAAGTATCATTAGGACAGAACCTCAAAGTCTCAGTCCTAAGCTTTTATAGCACTTTTCTAAAGTTACCCTGTCGAGTATCAGACAGATTTCATGGCGTGTTATTTGGTAACATCCGCTGGTCGCCTAAGTTGAAGCTGGAAATGGCAGAATTTTCAAACGTTTCAACTTCGAGGGAAATGAGCATACCTTGACGGGAAGATTTCGACTCTCAATGAAATTCATCTACCACGCACCCGAAACTCTGAATGCGTACTCTAAAGCTCTCAAAAATCAATCAAAAACCATCGTTGCGCCAGCCAGCATTAAAATTCGAAACATCTTCGATGTATTTAAATTCAAAAATTCCGCGACCTTAGTCCATAAAATAATGATATCGCGGGAACAATTCGAGAAACAACGAGCGCGTCCCGTTATGAATGGCGACGGATCGAATAGACAGAAACTTTCACAGCAGGCCTCGACTATTATACCAGCATCCCGAAAACGCTTCGCAAAGTTTAAGAACGTGCAATTACCTGACGTATTGAAACGCGCGGCTGAAGAAACATTTTCATTCGTATAGCGCGTTATATAATTTAAAAGTTGAACACATTTCAAAAAGATCGCGTATACCATTGCATCAGTTATGGGACGGGCATAAATGCCGTCATTAATGATGATAACTGGCGAACCGTTTTCGTGTTTTGAAAATCAATTAGGACTATCTCCGTAGCAGAGATCTCGGTCGCTCTATACGGTATCTCAATCGCGCTTTTATCGCACGCGCCGCTACTTCTTCCCGACGCGTATTTTACAGACAGGGGCATGAAATTGCTATACGTACACAAATAACCATATTCCTGTAGGTAAAATCGAGCGGACCATTGAAAAAGCTCGCGAGAGACGCTCGGTCGATCCATTGATTTCACATTCACGTTCGTGTGCGGAATTCTGGAATATTATAAATAGCAATAACCGAACGTATTTAAACTTTATCTCGGATTTCTCGTCATGAAAGCCAAAATTAGATGAACCTCGACCAACATATGCTGCGTGACTACCGAAATTGAACTCGAATGCGCGACCACGAAGGAAAAGAAGTTTCCGAGTTAACTCCTTAAAGGAAAATATTACTATACACGAATAAATGAAACGTACAAACGACGCGAATAAAAACTTGAAGCGTACAAATGGCCGTAACGTTATCCGAATGATGCTGGTTAAATTTCACAAACTATATTATCGGTATTTTTATTTTTTAGATAGTGGATTTCTAGTATTCAACGAAGGTTGCGATATTTATGCAAAATCATTTGAAGAGAGTTAACGATTTCGACTGAGACATAATCGTGGAGCGCAGAGTCGGGATTGAAAATTGGAGGGAAGTTCTGTCTGACTCCGATGATGAAAATATAGAGAAAAAACATTCTATGAAGAGAGGAGAATGAAGGTTGACCGCGAGAGCATGAAAGACGGAATGGGTGAACTACCAATCTTTCTACCCCGAAGTACAATCTTCAAAAAAATCTTAACGCCTATCGAAGAAACAATAAAAAAATAAGGAAAAGGAGAGGCAACCAAAAATGAAAAAATCCTACGGAGAGACGAAACTATAACTATTGCCAGGTGATGGACGGAAACTATTGAGACGAAAAGAAATTCACCTAATAATTCTATCACGAATAGCAATTCATAGTCTATTCGACCGTTGGTACCTAAAAAGAAAAATTTTTCTTCCCGTTTACAGCATTCAAAACGACGTCCCTTGGAAATACACACCTAAAAACGATCATCAGAGATCACTTCGATCCCATCCCGTGCACCTACCTCCCCTCAACGAACCCGTCTGTTCATCGCAAAGCGTAGACAAATAATACTAATAATAATTTTAATGCAGAACCAGTTCGATGAGAAGAATTGCGCGCTCTGTTGTCGATTGTTCTCGATGGAATTTGATTATACTTTGGATCTAAATATGAAAATTCTCATGGCTATGGCCTACAGAAAACCTCATTTGAGCTGCATAGACGTGATCTCTTTTCGAAGAACAATACATCCCTTGGATCGATGATGGTCCTTTGAATGCAAACCGCTTCCCAATTCAAGGCGCCGAACACCAATCATAGTCGAATTTCACGTACACCAAAATTGACAAGATAGCGATGCACGCGCGAAAGTAAATTCCTGAGATACTTAACCGGGATATATCGTTCCGGAACGCCTTGATTTCGCGAAATAAAGATTTATAAATTTCGACAAATTATACCTCGGTATCGGATGGACTTCAATAACGGCAATCAAAGCGGCCTAAACAATCTAAAAACTTATAAATTTTCGTAACTCACGTTCACATTTCTGTTAAAAATTTAGCCGAAACGTGTTCTCGACCGTTCTCTTTACGAGGTCGTAGCACACTTCGTGTATGCTGGCGAACAACGCGACTGACTCCAAGTTGGTCGGACGAGTCCGATCACTTGCACGTCTTTTCCGGCGCTATGCCGCGACCTGCTTGAATCTAGATAAGGTTCAATAGAAGTAGGAAGATAAGAACACGTACGAATTAAAGGCTAGATAGATAGGATACATATAAAGAGAGAGAGAGAGAGAAGAGAGAAAAAGAGAAAAGGAAAAGAAAGAAGTAATAATTTTCGATACGATGCAGACCGAAACATGAGCGTCAAATTTGTTCCTCACCAACACACACGAACATATACGGTATCCCGAATCGCAAAAGGTGGTCCCATTTCGATGTGAAAAAAATTGTTCACCAGGTTAATCACGAACACGCATGAATGAATTACTATCAATTAAGCTCATCCGATATTCAAACAAGTTGTAGGCGTACAACTTCAAATATGAGACTGCAACTTGCTGAAGTCTTGAAATGATACATCCAAGTAGTTTTAGAGAGATCCGCCGACGAAAAAAACTTCGAAGTCTAAATCTAGGCCTACATTATTATAAATAACAAGGACGTTCATAGTATTGTCAAAAATATAGACGAAGACATCGATCTCTTGAGAAAGAAAAAAAAGGCAAAGAAGAAAAAAAGAAAGTCATTACAAAATTCTTTCACCGTGCCACCGAGCCCGAATATAATAGCCGTCAGATCGGAAAGAATACAACCAGTTTCCAAACGTCCAGAGAAATCTATTGAATCTATCGTGCCTGAAGTAAACATAATGTCGTGTGATGTTGTCACCCTTGTCCAAGCACCTGTTCCAAAAGTCAATCAGTACTTGAGAGTATTTTAGGCTTATTTAGTATATTTCAGGCTGTCGAGACAGGGGGGCTCACTCGCTTAGGCTAGGCTAGAACTACTGCAGAGGTGATAGGCTCGAACTTTGAGAGAAGTTTGCTCCTAACGTTGTAAGCGGACCAGGATTGACGACTTATGACGTTACCGAGTTATGCCGTCACCAAACTTATGACGGCACAAGCTCAAATGATTGCAAATTAGAAGTGATCTAGGACCTCAAGAATGTCGAGAGAATTCACTACCCCTTCCCCTGTCAACCTTGCCATGGATATAATATTTCATCTTTTGAGCTGAAAAAGGTCAGCAAAAACGTTTTCAAAAAGGGAGAGGGAGAGAGACTGATTCAGGGGTATTGGATTTCTTGGCGCAGCCAAACAGATAAAGATCATGTTTCATCTCCTTGCCCTATCAGATATGTTGTGGATAGTGCGAGACAAAAATACTTTGGAATTCTAGGCTAAGGCTTTAGAGCGGCACACTCGCTCGCTCGTCCCGCTTCTTGGTCCAGTACAAGTTTACTTTAGTATATTTTAGGCTGGTGAGATTACAGGGCCTCACTTGCGGTTTCAGATGTTGGAAGCAGACCAAGGTTAACGACTTATGACGTCACAAGCTAATAGCTTCATAATGACTCTCAGCGTTTTCTTACCCTAGAATAAATCTAGCCTACGCCTTTTCACTATACTGGAATAACCTAGAAATAACTGAGGGGGAGCTCAGGCTCGGACTCGCAGATTTCAGAATCACTCCTGAGAAAATCTCGAAGTTTTTCCAAGTCCCTTTCGAGAAGGGGGGGGGGGGGCCTCGGACTCGCGAACTTGGACTCGCAGATTTGAGAATCACTGCCAGAGTGAAAATTTCCATAAGGATGAGACCAGAGCAAAGACATGAAACATGTCAAAATGAATAAGAGCTCCACGATCACTCTTTCCTATACATTTTGACTAGCCCAGTACTGGTCTAGTACACTTCATTTTGAGCTGAGTGGTTTGATTCATGGTCACCTTCAATTACTGGCTTCACTAAAAATCAATATCGAAACCGAACAAGCATCGAATCACCCATCAGTCCATCTCCCACCATTCCTTCCTTCAAGCTCCGACCTCTCCAAACGCTTCAATAAACAAAAAACCCTCCAAAAAAGGAAAATACATCCTAGTTTAGTTCACACATGGGTCAAACCTAAATCGCGCTCAAAGACTCTAGTAACAAATAGAAGTCCTCAAAAATAATATTCCCATCAATGAGACACCTCAAATGAACTACAAGAAGTCCTCTGAAGTCAAGTCAAACACTAATCACTGATCAAACGATATATTTGTAGAATGAACAACAAGACTCATGTTCATGAAGTCGTACACCGTGACGTCACATCAGGTCATAATCCATTTAGGGAAACTTGACTTTGATTTCAATTTAAGCTAGAGGTAATTAGAATACATTCATGAATCATTTTTTGTGACGCACATCTTCAGATGTGAGACTATAACTTACCAAAGTCTCGAAAAGTCAGTAAAAAAAATCCATCTAGCAGTTTTTTAGGAGATCCGCCGTTCAACAAATCGTATAATACTAAATATAGGCCTAACTATTATAGTTATACAAGGAAACCTGAAATTTGTTCAGAATAAAAATGATCTCGGACCTACAAAACGTCGGGAAAGTTCTCTTCTCCCACCCATTGTCAATCTTGCTATGGATCTAAAAAGTCGGCACAAAAAAAAAGAGCTTCGCAATTACTTCTTTCTGCACGATATTCTTAGCCTTGTATTGGTCTAGTATACTGTCACGGCCACCTCTACTACAGGCCGAACAACTGTATATGTGGCAACAGTGACACGCCGTCCTAAATTAACACAGGTGCTTAGATGGAGTGAACCACTATAATGAGTTGTAACTCAGAAAATAGGACGTTTGAAAAAATATTGCTCAGAACAAAAATTGTTGGCCGTTAAATTTTCTCAAGGGTCAACTCGATTTTTTCATGAGAGATGTTTTCCTAGATAGAAAACGTCGGACGGCAGCAAAGTTGCAGGCTCAGTTGTTTGGCCTGATAGTAGAGGTGGCCATGATACTGTATACTAGGACTCCAGCCGCTCTTCTTCTCATCCACTCGTAAATTGTCTTTCATCATTACCATCTTCCGTAAACTTCATATCAATATTCTTCATCTGAAAATTCAGCTACAAAGACAATCCTAAGAGAAATAATATTGAAGCAAAACAAGCATCAAATCATCAATCAGTCAACCCTTCATCATTCCATCCCTCACGCTCCGAACTCTCCAGATACACTAACAAACAAATACACCCATCTTATCAACTCACAAGTCTAACCTCAAATCTCACTCAAGAAGCTAGTGCTAGTCGAAATTGAAAATAATACTGCCATTTCTTGAGACACCTCAAATCAACTCTCCAATCCTAAATTGCAGTTGGACATTTTCAAATATGACACTATAATGCTTCGCTAAAGTTTTAGAGGAGAAAAATCCCTCCAGCAGTCCTTCCCTGAATGATCACCTCACTAGATTATTTCATCAATTTTCCCCCCGTCACCATTTCATGATGAGTAAAAGATAACCTTTTAGGCTGAAATTCCAACTTCAATGAATTTTTACAAAAGTAGGCGGTTTAACGCAAAAGGTTCCATCTGCAATGATACCCGTAGTATAATTCGAACATGCATTTTACGATCTAGGTCACAATGGTCGACGTACAAAACACTTAATTCTCTTAGAGCGCCTTTAACGATACTTCTAACTCGAGTTGAAACTGTTTTAAAATGGCGCAATACCTTATAGGAACACGTTGAATACTGTTCGAGAAGAAAAGAATCAAAAGTTTCGAACTACTCGAGTAGGTAGTGGAGAGGAAATTAAGTGAGAACGAACAAGAGTGCCTTTCGCTTTCTGCCAAATAAAGGATTATATTCGTGAGGAAGGAGGGATGAGAGGAAAATGAGGAGAGAGCGAGAACGAAAAAGACGATCGTAAATTACGTCGAACAAATAAAAACGCTAATTTCGTTTAATCAGCACCAGCCGACAATATAGTCGTCCATAAATTTTGTAGAACGGAGTGGTTAAGTATTTTCGCCAAAATCCGCTGTAAATGCCAGCACATACCCCTTTTGTTGGTATCTTTAAATTGCGGCAGTATAGTGTTGGTGCTGAAGAAAGTCAATATGATTCGAAATGGAAAAACGTGAAATAGTAAAAAGATTCATTCGCGCGACCGAAAGAAAAGAAAGAGCCGAGAAATAAAACAGTATAGTACAGTTAAAAACAGAATAATTTCCATCGCGTGGAAAAGGAACTTTTTGTAAAATTCAATAAAAAGCGAAGGAGAGGAGAAGAAAAAAATAACGCGTAAGTCAATGTCTATATTATAAATGTACGATTTTATCGCATCATTCAGTAAAAGGGAAAGATTGACTGAATGAAAGGAAAATAAGAGAAGGAGATTAGGCTTAAAACATTAAGCGACTGATGAACTGAACTAGAAAGAAAAGTTTAATTCAGACATAATACATAACGAGAGAAGGAAGAACGTTGTAGGAAAGCGGATTCTCATCGAACAATTTGGAATCTTTCGTCTGATATTTTCTCCTAAAAATAGATGAAAATACGCAATTTTATCCGAACACTCGCCGTGTATAGAGAGGTCTTATATTATTACTGCATACATCTTTCGAATCGCGTTAGCTTTTTGGTGTGAAATTATTTTCTATCGCGGATGATGATACAGTGGACCCTTTTACAAAACTGCGTATCTCTGTACGCAAGACTAATTCGCTCGCTGCCTCCGCATTCGAACCATTTTCATAATTGTTTATTATATCAGTCAATCGTTCGCGTCTTTTCCCGCAGTTTCTTCTTTTGGCGGCGCGCTTTTTCCGTTTTGGAAAATCATATTTTTGTATTCAGGCAAATAATCTTGCGATAGTTATATTCGCCTCGAAATTGGAAAGTGTTTTAATTTTTCCATTTGACTATGTAATACGCAATTAATACGCAGTCAGTTCGGAGATTATAATCCCCACTCGCTTCGGCGGGTGCACATTTTATAATTACTTTATTTTATCAATTCGCGACGCTTAATACGTCGATAAAATACGCAATTTCTCATTTCTCAGTATCGCACGAGAGGTTTGACGAATGCGAACTATATACAGAGTGAAAAAGTGAGAATGGAAGGGCGCGAGAGTGAGAGACGGATACGCTTTTCCGTTTTTCCCACTATTCACGTGGGATATATTAGTATAATAGTATTCTGTCTTCTTTAATCCCTCGCAGGCGACCCCTTTTCACGCACGTTTTGTTTTCACTGAGGTGCGAAATTTTTCCGAAACTATACCGCATTTCACTGGCGTTGGTATTAGCCCATTGCTGATGATGGTGATAGGGAAAAAATTCAGCGGCGAAGGCGATATTCGTCCGGCTAGAGACTCTATCCATTGCTGAATTCCGATAGACGATGAGAGTTTGCCAAAATTCTCGCAGAATTTGCATCTAAGTATCTATCAAATTCTCGAGGATTTCCGGATACTTCCATCGAACAAATCTCAGTTTATAAAAATTTTTGGGCCCCTCTTGATGACATATAACGAAATTTCTCTTTATAGGGAGCTTGATAGCCTTGCTACTCGCAAAGTACGTTTTTGTACTGAGAGTATGTCTGATCAGGCGCCTAATGACATAATAAGATGGACTTCATTACTGCTAGTCCGTGTGTATCTTATCTGCCCACAAGTTTCGAAGCCCACCGAGTCGTCCTTACTTCACTTACTTCCTTCGTTACTGTCCACCAAAATCCCTTAAATTAGTATTAACATGCCAGTCTGACAATTACCATCTACTTTCTACGCGTATTACCACCTTCATAACAAAATTGAAATACTGATGAGCTGAATACAAATATACATGAGCGAAAGAGTCGAAAGAAAAGGCTGTAAAGGAACTCACAGGAACTGCACCTTGATTGCTTAAGAAGTATGAACATCATCATAAACTAGATTTTTCTGCTCAAAACCCAATGACATATAATACTGCCTTTACCTCTGAAGTAATTGTAAAATAGGACCAAGTACCAATTGAAATTGGATTGTGAATTACAAAGCCAAGACATCCGGTACTTGAGATTCGGATATACCAGCGTAGTAGTGGCAGCGAAGGGGCGCGGGTGGATGCACCTGAATACCAGCTGGCTCGTAAAAGGGTGAAGAAAGCCATTAAATACAGCAAGAGTGCTGCTTAGAAAGAGCTGTGCGAAATGGCAGAAGAAAACTAATTTGGCAAGCCTTACAATATTGTGCTGAAGAAGCTGAAGAGCCTCTCAGCAATGAGCCAAATGGAGCCGGATGTCGTGAGACAAATCATTGACGGCCTGTTCCCGCAGCACCCATGGCGAATGGTGACGCTACCAATATTAGAAGAGGGTGATATATCCCTCGTAGGCACCGAGGAGGTGGATGCGGCAGCCAATAGACTGCCGGATAAGTATTGGAAAACTCCGAGCCTGGATGAGATTCCAAATCCAGTCTGGAGCGCCATAAACTCAGTTGACCTGGCTTTGCTTGTTAATACATTCAATGCGGCAGTTGTTGAGGGACTGTTTCCTGTGCGATGGAGAAAAGCCAGGCTAGCGCTAATCGATAAGAAGGATGAACCACCTGGCCTGCCATCCTCATACCGTCCTCTTTGCCTGCTTGATAATGTAGCCAAACTCTTGGAGAGAGTGATAGCCAATCGCCTTGAGAGCTATCTGAAAGAGATATAATCTCAAGTAGCCAGAACGGTTTTCAAACTGGACGCTGTACGTCAGATGCTGGGATCAGGCTGAAGAGGATAGTCGAGTCAACGATAGCTACGCGTCAGTTTTGCACTGCCATTAGCCTTGACATAAGAAATGCGTTCAATTCGATACCTTAGGGAACGATTTTGGAGCCCTCAAGGATGCAGAAGTGCCGGCATACCCGCTCAGGATGATCAGCAGCTACCTTAGCTGTCGAGAAATTCAAGCAGAGACGTTTGCTGGTACAGTAAAGCGCCCCGTTACTTATGGGGTGCCGCAGGGGTTGGTCCTCGGGCCGCTGCTGTCGTGCGTCGCATTTAACGGAATTTTCAAGGTAAAATTGCCACCAGGTTCTTAAGCTTAAGTGCTATGCGGATGCCACACTGGCTGAAACGACTGTAGCGGTGGAGAGCAGGGTGAACGGGGCACTAGGGGTGGTGACGCGTTAAATCGAGTCGGCTGGACTTGAACTTGCAGCTAAAAAGACGGAGGCCATCTTATTCACGACTCGTCAGAAGTTCAGTCCGCCCACTTTTCGCCTGCAAGGTGTGGAAATTGAAACCAAGAAGAAGATGAAGTACCTGGGCATGGTTTGACTCAACGCTCAGCTTCAGGTACCATTTCCAGCGGAAGAGGCAGGCAGGGTAGTTGCATACCTACTGGGAGGACCGAGAGAAGCAAGAAGAAGGATCATGATGAGCACAGCCTTGTTGATCCGCCTATATGGTGCACTACTATGGGCCGACTCCATGAAGATACCATACGGGAGAAGAGAGATGGTAAATATCCAACAAAGAGCTCAGCTGAGGTGTGTTAATGCCAACGCACTGTCTCGACGGAGGCTCTCTGTATATTAGGATGTTCACCACCAATCGAGCTCCATGTAGAGGAGAGAGTGGAGGTGTTCAGAGCAAAAAAGACGACGACCACCAGCCGTGAGACTCTACGGGTTAAGCAGAAGGCCAGACGCTCCTTGCTTGAGAAATAGAAAGTAAGAATTGCCCAGATTGAGCTGGGCAAGTGAACAACCCGTGTATTGATAAGCGACCTCGATGAGTGGATGAACCGACACCATGGCCGACAAAACTTTCACCTGACGCAGGTGTTAAGCGGCCATGGCTGCTTCAACAAGCACCTTTGCAAGAAGGTAGGAAAGTTGAGCAGGCAACGTGTTCGCACTGCGACCAAGGGCGGGGTGATGGATCAGGGCAGACCTTATTGGATTGCGAGGCGTGGAGGCGTGAGCTGGACAAGCATAGTCGGTCTCTTCAAGAGATTGGGGTAGATGAAGCGCTTGTTTCGAGTAGCTTGGTACTGACCATGCTAGATTACAAAGAGGCATGGAACCAGGTGTCTGCATTCGCAGGCACCGTCATAAAGAAGAAGATGGATTGGGAATGGAATAGGCAAATGCAGAACCACGCTATCGCCTACTCGACACCTGTGTACCATCAACATCCCTATTTGGAGGCAATTTACTATTTCGCTTTATCCGCAGTCTTTCATACTTCCAATTTTAAGCGTCGGAAAGAAGAGAAATTTCAAGGTTTTTATGCTTAGAACACAGCTACTTTTGGTGCAGCAAAAAGATAATAGCGTCTAAAGGCGACTTTTTTATTCCGCCAAGCCCGCCGCGTTTTGCCAACTGGCCATATTTTCAATTTTAGGAGTTGGAAAGAAGAAAAAATCATCAAAGCAGTGATAGAAAGCTATCATACGTCGCTTCTCACGTCATCAAAAGAAAAAAGAAGCCACCATATACATCGTTTTTTAAAATAGTGGCGTCGGCGTCATCAAAATTTGGACTCTTTGAGCAGCGATTCATAATTTCTCCGCGAACATTAAATGAGTTTTCAGTTTTTTCAGCTTTGTAAACGGGTGGAATATTCTTGTAGCTAATGTTTTAAGCGAAATATTTTTTAAAATATCGCGGCCCACCGCAGTAAACTGAATACTCCACTGTTTAACGCCGCTTTTTGCCAATAGGGGTATGTCC
The DNA here is from genome assembly GCA_035079395.1 of Aspidiotus destructor. Lineage (NCBI taxonomy): Eukaryota > Metazoa > Arthropoda > Insecta > Hemiptera > Diaspididae > Aspidiotus > Aspidiotus destructor. Next base: position 34,222,142 of record JAVHKZ010000018.1, on the reverse strand, counting down.
GTGTTGAACTTCATATCAAACAAAATTTAACAGATTTCTCATTGCGCCTAATATGGGTTCGGCGCTTTACAGTCTGCCTGTTTTCACTAGGCTAATTGTAACATTTAATGCATCATTTTACATTCTGCCGGTTCTCAACAAATAGCCTTAGGCAGTTTGTAAAAAGACGGATTCTACATTCTGCCTACGACATGTACATTGATAGCTCTTTCAACAGAGAAATGGTACATTTAGATATAGAGTATCTTCAGTTCGAAACATTACAGGAGGTACCCTAGTTCTAGAATTTCCGATATATGCATGGTATTTGCAAAATTTTGAACAATAAAAATTGTAGTAGAAAAGTTTTGTTTTTGTAATCTAGTTCCACTTTCAACAGATGGACTTCGATACAATCGATGATAGGGTAACAAGCTAACCAATAAAGTAGAATTGTGCACTGAAGATCCATTTAATTCATATGAACACAAAAAAATGCCTCGATTTCCCGTAAATTCAATGTCCTTTACTCCTCTAGTTTTCGTTCAGTATTGTACAATCCTTTCAGTGTAGAGCGATTATTTGTGAAGTTGAGGCACTCCGTTTCGCTGGTTGAGAGGGTGGGTGTGTGACTGCAAGGACTTATACATAAGTGAGACTGGTCGTCAGTAGGAGATTACAGTAGCTGAGCACAAGAAGACCTTGGAAAAGTCTGGATATGGTAATTCAAACTGAGGGCTGAGAAACGAAGATCCCTATGAGAGGAGAAACAATAGACTTTCGAAAAAGTTGCAGCTAGATATTTATTCGAAAGTACCGAATGATATAATTGAACCTATCGAAGTACTCTCAGACGTTAGAAATTAGTTCGAAATAGTATGTAAGAGAATTCAAAAAAAGTTATAAAATTTACCGCATGAACTAGTATAGTTTTACAGCGTTCCTTGTACGTACATCGTATACCGAGCAAATTACTCCATGTTTTTTGGAGAGAACGCTTAAAGGAAACTTTGCAACGTATATTCCGAGTAAAAAGGTCGTATTAAACGTTAAAACGACCTAGTTACATAGTAATATAGTTGTCTTGTCTTTTACACGCTTTATATGAAGTTCTTTGATAACGTTTTCCGCTTTATTATTTTGCCGAGTACGAGTAACCGGCCTGTACTTATATTATTTCCTTTAGCTCGAAAAATTCGCTGCAATCAATAATAGTAATTCATTCTCATACTTTCATCACGCCATTGTATACATCATGCACTCGTCGACCGTCTTCCTGTACAAATGGTATGGGCTGATTTTTTACCCCCGACATTTCAAACTAATGTGTTCGGCAAACTTTCGTAGAAGCGCTAGATAAAGAGAGGAGAAAATGAATCGAGTGCGCTCCACCCGATTCATTTTTCTCAAAATTGCAAAATGTTGGCTTTTTTACGAATCAAGAGGAGTGGCCATTATTTCAGGTTGACTAAGGTATATTGCACTCCGCTTTTTCCTTGTTGTTGAAAGCTGACAGAGATCTTGAAGAGGGGGGGCAAACGGCGGAAAGCGAACGAGGCGCGACTATCAGGGTGCAGGCATCACGCATTATTAGCGACGCGAGTACAAGCTAGAAGCTACAAAAAAATATATAAAACGGGATTAAACGCGAGTTAGAGAAAAAATTTTCCCGCGGAAAATAACGAAGGAACAAAAGGGTTTTTATATATTCTACATTTTTTTTCTTTCTTTTCTTTTCTTTACAACTCGACAAATAAAATCGCATTTACTCTCTACCGAAGTCAAGTTATACAATCAACTTTTTCTGTTTCGCTTTTTAAGAGTGTATGAATGAGGAAACGTGTACACGTGTAATACCGCCAGGGAATGTAGAAGACAAAATGCATGTAATATAGTAGTTGGATAAGACGAAATGAAGGAAAACGGAGGAGAAGAAAAAAAAAAAGAAACAAAACAGTGTGCTAAACATGTATAAGCCAAGTGCGAATTCGTAATCCGGCTTTTCAAAATCCTTGAAACGAATGAAAAAATTACGCTTCGACTCGTTTTCTTTCTCTCTCTTGTCGCTCATCCACTGCGAATAATATAAATAGAGCTTGTTTCAGTCACGATTCCTATATAGTAAATTTTCTGCGAGCGTATGTGCACGACCCTAGTTTTCACATCCGCGTAAGGAAAAGACGGCGGTATTTGTTTAAATTTTTCAGTCTTTCGCCTTGCCTACGCGCGACGTTCATTGGAAATTCGAATGAACTCGGCTCATCTTACTCGCATTTTCTTCGTTTTTTCCGCCTTTTTTTTTTCATGATTTACGCGACTGATGACTCGTCTCGGAAATTGGCTTTTGCATTATCGTCCCTCAAGCTGGGCTGACCTTGACACGCGGTTGTGGTACATTTTCAGCCCATTTTCCCAAATTCGAGATCGACTAGACATGTCTGTGCAAATAATTTTTCGTATTCGCACAATGATGGGCATCGTGTTCCGCATGACTGAAGGGAAGGTACGAATTTATTCACCTTGGTCAGCGTTTACACTGCATCGTGAACCTTATTTTTGCATCATTAAACAAATTGCGCGCAGATGTAATGAGGACAGCAGGATACGAACGGAAATAATCGTTTACAGGAAACGTTTTTTGCATTCGAAATCATTCGTTATTGTTGCGACATTTGTTAGAGGTATTCGCGGCTCAGTCGAGTGCAGAAAGTCTGCCATCGCTGGGTACGGCGATCCAAAATTTTTTGAAGTTTGTGCACGCGATTTTTACGTGGGATTTTACAAAGCAGTCAGAGCACGTTCCCTATCTGAATTACTGTAAATCGTCACCGCTCGAGTGTAGCAGGAGTGAAGACCGCTGAGCGGGTGTATGTCCCGAGAATGTAAACAAATGAGTTTAACCCCTGAAGTTTGAGAATGTTCATGATAATAAATATGGAAGTAGGAAACAGTATTCAGATTTCCGACGATTTTCTCTTTGTCATCGACTTGCAAGCGATAAAATCTCTTTCACAGGTACACTTCTTTGAGAGCGTTGGGAAAATCAAGGTCACTATATTTCTCATCACGTGAGGAAGGTCAGTACTGAAATTGAAGAAATACAAAATTGAAGGCCATTGCAGGTTTGCAATGGCAGCGGGGAACCCGCAACCGCCCTGGTCATCCTCCTATCATATATAGCCTAGTTTCCGAGTTTTGAAAATGATTACGTAATAAGATGAATGCGCTCGCGATCACATTGGCGCGAAAATGCCCCCTCAGCAAATGAGTTGGCGGGGCTCTTCTCAGTATACTGTATACTAGGACTGATATAACGAAGGCTGGAAGTTGAAATTTTTCCAAGTCTCTAAAGTCGGTCAAGGTCATTGGTGACGTCATAAATCGGCACACGTAACGTCACATCACATCACGTCACGTCACGTCACGCAGTTCACGGACTTTTTCTGAGGATGGAATCCCCCTAACAAAGTGGATAACGGGTTCCCCGCTAAAAAAGAACTGCTCCGCAACAATTAGATCGCCTTTGCAACACTGATGCTGCAGGGTTGCCACTTTTTTTCAATTATGAAATACCCTGACTTTTGTCTGACTTTTCCAGCTATTCTTAATATTTTTCCATGATTTTTCTGGAAATAGGAAATGAGTCACCGACTTCACAAAGATTTTTTAATTTTGTTTAACATTGCAAGTTACGCAGAAATTGAATCAAACCCAAGAATTTCCCTGACTTCCGAGAAATTTCTCAAAATTTCCCGACTTTTCCATGACTTTTCCCTGACAGGTAAAATTCCTCGACTTTCGCAGGTTCTCCCGGACTTTTCTAGAAGTGGGAATCCTGTGCTTGGAAAGTTTCTAAAAATATCATACCCTTGTCAATCGTCATTCTTGCTTGTTTAGCTTCTCCATCGGCTGCTTTCCTTCTTGTTGGACAACGGAGGTGATGCTTACGCTAGCGTCCTCATTAGAAGTTTTTGCTATTACAGAGTAATTGTTGAATAGGGCAGTGCCACTTTTGCTCCATAGCGCCATCTGGTGGTTGACGAGTTGCAATATGCCGGGTCATCTCTTTTTTAGCCGAAAAGAGTAAAAGAGAACAAAGGATGCGAGGTGCTCATTTAATCTCCAGTGGAGCATCTTTTGCATCTGTACCAATTAAAGAGCTCGTCATATCTGAACCTAGAACGAACGTCGAGTCTCCTACATTACCTTATGACAAGTAAACCTTTTACAGTCGTAGCCGGAAGTCAAAGGGGCGAGAGAAAATTCCACCAAGAAGGGGGTCTTATAAATCGAGCTCCACCACCTCCGCAAGCATCGCGGGGGAGGGAGGTAGTTGAATGAAGGCAATTCCGCCACACTCTGGCCAAGTATTTTATAGTTTGAAGTTATTTTTGGAAAGCTGCCTGGTTTAGCGGGATGCGGCTGAGCCAATGAACAAAACTATTGAACGCCGCGAACTGGTGGGCAACAGAGCAGAATGAAGAGCCGTGGACGACAATATCGGTCGAAGTATCTTTTCTATACATTGAAAACTCATGGACTCCATCCCTGAGATAGTGAGATCTAAGAAGTCAATGTTAGAGTCTCCAATTTCTAAAGTGAATTTGATGGACGGATATTGAGCATTAGGATGCTTAAGAAACTCACCAAGGAGATCTTGGGGACCAGTCCACGCTCATAGAACGTCATCTACATACCTGTGCCAATAATGGTCGTAATCCAGAAATACTTGGCCCGAGGAGAAAAGTTCAGACATGAAAACCTCCGACACAAGCGAACCTAATGCAGACCCAATAAGAATGCCAAACTCCTCTGGAAACTCGAAAAATTTTCCATTGAACTTACAAAAGTTAGGGAATCAGTATGCATTGAGTAGATTAAAGAATTCCTGCCATTCTTTGTGAGGAGTATTAGACCGGACAAGAAGGTCACCCATATGTTGCATAACAATGGCTCTCGGTATGTTGGGAAATAGGCCGACCAAGTCGAAGGAGCACAGAGTGGTGCCTGGAGGAAGCAAAGGGTCTTTATGTTTATCAGCTAAGGAAACAGAATTTCTAATCGAGCAAGTCGACTCATACTCAATGCGAGATTTAAATCGTCTATCCTAGTATTTAGCGAGAGAGTAAGCGGGGGAGGAGACATAAGACACGACAGGACGCATCGGTGTATCCTTTTCAGCGGGGAACTCACCATCCATTTTAATAGGGGGATTACATCCTCAGAAAACGTCCGCGTCCGCCTTGGGAGTTTCTGCAAACTGCGTGCCGTGCCGTACCGTGACGTGACGTGACATGTGACGCTTTATGACATCAGCAATGACCTTGACCTACACCTCCGTTTTCCAAGAAGAAGGAAACAGCCGATGGAGAAGCTAAACAAGCAAGAATGACGAGTGACAAGGGCATGATATTTTTAGAAACTTCCAAACATCAGTGTTGCAAATGCGATCTAATTCCAGCGGAGCAGTTCTTTTTGTGCGGGGAACCCTTTGATAGGGGGATTCCAACCACAGAAAACGTCCGTGAACAGCGTGACGTGATTAAACATGACGTGACGTGAGGTGTGCCGCTTTATGACATCATCAATGACCTTGACCTACTTGAGGGGCTTGGAAAAATTTCAACCTCCAGCCTTCATTATATCAGGCCTAGTATGCAGTTTACTGAGAAGAGCGCCGCCAAATGATTTGCTGAGGGGGCATTTTCACGCCAACGTGATCGCGAGCGCATTCATCTTATTACGTAATCATTTTCAAGACTCGGAAACTAGGCTATACATATGATAGGAGAGGGACTAACAAAAATTTCACTCTATATTATATGAGAAGAGAAAAAGAAGGAAGCCCAGAGCTAGGTTTTGCCATAGAGGTTGTGGGTTCCCCGCTGCCATTGCAAATCTTCAATGGCCGCTAATTTTTTATGTATCTTAGGCAACCTATAGAGGAGAGGAGGCACAGGATTCGGTTCGAGCAGGCATTTTTTGGTAGCAGGCTTGCTCATTAAAACAGTACTCTCATTAATAGCCTTCCTAACCTCTTTGACGTACTTACAGAAATTGAAGTCAGCATTTTCAATGGCCTTACATTGGTGAAGCACTTCCTCAACCTTAGTAACAAAGGTAGACTTCTCCATAACGACTATAGAATGCCCCTTTTCAGCTTGCGTGAGTGATGTTTAGGTAAGCGTCTTCGAATCATACGTGAATTGTAGAAGTTTTCTTTTTTCAAAAACTTGCCAATACTTCAATTGTGACATACGAACAAGCTACGCATCAAACAACAACTACCTAATGTCCAATCCTCCTTTACAAATGTAAATCGATTCCCTTCTCAGATAACGAAAATGTTACGACCCTCTACAACTTAATATTGAAATCGCAGTTCGAGAATCCTTGCGGAAGCCTTCGTCGGTACCGACACGAAGTCACGTTAACTTCTATACCATCCAGACTCGTCGAGCCTCTAAATTATTACGGTCAAAACTTGACACGATGGTCCAAATTACACGTATAAAACTCATTTTCTTTTTCCTGTGACGAGAATTATAGCCTACCATTTCTTTCTTTTTTTTTTTTTTTATAACGACCATCGTTCTTGTAGGGGTCTACATTATAATCGTCTTCTATGCATATCAATTTTTGCAGTAATTAAAGGACGTGTTTCGTTACCGCTAGCAGTGTAGTCATGTTAATTTGCACACTATACAGTGAAAAAATGCGTACACTTCTAGGAAACGGAGAGGAAAGAGGGACGATCAAAATCGTCTTCATTTTTGTATTTCTATATGCCAGCGTATGCGTAGCCGCGGAATATGCAAATGCGAATATACGAGCGCGACAACAAGCATACACTCCGCGGCGACAATAACGAATTGAAATTAATTTAGTCTCGCTACAACGTTACATCCATTTACCCTGGAAATGCTCTATGGTCATGAATACTAGGATCGTATACGCAAACGACCTGCCAACTATCACAAAATATAAAACGGATAACATGATGCGTTTGCAGAGGATACGTCACGTATTCGGTAGACTCGATACTACGTCAAGATGCCATGAGTTATGAGAGCATATAAAAAAGAGCAACTCATGAATGTGTGTTTTTGGAAAAAATGAGTAAAGAAAGTACTCACAACAACAGTTACCAGAAAGGATATGCCGTTCTTCCAAGCGGTCAGCGTAAATCATGGTAGAGAACCTTTCTAGTAGGGAACCCAGGATCAAGGCGCTCGCCAAAGCCTCTCCACCGCTTCTCTTCTCAATTAACTTACACTAGATCCAGGGGATGCACTTGACAAATTTTGAATTTTGATACTCGTATGTTCTGAAAAGAATCTCCAGATATAACGACAGCGGGATGCTGGTGGCTATTGGTTAATTTGATCTTTCTTCTGCCAACGTATCACGTATATCAGAGGTGGGAGGGCGTGAGCGGGTGTAGATCTCATCCGTGCAGTATTTCGAACAATTGTCTTCATCTTTTCCTTGTGCCAATATTTCATCATATCCATGACTTGGGAAACGACGCCAACCCCAAAGCTGGTTCGATCAATTATTTTCATTTGGTATGGAGTAGCAGCCTCACGTCTTCATCTTCTACTCCAATGATCTCACTGAGTGTTCCCTCATACAAAATCTCGCGGACGATCCTCACTTTTTATGCACCAGCTTCATAGTGCTACCATCAAAGATGAAACGGTTTTGTCTCGAACGTTGGTAAGCACTTCCAAAGGACAATGCCACCTATTTTTTACAGCCAAAAGTAATACGTCAATGGAGAAGAATGAGAATAATAAGAATTCCAAATTATCGTATATGTTTTTCATCTTTCTGCCCGCTAAAGGTGGATGCTATAGAATTTGTTGAGGCGATATTGCGGAATCCATTCAATCAGTTCAAGAAGAGAAGATAAATATTGATGAAATATGAACATCAGGAACATGGATGGGAACCAGAAAAAGGAAAAAAATGATTCGATAAATACGAGTTATTCTGTCGACATTCTTCTTTAGATGTACTCTCTCATTGTAGATAAAATGGAAAAATATACGACAAAAAGCTTTACTGGTCGGGTATTACCGTCGTATCATTATGAGAAGGATACATCGGGGCCTGTTTGTAGTCTCCGTAGAATATAGGAACAGAAATATAAAGGCTAGGTAATATGCAAAACTTTCTTACCGCAATGAAGGATTTCAAATACCTCGCTTGAGTGGAAGCAGGCGAACAGGGGAAAGAGACTGTGCCAGTATGTATATATACTTTACCATATTGACAGATTATGCTGGCAAGATTACGAACGGAAAACGCTGCAGACAAGTGATGAAGAGAAAAACGAAAAATAAGAAGCGAATAAAGAAATGAAAAAGGCAGAAAAAAGAGTCAAACGGAGACACACTCACACACGTACTCGTAAACCATCTTCCACAGAATGGGAAACCGCAAAAACAGTATTATGTTGAAATTACTCTGCGTTTTTTTTCTTTTTATTCTACGTCGGTAGTACTCAGATGCCGTGTCGTGTTCCCGATATTTTTCAATACTACAGCAAAAGGAAAAGAAAAAGAGAGAATTGTATTCTACGGAAAAACTAAACTTTTTATTGCTTTTGTATTAGACTGTCCGTACCATTAGGCCTACGATTCTCTTACGCCTTACAATAGGCTGAAGGAAATATTGTAGGCGAGTGCTGCGGTCTTTGATATTTTCTTTTCCCGTTTCCTTCTCGATTGCCGATTATTTTTCCGCATGATTTTTTCCCAGGATAGAAACTTTCAAGTTTGAAACGTATGTATTTCTGCATATTTTCAAACGCAGTAATTTTTTCCCCCACTTCATTTCATAGTAGCTCGTCGTTTTTAACGATTCATTCTAATCGTCCAAATTTTCAATCGTATTTCTTCTTGAAGTTTCAATTAACCAGAGCCAAAACGATTTCCACCCTTCCTCCGCGGACGCGGAATAATGAAACGAATAACGGCGAACGAGTATGTGAAAGGTGGCGAGGGAGGCATAGACGTCGTTGACTGGAAAGAAAAGAAAGAGAGGAGAAAAAAAAAATCTAATCGAAAAATCGCGTGACGATTCCTGTAAAGAAGCTTTTTCACGTTGTAATTTCACGTAGTATCGGATCGATGTCGCCAGACAAGAGAGAAAGATGAAACGTTGAAGCCTTCGTCGTTTCCTTTTCCTTATTCTTTCCCGCGTATTCTTCGCCGCTTTTTCTGAACACACCCCGCGAGTTACGCATAGGAAAAAGTTGATAGGAGAGAGTGTACGCGGTAAGTACTGGTAAGATTGGTGGTAGTGTCGACAGTTGTAGTGTAATAGAGTAGTACTACAGTATACTAGTACGAGCTATACAAAACCAGAATGAAACGACCTTTTAGGAAAGATTAATAGTCTGTACGTCGGAAATGAGTGAACCGAAAAGAAAGTGAACTGATGAAGAAAGGAGGTGGAGAAAAGGAAAAAGAGTAGAAAACCAAACCGGGAACTAACATATCAGGTGGAGCGGTTTTTTCGCGTCTATTAATCGCGGTTCTACTTCAATTTCGTGATAGACTGATCCTATCGCATTCGCGTGTAATGAATTACAATAGTCGGGTAAATCTTGAGAAAATTATTGTTTATTCTACGTCGGGTTTGTATTTAACTCGAATAATATCGCTGAAAAATGAATCTCGAAATCACCCTACATGATTAGGCTAAAGAAATCATGTCGAATGTAATTGGGGTAATGATGATGGAAAAATACATGCGATAGCGGTGTTTTTAATACACCCACGTCCGTAATGGAACCATGATTCTGGGCATGCCGGAAGCAGTTAAGAGATATCTCTTGGTAGTTGGGCGCGTCATTCCTGAGTGGTTCTGAGTTCGTTCGGAATGAGGAGAAATCTGGATAAGAACGTATGTGTTCTCATGATTATTTTGTGTAGGTAGCGAATGAATGAGCTTATTCTTTGCTAGGTGTGATATTGAGGACTCAAACTGCATTCAAGACTAAACTATGTAAAATTTGAAGAGAGTCCTAAATTTACCTCTCAAAGGTCACTGTGATTCTACTAGCTATTGATAGTCTGCTAGATCATACAGACATCATTTTTCTAGTTAGTCCGTGCTACCTTTTTTTCCCCTCTTATAAATGGTTAGTGTTTCTAAAACTTCTGGAGACGGTGGACTCTCGTCTCTGACACCCTACCAAAAATTATAATCAAACTCGATACACGTAAAAACTATTGTCTTGAGCTTTGCGGTCCCTCCAAGTTGGTTTCAAGGCCCTTGGATTTGAAAGATGTCAGAATCCCGTGGGACAGGTGCCCTTCTCGCCTTAACTGAAGCACTTAATAAGAGAGATCTTATACCTTAAGTAAGACATACATTTTTTTTCAAATAAAAAATATAATGTATAACAAAGTTCCTCACAGATTACACCTTTTACCGATGTGTCATTTTGGTGTTGCAGTTTATACGTGAAAAATGAATGCTTAGGTATTGTTTGTTCAAAACAAAGAAAACACCAAAGTCATAAGAGCATTTGTCTATCTAGTAATCGAAGTCACGGTTGTATCAGAGTCTTGCATAGAGCCCTTTGTTCAATACGATTATTGTAATTTGTAATGGAGTTTGTCAAAATTGCTGGTGAGGACGCTAAAATAGTCAAAATTTCTACGGAAACTGATGGAACAATTGCGCAAGATGCTCTTGTTGATCAATTCCCCAAAGTTACAGTCACTGGTTTGCGGTATCAAGTTTATACTTTGGCTACTTCCATGCGAGCTTTTGGAAAAAGTAACGGAAAATATCATTCTCCGGAAGATGGCTGGTGCGCCAAACGGGTTTATCACTGCGTATTTCGAAAAATTTTCCCAGTGAAGCGATGACTGTGGTGACTGATTCCACGGACGATATCGGTCCCAATGACATGGGTATTTCAGCGCAAATTCTGAATTTGAGCACAAAATTTGATACGTTGAACAGGAAATTTGCTAAAATTTTTATCGGTAAAGCAGCCAACCGAGTGTAGAAATTCATTTTGAAAATAAACAAAAATGAAGCAATGCTGAAGTTGTTCTGTGATCACTGTAACCTAACCCCTGATGCATTCAAAAAACTGAAGAGTGAATTGCAAGGTCATGTAGAGGTGAGAGACGCTATTTGTCATTTAGATTATGATGATATAATGTGCTTTCGAAACCAAAGAACTTCAAGATTATTTTCATATTGTAATACATTATATATTTCTTACTTAAATATGTGCCGTACCATTGAGGAACGTATTTGTGTCACTTATACCTTAAGTTGCGAACGCTGCAACCTGGAGTTCTTCTTTCTTTACCATTTCTCGCTGCATCAACAGTGTCATTGATCTTGACTTGAACTTGGTACAGCATTACATCAATATTCATGTAATCGATTCCGGCTCAGTGAAAGATGATGAGTTTTCTTTTGACGAGAAGCTCGATAAGCATGTAGAGAACAGCAACGTATAATCGAAGTAAAGAAGTAAAAGGAAGTATCTATAATGGATGATGAGTTTATTTACATTTGTGATCTATTTTGAAAACGTACGAGATACACGGAGGAGCAGATAGAAACTACAGTCTTGTAGAAGAAGAATCGCAAACAGAAATCTTCCAGCACTCGTCCATTTTTTCTCAAATGATGGGGGAGGGAAGGGATGGTGAGAAAGCAGAACCACACGATCTCTTTTAGCGGGGAACCCGCTATCCCTTTTGTTGGGGGTACTCCCAGGAATTTTTTTGCGAGCGCATCCGCAAAGGTTGATGACGTCACAGTGAAGTTTATGACGTCATGGAGAGGTTGATGACGTCACAGAGAAGTTGATGACGTCACAGAGAAGTTGATGACGTCATGGAGAAGTTGATGACGTCACGGAGAGGGACTTGTAAGAATTTCAACTTTCTAGCCATATATGATACGAAGTGGACTTACGCAAGCGCAAGCGCGTCCGCAAAGGTTGATGACGTCACAGATAAGTTGATGACGTCACGGAGAGGGACTTAGAGGAATTTCAACACTCTAGCCATATATGATATGAAGTGGACTTACGCAAGCGCAACTGTAAAGGTTGATGACGTCACAGATAAGTTGATGACGTCATGGAGAGGTTGATGACTTCACAGAGAGGAGCGGTTAATGACGTCACGGAGAGAGATTTAGAAAAATTTCTGACACTCTAGCCATAATTATATGATATGAAGTGGACTTACGCGAGCACATCCGCAAAGGTTGATGACGTCACAGAGAAGTTGATGACGTCACGGAGAGGTTGATGACGTAATGGAGAGGGACTTGGAAGAGTTTTGACACTCTAGCCTAAAATGATATGAAGTGGACTTAGCTTACGCAAGCGCAAGCGCGTCCGCAAAGGTTGATGACGTCACAGATAAGTTGATTACGTCACAGAGAGGGACTTAAACATATTTTGACACTCTAGCCATCTATGATATGAAGTGGACTTACGCAAGCTCGAGCGCGCCCGCAAAGGTTGATGACGTCACGGAGAGGTTGATGACGTCACGGAGAGGATTGAGAAAAATTTTCAACACTCTAGACATATGAAGTGGACTTACGCAAGCGCATCCGCAAAGGTTGATGACGTCACAGAGAAGTTGATGACGTCACGGAAAAGTTGATGACGTCACGGAGAAGTTGATGACGTCATGGAGAGGTTGATGACCTCACGGAGAGGGATTTGGAAAAATTTTGACACTCTAGCCATATATGATATGAAGTGGACTTGGGAAAATTCCTACCACCGAGCTATATATGATAGAAGTTTTGGATCTCGAGTTCTGCCCCCGATCTCGCGCTCGCGAGATTGATGACATGACGGAGGGGGATTTAGAAAATTTCAACTCTTTAGCCATATATGATAAAAGAGAACTTGAAGTTCGGGGCAGCGGGGTGCTATGGCATCTAATTTTTTTGCCCTTGCGTTTGACAGTGCTGTTCTATTTTGCAGATTTTATCAGGGGTAGGTTTTCCCTCTCTTTCCTTGGGTCTCGGGTGCTGATCTAAGGATGAACTTGACCAAGATTATTCTAGAAATAGGTAATGCGACAGTCTAAAGTGAAAATTTCTTTTTATATTTGTTAAATCGTGAAAATGAGTTCGCGAGATTGATGACATGACGGAGGGGGATTTAGAAAATTTCAACTCTTTAGCCATATATGATAAAAGAGAACTTGAAGTTCGGGGCAGCGGGGTGCTATGGCATCTAATTTTTTTGCCCTTGCGTTTCACAGTGCTGTTCTATTTTGCAGATTTTATCAGGGGTAGGTTTTCCCTCTCTTTCCTTGGGTCTCGGGTGCTGATCTAAGGATGAACTTGACCAAGATTATTCTAGAAATAGGTAATGCGACAGTCTAAAGTGAAAATTTCTTTTTATATTTGTTAAATCGTGAAAATGAGTTCGCGAGATTCTCTTGTCAGCTGACACCGATTCGTTATCATTTCATATTTTCATTTTCTATACAAAACAAAGTAGGTTCTTTAAAGATATGATAATGGAATTCTTCAATATGCCGCATTTCATTCTGAGAACATGAAATGACTAAGTGAATCTGATGCGAAGTTACTTTTTTGAGTATTTCGAATTACGGTGATTCCTTCGCGGAAAGAAGAAAAGAAGGATTATTGAAACATAAATTGCTCAGTATTTATTCACGCTTGGCGAGTAGTAACGCAAAGCAGTCTGAATTCGATCCTCTACTGAAGTCAAAATGCGATACGAAATTCAATTTCGGAGTGGCAATACAGTATAACGAGGGAAGAAGAATTAAAGGCGCAGAAAACGATGCATCGCCGAACTTTGGGCACACGCTTCCTTGGTCGCAAAATTATGAAAGACGCGTACGAAAGTACAGATTTGACATTTTTCCGTTTTCTCCGACGTGCGCTCTCGCTGCGCAAAATACTAGACTTTTTTTTTTTTTTTTCGTCTTTTCCTTCCCTGCGCTTTTTGGCTTTTCTTCTTTACACCCGTATGTACGTATTACGAAAGTAACTGTACGTCATAATGATTATATATACATAGAATACACCCTGTCTCACCATTTTGCTTTTTGACATCTGCGAGAAAAATGAATTCACCGGAAGATATTCTTTTGTCAAACGTTGCGTGCCCCTGGTACTTTTTCTCGGGTCATTTTTTTTCTTTTTCTGTAGTCTCATCTTTCTTCTACAATATATACGAGTGTAAAAAAGATCATTTTCGATAGAAAAAGTATATTGTGTATCAGAAGATCGTGAGAGGAATTACGCTTTCCTCCCTCTACGTCAAGTTGTTGGTATTTTCTTTAGCGCTGATACAGATGACAGCTAGGCTGACTTAACTACCTTTTCGAGTATTATAGAGTGCATGATATGTGCATCGACAGTAGGAACCAGCGCTCGCCGCAATTCTGAAATAGCGCGCGTATTATAAGCAAATTTTCAAAGCTCCTCTGTTTAATTTTGTTAATGGTAGCAGCAGCATTATTTTCGTACGAGGGTTACGAAAGCGCTATACTTCATTTTGGTTGTTTGGCTCGCTCAAAAAAGAGCTACGCCAGACGAAATCGCACACTATAGTGAGCATTTCGCGTACAAACATATAATGAAGTTTGTTGAAGCCGAAAAGCAGAGACAGACTGTCAGACTGACTAGAGAAAAAACACTATAGCTGTGTACGTATTAACATTGATGCAGTATTGCTGATGCTGTCGTCATCAACATCAGGGTTAATGGGGAAAGGGATTCGCACGAAGTTCTTGAGATATACGGATAAACATTCAGAATGGGTAAATGCAGATCGAGTACTTAACTTCCCGCGCATAAAACACTTGTACATGTACCGAAGTGTTCTGTATATACTGTGCTGTAAATTGTACAGCTCTGTCGTTTCATTTGTGTATGGCGAGAGTACATAACCTACGAGAAAATAAATGCTACGGTGTAAACCTTGGGTGGCTCGTACGTGTTGAAATTTATACCATCAGCAACCTTATTTTACCCTATACGCGTTCTCTTCGCGTTGTTAGGATTACGACTATATAATGAATTAGTGCTCGAGTCGAGTCTTCAGAAAATTTGGCCATTTCAACCTTTTCTTGTATTGTATGATAGTTTTTCTGTGACCTATTGATAATCCGGCTTCTGCGTGGGTTGTTCCAATTTGCATTTCATCCTGCGCTAATGACGTTTATACAACGTGGGGAAAGATTGTCTTTGAACTTCGCGGGTTCTGTTCCTCCATCCCAATCATAATTGGTTCAAAGTGGAAATGATCTTGACACATTTCACCCTCTTCACGACGATTTATCGAATCGATAAGTGAGGCAAGTATTTTACGAAATTTTTTGTTCGTCGAGTTTCATTTCTGGCAGTAGTGTAAATAGACGATGGAAAAATTAGAGGCAGAAATAATTCATGTCTGCAGTGACTCGTTGACCTATCATTACAAAATGATTACTTTGTAAGCACTTCGAGCACATGCGTACTCGTAGTCGGCTAAGGCTCTCTTCATCATGATCTCAATCATCTCTCCCTGCCCGCTTAAACATTTTTTTTATTTTGTCATTTCGGATTAGAAGAGATAATGGTTGATTAAAGCGGCAGTTTATTTACTGGTAGAAAGTTTATCCGGCGAATCACTCGGAGCACCGCGTGTGTTCTGAAGTTATACAAAGTACAGTAAAATTTATAAAAAAGAAATTATGTGTAGCAATATGTACGCGTGTTGGCAGACTCGTGTGCTAGGTAGGGCTGGGAGGCTGTAACGTACATCAACCGGACGTCGCGTCGCGTTCATTGTCATCGTTTGCTACCGTCGTGTCATATAGACGTTACCACTTGGAGAAAAGGAATTACGGTTTAAATAGTCATTAATCATGAATTCATCTGTGTCACAGTTAGAATCTTCGAATCATATACTCTCAAGTTGTAACGCATCTTGTTTGCCCTGTGCGTACGTCAAGTAGGTACACTTTCCCGCATGTGTGTAGAAGGAAGATGAGTTGTGCAGCGTGCGAAAAATTTTTTGTTCAGTCGCAAACAAAGCTTGGTGATAGATTCAGGAGGCGAGAATGAAGCATCACAAGTGTTTTATTTGCTGAATTTATAGATCGAGCCACATCTTGATAAAATGAACAGGCGCGTTTCGAGAGGTAATTATTGTGAGGGGTGAAAACAATATTTTGCTGACTGACTAAGAAGTCTGCGCTCGAATTTGAATGTCAAAGTTTAGGAGCATTCGATACAGGCTAAATACATGGGCCTCATTCTGAATTTCTGATAATCAGTTAATTTGAATTACTCGGTTATGTTTGGATACCCGACCAACCCGTACCCTTAGAAAATATTAAAGCCAAATCACCAAAATACCTAACCTGATTGTATCAAAAAATGATCTGATCAATACACTTTCATCGCATGCTGCTTCAGTGGAAGTATTAATGCGGTGTGCCGGACATAGAATGGGAGGGATATCTCTACCGCATAATTCAGATAGTTTTTGTTTGACACCATTGAAATCTCCAGACATATACTGCTAGCAAAATCGTAACTTTGGGAAAGAAGGTTGTTTATCGGTAATGAAAAAATCTTCTTCACCAGTCTTCTTAAATAGATGTACATCTACTTTTAAAAGTTGTTCAAATGTTCGGAGCTCATTATTTGCTGGGAGGACATAACGTAGGTATATCAATAGATTATAGTGTGGGGCGCGATTTTCGCTACTTCACACTACAGTATATGTATAGGAAGTCCCACAACTGTGAGAAATCTTCAACGTGAAAAAACGAGGCACCAATCAAGTTCCAGACAATATAAGCACTACTTATCGAACTTTAAAGTCGATATTTTACTTAGGTCTCTTTGAGTTTTTTCTTTCTTTCTTCTTTTCTCTCCTCGAAGACGGAAAATCATCGTTCATATAATCCACAGCCGCGCTGCATGCATGAATGAAGAATTACGTTTTAAGCTGCAACTTCTAATCCGATTTGGAAACGTACAAATCAGTTCACAGGCCTCGGAGCGACACGACGACTTTATAGAGCTTCATTGATATTCGAGAACTGTTTGTTTGTAAACAACTCCCAAGCAAAAGAAGTGAAAAAAATACGGACCTATGCAAAACTACCCCCTATATATAAAAAAAAGAAGAAGAATACGTGATATTCATTGACAGATACGGTTTCAACTTAAAAGCTATTTCCGTTACCGTATTTCGTGTATACCTTAGCGGCAATTCTATATACAGTACTTATTATTCTCGGATCGGTACTCGATCCACTTTCCAGCTACTTGGCAATGTTATGAGTACTGCTATAGCGTTTCTTTCATTTCGAGTAGCGTGCGATCGTTATATAGAGAGGACGTTTTTTGAAGTTTTGTTCCAAGTACGTCCTCCGAAATATCTTGTCTTCTTTGTACGTGATGAAATTCGAATTGTGTTTCATCTAGATCCGCGAGTGCATGCGTGAAATGGGAAGTTGAGGAATATAAAAAAGTACAAAAATAATGAGGAATGAAAAATGGAAAGAGTTCTAAGAGTGTACAATGAAATCGCGCTGTATGGAAAATATTTTTTGTCAAGATGAACATTCTGCTTTGTTAGGCCCCGTCCCATTTAAAACCAACAAATTGGAAGCATGTAGCTGAAATTGGTTTTCCTCTTGTACTCGTACTATAGTAATATTGGCAACACCTTTTTCAAACGAGTTGACTCCATCTAGATGGGTTTCTCGTACGACCTCTGCAGAAACTGAATGATCGATCGCTTTTGCAGATCATCATCAGGTGATATGTGCGGACATCCCGAGGTTTATTAACGACCCCGGATTCGAAGTTGGACAAGAAGACCTCAGCGACCAGAGACGCAAGAAGGCCGCTTATCGGTGCGCGGTTTGGGAAGATGTGATGTTTTCTTTGGATTGACCGATATTGCGATCACTGGAGATAGATAAAACTGAGTCTTCGGAATCCGAAGGTCTTTCTTCTGGAGTTGTTCATATTCATTACTATGTCAATTAGAAGGGCGACACCAATGTTGATGAAAATGTTTCTCGCATCGGAAGAAAGGAGAATCGCGGATCTTGATGATTTGTCGCAGGGCCCTCGTTTTCCCTGTACGCGATACTAATAGGTTGTTCTAGCTGACCTTAAGAATTGGGTAATTAAGGAAATAAGTTCTTCTCTGCTTTGTTAGGCTCGCCTGCACTAAGCTTAGGTTCTCTTATAGCTGATAAATTTGAAGAGGACTTTTTTCATTTAACTGGACATTCCATCTCTCTCCTCTCATATTAATATGGATACGGATAAATAGGTTGAAAACGTATTATGCCTATGGTCTGGGTTTCCTCACGTTCTACAATATCTTCTTACCCATACTAAATAGTTGACTATGGAAGTAGGAGGCCACAATATCAACTTTCTCGACCTTACCATATACATCGGAGATAGTCCTCACGAATTTGGCATACTGTACTTAGAAAGGCCACTGCAACGGATAATCTTATCCATTTGAGCCCATTGTTTATTAAACTCGCCGCCTTCAACGCCACGGCTTACAGCCTGGTAAGTATCCCCCTCACTAATTCTAATGCTGAGAAAGGAATCACTTTACCATGAAGCACCTTGCATCTGTTGAAACATCGACATCGATAACGAATTAGGTCAGATCTTGTTTCAACTATTCCATCACTCTCCCTTGTCCTCACCAGTAGGTTCAAATAGATTAGGTTAACCATATTGGTCTTTCTCCCAAGCGCAGTGAGTCGTACTTCACGTCCTCTTGGTTTTCGAGCCTCTGACTATAATCCAATCTCTTTAAGCAGACTCCTGGCAAACCTTAAGGACGAGATTCTTGGACACGAGAAAAAAGGTATTTTTCGACTACAATGCCACGACTGTCACAGTGCAGTGTTTATATTGACAAAAACAGCAGACTTTGACATGTAAGGCGCCGGAACACGTCTTTGAGTTTAGGCAGATAACCTCATTGAAAGCGGACACTTACACCAAAGAAATTCTGAACGAAAATTCTCACCACCTTCGTTTGGCTCTTGTCGAGACTGAGAGCCATGACGCTAAACTGGAAAAGTCGCAGAGTTTGAGGAAATATGTTTTACTTATCCCGAGTTTAATTGTAGCTCTTGTAGGGAGGGGGCAGAGAAAAGCAACTCAGCGTCTCCGTCTCCAAAATTAATGCTTGGAAAAAGCTCACCATTATGAAGAACTTCGCATCTACCTACAACTTAGATCCTGTCTCAACCCTTTCACCACCCTCTCTCGGAACCCCGATTTTTCCGTCACACCAATAGGTTTTAATAGATTAAATTGCCCTTATTGGACTTTCTCTCGAGTCAACTGAGGCGTGCAATACGTCCTCTTCGTACTCGACCCGCTTACTATAACTCCAACTCTTTAAACGAACTCTAGGTGAACCTGCAGGACGAAATTCCTCGGTAGTGTTCATAAACGACAATGCCAGGACTCTCCAGTGTTTATAATGGCGAAACCACCAGACATTTAACCATCATGACGCAAGAACAGATCGATCGCTTGGGTTTCTTTTGAACTTATGCAGGTCACTCGCCGTCGTTTGGCTCGCGAAGAGATGAAAATCATACGTCATGGCTTCACCAATGACAAGAAGGAATAAGAATGCAACTTCGCTCTTCTCGTGCAGGTCCCACTATCTTCTCAGTTCAGTCTTCGCTTGCATTTCATCGTCAATGAGCTTTTGGCCGAAACATCTTCCCATATTAATTTCATCAAGTGTACTCTTCATCTTCTTCTGCCAGTGTATCGTTCAGAGAGAAGAGTGGGCTTTCATCTGGGACAGTAGCTGAAGGTGTTTGCTAGCGTCACTAGGTCCACAGCACCTTGACGGATGCGCATCCTTCAGGTTAGCCTAATCGATTGCCTCCTTTTAAGAGTGGATACGTTCACAGCAATACTGGATAAGAGAGGATATGAAATAATAAGAAAGCGAGGCTATTCAGTCAAGGTGAAGCTGGATATGCTGAAAGGCAATGATTGTTACTCCTATACTCCATGGATAGAATGTGCTAAAAGACAACCCAACAGTAAGGAGTGTTTCAACACTTGGAACAGAATGCACTCGTCTCGACCAGTATTTGTAAAGTCCAGTACCTAATAAGAGGACCATACAGGTCCGGGAAGTCGATACAATCACTACTTGTCAGTGCAAAGCTGACCATTGTGTGCTGGAAATGCTTAATCACAAATCCTACAATCACCTGAATATCCTGTACCACTGAACTGGAAAACTGAACCAGAGAGCAGCAGCACATGGTAGGCCAACCAGCTACTTCCCACTAAGGTCTAGGACTCGAGTCCGATGTAAGCACGTCTCATTTCTTGTCACAAAGTAGGCAGGATAAGTAGGGCAAACTGACTGAACCCCTCCCCCACTGAGCCACAATTTTGAAGACCCACACCCACGTACTGTATAGTAATATACAACCCTCCAGTAGGAACAACACAAACAATGCTACTCCAGTAAAGAAAACCCATACCAAAGAATCCCTGTCCAAAATACATGTCTGTGCCAATGAAGTACAAGGATCATAGAAGGACTCTCAGTCACTTCAGTATCCATGGAAAAGTTGGAGACAGGAGACAGACAGCACAATCCCACCTAATTAATTGAAGTTGAAAAACATGATTGATATGATTCCCCAAAAGCCGATGTTTGGCACTGCGCAAGTAGGCGAGTAGTCTCAGTACAGGCCATGACCTGGAAAGCAGTGACCCCGATGGTGCAGTATGAAACACAATCCCAGATGATGTGATGCAACAATTAATAATCAACATTGCAGAATCTACACACTCCGTCTTGATGTGCTGTTCTAACAATCAATGGTGCAAATGTACATTGCGAGTCCCAGAATCATTAAATTGTGTTGGTAAAACAGTGTTACACATTGCACAGGTAGAGCAATAGCGCAGCGCATCACGGCAAAAGACTGCAGAACTGACATGCAGTAATTGACGGTGCTAGGTAGGGTACGGCACTTCCAATTTATTGTAGCTTGTATAATATGATTAGCTGAAACCAACATACCTCAAAACAGTGTACCAAAAGTACCTAATTACGTACCAACACTGGTCTGAGATATTTTGAAGGCCTCCGTTTGATTGTGAATGACTACCCTCATTTACACAAACAATAGGCACGGATCGATCCTCTGTTTGAACAAGCCCGCGGGGCATCAATAGGGCGAACCTGAAGTGCCAAAACAGTTACATTTCAGTGCACAGACTTCAACCTTAGGTTGAGATTCAACCCAGGGCTGAAATCAGAACAATGATAATGTAACAACATAGGGATCTCCTTGAACCTATCCCATCCTAAACTCACTCCAACTCCCACAAAAAAAAAAAAAAAAAAAAAAGAAAGCCACAACCGATTCGTAGAACTTATCAATTCTTCACAATTTCATGGGTAACAATCACAAAAATGTTTTTAGAAAAACAAAATCGGTACATTTAAAAAATGCACGTTTCGAAGCGGAACGCACCCGAGGAAAGACCCTTACACATTTCAGAACGTAAATTGAAATGATCTAGTACAAGTACTAACGTTTATAAAAAAGAATTCGTGTACTTATTACAGAACAATTCCGTAACGCTCCAGGAGTAGCGAGCGAAGCTCGTTGACTTATCTATATTTAGATATTTAGACTACGATTTAACCAGTTTATTCGAGATAGAAACAACGTTTCCTATCATGTATTGCTTTGTCAGTAGGTAAACCATTATCGCACCAGTAGAAGTGAAGTTTTTTCAAAATTTTTCGCTTTTTTTCGTATCTTAGCTCGTTTTTGCACTAATTTCCGAACATTCGATCGAGTGAAGGTCGCAAAATAAACATCCAAAACTTGCCACCAACAATTCGACCTAGTTCAGGTTTCACCATTTTACAGGGTACATCAGTGAGGACGATAATACGTTTTCTTGAAGCCCCGGAGTCAGAACCTTCGACTCAGACATTGAAGGCTCTTTCCCACGATATCACTTCCGAAGTATCTCTTCTGGATTACCTCCCTACATGAACCCAATACATAATTCTTGAATCTTACTTACGATCTCAGCAATAATTTTGAAATTCCTTTTTTAGTGCCCTCCCTTCCCTGATAAGTATGAATCGACGAAGTTATGTTTTTGTCATCACGGTGTGTAGTCTGTAATTGCGTACGAACAACCACGTCTCATTATCATTCATCTAGACCAAGACCTACACAACAAAACAATATTTCCAATGATCCTAAAATGTTCTCGTGCATGTACAGTAAACTTCGGGGTCATTTCTCGCACTTCGTCGACAAATATCATGCTTTCGCTAATTCGTAGGTTTCAGAACTCTTTTCTGCTTCAAATACGTAATAGAGTCAATTTTACGAATGAAGCGCATCCATCAATGGCATGGAAAAGAGTTCGCCAGATCAAATTTATACAGATTCCTAATTTACTAAAAGAGTGTAGGTAGTGTTTTCATTACAATATAAAGTGAACGAGAAAATAGTCGAAAAAATAATGAATACCATGTGTACATTGTACAACAAACGCCAGCATTTTTCCTTGGGCTATCCTTATAATTTAGCTCGAATTTGAAGCGCAATCATAAGAACGCGAGTGTAAAATTTTTTATCGGACACTCGAGCAAAGTCGACATGAATCGTTGTGCAAACACAAACATTAAAAAGTGAAGGTAACGAGGCGACAACTAGACTACAGCGAAGATGACAAAAATGTTGATGACTACGGGACATATGATGAAGCAACGATGTATTTACTAAAGACTATATATTATTCGCATACTACTTAGAATTCTGTTATCACACTCATTCCGTTTGTGCAAAGTGTTCTTCGCAGTTGATGTGCGAAAATATGTCGTTACGTCGTCTGGAATCATTCGCAAAAACGCTGACATTAGTCAGCAAGTATGAGAGCACGTAATAGTTGCTGAAATTTTTCCTTCTTTCTGTAGAACCTTTTCAAATTCGCGATGAGAAAAGATGAGAAATGTTTCAACTTCGTGGGTTTTTGTCACGTAAGTATATGTGGAGGAGGTCGTTGTACTCCAGGAGTGAATTTTGAGCGCATCATCCCTCTACTTTGAGACACACATGCGATCGAACGAGGCGCGGAACCCTCTTTGGGACCACCAACCAATCTCGAGACAAAATCAGTACTCGTGTCATTTTGGGAATTGTAATAATTGGTGAGGGGGGGCGTTCATTAATTGAGCTTAGTTGTCCATCCGGCGCTAGAATGAATTTCGCACGCGGGAAGCGGAGAAAATGGTCGAAAAGAAACATTCTATGAAGATGACCCTCGCATAAATCTTCACTCGCGCCTATTCACCGCTTTAGCCTCGACCCCTTATAATTCCTACGGCAGTTTTTAGCAGAGAAAAAAACGCTCATAGTCATTGCTAGCGAGTAATACATTATATCAGGGATGTGGCCTGTTGACCGTTTCATATTTTTGGAGTCTTTCATCCGGAAGTCTATATTGCATGGATGAAAGAGGTGAAGATTTCCCCAAGGTCATGTACTTGCCGAAAAACAACCGTCGGTGGCAGATTTGTGTTTTGTGAGCCATTTGGAGAGGGTTCTTCCCGCTTGCCCAATATAAAGAGCTGGGCAGTCCCCAAATTTGACTGATCATCGCGGGGAATCTCCTTCTTTTGCTGAAGGTGGGAATGGGATAGAACCGTGCATGGTATCCGCATTTCTTAAGGTCCCTGGCCAATCTTTTGAAGGGTCAACCCAAGTGAGGTAGGTGGATTCATCGCTTTCTGGTAGCTTCACCCGTGGGCGAATGGAGGCTGAGGAATGATCAGTCTGACGTCAAACTGTGATCATTTTTCTGCAGCACTATCCGAGCGTGTTTGGAAGTCCGTACGACAATTCCAACCTTGAAGAGGCTCCCCTTCCTGCCCCCCTTGAGAAACAATACCTGACGAGTATATCGGCTCGGCCCGCCTTCCCTAGGCTAAGAAATAAACAGAGGGAGAAAAACTTAACGGGCATGTTTGATTAATTGCCCTCCTCTTCTTTTTCCATCTGTGCAGTGATCTTTGGTTACTCTTCCTTGAAGGAGAGCGCAAGCTTGGCCAAATCAGCGGGTGTTCCCTGCCCCAGAAACTGATAAGAGATATTATGAGCTTCATTGTTTGCAAACCAGCAGAAATTCGCGTTTTCTTTAATAAATTTTCACGAAAGTTGCCCCAGTCGCTTTACCTTCGTATCTAGCGCGACAGTGGCGTTACATTTCGACAAAAATACTTCGTACTTCGTGACAAGCGTACTGATTGACAAATTTAAAAGTTGTATTTTGGCTGCGGGCTATGGTAAGAACCTGCACGTAAGTACAGGAGAGCAACAATAAGATTATAGAGACGGTAACACTCGCGAATTAGAGAAGTGCTCGAAAAAAATCATACAAACGAATTGATGGAGGAAGTATGGAATAAGAGTTTTTATAAAATTACGTTTAAACTTCTATTTAAGTGCAAATCGATTTGACTTCTCGCGAAGTGAATATCATAACCGTAATTCTATTTAAAGTTTGTATATATACGCATCGTGCCACCGATTTGCAGTATAATATACTATAAAACGTACTTCTATATATTGACTGCGTTTACGCCAGAAAAGATGCAGATAGAAAAAGAAAGATGGAAAAACGAGAAAAAGAGAGAAGAATGCGGGGTGGGAAAAAGGGAAAAGGGTGGTTCGACGATAGACCACGTTATTTGCAATTTTACAAAATCTTCCGGTCTGCATCAACATCGTGTATGCTGTACATGTAAGGGAGCGAGGAATACCCGTATCTGTCTAGACCGATGCTGCTGTGTTTTCTTGCTCGATCTCTCTTTCTCTCG
The DNA here is from genome assembly GCA_035079395.1 of Aspidiotus destructor. Classification (NCBI taxonomy): domain Eukaryota; kingdom Metazoa; phylum Arthropoda; class Insecta; order Hemiptera; family Diaspididae; genus Aspidiotus; species Aspidiotus destructor. Next base: position 34,197,232 of record JAVHKZ010000018.1, on the reverse strand, counting down.
TCCGCCTCGCGCGCTGTCTCGTTCTCTTCCTCATCTCTCGGCCAAATCGATTCGCTCCATAAACTACGCCGAAAAGTTTTTCAATAATGAATACAAAGTTAGAAAAAGAGTACGAGAGACACGCTCGCGCTAAACGGGAAAAGGGCGAGCGAGTGAAAAGTGTATATCAGAGAAAAATAAAAATTCTGCTGTTTGTTTTTATGTTTGTAATGCAACAAACGCAATCTGTATCAATTTATATAGGGAAAAATGTTATTAAGGCGGACAAGGCGCGCATGGCGTATTCGCTTGCGTACGCATTTATGCATTAGGTATGGCAGACCAAGAGTGTTTTTGGTCTTCCATTGGGCCGATTCTAACGCATCACGCGACACTGATACGGTTACTACGTATTTTACGTACGTAACAAACATTAACATAAACTGCAGTTCCTCTTTTTTTTTTCTTTTTTTTTTTTTCCACTGCAGAGGTATAAATCAATCTTTTTACCCGTGTTTTTCTCGTTTTGCTGGCTGTTCTCTCTCTTCGCATCCTTCCTCTGTCTCTTTCTCGTCGCGAAGTCAAAATTATTTTCGTTGTCGCCTCCGGTTTTTCCGAACCTAGACTGAAGTAGGGAGGAGAATGGAGGCTTTCCATCGTACGCTGTAGAATATGATGATTATACGGTCTGTGGGGAATGCTAATTCAGTCTGCATTCGGGACAGCGCCGAAGATATTTTCTTGTATTTGACTATCAATTCCTTCGACAGTTGAAATTGTTGAATCGAAGTGGGAACAATACGGAATAGTTTCGTGTACGATTTTTCTTCGATTGTTTCGACGCAGCAGCGATTTGTTCGGTTTTATTGATTTTCAATGTTACGTGGACTCTGCCGACAATATTACGAGTCTGCAATTTATCGAACGCGTGAGTTCCACAATGATAATGTCGAATGAATTTCGAAAAATGTGGGAGATGCAAATACAAAATTTGATTGATATACTGAAGGAGCATACGTCTGTCAATGCAGCGTCCTCTCTCAGATAAGAAGCACCCGGAGAGGGGATAGGTTGAGAATTGAACTCAATAATCATGACTTGATTCTTTTCAGTTCGCAGCATTTCGAGGGAAGGCATATTAATGTTTCTTTAATCTAGAATTGAAGATGTAACGATGGGATATTTATCAGTTGGCCCTGCGAACAACTGGACGCAGAAGAACAGGTGCGAAATCAATTGAGCGGCGGGAGTAATTTTTGACTATCATGCGAAGACGCAGGTGTAATCTTTGGTTATCCTGCGAAGGTGTTCACAAACATGAACATACAATAATTCTTAGAACGTCGTGCACCCTACGTAGCAAAGGTTAGTGATAGCCAGTTTTAGCATGGTTGTTGACTCTTGAGTCAATATCGACAGTCCGATCGTTTGGAATCGCCGTCGCTTTCATCTGGTCTGTGTAAGTCGACCGATGAAATAGTCTTCAATAGGGTGAACCAGAATGATGTTACCAGTTAGATGGGAGTTTGCGCTAAATTGTTTGTAGCACAAAAACGCGAAACGTTAGATGTATACTTCAAATGTACGAAATGTGTAGCCTAATTTTATCTTTAATTTGCGCCAAATACGAAGTTTCTACGATTTTTCTGAGCCGAGTTATGGACAAAAATGTGCCAAAATTTTGCTGCAGGGGTTCCAAAAGTTGTTAATTATCAAGTAAAAATGTTTTTGGAGTGAGAAATAGCGTGTCTTGTAACATTTATCCTCGCACCCGCAACGAAATTTCGCGCTGAGTCTGAAAAAGAATGTAGAATGACTTGACAAAGCACCTAAATGACTGAATGGGCCCAACGAGGGTCAGAATTTCCCAAAATTGAAAATGCAGTCCTTTCTGACACTTTTGGCAATACCTCAATGAAATTTCGCGAGGAGTCCGAAAAATATGATGAAATTACTTGTAGAAGCACCAAAATGACTGAATGGGCCCAAGGAGGGTCGAAATTTCCCAAATTTGAAAATGCGGTCCTTTTTGACATTTTTCCCAATACCTCAATGAAATTTCGCGAGGAGTCCGAAAAATATGATGGAATTACTTGAAGAAGCACCAAAATGACTGAATGGGCCCAAGGAGGGTCGAAATTTCCCAAATTTGAAAATGCGGTCCTTTTTGACATTTTTCCCAATACCTCAATGAAATTTCGCGAGGAGTCCGAAAAATATGATGGAATTACTTGAAGAAGCACCAAAATGACTGAATGGGCCCAAGGAGGGTCCGAATTTCCCAAAATTGAAAATGCTGTCCTTTCGACATTTTTCCCAAGAAATTTTGCCCTGAGTCGCTGCCTCCTCCAATCTCTCTCCGCGAGTTCACAGTCTTCAATCAAGGAGGGAAACTGTACAGAAATTGCATTGTGTCGGCCGCCAGAGGGATTTGGAAGCTAAGAAGCTTATTTTTTGTGGTGAACTCGCGGTGAGAGATTGAGAAGGGCCCCGTCTTCCATCAAGAAGGGAAAACGAACACAAGTTTGCGTTGGGTCGTCCGTTAACGGGAACCGAGAGTATGAAACTCGCTTTCTGTTGTGAACTCGCGGTGAGAGATTCGAGGAGGCCGCGTCTTCAAGTAAGGAGGGAAAACGTACAGTCATGTGCGTTGGGTCGTCCGTTAGACGGAGCCGAGACTAGGAAGCTCGCTTTCTGTTGTGAACTCGCGGTGAGAGATTGAGAAGGGCCCCGTCTTCCATCAAGAAGGGAAAACGAACACAAGTTTGCATTGGGTCGTCCGTTAACGGGAACCGAGAGTATGAAACTCGCTTTCTGTTGTGAACTCGCGGTGAGAGATTCAAGGAGGCCGCGTCTTCGAGCAAGAAGGGAAAACGTACAGTCATGTGCGTTGGGTCGTCCGTTAGACGGAGCCGAGACTAGGAAGCTCGCTTTCTGTTGTGAACTCGCGGTGAGAGATTCGAGGAGGCCGCGTCTTCAAGCAAGGAGGGAAAACGTACAGTCATGTGCACTTTCCGTTGTTGAAAACGGGGCCTCTTTCAATCTCTCACCGCGAGTTCACAACAGAAAGCGAGTTTCCTAGTCTCGGTTTCCTTTAGCGGGCGACACAGCGCAAATTTCTCGACGTTTTCCCTACTTGATGTAAGACGGGGCCTTTCTCAATCTCTCACCGCTAGATCACAACAGAAAGCGAGTTTCCTAGTCTCGGTTTCCTTTAGTGGACGACACAGCGCAAATTTCTCGACGTTTTCCCTTCTTGATGTAAGACGGGGCCCTTGTCAATTGCTCACCCCGAGTTCACAACAGAAAGCAAGTTTCCTAGTCTCGGGTCTCTTTAGCGTACGACACAACTTGTGGACATCCATCCATCCCCTGAATCAACAATTTTACTACAGAATGAGAAAAATTCTTTAATCTGCGTTTTTAAAAAATTGTGATGTTCGTCTATGGCCATTTCAGTATTTTTCTGGGACTCGGTGCTAAATTTCATTCAGAATTGAAAACAACGTCTAAAGATTACGCAGTTTTTTAACTTGGAGGAATTTTGATTCTCTTTGGGTCCATAAACCCAGTTTAGTGCTCCAAAACATTTTTTGAGCATTTTTTTTTTTGTCGGACTCAGCGAGAAAATCCACTTGAAAAGCAACTTAGAATTTGAAAGTTTGAACAATTTTCCAATCTGGAGAAATTTTGACCCTTTTTGGGCCCATTCACTCATTTTGGTGCTTCGAAGAATTTTGTAAACATTTTTTTCGGACTCGCCGCGAAATTTCACATAGAAATTGAATTAGAATTTGAAAGTTTGAACAATTTTCCAATCTGGGGAAATTTTGACCTTTTTTGGGCCCTCAACCCATTTTGGTGCTTCGAAGAATTTTGTAAACATTTTTTTCGGACTCGCCGCGAAATTTCACATAGAAATTGAATTAGAATTTGAAAGTTTGAACAATTTTCCAATCTGGGGAAATTTTGACCTTTTTTGGGCCCTCAACCCATTTTGGTGCTTCGAAGAATTTTGTAAACATTTTTTTCGGACTCGCCGCGAAATTTCACCTAGAAATTGAATTAGAATTTGAAAGTTTGAACAATTTTCCAATCTGGGGAAATTTTGACCCTTTTTGGGCCCATTGACCCATTTTGGTACTTCGAAAATTTTTGTTACTATTTTTTTCGTCTTCTCCGTCCAAATTCACATAAGAAACAATGACCTTATCATCAAAATGTTCAAAATTCAGTTCCATACTGTAAATTAATTAATTTTCTAGCCCTATTTTGGGAACCCTGGCAAATTGGTGAATTTTTGGCACATTTTTGTCCATAACTCGGCTCAGAAAAATCGTAGAAACTTCGTATTTGGCGCAAATTAAAGATGAAATTAAGCTACATATTTCGTACATTTGAAGTATACATCTAACGTTTCGCGTTTTTGCGCTACAACAGATTTAACGCAAACTCCCATTTAACTGGTAACATCATTCTGGTTCACCCTGTATTCTAAAAGCGGCTTATTTCTGAAGGTTCTTTAGCTTCTTCAGCTCTATCTCATAGGGCTTGCCAAACGTGTCCTCATCTAGCCTTTCATACAACTCTTTCCTCGCAGCATCCTCTTCTCCAGCTTCTCAAGGTCCAGTTGGTATTCAACTACAACCGCATCTACCCTTTTCGGTGGCCTCTTCTACGCTGTTGCCCTCTTTTTTGAAGTGGTTGATGTTATCGGTCACCATTGAACAGCTCTCCGCTCTTTGCCTGGGCATGACTGCATCGCATGATTTAATAACAGCCTTTATCATCCTCTCTGCTACCGTTTCCACATTTTCTCTTACTCTTGCCCTTGGTTTCATGTCGGAGTGCGAGATTCTTCTCAGCTTTTTGACTGCCTATTTTCCTGCTAGCTTGTGTGGAGCAAAGACTTCAACTTCCCGATGGATGGAGAAACTGATGTACTCCCAGAGTAAGCTTCATCCTGTACCGCTCAGCCTTCTATTCGTCGGGCTAGCCTCACTGAGGCAAACGTGCCATCGATACTAGACCGATAGTCGGGTAGGAGTGTTGTTCACGTTGACCGTTTTCAATCCCTGCCCACCCTAGGCAGACCCACGGTAATCAGTGCTAGGATGCCACCAGATCTACGGATTTTTGGTCTTTAAAAAGATACTGGGTTGAGTCGATCAAGGGAAAAGTACCTCAGTCACTCGTAAGGGAGATACCTTTCTCCTAATTGTTATCAATGGATCAATCGAAGTCCGTAGAAATCTGTTTTTAGGTCCTACAAAAAATGGAGGATACGGATTTTTGAAACTATCACCTGGCAGCACTGGATTAGGAAGACCAAAAAGCCATTTTTTAAATATTCAAATTGCCAATCGAGATGCATTTCAGCCCTCGTATTCTAGACAAGCCTTCTTCAACTAGACTTGGAAGTCCTCAAACTTCTAGAATGAGCTATTTGGAGAGAGCTAGCCACTGTTGACAACCAGGCCAGCCATCCTTACAGCGCATACCAATCCTCGCAATCAAAATTCCTTCTTTTAAATAACTTTTTCTTGACTGATAAATTCTTAATTATTTTTATCGGCTCGATTTTCTTTCATCAAATTTCTTCTCTTACTGAAATAAGCTGGACTGAAGTTATCCAAGATTGATCCCACCAACTTAGAAGCAGCTGTCAAATGAACAATTTCCATAGTTATTCAGAGTACGGGGATGACGGAAGCTGTACAAAATTGAGAGCCTCGCGACATAGACAAAGCAGAGCGGGAAACTACATTTTCAACAGAATCAGAGCCTTAACAGCGCTCGATGGAACATTACACGATACGATCTAGATGCAGAGACTGATCCATAGAATTGAGGATATCCAAATACTTCAAAATAACTAAAAAACTGTGGACGCCACCACTTGCAGGGACCGTTCATTCACAGTGTCCACAGCAATTCACGTAATAGAAAACGTGGTTTGACGTCGAACTAAACGATGATCAATTCACTCGTAACAATTCATACGCACTAAGTCGAATTCCGATGCATTCCAAGCTTCACTTTTTTCTCGACAACAATAATGCAGCCTGACGCGCATTATACATTTTGATATCCTATACATATGAGGAAATCGAAACAAGTATTTTACCACGAATTCCAAGTAATAATGTGTTACGAAGGAGGGCTCTCTCTGTCGATCTGCGACCCTAATGACCTAAATTGAGAATAGAATGAAAAGAAACATACGTGCATATAAAATGAACGGAAATATTATTGTGTACTTTGACAACGACAACGTTGTTGCATTCTGCGTGTACATACGCGTAGTTTATACAACGAGAACAATTTAATTAACTCAAAACGCTTCGATAAAGGGATACGAAGAAATGAACGAGTAAATGAACGAGTCGAGAGCTGCGAGAAGGCGAGAGGTATATAATTTTGTTTGCTGCGTTTTGAACACATTCTGCAGGTTTACTAAATGATGCACCAGAAAAAAAAAAAAAAACGATGCGGATGTGGGTACACAGTCGGTAGGCCTATATTTTTCCCATTTTTATCATCGTGTACCTTCAAGAAATACTCTATTAAAATACTGAAGTTGAAATTTCATATCGTGTACAAGTAATACATACATAGAAATTGGTTCACTTTATGTGTACATCAGTCAAGTATGAGACATAAGTAAATTCGGATTATCTAACACATGTCAACATCCTCTCCAATTTTCATTCATAGACCATTATAGGGCATTTCCTGCGCAAGTGGTCGGTCGTAGAACGAATGCAAATATGTGTGAGCTTCGTACGACTTCTTTGTGTTACAGGCAGACGCTCGAAACTCCTCCAAAACGTGTCTCGAGCTTGTGGGAAGAAAAAAAAAACGTTCTATTTCAGGTAATCATGTAATTTATTGAGATAGAAATTGAGACATCGAGTTTATACGTTACTTATCTAATCATTGCGCTCCGCCTTGTTATCAATCCGATATTACATAATCTACGAGCACGACGTGTTTTGACGTCTTCCTATCTTGTGCGTATAGTGCGTAGCCTTCACAAACTCTCAAGACATAATAGAGTTGAAGTTGCGTTGAGTATGTGAAAGAAATGCAAAAGACGGATACAAGAAAAAGAAACCTAAATGAGTATCAATGGAGGACTGGCATTTCCAAGTCCACAATGTTTCAAAAAAAAAGTTGAACAAAAGTTCAGGGAGGAAAATCAAACATACAAACGAATTGTAGCTATTTGTATGAAGCGTCTGTGATCCGAAGATCATAGAGAGGGGGAAGCAGTAATCATAAGGGTGGCTAAACTATGGGAATCCTACCGGACATGATGGGTCATACCAGCAATCGATCCACTGATATTCCAATCACGCATTTTAGGTGGGTGAATGTTTTCCGTGTTAATAAATGTGTCTTAGTTATCAATCACACCTCGAAATATATGAAGAGTGACACGATAATTTACATCAATTTTTTGAAGAAGAGAGGAGTATTTGACCCGAAGGTTTTAAAATGCAACAACAGCCTCTTTTCACAGATTTTGAACCCCAGGATTCCCGATGAAAGTAAACAAACGCTTCGGAACCATCCATACAGGGATTGTATCAAGGCAATAGCGAAAGGTTCCTCCTTGAGGAAGTGTAATTCAGAATCATTCTAAGAAAGGGCGATTCTTCGTTCATTCGAAAGAAGCGAGTACCCCAACAACGTTCAAGGTCTTGAAAGTGCGGGCCAAAATTTATAAAGTCATCATGTTCCTTATGCTGTTAAGAGATACGTACCTTCCTTTGGCATAAAATCTCACTCAAGGTGGGCCTTCGCCAGTTCGCTCCGGGAGGAGTTCCTCAATGATTCAGGTAGTTCGCACCAACTCGCTTCACCGCTACTTTCTCTCTTCATTCTTCCGAATTCCATCCTCCGCTCCCAAAACTCAAAATACGATAAAATGTAGACATAACTAGAAGGCAAGGCAAAAGAATGGAAAACCAAAGCAAGTCCAATTTGCAAAGGAATTCATCAAATTTGAAACCAGTGTGGGGACGAGTAATGAAATTCTTGCGCGAGACTCATTTAACAATCTGGCTCGCAACACGGGAGCTCCTTTTCCTACTTATTGACGACGCTAGTGCAGTGAAAATTGCGTACTTCAAGGACTTTTGTGAAAAGGCCGTGTAGTTTATTCACGAGTACATATGTGTGTAACCGGATTATTGATATGCCTAGCAATCTGTATTATATCTAAGATACCTCAGAACGCACGGTACAATATTGTGATCATGTTGTATGGTACAGAACAGTAAAGATCTCTTAAAGCCTCTCTTCTGATCTTCTTATTTACATCAGAAGTAGGATTACCTGTAAAACGCGCCAATACTAGAAGCAGAGGACGAGATTCCGCAAAGAAACGCTAATCAAGAAATATCAACTGATGATGAAGAATCACTAACCCGTAGAACGCGAGGTACTCAAATAATTGTACGGCAGGAAGAAAAGAGACGTCATCGGAGATACCTTTTGTCAATCCAACCGAAACGTGCCATCTGTTATCCTTACTTTGTCTGGCGATCATTGCACCAATTTCATCAACGTCACAAGCCGTTATTCCTGTAAAACCTACTAAATTTCGGTTGTGAACAAACTCTGCTGTGTAATCCAGGAAGGTAGAAAGTCGAGAAATGGATTAGGAGAGACATCATCTACTCATGGACAGACCAACCCGAATCAACTCGAGGCAACGTTCAAATGACAATTTAACAGAGATAGTCAACTCATTGAGACAATCTGTAACAGCTTCCAGGACAACGTGCAAGTCCTAATCAAGAAGCGGCAACCCAAGACTATACCAAAGCTAGCCCAATACTTCCAAGAGCCTCAAATTCAAGTTGGACTCAATAATATTATCAACAATACCACCGGCGTAACACCTACACAAATGAAAGACCAAGTGCTCGACTTGAATTGCTGAGAGTGAAATGCACAAACAAGTCACACGAGTTAGAACCTACATTGCGGAAATCAATGGCTGAAACAAGAGTACCTGTAATGACGTCAAGTGCAAAGTTATCAAGTCCAATTACAGTATCCGCAATGATTGGAAGCCTCAGCGGTGGCTCAAAGACCAATGTTTTTGAGGAGCATCGATATTGCAGCCTCTAAAATTGATTTTTATTTCCGCTTTTCAATGAAAATTGTATTATTGTAAGTCACATGATGAATTGCGAGGGTGTGTTTAACGAGTAATTGGGGACATGTGAATGAAAGTGGTCGTTGAAAGATACGACAAATGTGAAGTTGGTAGCAAGTGCTAGAACTGCGCTATGCAACTGGCAAGTAGAAGAGACTGAGCCAACCCGCCAGCCATTGAACAAAACTGGACTGTATTGTGAAAAACTGCGCTCGACAGAGCAAGTATAGAGTATAAGCGTATTGAATCCAAGTCAGTATGACCGAGTACGTTAGACTCTGATTATAGTGATACAACGGGGTTCTCTTTCCTTTCCAGCTTGCGTGTGAAGAATATTCACTGCCTAGGACTGCAACTAAACGTAATTACTACAAAGTATGTTGACAAACTCTGGATGCAACGAGCTGAATACTAATTCTGGATTGACAAATGCTAGAATGGTGACAACCCTTCCATAGAAATTGGAAAGTTACTAGCTAACATTTCAACAGAATCGGATAAAAAGATGAATTTGTAGTCAGAATGACCGAATAGTCTTCCTCAATGACGAGGACGTCATTGTGAGTCAAGATAAACCGTGTAAAGGACAATAATCGACTGAATATACCGAAAAGTTCTACTCAATCAGAATAATCCGATAATGCCGCAAGAAAGTTGATCTAAGTGTTCAAGTTGGAAAGGAAATTCTGAAGTGTAACGTCGGGACGCCGTTGAATGTCAGTATGGCCGTGTAACCGGATTATTGATATGCCTAGCAATCTGTGTTATATCTAAAATACCTCAGTACGCACGGTACGATATTGTGATTATGTTGTATGTATGGTACAGAACAGTGAAGATCTCTGAAAGCCTCTCTTCTGATCTTCTCATTTACCACTTTTAGACCAAGATTCATCAATTCTCCACTTGAATCATCAAATCCACATACCGTCTCGTCTTTTCTTTGACCAGGAACGCGGAGTCGATTAAGAACTCGAGACACCGATTTAGCAAAAGGGGTAAGTTTTCAAGCTTATCACTTGCGACTAGCAAAAAATGGATGAACTTATAATATCTGTCAACAGCTCCCGCCATCAGAAACACCCGGTTTTTCTTCTCAAAAGATTGCACTTACATCCACAACTAGTCCATATTTCCCTAAAGCGTGATCGATAACGTATTGGGGGTCTAAACGTAACTTTCCACTCTGCAGGCTTTATTACGAACATTTTGAGATGTGGTCGATGACTGAGACACACTTGTTAACGCAGAAAACGTTTACTCTTCTGAAAATGCATAATTGGAACATCCGTCGGTTCGATTTGCTGGCACGATCCAATCCAAGTCTTGGAAAATTCCCATGGTTCAGTAATTGCTTTGAATCCTGGTTTCCTCTATTCTGTGAACAGATCACAGATACTTGACAGTCTCGACAAATGGACTTAATTCGTTGTTATGTTTGATTTTCTCCCCTAAGCTTCCTCTCTACGTTTCATGGGAGACTGGCGGCACACAAACTTCGAGTCAAGATTTGCTGTCAAGAAGACTACCGATCTAATTCAAAAGCTGAACAATGTGAGCCAGATTTCCTGATCATCGCTCTCGTTCGACCTTGTAAGCCTGTATTATAAAGTTCCCATTCAAATGACCATAAACGGGATGCGCCAGATAATTAAGACGAAGCTATTGCAACAGAATACATCGGCTACTTAGGAAGGGCCTCGAACACAATATTTGTAAATTTCCAGACTGCCTTCCGATGGGAGGTCGAAGTTTTTGTTAACAAACTCGAACGTCACATGCTTAACAACCCTTAGATGTCGGATGTATGTTTCTAGAGATGCTACGGAGACGATGTATTACGTGTCCCTAACTCCCTAGAATCCCTCAGTGAGCTGATTATCCCCTTCCCTCCCTCATTTATTCTACTCAGTCAATGTACACCGTATTGCTTCTACGTCTTTGGTCATTCATTCGCTCTGAAGTTGAACCAGCGTTGGTTCGAGACCTCCAGCCCGAGTGGAAATAAAGTCATCTCAAAATTCCTACCACGTCTAAACTAGACGTAAGAAAGTTGTCTTTTCAAATGCCTTGCGAACACGACCTCTCCAAAATTTCCGTCAAGATAAAATTACTCGGACCCAGCTCGACCAACATGGGTTTCGTAATCTGGAATATCGCGGCTCGGTGTTTCTTCGAGCATGAGATCCGAAAAACGGTAAAGCGTATACACGTTCAGATAACAGTATCTATGTTCGGCGTATATTCGATACGATTAAGTAAAAGAATTCAAGACTTCGATTAAGACACATTACGAGTACAGTGTGGAACGCGCGATTAAATAGACCTAAGAGCAGGTTGAAAAAAAAAAAATCGATTACCCAGTGAAGCGAAATGTGGTACAAGACATTAATTGCATACAACAAGCATACGTATACGAATACGATTACACGAATGTGACGGTAACGTTAGAATAATCAATTTTATCCATCGCAATTATTTAAATTTACGAGGAAGTTTAGATTTTTAGAATAGTGTGCGCTCACAAAGCCGCCATAACGACTGTTTCAACTGTTAACCAATTAACAATCCTTTTCCCTACCCATCGAAAAAAAAGGGTGATAAAAGCGCACACAGGGCATCGTACATGCCCCGACACGATAATTTACCAACTCTGATCAAACATTATTTCGCTCTCGGAGATAAATGCACATTGCCGCCTGCTACACGAGAGCAGAGATCAACAACTGTGTTAGCAAACAACGATCGGATGGTACACGAACGCGGTATGTTCTCGCGCGTCCCGTCCCATATATTCGAATTAACGAATAATTCACGCAAAATGGTCGTAATTGTAGCGTGTACACTCGAAGAAGTGAATTGATACAGTACAAACGATAAGTCGAAATATATAGAGGAGTACCGCTCGCGAGCGATGGAGAGGGGAGGGCGCGAAGAATATAAGTACGTATATATGTCAGCATGCACCAAGTTGTGGAACGGGAAATCAAATATCGACACATGAATAAGATATCATACGAAAAGCACTGTACAACTTCGATGCGGACTAATTAAGTGCTAATTAAAAAGAGTACATAATTTTATCGGCTTCGAAAGGAAAGGGGAGAAAGAAAACTGGTAATACCAGCGCAGTAGCAGTGTCGGTCGACAGATACACATACGGCAACGAGACCTCGAAAGACTTGGGCGAGGCTAATTCTTGTACTTAACGAGGCGTGCGTAACTCAAGCCGCAAAGTTTCGTTCTTTATCAGATGAACTTTTACTGTTTTTCCGCTGAGACACTCGGAATCATCTTTCGGCTGATAAATCGATGCAGAGCAGTATTGAAGAGAGGTGCTGGCATTACTCAGATGGAGAAAATTGACGAAAAATTGTTACTTCTCACGTTGAAAGTTATTCTAGGTATTGGAGAAGGCTTTTCTGCGTGGTGGTGTTTAGAGAAAGAGGAAAATAGAAGCAGGTTTGACTCCTACATAACAAACTGTTGACAAAAAACCGTTGGTTTTCATGAATAAAGAAGATCTTGAATGTTTTTACCATCGAAAATGGGAGGGAGGATAGGAAGAAGATCTGAAAAAATTACAAAAGTCAAACCAAGGGATCGCAAGCTCTTTCCTGAGTCATAGCCTGGTGTGGGAAGAAGACAGGATTGGGACTTGGAAGAATTAATGTTTGGCTCCTGTAAAAACGGATGACAAAACATCATTGGTCTTCACGATGAAAGACAATTTGTGAAAATTTCAGAACGCTTTTTTGTTTTTACCTCGAGAATGGGTTGTTAGTACGATATTTCCTGACGGTACGGCGTTGGAGGAGGGATAGAATTAAAATTTGAAAGATCGGTAAAAGTCAACTTCAAGAGTGCAAAATGTTTCACTAAGTCGCGGTGGGAAGAAGATTGAAATGGATCTTCGAGGAATTCAAGGTTTGACTTAGGACCCAGGAAAGTTTCATGATGAACGTCAAGCACGCTTTCTTGTTTTTACACTAAGGATGAGTCTTTATGACAAAGATAGACATGAGGCTTGAGAGAATGACAAAAGGCAACCGTTGGTGAAGGAACAGGAAGACGAAGTGAAGCTTGAAAACATTCAAGGTCCGACTTTTGCGCATAGACAATGTGGTTTACAAAACACTTTTTGATATTGATAAGTCTTGAAGCTGGGGGTCAGTACTCTTGACCTTCATTATACTACATGAAGGAAGAAAGATCAAAATCAATCAATTTAATATGATTTACTACTGCACTTGAAAATCGATTGATTTCGATCTTTCTTCCTTCATTCAATATGAGACGCAATGGAGCCTACAAACTTCATTATACTAGGCTGAACGTATACTACGGCAATAGTTGGGTACCGGCCTCACATACGCAAACTAGGATAATCTCCCTAGACGAAATTGCGAGACGAAAAGGACACCAAAAGTTGATGACGTCATAAGGACTTGGAAGAATTTCAATATTCGTCGCAACTTTGGGACCTGTATCTTTACCCTTCATTATTCTAGGCTCAACATGCAGTGTACTACACAGGTTCACTAGATGAAAATGACGTCACGAATTGATTACGTCATAGGAACTTGAGAAAATTTTGACCTCGCTTCCTTGGAGCCTGTATTCTTAGGCTGAATCATAAAAAGAAGGCTATGGAGGCTAAAGAAAAGAGACTCATGTTTTTTCCAGAATCATTACTTTTTGTCCTCACTCTAAGAGAAATTTACTATGAGGAGGTTTACTTACAGGGAGGGAAAGGGGATGGGAAGAGACAGAAGTGAGACTTGAAAAGTGGTGGAGATCAACTAAGGATTACGCAACAGGAGGAACGGAGGAGTGAAAGACAAAAGTGGGATCAAGCTTCTTTCATTTCTATAAAAACAACAGAACTTAGGAGAGGTCAAAACTGTGATCTTATCTTACATGGAAAAAGAATTTGATCACTACATGAACTGACTTGATCAGTCATAGCTTTCCAGGATCTTCCACGACTCTTTTTCAACTATTGCCCAATTTTTCCGGGTAACAATTTTTTTCAATGGTTAAAGGCTTACATCGTTTACCAGTTACTCCAGATGCATGGTTCGGGGAAATTTCCCTGACTTCTGTCGTTTTTCTCAAAACTTTCTTAACGGAAGTGGCTGACAATCAGTCTTCAAAGGTTAGGACTTCGGTGCCAGATAATATTTCAAAAATCCGTGTCCGCCATTTTTTCTAAGAGCTGAAAACGGATTTCTACTTATTTTTAAGGACTCAGAACGATTTATTAATGCCGATCAGGAAAAAGGTATTTCTCATACAGGTGAAAGAGGTATTTTTCCCTTGATCGGTTCAATGTTGAGGATTACGGAAACAACCGTTAACGGCTAGGAGAAAAGTCGAGGGACTGAACTACTTCTCCCTTGAGCACAAGAAATTCGTATTTCACGCAGAAAAATCAGTATTTTTTTTGAGGACCGAAAATCCGTAGATCTGGTAGCACTGCATAGTGTTACTCGCCCTTTTGAAACTTCCTCCTCGGTCGATCACTTATTGTGGGTAAACAATCACTCTCGGAAATTGAGTGTCCACGTCTGAAAATATGGCCTTTTTTCTGCCTGTTACAAAAAAGGGACAAATGCAGGAGCGCCTTGAAAAGCACCGTTGAGCATTCCACAATCGGTCGTCTATACGCAAAAAATCTCTTCCATCTTAACTACCCTTGAGAGGAAGCCATAGACGATCTCGCTCACCAAGCGACGAAGGCGCAGATTATCGGAAATCAAAATTATGAAGTCTACTAACTTTCAATATAGTTGAAAAACTTGAGAGTATTCTCTCCCACACGTACATCTTCAGTTTGTAAACTGTGAAGTGACTTCCGCTAATCAAGAAATTCAGAGCCACTTCTCACACTAATACACACAAGCGATGAGAATACCTCCATGTCCATATTATATTATTTGTTGATGATGAAAACAATCATTTTCAAACTGTTTCTCAAACTCCTTGATACTAGACATGCATTGCTGTACTCATTGAATATTTTATCGTTTTGTACTCATTGAAATCTCTCACTATGATTCCTTCGAGAAATAATCAAGATACCGAATGGAAAACTGATCGTCGGAAAAACTTTGGAAGAAAGTTCAGGAGCGACAGGACTGCCTCAAAACTCTGAAGCCTGCGTGGAAAGTAGAGAAGTCATAGCCCCGAGCCTCATCATGAAGCTTACAAACAATTTTTCTCGAAAAGAAGGTGAAATAAGGTACAGGGAATCAAGTAGATCTTTTGGATGCAGAGGGAGATAACGAACGCATTATGAATGTATAGTCTCCAGAAAGTTTACTGCTGATTGAATCTACTTCATTTCTTCTGAATAGCGCGAGTACTCGTGGCTGAAATAATGTTGTGAAAAAAAAAAGACTTCTTTTAATACCTCGAAACAACGTAGGTTGAGAGCAATCCAGTAAAATGAAACATTATTTTCCGATTTGCTCAGCGAATTGCAGAATACCAATACAAAATCGCGACTCGTTTCCACATCGCCTACGACTAAATCTGCTGTACATCCCCTTCCCGCTGTCAAAATACAATAAAAAGATTCAGATTTGGTTCGTCTTGGGACCTAAGTAAGCCGCAGTCCGCGTTCGAGCACCTACGCATCCGAACAATTACTGCCTTCACGAGGGAAAACGGTAAGAGTAAGATGTGTTTGAAATTCACGTACATGTCTCAACGTTTCCAATAATGAATAATGGAAAGGAAAGTTCATAGAAGTTCGATCTCGCCGATATACATTTTTTAAATGTTTATGAATAACAAGAACCGAGTCCGATGGGTTGAGCATCCATACACCTTAAGATAAAATTCGTACTTCATTTCCGCGATCTGACACAGAATATAGCTGCTTTATGAGGGCGTTTTGTCTACTATAAATCTACTTCAGAATGATAATTTGAAGGATGCGAAAATAGCTCGCACTTTTCCTCCTTATCTTCGTGCGGTTGCCGAACAACTTTAATGACTTTCTTTCGAAAAACTTCTACTCGATTCAGTTCATCACAATTTCCGTTTTTTTTTTTATTTTACAAACACCCATTCCTTCCTCGTCGTGCACACTGGACTCGGGCACATTCTCACGTCATTGATATTGTAATTTCGTTCGAAAGTTCCGCCATTTTTTCTCCTTTTCTACTTTTTGTTTTGTTATCACCCTCGTTCGTTTCCTTGCGGCATCGAACGACAAAAATTACTTCATAAATATTGTTCGTTTCGTTCGGAGATTCTTTTCTCGCCTCTCGTCGTCTCGCGTTATCATCGAAATAATGTTCGAAGGAAATTTTGATTTCAAAAAGCGCATTGCCTGAACTAATAGAATACCGAAAAAAAAAAAAAAGTACTTAACCCATTATTGCGCGATTCAGATCTATTTGCGAGGCAGAATTTTTTCATTTTTTTGGGGGGTTCGTTCTTTAAAAATTTTTATTATTATTACGTTCATCGAGTTTTACATGTCTTTTTTTTTTCATTGGGTCTTCTATCGCGCGTTCAGTTTCCGTTAAGACAGAGGAAAACATTTCTTCATTTTTTGCAGTCATTTAGATCGAGGCGAAAACCATCAAACCATAAACGCTATCATTATCGTTAGTCGAAAAAGGTGGGCGATCTACATGTTGAAGGTTTTATCATGAATTTTCTAACCATAAAATCCCACCCCGAAGGTAACTCGTGGATACCCGACCGGAGTGTTCGTCCTAAATTTACGAAGAAAATTTCTTCGCTAATCTGATTTGTTTTACTTGAAGTAAGAGAAGAGGATTATATAATCGATGACTGAGAAAAATAATAAAGGCTTAAATTAATTTCAGCTTTAGCCTATTGAATGCGGACGAACTTTCCTTCTTCTCCGTCCACTTTTGAGACTTGGGCAAACCACAATTACACAAAATAAATCGTTCTTCGAAACCGAAAGTGAACCTACCGTCAAATAAGAAATTCGAACATACATCTTTGCTTATCGATGAATGGCTAAACGAGTAAGCGAGAAATGCGCCTCAAAACTTGAAAAACAGTAAATTTCGACGATGAATCATTTTGTATTGCATATGACTCCCTAATGCGATCGCCCATGGTGGACGAAATATTTACGGGTGTACTCAAAGATACACAACTTTTTCCCATGAACTCACTCTTCCGATCTTTGAATGAAACGAGCTGGTTTCGGACAAGACCTTGTCCTTCTTTACATCATCAGATACGGTTCCTACATCTTGAAGAAATAATATCTCTTCTACAAAAATTTACCGTCTTGTTTTCATTTTCATGCGTCTTTCAAAACCAGTCGCGATGAAACAAATGCCAAAAAATATTCGGCGGTGCCAACTTCCGTAATACTTCATGGTTATCCACGCGGTATCAAGTTTCAAAGGAGTCGCGTTCCACGTTTATTTTGAAAAGATGACGCTCGAATCTACTAGACCCATTCACCTTCTCTTTTTGGAGAAACTTTTTTCCGTTTTCGCTGATCTTTTTATTCTATGGCTCGAAAACTATTGAACTCTCGCTATCCGAAGTGTGACGAAGAAGAGGTCATAACAAAAGTTTTGATTGAAATGTCGATATTGAAGACTGGTGAAACTTGGATAAATTTTAGGTTTGTTGTGTGAGAGTAAAATAGCATAGGTTGTGGATCATCTGGGTGAAAAATTGCTAACGACCACAGTCGAGTAACTCTAGTCGCCAAGGTTCACGGGCTCGTGAATTGAATTCGTCCAACTCGTCCGAGGAACCTCTTTCCAATCATTCATCGAAAAAACGTTCGCATAATTCTGAAGATGATGGACGACCAGAAGAAGAAGAAGAAGAGAAATCTTTTGGCGGAGCCAAACAGAAAGAGATTAGGTTTTGATTCGTTCCTTTTCATCATTTATATTCGGCTGAGCGGCTCATGGGTTAGGTGGTGGTTGGCGGGATAGGTACTCGTCTATTATGAGTCTAGTTTCAAAAACTAGTCAAATCCTAGTATAAACCAGTGCTGCCAGATGATATTTTCAAAAATCCGTATCCGCTATTTTTTTGAACACCTAAAAAGAATTTCTACACACTTTGACCGATTCATTCATAACGATCAGGAGAAATGTCTCTCTCGTAGAAATAACTGAGGTGCTTTTCCCTCGATCGACTCAATGTATACAGTATCAGCCCATAACGATCAGGAGAAAAGTATCTCTGATATCGGTAACTAAGGTACTTTTCCCTTAAACACAAGAAATCTGTATTTTACGCCAAATCCGGAGGATCAAAAATCCGTAGATCTGGCAGCACTGATTTATTCCGAGACCTGAAAAAAGATTTCTACTGACTTTGACCGATTCATCAATAATGATAAGGAGAACGGTGTTCTTCATACTTCAGAGTGAGGTACTTTTCCCTTGATCGATTGATGACCGTATCCGTCTATAACGACCAAGAGAAAGGTAATTCTCATACTGGTGACTAAGGTACTTTTCCCTTGAGCACAAAAAATCCGTACTCTTCTCGAGGAACGAGAGTGAAGACATGAAAATGTCAAAAAATCGACTTATTATTACTTCATTCATTTTACGAGCTGGAAATCTCATCACCATATCATCTAAATTCAATCGAGGGACTGCGGTTAACATGACTAGGCTACCAGAACTATTTTCAACTTACCTGGAGTCGTTTGCCAGCTGAGTCCGCCGATGAACATTTTCCTGCAACAGAAAGAAAGAAAAATGTTTCATGAAAAATTCATTACGAAAAGCATAAATCATGAAATTCAAGATTGAAGTAGTCCACTTCAAGAGAAGAGAATTCTATCACCTTCAACTGCGCACTTTCGAAAGGTAAATCACAAAATCCTTGATGGATATATTTATTTGATTGACGAAGTCCCGAAAAGTTTGACTATGCCTCGTCGAAAATGATCAACAGAAAAAATTGTCTGGAACTTCAAATAACCTTTTGAACCTACTAGTAGTTTGGTTTGATGGGAAGAGCCAATACTTGGAAATATCCACGTCTTTCGATTTGCTCTCACTCACCTTACGCAAGCATTGATAAAATATTTAGCTCATATCCTTATCATGAGGAGGAAGAATGTGACGTAGTCAGGGGATACAATTTGAACCCAAGGAAATAATTGGAACTCACCTCAAGGATTGATATTTTTATGAAATTCACAGTAAATATCCCATTTAAAGGCTACTTCTTGGCGAAATCGAAATCAAGTCACACAATTTCGAATTACCATTCACGTCTGCCACGCAAAGGTCCTACATGAACTTGATCCTTGAGGTGATTCAGAATTAGATCGATCGGACACGCAGGCACCAAAAAATTATGTCAAATAATTTTCATCATTTTGTCCCCAAGCGCGGATCGACAGACAGGATTCCCCTCACTCTAAACTCAACGGACAGGACAAAAATTATCAAATTTCACGACAAAAAAGGTTGCACAGTCCAATTTCTTTCACAATTTCTCCTATTCGCCTTAAATCTCCCAAAAAATGTAGAAGTTTGTGCTCAAAAAAGTCGAACGGTTCCAAAAATTCGTATTTCCTCCGCCCCAACGCTCGTCTAGATCCGTCCCAGGACTCTCGAAACCAATCCAAGAGTAGCAGAGGTGGTAAATCCAGCATGGGAAGTACGTCGTCGATTAGAATTCCACTTTTAAAACATACCTAACGTCGAGCAGTGTCTTCTAATAAAAGATTTGATTGCCAAAACATTACAAATCAAATTGACCTCGTTTCCTCAAAACATCTAGCTATGAAAGTTATGAAAAATCCTTATCACTATCTTTGCAAATACATTATGGCGCTTCCAGTCCCAAGTCTAAGATAAGATTATGAAACTATCCAAGTCGCATTCAAATAACGATGTCACTTTCTCCATTTCCTTCCGTCAATAGATCAGAGATCGAGATTTCCGAAAGCCCCCTGCCCCCCCCCCCTTCATCAATAGTTAGCTCGAATTCTATGACGTCATCAACCCTAGGTCCCTTGGTCTTGTACGATGTATGCGGAGCGCCTGAAAACTTCCATGGTACAGAATACAACCCCGCTCATCAAGCCTCAGGGATGTTTTGTGATTCTGTATCAACTTGAGAACTGAGAAAACTGAGCTTTCCGTATTAAGGGCCACTCTCCGTATTAGTCTAGCTTTAATACGGAGTTGAACTCTTAATACGGAGTATGGACTCAAGAAGTGAGGAAACTCAGGTTTCCGTATTAAGGGCCACTCTCCGTATTAGCCTAGCTTTAATACGGAGTTGCACTCTTAATACGGAGTTTGGACTTGAGAACTGAGGTTTCCGTATTAAAGGCCACTCTCCGTATTAACGCATGGCTTTAATACGGAGTTGCACTCTTAATACGGAGTATGGACTTGAGAACTGAGAAAACTGAGGTTTCCGTATTAAAGGCCACTCTCCGTATTAGCCTAGCTTTAATACGGAGTTGCACTCTTAATACGGAGTTTGGACTTGAGAACTGAGGTTTCCGTATTAAAGGCCACTCTCCGTATTAACGCATGGCTTTAATATGGAGTTGCACTCTTAATACGGAGTATGGACTTGAGAACTGAAGAAATTGAGGTTTCCGTATTAAGGGCCACTCTCCGTATTAGTCTAGCTTTAATACGGAGTTGAACTCTTAATACGGAGTATGGGGTGATTTGAAGAATGATCTCGGGATCAGGATCGTATACTTTCACAGACTTTAAATTAGGCTGGTTTACAGCTTCAGTGTTGCTTGCAGAAGAAAACAAGGTTAACTAGAGTACACTGAATTTTTCCGATTTTTCCGGAAGATTGTGGAGTTTGTGCGGGGGAATACCTCAGTACAAAAAAATTTACTAAAGAAAAGTATTCTTACAATTTTCTAGTTAACGCGATACAAATGGCGTTGAGGAGCTGGCAAGAAGAGGCTCGCGTGGGAACCATTCTTGTGAAAAAGCTGCAAGTCGCGGAAAAACGCGGTTTCTTAGATTCTTTCGCGAGGAGCGCATCCTACGATGGAAATATCTCAGTACAATCAGAATCAACGTTCAATTCACAATAAAACTAATACTCGGATTGTTCAATCAAAGCGATGCAAATCTTCAGAAATCCGTGAACGCACCGTCAGGGTGACGTTTGTTTGTGGATTGTTAAATAGCTGTCTGGCTACGTCACCTTGACGATGACAATGTGTTTACTCTACTCATATTGCGTTAATCGAAAAGTCACAAGAATACTTTTTTTCTGTAAATGCTACATGGATTATTTTTTTACTGAGGTGTTTTCCCTCTTCACGCCATAGTTCTCGAGAAAAGTCGAAAAAACGCAAAGAAGGGCCAAATTGAACTTCTTTTAAGGAAGTTTCTACTAACGTGAGGGCGTGAGAGTCCAAAATTTTTCCAAAAAACCTGTTCATCGTTTTACAAAACTGCACACCTCGCAATTCGGCACACACAAAATTGGGATGGTACTTTTCTAGGACTTGTGAGTATTGAAGCACTAATGGATTTTGAATGTTTGTCGCAAAGACCTGTACAGGAACACTTTACTGTTATCATTCGTTCAGAAAACTCACGCAATTTGCGAAGCCGGGATGCAATTCAAAGACAACTCATAGGACCAACACACTCTCATCCGATAACATCGCTTCGCTTACGCTCACGCGAGAGCAGCGAACTCCGTCATTTTCCGTCCGTTTGTATAGACATTTATTTTCCTAATCTCTGGGATCTCAAATTTCGCAAGACACGTATTTATTTCGTACAGGATTGTAACCAGACGAAGGGACAAAATAGATTAATTTTCTGTGCGAACTTCTTTTCTTCTTCAAAAAGTATATCTTAACTTGTAAAACGTACACCTATAAGAGAAATAGCACACTGCACCATCAAAGTGGGTTCCGTGGCACCACCGGCGAAGAAAAGAACACACTTCGCTGGAAAATCCGATAAGTAGTTAGAGAAGAAGGTGAAAAACGATTTTCTAACGCTATTTGCCGGAGAAATTATTTTCTTCACTCTTCTCGTTTCGTGTACACTCCCCGACAATCTAGCCGTGTTTCACCTGCTGGGCTTCCTGCTTTCCTTCTCTGTTTAGCGGCGAAAATACTCCTTTCTTGTAAACTGTCAATATCAATTTTTGAAAAGTATTCCTTCAGGTTAGAATACGAGAGTCTCAACTTTTTCTTTTTTTTTTTTTTTTCATTCCATTCCCCATTTTTCGTTTCACATCGACAGAAATCCCATCTAGACCATTCTACTTCGTCCTCGCTTTTCCGTTCTCGTCATTTGTAACGCCTGTAATCAATTTATTTCCTCCCCAAATCGTTGTAAATACCTATTTATCAAACGATTGCTCTTTAGAATGTTTTCGAGATCACCACGCGCGCTTATATTACCATTCGCGTACGCACATCCCTTAAAGACGAAGGGCGACCATTCCTGAACACTTCCTCTTATCGCGCAACAGTACCCAATAATGTGTAAAACCAATTTACAAATCTACAGAAAGAAAAAAGGCGAAACTTAGCGCCGAGGATGAAGGTATTGAAAAAAGCTGCGCAAAAAACAAGTTGAGTTAGTTTAACGGATTATGATTTTTTTCTTTCTTTTTCAATAATCGACAACGAGACGAATAAAGACCACATCGTAACTTACTCGCATATTGAGAATTTTTAATTTAATCGCTTTGCCGACAACAAAGCGATATATATCGGTATTAATTCCGTTATAGTACAAAAATGGTGTACTGTGTTGTGTACTCGTCGTAATCATAAAAATTAATTACTCCACGGGAGTGCACCAGAAGTATAATAATATACTCTGTATGTACAGCGCTGAAATAACGTGCTGGTTGATGACGATCGATATTGACGTTTTTTCAGAAAAAAAAAACATAAAATATACATACATTTTTTTGTTCAGTCACAAATTTATGTGTCTCTCATCTTCTTCCTTTCACGCTCTCCTAGTCCTTTTTTAAACAACGGGTAGTACTGTTTGAAATCATGACAATGCTTCGTACGAGTTCGACAAGGACTCTGTACATATTACGCAAGGAAAAATATCGTCGACGACGACTTTCGGCTATAGAAAAACTCGTTCTCGCGCCTTCTCTCGACTTTTTTATTTTTCCTCTATCCTTGCTCTCTCAGTCAAGTATCTCTCCACAATCTGAAACATCCCGAGAGCCGTCGACTAACTAATCTAATTACCGCGTACTTATACGCTGTTCGAAATTATTCAAAAATTTTGGAAAGAACTTTTTTTCTTTTTTTCAGATCCGCGCTCATTTTCATTCGTTCACACACATCAGGTCTTTTTTCCAACAATCACGATTAATTTTGGTAACTCATTAATGATAATGGTTCGAGTGAATGCAGGAACGTATATACTGTATTGTACAATACGATATTTTATATACGACAGCATGTGCAAACCATGCCGATACGTAAGCATTGGCACGTAAAAGTACGGGGAGCAAATAATATCGTTTTTGAACTCCATACAGTTCCCAGAGTATATTTGACGTGCTTTACATAATCGCGAGCAAATTAATAATTAATTATACTCGCTCTAGCCGCGTATATGCATGTATATACTTTTGTACATTTCGAGGTTTTTTGAGGGTTTCTCAATTACCTACATTAATAATTAATATATTACACGCCTGTATTGTGTTCGAATGCTCCTGCACAGAATACGTATACGCGAACATTATTATACGCATGCATTCGAACACGAATACCTATATTCTTATTTTCGAGCTTATTGTAAATAAAAAATTAAATAATGTCACACGTGCAACAATACACGACTGAAAAATGGATGACATTTAAATCGCGAAATATACGTCACGCTGCGCACATGCATTTCCCACATCATACACTGCTACTGCACCTGCCACAAATTTTCCTTTTCCCGTGACGATAATCACAAACTATTGTTACGTAAAATGAATCCTTCTCGATAATTCAAACGTCAATATCAAATTTGGCATTTTCTATACCGTGTAATATGGTTAGAATGTACGAGAACTGTAAAATTCATAAGCTTGGGCCTATAGTGAGGTTATGCACCGAAACACGCAATCATTAATAATGCTTCCGGGGCATCGAGATGATGCGGATGTGTAGAGGGCGGGATTAATCCCACTGCAGGAACTTTCAGAAGAGAAGAAGAAAAAATATGAAAATTCTAATAATTCCCAGTAGAACACGTTCTCAAAGCCGAGACCAGAGTAGCGAAAAGATTTACAGAGAACCTTCCATTGTTTTTGAGAGGCCACTTGATTTCAATGTTGCATATTTTCATGCGTTCTCTAATCTCTGAAATTAATCGAAAACACAGGCCTATGAGTAGAAACTTATACTTTCTAAAATTTTTAAAAATTTCACTGACTTCCCCGGGTCTTATGACATTCCCTGATTTTCTCAGGTTTTCTGTTTTGGTGGTCACCTTGAATTTAGGCTAGGTTAGGTTGCGTACGACCCACAAACAGATGACAGCAGGCAGTCAGAGATGGCCATCATGAACAACAACAGTCATGAAGCAAGCTCTAATTAATGATAATCATTCTCTTCCAATACAGAAGGACGGAGTTCGCTTGGCGGCCAAGGAAGGGACAGAAATCATCGCAATGACCAAGCCACACATATACAGACGACACATCACAATTACTGAATGGAATATTGTGCATGGGAAGATAGCTGCTATTCTATTGAAGAAGAGCCTGCCAACTCCCATCGTATCAAGCATCAGTCGAGACGATTTGTGAAGATCATATTGGGGGATGTTAATCTCCAATGTGCTTAATGAATAGAAGCAGGAGAGTGATACTAGGAGACTTTAATTGCAGACTGCCAGCGTTCTCTTCTCTAGAAGTGAGAGGCCGGGATGAGCTCTACATCGAGTTTATAGCCCGTAACTTCTCGGAAATTCAAAATGACCGTACTCTTAAATACCAACACCAAGGCAGAGAGGAGGTTAATGATTACATTCTTATCAAAGGCATCAGCACAAACTCTTGTTACGTCATTGCTGGGTTAAATTATGTATCTCACTGACCACTCTGTCGTCATCTGTACGATACAGTCTGGCAAAATACCCACTGAACATATGCGACGTTTCACAGATATGGACAAGCTCTGACCATTCCTCTCGACCCCTCCTGAGCTATTGGAGTACAATGGAACTCACAACACCAATACCAATGCCGAGGTCACTACAAAATGGCTGGCAGACGCGGTGTAACCAGGCCACAATCACAAGTCCCAGCAAAAGAGTAATTTGCTACTGGTGGAACAATATATTGGCGGACTTTCAACGGCGCCTGAAGGTGTTATGCCGCAGGATACATTGCTGTCGCAATACTCGACTGCTGCCTATCCTGCGCGGAGAGAGGAGAGACCTTAGAAAAAGTTATAGGTTTCGTATCCTCCAGTCCAAAGAAGACGCTTGAAGGAAATACATAGACAAAAATCGTCCAAGGGGTAAACCCTATGAGACGGTTGTTAAACAACAAGCACAAGTCCCTGAAATCCCAATGGTCAGGAAAGCCAATGTTACCCTGACAACAAGTGAGGAAGAAACCAGCATTGAAATGCTAAACGCAGCTCGACCCACAACTCCTGCATTGAACAGCAAGACATACTGTAGTTGACTACAACCGATCTGCACCGGAATGCGATATAAAGTGCTCATGGAACTCAATAAAGCATTTCTGGAACTCCTGGCTACCTTGTACAATGCCTGATTGGTATGAGGCACGTTTCCCCGAATTTGGAAAGTTGGGCGACTGGTTATATTTCCAAAGAATGCGACATGCGACAAGCTTGCCACCGGGTTCTGTCGGCCTTGCTAAGCACTCTGGGCAAGATACTTGAGTGGGTGATCAGCAGAGAGAGTCCTGTGCAGCACCCAATATGGCTTTCGGAAAAACCGCGGATGTGAAGAGTGCATCTTGGGAGTCGTCAAAAGTATAGGAAAAAATTAGATGCCATTGCAGAAATGCAATGGCAGCGGGTTTCGAGCCCATTTGTTTCGAGTCTCGAGTTCTCTTTTATCATATATGGCTAAAGAGTTGAAATTTTCTAAATCCCCCTCCGTCACGTCATCAACCTCGCGACGCAAGATCGGGGGGGGGGGAAACTCGAGATTCAAAATTCTTCCAAGAACCCCTTCTATCATATATAGCTTGGAGATAAGAATTTTTCTAAGTCCATGTCATATAGGGCTAGAGTGTCGAAATCTTTCCAAGTCCATCTCCGTGACGTTATCAACTTCTCCGTGACATCATCAACCTCTCTGTGACGTCATCAACCTTCGGGGACGCGCTCGCGTAATTCCACTTCATATCCTATTATGGCTAGAGTGTCAAAATTTTTTCAAGTCCCTTTCCGTGACGTCATCAACCTCTCCGTGACATCATCAACCTCTCCGTGACGTCATCAACCTCTCCGTGACGTCATCAACCTCTCCGTGCCGTCATCAACTTCTCTGTGACGTCATAAACTTCTCCGTGACGTCACCAACCTTCGCGGACGCGCTCGCGCGAGTCCACTTCATATCATATTATGGCTAGAGTGTCGAAATCTTTCCAAGTCCATCTCCGTGACGTTATCAACTTCTCCGTGACATCATCAACCTCTCTGTGACGTCATCAACCTTCGGGGACGCGCTCGCGTAATTCCACTTCATATCCTATTATGGCTAGAGTGTCAAAATTTTTTCAAATCCCTTTCCGTGACGTCATCAACCTCTCCGTGACATCATCAACCTCTCCGTGACGTCATCAACCTCTCCGTGACGTCATCAACCTCTCCGTGCCGTCATCAACTTCTCTGTGACGTCATAAACTTCTCCGTGACGTCACCAACCTTCGCGGACGCGCTCGCGCGAGTCCACTTCATATCATATTATGGCTAGAGTGTCAAAATTTTTTCAAGTCCCTCTCCGTGACGTCATCAACTTCTCTGTGACGTCACCAACCTTCGCGGACGCGCTCGCGTGAGTCCACTTCATATCATATATGGCTAGAGGGTCGAAATTTTTCTAAGTCCCTCTCCGTGACGTCATCAACCTCTCCGTGACGTCATCAACTTCTCTGTGACGTCACCAACCTTCGCGGACGCGCTCGCGTGAGTCCACTTCATATCATATTATGGCTAGAGTGTCAAAATTTTTTCAAGTCCCTCTCCTTGACGTCATCAAATTGTCAGTGACGTCATCAACTTTGGCGGACGCACTCGCGTAAGTCCACTTCATATCATATATGGCTAGAGGGTCGAAATTTTTCTAAGTCCCTCTCCGTGACGTCATCAACCTCTCCGTGACGTCATCAACTTCTCTGTGACGTCACCAACCTTCGCGGACGCGCTCGCGTGAGTCCACTTCATATCATATTATGGCTAGAGTGTCGAAATTTTTTCAAGTCCCTCTCCGTGACGTCATCAACCTCTCCGTAATGTCATCAACTTCCCTGTGACGTCATCAAATTGTGCGAGTGCGCTGGCGCTCGCAAAAAAAATCCTGGGAGTACCCCCAACCAAAGGGATAGCGGGTTCCTCACTAATAATGCGGAGCACCGGTGGTGTAGTGGCAGTGATCTCCTTGGTCATCAAAGGGACCTTTGATCACCTCCTATGGCCTCAAATCCTCAAAGAGTCGAAGAGACATGGCGTGCCTCACCATTTGCTCGGGATACATAGCAGCTACCTCGGCACTAGAGAAGTGGCATTTGGCGGATGTTCCAAGCTGCTACAAAGAGGATGCCCACAGAGGAGTGTTGTTGGCCCCCCGCTATGGAACAAGGTGTACAACACCGTAATGGAGAAGATACGCGCCAGAAGGACAAGGTGTTACTGTTATGCCGACGACACCCTGATGCTCACTCATTAAGTCAATAGGAAGGATGCAGTAGCTAAAACAAAGCAAGAGATCAGGAAAACCCAGGTCGAGATGGCTCCTTGCAGACTACTACTAAACAATAATAAGGTGGAAATAATACTAGTTACACGGAAGTGGTCAAGCAAGGCGGCGCTCTGCACGATCTCATCGATGGTGTACGGATCCGAACAGTTCTCTCGTGTGAATACCTAGGGGTTATTTTGGACAAAAAGCTCAGCTGACTACCGCAAGTGAAGGCAGTATACAGAGAAGCCACCTGCCCAAGCTATGCGCAAAATACATTCGGGTTTCTGAAGCCGAAAGATTCATGTAGGACGGTACAGTGGGTGCTCGGCTTAGGTATGCGAGCGCCTGCTGGTCCCACAGATTGTGAATCGAGTATTGCAGGAGGTGGGTGGAGAGGACCCACAGACTGATGATCCTATGCCACGATCACTTGTATAGGACCGTATCTTACCTAACGAGCCACTGTCAAACGGGCTTGATGCCAATCAAATACGAAATTGTCAGACGCAGTGTCACGAGGTCAGACTAGTTGGGGAGGCGATCCTGAAAAGACCTCAAAACATAAAAGATGCCTATACGCTACCAATGGACGCGGCTACAAACGCCTGGAACAGAAGGTGGAAAATCTGTGATGAGGACAAGTGGACACAAGAATTGCTGCCAGCTCCAAGGGAATACCAGGAACCTACTAGTTTCATGCTAGCAATGGCACTTTCAGGCCATGGAACATTCGCTGCCTACAGGTACAGAATTAAGAGAACACCATCAGCCATGTGCGAGTGTGGCGTCGAAAGCCAGTCAGTACCACCACCAATCAGCCTTCAGCAAAATCTTTTCCACTAGCCTTAAGCATAAGTAGATTGTACAATAGCCCTCATAGACATATATCTAATTTAGCCTTCAGCGTAAAAGAACCCAGCACCTCCTTTCAATAAACCTCTGGTACATGGGGCGGAGTACTGGCTAGTAATTGCAATAGTATCAATTAAATCTCTCCATCCCCCACTGAGCACTGCCATTTTAAACTCAGTGGGAGGTAAAAGGGAATAAACTTCTCCCACTGCGTCTATGCAGATTAGGCGGACCAAAAAAACGAGCGACACTTTTGATAATGAATGGCCACACATACGAAGGAATTCGACAAATATGGTGAGGCCACGTATATTACAGATATCATCAGATCATAATCTCAGAGAAAGAGATGTAAGTTATAGAGCAACAACTCAATTTCGAGAAATTATGGCTTTCAATTAAGAGAAGAACGATTTTTTTATGAATTCGATACACATAAATCAATTATGCACGTAGAGAACGACTGATAGGCTTGAAGTTGACAGTCAGTGGCGTAGCGAAAGAGGAGAAGGGGAGAGTTGAGCAGAGATTGGGCACCTCCCTCTAACACCCTTAACAAGAAAATCTGTTATGAACTATCATCAAAACTTTAGAAAAGAAGAGAGTAATGCTCGAACTTTTATCCAAAAACCAAAAATTTTCTTGTTCACTCCCCTCCCCCCTCCCAATTTGTTGGTTTTGGACATTAGATAATAAGAAGGGTCAGAAGAATTCAACGCCGTTCAAGTTTATGACACAATACGTACATTGGATATCTACATACGATTGGAACTGAGTGAACATACGAAAATGTGACACGGTGATGAAGCATATGGAGCTGAAGTACTACGTAAAGCATTCGACATTGTACGCATGCAGAAATTTTTACAGCTGCATTACACCTATTACGAATAATATGCTGAACAGAACCACTTGAAAAGTAAAAATCATCAACTCCTATTATTTCAAATCCACAAAAGCATATGATATAGACTTTGTCCTACATCAACCGGTGCAGCATTATTCAGAAGTTAATCATTTCTACATTTCAAAATATTGTCAACATCACTTTGAAGCTGAATATAGCTGGAAGGGGTAGAAATCTAAACCATTGAGAACCAAGCTCTGTCACATATCAGGAAAGGAATTTCAGAAAATGTCGACTTTTGAGCAACATCTATTGAGCGAGAAGCAGAAAATACGGAAAATCTGGGACCATTGAAGTTTACATTCATTGTACACGATGTAGGAGGGAGATGGGTCGGAAAAAGATAGACTTTTGAAAGCTAAATAAATCGGTAGGGAGGTAGGGTATGAAAACATTTCAACCAAATTCAGGTTCCTGAATGTTTTTCTGTCAATTCTTGACTTTTAATTCATAGTTTAAACTAAAGAGCTAATAAGTAATTTCCTGAGAGAGGCGAGTTAGGGGTAGCCGAATGATTTTTATCACAGTTTAAGCTTAGGAGAGCTATAAAGGAAAAGTTTTCCAAAGATATTCACTTTCGGAATATTTTTCTCACGCGGTGAAGATCGTCTCCTTCTCTATCACTTCAAACTCCTCTATTTATGGCGAACGAAAAAAAGTACCAAAATCGCTAATTCGCGAACGAAGTGGTAGATTACGAAGTTATTTTACAACCCGATATAAAAGTACACCAAAAATGACGCTCTTCGATCGACGCCGCATCATCGCGAAAAAGAAGGGAAACGGTAAACCGCAAAAACAAAGATCAGCATTTGAAAGTGAAGGCGCGTTGTAATAATGGTAAATAAAATAAAACGTTTTTACTTCATTTGACGTGTGTTAAAAATACGGTAGCGATGATGACGCGCGCGGTGTCTGAAATTAATAAGTTTCGCTTGTTTAAGAATCGTAAAAAAAAAAAACTTCTCGAGTTCGTTCTTTTGTTTTTTAACGCACATATTCCAGTACAGAGTACATTATTTATATATTGCAGCGATATTTTTTATTAGACTTTCGTTTTTTTTTTTTTCTTCCTTTTTCCCCCGCTGAAAGCGTACTAAAGCAGCGCACAAAACGCGTAAGCATCGGCGTTATGGAGCGCAATATGCCGTCGATTGCATTGTCAAGAGTGAAAAGAAAAATAGCGATAGGATGAAAAAAAAAGAGAGAATAATGAGAAGATGAAACTGAAGAAGGAGCGAGACAGGCGAAGGAAAAATGAAAGAAAAACATTTTCCAAAATGTCATTTTAATATCTTTCTTGTCACATTTAACAACCGCATAAGAATTTTATCAACGCCACTAGATGCTCCCTTCGCTCTATAATACTCGAACGATGACGCAAAAGAAAATTTGAAAATAAATTTCGTCCTCTTACCATAAATAGGCGTACGCTGAAATCTCGTCGCGAAAAAGTAGGACGAGATGAAAAAACGTGAACGTGTCACAAGCCCGATACTGACCTCGAGAAGTTATGTGCAGACTTAGTGCAAGATAATTTTTCTCATAGACTTGAGATCGACTCCAGAGAATTTTCGATAGTGGGACCAACTTGTGATTCTGATTTTCGATCGTCGTCTAAGTAGGATTGCCTAGACCATATGCCGAAAGAGTAGCCGCAAAAAGGAACTATCAGACTTACACTGATCTACGACGCCATGCTAAAATCGAAATTATAGCTCCCTACTGCTGAGGTAATCATAGTTCCTAAGCCAAACGAGCTGGCTGATCGTCCTAAGTCTTACCACCAATATCCCTACAACCGAGGATGAGTAAACTCATAGACAAATTCCGACCTCAATTGAAGAAAAACAACTTCTTTGATTGCCGGTGTAGGAACTCCCGTAGATAATTCGTGGAGTGAGCGAAACTCTTGAAGGTCGTAAATACTGCTATAGCCTGGTTTTGGATAAGGCACAGGTGTTCTAAACGAGTGCCGTCAGGCTACATAAAACGATCCCAGCTGCTTTTCGCGGTCTCATTGAATTTGACTTGGATGAACGCTCATTCCAGGTCAGAATGAGCGATGTCCAATCTAGCTGATACTATGCCCGGGCTGAAGTTCTCCATGGCAATATGCGGGTTGGCGGGGATACCAACGTCTGCAAAACCGTATTTGCTACCGATGCAGCACTTCTTTTAGAGTCTGACGATATTACAGAAGCTACCACAATGGTTCAACGGCACGCCAGCATGGATGAACCGTTAGAAAAGATTCAACTTCAAATAAGGATAGCCGCAATAACAATGGCCTACTCGGTCAAAGAATACATCCAGATACTAGACTAACGCATGGGGAAACAACATCAAAGCCAAACGTGATATCCTGAGGAAAATAACAAAAAATTATAAGAAGAAACTCGGTACCATATTGTCTCGCAAATAAAAGACCTAGCGGCCAACTGCTTCAGCTGCGAGGTGAGACGATTTATTTGAACTATCCAGGATGATTGAACGCCTGAACAGACGCAATGCCAAAGCCAGCTTTACAATCACGTTAACGCCATAGCAATCGGACTCCTAGACAACTCAGAGGACGTCCTTGGACTGTAGAGAACGCGCTTACCCTTCAACTGGTTCTGTTCACTTGTCTTTATAGCTAATACAGCGGCCAAGAAGAAAACTCATTTCATCAGAGCTCCAGAAACAGCAAATTTTGTTTCGTATACTCGAGCCTAACGCGGAACAAGAGAAGTACCGCAGCCTCTCCCAAAAATCCACGCCTCGCCTATATTGCATCTACTTTGTACTAGCTCACAATAATGAAACCCTTTTGCGAGCACTAAAATTATTTTGGAAACATGAAAGACGCTGTGGATGATCACGTAATATCTACAGCACCGATGCGATTCCGTTCATTTTTAGTAATTTGATCTGAACAAGAAACACCTCGACTTTTCTACGTGCGCGATTGAAAAAATAAGAAAATAACTACCACCAATTAAACGACAAAAGAGGAAACATGAAACTACAGGAAGAGTGAATAAGTGAACGAAATGAAGAAGCTGTAAAATGAGACGCTCGCTGCGCCATCGCCAGTTACGACGACGATAGAGGAAAATGTCAACATGTATACTCGGCTTCTCATTTCCCCAACTCTTTTCACCATCGTAGAGAGAAGAAGAGACAAGGCTTATACGGATAATGCGAGCAGAATAAAATTCTTTTGAGAAAGGCCGCCACTCACAGCGAATCCTCGCGTTTCTCATCGTCCAAGATAACCCACCTCTTCTTTTTTTTTTTTTTCTCCGCTTCGTATCCTCCGTACTATCGCAACCCTGCAACTTTGACTCTGTGGTTGAAATCTGTAATGTTACTCGTTTTACGGGGCAAAGAATGAGATGAAAGCGAAAAAACTGTAATAAAGGATGTCTGTCTTTATAAATTATATGTGTCATTATTTTCATTAAATTTTTTTTTTTCTTATTCTATACTGGAAAGTGATATTTCAAATTAAATGGCGCGTTCAAGCTTAAACGTCTCTCTAGAGAAGTTCTGGAGCTGTCAAGTAGGATATAAAAGCAATTTTTTTACGTAACACGCGTTTTTCGTTATTCTTCGTCCCTCATCCCTCCGCACTCTTTTCAAGGTGTATCGGGGATCGTTCCTATCTAATTCGTTGCTCTCTGACTTTTTTTTTTCATTCGGCAATTATCATCGAGTTCGGAATTTTCGGTACGCGATACGACTACAGTTATGTGCGGGATAACAATAGCCGTTGATTTTCATTCTTGAGCCGGGGTGACAAAATTGAAATTAGCTCGTCCCGGACATGGCGGAGTTGAAGCGTGCTGAGTGCCGCTAAAGCCGTCATCCGAGTAGTCGGGTTGTTTTTCGTTTCTCGTGATTAATGCATTCGTGGAACAATGAAGACGCTGTTCAGTCTCAACGTTTTCAGGTCTATACTACTGCGTGTATTATATACGGAACGTAACGACGAGATTACGAGTTCGACTTAATTTCTTCCTCGTCCTCGCTCCTTCCCACCCGCTCCCTCCGACGAAAACTCGACTGATGTCTGCAGGATGTACAAAGTACGCGACACGCCTTTGTCTCTCTTTTTGCGGCAAACACTGCACTGCGCCGTTTCGCGGTCCGCGATGATGATTTTCCGTGTTGTAAATTTCTCGTCAACCCTTCTCAAAGCCATTATCTGTTTTTGGTTCTTTGCTGGTAGTTTTCGCATTCAAGAGGCAGAAACAAAGCTATATATACACACGGTAAATTCGCGAAAAGGGAAAAACAATTTTTGAACTTCTCATCGCGTCAGACGGAATTCACATTCGGTTTTTGGCGCTGCAGCTGAGATGAAGGATTTCGGTGAAAGGCGAAGCGAATTACGTACATCGTACCGATCCTTGAACGAGAAGAGATTTCACTTCGGACATTCTCTGCAGCTTCATATCTATAGGTCGGCATCGGAATTTTCGTAAGCTTTCCCTCTCCCAATATATAGCTTGAATCCTATGATGCCATCAACCCTAGGTGCTTTGGTTTAGTATTTATTAGCTAATACTTAATACTATGTTAAAAAACTTCGAAATAATCATCAGATGACGTCAGCAGAGAATCGAAAATTTTGACACGCACACACGTTTCATAGGACATTTCCATTGGTGCTGCCAGATCTACGGTTTTTGCGTAAAATACGGATTCCTCGTACTCAGGAGAAAAGTACCTTAGTCAGTCTTTCGAGAGATACTCTTCTCTTGCTCATTATAGGCTGATATCGCGGTCCTCTGTAACATTGAGTCGATCAAGGGAAAGTACCTCAGTCACTCGAACGAGAAATACGTTTCTCCTGATCCGTATAGTTGGATCACTGAAAGCCCATGAGTCGATCAAGGGAAAAATACCTCAGTCACTGGAACGTGAAATACGTTTCTCCTGATCCGAATTGTTAGATCACTGAACGTCCGTGGAAATCAGTTTTTAGGCCTTAGAAATAATGAGGGGTACAGATTTTTGAAAATGTCATCTGGCAACAATGATTTTCATGTATTTCATCGGCATATTCACGCCTACGGAAGAATTTGAGGACAACCCCCAGAACTGAATGATCCCGTGAAAGCTCGTCAAAAACCCCCAGCAAAGAACCTTCCAGCCCAAACCTCTCCCGTTTCGTGTAGTCGTTCTCGGGCCAAAAGCGATTCATACCTGATGATGGGATGTTAGCGCATCCTCATAAATTTCTCATGTCCCCGTTTGTGTACTCTCAATTTGTTTTCTATTGTCACTTCCTGCTTTCAAGCTCTCCTACAGCTCGTCAAGGGTGTTCGTTCTCTAACTAACTTTGGGAGGAATTGATCAGGAGCGAGCGGTGCCGAGGACAAGTTTCTAGTTACACCACAGTGTTTTTCCAGAACTTTTCTACTGACATAAATGTTATTATCCCTCGGCAACATATTGATGGTAGACATGCAACACAAAAAATTCTACGCAGTAACTTCCAGCACAGAGAGGTAGAGACTTCAAGCACTGAAACTCCAGATGAAGAATAGAGAGCTGAGGACGTTCGTATTTCAAAATCATAAGAAAACGAAACATTCCCAAGTTTCTTCATTAATTGTAAAAAATAAAATTAGAAGTCAATATTGATCACGTTTTGCAGGTACATTTGACATATGGTTTCGATGATACAAGTGTGTGTACATGTGCACAGCGAAATACGCGGTGCGATTTTATAGATGAGTAATATTTGGTCAAAGACGACGCGACGCACTTATTCGATCACGAAATATTCAAGGACGCAGTCGCTTAATTCTTGCTCATTGCACGCTTTAAGGTAGAGGCTGACTGACGAATTTCGGTCGGTTGAATTGCGTGACTATTATTGAGCATGTATTCGGCGAATTCCGATGCTCAAATGCAAATCCACGGGAAGAGGGAAAGAGATGAAGAGAATTCCCCCTTCCTCGCAACTCAAGAAAAATGTCAAATCTAATGCGGAAAAAATATCGCACAGTCTCACATTTCCCCAGTAAGAATACAAGAATGATGTTTGAAAGGTCGAACGGATGTAAAAATTGAAATCCCCCCCTCCCCTCCCTAACAGGCTTGTCTGAATCCATTCCACGAATTCTTTCAAATATGGTTCTTTCAGGGCTGTCAACATAACTCTATTTCTTATTTCCTCGTTGGATATAGTCTGATAATGTCATAGCCTACAAGAGCTCATGAGAGACATCGGACTCCAATTTTCTCATCTCTTTAACCTCCGTCAATCATCTTCCTACCACGACGTCGCTTTCTGATGTCAAACTCTCCAACAATTTGTGATTTCTCCATCCAAGAAATCCCTTCCATTGCTCGGCACGACACTCATCTAGTAGAGCTTTTGAAATAGATTGACCTTACTCCAAAACCGGTATTTTTCCACCTCCTATTGATGACGTCACATCCTGAAGATATCATATTCTAAACGAGCTTGTAGGTGACGTCATGCTTCAATCTTCCTGAGTCCTTTTTTGTTAAATATCTTCCTCTGGTGACGTCATTTCTGGATGAGATTGAAGAATTTTTTTCCTCATGGAGGAGAATAAAAGAAGAAGAAAAAAAATGGGAGTACAATTATAGGCACGGCACCTAAGAAATTGGTGAGGGGTTGCGACGACCGAAATCGCAACTGGCCCGAGAATGGCTACACAAGAGGCAGAAGAAGATAGAGTCATCCTTCATTCAGGCCCTATCTCCCTCCTCCTCATTTCCAGCTGTCGATTTTTATGTATATCTATACTGGGTTAACCATCCACCGTGATCCGCTACTCCATGCCTCTCATAAAAGCGTGGCCTATGTGGCCATGACGAACAAGCTGGCTAGTCTTCCCTGGACTATCCGTAATTTTGAAAAAGAAGTTGAAATAATTTCCCACATCGCGTCGTCTAACAACATTATTATCGATGTTCAAACAAAAGGGCCCGTCCCGATAGGACCTACCCTGCAGTCAAAATGGGGTCCGGTGGGTTCGGGTGCTCGGATTGTAAGACTGCCTTCCAGAGTCCTCACTCTCCAGTGCTGCCAGATATACGGATTTTTGTTCCTCGAAAAAGATACGGATTTTGCGTAAAATACGAATTTCTTGTGCTCAAGAGAAAAGTAGCTTAGTCTCTGTTACTAGAGATACTTTTCTCCTGGACGTTATAGGCTAAAAGCTGGGTCTTCTATAACACGGAGTCGATCAAGGGATATGTACCTCAGGTACTGCTGTGAGAGATACTTTTCTCCTGATCGTCATTATTCATAGATTGGTGAGTCTGTTGAAATTTTTTTTTAGGTCTTAGGAAAAATGGCGGATACGGATTTTTGATACTACCATCTGGCATCACCGTCACTCTCTTCGACACCTCTTCAACACCAAGGATCCTACCCACAGGGATTTATAGGATCAGTTGTGGGGATTGTATTGCGGTGTACATAGGTCAGACGGGTCGTGCTCTTAGGGACCGTATTAATGAGCATTCCATCCGTCGTCCCCTTATCCTCTCCACACAGGCTTCTCCCTGCACATAATCAAAGTTTTTCTTTTCAACAACTTGCGAAAAGGTAAAGTTCTCAACAGATTTTAAATTTAAAAACGATACGGCTTGTGAATTTCAATTACTCAACGACACCAAGCATCATTTAGTTGACACTTTCGTGACCTACATTCACGAGTTGGAACCCGAATAAAGGGTGACACCATCTTGCCAACTTCTCTGATAAACCTCTCTTAGCCGTTTTCAAGGCATTTGCGATTTGCACTTGACGAAGGGATGTTTTAGCACCTCAAGATCGGTCGGTGCAACTCCTCGTGAACTTCTTACGTCCCCGTAAATGTACTCCCAATACGTTTTCTACTGTCATTTCCTGCAGTCAAACTCTCCTACACCTTGTAATTTCTTCATTGGAGAGTTCGACTCTTCTGCACAGTTTCTAACGGGATTGATCAGGAGCACTTGAAATAGATAAGCCTTACTCGTAAAATGAAATTTTTCTTAATCAGATTGCTGACGTCTCACCCTAAAGAGTTCACAGGTGACATCACACTCCGATTTTTCTAACTTTCTTCTCGGCCATAAGGCTCTCCTCCATCATGTGATTCTTTCATTCAAGAGTCTCTCCCTCTGCATTGCTTGGGACGACATACATTTGGAAAACGATTAGTTTCGCACATCCAATAGATGACGTCACAACCTCGAGTTAAAGGGACGACAAGAACCACGTAAGGAGCCTCAATAGGATTTGAAAGATCTATATGTTTTCTAGCAATGTCCACGAATTTCTAATCCTGAAAAATCGAACCAGCTTCAGAGCAGCACGTCTCCGGAGCAAGTTAGAACCGCGTTGAAGCCGGAGGTGTTACGAATGCCTGAGAATTCAGACGTATCAAGAACGACCAAAACTCACGGATTTCGGTAATACTGCTAAATCCAACATCAACAGAAGGTTGCTACTGGATAAATTCTTTCCAATTTTGATACACTCTCCTACCCTGTAAAATTCAATTCATCATCAACAATCAAGAGTTTTTTACGTACGTACACCAGTCGTCGAGAGAGTTAGCGGTCGTGGAATAAATCTACGAAAGACACAGGGAAATGCGGACTAAATGAACGAACTGACGAACGTAATTAGAAGACTAGCTGCATACCGCGTCCTAAAGCGAAACGATGGCTACAAATACGCCGATTTATACACGAAACCACACTCACAGACCGCAGAATGTAACGCCGGTAAAATTGAATTGCATGACGTTTTATACTCACGCTGACTGAAAGTCCTGCCAACATTTTGAATACAAGCTGCAACGGCCATAAAAATTTTTCAGCATAATATTCGTTACATTCCGCAACAATAAACTATAACTAAAATTGATAGAATTCCATTCGGTCACGAATCGTGCGTAATGAGAAGCTACGCTCAATTATCGTTCGTTCGGACGCCATCCACATCAACCCTCTCGAAAGATGCGCGTCGTGATTCCGGCTATATCACCTTAACTTCCAAATTACCGTCCAACTTTTCCGACAATATAGCGTTATTATTTTTCACGTCGCGTCGGTTGTTTTCTACCTCAGATTTCTGCTTTAACAGCCCAGAATATCATCCGCCGACAATCGATTAACTCGACTTACTTTTTCGTTAACTCCTATTGTTTAAAATAATGTCCAATACAGTATAGACAACTGCAGTCTGCGTGTAGTGTCTTGAAGAACCTCGCCGAGTCTTTCGCCGGACACGGTTCGAATAACTATGAAAAATGAATAGTAGGAAAAAAAAACAAGAGGGGAAAGAAAATAAAGGCCCTGATTGCTCGTTCGAAGACACACGCACATCGCCCAAGTCGTAATGTAATTCCAAGGTACGCGTTTACAGTCGACACACGTGTTCTGCAAGGGAGGAAAAAAAAATGATGCGGAAAGTTGGGAACCCAGCAACGTACACCCACTAGAAGCCCGAAGCACACCAGCGTCGCAACCCTACGACGTCGCATGCTTGAAAAATGCCTCTATTTCTGTATTCGCCGACGACGACGTTATTCTTTCTTACACCTAAACTCCTTTTTACACGCGTGAATTACATTTCTTGTCGTCTGTTACGACAAACATCTCCCCTTACGCGGTGTTTTATCTGATTTTTATTTCTGATAATCGTACACGAAATCGTACCACGGTTAAGTTCTAACAAATTTCTCGTATGTAAATCTGTCCAGCTACGATGACTCAATTCTTTGCGAAGGAAGCAGTTTTCATGATTTGTACATAGGTACATACTTGCTATGTCTACTCATATTTTCGAAGCCAAAGGTAGAATAATGAGAAATTAGACAGATGAAAAACGATACCGATATAAATATGGTTAGCGCGGAGCGAGCAGACCATACATCAGTGTAGAAGTGACGTGCGAGACCATAAAAGCATGAGGGCGAAAGCTTTCATGGGGACTGCTTGCCAAATTACAAACAACGCGAAGTACGAGCCGGAGAGACAAAACGAAGAATCCGTGCAATTGTTTTCCCGGTGCGGTTTCTTCCGTCTTCCCCTATTTGTACGAGTCGCAGTACGCGCCATAAGCATATAATGATATTATGTGTGAGTGCCCGTCGATGGTGTAGAAAATGACAACTCGGCGTAAATTCGCTGCCAATTCCGAATACGCGATAACGAACGTACATACAGAGAGACGAGACAAGAGAGATTTTGGAAAAGGACACCTAATACGAGTAAGCACACGCCCTTTCATTCCTTCAGAAAAACCATTTCTATAGCCATTCTGCGGTTTCTCACATCGCGAGACGATGATGCGGCGATGTAATTCGAATGCTATGTGCGATACCGAGAAACATGTGTAAAGCGAAATATCAATTTCTCTTCTCGCGTGCGAACCGTCCAACCGGCGATCGGATGGGTACCGGATTCCACGCGACTGAACGTTTTCGAAATCATTAACAAAACTTGGCTGAACTTTCGATACGTATTTTTAGGGCATTCCAGCGCATAAAAGAAGACCATATTTTTGATTTCACTCATTCAACGCGGACGTATTCGAACACGTACAGCGAGATTTGCACGAAATTAGGAATATGTACGATTGAGAGAATGCGTTTTCGTTGCAGGCCATTAAAATTAGGATAGATTAGCACGGACATGGGAAAAAATTATGAAATTTTTGTCAACAGTATACCAACTGACAGCTCGAATTCATC
Organism: Aspidiotus destructor; assembly: GCA_035079395.1. Lineage (NCBI taxonomy): Eukaryota > Metazoa > Arthropoda > Insecta > Hemiptera > Diaspididae > Aspidiotus > Aspidiotus destructor. The sequence goes on along the minus strand of JAVHKZ010000018.1, from coordinate 34,156,684 downwards.
ACGAAGAACGAGCAAAACAAGTTACGAAACAAATTCAGACAACAAGGTTTCTGACGAAAGTCTTGTTATTGCGATTTTTCATAATTATTTTTCATTTTATTTTATTTTTTGATTAAATTTTTTTCTATTATTTCTTTTTTTTGAGAGAGGATGATACTCGCAAATTTCTCAATGCCCACCCAGACATTTATTTTTATTTTCAATTTAATTTAATTTTATTTAATTTTATTCAATTTAATTTAATTTTATTTCCATTTTATTTTTATTCCTTTTTATCCTATTTCATTTCATTTTTTATTATTTATTTATTTTTTTTATTTCATTTTTTTTCATTTATTTTTTATTTATTTATTTTTTATTTTTATTTTTTATTTTTCTTTTTCTTTTCTTTTATTTTCTTTTTCTTTTATTATTTCTTTTTTTTTACTGAAATTCTTCCAAGTCCCAAGGTCACTGCCGGACGCCCGGACAATTTTCAAGAATTAGGGGTAGAGAAAAGACATGAAACATGTCAGAAGACCCATCATTTCTTCTTTTTGACATGTTTCATGTCTTTACTCTGCCCTGACCCCCAATTTGAAACTTTCCGAGTGCTCCCCCTTCACTACCGCGAGTTCACCGTGCCCAGTTTATATACTAGGTTTATACTAGCTTTATGATGGCTATATTCTAGCTTTGAGAGACCTAATATACAATATACTAGTAGTAGAAGCGGAAGGCCAGCCAAATATAGAATCGATATTGCGATACAATTGAGATCAGTAATCGATATAATTGAAATCAATACATATCGATATAATCGAGATTGATACATTGAGATTGTCAAGATTAGACCCAATATACAGTATACTAAATGTAGAAGCGGAAGGCCAGCCAAATATAGAATCGATAAGACGATACAATCAAGGTCAGTAATCGATATAATCGAGATTGATATATCGATATTATCGAGATTTATATATCGAGATTATCGATATTGATATATCGAGATTATCGATATTGATATATCGAGATTATCGATATTGGTATATTGAGATTGTCGATATTGATATATCGAGATTGTCGATATTGATATATCGAGATTATCGAGATTGGTATATTGAGATGGTCGATATATCAATATCGAGATTGTCGATATATCAATATCAAGATTGTCGATATTGATATATCGAGATTATCGAGATTGATATATCGATATTATCGAGATTTATGTATCAATATAATCGATATTGATATATCGAGATTTATATATCAATATAATCGATATTGATATATCGAGATTAGACCCAATAAACAGTATACTAGTTGTAGAAGCGGAAGGCCAGCCAAATATAGAATCGATATTGCGATACAATCGAGATCAGTAATCGATATAGTCAAGATTGATATATCGATATTATCGAGATTGATAAATCGATATTATCGAGATTGATAAATCAATATTATCGAGATTGATATATCGATACTATCGAGATTGATATATCGATACTATCGAGATTTATAAATCGATATAATCGATATTGATATATATCGAGATTGTCGAGATTGATACATCGAGATTAGACCCAATAAACAGTATACTAGTTGTAGAAGCGGAAGGCCAGCCAAATATAGAATCGATATTGCGATACAATCGAGATCAGTAATCGATATAATCTAGATTGGTATATTGATATTATCGAGATTGATATATCTATATATGGTAGACTCTCCCCGGCGAGGTCTAACTTAGCAATTCTGATCTATCCTGACTCGCGGACTCGCAAACACTAGGCTTTTTCGGGTGAGACAATATTGTATTACGAAGATAATAGAATAGTGCGAGTTATACATATACACGATTTCGCGACTTAGTTACTAATTACGCACGACTTAAGCTTGGTTGACTTATTGAGCTGATTGATGATGGTCCCTCAGACGGGTACCCCTTATATACACAGAAGTATAGACTCTGGCCAACGCCTCGTTGCACTATGATCTCATTATTCCGATCGCCGTCGATTCCTACTTTTCGCTTATTCTGTATATTTACACTATACTTCGACGGCGATGTTGATGTTTATATTTCGGCGTCTGTTTTGCGCGGCCAGTCACCTATACCTCTATGAAATCTCGTACACCATACTATACTATCGAGATTTATCGAGATTAGACCCAATATACAGTATACTAGTTGTAGAAGCGGAAGGCCAGCCAAATATAGAATCGATTATTGCGATACAATCGAGATCAGTAATCGATAAAATCGACATTGATATATCGATATTAACGAGATTGATACAAGTGACCTTTACTTTTAGTTGATTTTAGTGTCTCCCTGGCTTTCGACAGTAGGAGTTCCTCCTCTCTCTATTAGATACCGCTGAGTTCATTTGTTCCTTAAAAAGGGTCATAGTGGCCATTCAGCAACCAACTTCTTCTTCATTCTATAGTTATGAGTAAGTCCAATAGTTTGTAGAATCTGGGACAGAATGCCCCATTCCTAGAAAATTCGCTCGTATCCATCTTACTGGAATACCTCTTGTTTGCTCTCGACTGCTTGTCACTTTCGGCCAAAGAACGCCTCCAGAGAAAAAGAGAGATATTCCCAAAGATAGGTCAGATGGAAGCAAGTGCCTGTCCATTTTTTCAGGAATCTCTTCCAAATATGAAGGCTTGAAACTTTTCCTCTCGGCGTCGGAGGTTTGAGAGTATCTCCTTGGAAAGAATGGTGTGGGATATGATGCACCACAGCCATCTATTTTGGGTTCATAATCATACGCACAAGTAGGAATTCAAGATTTCATCCTCTCAACTTGCCCGACAATTCGTTTCTTCGTTCACCAAGTCATGAGTTTTTCTCGTTCTCGAGAATAATATTGCATCCCAACAGGACAGGAAGGAACTAGGTTGATAAGTGCGCGCACTAAAAGTACGAGGTACAAAAAAGATCAGGAATTGATTTCCGGTGCCGCACAACAGATGTTTATTATCGCGGTATCATTCGAAATAATTTTTCCTGTTATTTTTAGAAAGTTTCAGTGAACTCGTGATAACCGCACGTCGAGTCGAAAAGGTTAACGCATTTCATTACCTATATTACTTTCGTATGTGTACAAAAATTGACTCGGTGTAGAGGTCGGCGCGTGAAGGCATGGCTTTTGCTGTACGATTGATCAATAAATTCGTCCCCGAACTACATATTAGTTGTTTTGTTTTTTTCCCTCCAACTGTCAAATCAGCATGACAATGTGAATATCGAATTGATTGCAGATAAAAAAAGAAGAACCGTTTTTTTTTTCCCAACCTTCTCTTTCTCTATCGCTTTTCCGCGTATTCGTCAGCTGGGTAGTTACCGGTATCGTATACAGTTAACTAAGATTAATTTTTAAAAAATCTATTATGCCAATTTTTATCGATTGAAAACTACTCGCTTTTTATCGCGTTCGCCTTTGTAGCCCGGCGTTTCTCGCTTTTTCATCGAGTTTCTGTGTGCGGTTTTTCCTTGTAATTTTGTACTCGGCTCGAAAAATATAGAAATAAATGAAAACAGTCGAAGCTTTTAGTACACGCACGGTTTTTCTAATTTTGACTGAATGAAGTTTTTTCTATAGCGAACGAACGAACTCGTTCGCGGATTTCCATTTCCAAAAGTATATAGTATCTATAGGATGCTGATCAGTATGTGTGTGTCTGTGTGCATATAGTAGAAACCATAGAAATTCGCGTCAACCAGAAAGGACGACAATGACGACTGTGATTACAACGAGGAGGAAGATGCGAAACATAGTAGCCGCAAATTATATCAAGAAGAGCAGAACGCGCAATATTGTACTGAAAAATCTCCTATTCCGTGTATTTTGTAGCGGTGCACGACGAGGGATTTGCATTAGTTCAGAGGAGCATTATTGTAATGTAACATCTTTTCTACAATATAAGAACTCTCCTACTGTATATACGTATCCACTCCGGAATCATGTTCTATTCCTGTATACTATCCTCGTATGACTGTATACCTTCCGTCATAATCGAGATACGATATGAGAAAAGTGAAGCGAGAGTCTGCGTAAGACTGAATTTTGAACACTGTCGAGCCTAGGGTGCGTAAGATGGTATTATACAATAAGAAGAACAACGCCAGAGACGGAAGAAAGAGAGAGGGACACTTATGGAATACGAAAAAATAAGAAATAAGGAAGCGGAGTGAAAAAAAAAAGTATATACAATAACGTTTCTTATTGTATTTTAGTAGTGTGTAGAACGTAACGAATATTTTTGTCTCTTTACGGTTTGTTAGTTTAATTTGGATATATTTGTTCGGATTTATCAGGTTGTACGTTTTTTTTCCCTCTCACTCTCTCTCTCGCTCCATCTCTCTTCGCGCACGTCTTTTATCCCTTTTCCATCTTCTTCATTCTTCAACACGTTATGCCGGTGTGTACAATCTATTACTGCCAACGAAGAGGACGTTTAGTTTTTTTTTTTTTCTTCAAAACTACACGCTCGTTGTCTGCTCGTCAACTTGGAACTTATTCGTAATTCGCACTTACTACCATGCAGTACAAGTGTACACATATGAACTGAAGATTATTTCTTCTTCGCGTTTATTCGGATACTTTCGAGGTGTTCACGTGCGAACGCCGGGAACTTCAGTTGACTGTGACAAATGTGTAAACAATATTCAACTTAGGTGTTGAAGTATCTTCGAGTATAATATTTAACTTGGAAACGAGTGAAACGGAAGAATCTACCGAAATTATGAGATAATGTCATTGTCAAATGTAAACGTACGCTTATTACAACGATAAGAATTAGACCACGGTGTTCGCTTTAGAGGATTCCAAATCAAACATCATAAGCTTCTTCAGCACTACTCTCGAAAGAGGGAGAGAGAGGATAAAACTAGTGGGCGTTGAGAAGGGTATAAAGATGATTGAGAGGTTTCGAATCTTTTTAGGTCCATCCGTAGCTTCATCGTGTGGGAAATTCGTGTGACTCTCTAAAGTAGAAGACCCTTTCGCTTATTCTCACTAGTCTCTGGATTCAAAGGTAGAGTTTTTCTTCTTTGTTGCAGTACTCAGCGATCAAAACTTCTCCGAGTGCCCTATTTCTCGATTACTAGCTGTTACCAATGTGATCACAAGGTAGCCTTTCCGTCCTCATCCTTCCAGATTTTTCATCTTAATTGTCCTTAAACTTCAGCAGTCAAAAGCAAAGAGAAGTCTATTAACTTTACCGAGTTTATGAGGAGCGAGACTTCATCATTTGCATGTCCGGATTAGTCGTTAAGATGGGAACAATCAGTAATCGGTAAGGTTCATTGATTACTAGGGGCGTTGGTGATTAGTCCTCGGAAATCGTCCGCGTCTGCAAATTCTGTCCACGTTTGGCTTGGTGTAACAAGCTCCTCTATTCTCTTGCCTAGACTTTCCCATTCTCTAGCTGTGGAGGTGGACAGGTAAAGATTCAATTTTAGAACTTTGTATATGAGTTGCGGGACTTGGTTTTAAAATGTTGATTTTCAAGTGGATGCATGTATAAGAAGAGTGAGACTTGGAGAAATGTCGACTTTCGGTGCCATCGGGTTTTCAGTTTCACGTACCAGCCGTGAAAGGCGGCACCTGCAAGCGACCTCTGAATTGGTAATTCTTACGCTCTGAAGTCCGAACCAATGGAGTCTTGAACCGCACATCACACACATGGTGACGAATGATGAGCCCGAAATTTACATCACTCGCATAAAAACGTCAATCCGAATACTTGCACGTACAAGGGAAGCGCAAGCACGACGGAGTAGGCCCCGAAAGAGACCAGAAAATTCGTACAGCAGCACTCTCAAAACCTAACTTTAAACCCAAACTATCAACCTGATCCGCTCGTTTCGTGAGATATCAACTCAAAGTCTCAAGCAGCATGAAGGAGAAGATCTTAGTAAGCCACCACTATCGAGAAACAAATGAGAGAAAATAAAACACGGTGGTTCCCAAACTCCTGGGCGGAAGAAATGAATCATCTGATCGAGTAAACATGAATAATTGCAAAGAGGAAGGGCTGTTGAAGAGTGGCCACTCATCCAAAGGGTCCGCAGCCTTCAAAACTTTGAGAACCACTGATGTAATAGAATTCATTCGAATAAGAGCTATGTACCAGATATTTCAATTCAGTTGGGCCTCATCACAGATGAGAGGTGAAGGGGCTTGCGGGGATGCCTTGCCTCTCCAAGGAATAGCGCAGTCGGCAAAATCGCCAAATCATGAGTATGCTTTCTTTCAATCGGTAAAGCTAATATCGCTTGAAAGACAACTCAATCAGCTCAGAAGAGAAGGGATTTCTATTTCTTCTATCAGGAGCTCCACACTCAAAAAACAGAGCCCGAGACCCAATGTAACAATCTGCTCTGCACTCTGAACGTCCACCTGCACAATCGAAGCAATGAAAATGGAGCTGAGTAGGATAACCGGGTCAAACATAGACATATAGTTCCTTTAAGCCACTCCTTCGCCCTCGAGAGAGAAATAATCGCACATCTGACAATAAAAGCTCTAGTCACTCGAATGGAAAGCGCAGGGATCAATATATCAATCACAAGATTGGTATCAACTCCACCGATATGTCATGTCAATTTGATCCACCCTCATACATGCCACTTGATCGATCAACGTCTTTTGAGAGAGGCTTTGAAAAGTCAATTGTTCTACAACGACTTTCAAGTGAAGATTTGAGGAGTCAATCGTTCTATCTTTCCCTCTTATACTGAATATCAACTTCATAACAAATCATTTCCGAGACCAGCTTCTCCAGTCCTCTATCGTAAAACTCTTCCCAGTCGTACTTTCTTACTTGTTCAATATCATCTTTTCTCTCTATTCATGATCGTCTGCTTGCAATCATTTTTAAGTCAATGAGTTCAATGCTGTCGATTCTTTCCGACTAACCGAAGAAATGATTTTTCTTTTCATTTTTTGAGGACGTTGACTATCGATTTAGGAACACAGGAAAATAGAAAAAATCTAAAAATCGCCCAAAGTCTCTGGATAGAAGTTCCTGAACCTTTCAACGCTTTCCTGAGTGGTCTGCAGAGTCGTTTCATGCGTACGTCGTGACTTCGCGTAGTTATGAAATTCTCATTTTCTCACTCGTATAATTGATCTTGTCCTCGTCGCTCACGCTCACTCTATAAAATCATCATTTACCTACAATACAGAACTTTATTGAGGCGCTGCCCCAACAGATGGAGATCCTCGTCATTGGAGGAGATCGCTGTATGGGTAAGAAACTTCTTGGAAACTTGATTACAATAAAAAATTTCATCTCCATCACGATGCATACCAGGAAAGCCAAGTTTTCCTGATTGATTAGGCCCAAGGGCCACAAATAAAGAAGAAAAGAAGGATGGTTCGACGTACGAATTGCTCTTGAATGAATTTCGCGGGCCGCTAAATAATTTCTCTCTTCCTGAAGGTACCAGGTACCGAAATTCAATCTAGTAGTGAACATCACATGGTCCTGAGATATTCCCGCATTTCTGCTAGTTTCCGGAATTGAAACAGATTGACACGGCTGATGGCATACGTCATACATTCGAGAACGTTGCCAAATGGGTGTCCACCTTCGGCTTTTTGCGGCACGAAGAATTAGTGAGTAGAATTTAACACTAGACGGTTTTTTAACCGTGCACTTGAGTACTTCGACGCAAATGCATGGACCATTACCACAGGAGTTTCAACCCGATCATATTCACGTGTGATGAACAGCAGCCGTCAAAAAGATGAACAAAACGTGAGGAAATTGGGTTTCCAAAAGTGTACGCATCATGATACTGGATAATTGTTCTTAAAATATTATCTTCACATTTTTAGACATTCAGGAGTAAAATAAGAGAGAAATTATGATTTGTACAGCAATACGGAATAATTGGGTATAAGTTGACCTTTATTTGGGAACGTTCGTCGGAAATCATTATACACTTACACTAATCGTATTTTCTTTTTCATAATTTTGTTTCTAACTATGTAGAAACATGTGCCAAAGAAAACTTACGCAGAAATTACTTCAAAAGAGTTTATACTTTTTCCTCTGAAAAAAAGCTAAGTTCACTTTTATCTTTTTTTTTTTTTTTTCTTTTCTTTATCCAGCGTAGGAATTTTTCGACGAATTACGGGTACATTTAGCACGAACACATGGCAATGGCATTAGTGAGAAAAAATAACATTCTAGACGAAACACAAGCGAGTCAATAATCTCTAATGGTAGTTGAACTTCACATATTTCATTCATGTATGAGCTGCTCAAGGCGTAATTTTACACAACTTATAGAACGCTAGACTAGACCGGCTACACAGCAAATGACTTTACATTCAATTTCACAAGGGAGGTAGTCAAGCATTATGTAACAACTCCGACTTGATGATGACCTAATCCGCTCGAAAAAATTTTCGGGGTAATTCAATCTTCCTGGCATCGACTGGCTTTTGGGGCACTACGCACCTGCCAATGACTAGGCAGAAGTTCCACCTCACGGTGACAGCGCCCTTTCACTTCCTGTCAACTTTCTGGCCTCAAAGGCTATGCTTCACCATGTAATTAATCCCATCGAGGCATTCATCTTAGACTAACCCTCCACTTTTCTACACAACATCCGCTCCCTCTTGACTCAACCCTATCCCCGATATCCGTCTAGACCTCGATGAAATTCCCAAAACAGCGAACTACATATACGAAATTTTCCTCCCCATTCTTCTGCCCTACTTTTTCCTTCTCACAAAGTTTTCATGCTATTTTATTCTCCCTCACCCTTACCCGGTTTTCAAGACCCTCACTCTGCCAACCCTATCGTTTAACGAGTCTTCATCTCAATCGCTCGTCCTCCATCTCTTCTCTATAGATTTTGGGAAACATAACATAGCGAAACTTGCCTCGAAGCAGTAACTGCATTTACTTCCCACAGATCCCTTAAAATCGTATAACTGCTGCTTCATCCTCTCTTCTTGGTATGATTTCTGGAATTCCGTATCCTCTAGTAAGCTCCTCACACAAGCTGCCGTTACTGACTAGGAAAAGTACTTCAAATCCACCTCAACCACTCGTTTCTTGTTTTATGTCTATACTGCAATGCAGACGATCGATCCTTTCACCACTTCTTCTCTTACCCAGCTCTCAGAAAGATACGCCTTTACCTTTCTATTTCTTCCTACATCACGAGGTTCCTCTAAAACAATCACAAGAGAAAATCACTGCCTCTGATTCATCGATTTCTACAACACAATCTACCTAATTCATATTCACCCATATTGCCTTGATTTTCCCACACTGAGCACCTTAGAGTAGTTGCCATACCTAATAAGTTGAGCTATGAGCAGAAATCCTGCGCTTCTTCAATATAAGATCCCCCGTAGGATCCCCAAAACAAGAGCATCACAAAAGAGACTTATTCAGCTCCAGGTTCAAGAATACAACAAAATGAAAACTTTTTACCTTGAATTTGAAATTAACAGAAGTAGACGGCATGCCAACAATTTTTTAGGTAGGTTAACATTACTCACCTAAAACAGAAGAGAAAACAAGAATACAAAATTAGTAAGAGTGAATACAAAGGAATTTCCAAACAAGTGTAAGCTGGTTAACTTTGAATCAACCTCAAATTGGTACCGGAATTCTCAATTCCAACTTTGAACCAGCGCGAGTCGATGTGACTCTGATCAGTACTCAATGAACAATCAAATACCCCTTAATATTATAGGATGGCTTATTGGGTGGCTTTGCTACTCGCAGATAGCATGGTCGTAACATAATGATACTCATTGAAAATCACAATTACGCTTGATCAATGACGATGCGCTGAATTAAAATTGTCATGACCAAAATTTGACTCATTAATTTCAATGTTAATTTTGAATTCTTTTCAGCTCGTTAGTTTCGAAACGACACGGTTTCGACATCGCGACCATCGTGATATAAAGCAGATCATTTTTGACCGATTTGCAGTCGAAATTCGAAGAAAGATCTACCTAGATTTCAAGTTTAACGTCGACAGAATAAGATTGGAAATCAATCGGACATCAGATCGACGCCAACCAAAAGACGACAGTGGTTTCCAAGGTTAGAGATAATCGCTCTGCGACTTTTATCTCTCTCTTCGCAGTTTATAACACTCAACGGGTGACTCATGAGGAATACACACGTGCTTAGATAGATCTACATCGATTTTTTCTCATATCCCGTGGTTCAAACCAAACATGAGTTCTGATCATCTTATATGAAAGGGAAAGGCTAATCTAAGTCCGAACCAGGTTATTGCAGCCAAAAATTTCACTTTCCGCTTTACAAAAGAAAAACTGACGGGTTCTTTACCGGAGTTAAGGAACCTGCTTTATGAGTCTTATGGTGTTTGAAACGTTGGAATTGGTGAATGGAGTATTGCATATCTAGTCACTTGAAGGAGCTATTTTGATCGGGCGATCAGTGCTGCTAGATCTACGAAAAAAATTGGGATTTTTCTACGAATTTTGCATAAAATGCATATTTTTTGGGCTCAAGGGAAAAGTACTGCAGTCGCTTGTATGAGAAATACTTTTCTCCGGGTCATTATAGGCTAATACTGCTCTTCTGTAACATTGAGTCGTTCAAGAGAAAAGTACCTCAGTTACAAGTATGAGAGATACCATTCTTATGATTTTTATTGAGAAATCATTCACTAACATACAGTATACTGGACTTGAACTAGGCTTGGACTTGTATTATACTAGCGGAAACCGAGCTATTGGAGACGGATTCAGAAAAATGAGGGGGAAGTCGAAAAGAATTTTGACCTTCGAACTTGAGTAATAGGTGGGCGCAGTGCTGCATCGTGTCAAAACCCTGTATCCGCCATTTTTTGTGAAACCTAAAAACAGATTTCTACGGATTTTGATTGATTCACTTATAACAATCAGGAGAAGGGTATCTCTCTTAAAGATGTAGCTGAGTTACTTTTCCCTTGATCGGCTCAAAATTACGGAACATTGCGGTGTCAGCCTATAACGAGCAGGAGAAAGGTATCTCTTGTACTAGTGTTTAAGGTACCTTTCCCTTGATCGCAAGAAATCCGTACTGTACGTAAAATCTATAATAGGAGAAAAACCCATATCTATTTTGAGGACCTAAAATCCGTAGATCAGGCATCCTAGGGTGGGCGACTTGGAAGAATTTTGACCTTCGAACTATACATGATTGTCCGAGCTATAGGTGATAAGAGAGGGACTTGGAAAAGTTTCATCCTCCAAGCTATAAGCGATAGGACAAAAACAAAAATTTCTTCAAGTCTCATGGTCATGGATAAGTCAGGTTAGATTAGGTTGCCTCCCGGACGGCGGACGTTTCTTCCGGAAAACCCTTCGATAAAACAGGCTTCCTGTTAGAATTCAGCTGATATTCGGCTGATAAATGTTATCAAAAATGTAAGTTCAAATAAAACGATTAGCAGAATATAGGAGCTCTGTCATACTTAAGTAAGATACCTATTCTCTAGTTGACGTTCATTAGATGACTTCACTACAGGCTCCTATGCTGAACGGCTCAACTGACCCAGAACCAATATTTGTATTTACGGGCGGGAGGGGGACCCCGAAGGACCTTCAGAAATCCGAAAACCTGTAGAACCATCATCAGTTTCTAACAACTAATAAGCTTCTTTTTTTTTCTGGCGGTAACAAATTTTGTCCTCGGAATTTTTAGACCCCCCAACCAGAGTGAATTCTCACATACGCCACTGTTTCTTAATGCTTTGGTAAAACCAGTCCGGCCTGGAGAGAGTGGAGCAGTTGAACTTGAAATTTGAACACTCAAGCAATGGATTTTGCGGGAATCAGGAAAGCTTGAGAAAAGAGAATAAATTTAGCTCATTTTGACTTTTGGCTTACACAGGAATAACACTGGCTTTCAGCTTCTCTCTTGCTGGTTAAAATTTTGCTGAATTCCGTTTTCGGCTTTCAGTCAAACTTCTGCGTAGCAGGTTTGTATTTTGAGTCTTTTGACATTTTGCAAGCTGAGGATAACAAATTCTGCGACAAAATCCCTAAACTTTGCGAAATCACTCTATCAACGCAAATTCCCAAATTCGACTCTTAGAGGGACAAGGTCGGGTCCACAAACAAAAATTTCCAATTCTGAATTATCCGACGGATTTAGAAGCGAGAAAAATTTGAAAACTATACGACCATGAATGTGAGGAGATGAAATAATAGCACAAATTACTAATTATTTCTGGCGAGAAGAGTGCGTAGGCGGAATTGATGTACGTTAAAACAAAATACGCAAAATTACCGAACTATTCAATAATTTATTACCCAATATTCGGTAACATTCGACTGAAAATAGTTGGACAATTTTCGTCGACCATCCATTTGCACCACTTTTGACTGAAAAGTATACGAGTGTTTCTCAAGCGTAAAACATTACAAGAAATGAAATTTATTGATTTGAAATCTGGATCAAATACCCGCTATGCTAATGATAAACCTTGAAAGAGAGTGACTAACACGGGCTAATATTCTCGAGGAAATTTTCGGAATCCTATCCTAGCTGTATTTGCCTTTGAAATGCGTTAAAAATTTAATTCTCACTCGCTGGTTGGACAACACTCAAACAACCTGACTTGCCATGGCCTTCGAGGAGAAACATTCAGCATCTCCCTCATTCGACCTTAAATTGGTAGAATTGATGGGAGTAATCTGCTCTAGAGAAGAAGTACTGCTCTCCAAACTAATCAAAAAACGCGACTTTAGAAACATCAACCTCAAAACTTTCCACATGCCTAAACTCGCGAGTAACGGAATTGATTGCTTCGACAATTTCATTTCCTACTTGAAAGAGATTCTGAGCACTGCAACATACGCGTATTCGACGACAATAATTAAAAGACCTCATTTAAATTTTCAATTCGTTCGTACGTCAAACACGATTTCCTTCTCCACCGTTCAAACTGTCTACCTGTAAATTCATTCATACCGTTGCAGGCCGCCAAACAATTTCAGAAACCACATGATCATTATTATTCTTTCACCCTCCTTCCTCTCTTTTTGCCGGATTTGCAAATCGCTCTCAATGATCGGCCTTGCTGATACAAACACGTGTCTCTTTGGTTTCGAATCGTCACGTAAAATCGCAGAATCGCATATTTTACACGCATGTATACGCACACTGTATCATAACATTGCATAAACCTTACCGTGTAGACGAGCATTCACCGGGAGCTGTATAGCACACTCATACACGATTATACGAACTGTAGCCGAGAAAGATCGTCCAAATTCATCTTGCCAGACTAACATTCGTATTATTAAATTTACGACCGCGCGTTTTCCTGCTTTACTCGAGCATCTCCGCATCACCTTCCACCTTCGCTGTGTCATTTGCTTCAGACGCAGCTGTAGTCGAGCAGTCTTATAGTAGCTCATCTCCTATCGTACGCAATAAAATTAATTGGATGTCCTTTTTAACGTGACGGCTTGACGGATTTTTAAAACACACGTTAATCGTATCCACGAGATAAATAATTAAACTTATTTAACATAAACGATTGTAAACGTCAATTAATATTTTCTTTTCACATTCCTCCTCTGCATTTCCCGTCTTCCTCTCTTACGCGTAATATCGTCTTATATATAGGAGTGGCTGTATCTTCATCCTAACACTTCAACTGTTTTGTGCCACGCGTTCCGTTAATTGGCTATACAACCACGAGTATACCTTTAAAACAGTATAAATTATCCTGCTTTCCTTTTGATAAATATTGAGTCAACTCGCGTTATACAATAGAATTTTGGAAGTTCGTTCAAACTTGTGAGAAGAAAACGATTCTCTTACAGTAGCTTGTCACATTGTAGTAACCCTTTTAGCGTACCGTGAAAAATCATAACAGAAGTCTGACACCGCGTGAAATGGAAAAAAAAATAATGAACTAGAGGCTGATCTTGGCAATCCGAAGTTACAGACAGAGCGCAACTTTTTTCTGAGCACCTACATCAAAGAAACGCATGCAGTCTGGGAAGATAAATTTGATGTTACTAATTCGACATACATTTATAGACCGAGGTGCGATTTCAATTTCAGACTTTAGATAAAAATGTCAATAGATTTTTACATTGGCTAAGCTCTAAAAATTCTGTCTCTTGAGGGAACCAATCAGCTCCGAGAATTTCTTCTCTCTGCCTGGAAACTTTTTTCGTTTGCAAAGTCATTGTCTTTCTTATTTCCTGATTCTTGTTTGATACAAGAGATGAAAATTTCAAGACTTTTCGAATGATATTTACCACCTCATCTTGAGCCAGAACTAGGTCAAAAATATCCGAAGTCGTTTTTTTTTTTTTTTTTTCAACAACAATGAGACATAGATCCTTCATCGGCCATCTAAACGACGTTGGATGCGGCGCAAAAGAATTTGGAAGGCGAGAATCAGCGAGAAAGGGTCATCCCAATTTTACTGCAGAGTAAACCGCTCATCCCATTGACAGATCATCCAAATCAAGTCACTGTCTAAATTCTTGAATCATAGTCAGTTTATATATTATGTACAAGTAACTGACGCGCGCCATTGCTCGACGGCTCACCAGCGGCCTGGAATCTACAGCTGTAATCAGAACGGAGTCTCGGAGATGGTATGGCAAGTGTAATACTACGACTAGATTGAACCTATTGGCCCACTCGAGACACTCCGGTGTGCCCCCCCCCCGAGTTCGATCAGTTTCTGAAAGATGTCGCAACAAAAAGTGTCGCAAGTTTGAGAGAATTTTGAAGGAGGAGAAGAATAGGAAGTTATCCTCCTTAATGAAGGAACAGGTTGAGGTGTTCAAGGACGAAGATAGTGAAGGCGTTATGATTCAGGAATCCCCCCCCCCTTCATAAACAACAGCCAGGAAGTATTTAATAGTGAAGACATAGCCCTCATTGAGAAAGGTTTGAAAAGTCTGCCTCCTCTCAAGAATGATGGAACCTCGGCGAATATTGTTGCGGATCTCACGGTGCAAATTGGCCCTGGTGTTAATACCAAACAAGTATGTGCCGAATTAGTTCGTAATACCCCCTCCTTCAAATGAGTAAGGAATTGGGAAGAGTGATCCAAGGTTTAAAGAGGAAGATCAAGCAGGAGGATCTAATCGTCATAAAGTCTGACAAGGGCAATGCTGTTGTGGTTCAGGAGAAATCCGTTTATGCTTTGAAGGTCCACAAAGTGTTCCAGCAATCTGGTGCTAAGAAGAACGAGAATTTTAGCTTCCCTAAGCAATTTAAAGAAGTAAGGAGAGTCATCAAGAAAGGTGAGGCTATTATCAAAACCCCAACGATGAAGAAAGCCCTCCTTGTTCCTAACCCCGGATTAAAACCCTCCATTTGACCTGTGGTCTATTCATTTCTTCTCTTACCTACCGCACTGCTAAGTTTTTGGACCGTTGGTTCAAGTCTTGCGTTGACTTTGAATCCCCTCATTCAGTTTTGAACTCGGCCTTCTTGGCGGATGTTTTGAAGCATGTAAGTCTTCCTCCTGGCACGACCATCTGTTCTTTTGATGTCGTTGGTTTGTTCCCAAACATTCCCAAATCTGTGAATATGCAGCGTATGGGCGATCTACTTGTTGAGGCTAAAGTTCCTCACAATCAACTTCAAGGATTCTTTGATCTTCTAAGTATCTGTTGGTACCCTATTTACAGTAAGTTCGAAGCGAAGTTTTTTGAGTTTCACGATGAAGTGGGGATCCCTATTGGATCACCTCTGGGCTTCCTCATCACCGAAGTTTTTACGTCAAAGTTTGAACTTGATCTCTTTTCACTATTGCGGCAGGTACGTGGATGATGTTCTGTGTGCTTGGACCGGTCTTCCAGATTTCCTTGGTGAGTTTCTTCTTGGTCCAGTACAAGTCTACTTTAGTATATTTGATACTGATGAGATTAGGGGGCCTCACTTGCTCCGCTCGTTCGTCCGCGTCTTGGTCTAGTATAAGTCTACTATAGTATGTTTCAGATGTTGTAAGCGCACCAGGAGACGACTTATGACGTCACAAACTTATAACATTACCAAACCTATGACGTCATTGACTTATGACGTCTTCAAACCTATGACGTCTTCAAATTTATGACGCCCTTGACTTATGACGTCACCAAAGTTTTGATGTCCTTAAACCTATGACGTCTTCAAATTTATGACGTCATCAAACTTATGACGTCACCAAACTTATGACGTCACCAAACTTATGACGTCTTTGAACTTATGACGTTACCGAACTTTTGACGTCTTCAAACCTATGACGTAATCAAATTTATGACGTCATCGACTTCTGACGTCTTCTAACTTATGACGTCACCGAACTTTTGATGTCTTCAAACCAATGACGTCTTCAAATTTATGACGCCCTTGACTTATGACGTCACCAAACTTTTGATGTCTTCAAACCTACGATGTCTTCAAACCTATGACGTTTTCAAATTTATGACGTCATCAAACTTATGACGTCACCGAATCTATGACGTCACCAAACTTATGACGTACCCGAACTTTTGACGTTTTCAAACTTATGACGCCAACGAACTTTTGACGTCTTCTAACTTATGACGTCTTCAAACCTATGACGTAATCAAATTTATGACGTCATCGACTTCTGACATCTCCTAACTTATGACGTTACCGAACTTTTGATGTCTTCAAACCTATGACGTCTTCAAATTTATGACGTCACCGAATCTATGACGTAACCAAACTTATGACGTCTTTGAACTTATGACGTAACCGAACTTTTGACGTTTTCAAACCTATGACGTCACCGAATTTTTGATGTCTTCAAACCTATGACGTCTTCAAATTTATGACGCCCTTGACTTATGATGTCACCAAACTTTTGATGTCTTCAAACCTATGACGTCTTCAAATTTATGACGTCATCAAACTTATGACGCAACCGAATCTATGACGTCACCAAACCTATGACGTCACCGAACTTTTGACGTCTTCAAACCTATGACGTCTTTAAACCTAGGTTGCCTTCAAATTTATGACGTCATCGACTTATGACGTCATTGACTTATGACGTCACCGATCTTTTGACGTCTTCAAACCTATGACGTCTCTAAACCTAGGTCGCCTTCAAATTTATGACGTCATCGACTTATGACGTTACAAAACTTATGACGGTAATCGACCTATGACGTTACAAAACTTATGACGGTAATCGACTCATGACGTCACCGAACTTATGACGTCTTCAAACTTACGACGTTTTCAAATTTATGACGGCAGAGACTTATGACGTCACCGAACCTATGATGTTACCGAACTTACGTCGTCACAAGCTATTAGCTTCATAATGGCTCTCAACGTTTTCTTAGCATAGTATAAATCTAGCCTACGGCTTTTCCTTGTATTAGGATAAGCTAGAAACTACAGGGGGAAAGGGGCTCGGACTCGGACTCGCAGATTTTAGAATCACTTCTGAGAAAATCTTCTCGAAATTTTTCCAAGCCCCTTTCGAGAGGGGGGGGAGCTCGGACTCGCAGATGTGAGAATCACTGCAACAGTGAGAATTCCCATGAGGATGAGACCAGAGCAAAGACTTGAAACATGTCAAAAGTTAGCGGTTAGTGTGAGTCTGCAAAAGTGGAGGGGGGAAGACAGAGACTTCTGCACATAAACTGAGTTTAGGGCTGGTACGGAAAGCCCCTAGAGCGATTCTGAGAGAAGAAGTTTGGATGGGGTCAAGTAGAATGAAAAGAGGATTTGTACGTTCCATTTGAAGGGAAGCTCATGGGGAGAAGGTTATCTATCTGTATGTTTTTGCAAATATAGACAGTTGTGTTACCGCACTATCTGAAAAATATAAACTCGCAAACATGAAGACAGTCATTCAGATATATCGAAATGGCGAACGCTAAAAACATTATTCCTTTAAAAATCTTTCATTTCACATTCCATAATAATATTATTCTATTCATCCTATACTATTTTCGCGTCTGCGACCACCTATAGCATTCGATTTTCCCAGGAAATAAATTCTCGTCCTCGTCCATAGTAATACGTCTCCGAATTTACGACATTTCCTTTCGCTTTCATTTATGAGTAAGCGAAATCGTTAACGAAGCACCGCTGCCTAAAAACATCGCATAAGGTACGACGAACGAGTCTATGAGAACCGGTTCCCATTCATTCATGGTGTACCCTATGAGCGCTATGTCTCAGCGACAATTTTTCTCTGGTACTCAAAATATTTTTGTGTTTATATACAGCGCCGGAGCGTAAAACACGACGAGCTTACGCATCACACGATATTTTTGTTGTAATGTCGATCATCATTTTTATCGCGTTTTCGGTATGCTATTGATTCGAGATAATAGCTTTTACAGCAGGAAAACATAACACGCACAAAGTAAAAAAAAAAGTAGAGAATTCATATAAGATAACATCCACGATAATGGTCACTCTGTCTAGATACAACGGAGTACACTAATAACCTACATACAGTCTAGTTTATTGTTTTACGTGATAAAAAGCAATTAAAAAGTTTATTACTCGTTTTTTTTAAGGGCCACGCGCTACAGCGACAGAGATTTGCGCAAAGAACAGAAAATCCAAAATAACTCGTATTTTTGGGAGGGAGTGTCGAAAGTCACCTAAGGCTTCGAGATAAACGCGAACGAACTACGACAGATATTTCCGTTTTGGAGAAAAAAAAAAAAAACTAGATAGGTATACGATATCCGCCCGCTTCTTATACTTCCAATGTGTATTCCAATAATATCATTACGATTACCATGCTTCGTCAATCTCCGTACGACACGAGGGAGAGAGAATAAAAGATGTTGACAGACATAGCGAGGTAGAAAATATCCCAAGAGCTGCATAACGCACAGAAAAAAAGAGGAAAAATAAATCGAAAAGGCCGACTAAGCACGTAATCAAAGAAATACAAACTTCCACATTTTTCCGAATAATTCTCGATCTTTAACGAGACCTCACTTTGTGATAGGCACTCTTCATTACAGACTTTTTTCTTCTTCTTTTCAAACGACAAATTCGTCCTCTTATAAATTGTTCAATACGGTATAACCGTTATTTATGAGGGTACTGCATAAATATTTAAACTCAATTTACTTTTATAGCTGACGTAAGAAACAAAAGATGAAGGAAAGCCATTTTTTTCCTTCTTCACAATTAATGCTCTTCTTTAATTTACTTCTCGGGTTGATCGTCCTGCCCTTATTTTCGGTATAATAAACTGAACGAACGGTAGGTCGAAAAAATCGTCAAACTTTCTGCAGCCTTGATACACCGGATTGACGTTTGAATAGTGCGGAAAACGCAGAAAAGTAGAGCGGTGCACGACTTCGAAACACGTGGGAATTAGTCATAGGTCCGAGAGAACGAAAAGTATAACGAGAGAAAGAAAGATCGATTACGCAATGTTTCAGTTCTAACGGAATTCGTTACACGTCCGATTTGTTTTCTTTCGGATACGGGCAGCGGTAATTAATTTATCCGCAACCCACCCTCTTCAACTCGTCGTTTAAATTCCTCTATATTGTAGTAGTCCCGTATTATGCCTCTAAGAATATGATCGCCCATATGGTTAGAGAGAATGAAATTCGAGTATAAACATGCAGACAAAGTGTCTCTTATCAGACGCGAACCACGTTTATGACTGGGAGAAAACAGATGACAGAGAAGGACAGCGTGATAACGGAAGGAGGACAGTGCAGTGACAGTGGAAATGGGAAAGGATCTACGTGATGAGAGGTATTATAACCTTTTTTTACGAAAAATAATAAAGGGCTTGTACGACGGCATACTAACAATTGATCGTCCGAACTTCATTTCGGGTGCGGTCAGTCAACATTTTCAAAAAATTATACCTCAGCAAAAATACTATCCGCAGAATTGTAAAGTAAAAGGAGTGAGACCTGAATCTGCAGCAATCAGAAGAAGAATTATGGATCATGACAACTGAATCTACGCGAGCGTATTCTCATGAATCTGTTCGTAAATCGGTACGGAATATTTATCTTGGCGGTAGAACCAACACAGAGATTACGTATTACGAACAAAAAACAAAAATATGCAATATTTTTCAATTCAAATTAACCGACTATCACACGAAGAGGCGCTTGCGGTGTCATTTCCCACAAAATTGCAAATAATAGCACAAATAATCCAAAAGAGACGTTTGCGGTGGAGTCATTGCAAGTACACTGAGAGAAATTTTTGCACTGAAAATTCTCACAAAATGTTGTAATAAACGTCCAAAAGTACGTTACAGTAATTTTTTGTACCAAAAATATTTCTGTTCATGGGCGCCGTTTAAAACAGAATGTTGAAAAATACATTATACTTTTTCTCAGTCTAGTCCTGCAAATAGTCCAAATCAGAAGAGAAGTCTTTGTCATTTCATTTACGCTTTTAAATAGCAAATGGTTTCACAAATAGTCCAATTTAGCAAACGAGGCGTTTGCGGTATCATTTGCTCTTTCATCGCAAAAGGTCCAAAGGGGCCAGCAGTGAGAGATCTCCTTGAGGTCGATAGTGCCACCAGAAGCACCTTATCATTCGCTGAGGTCAAGCCCTATCCATAGCCTTCAGCACATCGCACGGCGACCCTGTTAAGCCAAGCAACATAGTTGGAAGGCGACAAATATGGATGGACGTAAGAGAAGGAAAACTCTGAGAATAAAACCACTTTGACGAGAAGGAAAACTCCGATCAACATACCCGGCCAATGCCGTAAAGCCGCTGCCTTGCGGTTTAGAGAGAGCTAACTTCAAAGGCTAAGGGAAGGAAAAACCCTACAAAAAACCAAAGCCGCTGCCTTGCGGTTAAGGGAAAGAAACCTCAAAGGCTAAATAAGAGAACTGAAAGAAAACATGTAGGTGCAGGCGCGTAGGTATGGTATACGACCGCACTATATACAAACCTTTCTTACTTGCAATGCCACAAAAAGAAGCCTCGGAGATAGATGCAACGGATTGATACATCGGAATCTAGCTCAGCTTCCACAGAGGCTCACCGCGGCGCAAAAGATACGACAAGGTCCCGCAAATAGTTGAAATTGAAAAAGAGGTATTTGCGGAGTCAGTTGTCTCAAAACTTTTTACAAAGTCACAAGGTCGATACAATAAAAGTGCACACAAAAAGGCCATGATAGGGTTCAAAGGAAGATAGTGGACGAATCTACAAGAAAAAATGTTCTGACGGAGCCAAATGAATAAAGATCATGTTTCATGTCTTTCTCTTTCTCAAAAGTCTACGAAAAGTCTATTTCAGGATATGTCAAGTTGATAGCTTTTGAGTAGCTCACTCAAGTAAGAGTCCAGCTTAGAATATTCCCAGCTGATAGCATTCGGGTGTTTCAAGCTAATAGCCTTTGCGTAGCTCACTCGCTCCCATGGCCATCGCGAGGTTTTGCAGTCCCGCAAACAGTCCCATTTAGAAGAGAGGCGTTTGCAGCATCTCTTACCACAAAATCGCAAATGACCCTGCAAATGGTCCAAATCAGAAAAGAGACGTTCGCGATACCATTTGCCACAAAATTGCCAATGTTCCTGTAGTCCAAATTGGAGAAGAGGCGTTTGCGGAGTGATTTGCCACAAAATCGCAAATAGACCAGCGAATTGTTTCAACCTGGAGAAAAAGCGTTCGCGGAGTCATTTGCTTTCACATACTCGTAGTAAATGTCCCGCAAATAGTCCAAATCAGAAAAGAAGCGTTTGCGGTGTTACTTGTCATTAAATGGCAGATAACCCCGCAGACCAGATCGGAAGAGAAGCCTTTGTCACCCTTAAATAGCAGGGAAGGGGGGGGGGTCTTCGTCTATTATAAGTCTAGTCCAAGACTAGTTAAGTCCTAGTATGAAGCTAGAATAAACTTAGTGTATAGACTGGGCAGGGTGAACTCTCAGATTTTTAAATCACCCACGGAGTAACGAGGGTGAGAGGGGGGGGGCGAAAGGAACTTTGAAAATTTCGACATGAAACATGTCAATAAACTGCATAGAACAAACAGTGTTCGAGGGGAGGCACAAGAAGCCTACAACCAGTTCAAAGCAAGGCCTAGAAAAAGCCCAGTATAAAGGGTGCTCAGACCTACCACCTTCTTGGTCTAGTTTACTATATATTTAGGCCAATATAAAGAAGGCTAAACCTACTACAGTAGACAGTTGAGCTCCAGTTCGATGAGGAATTCCAAAACTCGCACGGGTTCTTTAACGGAATTGAATGAGAGGAGGCAGGGAACATGTTCTATGAGTCTTATGGTATTCGAAACGTTGTATATCTGTATAATTTAAACAAATTTTAGCTTCACTACCACACTAAAATTTGACTCAGAAAAAGCATTAGCCTGAAGCCATTAGCTTAAAATATTCCGAAGTAGACTCATACTAGACCAAGAAGGAGGACGAACGAGCGAAGCATGCTACTTCATAGAAGACATGAAACAAGGTCTTTATTCATTTGGCTATGCCAGAAAACTTTCTATCATATCATACCTAGTTGACTGAATTCTGATCTCGGTTTCTTGATTGGAAGTATATTTTTTACTAGAGGGTACTTGCTGATGGCGTCAGTTTATTGGTCGTAAGAAATAGGATTGATTACTTAGAACTCCTGTTCATGATACAGGATAAGTCAATTCAAGAGTTCCTTTTCGATTTAAAACTATCTGAATCGGAGGTAGAAAGAGTTGCCATGGCTGTCATGAATAAGATTTCAAAGCGCACCAGTATTGGTATAACTGAACTTTCCAACGTCATCTCGCTAGAATTGAAGAAAAAGATGCAAACAATGAGTGCAGCTGCAACAACAACACCTGACCCATCGATGCCAAAATCTATTGCAGTAAAAAAGTCGGTTCACTACTTTAGGTGAAAATATGCTTCTAAGTTTCCAAGTGTTAGCAAAATTAAAGAGCATTTAGATAAAAATGGTGTAAATTATGAAGACTTCTTCATTGAAGTTGCGAACCTTTTAACAGTTACTTCTACAGATGGGGTGCACTTGAGACTTGTTCCTAATTTTGGGGTTGAAAGCATCTATGCAATGGATCAGCCAACCACAATAGCTGTAGTTGAATCGCTGTAGTGCACACTTCCCAAGTTTGATGCAAATTGATCTTCACGTGATGACTTTGTTTTCTTAATACTACATACTTTTATACTGGGAGACTCTATATATTCTTCAACAGTTGTGAGGTCTCCCCGGTATAAACATTATTACAATTTGTACAAGGAATCTTATAAACTAGTCCTGATTGGTTTTTTTTGCGCGCCTTTTGTTCAACTTTTGAGAAAACCTTTTCCCTACTGGTACAATGGTTGCCAAAAGAAATGCTCATATAATTTACGAAAAATTCTTGATGACCATGCTAGTTGGACCGATGTGCGGAATGGAGAAGAATTTGGTCTTCCTAACATTTTCACTGTGATTACAAGGCTGGTAATTTAGAACACGTCCCTTCCTCTTAGTTGTATATCTGGCTCATTGAAGGGGCTAGGCCAATTCGTGAATGGAGTATTGCATATCTAGTAACTTGAGGGAACTATTTTAATCGGGCTATCAGCGCTGCCAGATCTACGGATTTTCAATCCCCGAAAAAAATTGGGGTTTTTCTACGGATTTGGCGTAGAATGCGGATTTCTTGGTCACGAGGGAAAAGTACCGCAGTCGCTTGTATGAGAAATACTTTTCTCCGGGTCATTACAGGCTAATACTGCTTTTCTGTAACATAATGTCGTTCAAGGGAAAAGTACCTCAGTTACGAGTATGAGAGATACCATTCTCATGATCGTTATTGAAAAATCATTCGTCAACATACAGTATACTGGACTTGAACTAAGTTTGGATACCAGCTTTATACTAGTGTATATGATAGGAGGGCCGAGCTATTGGAGAGGGATTCAGAAAAAGGAGGAGGAAGTCGAATAGAATTTTGACCTTCGAACTTAGGTAATAGGTGGGCGACTTGGAGAATTTGGATCTTCGAACTATACGTGATAGTCCGAGCTATAGGTGATAAGAGAAGGACTTGGAAAAATGTCATCCTCCAAGCTATGAGCGATAGGACGAAAACAAAAATTTTCCAAGTCCCATGGTCATGTTCAAGTTAGGTTAGGGGCGGACGTCAGGGCACAGTAAAGACATGAAACACGTCAAAAAGAATGAGTCACATTCTCTTTTCTTCGACTTGAGTAGACAATGGTCTAGGAAACACCGATCCAACTGTAAGATTAAATCCAAGCTTCCAATCACACAATTCTCCTCCTCCTTTCGAAGTTCATGATTGTCAAAATCGAACCTAAAAGATGTTCGCGTGATTACAAACACAACTGGTTAAGAAGAAAAATCGAAAAACTAGACCAAGCAGACGGTGAACGTGCACACATCATTTCATACCAATGTGAAACAGAGAAAATCAGCTAAACCGAAGAGACAAAACGGCTGAAGGAAAAAAAAAATGTAGGTACTGTAAGTTTCTCCAACGAAAACAAGTGCACTACATCTGTTACCCCGACTCTATACCATTACAGTAGTTATGGGTGCTCAATTCTAACTCTTTTTTATGTGTCTATGTGGCATTCTGCTACTGGCATCTGCATTACAAGCTAGCGATGTGACATACACGGACCAATAGATGAAGAATGCGAATAAAAAAAGAAGAAAAAAAAGAACGAAGTAAAAGGAAAATGGCAGTTCTAGAAAAAAAGAAAAAAAGTCTGCAGGCAGAAAAGCGCGACGACTACACGGATGATGGACAATAAATCTCAATGATTTTACATTGGAAAAATGTTACCGTTGGTACTACAAAATCCATCAAGGATATAACGAAGGATAATGTGCGAAAAGGAGGAAAACTCGTTTTTTTCCTATTGTTTTCTTTTTCTTCCGAGTCCTGCACACTTACGCGCGAAACAAAAAAGCAGAATAAGTTCTCCTTTTTTTTATGGTGGGTGCGTGGAGAGAAAAAAAGAAAAACACATCTCGGTAATTGAATTCATGTAAAAATGAGATAGAAAAAAAAAATGAATAAATAAGTAGGGATGGTCGTCTTTCTAAAAGTTGTTGAATATAGAATCGCTTCTTCTACCTCAATACCGAGAAAACACGTGTGAAAAATTCTTATTTCGATAATCCAAGGTGTTTGATGAAATTCCGAACAAGAGTCTCAAGAACATATGCACAAGCTGCATTTGTCTACGAACCTCTGTCGTAGAAGCAGAGTTGATTTTAACCGTAAGAACCACAAATGATTAATTACCGGATTGTAGGAAGAGAACGATCTAGTCACAATAAATAAGCATGGATCGTTTTACATGCCTTGGGCGCCCAGTGGAAATGAATATCCGACATCACTTTGTAACAATATCTGAATTAAAGTTTGCATTTTAGAAGTAAGGTTCAACAGGATTGTAGGGAACCGTTTCCTCTCAACTCCGGCCCACCAAAGGGACCGAGAGTTCCGAAACCGACATATCAATACAGTACAAATATTTCTGAGTATGTCAATTTAGACTTAGGCAATTTAAAGAGAGTATATCCAATCATGGTCAGATCGCGTACAAAAGCCATATAAGCCGAAAGATTACTGATAGTCATGATGATACGTTACGTCAACATAATTATAGATTATCAATACTCCCACCAAAGTCTAGTGGTCATGTTCGAAAAGCTCACGATACAATGGACTTGAATAATGCAGGACAAGAAATACATAAAAGTAACAGACGTGACAAAGAAAAGAATCAGCTCAGTTCAAAGAAGAGAATTGACTCGAAGAGTATGGATTTTCCGGTGCGCCAAAGGTTCTCCTCTCATAAATTTGTATACATTTAGTTCCTAGAATACTTCCGTGACCTATGTCCCACACCTCATAATATTCCTTCAATCCATCAGTGACATTTGTCACAGCCTTATTTCTGATTTTCTGAATTCCCAGCTCCGTCTAAATTGAGGATTTTTCAATCATTCTCATAAGCGTGACTTTGATATGTACTTGTAAAACACCAAACTCGCGTTAGGTATTGCGACATATCTTTTATTCATTGAAGGAATATCACGAAAATGAAGTTATGAAGACGACAACTGTGGACTAGAGACGACTCTTCCAATTTCAACAAATATCAACCTCTATACTCGAAT
Organism: Aspidiotus destructor; assembly: GCA_035079395.1. Taxonomy (NCBI): domain Eukaryota; kingdom Metazoa; phylum Arthropoda; class Insecta; order Hemiptera; family Diaspididae; genus Aspidiotus; species Aspidiotus destructor. The sequence continues at coordinate 34,130,567 of JAVHKZ010000018.1, read as the reverse complement.
TCGGTACGGAGATGATATAATTTTGGTGAAGAATCGTAATGTGAACTCGACGAGTTTTTTTTTCCTCAGTTATCACTTTTTGTTATTTTTATCCGACAATACAAATTTAGGATATTTTTTTGCTTCGCGTCGACTAGAGTATATTGAACATTTTTCTCACGATAGCGCGACTTGAGTGTGATTATTATCACACTAACGTAATTGTAAACAGAAAATACATTTTCACCTACGCAACAACCAACTTCTTTCCCGGTTCTCTTGATAAAGGTGAAATTTTCCCCATTTACCAAACATTCGACCGAGAGAAGTAATTCGCTGACTCCTCTGTTAAATGCATTAAATAATTTCCAGTCTGGCGTTTTACAACCAAACGACATACGGTTTCGAGCTCATTCTGATATTCTCATCTAAATCTTTTTTCTCCTTTCCTTAGTTTCACTACTTAGTCAGAGGTACGATCAATTCCTCATCAATTCAAATAACATAAGTTAACATCCAAACGCATCGTTACTGTTTCTTGAATTGGCAACGCGACATCGACATTGCTAATAATACGAAAAGAAAAAATACTCCCAAATGTTGAAAAACAGAGAAAGGATATTGTTTTCAATCGTGGAAATAGCGTCAGAACTAACAGGACAGAAGTGCTTCGGAAAGATAGATAGGTACAACGCGTCAATACATATTTAAATTTATCTTTTGAATCTCGACTGAATTACTTATCATAATAATGGCGAAGTTCTTCCCTTCACGGTTTTGTTCTCCACGTTTTCCCTTTGGCCATCGTTTGTAAGGCGTTCGTCTTTGATGTGCGTCTACAGACAGGTTTACGTTTTATTACTGACGATTTGACGCAAGTTCCATTTTCTTTGACCCTCTTCATTTAATCATCTTTCGTAATGAAAGTGCTGTTTTCCTTATTTTCAGGAATTTCAAAAGCTGAGACTTACGAAGGATTTTGCGCTCTCTCTGTCTCCGGCGTTTTCTCTACAATATTTTCCAGCCTATGAAGTTCAAACTTCTCGCGTACCGAGCAACCTAGGTATACTCTCACACTGGTTTGATTTACGCACTCTAGAGTCAGCACTCAAAGTGATAAAAAGAAATTGAAGAAACCGAATACGAGCAAGTCTATATCGTCTATTTTGAAAGCGATCTATACTTTCAGATCTCCATAGCTTGTTGGCAAATTTTTCTCCTCTCTCTGCACTACCCATTTCCCATTTTTGACAAGGAACCTTTTTTAAAATATGGGATCTTTTTCTAGAAAAGACCGTGGAAAAGATATTCGAGGATTGAGAGAATGGGAAAAGTTGGGTCACCATTCGAGATACGGAAGGGGATGTCTCAGCTCAATAGTATAAAACTCTAGGTGAGGAGGATTCGATAATTCGCAGTGAGTGGGGGCCTCGACCGTTGTTTGAGACCAGGAGAGATTTTTAAAGGTTGACCATGGGTAAGAAAATGTTCTGGCTGAGCTAGTCAATCTCGGTGTTGGAGAAACAAAATCAAATGCTTACGTAACCTGCACCCACTCCACCATGGAGGAAGGGTGGCGCTGCACAAGCGATAGAAGCGAATACACTGCATGCTGGGCTTAGTATAGCCTAGTATGAGGCGCCACTGCGCCAAGCTAGCACAGTCCATTATACTGGTAAGGTAGATCTAATTTGAGTCAAGTTTATAGCTAGTATAGACTCATACTGTAGGATTGAGAAGCTCGAACTCCGCGTAGCAAATTTTTCGATTGGGTCGAGATTTTGACATTCTACGTCCATCAACGGGGGGGGGGGCAAAAGGCAATGATGGGAGAGGACTTGATTTGAGATACATAGGAGGAGAGAAGAGCACTCTAACCTAAACTCAGTCCTGAACGGAAGAAGAGCTTTCAAAATATTTCCGGAGAACTTTATGAAAGTTTCAACATCCCCTCCTGAAACAGACAAATATTTTCACCTCGAGCCTTCACAACAATATCTTCCGAAAAACCCATTTCGTCCTAATTTTCATCACTTTATGCGTAATTAACATTGATCTAAGAATTTCTGGGACACGGTTAATACTGTACGTATTTTCTGCACTCATCGTCTTTGTTTACAAGGAAGAAATGAGATTTGAAAACACCTCGCTCGGAAATTTCGAGACAGACGAATGATATTCCCTTCCAAAAGATAAGATAAGATTTTACTGTTTATAAAATGTTCTGACGCGCAACTCATTTCAAGTACGCGAAATTTAGGACTTGATTACTGCTGAAATACATTCAGACTTCAGCCAATTTTCTGCATCCACTTCGACATGAACACCGTGGATATAAAATATCAACCGGCGGCGAACTTTGATCTGTTCGTGAGATAAACGTTGAAGCCTACAGAAACAAATTCATAGGAAGTTTCCTATCTAGATATAGAAACTCTTTCGCGCATTCTTTTCCCGAGCAAATTTTCATCATTTCTTCAAATTTTCGTACATTATTTACACAAGGTATATCACTTCGAAACCATAAAAAGTTCAACGAGTCACTTCACAATTATCGAGTACGTCAACACGGTATTAATACGTGTGCATGTAGGTTATCAGTATAATACTTTCATCAACGATACTGGTGAAGCAAAAATATTCTTCTTAATGAAGACTGCCTTATACCATCTAAAAAGAAAGTTCTCCTCTTTTTCCATTTCATCGTAAGTTGTAAACCACTTATCCCATGACTTTGAAGCTCCTCTCCGTCTAGACAAAGAGAGGATTGTAATATTTCTTCTCGAAGATGGGTTCGCAATAATACTGACAAGAGATCAATATCTACTTTCAGAAACAGGAAATAAATGCTGTATATTCAGTACAGCAATCAAGCTCATTCATTATACAATCATGGGTTGAGAATAATGACGTAAATGAAATACTGAATGCAGAAAATTACTGCACTCTCGTATTACTCAGTTATGAAGAAAAATCAATAAAATCAATGTACATAACCGCGCAAGCAGAAGCAACTGTGGACTCCGGGTCTATATAAAGCGAACACGATATTAAGATTTTCTTTACAAACGTCCTTGAATTCAACTAATCGGTACGGCATCAGTTCACCTTGGTGAGTATTTGTACGAAAGGGATACAATCTGGACGTTCATGAAATTTCCCAACTGTGAGAAGCTTACGTGCATCGAACCATTCTCGCACGAAAAACAACAAAAATTTATTATTTAGAAAAGTTCTATTAGAGAAGAGTTGTCAAAACAGGAGCGATTTTCAGCTAGATGATCTCACTTTCATTATAAAAGTGTCTCGATCGAATTTTACTCGTATTTGTCGCTACAAACGCTCGTTTGTAACAGACACCCACTTCATCTTTCATCTTATTGCGAGATCGATAGTATCATATTTGTTTGTCTTACAAAAACCTCCCTTCGCCCAAAAACAAGAGCCCGGACTGCTTCAACAAAAACAACGAGAAGATCTTCAAGACACTCATGGTAAAGCTGCCTTAAATCCAGCTTGACGAAATACTGTTTGAAAATTAAGAGAAGTGAAAAGAAACTTGACAAACAAGGGTAAGGGGAAACGTTTGAAAGAAACGGTAGCGTTTCTCCAGCTACTTTCCGCTGAACATTCCCCCTTCTTCCCTTGTATGGCATGCAGGAAAAGGAATAGAAATACCTACAAAGCCCAATAGATTACAAAACTGCGAATACGATTCACAGGCATGCTCGACACACGATTCATCCTGCAGAAGACGAGCAAGGAAGACTCTTCAAAGAGGAAGCTGACAAAACGAACTTCGTCTTTTTCATACTTCAGAATATTACCGCTGCTGTTGTCGGTATCGTACAAGCCTACTATACAATCCCTTGAAGCATACTTAACGGAGTCACAAATGGAATTCCGGCCAAGTAGAAACTGGAAACAACGAGAGAGCACCACTTTTCCCTACATCCAGTTATTGCCGATCGCAGGTAAGCGTTCGATGCGGTCATTAAAGAGACACTATGGGTCATATTGAGGTAATTTGTGGGCTCGACTAAGATAGTCAGCTTGACCAAAGACTTCCACACCAAAAATTTAGCGCGGACAATCGCCGGTAAGAATGTAATCAACGCTTCGCTCCTTCTTAATGCATTCATGACGGCTTCCTCAACTCCTGGACAGGGAAATCAAAATAAGATACCGCATAGATGACGATCTGCATTACCTGACCAGACTTAGACATGAAATGTTTGGACTAGATTTCTCACGGATCTGCAGTATGCAAATGACGCAGTAATCCTGGGGTATTCAGCTGCGAAAACTCAAGGAATGACGGACATACCTGTGGAGACATAAACTGGCATTACCAGGACAAAGCTAGCGGTAATGAGATCCGACGCACTCGCGGAGCTCAACCCTCCAATCAATCAGCCGGAGATACATGTGATAAACTTGCCCCTGGCTCATACCACCCACTCACCTTGCTGAGCATACTTGGCGAGGTGCTTGAACGGATCATGGTCAACCGTATAGAGGCGGTGGCAGAAGAAGCCCTCTGCAGCATACAGTATGGCTTTATGCGTGACAGGGGTTGCGAAGAGTGCATTTTAGGAGCCATCAGAAGCATTGAAAATATGAGGAACTCGGGCAGTATTATCGCTGTAATCTCATTAGACATAAAGGGGGCCTTTGATCACCTCCTGTGGTCCCATATCCTAAGGGAGCTACAAAGATATGGCGCACCCGAATGCCTAATGCGCATGTTCGACAACTACCTAGACGATAGAAGCGTTGTCTTTGGAGGCTGTATTAAACTGCTTGAGAGAGGATGTCCACAGGGGAGTGTCGTCGGCCCACGGTGATGGAAAAAATTCGTGCTCGTTGGACTAAGTGTTTTTGCTATGCTGACGACACGCTCCTTATTGTCAGAGGCATCAATAGGAAGATGCAATTGCGAAAGCAAAACGAGAAATTGAAAAGACGCAAAATGACATGGCACCAGCTGGCTTACTACTAAACCTGAAGAAGACGCAAATAATGCTCGTGACCCGAAAGCGGGCTGAGAAAGCTGAGCACTGCACAATAGTGATTGATGGAGCGGCAATTCCTTCAGTTATGCATTTCAGATATCTTGGTGTAATACTAGATGAAGACCTGGACTGGCTAAAGCATGTAAAATATCTATATGAAGAGGCAGCAAAGCTCATTCCGCACCGAAGCTTTGTGCAATAGCCCGAAATACATTCGAGTATGGCTCAGAAGCCAGAAGGGTAATGTTGGATGGAACTGTAGGCGCACGTATGTTATATGCTAGCAGCTGCTGCTCCCACCGGCTGAATATATCATACTTCTGCAAGTGGGTAGATAGGACGCACCGTCTGATGCTGCTATGCTATGGGCGGCTGTACCGCACGGTGTCCTATTTACTGCAACCGTCATTACAGGCTGGATGCCAATGAAGTATGTCATAGCAAGAAGTGCCATAATATGGGCCACCAGGAAGAAGACCACCCTACTGGGACCCACAATTCTGGAAAGACCCCCTGTAGCTGAAGATGAACTACATACATGTCTATCTGAGGCTGCCCTAGAGGCATGGAACAACCAATGGAAAACCTGCGAGAAAGGAAAATGGACCCAGGAGCTGATTCCGGTTGCCAAGGAGCACAAGGACCCAACCAGCTTTATGCCAGCGATGGCACTCTCTGGTCATGGGACGTTCGCTGCTTATAGATACAAGATCAAGAAACTAAACTCGGTAGCATGCGAAAGCATATGTGGAGCAGACATCCAGGACGCACGACACCTATCTGAAAAGTCACCAACAATTTGTGGAAGAAAGAGATGATCTCAGCTCGCAGAACTATTGACTTCCCAGTATAAGACAGTTACCAACCAATAGACAAGACACGATCACCACAACCTTAGTTAGCCTTCAGCATAAGTCTCTCCATCTTCATCTTTAGCCTTACGCATGATAGCAATACAATAGTTGATTACCAATTCATCAGCAATAGACACTAATGAATTAGCCTACAGCATAAGGAACCCCCTGCACTGCTTTTGAAAAACCTCGTGTACACAAGAGCAGTGCGGGGTATTTAGCAATAAAAATAGTTTGTAACTCTCCCCTTTATACATATAATATGTATCCCTATGTGGTAAGGGGCGGACACGTGTCTCCGGAAGGCGCCGTGTCTGAGGAATGCCGGAGGGCATTAAAAAAAAAAGTTAGGTTAGGTAAGGTTGCCTTCCCGGACGGCGGACGTCTCCCCCCCCCCATGAAACAGGTTCCCTGGTAAAATGCCGGCACAAAAGCAGTATTCTTATTGAAGCGGGGAGAGGTGGATAACAATGGATTTAAAATGGAGACGAAAATTGCGGTCCACAAAGTGACGATGCTACTGACGAGTTACCGCCAACGTCAAGTCCCTCCGGAGGTTTCACCAAAAGCAGTTCAGATAATGTGCTCCGGATCAAACGTCTAGACTACATTTCACGTGGGCATAACGAGAGCCAACCAAACACACGCTGGCCAAGAGCCAATTTAGATACTTGAGGCATGTCTAAAGAATGGATGATGGAAGGCTGACCGTGCAGACTATAGTTGGACTACGGTCGGCGGGTTTCAAGGAGGACGGACCAAACGATACAGAGAGATATGATCCATATAACTTTAAGGAACGTCAAGATAAGCCATGACAGAGAAACATACTGCAACGACCCACCAGCGTGGAGGGGAATCACTCTTTGAAATGGCAAAGCTAATACACTGGTCACCTTCCTCGTCGGCGAAGGTTAGTTGGATCAACCACATTGGACCACACAGAGGATCAAGATGATAAGCTTATCCTTGAATCCGAGACCAGACGGTGACGACGACGACAAGATAGCTAAGATCTCGAGCTACTACTCTTCCCATAAGCTTTTAGGTCAAAACGTCTGGAAAATTCAAGCCAGGACATAGGTGGCGACGAAATGATAACATTTGAAGAAAAATATGAAAATCGCGGTCTCCAGAGCGATGATGTTGCCCTCGAAAGAAGTTCGGACGTCTCCAGAGATGTGCTCCAGATTCAATGGCCAGACTACATTTTACGGGCATAATGTGAGCCAATCAAACACACACTGGCCAGGAGCAAACTTCCATAGTTGAGGAATATCTAGAAAATTGACGAGGAAAGGCTACCCACGCAGACCACAGCTAGACTAGGGTGCGTAAACGGGTTCAGAAAGACATACTGAATCCAAGTAAACAAGATTGAGACACTTGTGGAGAGGAATCACTCATCAAAATGGCAAAGCTAAGAGCAGTATCCTTTCCTGTCAGCGGGAGGTTAGTTGGCTCACGGATCGGGCTCACGAGCCACATGAGAACACGCAGAGGGTAAAAAAGGTCAGATCCTCGAATCTGAGGCCGCATGACGACGACACAAGATTACTGAGATTTTAAGGTGCCCCACTTTCCATACACTTTCAAGTCACAACGTCTAGACAATTTCAGCCGAGAATATTCGATACAGGTAGCGACGAGACGATAGCATTTTGAAGAAAAGATCACACAGGCGTCATTTAGTAACAGACATACTTAGTATACGCCATAAATTAATGTGAATGATAATTGCTGAATATATCATTGCATGACACAAAATTTGTGCGACCAATTAAATAAGTAAGTCAGTAAAACAAGAATAACAACCTCCGAGTATTAATTGATTTTCGAACTCGTGAGAAATAATGTTTTTTTTCTTACTTATGTCTGCGGGTAAAAAAAAAAGTTAGACGATATTAGGTGTACCTAACATGTTAAAAATTAGAAAATTCCACATTCGGTATGGAATTTGAAATCAGGCCATGAAATGATTATGGAGATATACAGATGATATTACGCAGCATGACGGAATTTTGTTGCTAGGTCGACCGGCTATATTGATTTGCTACTATAATTCGAATAAAGAAACTGTATCAGAACTTCCATAGCTGTGATAACCAAGACACATTTTGTGCTCATCACTGTCACAATTTTCTACAGCTTTTCTTTTTCGGTACTCCAAAAGCTCGACCGCACAATGGTCACGTAATTGACTGCTAAAGACATCTTTATTTAAGGACTAGTAGCTCCGCGTACTTTACAGCTACGTGAAAAATAAATTATACACTCGACGACTAAGTTTTCGTTCAAAATAGTACAAGATGACATAAGCAGGTATAACAAACGACGGCACATGACGAGATAAATTGAACAGCAGAAAAAGAAGAGCCACCGAGACAGAAAGGTTGATGAGTACGTATTCGCATATATATAGAAACTGGTTTCAAATTACAGCAAAGCGCGAGCGCATCATCATAACGCGACGCAACCGCGTGCGCTTCAATGATGAAGATCGCGATAAAGAAAATAATAATAATAATCGTAATTAATAATTAATAATGGAAGCATAGAAGACCGAAAGAAATAATATTGAAATATGATTTGAGACGCGTGGACGGGCAGAGAACGTACGTACAACAATACAAACGACAATCACATAAACACACATACACAATAAAACAACTCTCGGTCGTATTAATTAAATACGTGAATCGAATATTGTTACGCCATTTATCATCGTAGTTCATTTTCTACGCTCATTTTTTTCATCATTTTTGTCGTCATCGTTATCGAGTTCCATTTCGTCGAAGAAAATAACCAGTAAGGCATTAGGCAATATTCTCGCAGTATAGACGTCATTATCACCATTATCAGTCGCCTTCTCGATCGATGAATATCTCACATCGACAAACATGGATGCACTAATAATCATCTCGAGCTTTCGAAAAACGCGTACAGACTGCTTGATTATTTACTCGGTACAAGAGATGAAAATATGCATCAGTTTAAATTAACGCTGGCGCCTTTACCGTCGCTCCTGCGGGAGCTACCGAAAATCAAAGTTTGAAGATTTTAATGGAAAATCTACGTTCTTCGGCGTGCTGGGAGACATCGTATTAACGCCACTCTTCGCCCTTCTTCACTACGAGCCTCGGTACAAAAAGAGGCGCGATAGCTCCGCAATCAAAGTTTCTCCTTAACCTGCCGAGGAGCGCGCCTTTTAATGGCATATGAGCATGTTTACAACGTAAAGCGCTAGGAATATTACTACTTTTTCAGATCGCGTGCACAAAACGTGTACAGTCTAGGTAATAGCTCGACTCAGAAGGGAACTCCATAGAGACCGTCAAAGCTCAACGCTGACGACAACATCAAACTAGAAGTGCTCGACGAGCGCGGTGCGTTAAAGGTATCGTTTTCATCATCAGTCAACACTAATATCGATATAACGAACGCCGAGCAATCTCGTGACACACAGTGTATGGATTCTATCCGCTCAAATCAACTTCTATTTATACGTACGTATACTATGCAGTATATTGTACAACACGTAGTAAATGACTGACTATTTAACCAAGAATGAATAATTTATACGGCATCCGCGCACTGCGCGCACTCACACATTCGCACTACAAAACGTATATAGTATATATTGCTTTTGCTGTACACCCTGTGTGCATCGGCTAACACCATCGTGTAATAATAGTCCCTCATTTAAACAGTGCAAGCAGAAAATCTATTGCTCGGTACGAACAATACAGTATAATAGTATTCGCTGGATGTATACGCATTGGACTTCCGACAAGCTTTTATCGATTAACATTCTGTCTTACACATCGTCATAGCACACAGGAAATTTTCAAGATTACCCGGTCAGAAAGTTCGTTAAATACGCGTGAGGGCTGACTTTGACTTCGACCAGTGAGTGTATCTCGGACATGAGGATCATCACACTACTCGGTGAAAAATAAACTCCGTAGTTTTCCGTCATAACTTGTGCCCGAAAAAACTACAAGAAACTTCAGTTTCTACAACGATTCTCCAAACTTTCCTACCTCAAATACGTATGGAACTCACATTGACCCCTATCACGTGATATTGGAGGATCAATACCGTAATTCCCAACGCCTTCGACATAGTAAATACGTTTTGAATTTTGTACACCAAACTGAGGAGGAGTCCGAATACCTGAACCTTAAAAAGTGACAGGTGTGTTTGTAAAGATCGCGTCTTCTTATACCCTCCCTTCGCTTTGGTCTACCGTAATTCTTCTGTTTTCCTATTCAAAGTTCGAAGCAAGACTTTCTAATTAAGAGACGTGCGTCTTTTACAGAGATAGACCCGTACCACAAGCGGAAGGGACAAGGGTATAAGGCGAATGCCACCCATTCTGATACCTCCCTTGGCTAATGCAGGGCAAATGCCTCCTAAGAGCAATATGAATCATGTTGATGAGGGACCTCTTAATCAGGCAAAAGTAGGAACAATTTTCTTACAAGCTTTCCCCCTCATACTTTCATGGGGAAGCCCCGCGAAAGTAATGTCAATCACATTGGTAAAGGTGACGGCTATGTGCCCGAGCAGTTCAGTTGTCTTCTTGATATAGAGTGGTAACTGAAACGTCACCTACTTCCACTATACATGAGCTTTTTTCCTTGTGCCCTTTGATATTTCATATTGGAGAATATTGGAAAGCATAGGGGAAAACAAAATAAATGACCTAGTTTCAAAAGTGATTGACAAGGATCGCTCATACACGAGACATTAACAGATTTCCCAGGGAAAAGTACTGTATAATGCAGGACTAATTTGTCTGTAACAAGGAAACTAAGAGAGGCAGTGTAGGCAATGTGTGATCAGGAAACAGCTGGTTTCAGTCTGTCTATTATTGAAGCGACTATAACTTGTAACTTTTGTTGAAGTAGTCAATGTTCTCCCTGACCATCAGTATGGTGGTTGATTTAACCTTATAAATTTAAGAAAAATGAATTTAATCATTACATACTCCTAAATTTTTCTTCAGAAAATTAAAATAAACATTAATATAATACTATAATTATTATTGATAAACTACCTTAACAAAAATGAAATTTTATTTATTCATAAGATGAATAAATTTTATTGAGGTAATATTCAATTTTTTTTATTTTAATTAAATTTAAAATCACTTCAAGGGAAACAGGATAATTAGATAAATGATTTCAGTCTATTTCCACAATGTTGAATTGTAAAATTGAATTAAGATCTTTATTTTTTTTAAATGAACATCATTGAAATTCAATTAATGAAAATAAAATTGATATAAAATTTTTTTTGTCAAATTGAAATCAATAAAGAAAATATTTTTCAACACTAAATTTGATAATTTTTGTTATAATAAAAGAATGTATTTCATAAGTTGAAATAAAAATATTTTGATGTTTTGGAGGGGGAAGGGAGGGGGGATGGGTGTATTTGACTCCACCCTCTCCCCCCTTGTATGTTGTAATTCATTTTAGTTTATTACCTTGATGTTGAATTGTAAAATTGAATTAAGATTTTTACTTTTTCAAAATAATCATCATTAAAATGTAATTCATGAAAATAAAACTGATATAATTTTTTTTTTTTGTAAAATTGAAATCGATAAAAAACTATATCTAAATAATTAAAATTTTTTATTTATTAATTCTTGTTATAATAAAAGAATGTATTTAATAAGTTTGAATGAAAATATTTTGGGGTTTTGAGGGGGGGGGGGTCTTTGACTCCAAAATCCTCCTTGTATATTGTAAATGATTTTAGTTTATTACCTTGACGTTGAATTGTAAAATTAAATAAAGATTTTTACTTTTTCAAAATAATTAAAATTTAATTAATGAAAATAAAATTGATATAGAATTTTTTTGTGAAATTAAAATCAATAAAAAAAATATAATATCTTTATTAATCAAATGTATAAAATATATAATTCAATTTTTTTAAACACTAAATTTAATAATTTTTGTTATAATAAAAGAATTTTCAATTGGTCAATAATGATAAATTATTATTATGATTAATAAAAAATTATTTATAATATTTTTATTTGATGGATCAAGTATTATATTCAATAATTTAAAAGATATTTTGATAAATTTTTTCAATTTCTCTTCCTGTGCACACTCATTTGGTGAGGAATGCCATTGTTTCATGGGTATACATATTCTAATGAGGTGTGCCAATTAATTTCTCTTGAATTATAATAATAAGCCGTCCAAAATTTTCTTTCTCTCTCGTCTTCAATACGTTGTTTCCACCAGAAAATTTATTTTCATGGTCATCATTTTAAAATTCTGCTACCACTTCCATTATCTCGTACTTCCTATAATTTCTCTCGGACCAATAAATGGGACCCTCTCATATTTGCGCGATCTCACGGCTGCAAGAACATGCACAGGTAAGAAGTCGAACGAAAGTTGTATCTCAATTTCATCTACGTACAATTCAAGCTTAGAGTTAATTTTCTACGACTTTTCTAAACTGAGTTATGGATCAAAATGAGCCAAAATTGATAAAGATAAAAAAATAGGTAAAACGTCCAAATTTTTTTCGCCGATTCCAAAAAACAACACTTTGATGACCTTACAAAGTTTCAATTGAGGAAATTTTCGAACTTATACTTTGAAAATCTAGGCCAATTGTTTAATTTTTGGTACCTTTTGGTCCACACTACTAAAGCCTCATGAAATTTGGTCTAGGTTCAAAGAGTAGATAAAATTGAGATACAACTTTTGTAAGTTTGAAGTATGAATTTAATATTTTGCGTATTTGCGCTAAAATGAATTCAACTCAAAGTACCATTGAACTGTTAACATCATTTTGGGGCACCAAATGAGATTTTTCCAAATCTCTGAAGTTGATCAGAACTTCGAGTAGCCTCCCCTCCTCGGAATCACAATTCGTTGGAAGGACAGTTTTCTACACATTCCCCTACAATTCAGAGAAAGCAATGAAAACGAAGGCGTACAAAGGAATCGAAGGTTTCGGATTGTTTGCACCCCGTACCCCTCCAGAAAGGTGCACATCAACCTTCCACACTCTTGCTTTCTCGTCCCTCGTTTACTGGGAGTTTTTTACACTCCCTAACTCTCCCTTCGGACTTTTCTACATTTAACATATTTTGACATTAACTGACTGTATACTCCTCTTTTACGGATGCAAATCTTATCTGATTAATCGACTTATATAACGGTCGGATACAGTTCAATCTCCGTTATCGCACTAGTTACGAATTGAATACACACGGCAGGTACACTCAAAAATACCGTTACGATAATTTCATCAATACATCTGTCAAGTAGGCTTTTCAGCCACGTCCAGTATCTTCTGCGCATCAACTGATAGTGGTACGTTTAACAGATTCTTGCTTTCGGTTGGTCGGTCCCACGATCATCTGAGTTTTACAAGTTCGTACAATAGTGAGCTCGAAAATCGCCAAGACGAAAAATTATAAACATAAACCAAAAAGAAATTCCGGATCTTCAGCCTACCATACTCGCAAATAGGAAAACTTTGATGGTCTGACGCCTTAAACATAATTACATTAATCGTACTCGACTAGATTCACACGTCAATACAGATTCACGAAGTAAAAGCCATTTCAAGTCAGAAAGACTCCAGAGAAATTCAAAGCAATTCATAAGAATCCCCAAGACAGAACCCACAATAAGAAATTCTCGATCCCGAAACTAAAAATTTCGAGTCGAGAGTTTTTTCGAATGACTCTACCATCAACGAGTCGAGGTACGCAAAAAAAAGTACTTCTTTGGATAAAAAACTAGCGATGATTATTTTTTGCAGCTCATACAGAACCTATACACACTCAGAGTAATTGAAAAGGTCAATAGCGAACGAGATCTCATAGTCTTCACACCTCGTTAATGCATACGATAAGACGAATGCCAAGCCTACGATGATGGAGTATGACATTGATTTGAGAATCATCAGTAATGTGTTCAATGCACTTACTATATTTTTAGCAAGCGAGTTATCGTCTGTTGATGGTGGTGTACTGGAAGCACTCGCGTATAGTTTTACGACTCTTATAATGTAATTGTGAAAAATCATAAACGTTATACGAGCTCATTTTCTTCTTTTTGCGCAATAAATCTTTCATCGAGGTACATAATATAAGACCCACGGCTTTCGTAATTTGTTTCTTTTTTCTTTGATTAAGGGACGAGATCCTTTTCAAGACAAATTATTTCCATTCAGTAGGTACTCAAAGCTATATCGGAAATTTTTCCCGGTTTTTTATTCCGAGTCGACTCTCTTTCTCCATTGCTGATGATTCTTGATCCCCTGTCCCCGCATTACATCATCTTCACACTTTTGACATGGAAGTCATAAAAGTTATCACCATGAAAACTAGTTTAAAAGAATTGTAGTGGGCTGATATAATTTTGAAATGTACAGTTCGAGTTTAATAAAAATTTTAATTGAAGGCAGAACTTATGACACTACCAGATCTGCCGAACGAAGTTAAATTAATCAACGACTAGGAGAAGAACTTCCTCTTTAAGCTGATTCAGGTGTAAATAGTCATTTCTAAAATGATTTTTCAATAACAATTCGAACTATGAAACATTCCTTATTCCAGAATCGGTGTTCTGGATCTATTGCTCATTCCAACACAATCTAGAGTTACCTAAGTACTTCTCAGACCGTAAATTTTTCCAGTTATTCTATTAATGAAATATGATGGCCGATCGTCATCACGATTCACACACTCGTATTGATCGGCTAATCGTCGATTTAAATATGCCTACGTCAATTCAACATTGTACGGCAGAGAGAGTATGCACAGCAGGAGACGCTTCCGTACAAAATCTCTGTTCCCAGAGATATTTTTCCTCCAACAACAACCCTCTGAGTGCATGAACAGTCCTTTATATATTTAGCAAAAATAGGCACATCTCTTCTTCAGAAACGGGTACCTATACAAAATAACGAGAAGAAAGTATGGTAGGCATTGAAATAGACTAAAGGTCATTTTAATGTATGTTCGATACACGCATTACAATCACTCAGAGCCAAACGAATGATATTTAATGGCATTATTAGGCGAAACAAAGCAATCCATTGCGGAACAACCTCACAATTCAAAATCCGTCTGGTGTATTTCGAAATGTTCTTCATTCTGATATGAAATATCAAGTTTCAGGAGATGACAAGAGTATATTTGAATGGGGGATTGTACAAAGCGAGAGGGCTAAATGACTCTACGATCTCGAGAATAACCAGTCGATAGCACTCAAGCATCGCTCAACATATAGAGGTAGGCCTACAATTCGTAAAAGTTTAAAGCCCGCGAATCAAGGTGAAAATACAGATCGATCATTCAAAATTAGTGAGCTTCAGCCTTCATCTGCAGGTTTGGACGTCGATTTCAAAACGCGAGAACTTTTACCTCGAAAGCTGATGGGATAAAAGGTGTCGGCATTCGCTCAAAATGCGCTGAATTTATATGCTGAACGCCAGTCATTAATCGTTCAATTCGTAATTAATCTTTGTTTTCGTCGTACAATAAGCGCGAACAACGAGACAGAAAAGGTAGACCATAGAAGACAATAAACGAGAACGAGTGTATAACAGAGAAAAGGGGAGCAATTTTAACGTTAGTCGGGTAACGATCTTTCGTTTCTGTCCTCCTCATTATCTCTCTTCTTCCGAATGTTGAAATAATATGCGAGCTATGAGCTGGAGACACGGAAAAGATCAAAAAGAAACAATTTCATTATTAATGCCATATAGTGTGTCCTATTCGTATGTACTCGGGTGGCACACAGTATTCGTATATAACGAAAAGATTTTGCAAAAATTATTGCTCGCTTCCCTCACGGTTTCCTATATATCTGGAACTGTTGGCGCTAATTTCACGCTACGGCTGTGTCTCTCGCATTATAAATTATTACGTCGTCATTTGTTTTCTTATTATCATTCCCAGCTCTTGTTGGTGTTATTATTATTACGACTACTGAACTTCGTTAATCATGCTTTCTCCGAGACTCGACGTAGGCATTTAAATTTTCCCTCGTTCTGTCAAACTTTTTCGCGTTTATAAGTATAGTGGCAAATAACACGAGGTACGATATCAGAATTCAGGTGATATACTTACAACATTGCGATCATCAATAGTCTTAGTGTAGAATGATGTAGCGATATTTTCAATGAAACTGATTCCTCACAAGTGTTGAATGAAAGACTTCCTCTGTTCTTGGAAACTTATCACTCAATGACGCCGAATGACATATCCACAGATCGAATTTAGCTAATGGTTTTTGAATCGAAAGTAGCACAAAAATGTTGCAAATGAAAACACGCATCTACCGGAATAACTGGCACTGATTCATACGCAATATTGACGGTAACAATAAACTTTTGCAAAAAATGTTTGAACATACCCGCAACAAGAAATGAAAATGAAAGCTCGTCTCAGTAGACCCAGACTCTCAGTCACTGCTGATGAACAAACCAACTAACAGAACGCACTGGCACTGATTAGAACAAAAACTGTCGCCATTTTGTATACACTGATTTTGATTCCAAACAATTTTCAACTTTCAAGTTTCAAGCTTCTTCTTGATAAATTATTAAAATCTACAAGCTGGAAACTGTGCAACTATAGGTATAGTATTGCCGTGCAAAAAAAGAATGACGAACGTGCAGAATAGCGATTTGCGGAAAAATATCTTCCCTACAGGGGAAGCGTGCTTGTTTCTCCAATATTGCTATTCTGCGCGGCGCGTTCGTCATTCTTTTTTTGCACGGCAGAGTAGTCACAAGCACAACGGCTGGAACGCTAGTGCAGGTTGAAGTAATCTGAATTATGAAGTTCAAGAACAACATTCTTGTTTCATCTTGTTACAAAGAAATTACTAGTGTTATTCATTTTCAAAAGCACACTTTAGACAGTGAAACTATATTACACATACCAACCACTGCAAAAAATTAATTGGTCATTTGCCAATGACTTGTTTTGATCTGAGAGCGGCACAAATTACAATGCCGCGCTTTATGGGTATACAATAGAATAAGAAAAGATGATGCAGACTGAATGTGCGGGCAGGAACCTGACCTATACGTATATTTTCTTAAAGTTTGGAGGGAAATTTCATGATCTGCAAATTTTGTTCTTTTGATTTGTAAGAATCTTGTATAAAATGCAGTTGTAGCTGCTATATTCATCACAATTGTGGACAGCAGCAATCAAGGGCAATCTTGATTGCAAATAGTTGAAGTTAGGGCTTATAAATTATTGTTGTTCATAATTTTTAAATTCTATAATCCTCCAAGATTGGGAACAGCTAGATTACCTATTTGTATGACAATCACAACGTTAAAATCTATTAATTATGATCGTTTTGTTTTCCTTACATTATTAATCATCAATGATTTGGAATGATCTATGGATCAAAATTCTCAAGTATGGACCTAATTTGGTTGGTAATATTGCTGTCACCAATTTCTCAAAAATTTTGCAAATTTGGGTAGGTAGGTATCTAAGTATATACTAATAAAGCTAAAAAAAAAAAAATCAATTTCATTTTAGGTCTCTTCTGACTGGGTAAGTATCAGTTTAAATAAAGTTTATTCGATATAAGTCATGCGATCTACATAGGCATTAAAATTTTTCAGAGTTGTAAAAATCGGAACTTCATTAAAATGCGTCTTGCCTGTTATCTACGCAATATTTCTGGGAATCATTCTCACATTCTATTATGTGCCAGCACAACAACCCTAAAAAATCAGAATTGTTACCTATATTTAAATTTATAGATCTGTTCAGACTGTGAAATAAGGTGCCTACCTATATTTCAATTTTTTTTTTTTTTTTTTTGCATGTTATACATAAATAATGAAGAGGTACCTAGTGCCTTCTTCACTTCTTAATCAAACCTGCGAAACCACAAAATAAATACTTGTACGTGTATTTTATTCTTTTGAAATGTTATCTCCAGAAAAAGAGGCGGAAATATAAATCATTAAAATTTGTTTCAAACGCAAAGCTGTCTCTGAGCCTAATTCTCTCACAATATCAACAATTTCAGATTGTGAACTATAAATGGCACTAATGCCGGGCAGAAAATGGCAAAAAAGGAAAGGATTTTAGTTTCTTAATATAAGAACTCTTAGCCTAGAATGTTCTGAATGGAAATTGTAAGCTTTCAGATTGAAGCATAAAAACCAAAGAATACCTACACATCAAGCTGTACAGCTACTAATATTTTAACGATCAAATAATAACACATTGTAAAAGTAATAATTCTATAAGAACAATGTACAATGGCAAACTTATACTGCATGTTCTCATACATCGCATATAAAAATTTATGTTCTTAATATACGATCATAAAACATTGTAATTGACGTACAAATAGACTGACGGAATAGCGCACATAGAAATTATCAATACGTTCAAGTTGAGTAATTTTACTAGGTTGAGTGGCAGCGTTATACTGCAGTTGTTTTCTGATGCATTCATACACCTATATACAAATAATTAGCAATGAGGCTTTGAGGAATCCTTCCTCTCATTAATACGGTTCATCTTCAGTTTTGAACTATTGTAGGTACGTACCCACTAAACATCAATTTTCAATAATTTTTTCTTCTCAAAATTGCTAATCTCCATCTTTCTAAGAGAGGGTAAAAACCAAAAACGAGTTCACATACAAGTTCTATAATTAAATGCAAGTTTTTACTGCATAAGTAAACCTTCCATCTTTTTGGTACGTTTAAATTTTGTGCAATGAATGGCTGCCCGTGATTTGAACAGCTATAGTTTACCTATCAATCCAATTTGGGAATAAGACAGCTAGTTTCAGAAATAGTCGATTCATGGCCACTTTTTTATCAGCACTTATAGGAACAAATGATGGGATAATGGGCCTACACCTATATCTATCTCAGAAAAATAAAATATATTGTTAAATGTATCTAAATGATTACACAGACTCCAGTAAGAAAAAAAAACTAAAAACTTTTGTTTTTTCATAAAAATATTCAAATTTTTTTTTTTTTTTGTCTTTCTGATTCCGCTCAAATTTGGTTAGGAACTCGATTGATCATGGTGGATAGCATTCTTCAATGCTGCAAATACACTATGATGCGCGATCTTTCTTTGAGTAAAAACTTTCCAACATCGTCCAAAAAATTTCAGTACCTAGGTTAAATTCTTTATCAGAAGCATCTTCATCAAGGATGAGAATAATATTAAAAAAAAAAAAAGGAAGAGGAGCCTTGTTAGTAACTGAAGCACGTAAGTAATGTGAATTCGATGAAATAAATAATGAGTTATGAGTATTGCAGCCTGGGTTTTAAAATAATAAAATAGATAAGGAGATGCTCAAAGCGAACCATCAATAACCACATCTGAGTTTCAAACATTATTGTTTTTTTCTTGCTTGATGATTCGGTGTGAATAGTAAAATTTAAATCTTTTGAAGAAAATAAAAGATATAACCGTTGGTCGAAATTGTTTCTGTCAAAGATGAAACTAATTACCGATATCTCGATTTTTATTAATTATTTTATTTATCTGAATTAGAAAACATCGTGACACTCTCGAACAAATCGAAGTACATAAGAGTCTAAAGTAAAATAAGCGTAACAATGCAACTTTTCAAGTCAAAAATATCTTTCGAAACTATCATTTGATAACGGTTAGGAACAATAGGGTATTATTTTCTGTACTAGTAAATAGCTACATTTGCACCTTATAGGCCTACTAAGCAATAAAAATGTGAACTTTTTCTTCGTGTAAAATTTGACACGCTGACAACGCTAGGTAAATTACAAGTGAATAAGACTAAGTTGCCAAGCGTCTGTGTACTCAAGTCTTTCGCGTTTGTTTGTTTTTTTTTTTCTTTTCTCGCTAATCGAAACTGTGAAGATCTGGAGCTTTTTTCCCCACTAAGACCTAAAGGTCAAGAGTTCCAGATTTTCTACATTGAAATCTGGAAAACAAAAGATCCCCAGCTTCTTGTTCCTCTCATATCTGAAATCTGAGAGTTTTGGCTCCTGTTTTCTGTCAAGATCTGAAACACAGCTGTATATTTTCCAAAAGTTATCACGCAAAGATTCCCTGTCTCACTAGGTTTTCATGAGACGTACCTTACGATCGTAACAATAATGATGAGCAACCGAAGAAATTAACAATAGGTAGTTTTTACGATCCAAGAAATACAAGCTGTAGGTTCATTATGATCATTTTGAGGTGCGGGAGGAAGAGATCATTCGAAGACTGCACGAAAATTTGAAAAATACCAGATAAACGTAAAACTTGCCCCAAGATTGCAGGATTTCGAAAAATGCTTCGCAAAAATAAAATCTTGAGTAACTAAGTACGCAAATCTTCAGAGTGAAGTCACGAATAACGTTTCGGGGAGAAAGTTTTTCGAGTGGTCTTAGCTTGCCAAGGCAACACCTCCCCTTCTTATTTCGAGAGTATTACCAGTACTTGAATCGTTGGTAGAGTTTTTCGTTAATGGATTTTCCAAGATCTAAAATTTTCCAACATCTAACCAGAAAATTTTTCTGGACGATTTATTTTTCCATAAACATGAAGAGCAGTAATCAAAAACCATTGTTGACAGTTGTTTGTCCATCTAGATCCAGATATAGAAATGGTAATAGCATACTACGTCACCAGAAAAATAGTTTGCTATTATTGTTCCAGTTTCTCTCTGAACTACCTACATCCTAAAACACTTCATTTCTATTTTGATGCTTCGTTTTTTCCAGCGTCCTACCTTTACGGCCATTTCTTCCTAGGCCTACCTTATTCTATTTTTGCTTTAGGCTCTCTCTTCCATTCTCATCTTTTTTCACTGAAATATAGCCTACACACTCTTTTTCACTCAAAAACTCGACCTCTAGCTCTGGATTGTTTTGACATCGACGAAAAATGTTTGTAGATAAGGCCATGAATATAACTCCTCCTCTGCACCTATTTTTCGTTCTTCGTTATGACATTTCACACGTGGATCTAGAGCCGCATTAAAATTTCTATAAGTTTACACTCCTGCTGATACGGTGCATTTCTATAAATAACGTTCAGCAGATCTGCGCTCGCTATAACGTCGGTGCAAGCTCAAGATTGAATCTGGAATTCGTTCCGACGAATACGTCGCCTAATTACGTGCCCCAACCTCGTTCTATCGAATTTGCCAAAATTAACGCAATTACATTCTAATAAGCGTGTGCTTGGGGAGAGAAAAAGAGGGCACGAGAAAACGCGAGTACATACCGGCATACGGTACTATTTACGGTCACTGAACACTCAACGTCCTCGAGTGATTACTGAACACCGGTATTTGTAATAATGAATGATAGCCATACATTCGATTGTACACATTTACGTATTCTCTATCTGTCTGTCCCATCTCCGTCTAACTCGTTTTGTATACGAGTATCTGTCGCCCTTTTTCTTGTGTTTCAAGTTTTGACTCGAAAACTTACGAACTTTCTCGTTCGAGGAGGGGGTGCGCGCTCAGTCGTCTTCTACCCGGCGCACGTCATACTCGTACGTTATTGAAGCTGATAAAGAGATAAAATTTATCGTCTCATTAGACGCGAATAGTCAGACACAAACAAGTATGGGAGCTTTGTCGTATCGTGAAACTGAAAAACTGCACGACAGACAAGAGAAGAAGAGAAGAACGAGGAAAAAAAAACCGAGACGAGATTAGAATACTTTTTGCCCGCGCACTCTCGCATCCAACTTCTATTGTTCTTATCTGCGAAAGCTCGCTTTAAACTCGCGGTGACAGAAAATCTCTTTCAGATTCAATCGCCCAAAACCCCCCCACCGAGTGGAAATCTCGAGAATGCACGCAGTAGAATAAAGTTTACGACAGATGACGAAATGCAAAATATACCTATAGCGTTCGGTAAACACTGTACCGGCCTGTGCTGTAGAAATTTTCTCGCGTCGTCGAATAACAGACAAGCGACGTTCCCCAGTCGTTATCAGTCGACTCTAAAGCGGTATAGTGTAAGTTGTATACCGTACAATATAAAACTAATTTACATAGCGCGAAAGCTCCGCTCGCGTCGAGATTTTTGCATTATGTAGGTCTATACACGACACTCACCCAGGATCATTCGGCACTTCCGAGGACGCCCCGCGTATACCGTTCTGATGATGGTGATGATCCATTTCAGTAAAATTCTTCTCGTCCCGCTCGATTGTATCAGGTGAACTTGGTGAACTCCGAATTCTGGCCTTCTTTCGGTCACACAATATTTTTTGGCACTTTCTTTTTACGAAATTTTCGGCAACAATATCACCAATGAAATGAAAAACTCACTAAACCACTAAAACTACTGTATGCGGGAAGAAAAACTGGTATACTAACATAAATCATATACGTTTAGAATGAACAACGCGGGGTACTCCGATCGGGAAAAAAGGAATATTATTCTATTTTCGCGACGGGTAGAAAAAGGTGAAAAAAAAGAACCAAATATTTTACTGCTTCGATATTTCGGAGCTACCCATCGATAAATTTTATATTACGTAAAAATTTTTAAAAACTATGAAAAATCGTCGAAATTTTCATCTATTTTATTTTTATTTATCGATTTATTATTATTATTAGATTTTTTTCTCTCGTGTTTTTCTCGGGTTCTTTTACGAACACGTACACGCAAAAAAATACCGTCGAGAAGAAAAATGTTTTTTTTTTTTTCTATAAAATGTGAACGAGAAAAAAACTACGACACTAGCGTACAATCTAAACGCTACGACGCCTAGAAACCGACTGACCGGCCGGCGAGGAACTTCAACTGACGTCGTTATCTGTAAAGTGCCAAATGAAATGAACTGAAATCGGGAGCAACGCCGAGAGAGTCGAGAGCAGCCCGTTTACTCAACCCGCACCCGCTGTCGTCGTTGCTTGCGTACGTAAACGCGTCGCGTCGTACCTATACTTGCTACAGAGCGCATACTGTACCTTCATACATTGTACGGTACTACACCGCACAGTACCCAATTCGAACCCCGCAATGCACTGTTTTTCGTTAATTTTTTTTCTCTCTCTCTTCTTCTCCAATGATTGGTTTTCGCGTATTTTTCAAGTACCGATATTTTTCGCCGATCAATCATTAAACTATTAACGACAAAAGCAAATCCAGCTGTTTTACGAGCATTCGTATTGTTTCCACCTCAACCCTTTTTTTTCTTTTTATCTGTAGGTACGCATAAACTCGTATAGAAAACGTAGTTTGAAATACTTACCTCAAGAGAATACACGTTTTTTCCATAGACCACTTATAGTCGCTTACAATTGCTCTTGTTCTTGCTTAAACGTGACTCCGATACGCATTCAATCCCCTGTCCTTACGTAGTTTTTACCAAAAATCACGTTCGAAAAGTACGATTTCTTGTAGTTTAAAGACAATTTGGCGACTGATTCCTATTCTAGGTCAGGGAGAACGAATCAAGTATAGGTGGTATTTTTTCTCGCCCCTTCTCTTAACAGTATCCACCCCCTGTCCTTTGATTATTCATACAATCATGCTAGTACAAATAAATGCACACCCGAAAGTACTCTTGTAATTTAAGTAACTAATAAAGTAGAATTGTACACTTGAAAACTTTTTAAACATTAGTGCTCTACTTACACCTCTCTCACTCAATATGAGCTCCAATAATAAGGCACCAGACATGGTTAGCGAGGTTTTAGAGTTTTTGAAAACCGAGGCCAAACTAAGAATGACGCACATGAATATTTGGTTCAATAACGAATGCTTGAGACGAGGTATTATTCCCAAGTATGCAAATATCAGGCTACCAGGGAACAAAGCAGCAGCAAAACGCACTAAGATACTAGCCGAAAGATTAAGAGGAAAGAGGGAAGAACGGAATAAATGAACTTTACAAGAAAATCACCAGCATGAATGGTTTATGATCACTATTTCCATCTGGTTAAGTTACTGCACAGTTTAGAATTTGAAGATCTCATGGTCAAAAAACGAGATGTGGAAGCCCAAACCAAACAGATTAAGAAGAAGCTTGCTGAAGTGACCCAAAAGAAAGGAGAGAGAAAATAAGAGACTGCAACAATCGAATTGAACCGAGATTTTAAGTTGGCTATTCATTATGAATACAAAAACCGCAGAATAAATACTAAAACTTCGAGGCGCTATCGACTAAACAGTCATCCTCAGCGAAAGACAAGAATACAACCGACTTGATATGGACCGAAACCATCTCGAGAATAGACGAGAAATAAAGAGGAGCCTAATCATCGAGTTGTAACTCATAAACAAGCTCGATCAGATCTTCATCCGGTATTTATGCCTGTTAAACAGAATGAGACCACCAGTGTTCTTATGACGAATGATTTTGATATGCTCCAAGGCGGTACGCTTGAAATATGAACTTTCTTTGTGAAGAAGCACCTCAGATTCCTCTCGGAAGCTGGGCACATCAGCAATAAGATGGTCAGCGAATGCCGAATCCTCCACTTTACTCTTCTCCCAGGCTGTCTTGTGCTCATCCACTATGGCCATTAGCTGCGAACAAGTGATCCAAACCATGGAACGACGTGAGACCAGAAGCCCGAACTAAAATTAGGAAAGTACTGTTGGACATCAAGGAGAACCTGTACCAAATCAATGACAGAACGCAAGTGATGCAGAGGAAGGTCACAGATCGGCGAACAAAGACAACACGGTAGTGTTAATGGATAAGAAGGACTGCACCCAAAAAGTGGAGTTGTATATCACAGTTGATGGATTCCAAGAGCCGACAGAGGACCCAACACAGAAATACGTAGAAGACCTGAAAGCTGTGTATGGAAGAACGCTGAGATGAACCGTAAGCACCAAAACTCAAGGAGTTTGTAAAATTCCACAAAGCAGGCCGTCTGATGAGACCCCTGGTCAATCATGCTACTAGATAGCAAAGATTGCAGCCACATTCTTGAAAGAAAACCACCAGTTTGCAACGAAAAGCATCAGAAACAACGGTGAGTTAATGGAGCCTTTGGACAAGTTGGAAATCAAGAGTAACAACAAGCTGATATGCTTTGATGTGACAAATATATTTGGGGACATACCGAAGGAGGAACTTCTCACCCTGCTTAAAAAGAATAGATATTATTATGGGAACCCTGATGGGCTAAAGTACGCCAACATAGTCGAAGAGATCTTGAGCCAGAACTACTGCCGCCTTAACAACAAGTTCAATAGCCAGGAAAGGGGACTTGCAATGGGATCATCGCTGTCACCAATCTTGGCGATGATATTCATAAATGATGTGGAAGAAAAGATAGTGAAGGGCAGCAAGTTCAGAGACTTGATCAAACACTGGGTCAGATATGTCCTAATTGTGTGGTCAGGCACTGACAGGCAGGTTGACCTATTCCCTTTGGAAGAAAATGAAATGAATGAGAACATCAAGCTGACACTGGAACCAGGAAATGAGACCATCAACTATTTGAACATTAAACTCACATTGGAGAGCAACAAGATAGCATACAAAATCTACAAGAAGCCGACGCATACAGGCACTATTTCTCTAAATGATTCCTACCCAAGCACAAGTTAGACGCAATTTAGAACTACTGATATTAAGCTATTTCTGTACTTGAGAACAATGAAAAGAAGAAGATAGTAAAGTAGATTGCAGAAGCCAATGGCTTCCATAGAGGTTTGGTGGAGGGAGTCTTTGGGAAAATGGAATTCAAGAAGGGAATCTATTATAGTGCTGTGAGAGGGTACTCTAGATCAATACTGTACATAGCAAAGTACACAAACAAAATGATAAAGGTGTTCAATAGCTATGACGTAATTTATCGGATCTAAGATAGAAAGATGAGCCTTAATGGTTTGAGCCTTTAGCAAATGCCAAATTCGTAGCATTCACTCTCAATAGAGATGGAATGATCTTGGAAATTCATGTCTAGAACACCTACCTTCATAGTGATGAAAGTGATGGAGATTAAAGGAAGATGGTAATGACAGAAGTTTGCAAGGAATCATGTAGACGTAGAAGAGGAATTCTCAAGCCAGGAGATATTTTCTTTGTGATTCTTCGTCTATCCTTATCTATATGACTCCTTGTGAATTTCCGAAATTATCATCTTCCTTTAATCTCCTCCTGCCTCCAGAGATTCGCAAATCTTCCCCATAGGCTTTAGGTTGCGTTTGCAACAGCCTAATGTATTGTAGTCTTTTTTAAGGTGAAGCTTTCATCTGAAGTCAAAATATGACGATCTATTACTGGGGCCGGGTAGAGTAGTGGTTATTGCACTCGTCATAGAACGAGAGGTTGCAAATTTGTCGGGTCAGGAGATTTTTTCATCATAATGCCTTTTTTACCCTTATCTATAATGATAATTTGGAAATTTATTCGTGCAGGGATTTAATTAACATAATATGAGATAGTTTGGCTCTGCCCGCACTTTATTGACACAACAAATTACATACATAGGTCGACGTTTCGGTTGACCAGCAACCTTCTTCCAGGACCAAAAACGAAATAGTGAAATAGTCAATGAAGTGCGGGCAGAGCCAAACTATCTCATATTGTGTCTTATTTATAATGAAGGTAATGGAGGTTTATAAAGGTGTTCGACGAAGAAGATGGAGGCAAATATACCACAGACATAAGATATCACCCAGAAACCTATACCTGTGAAGAATGTAAGGAAGGAGGTCAAAGAATAAGTCGTGCTCTCGGTGTATGAAAATTTCAGGGATCAAAACTTTGCTAGGAGGAACCGATAGGTGAGTCGATATCTTCATGATAAGAACAGAATCTTTTCCTGCAGGCAACGAAGGCCAGGAGATATTATTTAGGGGGATCATGAATAGTCTCTTCAGAAGGAATGTGGGGCCAAGAGCAGGGATGTTCCGAGAGGAAATTATTGATAGCGGTGAAAACAATATTTTGCCGAGTGACAGGAGCTTCAGTTTGTGCTCAAGAGAATTAGTGAAGTTTGAATGTCAACATTTGCCATTTGACCCAAAAGCCTTGGCGGGTGTCACACCCCCTACCCCCTCCCTTTATCGGAACGTCCCTGTCCAAGAGTGTGAAGTTTAAGCTGTTTCCTAATGAAATTTCTTCTTGACTTCGATTCCGCGGAGGTTCGCTTCTCTACCTCCACAAATTGTTAAAATTGCTCTTTCTAGGCCACGAGAGCTCATCGCTCTTATGGTTTCTGATCCCTTTAGTATAACTTTATCTATGTGAAATAATTCCTGGTTCATATAAAAAATCGAGACACAAAAGGTGTGTTTTCAAT
The DNA here is from genome assembly GCA_035079395.1 of Aspidiotus destructor. Lineage (NCBI taxonomy): Eukaryota > Metazoa > Arthropoda > Insecta > Hemiptera > Diaspididae > Aspidiotus > Aspidiotus destructor. The sequence continues at coordinate 34,103,453 of JAVHKZ010000018.1, read as the reverse complement.
AGTAAAAAAGAGAATTCAAGAAGTATGACAGAATTAAGATGAACTCTCCCTTCTCTAGACATTGGTAGAAAACACTTACGAGGTTGTTTACGGGACTCACGTCCTTTTACCCGTCGTGATCTCCTTCTGGCAACCAAGTATTAGAAATCTAATAAACTGGGGTCCTTGGAGCCATTTTTGAGATTTTTTATGAAAAAATAAGCTTCAAAACTCAAGAGTCTCTCTCTTTGCTAAACATCCAGAGTGAAAGCTCTGACATAGATTTTTGTCAAGGTCATTGAACTGTTAATTTTTAAGCTATGGCAAAACAAAAAATTAAAGCGTTTACTTACGACCGGTAAAATATTTCTGCCCTTGAGATATTACAAAAAATATTGAGTGCAATGACCTACGTTATATAGCCTGTCTGATATTGAGACGCACATACTTACCGATAAGATTTATGTAGCGTTTTCTCCCTCCTTCGGCCCTGAAAAATGATCGAGTATGTACGTAGAGGAGCGATTCCCATGAGTATGTTCGAGGTCAAGTTGATCCCATCCTTCAGATCAAAATGGTCCCTTGTTCTCGGAGATCTTCCGCGTTAAGAATAACTGTTTTGCGTGCGACTGTTTTGACTGTAAACTATTAATGAGAATAACTATCAGCGACAAAATTTAACGCGCTTATTACTAAATTTATTATTATTATTATCATCTGTCAGAAAAACATTAAGCGCAATAATAAAAGTTGACTTATTAATACTCCTACTACGTATAAATTAAACCGACTACCTCAAACAAGCGTAATAATGGAATTTAGGAATACTGTTAAAGTTTTGTTCAAACACTGTAAGTCCTTTCCGGATTTATAGAAAGAGAATTGTCATTGATATTTAAAATCGTGATGTGATACATTTACGACGAATCAGTAAAAGAGTAATTTTCCTATTTTCTTACCTCGTCGATGCCGTTAATGGATATTTGTACCAGACGGAAGGTGAGGAAAGAAGACGACCACAGCAGATAATATATTTATATTGTTTAACATTTTCCCATGCTTGGACGATTGCCAATCATGCTTGACGCTTAAATAAATAGACAAACCGCACTGCAAGCAATTCATTTGAACGACATACTACAACCACACGCACATTCAACTGATTTTATATTGTGAATTCGAGTTAGGTAGAATACATTACATTTGTAGATTGAAAGGGAAAAAAAAGAGAGAAAAAATTTAATATTGTATTCGAGCGTTCGGTAGCTGATTTACCTAATTACCATAGAGGAAAAAATTGGTCCAATTTGCCCGACTCAGTAAGGCGAGTCTATGCAATTATAGTTATAGAGAAACAAGACGGCTAATCACATCCAAAGGCTTCATAAATCATCGGCAAATTATAAATATTAGAACGATAAATTGAAACTCGTCTTATCTCTCTTATCAGTGGAAAATTCTGTTCATTTTTTCTCCGTCGGTGGCTTTTAAGCATAAATACGTTCTCTCCAAGATGAATTTCGAAAATTGTGGCGTTTCTGGCAGTTCATCATTGATTAATTTTCTCCTTTCTTTCTCCGGCAAGTTAAATATTGCGGTATACTCACGTTGTTAAAAACGTTTATTCAAACATATCTTCAGGAATACGTGGCGAGCGTCCAAAATATTTGTAGACATGACGAACGAGTCGCTTTTTTTTCCTACCAATTTTTCAATCGCATCAAAGAATACACACGCATTCTCTCTTTACATCAACGCACGTTGCCAGGTGATCTCGCAATTTGTACCGATTGCCAAAGAGGGCTAAAAAACGCGACACCCGTCTTCTCCATGTAGATTTTGTTCGGCACTTTCCTTCGTCTTACGAACGGTTTGATGGGTTCGATAGTTTGCATTCGAAAAATTACCTCCTATAATTATTTGTCAAAGTAATTCGCGCGAGCTTTTCGATAATATTATTTCAGACGTAGGCGGCGCATCGATTAAAGTATAGGTATTTTTCGTACACGAAAACGACGAAGGAAGGAAAACAGTTTTACAACCCGCGGCGCTTAAAACTTGACGAAGAAAGCGTAAATTTCGTGATTTACTATGCGTAACTTTTACTTACTCCGAGAACGGATGCAAAATCGTTTCAAAATTTCGACGAGTATATTTTGAAGAATTAAAAAGACGAGAATACAACTCGAGCGATAAAATAGTCTGGAAGCTTTGAGATACACTCTCGTATCCGAGTCGTGGGGTAACACCTACTACAATTAGTACATAGGCGAAATCTGTACAAAGTGTATGAACAGAAATTTGAGGGGCTGAAAGCAGATTTCATCTAGAAATATCAGTGCAAGTGTCGGAAACAATTGACGCATTGCGTTTTTGAACGTTACGGATTTGAGGGGTTGTATACTCAATGAGTATGAAAATTACAAGAACCGCAAAGAATTGCCGTACTCATTGAGAGTACAAACCCTTAGGTTGGAGACAACTTATTAAAATTCACGCTTATAAGCAGTACATGGCAGCGCTCATAAAAACAGTCTCTGAATGCTCTCCGAAAGCCCGTGGAATTAACCGGAGGTTTTCCATATTCGATGCATTCATCTGCATCCAATCGTAAGAAAAAGCTTGAAAAGCGGGACGATCTCGCGAACTCAGAATGAAATGGATGCAGGTATCGTTTGGCCGGAAAATATGGTTGTAGAATTGAAATATGAAAATGAAGGAATTTTAGCACTCGCCTCTGGTTACTTTTTATGGTGTTTCCTCGGCAGTGCGATTTTCGAACGAGACGCTGTACATCGGGTGCTGAAATCAGGCTGAAGAAGGTAGACGAGTCAGTAATAACTACGTGTCAATTATGTACAGCCGTCAGCCTCGATATAAGAAATGGGTTCAACTCGATTCTATGGAAGAAGATATTAGAAGAAGCTCTCATGCTCACAGAGTAGTCTGCTGCCTGCTCAGGTTGATCAGCAGTTACCTCAGCTGTCGAGAAATCCAAGCCCAGACGTCTTCTAGTGCAGTAAGATGCTCTGAAGAGATGCCACAGGAGTCGGTCCTAGGGCAGCTTTTGTGATATGTCGTATTCAACGGATTTCCAAGGTGAAGCTGTGAAGCTGTCATCGAGATTGAAGAAGTGTTCAATTTTACTTTATTGAGTACTTCCGACTGTCACCCCTTCATCAGTTGTATCGCAACTGGATAACAGGGCCTTAAACATAGGTTTCTGTATTATGAGACTGTGATTTGGATCGAGTCGGTCAGACTTGAAATTGTAGTAGATAAGACGGAGGCCATATTATTCACGACCCGTCGAAAGTTCAGTCGACCCACCTTTCGCTTGCAAGGTGTGGAAATTGAAACCAAGAAGACAATGAAGTATCTGGATTCTGAACATCTGGTTCGGCTCAACGTTGAGCTTCAGGCACCATTTCCTGATGACAGCGGAAAAGGCGGGTAGAGCAGTTGCATAACTAAGCCGCCTGATGAGGAACCTAGGAGGGCCGAGAGAAGGCAGAAGAAGGATCATGATGAGCACCGCTATGTCGGCCGTGCTATATGGTGCCCCAGTATGGGCTGACTCCAAGAATAGGGATCTGGTCTAGTATTACAAGAACTGACTAGCTCCTCCTACACAGTATACTAGTGTATGAGGGGGAAGGGGGCACGGTCTTTGTCTATAATAAGTCTAGTTTAAGACTAATAAAATCCTAGTATGAAGCTAGGATAAAGCTATTAAAATCGGCATACCTTTAATCGCACGTCTCAAAAAATGAAACTGCCCGCCTATCGACAACACACCAAGGAAACAAAATTTACACGCCGGATGAAAAAAATGTATACAGCCTACAAGATACACACACTACAGAAGAGTTGTTGAAACTTTTGTTTTAGCTTTGAAAAACTCGCAGCCCACACACTTAGCTGCTCGGAATTGCCTTCATTGACTGTGGCAATTGAGGCAAACAGGGAACCTGTTTTATGGGAGTAATATACAAATTTTTTAAAATTCCCCCTTTTATAGCTTAAAATTCTCCAATTATAATTTACTAAATGTTACAGCTTGCCCCCATGCAACAGGTTTCCTGCTATTTATTTTTACAGCCTGTGTGGTACCCCCGGTAGGCCTATCCTTCACACGACGTTACGATCTGGTGACGTCACGATGGGATCTGTGACGACACTATCATCGTGCCATCACTATCTGATGACGTCACAGAGCTAGTAAAACCACTAATACAGTAGTATAAAGGAAGCCTAAGACCTAGTACAAAGCTAGGACAAACTGCTACTATAAGCTATTATAAAGATCTTGTAAGCTTATGGTATAAAGGATGCCTAAACCTAGTATAAAGGAGGATTGGACCTAGTATACGCCTAGTATAATACGTAGTATAAACCTAGTATAATATACTGCATGAAGCAGAGAGGATAAGTCCCCCTCCTATCACTTCATCAAAATTTTTCTGTCCCTTTTTCTTGCCGGACGGCGCCCGGCGCCCGTCATTTTCCTTCAGTTTACCCCCCGATAAAACAGGTTCCCTGTTAAAAACTCACAGGTTCATTCACGGAGTTCAATGAGGGGAGGCACGGAACCTCTTTCATGAGTCTCATGGTGTTTGAAATGCTGTATATCTGGCTCATTGAAAGGGCTAGGCCAATTGGTCTATGGAGTATTGCATAGCATGAACCAATTGTTTACATGAACCAATTGTACCTATCGCTTTGTTCAGGGTATGCTTCGACTTGTAAAAAACAAGCAAAACGTGGTACCCAAACTGAATTGATGCGAGATTGCAAGTTACGGCTATCCATATTACGAAAGAGGCGATACTCCTAAATTAGAAGTAACTAAATGCAAAAAACCGCAGAGAAAAAACTAAAACCTTCGAAGATCTATCGACTAAGAAGTTATCATCAGCGAAAGCCAAGAACGCAACTGACTTGAAAGACCGAAACCAACCTCGAGAAAAGACGAAAAACAAAGAAGAAACTACTCATCGGGTTGTGACTCATAAACAAGCTCGATCAGATCTTCGTCCGGTATGTACCTGTTCAACAGAATGAGACCACCAGTGTTCTTATGACGAATGATTTCGATATGCTTCAAGGCAATACGCTTGAAATCAGAACTTTCTTTGTGGAGGAGCACCTCGGATTCCTCTCGGAAGCTGTGCCCATCAACAATAAGGCGGTCAGCGAATGCTGACTTCTCCACTTTACTATCCTCCCACGCTTTCTTATGCTCCTTAACCCTAACCTTGAGCTGGCGACTAGTCTTTCCGATATAAACACTCTTAGAATCATTACATTCTAACCTATGTACTCCACTCTTCTCATCTTCAGGAATTCGATCTTTCAACCTAACAAATAACCCTTTAACAGTGACGGGGTTATAAAACGCAGGTCGAAATCCGAGAGCGCGAAGGGCCCGGCCTAATTGAAGAGAGAACTCCCCAAAAATGAGAGCCTAATCCAACGCAATTTCTTACGGCTGATGGTACGTGGGAGGGAAATAGTAGCGTCGAGGCATTTCCTAGTAATTTTCTTACGCACCAATGCGTCAATATCCAAGTGAACCTCATTAACTCTAGCTAAATGTCTTAAGGTGAGTAACTCCTTCTTGAATGCAGTTTGGCTCAAAGGAAATTCAATAAGTCTATGGACTTGACTGTTGAAAGCAGCATATTTATGGGCAACAGAGCAGAATGACGACCCGTGGACTAAAACATCGGTCGACGTATCTTTTCTAAACACTCCAAACTCGTGGACCCCGTCTTTGTTGGAGACAGTAAGATCCAAAAAGTTAATGGAGGCGCCTCCCACTTCCACAGTGAACTTCACGGAAGGGTATAGCTTATTAAGATACGTGAGAAACTCCAAGCAGAGCTCTCGGGGACCAGTCCACGTACATAGCACGTCATCTACATACCTGCGCCAGTAAAGGATGTTATTTAAAAGAGGATAGCCAGAAGAAAAGAGATCGGATTCGAAATTAAACATGAACACCTCAGAGATTAGGGAACCTAAAGGTGAACCTATAGGAATACCCACCTTCTCTGAAAACTCATAAAATTTACCATTAAACTTGCAAAAATTAGGAGTCCAACACAACCTCAAAAGATCAAAAAATTCACTCAACTCTTCGTGAGGAGTATTGAGATTGACCAGGAGTTCATCCATCCGCTGCATAGTGACAGCTTTAGGAATGTTAGGAAAGAGGCCTACAACGTCGAAAGAACAGAAGATCGTGTCTGCAGGGAGAAGCACATTTTTTAGGCTATTGGCCAAGGTGGACGAATTCCTGACACAGTATAGAGACTCGAATTCGATGCGGGATTTGAACCATCGGTCCAGAAATTTAGCTAGAGAGTAGGTAGGAGATGAGATGAACGACACCACCGGCCTCATGGGCATATCTACTTTATGGACCTTAGGTAAACCGTAGAGAAGGGGGGGGGTAGGGTTAGGATTGAGAATGGCTTTCTTTATTTCTTGGACATGTTTTGGAAAACTGAAAGCTGTCATTCACTTTTGCCCTACACTGCTGAAGTACATCATACATCTTAAAATCATAAGAAGACTTCTCCATCACAACTAAAGAATAACCTTTATCGGCCTTAGTGATAACAAGTCCCTCCTCCCTTACCTTCTTCTGCAATCCCTTGATCACTCCACTCATCTTGCCGTTCATACGGGAAGGGGGGGTGTTACGGACTATCTCAGCGCACCTCTGTTGGATATTGCACCCGGGTCCTATCTTTATAGCCAAGTCCGCAACCACATTAGCGAGTGCCTCACTATTCCTAGGAGGAAGAGCAAATTTCAGACCTTTCTCTAGGAGGTAAGATTCCACCTCGCTGAATTCAACCTGGGAGTAATTAAGAACCCTAGGTTGAAAATTCACCACTGACCTCTTCCTCAAGGATTCCGTTCTTCAACCTCATTAGAGAAGAGAGCTTACCATTCTTCTTAGGCTTCAGATCTACCTCAATTTTCCGACATTTCCCATTAACCTCATTCATAAACTTATCGAATTAGTCCACACAGTTACCAAAGTCTTAAAAATACACCTACAAATAATGATGGAGAGAAATTCCTTTACTAATTTCATAATAATACATCAAGAACCAGAATAAAAATCGAATAAATTGAGCTCAATCTTTTCTCTACGTTTCAGGTGTTTCTGAGTCATCAATTGGTCAGACGCCTACCAATAATGATCCTTAATTCTTTTACTTGCGGATTGAGCGACAAACCTCACTAGACACCCTCCCATACGTCGATTATAATTCTTTTCAAATATGAATAAACGAAATTTCGTTTTTTCCAGGGAGGGTAGAGAAATTCTTTCCCTTGTATCACACAATACAGCCTCCTTAACTATTCGTTTTTCTCATTTCGCGGCTATAAATTATATTCGACTTGGAGTCAAGTTTTTATTTCCAAGTTTTCTTCCATACATCAGCTCTTGGCGCACATTATAAAAACAAAGGCCCGTTCAAGAAAATCGCCGTCATTGTCGTATAAGATCGACTAAACCAAAAATCCATTAAAATTCGATTAGCGAACTTTCAGAACGAGGATAAACATAATATACCGACCAGTCCTAAGGTCGAGGCAGTTTTCTCCGCGCTGAAAAGACTACATTATACTTTGAAGTGTCATGTAATCTTGAGAAGAGAAACAATGAGAAAGAGAGCGCGAGAGAGACGTATACAGTATACGGCTGTGTTTGCACACAAAAAGCGAGCGAATAGAAAACGTTCGGGAATGACGATAAAGCATCTGAATTTGTAATTCCGATCCATAGGGGTGGGACGACCACACGCAAAATGTTTCTCGAAAAAATACGTCAAAATGCCTACGTCTTCCAGTCTGAGGCGAATCGGTTAGGCCTATATCAGTTAACGTAGATTATTTATGTAAATTTTCCTCATCAATTATTTGCTGAAATGTCAACAACTTTACGGTTCCGCCGTTTTTATCATCGTCAGGCCAATATTAGTACAAGACGTTCGCAGAAAAATTGTTTTCGTTTCTTCGCCATCGCCGCTACCGCGCTGCACGTTGCGTTGGCTATCGGATATTTTTGCCTGTTTTTGTCATCCAGTTACAGAATAATTTCTCCCTAATTCGTTTCAGTTTTCGCGAAATACGAAAAAGAATAAAATAAATACGGCCGGGAAAAATGAATTTTGCAGAAATTTGATAACGACAGTTTTTTATGACAAGCGCTTTTCGTATACTCGCGCTTCGTCTATACGAACCTGTCATCAAATCTAAAAGAACTTTAATTTGTCTCGTAAAATATGGTAATTATTCGAGTGTTTGCGATAGCCACAGAACATATTACGTTTAAATATGAAGTTATAAAGTAATACGTAAGTCGAACAATGCAGCCTATATGTTCAGGCACAATAGATTCGAATAGAATAGATGGGAAGCGTAAAGTTCGACTTCTTTTGGAGCATCTACTCACTCTGTATCAAGTTCATTCCAGTGGTATAAGCTGGTCCTTAACCCACTCACTTATATTTCTTCAAAAATAAATATGATCATCAGATTATTGAAGGTAGGCTGGCGGGAAATAAATGTGTTTTCAAGTGGTAGATAAGCCTGTCTTTCTTTTGAAAAATCAATATCAGAGAATTTTACTGATTTTTCCTCTACAAGACGGTCAGAAATTTAACAAGAGTGATCTCTGCGCCCGGCATGTAGACAAATCACACGCTGCGTTATGTACTTGTAACGTACACACTATTACTTATTATAAGAAGAAGAGACTTTTGTCTCCACCAGGGAACAAATTTTGACTGACCTAGCGGCCCTCTTCACACTATTAGTGAAACACCATCATCAAGAAAGCTACATAATTAAAAATTCAGAACTGTATCACAACATTAGGTTGCTCATAACACAACAACGGCTCATAGAATCTACAGTCAAATTACATAGAAATATTGAAATACAAAAAATTTCATTTTCTCCGATTTCAGGGAAAGATCGTTTTAGCTCATCTCATTCCCGTCTCCACGTCGAAGAAGGTGAGCTGTGGTTCATCACCTGCCCGCACAATGTGAGTACAAATGTTGCTCGAATTTCCCTATTTTTTGGCGGTACTTGTTAAAACATCCATGGTCACTTAAAAATTCAGCTGACCATGGTCTCGGTCCATAGACTCGTCAAGATCCCGTAGTAGCACGCAGGTCTACTCGCCCTTTCCTGCCTGGACGAGTCGCTCTTTCCTCTTGGCTAGGAAGGGGCGCTTGGCTTTCTGCTTAACTCGTAAAGCCTCTTGATCAATCGTTGCCTTCTTTTTTGTTCTGATTACCCCCGCTCTCTCCTTAGCAAAGAGCTCGATTGGTGGTGAACGCGCTAATACGCAAAGAGCCTCCTTTAAGAAGATGCAAAGGCACTGACCCACCTAAGCGAAGTTCTTTGTCGAATTCTTTCTACCTCTCTTCTGACACTCTGGTATGTACCGAGGTATAGTATAGGTGGTACAGATTTGGTAAGCCTATCAGTATTCATTCTGTGGATTTTCACGGTTATATTGACCCTCAACAACAAAATATTCTTGCTATATATTGACATAGAGAAAGATATGAAAGATGATCTTTATTTATTTGGCTCCGCCAGACTTTGTTGTAAAATTAGGATATTCGTATGCGCTTCTTCTTGTCCGAGAAACAGGTAGGTGAGTTAATCTCATTAGGGAAATTGTTTTGTTTGTGTATTTTTCAAGAATTTTTTCGACTAAAAAGCAAGCGGGGTGATAAGGAGTGAGACAGTTGTCTTTAAAAAACCTCGTAAGATTCACCCAAAATCCAGCACTGTACTGAAATATTGTTTCTGTAAGAGCAAAAATGATTTTCACTTCCATACCAGGACGTAAGGCATTAGTTCTGTTGAATTTTTGACCGTCTTGAAAAATTTATGAAGTTCGGCAAATGTACAGAAATCAATACTTACATTATTTTTGCCTCCAAGTTGATTGCACGCTTATGCCTTTTTTTTTTTTTAAGTTTATTTTCTTTGATACTGTTATCTATTTTTGGAGAAATAATACCTACATTAAGTGAGTGGATCAAAGACCAGCTTATACTACTTATTTCTCAATCATAACGAATGGCGACACAACAGGTAATAAAATAAATTCCTCGATAAAGCATTATACAATTGACTTTGCGAAATTTTGACGTCAGGTTACTTCCACCTAATTCATAAGGCTTGACGCAGATCTGACTACTCGTAAGTCTTCAGAATTTTGAGCATATTCTCGAAATTTAATACTGCACCTATCGTGCGCGAAAGATTACAACACCATACACCAATCATGTCGGGAAATCGAAAAATAAGTGCGAACGAAACTGGTAGATAAGATATACAAACCGGGTCACGCCGCAACAAAGCAATCATAAAAGTGAATAGGACCGAGGCGAAAATGAGATATTATTATTTTATACTCTTGAAATCTAAACAATGACAGCATGGTAAGACCCGGTAAACCATGTCGACTGTCGATTTGATGTAGGTGTGTTGACTATATGTTTTATGTTCGTAGACTGAGCCTCTAGATCTCCTTAGTAGGTTTCTAGCGTATCAATATGAAGAGAGATTTCCTTTGGAAGTTGATAATCTCACTTCGACCACCTCAGAAACGGTTTCCACAAGTTTGAGATCTATAGAAAACACACTTTGATCTATGTTGTATAGTTCACGAGTCGTCATTTTGTCTTGTTGCTCACAACGTATCCACGTTTAAGAGTAGCATCCCTAGACTGACGAGCCTGTCTGGCTTTTCGCAAAGAATGATTGAATCTTTACGTTCCTGTGTTTCCTCCTTCTCATCCAATAAAACACTTGACCATAATGAATGAGATTAATTTAATTTTTTTGGACGTCGACAAGATGATTTGTGGAAAAAACACTAAAAAATATCTTGATTTTACTGTGACTCCTTCCCTCGTGAAATGCGCCGCGGTAGCGTGACGCGTCGGATTTGGCTCTTTTGCCTAAAATTGGGCCGCGTAGATCGCCTCGCTAGCTTTTGGCCAGCGCGCCACAATCCTACGGCCGTAAGAGGGTTGTTTGTTAGGTTGAAGGATCATGTTCCGTTCCTGCAAATGAGAGAAGTGGGGTCTACAGAAAGGAAAGTAATGACTGCAGGACCTGAGACCGGTCGTCCGTTGAACAATGAAATAGCACAGTTCAAGAAAACCTGTAAGAAAAAAGATGTGGTGTACTCTGCCTCTGCGGACCATTCAATCACCAGTGGTCACAGATTCAAGGAGGGATCGGAAGAGCTCTCCCGCAAAGAGAACTCATATCCTAGACGTATCGCGCTTATGACACATCAAAATCATTCACTTTAGGAATGATGGGGGTAGTGACGTCTTTTCACTGTACAGGTACCTACCTGATGAAGGTTTGATTAAAATATGTAGTTTATGAATCGCATCATGACGGTTCGCTGGTTCATTCTTGATTTCTCTTGACGTTCACAATTTTGTTTTCTGAATTCTATGGAGTCAGTTCTGTTGCTTTCATGTCTGGTTTCATTTGATGAGGTTATTGAATTAAGAACACTGTCATTATATTTTTCATTCGACCTGAGGGTGTCATCGACTACTATGAAATTGTGAAGGCGATATTGCTAGCTAGTCGATGCAAGGAGGTTCGATTTAAACTCACGCCCTTGACAAATTTGGCTATTCAGCTAGCTTTTGGCTCAATTCAGCTGATTTTCGGCTGATAAATGTTATGAAGAGCTGTGAGTCCGGATGAAACCATGAGGAGAATAGGGGCTTTATTGTCCGCATGGACGACACCTAGACACCTATTCTGGAGTTTGTGTTCGTTTGAACTGGATGGCTAAACTACACTACAGTCTTCTATGCTGAACGGGTACATAACTGGCCCAAACAAGAACCAATCTTTCTTGTACTTGTTTATTCCATGGCAGAGCCATTCTAGCCTAAAGAGTGGAGCAGTCAAATTCGAAATTACGCAACACCCAAGCGGCGCATTCTCCTATAAAGCTAAAAAGAATCAAAAATTTTGGTTATATTGGCTAACAGAGGTTAAGATGAAGCTGGCTTCTATTCTCACTCACCAGTGAAAATTCAGCTGAATTTGGCTTTTGGAGTTCAGCTGGCTTCGATACTCTGATGGAAGGAATAGCTCTAGACTTCAGATGATGAACAAATTACTTATACAGTTTTAAGCATGTTTTAAGCGTTACAACATTATTTTTATAGTTTCATGGCGAGAAATTGTTTTATTTTATTAAATTTATTATTCTTACAATAGGTAAGTACATCAAAATTAAAAATAGGTACTCAATTTACAATATTCGATAATCTAGACGCTATAATATTAATTTGTTTCATTTCTGCAAACGCAGCAGAGGAAGGAAACAAAAACTAACCGAGGAAAATTCCATTATGATCATTTTGCAAATTGTTAGCGAACAGCCGATGTCACTTTAGATTTTTCGCAACGGCAGTTCTTCAAACATCGTCTCGTTTCGCTCTCCCTGAAAATAAAACAAAACAAATCATTTTAATAATTTTATTTGTTTCACTCGCTTAAGGTCTAAATAAAGGAAGAAATAGAAGAAGTATAATGTAATTTAATTAGGTATTATTAAAATTACGATTATTAACAGGGAACCTTTTTTATCGAGGAGTTTTCCGGAAAAAACGTCCGCCGTCCGGGAGGCAACCTAACCTAATTAACCATGACTATAGGACTTTGAAAATTTTAGTTTTCGTCTTATCGCTCGTAGCTTGGAGGATGACATTTTTCCAAGTCCCTCTCTTATCGCCTATAGCTCGGACTATCAGTCACGTATAGTTCGAAGGTGAAAATTCTTTTCGACTTCCCCCTCCTTTTTCTGAATCCCTCTCCAATAGCTCGGCTTCGTATCATAATTATATATACTAGTATAGAGCTAGTATAATACAAGGAGGAGTCCAAGCCTAGTTCAAGTCCATTATACTGTATGTTGGTGAATGATTTCTCAATAACGATCGTAAGAATGGTATCTCTCATACTCTTAACTGAGGTCCTTTTTCCTTGAACGACTCAATGTTACAGAAGATTAGCCTGTAAAGACCCGGAGAAAAGTATTTCTCATACAAGCGACTGCGGTACTTTTCCCTCGAGCCCAAGAAATCCGCATTTTACGCAAAATCCGTAGACAAGTCCCAATTTCGGGGATTGAAAATCCGTAGATCTGGCAACACTGATAGCCCGATTAAAAAAGCTCTTTCAAGTGACTAGATATACAATACTTACTCCATTCAACAATTGGCCTAACCCCTTCAATGAGCCAGATATACAACATTTCAAACACCATAAGACTCATAAAACAGGTCCCCGGTTTCCCCTCATTCAACTCTGTTAAGAACCCCTTTTTTTATTCTCGTAGGTACCTAATCATTATTTTTTATAATTTCATAACAATAGTCCTCTCGTTCAATCTAAAAATATGCCTTCATCAGCATGATGGAGATGATTTTTATAGAGGTAAATTCTTTAAAATATGAAATAAAGAATCATTACTATTTATGGACTAGGAAAAAAGTTTTGAAAGTGAATCTGAGTAAAAGAAAGAACTTCTTCTTAGTGCCTGTTCATCATTACAAAGCTTAACAAAAGAGTAAAGTTTTCTATCATGATTCTCGGAAATGGCTGCATTGATCAGGGCGAAAAATTAAAAGCTAATTTTTTCAGTATTAAACTAAAGGTTGAATACATTTCAAAATTTTGATTTGATCGAAATTGCATTTTAAACAGGTCTTCAAACTGTCTTAACTTGACGCAGCCATTATCTACTCAACTTAACACCTCATTGTCTAAGGTGCTAGAGGTATTCTCGCGCAATGTAAACAAACATCGTGGGATGTACAAAAAGCGAACACCCAGTAAATCTATTTCAAAAGTCTACAATTAATTTGAAAATCAGCTGATAACAAGTTTAAGCTGTCTGTTCCTGTAGAGCACTGAGAAGAATGCAGCCACAAGCTGTCATGATGACACAAAGTACCCTCACTTATTTAGCAGGTCTAGTCTATTTATTGTAGTGATGGCCGATGGTTTCATGCTATCGATAGTCCCCATAGTTTTCCTTGAAAAACGTCGATCAGGAGAAAAGTACCTATACTACTGGGAGGACAGATACCTTTCTCCTGATTGTTATTTCCCCAAAAAGCCCATCAAGGAATGAATTTTAGTGTTATTAAATGAGGGACGCGACCAGGAAATACCATAAAAAGTGATACCACACCCATTGTAGAACTGAAATTCGACACTCCGGGTCTTTTCTCTCTCTTTCAAGTGTATTACCAGTAAATTCTCACCAATTTTGTGATTTTGATAAGACAGAGAAAAATTTTCCAACTATCGATAGTTTCTCAAACTGTCGACGTTGTGTTTTCATTTATTTTTCCAAAAACTATCGATAGTATCGACAGGAAAAAACTATCGATAGTATCGATACTGAATCAGAATCAATCCTTGCGTTAAAAGATCACTTTTTCACTTTCACTATCAAATACTTTGTGCGTGGACTGAGCTTTGCCCATACACCGCAATGTTAGCCGATAGTGATGGGCGATAGTCGATTGTTTCTTGCTAGCGATAGTCTCGATAATTTTTTCTGAAACTATCGATACTATCGATAGTTTAGATGAGAAACGCCGATCAGGAGAAATGTACCTATAATACTCTGAGGATAAATACCTTTTTCATGATCGTTGTTTTTTCCAAAAAGTCTTTCCAGGAATGTATTTCAATGTTACCAGATGATAAATAACATAGAAACGTGGTGTCACACCCATTACACAACTGGTAACGCCGGACTGATCTTGACTCATTGAACTGGCACAGTTTCTCTTTCTCTCAAATGTGTTATCAATAAACGACCACCAATTTTGTGATTTTGATAAGAAAAAGGAAAAATGTTCAAACTATCGATATAGTTTCTCAAACTATTGACGATACTATCGTCTTTCCCGATAGTATCGATAGTCTATCGATAGTTCCCAAGATTATTAGCCGAGCATAGAAACATAATAGCATGCCGAAGACTCCAATATAGACAGTGCGAGTGAGTGCGCGGAGAAGTAACAGTTCCTCCTCCTTCCGGAATCACCCACGTCGCCTATTTTGAGTCCATCGCATTCCATTTCCTCATCATATGACGTCTCGCAGAGTAGAGCTTCCAGAGGAAGCACAAGTCATCCTTATAAGAAAATCATCTGATGAAATCAATTCCTTCATCAAGAGCCATGAAATATCAGGCCCAACTTTTCATTCTAAAAGATTCTATCATTTTTGAAATAATTTAAATTTCTCAAAGGTCTTTATGCTTTCCGTATGGGGTCAAGTTGTGTTCTGGAGGCTTTGGTCTGCTGTGTGACGCCACAGAAAAATTGATCCATTCTTTGAAAAAGCCATTCTGAAAACGCATTGGCAGAAATCTAAAAAAATTTGCTTGTTTTGGCTTTTGGCGCGCTGGCTTTCAGATTCCCTTTCATCAGTAGGAATTAAGTTGAATTCGGCTTTTAGCTGGCTGGCCATGGCTGACTGCAGCGCTCCGAGTCAAAGCTTTGAATGTAGTTCAACCCGAAATTTCGGCACTAAGAAAAACTCTTTTTGGTTGTGAAAATAAGATTTTCGACTTTATTCGGCATTCACAAAGAAACGCCCGGGGAAAACTGTTTATTCCGCTTAAAATTACGACCTTCGCAAAAATTTTGAGTTAGGCCTATGCTCAGAGTTATGTTCAACAATGAGGTATTTCTCAACGTTATCTTGCGTTACATTATATGATTATGACGACAATGCCATAATGCCTATTTTCCTTGAAATGTACGCTATTCGTTTTTTGTGAACACCTCGCGACTTTTCCTCTTCAAAATTGCGCCTCTTCCCCCTGAGACGTAGGCTACACAATTATAAATGCCGAGGATTCCTGTATCTGCCGACCAGGTATCTCCCGGATGCGGATTATTGAACTAGTGGTTCTGCTTAAATCAACACTTACGAAAAAGTTTCCTGGTGTACAGCCTGCTCAAAGAGCTCCATAATTGGTGGCTCGACGTATTTTGCCCATGCTATTCGCAGTCCAGAATGGCTCTAGTATTTCTTGCCTTGATTCGCAAGAATCAGTCCTGAAGCGAGACAAAATTGAAAACAATAATTAACAAAAGTAAAAGATAATTCAAAAATTTGTATCGTTCTTGGTACGTGGGTATAAGAGGTATAAAAGAAAAGTAAGAGTAGGTATTCATACTAAGCATGCAGATGAATTTCTTCAAATTTTTATAGCTACCGGTTCCCCTACCTCCGACGACAATCATGTAAACTACTGATCTTTCTTCCCTAATCACGTCAAACGAGAAATCCAACTAGGATACTTGAGTCGAGCATTGAGGTTCAGTTTGAGGTTAACCTCGAGATCTTGAGTCTAATTTACGAACTTCTTGGCGATAGGTCATTGGGCCGCCATTGCGCGAACAGAATGAGCTGGAGCTGCTTACTAGCCACTTTCAGTCTCTGAAATTTCCGATAAGGTAGTTTGATGTATACGATTCTCCTCCAGCGAATGGTAACGGATGCAATGGAGGCTGATTAGGCAGACCTGAGGTCTTAAGCGCCTCACCTCAAGACGAATGAAGGCGTCTCTGGTAAGTCCTTTTTGCAGAAGTTGAGGAGTTGGGAAAAAAAGACTTTCACACGACCTATCTCGACTACTGCAGTTGATCATGCACAGTCGAATCGAGAGAAGACGAGAACTCTGAAGAGAGCAGTTTTCCTACTTAAAGAACAAAATCCAGTGGACAACACGGAAACCATCGCCCAAGTAAGTATGATCGGAATCTAAGGGATGAAATTCTTGAAAAAAGTCACACAAATATTTCACGAAAGGAATGAGGGGTCGGGTCACGTGAGTCGTTCACAGCAAGCGTGCGTTCAAAAATCAGCTTCAACAAGGTCTTTCACAGCTGAATACTAGGGAATTTCCATTATTAATGAAAATGTTTTTCAAGTTGAATGTCTCATTTTCACGATCGTACGTATGAAACGCAGCTTTTTATCGAAAATCTCGGTCAGAAAATTATCAATCAAAATGATATCTCTCTCTCGTAACGACGAGCAAACCTATAAAAAAATGAATCCGCAATAACGAATGCACCGTTTTGAAGCTGTTTAATTAGACGCCCTCATTACTGAGAAACATCGCCCTTCGAGGTTTGCATTGAACAAAAAAAGTCACGACGCATATACATTTTTTTTTTTAACCCGCGTCCGTAAATTACGTTAACACACAGTCAGTTGGTTCTGCTCGTTATCTTCCATCAACTTCTCAAATTAGACTGTATTTGTTTAGCAAGACGAATTTTAATTCTCACCCGGCGTTATCAACAACGAGAATGTCGGACTCGTAAATACTGTATAGTACAGTGTATTGTAAAATATGTACAGTACGGTACCACAGGTACTAATAATACCGGTACCGTGTATTTACCGGAGAGAGCGCCCACCAACATGTACCGGCAAATGCACATACCCCTACATTCGACTAAAAGCAAATATTTAAACTGATAAATAAAACAAATCAACTATGTGTATTTATGCGCACCAACACATTTATACACTTCAATAATATACGCGTACTTCCTAAATTCGACGAAAAAATAGAAATGAATCTTAGCTAACTAAACTAGTTTCAGTTACAAGTGAAATATGAAAGATAAATAAAGAGGAAGATACAAAATTTATTAACAAAAGAGCTCGACAACTCCGTTCTTATCGGCCAAAAAAAAAAATGCCTATTTACGCAACGGTAATCTTCGCTAGATCTCCGCATAATCTTGTGAGAAAAAAGAAAGCGACGTGCAAGAGGGTATAAAAGAAAAAAAGGTAAACTTGATCTAAATTTTTAGTATTGTTTTTTTGCGAAGCTTTCGCAACCCAGCCACCCAGAACAAATCTTCATGAATATGGAAAAAGAAAAAAAAAAATACTTTATAGTCTACAATAATTACATACGGGGAGCTCACCATGTCCTCGCTCATTATGATATTGAATTAGTTTTACGGCTGATTGCTGCTATCTTCAAACGATTCCTTAACGTACGTCGTGGTATACCAAATTTACGTTCCACGTAACGTTGAGACCGGCCTCTCGATATCAGTCTAAGTGCCTTCTGCATCGCATCCTCCGTCCAGTTACTCTTAGGTACTTTTTTCTTCTCTTTCACTGGAATACACAAGAGTAGAGAAACACATACGCATGCGTAGAACTGCTTCTTGCATCTATCGTTTGTAGAGTTGATTTTTTTCTTAGTATTGCTATACCCCCCCGAAGGACTTATTCTCTCATAGAAGGCTTGGCAAACAGATTTTTTGTTTTAAAATACAAAAAGCTTACACAGAAATATATTTACAATACTTAAATTTGTGCACAATTCACTCGAAAGAAGATTGTCTAAAAGCGTCACACACGCTTAAATTTTCCATAAGATTCGGATTAGATTAAGCTTCAACATCAATTCAAAAACAAAATAATCCGGGATAAAAGCCATTTTATCGACGCAAGCTATAGTTTGGTCAGAGAACAACTACTGGGGAACACATGTGAATCAGATATAATGAGATTATTCTTTTTTGCGAGATGAAAGTAGGTATGTGTTTATTCGACCTATCTATTCACACATTTTGAATAATGCGCACATTTATTAATTTTGTACACGGCATTTTAAAGCCTTTGTACTATTTACACGTGATAATATAGTTACGCACACATGGACACACAAATTTAATCGAAAACAAAAAGAAAAAACAGTTTTATCAATTTGGCCCGATAATCTAAGTAGGTGTGTATGTTTTTCTCTTACCTTGTATAAGGACGTTGGTGGCCTGAATGACGCTGTTTATCGAATTAGTTTCTATCTGAAATTAAAGAAAAGTACATATTATTAGATTAAAAGTAACTGTGAGAAAGCGGAAGAACACAATGTGTACAAACACAAACCGCACAGTTATAACAAAATCAAAATATGTAATGAACGGGAATATTAAAAAGTACCTACAGGAAATGAAGAACGGGAAAACAAAATAAATGACCTAGTTTTAAATGTGATTGACAAGGATCGCTTACACACGAGACATTACTAGGTAGATTTCCCCGGGAAAACTGTAATGTAGAACTACTTTGTCTGCAACGGGGAAACTAAGGGAGTCGGTAGGTGATGTGTGATCAGGAAACGGATGGTTAATCTGCCTGTCTATTGCTTGGAAGGTTCACTGTTGAAGCGACTGTGACTTGTAAGTTTTGTTCAAACAGTCAATGATTTTCCTGGCCATCAAAGCGGTAGTTGATCTAATCTTATAAATTAATTAAATAAATGAATTTAATTATTATATAGTATACTAAATATATTTTCTAGAAAATTAAATTAAACAATAATATAATACTATATAATGATAAATCACTTTGACAAAAATGAGATTTCATTTATTTATAAAATAAATGAATTTTATTGGAGTAATATTCAATATTTTTTTTTATTTCAATTCAATTTAAAATCTTTTCAAGGGTAACACAGGATGATTAAATAAATGATCAGTGGCGTACTTATAACTTGTTTTGATGGGGGTTCTTTTAACTAAATGAATATAATGGGAGGTGGTTGCGCAATGCATGTATTTCATAAATTGAAATAGAAATATGTATTTCTTTGGAGGGGAGGGGGTCTTTCACCCCCCCCCCCCTCGTATACTGTAAACGATTTTAGTTTATTACCTCGAGGTTGAATTGTGAAATTCAAATAATGAAATTTAGCGCGTTTACATCGTTGCGATCCGTGAACTAAAATAATAGAGAACGTTACAAGAACGCAATTTTTAAAAAATTTTAGTTATGACGGATAAAAATTGGATATTCATGATTTCAAAATCATTGATTACCTGAAGTTTAAATAATTAAAATATTATTTTTTATTTCATTATAGGAAAATAATAAATTAATAGAAATTATTCTAATAAGAATAACAATTAAAATAGGAATAATAGTTCAAATAATTTCTATTATTTGGTTTATATTTTATTATTAATTGAAATATTTTTTTTTTTAAAAGTAACTCAAAATAAAGTTGAAATAAAATTTGGCATTACTACCACACTGAAACGCTCTTGAGAATGCAGTCTGGGCACTGCGAAACGTCGAGCTTTCAAATATATAGTTTCAGTGTGGAAGTAATGCCAAATTTTATTTCAATGATAGTTCTGCCTACCACGAAAATACTCTTTTCCTCTTAAAATAAAGTATCAATTTTTAAAATTAATTATGAATCAATTTCCTTAAAATTTTTTTATTAAATAATATTTTTCAATTAATTAAATTATTGTTTTCATCTCTTTTAACCAAATTTGATAATTTTTGTTATTATAAAAGAATTTTTTATTGATAGTAATAATAATTATTATGATTAATAAAATAATTATTTATAACATTTTTATTAGATGGATCAAATATTATATTAAGTAATTTAAATGATATCTTAATTTTTAGGAATTTCTTTCCCTGTGCACGCTCAGCTTGAGAAGAATGACATTGTTTTATGGGTATAAACATTCTAATGACGTGTGCCAATTAATTTCTCTTGGATTATAATAATATGTTGTCAAAAATTTTCTTTTTCTCATCTTCATTATTTTTTCCTTGTAGAAAATTCATTTTTATGGTCATCATTTTAAAATTCTGCTGTCACTTCCATTATCTCGTGCTTCCTATCACTTTCCTCGGGCCTATAAATGGGTCCCAACTCCCAATAATAAATTAGAATGAAAAGAAAAAAAATTTGTTTTGGTTCGTTCTATCTTTGTGGTTTATATGATAATTTATCATATAATTTTTTCCCTGGTTCCTCTTGCTATGAATCGCGTTTATCTTTGAGTAAAAAGTTCCCGCCCATGAAGGAAAAAAAGTGACAAATGCCAGCAAATATGAGCTCTAATGATAAACATTGTTCTTAACTTTTGTGATTTATCATAATGCCCCCTAACGTATTCCAAAAATTAATTCAAATTGCGCTAGTGTGATATGAGGTCTAATTCAAATACTTTAATATCAATACATGAATATTAAGTATGCAACGCGATAATTTTATTTTTCTAAATTCATTGTTGAATGTTGAACAGTTCTTAGTTTTTAGTTTTTTCTTTTTTCAAGTTCTTTTACTGAAACAATTTTTCTAGTTGTATTTTCTATTAGGTTATAAATTCAAATATTTTCAGTCATTGTGACAGGTAGATATCGAATTTTTTTTCGTTTTCGTTTTCTTTTTCTTTTTTTTTTTTCTTCTTTCTTGAGTACTTAATTAATAATTGTTTATCAAATTTGAGACTACCGCTAATTTGGGATAATTTATCCATCGAAATCATTTTTTTATTTCATTATATCATTTCTTCATAATAGGTAAGTGGCAAGTATCAAAATTTTACCTTACAAACTGATGAAATTTTAAACGCGTATCAAGCTCGAGAACTTGAAAAGTTTGGAAACAATATCAATGAATTTTTTCTTCCTGTCCGAGTCGTGCTAAACTCATAAACCGGGGTGACTTTTCTAGACATAAAATAAAACAAGGAAAAGTTGTCATTTAATATGACTTGATTTTTTTTTTGAGGATTCCCTCTTGAGCATGAAAAATCAGTTCCAGAATCACCATTCTCAAAGTGAAAAAAAAAAATTGTGAAAAAATCGTATTATTCACACAAATGAGAGTAACAACTTTTTCAATATTTTTCTCAAAATACGTTCTTCTCTTCCCCTGTCTTTGAAGCCTTATATCTGCAAATTTTCATCCAATTAAGACTTTTTTTTTCTGCAAAATAAGTGCGGAGAATCAAAATTCATCATAATTGGAAGAATCAATTTTCCGACAAGTGAGAGGGTTTCTCAGATCGCGTCACATATAAGGCTTTCGATGCTGTGCAGGTCATTCATGTGTATTTTAAGAAATCTCGCTGGAGGACAAACAGTGACTTCAAATTAATTCATCTCGATAATTTTGTTTGAGTTCTTGAAAAAATTAATGGGATTTAATTCCCATCGCTTTTAACGATATATTTGATTTAATGATTGAAATTCTGATCCCCTTGAACATCGCTATATCCAATTTCTACTGTATTGACCAATTTTAACAAGAACGTGCTCAAAAAATTTACTCTTCAGTCCTCCATCGAGACTCAATAAAATATGCAACTCCCCTCATAAATTCTTTTCATCTTTTGGTAACGTTGCCTACTGAATGAAGAAAAAATATAATTGTTACGTAGGTTTTTCTGACACACATTGTAGAAAAATCTAATTTTGTGGTGTACTTTTCAACCACACAAAACACCATCATATACTGTATATTTTCAACTTTTTTTTTTTTATCTGAATTCATTATGTCTTTCAACACTGTGAACCAAATCCATAACTTTTCTAGCTTCAATTAAAGACGAAAAACTTTTCTGTCTCAAGAGATGAAAAGCACTTCGTATCTATTATTTAATGAAGAGCGGCTTGGCCGTTTAATAAACAAAATGACGAGCAAAAACGTGGAGGGAATTTTGAAAATCGGAACTGTTTTCGAATAAAATCTTATTGACGAGTATGACGGACAGAAAGTTTGCAATTTGCAATCGTCCGAAAACATGAAGAATTTTATACATACTCACAATCTTAGGGACGTCGTGAGTTCGTTTTTTCTCATAAACATTGGTCTTAATTTTTTCTATTCTCGTTAGAGCTTTCCAACTACTCAAAGGTTTATCAGTTCAGGCTAGAAATTGAGGAGGGAAATGTGAAAGGTTCAGAGTTTACAGAACAGAGGGTCAAAGTAAGTGGAGCGCAGATAATGAAGAGAGTTGAATACTAAATCGGAATTGTTACAAAAAGCACATGGAGAAACCGAGAGAGAGAGTCGGATATTGAATGGAACCGAACGCTTTCAAAAAGTATTTTGAGGAATAATCTAAGGGCATTTCTATGAAAAAAGAGCACATATTTCATTGTTGTGCGCATTGGAAGAAATGTGAAGATATGAAAGCCATGATGATGTGAGGAAGGGAAGGGGGTCAATGCTTTGATGTATCAAGCGCTTAAAAGGATACGTTATTTTGTAAAGGCATACTGTGCTAATTGAAATGGTCTAGGTAAAATTTTGAGTATAAAGGAAAATAATAAAACTTAAGAATAATTTCGAGCTCAATATGGAAGGAGGGAAATTGAAAAGACTTTTCATTTTCGATTTAGGTCAGGAAAGGACTCTGAAAAAATGACTGAGGGTACATAACAGAGGCCAGCCAAAAAAGTTTTCTAGGGGAGGGACTTTTTTGAAGGGGATTCTGAAGAAGATGGCCCACGAAAAAGTGGCGAGACTTCAGAAAATTCTGACCTTCAAACTCAGCTATTGACCCCCCCTCCCCTCCCCCTCCCTTTAGGTATTAGAGAAAACCTCGCGAGCAACAAACAAAGAGAACTTTTCCTGCGATAATTCATAATGAGATTTGCTCACAATTCTTCTGACACGTCCGAATATTTGGTTTTTAATCTTCTAGCTATAGAAATCCGTTTTTAGGCTTCTTAGCGGTGGACCTACCGTGACGTGTTCCGGCGTTGAGTGCGAATGTACGTCCGTAGTTACACAGGTAACACTCGTACCGGTGGATCCATTGGTTGAGGTTTCAGGTGTTGATTGCATGATGTTAACAAAAGCTTTCCCCGTAGTGATCGCTGTTCTCATTTTCTTCCGCATAAATTCTGGTACTTCGAAACCTTTCAGTTCGGCTCTCATAACACTCGCGTTGTTCCTAGGCAAATCGAGGACAGAAACAGTTTTATTCGATCGTCAAATTTCATGAGACTCTAAATGATTCTGCGGAAATTAAAATGACTTTCAACCTCTACATACGACTGAAAAAGTTTTCCAAGGGTTTAATTCTACTTTATTAATTGCTTTTACAAGAGTACTTAGGGTGTCACCCCATCATCAGAAGTTTGCACCTGGAGAACGAGGCCTTAAACAAGAGTTTTTATATTATATAAGACTGTGATCTTATATAATTTATGTTGTGATTAGTTCACTCTTAAGAAACTCATCCTTACAATAATATGACACATGTTCTTATTGGCTATAACGTGCTGCTCAGTAATTGGTTCACTCTTTTGACCTAAAAGGTGCGTTTCCATTGGCTACCTGGTTTCCTGCCAATTCTTATTGGTCACTGATCAGTTCTCTTCTTTTGGTCATAAAATAATAATAAGAGCTTGAAATGTAGGCTACATAGGTTTAGGCACCAAAATAGATGTATGTTTTAAAATATGTCGAGAAGATCAGTTTTTATTTTAAACAAAACTCAAAAATATTAAAAATTCATTGTGCAGGCAGGACACTGATTTTTTCCTCCCAAAAAGTTAGTAGACGTTTTTGGCTGGCTATATAATTTCAATCAATAGCCACTTTGAGAGAGAAAACTGTTGAGTTCTGATTATGGCCGGCATTCTCATCTACCGCCAGCGAGTATTTGCAGTCGGCGTAGTTTCTCAGAGCACAAGCTTTTCTCAATTGAGGTAACATCTTATTCAATCTGAGAGACCCTTCATCATCAATGGGAATAAAAGCACGAGAAGATCTTGAAGAAACCTGAAAAATATTTTCCCCATGCCCATTTCTTGAGAAGCAAGAATATACATTGAATAGATTACAAATCTTATCTCTGTCGTCAACATTTCTAGACTAGAATTCAATACAACGCATTTACGATAAGTCACCTATCTTGTTATACGGCTAGAGTGAATTAGGTTAGGTATTTAAAATATGCTCACCGATAACACTCTAAATTAAGTAATTCTAACACGTCGTCCAAAATCATCAAATACGAAGGGTTTGCATTTTGCTGCGTGACGTAGGGCAGCTTGTGTTTGATTAGCCATTCGCGATCTTCGGCATCCACGCAATAACGAAAAAGATCTGGATGCTTTAGGAAGAGTCGCCCTCTCATACCACCGCAACCTAATACCTGTCACATGTACATATGTTCATTAGCTCAGTTCGAGTACCAATGCAATACCTCATTGAAAAAAATCAAATAATTGATAGCCTACCTTGGTAACTCGTGAAGATGGAATGAATAGTGTTCTCGAGGTAATTCTGCACGGGTCGTTTTTCGATATCGATGAAGTAACGGTAACAATTGACTTTTGTCGGTTTGACATGAGCGGTGATACAGGTGTGAGATCTCCGGAATCACGGGGCCTCATGAACATGCAAATACGCTGAAATGTATGTATACTTTTATAGATGTAAGTTTAATTACAAATCATGAGCCCAAAATTGACGTTTATCGGTATACCTTATCTTCGTCGACATCGTCTTGACTGTTGCCAAACCGGGAATCGATTAGAGTGTCTGTATCCGTGGGAGCGTTGAAAGGCGAATCACTTCGAGATAAAGGTGAGTTCAAGTAAAGATGTTTAGCCTCATCCAACATTGTCCGACATACCTCGCGTACGTGCTCCTCATTTACACTACCGTGACCGAGATTCAGCTTTATATTGTTGATAGCGGGAACGAAATACATCTGCGATATTCAAGAATAAATTCGTTACTATGTCATAAATAAGTGTATCCTTGAAAAAGGAAGAGGAATGTAATGCTATTTTGAGAGATTTTATTCATTCGTGTGGGTGAATGCACTCATATGCACCTTATCGCACAGTACCATATCAAAAGTTCAAACCATATGAAATATACCCACTGTACTGCCACATTAGTAAATTTGATTGTAGCAATTCATTCATGACAGTACCTTAATTTGTACAGGCTACAGAAAAAGGTGACCTGCGATGAGACAAGGATGCTCATTGCCCGCTGGCAGGAACACCAATTCTCTATTGCTCTGCCGTACAAAATGAAATGAACGTATCTGCATATTCAAGATCTGCAAAAAAGGGCCCTTCTTCTGCGGGACAAATACCTTTTTTCGCTGATCATCGATATGCAGATACGTCCATTTTTGTACGACAGTTCGGCGTTCCTGCTAGTGGGCAATGAGCATCCTTTCTTCATCGCAGGTCACATGATGTCAAGAACGAAAGATTTGCAATCTGGCAGGTAAATCCTATATCCAAAATCTCAACTTACGTCCAAGTATTTTTTGATCACCAGATCGATTTCATTATTTATAGCAGACTGTATGTTTTGTCGAAGCAGATCTAAAGATTTAGCAGCGTTCACGACGTTACGACCGTGCATCTTCGTAGCCTTGATCGCGATCTTATTCCCGGCGGTATTTTCGCTAACACCTTCTGCGATATTTTCCAACGTTACTTGACGCATATTGAACGTGTTTTTCTGAGAAACAAAGAAGAAAGCTAGACAGCCGACAGACAAGATCTACGGAATATTAATTTCCCGAAAAAAATACTAGAGCACTCACCCACTCCACGAGCCTTTCAGTGATCGGAACTGCATCGTTTCCATTCAATCTGTCTTCGAAAGACCAATCCATAGTCGCGCTGTCATGGTTCGAATTGATCGAACGTGTGTAAGAATCCCACGAAACGCCTCTTTGCAATTTATTCACCACCATTTCGTTGAATGAAGGAGGCACGAGGCAGAGAGTTCTTTTTTACAATAAGATAAAAACAAATTTTATCATTGAACTTTTGTGCAAAAGAGAGGAAAACAACAAAACAAGTACAAAACGTTTACGGCCTCGCGTAGGCAAAAGTATTCTCTTCCCGCAAACGAACGCAAGTCTAATAAAACTCCAGGGTTCGTTTCAATCTATATTTGAAAAATCGTACGCAAACTTTTGAGAGTGCGCGGTAGCGTCGTGACCTCAACTTCGAATGATGCGTTGTACAGAGCCGCACGTGCGTGGCAGGCGCACACATAACACTGCAATCCGGAATGGTGCACAGGTCTGCGTAAGCAATTTATTGCTGTAGCAGGGCTTGTTCCTTCGGGTGTGGAAAAAAAAGTAGAGATTATCCCACGTAAACCTAACTTCATTAGACTTGGGTGGTTGGATCGTAATCTTAAAGCAAAAATCAATCTTTTCGCTAAAATTGTCACCGGAGCCGTCGTATTTGGAATTAGGTTCTCATCGCAGGCTAATATCAACATACTGAATAATTATACCGACTTACCTAATCTTTTGTATTGTTACCAATATCGCCGAAATCGTCTTTTACTATCATTGAAAATTCAACAAGTTCATGTTATGAATTGCCTATCTATTAAATTGTTCAAGAATCTGCGATCAGCTCAAATTGGGTTTTAAGCTATCCTGAAACTGGCCATCAGTACCGATACCAAAAATGTTGACTGTGATTTTTGACTTCTAAGAATTGTCTCATCAGCCAACTCTCCACGCATTTTTCCATGTTTATAAAAGTGAATAGATGTATGTAGACATATCTAGCTGTTGATTGTTTCAAGAATAAATTCGAATAATACGAAAGCTGTCTTGTATTACATGGAAGAACGAGACAAAATTTCAAAGTAATTAATCCCAGGATGAAAAATTCTATTGAACTACGAAGTTGGAATGTTTCTTGTCAAACTTTGTCAGCTTAATACAAAGGGATCGATATTGAAGAAAAAAAAAAAAAAAAAAACGTTCATTGAATCGAAACAACATCTACAAACAATTAAGAATTTCTAGACTATATATCATAGAGGATTTCAAACTACGTGCTTAGAGGTACTCATTTTGCGAGGCCTCCAGTGGTAGGCTACTTTCTTTCATATTTATTATAAGATCTATCAATAAAATTTTTTTCGTATCTACGACAAAGAGGAAAACAAATTCTACTTTCGCGTGACCGACTAACATTTTTTTGTTGTTGTTTATTTTTCCAAAAAAACTTGAAACTCAAACTTAGATGAGTTTTCAAACAATATGAGTAAATCCGTACGAAACATTTCATGAATATTAGAAATCCAAAAGAAAATCTTCGCTGATGACTTTTTTTTTCTCCTCTCAACGTCGACCTCCTCTGATCTTACTGTTCAATGTATGTGACATTGGAGTGATGAAAAACAAAAAAAGAACACTATAGGAACAGAAACAATGCAACTGTTTTCGGATAATTCAAGTTACTTTCGATATTCGTTCAATGAGAATTACTCTTTTTTAGGCAGAATCAGGAAGACGACTTAATTTTTGAAAATGCAGATTCAATCCGACGTTTCGATGCTTACGCATCATTTTCAAGAACGGAAAATAAAGCTGTGTTTCTGATTGTGATTAATTTTTCTTTTCATGTGTGATAAACTACCGGTACTCACAAAATTCTTTTTTTATTGGACTAACCAATTCTACTCATTTTTTGAAAGATACGAAAGCAACTTCACACTTTAAATCAAAATTCGAGAGCTTATTTTACAAACCGTACATGTATAACCCGATATTATATAGAACATTCAAAAACTAACAAATTCAAAATTGAAATTATAATACCGAGCTATCTAAGAAGGTATAATATTTGTACGGTTCATATTGAATAAAACTCTCGAATTTTAATTTAATTTTGGTATTTTTTCCAAGGTTATTCATATCGAAGATGAATCTACATACGATTATTTCAAAGTTCCCGTTAATTTAATCAACTTCCACATCATTTTCTCCGAAGAATTCGATTTTTTTTTAGTGTACTTCTTTCATCTTCTTATTTTATCTCAATTCATTTGGTACGGTAATCGTTCCAAATCAAAAACTTCATGATTATGTCTTTCGGACATGTGAACGCTCTTTATGACGTTCTCATTCTTACCTGATGGTCCATGCAGCTTGTTATTATAACCTAATTTTTAAAAAATATCAAAAATGTATCAGTCCAATGGCAATGTCGAATTTTCGAAAACAAAGAAGGAAAAATGGAAATAAATTAGAATAAAATAAGTTTGAATACAATATTATGATCTGATTACTGAGAAGAAATTAAGGAAAATTTGTTGGAATCTGCGACAATTGAAAAGAAGACCCGATATTCCATAAAGCTAAATTCTCTTTTTATACTTCAAGATTCAGTATTTCTCTTAAAAAATGTTACTCTGATCTCCGAGGAATGCAGGAACTCAATAACTGGCACCAAGTTATGCGGTACCTAGGTACCCTGCTTTTAGCGAATACGGATTTAAAATAAAAAATAATCTTCATGTCGTCAGTTGTTCTCTTCTCGGTGACTTGTTTTCTTTTCAATTTTTTAACCGTTAATAATACGGTACTATGAGTTCTTCGAATTTAAAAGAAGAGACTTTGCCGTCTGCCCGTTAAGAGATCGAAACGTTTGTAAGCGTTGAGAATAAATAGAAAAATAATTGTGCGGGCGGAGCAGGGATATGGTAAGCCAGCCGTAAGCCTTAAGTTTTAAGCTGTATAAGCCGTATTTTATCGACTTTAAGCTGTAAGCTCAAAGCCTAAGCCTTATTCTTGTAAGCTGTAAGCTTTAAGCTGAGCCATATTTTTTTCATCTTTTTTACAGTATAACATCAATTGAACTTTGAAGAAACTGCTACCTTAAAAATTTGATTTTAAGCCGTAAGCCTTAAGTTTTAAGCCGTATAAGCCGTATTTTTTCGGCTTTAGGCTTTAAGCTTTAAGCCGAAGCCGTATTCTTGTGAGTCGTAAGCTTTAAGCTGAGCTATATGCTTATCAAATTTAAGCTTCAGCTGTAAGCTTAAGCTTTATTATACAGCTTGACATCCCTGGGGCGGAGCCTTCTCTTCGAAGTTTGATATGGTTCGATATAATCCTTGCACGATTAAATCGAAGATGGCTATCATTTCTAAGAGTTCTTCATTCGTGAAAATGAATCCCCGGTCTGGTTTATTGCGAAATATCGAACAGTAAGTACAGAAGAGAAATAAAATAAAATCGCTAGTGAGTAGTCTTAAGTCTGCTTCTGCCATACAAAGTTGAAATGACGTTATATGCAAATAATGAATACAAGAAAAAGAGGCTATGATCAGGTATACCCATAACCTCTTTTTCTCGTATTCATTATTTGCATAATACGTCAATCCAAGTTTGTAGTACGGCAGCAGCAGACAGGTAGCGCTAGCGCGCGATCAGATGAATTTTTTGATAACACGCTTCTCATCAAAACAAACAAATATGTGAAATATTTTAAACCGAGTAGGTTGAACCTCAGATTTTCTCGCTCAAATCATCATTACGTTTCAATTTTAGAATTAATATTTTATATCGTGACTATGTAATTCAAATTATTCAGTAATGGAAACCGCGGCGAACAATGCAGCTGCGAAATTGGACGAAACCGACGAGCCGAGTTCTCCTACTGATAAGGATGAAGAGAAACAATCCGACACAAAAAGTAATAAATATTCTTGTTGACATATTTGTTATTCGAACTAATTACGACTATTATGTTGATAGATTTTCTAATATTCCACTCTCTCTTCAGCATCGTATCACTTTTTCTTTGTTACTTACTCATTTTCTTAGCCCTCAAATTGGCTTTTCAAGCGAGCAACCTCAGAATTCTAAACGAATATTTTCTTATTCTTTACCTGCCATACGAATAATTATTGACATACGAACCGTCGTAATGGCTCACGATGAAAGTACTCCGAATTGAATCTTTCTCCTTCGAAGAATTTAGGAGATCAAGACAAATAGAAGTACTTTCAACGAGCAACTCGATGATAAACTTAGTTTCAGGATGTTTGCTCTCCGAATATCTTGGTGAATACGACTTCGTCAGGAAAATTATTGATGATATCGATCAACCTGCTTGTTAATAAAAAGCGTACTCGTACGACGCTGAGATTTATTGAACCAAAGGTCGTATTCTCCAAATAATTTACAAGGATATTCGTCAAACATTCTTTGTACAGCGGTTACATTGTGTTACGATATTCATGAAGAATAGAAATCATATTATTTCGAATGATTCCTTTGTAAAAGAAGTTCCAATCTTTTGTAGTAAAACTGAACAACTACCCTAATGTTAGATTCTCTTCTTTGTTTTTTCTTAGTTGAACTACTTTTCAAAGCTACTGGCAACGCACCTATACTGAAAACAAAGAAATGGACTGTACCTCCTAGTCGCAAAATTGGGGCAATTAGCGTCTTCATGCGCAAAATTCTCAAATTAGATCCTAATGAAAGTTTGGTAAGTACCACGAGGTAGATAATTAATTTTCATGTCTCGATAATCTAATAATTATCACTTCGTGACCGTTTTAGTTCCTGTATGTAAACCAATCTTTTGCGCCGTCGTTGGATCAAACTGTCGAAAACCTATATTCATGTTTCGGTACGGATAATCGACTCGAAATACATTATTGTAAATCTCAAGCGTGGGGATGAAGTGTCACGCAAACTAGTAATTGTCGTTCTTTTCTTTCATTTTCCTATTTTTATAAGCGTTTTTGATACCTATTTTTCCATATTTTCATGGGATAACGATTAATTTGTACCAAAGTTGTTATAGATCAATTTCAACAAAAATATAGCAACAGATTCATTTTTTTATTTTCATTACGTACTTATAATCTATTCCGAAATTAGACGTACGATAGTAAATTTTAAAAAAAATGATATAGAGTGTGATACAGTCACCACGTTGGTAACAAAACATTTAACAGGAGAGAATCGGAAGTTGAGGGAAACATAAAAATGGAAGAAAGGAAAAACACAAAAAATCGGAACCGCGTTTAACGTAGTTTCGATGCACATTTTCGTAATATTATTAACTATTTATGTACAATAAACACAGCCATGAAGAAAAAAAAAAAAAAAAAGAAAAACAACGCTGATAAACTATCGAGTAGTCAACAGTTAAAAGAATAAAATGAAAGGGAACAGTGAAAAAGAGGAAAAAGTATAATGGAAAAAGGAACGCGAGGAAGGATAAAATTAATAGTCTAATCATTCTACAAAAGGTAGGTAACATAATATTCTAATTAATTAGATCTATTGTATGCCAATGTGAGTATCGTAGGCGTTCAGGACACTAAAGTTTTCTTCTTTCGATGACTAGAATTTGTTCATAACCATATTGTTCATTTCCTTTTCGGCATCAGTCTCGTATCTAAATCAGAGGATGGAACTTCAACGATCTGGTCGATGGAATTGATATGATTTGACTTCGAGAACGACTCGTGCTATCGGTAATATCATCCACGCTGTAGCGGTGGTTATGCGCGCGCCAAGATACAGGCGGAGGGAAAATTTCATTCATCCATTCTGCAATATTATGGCTGCTATTCCGACGCAAGGATGATCGCGGTTTTAGTTCAACTAGAGATACATTTCGCCCCTCCAAGGGCACCAATGTCGCTCGTCGCAAATCATTATTATTTCTCGACAACCAGTACATCACTAATTCGGTGTTCTCGCGAACGAATATCTCGTACAGTAACATAATGTCTTCCGTTTGACAGCTATTATGAACCATTTGACAAGAACCGCGTTCCAACGAATTCCACGAAAATATTTCCGGCGGGTGCGACGAACTACGTTGCAATCTTTGCCTTTGCTGGTTCGAATCCGGTAAATTCGGATTAGACGCCGGCAGATGATGAGCGAAACGATTCGTCAATACTGGATTTGTGGCTGCTAATTCTTGTAGAACTTGTACAGCATTACGGACCTGAAAGAAGTTGTCTTGTTAGGTGGGTAGATTTGAAAATTACATTTGGTGCAATAGATGCAGGCGCAGACCCGCGAGGTCAATTTCATTTCACCCGTTCAGAAGAATTCGGGAAAGAAGAATTTCAGGGTGAACAAAGGCTAGAAGGTCTTCTATTTCATTTAATTCATAAAAAATAGCAGAAATACCTTCAAAAAAAGACTAATAATTTTGAAATTGAACAGAGGACCGAAAGAAGTGTCTGAGCGACAAAAAAAAAAACAATCCAGAGAATTGAGTCTTCTGTACTCGTCAAACGAAGACATTCCTCTAAATCGCTTCGAAATTGCTTAGACCCTTTTCCCATGAAGTGCTTCGATTATTTTGTTAATCTATCATTTCTTATCTCGACTTGATCTTCAAATTGAATCAAAATGTTTGAGAAACGTTTGCCCACGAAACAAAAAAGTCATGAATAAGACACTCGTGTACATTCATTACAATAAGAATATTTGAAGAGGAGGTGAGTTCAACAGCGTGCGTTTAATCGGAGTGCTTTTTTCCCCATCCTTCTTTAGGTACTCAGAAATGTTTAGACTTACTTCTTGACTGAGCGATGCCACATGCTTATGCAGTGAATTTACCACCTCCGTATCCAGACGATTGACGTTAATTTTTTGTTCCGAATCGCTTCTGAAACTGTGTCTCAATCTAAAAACCATTCTCATATTAGTCAAATCGTTTGAAAATATTTTCATAACTCATAAAAAACACTCAGGCGATGAATTTTTAGCAAAATTTGCTTTTTGCATGCCTCACGATGCCACTTGAGCGTACTTTATAGAAGTTTCTCAACTTGGATGAGGAAAAACTTTTGACAAGATCCATGTTTCCAGTCCTCGCCTTTCCCCTCCCTCCTAGATAAAATTTTGTGGTGGAAGTGGGTTGGTTGGGGATACTTAGTGCCGTAGGATTTTTTGTTCGTGCAGGTCGTCCTTACCCCGCAATTTTCAAGAGGGGAGAGGAAGGGTTGTAGATATGTAGGGCTCACAGAGTCAACAGAGCTTGTCCAAGATAGCTCAAGACACGGACATTATCCAAATTTATAGTTTAGGGTTCGCCTAACGCAACTGACCGAGCGGTGAATCTGCAACACTCAACAATTCACGTAGTGTACAGCTACATATTTGCAGAGCTTGACGCGCACTCAACGCGTAAGGCGAACCTAAACTACAAATTTGGGTGATGTCCGTAGATGTAATGAGTATAGCGGAGATGACCTCTATTTACTCTTTGGCAGGACTCAATTTGAACAATGAGTGAAACTACTTCTGTTCCAGCTTCTGGTAGTGATACCCTTGTCCTCCAATTGTTGTGAGCTCGTGATGAGAGATTGACTACAGGCCCGTGTTCCATCGGAGTGGGCAATTGCGCTAAACCTTCTTCTGTTGTTTCAGATGATGAGTAGAATGTTACCGAGTAGCTATTCTTCTGTTTTGAGCTTGCCGTAAGAAATCGCCCTCAGTTCCCTGTCTGATCAAGGCGGACAAATGTGCAAAAATTCTCTATGTTTCAGGCTACAGAGGGAATGATATCGAAAAACTTGTTTTCCGTTGTGTGCTCGCAGTTTCTCTCACTCACTCTCTCTTTTTTTCTAATTTTTAAATTTTTGAGAGCAAAAAAGGAGAAGGCTTTAGCGCTCCTAGCGGAATTTTTCAAGAACTAATAGCAATTTGATTGACAGTTGACCGGTTTATTTGACGGTTTTTAACCGGATAACTGGTTATAATGATCCTCAAATAACCGTTCATCTGATATTTAGAAACAGAGTAATGCAGTCCAAAATCTGAGCTTTAGCTTCTAGCTTAAACTTATGACCTTGTAAAATTTGACTTTCAGCTTCTGGCTTTTGGCTATCAGCTATTCAAAAACATTTTGGCTTACTTAGGCTGACTTAATTCAAATGATTTTTGGCTGGTCGAAGAGTTTGGATGAAACAATCAGGATAATTGGGGCTTTAAAACACAGACAGAAGATACCTGTTCTCCAGTTAGTGTATATTGGAGGCTAACTTATGAAGTAGTTTTTCCAAGTCCCTACCCCTCTGTACATATGCACATATCATTCTGGATTTCATCACGATTTTGTTACTGTGACATGAATGTGTCATTCAAGACCTTGAACGATAGTTTCAGGCTCTGATCTCATATTTCTTCAGTCTAACAGCACATTATGAAGGCCCTAGGAAATCGTTAGTGAGGCTTAGTATACTGTATGTTTAGCGTATGCTATTAATACAGGGAAGTTGAGGTCGCTGCTCCACAAAAGCTGGCAAGAAAATGGGTGGTTAAGAAGCTGGATAGCGACCGCCTGAAAGCTATCACATGGGACCAAGGAAAAGAGCAAGAAGGTAACGCGGAGGTGGCAGCAGAGAGAATGATTAAGACTGTCACCAAAGCATGCAAGGTAGCCATGCCCAGGCAAGGTCCACCAAAGACAGAGGAGAGCCGTTTACTGGTGGACCAACCAGATTGCCGAGTTAAGAAAAGAGTGCAACCGCCAGCGCCGGATATACCAGCGTAGTAGAGGCCGCAAAGGGGCGCGGGTGGCTGCACCTGAATACCAGCTGGCTCGCAAAAGGCTGAAGGAAGCCATCAAAGACAGCAAGAGTGCTGCATCTGAAAGAGATATATTCTCTAGTAGCCAGTACGGTTTTCAAATTGGACGCTGCACATCAGATGCTAGGATCCGGCTGAAGAGGATAGCCGAGTCAGCGATAGCTACGCGTAAGTTTTGCGCAGCCATCCGCCTCGACATAAAAAGAAATGCGTTCAACTCTATCCCATGAGAGAGGATACTGGAAGCCCTCATGGACGCAGAAGTGTCCGCATACCTGCTCAGGATGATCAGCAGCTATCTCAGCTGCCGAGAAATCCAAGCAGAGACGTCTGCTGGTACAGAAAAGCGCCTGGTTACTTGTAGGGTGCCGCAGGGGTCGGTCCTTGGGCCGCTTTTGTGGTGCGTTGCATTTAACAGGATATTTAAGGTGGGGCTGCCACTGGGGGGTTAGGCTTATCTGCTATGCGGATGACACCCTGGTGGTATGTACTTTTGACACAATTGCAGCGGTGGAAAGCAGGGCCGGGCTTTAGAGGTAGTGACGCGTTGGATAGAGTCGGCTGGACTCGAACTTGCAGCTAATAAGACGAAGGCCATTTTATTCACGACCCGTCGGAAGTTCAGTCCATCCACCTTTTGCTTGCAAGGCGTGGAAATTGAGACCAAGAAGAAGATGAAGTACCTGGGCATCTGGTTTGACTCGACGCTGAGCTTCAGGCACCATTTCCTGAAGGCAGCGGAAAAGGCAGGCAGGGTAATTGCATACCTAAGCCGCGTTATGAGGAACCTAGAAGGGCCGAGAGAAGCCACAAGAAAGATCAGGATGAGCACCGCTTTGTCGATCCTCCTATATGATCCACCAGCATGGGCCAACTCTATGAAGATACCATACAGAAGACGAGAGATGGTAAAGATCCAACGAAGAGCTGCGCTGAGGTGTGTTAGTGCCTACCGCACTGTCTCGACGTAGGCTCTTTGCGTATTAGAACGTTCACCACCAATCGAGCTTCTTGCTGAGGAGAGAGCGGTGGTGTTCAGAGCAAAAAAGCCGACAACGACCAACCGTGAGACTCTACGGGTTAAGCAGGAGGCCAGGCGCTCCTTGCTTGAGAAATGGAAAGTAAGAATTGCCCAAAGTGAGCTGGGCAAGAGGACAACCCGTGTGTTAATACGCGACCTTGATGAGTGGATAAACCGACACCATGGCCACCTAAACTTTCACCTGACGCGTCGTAGACCTCAGAGACCTAAGAAGGTTACTATATTACAACAATGGAATTTCCTTTGTCATCCTTAGTAATGGTTAATCCCTCCTCTCTGACCTTCTTCTTAATCCTTCCGATCATCTCAAAAGCAAGATCATTTAACCGAGGGGGGGGGGTTCGTCATCAGGTGCGCTGGAGACATGGACCGTTTTTATCGAGTAGACTAAGCATTGTAATGCTTCTGCCAAGGAAGGGTGTAGCATAGGAGGACCTACCTCGAATTAAATCGAGTTTGCCGCGGGCTACCATTCCCTCCGTGCAAGGGTGATTTTCCGGGAGGTGAGGTTGGCGATGTTTGTCCTTCCTCTTGAGCATTTTCATCGTCTTCGCTAATTGACGGTAGTGTGAGTACAGGAACATCATTCGTTTCGAGATCCTAAAAAAGGATTCTCAATTACTCTTACCCAAAACAAAAATATCAATAAGAGAGTCATTGAAGACTTCGTACCTCCGCTTCATATCCTTCTCTTAAATTATACGTGAGATCATGCTGTATGTCATTAGCGAATACTTGTTGATATTCCGGGTACAACCGCAACACCTCGATTAAACCTTGCATATTAATACATTTCAGATCACAATAGGTAAGAGCTTTTACATCACAGCTTGATTTTACGATAACGTCGTTCGGTCCGACCGCATTTCCTGTTCCATTCGGTTGCAGCCATATACTGATATCGCAACCGACCAGATCTCCTTTACCTACAATTTTTGTAAATATTTTTACAACACATCCATCACATATGATCGGGCAATCAAAGTGCAATAATCTCACCTAAGATTGCCACGACCATATCGTCGTGAACCACCTCCATTGAGCCATTACATAGATAATAGATCGAGGATAAC
Source organism: Aspidiotus destructor (assembly GCA_035079395.1). Taxonomy (NCBI): domain Eukaryota; kingdom Metazoa; phylum Arthropoda; class Insecta; order Hemiptera; family Diaspididae; genus Aspidiotus; species Aspidiotus destructor. The sequence continues at coordinate 34,066,068 of JAVHKZ010000018.1, read as the reverse complement.
GCGTCCCCCTTGTGCACGAGAAACTCTCCCGGCGCGCAAAAATTCGTTCTGATATGTAGCGATAGCAGTTTCAGACAACCTTGAGCCGCTCCCTCGAATATCGGCAGTTGCAATATTTCGCGATGTAGGTGCATCGAAACGTCGCCTCGCAATTCTTCCGGAAATTCTTTCAGCGTCTAGAAAAATAATTTTGCGATTTAATTTCGAGGTCTAGGTTAAGTATTCCGAGCTAATAAGGGATAAAAGAACTTAACATACCTCTCTTACCTCATGAATATCAATGCCATGATTTAAGGACCACATCGTTTGAAAATAGTCCTGCATGCGCTGTTTCAATTCGTCTGGTATTTGATGCAACGTAAGAAAATCTTTGAGATCGCGCCACTTCGATTCGTAAAGAGATCGACGCGAGTACATGCGTTGAATTATGGCAGTGACGTTACCAAATACGACAGCGTGCATCAAGGCTATTTGTAATCGAATATAATAGAATAAGACGACCACAGAATCGCGGAAATTGAAAAGTTGAATTTTTACCTCCTATTAGCATGGTACAAATACTGAATATTTTTTCAGCGCTCGTGTTCGCTGAAACGTTTCCAAAACCGACACTCGTCAAACTCGAACAGGTAAAATATAACGCCGTTATATAGGCTTCGCTGTATGAGATCATGGTCACGTTGACTTTTAGTCTGTCTGCCAGAGTGTGCAACCAACCTGTAAGACATTGGATACCAGTTTTCATGAGATGGAGACAAAATGGAGAGACATACAAAATCACTTCACTCTTCTTAGCTTACCCAGATCCCAGTCCTTTTCATTTCGCGTCCTCTCCCTTTCGGCTATAACGAACCAAATACAAGCCAACCAATGAGCAACTATGGTGAACGATAGCATCAGCATGGTCAATATCATCGCGCTGTACTGCGAATACCTATCCATTTTCTGTAGCAGCCGAGCTAATCGTAATAATCTTGTCAATTTCAGTAAATGGATTTGTTTACTGCTTGTTTCCTATGAAGAGAAGAAGAAAAATTGATTTAAATCGATGATAGAAAGAAAAATCAAGCAATTTCTACTCGCTTACTCTCATTTCACCGCTGAAGTCGGTAGCGTACAATAAGTCGAATGGAAGTGCTGCGAATAGGTCGACAACGAACCAACTTTTAACGTAATTGATGGCAATGGAACGCGGATTAGAGACAACTTCTCCTTTCTTGCTTACATACGTCGTACGAAAATTCAAAATGATATCTGAAACAGGATAAAAGTTTGAATGTTCGGTCAGTTTTCATCCCCTGAGTCTTTAATTTGAGTAAAATAGCGGGTAAGTACACTTTAATTGGGATTTACGCAATTACGCGATCAACCTTCTTCCTGTCTCTTTCTTGAAGTCGCGCGATTCGTTAATAATGAAAAGTTACCGACCTTCGTTACTTTGAGACCAGTGCCCTCAACCTTTGCTATACTCGACCCAATATACGATACACATATTGATTGAGGGCTTAGTTTATAAGGGAACCAATTTTATGGGGGGGGGGGAGAATTCTTTCCCGAAAAAACGTCCGCCGTCTGGCCGGCAAACCTCAGAAGTTGCAAATTTTTCAAGTCCCTTCCTGTCATAATAGTTTGAAGGTCGAAGCTCCTTCAAGTAACTAGATATGCAATGCTTCATACACCAATTAACTGCTCAAGATGATCAGCAGCTACCTTAGCTGTCGAGAAATTCAAGCAGAGACGTCTGTTAGAATAGTGAAGCGCCCAGTTACTCGTGGGGTGCCGCAGGGGTCGGTCCTTAGGCCGCTGTTGTTACGTCGCATTTAGCGGGATTTTCAAGGTGAAGCCGCCTGCTATACGGATGATATGCTGATGGTGTGCACCGCCGAGACGATTGTAGAGGTGGAGAGCAGGGTGAACCGGGCTTCAGAGGCAGTGACGCGCTGAATCGAGTCGGCCAGACTAGAACTAGAGGCCATATTACACAACCCGTCGAAAGTTCAGTTAACCCACCTATCGCCTGCAAGGTGTGAAAATCGAGACCAAGAAGAAAATGAAGTACCTGGACATCTGGTTTGACTCATCGCTGATATTTAGGCACCATTTCCTGATAGCAGGGGAAAAGGCACACAGGGAAGCAGCCTGATGAGGAACCTAAGAAGGCCGAGAGAAGCGAGACGAAGATCATGATGAGCTCCCCTATTTCGATCCTTCTATATGGTGCCACAGTATGGCTTGACTCAATGAAAATACCCTACCGAAGAAGGGAGACGAATAAGATCCAGCGAAGAGCTGCGCTGAGGTGTGTTAGTGCCTACGCACTGTCTCGACTTAGCACGTTCACCACCAATCGAGCACCTTCCTGAGGAGAGAGCCGTGGTGTCCAGAGCAAAAAGTAGACGACGACCAACAGAGACTCTACAGTTAAGCAGGAGGCCAAGCGCTCCTTGCTTGAGAGATGGAAAGCAAGATTTTCCCAGAGTGAGCTCGGCAAATGGACAACCCGTGTGATAATACGCGACCTTGATGCGTGGATGAACCGACACTATGGTCAGCTGAACTTTCACCTGACGCAGGTGTTTAGCGGCCATGACTGCTTCAACAAGTACCTTAAGGAGAGGTTGAGGAAAGTTGAGCAGGCAATGACGGGATGATGGACCAGAGCACACCTTATTTGAGTGCAAGACCAAGGTTAGTCGGCCTCTTCAAGAGATCGGGATAGATCAAGCGCTTGTTCCGAGTAGCCTGGTAAGAATGGAACCAGATGTCTGCAGTTTCAGCCACCATCATCAAGAAGAAGATGTACCGGGAATGGAAAAGGCAAATGCAGAACTACACTATGACCTACTCGACACCTGTGTTCCAGATGTGCAGGATGAAGAGGAAGATCATCCCAGAAGAAGGAAGAAGATTAAGAGACTCCAACAGCAATCCAGTAAATCCCAGATTGTGGTGTTGTTGTTGGAATGTTGGGTATTCTAGTGTTTTCTGCGTGCCAGGGGGAGGGGGACACTGCAACTTGGCGATTTCCGAGGTAGATTTGCAGTTGCCGAGTAGAAGAGGAGGTTAGCCAAGAAGATTTTTCCAACAATGAAGCTGTATACCCAAGAGGGTTAATTCGGGTGTTCGAGGAAACAAAATCAAATGCGTACACAACCCGTACCCACTCCAACATGGAGGAAGGGTGGCACTACACACGCGTCAGAATCACGTATTACTTTTTCAAGCGCCCCTTCTATCATATGAGATTATATAGCTTGGTGATCGGTGTATACTGTATAGCCTGATTACAACAGCTCCTTCAAATGACTAGATATGCAAATTGGCTGTGTCCCTTCAATTAGCCAGATGTGTAATGCTTCGAATGCTGCCCTTTGAGGAGCCAGATATGCAACGTTTCGAACACTAAAAGACAGATGAACCTTCTAGAATACTGCATGAAACAGACTCCCTGCCTCCCCTTGTTCAACTCAGTTGAAGAACCCGTAAATTTTATGTTGAATTAATTTTAGCGGGTTCCCCGCTATCTATTTTGTAAGCGGGATTACATCCTCAGAAAACGTCCGCGTCCGTGGCCGCGTCCGGGCGTTTCTGTGAACCGCGTGACGTGACGTGACGTGTGGCGGTTCATGACGTCATCAATGACCTTGACCTACTTTAAGGGCTTGAAAGTTTTTCAATGACCTTGACCTACTTCACAAACTTGGAAAAATTTCAACTTCCAGCCTTCATTATATCAGGCCTAAAATACTGAGAAGAGCCCAGTCCACTCATTTTCCGAGGAGGGACTTTTGCGCCAACGTGATCGCAAGCGCGCGAGTTGCGCGTTCCTCGCTGCCACTGCAAACTTGCAATGGCCGCTAAATTTTTTTCAATTAATTCTATTAAATATTCAATTTGACTTATTAATGTTAATTTAATTGAATAAATATTTTATTGGTTAAAAGAATTATATTCAATTTCGAATCAAAGAATTTTACAAAATATTCATAACTTCCTAAATAAATATTCAAAATTCAATTCATTTCATCAATTTAATTAAGTAAAATTGAATTATTAAATTTGATATTTTAGTTTCCAACTAATCAGATAAATTATTAAAATTTTCAAAATAAAATTTCAAATAATAAAATATGACTGAATTGATAATAGAAAAAATTATTAAAGTAAATTAACTATAATTTTAGATATTAGTCATTTAAAAGTAAATATTATTATAAATAAGATTCAAATAAAATTAAAATTATGATGATAATTTTAATTTTCATATATTTATTTAATAAATTAATTTTATTTAATTAATAATAATTTTTAAAATAATCAATCAATATAATATTTATAACATTAATTTATTAATTTTTTTAGTAATTAATAATTATATGTACATATATTTAATTATTATTCATGCTATGTTTAAATCAATAATAATTTTATGTATTGGATTAATAATTTATAATAATTATGATTTACAAGATATTCGGATTGTAATAAGATTAATGAAATTAGATTTTTTAGTTATTTATTTAATATTGATATTAATTTTAAAAATCAAGTGATTATAAAATTCTTATTTAATTATCCAAAAATATTAGTTTCTTCATCTTTAGATGTTATTCATTCGTGAACTTCACCATCAATGTTCATAAATTTTATTTTTCTTTTAAATATAATTTTAGAATTTAAATTCATCATATTCAACATGAAAATTAAAATTGATAATGAAATCAATATCAATAATATAAATTTTTGAATAAAAATATAGAAGAAAATTTTTGATAATATAAATTTAATTAGTAATGAGGATTATTTTTTTTTCAAATAGATATTATTTTACCTAATTCTTGTTCATTATATGAATTGAATTAGAATTTGAAAGTTTACATTTACTCATGATAAAACGTTCATAATTTGTACTTTTTTAGCGGGGAACCCTCTATCCATTTTGTTAGGGGGATTACATCCTCAGAAAACATCCGCGTCCGCAAGTTTCTGTGAACTACGTGACGTGACGTGTGGCAATTTATGACATCATCAATGACCTTGACCTACTTTAGGGACTTGAAAGAATTTAAACTTTCCATTTTGTCTAGGGGATTACATCCTCAGAAGTTTCTGTGAACTGCGTGACGTGACGTGGGGCGCTTCATGACGTCATCAGTGACCTTGATCCACTCTAGGGACTTGAAAGAAATTTCAACTTCCAGCCGGGATGCTTTATGACGTCGTCAATGACCTTGACCTTGACCTACTTCAGGGACGGAAAAATTCCAATTTCCAACCTTTATTATATCAGGCCTAGTATACAGTATACTGAGTAGAGCCCAGCCAACTCATTTTCTGAGGGGACACTTTTGCGCAAACGTGATCGCGAGCGCGGGAGGTTGCGGGTTCCCCGCTGTCATTGCAAACCTGCAGTCGCCTCTAAATTTTTTGTACATAGAATCGAGGATTCTACCCCTTACCTTGAAAGAAAAGGAGTTCATAAGCTTCAATGTTCCGACAACCCGGCTGTCTATACAAGGATAAACGCTGACAGCTTTGTTTCAGGGGCCGGGAATACTCCGATAAAGCCCTTCCCACCCCTCTCTCAAAACTTTGGACTTTTGCCGAGCATCTTCCAGGATTCAGTCATAGTTTCGTGCTGGACCAGGCTGTTATGCTTCACTACTGTGAAGATTGGTTTTGACGTTGATTGACTTCTGGGGCCTCTCGAGGTTGAACGTCACATGCATGGTTGGTTCTCAGTTTGACATTGTTTTGTTCCTGATAACGATCGCAATGAGAAATTCCATTCTCCACCTAACGATTGTGATTCATCATAATTCGTGTTCCCATCCGTTTGTTTGCTGGTGGTTTCTTTTGTTTTTCATTTCCTTTGCTCAATCTAGATTTTCGCGTTTGTAAATAAATGACGTGCTTGCGCTATAATATTTAATTTTGATTTTGCGTTCATGACTTAGGTGGTTTTTAATATGCGTACAGTAGAAATTGGATATAGCGATGTTCAAGGGGATCAGAATTTCAATCGTTAAATCAAATGTATCATTAAAAGCCATGGAAATTAAACTTTTTCCATAACAGCTGGAACTGCTAATTTGATCGTAGTAAACGGTAAATCGCTAAAAGCGATATCGTTATTCGCGATTTCTACTGTATTTCACTCTCGTGTGATTTCCATAAAAATGTCCCACAACGAGTTCCACACATTAATTCACATGCTCAACTAGTTTGGATGCACTCAAAATTGTCAATTTTCGAGATCAATTTTATGACTGTACTGATCTCTTGCTTAAATTTATGTTCGTCAACATTTGCTCAATTCTGTTACAGATTTTAGTCGCTTCAGAACCACGCTGTAAAGACGTTTCAAAGAGTATGGCATTTTCTTGATTACCGAAGAGACGAAGTTCCATTTTTCAATTCTCTCCCTTTTTTTGTGCGTGTTTATATTATTCGTATATACGTTCGAAATTTACCTACGCTTTCCTCCATCGCAAAACAAATCAAAATCATTCTCTCTTTTTCATACTCCCCGGGGTTCGTCAATTTATTTTTTTTTTCGGTTGCCTCGTTTGATTGATGCAGCGATTATCGTACCGCAAATACATCTTCATTTACTTTACGTTTCGAATGCGAATGAGTAAAGGTACCAAATAAATGAGAGAATGCCTACTTCGTCTCTTTCTGGAATAATTTTTGAATTTGCCAACTCCCTCGTCGGGTTCATTTATCTGCATAGCTATAGTCTGCCATTCGCTATGTATACGAAAATTAATCTAGTGATTAACGCGGAAGTTTCGCCGTTTGCGTTTGGAGCGCGCAGTTCGAACGAATTTAAAAATTCTGCGAGAAAACGAGGAAAATGCGCAAATAAGCTCGAAAAGTTTTTGTACACACTCGTGCAGCCACTACGACAATTGTGGTAAGAAAAATACTATTTCGAGCTCGGTGAGTACAAGTATATGTATATGATGGTTTTGCAAAATGTATTAAACCTACAAAAAGAGAAGACGTCAACGATGATGAGTACGCCGAACTTGGAAGGAACTTACTACGCAAATAATTTAATAAACATGTAGGTACTCGAGCACTTTCCACGAGGAAGATGAATTATCTACGGAAATAATATGTGGTGTGTGATGATTGTTAGAAAGTTACATTCGTAGAGAAGTAGTTTTTGCAAAACGTAAACAGAGAAAGGGATTTGGGCGAAAAAGAAAAAAGAAGTAGACGAGAGATATACAATAGGTGAACGAGGAAAAGAAGAGAGGCTTCGTCTCTTCATCCTTTCGTCCTACGTGTCCGCGTTGTACTTTCGAATTTTCCTCATAGTTTGTGCGAACAATGTTGCGTAAATAGTGTCAACAAGTTCAACGTTTCCTTTTCACTCCTCCTCTTCAATATATACCCGGTATATTTCATCTATATACAGGTCCACCTTTTATATTTGCCCGGAATACGATTGAAAAATTTCCAACAACTTTTCCTCGTTCCGTATATTAAAAGTTATTGAAATCGAATAATAGCTAGGTACTGCGAATAGATTTTCTCCACCACGTCGCCGTCGATGGGACGTCGTATTCAAATAATTTCACCTTTCATTTTCACGTGCTCTCCGCAGGACGTATAAAATGATAATACCGTTCGCGGATTTGATGCGTAAAAGCGACAAATTAAATAGTTTTTGCAAACTTAGCGCCAGTTCCATCCGCGACAAGTTAACCGCGGACTTACCATTCTTGAAAAATACGACCATCACCCTCTCACGCTCCACCTAGTTTATTTACCGCGTTCTGTCTTGTCTAATTAATACAGTAGTTTCTTCTTCGCTGAAGCTCGACCAGCTGCGAAAGTTCTATCTTTTCTGGCCCGTTTTCGCTCGGCTGACTTGCAGTCGTGCTTTTGTTGGACATGTATCGAAAAATCTGTATATTATACTGCGTTTCACAGTGTATAAGCAGGCTGAAAACTCTTCTGTCACGCGTGTTGTGTATAGCTCTGATTTATTTTCCCAACTCCTATTTCGAAGGAATTATCTTACATGTGTTTTAAGATTTAGGGCCGCTTAATATAGGCGCGCGTATATACACAAACACTGCGTTCGCTTCATTTCCGAAATATCCAGTTACTTTTGATAAACAAGAACGCGAGTGAAGTACGTGAGCTTGCCTTATGTGCGCGAGAGAAGTTCAAGAAATGAATCGTCTCAGTCTGCTTTTATGGATAAACAACCTCTATTTAAATTTTCCCCAGGTACTTAGTCAACTACGTAGATCTGATAAATGAAGTGCAACGCTATACAAACTGTTTTATTCAGAGAAATATACATTATAACAATGTACTTACCAACAATAAATAAAGCTTCCACGACTACATCGCCCACCATGGACGGTTTGTCGGCGTGTATGAAACTAGCGTTGTACGGTACTACGATGGCCACGTAGAAAGTAGCGATTAATATGAGCCAATCCCAACAGCTTTTGAATAGACCGTAGTGCGATAAGACGAATTTGGATTTCTTCAACGCTGCTGTTTTGTATTCGGGCAGTGGAGCGGTGGAGGGTTGTAACAAGCTCTGGACAACAGATAAAACGTAATAAATATAAAAATGATTGCTTGAAAGGCCGGTGCTTTAACATGAAAAATGAAACAATAGGATAAAAACGGAGCCTGTGGTGTTTTAGCGAAGTAAGTCGTCAGATATTTCACCGAGAACAACGAACTCAGATTTGAAGCTAGAGGACAGAAACATTACACAACTGTTGAAAGAGGAAAGACCGTTCACAAAGAAAGAGAGTACAACAATACGTTCTGTATCAATTTCAAAGGAAAAAGCGTCGTAGTGACGCTCATTTTGAGATTTCAAACAAAGAGGACGCTATTTTTCGGCGAAATTAATGTTGAGCGCAGTCTTACACTGCTTAATGTAGGCAATTTGCAAACTGACGGAGGCCAATGAACACTATGGCTCATTTTGATACAACTTTTATTGGAAATAGAACACTTTTTAAAACAGATTTCTGTTGTTACCTACGAGTTCAGAACAACGAATCTATAAAGGTAATATTATTACAAACCGGTCAACGAGTACGGCGTTGAAGGAAGGTGATAATTGCGGAAGTTCACACGGAATCATATAGGTAGATATAAGGATAGAATCGAAATTAAATACTCAAAAAGGAGAGTAGAACTTACAAAAATTAAACGAAGAGCGCTTTCGGTTTATAAACCATCTTCAGGCACGAAATGAAAGCAATTGAAGGGACAAAGGAGAGAATGAGACCATTAAGGTTGGTCGAAAGAGAAGTCGCGGGTGAATCATACACAAATTCTAAATCAGGCCCTCTTCCGGAATGTACGTGTTCAGTACCGTGATTCCATCAGTATTGAGGTGACGAATTATTTCTATGAGTTCAAAGACCTTACGCTTACGATAAGAATTGTCCTTATGAAGGAGCCTTTCCGATCCTCACGGAAACTATGGTCATTATTGATCAGATGATCGGCGAAGGCTGATTCCCCCATGTGTCCCTTTTCCCAAGACTTCACGTGCTCAGCTACTCTCAGCTTCATCTGGCGGCTGGTCTCACCAATATAAAAACCTCTACAGTCCTTACATTGTGTCTTATAAACACCGCTTCTCTCATTAACTGGTATACAGGGGTGAAATTGGCTTTGAGTTATGAGCGACTGGAATGTTGATATCATTTTTTTGTAAAGTAGTTGAAAGCATAGAGAGTCCTGAAAGGGCGTCCGAAAGTAAGCCCAGATTTAGAACGAATTCTTTCGAAGACAATTTCACGGGCAAACCTGAATATTTACTTCTATCTTTTTACTCGTGCGATGAACATCTTTACTAGATTGACTAAAATGTGTGTAAAGTGAAGCATATGAAGACCGAACTGCTGACAATGCACGCTCGCTTGATGCAACCCAGCGAACGTCGAATACGCCTCCAATTTTTCTTACTTCTTCACTCAAGGTTTTGGCACGCTCCTCCAACTCACGCTGATTTTTCGATGACCGATGGTACAAAGAGTACAAGGAATCCATGAACATACGAAAGTGATCTAATCCTTGAACAGAGTCAACTGTATCTCCGACTGCTAACTAAAGTCGAAGTGCCGAGCAGTGCCAAACTATGAGGTTAGGGAAACTGGCTTTTAATCGAGTTGAGAGACCTCCTTCTTTCCCCAGCATAGCAGATGCCCCATCAGAATTGAATCCCACCAAACAACCGTTCAAGATTTCTTCCGTTATGCCGTATGATTCAAGATTTTCTATAAGAGCTTTCTTCAAACCTGCAGCACTTTTATCTTGCACTTCAACTCGATCGGAAAAAATTGTCCGATTTTTGGATGCGGAAAAACATCCGCGGAGGTATATGATCAATGATCATGGTTGCATGCTTACTGACTGTGTCGCTTTCATTAACAAGAATGGAGAATTTTATACGCTGTGTTACCAACCCACTTCAGCAACTCGTCTACGCATATATAATTTGAGTAAATTTTCCAGGGTAGGCCGTGACCTACTCTCGATTTGGCTGGGGTAGGCTGCGCCTAACCGGACCTACCCTCAAAACCAGCCCTGCTGGTATAGGATGTTTCCTTCTCCCAAACAACCCTTTCACAGTGGTAAGGTGATGAAATGCTGGTCTGAGACCAAACGGACGAAGGACCCGACCCAATTGAAGGGAGAACTTCTCCAGGAAAGGGAGACTGATCCAGCGTATACGACGGTCACTGATCGTATCTGGGGGTACGGAGGTGGTAGAATCAAGAATTTTCCTAGTGGTTTTCCTCCGAAACATCACGTCGACGTCAACATTGACCCTATTCACTCTAGCCAGGTATTTTATAATTAACAATTGTTTCTTAAAGGCAGCCTGACTCAAGGGGATACGAGTCAGTCTGTTGGCTAAGCTATTAAAGGCAGCTATCTTATGAGCACCAGGACAGAATGAAGTTCAGTGCACTAGAACATCGGTCGTCTTCCTACATATTCCAAACTTATGGATACCTGATCTTACAGAGATCGATGAATCCAAACGTTAATGAAAGTTTCTCTTATTCCCAAGGTCAATTATATGGAAGGGTATAACGGGAATTGAGATACCGCAGAAACTCACTAAGGAGGTCTGGAGGACCAGTCCACGCGCACAGAACATCATCCACGTACCTGTGCCAATAGTAAATATGACTCAGTGAGTGGATAAGAACGGAGTTGCGGAGATGGCATGGCAAATATAATATCACGACTAGATTAAACCTTTTGTTCCATTCGAGACTTCCTGGTATGCTCCCCCTACGAGTTTGATCAGTTCCTGAAAGATGTCAACGAAAAATGCCCCAAATGAAGAATAGGAAATTATCCTCTTTATTGAAGGAACAGGTTGATGTGGCCAAGGATGGATATGGGGAAGGTGTCATCCTTCAGGAATTCTAACCCCCTCACAAATAATAGTCAGGTAGTACTGTATTTAAAAGTGAAAAAACAGCGCTCCTTGAGAAAGGTTTGAAATGCAGTCTCCTCTCAAGAATGATGAAACCTTGGCAAATGTCGTTGCGGATCTCACTGCAAATCGACTCTGGAGTTGATACCGAAAAAGTATCTACCGAATTAGTCTGTAATACCCTCCTCCCTCGAATGAGTAGGAAATTGGGAGGAATGATCCAAGGTTCAAAGAGGAGGATCAAGGAGGAGGATCTAACCGTCACAAAGGCTGACAAGGACAATGCTGTTGTGGTTATGGAGAAATCCGCTTATGCTTCTAAGGTACACGAAGTGCTCCAGCAATGTTGTGCTAAGGAGAGCGAGAATTTCAGCTTCCCTACGCAAATTAAAGAGGAGAGTCATCAAGAAGCAGTGCTGCTAGATGATAGCTTCGAAAAACCGTATCCTTCATTCTTTGTAAGACCTAAAAACAGATCTATACAGACTTCGATTGACCCATTTATAACAATCAGGAGAAAGGTATCTCTCTTAATAGTAACTGAGGTACTTTTCCCTTGATCGATTCAATGTTACGGGACATTGTAGTATCAGCATATAACGATCAGGAGAAAAATATCTCTCGTTCTGGGGTCTCAGGTAACTTTCCCTTGATCGCAAGGAATCCGTATTGTACATCAAACCTATAGAAAAGAAGACGCCGTATCTTTTCAAAGACCGAAAATCCGTAGATCTGGCATCCTAGCCAACAAGTGTGCGGCTATTGTCAAGACTCCAGCGATGAAGAAAGCCCTCCTTGTTCACCCTCTCCTTTACAGGTTGCCTAAAGTGTATATGATAAATACCCCAATGCGACCTGTGGTCCCATTCCTTTCTTCTCCTACCTACCTCCTTGCTAAGTTTTTGGACCGTTGGTTCAAGTCTTGCGTTGTTTTTTAATCTCAGCTTTCAGTTTTGAGCCCGGCCTCTTTGGCAAATGTTTTGAGGGAAGTAAGTCTTCCCCCTGGCTTGATCATCTGTTCTTTTGATGTGGCTGGTTTGTTCCCAAATGTTCCCAAAGCTGCTACTATGCAGCGCATGGGCGATCTACTCGTTAAGGCCAATGTTCCTCACAATCGGCTTTAAGAATTCTTTGATCTTCTGAATATCTGTTGGTGCCCCTAACTATTGTGAGTTCGATGGGGGTACTCCCAGGAATTTTGTTGCGTGCGCGAGCGCGTCCGCGAAGGTTGATGAAGTCACGGAGAGGGACTTGGGAAAAATTCCTACCTCCGAGCAATAGATGATAGAAGAAGGACTTCGAAAAATTTCGACTCTCGAGCTATATGCGATAGAAGGGGGACTTAGAAGAATTTTGAATCTCAAATTCTCCCCTTGATAATGGACTTAGAAAGTTTTCAAGAAAAATTTTTATACCTTCGTGGTGATTAAGAAATCTGCTGGTCTAACGGACTCGGGACTGCGGGTTCTTCGCTGCCATTGCATTACTGCAATGGCATCTAATTTTTTGAGTTCCCTGTTGAAGTAGGGATCCCCATTGGTTCACCTCTAGGCTCCCTCATCTCCAAAGTTTTCATGTCAAAGTTTGAGCTTGATCTCTTTTTCTCGAACCTGGTACTCTGAGTCGTATTTACTATTGGGACAGGTACTTGAATGATGTTCTGCGTGCTTGGACAGGTCCTCCAGATCTCCTTGGTGAGTTTCTGAGGTATCTCAATTTCTGCTACCCTTCCATAAAATTTACCTTGGCAATAGGGAAAACCTCCATCAACTTCTTGGATTTATCGATCTCTGTAAGATCGGGTATCCACGAGTTTGGAATGTACAGGAAGGATACTACGAACAATTTTCTAGTGTAGGGAGCTTCATTCTGTCCTGTTGCTCATAAGACGGCAGCCTTTAATAGCTTAGTCGACTGACTGACTCGTATCCGCCTTGAGTCAGGCTGCCTGTGAGAAAGAATTGTTAACTATAAAACACCTGGCTAGAGTGAATAGGGTCAATGTCGACGTCGACGTGATGGTTTGGAGGGAAGCCTCCCCCGAGACATCATCAGTGACCGTCCTATGCGCTGGATCAGTCTCCCTTTCCTAGGGAAGTTCTCCCTCCAATTGGGTGAGGTCCTTCGTCCGTTTGGTCTCAGACCAGCATTTCACAACCCTACCACTGTGAAAGGGTTGTTTGGGAGAATGAAGGATTCTATACCAGTTAATGAGAGGAGCGGTGTTTATAAGACACAATGTACGGATTGTAGAGGTTTTTATATTGGTGAGACCAGCCGCCAGTCGAAGCTGAGAGTAGCTGAGCACGTGAAGTCTTGGGAAAAGGGACACCTGGAGGAATCAGCCTTCGCCGATCATTTGATCGCAATAATGATCACAGTTTCCGTGAGGGATCGGAAAGGCTCCACCATAAGGAGAATTCCTGCCGTGAGCGTAAGGATCTTGAACACGTAGAAATAATCGGCCACCTCAGTACTGATGGAATCACTACATTCCGGAAGACAGCCTGATAGAACTTGTGTATCAGCCATGGCCACACTAGAATGCACTCCGCCATCACTTCGTCTCGTTGTGATTATTTTGTAAGTAATTTATTCTATCGAATTCAAGAGCCTTATTTTGAAACGAAGGAAACGTCCAGAAATTTTCAGCCAGATAATATTGGTTTAGGCTATTCGTCTGCAGCAATGAAGTAATAGAAGTGTACGCGAAGAAAACAATGACTACTTTTTGGCTCCGTCTTTCTACACTAATAACCCATATCTAGCGCAATGAATTTATCTTCTCATTTGTCTGCAGAACAAGACCTATTCCCCGAGAGACGCATTACAAAACGCAGTCTATGTACTAAAATTTAACCCAGTTTGCCGACGCGGGCAATATAGAATGGTTAGGAATTCATAAGTCAAACACTTGACCTGCAACACTTGTATTTGTAATTTTCTTTGGCGTATGATTTTTCCTCTTCATTATTCTTGGCAGAGACCATAACAATCATTCAACGAGACCCAACGGAAACTGAAAAGCTCGAAAGGAAGCGAGACTAAAATGAATTTTATTATGTACGTTTTGTGGAAACAATATAACAGCGGGATAGTAATGCTAATGTAATGAAAAAAATTGAGTTACGCGAGATTCGTGGAGAGATCTACAATTACCTTGGTTCGCGAGGAGATTTTCGAGTACCACCATCCGACCCTTGCTACTGTAGCGTGCCGTTTTTGTCTGCAGTAATAAGGTACGGCGAAAAACGAAGGCGATTATGATAGTTCGCAGTAACGTTAATTAATTTCATAAATAGATTCCTTCTTTCTTATTTTATTGTAACGTTTTTGTTACCATATCTTATTCTCTCAGATCTGCTTGATCTACGAGGCACAGATTGCCGAGAAAGTCGGCTGAGGAAAAAAATTAGATTAAAGGAAAAAGACAAATAAAAAAACTGTCTATCTTCATCCATTATTTTGCATAAGATATTAATGAAAGCGCCGCTTAATCAAGCTAAAATTTAGCGCAACTACTCCGAACTACGATGTTTAAGACAGGAAAGAAATGACGAATAATTTTTTCTCTTTTTTGTTGTACGTAATTTAGTTCGCACTCATTCGCGGTGGAAAGCTTCATTTATTCCTCGTGCGAAAGTTCATCTTATATTTGGATTTTGTGCCCCAGGAATGTAAGTTTTCAAGATTCTCTCACTTATTGGTTCCATTGTCACCGAAGTATTGACTTCTTCGCGAACGAATAAATTTTTCTTTCGCAATTAACAGACGATAGAAAGCGAAAGCAAAATATTAATAAAGATGCAAACTTTATATCAACGAATAAGAAGAAACTTAGCTCAAATGAATCGCAAGGAAAAAAACAATTTTACGGAACAGAAGAATAATTTTCAGTCCTTCCCTCTCTGGGCTTTCGCTTCTTTCCTGCTTTTGAAAGGTGTTCTCATTGTCTGGTAATTTTTGCGCTCTTATATTAGTTTCGCTAAAGGGAAGAAGTATCGATACGAGAGTCGAGTGGTTTCTCCGAAAGACTGAACAAAAAGATTACGATTTACGAACGCGCGAGAAAAAGTTCTTCTCTCGTCTGAGAAAACCTATAGGAACGAAAGACACATTTTTTAGTTTTTTAATAAAACTACGTATTCTACTTCGTGTAACGAGCTTTCAATTCATCTCGATGAAAGGTTGCTAGGTCGTTTTACCACATATACATGCATGCTCATACAAGATCCGCGGCCGGTACATGCGAGCATTTTCACGACAATTCGAAGACTACCGCAATAAATGGCAGGGTATATTGTAATTACCGGTACCGGTTCTCGTGATTTTGTTAATGGCTCATAAATTGTTGTTAAGTACTTCTAATGGCCACCGCTCGTACGTACAATCCATAATGAAAAGAAATCTTTCGAAGTCGACGTTTAACGCGCCAATTTCAATCGCCGCTTTCGATACTCTCAACGCTCGCAGCTATATTGAAACTATTCGACCGTGGAGATACGAGAAATTCTCAAACTCAGAAGTCTCTCGCTAAAGTGCAGGATACTTGAGGATAAAAGGAGGGTATCATTTTAAGATGGGGAAAGGCGCATGCGACAATATATTTTCTATTTTGTCAAAAGCAGAACAATTTTCAGATTTCACCGTACCGACTTCCAGCGGCGATTATTCACACATAGCGGTCATCATTTCGATAGCCATCAGGCTCACAAATAATTGTTTATTATGGAAAATGACAGAGTTCAAGTAGCTCTAGGTCATACCGACGCGACAAAGAGATAGAAACACAAAAATTTGAATTCTCTAATCTGGATTCTTCCAGATTGAGGCAAGCATCACGCAAAATGCGTTCCGTCAAGTTTTTACTGAGCCCTAGTCCAGAGCGCCCAACGAAGTTCAAGTATCAGAAAAGTAGGTACGCTTATAAACTGCAAAAGTGGTTGTGCAATGTGCACCTCAGGTCTTGGATAGGCATAGCAATTCTCAAAAGGGGAATTTTTGAAACCAGCTCGAAAATGCGAGGGTTTTTGAGAAGTCCAAAAAATTCGCAAAGAAACAAATAAAACTAGGTTCCAACTTCTCTCTCTTATCAGTCAAGAAATCGGTTGATAGCAAGGTGTTTGGAAAGAGGTGTGCTCAGTTCTATGTAAACAACAAGGCGCTACATCTAGCTACATCAGCTGGTCTCCATTTAAAACAATGTAAAACGGAACCGGGTGACGTCAATTCTGGTTCCATGTCCCATGTATTTTTATATGTGCATGCGGGTTGCGTTTTGTTTACAGTCGAACTGAGCACACCTCTTTTCAAACACCTTGGGTTGATAGCAGACTGCATGAACGCAGATAAGAAACAATCATATTTAAGATTATCTCATACAGGACTGTTCCCCTGTATCATATTGCATACTCGTTTCCCTGATTTTTATTATAAAGGTAGTTGCTTCAAAAGACATTTGTCTTATGGAAGAGGAGTAGATACACTACGATTACACATTCATTGCATATTCAATTCCTCTGCCATGAGACCAGGAGACCAGTACCATTAGGACAAGAATCAGGCAAATAAAATGTATAATATGATTGAAGGGAAGAGCCCTGCATTTTTAAAATAGCAGCACCGTAGATTCGTTTGGTGATCAACCAGGACCCCCTAACTCAACATGAAAATACATACACGCATAAAAGAATCAATCAAGTATGATCAAACAAATAAGAATTTTTACTCACACTATTAATAATTTTCGTTTTTGGTTTGTCCTGTCGGTAGTGTCCGGATAGTTGATATAAAACCGCTCGACTACGACGACGTCCGTAATTTGCAGTAGGAGCTTCCGGATCTAAATTTCCATTTGCATCTAGAATTAGAGAGAAATACAATATTATATTTGAAAATGCGTCGTATGGGATAGGGGGGTTGACGTTGCTAAAATATAGAAGTGATACAAAATGATTCCCGGACATTTTCCTGAATCTTTTACCCTGAAAACCGAAAACCTGAATGACTTTTCCCTGAACCTACAATTTTCCCGGAAAAATCATTCTGAAAAAAAAAGCCTGAACAAACCACTCTGAAAAAAAGTTCCTGATTAGACATGAACCGATTTCCGCCAGTCAAATCTCTTGATTCGCGGTTCAACGGTCACGTGATCTCACGTTTTTCAATTGTACAACTGGCCCTTACAAACCTGCATGAACGCTACAAACAAACCTTGGCAGGTGAGCGCGCTTCCTTCTGCACCACTCTCAGCCATGGGATGGAGGTAGCGATGATGACGAGGAAGATAAAGACAATTTTCAAGTTGAAGAGGAGGGAGATGAAAAGGGAGATACTTTTGGTTCAGAATTACACCAAAAGGTGTATCCTGGATTTTGGATTAGGAAAGCAAATCAAGGTCATGCCTAAAAATGTGGATTGATCTGCAGGACCAAATTCAAGGTCAAGTGGCATTGTACCACGATCACAAAAATGACAACACGGTATACAAATGCCTTAGTACTTTAGCACATTCTATTAAGTTGTTGTAAAGCCTGAGTATACATTGTACCACATTATTGGGGTTGGTGTCATTGGT
Source organism: Aspidiotus destructor (assembly GCA_035079395.1). Taxonomy (NCBI): domain Eukaryota; kingdom Metazoa; phylum Arthropoda; class Insecta; order Hemiptera; family Diaspididae; genus Aspidiotus; species Aspidiotus destructor. The sequence goes on along the minus strand of JAVHKZ010000018.1, from coordinate 34,048,039 downwards.
TTAAATAGTGGAGCAACGCTGCAAGCAATAATTGAAGAGCAATAAAAATAGCTGTATTATCGCGACCCTGTGTTGCTGCTGCTTGTCGTTTCTCTCCCTCTTTATTATAGTCCTAGCGGTTAGTGTTTAAATACTGCAATTTGTGAAGAAAAGGATTCCTTTGATATGGTGATAGGTATGACTCTGGAGAACGTTTCTGGAAGGGGTGCCCCCCGATCCACCCCTTAGGGGTCAAGATGGCGACCATTCAATTTTCATTTTGTCTATATTTCAATAAATATCAATTATAGGATAAAAATACCTCAGTAGAAAAAGTTTTCTCATTCGATTTTACACAAAAATGATTCTGTACATTTTATTCCTACGAGTGACCGTAGCGTCGTTAAAGTACAATTTAATTTACAAGCGCGTTGCATTTCGGGGACTTAGTACTGGTACTTACGCGACAATAATAATAATGAGCGCAACACCTGCGTAACATCCGCGTCACTCCGTGAACGCGACTAGGGACCTGCGGAAAAAGGTTAGAAGATGGTTTTGACTTGTACATGTCAACAAAATGCAACATTCTTCGACAATAAGATTTTTGTACATGTACCTATCTCAGGCCTGGCTAACCCTTTTCGATTCGCGGGCCACATCCGTTTCTCCTGAAATTTCCGCGGGCCACAAATCGTGTACCTATATTTGATAACTATTTCACTGTAGAACTTCGATTATGAAATCATGAGTTTTCTATTACTTTTCGGGGTTTTTGAAATTCTTTCGCGGGCCGTAGGTTGGTCAGGCCTGTCCTGGCCTGTCCTATCCATTCAATAAACATTACAAAGACATATTCGCGGGAATAAAACTCTGCAAAACTGAACAAGACATCTGAAAGATCAGCATGATTGTGACTGCAGAAAGAATTATTCACTCGTTAAGAATTGGATGAAAGTAAGCCCTACACACAAGTGATATGGTGCAACATGGAAGGAGAAACATCCTCAGTCGCAGTTGTGACACAGATGTTGTAGTACTGGCCATTTCGTTTTTCCATACGCTTGAGGCAAAAGGCTTGGAAAATTTATGGATCTAGTATGGGATCGGAAGAAATCAAATGTACATACCGACTCACAAAATCAGCAAGCACTTAGGGGGAAAAAAGTCAGTCGCCCTTCGTGGATTTTACGCGTTTACTGGGTGTGATACTGTGTCTTCATTCAATTCAAAGGGAAAACGTAGCGCAAGGAAGACGTGGAATTTGTATGAGGAAGCCACTGACGCATTTGTGACCATATCAAGAAATATCGAAATTATTGAACCTCAGATTTTTCATCAATTACAAATGTTTGTTATTTGCTTGTTTAAAGGAGATCTCGAATTAGGGTCAATTGATAAAGTGCGAAGAGACTTGTTAGCAGCAAAATCTAAACCTATGGAAAAACTACCACCAACAGCGGATGCGCTGCGGCAACATATACTGAGGGCCTTCTATCAAGCTGGCTACATTTGGGGTCAGTCTGATATTCATATCTTCGAGGTTGATCAACTTCGTTTACCAAAAGATTGGGGATGGATGCGTGATGGCCACAGATGGATCCCTCTATGGACTATGCAGCCTGAGATCTGGGAAATGTGCCGAGAAATCATTAAATGTAATTGCAAGCAACAATGTGTCAGCAAGAAATGTTCTTGCGTCTCGGCAGGAGTACTTTGTTCTTACATGTGTACGCAATTTCGAAGCAGCTGCAAAAACTCAAGATTAGTAGGTACGGAAAATGAAGTAACATGGAATGAAAATAACAAGAGAGAAGGAAATTATGCAATAAAATATTACTAGGAGGGAGAAAAAAGGAGAAAAAATATCCTGCTTGGTATTTGGAAGAATGCAAGGTGTTTTTTACTTTAGCCATAAATTTTTCTACATGTGTTAGTAGGTATTGTACTTACCGACTGTGTGACAGAGCAAAAGAAATCACGAGAAATCTCATCCTATAAATGACAATTCTACACTCAAGTTTATCTTATGTCGCTTCTTCTTTTTTCTTTCTATTCTACAGAACTGATTTGGAAAATGATTCATCAAGTGAAGATTTTGAACTCGAGTTTTGAATGCGAAAAAGAAAGGATGTCTCAAACATTTTTATGTAAAAGTGAACGGCGTGCCCCTTACCGCGTTCACGGCGTCACGCGGACGTCACGTAGGTGTTGCGCTCATTATTATTTGTAGCGTACACAGTACCAGATTATCACTAGAATAGCGCGCGATTTCAAATTAAATGTACTTTAACGACGCAACGGTCACTCGTAGAAATAAAATGTAAAGAATCATTTTTGTGTAAAATTGAATGAGAAAACTTTTTTCATTGAGGTATTTTTATGCTATAATTGATATTTATTAAAATATAGACAAAATGAAAATTTAATGGTCGCCATCTTGACCCCTAAGGGGTGGATCGGGAGGCACCCCTTCCAGAAACGTTCTCTAGAGTCATATCTATCACCATACTAAAGGAATCCTTTTCTTCACAAATTGCAGTATTTCGTCATTTTTTGTCGTTAACCGCTAGGACTATTACATGTGTTCAGCGTTTGATCGACTGGTTTCTGGCGGATGAATATTCGCCCTTTCGTTTCAACGGAACTACTTTTCTAAGCCTATTTTCCATGCTCGGTTCTTTGCATTGATGGTGATGATGATTAGTTTCTCTACTACTCTACTTCTCCCGTCTGCAAACGCGCTGCATTGCGCTGCTCTCTTTGGTAAGCTTTGAGCCCTTACGCACACTTACGTGAAGTCAATACCCGATGCTACAACGCCCTGTTAAAAATTCTCTCAGCTTGTAATCCTGTCTGCGAGTTAAGTGCAACGCTACCTACACAAAGTAATGTGAGAACGCGCGTGTTTTCACATCTTGCCTTCTTAAAGAGCTCACCATTCGAGGAGAATGCCAGGTTGATTGTTCTTTTATGAGTTTGGAGGTTGAACAACTTGACCCTCAGGCATTCTGTTCTCCCTGGATCCTACCTTTTGGTGGCGTGTGGACGGACTCGGAGGTTTTCCATACAAACTTATTCCCTTTGTTCCTAGGCCACTAATAGTAAGTCAGAGGTGACACCTAGTTCACACAGCAACAATATAATGCAAAATCAATAAGTACTAGCAGTTTATGATACTTGCAATTTGGAATTCTATCTGCAAATCCAGTTCTATGATTCAACTTTTTCCTATTCAGCGGGGAACCCGCTATCTGTTTTGTTAGCATTACATCCTCAGAGAACGTCCGCGTCCGGGAGTTTCTGTGACGTGACATGACATGACGTGACGTGACGTGACGCTTTATGACCTCATCAATGACCTTGACCTACATTAACATGAGAAATTTCAACCTCCAGCCTTCATTATATCAGGCCTAGTATACAGTATACTAAAAACATTTGCTGAGGGGGCATTTTCGCGCAAACGTGATTGCAAGCGTGTTCAACTCATTACGTCATAATTTTCAAGACTCCAAAAATAGGCTATTCATATATGACAGGAGGAGGACTTAGAAAAATGATTATTTATAGTTCCTACAGGACAGTGGGATTTGCGGGTTCTCCGCTGCCATGGCAAAATTTGCTATTGATTTTAGGTCAAAACTCAGCGTCAAAACCTAACATGAATTTTTCAGAGTTGTGGTCAAAATTGCATCAATATCCTGTCAAAATCAAACTTATGTCAACGTTGATATCAGATTGATATGGAGGTTGACAAATATTGACTCTAATTGAGGCAGTGGGTGGAAAAAGGGCAATAATTGAAAAAGTGAGAAGGATTTCTTGGCGTTGCTAAAAATATAAAGATCATGTTTCATGTCTTTTCGCCAGTCGTCTCAAGCTCTTCATCGTTCAAAAATATCCAAAATTTCTAACTTCTTGTTCTAGTATAAGTCAACTTTGGAGTATTTTAGGCTGACTGCTTCCTGGGACGAACGAGCAGACTGGGCCTTACTCGCCCCGCTCGTTTGTCCCGCTTCATGGTCCAGTACATGTTTATTATAGTATATTTCAAGCTGATGAGATTACTGGGACTCACTCGCTCCGCTCGTTCGTCCCGCTTCTTGGTCCAGTACAAGTCCACTTTAGTATAATATTTTAAGCTGATGAGGATACTGGGACTCACTCGCTCCGCTCGTTCGTCCCGCTTCTTGGTCGTCGAGGGTATAAATTAGCACGCGCACGGAAAAGTATTTTTAATTTAATTTAATTTTTATTTTATTTTATTTTTAATTTTAATTTCATTTAATTTTTATTTTATTTAATTTTTATTTTATTTTATTTTTATTTTATTTTATTTTATTTTTATTTTATTTTTATTTTATTTTCATTTTATTTTTATTTTATTTTTATTTTATTTTTATTTTATTTTTATTTTATTTTTATTTTATTTTTATTTTACTTTTATTTTATTTTTATTTTATTTTTATTTTATTCTATTTTCATTTAATTTAATTTAAATTTAAATTTTATTTTATTTTATTTTATTTTAATTTGTGGGGGCCCCCTCGGACTCGCGAACTCGGACTCGCAGATTTCAGAATCACTCCCCTGAGGAAACCTCGAAATTTTTCTAAGTGCCTTTCGAGAGGGGTAGGGGCCCCCTCGGACTCGCAGATTTGAGAATCACTGCCACAATGAAAATTTCCATAAGGATAAGACCAGAGCAAAGACATGAAACATGTCAAAACTGAGTTTTGAGAAAACTGCGATTGAATTTTATGGATTGTTTTACTTGAGAATGACGCATCCAATTTCTGTGAAACTTTCAGGAATTGTAGTTCGAATCTCAAGCAACAAAATTATGAACGAATAACTTGAAAAATATTACGTATTGTCGCACTGACACTAATAGTTTGTGAGGCGGATATCGCCCTTTTTGCAATTATCGGTATTGTGAATCCGTGCTGCATATTTTAAGGAAGGGATGAAAATATCAAGTTTATTAAGTTGTTCTGTTGTCAACAAGCAAAAAAATGCGAATGCACGAACGCCATTTCTCTGTAAAATTTTTTATGGTATAGACTAGCATAAACCTACTTGTATAACGCTCACTTTGCATCACGTTTTCACTTCGTTAACAGTCAGTTTTCATCGGAATGCTTTCAAAATTTTGTGAGAGATACCCGAGACCATGAAGTATCAAAACATAAAATAATCTGATTTGAACTTTTTCCTCAAAGGTACGAACCATTATTAGAAATGAGAGATAAACACAAAGGCACGTAACAATATAATTATGTAAATATAATTAGAACACGACCGGTTTCGAAACGGTGAACGTAACATCATCAGTTAAATAGACTCGAAGAAATTGAAACCATCAAATCTTACAAGTCAGACCAACACAATTCTTTAAATGATGTAGAATCGACACTCTTCAAACCGCTAATAAGGTACGTGCTGAACTACAGAAACCAAGATGACTCAACCTGATTGAACCTGGAAAAATTTATCATCGCCTTACGCTCTTTATTTCATTCTCTGTACACACCTGATGATGTTACGTTCACCGTTTCGAAACCGGTCGTGTTCTAATTATATTTACATAATTATATATTGTTACGTGCCTTTGTGTTTATCTTTTATTTCTATAAAATAATCTGAAAACGGGCGATATGGCCATATCGCCCTTTCCCCACCCACTGCCTCAATTTCACGTATGTGTCACATCAATTTCAAGTCAATTTTGAGTCAATTTCTTCAAATTTTTCTGACTTCTATGTTAGGTTCATTTCCAGTCATTTTGCTGAATACTGGTGATGCATGCTAGTCAACTCATTGACGTCAGTTTGCAGTAAATTTTGAGTAACTGCTCTAAATTTTTCTGAAAAAGTGAAAACAGAGGCTTTTTTACCATAAGAATTTATTGGTTTTGAATTTTTTTTTCATCATCCTGAAATCAACAGCTCTGTTGCGTCAATTCTGACTTGATTTGTAGTTCTGTGGAAACCAACTTCTGCACATTTTCCATCAACTTGAAACTGACTGCTCTGTTGCGTTAATTATAAGCCGATTTGCAACTCTCTAGTGATGTTCAAGGATCCATTTTCAATTGACTTCAAACTGAAGTTGATTTCATGTCAACTTCTGTACATTCTTCCATGATCCTGAAATTGACTTTTCAGTTGGATCAATTTTGATTCGATTAGCAGTTCTCCGGTGATATTATGATAGTAAACTTCAAATTGGCCACTTGTCAATCTAGAGTTGATTTCAAGTTCCATCCTCCAGATTTTTTTTCTATATCAGTAGGCCAAGAAAGAAGGAGTTGACTAATGCGTGATCAATTGCTAGATTGGTGCTCGTCAATGGCGTTCCTCGTGATGCCCTTGCGGTAGGTTACCCAGATGAAGAGCAATAATTGTGATAGAGTTGGCATAAAAGCTGGCGATAAGAGCGTGAATATGTTTTATGAGCGGATGAGACGAAAAGCGACTGGAGATAGCATTAAGTGATGCTAGAGGATCGGAGATGATCAAGAGGTGGAGAGGGAAGAGGGTGAAGAGTAAAGAGGCTAAGGCAATGAAATCTGGTGTAAGATTATATGAGTTTGAGACTGAAACGAAGGTTAGTTTTGAGTTCTGGGCTGCGGGATGAGGCTGGAAATTTCGTTGATGAGCTGAGATTTAGGTAGGATGGTTGGGAGGACGTTGGTGATTAGTTCGAGGCGGTGGCAATGAAGTAAAGAGATACCTGTGTCTGCGCAGAAACTGACGGGGGGTTTAATTTGCAATGTTCCGGTAGCCATTCTGAGGCCTCAGCCAAAAAGTTTGAGTTGAGAGGGTGGTTGACTTGAAATTAATGTCGATCTCAAATCAATGATCACTCACCCCTTCGAAACGTTTCGTACGTAGGATGGTTTTGCTACTCGCAGATAGACTGTGTTGTCGTAAATTGAGAACCTTAAATATACTTGATCGCAGAGCAGCAACGAGGACGTCGATTTTTGGTCGCCATTAAAATCTCATACAAAGTATCGACTATCATTTTTTACCTCAATTCTGAACTCTAGAATCAAACGTAAAAATCAACAGAATTCCGACATCGATTACATGTCTGCCTCTGATAACTGACCCGTAATCGACGCAAAACAGACGTTGGTTTCGGAGTCGACTCACTTTTGATGTCGACATTGGGTAGAATCTCATCAAATCAAAATCGACGCTAACTTTGAGTCGACTTTTGATCGAAAAAAAGAGTCGATTTTGGGCCGCCACGGTTCATCGGGATGTAGCGAAGCCAGGTTAAAATTGAAAATAACTGGTGTTACACCCAGAGTAGAGGCGTAGACAATGTGGAAAAGAGAGAAATAGGGAGGGTGAAAAATTTAGGAAAGCTATACTGAATTTACAGAGAAAACATTTTTTTTTAAATTTCGAACAAAATCCATTTTTATTTCATTATCATGAATTATTCTTGACCGTACCAAATTTTTCCCTTTTCCGTTCCCAGATTTGTCTGTTCTTGCAGCTCAAATCGTAGAGGATAAAAATGCAGAAACCAATATCTTTACGAGTTATAATAATATGTTTCTATGCGACTTTGTTGAAGAAAACGTCACTTTTACAAAGGGAGAGGCTCTTATTCAGATCATCTTTTACAAAATGAAGGTTGAACATCCTGTCCGACGGATACAGATTCGTGAAATTAAACTGTCAACTGCCGATGTTCCATGATTCGTGGACTATACTCATAAGTGCCTGCATACGCAAGCTAAGAAATCCGAAGGGAGAACTTTCTGCCCGTTCGTTATTAGGAATATTTCAAAGATAGTCATATTACGTGGGTTTTTAAATGTGAAACATTCTACCTAGGGCCCTTGATGTATGTGAGTGGAATATATACAAGGGTTGCGTAACAATCATTCGCAGGGCAGAGTTATCGTGCTTGGAGAACGTCGTACAATATAATACACGTGAATTACTCGCAGGTAATTTATGTCGTCTCTAATCTCGCGAGCTCTTCTCTCACGCAGGGCCAGGTAAATGCACGTACGTACTCGCCTACGTACTTTTCTATTTCATTGTTCCATAATTTTTCTATTGCCTGTTGTGGTTGACTCGGCAGATGAATCAAGAATGAATCATTAAAAGTAGAGAGCGAAGCTGGCAAATGTAGAAGAGAAAAATTACAGTAGAAGTAGAAGAAAACAGATATTACTTCTTCTCTATAGCACGATTTAATCTAAGCGTCCCACGTCACATTGAATACACCTATCAATAACACAGACAACTGAAAATTTTTTCTCGCAGAATGCTATAGGGTTGTTGAAGGTTTGTTACATTCGTACGATTACTCGCTCATAAAATTTTATGAGTGAAGATTTCTCAGTACTTTTTGGAAGAATTTCTTCGTAGGCTTTTAGTATGCAGCCAAAAAAAGACGATGTAAGTGTCGCTATGCAATGAATTTCAATGGTTTTTCTGGCAATTTGGCAAACCAAGCAACAGCCTCGAATGATTTTTTAATGGTAAATTTCCAATTATTCAGGGATTCTCACTTCTTTCTTCAAATATTTTCCCTCGACAAGAGCAAAATGCCTAGTCTAATTCCTATTCCGTTTCATCCAGGGCCCCTAAAACTTTTCGCAGTTTCTGTAATTCTTTCGAAATATTTATAATTTTCTTTTCAAATGTTTTGAACAGCCAGTACAGCCGTCTCCAATTTCAACAATGAATAAAACCATTTTTCTACGCTCGTCTTATTATTTACTTATTCTGTCCTAAGTCCGGAAGTCAGAGTTACAAATAAAATCTGCCAGCATCTCATTTCTGTCCGGTAGTTCCGCTCCTATCGTAGGACCATCCATTCAACGGTGTTCGTTTCCTTTCTCTTTCCGTCTCAAAGCGCGAATATACGTACGTATACTTCACAAGAAAACTTGCAGGGCATTGAAAAACTTTCTTTAGAAATTTTCTTCTTTGTCTGAGCTGGTCGCTTTTTTTTTTGTCTGCATGGAAGATTTCAATTTATTAATAGTTTTCGGTATAAAGTTTTGCTCGTCGCGGCAAAAGTTTGATGTTTCTCAAAAAGCCTATTTCTGGTTTCCGCCTACCACCGCAAACACATTTATTGTAAATTAATATTATTTACTTAAAGTTCTATAGACCTACGCTTTCATAACGTGTATGTAGTCTGAGTAAACTTTCAAGTTTATACACACACATACACGTATGAGAACCTCTTTATTTTCCCGCTCAAAAGTATTTATTTCGCATATTATGCGCAAAATAATAGGATGTATAATTCGTAATCACCTGATTCGTATTCGTCACACAGGGTTCGTAATTCGTCAAGCTTCGTATGCGTAATATCCTTATGCGAGGCCAGGAAGAGGACGACTTCGCGTTTTTCATTCTTAATCGGAACAATGTCGAGCAAGCACCAAAATGGCGTACCTGAAACAAAACAAAAAAAATCGTACGAACTAATAATATTATTACGAAACAGGCAAATACTTTTTGGAAAACAAAGACTTGACAACATGCTACAAGAATAAAACACTCCACATCTGCGAAATTTGTCTGGATACATCCATCTTGAATTTCAGTTCAACTTTCCCACGAGCCGAACTCGTTCAAGTTCACTACGTTTGAAAGTCGTCTGCGAACGATCTTTACGTGAAGAATAACTTTTGATTGTGATGGTGAAGGAGTCTCTCTAAGAAAGATGTCGGACAACAACCGAAATCTTTCTTCGATTTACCCCCCTCCCACCCCAATAAGAGAGGTTCCCGTAATTTTTCCAAGTCTCTCTCCTATCGCCTCCAGCTCGAAGATCGAATTTTTTCCAAGTCCCACTTTCTGCCATAGAGTGCCTTTCTCCAAGTCCCAAGGCAGTCGGACGGCGCCTGTCATCTTCTTAGAACCAGGTTAAGCTGAGCATGGACCTTATGGTTTGGAGGCCTACAAGGAAGAGTCTCGACTCTACGCCCTCCCAACCCTGGGATTCGCATACCGAACAGTGGATTAGGCTGCCGTTTCTTAGTAAGTTTTCATCGGAATTGTGCCACGTCCTCCGTCTTTTCGGTTTTCGGCCAGCATTTCACAATATTATTACTGTTGAGAATTTGTATGTTAAATGAAAGACCCCATTCCAATGGACCGACAGGGAAGGGTTTTATAGGGTGGCCTGTAGGGATTGTCCCAGTGTTTACATAGGGATGACTCGCCGTCAGCTTCAAATTAGGCTGGACGAGCACAAAAAAAGGTGGAGTAATTTAAAATTTTGATTCGAGTACCTAAATTTTAATTTATTTTTAAATTTAATTAATAACTATAATTATTATTTTAATAAAAGAAAATTCAAATAAATTTTTCGCATTTATTATTATTTTAATTTTATATTGATCTTATTTTTCAAAATTAAATAATTAATTTGAATTTAATATTTAGATTTAAATTAATAAATTTTATTTAAATATAAGTTATTAGAAATTGTTATAAATATTTTTATCAAATAAATAATACTAAAAAAATTATCAATTTTTATTATATAAATTTAATATTGTTAAATATAATTATATTAATTTGTTTATAATCTATAATTTAAAATTTTGATTTGAGTATTTGAATTTTAATTCATTTTAAAATTTAATTAATAAATGTAATTATTATTTTAATTTTAATTTTATATTAATTTCATTTTTTTAAATTGAATAATCAATTTAAATTTAATAGACTATTTCAATTATAAATTAATAAATTTACATATAAATTATTAAAAATTATTATAAATATTTTTATTAAATAAATAAAGCTAAAAAAAAAATTATTAATTTCAATTATATAAATTTATTATTATTGAATATAATTTACCTATATTGATTTGTTTATAATCTATAATTTAAAATTTTGGTTTGAGTATTTAAATTTTAATTTATTTTTAAATTTAATCAATAAATATAATTATTTTAATTTTATAAATTTTTATTTATAATAATTTTATTTTTTTTTTCTAACGGGTTCTTCAACGGAGTTGAATGAGGGGAGGCAGGGAACCTGTTTTATAAGTCTTATGGTGTTTGAAACGTTGTATATCTGGCTCGTTGAATGAGCTAGGCCAATTGGTGTATGGAGTATTGCATATCTAGCTACTTGAAGGAGCTATTTTAATCAGGCTATCAGTGCTGCAAGATGATACAAAGGAGACTTGGAATTCATTGAAGGGTGTTGTTTCAAGCATTGCATATCTGGATCATTGAAGGGGCTAAGCGAATTTGTGCATAAAGCATTGCATATATAGTCACTTGAAGGAGCTGTTTTGATCAACCTGTATTCACCGACTTCCAAGCTATACGATAGAAAGGGGACTTGAAATACAGACTTGAACTAGGTTAGAACCCCTCCTTGCATTATCCTAGCTTTATACCAGTGGGACAAAAAATATTGGAGGGGTGGTGTTTGAAATATTCCATATCTGGCTCATTGAAGGGGCTATGCAAATTCGTGTATGAAGCATTGCATATCTAGTTACTTGGAGGAGCTGTTTTGATCAGGCTGTAATGACAAATGTACATCTACTTAGCTCATTGCACGCGAAACGTTTGTTTTTTCTGTCGCTGATGAAATAAGATATGTATTGTATAGCAGATGCATCAGCAGTATACTGTTTGAGACAGAATTCCTCATGTCGTTATACGTCCAGGAAATGATATGAGGTCGGATCACACTGTAATTGGAAGATACGAAAATACTCTGCAGCAATGTCTTCTCTTTCACTTCGCTCGTCTTCTGACGAAATACCTTCGCGATATTTTCTTTTACACATTGTAATTCTAAGTGACTCTATAACACGTATGCGGATTTTAGCGAGATGAATTTGCTCTCACCATCTCGATGGTACGTATTTTTAATTTCGAATTCACCCGCAAAGCGAGAACTATTCAGAAGGAGACAAGAATAATAAATTTCTTTTTTAATCCCGTCGTCATGTGCTCATATTTCTCGTTCGAATACTCATTTTTCCGTAGCTACTGCGGTTAGGTTCTACATTTTGTGATCTACTTAAAACCAACTTCATGACCTCAAGTTTTTAAGTCATATACAGAGACACGCATTCATTCGTACGACAATCAAAACTTCATACGAAGGTCGATAGGCTAAGCTAATAAGAAGATAGACGGTCTGTGCGTGAAATCACACGAGGGGAACAATTTTCTGAATTGGTACTTCGTCTGGTTCGCATATACATTTATAGTGCAAATTTAAAATTTATATAATGCAACTTTAATAGAATTCGTTCAAGTGACTCTATTTTACGTACTAGACCCATCCATATCACAGTCGGATTCACTTTTTTCCTCCCGTCGTTGAAATTGAAATCACGCGTTATCGTTTCAATATAGCGTAGATATAATTGACTGTAATAATATAAGCTGGAGAAACATTCAATACGACGTTAGCGTGGGAGTCTTTGCAATTTCGAACTTCGGTCAGAATAAGCTACGCTTTTTTTCTTTATACGTCTATAAGCAAGAATATATCAATTCTTCATGTCACCGTAAAAAGTGAGAAAAATTCATGGAACAATTGAATTGAATAATAAATTTTAAGCATTTTCCGATGCGTGATCAAATAGAGTTTGAGCCTTACTTAGGAACTATTTTTTTTTGCGCGTTTTTTCTACGCAGTGTGTCGCCAGTTCTCTGGCGGTAGCTTGCCCTGGTCTGCGCCCTTGCTCTATGCTGGTGGGTTTGTGGAGGGGGGATAGGCGAATGTGTGGGAGAAAGAATGGATGAAGGGACTCGGTTCTGATTCCATAGACTAGGCTTCTCCTCCCTTGGTTTTGGGTCACCTGGATCGATGAGTTGACCAGGCTAACCACGTGAGATGCCACCTGAACTCTGTCTAGATGTGCTGACTGAGCTGATCCACTGGGATACGCTGCTGAACCTATAAAGTAGGATGACGTCGCCTGCTGGGTGGGTGTACATTAGGTTTGATACAAGCATCAAATTCGAAGTCCGTCAATTTATGAATTAGTCTTGGAGAAGATTTGTCACAATCGCTTCATGGTAACTATATATATTCTTCATTTAATTTGTATTAGGAGTATAATCTATCAAAATAGGCTCAAATGACGAAGCCGGTTCAATATCTTGAGCAACTTCTTCTTCTATGTGCTCTGGTAGTACTGGACTTGGGTGCTGAATGTGATTATAGTGTGGTGCTGGCAGCGTCTATTTCACTTTTCTGTCTGCTTCTAGTCGGCGTAACAAATAGTACTAGAAGAAGGTAACTTCCAGGCTAATCAAACTGTATGGAAGGAAACCTTATACATTTGTGAAAAACCAACCCCCTCCTCGCGAGTTTCGGTATGGGCCCAGAAGATGAGGGAAGTATCACCGCGACAGAAACCGACAACTTGTAGTGGCAGTCACACCTCAGTGAGAAGACGAATAATTCAAGTCGTTCATTTGCCATCAGCATTCATTACTTGTTTTCAGATTCTGACGGAGATAAAGTGTAAAACACGCCATGATTCAACGTGATCTCAAACAAAGTTGTGAGAAACAAGAACAGCAGATGAATAGCCTAAAGAAACAATTATTGAAGCCTTGAAGAGAGAGAACCAGAAACTTCAAGAGCTATCGAAAGAGAAACAGCAACAGAAAAGATACAGCGAGAGCAAGAGCCACTGGAACAGCGGTCTCAAAAGACTCCACCGAAGCAGCAGTAGAAACTGCACGAGGAACTGTCGCAGAAGCAACAGAAACCACAGTCGCAACGGCAGTAGAAGCAAGGGCAACAGCAGCTGCAACAGCAAAGACATCAGCCACAGAAGACAGCACAATAGTAGCAAAGCACCACCTACACCCAGGAGCTACAACGTTGCCGCGGGAAAGTAGTCAGGCTCCTACGGCACCAACAGAAACAGAGGCTGAGAGTAGAATGCAAGCAAGGAAGAATCTTTCTCCTTCCAACTCATTAAATGCAAGAGGCAGCTAGTAAGAAAGTCTGCTAAAAAGAAGGAAGCCGCAAGTAGCGGCTGTTGTTAACGTGCGCAGGACTAAAGAAGCTCTCATCGCAACACAGTGTAATACAATTGGCCCGATCGAAGGTACCAACAGCTTCATTGAGTCTGAAGGTATCCCAGGTGAAAAGTACCACAAAAAGTAAGGTGTTGTTGGAATTGAAAAGTGAGACTGGCGAGACGGTTGCGTTGCAGAAAGCTATTGGAAGTATGGCAACAATACGTCAACGATAGCAACTTACTCAGGTCCTCCTACTAGGGATGGAGAGATCAGCAACAAAGACAGCTGCTTTGCTCAGGCTATACTCACCGACTTCCAAACAATAAAAATTTAAAGCTAGTGTGGTCTAATATACTGTATGCCGCAGGTCTGGATAACCCGAACTCGGCCTCGCGGATTTTCAATGAAGAGATCAGGCTCCAGATGTCAAAAAATCGTTTCAGACTAATGCTACACGTATTTACAGAGACCGGGATCCCCCATTAACTTTGAAAGAAGTAGAGGAAAGTTTTGAGAACCATTCTCTATCAAAAATTGGGTATTGAAATCAGTTTCTGGAAAACGATGTTCGTTTTCTGGAGAACTTCATCGTAACCGCAAATTAACTGTTGTAAATACAGAGCGTCATTTCCTTGAAAGACGCTCGCTCTGTCACGGCCACATTCTCCAGATCGATAATCATTTTGCAGAGCAGACAGGACAGACAACTAACTAGGTCGATATTTCTCATCCAGGAAGGTCAAAATGATGATCCTGAGATGAGAAAGCTACAGGTCGTCGGGAGCGGAAGAGAACAATGCGGTACTGGTGGAAATATCGAGAGATCAATGAATAACTCGACGTGGTAGAGACGCATTAGAGTGCGGCAGGCGATACGTGTTTAAATAATGCAAAAGATATTGCTTAGGAAATGCTTTCGAGTCGACGATAATATTCTTCCATTCGCGAAATGAGGTGTCGCCGGTGCAGTCGAATATTTTCTCGCGCGGTGAAAGTTCAACGCGTTCGAAACTTCCTCGTTTTTTTTCTGTTTCTTTGCTCTTGTTTACGACATCTTGTGCGAAATAAGGCAGTTTTTGTGCATAGTGAAACGAACACACGTCTTTGTTACGGTTGCTGTATAGTTTTCCAGGCAGGCAGCTCGCCTCGCCGCATTTTATTTAAATATTAAACGATATTTCGCCGTCTTTTACTAGCGTTCGCGGTGAAATAAATGATTTTTCGCGCGCGAATCGGATCCCGCTTGCTGCCTTCTATTCCACGCTCATTTCGGTATACTGTATAACTCCAGCTATCTCGTTTTATTACCGCATCGATTGAATCAGTACTAAGCTTCATGAAAAATACCGCGCGAATAAGAAATGAATATTTCTGACAGCGTGCGGAGGTTGCTCGAAGAAAGAAAGAAAATATGAAAAAATGGCTGAAATATTACAGTCTGGAGACTTAACCTCCTACGAGAATGTACGCGTAACTAACTTATCAGCAGAGTGCGACTCTCGACAACTTATAGTATACGGTCTAATGTCGAAAAGTTGGATTTTCTGTACACACTGTATAGTGTGTGTCTATATCAGCCGTGTACGACGAATGAAGTGGAATAAATTAAGTGTAGGTACTCGTACCGATGGTCTCACGCACCGAGGGAGTATGCGATTAAGCATTTGAACGCGTGAACTTTCACCTGCTGTGCCATGCCGTAATAAAAAATTGTAAGTTAAATCCGATCCATCTTCAAGGGTATGTTTTCGGTTCGCAAGTTCAAGAACTTCGTCCATCAAATACGATTTTTGTCGCATATAGTAGACGAGGCAGATATTGGTATAACTTATATAGATGAAAAAAAAGGCAGTAATTTTGTGCACATTGCGGAGAAGATCAAGTAATCAAAGATTTGTTACTCAGTCGACGACATCGTTACTGCTGAAGGACCTGATTTTCTTCTAAAGAGACAAAGATCGCATGTGTCGTATGTACTGGGTGCGGGTTGCGTGGGCAATCATTTTGTTCCCTCTGTTGCAGGCAGCTGTTATGTGCCGCACCTGAAGGCATTTGTAACACCTTTGCACAGACTGTTTCTTCTCAAGAGATGTCAATAGACGGATGCTTCATCCACTCTCAATATGGCTTTCTTTGACTAGCTCAAAGGGCTGGTGCAATAGGCAACTCAACCTTGACCATTTTAAGGGTAACTTACCTTTGTATCTGCTTATTGCTGGATAGGTATGCAATGCTTTATACACCAATTTGCTTAGCCTCTTAATGAACCAGATATGCAGTGCTCAACACCACCCTTGCAGCACAGATAGCCTGATTAAAATAGCTCCTTCAAGTAAATAGATATGCAATACTCTATATACCAATTGGCCTAGCCCCTTCAATGAGCCAGATATACAACGTTTCAAACACCATAGGACTCATAAAACAGGTTCACTGCCTCCTCTCATTTAACTCCGTAAAAGAACCCATGAGTTTTTAGCGGGCAACCCGCTATCTATTTTGTTTAGGGGATTACATCCTCGGAAAATTCCGCGTCCGGGATGTTTCTCTAAACTGCGTGACGTGACCTGTGGCCCTTTATGACGTCATCAATGATCTTGGCCTTGACCTACTTTAGAGACTTGAAAAAATTTCAATTTCCAGCCTTCATTATATCAGGCCTAGCATTTCAACTTGCAGCCAAGATGCTTTATGACGTCATCAATGACTTTGACCTGACTTTAAAAAATTTTAATTTTCAGCCTTCATTATATCAGGCCTAGCATTTCAACTTCCAGCTGGGATGCTTTATGACGTCATCAATGACCTTGACCTTTACCTGAATTGGAAAAATTTCAATTTCCAGCCTTCATTATATCAGGTCTAGCATGCAGTATACTGAGAAGAGTCCAGCCAACTCATTTTCTGAGGGGGCATTTTTGCACCAACGTGATTGCAAGCACGGGAGGTTGCGGGTTCCCCACGTGGCCTCTAATTTTTGTCGTGTGAGCAGAGACGCGATAGAAGATAAAAATTCAAATCAACAAAACCCACAGTCTGCGGAAACCGCGCCAGCAATAGATGAAGGTGATCGGGATCAACAAATACCACAAGCCCCGGAGCCCGATCTAGCAATAAATCAAGATAATCAAGATGGACAAATACCACAAGCCCCGGAGCCTGGTCCAGCAATAGATGAGGTAATCAAGGTCAATAGCTACATTGGAAGAAAAAATGATAGAATTTTTTTAGCGGGGAACCCGCCATCCATTTTGTTAGGGGGATTACACCCTCAGAAGACGTCCGCGTCCGGGAGTTTCTGTGAATTGCATGACGTCACGTCACGTGACGTGTGACGCTTTATAACGTCATGTATCCTTAATGCTGAGTCCTAAGTGAGTACTTAGAAGGAATTGTACTTCTCATTATGCCATCGTATGTTGATGTTCCAGAAGTCGCGGAAAAACGTATTGTGGCGTGCAATAGCTCGATCTGCCATGGATAATTTTGAAAAATTGCATGGGTCCGCAGCTGTAATCGATCGAAGTGTATTTCCCTCTAACATTAGTTTTGATGAGCGTACGAGGAGAGTTCGCACAGCGAATTGCTTGGATTTTTAAAAATTGTTCAAACGAGAAATTTGAAGACACTCTCGTCGGTTAGATCGAATGGCCAGAACGCCTAGAGGTTGGAAATTCATTCGGAGGTTACCAATAGTCTGTTAGAGGGTTAGATTCTTCAACCGTTTGACTCAAAGCTTGAGTGTGCGCGTGTGCGCGCGCGCGTGAGAGAGAGAGGGAGGGAGGGAGAGGAGAGAGGAGCTATTTTAATGAGGCTATCAGTGCTGCAAAATTTGCTGAACCATTCTCATCATTTGACATACGACGTCCAAGTACAATGTGCTACTAAAGTAGGCGTTCTACCGTCATTTTGCGATCTACATCCACGTGAGAGTGCAATCTACCGTTGCTACCATCACTTTTTAAGTACGTGTTCAAAAAGACGTTTGCACATGAAAGTACGCGATCTACCCGATGACTCCTACGCGTCAACATCGCACTATGTTACTAAAAGAATTTCATGTTTCTATCGTTCCTTCTGAACTTGTATGTGTCAATTTCCTCCGTGACCATGCGCTATCAGGGGATGTAGAAAACCACGATCCATGCAACAAAATACGGATCAGAGATGACCGAAAAACGTCGCAAGAATCATACCGGAAATTGTGTGCCAATATTACGTTGTGTAAAGAAAGGATGTCAGACGTTGTGAAGTACGGGAATTCGTTCTTCCAGTTCACAAATATGAACAACCGTACTAACACACACCTTTCTTTGTGTGAAATAATGGAACTCATGTTCCCATGCCCATTGTGAAGACCGCCGAACTCACGGGAAAATCGGCACCAACAGTCATCGCTTGGTTCGAGCAGTGTCGCGATGTGTGTTCCCGCACACTAGCAAACAAACCATCAACGATTGGTACCGCAAATAACCCAATCCAGTTAGACAAAGCCCGTTTTGCTGGGTGTCGGGAGTACAACCGGGGTTATATGCTCTTGGGTGACGCGAAGTCATTATCTAAAGACAGTGATGCTGGGGTAGAAAATAAACGGAACCATGGTGCGAGAGTTGAGGGCCTATGGGTTTTTGGTCTCCGTCAAGGAAATGATTGTCGGGATTTTGTCGTTGAGCGACGCGACAAAGCAACTCTGATACCAATCATGAAGAAAGAATGGGTACGGGGGTCTATGATTCACTCCGACTCAGAAAACCAACAATATTCAAGCCCTTGAAGAGCTGAATGGAACGAAAACAAAAACAATCGTCCGGCTCTTCAACAAATACTATGAACTACTTCAGAGAATTAGGAAGGGGAAAACTTCTATTAGTGAAATTTTGACAGTAGTGAATACTCCAGAGAATTGTTTCAAGGCATCATCTCAGATAAAAATACAAATATTTTTGCGCAAGATATGTAGGTTGAAACATTGACCACAGAACATCTAGCTCTACGCGCTCTCACGCGTAAGTAAAATCATCAATTTTCAATGTTTACAGTTGTTTTCCAATACAAGTTGAACGTATTTATGTTGTAATCTTTGAATTGGAAGAGAGAAGTCAACACTTTTCAAAAAAAGCAGTGTCCAAGTAAACCATCCGTCCAACAAAGGTAAGCATTCTAAACGTGAAGCTCTTCTCGGAAGAAAAACCGACAAGGAGAGGAAAGCCATAACTCTTCTTAGCACACTAAAGACTCTATAATACCAGATTCGTAAGTGCGACTGGCATGAGTAAGTCAAATATTGACATTCTCAATTCCTAAATAGGTACTAGTGTCCCAGTACTACAGGAAAAGATACAAAGAACCACTGTGTGGGTACCAATCAAAAAGCAAATTTACCTATTGACTTCTCAAGATGATAGGCTTCTGTTTGTAAGCCTCCCTTCTAAGGAAGGTTTTCCATCGACAGTATGTTAACAACTAGCCTCTATTTGGACCGGGCAGCGCTAGAATCGCTCGTCTAAAGTGGACGGGGCAGACTTTGAAAATTGTTTAGACGGATCATCAATTTTTTTGGCTTATTCAGTGCTGCCAGATGATAGTTTCAAAAATCCGTATCCGCCTTAAAAACAAATTCTTACGGACTTCGATTGACCCATTGATAACAATCAGGAAAAAGGTATCTTTCATAAGAGTAGCTGAGGTATTTTACCCTTGATCGACAGCAATATTGCGGAATACTGCACTATAACGAACAGGAGAAAAATATCTCTCGCCCTAGTGTCTAAGGTAATTTTCCGTGAAGGAGCTTGGAGATAATTTCTTTACGGAAGAAATGTACACACGTGTCCGATCAGTTATGGAAACTTGGTAAGTTATACTTTTCCCTTGATTGCAAGAAATCCGTATAGGAGTGAAGTAAAATCTATAAAAAAGAGAAAAACTCGTATCTTTTTCGAGGAACAAATATCCGTAGATCTGGCATCTTAGGGCTTATTAGTGTCTTCAAGATCCCCGCAACAATTACTAATTACGTTTCAGCTGATTTGAGATTAGAAATTACGATCCGCATTTTTTGCACTCTTTCTCCATGAGCTAAGCGAGAATGTCGGAGAGAATTGTGCATAATTCGCGCAAGAAGAAAATCCGTCATCCCTTTTTGGCATTCTGCGTTGCATCTTAATTGTGTAGAACCTTTCCTCTCCCCCTTTTCGTCTCCTCGTCTTTCGTAGTGATTCACCCCAGCTTAGGAAAGAGAGGCAAGCCAAGGAGTCCCCGAATCAAACGCGAAAGTCTCATGTTGCGAGACATTTACTTCGGAATCGTAAAACGCTGCTGATGCAATAAACGAGATCATCCTACACTTCTAATCTCGCTGACACTGCATGCCGACTGACGAATGATGTGTTTTTTACACGTTGTCACGCGTACGTAACAACGCTCGTAAATGGTTCCTTAACCCAAAAACCTCACTCGATTGTATTTCATAAGGTACGCTCCATAAATATTTTGTCACCTATCGTAAAAACGAGAACTTTGTATAACACGCTTTGCCCATCAAATTTGATCTAAGTTAAAAAAGTTGTTATATAAATACGATTTTCCAAAGTGAATTATACAAACTTATGAAAAATAGTGTGGAAAGATACGTACATTACTTTGCTAATCAATACAAATTGAATCATTTCTGTGAGGCATTGTGACACGGGCAGAGTGGACTGTCAACTCTGTACCGTGTAAGCTCCCTACCTTTGTAGGGTGGTCCTTTACCTCGTAGAAAATTCCGATCCATTTTAAACCAACCGAAGTAAGAAATGACCCGCCAAGTGGCTCTTTTGGCCCCCAAGATCTCTTCCCAGTAGACAGTCAACGTCTAGCCTAACAAAATTACAGAGCCTGAGAAAGTTGATCATTGATAAATTCTAAACAAATCTCTTCTAACCTTCACCCGAAAATACAGTCTTCATGACTTTTCACTACAAAAAAACTCTAAGAAGAAATTCTACACAAACGAGAGCATCTTTCGAAGAAACAAAAAAAGGAGAATCCTCAAACTCTACGCATTTCATTATCCATCCATCCATTGAAAAGGTTGATGATATGAACCTACGACATTAATTAAACCAGCGAAATCGTTTGTAACTCGCCCACGACCGACCTCCTTGTGTTTAATCAACCTTCGATGATGAGCTTCTGGAAATGTTTTTCATACTTTTTAAGCGTGTTGGCTGATATAATGACGCAAACATCTAAGAAACAGGTGGACGGAACGAAGTCAGTGGACAAAGAGTTAATCATCTGAGATGTAGGCAGATGGAACAACTTCAACAAGTAAGAGGAATAACAAATATTCGTCAGGCGTGGATGGAACTCAAAAGATTTTCTATTGAGTATTTCCAAAGTATAGGATGCAAAAAAATTTGGCGAAATTCTCATTTCGAGCTCTATCCTTTATGGACCTGAAGAGGGAGAAAGAAAACGCAATCTCCGCACCATTACCCAAATGACTTCATTAACAACTGTATTTTATCGAACAGCTCGTTCAATTTCGGTCTCTCCTCTTCCTTTTTCGTTTCATTTTCTCGTATTTTTCCATTATTCCGTGAAAATTATCTTCTACCGCCCGAAACATTCGTAACACCCATGTTTTGAGACTTTTTCATAAACTCTCATTATGTTTAAAATCGGTAAGCAAAACACGTCCGCCCAGGCTTGAACAACAGGTATTCAAGGCGACTAACCTTCTATCTTATGACCATCATTGAGATTGGACTCATTATACGCGAGCGTACGATATCGTCCTTTCTCCGACACAAGTTTATCGACTAGACCGCACGTCCGTGTTTTCTTCCACTCCCTTATCGATCAAAAATGGGTGTAAAATTACCCCGGCGAGCGGAAGTTGTCGTGCCAGAGAAACTCGATATCGTAGGAATTCTCGACTATCGGTTTACGTCTCCCCGCGTCGCTTCTTCTTTTCCAGGGCGACAAAATTAATTAGAAGTGTTAAGAAAAGGATACCCGTGTATAGTATACGCTGTAGTATTAAGAGATAAGTTAATATTGACTTTCTTTGTATATATATTCGGCGAATATTTCAAACGACGATGAATTTCCTTTCTTCGATTTCGCGCTAGCCCATTATCCGCTAACGTCTAATTAATGAGCGTTCGCGCGACACTGTTCGCGTGAAATCGGGCATAAATTGCGTCATCATTCTTTTATTGAATTATAATAGCCTCTGCCTATACCAGAACACGAAGACTTCAAAATCGTTAGAATTTGCGGACGAGTAATGAGGAAACTTGTATACTTTTTTTTTCTCGCGATAAGAGGTTTCGACGCTCACTTTCAATTCGAGCAGAAATAAACGAATTTTGGAAATCATCGTTTCTAGAATTCATGTCCTTCGATTTATGGATGTTGAAAGTTGTATGGAAGGAAATGACGTAAATTTTTGAAGGGGAAATGTACAATCGCTTACAATTTTTTGGTGGTCTTGAACATAAAAATTGAAATATAATGTCAGGGAGGAAGCAATATTATGTTGTTTTTTTCAAATTCTTGCTCGTCATAATATTGTCAATAATTGTTTGATGGGATTCATTCTTGATTGTACGTAGCTGGTATCTGTAAGAAGATAAAACATGATCATCGCTGGAAGCCTATTGTAGACTGCTGACGTAAAAATATACAAGTACCTATTGAAAAGTTTTCCAAGTGAACAATTCTACTATATTAGTTAATTTCACAAAAGTACTTTCGGGGGTTATCCCTCCATCAGTCGTGTCGCCACAGGAGAACAATTTCTATAGTATATATAACACAATGATCTTATTGGCTAAAACAATGCTTTGTTGTGATTGGTTCACTCTTAGGAACCCCACCAAGAAAAGACATTTCGAGCATTTTAACAGGTAATTACTTTCGGAGTGAGCTTCGGTGAGAACCTGCGGCTGGATGGGGTATGACACAAGCTAGCGGCAATCCAGAACTACTACAAGAAAGAGAAGAAGAACGAAATCGATATCATGAAGCAGATCGCAGAAGCCAATGGCTACCGTAGGGGTGTCGGGGAGGGAGTCTTCTGGAAATTGGAAACGAAGAAAGGGAACCCATGATAACACGGCGAGAAAGTACACCGGCTCACGACGACATACTCAAGAGAGTAAAACAAACGGAGTAATTTAAAAAAAGCCACAGAAATGCAAAATACACCGGAGCGCTTTCGATTAAGAAACCATTGTCAACGATGGCGTGAAAGCAACTGAAGCCAACTCCTGCTGTAAACAAAAACACTGAGGAAATCATGATTGAGCTAGCGAGTCATTACAATGTGAACCATACTCATAAACTAGTTCAATCAACCCCTCATCAGGTATGTACCTGTTGAGCAAATTTAGGTCGTCGTTATTCAGGTGACGGATAATTTCAATATTTGAAGTCCGAGCTTTCTCTAAAGAGGAGGGTTTCAGATCCCTCTTTATACTTATGGCCAGTGATAATAAGGTGGTCTGCAAAAGCCGATTTCCCCAAATTCTTCATTTCCCACGCTTTCAAATGCTCCTCAATTCTAATTCGGAGCTGGCGACTAGTCTCACCTATGTAGACTCAATTACAGTCATTACATTCCACCAGATAAACTCCGCTTCTTTCAGCCAATGGGATAGGGTCCTTCAACCTCACAAAAATACTTTTTACAGTATTAAAATTATAATATGCAGGGCGAAACCCAAACGGACGAAGAACACGACCCAATCGAGAAGAAAACTTCCCCACATATGGGAGCCTTATGTAACGCTTCTTGCTATCTAAGGTCGGATTACGGGGAAGGGAAATAGTAGGATGTAGGCGTTTACAAGTTAACTTCCTCCTCACCATGAGGTTAATATCCAAGTTGACCTTATTTACTCTGGCCAAATGCTTTACAGTCAATAGCTCCCTCTCGAAGGCGAGCTGACCCAATGGGATACTAGTTAGCCGATGGATATAGCTATCAACACCAGCATATTTGTCAGCAACAGGGCAGAAGGATCTGCCATGGACAGCAATATCGGTCCAAGTATCTTTCCTATAGATGGCGAATTCATGCACGCCGTCTCTATCAGAAATTGTTAGGTCCAAGAGGTGAATAGATGAACCTCCTACTTCCAACGTAAATTGAATGGAAGGATACTGATTATTTAGATACTTGAAAAACTCCAAAAGGAGATCACGGGGACCAGTCCACGTACACAACACATCGTCGACGTACCTGTGCCAATAATGTATATGATCCAATAAAACATGGCCAGAGGAAAATAGGTCCACTTCTTTAGACATGAATACCTCCAAAATGAGGGATCCCAGAGGGGACCCAATAGGAATGCCAAACTCCTCAGAAAGCCGAAAAATTTCCTTTCAAATTTACAAAAATTGGGAGACCAACAGATATTGAGCAGACTGAAAAATTCTGCCAATTCTTCATGACAAATATTTGAACGGACTAAGAGGTCACCCATGTGCTGCATCGCAGTAGCTCTAGGAATATTGAGAAACAAGCCAACCACATCGAAAGAGCATAAGATAGTTCCTGGCGGAAGAATATCGTCTTTAAGCCTATCAGCCAGGGAGACCGAATTCTTCACAGAGTAGGGGGATTCAAATTCTACTCTGGATTCGAACCAACGGTTCAAAAACTTTACCAAGGAATAAGTAGGTGAAGAAACAAAGGAGACGACGGGACGCATTGGAGTATCCCTCTTATGAATCTTTGGGAGCCCGTACAGGAAGGGAGGCACCAGGTTTGGCTCAAGGAGCAATTTTTCAAGAGAAGGAGTTTTAATAATAAACTCCCAGTTGTTAACCTTTTGCCTAACCTCTTTTACATGTTTAGGGAAGCTGAAATCAGCATTTTCCTCGGCGCCACACTGGTTGAGAACGTCAGATCATCATCAATAAGTACGACGTCAAGCCAAAATCAGATAGAAGAGCTAATTCAGTTGGTCAACAATCAGCAGAGACAAATCGATGAACTGCTCGTGAAAAATCAATACCCAGATGCAAGAAGCGTCATAAACTTTAGAGACGTAAGAGGACTTCTCCATTACAACATTGGCATTACCTTCATTAGCCTTGGTAATGGTTAAGCCCTCCTCTCTGACCTTCCTCTTAAGGTCGGATTGCGGGGGGGGGGAGTAGTGGAGATAAGACTTTTCCAAGTCAACTCCCTATGAACCATAAGGTCAATATGTCGGTTGACATCATTCACTCTGGCCAAGTGCTTTATAGTCAAAAGCTCCTGTTGGGAAAGCGAGCTGACCCAGCGGAATACTGATGGTCAACCGATGGATATAGCTATTAACACCAGCATATTTGTGGGCAACAGGGCAGAAGGATCTGCCATGGACAGCAATATCGGTCCAAGTATCTTTCCTATAGATGGCGAATTCATGGACCTTGTCTCTATCAGAGATTTTAAGGTCCAAAAAGTTGATAGATGAACCGCCTACTTCCAACGTGAATTTAATGGAAGAATACAGACTGCTTAGATACTTGAGAAACTCCAAAAGGAGATCTCGAGGACCGGTCCACGTACACAACACATTGTCGACGTACCTGTGCCAATAATATAATTATACGACCCAAAAACACCTCACCAGAGAAAACAAGTTGGCTAATGACTTTAGGGGGTATTGGATTTCTTGGTGCAGCCAAAAAGATAGAGATCATGTTTCATATCTTTTCAAAATTAATCAGATATGTTGTGGATAATGCGAGACAAAATTAATATTTGAGAGATCCTGTTTGAGAGATCATTAAAGTGTCTTTTATGACATAAGTCTACTTTAGAATATTCTAGGCTAAGGCTTTAAAGCGGTACACTCGCTTGGTCTGGTATAAGTCTACTTTGGAATATCTCAGACTAATGAGCCTTCTTGGTCTAGTGTAAGTTAACTTGAGTATATTTCAGGCTGATGAGATTAGGGGGCCTCACTCGCTCCGCTCGTTGGCCCTGCTTCTTGGCCTGGTGTGAATCTACTTTAGTATATTTCAGATGTTGTAAGCGGACCCGGATTGACGACTTATGACGTCACAAGCGGATAGCTTCATAATGGCTCTCGGAGCTCTCTTAGCCTAGTATAAATCTAGCCTACACCTTTTCATTATATTAAGATGTAAGATTCCCATCTTCTCTCGTCATCTTCTTGTCTATACCTACTCCTACATTTATCCGCCCTATCCTTTCCTTCATGTCTCATCCAGCTGTTGATTGCGCTTTCTCGTACCGCGATATTCGTTCGATACTCCGAGTTCTTCTATCTCCGCAAGAATCGCGGGAGAGGGAGGTGGTGAGATCGAGGCAATTCCGTGTGATCTTCCTGCAGACCATAAGATCAATGTCTACTTTGACCTCATTCACTCTGGCCAAGTATTTTATAATTTGAAGCTCTTTCTAGAAAGCTGCCTGGTTCATTGGGATGCGGGTTAGCCGATGAATGAAACTATTGAACGCCCCAAATTTGTGGGCAACAGGGCAGAATGACGAGCCGTGGACCACAATATCGGTCGAAGTATCTTTTTTGTGTATAGAAAACTCATGGACTCTATCTCTAACTGAGATATTGAGATCCAAGAAGTTAATGTTAGAGCCTCGAATTTCAACAGTGAATTTTATCTCTAACTGAGATATTGAGATCCAAGAAGTTAATGTTAGAGCCTCCAATTTCAACAGTGAATTTTATGGAGGAGTATTGAGTATCAAGATACTTGGGAAACTCACTAAGGAGATCTTAGGGACCGGTCCACGCGCATAAGACGTCATCCACATACCTGCGCCAGTAGTGTATATAATCCAGGAATACTTGGCCGGAGGAGAAGAGGTCAGCCTCAAATTTAGACATCAAGATCTCTGACACGAGGGAACCTAAAGGGGATTCTATAGAAATACCAACCTCCTCTGAGAACTCAAAAAATTTTCCGTTAAATTTACAAAAGTTAGGGGACCAACATACATTGAGTGAACTCGTGAGGAGTATTAGAACGAACAAGGAGGTCCCCTATTTCCTGCATAGTAACGGCTCTTGGTATATTAGGGAACAGGCCGACCACGTCAAAGGAGCACAGAATGGTGCCCGGAGGAAGTAACCGGTCCTTTAGTTCATCAGTTAAGGAAACTGAATTTTTAATCGAGTAATTCGACTCATACTCAATGCGAGATTTAAACCATCTATCCAGGTATTTAGCGAGGGAGTAAGCAGCGGAGGATAGTCTATGAGTATGACTCATAATCTCATACTTCTCTAGTTCGATCAAGATTTTCTCTGGTGTCGTTGTGACTGTACATTTCCTTCACTTCGTCGAGTCACTCTTTACACTTGCTTGATAATGGTTGTTTAACTGAAAGCGCGCTCGCGGCTTCATTCGTAATTCTTTCTGCTGTTTATTGTAAATTACCTCCAGCTTACTCATTGAGTATCGTGAAGTTTTCCAAACTCTTCAAGTAATTAATAAAGTAGAATTGTACACTCGGAAAACTTTTTCAATATCAGTCTGCTTCCACCTCTCTCACTCAATATGAGTTCCAATAATGCGAAGTAGAGTTCACGGCCGTAACAATGAACACCGACCAGTTTGCGGCCCAGGGTACATCCTCATTGCGTCCTGAAAGAGATGTGACAGAAGTCCACATTGCGGCCGAAAATGAGTACAGTTTGCGGACCGTCAAATAGCATTATTTATTATGTGCACTCATAAAAAACACTTGAAAAGATACATTATTGAGCTAAAAATTTACGTGATACTTGTGTAACAAAAGCAACCTTGTCTATAAGCCTTTCTTCATACTCGTCCACAGCATTTTGAATGAAAACCTGTTTCTCAGTTCGTCCGAGTTCAGCTGAATACTTATTCCACATATGACGGGGGAAGCGAGCGGCAGAGTAGATGTAGTTTTCATAAACGTAATCGCTGAATTCTCGGATTTTAGCGTGGGGAAGCTCATTTCGTGTGAATTCATCCAAGGATCTTCTATTTCGGCCGGGTCAATGAAGGATAGACCGAAGAATGAGCAGAGGTATGACACTCACATTTTTGCAGGGGCCTGGATACTTTTTCAGCATTACTTGGCCGCAATCAGGATGCACAATGCAGGTTTCACGGGCCGCAATGTGAATTATGTTACAAGGTTCTTCAGCCGCAAACTAGAACCCCCGTCAGGCCACAAACTGGATTCAGCGGTTGAGCACGACGGTGTAAAATTATCGCAGTAAGATTTAGAAGGCATCTTGGGGTGGAGTAAGAGAAATTTACTAATTCTGAGTGTAGAGAAACATTTTGTCCTGACGTTTCCCAATGAATCGTGAGGACCGTCGATATTGGATCAGTCGGAAAAAGACTCTAAATGGCCTTAAAATTTACAATATTTTGAAGCTTGATCGTTTTGCGGCATCAATGTACGTGTTAGAGCTGGTCAACTTGAAATCGAACTCAAATCTACGTTGATTTCGAGTCAACCGAAAACCGCGTACACTCTCTCAACTTATTCTCCGCGTGATGGAGCTAATGAGCTTACAATTTTTATCTCGACAGCAGAGAAGAACACTGACAATAAACTAGATACCTATCCTCATCATAAACAATTAATCGACGAGCTTGTTGTAGCTTAGCACAATCTCGTCCTCGCGCCACCTCAATATTGGAACGCAGCCACAGCCAGTATCTTTTTCAAAAAAATTATCACGAACGAGGAGATGTACACGGTGGATGAGGTTTCTTTTTTTCCCTCTTCTCTATGAAGTCGAACGCCAAAAAGGATAATGTGCGTACGTTATATCAAGCAGAATAACTAAAATATCGAATACACCCTACGCCATAAAATTGAAACTGTAAACAAGAAGCGATTTCAAATAAGTTAC
The DNA here is from genome assembly GCA_035079395.1 of Aspidiotus destructor. Lineage (NCBI taxonomy): Eukaryota > Metazoa > Arthropoda > Insecta > Hemiptera > Diaspididae > Aspidiotus > Aspidiotus destructor. The sequence continues at coordinate 34,019,161 of JAVHKZ010000018.1, read as the reverse complement.
CTTTATGCCTACGTCTTCCTCTTTTGTGCATACGAAATACCAGAGCAAACAAACGTATTCATTTCTATGTTTATCATCAAACATGAACCATACTATATACTTGGGATTCAAAGAAGCAAACAGAAATGACTTTTACCTCTCTATGTTCGGGTACCTATACAGTATACTAGAATTTAAATACAGAATGCAGAGCACGTAAACATGTGCGGATTTTCACGTACCTATTTATTGAAATATTGATTAATAACTTTACCCTCGTGATATGACACTAGAAAAACTAAACGCAGAATCCTCGTTTTACGAGTGCGGTACATTTCTTAGATTTCGAGAGCTTTAGCGAGATACCGTCAGGTAGACCTGAAAAATTACTAGGTCGCAATGGAAGAGAAAAAAGTGGAAATCTTTTGTAAGCTATTTCCACGCTGTATTTGATTCAGCAATATCAAAAAAGCTATTGAAGAAAATTTAAGGTATCCTCTTAAATTTTTTTATCACCGCATCACCGCCGTCATAATGATTCCATTAACCATTATAAATCCGTATTCGACCGTGTAGTTGGATGGAGAAAAATCTTAGGTAGGATACTTTGCTAAACTAGAAAACATTAGTGCGTCGTTTTCTCGCAAACGTAAAAAGTAAAGCGCTCGTAATACCGAGAAATAACACGAAAAATCATAAATAGAAAAAAAAGAAAGAGAAAAGCGTGCGAAAGAGAAAAGGTCATCAATACATCTTGTCTGAAAATAGACTGAAAACGGGCCAACGAATGAAAATTGTTTTTCTTCTCTCTCCTCTTCGAATTGAGTGAGTTCGTCGTTCTTTTTTCCAAAAAAGTTTTTACAGCGAGAGAATTTATTATTTTCATCGTCACTTCAAGCAGCCGCCTCCTCTTTCTTTTATCAAAATCCGAAAGTGTTGCTCAATCTTAAGCATAAAATACGCGTGAAAAAATAATTCACACGGACAAAACAAACTTGTTGATGTTCATCTTATAAAATTAGACGACAATAGCGTCTTTTTTTTCTTCTTCCGCTTCCCCTCTCGGCTGAATTCATCGAGTCGGCAATTTCCTCGTCGCAAGATGCTTACTGTACACAGCCTTAAGAGATTAAAGCGCACGCAATCCTTAATGACTTTCTCGCAGAATCATTATATTAGGCGGCTACCTGTGTACCAGTCTACGCAAGTGTTTGAAAAATGACGCGATAAATTATGTCGACCGAGTATTTTTTCTTCTCTTGCTCGCCATCAGCGCGAAAAGTTGGCTAGATTTCATTCATCAGCAAAACTATACCTATAGTAATCTTCGGCGACCATTAACCAGAGATTAGATAAACTCTAGGCGATGAAGAAAGAAAGCGTTTAAAGTAATGAAAAGGAATTCTTATCTCGTTATTCCGCGAGTTTCCATCTTCTCTGAGCACGTCGGACAAAATACTGGTATCAGAATGAAATACGGTCGGTATATTCCTGATTTCGATCATTTCTCTCCGAATCTCTGCTAAAGAATCGACCGTGCAAATAGAGCAGAATCTTGAAAAAATACGTCTTCGCGAGATTGCCTTACTAAGCAGCTTTATAGACTTCCTAAAGCCTACGCAAAGCTCTTCACCTTCGCACGATATTTTATTTTTCAGTGGTGAGAGCTTGATTTGTTTTCTGAAGAAAGGCAATTAATATTCGAAAGAGTGGAAACAATAAATTTTCAATAGACTGCAGCAGAAACAACAACAGAGACAGCGAACGTTTTCGGTCCCAGAAACTATATTATCGAGCGAGACGAGAGAGCAACTAACCCCACGACGACTGAAAATAAGAACAGCCGACGAAATCAGGACTAAACTACCTGGCTAGTCATCACGATGTCAATCGTACTCAAACTAGTTCAGTCAACCCTTCGCCGTTGAGCACAGTACCTAATTTTGAGTACTTTTGTTATCAGATGTTTCGCTCGATGATCAACACCGAGAACATGACCCTATCGTTAAATATCGAAATTTTCAACAACCCAAAAATCTCTTCCCAATTCTTTTATTTAGTCTACTCTCAGAAAAACTAATACGTCCGTAACCCTAAATTATTTCGATATTCTAGAGCGTGTTGCGTTCAAAATATAATGAACTTTCCCTGTAAATGAGAACTTCCGACTCCTCTTTGAAACTGCGTGACCAGTTGTGATTAAGTGGTCCGTAAATGCAGATTCTTCTCTACTTTTCCCCCGACGCTTTCTCATGTTCAGCCACTCTTATTCTGAGCATGCCTCACCTCTGTAAGCTCTCTTAAATAGTCGCCACATTCTACCTTATAGACGTCACTTCTCTCGACCGGAGGAACAAGGCGCTCGAGCCTGACACATAGTCCTTCAACAATATTGAAATTGTAAAATCCAGGATTAAAACCAAAGGGGCAAAGGCCAGGCCACAACTGTGAGGAAAACTTTCCCAAAAATTTAGAGGCCATTGCAGGTTTGCAATGGCAGTGGGGAACCCGCAACCTCCCTGTTCCTCCTCCCATCATACATAGCCTAGTTTTCGAGTCTTGAAAATGATTACGTAGTAAGTTAAACGCGCTCGCGATCGCGCAAAAATGCCCACTTAGCAAAAGAGTTGACAAGGCTCTTCTCAGTATACTGAAATTTTTCCAAGTCCCTAAAGTACGTCAAGGTCATTGATGATGTCATAAAACGTCAAACGTCACGTCACGTCGTGTATGTTTTCGTTGTATCGTATGTTTTTCATTCGTCTCTCGTTCATGTCGTGTAATTTTGAATCATTTAGATTAGACTATTCCATTCGTAATGTGGTGGAATTGAAGATAAATAATTAAATGTAACTAGTGGAAAGAATATACAGTCCACTTTTTTCAGATTCCTTTTATTAATATTAAAAACCTCGAAATAATGTCACTCACCGTTGTGTGTTACTGTATTACCTAATTTATTTTTGAATCAGAAATTGGACTATTCTTGTTGAAAAACTTATCAGGGTTGAGAAATCGAGTAATTCAATGCAAAAAGTTTGTTTCATCAATTGATTCTTTTTACAACCTTCATTATTCAACGACTAGTAGAACGGATAAACCGATAAGCGTTTTGAGTAGTATTTGAAGAAGCATTACTATTTCGTGGAGACCTATAATTAAACCAAATTTGCTGTACATTCGATCAAATAACCTACCCTATTCAGTGAATAGTTAAGTGGATGAATCTGTAAGTATTGATGCGTTGTCTTGAAAAAATGGTTATCATTTTGATTACATGTGTCCTTAATGTTCAAGGAGACCTAATTATTTCCAAGGTATAGTTGAACGAGTTCATGAGTCTAGTTCAGCGCATCCTATCGCTGTACGATTTGATGCTACTTTTCTATCTTCTAGCTTTCCTTTCATTCATGACACACATGTATTTCTTGTCATGACCAGTCAACTTACAAATCATTCCTTTGTGCATGCTAAGCATGTCTATCCTCTGTACCGGTAACCGGAACTAATCAGTTGAGTTTTATCGTTCTTGAGCGACGTGTCACTTTCCTCAAGTTGCCCTGATCAAGTCCAAGTCATGGAAGAAGATTACTTCTCTGAAGATGCCAAAGAGGAAGTACAGACATTGACGACCCGGCAGAAGTACAACAAATTGGATACAGCAAATGTAGTGGCAAGCCTTAGTACTTCTCAATTTACAAGATATTTTGAAGAAATGAGCAAAGTTGAGAAGCTCGTGAGGGCTGGTTCTGACCTCAACATACAAAGATTGGAGAAGCAAGACATCAGTGAGGCATCGCATGAGAAGTTACCTGCGGCGGATCGCCTAACTTGTCGAGATTTTCTGATGAGCTGGCTAGGATTCCGATGAACTTTTCGGGTAATTTTTTAATAAAAAGTGTGCGCAGTACTTTTTCGCTGATGTCGTCTGCCGCAAGTCGTTTCATTTCATTGAGTAGTTCGCTCGGTCTTCGGTCGCCCAAAGATAGGTTTTCCAAAAGTTGCGAAAATTGCGCGTCGCGCGATTGCGAATATTTTTTTATAATCTTGTCCTTCAAAGTGACATACTTATCTTGTTCAGGTATCTTGGAAAAAAATTCGGATACGCCCTGTAAAATTTTAGGGTCCATACGCGCCTGCAGATGTAGCAACCTCGTATCGTCGTCGTCGATTTTACTAAGGCTGAAGATCGCCTCCAATTGCCGAAACCAGCCTTCGGGATCTTTCGGTGAAAAAGTTGCCGTTGGCAGTGATAACGCGGACATTTCACTAATTTCACTACAACTTGACACTGAAGTACATATTTTGGTTACACTTATTCGACTTTAATTTCCTGACGCGTTTTTGATTTAATTCACAATTCGATAATTTTTTCAATTTAAAAGATCGGAGAAGCATGAAATCACGTCGGGGTCACCACTGCGGATGGGTAAGGCTAATAAGTGTAAGTCTCTGCCCGACGGCTCTCCTTGCAAATGGCAAAATTTAAACGCCTAAGATGTTCGTTAGCGGCGGTTAACGAGCAACGTAAAGGTCATAGCCGCCGACTCCTTCTCACGTGCAAAAAGAATTAGATGCGTTTTTTAGTAGACTGCAGAGCTGGCGCTAGTGCCATCCCTCCTCCTCCCGAATTTAAAAATAAACCTCCCGTCTCGTTTCTCTACGCCGTAAACGGAACTAAAATTCCCGTATACGGCAAGAAAATTCTGGAACTAAACGTCAATTTACGTCGCCCTATCGTGTGGGAATTCTATATAGCCGATATTGATAGGCCAATTATCGGAGTTGACCTATTATATCATTACGAACTTCTCGTCGACCCGTACAATTGCCGCCTAATCGACGGCAAAACCAAACTCACAGTACATTGCAGTTTCGAAAACTGCCCATCTACGTCCTTATCCGCTATTCCCCCCGCGGGGGCAGACGATGAATTCATGCAAATCCTAAAAGAATTTCCGAAAATTACTGGTGGCCCTCAACTTCTTTTCCTCCCACCAGTAACAAGCAACGTTCGGCATCACATTCTTACGAAAGGACCTCCCGTTTCATGTCGTCCTCGTCGCCTTTCTCCCGCTATGCTCGAAATAGCCAGAAAAGAAATTCAATATCTACTACAACTGGGCATTATTCGTCCTTCCTCTAGTCCCTGGGCTAGCCCCCTTCACATGGCTCCGAAAGATAATTCCTTTCGAGCTGTGGGTGACTATAGAGCTCTAAATAATTTAACTGTACCCGACTCGTATCCCCTTCCTCACATCCACGATTTTTCTTCGTGCTTCTCAGGCTGTACAATTTTTTCTCGCATCGACCTTGTACGAGCCTACAATCAGATTTATGTGGCGGAAGAGGACGTACCCAAGACCGCTATGGCTACTCCATTTGGCCTATTCGAATTTGTACGCATGCCTTTAGGACTTAGAAACGCATCGCAAACTTTTCAACGTTTCATGGACGATATTGTACGAGACCTTCCTTTCACGTATGCGTATCTCGATGATTTACTCGTAGGCAGTAAAGATAACGCTCAACACGCTGAGCACCTCCGAATCGTTCTCGAGCGCTTGCAAAAAACACGGCGTAACTATCAACGCAAACAAATCCGAATTCGGTAAACCATCACTTAAATTCCTCGGACACGAAATTTCAGCGTCCGGAATTCGTCCTACGTCGAAAAAAATCGAAGCTATCAATTCGTATCCCCTTCCTAAGGACGTACGTAGTCTTCGAAACTTCTTAGGTACCCTAAATTTGAAAGATGTCATATGCATGAACAAACACAATAATAGGTTTGATTTTCTTTCTTTTGTCTTTTTTCTTCTAGTTCCTATATTTTTGTGCATTGTTATTGATTATTATTCTTTATTATGGAGCAATTTAATACTATCACTGTTAGTACATCTGAGTTATCAACAAATCAGTTACATCATGATTTGTATCTAGATCCCACTTTTGTAACGAATTGTCGACGTCATTTTGACGACCAGGATGTTCATTTTATGGTTGCCTCATATGTAGTTAATATTGATGGTACTAGTACTTTTGGACCATATGTTTCGTATCCTTCTCATGTAATTAAGGCAACTGATGACGATTTCTATGATGGGAAAGAAGCCTTGATATCTAATACTATTATTAACAACACCCAAATGCAAATACCTGATGTTTTGGGAATGATGGAAGAAATGGCATTAGGTAATGAAAAAGTTGAGCAAGCACGTGCGATCCGCCGCATTACCCGAGGAGCCTTTCCTTGAGCCCCATGATGAAAGAGTAGTTCTTCCTTCTGAAGTTGCAGAGAGATTTCAAAATTTAAGATTCCGGTCGAAAGTGAAAGCACAAGGTCGCCCGACGCCCGAAACGTTCTCAGAAACAGCTGCGCTCTTTTAACATCGAGTACCGCTGACATGGAAGTTTCAGAAGAGCCTTGTCAGGAAAGAAAACGTAAGGCGACTGCGGCAGTACCAGGTACAAAGAAACAACAGCACCGGTCTATTCATCACAGCCCTGTCTGCGCCTCCGTGGGAGAGAAGTAGTAGAATCTAAGGCTTTTGCAATACGTATCCGTATCTGAGTGTGAGTTGCCAGTTGGGTTACTTTATCACTGTTCCAGTTTATCATGAGCAGTTCCTAAGCTTGTTCTTGGAGTCAGCGGTCATTTGAATTTTTTTCATACCAGGTATCCTGTCGATAGCCCGGAACGTCTCTACTGAAGAAGATAGCTGACTTTCCGAAATTGAAAGAGTATTGGCAAACGTTTTTTCGAGAAGCCGGCATACTCGAGGATGATATTGAGAGATACACGAAGATTTTCATGGAAAACCGAATCCAGAAACAAAAATGTTAGCTAATCTCGATGGTAATCGGCTTCGAATAGGCTAATTGGAATTACAGTCATGGGGGACGAAATCGTCATTCTAGAACAGATTAAGAAAACCTCAGGAAAAACAGATGTTGAGTTCTTGAGTGGAACGAGTATTCTCACGAAAACACTGGAAAAATATGATGAGGTAAATTTCAGACGAGATTGGTATGGGCCAATTCAAGAAATACAAACCCTAAGTACCTACAATGACATCATCCGAAGAATAGATCATTTTTTCAGAAATGATTATCTGAAAGTTACAGTAGTAGACTACGATATTCTTCATCTATTTCTCAAAGGTGAGAACAACAAAATTGCAGAGAATAATCAACCTCATAGTATTACAGGCGAGTTGGCAGTTTTTGATCGTGCCTGTATACGACCTATCAATATTTCTAAAGATATTCTTGATGGACACAAACGGGGATACGCATATGTCGGTTTACGCGAAATCGGTTTCCAACACATTTTTTACCCTAATATCATAGACTCGTGTGTATCGAGTGAAAGTTCTTGCGATGATCTGTTGGACTATGAGCCGCCGATAAAAAGAAAGACGACTCTAAAAACGTGTGAGGAGGCATTATTTGTTGACTGTGGCAATCTCTTCGCATTGCATTTAAAGAGAATTCAACACGCTTGAAACGACCGAACACAAAAATATATATTTTAATTCTCTATCGTACTCTTCACATATCGGTTTCCTTCGGTCTTGCCTCGATTTAGATTTGACTCCACACTTCATTCAAGTTAATCTTCGTTGTACAAACAAGTATATGGGTCAGAAGCTTAAGAAGTGGATCACAATTAAATGGATTAGATGTGAACTACAACATTACATCCAGATTTGCTCATTTGGCTCATTCAAGGTTAGCTGAGGTTCTTTCTCCGACACAATTTGATAAATATTATCTTCTTCTGGAAAAACAATGTTCCAATTTGAGGAGATTGATTTATTAATAATATTTCAAGTAATCGATTTTTTTCGATTCATTTTATTTCAGCAATATTAATTATAATAAATTATTTTAAAGTGATAGATGTGGGGGGGGGGTGTACAGTCCAACATTGAAAGAATCAAGCTCAAGTCTGACTGACGCAAAGAAAAATATTCCGTCTCTCAATAATAAGAAGAGTGTCGGTGTTGATGGTATCTCTGCGTGTACATCAGTTCACGCATGAAATACTGATTCAAAACTTGAAAAAAAAACTCTGCACCATTTGTTGTTCCCATCTTGTCTCACTGTGTAGTCGTGCGTTTTGTTGTGTATTGTGAAGTCGCTACCAAAATTGTTTTCAAAAATATTACTTCTTCTCGTCAACAAGTCAACTAAGCAGGGTGCATTCCCTGGTGCGTTGGAAACGGCAATCATAGTGCAAGACAAATGACCATTCCAATTATAGACCAATAACACTTCTCCCCTGTATTACAAAAGTCTTGGAAAAATGTGTTGAAGAAAAACTCCTAAATTATCTAGATCATGAATACCAACTTTTTGGCTAGTCAGCAATTTGGGTTTACTAGAAACAAGTCAATAGATACTGCCCTGTTCACTCATATAAAGAACATTGTGGACAGCGTTGAAGAGAATAATATTGTAGTGGGAGTGTATCTCAACCTGGCAAAGGCTATTGATACAGTAAATCATGTACTTTTGAGTAAAAAATTGGGAGGGTTGGGAATACGCGGGCTTTTGCTAGGGTGGCTAATGTCATATTTGGCTAATAGAGAACACTGTATAAAAATAAATGGATATTCAAGTTCTAGATTACAAATAAAACATGGTGTTCCTCAGGGCAGTGTCCTGAGGCCATTATTGTTTATCCCTTGAAGGGAAAAGTGACTGGATATGCTAATGTTTGCAAGTTCCATCACCCTCACGCTCTATGAATGAATCTTATTTGTTGAGAGCTGGGCCAAGTATGGAAAAATTTTCTCTATTGAATCGTTATCAACAACAACAACATCTATGAATCATACTCCGTTGACAAAACCTCAACAATAGAATCAATCATCAAATAGATGTTGCAAGAATTCATGTCGACTTACGGCCGAGACTTAGACCATACAAGAGGTAGACCGAGCATCGGCCATTTAACCGCAGTGAACCGCGGCGCCTAGAAAATAAGGATAATGGACCTTGTTTACATTTCAAGAATTCAATACTATGCCCGGTCTACCTCTTGTATGGTCTAAGCATCGACATTGGTGCATAATACAGAAAACGTGCAACGTAATAATACACTATGGAGAACGTTCGTCGTATTGACGCCAATAAATCTAAGGGCCGAGAGCGTAAAAATCATCTGCGAGAATTGCTTCGCATTGTGACACCTCATCATCTTCAATTACCGGTAGTCTGAAGATAAAACACCAATACCATACGAAGAGGTTTGTGAAACGATCGACAAAGATGGGCGTAGAACAAATAATCATCATTGTAAAATGAGCCCACTACTCGACCTAAGGAGTTAGCAATATCAACCTTCCATCAGTTCGACCGTCCAACGTCAATGGCAGCGCATTAAATTTAAAAAAAAATTAATTCCAAGATCAATCTCAAAGTTAATGTAAGAGAGGGAGATTAAGATAAACAGAAACGAATTCTAGATGAGATGAAGAAATTTTGGCCTGTATCAGTCCCCCACCATACCACGTAGTTTTATGAATAAGAGAACGTACCTCATGCAATTTCGACTGTTTGGAAAGCGAAAAAGAGAAGAGAGACAGCGAGGGAAGGCACGAAACTAATTAACTTGTCCCTGATGTTGAAAGGGAAAATACGAAGGAATAAAAATTGAAGAACGACGTATTGATAAAACGAAAATAAAAGAATCAGAACAACAGAATTTTTTAGCGAGATCAAAATGAAGGAGAAGGGAAAATTATCCGTTCTCTAAATCGGCGAATTTTCTCGAAACTCAAGCAAAGCTGATTCGGATATCGCGTAAGACCATAACCATGTACTGGATGACGTTTTATCAATGAACAAAAAGAACAATTAAAATGACTGATTTTCAAAATCTGTGAATTATACACTATAATTATATTAAAAAAACTAAAACAAAAAAGCCTTTTCAAATTTTTACAAACTTTACGTGCTTCCACATCCAACATAAATTATTTATTCAATTGAAACAAACTCTTTTACCAATTTCTTGAAGGAAAACATACGAAATAAATTCCAATTTTTTGATTCCTAGTCCAGGTATTTTTCCCACGTGTAGCAGAAAGTTCGTGAGAAAAAAGACCAAAAAATTTCTGCTCGCGCTATCGCAACAATCTATCAAACCTTAGGTGTTACAATAATAAGCTATCGAAAAGAGAATTGAAGAACGACACAATTTGCTAGCTGAGCAGAATGATATGACTTAATCCATTATGAATTTTGTTGTAGTGTTTTCTTGGAAATTGAAAAATGAAAGAGACACTTTTCTTTAGTTACTTTTTGACTACTCTTCTGAGTATGAATCCCCCCTAATAACTGGATGAAGAACACCAAGAAGGAGAGAAAGGGATTCCAACGATTGTCTAAGTGGTCTGTAGCTTTGTGGTTGCCTACAGTGGATGAACCGACACCATGGTCAAATAAACTTTCACCTAACGCAGGTGTTTAGCGGCCATGGCTGCTTCAACAAGTACTTTTGCAAGAAGTTAAGGGAAGTTGAGCAGGCAACGTGTTCGCAATGCGCCCAAGGACGGGATGATGGCCCACAGCGCGATGCGTGCAGGACTGAACGAGCCAAGGTTATTCGGTCTTCAAGAGATCGGAGTAGATGAAGCGCTTGTTCCGAGTAGCCTGGTATCCACCATGCTAGGTTCCAATGAAGCATATGGAACCAGGTGTCTGCATTTGCAGCCCCCGTCATGAAGAAGAAGATGGACCGGGAATGGAATAGGCAAATGCAGAACAATACTATGGCCTACTCGACACCTGTGTACCATCAACATTCAGATTTGCTGGAAGAAGAAGAAGATCACCCCTGAAAAAGGAAGAAGATGAAAAGCCAACAGCAATCCAGTTTATTATCTAAGATAGTGATGGTGTTGTGATTGTATGCTCTAGTGTTTTCTGCGTGCCAGGGGGGCACTGCAACTTGGCAGTTGCTGAGTAGAAGAGGGAATTCTAAGAAAAAGTCGACGTCGAAAACGATGAAGATCGATAAGGTAAGAAAGATTACACAGCTCACTCATTCTATCCCGTTGAAAGTTTCGAAATTCTATTCTTGTCGCTTTATTTTCAGAGTCCTTCAAGTGCGAATCAATCGACAACACCAACGACCAGTCAGGATACTGAGGTATGTCATCATTCATGCGGATGACTTAACGTGTAAAACTTCGAATTTTGATGATTGTTCTCTTTTTTTTAGAAATCGGTAGTCATCATGGATCTTTTCTGTCAAGATTTCGCTGACATACGCTACTTACCGGGATTCGTAGACAAAACTCTCTTCATCAAAGCTGTGTTAGAGGATGTCTCGGGAATCCTCCTCACCGCTCCGAGACGTTTCGGTAAGAGTATCAATATTTCCATGATTAAACGGTTTCTTCAAATTTTGCCGGAAGAAGAAACTCAAAGATTCAATCGGAAATTATTCAAAAATACCTTAATTGAGAAACACGACAACATTATGACTACGTACTGCGGGAAGTTTCCTGTCCTATATCTAAATTTCAAGTCGGACGGAAAGATTTCCTCTTTTCAAGAGGCACGAACCCTGCTTTGTTCTATAGTTCATAAATGTTACAAGGAGCATGAATACTTAGCGTCGAGTGATGGTTTCAAGGAAGGGCCAGCCACCCTCCTCCATAGGGAAAGCTCTTACTTTAAACGCATTGCTTTGAAGAATATCGAAATGGTGCGGTATCTGAACAGTGATGGTGTTACCGTTCTCAACAGGCGCATTCCTGACGAAGGTTTCATTGATTCAATTTACGAGCTTGAGTCACTTTCCGAGGTCTCGCTCGTTCATTCTTGAACTTCGTCGGTATTCTGTTTTACGTCTCACATCTGGGTTAGTGGCGTTATATCTTTGCCCGATGATGGTTTATTAACCGAAAGCTCTCGCATCTTTATATCTGCGGTCATTGTAATTTTTTACTTTCGCTTACTCTTCAAGTATTCTACATGATTCTTCCAACACTGAAGTTACACCCAAACGGGTCGATTCAAGTCTTGGAAGAAACAAACATCAAATGCATAAGCAACCCTCTCCCACTCCACAATGGAGAACGGGGCGGCGCTGCACATACGTCATAAGCGAGATACCAATTTTACAGTCGAAAAAAAGAGTGGGACAAGAAAGGAAGAAGGAATACATCATTAAAAGGTACGAGCAACAGTTGAAGGCTAAGTTCGCCACGAGCACGTTTTTCGAACTTCTATCACCGAGATAAGCCGCTTGTATAACATATTTGTACAAAGATTCCCTTCAAAATCATTCGTCCACGTAATGTCGTTTATTTTGCATTTTCAATCGAGTCCTCATTTACGACATCGATCAATTTTTACAACACTTCTAAAATACAAAATAAACCTACTTTTGATGTCGCGCGCGGATCCCACCAGAATCAATTTCAGGCAAATTTATCGCGAAGTAATTTTCATATTCACGCCACACGCCACAATTAGATGGAAACGAATTCGGAAATTGAATTTTCCAAAGCAGGTAAGCCCATGTAAAAACCACCACGTCTAGATTGGTTTCGCTCCGCGTACCTATACTCGAAATTTCACGTCCGTGCGTGGAGCATATATGTACGCTCAAGCTTTCATCGCCACATCAAAGGTGACCTGGATTCTTCTAGTTTCACAAAATTAGATCGAATAATGTGGGGTAGACTTTGTAATGCGGCTACACGTAATCTGCGAACGAAAATATTGTTCGGCGTTTTGCAAAGGTCGTGCGCGCGTGAAGCACATCTCATTAGTGTATTTACTTCAGCGCCAACAAGCGTGTGAAAATTCTCAGATCCGCGATACACATATCCATCCACTCGAGAGAAGGGTGAGGAAAAGTTAGGTAGGTAGCGGATATATTAACAAACGCTTCAAATATGCGACAGACACCCGAAAGAAGCTCGCTCTATCGTATCGCTACAGACTGCTCGAGATTACAATCGAATCAAAAACGGAGAGCGAGGTGTATATCGTTGGTGTTTTACGAGTTTTTTTGTTTTAGTTCGCTATCAAAAATACGCAGTAATAGCGGTACGCGATGAAAAATAATCGAATTTCATTTCGATACACGTTCATGTCCTCTTTTCGAACAGATAATTGACGATACGGAACACCATATAAATTTAGACCGTAAAGCTCGACACTACAGTAAGGTTTACTCTGAGACAATACAGCACGTAGAGTTCAATCGTTAATTTTTTACTGCCTTATTTCATTCGCCAACATCTCTCGTCTTGTGCACTTGGACTTGCCTTTGACCTCCGAGTCGAGAGCACGAAGTCTGGTACTCGATCTTTTTATATTATTTCTCGCTTCCGGGCGAGAAAATAAACTTCCGTTGGTAGCAAAACCCTTTCGTTATGCCCGAGTTCGACTTCTTAAATTGCCCGCCTCTTCACGTGAATCGATTTGAGCCATTATATGCAAAGATCCATGGTTGAAGACCCTCTTTTTAGTCCAAAGGAATTAAAAGTTATAAGTATCTTAAAAGTGACTTAACCTATACTTATTATCCCCGTAAAGACACCATAAAAGTTTTCCACTTATAATTTTCATCATCCGAACTCAGTCTCTTCCATCTATTCCACAGGGAAATGAGCGTGTGTGCGAAGGAGTTGAATCAATTACGTGAGACTACTACAGTCTAAAATCAATTCGGCTAAAGAGAAGACTGCGCTTTCTACCTCCTTTGAAAGCAGACGCCGTTTTATTTCAATTCGATTGTCAGGATATTTTGTCTCGGGATAGGTATCAAAAATTTCTTCGTCATACATTACGCGACGCTTTTGGTCTCTGTCAGATTTTTATTCAAAACTAACTCGATTGTTCTTACAGACAAGTCGACGCTTAAAAGTAAATGAACTTCCCCCTTTTAGAAATTTTCTTATCGTCGTTGTTTCTCGAGTGTAGTACGAGGTAATTACCGATATGAAGTTAAATTTCACTCATTGAACGATAGAAGACGAAGAAGAGGAGAGGGAAAGCTCGATTCCCCGAAGACTGCATGAACAAAAATTCAATTTAAGTTAAGGGGAAAATTTCGAGATTTCCGAACTAATCGAATTTAAAGTTTGGCGTGTGGGATACAGTGTACTCGTTACAGTAGATATTTAAAGGGGAAATACGATTACAGAAAGCGGAGTTGTATTTTAGCTCACCGAGCGTCTTCGCACTCAGTCAGCCATGACCCCGACGAAAAGCAAATTACAAGCTGGAAAGAGATACATTTTAATCTGAACTAAATTCACACATCGGTGGTCGTTTCCGTCTTACCGAAACGGATTCGCGCTCGCTATTAACGGTGCCCGGTCGAGTACGAGCACTCCCTCGAAGCGAGAGTACTCGACTCAACACCTAGATTTGAGAGATTGAAACACTTTTGTTCGCTTGTTTTGTCTTTCGACGACGACAACGTGAAATTCAATTAGAAAAGTTTATTCAATTAACTTTTAATGACTGATAGAGAGTTGCAACACACGTATAGTCCAACCTGAAATCTCTTCAGTTTTTTCAAACCATTTTCTACCTTTCGCGTACGTTAGTTATTCCTGAGTGATTCAACGACTTGATTAGTCGAGAGACACAAAAAAGTATCGAGAGGTCAAAAGGTTAAATTTGGAAAAATGATTAAAAAAATGGAATTAGCCTCTACAAATCGTTTTTGTACCTGATAAAGGTCGTGCTAGGAATAAAGACAAAAGTTTGTTTTTCTATGCAATCTTCGTTACCGCAATTTAGAAGGCAATAATTTTCAAATTACATCAACCAAAACAAAATTAAGTGATTGATTCCGAGTTAAATTCTGGCACTGCAGTGTTGTCAACTCTAGCTATAATGGGCAAGAGCAGGACCGAGAATAGTTATCTATAATTTTATCGGTTTCTGTTAAAAAGGGTTTTTGGGCTGACTTGTAGGATCCTCTTTTTTGTAATTTGAGTCCTGTCGGACGATACTTTTTACTCAGGTCCAAAGCGTTGCGAGACTTCGCGAAACTGGTTCTTATCACTGGTTCTAAAGATACAAAACCTTGCAAATCCAGTGGTTCCGCGGGACCTGTTGAGAATATTTAGGTTCTTGTAGGATCCGGTACCTTCGGGTTCCGGTTCCAGAACCCTAGTTTAGGATTCACTTTCTTCTGGTTCCGGTTCAAGAACCCAAATCTGGGATCCTGTTCTTACTGGATCCGGCCCTAAAACCCGAATCTGTTGCCTGGGATCCTTTCCAGTCCCGGTTCTGGAACCCGAATCCGGGATCCGGCTCCTTTTAGTTTCGGTTCCAGGACCCAAGTTCACTATTCGATTCTTTTTGGTCAGTTCTAGAACCCAGATCTGGAACTACGTTCCTTTTGGTTCCAGTTCAAGAACTTTAAAAACATGGAAGAACCAATTTGCATGGGATTGAGGATGAAGGTATTGACTGTTGAGCATTATTTCTCATTTCACATTTGACCAGAGTTCTGTAAAAACCGACCATGCAACAATCCAACAGTTTGAAGGAAAGGATCTCCTGTGGTCAGCCAATAGACCTTGTTCTAGAGATCATTAGCTAGTCCCTGGGCCGGAATTTACAAAGCTCGGTTTATTTGCAACAATAATGCTCTGCAGTCAAAATATGTGAAAGGTTTGCTCACTTCTAGTTATTCTACAAGAAGTTGTAATCTGAGTACGAGTATGATGAACGCTTGATCAAAGATATCGTGGCTGGGCACTGCCACTACAGCCAAAAGCAGAACTGGGAAAACTCAGCATACTTTTTCAAATTAAACATATTTTTTGAGATCCGGTTTTAGAATTCAAATCCAAGAGCCTATTCCTATGGGTTCCGGCTCCAGAACCCGAATCCGGGATCCGGTTCCTCTTGGTTCTAATTCAAGAGCGCAAAAATGTGATGTGGGTCCTTTTGTTTATGGTTTTATAACCTAAACTTTAGGTCCGGTTCTTTTCGATTCCGGTTCTAAAACCCAAATCCAGGAACCGGTTCCTTCTGGTCCCGTTTTTACAACCCAAACCTGGGATCCGGTTCCTTCTGGTTCCAATTCTAGAACGAAAAAAAGTGATCCGGGTCCATTTGTTTATGGTTCTAGAACCCAAATTGTAGATCCGGTTCTTTTCGATTCTGGTTCTAAAACCCAAATCCAGGAACCGATTCCTTCTGGTTCCAATTCTAGAACGCAAAAATAGGATCTGGATCCTTTTGTTCATGGTTCTATAACCCAAACTTCAGATCCGGTTCTTTTTGATTCCGGTTCTAAAACCCAAATCCAGGAACCGGTTCCTTCTGGTTCCGTTTTTACAACCCAAACCTGGGATCCGGTTCCTTCTGGTTCCAATTCTAGAACAAAAAAAAAGTGATCTGGGTCCATTTGTTTATGGTCCTAGAACCCAAATTGTAGATCCGTTTTTTTTTAATTCTAGTTCTAAAACCCAAATCCAGGCACCGGTTCCTTCTGGTTCCCACTTTAGAACGCAAAAATGTGATCTGGGTCCTTTTCTTTATGGTCCCACAACCCAAATTTTAGATTCGTTTTTTTTTTTCTTGGTTCCGGTTCTAGAACCTAAATCTGAGATCCGGTTATATAACCCCAATCGGTATCTGCTTCGTTGCAAAACCCAAACCTGGGATCCGGTTCCTTCGGGTTGGGGTTCCAGTGTCCTGAAAAAAGGGGAGGAAAACCAGTTCCCGTAGCGAAATTCGTTTCTGGTTTTCCGCTCTAGCTAAGAGAAACAGTAAATAGCAATTGTGTTAGTGCTTGGCATCACAGAAGGACCAAGTTCTCAGAAACTATTGACACAATATTATCAACTATTCTCTTCGCTTAATCAAAGAATATTCAAACAGTACACAAAAAAATTGCAGTGACCGCAAAACAGGAAAGAAAAAAGTTGCAAGTACTTTTGGATGAGAAACCATCATCGGGCGAAGTTACAACGCCGCAGCATCTTGCTGAATTGATCAATTTTATTACTGTGTCAATAGAAAACGAAGTCAGTGCTCCAGTTTCTCGACTTCGAGATCTTGTGGGAATGTACACAGAGAGAATTTCAAATCTAGGGGGAGATATAACTGGAATTCACTCCACAAGATTGAAGGAGAAAATTCTGACATACATTCCCCATTTGTCTGTCCATACCCAGGGCAGAGATTGTTCATAGCTCGTTTTTAAACTAGCCTACTAAGAAGATGGGCGATACAAAAAAACCAATGAAAAAACGAATTCGGACGCCACCTCCAAAAGGATCATATATTGATGAAATCGATGAAGAGGTGAAAATTGAGATGAAAACGTTTGAGGATGCTCCGAAAGATCTACAACGTAACTATTGAAGGCAGCGATCTCATGAGCAAACATACAGAAGAACGAGCCGTGCACAACTGTCTCGGTGAAAGCATCTCTTCTGAAAGAAACAGATTCATAGTCCCCATCTTTTTCAGAGATAATGAGATCCAAGAAGTTCATTGAAAAATCTCCAATTTCCAACGTAAATTTTATGGAGGGGAAAATATTATTCAGATATGGAGGAACTCACCAAGGAGGCCTCGAGGGCCGGTCCACGTATACAATACGTTGTCCACTTATCGGTGCCAGTGATGGATGGGATGCGACAGCACTTGGTCCGAGGAAAACGAGTCAAGTTCAACTTTGAATATGAGAACTCCGAAATGAGAGAGCCCAAGGGAGACCCGATAGGAATACCTACCTCGTCAGGGAACTAGGAAAAATTTCCCATTGAATTTACAAAAGTTAGGAGACCAACAAACAGGTTGAAGAATGTTTGAATCTCATTATGAGGAGTATCAAGACTTGACAAGCAGGTCACCTATACGCTGGGTGGTAGGGGTTTTAGGCATATAGAGAAATAGGCCGACTACAACGAAGGAACAGAGGGTCGCACCCGGAGGAAGAGTATAATTTTTGAACTTCTCGGTCAGGAAAACCGAATTTTGAACGAAGTAAGCGGACTCATATTCGATTCGAGATTTGAACCGACGATCCAAAAACTTAGCCAGAAAGTACGCGAGGGAGGAGAGGTAGGACACGACAGGCTGCATAGGAGTGTACCTCTTGTGCACCTTTCTGTGTTACAAATAGGTAACCCTACAAGATCGAAAATGTTGCAGCCCGTCTACGGATTTTTGATTTTCGGAGATGTTGATTTTTCCAAAGATTTTGCATAAAATATGGATTTCTTAGGCTCAAGGGAGAAGTACCTTTGACAGGAATAATATGAGAGATACTTTGCTCCTGGTCGCTATAATTCCCTCATGACGTTGAGTCGATCAAGGAAGAAGTACCTCAGTGGTAGTATGAGGGTTACCTTTCTCCTGATAATGATTAATAAATTGTTCAGAGTCCGTAGGAATCCGTCTTTAGGTTTTAGAAAAAATGGCTCACACGGATTTTTGAGAATATCAACTGGCAGCAATGTTGTAGAAAGGGGAGAGGCACAGGGTTGGGTTCAAGTAAGGATCTCTCGAACGAAGAACTTCTAATAATGTAAACTAACTCGTATTGACAACACAATTCCGAATGACCACATTAATTTACCAAAATAACATTGCATGATACATTTCAAGAGATAAAATTTTCAAAAGGCGTCTCCAATGTTCAAGAAAGTGTTATCTTGTCAACACTCGTAAAATTTCAGTCACCCTAATTTTGATTTCAATCAGATCATTAGCAATTAAAGTTCACTAATCATCCTCATTCAATTCCGATAAAATATTTTTCATCTACTATGAATAATTTTGTACCCTTAAAGGACCGAACTGCTTGCCCAATGTAAATGAAGAGAGTCGGGAGTATCGGTAAGTGTGGGGGTGTTCGGTCTGGAAGAAATTTTTGGAGAATAATAAAATGCACGTCGAAAAAGAGTGTCAGAGCGACGGACATGGCCCGTATTGAAAATATGAAATAAGCGACAATAAATAGTAATATGCACGTCCAATCATACACGACCATGTATACTGCCGAAACGACGAATTAATTTTTTTAGCCTGTTCGTTTACATCTTCATCCCAGCGTCGTAATATTTCCATGACTACATACATGTATCACGACGAATGAAATGATACACAGATGAATAATTCAGGAGAATGACACACGTTCCAACCTTAATCTGTGTCGTGAGTTCAAACTTGCAGTTTTCTGTTCATGTCTTTAGTTTCGACGACCCCTACCCTCGGTACTAAAGACTGGACGTCAGCGTACCAATAGGCCATGAAGAATACAAAGGTCATTCATGAGCCGGGAAGTGGCGTATCTTCAGTGTATTATACGACTTCATCGGATTTTGGTGAGCCAATAATCCCTGAACTTCTTACCGCATTCAAAGAGTAGAAGTACGATACTTACGACGACTTCAAAAAATTATATTTCTGTATTTGGGTTATAACGATAGATTCAACAGGTGACCCACAATCAAGTTGTACATGTCCGCACTACCTCAAGCACTACAGATGTGAGCATTCTCTAGGAATGTTGGTGAGGCTGAAGGCAGTGAAAATTCCTGATGAATGTATGTAAAAATTAGGCATTAGCGCCACCTAATTTCACGAACAATCGCATGAACGATTGTTCACTCTTATCTGTTTATTCGGCTGGTCTCGTGCATTGATGGAACCTTTCGAATCAGTCGATTAATAATTGACGAGCGGTTGTGTCGGCTATGAACACGTTCGTTCTATATTATAATATTATATTGTTTTTAATGCTATAAAAAAATTTCGTTTTTAGACTCGGTGATCATAAATCATAATTTAACGATTCACATAATATGCTTTGTACATCGTTAATAAACGAAAATTTGCGAATCGAGTAAATTATTTTACATGTAAATGTGTACCTCTTGGGCAACGCAAAACCGGAAGCTTAGGCATAAATCTCATGGCAGCAAATCGCGTAATCATCTTCGACACTTCTTGGAATCCGTCCTGTAGTGTATATAGTGTAGATAGTGTACATATGTTGTTAGATAGTCAGTTGATAATAAAGGGTACGTACTTCACTTTCCAGCTTTCATTTCCTTCTTGTAGACTATATGAACAGAATAATTTCAAGTCGTCACATGTCGTTTCGTCCGATATTCCAAATAATAAAAGTAAGCGTCCTTCGATAGGTAACTTCGTTTTCGCCATTTCAGACTGGGAAAATTCGTTCAAATTGTAAGTCGTACGATTTTTATTTTTCGGATTACATTCCTACGTCCACATTCGCTGGCGTTTTCAAAGAAATTAGATTTTCGTTTAGCCTTTTCACGGCTGGCGAGGAAGAGATGCAGTACTTACGGTACTTGTATATCAGTTGGAAATAAAACCGAAAGTGCTGTGCGAGTGGTATGTGAGAGGAAAAAAGTACTAGAAGACCTAACAAGAAAAATAGAAAATATCTTTTGTCGGCGGCGAAGAGAGAAGCGATAAACATCATCCAGAAGAGTACTCGCCGTGTCCGGTCATTTTTCATTTTCAGATGGTCAAAAGGGCTCCTAAGACGAACGAAAGCTTCTTACGAATTGTCAATACAGAACATACAAGTAGAAAAGCGATGCTTACACTTCATATTTTGAATTGTATTTTTCCGCTAAATACTGCGCCTTTAACGGGTGCGAATATAGGCGTAGGAAGTGATATTGCACGGAAGAAGACAGAACTTTTCCGAAGAATAGGAAAAAGTGGGAAAAAATCCGAGGAAAAAGTTACGAATAAATTAGGTACATACGTATATAGCGCGCATAGCAATTCGCGATACAGAATCGTAACTTCACACATGTATACATACGGAAAGAAAAGCTATTTGTACAGTACATTACATAAAGAGCATTTGACTACCGAAGGGAAAGAATATTATCCGACTCGGTCCAGCCTTTTTTGCTCGCTCTATTTATCCGAGTTATTCAACAGCTATCGATATTTTTGACGTTCCCGTAATGTAGTGTAGACTGTCTGCTGTAAAATTTTCCCGGTACTTTGCACACCTTCTTTTGTGGTCAACGATTACCGCATACCACACATACATAGCACGTAATTTAGTTTAGTGAAGAATTTACGATCCTGCAAAGAGTGCACGCTTCTCAGATAGAATGGTAGACCGAATACTTACTTTTTTTTACGATGTACACGCTCGATATCGTGAAGAAAATAAAAATAGCGAACGGAAGTTTACATTTCGAAAGAGGTAAAGATACGTCATAATATCATCTCCATCAGCCGAGCATTAATACGATAGGCTACCGAAGAGAAATTTATTCTCCCACTCAAAAGCGAGAAATAAGTTGTAAACCTGACCCGGAGCGGTCATCTTATAAGTTTT
This sequence comes from Aspidiotus destructor, assembly GCA_035079395.1. NCBI lineage: Eukaryota > Metazoa > Arthropoda > Insecta > Hemiptera > Diaspididae > Aspidiotus > Aspidiotus destructor. The sequence continues at coordinate 33,997,830 of JAVHKZ010000018.1, read as the reverse complement.
CCTTTCTTTCTCTCTCTCTTAAACGAGCACTCCTGTACGCACGTTTGAAAAGTTTGTCGAGTATTATGGACTCAGGGATTGAAGTATTTTGAAATATTTATTTGGTATTTTGTAGTATTTTGCTTGTACAAATTGAAGTTTACCGACTGCTGTCTCGGGATTTATGATTCATCGACGATCTCTTTCCTCTCTCAATTTACACCCTATCCCTGACAAGGTTAGGGTAAATGAATTCGTTCGGAAGGCTGTAGAAGATCCCAAATGATGTGCAGCTATACCAAGATATTTGTAGTCAGAAAATGAACGCTCTACAACGATTTACTATCACTTTCATGACTAATGTTGTAATGTAGCCTATGCGTACTTCGGATTAATTATTACAGCTCTTTCTATGATTCATGAATCACAAAAGTATGAATTCCATTTTTGTAAGAAAATAGCTGTTATCTCATTTTCGGCGTTTATCCCACTTTCGGCAATTTGTGGCAAAATAAAAATTTTTCCCCAGCCTCCTACTACCCTAATGCGTGCTTATCTCTCAATATCTCTCATCTGCCCTCAAACAAATTCATTCGGCAAATGCCAGCAAATCCTATCCCTACTTGTAACTACAGATACTTCATTTGTGTTCTTGTTGAGTGTATGAGTGAAGCTTCAAAATTTCTTCAGGCCTAATTTCCTTGTCCAGGGCAATTCACTATCCTGAGATGTGATCAAGGTACAGAATTTGTAAATGAGAAAATGGTTCAAGTTTCAACTTTTTATGGTATAATTCTCTACATAAGTAGCAGAAGCAGGAGTCAACGAACATTGTGGTCTAATAGTTGAACGTGTTCAAAGAACAATTCAAGAGAGATCTAGAGGTTGACAGCATAGCTGAGGTCATTATTTTCATCAAATGTTCAATAAGCACTATAATTTACAGTTCATATAGTTGCAGTACTGCGAAGTAACATGTAGTTGATTTATTATTAGCTCATTTTTTTTTGCAAGTATAAAAGAAAGTAACTTCTGGACTGCTTGAATCCAAGTCAACTTAATAGAAGGAATTTGTTCCTGAATTATTGAGATTTGAAATGCATAGAAGAAACTTGGTTTCTGCAATGCTACTTCAGTACCGTCCCGGCTGTAACGGTTCAGCCGAGTTCACTGTCACTCTCTTGGAAGTTCAAGAGGTCAGTTTGAACAATTTTGTCGGTTGACAAATTAGGCTTTGTCAACCTTATTGATTCTGTCAACAATCTCTCGCTCGAACAACAATGGCTGTCTTATTGAATGAAGGGAACCTACTATAATTGGAAAGTACACAACAATTGATGGTGAATCTTGTTTCAGCAAGAAACTGCTGAAAAGGATGATAAAGGTGTCAGTTCAATACGTTTCGACCTCAAACGCACTAATATTTTCTTGTTACATGTGTTATGTTGTCACCGATTCGATACCATCATCCTATTATATTGAGAAAGAAAATCATGGTTCGAAACCGCTTTACTGTAATCAACACCGTTAAATTACTGAAACAGTTCGAAAACTATGTTTTGGACTTGAACTTGGTTAAATGCAAGATATACTCGACTTATTTGAAAATATTGAGAATGAACGAGAGAAGAAGAAGGAAAAGAGACAAGAAAAGAAGATGATGGCCAACTACGATAGTTTGCCGGAGACGAACCTTCCGCAAGAAGGGAGTGAAACTCCTTCTAGTATCGACTATCCATCGACTCATTCAAATGAAAGCAGTGATCATTCATTTAGTACGACACCTACCCTAAAAACTCCCATCGCACCATCCGAAATGATTTCTTGTTGCGCGCGTTAAAAGATGAACCAAGAAAACTAAATGAACAAGAAATCCCCGAAAATTGTATACGGTATTTCCTTAGAAGGAGATGAAGTAAGAAATCCTTGCACGAATAACATTATCTGCATATAAATTCATTATTTTTCGAGAAATTAAAGGAAAATTAAAACATCACCTTTAGTTTTGTGTCACGATCACCGTTTACTTATTAGTATTTTCTACGTTTACACAGGCGACGCTAGCGAATCTGGTCCGAATCAGAGAGAATGACGAACTGGGCAACAATTCCAATCATTGTGCAAAATGCCGTCACAGTTAGGAACAGAGGAGAATTGTGATGCTTGTGACGGTAGTTTGTGACGGCAATCACCCATCTAAGAAGCACGTAGTGATCCCTCTTTGTGACCCAAGTGTGACGCAAACGTGACGGCATTTTGCACAACGGGCACTAACGGGCTGCGACAGAGAACGCGCGGTGCGTAAGTTACGCAACCATGAGAAACCACGCGAAGTACGAAAGCACATATACTATCGCACTTGGCGTACTTTGCACTTCTGTTAGTGTGATCGCCGCCCTGGTCGTTTACCAAAGTTCTATATTCCAAACTCTGTTTGGCGGGATTGCCTCTTGATTTATAAGATTCAGAGGTTCTTCATACAAACTCGTTCTTGTCTCGCTTTACAGCAGCTCAGAGATGACCGGAGCAACGACTGTCCCTAGTCTTACGCGTCTAAGAAGTGTTCCAAATTAGAATTCATTATACATTTTCAGCCGTTTGATAATGTCGTTATTCTGTTGTGTTGACTTCAGGCTGATTCTCAAACGAAAGAAAAAAAAATTTAGAGGCCGTTGCAGGTTTGCAATGGTAGCGGAGAACCCACAACCTCCCACGCTCGCGATCACGTTGGCGCGAAAATGCCGCCTCAGAAAATGAGTTGGCTGGGCTCTTCTCAGTATTCGCGAATTCGATTAAGGAAGTGCCCTCTGGCGGTAAAACAAATACTGTTTGTTGATTGGTGCGATTAACACCAAAAGGGGAAGATGTGAAAAAATGATGCGTAAATGTCAAAAGGTGAACTTTTTAGAAAGATAATTACGAGCGCTACAACTTTCATTCTCTTCATTTTTTCAAATAAAACGATATTTAGGGCAGTAGAAACGAAAATACATAATGATGAGAAAGTCGAAGCCTTAGATATGGCTGTACCAGACAAAGATTCCGAGTCTGAATACGTAAACGCGATCTGATGAATCAATTGCTGCGGAAGAGACTCCAGTCAGTAGCAGCGTTTTATAAGGATCTAAGAAGGAGAGTTATAATCCCTTCCGGAGGAGAAAGCTCAGGTTTTATTTATTGCCGAGAGCGAATGTAGCGGGATGCAATGTAGCACCACCGAATGATACAATGAAGCAAAAGAAAGCTTGTTTGCGATCTTGTTTTCGAAAGTTCGGTATTCCAGTCGACATCTACCGGGAATGATTAATATAGCTGTACAAGCTGTAGTCCCGTCCTTTGGGCGGGTTACAAAGTTCACTCATGTAAGGAAATAGTTCCCCTTTGCCCACCATGTTTATGAAAGCATTATTGTGAAATAAATAGTAACTAGGCCTGATCATAAAACAAAAAGCCACAAGACCAAGAATTGAATAAGAAGTATAAAGCCTACAGAAACGAGATAACAGCCAAGATAAAGAAAAGAAAAACAGAATATTTTGCTCTTCAAATAAGTAATACCCCGTTCAATAGTAAAGAAATGTGGAAAACACTGAATAAAGCCGTAAATGGGAAGAAAAAAAGAGATAGTAAGGACCCCAAAAGTCTCATGGTGGAAGGAAAAGTCACCGAGAATATGCAAGAAATAGTAGAAACTTTCAACCAACACTATACGAATATAACTGATACCATAAAACACGAAATAGATAGAATAAGGAAGGAAAGAGGAGAAACAGAAGCTAAGGTAAGGCCGATATCAAATGAACGAGCTAAGGAAAATAAGGTCTGGGAAGAATTTAATCCTGTAACTGAGTACTCGACAAAAAAGATTATTAATAGTTTAAAACTATACGCAGCAGCAGGTATGGATCAAATCCCAGCGAAAATTATCAAAGAAAATCGAGACAAGCTAGTTAAACCTATAACACATATGATTAATACAAGTATAAGCTCTGGGACCTTCCCCGAAGTGTATAAAAAAGCAGTGATGAGACCAATCTACAAGGGAGGGAATGTAGAAGATATTAACAACTATAGGCCTGTCTCCCTGCTCTCAAATGTTTCGAAAATAATAGAAAAAGCGGTAAAAGAACAGCTAGTATCTTATCTGGAAGAGGAAAATTTCTTTGTAGAAAGCCAGCTAGGATTCAGGAGAAATAAGGGTACGGAAGACGCCATCAATAGATTAAATAATACACTGATAAACCATCTAGATAAGGGCAAGAAATGCCTAGCTGTGTTCCAAGATCTTTCAAAAGCCTTCGACTTAGTAGAGCACGAAAAATTATTAAAAAGAATAGAAGAAGCAGGGTGTAGGGGGAAGGTGCTGATGTGGTTTCAATCGTACCTGAATTGTAGGAAGCAAAAAGTAAAAATAGGAGAAACAGAAAGCAAAGAACTGCAACTGAGGGTAGGTACACCACAAGGGTCGGCACTGTCGCCCATATTATTTCTAATCTACATGAACGAACTCGGAAGGTTGGAAATTAAAGGGGAAATAATTTCATATGCAGATGATACGGTGTTGATAGAAGAGGGGAACAACTGGGTGGAGGTGAAACAAAATACTGAGGAAGATCTTGGAAAGATAATTACATGGCTCAATAACAATAATTTTATTTTAAACCTAAAAAAAACGAGTCTAATACAGTTCGGACTAAAGAATAAAAAAAACGAGGAAGATGTAAAGATATTTGTACACCATACGAAGTGTAAAGAAAAGAGACACGTCGAGGAGGGGGATTGTCAAGCTGTAATGAAAGTAAAACATGCTAGATACCTAGGGGTAACAATTGATAAGAATTTAAACTGGAAGGAACACATAAAAACAGTATCAGGGAAACTTTTGAAAACAATTTATATGGCCTTACAAGTAAAAAATATGGTACCAAAAAGAACAAAACGGCTTATTTATATGGCAATGATTCAATCTAAAATCCAATATGGAATATCGGCATGGGGGGCAACATATAAAACAAATTTGAGACCTGTTATCCGGAATCAGAAAAAATTTTTAAAAATTCTATACAACAAACCGAAGAGATACAGTACGAAAATGTTATTCAAGAAAACAGGGGTGCCAACGATAGAAGAACTACATGAAATTAGTACGATAAAATATGTAAAAAAAGCTGGAAAGATCAATAACGTACAGGAGAAAAGCAAGAGGACAAGGAACAACGAGCTAACAATTACACTACCAACTGTAAAAACAAACGCTGGAAAAAGAAATAGTATGTATAAAGGATTACAGTACTTTAACAAACTTAACACAGAAGACAAAGAAGAAATTATAAAGGCAAACAGTAGGAAATACAAAAAAACGATACGAAACTTAATAGAAAAAAATAGAAGAAACTAACGCACACGCCTACATAACTAGTAACCGATATCGTAAAGCTATGAATGTATTAGATTAAAATATTATTGTAAAAAAAAATGTAAATTTCTAAGCCCGGCCAACACGAGCATTTTCTTGCTCAGTGGTGAGGGAATAAATGAAAATTCTATTCTATTCTATATAAATACAATGATATAACATCACCTTTTGGTGTTACTTCCTCATGTCGCCGTATGCAGCTATTTCTTAATCAAATTCGCGAATACTGTATGCTAGGCCTGATATTATAATGAAGGCAGGAAGTTGAAATTTTTCCAAGTCCCTAAAGTAGGACAAGGTCAAGGATGACGTCATAAAGCGCCACACGTCACGTCGCGTCACGCAGTTTACAGAAACTCCCGGACGCGGACGTTTTCTGAAGATGCATTCCTCCCAACAAATTCAGGTTACTGACTTTAGGGGGGCTCACTCGCTCCGCTTCTTGGTCTAGTATAAGTCTACTTCGGAATATTTTAGGCTAATGACTTCAAGGGGGGCTCACTCTTAGAATACTGATAGAGGCTACTCAAGTCAACATTAAGGACTTACATAAACACGTTTTTGTTTCAGGTTGAAAACACTGCATTTGAGAATAAGTCTTTCTGCTAAAAATCGTTCATCATTTAGTTCATGTGAGAGATATAATGAAAGATTCAGAGACCCAAGGTCAAAATATTGCAGCGTTCTGCGGCAAATCCACAAGCAGCAAGCTTGCACATACCACAAAACTTTCAGTAATGATGGAAAAGTTGAATCCAAACAATGTACTAGAAGATTATCTTGATCTTGCGGTACGCGGAGATGAATTTATATAACCCTAGAAAAACTGTTAAAGCTTGATGAAGCTCATTTGGAAAAACTTGGTATCAAAATGGGTCACCGGGCAGAGATATTGAATGTAGCAAGACCAACAGAGACAAAATCACCGGACAAAGTTACAATGACTGAACTCACGAATATTATTACTGAACTCGGAGATGAAGTGAAAATGTTGCGAGAAGCTGCAGTTAAAAATGGAATAGATTTGAAGATGTGTCGTTCTTACATCGCAGCTATACGTCGGAGAATGGGCATACATCTACAAGAAAGCTATCAGTAACCTTTCTTGTTGGGGAGAAAGTCAAATTATTTAATGAATGCAATCTACATGCAGATGAAATCGACAAAATGGAAGAGGAGATGAATGTACATCCGGCATCTGTGCGTTCACCTAGGCGAAAAAGCATCATATGAAATGAAAACGCAGAGATTCGATAAAAATACTTTGGAGAAAGCAATGGTTGAAATTGAATTACAAACTGCTCTTCAAAAAATTAATTTTAGCATGGGTACTAGTTTTTTTAAGTGCATTTGACGACATCCGTTAATTTATCGGAAGGAAATGTAAATAAATAATTTAAGGAGTAACCTTAAAAATTCTCGCGAATACAAAATGGCAGATATTAAATTAAATTGTAATACGCATCCTATGAAGTATGAGCGCTTGAAAATTTCGAATCCTCATCATTGGTAGAATGTCACAATATGTATATTAGGCCTATATAATGAAGGCTATAAACTACTACAGCATACTGATTCAGGCCTAGTATAATGAAAGCTTCAAAGACCCAAGGTTAACTGTACGGAGGAACGGGAGGCCCCTTTTCTTGCTCTAATATTTCAAGCTAATAGCTTTTGCGAGCACTATCGCGAATTTCAAGCATTAAAACTGTACTAGGCTTAGTATAATAAAAGCTTCAGGATTCCAGGTCAATTGTACGAACGGACGGACGCACGCAAATTTCAAATTCAGGGTAGGGATCAGGCTTGATCTAGTATAATCTAGTTGAGAATAATTCAAGCCAAAATAAGTATATTAGGCCTATATAATTAAAACCTCAGAGACCCAAGGTCAATTGTACGTACGGACGGCCAGACGGATGCACGCAAGGAAATTTCAAGATCAGGGTAGGGATCATATTAGACCTATACAATGAAGGCTATAACTACTACAGCATACTGATTCAGGCCTAGTATAATGAAGCTTCAGAGACCCAGGGCTGGTTTTGAGGGTAGGCCCGGAAAGGCGCAGCCTACCCTGGGAAATTTACTCAAATTATATAAAAACTAACATACGTACGCGTTTACAATCAAAATTATGTTCTGTATTCTAGATAATATATTGCCTTCCTTCAGAAACTACAAAATATTGCGATAAAATTTATCTCTCTCTCTATCGAAATGATTGTGATTGACAATAGTGTGTTGGAGTTTTGCATAGGTAGTGTATGTGTGCAGGATATTTCACGTAAAAAACGAAAAAAAAAAAGGTTAACGAACTTTTCCATCCCGATTTCCGATGAATAGTTATAGTTCAATTGGTTGACTGTGAATTGTGATTTGTTTCATTCCGAGTGTTTCGTGTTTGGTTTCTCTGCTTTTAAAATTTGGTTCAATTTGAATTATTTTCATGATGAATTCCGAGACAAATAAAAAAATTACCGCATTTTTCCGAGCAAAAAATGAGGGGGAAAAAAAGTAGTGGAGAAACCGTAGTTCCTATCGAACCCGTTGAATGTAAGCGAGTACATATCTTGATGAATTTTCGACTTAGAGATTAGCTTTTTGGCGGGTTGGATCAGAAATTTTATCGAGTTTCCCAACCTGAGCTTAACTCAATACCTCACAAGTGGGACCTTCTTGGTTGTACGTACACATTGAGAGTAAATAATTTACAGACACGTAGGGTTTTTTAAAAAGGTTTTTTATGACCGGTTTCGCGGAACAACAATAAAAACGTTCGCATCATCAGATATTTACAAATAAACTGGTACAGTGAAAATACAAGCGAAAGAGATAACGAAGTTCAAATCATAGAGGTGACTCAGAACTACGCGTGCAGAGTCGTGCAACGAGGGTAGAATTACTCTGTAGTTGAAGGTCGTTAACTAAACGTACGGCATTGTTACGATAATATTTACATATTTCCACCTCCTCGAGCTTATCAAGAGTTCTGCCTTTATTCTTCCGATGTAGTAGAGATACGTTCTTCTCAAGGATGAAGTTGTGGCCAGTCTCAGCGAGATGGTCAGCGAAGGCACTTTTTCCATTAGCACAATCTGTTTTGGACTCGTTTCTCAAAAATTTTAGGCGAGATCTCCAAGAGCTTTCGTGCTCTTTCACGCGGGAGTCTAAAGAACGGCCAGTTTGGCCCACATAAACAGAATTACAGTCGTTACAGCTTGAAAGATAAACACCACTTTGCTGGAAGAGGGGGGTCGGATCTTTAAGTTTAGAGAAAGAACGTAGATTATGTAGCGTGTAAAAAGCTGGCTTGTAACCTATACGTCGAATCACACGGGAAATTTTATACGAAATGTTACCTATGAAAGGTATCTTGAGCCATTTTTTCTCATTAGTAATATTAAGATTTAGGCTAGAAATAGAATTACGGAGAATGGATCGACGTTTCTTATTAACAATCTTATCAATATCAATTCGAATACCGTTACGTTGAGCGATATATTTTATAGTACAGAGCTCTTTATTGAAATTATATTGACTAAGAGGTACATTAATAACTCTGTGTATCATATTCAAAAAGGCAGCATTCTTATGATTATGAGGGTGGAAGGAAGAATTGTTGATAGTAATGTCGGTAGAAGTAGGCTTCCTATAAATATCAAAATCGAAGCATTTATGATTCACGTTATCATCAACAATAGAGATAGTTAGATCGAGAAAATTTAAGGTTCTTCCACCCATTTCGAGTGTAAATTGGGTCTTAGGGTGGTATGAATTCAAAGTGTTGAAAAAAGATTCGAGAGAGGAATTGCAACCATTATAAATACAGAAAACATCATCGACGTAACGAACCCAAAGGATAACATCAAACATATAAAGTGAATTATTGTACATGAAAAATTCGAGAGTATTAAGATATATATCGGAGATGAGGGAGCTTAGAGGCGCGCCCATCTGTAGGCCGTCTGGGAATTTATAGGTAGTCCCTTGAAAAGCACATATGTTATGTTTAAGACATAATTCAAGAAGCTTCATAAACTCTAAAATAGTATTGTTATCAAATTGTGATTCAGAAAGTATGCTAGAGACACGTTTCATAGCTAAATCTACAGGAATTTTTGTGTACATGCTTGTAACATCAAATGAAATAAGACGAGCATTAGGCGGAAGACTTTTGAAGCTGGTTAGTCGCTCGATTAACTCAGATGAGTTTTTTATAGAAAATTTCGGATTGTAGGCATTTGCGTTGCACTTGAACCACTTATTCAAATATTGCGCTAGAAGATAGGTAGGGCTGGAGTAGTAGGAGACAATCGGCTGGATAGGGTTGCCAGCTTTGTGGACTTTTATGTGACCGTAGAGTTGTGGCACAGCAGGGTTCATGGAACCATCAATAAGGTATCGTCGTTGACGCGCTTCGGGTATAATAATTTTAGAATTTTCGATGAGACTTTTAGTGGAAGTGCGGAAATCAGCGATGTCAAATTCACCATCTGGAGTAGCGTGGTTTTCCAGAAGAAAGGTCTCAACTTTTGCGGCGTAGTCGCGTTTACAGAGCAAAACAACAGACTGCCCCTTATCAGCTCTAGCTAGAACAAGGTTGTTACTTTCCATTTTACTGCGGAGGGTGGTGATGACTTCCTTATCGGCTGGACTGATCTTTGGAAGGTGAAAGTTTTGGTTTAAGGTTGACTTCAGTGTGGGGACATCGACTTCCTCAGTGTGATGCAATGCAGTAGCGATATCAGCGATAATTACAGATTTGAGCTTATCACTTTTTATTGGAGGGGGGAGTGCATGTTTTAGGCCGCAGCTCAGTAAATTTTCTTCATCTCTATCCAAGCTTACCTGTGTTAGATTGACGACTCTATTATAGAAGTTTGGCAGTGGGAACTGTTCCTCAGGACGAGGGAGCTGTTCATTAGGTTGATCATTGCAACTAGCACGGAGTAACTCAAGTTTTTTCTCTTTAACAGCGGTCAACTGGCGGTGGAGATTAGAACAGCGGATGTTGATATCGGTAATGAGACTTAAAAGCTTAGTAAATTGCAGCTTGCTCGATAGTAGCAGGTGACATTTGTAAGCGAGGCGTGTAAATAAATCTTTTTCTCCGTACCATCTTCTTATTTCGGTATCGAGCCACTTTTTAATGAGCCAAGACTCCAAACGCTGCTTTGTAGATGCGTATTGCGATTTTAGATGGAAATCTGTAAACGCGACTACGCCGCAAAAGTTGAGACCTTTCTTCTGGAAAACCACGCTACTCCAGATGGTGAATTTGACATCGCTGATTTCCGCACTTCCACTAAAAGTCTCATCGAAAATTCTAAAATTATTATACCCGAAGCGCGTCAACTGGCCACAACTTCATCCGTGAGAAGAACGTATCTCTACTACATCGGAAGAATAAAGGCAGAACTCTTGATAAGCTCGAGGAGGTGGAAATATGTAAACATTATCGTAACAATGCCGTACGTTTAGTTAACGACCTTCAACTACAGAGTAATTCTACCCTCGTTGCACGACTCTGCACGCGTAGTTCTGAGTCACCTCTATGATTTGAACTTCGTTATCTCTTTCGCTTATATTTTCACTGTACCAGTTTATTTGTAAATATCTGATGATGCGAACGTTTTTATTGTTGTTCCGCGAAACCGGTCATAAAAAACCTTTTTAAAAAACCCTACGTGTCTGTAAATTATTTACTCTCGATAATATGACTCGTAAAGACATTTCATCCCTCATTTAGTACGTACACATATTATAATTCACTTCTTAAAAATTTGACCGTACTCATTAATCCAAAGTCATGGAAAGAAGATGATATACTGCAAGGTGAAGTAGATATTCGCAGTTTGGCATCGCGCTTACAGGTACATGAAGCGGACGCAGTAAATGGATTCCGGGAATATCTCGACAACGGAGCACGTGTAGTTCCTCAAAAATTAGAATCATTAATGAAAGCTGCTGAGGCCCTGGCAATTTCCACAGCGGAATGTGAAAGAGGTTTCAGCTGTATGAACCAAATTATGACGTCGGAACGATCGTCCATGGGCATCGAAAGATTGACGAACTGTATGTTCCTCAAAATTAACGCCCCCTCCCCATAGAAAGATTCGATCCGAGCCCATACGTCCAAAAATGGTTGGTAAATCATCGTTCCGCTCTTACTACCACCAGCAAGAAGATGAAAAAAGCGGAGCATGATTTAGAGGACCTAAAATTTTGGCAACTGTTTTATTCCCAAAGTATAATAATATTATGTAACTCTTTCAATTACTAAAAATTGATCACTTCTCCGAATAGTCATTCGCTTTTTTGGTAAAGGGAAAAATTATTCGGTAGGGACGGGAAAAAATTTCTGAGGGCCTACCCTGGAACTCAAAGCCAATTTCATCCCTGCAGAGACCCAAGGTCAACTGTACGGAGGGACAAACGGACGGACGCACGCAAATTTCAAAATCAGGGTAGGATGAGGATTTTTTTTGAAACTCTTAGAAGTCCGAAGGGACGCACGCACGCCCACGCACGCGAATTTCAAAATCAGGAATCAGAGCAAAGATGTGAAACATTTCAATACGATCTTCTTTTATTTGGCTCTGGTAGAAAATTATTGAAAATAAACTAGGACTGCACAAGTCAGTCGGTTGAGCCTGGAGAGAGGGTGACTTCAGGAAACCTATAATAAAATTTAGAAAATAAGGCCGAGAGAATCATTCGCTGATAACACACAGACTGCAAAACTGGTCTTCAAATATTATTCACCTTTATTTCTAATTCGTAGGAACCTATCAAATTTATTGAAGCTCATCGACTAAAAGGAAAGGATTCCTACTCGACTTCGAAATATAAATAAAAATCACATTATTGTGAAATGAGTCAACATAACCTGAACTAGATTCAGCCATATACAAAGGCAGCAAAGGGGATTCGTCGATCTATCATAAATAATAAAAATAGAAGATAGCAAACTTGATTCGCAGATATTGCTGCTGCTCGTATCCACGTGACTATAGTCTACAGGTCCCTTTCGTCGATAGTGATGTAAAAGCATACAAGAAGACGATAGTGATCTGTCAACGTCCAGCTCAACCCAAATTCACCCACTCGATAAGTATCCTCTGAACTCGAATGAGGACGGTCTACACGGCACCACGTTAAGTCGGAGTTTTTATACTGAGATCCTGGGCATGAGTACTTTCACTCAAGCTGGTGTCTTGAAAAGCCACACACGAACACGAAACCTTCCAAGGGTTGTTGGTAAGATACCAAGTTTTTGCCATTCCCGATCGATAACAAATAAAATTTACGTTAATGACACTTCGATCTTTCGGTAAATGGAAACTTGAATGGTAAAATATCAACGTTTCATAACTGAATATATTTTCGCTCTGAAAATACACGGCACATCGAAACAGCCCGAAGCACGTTGAAATCGCAGATACGAACTTCAATTCTTCATCGGAAGAACACGTTTTTCGTAATCGAGCATCATACCATACACACTGACTTGCGGATGGCCAAACCTCACCGGTGAGGCAGCATAAAAAAAAAACACTCCTTCCTTTCTTTCGCCGCAGATTACTGCCGAATCGAGATAGTGCGGGTAAATAAGAAATAATACGGATACACCTTGATCAGGACTACATAGGAAGGGGAAGTAGGAAATACGTTCGCTACACGACGGTGAGGCAGTCCGTGCCGGCGAAAGAAACCAGATGCGCGCAAAAGTTCGTTCCACACAATCGTTGCTACATGCCCAACCCGTCAAAAATATTCTACCGATCACGACGAAGAAAGCACAAAATTCACTTTCAAGCCAGAGGGGGAAACGAGGTAATATTGAATTCACCCGAAAGCGATCTTTCTATTCGGACCTTCGCTATTCAACACGCGCACACATGATTCGAACTTGACTAAAATCTTCTCGAGCGGCGAGCAAAATGCTAGTCTACCGAAAAACCACTGCGCGACGATCGGTAAATCCCCTCTTTCTCAGAAGATAAGGAGAATGAACGAATATGTATGAGGTATACATCGAACAGGATTCAACAAGAAATGAATTTTGAAAATATAAGTTGTTGAAAAGTATAGGATAGCTGCAGAAAAGAGAGAGAAAATACCGCTTCACCCTACACGACGAAGTGAACACGAACATGTGGTTACTTGAATATCTTGAAGATAAAAACCCACACTCGTTTCAAGTCTAGAAAACGTCACGAATCACTTTCGACCGATTTGATTATGGTTGTACAGAAAAAAAAAAATGAAATTGTAAGATACAAAAAATCAAGAGTTACTTACCATTTTTCTTATAAAACAGAACTTCCAATTTCAGTTCATGTTTGTACTCAAGAGCCTGTTCAATTTGCATAATGTGCTCGACGTTGGTTTCCATTCCGTATAAAAACTTACAAGCACAGCCTTTTTGCATGATTTGAGCTCGAGCATGTCCGGTCAACTCGCAAAATCCGTCCGAGCAATATACGATCGGGTATATGGACGGAACTTGAGCGTTACCCAACACGAAATTGCTATCTGTAACCGAGATGTAAATCAAAACACGAATGAATAAATGATTAGATAATATGGATATTAAATTTAGACGTAGCATCGTTGGGCTAGGGTTGTCGAATCAAGGTGTCAATAATACGAGTAATATTTTGCTGGGAAATCTTACATAAAATATAAGATTAAATCTCCATCGCTATAACCTACGAATTTGCTCTCATAACTTGCCATCGTTTAATGAATGACACTTAACGAGTCGAACCGTCTCATTTGAACCAAAAACGCCAAAATAGGGTACGAATACTTGCTTCGAGAGATAATTCCAGAATTGTTTTGAAATAAACGTTGAGTCGTAGAAATTTCTCCTCTTGGGTTAACATTTATTCATGATTTAACCGCGTGTAAACCCTTCGTTCAACGTAGATAGTACAAGGTCAGATCTCAAGGAACAGGAGCCTGATACCCCCTCTTCCGAAATTTGACAACCGCTCTCAGATATTTAAAGAACACTGGGCAGCGTAGAGTACACAAGGGTGGAGGAAGGAAGCAAGCAAGTGTCATCATTGCATTCATCCCAACGTCACAAGAAGAAAACCACCATTTGCTGTCAGTCATCTGTACCAAGTTTGATAAAGTCTCAGACGCGATCGGTGCAGATGACTCAGATATTTGGATCCAAACACCCAAATTGTGGGGGGTGATAGGAGTATAATGTCCTTGTAATTAATAATAAGATCCATTATCTCAGAAATTGTGTTAGACACTCTTTTCATCAATATCCAAGACAATTATTTAAAGATAAAATTAAATTTATGACTAAATATGTTGATGACTCTCTTTTTATTATTCCTGACAATATTTTTAATGACATTTTGACTGATTTAAACTCTTTTCATAATCGCTTAGTTTTTACCTTTGAGAAAAGCAATAATCATATTAATTTCCTGGACATTTCTTCAATACGTATAATTGTGATAACTCTATTATTTTTAAACATTACAAAAAACCTACTTTCACAGGCAGAATCATTTATTTTTATTCTAACCAACCTTATCATTATAAGTCTGTGAAACTTTTATCGCAAAATTTTCGTTTAGTGAATATGTCCCGCAGTAAAAAGAAATTATCGTTTCCGAAGAGACCACTGCGTCTTCCTGCTCACCGAAGCAAAGGCAATTGAAACGCAAAGTCACCGCGTCTATGCGGAGATCCAAGAAGAAATCTTCTGTAATTCCGGAACCCGATCCATCTCAGAAACAATTGACCATGATGTTACCACGTTGCAAACCATTCGCGTTAGTTTCCGATCCGGAGGAGGTAGTCCAGAACGAATCTGTAGCGTCCACCTTTAACGTCACCGGCACCGTGTTCACAGGTGATGGATCTGAACGATCTTCTTGGCAACTTGTGGATAGCGTATCCGACAACAGTCCAGAGGGAACTATTTATTCCGCTGGTACTACCAACACTGGAATAGGATTTTCTCAAACACACTCAACTCACATCCGCGAACCTATTGAAGCTTCTACTTTAGAAATACCAGTGTTTTCAGAAGATGCGTGTTTTTGCAAATTGGTTATCCTCGACGAACTTCTTCAACATCTCGCTACAGGAAATGACAGACTTAGTTCGTCAGCATGTTAATACAATCGGCAGGCAAGTTGAAAATACCTTTCCCCACCATACCTTGTACAACAAACGCGGTCAAAGACGGTATCCCGAGTTCGTTATCCACTCCAACCACGCCAAATCAATTGATTTTATTTTCAATCTTTAATAATTTTAAAATTTTGTTAACTATTTTATTTAATTTTACTCCATTATTACCTATTCATTTCTTTATTATTTTCTCTTCCACAAGGGACTTTCTCCCTGTATTCATAATATGGAACGTGTCACAATGACAAGGGTTCCATATTTATTTATTTATTTATTTATTTAAAAGTGATTTATTCTATAGTGGTGCCACCAACAGTTTGAAAAACCTCTAGCTCATCACACTAGTACACGCCTGACCCTTGCAGCCGTTGCTAATATCGCTGGTTTCTGGGTTTCCTCCAAGATTCTTCCTTGCCAGTATCTCTCCTTCACAAACTCTTTAACCCCGTGACTTGTACTGTATGGGATTATTCCGGTTGTTGAGAGTACAAACGGCATAATCTGGATCAAATTTACTGTCCATTGCTCACTCGCTTCCTTGAGTTCAATGTATATCCTGCGCTTTTCATCCACCGTTTTCCTTATGTTTGTCTCGTTCACCACTGCTATGTCAATTAGCCTGACTTTTTTTTCTTTCTTATTGATTACTATAATTTCAGGACGATTATGCGCAATTGTTTTATGTGTAAGCAGTGTCCTGTCCCAATACATTATGTATTCTTCATTTTTGAGGACTTTGTTTGGTTCATACTCGTAGAATTTTTGAACTTTCTTGTCCAGCCCATACTGTTTGGCTAGAACACTATGCAGCACTTTAGCTACATTATCGTGCCTTTCCTTATATTGGATCGGTGCCTGTACTTCACAACCGGCAGTGAGATGCTGTATTGTTTCTGGCTTTATTCCACATATCCTGCATTAATTGTCTTCTGCTTCCGGTTCACGGAGAATGAATTTCCTGTAATTTCTTGTTTTGATCACTAGGTCCTGGATGGCCATAATGAATCCTTCTGTCTATGGGAATAAATATCCCTTCTTAAGCCATAATAAAGAGCTCTGTATATCAATGTTTTCCTTTTCCAGTTCTGCAGGGTATCGGCCGTGTAGGCTCTTCTCTTTCCACCTTATTATCCTCTGTTCTGTTGTACCTATAGTCTCGTCATTTTCTTCGTGAGCCAAGTTTACTGGTGTGTGTTTTTTATCTGCTCTAACAATGGCATCATTCATTTTCAAAGTTTGTCTTTTTTTATAAAAGTACTTACAAAGGTTATTAACTTGTTTGGCATGCAATTCCACCAAATTGATGATGCCTCGTCCTCCCATGTCTCTTGGGATTGTTTGTTGTGAATTTGTATCATTGTTAGTTGATCACGTAGAGCTACATGGAAGAATGTTCCTTGAGAAGATTCCGGCTACAAAAACCGAAATAAGTCGATCATTCACCGTAAGTGGTGATTTTTTCAATACAGTTCAGAAGTATCGTTCTTTACGACCGAAAAAAATAGATACGAAACGATTCCTAATCAACTATCAGAAGGGGAAGTGTACAGCGCAACCAATTGGAAAACACAAAATTGAAAAAATGCCATGTTACAAATTGCAAAATATTTAGATCCCCCCAATCTGAAGTCATATTCTGGACATAGCTTACGTCGGACTTCAGCGTTGTGTTTAGCTAATGCCGGCGCAGATACGCTACAAATTCAAAATCAAGGAGGATGGAAGTCTGCGCAAGTTGCTAAGGGATACTGTGAAAGTAGCATTTTCTACAAAAAGACAACGGAATCTCTAATACAAGGAGCACTTCAAGATGCCAGTTCTTCAACACAAGTTGGTGCAGAAGTTGTTATTGATGATCCTAAAAACAAATCGTCTTCACGTTATTGGCCAGCCTAACTCCGAAAAGAATTATTTTTTCGATGTAGTTACTCGTATTTACTTCTTCTTAATTTCGGTTTAATAGGGAATTTCCAGAATAAGTTTCCCAACTTCCCTTTTTTGGAAGCTGTAAATCGTCTTTTTTTTTTTTTTTTTCTTTTTTTTTCATGGAATGAATCTAGTTTGGAGCCTAGCTCTGAGGAAATACTGAAATCGTTGTTCGCTGGTGACATATGAGATACAAATCGCGGAAGCTCTCTGTCTCTACAAGGGTCAGATATTGTCAAAGGAAGCGATTTTTCGATAGTGTATAATTAAGGTGTCAGAAAAGACATGAAACATGTCAAAATGGGCGGGAAAATTGGGAAAAAATTCGAGAAAATGGAAGGAAAATGAATAAAAGAGAGGGAGAAAATTGAATTTCAAATGGGAAGAGATGATGGAGATACTTCTGCTGCATGAGTTGGCGCTGATGAATGAAGTGTTGAACCCACGAATTTTCCTCCCTCTGGAAAGAGGACCAGAAGGAAGGACAATTCTGCCTCTAACAAAAACACCACCACTCGCGGTGTCAATCATCAGGTCGATAGAACTGCTAACCCTAGGGATGTTCAACAATTTACCGACTTGGAAGGCCGTTCTCAACAGCTTTAACGCTAAATTTTTCAACAATATGTGAGTTTTAATAGTTTCTGGAATTTATCTTCTGTACTACATCGCTGTACAGAATATACCCGCTGACTATGGGAGATGCTGTAAAAAACAACCAATAGGAAGATATCGTATACGCACATTCCATAATTGTATATTATTGAGATGCCAAACTTAGTCCGAAGCTATGCAAAAATCAAATAGCAGCAAGTGGAACGTTCCTCTAAAGTAGAACCCTTCACCCAACGACAGGGTAATGAACAGTACACAAATAGCCTCCTCTCAAAATATACCGCTATCAGCTCTTCAATATGTTACGCGTGCGAGCCACTACCTCAGCCCTCACCCTTACCCATGATGTGCAGGGTTGGCGATTAGATCCTAGTAAGATTGAACATGGTGATGAATTCAGTGAGAACGAAGATGACATTAAATTGTCTGTTATATGGGTAGAATGACTGCAAATAGTTTCTTGATGGATACTCTCGCGCAAAATCTCCAAGCTCGCAAAGCCGTCTCCAACGAAACAAGCTTGACTCACATTGTCTGAAAGCGAAGAAGAATCGCCCGATCCGGCAAGTTTAGCTACTCTTTAGGAAGTTGATACCACTCGTAACAGATGCTTCAAACAACATCTCAAACTTTGAAGCAATATTGCATTCTAGAAGCCAGATTCTTCTTTCACCACGCTTATAGATTTAAGTTATAAAAAACTGAAAAAGTTCGTCTACCTGAGAAGAACGAAAAAAAAAAAAAAAAAAGAAAAAAACGATTAACAGCCCTTCGTAATGCCATCGTAAAATATAGCATTTTTCAAAACGCTTAATAAACTCGTTTTGGGAATTTAGAAATTCCGCGCTCCACCAACTCGCGAAAATCAAATATGAAAGCGAGGAAGATTAACGGAAAATGAATGGGAAAAAGTATTCCTATGTAACTGCGCCGAATAAAATGTCAAAAATTTAGCGGGGTCGAAAGTATTAAGATCTTCTCTTTCGCCATTTTTAATTTTTAGATAACGAAATGAAAACCGCTACATAGCCATCGAGCTACCAAAACTCTATTACGTATAAGCCTACATAACTTATGACTTGAAAAAAAAAAACCGGTAATAATGAAGTAATGAAATTCGGTCCACGGTACGTTTTTAGGATATATTGCCACTATCATGTTCGTTTTCAATTTTGACGCGCGATGAACAGAAAATGGGAAAACGATGAACGACGAACGCTTGTCGCCTTCTCGTCGTCCAAATTAATTTGAAATTCCGGAAATCCGTAAGACTCGTTAAAAGCGTCGGCAAGAGATACTGATGATGGCGATATGCTGTAACAGTCTTCTCGGCGTGCTTTCGTTGAAAATTCTTCTGTTTTCCGACTTCGCACTCAAAACATTCCAAAGAATGACGAGATGATAATTCCAAAAAACAGACGACGACGCTCTGTTCTACAACAGCGGAAATATTGCCCTCGGCGACTGGTAGCGTATAATAATCTACCGAGCTCCGATTTGAACTATTTTCGTCACTCGATTGACGTACCGTAGCTAAATGATGTTAAAATTACGGTTACTCCGCAGGATAGGTATAAGTGAAACGAAGTGTCAAATTTGAGCGCCGAGACGACGATACGGTGTATGAAAAAGGAATTCCGTACGCCGCCGTAAAATTCTAGAAATTCTTTAACCTTGACTCGAAAGCACGCGATCGGAAAATACTCTTG
Organism: Aspidiotus destructor; assembly: GCA_035079395.1. Lineage (NCBI taxonomy): Eukaryota > Metazoa > Arthropoda > Insecta > Hemiptera > Diaspididae > Aspidiotus > Aspidiotus destructor. Next base: position 33,978,012 of record JAVHKZ010000018.1, on the reverse strand, counting down.
GTCAAAGAAAGGAAAAAAGAGTCGCCTCGAACGGAAATTTTCACGAGGCGTTAAAGGAGAAAATGAGAAAATTAAATGAAATGACTACAGAAGAAAAAAAAGATGATTAAGAGAGATAGTATACAGAAAAAATTATTTCAAAGACTCCAAGTAGGAGTATTTTCTCATCTCTTCGCCAGCCAAACATTCCTTTGATAAGCATCGCGCGTTGTCAAACAACAAGCGTTGATTACATCAAAGGCTGTTATTGTAAGTTTGACTAACATTATGCAACGAGCTTCTCTTCTATTTAGAAACTAAAGAATGCCTTGTTCGTGAAAATTAATAACGAACCAAACGTCGTTTTCCGAGAATTTGAATCGTTCATAGGCCAAAAAAACGGTATACTCGTGCAAGAGTCTCTTTTTTTAATATCTTATTTACATCAAAGTCAAAAAACTTTGAAAAGTACATTCGATTCGGGCTCATGCCGATGAAGGAACGTGTCGCAATAAAACTCGTATTCGAGTCTCGATATAATTTGCACCGAAAAAAGCACACACTTCACGAGATTGAAAATGTTATGTCAGATTTCGTACTGTAAGTCGATCATTCATAGCGAGCATTATTCTGTAATACCGAAATACCGTATCAACTTTCCAAAACAATGTTACATTCCAAATCTATCTTTGAGACACGCAGCGTAGTGCTCGGTGAAAGTTCGAGAAGTTATTTTCGCTGAAACGCTCTCCGTCTCATTTGCCTCTCACTAACTGGTAATTAATTGCTCCTTTTCTCTCGACTTTAATCTCTAATGGTTACTCGATGTCACTGGAAAAGGAGGACCATCACTCATCTTTCTTCAGACACAGCTGACAATCCCATCTGAAATATTTTACGCTTACTTATTACGATTATCATCGCATCGCAGTTTTTGGTCTATAAAAATTGAATTACTTTAAAGCCTAAACGTTAGAGGAACTGACAAAGTGGTGTGCCGACATTTTTTCCCCCAGCGATTCGGGCACGTAATGAGATGGAAAATTAAATTATAATACGTACTGCGTAAGTTATCTTGTGGCTTATTTATTGAGCTCTTTACTTGCTAATGGTCAAATATTCGGAATGTAATAAACTTGAAGAAAGATATGAGATACTGTGTAGTTAATACGGTTCTCTAAATTATGACCAGAGACACCAGATGAATACATACTGAAAATGTAAAACAAAGGAGTACCTTGAAAAGTAGCCACAGAAACGAGAAATTTGCCGGAGCGCTTTCGATTAAAAAACCATTGTCAACGACGACATGAAAGCAACTAAACAATCTAACGGCTGGAAACAATAAACCACCGAGGAAATCATGATTGAACTAGCGACTCATCACGATGTGAATCACACTCATAAACTAGTTCAATCAACCCCTCATCAGTTGATCACGTTAAGGTTATCCTTATTCAAATGGCGAATAATTTCAAGGTCTCAGATCCTGCTTTATAACCGTGACCACTAGCCAAAAGGTGGTCCGCAAATGCAGAAGAACCTATTTTCTTTAACTCCCACTTCTTAATATGCTCCTCTACGCGAATTTTGACCTGGCGGCTAGTCTCGCCTATATAAACTCCATTACAATCATTACACTCCAATTTATGAACCCCACTTTTTCCGTTCAGAGGGATAGGATCCTTCAGCTTGATAAAGAGACTTCTTACAGTGTTGAGATTGTAATGCACTGGGCGGAACCCGAAGGGGTGGAGGATACGACTTAATTGGGAAAAGAACTTACCCAAAAACGGGAGCCTGATCCACCGCTTCCGGACAACAGCTGTCGGATTACGGGGTAGGGAGGTAGTGGAGTCAAGGCATTTCCTAGCTAGCTTCCTGCGAACCATGAGATCAATATCTAAACGGACCTCGTTCACTCTGGCCAAGTGCTTTATAGTCAGAAGCTCATTATGGAAGGCAAGCTGACCCAACGGAATACTGGTCAATCGATGAATATGACTATTGAAACCAGCGTATTTGTGAGCAATAGGGAAGAAAGAACTGCCATGGACCATAATATCGGTCGAAGTATCTTTCCTGTAGATGGCAAATTCATGGACACCGTCTCTATTAGAGATAGTAAGGTCCACAAAAATTGATGGATGAACCGCCTACTTCCAATGTAAATTTAATGGAAGGATATTGAATATTTAGATACTTGAGGAACTCCAAGAGGAGATCCTGAGGACCGGTCCACGTACACAACACATCGTCGACGTACCTGTGCCAATAATAAATATAGTCTAAAAACACCTGACCAGAGGAAAAGAGGTCGAACTCAAATTTAGACATGAAAACCTCCGAGATGAGGGATCCCAGAGGAGAACCAATTGGGATGCCTACCTCCTCAGGAAACTCAAAAAATTTACCGTCAAATTTGCAAAAATTGGGTGACCAACAAATATTAAGCAAGGTAAAAAATTCAGCCAATTCTTCATGGCAGATATTAGATTGAACGAGGAGGTCGCCCATGTGTTTCATGGCCGTAGCTCTCGGGATACTAGGAAATAAACCCACCACATTCACCACATCAAAGGAGCATAGGATGGAACCTGGCGGAAGAATATCATCCTTAAGCTTATCGGCCAAGGAGACAGAATTCTTTACAGAGCAGAGTAATAATAATAATAAGCCTTTATTTGTAGAATTTGAACAGCAGAGTAGGAAGATTCAAATTCTATTCTAAATTTAAACCAACGATCTAAAAACTTCGCCAGGAAATAAGTGGGGGAAGATACAAAAGAAACGACTGGCCGCATTGGGATGTCCCTTTTATGAACTTTCGGCAACCCGTATAGGAGGGGGAAGGGGGCGCAGGATTAGGCTCAAGAAGCCGCTTTTTAAGCCTATCGGTTTTAATGGGCCCAATTTTTATGTCCAGGTCCGCGCAACCACATTAACTAGTGTATCAGCATTATTAAGAGGGGGTAACCCAAATTTTAACCCCTTCTCCAAAAGATTTAACTCATCGCTCTCGAACTCAACATTAGTATAGTTTATAATACAGGGGTGAAACTTTTGGATATCGCTGGCGTCAGTTCTCACTTCCTGGACAGCGGAGGCATTCAAATTTTGAAGGGAAGAAATTTTCTTATTTTTCTTCCGTTTTAATTTAGCCTCAAAAGAACGGCATTTAAGATTAACGGAATTAATGATCGAATCCAACTCACCCGGGTGGAGTAGGCCAGAGAGCCTAGAGTGGAACAGCAAGTTAAGTCTTGTAGCGACGTTCAACTTACCGTGCCATCTCCTCAACTCGGTACGGATCCACTTTCCGGTAAGAAATTTCTCCAATTTTGAGACGGTCTCATTACAGTCGGAGAACAGCCGAAATTTAATAAACTTGGGTTTTAAACGAGATTTTAAACACTTGTTAAGAAACCAGATGTGAGACGAAAACGATAACCTTTGAACGAGGTCCGTTTAGATATTGATCTCATGGTTCGCAGGAAGCTAGCTAGAAAATGCCTTGACTCCATTACCTCCCTCCCCCGTAATCCGACAGCTGTCGTCCGGAAGCGGTGGATCAGGCCCCTCGTTTTTGGGTAAGTTCTTTTCCCAATTAAGTCGTATTCTCCACCCCTTCGGGTCCCGCCCAATGTATTACAATCTCAACACTGTAAGAAGTCTCTTTATCAAGTTGAAGGATCCTATCCCTGTGAACGAAAACAGTGGGGTTTATAAATTGGAGTGTAATGATTGTAATGGAGTTTATATAGGCGAGACTAGCCGCCAGCTCAAAATTCGTGTAGAGGAGCATATTAAGAAGTGGGAGTTAAAGAAAATAGGTCCTTCTGCATTTGCGGACCACCTTTTGGCTAGTGGCCACGGTTTTAAAGCGGGATCTGAGACCCTCCTCCATAGAGAGCCCTCAGAATTCAAGCGTAAAGCTCCTGAACATATTGAAATTATTCGCCATTTGAATAACGATAACCTTAACGTGATCAACTGATGAGGGGTTGATTGAACTAGTTTATGAGTGTGATTCACATCGTGATGAGTCGCTAGTTCAATCATGATTTCCTCGGTGGTTTATTGTTTCCAGCCGTTAGATTGTTCAGTAGCTTTCATGTCGTCGTTGACAATGGTTTTTTAATCGAAAGCGCTCCGGTGGCTACTTTTCAAGGTACTCCTTTGTTTTACATTTTGAGTATGTATTCGTCTGGTGAGATACTGTGTGTTGCGTGTTCGTAAGTGTTTATTAGACTGAATATACAGCAACAGAAGGAGTCAAGGGTTGTGAATGTGCAGTGTACAGCGTCGTACTCGTGGCAGAGATATGAATCCGGTTCCGAAGAAGAGGAAGAAGAAGGGTGGCAACGTTGGTGAAAGAGTTTCGAGAAAGTAGAGAGTGTAGGAGACATCATTTTCGCTCAAAGACAAGAATGTTCCGAGCTTACACTTCCTAACCGAACGTATGAATATAAAAACTTTGACCCAAACTTCAAGTGTGGTAGATAAGGATAAAGTTTTGAGCAAAATCGATGAGAGTGAGTACCTCTGCAGCATGAAGGGTAAAAAACCGGTTTTCATAAGAGGTACGTCATCGAGAGATACAGGGTTTAGCGGTGATAGTGTGAATGATTTTTCGGATGTGGAGTTGATAGGAGAGCTAGATTTAACTAAAGCGGATACGATCGAACTTAAACTTGAAGAGAATTTAACCCACAAGGCTGGAATGCATATTAAGGAACATGAAGGGATCGATAGAATTGTCATAAATAGTTTATTGTTCACCAAAATGGATCATAGTATGTATAATAACTTTTTAGACTTCGGTGGAAATAGCGGTGGATGGATAGTTAAGTAATGCAATTTGTAAAGTGTTGTCCATGTTGTTAAATACTACAATGAAGCAAATTCCGAGTTTTACAATGATCACAAAGATGTCTTATTTGCTTTTGGATCCTTCTCTGAAACCATGACCACTGCACTGCGGTTATTAGGTAGTCAGCAAAGGGCTGATTCACCCAAATTTCTCTTTTCCCAAACCATCATGAACCCAAATTGTAAGAACAATCGCAAATAGTATAAAATGCGTACCATATGTCGTACCTTGTGTGTACTAAACTCTTGCTCAGAGCTTTTGGCTGTTCGTCTGCACGCGCTGTACACCCGTTTCACCCAATATTTTTTCGGCTAACGCTTTTACTTTTTTCTTCAATAGCATTAACAATGGGAATGTACCAGCGTACAATAATCGTAAACACGGAAAATATTACTGTACGATGAGATTTGTCATTCCTCCACGCCCGTCATTCATCTTAGAAATCGTACCCAATATTTTATTAGCGCGTACTTCGGGATTGGAAATGCGAGAGCTGAATTTATTACCCAGCGTGAGCGAATTAACAACGTTATACGTAAACGAAACTTGGAGAAAAAAATACATATACGCATAGTAATGTATACGTAGAAGCAAAAAGTCTCTCTCTCTCAAATATGGAATTTTATTTTTATATTTTTCATTTTTTCACAGAAGACGATGTCGCCTTCCCAACAACGAAAGAGTAAATCACTTTACTACGCGGCGGCGTTCGTTCTCTTTTCATTTCCAGCAGCGGGAGGGGAAGTCGCACGGTGCATTTTTCATCGGAAAAAGTATACGGACGGAACATTGTAAACAAGAAAACATCAGAAAAATCCGACGAACTCGTGCGCAAAAAAATTACTGTTTGCTGTAGCGCCACGTGAATGAATGTATACGCTATAGCTCAGTACGAATAAACGTGCAAAAATAATTAATTCGCGGCGAGTAATGGAAAAAAATTTATAAATTATACAGTGTACTCATCTCGCCAAAACCGTGAGAGACAAGTACGATGGGATGAGAGTTTTAGCGCGAACAGAGGACAAAAATTAAATTTGAATGTTCGATGAAGTCATCGATCATTTCGAGCCATCGTTCGGGAGTGTTTGGAGCACGCTGTCGATCTGTTATGGTGTCAAATACTCAACCTATACAATTTCTAGAATTATATTACCCCCTTCCAAAACAACAAAAAGAAAGAAGCGAACTTCTAAAATTCAATTTACGCCGACGGTCGTGACATCGTCCGTACCATTTTCCCCAGCCTAAATCGATAATACTTTTACCAACTGTACTTTATGTAGACTAGGTATTTCACTAAAAATATTTTAGAGTACGCTTTTCTCGTTTTTTCGTTACGTGGCTTTCATTTAGGCTGAAGGAAACTTTCCGTCGCCTTGCTGAGCAATTCTATCGCGGAGTGAGGCAAAGTATTGACAGAAGCAGCTTGAAAGTCGAGAATTCAAAATACAGGTAGCTTGACCTTCAAGAATTTTAAGTTCCTTCACATTTTACCGACAGCCCCAGTGTTTGCTGATTATTTACAATCAATAAAAATTCGCCTAAATGCAACTAATCAAAATCGTATTCCCACTTCGGAATCTCCTTCGCGAACGAAGTTGGAAGTCAGCACTCAAAACCAGGATGTAGCATGGAACCATACGACGAAAAGACAGGTTCAGCTCACCATTTCTGCAACGACATCGGTTTGAAAATCGACGATGCTACGATTACCTGGAAAGTGGGCTAAATCAATACAAAACTTATCATTCTACACCAGCGCAGTCGAAAAGAAAAGTCCGTCAGAAGAAAGTTAACTCATTACAGAGAAAGCCTCAAGAAGTATAATGATCGCTGATCGAACTTAACGACCACGGGGTCAAAAGTTCGTAGACTATAGTTATTTCTAATTGAGAGAGTATCACGTACGATGCTCGACGAGTGGAAAACTCCCGCGAGGACATACGCCAAAAATACGACTAGACGGTACGTGAGTCTTTCTTGTCGCGCTAATAAACGAACTCTCGATAAAATCGTTATACGAATGATGGTCTTCACCTGAACAAAATCAACAATTCTCGGCAAATCAACTCGTTAATTTCTAGCCTCGCGAACTGACTGATAAGACGGTACCTTTTCTGTTAAAAATGACTTATCAAAGACGCTGCTGCAAAAGTTTTACGAAACAAAGAAGGAGAAAATAAAAGTTTCGAATTATTTTATACTGCTAGGTTGCCTTTTTCTTTTCGTTAACAACTTTTATATGGTCTTTCCTTCGCCGAAGATATTGTGTCGCCAGAATTCCTGGTTCATAAACAATTCCCAAAACTGAATTGAAATCACGAAACGAGTTATAGAATTCTGTTAATGTGGATTTCTATATACTTTTACATTAGTTTGTTGTAATTTTTTGTTTTTCACTCTTCCGTACAGCATCGTGCGAAAGTTAGGAAAAAATTTAATTTGAAATCGTATTTCACTGACTCGACATTACTGACGCGCAGTGGTTTATAAGAAATGTTGTTTCTCGACATTCTCGATTGTTTAAAAACTCACCGAGCAATCGTTCAACATTTAAGTGTGTTTCAATAAAGAGTTGGGGATTTTTTTTTGCCGGGGTGAATAAAGCCAATGAACCATCAGCGCTTTGTTAGACTGTTCTTAATCTTGACCAATTGCTTCGACCAGGAACAATATGATGAAATCCAACACGTCTATTGGGGACACCCTTTGAAGACTTGTCATTTCGAACTTTTCATCGGAAAAGGAGGACGAACGTTTGTAAAGATGTTAACCAAGCGGAAAGACGGCCTGAGTTAAACCTTATATGTATACTCGAGCGCTCGTTGCTCTGGCATTTTTCCTTTCTATAAGATTAGGCGTTCGTTCAGGAAGTATGCAACAATTTTACTAGGCATGTAGAACGGGACGGTTTCACCGGCGAGTACTCACATCCACTATTGCCCTGTAAGTAATTTTGCCGAACTTGTTCTCACTGGGTGACGTCGTTCCCGGAGGCCTGAGGCTCTGACGGACTTGAATACATGTTCGAAGATGTCAACAGGTATTGGAGGTAAAAAGAGCTCTGACTTTGTCTAGAAACTTGGAAAATTCCAACTTCTGAGCTATTCATATAAACAAGACGGATTAGAAATTCTTATCCTCGGATACAAGCGACAATTCTGAAGAAATATGGTCTGAATTGGAGACACAGATTCATAAATGGATGTGATACATACTGAACTGTAATATTCTTGGGACCCGGTTCAATAGATCGAAAATCTTACATCACAAACTTGAGTCGAGATGAAGAACCTCTGTAAGCATTGAATTTTCCAATAGGGAGGATCTGATCAAATTCCAAGACTTGAAAAAATTTTCAAGGTGACTCTGCTCCTTTTCAATGGGGTTTGGGCGTTAGATAAGAGTCGCCATGAACGTCCGTGCGGCCCTTAATTCAAGCAATAATTTAAGAGGAAGACGACTTGGAACAATTGAGAGTTTCACCGTTGTCCCTTCACATGGTAGTTCATCAGAAAAGAAATGACTAAGAAATTTCGTCTTCTGAACTATACCATTGAAAAGATTTCTCAAAATATCATCATAATGAAAAGGGAAACTGGCTAAATAAGTATAGTAAGGCGTGGAAATAACTACGCCTGACGATTTTATAGAAAGAAGAATGGAAATAGACGAACACAAAATGGCATACTGTGTACATTTGACGAAATACCTAATTAGCCGATTGAAGAAAGGAAGAAGAATAAACGTATTTTAAAGAATAATTTAAAAGGACTGCTCGTGGAATTTGAGAAATGGTAAGCATACAGGTTTTCTTATTATAAATGCTCGATACAGCTACCAATGAATTCAAAATGATATCGAGAGCGGATGAAGCCACAGACATCAACCAGCCCAAACATTTCTGTGACGTCATCAACATCCTTGCCGTATAAATTATAAGTTAACTAGCTATAGGGGGCTTATTTGCTCTTCTCGATTGCCCCCTTTCTTGGTCTGGAAACTATTCTGGATCAAATCAATGATTTTTCGCAAATTTCTGAGTGGGAAAGATAGACTTGCAGATTTCCAACGAACTGCTGGGGTGCCGGAAAGAGGAAATTCAGTCTTACACTTGCGAATTCTCGGTAGCGGATCAAAGGACAATAAAGACATCAGCCAGTTTGAGCCTCCTCGTGACATCATCATCAACCGTTGAATCTGCTTATGACGTCATCCCCAGCCATGACTAGCTTAAATTTTCTAGTAACGTTATCAGTTTGTGACGTCACCAACATTTCTCTCTTAAATTCCACCCAAAAATTTTTCACTTTATCTCGTTTAAATTATGCGCGCCTAAGAGCTCCACCACTACTCGAATTTCTCAATGGCTGGTTAAAAAATGGCTGGACACCGAACGTCGCAAATGGCATGCCAATCGCGAAAAAGCGTCCTCTTTGGCTTATCGTAGCTCTTCTAAATTAGCGTCTATAATGGAACCAGCCGAATATGATGACCTAATACGTTTTTGCGCTTCAAAAGAACGATCCTTATTCAACGCTCTTCGATCAAAGAAACTGAAGAAACTCAAGATCCTTACCTCCAAGGAAACGAATTCATCTCATTCTACTCACACCAACACGAATCCCGTACCAATTCAGCTTGCAGAACCCTTTGTGAACCATACCGACGTACAATTCACCGACGAAGAATTGACCCTGTTGAGGATGGGCCGTAAATTTGCGTTTCCGCCTACACCCAAAGTCGCTCAATTGGAATCTTGCCGACATCGCTACTGGTATTGGCTTCGACAAACGTATGAACACTGATATTTTCAAAAATCTAGTTAAAAACACTGTAAGTGCGATTTCTACCACCTCTTTTCCTCACCTCAAACAACTTCGCTCTATCTCTAATAAGCTGAAATCTTCCAACAGCGTTCTCGTTAAAGCTGATAAAGGTGAGGCATTGATCGCCCTCCCCTCCTCTGAATACGACACCAATTTTCTTCATACTTCCGGTGCTACCCCTTCTACTTTGAATTACAAGTCTCGTATTCGTAAGGTTCGGAGCGCTGTTCTAGGTTCCAAGTTTTGTTTTAGAGTAGCCCCCAACGGGATGCTGCTTTGGTCATGAACCCTTTGCCTCCCCGTTTATACGGGCAACTTAAGACCCATAAACCGAACCTTCCCATCCGTCCTGTCGTAGCCTTTTACACGGATGCTACATACAAATTAGCTCGCTACCTTCGTAAATGGTTTCGTTATCTTTCAAACTTTTCTCCTCAATACACCATCACTACCTCTTCTGATCTCACCTCAAAACTAAAAGACTGTTCTTTTCCTCCTGATTCTTCACTCATTTCTTTTGATGTGTCCAACATGTACACCAATATTCCTGTTGCTCAGAGTATTGACTACATGTCGGACCTCCTCTCCTCTAATCACGTTCACCCTAATACCATCTCAGAGTTCCGCACCTTGATTTCTTTATGCCTTGAGAATAACATCTGCCTCTACAGGGATATTCTTTACGAATTCCCTGACGGCCTTCCAATGGGTGCGCCTCTCTCTTCTCTCGTTGCCAACGTCTTTATGGATAAGCTTGAATCCAATCTCCTCACCAGCACCATCTTTCCTCAACCTCACATCAGGCCCGTAGCCAGCCCGTCATCTGTGACTAGGCAAGTGAAATTTCAGACGAGGCACCGTCAATAGTTCATGTTTATCACACTGAAAAAGGTCAAAATTTCAATTTTTCACTTTTTGCTAGACTAGGCAAGCGCACTTGTCAGACTAGGCATTGCCTAGTCTGCCTGGGCTCTGGCTACGGGCCTGCCTTACATTCTCCGCTGGTTTTGCTACGTTGACGACATTCTTTGCGTTTGGAATGGTTCCTCGTCCGATCTCAAAGCCCTTTTCTGTCACCTTAACTCTATTCATCCTCGCATCCATTTCACCCTCGAAATAGGCGGTCTCTCTATCAATTATCTCGACCTCACCATTTCCCTTCACCTCGAAAACGACCGCCTCTCTCCTCAGTTTGCTATCTATCGTAAGCCTTCTAACACTGGCATTCTTATCAATGGTTCCTCTTTTCATCATTATTCTCACAAATACTCCGCATTACTCGCTTTCGTCCACCGCCTTCTGGCAATTCCTCTCTCCACCCGCAATTTCAACATAGAGAAGGCACACATCTCCGAACTCGCGCGCTTAAATAATATCTCTTTTGACGTTAATAAGGTTAACTCGAGGAAATCTCTCCAACGCGCTATGAGTCCAACCTCGCTCCTCAGCGCGTACTCTCTCCTATTCGTGAGCGCTGGGTTCGTTTGCCCTTTCTCGGCCACCACTCTTATAAAATGGCCCGCATTCTTGAACCCTATGGTTATCGTTGTGCCTTCTATTCTCTTTCAACTTTGGGCCACTTATCTTCTCTGAAAGATAAGCTCCTCCCTGAACAGTGCTGCGGAGTTGATCGTGCCTCTTGCACAGTCCCTAACTGTTCTGCCGTTTATATTGGCCAGACGGGCCGTTCCCTTAAGGATCGTTGCGATGAACATGGCTCCGCATTCCGTAACCATCATCCGGAAAAATCCGCCATAGCGAGGCACTGCATTGAGCAAAATCATAGTTTCAATCATTTCATCTTCAAGCTTATCCATAAAGCGACTAAAGGCCGGCTCCTTAATAGGTTAGAAGAGGTTGAAATTATTGCCGAGCTTTCACGTTCAGGCGACTTCCTTCTGAACGATACTCGCAGCCTCATCAATCCGTTTATCTCTCACATGCATAATCTTGTTCCGTCCGAAGACGATGACTTCACTTCTACTTGATCTTTCTCCTTCCTTCTTCCTACATTTTTCTTCTCGTTCTCCTTTGTTGCATGAATTTTCGTACCATCGTATGTATTTATTTCAGTAGACCTGATGATGCGTCGCTTAGACGTCGCGAAACATGTTGTGTTGTAAAATATAAAGTTATCCATTACGTGACTGTAATTTTCCTGTCTTCCAATGCAATGTCTCGTAAATACGAGGAGACCTTTTACTTCTTACTTTGTATATTATTTGGATCAGATAAAAATCAATTGGCAAGAGAAGACGATCACAACAAAAACGCGGTTGAAACAATCGTGGTGCCGGGGTGCCACAAGACACACCCGAAGAAAACCGGTACTATATTCAATGAAGAAATACCCTCTTCTTGGATTCGCTTCGACGAATTCGCTTACCGAAAGGACCGCTGTATCGTCAGCAAAAATGGCTAGCTTTGTACCTGGTACTTTTCATACAGCAGGTATAGTGTTGGCCCTAATACAGAGCATTTTAGTGCAGATCATGAAAGCTCATACATTAATTTTTTCGTTTTGTCTTCTGCGGTTACTGCAATGTTTTGTTCGCATACACTTCTGAGTATTCTTCAACTAGAACACCTCCTGGCTTATTCACATCCTTTTAACTCGCCCAACCTTTCTGCTACATCTGATGGCAAAATCGCTCAAAGAACTACTCAAATTCGTTCAGGAACAATTTTGATACACAAAGGGAGCAGAGTCGGCGATTACATTCAATAAAGAGGATCAAAAAGGTGAGGATGGAGATGATAAAAACAATAATAATGGAAATTGCTTACACGGAATTCACGAGCACGCATCCATGTCGGAAGCCAACTGTAATGAGATACACTTTTTTACACGAGAAAGAGAGAAAAATCGTCCATCTCGATAGAATCAACAGCCTCGGAAACGAGTAAAATCTACAACCCATTATTTTCCTAGTCCATATCTAAACACGTGAACAATTTTCGGCACATTACGAGCGAAATCACCAACCGACCTCTCGAAGCGGACAGCCGCCGAACTAATTTGAATATGAAAATGAGCGCGGCGTCGAATCAAAAATCCCGCCGAATTAAATTCCGAAAAAATGTTACAAATTACTCGGAGGCCATTTAATAGAAGTTACCTACCTTCATAAGAGGAAGACGGGCAGGCAGTTTGAAAAGGGCAAGCAGCTGGCGGACTTCGTTTACTGGTAAATAATCAGCCTAATGACTTAGCGTTACAAAACGCTTCGCGAATGAAGTCGTCATAGCCTTTTTAAGAATTACGCAACATCTTCAACGTAATAACAACGATTTTGTCTTACACAAGAAACACTTCTGTCACGCTGACATTAGCTCGCTTCGCCTCGCTAAACTGTCCTCCCGTTACCGGGGCCTGATAAAATATCCTTTAATAGCGTGTCGGCGAGTGCGGGAGTAAAATAATCGAAAGGAAGAAGACGAGGGAAAAAAAAGACAAGATCACGGGAAGAAAAAATTTTATAAATACTCCCCGCGAGACCTATTACCGAAAATACGCTAAATTCACAAACGGACACGTCTCGTATTTTTATTATCATTTAAAAGGTGCTTTTCTTCCACCTAGCCGCTTTTCTGACGTTATCTGAGCCGCATAGAAGGATGAATTCCAGCAAGATAACTTCTTTCGTAGAACGAGAGACTATAGCGAACTACTTTTTCAGAATATTCCTTCGTGTGGAGTGTATTTCACTCTTGCGGAGTTAGTCGTCTGAAAGTGCTACGGTTGGTTTACTTTTCAATTAACCCAAACTCTAATTTCTTGTCTCTTCGTCCTGTCGTCGTTGTCATTATTACAATGTTTTACCTGTCTTTCGTTCCATGGTCTATACTGTAAGTCGAATTCGGAAACAATTAAGATCAAAGCTGGTTTTGGTACGCACATATGTAGGTTTCAATTACATAGCACTGTCGTTTAATTGCGCGAGAAGAGAGAGACATGTTTGAGCCATTCTGACAGTCACATTCGATGTAGAAGTGAGTTGACGAATGAATAGCAAAACTGATAGAAACTCTTGCGAGGAACGCGACAGAAACAAGAAGCCCACTGACAGTCTGCAGCTGAAAGCCGATTCTACAAATGATCAGAAATAGAGTCCCGTACCTTCCTTGAGATTATTCCCTCAGTAATTCCAGACCCGAAATCGACTGAGATCAACGTCACGTCGCGTTCCCCACTGGCACGCTTCTGACCAGACTCCAAAGATATTGTTCCCTGTGAACTTTCAAGTCGGTGGTGAAGGAGTTGAATTTTGTTTCTCTTCCTTACGCTAGATAGGAATGGTATCATCTCCGAGGATTAAGAAGTACAATAGGATGAAGACTTCCCTTCTCTACTTAAAATCACTTGGTAGGAATTCCTTCGATATCTCTATCCTCCGAAGCACGCCACAAATATTGGATTATCTTCCGACATCTTCACACTCGACGAACGTATACGAGCACCTCTATAAAAGGTATTATTGCCGCAAAAGCTATAGGGTATTTTGTCCGGACGCGCGTATTGTAATAATTTAATCGGGACGTTAATTGTTCGTCTCAACGCCGCCACATTCTCGGTAATAGAAACCAATATACCGGTAAATTCGAAGCTCGCCGACTTCCTTTGATGCGGAAACATGGTGCAATATTTCTGTATGTATACACGTTGGTCGTTTATCTGTATATGGTATTATGAGCGCCGGTATTATTCTACTCTCCCACTCATAAATGTTCCACACTGCACCGATTACGGCTCTTAACCTAGACAGTTTTATTACAGACTACGGATTTACGATTCGTTACGGCGTAAATTGCCCCTTAAAAAGTTTTAATGGATTACGCGGATGGCACTTGTTTCCTATACGAGCTTCCTCTTTTTCTCATTTTTGTTGTCCTCGTCGCTCTCTTTAGCTTTCTATACACACCTTTTTCGTTCGACTTGGAGCTGTTTTTTTTTTGTTTCATCTTTCGTTTACGTGATGAAAATTTAATTGGTCTACATTTGAGTTTTCATTCATCGCGTCATCAACGGTATCTTGGATGAAAACTACGAGGAGAAAAAAAACGTCACTATCATTTCTTGAATGCATGAAAAATTTAAAGCACGTCTTTTTGTGATACATCTAAATTCTGAAGAGCTTCGCGAATAGTATGAATCCGGCGTAACTGATAAAAAAACCTGACATTTCATGAAAACACAAACTCGGAATACGAAAAACAAGTTGAGGATACGTACAAAGAGCCGAAAGCCAGCGATCATATGAAGAATACAATCGTGCATACTTTCATGAAAGTGGTAAATGAATTTATAGGAGGCAATAGCGTACCCAAAAAGAGTTTTAAAAAAAAAGGGAGCGGCGGAATAAAAACGACCAAGTTTAGGGTAGTGAAAGCAATTTAATTAGAGAAATTTACGACTCTAAAAAAGTAAGAATCATAAAGAAATTTGCACTTTTTACAGGTGAACAATGAATGATCATGTTTTTTGTCTCCATAGTGAAGAAAACTAATCAAAGCATAAGAATTGGTTTGAGGGAGGAGGGCGTGGCGTAACCTCCGGTAATGCCTTTCTAGATCCTCGAAGTAGCATATCAATATTTTATTTACATTCTTTCATTAAGATTCCTTAAGGAGGCATCCAAATGATTGGATAAAGGGTATTATCAGGCTTTAGAGAAGTACTCTTCACAAAAAAATTCGAGGACACTCAACAGATACTGACAATAGCGAAGCCGATCTTCTTGCAAAAAGAGGAATAAGTTCATAACGTATAATCTTGATGAATTTTTGTAAAGCCCTTTACCTTAAATTTCGATGAATTGATTTCAGCAGAACCTCTATGAAACGGCCTTGTCCAAAATATTTGAAGACCACATAAAAGGAGTCACGTCCAGATCAAAACAGAAATTCTCTGATATATATCGAAGAATGACAAATGAAATAATGGTAGAATGGTCGGAGAGATTGGTCAAACCAGTAATACTCGAGAGACATGAGATACGGTTGCCTAATCTGTATTCAAAATGTGTAGATGGACACACCCATCTACTTCAAGAAAGTATGATTCTCGAGGCACTAATTCTATCCAATTGGAAGATCGAAGAGGTGAAACAGCCGTTTAAAATCAGCATTCAACCAGCATTTATAGAAAGTCAGTCCCAGAATACGACGAAGGGTTAGTCATCATGAATAATGGGTAAATAAAACACGACGAATGCCCTGGAGAGATGGACTTCGATAAAACACGAGCTTCGAAGACGGGCGTCAACATGGATTTGGAAATTCTTGATTGGATGATGAATCTCATCCAACGGCTGATGAAAAAACATATAGAAGTACCTCGTCCCTCCGTCACTAAGGATCCTCAAAATTTCATTAAAAGTTGCAAAGAATATTTACCAATTTTTAAAGCAAAATCAACCCATTTTCTCATAAGTTTTCATCAATTCAAGTCACAAAATTTATGAATTATTGCATGAATTTGAGAAATAGTGACGTTTTACCGACATTTTACCGAGTGTGTGTATCAGTCTTTGTCTGCCTGTTTGCTGTCATCGCCGCTGTATTGAAATGAAACTTTTGACCTTCGCTTTTCTTTTTGTGCATCCTAGTTCAAAACTATCTTCCTATTTCTGCTATCAAATTTTTCAGTCACCTATCCTTCTCTTGCTGTCTTGATTATGCGGCAGCCAAGTCTGATTGAGGGAGAGAAAAATGGGTTTGTGCTTGCTTCAACATGATTGTGTTTTGCCTGTCATTGAGATGAAGGTTCGTTTTTGGGCGCCGATTTCGATATGTTCTCGGATTGAAAAACGCAGTGACGTACATATAAATTTTTTTAGCGGGGAAACCACTGTCCATTTTGTTAGGGGGATCACATCCTCAGAAAACGTACGCGTCCAGGAGTTTCTGTACAATGCGTGACGTCACTTGACGTGTGATGCTTTATGACGTCATCAATGACCTTGACCTACTTTAGGGATTTGAGAAAATATCAATTCCCAGCACACAACGTCATCGCGAGCGCGGGAGGTTGCGCATTCCACGCTGCCATCGCAAATCTGCAATGGTCTCTAATTTTTTTTGGGAGGTTGACCCAATGAAGATTTCCGGTTCCAGAAATTTTTGTACTTCATAAGTGAAAATGAAAATTTTTGAAGGTTTTGGAGAGGGGATTTTTCGGGATTTACATTTGACCGCGATCGGCGTGCCTCAAATCCAGGTTAAGCCTTATAAATTGTCTCGTGGTACTCTCTCTCTCTCCGATGAGTACTCGCGCTTTCTGACTGAGCTGTCTTTGTGTCCTACGGATAGGCTGGGATCAGAGTCTTGATTATTCCCTGGAGTGTAAGTGGCTAGTCTTGTGGCAATCCAGTGTGAAGGCTTCACCGGAATGAGTAAGATCATTCGATTAGGTTTGCCGTCTACATAGGTTACATTATATGAATTAAGTATAGGAGCGATTTTGAGAGATATTAGTAGCAGATAGCTGTGCGAATTAGGAATTACGTAAATCACATGTGAATTGCGAAATGTTTTATCCACAAAGGAGAAGAACGTAGTAATCTTCTTGATCAAAAATTAAAATCCGTTGTAATTAATCGGTCACGGTTTTTTCGAATACGAGAACTTCTGAAAATACGAACAAATCGTTCATCCTTAATTCCGTGATAAGCTCGAGGTGGCACAATGGAACGTGTGAAAGTCTTGCAAGTTGGGAATGCTGAAGGCAAGGTCGTAGCATTGACTCGATCATTGGTTGAACTGTTATCTTCAACAGGCCAAAAGTTCAACATTACAGCTCGTAGAATTTTCACAAGTGATGGATGTGAAATTGGTGATATCAATTTAATTAGGGATGATGATGTTTTATACAATTCTGCGGGGGAACCATTCGTACAAACGCAGTCGTTGAGTGAGCCTGTGGAAGCTGGACGAGAGAGTGCTGTCGGTCCCGATGATACGGGTATTTCAGCGCAAATACTGAATTTGAGCACGAAATTTGATACGTTAAACAGGAAATTTGCTAAAATTTTTATTGGTGAAGCAGCCAACCGAATGAAGAAATTCATTTTGAAAATAAGCGAAAATGAAGCAATGTTGAAGTTGTTCTGTGATCACTGTAACCTAACCCCTGATGCATTCGAAAAACTGAAGAGTGAATTGCAAGGTCATGTAGAGGTGAGAGACGCTATTTGTCATTTAGATTATGATGATATATGTGCTTTTGAAACCAAAGAACTTCAAGATTATTTTCATATTTTAAATCTCCCGCCATCGGATTTTCCAAGTGTTTTGACAAAGTAAAAGTATTCATCGAATCTTTTGCGAACGTTGCCCGAGCAAAAGCATACTTTAATAGGTAAATCATCCAGTGATTTGAAATTAATTAGTATTCAACTTCAAAAGAAAAAGAAAAAAGCAATCTACATTGAAAGTTTTGCCATACGGGAAGCAGTTAAATTTTGGAGATATTGGTTGGTTGGAAGAAAGTTTACGGTCGTCACGGACCACAAACCGTTGGAAAATTTAAACTTAAAGTCCCGTACGGATGAAGAATTGGGCGATCTAGCCAATTATCTTTTACAGTATGATTTTACAGTAATTTATAGACCAGGAAATAAAACTTTTGAAGTAGGAGAAAAAGTCTACGTCGAGAATGGGAATAAGTTGAATCGTCAAAAGTTGGATCCAATTTGAATAGGTCCTTAGCCAATTACGAGGAAAATCTCAAACACAGTATATGAAATCGATGTAGGTTATGGCATGGGGAAAGATGTGTCCATTCCGATAGATCAAAGGACGGCCGACGGCTGTGATCATCGGTGCACTCACACGATTTCATCGACGGAGAGCCTCAACTCGCACAAGAAGAATTAGGGTTGAAGATATAATTTTTATGTAATGGTCGCAAATGTTTTGGAATGGGGGGATGTAAGATTAACCGCCGTTAATCTCATGGGGAAAGTCAGTCACATACAGGCTGAAACTTATGAAGTACCACATTCAACCTTTTCCAAACCGTTCATGTCGATTGCACACCTGAAAGAGCTTCACATAACGAGTAGTCGGTTCGTGTTATCCATTCTGTTTACTGATACGTACTAATTCATTCGCTCCAAACATGGATGAACGTCGAAAAAAATTTTTAGAAAAAGTCTGTGTTCGTGCAGAAGAATCTCGGTCGGGTAATTTAACTAAGAAGAGCTATGAAGAATTAATTGCAAAGGTGAAAGCCGTGAAAGACAAAACGTTGATTGGTTATACCAATGTGAGCTGGCTTCGCAAGCATTACGATGTTATCACAGTAAGTCATTCAAAACTTTGCACGCGTCGTGGAGAAAGACAGTTTGATAGACATATCTATGGGTCTTTTGCAGGTGCAAGGTGTTGAGAAACTGATTTACCCTATGAGCGCCGAGGATTCCACGATACGTTATTATGTGCACATCGAAGAACTATTTTCGGAACTGCTGGCTGTACATCAAAAAGTTGGGCATGGTGGACGAGATCGGATGTTGAAAGAAATCCAGAGCCACTTCAAGAATGTAAGTCGCGCTGTTGTGATGGATTTCCTTGCTGGATGAGAGCACTGCGAAAAGAAGAGATCGAACAAGCGGAAGGGAATCGTCGTGAAACCCATACTTTCCTCTCACATGAACAGCCGTGGACAAATAGACCTCATTGATTTACAATCTACACCTGACGGCTCATTCAAATTTATTGTCGTATACCAGGACCACCTTACAAAGTTCGTAATTCTGAGAGCATTGACCTCAAAACACGCGGAAGCTGTAGCGTACGTTTGACTTGATATATTTACACTTATCAGTGCACCGTGCGTGTTACAAAGTGACAATGGTCACGAATTCGTCAACTCAGACATTGACAGCTTGAAATCAATGTGGCCAGGACTGAACATCGTTCACGGCAAACCTCGCCACTCACAGAGTCAAGGCAGCGTGGAGAGGGCAAACAGAGACAATGAAGAGATGTTGTTCACATGGAAGAGTGATAACAATACGTCGAAATGGAGTGAAGGCCTGAGATTCGTTCAACTAATGAAGAACAGAGCGTGCTACTCCCTACACCTGCTACCATCATCAAGAAGCAGGATCGGGAGATTATGGTAACGTGGATAGAGCTATTTTAACGGGAATATCGAACATAGCTACGATGAATGCTAGTGGATTGGATAATGTGGAAATATGCACATTTCAAGAAGAAAACAAATTCTCAAGATTTTACGGCATTGGTTTAGAAGAACTTCAACTTCTTCCAGAAGAATCAGGAGTTCTGATTTTTAACGAGTTGACAGCCACTACAACGGCTACAGAGGCGATATGCTAAATATATATTCTGCCATGCAGTATTTCAACCATACGTTTAAACTTGGTAATTATTGGCGATGGTCGGGTGTTGTCAGTGTTCTCAAAGAAGCACTCCGTATCCCTATTGTCAGAAGTACAATCGGCAAAATGCTAACCTTATTGTCTAATGAAGTGGACAAGAATATAGGTATGGCGCGGGGGAAATTTAGAAAACTCTAAAAATTATTATCAGAACAGGAGGTTGCATTCATTTGGAGCGTAATCATGTGGGAGGGAAACCTTCAAAGATCTTGCCCACGAAGAAATGCTGTTGTCTCATGCGTAATACCTTCGGTGACACTGTGAGCAAAGTTTTCAGAAGCACAATCATGATGTGATTATAATGCAACAGATGTTTCGAAATAGTCATATCCCATCAGGCCCGAAAAGTCGGATATTCCTCAATACAGAAACACTTGAAATCTACCTTTTCTTTCTGGAGCGTTAATAATTATATTAGACAGAATACTCCTTGCTCTGTCAGAACAACAAGTAGGTACCAGAGAACAAAAAATCACCGCAGACAGATATTAATATTTGAGCGAAGTCTGTTTCAATTGGTTCGAATGAGTTATCTGTCGACCATAATCCTCTCTTTCTTTACTTCGCACCCAAGATCACGTAGCTCGCAATAATGCCTCACCGTATGGTCTTCAAACCATTTCACATTTACAGAAGAAATTGAGTTCCAAAGATCCAACCTATATAACCAATAAAGAAGGGAGAGTTTAATTCTTCACGTAGTCGACGGACTTACGTTGATAAAATTGCCTAGGTAATTCGCCGCGTTGTCGGCCGTAACGATACGACCGCAAAGCTGTCAATCAGTTCGCTCTATCAGGGAGAGGAAAAAAACTTCGAACGGCTTTTTTACGATCTCTCAAACGCCACTTTTATGAATACAGTTAAAATTCTCGCATCACGGTTTGATAGACGTTTATTTGAAACATTTTACACGAGTTCGTTAGATCGCGAAAGGAGGTTAGGGTACGAAAAGTTTCCGAAACGTGCACATCGAAGCTGTAAATCCAGAATATGGTCAACAGTTCGATAACCATCAATTTTTCTCAACGCGCTGCGACCTACGTATACTCCGTAAGTATATCGAGCTATCTTTTTTTTTTTTTGTGCAAACTTTCTGTTCAATTTTTCAGGGTATAAGCAACAGATGTCGCCGTAGCGCATCCGAGAATAAATCAAAGATGTCGAAGTTAATGTAATAAGTCGAGATGCTGGACATAATAAAAAATATAACAATGCACTGAATCCTGTTGAACGTGATTTATCCAAATCGGGTCAACTTTACAGTTTAACGAATGGTCTACGAGCCTTAGGTAAGGTTTGTTTGTTCCGCCCACGTATTCTGATTTTATAACATGCGCGGTAATTCGGTTTTGCCCTCACTACTGAATAAAAGTGCTCACGTTTTTGTAAAGAATAGAAATTAGCTTTCAAAAAGTACAAAGCGTTATTTACTCATTTACGTTTTCAATTTCGATACACGCTTTGATGTTCCGTCTCTTTCATCCGATTTGTACTGACGTTAACGCTATAGTCGAACTTTTCGTTCGGTTGCAGCGCTCGCTTGATTGATTTTAATTACTATACTAACTTTTGCCGAACGCTTCAAATGCTACGCAGAGCAATAAGGACGCGAGTAAGAACGATAAAGACAAAGTACAACACATATTTGCCGAAGCAATCAGAGAATTTGAGCCGTTCAATTGAGTTTTCCTCCGACATGCAATTTATGTTGCATCGAATAAAACAGAGAACGAGGGCACGAGGCACGAGGGAGAGGGTGACGGCCGAGTATAACAAAGAAACGTTGTCGATATTTTGATTGGTAAATAGTTAATCGTATTGGATGTTGTTTTTGGTAGGCCGTATTCTCATATTTCTTATTCTGTAGAAGTTCAATCTGAGACAGGATCCTCCCACTACCACAAAAGCAGAGGTTAGCTGATCACTAATGACGACTTGTGAGTCAGATACCCAACACTTTGGAGTGGCCACTCTACACAGTAACAGTATCGACTGCCTTCCGCTTAAACCAAGCACCTCGTAACCAATGCCAAATTGTCTACCAGGCGCGGCTCTCACTTATAATCAACTTCAATTTTGTACAACACAGCCGGCTAAGCATGCACTCGGCTGAACGCTTCGTTCCCCCAGCCACGCTTGAGAGGGATTCAACTCCCAGAAGTTACAGTCACCTCCAAGTCTCGATCAGTCCGTAATACAACCAACCATGATCTCAACCAGAGCGCAATACAACCGAGTTCGACTCCTTTGGCTAAACCAGACTGTAATACAACCGACCTTGGTCACATCCAGTAGATGGATTTGTGCGTTTCCAACAGGCAAGACGTTACGTCAACGGCCTCAGCGGCCTGATTAGGCTTTTGGCCACCACAACCTCCACAACGGGAAACCAATTTCTCCCTAACTAGTCTGAAATCGACCCCATTTCAAGTCCGAGGGTCTTTGAGGTAGAGCCGACCATGATGAATATATATCGGCAACGGAAGGTGATTGCAATAAGGGAATGCGCGGAATATCTCAGTGGCGGTGAGTTTCATATATTGAAGGTCATTATTTAGACTACCACTTTTACCGTAGTAGTTTGCACTGCTACGTTAGAGTTTCTAAGTCGAGACACTCAATCAAATGCGGAGCTAACGACAAGATGTATCCGTCTAAAATAGCTTCCTCAGAATATTATTCAAAATGCATTTCATTGTTAGTACACAATCATTTGATTCGTACCTAACATACTTTAAAAATATTGGGAAACAAGCATTAGCCCACGTTTACATAGGTGAGGCGGCGAACGCTATGTTGTTAGCCATCGAAGAATTAAGTTACGACCAGCAAAATTCAGTGTTCTGCCTTGCTGGACTCTCCGAGCGCGACATTGAAAGATTACGAAAAGAAATAACAAACTTCAAAGCAAACCGCAACCCTATAACCAGAGTTAATTAATAAGATTGTCTCAAGGCCTGGTCGCGAACGACAGGGAGTTTCGGCGTCCGGAGGTCCGCATCTACAACATTCCAAAGAATATGTCAAACAACGATCTCCTCCGTTACGTGATCAACCTGAGTCCCCCCCGAAGGAAGAGACTGGGCTGACTCCGTCAAGGGTACCCACCGCCTTCCCCAAATGGAAAAAGGGTCAATCTCTGTCAACCTCTCGGTGTCGCCGGAGGTACGGGCACGGTTGTTGGGAATTAAGCGGCTGGCCATTACGTTCGATCACATCCGCATTGCGCGTTGTTTTTGGTGCCAAAAGAGCATTTCCGGAGAGAAAAGGACGTTTGCGTCCACTGTGGCGGTGTGGGTCACCTTTATGCCCAGTGCAAAAAGCGTGACTCTCCGCGTCAAGGTGTGTGAACTGCCCAACTAACTCCGGCAATACTGCCCGGCTCGCTCCAAGGCACTTGGCCAAATGATCGCCATCACGTTGTACGCGGCATCATCTCGCCTTAAGATCGGGCAAGTGAAAGTAGCCAAGGAAGGATCCTCACCGACAAAAAGCGGAACTCTATCTTTGACAGTGGCATAGATGAGCTTCTTTTACAGGAGCCCCATGTTGTCAACGACCGTTTGCCTCTGTTTACAGGGTTCAAGTGTATTCTTGCACCGAACGGGGACGTATGGTTAACGCCTGAGTAGACCCGCATATTGTATGCGCAGGCCTCAGGTATCAAGACCAAGGGGTATACGCTGTGTCCGCATTATTTCCAATTTAGCTTGGGAAAAGCCCCGTTTAGAAGCCGCGCAAAACTTTCTGCTGGAAAAAGATGATGAAGCCCAGGAGATGAGAAAGAAAAAGAGACTCAAACAGCGACTTAGTCCTAAATTCTGCAAATTGCGTACCTGGAGGCACTGCAGCCCGACGGTTGCCAAGATCAAAAGTAACCGGAGCTGGAAGAATTCAAATTCATGCTCATACAACCCACACCCCCTCCACAATGCGAAACAAGCGATTGTTTATCATTTTTGTTCCCTTTCAATCAATTCTATACCAAATCCTCACAAAAACTGCCCGATCAATACCATGTCTAGGCACACAACTTTTTCAAGCAATTTTCCAAATTTATGACTCATGCAGAACCCATTGTCGACATTAGTATTATATTTCGAAAGTATTTATTGACTGTCGAAGTCGAATATACTCCTAACTCGAAATACATTCCGAAGTAGTTTTAGTTGATGGCTGGAATAATTACAGAGATGGGTTTTTCCGATTCAAGTGACAGTTGAGTTCGTACTGCGTACATAGACATGGAGAGATTCAACGTTAACAAATTGACGCATGTCAGCTACCAACTAATCTCGCATAGACTGTACCAACTTTTTGTCCCGAATCAGTTCGTTAACACAAAGCTCCTATAATAAATCAGATTTTCCAGACAGTCCGGGCGATAAAATGAAATCCGAATAGTTTGTTCTGTACGCCTATGAACAGAATTTCTCTTCCACATTAGAAGTCTATTTTCGTTCGATACGAAATTTGAATTGTACAATTGAACGTTTAGATGTCGTGCCTTGAGCAGAGTCATTTGGACATTGATTCAACAACTGCTGTTTTCGCTCAAAACTCCACACGATCAACTTGCTAGCGGAACTTTGGTATTGATGGCTGACTTATCTCAACGTTCATAATTTTCATATTCTTAGTTCTTCACAATGCCGAACGAGAATACTTGGTCCATTTGTTTATTGTCAATCGAAAACAATAGAAGTTTACTTAAGCATACATTACAAGTCTCTACGGTCGACCAGACTTACCAACTCCAAACCGAGAGTTAAATTCACCGTCTACACAAACACCCAAACCTAGCAGCTATTTAGCTTCTAGGTACTAGTGGAGATACTCGACGACTCCAGCGAAGGCACATATTTGATAGCTATTAGTTATACAATATTTGTCTATAACCACTTGTATACTATTAACCCACCCTATGGTTAACTAATACTCGCGCAAATCTATATGTGTAAAAATTGTGTAAATAGTTTAACTAGATTCTCAATAAAAATATACGAAAAAAAAAAGAAGTTTTCATTCGATTTTATCTAGAATTTTTTTCTAGTCGTCGAGCTCAAAAGTTCAAAACCACTAATTATAAATTTGTACAAGAGTTCGAGAAAACTCGACTACAAATCATCTTTGAAATCCTGTTTTGGAAAGGTGGCACGGTATTCCACGAATGGTAAATTCAAAGAACTATGTTTTTAATTGTTGTAATTCGAAGGAAATTCAAAGTAAGAGAAAAATTATCCTCGATTCGTGAAACTGTAACTTTCTCTTCGTATTATCGCCCACAGTATTAAATCATAGCGCGTCACATTCAAAACTGTTTGATTTGTTCCAATCTCGGGAAACCTTAATCGTGTTTCATTCGTGAATGCTGAAATAAGATTTATGAGTCATCCGAAAGTTATGGCTCATTTTCATTTTGCACGAGACGAGTGAAAATACGTTCGCCAACCCTCCATCTTTTCTTATTTAAATGAAAAATTCTTCTCTGCAGAGGGTTTATTTTTAGTGCAGTCAATTTTTCGAGCTTCATTTTCAGAAGTTGTGTCAGAAGCTCAAACTTTTATTAAAATGTGCGAGTATTTCGTCCGTGAAAATATCATATCGTCTCTCAATGGTTCATGAAACTTTCATGCAATTTTTAAAGGTACAAAGGTGCTGAGGTGTATCTATTGAACCTGGAGGTAAGACCAACTTGAGCCTGTTTTTTGATGTCATATTCCGCAGCGGATACTCCCTTGAAGAATTCTACAAGAAATAATTAACACGCTTGACGATGAAAAATGCCATAAATTTACTTCAACTAATAAACAAATGACTATAGGATCTATACCTTAATAGATATTTTTAAACAGCGTTTGTTTTGATCTCAAAGTAGTTAGGGCTGTTCATAACAACTCATCCGGAGGACGCCTTAGTGTAACAAGCACACTATGTCCACTACTACCCTACTTGTCGGTCGGATGTGGAAGTTTGGTGCCGATATTGTATATTGTGTTCAGCAAGTGAAGGTCCTTCTACTAAAGACCGGGCTAGGATGCAAACAATGTAAGATATCTTAGTGAACGTATAGCAACGGATGTTGCCGGACCATTTTAGATCGTCTGTTCCTAGTTACAGGAGATTTTTTTCACAAATTGGATTGAAGTAATTGCACTCCCAAACCAAGAGGCTACAACCGTTGGAAAAGTTTGCAGCCAGAATAACGATCAGTATTGAATTTGTTATGATTACTGTACTCGCAGTGAGGTCAAATAACTATACGACGTCTGAATTATGGGCATTAAATTGAAATAATACGATTATCTGCCAAACGTAAAGGTTCTTCTGAAAACTCAAAATTTCTTCTCAGGCACCCAAGATTTACGCTTCGCGCTTTTTTCGGATCTGCTGACGGAGGAAAATAACATACCGTCAGACTTTGTCGGAACCATTATGAATAATTAAATTACAATTACGAACTCCGGTGCGTCGAGCAACTACGGAAAAGTCCGAGGCAAGCTCTACCAAGAGTCTTGTAATAGTATTCTCATCGAGAATTGGATCGATCAATATCAGAAATACATATAGGTAACCATACCTTGCATATTACGGGGGGAAAAGCTCACGGAGCTTCGCCTTCATACAATTTTCCCAACGAGGACTTATCATCGTGAAGGAGGGGGGAGGGAGAAGAGAGTCCTCACAGTAACTTAATACCGATTAAATTAGTCACATTAGATTTACCAACTAAGGTTACTGACTAAAGTTAACTGACCTGAATTCTTCAAAGTAGAAAATATACAACGGCACACTTCAAGTAAGCGAAGGAAGTAACGTGTTCAAAACGGATACCGAATTTATTACAGCAACCGAGAATGTAAGTCAATAGCATCAAGTACGAAACGAAGACGCGAATTCGTATTTTGTGGGAGCATGAAGTACAAAACGTGGACAAATGATACGATCATTAACTCGAACAGAACTGAACTGATCCTTTCGACCTGAAGATGCTCTACGAGAGAAATCTGCTTTCAGGATCGAAAGGTATCTAATTGGCTGATCGTCCGGACAAAGAAAACATTCTCTTAGAATTGGGACTTTTGTCCGGTAACGACCTATTTTAAGGAAGAGTCCAGCGGAAGGTCTCAAAGAGATTCCATACCGTCATCAATTCCCTGATTATCATAACCGCTATTAATTTATAAGTATGTAGAATTAATACGGTCCGAAATGTTACGGCTCGACATATTGTAAGATACTCAAAGAGTAACGAAAGCAAAAATGTTGCAAAGACCGCAAATATACAGAGGAAGACGCGAGATCTTTCGGTTAATAAACCATCATCGACCATCCGTGGGTAAAAAGATTCTTGAAGTGTGTGGGCGGTTGCCGTATGTTAGAAAGCCACTAACCCAGATGTGAGATGCAAACAGGATATAAACGAAGACGAAGTTCAAGAAAGAACGAGCTAGCCCTCGGAAGGTGACTCAGTCTCGTAAATCAAATCAATGAAACCTTCGTCAGGAATATACCTCTTGAGGACAGTAACATCATCACTGTTCAGATGTCGCACTATTTTGATATTTTCCAATGCAATGCGTTTAAAGTAAGAGTTTTCCCTATGGAGGAGGGTGGCTGAATCCTCCCTGAAACTATGACTATTGGAGATAAGATGGTCCGCGAAAGCAGACTCACCCAATTTTCCTTTTTCCAAGGGCTTGAGGTGAACCCTCCACTCGGATTTTGAGCTGGCGACTCGTCTCACCTATGTAAACGCTGTTACAATTCCTACACGTCAGTCTGTACACCCCACTCGTCTCCCTCCGCGGGATGGGGTCCTTAAGCCTGACAAACAACCCCTTTACCGTAGTGAGATTATGAAATGCAGGCCTGAAGCCAAAGGGGCGAAGGATACGAGTCAGCTTAGATGAAAATTCACCCAAATACGGGAGCCTGATCCAGCGCAATTTTTTATTATTGTAACTACTCGCATCGCGAGGGAGAGAGGAGGTAGAATCAAGGCTCCTCCTCGTAAGCTTTTTCTGGACCATACGGTCGATGTCCAAGTTGACTCCATTCACAAAGGCCAAGGGCTCAATGGTCGCAAGTTCCTTATTGAAAGCTGGCTGACTCAACGGAATGCTGGTCAATCGATGAATGTAGCTGTTAAAGGCAGCCATCTTATGATTCTTGCGAAATTGGACGCTATGGAAATGAAGATGGATTCTCAGTTTGGATCCATGGAGGTGCGGATGTCGGCACTAGAAGGCCGACCTCGTATGAGAGAATGGACAAAAGGACGAACCATGGATAAGAGTATCGGTCGCCGTATCTTTTCTGAATATTGTAAAATCATGGTTCCCATCTCTATTAGAGATATTGAGATCCAGAAAATTTATAGAGGAACCTCCAATTTCTAGAGTAAACTTTATGGAGGGATATATTTTATTCAAATATTCAAGAAACTCGCCAACGAGTTCTTGAAAACCGGTCCATGCACATAATATATCGTCCACATATCGATGCCAGTAATGGATGTGACTCAGTAGCACTTGGCCTGAGGAAAACAAGTCACCCTCAAATTTGGACATAAATATCTCAGAAACGAGAGAGCCCAAAGGCGAGCCAATAGGAATACCTACCTTCTCCGAGAATTCATAAAATTTACCGTTATACTTACAGATGTTAGGGGACAAACAGATGTTAAGGAGGGTGAAAAACTCTTGAAGCTCATCATGAGGAGTATTAAGTCCCCCATGCGCTGTATAGCTGGGACCTTTGGAATATTAGGAAAAAGGCCCGCCACGTCAAAAGAACAGAGGATAGTGCCCGGAGGAAGGGTATCCTGATTGAGCCCATGAGCTAGAGAAACTGAATTTTCAACAGAGACGGGCGACTCATACTCGATTCGGGATTTGAACCAGCGATCCTGATACTTCGCTATAGAGTAAGCTGGGGAGGAGACATAACACACGACCGGACGCATAGGGGTTCCCGTCTTGTGTACTTTGGGCAGCCCGTAGAGGAGGGGGGAACGGGGTTTCTTTGCAATTTTTTTGCTTTCGTTACTCTTTGAGTATCTTACAATTATAATTATGTACTTCATAATTGTCATACTTCATATCTTTATGAAATATGAATGTCCGATAATTAATATATTGACATAATTCGACTAGTCGAAGTCGATTTTTCGACAACAATACAAAAGAATACTCCGATCGAAGTGCTCTTTTCTGTCGGGAATTTTGGGAAAAAAATTAGCTATTCGACGAGCTACACGAGTTTCATAAAAGAACGAAACGTCATAAAAATTTTAAGCGCTCGTATTCATCCTCACGTGAAAATCAAATTCTTAACCTCGATGATATTTCGCCATCGGAGCACGATGATGTCACATCATTCGCGAACAATTTTTCAAACTCGCCTTCGTATTTCTCTCGTCATTTTCGTGAAACAAATTCCCTGCGTTTTTTGTGCAGGAACTTTGTTTCCGATTGTTCCTCGGCGTTTCCCCATCACGTTTCTATCCGGAAAAGAAGATCGAAGATAAAATTGGATTAAATTCCTATAGTACACCTATGGTTGCATGTACAAGAGAAGCTTCGCATGACTTGAAAAGAAGACTCGGTAAGTAAAAAAATTAGTCGCCGCTTTGAAGAGTGAACTGACTTTTACAGCTCATGAAGTCATGAATGACTCGACCCGAGGTATTCCGGACGATAGAAATTTTCAAAACGAAATTCAATCACGAATGCGACACTGAAGAAAGACAAAAGCCGCTTAATAAAAATGCGGTTAATAAGATCAGTCGGCTAATACAATCAAAATAAACCGGTCCCAATTTTTTTGTGGAGAATTACGCGACGCCGATATTTTAGCCACCCAAACTTGGTTAGCAAAGGAATGACGGCAATATGCGCCCGGCAACATTTACAACGCGGACGAGACGGGCATCCACTACAGAGCGTTACCGAAGACCTCAAATTGGGTGTAAAATTTCCAAAGACCCCATCACCACCCCCTGTTGCGCTTCCGAACCCCTCTTAGTCATCGGAAAAAGTGAGTTCCTCGTTGTTCTAAAAATGTAGCCAATGCAGCAAACAGCAGTGCCTGGATGACGTCGTCCTTCATCTTCAATGACTTTTAGAACGAAACGTGCTGTTACTGATTGACAATTGCCCCACTCACTATTTTGACATCATTGAAGTACATCCGCGTAGTTTTCCTCCGTGCAAATACGACAGCTTTAAAGCAACCGCCGGATCAAAGAATAATCAGAGCTTGAAAAGCTTATTATCGCAAAAAAATGCGACGGAGAATACTGGATGTGATGGATGATCCAATTGCTGGGAAGAGGGCAGCTGAAATAAATTTTCTGTTTGTGAGACACCCACGGATGTAGTGCAACTAAGATTGTAAATCTTATTTTTACAGGACGTTGATACAGATAGCGTCGACAATGGACCCGGCAACCCAAGTTTGGGACTATATTGGCAGACGCAGAAGTCATAGATACCTCGAATCATGTACATTCGAATGGTAAAGGTTCATTAAGTTTGTAAGATTTTCTGGCGTAGCCAAATTAATAAAGATCAGTATGTCACAACAGAACTGTACGTCAGAAAAGTCACGTTCTTGAGAATGTATTTGATGATTGTCAATATTGTGCCAATTTAGGATCATTATTATGTAAAGAAGTAGTGGAGAAGAAGGACCTATAGTGCCCCATATTCTATATTCTGATGATGATACAAAGAGGAACAAAATTTTCGCGCTGAATAAATCGTGCTAGTGGCTGATCAAGCCATTCCGATGGCTTCTACGGCGTATTCTCAAGACTTCCCGGGTCCAGATAGGAAAGTTTGTGTATTTGACGTTCGTCTGTATTTCGTCGTCCCGTTGCAGGAGGGGGTGAGGAGGGGGGGTGAGGAGGGGTGTTACAAGTCGCGATACTGTTAATAATGACGTAATACATTCAAAATCCTAAAAATTATCTTGTTTCGAAAAGAAGGGGCGAAGTCTTTTATGTTATTGATGTAAAATTGATGGTAAAGTACCATTGAAATAATCTCTTTATATCACTATCCCTCTATTTATGTTCCTTACACCAATAAAAACCTAAAAATCAACCCTTTAATGACAAGGAGGGGACATTGAATCGAAAATTTTGCCCAGCACTCTCATATATGATTCGCACGTGTCAACTTTATTTTTGGCGTTGTCGCACTGCACTGTGGCGACCTGACGACACCACGTTCCTTTCTCAGACAGCAATCTTCCCCAAATATAAACCGGGAAGTAGGTTCTCTTTGCTCCTCAACCAGCTTCATTACTCTCGTCCTTCTGCCTTTGAACTGAATAGCGACATAGTTTCACAGTTCCTCAAGTACTCAATTTCGCATTGTTCGCTGCAGCACGAGAGCAAAATATACGCGCACTCAATATAATCGAGTTTGATATTCTTCAGTGTATCGCGTCGTTACATAATAGATTTTAAGGCGGTTTTTCTAGCTCTCGTCGCCACGTATACGAAGATTGAAAAACAATACGTTCCTTCCTCTTTCAGCGGGAACAATACACTTACATTTTGTAAGAGCTCAACTTCTCATTCTGTACACTACTTTCTTTTTCATCCCTAGTTCTCTTCGTGGTGAGAATAATGGTGAGGTTTAATTAAAATTTCACTCGTAATTCTCTAGAATGCGCGACAAAATACAAAAAAAAAAAAAAGAGAAAAAGAAATATGGAGAGAAAAAAAAAAGAAAGAAAACCGAGATATAATATATACCTAAAAATTTTACGGATTACGTGTGAGCTACTCAGTTTTGCGGCTCTCGACAATGTACGCAAATTATGTAGTGTTTTTCATTTCCATTTTTTTAATTTCATTTGGTTCCTTCAACCGTATACTCGCGTGTGCAAAAAATGTTCTTCTTTAATTAACATTGATCCGGTAGAGAAGATTGTGGTCAAAATAAAAATGTTAAATCAGATACGTACACAGAATAAGGTCAAGTTTTTAGGTTCAAGAGAAACAGTATAAAAAGTAAATACACAGTGCGTCCTGTTGAACCACGTCGACTACAAATCGACGTCGACCTGACGTAAAATTGACTTCGTGCCGACCCATTATTTCAATAAGTATTCGACACAAATTCCACGTCGATTTACCGTCGAAATAGTTCCGGGGTTTCTGGACCAGAAATCGACCACAATCGACAACAAATCAACTCATAGGGAGGTACTGCCGACTCAAAACCACCAGAAACGCAAACGCGGGGTCGCCGTCGAAGGATGTGCTTCAAAGAAGACTTTGCAAATTATGAAGAGTCGATCAAAGCAAAAAATTTAGAAACAAAAGTTGGTATGTTGACGCGGTATTTGGAAGCAGCTCTGAACGAAAAAAATAGATACGCTGAAGGTAGAGAAAAAACACTAGATGAAAAATTACAATTTGCCGAATTTAGCCTGCGAGTGTGCAGGCTTCGTCTTTGTAAGTTTCATTTGTACTCGCATTTGCGACAAGTGCTAAGAAGGCTCGAGGGCGGGAAGGAGGCGACTTGTCGTTTCCCGAGAGTCCTCGAGAACTCTTTGTGGATCCTGTTGCTTCCACGGAGATTGACGCCGACAATTTGCCCTAGTTAGAACACGGGGAAGAAGCGGTAAAGAACGTGAAGAAGATCAGAAGGGGAAAGACACGGGCGCATATATCTCCATGTGGTTGGGGAAGGGGGGGGGCTGCCAGCCTGGGACCTTCGGGTCCATCGGCGAGCAGTGGCGAAATATGTAGCCAAGTAGCAGCAGGTAGTCCAGCTCTCGAGGTGGAAGCTGGTCTTGACCAGCTTTTGTTCTGGGTCCTCGACATTGAGCAGAGAAACGGGTCACGCAACGAGCAGAAACAGCGCTGACCCTATCATCGCGACCGTCCGGAATATCTTGAAGCTGGCCCGGTCCTTCGCGGTTGAGAACGCCGACTGAGCGCGCAGGTGGAACTCCTCCCACGCATGGCCCAGTCAGGACCGGCCACTCATGGCTCCCCGAGTGCCCCAGAGGTCCGAGATGCGGTTGGCTCAGGCGATGCCCGTGGGAGCCAGAGTGCCCCAGGGGTCCAACAGAAAGTTGGCCTAGGTAAACGTGCTGCAGGCACTTACGCAGCCGCTGCCACTCGGATACGGTTGCCAAAACTGCCGAGTCCGTCGGTGTGCATCGGTGGGGGCGCTGAGGACGCGTCTGTACGCTGTGGGTTTGATGGCGAAGCCGTCGCCAAAGCCGCAACAGGTGGAACAGAAAAGTGGTGGTCGTCGAAGAGGCCATCACTATCAAGCCTGAAAGTGGTGAGCAGATCAGGGTCCTTGAGAATCAGATACCCAAACTGCGCCAGGCGGAAGCTCCGCGATGGTTCGCAACTCGGTTGTGTCCTAGCTCCGTAATGAGCGGTCTAAGAGCGCGCTCTTGGCACTGCCCTCATTGGCTCCGCTCGGCCTTGTCGCGACCATCAAGAAACTTCGACGCCCAGAGGTTCGCATCTACAACGTTCCTAAATACGAGGTCTCTCTTTGGAGGAGGGACTCAGAACCCGCTTTAAAACTATGGTCAATGGTAATAAGATCCCCGCAAATGCCAAATCACCCAATTTTTTCTTTTCCCACGTTTTCCCATGCTCATCTATTCTAATTTTGAGCTGACGGCCAGTTTCGGCGATGTAAATTCTATTACAGTTATTACACTCCACCTTGTGAGCACCGCTTCTTTCGAACAATGGGATGGGGTCCTTTAACTTGACGAACAGACTTTTTACAGAGTTGAGATTGTAGTACACTGGGCGAAACCCGAAGCCCGAAGGACATGACCCAACTGGGAAGAACATTTTTCAAAAACGGGAGCCTAATCGAACGGATGGCGGGGGAGGGAAGTAGTGGAATCAAGGCTTTTCCGAGTTGACTAAAAAAGGCAGCGTCGCATAAACAATGACTCCGCAGAGTTTGGCTTGTGAAAGTTGGACCAAGTTAACATGATGCGAATGTTGGAACACATCAAAGTGCTAAATCTTCGAGTTTGAGACTTCGAAAGGCACTTCGAGTAGAAATTATCAAACCAAAAATTGATTTATACTTAAGTAGGGCTAAAGACGTAACCTTAATCATTAGTGGCTTTCTAATGTATCGCGCGACCACTTGATACACCGAATTTGGAATTCCCGATGTTCGACTGAGAAACCGGTTGCATATTTCTCGCGAAAATTGAACCCGTATCAAAAGAAAAAAAAGCAATTCACGTCGAGTGCATTGCAATACATGAAGCCATAAAATATTGGCAATATTGGCTGATAGGTAGAAGATTCACAGTGTTTTCAGACCACAAGCCTTTCGAAAATTTAAAATCTAAAGCCCGTACCGATGACGAATTGGGCAACCTAATTCATAATTTGACACAATTTAATTTTGATGTGGTCTAGAAGCCTGGTCCAACCAACATTTGAGGCTGAATGTCTTTTTAGGAGTCCAGTCTTGGAACCTGAACAGGAAAAATCAAAAGACTGCATTAAAATTGTGAACATAGTCACTTTGGACGAGTTGAGCTCTGATCAGTCAAAGATTGTGAGTCCTTTGAACAGAAACGTGACTATCAGAAATAATATAAAACACGCTAAAGTTCGTAACAAAACTAAAATACTCATTACTGAAGAGCTAGGCACTGAGATGATACGAAGAGTTCACCAGAAATATGGGAACGTAAGCTCAAAACACGTGTGGAACATTTTGGCCCCGTACTACACGTTCAAAAATATGGGAAGAATTTTCAATGAAATATGCACCGGTTGTGAGGTTTGCGTATGTAACAAGACTAGGATTTGTTCTGAAAGGGCTCCAATAAGGCATTTGGGCCCAACTCGGGAACCGTTTGAAATCATGTCCTTAGATACGATTGGTGGACTTGATCATTTTACCCGATACGCGTATATTCTCATATCATCCAAGTAACCTACACCGGACTTCATGAGAATAACAAGGAAAACTAGTAACAAGAACCAGATCAAGCTTCTCTTGACCGATCAGTATAGAGGACTCTGCCCGAACGAATTTGAGGAATTCCTCCACCAAAAAAATATTGAGCATATCGTAACCGCTGCGCTGTAGATGATCCCCAGTTAAACGGACTAAACAAACGCCTGAATCAAACGCTGGTTAATCGAATCAGATGTCATATCAACAAAAAAAATAAGAGACCTACAATCCGTTCTTTTTACGGTACTTCCAAGCCCATATGAGTGTGAAAATCTGCTCCAGTGTGTGTAGCATTGAATATATACATAAATATGTTTATAAAGGTCATGATTCCTGTAATGTAGAAATAGTTCCAGAAGGTCATACGTTCAACCATGATGAAACGGATGATGATTTTTCTGCCGTTGAAAATGCAAATAATTCTAGCTTTGTTCCGCATCGATGGTTAACTTCAGAACAAATCACGAAACATTAAAAAAACAAAAGATAATTTCAGCCTCTCACGCGCACAGAAAAATAAATTGTGACGCATTAGAGGACTTGTTTTGCAGATAAAACAGAACAAGCTATCTACATTATAGAAGCCTTGTCGCGTAGCACGGTCGGATTTTCCCCGCCAAAAATAGTCCATACCACCCGCAACTTTCTAAAAACACCGTGGCTTTAAAAATAGTAAATCGAAGCACAGCTTCGAGCTCGACGATTTGAGCTGTATTAGCGATACGCGTTTACTTCATTTCGCAATTACGAATGGATTACCGCAAACTGCGAATCTCGTCGCCGGCTCTCGTCGAAACTAAGTTGAATAAATAAATGATGTTAAGCCGCTTTACACATCGAACACGGTCGTCGTTGTCGCGTCCGGCCCTTCGCGTAAATTCGTCGTAGACGCAGACTGCGACTGTCTTCCCATCGTACTGCTCGTTCTACTGACCTCATCTTCACAGTTAATGTATTTAAAGATGCTAAAAGCACTTTCGATGAATTATGCAAAAGGATGAGAACGATTTAAACCGAAGAGTCAACTTATCCCATACGTACTCGCTCTCAAATGTTTTCAATTAATCCGCGACACGCTACCCCCGCGTTCATAAACGCGATAATTAAAATATTCTCAGTCGAGCGTTAGTTGTTACTTACACCAAGGCAACGACAAGGGAATTCGATTTAGACGTTATTGGTTCAAAGTGATCGCCACGGGAACGACAAACGAGAAAAGTAAACTATACGCGTTGTGTTTGCAAAGTCTTCCTTTATACCTTTCCTAATACGAGTACCTTGTACTATAACTATCGTAGATCGCATTATTTATGGTAAGCTTGGAACTGTTCCCTTTACAGGAAGAGACCGGCTGCTGTGAACATCTTTCGATTAACTTTTTCGGCGCATTATTAGAGAGCGTATACTCCGAGCGAAGCTTAGGAAAAAGGATTCCGAAGTGGATATTGGGTCCTGTCTTCAAAGACGTAATGAAAAAATGTGCTCAGGCTCTTTCGACTCAGCCGTGATCTGAAATCATCGTCCCCAAAAACGTTTGCAATTTCAAAACATCACGCATCAATCGGAAGATGAAGCAAGTTTCCGCAAGCGATGCGGGGCAGTGTATTCTTCACTGAGTCCTTGTGTTGCACACCTCAATATCTTTGTCCTCATATACTCTTTGAGATTAGGTGAAAGGTAAGGAAGAGGCTACCCATAACGACCTAGATTACGAGAAGGGTTTTGGAAAAGTTCGCCACACAAAACTAATCGAGATACTTACTTGAAAAAGTCTGAGTCATTCAGAACTACGACCTTGGACTAAATTTTGCAAAAACTAAAGACATATTCGCAGTCTTACGCGTGTCTTCCTTATTTTATGGGCTTCTCACGATCAGACCGCAACCGAGAACTGACTAGAACGGTTTACTCATCAAAACATAACAAGGTTCCATTCAGAAGGATTCCTGCAAGAATGCAGTAACCAGTATATCTAAAACGTTCGACTTTGTCTCATTTTATACTTTTCGATCGTATTTCTTATCTTATATCGATTGTATTCAGAGAATTCAAGTCGGATGCTCAATGCTCTACTCTATAAAAGAGGCGGTCGAATAGATTGTTGAAGAGGAAGAATGGGGACTCTACGCCAAGGTCTGATTATGGTTGTTCGGACTTTGAGCCCAGCTCGTCGGTGGTGACGGTACGGAGTCAGCGTCGGAAACGCTA
The DNA here is from genome assembly GCA_035079395.1 of Aspidiotus destructor. Taxonomy (NCBI): domain Eukaryota; kingdom Metazoa; phylum Arthropoda; class Insecta; order Hemiptera; family Diaspididae; genus Aspidiotus; species Aspidiotus destructor. The sequence continues at coordinate 33,940,721 of JAVHKZ010000018.1, read as the reverse complement.
ACACGGTGGCCTCGATCCGTGTGGACGCTAAGAAACGTCGCAGACAGGAAGGAGATTGCTTGCCTTGTCATTAGCGGAAAGCTTTTGACAGGCCGAGCGGAGTTTGCCGTCCACTTGGCCTCGAACATAGTCAAAACTACGACCAAGCGAGCGAAAGCAGTGGGAACGTTGAGTGGAATTTGCCTCCACTTGGCTGACGCTGTCAATATACTGAACAAGCAGCAGGCAAAAACGGCGATACCATCAAGAGAGGCGAAAGGGATGAGACCATTGGTAAGTAAGAAGGTTAAAGACACGGGCAATCATACCTTCACGCGGTCTGAAAAACACTACAAATCTGGAATCCAACTTGTCTGGTTCAACAGCACGCAGCGAAGTGGTTTGCTGAAAGGCAGCAGTTACCCTCGCTCCTAAGCGGCAATGTACCCCAATATTTCTGATCGTGCTGCGTATATTTTGTGTGAAGTAAATTTGCACTATATACGATTAAATTTTATTTATAGAGGAGAATTACAGCTTGTGGCAATACCAAATGGTTTGCACACTAGCCAGCTATCCTTGCTCCTGATATGGAGGCTGACCTCATCAGTTCTCCCAGGGCAATCCCAGAAGCCGCTTATTCTGCTGAGAGAGCAACACTCAAACTGTGGAGGAAGCCGTTGGAGCTGACGGGCGACGCTTCCTGCGTGCGTTCCAGTTGATGACGGAAACTCATAGTAGCCCGAGCGCCCTTGAGGCTCAACAAAAGGTTACTTCAGACCACGTGAATAGCAAACAGCCTATGAAACCCCATACAACAGCTGCCGAAACCGCCGAGTCCTTTAGTGGGCGTAAGCAAGGATGCAGTATGGCGAGCGCTCGAGGCTCGGTGACGATGGCACCGCTAAAAGACAAAAAATTGGGTTGTTAAGTTCTCTACCGATAAAGCGATCGAGGCTTTCAGGACCAAGATCGCCGAACTAAGACAGGCAAGGATTCGCGTGAACCGAGTACATGCAGTTCGCAGCTTGGATTCCGAGAGCAGAAGAGACATTTCTGAATTATGTCGATGACTCTCTTATCTTGAGTCGGCCGCGAGAAATGCGTTCAATAACTTTGAAGGTGTACTACGAGACCGTAAAGTGAAACTGACACTACGGCTCAAATTTTTGCATTGCTAGGTTTGGTCAATAGTGAAATATGCAAAGGCCGCCGGTTCTGCAGGGAGAGCAAAGCTCAATCTATGCAGGCAGCGGTCGGAGGTGACCCGGGTACACTGTGTTAATAGCACCAGTCTGAATGCCCGCGTGGGACTCCTACTGCATGACGGAAATACATGGCAGCCCGATCCTTAAGACTCAACTAAAAGTTGACTCGGGCAACGTGGAAGGAAGACAGCCCATGAAATCCTGCGCAGCAGTTGCCGCTAGTCGAAACCGCCGAGTACTCCGGTGTGCGCGTTGACGAGGTTGCAGAGGGAGCGTTTGTGTCGACGTCCCTTGGAGGCTCGGTAGCGAAGGCATCACCGAAGCCCCAGGACAAGAACGTAGATCATACTGAGTCTGAATAGGCGGAAGGGGCGGGGGGGGGGAGATCGAGGCACTTGTGACCAAGATCCTTGAACTAAAACAGGCAAGAATCCACGTGAATCAAGTACATGCGGTTCGCGGCTCGGTCGTGTTTGGCTCGTCCAAGAACAAGAGAGACAATTTATGGATTTTTGGTCGTCTCGCAAGCTTTCGAAAAGCACCGACGTTTTTGATCGTGCTGCGTATATTTTGTGTGAAGTAAATTTGTATTATTTAATCGCAGAGAAAAATTACAGTATGTAGCAACGCCAAACGGTTCGCACTCTAGCTAATCACACAAAAAGTAGCAGCTATCTCTGCTCCTAATGTGGAGGCTGACCTTGTCAGTTCTCCTCATGGATGACGAACATTGAGCTTGCGCTCAGTCATTGGAATTCCAACGGTCGCCGATTCTGCACGGAGAGCAACGCTCAAGCAGTATGGAAGCGGGAAACAGCCGTTGATGATGTTTTGAATACGGAGGCTGGGACCTCAATTATTTGTGGCTCGAGCGAGTCGGCGAACCACACCTTATCAAGCCATATTAAGAGCTGATGATGAGTTTTCAAACCTTGTTACTTCAATCAAAGAGAATGACTATCTCCAAACGCAGAAAATGAAGGACTCAAGCATCAATTTTTCAAAATATACACTGATAAGTGAACTTCTTCTTCATCTTCGTCTTTCTTTCAATACTACCCTGATGTTTTGTTGGTCTAAGTGTAATCTGCACCAATTGGAATTCCTCAATTCTAATCTCTCTGCCACCCTCCAAACTCAAAATGTGTACTCTCAGAGTACTGTCAATATTACAAATACGTAACAAATTCCTTTTGCATAAGCTTATGGGAAATGATTTATACCAGCAGTTCGCGGATTATACGATGACAGAAATTTAAATGACAATAAGCCGAATGTAGTACGGCAAATGAAAAAAACGTAGCAAGAAAAGAAACGATAATAAAAAAGATAATTCCGTAAGTCGAGTGTGAAAACGAAAACAAAGATAAATCTCATTGTTCCCGCAGTTCTCGAATGCAAGGTACCCGATTTAAACATTTTCATCTCGCTGCTGATTATTAAATTAGCGGATTCACGCTACGCGTGGATGATAAGGAAACTGAGCATGAAATATTTTACATTATTGCGAGGAAAATTTTAAGAATAAAGTGGTGACAACACAACGAAGTTGACATTGTAATGTGCGCGAACCACGCTGTTAAAAATTTGACGAGCTTTTCGGCCAATTTATTACCCCGGCTGCACATACGCCCGCCCACATACGAATTCGCATGCACAGTAATTACTATACACTTTATACTATACTCTAAAGAAGTCGCAGCGGAGAAACGTGAACTCATATTTTCCCAAATGATCTCGCCATTGTATAACGTATAATTTACTACGCCGTGGTATACAATTCGTAAATACTCTTTACAAAGGCAGAGATTTTAATACTATCGTCGAAACGGTCGAAATTACCCACCGTCTGTTTCTTTTGTAACCCGCTCTTCTATATTTTCTTCGTACCTTCTTGTTATACCCGTAGGCCAACTAATTCTTCCTCATTAATTAGAATAAATGAATACAACAATTAAGTATCTAAGTAAACATCGTAAAACTAAAACGAAATTCATTCAACGGCGTGCGAAACTTTTAGACCATCTCATACATAGACAGTCGGTCATTAATGTATATTCAAATTTCAGCCGATAAATATCCCCAATCTGTCATTACGTCGCCGTATTTTTTCTCACTGTACAGAAAAATATTTCGAAGTTCCTATTCTACTCAACCCTGTTGTACGAAAAAAAAACGATGTTTGCTGAGTGGGCTAGAGTGAAAAGGAAAAAAATGAATGATCGCCGCAATTTCTGTCAAACTCAACCATCGCTTCGCCTTTTGTTCGCGGTTTCGAATTTAAATTTTTCGTGAATTTCAATTTTCATCCAGAAATTTTAATGAGAATTTCCTTCCGTTTGCTACGACTGGTCTACGTAGGCCTACACGCATTGTTCGTCGTGAAAATTTTACGATGAAGGTTTTTTTTTTTGAAAATCTTTCTTCTTTTGAGGATACATTTTTTTTTCGAAATTTCTCAATGTTAATGGTTATTTTGCCACGCATCAGAACGACTAAATTATCTCAGAGGTCATTAAATAGACACTGAAAGGTCAAGAGAGTAACGTTTTATGAAAATGATACGGTCGAGACGATTAAAAGGATATCGGGCCCGCGGCGACGAATATACTAATACCAGCGAGCCGTTTTTGACCGAAAGATTAAAACTTCAGAAAATGTGTTTTTCAATTTAATAAAACTTGAAAAGTTTATACGCGTTAATAGAGCTCCCGGTCACTAAATGTGAATTTATTCGCGCCAGAGTACTTGACCGTGTACATAATGAGAATTTGAAGGAGATTAGATGTACGTATACGTCCAGAAAGTCGACAAAGCGATGAATTGAGTTCCTTTCACTCAGTAATTCCGATAATAATGAGCAATCCTAAGGGTACTCGAGTGTGGGTATCACATCATCGTTGGGAGCAGAATTTAAATCAACTTCATCGTCTGGAATAATTTCCCGACAATCGGAGGACGGCATTGATTCATTGAGAGACTTCTGGTGCAATTGCAACATCAGACTCGTCCACTGCGTCTTCATTGGGAGCAACAGGGAAATTTTTGAGATCGCTGGATGTGTGTGCTAGATCTGTCTTAGCGAGATCATCCTGAGATGGAGATTCTACTTCCATTTGATTATCTGAAGTGCTTTGGTCTTCCGAGGGAATTATTTCGTTTAGCCGGTAAATAAAGGCGGATGCGATGATGACTCACAGTCACTGGTGTAAAATCTCGGAAGACGCGAGTCGCACATGCTTTTTTCACATAGTGCCGAGGGAGCTAGCCACGGCGGGTTGCCAGCAACCCTTACGTAGGTAGGGAGTGACTGGAGATAGTGCGTGATCGCTCCCGCTAAAAGATCGAGTGGCTTGTCATCGCACTGATAGCGGGCTATGTCCTAATCTCTTGACTAATTTACTTTCATTGAGGTGGGTACGCCATTGACTACGTTTTCGACCCGCGAGAAATCCAAACGCGCCCGGGGACATCTTATGGGGTCTACGGGTGAGTCTGCTACTTCCGGTGGCGTAGGGAGCGCGCCGCGGGCAAAGCTCGGGGTCCGCGGACTCTGAGTTTAGCACGTCGGGAGTATAGCAACGCGTTCTCGAAACCATCGGAAACGCAAACACGACCCTGCTTCGACTTCAGCTGGCACAGAGGCTAAGAAAGCTCGAGGGCAGGCCCAAGAGTCCTCGAGGACTCCGTGAGGACCTGTCGCCCACACGGAGATTGACGCGGGTTTAGCACCCTAGCTGTTGGAACGAGGAGAAGCGGTCAGAAAAAGAAAAATGACCCTCGCACATAAGAAAGGAAAAGACGCGGGCGCATGTACCTTCACGCCGTTTGGAGGGGGGGGGGCACTGCCAGCCTGGGACCCTCGGGTCCAACGACGCGTCGCCAAGCTGCAGGTAGCCCTACTCTCGAGGCGGACGCTGGCCTTGACCAGCTTTTGTCTTGGGCCTTAGACGTAGAGCAGACGATCGGGTCTCGCGACGAGTGGAAACGGCGCCATGTACGGGAAAGCATTGCTGACTCTAACATGGCGACCGTCCTTAACACCGCGAAGATGGCCCGGTCGTTGATGTGTGCGGTAAACGTGCTGCTGGCTCGGTGGCGGAGGCGCCGCCGACACCGCAGGTGGACAGAAAGGTGGGGGTCGTCAAAGCGGCCACCACTGTCGAGCCTAAAAGAAGGGAAGAGATCAGGGCCCTTGTGATCCAGATCCTTGACCTGTGGCAGGTGAAGCTCCGAGTCAACCGTCTTCAGGCGGTTCGCGACTCGGTTGTGTTCAAGATCCGTGATGAGGAATCCAAGAGCAAGCTCTGGGCCCTCGCTGGCTCCGCTCGGCCTTGTCGTGAGCGACAAGGTGCTTCGACGTCCGGAGGTCCGCATATACGACATTCCCAAAGCTATGTCGGATGCCGATGTCCTCCGAGACGTTATCGACCTGAATCTCCCTGAGGGAGGGGGTGACTGGGCTGCCCCTGTAAAGGTCAAACAAGAAAATCGTACGGAAACTGTAATTATTCGATTTTCTTGTTTAACCATGTACTGTAACCTCAAAGAAAAGTTTAATAACATCTGTAAAGGTCACCCACCGCTTCCCCCAGAAGGAGTAAGGGTCGGTGTCTGCCATTCTCTCCGTATTCCCGGAGGCGCGGGCATGGCTGCTGAGTGCTAAGCGGCTGGCCATCGAGTTCTGGTCCTGTCAGGTGATCGATCACATCCGGGTGGCGCGTTGGTATCGCGGCCAGCAATTTGGCCATGTTAAAAAGCATTTCCGGAGCGAAAGGGACGTTTGCGTTCATTGTGGCGATGCGAGTCACGTCTATGCCCAGTACAAAAAGCGTGACTCCCCACCCAAGTGCGTGAACTGCCCAACTAGCTCCAGCAATGCTGCTAAGGCTTACCGGGCGGATTCTGCGATCTGCCCGGCCGGAGTACGTGGTATCATCCCATACATGAAGCCTCTTGAGATCGGGCAGGCAGTGGCGTATTTACGCCCCCCCCCCCCCAGAGGATCTCCAAAACCCTAAAAAATCGTCAATTTCAATTAACCGTTCAGCTTTTCTTTCTTTTTTTTGGTCTTATGGAAATTTTTTATTCTCAAAAATTCTCAACCCCCCAGAGATAGTATCTCAATACGACACTGTGGGCAGGAGAACCTCGGCCGAGGAAGGATCGCCACCGGTAAAGTGCGGAACTTTGTCGTTGACAATGGCATAGATGTGCATGGGGGAGTCAAACATCGACATTACGGCATGCAGCAGTGGTTTTCTCCGCTTTGTGGCCGGATGGGAAGTGACTTATGCGCTGCAGTCCGACCACAGGCTAATCACATATGCTCTGTGGGCGAACGCTCCGCGAGATGACTGGCCCGCAATGCGAAATACCCTCACGCGGTATACTACTCGAAAAGCCGCCTGGGAAAAATTTTCATAGGATATAGCTCTTCTCTTTATGGGCTTTGATGACAACGAGTCTGACGACGATAATGGTGATCTGACTGTAAAGGCCAGGCGACTGCTCACAGACGCAGCAAAAAGCAATATCCGACGCTAGGGTGGTGGAGTGAGTCGCTGGCCGGCATGCAAAAAGCGCTCAGGCAAAAGCGTCCCAGATACCAACGAGGGAAGAGAACGTCTGCTGAAGGATCGTTGCGAGAGCAGTAGATTTCCCTCAGAAATCGCTATGCCCAGGCCATCCGCAGAGCGAAGGATGAGTCCTGGCGTAAATTTGTGAGGGTCAAGCTCGAGCGAGGTTTCTCCTTTGGCGCGTATCGAAAGATCGTGGTTAGCTGGGCCATACTATGACGTTGCGCGGCTTGTTCGGAAGGACCTTTGGCACTGGGGCACTTCGATGCCTCCGTGGTGTCTGTCGGGGCGTAGTGCGTAGAGACCGAGCAGCAGTCACAGGGATCAGTCGACGCATCCTGTGTGAAACACCTAAAGGAAAGGACTCGGTTGAAATTCAAACATACTACCAGTCGGCGTACATGAAGAGATTGCTCTATTATTGGAGCGAACTTTACAGAGGGCAAGTATTAGACAACTGAAGTACGAAAAACATCTAACAAGTTTCGCTATTATTTCAATTTCAAGTTTACCGATCATATTGAAAAATACTGCATACAAACACCTTACGTAGAATTCTCGATTGTGAGACTCACAAATGTGAGTTTGAAAGACTTGCGTTCCATTTGATCGACCTCACGAAATTCAACTCAACAATCAGCGAGCTCACTACTAACACAGATAAGTGGGCATATTTCTTCAAAAATATACACTTAGTCGACGAAGCAACAGTTGAAAAATTTTGCACTAATTATGCGTTCATTTACAATGCCGTAGGTCAATGGCAAAAACGTGAACTCGTGGAAGAGGAGTATGAGGAATGCTTTATCACATGTCAATAATCCAGGGTTGGGGACTATTATGTTGATGCGGCTTTACGAGCGTGAAACGTACGAGGGTTAAAATTGCGAAGAAACTGTTGGCAGAAGGCGATTCAAAAGAAAAAATTTCATCGTTTAAGGTCTGGCTAAAAAAAGGAAATCAGACTGTACAGCCACGAAAAAATATGGAGGATAATTACCAAGTGATAGGACGAAGAACGACCCATTCCCGTCAACTTGAAATCGTCGTCGGTGAAAATAATGGGTCGCGAAGTATAGTCAAATGAACTAAACATTCTGTACAACAATATCTTCCCGATGGCGATAAAATTATCCATCAAAAAATCGAAGCAGATTTATTGAACAACGCCGATTCCGTTACTGAATTATGACTTTCTGTCAAAGAGCACTGGAAAAAGACTTTTCTTATCGTCTACACAATTGCACGAAACGTATCTTGGTACTCATCTAGCGAATACATCCATATTCAATAAAAGAAAGAAAAAAAAAAACATTTAGTTCCCCCGACGTACCCGAAAAACGATATTCAAGCAATGAAAAACGTGACGTCAATGATAACGCTCGGAAGCTGTGAAATGTAGTCGAAGGCGAGCGTATATCAGCTGTCTGCGAGACTGATTTACAGCAACGGCGTGCCGAACCTTTTAACGATTCATAAAAATACGCGGCACGTTCAGCTTGAAAAGCATTTGATGTGCAACTGACAGAGAAGAAATCTGTTTAAAATCATAGGCGATACGCGGGTTTTTATTTTGTAATGACTTCCGTTTCTGTCTTCGTTCTCGCGATAAAGCAACAATACGAAAAGAAAACTCAAAATCTATACTGGCATCGAAAATAGGGTACGGTAGAAATAATCTTGGTACCTCTATATCCGCGAGCTTTGAGAGCTTAATAGTAATGACCCCTAACAATGAAATCGTGATTTTTGTTGGAATTCTAAATCGCTATTGAAAGAAAGGAAAAAAAAAGAGGGTAATTGATTCGAGATACGGACGAGAGAGAAAAATAAAAATAAATGAATGAATAACAGACGCATAAATAACATTCTGGGCAGACTCATCACGCGAATCTGTTTATTTTCAATCATCCATTTCCTGAATTGACTTTCGAATATGATCGTCTATATTTACGCTGCGTACTGCTATCGACGTCGGCACTTCTTTCCTCGTTGTTTAAAAACTCCCGCTTCGGAATTATTAGCTCGAACTGTGTTCTCTTTAGTTCAGTTCATAAAGATAAGAAGGTTTTGAGGTTTTGTACATTGATTTCCAGCGTTTCGATTTTCGAATCTGATTTGTGATACTTACGAAAAGAATCAACAATGTTGCAGCAGAAAACTCACGATCTCTGCTGCTTGCAATCACCTGCTATGAATCTGTTCTTATCTCTACCCTCAAAATACGTGCCTCCAACTCTCCCCTGTTTTCAGGGTTGGAATTTTCAAAATCTTCCTCCCTTTGTACAACATGAAATATTTAGGTACCTCAACATAGACTGAGCCTTTCTCCTTCTCCACTTAATTGACTTCCCTCTAAAGCCCTTTTGTGATGTTACTTCTAGATTGCATGCCCTCCTCCAGGTTGTTATTTGCTCTACTGTCAGACTCCATTAGCTTAAATTTGGTTGTTATGTCATCAAGTTTGTGACATCATCAGCTGGAATTGCTGGCGGGTGCTGCGACATCATCAAACTGAGACGTCACCACCATCTGTGAAGTCTATAGTTTGGATTTGACTATGACGTCATCAAGCTTGAGACAACATCATCATCCTTGACATCTTTAGTTTTAAATGTCATTGGCTTGAATATTTGACTCTAATTTCATCAAGTTTGTGACATCACCAACATTCCTGACGTCTGTAGTTTGTGACATCAATGGCATGAATTTGTCTGCGACGTCATCAAGCTTATGGCGTCTCTAGTTTGTAACGACATTGGCTTGAATATTTAACTGCGATGTCATCAAGTTTGTGAAGATGTTGTTAGTTTGTGAAGTTGTCAGCTTGAATGTGACTGATGACATCACAGTTGAACGTCACAAACTAAAAACGCTATGAATGGTGATGAAGTCACAAACTTCATGACGTCACAGGTAAAAGCAAGCTGATGACGTCACAAAGTAAGGACATCCCATTACGCATACGTCGATAACGTCTTCCATCAACGGTCTTATAAATTGCAGAAGAAAATATTACTGTCAAATTTGAAAGGTAAATAGTTGAAATAAAAGTTGTTCACTGTACAATTCGCTTCAAAATGGTGTATAAATATAGTGATCTAGATCCAATATTCTACTATAAATGGATAAGAAATTACAGCTCTTGTATGTTGAAAAATTGTGGGCCTTGTACCGCATAATAACAGACTCATATTACCCGGACCTCTGTGGATCGCGATGCAGTAACCTGAGGGACGGGGACTTTCAACATGTTCATCAGTACCCCAAAACAAACTTTTTTCACCGAAAATGGCTTTGGTTTTTTTTTCTCGCATTTTTTGGGACCATTTGCCTGTACTAGAAGCAGAAACAAGAAATCGAGGATGGAGCGAGACGAATTTTTGAAGAAGGAAATCATTCGACTAAAGGAGAAGTATCAGCTCTTGAAGACAGCCAAAGAAGATACATAGAATTTTAATTATTTATTTTGTTTTGAGAATTCTAACTTTTTATTCATAAGTTTTACCATCGATTTTATGAAGTTTGTTTTACTATTATTTTATTTATTCATTTATCCAGTTTTTAAGTTTCAATTCATTTTTTTTTGTTTTTTTGTTTCTTGGACCAATGTATCTCTCTAAGGTAAGATAAGAACTGTTCCCATGTGCATCATTGCTGATTGTTGTGTACAAGTGTGAGATCTGGATCTACAAGTGAACTTGAACTCGTTCATGCATCTCTTGGATGTACTGGATGCAGGGAAAAATTGACGGAGAACGAGGAAACGACAACAAAAAAAGATTGTGATACGGTTGGCTAGCGAAAAAGCGTGCCGACCCTAAAAAGAAAACACTCAATATTTGAACTTTTAATTTCCTTGAACAAAGCCTTTCAAGTTTCAATTCATTTTTTTTGTTGTTTCTTGAACCAATGTATGTATCTAAGGTAAGATAAGAACTGTTGCCAAGTGCATCATTGCTGATTGTTGTGTACAAGTGTGAGGCCTGGATCTACAAGTGAACTTGAACTCGTTCATGCATCTCTTTGATTTACTGGATGCAGGGGAAAATTGACAAAGAACGAATACGGTCGGCTAGCGGAAGCGCGCCGACCCTAAAAAGAAAACACTCAATATTGGAACTTTTAATTTTCTTGAACAAAGCCTTTCAAGTTTCAATTCATTTTTTTTTTTTGTTGTTTCTTGGACCAATGTATGTATCTAAGATGAGATAAGAACTGTTACAGTGTGCATCATTGCGGATTGTTGTGTACAAGTGTGAGGCCTGGATCTACAAGTGAACTTGAACTCGTTCATGCATCTCTTGGATGTACTGGATGCAGGGAAAAATTGACGGAGAACGAGGAGACGACAACGACAACAAAAAAAGATTGTAATAAGGTCGACTAGCGAAAGCGCGCCGACCCTAAAAAGAAAACACTCAATATTTGAACTTTTAATTTTCTTGAACGAAGCCTTACATAAGTTAAGATAGTTTTTCAATTCTTCTTTCTCCTACAGAGTTTGTAGCTCGGAATTTACTTTTTGCCAACTCTCCCTCGAATTCCTTCTACTTTAGAATGGAAATGTGTACATTCTCTCGCTAGTAGAATCCGCAAGAGACACGAGAAAACTGATATTAGCGTATAACCCCTCAGCTGAGAATAAATGTCGCGAATAAATATAATAAAGGCAATAAAATATACTACAATAAATGGATTTCCGAGAAAATTCCATATCATCTACTCGTGTATCTAGTCATCTAGGAACTCCCAATATCGCAATACAAGGTAATATACTGGTACAAAGTGCACTGTATACCTTTTTCATACAGCGTGCATGTGAACGAATGTTTGTCGATACATTTCGGAATATTACAATGAGGACAAACAATCTCCATAAAATAAGAGAATTCCAACTACACGACAACAATATTTTGTGCACAGCTTCCACACAGTGTAGCAGTTGAAGATTAAAAACAGTTGGCGCGTAGTATAGCTGACGCAGTAAAATGTATGAAAATATTGCATAGTGAAATCTATATCTAGAGAAGCGCGTTCGAGTAATTGTTCCACGCGCACATTATAATATTCGAAGTGGGAATCGAAAGAACTTATGATCTCGCGATATCGCGAAAGAGGGGACACGACTATTTAATTAGTAGAACATCGGTCGGTGAGAATTCGATTTCGTCCTCGCGGTTTTTTAATGAATTCACTTTTACGTGGGCAATTCATCATCGTACATTTGAATGTGTATAATAGTGCACACCCATCCCGAAGAACGGCACAAATAATAAAATAGTAATGCGCGACACGCGCGGAGTTATTTCGCGTACCGTCGATCGAATGTATATCAGCCACCACCTTTCCTCCACCCACCCTTAATTGAGTCGTATTAAAGTAAATTTTTTCGACATTTTGATACACGTCGTTGAAGTAGCGTCGCAATCGTTCACGTCTATCACGGTTGTTCGACCACTCAACTAAACCGACATCGAAGAACTCAGATAACACGGTTTACATCAAATTTATGCGGGGCAAAAAAAAAAGAGATCGAAGGGTCATAACTATTGCCAGAGTCCTTTACTCGAACAACAACCGTTTTCCGTGTTAATGAATTTCCCGGACGTACTTTTTCACGCGGAAATTGAAAAGAATTGGCGAGATAGAGATGTTGATGTCGCGAACAACAGATGTTGAATGAGAATGAACGTTTTTTTCTCTATCTCTGTCTCTCTCTACTCGTACATAATGTGAAACACTTTTGTTGAAAGCATGAGCTGCAGTTGTTGCTGGGTTTCAGCTATGTTTTCCATCCACGCCGGATGAAAATGGTCATTCGTTTAAAAACGAATAAGCGAAATTTTCACCGCTTCCTGTTGAAAGGATTTTATTCATTTTTTTTTCTATCCACGAGCATGGAGCACAGCGAACACGTACGGACGGTATGGACATAAAATTCATTGGTTTATCATGAACTTCAATTTGATTCTATCTCGAATGTATCTGAAAAATTCGATTGAACGACTGACGGAGCTCCTCAATCCACCGGCTTACAGAATATTCTTGTTCTGGAGCCACAGTTGCATGCCATGGCCAGCTGTCTACTTCATCTGCATTCCGGCCAAGACTGCGTCGCCGCGAATTGAAAGTTGTTGTAGCTGTGATAGTTTTTGGAACCGGGAAGGTGCGCGAAATAAATGGAAAGGACATTTCTGTGGCGGACGGTTACGGGACAGGTTGGGCAAATCTATCCTTCTCACCAAAATCTGTATTCAAAATATTCAACCTCGCACGTACATAATTTCATATATTTTTCTTATTAGATATTCTATTAAATTCTCTCGAATCAGAAGCAGTACTGAAGAGTGAAACCGTTCGATATCCTTCTTGAATTCCACGTCTCACTACCAGCTTCAATGACCTAATAAAGTCAAATGTGAAACAGGTTAAAATTAGCCAAGTCGTAAAATTATTTATTCTCATTGTCTAGGCGTAGGTATCAACTGGTTAACGATCCTCAAATGTATTCTTATACACGCACATATTCGCTCAAATGACTGTTTTAATGTATCCACCCGGCATAGCCTCGTGCCTCTAGAAAATCGTCAACTCTTTGTTATTACCAGACCAGCTCGACACGATGGCGTTGCTAAGACAATTTTCGATTACGCATTCATTTTACGATGTACGACGCGCCTGAGACTGTGGTTTTGGAGTCGTTCAAGCAGCAGAACACGTGTACACTCTCCATTAATCGCTATTCCCTCATAGTCTCAAGAACATGTTCTAATATCAGCCAGACTTACGCATCGCTTGATACGAGAGTAAAGTCGTTGCCTTTCGGAGCGTCATAATCCCTCTTCAGTGAATGACCTACGATTTATTCGTAAGGAACCTGTAGGTAGCGAAAGACAGAGTTCAGCGATTCAAAGAAATATTACAGGTCAGAAACTCGCTCCTTTGAGTCTCAAAACACTTTAAAGGTTTCATGGTCACCGAATTTTCATCATTTCAAAGATTCATTTCAATCGCGCCGATTTATCCTTGTGACATCATCAGAAATATTCAATCTGCCACTTCCCTCCGCCGTCAAGTGAAGGAACGATTGGAACATATAGGATGCGAACATGAAATTCCAGCTAGTCGAGAATGTGGTGACGATTTGTAAGCTATGGTGGCTGGGCAAAAATATGTAACTATGCCAGAAGTACAACATGATGTTACCTATCACGCTCGATATTGCATCTCTAGCTACCAATCATGTAATTACAGAAACTTTTCTCATTCGCAAGCTATGAAAATTTTGAAGCAAGTGAAAGGGCTGGACGAGCATCATGCACCCTCATCACAAATGCGAGTACAACTGCAGAAATCGACAGAAGTCAACCTTCTCGGCAAAATGCAACACAACAATAGTCAGAAATCGTTGCTGTAGCTGCATACAAAAAAAGCCAATAAATTACCACTGAAGTAAGACGCTTTCAGTTTTGTTCCAAGAAGATGGAAAAATGGGATAAAATGAAACAAATTTCTATTCAAGCAAGTATTTATTCAGAATTCTTTATATAAAAACTCAACTTCACGGGAAATAATCTCACAAGACCCTTAATAAAGCATAATTCAGGGCACTGGAGGGGGAAGGGGAAGGAATGAGAATACGTCATTGAAAAGAAGTTATGCATACGAGCGCGTTCGAATCGGACTGCGGTGCTCAGCTCCCAAACAGAGCCAGTCCAAGCCGCTCCTTCTCCAATTCGACGTGCAGGGACTACCGTTCAGACCGCTTTCTCTTTCATCCAAGCTTCTTCAAGTCCTATACCAGAAGTTCATCATCTTCCGCAAGTTTTGACAACGGTACAACAAAAAATGAGTATTCTCCAGAGTTGCTGGTGTTGATGAAAATGCTGAGTATTCCACTAGATTTTAACATATTGTAGAAATAAAAACGAGGAATTATTGAATCGTGAAAAGAAGCGAATACATAGTTTTGGGACAAATTTGATGAGGCCCTAGGTAGCGCCAAGAATGGAAACGACAGTACAAAGGATTAAAGAAATCCGAGAACCTAACGTTCGTATGAGGAGAGCTTTATCGAGAATCATGGTAAAAACTGGTAGTGAGAAGGGATGTGAAATTGAGGAGATGAACGATGACGATGAGTGCTCGAAAGATGCTCATAAAGAGGACGAAGAGTCCCTCAGAATGAAAATGAAGATGTAGAAAACTGGAAGGGTCTTGGTGTAGCGGAGAGGAAAAAACCACACGAGAAAGAGGGGGAAAATGTACAGACGCCAACGTGAAATGTTTTCATCCGTTCAGGGAAGATCTGATTTCTCGAGTATGGGTATAAAGCTATAGTGTGGAGTGAAATGAGAGTGTATAGCGGAGTCAAAATAAATAAATTGGATTTCTGTCTTAGTGGAAGACGTAAGATCATGTCTATGTCTCGCTTTTATCCTGTCTTGCTCATCTTGGCTTAGTTCAGCCAAATACACAATTCAAACTTCCAGTATCTGCTGCCCTTCAACATACTGATAACATGTGGACCAGCTTAGATTAGAACTTCAAGCTTAATTCAGCCCTCGTCTCTTCGAAAACGTACATTTACTAGTCTTCTTCGGCGTCCCCTCATAATAATGATGCACTAGAAGTTCAGGATGGATAATAGCTTTATAAATACAACACGAAAAAAATACGGTGTACTTTGGAAGTCAGAGGAGAACCTCACAACCGACACAGGAGTAAGTGTTAACCAGTTCAATACAAATAGCATGTACAGATCGAATGCCTTAATGTATCTTCCAGAAGTTTTCAGCTTGAGTAAGTCTACAAGCGCCTCACTCTCATATAACGACCACATAAAGACGATTATCACAAACCTCTATAAAATACCAGGGTGTCGAATATTCATAGACGAATTCGTGCCAAACTTCGCAGAACTGGAAAACGAGCTGAAGACTTCGAGGCGATAACCAAAGAGCTTGATTTTGAAATCTCTTGTCGCCCTGGGGTATCAACAATCGCACTGAATTACAAGGAACAAAATGACATCCTTGTAAATCTGCGATTCGCCGCTCAAGCTTATCCCGAAGCTCTTCCCACTCCGGCAGACGTGTTTAAATTGGCGAAGCAACAAAGCAGCCTTAGTTTGAATTTGGAGAACAGTTACCAACTTGTCGCCTAGGCCGAAGTCCACTACTTCGACACCTAAAAGCTCCTCATCTCTGGAAAACACTGGAATAGCATCACCAAGCGGAACTGCTGCCAGACCTGTATTGGATTCAATAAATGCTCTAGGATTGGAATCTCAAGAGGCGTTGTTGTTCAGCTTGAACCTATACAGGTCAGCTGCAGAGGATGAGTCGGATGGTGACGAATTGAGTGATCCGGCTCGAACAAGTCACGATGAAGAAAGTGACAACGAAGAAGCCCGCGAGACTGCTTCCAAGAGGAGACAAGGGGGCAAACAAAGTAGCCCGAGGAGAGAAGGCCTGGAAAACAAGTATACTGAGAGTGCTTTGCAATGTTCTCGCGAAGACCCTGCTGGAGACTTGTTGTCAATAGCTGCAGATTATGACTGCTAAGGGTTTAGCCGACCTTAACGACATCCGTGCGCGGAGAAGAGGAAGTGGCAGGGAGGTGCTATAATTATGATAAGTTGAACCTTTCAAAACCAAATCAAAAATATTAACTGGGAGAAAATTGAAAGACATAGCTTTCACTGTTCAATTTTAATATGAATACAAGAGAAAAAGACTGAACAGATAACATACTGCTTTCAAAATTGGAAACTGGTAATCTTGCTCTGAATGCAACATTACTAGTACAAAAAAAAACAACAAAAACGCCACCCTAAAACCTAAAGTGAAACCTAGGAATGTTGACAGCTTAATCTCAACCTAAAGCTTCAATTTTCTTCCGTCATGAAGGTGCTCCAACAATAATTATAAATTTAGAGTTTCCCGATCACAGAGGAAAAGCGAACATTTGCAGCCCTATTTGCCAACGTTTTGAATAGTAAGTCGTCATCTTCGATGACTTTGAGTAATAGAACTACAAGAAAAACATGAATTACTATGTTGAAAGAATTATCTATGTAAATATCAGCATTTCAAAAAAAAAAAATACTATTAGAAGATTTCAGATCTCTGTGAATTTGAAGTTCAACTTTTTTCAGATTTGTTGCGACTATCGAATCGACTCGGATCGCGCGTGCTTGGATTCATTTTCTTTTTCAATACTTCCGTAAATTTTCATCGCGATTCTATCAAAAGCTCCATGGAGCAAGTAATGCATCCCTCTGGCGATCCTGCTTGCCAAGTTATCTACGTAAATATCAGCATTTCAAAAAAAATTACCATTAGAAGATTTCAGATCTCTGTGAATTAATGATATGGGAGCTCCATGGTGCAAATAATGTATCCCTCTGGCGATCCTACTTGCCACCCAAACTTGAGAAACCTAACGTAGATAATCGAAACTCAAGAAAAATCATGATCCCTTGAAGTCCATCATGGGGAAATACACAACTGAAACTGATCTGCCCCATGTCGATGTATACCACCACGAGGGCTTCGATTCGTTGATGCCTATAAATGAACCAAGCCGAGGAACAAATGTTTCTCGGGAAGAAAATTATTACGCCCTCATGGAAAAATCCAGCATGCAGAATTTCGGATATTTTCTTTCACAAAACCAATAAAGAACTGAACGCAATAAAAAAATGATTCCCTGAAGTTGTGAGCACTACATCTATACTGGTCAGATAAATTTTGAGGTAAAAGATTCCTCCAGAAAAAGACAATACGTAGGTAGCGTGAAGATGATTGGCTCTCGATTTTTCACTCTTATAACAACACAAAACAAAAGGAACGACAGAAATGAAATTTTCACTTCCGAAAACTATTCAAGCGTGCATTAGTTACTTTTGAAAAAGTCAAAACGACAAATGAAAAAAATACAATTTAAGAAAAAAAAAAAAAAAAGAAAGTAAAATTCATTATCAAAGTTAGTAACGCTTGATCAACACAGAAGCGGAAAGCCTGCGTGGTGGGCAAGCGAAATATTTCTACGTTGACTTATGAGGTCCATATCCCGCAGGGTTTTAAAGTTCGTTAATTTTTCTTCTTTTCTTCCTAAGTCGAGTAGTTCAACGTGGTAACTCGATGAAGAAAAAAAAAGGCATTAATTTCCGCAAATTGGTGGAATGCTTTTCATAATTTGATCGTTACAGGGTGGTTCTTCGAAACTTATTAAAAGTTTCACTTTTTTCTTTCGACTTTTCTTTTCATTTGGAAAAAAAATGCACTTCTGCGTTTTGTACGAATGAAGGAGAAAAAAAAAAACTAATTTTCTAGAACAAAAGTGAAAGAAGAGTTTAATTTTAACGACTAAAGCTTCCAAGGGAGCTCTTAGACTGTATACGTTCACGTTTCTCGAAGAATTTTTTTCGACATGCATTCTTGTGTATGAGTATATTTACCAACTGGAACTGTCAAGTTTTAAGTACAGAAATTTTTTATTTTACATTTCGAGGGATTTGTAATTATATTTCACGACCAATAAAGCGGTAGTAATATCATTGTCGACTACAGAAAACACTCGGCCTAATTAAGAGAAGGGAGAAATTATGAAACAATGAAAAACGCCCAAGGTTATCACTTTCTAGTCTGAGACGATCGCAAAATGTTATCAAATCATTTGTAGAAATGACTCAGCAGAACCGGAAGAGAAAAAGCAAGAAGAAATCAGGAATTTTCCACGTTCTTCATCAAATCCGGCTGCCTATCGAATGGATAGATTGGATGCGTATTATGAATGAGTCGTCGAAGGGTCGAATGTTTAATCGAAAAGTCGTTCACCATTTATACTGGTTCTCGTGGCGAAAAAAATGAAGCGTGAATGAAAGTGAAGTTAATTAAAATGCGCAATAAGAAGATAACTAGTATGGAACAATATTGATGGGTGATTTTGAGTGCGGTGAGACACGAGTTTACGACACAATAAAGCTTCCATTTTCGATGAATGCGGACAACTGGAGAATCAAATTGTTTGAAACGAAAAAGAATTACTTCGATAATGAAGAAACTCATGTTGAGGTATTTGAGCGGTTCGTTCGTACTTGCGCAAAAGATGTTCCAATTTCGGAGCCTCTTCTACAAACTCAAACCTTTGAAATTACCCAAATGTTGGCAAGCAAGATTTCACAGCCTCAAGTGACTGGCTGGAATCTTTCAAGCAGCGTCACAGTCTTGCATGGAAAGAAATTTGAGGCGAAAGTATAGATGCGAATGTTGATATTGTGAGTGACTGGAGGACGTGGACAGTCGCTCTGCAGAGCTGACGACATGAGTCTATTCTTTAGAATGTTACCTTCGAAACCATTAGCACTTTGAGGGGACAAACGTTCTGAAGGAAAAATGTCAACGGAAAGATAAAGCCATAAAGTTACTGTCGAAGAGTAAGAGTAGAGATCTCTAAGAAAAATAAGCTCGAATTCACTGTCAAGAGAAACAATTACAAATTAATACTATCGTAAATTTCTACAGAAAAAAAAAAAAAAATTGAAAGAGAAATTTGCATTCGATTTAAGTAGTTGTCTCCATTGCCAAGATATTTGGAGTGAGCGTTTTAAGAGATTAGAATCACTCTAGATGTATCAGAATACACGTAGCAAGACAATTTTCATTCTATAAAATCTCCAAAATCTCAAGTGTCGAAAGGATTAAGTGAAACTGAAGAAAATATGGCAGATAAAGGTACCGAAGGTGAAATTCCGTTTAATTTGGGAGGACACAGGAACGATCTGCTAGAATTTAGTGATAAGCAAGGCGAAAATGTCGCATCACCAAGAATAGATGAGACATCGACGATTAAATTTTTAGAAGTTTAAGAAGAGAACGATATCAATAAGGTGAAATCGAATTTTATAAAAGCTAGTGAATAAGTATTTGGTGATAAGATCGAAGCAATTGACAGACTCTGAAATGAGAAACGAGAACCTAAGAAAGAAGATGAAGGATCGCGAGAAAATAATAGAAGAAGAAATGAACAAAAAATTCATAAATGACATAAATAAACTTCAGAAAGAGAATAGAAAATTAAAGGAAAGCCTAAATAAAATAGAAGGGGGGGGGGGACCCTCGCAAATTCGAGTTAAACTCGTAAAATTTCAAATTAGGGATCAGGTCGGGTCTGGTCAGAGTAAAGATGTGAAACATGTCAAAAATAACTCTTAATGAGCTCGTTTCAAGCTAGGGAGAAGGTGCCTTCTTCGTCTATTGTAAATCTAGTTTATGACTGGTAAAATCCTAGTATAAAGCTAGTATAAACCCATCATAAAGCTAGAACAAACTTAGTATACTTAAACTAGGTAAGGTGAACTTGCGAGGTGAATGCCAGAGCCTGTTAGTATAAACTGATTAGATTCGTTTCTACAAAATTTTATGATACCTGTATACGATAGGATTCTACCAGTTATAAACTAGACTGATAATAGACAGAGAAGACCTCTCCCCCCCTAGGATATTACCAGTCTTAAACTAGGCTTATAATAGGGTGTAAATTTTTTTGATTGCTCGAGGATGGAAAATATAGGCAGGATTTTGGAGTTGATATGTACAACGTGGAGAATCAGAAGGGTGGATTCTGGATCTCTCGTTATGACTACGTCCATCTCCAATTTCAATTCTCACGCTCGACAGGTTACAAAAGACGGTGGTCCCTAGGATTGTACTCTTCTTTATCTGTATGGCATTCTGCTAAACGATGTTCTGACAGTATTGCGACGGCCAAGGATACGAGGTGGCTTCTTTACAACCGCCAGCGATATCTATCCGGCACTAGCATTCCTCCCGGAGCAAACGGAGACTAATATAGACGAGCTGAGGTCATTATCCATGCGAGGCGTATGTCACGAACATGTGAATACGATCGGTGGATTATACTGACTGCCGATAGTGAACCGACAGCGACATGGGGCTAATGATGAACCAAATCTTTTGGTTAGCCGACCAGTTGGAACGCCTGGAGTCTCGATGATCGCCTTTGATAATCCTCCCAAGCACTAGCATTCCTCCCAGAGCATACGGAGACTAATATAGACAAACTGAGGTCACCATCCATGCAAGGCGTAAGTCACAAACATGTGAATACGATCGGTGGATTATACTCTCTACCGATAGTGAACTGACATGGGGCTGATGAACCAAATCTTCTGGTTTGCCGACCAGTTGGAACACCTAGAGCCTTGATGATCGCTATTGATAATCCTCCCAATACGATGGCTCGGATAATCTCATTCGGCGACGGTGGAGGTTGGTTCAAGGCGGACTGGGTTCGTTTCCATCTAATGCAAGGTGCAGTGCCGCAGTCGCAACAGCAGCAGGGAGTACCTGAGGCTACAACCTTATCGGTGAAACGGCTCATAGAGATGACGAACCGGATCATCAATAAAAAAAAGCGTAAACTATGAAAAATTTTAGGAAATACTCCCCCCCCCCCCCACTCATGAGCGAATGAACTTCAATTTTTAATAGGGAAGCTAAAAATAGAAAACTCCCGATTGTAAGAACTGGCGGCGAGCGGAGGAGCCGTTTACAAAGTTCCTCCACCACCCCCGGGAACAGCACCGGGTGAGGTAACGCTAGGCGGAGAAGGTTATAATAGGGTGAAAATTTTTTTGATTGCTCGAGGACGGAAAATATAGGCAGGATTTTGGAGTTGATACATACGACGTGGAGAATCAGAGGGGCGGATTCTGGATCTCTCGTTATCACTACGTCCATCTCCAATTTCAATTCTCACGCTCGACAGGTTACGAAAGACGGAGGTCCCTAGGATCGTACTCTTCTTTATCTGTATGGCATTCTGCTAAACGCTGTTCTGACAGCATTGCGACGGCCAAGGATACGAGGTGGCTTCTTTACAACCGCCAGCGATATCTATCCGGCACTAGCATTCCTCCCGGAGCAAACGGAGACTAATATAGACGAGCTGAGGTCACTATCCATGCGAGGCGTATGTCACGAAGATGTGAATACGATCGGTGGATTAAAATCGCTGCCGAGAGTGAACCGACATGGGACTAATGAACCAAATATTTTTGGTTAGGCGACCAGTTGAGACGCTTGGAGTCTCGATGATCGCCATTGAAAATCCTCCCAATACGATTGCTCGGATAATCTCATTTGGCGATGGTGGAGGTTGGTTCAAGGCGGACTGGCTTAGTTTTCATCTAATGCAAGGTACAGTGCCGCAGCCGCAACAGCAGCAGGGAACACCTGGTCAACCGGCGGGCGGAGGAGCCGTGTTCAACAAGTTCCTCCACCACCCCCGGTACCAGCACCGGGTGAAGTAACGCTAGGCGGAGAAGGTTATAATAGAGTGTATGGATAAGCTTCCTTTAAGACTATTAGGACTGGTAAAATACTATCATAACGCTAGTCTACAACTGTCATAAAACTAGGATAAACCTAATAATAAAATAGGTACTACGCCCGGATACCTCATTACAAGCCCAGTTTAAGACTAGTAAAAGCCCAAAAGAAGATGGGGGCGCTCGTTTACAACTGGTTAAACCCTAGTCTAAAGCTAGTATAAAGCCACCATAAAGCTAGTATACAAAAAAGCTAGTATGTAAACCGGGCAAGGAGTAACCAGGGTGAAGAGGGTACCATAAAGCTAGTATAAAGCTAGTACATAAACTGAGCAAGGCAAACTCGCGGGGTAAACTCGACAAACTCGCAAATTTTTGGATCACCCACGGAGTAACCAGGGTGAGGGGAAGGGGGCACTCGCAAACTCGCAAAATTTCAAATTAGGGGTCAAGTCGGGTCAGGCTCTGGGCTCATCCTTATAAGGGAATTTTTTACTGCGGTAGTGACTCTCAAATCTGCGAGTCCGAATCCGAGCCTCCCCCCTCCCCGCCCCCCCTCCAAAGGGACTTAGAAAAAATATTTTCAAGAGAACTATGCTGAGGTAAGTGAGAAGAATTCGTTTTTAAATTACATTCTCGCATCCTCGCTTCAATTTGTGTCTGGAAAACTATACCTGATTTATAATTATATGCCGAGTTTTCAAGTATTTCAGGTGTGCATACTTCCGGAAATTTTTAAATTTCTATCTGCAAAGGATCGTAAGACTGTGAGATCACATTTCGTGGTAACTACTAGCCGCACTAGGACTCTTATGTCGTAATGAATATTCACATACCCCGTTTTGTATGCGAAAAAAAAATTTCCCCGATAAGAGCACACGTTCCATTAGAGATCTTCGGAGAAGGTATTTAATTCGAGAACGACTCAATGGATTTTTTCGACATAGCCCGCATTAGAAAAGGAAATTTTAAAGACAATACACAATTTTCTCTTCGATTTTTCGCTAGTAGCATTATTTTCCGACTTCTCCATTAATAAATGAAACTTATATGGAATGAGTCTCTTTGCTCGAAAACGTACGTGTACCGTTCGTTATCCCGGATAGAAAACTTCTCGTTCAAGAAAGTTGTAGTAAATACCGGTAAATCGAAATTAGCGCCTACAGATTCTACTGCAAAGAAAGCACTATTCGCAGAATTAATAAGTCAAATTTACTATAATATATCAGAAAACTTCCACACTTCTATCAGACGGGTAAAGCCATCTAAAGACGTCAGATTATTTGACGATAAGCTTCAGAATGAAGTGTGTAATTTGCTACTTGGAAATATGAAGACAGCGAAACAAGCGTTCGACGACACTCGACATCACTCACACAACCTATGGATCAGATAGTAACACGATCTTTTGAAATATGGTACTCTAAATTCGTACTTCACTTTCTTGTGGCCAGACGTTGCGGAGTTGACCAAGCAGATAGACGTCCTCAAGGCAATATAAACTGGATTGCGCAAGCACTCTACTGTTATGAAAAGCTTTGCTCACGATGGTCTAGGTCTCACAGCTGAAAGTTCACTTGAAATAGACGTGACCGATTTGAAAGAATCGTTAGCAATGTCTCACTCAGACCTAAATGTTGACTATCTTTTTTAATTTGATGACAAACTCTGCGCTGAGGAAGCCTTAGAATTTGCTGCTGACTCTGTAGAGGTCATGATGACAGGTCACAAAGAAGAGGAGCACAAACGTGCGACAGTGATCCCAGCAGCAACGCAACGAGGTGGGGGAAATACAGCCTCTAAACGTTTCGAAGCTGGGTAAGAAACCGAAAAAATCAGTGCAAAGAGCTTCAATCACTTATTCTACGCTTCTCCTTGAGAGGATCGTCTACGAGCCTGAGTCGAGATAAGATGACAAAATGTCGAAATATTGAGCAGGGGGACTGCAAAATCAGATAAATTAATACTCCAAATTTTGAGAACATTTTGCTATAGGCCCAAATGAATAAAACTGGAAATGGAACTTGGAAAAACTTCATAAGGCAGAGGAATACTGTATAGCTAAGCAGCTATCAAACTATTCGTCCTGACGGTTCCCCATCAGTTTCATTTCTATGAGGAGAAATATCTCTTTAGAGATTCAAATACGCCTTCGATTCAAGGTATACTTTAAACAAGTGGTTCGGTCATGCAAGAATCAAATCGAGACTTCGATAATCGAACCACAAATGCAAGCTCGAAGTTCGATAAATAAACTGAGAAAGGCGCATACAAACAAGATTGTAAACACTTTTACCAACTTCCAAGATTTTATGGTAGCGACGGAGGCGATATAAATCATCCTGTAAGCGCGAAATCTCGCGTCAAACCTCCTTAATCGCCCATTAGTCCACATACTCGAAGTGTTATCACTCGAGACGCGAAGGGTAATAACCGAAGAACCCCCGATAAATTGTTATACACTACAAACTATTGCCGTGAAAATGTTGCGCACAGTTCGCTTGATTATTCGGAAAAGAGAAGAATATATTATTCTTTCTAAGTACCCACGACCTTAGGATATATCGTAGCGTGCGTTTTATGTATAAAACATAGAGATGCGAAAGAAAATATGGGAATAAAACGCGTTTTACGAGGTTCATCCTCGTGAAAAATTAGCGCTGTAAAATATCCGCGAGCTTAACTGTAGCGTATTAAAAGAGGGAGAAAAAAAATGGCGTACGCAAAAATTTCGCCGGTTTGCATTTTTTATTATTATTGTTTTCGATTGCTATTATTGTTCCCAAAAGCGCTATGAGCAATATTGCGGCGAGGAAACGTTCGTATATAGTCTCGACATCCGAGAGTGAGAGAAAAGTGCGGACATGATGGTACATACTACCTACCTCTCGATAGAAATTGAGAGTATTTTCGCTTCGCTTTTCAAGGTTCGAAATTTCTATTTGATGCGAATGTGATTTACATAAGAATGGAAGAAAAGGAAAAGCGGAAGAGAAGAGATAAAATCAAATTGCAGAAACGCCTTACGCATATACCTGCTTTACATTTCCTCTAACTAGCGTTCTTATACCGGATCAGCGCGTGTAATCGAACACCGCGCGATACATTTCGAATCAGTTCGGGGTACGAACAAATTTCATAACAATAACTGTAGCCCATAGGACGGTATTCGAAAATGTTACTTTATCGCTGCAAATGGCGAGGATGCTGTGCGAGCATGCCGGGCCTAGACAAATACTAAAACAATTTTGTATACCTTGACGACTGTTCCAGATGTTCTCTCACGAGAGCTCGCAAGATCTAGATCAGAAGAACTGAGCCATTTTTCGTAAGGGTTGTGTTTAAATCACTGTATCTGCTTAGAAGATATACCTATAACCATAATATGAAGACAGTGGAAAATGGAAGCCTGAGATTTGAAGAGAATAGATAGAATAACAAAATTTGTCAGGTGCACTCAAAAAGTTCAATTACTTCGCATGAGAATGAGTCCATAGAATTTGGCTTGGTTTCGAACGAGTGCAGATTATCGGAGCCGTTCGATGCGAGAGTGCGTCACTTATCACTGCACTGTCGACAGCCAACGGATTTTCATTAAAGTAAATTCAAAGGATCCTAAGAATCCTCGTCCTCTTTCTCTGAGAACCACAAATCTTGGATCGATTGTCCTGTATCATATTGTCTGAATGACTTATTGAATGAGGGAGGGAGGGGTGGGGTTCTTTTCGCTTGTTTTTGATCATTTTTGAAAGCATGGGCGGAATTTACTGGTTCGCTGAACACGAGAAAGGAAAAACTTTGAGCTGGCCGGTCATAATCATAGGAGAAAAAGACAATATTTAGAATTAGAATTTTAGGTTGGTACATAGACACGTATTTACGTGTCTATGTACCAACCTAAAATTCTAATTATGATGACTCATACGTTAGAGGACTCAATTCTATATAAAAAGACAATAGGCTCCAAATCAGATATTTGGGTCGTCACGGCTGGGACTTGATAATTTTGAAAACATTAACGGTAAATTTCGAACAATCTGTGAGGTAATTCCACCAGCACCAATATTTCCCTTATTCTTTGAAGCCGTGATAGCTCTCTCTCTACAACATTAATTGTCAGATTAAATCATTCAATCATATAATGGCCAATACATCTGCCTTGGAGGAGGTCTTTATTGAAGAAAAAGTATCATTCGGCTGAGCAGCGTACTGATTACAGATGCTCCGCTGATAATCTGTGAAATAGACAGGTCTTCCAACTTTCCGCAAACGTGGGTAGAGTACCTAAACAGGCCCACAAGTTGTTTTCAAACTTATTGCCATTTCTGATGAAATGTCTCGTCCATTCCTGTCAAGAAAGGTGAGGATGGGCAGTTACACCGTTTTCCTACCGAGTTACTAGCAATTGATAACCATAGAACACTGAAAGAATTGAAAGAAAACATCACAGCGCACTCACTTATTATTTAGCATCTGTGAATTGTACAAAGTGAATTGTACTTTGTACGTGCTGATAATAATTGCTTTCTTTTGCGTAAGCACTACGTTTGGACGACCCGGTCAAACGAAGTGTACATTGTGATCGTTTGAATAGAGCTTAAGCACTACGTTTGACCAATCTGGTCAAACAAAGTGTACATCTTGATCGTTTGAAAAGAGCTCAAGCGGCACGTTTGACGGATCCGATAATCTAAACATTTGGTTATTGTTAGAAATAATGAATTAAAAAGATTAGAAAACAGATCTCATTTGAAAAGGAAACAATTACAGAGTCGTTGATTTTGAAAAAAATAAAAACCACACCCTCCCTGTTTAGAATTTTGAGAGAAAATAAAATGGTTTATCAATCGCCAAGAGTTCTACAGATTATGGCACTAACATTGACATTGCTTTTGGAGTAAATAGTGATGGAATGAAATTCAATTTCTATGAATCTTATTTCAGTGATCGCAAATCTTCTGAATGATTTGTCGGCTACCTTTGTTTCTCCGAATTCGCGCTTCCTTTATGACTTATCCCTACCATACACGTCATGATCTGATTGAAGACATCGTTTATTTTTCATCTCTCCTTCAGTTGCCTGATGATGGATATCCGAGCATATCCGAAACCGGTCGCTGTGAATCTCGATTAAACTAAAGTTAATTTCCGGTTTTTTCTTGTATATCTCGACTTCTTTGATCTCGAGTATTTTATTCATTTCTGAACTTTCTTGTTGGTTTCGATTTTTAAAATTTATTTACGTGTGGGCACTCCTTGTAAAATTTCAATATTTTTTGACCTCTAAATTGATTTATCTGAATAAAAAATTGACTTTTTAATCGTGATTTCTTTGTATTTGTTACGTGTCTATGTACCAACCTAAAATTCTAACACAAACCAATTGTTGGGATTTTTAATTTTGCCATAACTAGAAAAATCAAATTATGATGTCTCTTGTTACTACCGGACTGTAGTACTTTTTTGCTAAAATGAACACTTGTTTTTGATACCATCTTTTCAAAACGAGTTGACTCACTCAAATGATTAGAGCAAAAACCAGTAAAATTTAGTAAGCGCCGTTTCCTTTTTTTGTTCTTGCGTGTAGGTACTTTCCGTTTTACTAATTTACATTAAACATAGATTCCCCTTACAAACGGAATGCAGAAAGTGAAAAATCATGGGAGAAAAATAAAATAAAGATCAATACAGACATGTTACAGACTTACGATTCATTCATAACAAACTCAACCAGAAAGAGCCTTTTATGATTTTTGGTCAGATTCTTGAACCGATCGAAAGGATCCAGGCCTGTTTCCTACGGTGCAAAAAAGAATAAATATTTCCGAAAACGTTGAACGTATCATCAACCTCTTCTTCAATGTTCAAATCAAAATCACTATTTGGCTCCTTTTTGGTCGAGTTGTAAAATTGACCGCTCATTGAAATCGGCAACGAAAAGTTCGACTGGAAGTCACTTTTAGTGCCAAGTAAATCTGGCTTCACGAAATTGACCATACAATAATTTGAAATTTTTTCTTTAAAAGAACTTCTCTTTTCCATAGGATAATAAATAAAACGAAAATTTTTCAATATTTACATTCTGAAAGATTATTCTCAGTATAGGAGTACCATCGAGGCTTCCCGCAGTAAGACCGTGCGCCGTGTGAACGCACTGAGCGGGCTATCTCCTTAAACCTTGACAAACAAACCATTCCGGGGTGGGAACGCACTGACTCAAGTCTCTTGACCCGCGATAACTCCAAAACGCGCCCAACGACCCCTCCTGGAGTTGTTGGGTGAGTCTGCCACTTCCGGTGGCGTGCGGGACGTGCTGCCTTCTGGCGGGTGAAGCTCGGGGTCCTCGGACTCCGAGTCTAGTCGGTCGGGAGTGTCGACGCGTTCCGGGCGACGCCGGAAACGCAAACACGGCCCTACGCCGACCTCGGTCGGCGTGGAGGCTAAGAAGGCTCGAGGGCTTGAAGGAGGCGACTTGTCGCCCCCCAAGAGTCCTCGGGGACTCCGTGCAACTGTTGCTTGTACGCAGAAAGACGCGGGCTCACAGCCCGAGCTTGAACGAGGAGAAGCGGTAAAAGGAAAGGGAAAGGTCGCTCTCATCAGGCAAGGGAAAAATGACGCGGGCGCACATACCTCCACGTGGTTTGGGGGGGCACTGCTAGCCTGGGGCCTCCGGGCTCATCGGCGGGCAGTGGCGAAATGTGCCGCCAAACTGCAGCAGTTAGCCCTGCTCTGGAGTCGGAGGCTGGTCTCGACCAGCTTTCGGCTTGGGTTTCGGACATTGAGCGGACGCTTGAGTCTCGCGATGAGCGCAGACGTCGATATGTTAAAGAAAGCACTGCTGACTTTATCATGGAAAACGTCCGTGGCATCGTGAAAATGGCTCAGGGGTTCGCTGTTGAGAACGCCCGACTGGGTGCGCGCTTCTCCTACGCGCGTCCCAGTCGGGACCGGCCACTCTTGGCACCCCGTGCGCCCCAGAGGTCCGACACACGGTCGGCTCAGGCGATGCGCGCGGGGCCCCACGCGCCCTAAAGGCTCAGCACACGGCTGGGTCCGGCGATGCGCGTGGGAGCCAGCGCACCCCTGGGGTCCAGCAAACGGCTGGCTCAGGCGATGTGCGCGGCAAACGGGCCGCTGGCTCGTATGCAGCCGATACCGCTCGGGTACGGCTGCCAAAACCGTCGAGTCTGGCGGTGTGCATTGGTGGGGGCGCTGTGAGTGCGTCTGTGCCGGTGTGCGCTGCTGGCTCGGTGGCGGAGGCGCCGCCAAAGCCGCAAGTAGACAGGAAGGTGGTGGTCGTCAAAGCGGCCACCACTGCTGGGTCTAAAAGCGGGGAGGAGATCAGGGCCCTTGTGACCCAGATCCCCGACCTGCGGCAGGCGAGGCTCCGCGTCAACCGTCTACAGACGGCTCGCGATTCGGTCGTGTTCGAGCTACGTGACGAGGAGTCCTAGAGCAGGTTCTTGGCGCTCCCGTCACTTGCTCCGCTCGGTCTTGTCGCGAGTGACAAGGAGCTTCGGCGTCCGGAGGTCCGCATCTTTGACGTCCCGAAGGTCATGTCAGATGCCGACGTCCTCCGTGACGTTATTGACTTGAATCTCCCGGAGGGGAGCGATTGGGCAGGCTCTGTAAAGGTCTCCCATCGCCTTCCCCAAAAGGAGAAAGGGTCAATGTCTGTTATTCTCTCCGTGTCTGCGGAGGTGCGAGCACGACTGCTGAACGCCAAGTGGCTGGCCATAGAATTCCGGTCCTGTCGGGTGATTGATCACACCCGGGTATCGCGTTGCTACCGGTGCCAGCGATACGGCCATGTTAAAAAGCACTGCCGATGCCGGAGTGAAAAGGACGTCTGCGTCCACTGCGGCGGAGCGGGTCACGTATATGCCCAGTGCAAAAAGCGTGACTCCCCGCCAAAGTGCGTAAACTGCCCGACTAGCGCCGGCAGTGCTGCCAAGGCTCACCGGGCGGATTCTGCGATCTGCCCGGCTCGAGCCAAGGCACTTGGCCGTATGATCGCGAGTACGCAGTACGCGGTATCATCCCGTACATGAAGCCCCTTAAGATTGGGCAGGCAAACCTCGGCCGAGGAAGGATCGCCACCGGCGAAGTGCGGAACTTTGCCGTTGAAAATGGCATAGATGTGCTTCTTTTACAGGAGCCCTATAGCAGCATTTTATCCTTCTTCTGCATCAGCTACAGGACAACCACGCGCTTCTCCGGCATTTATTTGTATCATGAGTTGGTCATTTACTGCCTCATTGGGCTCTCTAGTCTCTTGACCTCCTCGTCTTAGCGGAGGAACTTTGGTAGCCATTTCAGATACTTGATGAATGTGTCGTATCTTCCCTCAGAAATAAGTAACTGTTGACAGCCAACAAAATGGACGAAATAACTAAAAGACACAATTTGCTGCAAGTGTTTGGAATAGATTTGGCCTCATTTTAATTGATTTAGAGTAAACATCACATATGTCATGGTATTGTCATGAGTCATGACTTTTGGTCAACGGTGCTCATTTAAATTTCAATTATAATGAGTCAACTTTTGTTCAAATTAATGAAAATCGGCTCTTGGTCTGCTTCTAAACAGTAGGGCATTATGATAAGAAAGAAAGAAGAAGAAATATTGACGAATGAAAAAAATTGAAGAAAAAATAGGGGGTGCGATTCTGCAGGAATGTGGATTGAATCGAGATTGTCTCAAGGCTACCGTGTTTTACTTCATGAGAGGAGTCAAAATTACTCGCATGGCGTTGGTTGAAAATCAATAATTCTACAGCCAATTCATGCCACAATTATATCTCGAGTAAGGGGAGCAACAATCAGCATAGCCAAGTTTTAGCGCTGAAAAATTCAATACCGGCCTTCCTATAAAAATAAATGAACGAAGCAGGATTTTTTAGAAATCATTCAATGGTGCAAAATTACATAATTCGGAGAGAGAGAGAAAAATAATATTAATAGTAGTAAAGATACGACTCATCGAAATTATTGGGATGTTGTTTATTGGAAGATTGGTCATCGTTGATATTTCTTACAAGCCGTCGCAAAAAATAAATGGATCCCCCCTCCGGAAAATTCATTCCTCAATTTTTGAACTATAGCCTAGGTATTATATTGAAAAAGGGGGAATCTTAAAAAAGCATAAAGGTATTTTTAACCAAGGTGTACCGATACACCATTACTTTCAGAAGGCTGAGTCATTGAACATCGCGGTCAAGACTCAGGCACCTACAAACAAGTCAATAAAGTACTCCGCAAAAATATCACCCATCATTCCTTCGCGTAAATCTTAAACTAGCCGACAGTCCGTCGGATTTTCGTTCGGTTTTTCAACAAAGGTTCAAAAAAGCTATGTGAAGCATAGGTTGCTGTTTCAGGTTGGCTACACCATAAGGAGGCTCGGAGTACATACATGCGTTAGGCTTACGAGAATCTGTTCATGCATAACTTTTGCGTACCGCCTGCCTCGAGGTAAAAAATGGAGCAAATATTTTCGTCCATTCTATCTTCGCCGTTCGCAGCGCAGATTTCCGCTGCATTAACGGCAGCCGACATGTATTACAATGCGAGAGCTTCATTGACATTCAAATTAGCATTTTAATATTCTTCGCAGTAACGAAGCGAGCCAATTGGTTTTCGTGTATTTCAAACGCGTTTTCCATTCTCGCATTGAGCCAGCGCCCATTAAGGGTACACACAAACTTTTGCCGCTGTCCTTGTGCTTTCTGCGTGCAGCGCCTTGTAAGGAACTGTATAGAGCTTCGGAAATGGTAATAAATAACATCTTCGTCCAGAAGAAAAACGGGATGAAAATGAAAACAGAATGAGGATTTATTTATTCCTCATTCGAAAAACGGAAAAACAAAGTGAGTATAAGTAAACTATAAGGCTGGTTTGTTATCTACGAAGGTAATTACGTTCGTAAATTTTTGCTTCATGACGCGCTGAAACTTGACTAATACACCAATAATATCAGCGTTCGAGGAGCTGAAATTTTTTTAACGCTTCTTGAGTATGCACCGCCAGACTCGAGCGCGAGGAAAATAACGAAGACGATGATGATAAATATCGCTCTCTCCATACGGAGATTCGCGCGCGAAAAAAGTATAAACTAAATTATTGACTGGAATGGAGCGCGTATTTTAATAATATCACTCTTCGAAAATACGGTTCAGTAGACCGTAAAAATTTGCACTTCATAATTAAAATATCACCTTTTTTAAATATTATGCTGCAACGAAGAACCAAAAGATGAAGTGATATTAGCAACATCTTTTCCGTAAAAGCGATCGGGTACGAGGTAAACTTTATCATAAAAACGTGCCCTGGGAGATCGAATTCATCCCTTCGCTCAACGAGCGTTCGAGCGATTCCAAGTATACAGACTTTTCATTCCAGACATCCTTGTTATTTCTCAGGCTCTTATTTCAATCGACCTCTAAGTACGGATTCGGAGATGGAGATCTTGGTAGGAAACATACAACTCGAAGTCAGAAGGAATGGATAGAATGTGGAAGCAAATTCATGCGCCACTCTCTCACTTTATCTTTTTCAAAGTGACCGGTACCGTACCGATCAATGAAATACGATGCTACTTTTCTATCTGCCAGCTTGCCTTATTTCATTCGTGCTACGCGTGTATTTCTCATCACAACCAGTCAACTTACAAGTTATCGCTTTTATGCCTGCTAAGCTTGTCTATTCTCTATGGAGGGCGTGATATACCGGTAATCGGTACTATAGCGACGCTCTTCTAGGAGTCGCGTGAGGAGACCCTGTTTGAGCCCCGTGATGAGGAGGTACTTGTTACTTCTGAGGACGCAGGGTAGATTCAAGGTTTAACATTCCGGCCAAAAGGGAAAGCACGAGGCCGGCCGAAACGTTCTCAGCGACAGCTATGCTCTTTCAACAGAAGTACTACTGACAGGAAAGTCTCCGGAGGGCTTCACCGTGAATTTCGCGTGAATTAAGACAAAACCCTCCTCAGGGTGGATGAGACAGGTATGTTAAGTTTCCGTGACATACGACGAAACCATGCTTCTTTAGGATAAAAGACAAGTAAGCTAACCTCCACGTGGTGTTTTTGACATGTTTCATGTTTTTTCTGTACCCCCTAAATCTCGAAAATGCGTCCGGGCGTTCGCACGATGCTATGGAATCAGTTAATTTAGTATATAGAACCGCGAGTGAGCTACCCCAAAGCTATTAGCTCGAAATACCCCAACTAGAACTATACACCAAAGAGAGCTCTCTAAAAGCTATTAGCTTGAAATATTCAAAAGTGAAAGGAGCGGGTGAACGTGCGGAGTAAATCAGCTGCCCAAAAGTAATTAGCTTGAAATATTCCCATTTACACGGTCATATCGATACTCATCAATAATATAATGAGAAAGGAGAGACATGAAACATGATCTTTATTCATTTGGCTCCGCCCGAGAATTTATTTCTGGGTAACGCTAATTGGCTCACAACTTACAACATAGTGACGCAGCACACGAGAATAAAGTACAGTACCGGTATATAACGCCATCCAATCTTTTTAGCTCTGATCACAACATCGTAATAGAAAGTTATGAGGGCTACTTTTTTCTCATACCGAATTTCCTCGACTTTTCCAGTTCGACTCTCATATTTCCCGGATTATGAGGGGCAAAGGGGGAATGGAATTTTTCTATCTCGATTCCGCACGACCGCACCATTATTACTACCACAGTACATGTCGCCGGTCGAACTCTGACTACTCGAAAGTTCGCCCTACGTCATTGTCGCTACATCACAAGTAAGTACCTAGTCCAAATTCAATTAAACCGTAAAACAAATTTCAGAAGCTATAATTAGGAATTTTGGAGAATCTAGAAGCTCGGAAGGTGGCAGAAAGTTGGGTATAAGAAAGTACTAGCACATTTAGGAATCACAACACAGATAAAGATGTTCCTACAATGCTGCGACGTAGGAGCCGTCGTTTTCACCTGAAACAATCTCTCTCAGCTTCTTACTTCAATCAACCTCTTAGTACGGATACGGAGATGGAAGATCTTAGCTGCGAACATGCGCCTGGAAGTAAACAGGAATGCGGGACGCCACTCACTCATGGCGCAGTCAGCGCGATTCACGGCTTCAAATCCAAGGAAACGTGGATCAAATCCTGGCCGACGCGGTTTCAGACCAAGTGCATGGCAATCGAAACATCGAGCGGCGCATACCATCGCATGCAATTATGTCGAGTCCTCACACCAGCCGCCACCCAATGATGATAATAGATAATGGTCATAGGTTTATTTCTTCGAACATAGATGTTTCTACTCATCGACAATTATGATACGCCATTCTGCCATGCTGACGAAACTGAATACTACACAATGGAGTATGAGATGCAAAAATTTATAGAAGCTCTGAAGACGCTTGATATACAGTAAATGTGATTTTATTGTAGTCACGAAATTGGTCTTTTTTCCCTATGAAAAGTTTAATGATGGCTAAGGGCTCATTTAACGTTCGAAAATGACCAAGTACGAATTAGTTAATGAGGATATTTCATTAACTGAACATTACAGAGAATTTACGGATCGAGGATCGTGTCACAGAAAACAAGCCTCGTAGACTGAACTGACTTCGTTCATGTACCTCGCAGTATAAGATACTAGTACCACATAAACTTCAAAAAATTTGATTGAGTTTTATCACATAAAGTACTGCCACCCTGGCCTTCCTACGTCGTAATTTCTTTAGGGAGAACATGCTAATTAAAATCTTAGATTACGTATATCTAGATGTCCGCTGTGCCTATCGATAAAAAGTCACGCGAAAAGTTCCGTGACCGTAAGGTATTACAAGATTCTATTGTCTTCTGTGTGACGTCAATGAAAGAACTTATGGTGGAGGAACCAACCGTTGCCTTGAGTGAGTAATATTTTGTACCCTAAATTGGTGTTCATGAGTGTTTTATTAATTCATTTGTTTCCTCTAGATCCGGGTTCATTGACGGTTGTTAAATACGGAGATGCTTGAACATATGAAGAGCTACGTCAAAGAAATAGGGTCAATAAATAACGTGATTAGTGATAATGCGAGTTGCTTTATGTCCAAAGAAGTGCTTGAACTTATGAAGAGCTACGTCAAAGAAATAGGATCAATAAATAACGTGATCAGTGATAATGCGAGTATCAAGGTATGGGGAAGCTAGGAATAAATGCTTGTCACATCAGCCCCTATAATCCCCAATCGAATCTTGCCGAGAGGGTGATAGGTAAAGTAGGGAACATGTTGAGAATAAGGATAGCTGGAGGTACTCACAATCGATGGTTTGAGCATGTTTCTAAGGTCGAAGAAATCATAAATCGAACAGAACACACTGTGATACTATCGACGCCGCGCCGTGGGAATTGCAATACGAAGAACAGATCCCTGATGAGATAGCGGAAATTCTCAAACTTCCGAGGAGCGAGTTCAATATCAAAGGGAAAATAGAAACTGCAGTCTTGAGATCGAAAGACCGGAGTAAGAGGGCTGAACAAAGATCAAAGAATGAGACAGAAATAAAGGTGGGAGACTTAGTAAAAATAAAGGGTCACGAGCAATCTGATAAATAAAAAGTTTACTCAGCCAAGTTGACATGGAAGTATAGGCTCCTGTACCAAGTATAGTTGAAATCTTGAAGGAAAATCAGTCGAAGTTGAGATGTTCATCATCAAAGATGATGCCGGATGAAGTGCGAATTATTCGAAATATAATTCGACTTCCTGACATTGTCCAGAAAGTCCCAAAGAAAAACTTCGATGGTGGTAAATAGAACAAGTAGAGAAAAATGAACAATTGAAATCGACCGCAGAAAATTGTTTGCCGAGGGGAAAGCGGATACACTTTATTAAATCGTTTATGGCAATAGAACATGAATACTGAGTAAAGTATTGCAAAATATTACGAATTTTTTTACAGGTACAGTCATCGTGTACTAATTTAAGATTATTAAGTAAAAAAAATTTATCAATTTTTTAATTTTATCTTAGTTTGGAACTACTGTCCGCGGAAACGGACACATCTGCCGGAAGAGAACAGAAAGGAAAGGTGGTAAATGAAACAAGTAGAGAAGAATGAACAATCTCGAAGAGAAGTTGCGAGTGAAAATCCACTAGTCCAATTTAAAGATTTGAAAGAAAGATTCAAGGCTAAAAAAATTCTAACACCTAAAAAAAGAGGAAGAAAAACGAAAGAAAGAGTCTCAGAAAAGCGTTAGGCGTGTACCCCACGCTCCCGTGGGGCGCAGTCTCGGATATTCTAGAGCCCGAACTGCAGGCATACATGGACGCTGCAACCGCCATTGGCAACAACCCCTATTTCGCCTTTAATTCCAATCTTCGGGCTGCCAGATCTACAAATTACAAGAACCTAACGTGGGTGGCAGTCCAATTGCTTACAAGAGTCGGGGAATGGCATCCCTAGCCGAATACGGTGGGGTGCCAGAAACTAAGATATCCCACTTCTGACACCATTTCGTGGCTTGTACATGAAATGAACTTACACACACGGTCACGATAAATTCGTTCTTCGTCTATTTCATACCTTTTTTTAATATTTTATTATAAGAGTTAAGACTCGCAATATTGTCTGCGAGTCTCGATTTTTTATAGTAAGTTGTTCTCTTTTAAAAAATGGAGCCTTAATTTTTATATTTTTTCAGTCTCGGTTTTCAAAGATCACAATCAGGCCCCGTTCCGAAAATGGCTATTCTAAGAGGAGCGACAGGAGTATGTAATAAAAACTATCATCATTAGTAGATTTCTCTATTTTCATTCAAAATTCTGCTGGGACGAGATGGGGAAGAGGGAGGTTAATGAGAAGAACGATAATGTGGGTCCATAATCTGAAAACGGAAAACATGGACTGGAAAAAATTCAGTAGAGGATTGAAGGCTGTCGAGGAAGTTCTGGGAGAAGAGTTGGGGAGGGGGAGGTGTTAGGTAGAACGATGTTTTGTTTGCAATCCATGATCCGAGGCACAAGAGGAGATTAATCGAGGGTGATCTGGAATAGACTTGCCGCTCGTTCGAGATTTGTGAAAACGACGGAGACGTTGAAATCGACCGCAGAAAATTGTTTGCCGAGGGGAAAGCGGATACACTTTATTAAATCGTTTATGGCAATAGAACATAAATTGGTACTGAGAAAGTATTGCAAAATATTACAAATTTTTTTACAGGTACAGTCATCGTGTACTAATTTAGAATTATAAAGTAAAAAAATTTATCAATTTTTTACTTTTATCTTAGTTTGGAACTACTGTCCGTGGAAACGGACTCATCTGCCGGAAGAGAACAGAAAGGAAAGGTGGTAAATGAAACAAGTAGAGAAGAATGAACAATCTCGAAGAGAAGTTGCGAGTGAAAATCCACTAGTCCAATTTAAAGATTTGGAAGAAAGATTCAAGGCTAAAAAAATTCTAACACCTATAAAAAGAGGAAGAAAAACACGAAAGAACCCGAACTGCAAGCATACATGGACGCCGCAACCGCCATCGGCAACAACCCCTATTTCGCCTTTAATTCCGATCTTGGGGCTGCCAAATCTACAAATTACAAGAACCTAACGTGGGTGGCAGTCCAATTGCTTACAAGAGTCGGGGAATGGCATCCCTAGCCGAATACGGTGGGGTGCCAGAAACTAAGATATCCCACTTCTGACACCATTTCGTGGCTCGTACATGAAATGAACTTACACACACAGTCACGATAAATTCGTTCTTCGTCTATTTCATACCTTTTTCTAATATTTTATTATAAGAGTTAAGACTCGCAATATTGTCTGCGAGTCTCGATTTTTTATAGTTGTTCTCTTTTAAAAAATGGAGCCTCAATTGTTATATTTTTTCAGTCTTGGTTTTCAAAGATCACAATCAGGCCCCGTTCTGAAAATGGCTATTCCAAGAGGAGCGACAGAAGTATGTAATAAACACTATCATCATTAGTAGGTTTCCAATTATTTTCATTCGAAATTCTGCTGGGGCGAGACGTGGAGAGGGAGGTTAATGAGAAGAACGATAATATGGGTCCATATTCTGAAAACAGAAAACATGGACTAGGTAATCGAGGTGCTCTGGAGAGGGGAGAGGAAAAGATGAGTAAGACAGAAACAATTGACACCAGCAGGATATCCTGGGGAACCAGTTTTTTCAGAGAAAAAGCAAGACTTTCACATCGAGAGCGAGAGCGTAGCCACTTAGTATGTAACCCGATTCTTATCTATCTGTAAAACAAACGTCATGGGAGGAAACACCCGCGGTAATAACGATATTGATGTTAATTAGCCAGACTGAGAAGACGGCGAGGCGTCGGGGATGCCCAGGGAGAGGTGGATACGTAGATAGGGAGAAAAGCTTAAATTTGAGATGGTAGGCTAGATGGGGCTCTAATGAAAGAGGTAAGTGTTGGAACCGGAGGCAGGAGAGAAAGATAGGAAGTTGAGAATACGGATAGTAGACGCAAGAAAGTAGGCATTAAGCGATTATGAGCGGAATTGTTGAGGAGGAATACCAACTTAAACGCAAAGGATGAGCGTACAGTTATAGTACGCAGCGCACCAAGGACTGAGCGTAGGCCAGCAGATTGAGATTTTAGGGAAGATCTTAGCCTGCCTGTGAATCGATGACCCCTTGTCCACTAAAAAACAGATTACAGAATTGTGTAGCTGAAAGAGCGTGACTGTAAGCAGTGCGAATGTGGATTAGATGTTTTAGGGACATTTAGTAAGTTTAGCCATTTAGCTCGTAAATGTTTGATGTGGGTAATTCAGAGGTATTCGGGATCGAAGGTAGGGCCAAAAAATTCAGTAGAGGATTGGAGGCTGTCGAGCAAGTTCTGGGAGAGGAGTTGGGGAGAGGGGAAGATGTGAATTACGATATTTTGCTCGAAATCCCTGATCCGAGGCCCAAGAGGAGATGAATCGAGGGTGATCTGGAATAGACTTGCGGCTCGTTCGAGATTTGTAAAAACGACGGAGACGTTGAAATCGACCGCAGAAAATTGTTTGCCGAGGGGAAAACGGATACACTTTATTAAATCGTTTATGGCAATTAGGAAGAGAGGAGCACTCCAAATCTCTCCCTGGGGAACATCATGTTGGTTGGTGTGGAGGGAAGAGAAGTGGTACTGAATCAGGACTGATATGAATCCGTCACAAAGACAAGGTAGGAGAGGGGGGGGGAGGTAAATTGCCACGAAGGTCTACTTCCAAGAACATGTGTAAAAGGGAGCATTATTACGGAAGGATACTTGAATTTGAAGGTCAAGGTCGAAGAAGGCTTCTTATGTGTTTCAATCTTTACGGAAGTACTAACAATGAGATGAGATGTCATTAGATTTGAGAAACCAGAATAAATTTTTGTTGAGGATTTATGGAAGAGTTTCGGGATCGGTACCTCCGAAACCATCACGAGGACACCAGTCACACGTGGGCCATACCCGAAAGTAAATCCCGGGTATGGTGGGATCCATTCCGCTGCCGGAAATCATGCATGGGAGATTCGAAGAATGAAGCCCACTCGTGCCAGACATGATGGTCGGTTAGAGCGATGGGATAATAGGATAAAAGAAGAGCGGGACCTTCAAAGGGCTGGCGAGAGCCTACATTAGAAAGAGTATGAGCCATAGAGCACGATGGAATTGAAGAAAAAGAGCAAGTTACGAAGGGAGCTGAGATGGAACTTTCTGATTAAGTAGGTGTGAATATTGTCCAGGACGGGAGAGGCTTTTTGGAAATTGTTGTCGATGATGGAGTTGAGTTCGAGCGGGGTAACAGGGAGGTTATAGAGAGGGGAGAGAAGTCAGTGTCGAAGAAGTAAAAGTGAGCTTTGAGATTGAAGAAGTGCAAGAACCGCTTGAAATTTCAACATTACCGAGCGCTTTCAGCAAATCATTCATTCTCGATGTTTAGAAAGCGACTCAAAAAAACTTACAAACAGAAATGTACAACTTTAAATAGAACCAAAACCGTATGAGCTACACACTCTTACAAAACTTCAACAAGGTTACCACAGGGAGATCTTTAGATGTGATTGGTACAGCGAAATACAAATGTGTTTTTCATAAGGTTTGACAAAATATCCGTGACCCTAAAAACTGTCATGAAAAATTCACATCTTGAAATTAAAAAAATAAAAAATTCTAACGAACAAAATTGTGTTACTTTCAAAGTCTTTGTTCAGAATTAACATATTTTCTATCGAGAAAGAATTCCTAAAACCGTGAAGAAAAATGACTTGAGGACTGCAAAAGTTTGGTGTTTAATTATTACAACAGACAATACAGCCCTTTTGTAAACCGTGGCGAAGGACCAAAAAGGAGTATTGAGGTCGAATAGGCAAGAAATATTAGAAATAGCGACCAACTTTCACAGGGAAACATTTACGGATGGTGCAGGAGAGGAGCTCATCAGCTTGAATGAGAATGTGAATGAAGAGAAGATACCGAAAATAATGGAAGTAGAAATGAAACACGTTCTTGGGAACTTGAAAGCAAATAAATCTCCTGGACCAGACCAAATAGAAAACAATTTCCTCAAAAAGTTCAAATATAATGTAAGAAAAGACGGAAAAGTTTTTGATTCTTGAAATTTTTTTTTCAGGCACTATACAAGGAATATTGTGACAAAATTGATGCGATTTTCGAGTTCAGGGAACTTCTTGAAACGTATGAATCCTTGTCAATCCACTGTCTAAAATCTTTAATTTGACAATGGAAAACCAAGAAATTCCGGAACAGTGGAAAATGTCAGAAATTATTCATTCGTTTTAATTGAGACTAAAATAGCTCCAATCAGAACGTCTCTTCATTTTATTTTCTTCATTCTTACAAAAAAAAAGTGAGAAGATGAGTGATAAAAAAAAAGACCGTCTGGATGAAGGAACATTGAACAATGTAGTATCCCCGCTCTAGCTGCCAATTTCTAAATAAACAATACCTTCAGGCTTGATCTTGTTTCGCGGCGAAAACAGGTTCAAAAAATTGAACAGCGCGTTCGTGTCGGTAGCAGAGAGTATTGAATGCGCGCGCATACACTCGTTTCGAGTTTCTTTTTCAAGGGTATACTGTACGCAACTTATTCTACACCCTTCGGAGTTCATGTACGAGCGAAGCACACTCTTAAAAGGGAGAGGAGGTCGAACCCAGTGACGCGAACTTTCAAACCACAAAATCATAGGTCCATCGATAGGCCCAAGACGCGAGCATAATCAACATAGTAATTAAACTAAAGTATGAAGCCTCGTTTACATCACGTTGCTGCGAATAGAGAGGTAAAGTAGCGAATAATCAGCGGCCGACAAACCACATTCATCTTTTGCGACCATAAACGCTGGGAATCTAGAGACTTTGAATTCGCATCGACTTTGTCGCGCCTGTAAACGAGGCTTATCTGACCTGAAATTTCATGACATCCGTAAGGTCCGCACTGTCAAATAACGGCATCCAGTACACGAAAATTACAAAACTGGCAAACAACGACACTCAATAAGTACACAGAACTCGCGGTCTGACACCGAAAAATATAAACGAAAGTCTTCGAATTAATTTCTTTCGCGATGTAAAAATGCCGAGTACATAAATCACAAGTGCGAAAACGACCATCGAACACGTATCCACGACCAACGGCTATCCGAGAATAACTGACGCGTAGAGCGATGCGAATCTACACCCTTACAAGCGTTCAGGAAAAATCTTGCAGAAGAGGAAGCGCCTTCAATAGAATCCTTATCTCGTACGAACTATACCAAACCGGTATCTGCTTTTCATCATTTTGAAAGCAGATTGCGATAACGGTCAACTTCGTAATACGATGGTAGAATTATTCGACAGGAGTATAGCTATTGGGCCAATAAAACGCTACCTCCGAAAAAGAACGGAGATTTCGAGCTCGTTTCGTCAGGTGAATCGAGATTCAGAACTCATCACAAGACCCATCAATTTCCTACTATAATATTTTCATGATGCACATGATCCAAGTATTTGGTGCGTTCTTCTAAGCTACGGGTAATTATTGAAAAGAAAATATTCAAAAGGGAGAGTAAACATAGGAAACACCGCAGAAAAATTAAACAACGAGCGCTTTCGGTTTATAAACCATCTTCACGACAAAATGAACTCAACTGACAAGACGGTGGAGAGAATGAGATCATTTAGATTGGTCGAAAGAGAAGTCGCAGTGTGAATCATATACAAGTTCGATCAGGCCGTCTTCCGGAATGTACGTGTTCAGTACCGTAATTCCATCAGTATTGAGGTGACGAATTATTTCTGTGTTTAAGGGCCTTACGCTTACGGTAGGAATTCTCCTTAAAACGAGGAGCCTTTCCGATCCTTCACGGAAGCCATTTTCGATCAAATTATCGGCGAAGACTGATTCTTCCAGGTGTCCCTTTTGCCAAGACTTCACGTGATCTGCTACTCTCAGCTTCATCTAACGGCTGGTCTCACCAATATAAGAACCTTCTATCTTATAAACACCGCTCCTCTCACCAACTAATATAGGATCCTTCAACGTCACAAACAACGCTTTTACAGCAGTAGGGTTGGAAAATGCTGATCTGAAACCGAACGGATGAAGCGCCCGACCCAATTGGAGGGAGACTTTCCCCAGGAGAGGAAAAATGATTGAGAATGAATTGGATGAGATCCTCCTGGGTACGAGCCATATTATAATAAGAAATTTGGAGGTACAGACACGTAACGAAGTTCTAATTCAAGACGTTAAGAACACAAAACAGAAATTTAGATAAACAGGCAAAATAAAAAGTCAAAAATAAAAATAAAATAGTCGAAAATGGTGAAATTTAGAAAAGGTAACGTCTGAAGTAGAATATAAAGAACACGACCGGTTTCAATCGGGTATACCGATCATCATCAGGTGATGTTATGAATGAAACAAGTTCGTGATGGAAAACATCAAGAAGCAGAGAAGCCGGTAATTACAAGAATCATGAATAATTGTGAAAGAAACCGATGAATGGATTCGCCTATCAATATAATTATCCGGATTGCGGAGAGGTGGCAATTCGTCCGAACTGGAGGGCGTTAAGGATTGCTTCTGAGCACTTCCAAAGTTTTGTCATTGTACAACTCGATGATTTCCGCGCATTCCCATACTTGCAACGGATGTGATACCCACACACGAGCACCTTTTAGACGCTCTCCCAATTCTGGCGCAACAGCAACGTCGGAATCCTTAACAGCCCTTTTTTTTTTAGACGAAGCTGGAGCATCTCCAATTTTGAAATTTTTGAGATCGCACGCATCTGCTGGAACTTCATTAATGACATCATCGTTGGGAGCAGAATTTAAATCAACTTCATCGTCTGGAATAATTTCCCGACAATCGGAGAACGGCATTGATTCATTGAGAGACTTCTGTGATTCCGGTGCAATTGCAACATCAGACTCGTCCACTGCGTCTTCATTGGGAGCAACAGGGAAATTTTTGAGATCGCTGGATGTAATTGGGAGAGCGTCTAAAAGGTGCTCGTGTGTGGGTATCACATCCGTTGCAAGTATGGGAATGTGCGGAAATCATCGAGTCGTACAATGGCAAAACTTTGAAAGTGCTCAGGAGCGATCCTTAACGCCCTCCAGTTCGGACGAATTGCCACCTCTCCGCAATCCGGATATATTGATAGGCGAATCCATTCATCGGTTTCTTTCACAATTATTCATGATTCTTGTAATTACCGGCTTCTCTGCTTCTTGATGTTCTCCATCACGAACTTGTTTCATCGTCTTTGCCGTCTTCAGTTCATAACATCACCTGATGATGATCGGTATACCCGATTGAAACCGGCCGTGTTCTTTATATTCTACTTCAGACGTTACCTTTTCTAAATTTCACCATTTTCGACTATTTTATTTTTACTTTATCTTTATTTTTGACTTTTTATTTTGCCTGTTTATCTAAATTTCTGTTTTGTGTTCTTAACGTCTTGAATTAAAACTTCGTTACGTGTCTGTACTTCCAAATTTCTTATTATTAAACTAATTGAGAATATTATATCGGTAACTAAACCCAATTATCTCAAAAAATTGCACCTTTCATTCGATGTACGGGTGGTGCAAATTTTGCAATCGTTTTTACAGGAACACTTCTCCTAGAGGATCTACAACAGAAAGACCCGAAGAATGATGTCACACAAATCATATTTGTCTTCGTCGCAAACTTTAGTGATAGATAAATTTGATTCTTTTGTGTGATAATGAACAATTTGAATTTTGTGTTCGAAGGTTCTTATTGCCACATTCTTAAAAATGCCTACATTCATCCACAGGGACAGAAATACACATACCAAAAACGTATTCTATAAGCGCATTGCAGCTCTGGAAACAAATTATCC
This sequence comes from Aspidiotus destructor, assembly GCA_035079395.1. Classification (NCBI taxonomy): domain Eukaryota; kingdom Metazoa; phylum Arthropoda; class Insecta; order Hemiptera; family Diaspididae; genus Aspidiotus; species Aspidiotus destructor. Next base: position 33,896,227 of record JAVHKZ010000018.1, on the reverse strand, counting down.
CTTTGAAAATGAAATAAAAACTTACAGGCTCTTGCTTACGGAGCAAGAGTTACGGGAGACCCGCGACTCATGGTTTAGGGTTGAAGATTGTAAGAGTAAATTTGGAAACATGTGAAAGGGATATTTATTCAATTTGAAATAAATAGAGATAGCAATGGAGGAACAAGTGGTATAAGATGGGTATAGCAGAGCTCAAAATTTTTTCAAGTCACTATAATAGCCAATAGAGGGGTATAGAAGAGCTCTCTATACTGATGTATAAAAGAGCTCGAAATTTTTCCAAGTCCCTATACTAGTTAATAGAGAATATAGAAGACCTTCAAATTTCTCCAAGTCCCTATATTAGCCCATAGAAGGTCACGAATTTTTTCCAAGTCCATGACCCCCAACGCTTTTCGACGTTTTGTCCTAAAAAGCGTTAGGCCCCCCCCCCCCCGCGTTACGCGTAAGCGGTCCAAATTTCTCTGATGACCCCCAGTAACTAAACGGATGGCGGAGCTCCCGCCAAAAAGCTCAAAATTTTTCCAAGTTTCTATATGACCCCCAACGCTTTTTGACGTTTGGTCCCAAAAAAGTCCCTATATGACCCCCAACGCTTTTCGATGTTTTGTCCCAAAAAGACTAAATTTCTCTGATGACCCCCAGTAACTAAACGGATGGCAGGCCTCCCGCCTAAAAATTAGAGGCTATTGCAAGTTTGCAATGGCAGCGGGGAACCCGCAACCCACCACCCCCTCTCGCCAAGCGAATCCCAAGCAATCTTAGTGCGTCTAATGTTCGCTATTCTCCCTTCAGGTGCTACTGTCTCCTTGCAATCATTGCTGGATCACACATTAAATCGTCTCCTAAAGCTTGTGGATATGCCAGATTTGAATGAGTATGAAGATTTTGTTTTCATCTGTAAATGGGGCTGCGATGGTTCTTCTGGTCATAGTGAATATCGTCAAGTGTGGAACAGCGAAACCCCTCAATCTAGTGAAGCGGATGATTCAGTCACAGACGCAAATCTCTTCCTGGTATCCTTAGTTCCTCTTCAATTGATGGCAACCAAAAAATCAGACCAGAGTTATACATATTTTTGGAAGAACCCTTGTCCGTCATCTACGAGATATTGCCGACCGATCAGATTCAGGTATGTAAAAGAAACGACCGAAGCGAAAGAGAAAGAAGTTGGTGAAGTACAGGATGAGATAGCTGACTTGAAGCCACTAATATTTCAATATGCCGAAGAAACAGTGGAAATTAAGTACCAGCTACTTTTAACCATGATTGAAGGCAAAGTAGCTAATGCGCTCACCCATACCTCCAGTCAGTCGTGCTACATTTGTGGGGCTTTGCCCTCTCAGATGAATGACCTCAAACGAGTGGAGCAGCGGCAAATAAGAGAGGACCATCTTCAGTATGGCATGTCAACTTTGCATGCACGCATCAAAATATTGGAATTAGTTCTTCATGTCAGCTACAAACCTCTTGATTATGACCGACCCACAAAGCGTGGAGCTACCCATGAAGAAAGGAGAGTGATGGATGAAAAAAAGAAAGATATCCAAAATCAACTATGGAAACGACTAGGATTACAAGTGGATAAAGTAGTTCGTCAGGGTGGTCTGTCAAATACTGGGAACACAGCAAGACGGTTTTTTGATAATATCAATGAGGTAGCTGAAATAACAGGATTTGACAAACAGTTGTTGAAGGACTTCAAGGTGATATTGACTGTAATCTCATGTGGCCGGCAGATTGATTCTGAAAAATTTCGCGCCTTTTCAAGAGCAACTGCTAAGCGCTTCGTCAGTTTATACAGTCATCAAATGCCACCTACGATTCACAAAATTTTAATGCATGGTGACCAGATCATCAAACATTATGGTCTTTTACCTATTGGAGGAGATCTATCAGAGGAGGCGCAAGAAGCGCGTAATAAAGATTATAAACGAATACGAGAGAGGCACACGCGCAAATCCAGCCATAAGAAAACTACTGAAGATCTGATCAACATGTTGCTGGTTACTTCGGATCCTGTTATATCTTCTCTACTTCTATCGAGTCAAAAAGAAACGCAGCCCATGCCAGCGAGTGTAGCTAAATTATTGAAAGAGGGTTGGAACGAGGCGGAAGAAATCGACGAATTGCCTTCTCCCTTCTCTTCTGATTTCGACGAATAAAATTGTAATTTCCTCAGCATTCAAAAATACAAATATATGGATATCAGATACCAAATATGTCTAAGAAATATTGAATTCTTATAATTTTGGGGCCACAGGGGGCTTAGATGGTGGACAGGAAATTTTTCGACCAAAAAATCAGACTTGGCGTCCAAAAATACATGTATATGGATACCAAACACGAAATATGTCTCCGAAATATCGAATTTTAATAATTTTGAGGCCACAGGGGGGTTAGATGAGGGGCAGGAAATTTTTCGAGCGAAAATTCGGATTTGGCGTCCAAAAATACGTAGAAATAACTAATTAAATTAATTCTTAAGATGAATCTGAATTTTGTCCGGCTAAATTAGCGTTTCATCCCACTGTGCCGCGCTCGCGATCACGTTGGCGTGAAAATACCCACTCGGAAAATGAGTTGGTTGGGCTCTTCTCAGTATACTGCATGCTAGGCCTGATATAATGAAGGCTGGAAATTGAAATTTTCCCCAATCCCTAAAGTAGGTCAAGGTCATTGATGACGTCATAAAGCACCACACGTCACGTCACTTTAGGTTCGATGAGTCTTGCGGTGATGTTGAGACAATAAAAAGTGTCCGAGAGATACGAGGCCTAAGCGGATTGTAATCTTCGTGAATGGTAATAATACTAACAGTTCCTGTCCCTTCCTTCCCCTCAGTAGGAAATGAACCTCAATGGTTTGAAACTAGCTTCCCGAAACCGGTCAATTCATTTAATTATTCATTAAATCATTCGTTTCAATAATTGCATGTCTGTAGTTTATGGAAAATTATTCAAGACCGCAAATAAATTTCTTCTATCCAGTACATTTTCAACGCGGAATTCAGCGAACTCCACATTTCATCTCTACAAACGTAAACCAATTCTGACTTTTCAGTTCGTCTTCACTTCCTTCGAAATTCACTTCATCTCATCTAATATAACTTGTATATTATGAGGATCACGTAGTTTACAAATTTGATAGTATCGCTGTACCGCTCCCGAGCATCCGATATTTCTCGAGTTTTGGAGGTCGAGAAGTTCATATTTCCCCATAGATTTTATTTGGCAAGGCTCAGACCTACAAAAACGTTGCCTTCCTAATAGTCCGCGGTCCATTTGTGGAAAAGGAGTACCTTGTTTTCGCAATTCGTACAAAAAATACACTACATCTAGAGTCGGCACAACACTATACTCGAAAATAACCTGAAACTTCATCGTAAAATTTCATTAGATGGACCAATTTTATTTATAAGTGAGAGTTTTGTTTAATTGACCACCGTTGTCTAATTGACATTTCACCGAAGTTGACCCCAGCCCCAGTGTGGCTAATTTCCATTCGCTCGAACGTACAACTTACGCGAGCAATTCGCGTCGCGCGTCTCCAAGGAAATATTTCACGATGCACGTTGGCGAAGTGAGCGATCTTTACCGCGTTTGTGCTTTACACCTCGGCGATCGTGAACGCGTCCTGGGATTGCGACGACGCTCCGTCGTGAAAGCAAGAATTCGAATAAGAGATACGATGAAACATAAATCTACTTTTAAAGCAGTACACTCGATTTCACGCCTAATGCTTACATTTTGTGCTGCTTTCAAACTGGCGGCCGAATATTAATCGCGTTGTTGTTTTGTTGATTTATCCATTTAAGCCGACCGCGGTCGCGCTTTGCGTCAAAAGCAGTTTTATAGGACAAAGACTTACATCTTTTTAAAAAATTAGGCTTCTTCCGGTATACTTCGTCTATAATAATACGGCCTATCCGATCGTTACAAATAAAACGGTCAGTCGGATTTTGCGCTTTGCTATCAAGAACGTTCAAAAGGGACAAAAGCTCAAGATGAGGACATCGCCTTTACAGTTTGAGAGAATTGATGTGAATGTTTTGATCTTCAGACGACAGTATCCTTCGCACTTGCTCTTTGGAATTCAGAGCTTTCTCTTTTGTGCGTCAGTTGAAGTGCAAGTCGAAGTCGATGCTGTCCATTTAGGTGCTATAATTCAATTACAACGTGCGTTCGTTTCTTTTAATGAGAAGATTTCTGGAGTTCAGTCACTAATCCCAGCCCTGGAGTTGGCTAAACGTCATGTACGATATTACTCAAAAGGTGTACCAGATGAACCAGATGTACCAGACGAAAATAACAATTTGAAAAATATCTCATTGCCCGAAGCCTGCGCCCTTATTGGAACGTTAAGAACTCAGCTAGATCAATTAAGAGGCTTCGTTGGCGCTGTAGCTAGTAGGAGTGCGGCGGACAAAATTTTCCTCGTTAAAGTCAAAGCATTCATGCCTGACAAAGAATACGGCAAAAATTATACGAGTGTTGAAATAGAGAAAGGATACATGGAATTCCTTGAAACAGATGATCCTTTCGCAGCTGAACTGAAAAGAGTTTTTCCTAAAATGAAAAACAAACAATTGGCGAAAATAATAAGGAAGTTATATGGAGGGCTTTCTACTGTGGATCATACTTTATTTGATAACAAAAGTATTATCTTCTATTACCGAGGCTCTGGCGGAAAGGAGGGTTTTCAACCGTTTCAAAGTCGGATAGTTGGAAAAGTCGTTAATTGAAGTTTCCCATTCTTTTTCAGTTTTCTCATCAAGGACTACTTATCCAATAAGTTAAAATAGTCGTCCATCCATTTGTATTTTCGCCTAAGGCAGGCGCGGATAACCGCAAAGGTCTTGTTCTTGCCACAGAATGCGGAAGACGTATCGTACTTCAAATAAATGATCTTACATCATTGAAGTACACAAAAATTACTTTCAAACTCGATTCAACGTCGGAACCATTGATTTCTTGATAGATCCGAAAATTTTTACTAACCCCTCTCGAGAAAGATAGCTTCTTTTACTGATTTTATTGCATCAGTGCATTATTTATTGAGATTGTTATCGTGTTGACTACAGTATTATATATGCAACCTACCACTAATACAAACATCTATAACCTGAATGAACAAGAGAGAAAGTCGATATAGCGAGGGGACTGGGGCAGCTCAATCACAAACTCGCAAATTTTTGATGGCGTATAAGGGCTCCTTATATACATGAATTAGCTTGAACCTGCTTGTGATGTCATCAACATATGTGACATTATTAGCGTTTTCAGGCTTTCTGTTGGATTTGGGATCCGGGGCAAATCCCATTCAATTAAAGTGGTTTCGAAATGGCAGGAGACGCGTTGACCGTACCGCTTTCGTTATATGAGAAGAAAGTAGAGCGTATGGCTCATCTAGACGAGCAGCTTAAAAATGTCACAGAGGAGAACCATAAGCTGTTGTCGAAGATCTGGAAGAAATGATAGATCAAATATTCGTACATCCAACTAAAGATGTGATGTTGGAATCTTTGAAATCACACCCTGAATGAGTCTGTACCGTCGAGAATCCTAATTACCGTCAAGTAAAAATTTTCTACTTTTTGACGTCGACAAAAGAGCTGGCTATAGAAATAAAGGACATTCTTAACCACGAAAGAGTGTCATTACACGATTTTTGCCGCTTACTCGTGAAAATCTTTCAAAAAGCAAGTTGCCGTATTCATCGACCGGCAGTAAATCTCACTATCAACGAAATTAAAAATGGTCTCAAATTGTACGGTCTTAATCAAATAGAAATATTAGAATGCATTGACTTTCTACAATGTATCCGCAATAAATCAGTCCGAAGAAAACAAACATCTACTCTTGGGCAGTCATTACATTCGTCATCGGTATCTTCATTGATGTCATCTCAATTGCAGTCGCAAGAATTGATTGTACACTGTTTTAAAATGTGCGGGCAGAGCCAAAATAAATAAATGTTATTAGCTTGAACCTGATCGTGACATCATCAACATCTGAGACTTCATTACTTCAAACTTTATTGTGACGTCATCACATTGGCATATGTTTCTTCATTCTCTCGCAGACTTTCAGATTTCTGTTCTAAGCCTAATATAGGCCAAGGCTTCGAGGATTTCAGATCCATCAACGAGGTAGAGCGAAATCAGACTTGCGGATTTCCAACAGTGGAATGGAGCACCGGTGGAGACATTAAAAATCGTTTGAATCCGGTTTTTGAATTGTTTAAATTTCTTTCAATTCAATAGAAATACATTAAAACGATTAAAACTGGACTAAGTGACACAGTAAAATACAAAACTTGAATGCAAAATAACTCCTTTGGGAATACAAATTTTCCACCCGGATAGGGAACTTGAAAGGTAGATGATGAAATAACGACTAAATATGGTGGCTCATTCGCCCTCACTCGTATTTATAGGGCTCCAACTGAGGGAGAACAGAGGAACCCAAACTTTCCTCAATGAGGATGTAGAATATTGTTTAAAACATTGAAGTTTTGTTTCATCCAGTTTGCAAACCAAGAATCAAAATTGGGAATTTTGCATATCCGCAGCCGCTTTCCCTTTTTCAAATTCATAACGGTTTAAGGAGAAGGAGACCAGCACAAACGATTCCATCTGGTTCCAATCCAAATATCGAAATAGGAGTCGCTCATCTACATCGTCCCTCCCGACCTCCTAACGGGAAGTGGACCAGCCCAAACGGAAAACTCGACAGCACAAACAAATCACCCCGGTTCCAAACTAAAATCGTCAGCTCCCAACGGTTGGAGAGAGACGAGAGTACAAACGGAAAACTTGACAGTTCAATCCATTACAAACGATGTCAATCCAGCATTTGCCTGAGCGTAGAGCCCTGAACAAAGTCGTAAGGCACAAAAGGCGTAGGGGCCTACCAATCAACCGACAGTCCTCGAACGATTTAGGAGAGTTACCTGAAAGATTCGAACGAACATTTCTCGATGAAAAATTTCTGGACGACTCAATGGACGGCAAAGAAATTTACGCAGAACTGGAGGGTGGATTCTACAAAGAGAAAGAATAACAACGGCTCAGAGTACTTGCGTATTCAGTACTGTTTGCAACCTGGAAATTTTCTGAATCGGAAGCAGTTGCACTACCTTCAAATTACGCTCTCCTTCCGCACAAGACGTAGGACCAATACACCCGGACATCATAAACAATTAAGAATGCTACGGCAAACCGCCATTTGACCCAACATTGTGTACCTGCACGTATAACATCAGATTTTGAGAAAGACAGGACGTGTGTTCGGAGGCTGAATGAGCAGGATGTCTCAAACGCATCAGACTGGAATTCTTCTGAACCATCAATGGAGGATCAGAGTGATGATTCAATCAGGAACAAATTGAGTACAGCGAACTGGAACACAATCAGCTTCGACGAAGCTGCCATGAGTTTATCGTGCATTATAAACAACTGAAGCAAGTTTTAGCGACTGAGACAAACTCGAGATCAAGGGTCGAAGAGGATCTCAAGAAAAAAAAGTCCAAAAAAGGAAAAAAAGTCGGAAAAATTGGATTGACTCCTCAATAAATTTTACGGAGTCAGATGAAAGATTTAGAAAAATCAATACATATAGTGTGTTCGTGTCTCAGCACAGAAGAGAAGGTTGAAATTTTGAAAACATTTTGCCCCTGATATGTATTTACGTCGATTTTCCGCGGAACGTGGCGGAACGCAGTGATAGTTGAGCAGTATTCAAGCTCAAACGTACGTTACATATCGCTCAACTGTAGGGCACCAAGCTGCATGCTATTAATGATGAGACCAGCGCACAAATAATCTGCCAAATGACACATAAGTAGTGCACTCTTTTTCAAAAGTTCAAGTTTTTTGCTACTAGATTAGTTATCAAACTGATAAAGTTGAAATTTAGGTGGACCTTCCTCATATCTCCACAATCCTCAAGTTCCCAACCTTTTATCCTCTTTCCTCACCAAGACAAACGAAAAAAAAATCCTACATAAGTAGTGCACTCTTACCCGAAATTTGAGTTTTGTACTATTTCTTTGACGCAGATTTTCTTAGATAGCTGTCACACTGATGGAGTTGTAATTTAGGTGGACTTTCCTCATATCTCCACCATCCTCGAGTTCCCATCCTTCTATCCTCTTTTCTCACCAAGAAAAAACGAAAAAAATCCCATGTAAGTAGTGCACTCTTGCCTGAAATTCGAGTTTTGTACTACATATTTCTTTGACGCAGATTTTCTCAGATATTTTTCACACTGATAAAGTTGTAATTTAGGTGGACCTTCCTCATATCTCCACTATCCTCAAATTCCCATCCTTCTATCCTCTTTCCTCGCCAAGAAAAACGAAAAAAATCGTACACTGTATAAGTAGTGCACTCTTGCCTGAAATTTGAGTTTTGTACTATTTCTTTGACGCAGATTTTCTCAGATAGTTTTAACACTGATAAAGTTGCAATTTAGGGGGACCTTCCTCATATCTCCACCATTTTCAAGTTCCCATCCTTCTGCGGCAAATGGACGCGAACAAAAAACAACATTATGAAAAATCCAGACGTGCTATCAAAAAACGGCACACGGCATTGAAATCAGCGTTAAAAAATACTTCGGAATCACGTGTTCAAATCAATAATACAAACATGTTGTTCAGTAGTGTTTTTAAAAGGCTCAAAAGTAGAAATTAGGAGGATCGTTGGCCAGGAAGTCATGCCTACCAGTTTTCTCTCAGTCATCTTGCAGGTCTGGAGGTTCTCAAATTAAGGATTTGCTCAGTGCCACCGTTTACTCTCAGGGGTTTTAGGGTTTTCATTGATTCTGCTGTAGTATTCTTAGAATATTTTGTACCGTGGAGGAAGCCAGTAGTGTCTCTTTTTACACACGCTCGCAGGTGACTTTGAATGCCGCATTCCAGACAAAGCAATCTTTGGCCCTTCTAGGAGATAAAAGGTTCAAGGTAGGGATTTAAAGTGCCTCTTACCCCACTTCAAGCACATTGATGTAATTCTCGCTCTCTTGGAAAAAAAAACAAGAGTTAGATTCAAAACATTCTTCGTGTTCAATAAAACGAGTCAAAATATACTTGTAGGTGTTGTTTTCCTGAATCCTTTTCCCGACTATTCATACCGAAGAAGTGTCTCGACGGTATAGTAATTTTACTTCCGTTAAAAGAAATTCTAAAGCAAAATGGCGAACAGTGTTGCCAACCCGAAAAAGGAGACACTTGTTTGACAATGGAAAAATAATATTTTCCCAATACACGAGAGTATCGTAAACGCTTGACGATATCGAATTATATTCGCTCCACTCCGGCTCGCGTCTGCGACAGCGTGTACAGCAAAATTTTCATCATAATTGTCGAACGCTATTCGCTCTCTCGCTCCGTGTGCAGTGCGAAAATACATAATTTTCTTACTACCGGTAAATCCGTAGTTTTTCTCTCCTTTTCTCCACGTGAAAAGTTCAAACTTTACAACGAATCAACAATAAAACCGTTTCCGAGAGTATTTTATTCGAGAAAAAACGTCGACGATGAACGATTATGTCAGAAGAAGGAAGATTCTAGCATAAAACGGTGTATACTTTTCTCATGCTTTCAGCGTGCCGTCACGTCATCGTCCGCTGCTACGTCTCTGATTGAGAAATTCCACGACGAAAATAACAATGGTGACAAATGATATTTCGAGCGTTTACGCGCTCCAGACTTCCCATTCATTTTCATTGCCATTAGTTACTCCTGAGAGCGTTCACGCTTACACAATATTGACTATTACTTTAAATCGAAAAGAGCTTACGAACGTGTTCTCAGAAATGCGTCAATTCGAATTAATTTCGGTAATTTTTCGCGAGCACTCGTCAACATTTGTGTGAGAGAGAAAGGATCAGAAATTCGAGAGGAAGAAAAGAAGAGGAATGATATACAATTTAACGGGTCCTTTCGAGAAACAAATAAAGGTAGTCGGAAAAATATTAGGCTAGAAGTGGTCATTTAGCGATAACGGAGCTTTCCGAAATAACGCGGTACAAACTCTCAATAATTGGTTAGGCAAAATGAGAAACACGTGACTGAAACGTCTGAGAACAATGAATTTCATAAAACGAAAAAGTATCTCAAATTGGGTGAAAACCTGATTGTTAAAATATCTGAGACATAACTTTACACTTAATTTGATTTCCTCCAGAATAACAATCGATTAATCTCGCTCCCTTTCATCTCGTCACAAATTTCACGATGACGACGCGACGTAGACGGTCTTCGAAACTATTCATTGATAAAAGTTTTTGCAGTTTAATGCGCGATTAAACACGATGTCAGCTTGAGGGCTTTTAGTCAGACGGAGCATCGAATCGACCGCGAACCTACACCTTTTAATCAGATTAAAAAGTTTCGACATTCTCGTATCAAAACCCAGTAATGCTGTCGTAGCCAATATCGTATTCTTTCAATTGCCCTAAGGATAACGATATACTATGTTGTGCTAAAGTTCAAGATCTTGTTTTACGAGTATTTTCAAAGTTTACTTTTGTAAATAGCTTTTTGAAAACTACTACTCTCATAGTACATAGCGTAAAGGTATACAGCAGCAAAAATGGAGAATGTTCGATCACGATATTGAAGAAGTTTCCATTTTCAAATTCTCTTATTTCCACCGTATATGGCGGGTTATTTAATATAGTTAGTAGACATTCGGTGTTGGTAAAAAGTAAACGATAGACGTTTACGTGAGCGTTAGGGTAGGTTAGTCTTTTTCTGTCTGCCTCTTTTTTACGACATCGCACGTTCGATATTACTCTCATCATTTTATTATATTTTCATTCGCTCCGTCCAATTATTTTACTCGAAAGTGTTTCGCTGGAAACGAGCGTAGGAAAAGTTTTAAAATATAGCCTTGACCACGTTAAAGTACCAGCAGGAAGAAGTACTCACCAGAGAATTATGTATGACGATGTTTAAAAAGACGATTTCAGCCCGCATAGTATAGTAGGTGATACTTGAAACACACTCGAAATCAACATTTGCAATTGTTCTTGAGACAGTGTGACCAAAAGGCAACACGAGAGGAGTGACTATACAATAATTTCAATAAAATGATAATCAAGTTCACACCTTGTCCTCCTTCTCTATTTCTTGACATCTTAAATTTACCATGATTTTGGGATTTATACGAGACGCGCGTGGCCATCAAGCTATGAAAACTTCTTCTTGACAGGATTTCAGAACTTGCACAAGGCCTCCGCAGTCGGAAGCTCAATCCACAATAATATATACTGAGTTACCTTAATCTACAGAGACAAATGACCTACTTGAATCACAGTAGAGGGAGAGCCCAGAACTTGAGGATGGAGCACACATGGACGGCGATAAGAACGTCATAGCATAATCTTGGAATTTAAAACACCTCAAAAGCTCCACAGTTCAGTCTATTTCAAGGTTCCTTGGCCTGAGATGAATATATAGTAGGCTGAAGAGCCTGCCGAAGAAAGTCTTGCCTTACGCTTATATTCCCACAACAAAACCAGGCTAAATCCAAGGAGTGTACACAGGGTTCTAGAGTGGAGGAGGCTGGTTTGAATTGTAACATTCCCTCCTTTGGTGAGCTCGATGATGTCGATCTGACCACGCTATGAAGACATAAACTACCAAGGTCAGTCAGATGATACCATTTAAAACTCTTACGCGTTAACAAATAACTCTCCTACCTGGAACCTCGACTTCACCTCTTGATATCGAAGCAAATCAGGGACCAGTCTTCGGCTTTTGAGAGAAAAAAATGAACTGAAAAAGAAAGGTGAGACTCAAACTAGAGTTGTAAGACAGGAGTATACGATCACGCACAGAAGCGAAACGGCATTGAATAATTGTAGATATAAATGAAACTTCATTCCAGAGGAGAATAGTGTTAAAACTATCTGAGAAAATCTGCATCAAAGAAATAGTACAGAACTCGAATTGCAGCCAAGAGTGCACTACTTATATAGGAGTTTTTTCGTTTGTCTTGGTGAGGGAAGAGGATAGAAAGATGGGAACTTGAGGATGGTGGAGATATAAAAAAGGTCCACCTAAATTACAACTTTATCAGTGTGACAAATATCTGAGAAAATCTGCGTCAAAGAAATAGTACAAAACTCAAATTTCGGGCAAGAAGGCACTCCCGAAAGGCACCCAGCAAAACTTGGCGGTTGGAAGTTACACTCAAGAAGACCGAGACTGAAATCCGTCAACCTTTCCTCGAAGAAGCCTCTTTTAAAATTGATATCTTCAGATCAAAAGTCAATCTTCGAGCTACTTTCTACTCACCATAAACATTATGCTCCTTATCTAAAATTGAAGATTCCCTTTCCCTTTCAAAATGGGAGAAAAGTGGCGCCTGCAGACTCGAATGCTTAGACTACGATGTTTTTCTTGATCTATATGGTCCTCTTTCTCTACATTAAGTGCTGCCAGATCTAAGGATTTTTGCTCCTCGAAATTATTCTTTGGATTTGGCGTAAAACGCGGATTTCTTGCGCTCAAGGGAAAAGTAGCTTAGTTGCTCGTGCCAAAGATACTTTTCTCCTGGTCGTCATAAGCTGATAACGCGATCCTCTGCAACATTGATTCGATCAAGGGAAAAGTACCTGAGTTGCAAGAGTGAGAGATACCTTTCTCCTGATCGTTATTGATGGATCAGGAAAAATCTGTTCCCAAGTGTAAAAAAAAATGGCGGATACGGATCTTTGAAAAGAAAATCTGGAAACACTGTGCTAGATCCACGGATTTTTGTTCCCCGAAATTATTCTATGGATTTTGCGTAAAACGCGGATTCCTAGTGCTCAAGGGAAAAGTACCTTAGCCATTCTTAAGAGAGATACTTTTCCCCTGGTCGTTATAGACTGATACTGCAGTGCTCTATAACATTGAGTCGATCAAGGGAAAAGTACCTGAGTTATACACGTGGGAGATACCTTTCTCCTGATCGTTATTGACAGATCGGTAGAAATCTACTCTTCGGTGTAGAAAAAAAGATCATGTTTTACGTCTTTCTCTATCTCTAAAGTCTAGAATGAGTCTATTTCAGGATATTTCAAGCTAATTGCTTTCGGGTAGCTCACTCGCTCCACTCGTTTGCCCCCCCCCCTTCGCTCTTGCTAGTAGAACTGACTAAATCCATTTTCATTTATGAAGATTAGCCACGCCCGGGCACCCCATTATAAGCCTAGTTTGAGACTAGTAAAAACCTAGGAGGTGGGGGGGGGGAGCTTATCCGTCCATTATAATTCTAGTTCAAGACCTAGGATGCCAGATCTACGGATTTTTGGTCTTTAAAAAGATACGGGGTTTTCTTTTCTTTAGATTTTACGTACAATGCGGATTTCTTGCGATCAAGGGAAAGGTAGTTTAGACTCATGCACGAGAGATACTTTTCTCCTGATCGTTATTGACTGATACTGCGGTTTCCCGTAACATTGAGTCGATTAAGGGAAAAGTACCTCAGTTACTCCTAAGAGAGATACCTTTCTCCTGACTGTCATTAATGGATCAATCAAATCTTATTGTATAAAGCTATCAAAAAGCTATTATAAACATAGCACATAAATGGGGCACTACGCCCGGACACCCTATTATGAGCCTAATTTAAGAGTAGATATGAAATATGTCAAAATGGCGGATACGGATTTTTGAAAACATCCGGCAGCAGTGGACTTGACTCTCTGCCGGATGTTACAGAAAGAGAGAAAGAGATGAGCATCAGAAGGATGCGTGAATCTAGAAATGACTGAATTCGTCGAGCAGCTACCAGCACATTCTCAGCATGTACAGAAATTGCAGACGCTCCTCCGCGAGAAGCAGAATCTACCTACGGACCTGGCCTTCATGAATCCTTATTGTGCCTATTTTCCCGAGGCCATCAACAATTTGGAAACCCGTGGTTTCTCATTGTATACCCAGGTTAACATCGTCTAGCATTTGAGTATTCAAATCGCCAAATTCGAAGAAGAAATTCATTACACAGATGAGAAAGTTTCAACAATATAATATGTGATCTGATCATGAAGACTGGTCGAAGACAAAATAAGTCAGACTTAATCAAACCTTCGGCATACAAGCATCAATTAGAATTAAAAACTGATAACGAATGGATTATACGCTAGTCGTCAGTAATTTTACAACATTGGCATTCTGTACACTCAATGCCAAGGAAGCAAGTTCCCTTATTTAAAATGTTTCTTTTCTGTACTAAAGAACAGCAGCAGAGGCCAGAAAAACTAAATTCTAATTCGCGGCACTATACACGGCACGGGGTTGGTTACAGGCCAAGAACATCTATCGGCACTGATTTATCCATGATAAATAGCCCGTGAATTGGTAGCAGGCTTTTACCGCGAGCAATATTACGCCTTTTAAGCTCGAAAACGTTATAAGACTTATTGAAAGTGAGACGAAAGGAGAGGAAGACGGTGAGAGATAGAATACCAGAGATAATACAAACATCGTTTCTCATTAATCACTTTCAGCGCGAGTAGATCTGTTAGTGTGTGTGCGGTAGCGAAAGGAAATAAAATAATCAACGAGATTAAATATTAGGAATAAATAGGAGGCGCTAATTGAATCTGACGAAGTAACTAAAAATTTATACAGAGAGAAAATTCAGCATAAGCGTGTACCATGAATTCAGACTTTTGATTGATAGGGTATGAAATAAGATTTTCACATGTATCCACACCGATGGTTTTCCTCTGAAAGTATAATTTGAAGGTTCAAAAACATGTTATTCACCAAGATCTGAGTATTTAGAATTACACAAGCTACCTTTTTTTTGTATTCTCTTCTGAAATCTCTTGATCCCGAGTAAAATTTCTCGTACATAATTTCGCCGATTATATCTCATCGGCCCCACGGTCATTAACGAAATTAGGAAACAGTGCACCTTACTTTACCAGTCTCGGTTATAATCTTGTAAATAAATTTGATTTCCTCATCTTCATGTCTATGGTATATGTGCTAAGCTCGTAAATGAGGGTTGAGCAAACATTTTTCTTCCGCTATGCGAGAATTCATATTATTTTCTAACAGACGACGCGAGAAGTTACAATCCTTTTTTACGCAGATAAGCATTCTAAACGTAATCGGATTTTCAAATATGTAAAGTTGAATACAGTTGAAACAATCATATTTTATGTGAAGGTCGAAAGTATTTATATTATATGCGATACAGGTTAGAAGATACAATATTATCATAAAATTAGTTTTTACGTTTCAGAAGCTTCATCAGCGTGAGAAAGGTCACCAAATGCTGTCTTAGATTCAGCGATGCTGCGTTTTATCTTATTACTATGGCGAAATCCTATGAAAGAGCTCTCTACTTATTGAAAATCTTGAATACGTACAACACGATACACGTATTTTCAGTAGTGAATACACATTGAAAAAGGGGTGAGATTGTTGACCCTGTATTCCTCATACAGTTTAAATTCGGACACTATCACTCGACATAAATATCCACTCGAAATAGTACAAACAAGAGCACGCTACGAAACTATTAAAATTCAAATTCACTTACGGGTTCCATCGAAACGAGTCGCTATAGTATCCAAAAATGTATTTTGAGGAGCTAACAGCCCCTTCCTCGCTGGCATCTGGAATCACATCAGAGGTCAACGAATCTGAAACACGAATCAACGCACAAAAAATGAAGGGTGTACAAAATTTTTAAACGGCGCTGGTATGAGAGAAATTCTTATTAATTCGTAAAATAAGCGAGATAAGAAAAAGCACGGCCAGAAAAGGTAGAGCTTTTTATTAATTATCGTTATCAAACCGTCGCATTAAACGGTAACTAATGAAATAAGCAGCGCACCACTGGGCTCAACTTAAACGCACCCGCGTCTACTTCGAAGAGCCTTCTCTAGCTATATATTTTTTTTCTTGGTCTCTTCCTGCTTTCTAAAACTTGTAATCGCGCTACAATTTAATATAAAGTATTATAAAAAGAACATTCATTTACATTAAACACTCGTACACTGGATAGTTCTTCAAAATGAAAGAGCTCATGGAGCACATATCTTTTCTCCAAAATACGTAATATGTCGGTGAATAAGAATTCAGATCAAAATAACCAGGCAATTTGATTTCACTTGCAAGCTTCTTTTCCCCTATCCATGAGATACTCGCAACTCTACTTTCATCATCTGAAAAGTTCATCCCGAGTCACATTAATCACGAGTATCAAAGACTGAATACGCAAACTTATTTACCGGTCTCATATTGTTTTTGTGTGTGTGCGTTAAATATGCGTGATATGTCACCATTATTCCCAAATTAAATGGCTTTAAAAATAGCGTATACAATAAAAACCAATGTTCAGCCTAATTATTGTTATTACTAGCGTCATCCTATTCGTGTCATTGCATCATGCGTAGTTTTTCGATGTTGTTTGCGTGAGACGAGAGGACGAAAAAGTTTTTGTAATATTTTCGTAAAAAAAAAAAAAAAAAAGAGGGAGAAAAATTGTAATAATTAAAACCTTAATTTATGCGCTCGGATTTCTCAACAAACTTTTCTTCCGACAATACGGTCAGCGGCCTCCACCACAGTACTGAGGGCAAACACATGACAAAGGGTCTATGATCTCTTATTTCTTTTAGAAGTCTCAAAGCGTTAAAGATGTCACGTGATCAACGAAGTTTTTAAAGCAGACTCCAAAAATATAAGCTGCTTTCGAGTTACAAGAAAGTTTGAATTCGATTTCAAAACTCGCAATTTAGACCTGACGAACTCCCAATACCTCATAATGCGGATGTATGTCTCATAGTGGATGCGTCTCTTATATTCTATCCCTATTATATGGGTCAAGGCAACGCCTACCTCATGAAATCATCTGCAGGATGTGCCTTCAGAGATCCCTTAGCTTGGTAAACTACCTAGTATTGGGAACCATCGATAGACTATCGATAGTTTTCAAAAAAACTATTGGGACTAACGAAAGTGTTGTTTTGAAAAAAATGGCGATAGGGCTGAAGCCATGTTTTATCGAATTACTAGTGCCCTTGCACTAATAAAATTATAATTGTATCGTCGATAGTTTGAAAATTTCTCTACTTCTTATCAAAATCACAAAATGGGTGCGAATTAACAAGTGAAAATTGAAAATGTGCACCCTTTCAATGAATTAAGATGTCAGGCGGTACCAGTTGGGCAATGGGCATGGCACCTCGTTTTTATAATTTTTTCCAGTGACGTCCATCATTTGGTGACACTCAGATGCATTCCTCGACAGGCTGGAGAAAAACCTCTATCTAAAGTGTAGCGTAAGTACTTTTCTCTTGATCGATATTCTCCTAGAAAAACCACCGGGACTATTGATAATCTCGTTAGTACCTTGGAAGATATTTTGAGACTATCGATAGGATGAAAATATAAACTATCACCCATCACTACTCGTGTCTACCTACTGGGCTATTCTGCTCTATCTATAAATCAATAGCGCTCAAATTCTGACGGACAGATGTAATTGTCACTAGTGATAGGCGATAGTCAATAGTTTCATGCTATCAATAGTCCGGACATTGTTTCCTACAACTGTCGATACTATCGATGGTTCGGATAAAAAACGTCGATCAATAGGAAAGTACCTGTAGTACTTATGTCGCATGTGCAGCGCCGCCCCGTCCTCCACGGTGGAAGTGGGTACGGGTTGCTTATGCATTTGATTTTGTTTCTTCCAGTACCGGAATCGACCCTTTCGGGCATAACGTCAGTGTTGGAAGAATCTCCTCGGCGAACCCTCTCTTCAGTTACGTTGACAACCGCCAAGCTGCAGTGCCCCCCCCCCCTAGTACGCATACAACACAAGAACACAAACAACAACATCACCTTGAGATAATAGTAAATTGCTGTTGGAGCTTCTTCATCTTCTCTCTTCAGGGAAGATCGTCGTCCTCTTCTTCCTGCAAATCTGGGTGTTGATGGTACACAGGTGTCGAGTAGGCCATAGCGTGGTTCTGCATTTGTCTATTCCATTCCTGGTCCATCTTCCTCTTCATGACGGTGGCCGCGAATGCAGACACCTGGTTCCATGCATCTTTGGAACCTAGCATGGTAGATACCAGGCTACTCGGGCCAAGCGCTTCATCCACCCCGAACTCTTGAAGAGACCGACAAAGCTTGTTTCGCTCTTGCTTCCACGCCTCGCATTCAAATAAGGAGTGCTCTGGTTCATCATCCCACCCTTGGTCGCAGTGCGAACACGTTGCCTGCTCAACTTTTCTCAATTTCTCATGGAGATACTAGTTGAAGCAGCTATGGACGCTTAACACGTGCGTCAGATGGAAGTTTAGTTGGCCATGGTGTCGGTTCATGCACTCATCATGGTCGCATATTAACACACGAGTTGTCCACTTGCCCAGCTCACTCTGGGCAATTCTGACTTTCCATCTCTCAAGAAAGGAGCGCCTGGCCTCCTGCTTAACCCGTAGAGTCTCACGGTTGGTCGTTGTTGGCTTTTTTGCTCTGAACATCACGACTCTTTCCTCAGCATGGAGCTCGATTGGTGGTGAACGTGCTAATACTCAGAGAGCCTCCCACTCGAGACGCGGTAGGCACTAACACACCTAAGCGCAACTTTTCGCTGGATCTTATTCATCTCTGTTCTTTGGTAAAGTATTTTCCTTGAGTCGGCCTATACTGGTGCACCATATAGGAGGATCGACAAGGTGGTGCTCAACATGATCCTTCTCCTTGCTCCTCCGGGTCCTTCTAGGTTCCTCATCAGGCGGCTTGGGTATCCAACTCGCTGCCATTAGGAAATGATGCTCGAAGTTCAGCGTTGAGTCAAATCAGATGCCCAGGTACTTCATTTTCTTCTTGGTCTCAGTTTCCACACCTTGCAGGCGAAAGGTGGGTGGACTGAACTTCCAACGGGTCGTGAATAAAATGGCCTCCGTCTTACTAGCTGCAGGTTCGAGTCCAGCCAACTCGATCCAACGCGTCACTTCCTCTTGGGCCCGGTTTACCCTGCTCTCCACCGCTACAATTCTCTCGGCAGTGCATACCATCATTGTGTCATTCGCATAGCAGATAAGTTTAACGCAGCTTCACCTTAGATATCCAGTTAAATGCGACGCACCAGAACAGCGGCCCAAGGACCGACACCCGCGGTACTCCACAAGTAACTGGGCGCTTCATTATACCAGCAGACGTCTCTGCTTGGATTTTTCGGCAGCTAAGATAGCTGCTGATCATCCTGATCGGGTATGCGGGCACTTCTGCGTCTATGAGGGCTTCCAGTATTCTCTCCCATGGGATCGAGTTGAACGCATTTCTTATGTCTAGGCTGACGGCTACGCAAAACTGACGCGTAGCTATCACTGACTCGGCGATCCTCTTCAGCCAGATCCCAGCATCTGATGTGCAGCGTGCAGATTGAAAACCGTACTGGCTACTAGAGATTATAACTCTTTCCTTCAGATGCTCTCCAGTATTTAACGCAATAATAAATGATAACATGAAAAGAGCTTAAGATCATTTATCTCCATAGGGAGAGCTACATTCAATTCAACACAATTCTAAGAGTATCATATACTTCAGGCTGATGAGATCATCCCATTTAATCAAGAAAGAATAGCACCTGCGTGGTATTGTTCAATTAGGTCCGACTTCTCAAGAACCCAACAGCGCAGATTGTTTCGCAAAACGAGAGTCGGAAAGAACATCTGATCGAAAAAACGCACTTGTACATTATTGTTGGACTCGAGAGAGTCCGCGGAACCCTGCGAAGAAACTCTTTCAAAATTACCCGAACATTTCGTCAAACTTTACTATCTTCATCCGACAAAGAATTCAATATTCTTCGCGTTTTCGTATCGACGTGCAATTTTATGCATGTAAATAGATGAATACATAGAGTATAATATACATCCGAGGTGAAATTATTATTTTTCCAATCTCACGTCTCCGCACATCGCGCGAAAAAAAGTCACTCGCCCCGTCTACACTTTTACAGCGCCACCGGGAGCAATACCTACTGTATTTCCTCGGAACGTCGGTAAAAACAAAGAAGGTAAATAGGAAAGCGTTTCAGCGTGTTATGAAACTTTTCCAACGCTACATCGACTTCTGATTTGATATAAATTATCTTATTTTCGGTATGCGAGTCACGTTATTGTCGGAGACGAAAAATAATTTTCTTTCTTCGAAGTTCCGCGTTATTTGATCTTTCGAAGAAGCGCATTTCCTATTTTGATGAGCGCAAAATAAAAGCGAGAAGAAAAAAAAGAACGAAAGAAGAGTGAAAAATTTTAACAAATTTATCGTACACCGGCATCCGGAAATGAGTAACGAATATCAAATTTTTGCTATGCAATTCTCGCGACGCGCAACGGCTTCCTGTTTCGTTTCCCGCGCGATGCAGTAATTGAATTTCTTTCGATGTTGACGAATGTGCTCTCGCGGAAATCGATATAAAGTAGAATAGCGAAAACTACTCGACGTTACGACGTTTAATTGATGGAGAATTCGAGCTGCTATTTTCGAATTGCTCGAGAACATTTTTTGAAAAAATTTTAGTTCTTATTAAATGGAAACAAGTTCCGATACTTACGTATTTCCAGAAGGCTACTTAACATTTCCCGTATCACAATCAAATAATTACAAAGCTCTCGAACCAAAAGAACAGAAAAAAAATCCTCCCGAAAACTTTGAAACGAGAAACGTTTGATTTTTCTCCGTTTTCAAGGTCGTCCTCGACTTCGCATAGTAGAAAATTTGCGTGAAATAATAAATCCGTATTACGCGGTAAACGTTCTCCGAAATCTGACTATCGATAATCCTCTATAACTTTCCGAAAGAGTGACGTAATAAAATGATGAAAAACGTTCCGTCGCCGCAAATGTCGTCAAAGGGTTTTTTTTTTTGTAATGAAGAATTTTAGCGGTAGGACGTTCGTTAAACTTACAAAAGACTCTCGATGCGAATGAACCTGAATGCCAGTAAAATACGCCATAAAAAAACTACGGCGTATATAACCTCTCGCATTAAGATTTAAAAAAGAGAAATTTCCACCCAGCTAGAATCGTCGAGATTTTCCGAGGGATGACGATGAATAGGAATATAGCATGTATAGGACGCAAGGAGCGAAGCGAACGAGATGAAAGAACATAATTGAAATTTTTTGCATAACCGTTGATTGGATTTGAAATCCTTGACGGTATGATAGTCGCGTACCAAATTCTTAAATTTGACTAAAACTTTCCATACCTACATGCTAATTCAAGCTGATGACTTTTCAAGCATCATTATGACGTCTGAAGCTTAATTAAGTCACAAGCAGATTCCAGGATGAAGGCCTAAACTGGTAGATGTCTTCACTGTGCCTTCATATACGCTATCACAAATTCACCAGTTTAGAGACTCAGTTTCTAGTTTTCAATATCTTTACCGGTATCCCATCTTCGTGTCACGGAGTCTGTCTTATCGGGAGGTTTTTCGTAAGAAACGTCCGCCATCTGGACGATCAGCGACCTCAAAATATAACTCGGAGGCGAAATTTATCCAAGTCTCCCTTCGACCATGTATAGCTCGAAGGTCGAAAATTTTCAAAATTCCCCTCTTATCATACAAAATTTTCGAAGTTCCTACGTATATAACTTGGTGGTCGAAATTTTTCCATATTTGCCTCCTATCATATAGTACCCTAAGACACTGCTTCCCAGCCGGGGGTCCGCGAGACCGTTGCCGGGGGTCCGCGAAAAGTAACTTTCAATGAAGAGGAATGAGCCTATGAATGAAAAACCGAAAAGCCAAAAGAGTGAAGAGGGATTGCACGAGCATGTTCATAACTTACTCGGAATTCCTATATCAGATAATGCAGAACAACTCTCTGAAGATTTTGTCGAGTATATTATAAACAATAACCATTTAGAGCAGATTCTCGCATGTTTTGAAGATTATTTTCCCACAGCCTCCGATATTAAACTCCTTCACTGTCGAGATCGAAACGTCGAGTTTACCGTCGAATATTGAAAATCAATTAATAGAATTGTCGTGAGATACAACTTTTGCAACAGTATTCGAGAACACCGATTCGCTGGAATTTTGGAGGAAAGTGCTGAATGATAATGCTTATTACGATCTCGGAAGAGTGGCAATTCGTACTTTCCTCCCCTCTTCCGACGACGTATCTCTGTGAGTTGGGATTTTCTGGGTTGAAATCCATCAAATCGAAACAACGCAACTGCCTAAATGCCAACGCGGATATGCGCGTCGCACTATCCACGCTGGAGCCGGATTGGGAAAAGCTGTTATCATCTGGCCAACAGCAAATCTCACGCTAACTTTTTTTCGAGATACCTTTTATGTATTATATTGCGTTTTGAATTTCGTTTAATTTCAACTTTTTATTGGACGAATAAAATTTTTTTCATGCACCGTATGATTTGTAAAAAAATGGTTTCAATTAAAAATTTTTCAGAAATTTGGGGGTCCGCGAAAATTAGGAATTATTCCTACGTGGTCCGCGACCTGTGAAAGATTGGGAAGCACTGCCCTAAGAAACAGGTTCCCTGCCTCCTCTTGTTCAACTCCGTCAAAGAACCCGTGAATTTCTTTTTTTTTTTTCGTGTGCGGGTCTAGCTCCCTCTTCCTCCTCCTTAGAAAATCTGCGAGGAATCTCGATGCAGCTATACTAGACCAAGAATGAAGGTGAATGAGCGGAGCGAGTTCATCCTCGCAAGATAGTTAGCTTTACATACAGTAAACTAGACTTGTACTAGTCTAAGAATGGGACGAATGAGTGGGAGCAGCCTAAACCAGCGGTGCTGAACCTACGGCCCCGGGCCAAATCCGTCCCGCGAGCACACGACAAAACACAAAAAATACGAAGGAAAAAGCGGGAAAAAGTAGGGAAGAAGAGAAAAAATTAAAATGGCAATATTTTTTATGATTAGGGAGTGAACAAATTTTGTAAGTTTTTAAGAGGTAGGGGCTAAGGGTAGGAGGCATGAAATTGTGTGCCTTCTTTTCCATAGTTTACTGCTGGTCCGATTATCAATTTTAGTTTTTCTTGTAGCCTGCAAGAACTTTCATCTTATACTATGTGGCTCCATGCCCAAGAAGGTTGAGCTTTGCTGGCCTGAACAGTCGATATATTGATACAATCAAGATCAATGTGTAGACAAAACTCACAGGTTCTTTAACAGAGTTAAATGAAGGGAGGCAGGGAACCTGTTTTATGAGTCTTATATTGTTTGAAATGTTGTATATCCGGCTCATTGAAGGGGCCAGGCTAATTAGTGTATGGAGTACTGCATATCTAGTTACTTAAAGGAGCTATTTTAATCAAGCTACCAGTGCTGCTAGGTCTACAGATTTTCAATACCTGAAAATAAGCTAACATACAGTGCATTGGACTCGAATAAGTGTAGGACTTTTCCTTGTATTATACTAGCTTTATACTAGTATATGTGTAAAACCGGCCAATAGAGGGCGCTTTGCTTGTATCACCACCTATGTACACTTGTACAGTGATATCTTTTTGTAGTGTATATTTTGGTATTATTCTGTATGATATTGACTTTAAATATTGACTCAAAAAGACGTGTGATTTGATTTTGTTTTAAAGGTACCATACCTCGGAAAAAGGCGATACTTCTAAAATAGAAGTAACTAAATGCAAAAAACCGCAGAAAAATACTAGAAACCTTCGAAGATCTATCGACTAAGAAGTCATCATCAGCGAAAGACAAGAACTCAACTGACTTGAAAGACCGAAACCAACCTCGAGAAAAGACGAAAAACAAAAAAGAAACTACTCATCGAGTTGTGACTCATAAACAAGCTCGATCAGATCTTCGTCCGGTATGTACCTGTTCAACAGAACGAGACCACCAGTGTTCGTATGACGAATAATTTTGATAAGCTCCAAGGCAATACGCTTGAAATCAGAACTTTCTTTGTGGAGGAGCACCTCGGATCCTTGTCGGAAGCTGTGCCCATCAGCAATAATGTGGTCAGCAAATGCTGATTTCCCCACTTCACTATCCTCCCACGCTTTCTTATGCTCTTCAACCCTAATCTTGAGCTGGCGACTAGTCTCTCCGATATAAACACTCTTATACAATCATTACATTCTAACCTATTCACTCCACTCTTCTCATCTTCAGGAATTCGATCTTTCAACCTAACAAATAACCCTTTAACAGTGACGGGGTTATAAAACGCAGGTCGAAATCCGAAAGGGCGAAGGGCCCGGCCTAATTGAAGAGAGAACTTCCCCAAAAATGGGAGCCTAATCCAACGAAATTTCTCACGGCTGATAGTACGTGGGAAGGAGGTAGTGGTGTCGAGGCATTTCCTAGTAATTTTCATACGCACCAATGCGTCAATATCCAAGTGAATCTCATTAACTCCAGCTAAATGTTTCAAGATGAGTAACTCCTTCTTGAAAGCAGTTTGGCTCAACGGAAATTCAGTAAGTCTATGGACTAAACTCTTAAGAGCAGCATGCTCATGGGCAACAGAGCAGAATGACGACCCGTGGACTAAAACATCGGTCGACGTATCTTTTCCAAACACTCCAAACTCGTGGACCTCGTCTTTTTTGGAGACAGTAAGATCCAAAAAGTTAATGGAGGCGCCTCCCACTTCCACAGAGAACTTCACGGAAGAGTATAGCTTATTAAGATACGTGAGAAACTCCAAGCAGAGCTCTCGGGGACCAGTCCACGTACATAGCACGTCATCCACATACCTGCGCCAGTAAAGGATGTTATTTAAAAGAGGATGGCCAGAAGAAAAGAGATCGGATTCGAACTTAGACATGAACACCTCAAAGATTAGGGAACCTAAAGGTGAACCTATAGGAATACCTACCTCCTCTGAAAACTCATAAAATTTTACCATTAAACTTGCAAAAATTAGGAGTCCAACACAACCTCAAAAGATCAAAAAATTCACTCAACTCTTCGTGAGGAGTATTGAGATTCATCAGGAGTTCACCCATCCGCTGCATAGTGACAGCTTTAGGAATTGAAAAAGTCTTTTCAAATGTACAATTCTACTTTAATAGTTGCTTTTACAAAAGTACTTTCGGGTGTTATCCCATCATCAGTTGTGTCGCAACTGAAAAGACTTTTTCAATTTCAAGCGCTCTACTTACACCTTTTTCCACTCAATATGAGTTTCAATAATAAGCTTTAGGAATGTTAGGAAAGAAGCCTACAACGTCGAAAGAACAAAAGATCGTGTCTGTAAGGAGGAGCACATTTAAGTACAGATCCAGAAGTTCAGCCACTTGGTCTCGAAGAGCGTTGGGTTAATATTCAACTAGTGAGGGAGTGGAAAAACGTGGGTGAATTCTTTTTCTTGATTTCGAGAGCTTGGAATTTGTGAGGAACGTTAGATTTAGCGGGAGGAGAGGATATAATTACGAAAATGGGAAAAAAGAAAGTAAAAGATACTGTTACAGATTTGGAGATCGACTTCCAAAGCTGCAGTCGTCAAGGAAGAAAAGAGCATTTCATTAGATCCTCATGACCAACGGGTTGACAGAGAGAAAAGGGTTCAAGTCCTAAAGATGAACCTCAATCGCCACACAAGAGACAACAAGCGTCGCATATTAAGGAGACACATGAAGAAATACTTCAATGCATGTGGTCATAATGTAGGAAGTCCGAGTCTCGCTAACTAATGCGGGGCATTCACTCACAGCACAAAATATAGCCATGAAAATGGCCACTGATACTGGAGCAGATGTGGTGTGTATTACCGAGCCATACATCTATGACAGTAAGTTCAGCAGCACCCTTTCTTGGATCGTGTCTGCAGGGAGGAGCACATTGTTTAGG
Source organism: Aspidiotus destructor (assembly GCA_035079395.1). Lineage (NCBI taxonomy): Eukaryota > Metazoa > Arthropoda > Insecta > Hemiptera > Diaspididae > Aspidiotus > Aspidiotus destructor. The sequence goes on along the minus strand of JAVHKZ010000018.1, from coordinate 33,870,395 downwards.
CTATTGGCCAAAGTGGACGAATTCCTGACAGAGTAGGGAGACTCGAGATAGACACGGGATTTGAACCATCGGTCCAGAAATTTGGCTAGAGAGTAGGCAGGAGATGAGATGAACGACACCACCGGCAGACCAACCAAACTTTCAATTCATATACTGGTGAAATTTCTGATAAGAAAATATTATGAAGAAATTGATGCGCAAAACCGAACTTGATCAAGTAGAGATTCATCGGAAGACGAACGTAATGATGACAATTTAGCGTATTTAAAATCTCTTGATACTGATATAGTATCCCAAAATGATGGTGTTTTATAGGATACAGAAACTGATCGGATGGAAGAAATTATGGAGTATTTTCTTATGGGCAATTCAGAAGAGATGTTGAACATCTTTCAAGAAATTGATGGTCAATATTTTAGAAACGCTTTCCTTAAAATAATGAATAAAATTATGTATTTTTGTTACTATTCGATTTTTTCGACGTTCACGATTATTATTTTTCGAACATTTTCGAAAATGAATATTAAAATCATGTATCTTCGATATTCCTTTGAATGAAATATGTGTTCGAATCAAAAAAATTATAAAAATAAAAGAAAACCAATTTAAACATTTTCCTGAACTCAAAACTATCAAAACTATTAAAAAGGTATCACATCGTGATGGTGTACTACAGTATTTATATAATAACTGTCCGTAAACGTGCAATTTATATGCGTCAATTCCGGGCGCTAAGTCAGCATTTATATGCTGCAAACTGATTTTCTTTTACGTTGCGTCTAAACGCCATTTTGTTCTCTTTATCGCTGCGCGTAATGACAGAAGTCTATTTACGGGTAGGTCTGCTTCAGTGTAACCGTTTACCGTCCGCTTGTCTTACATACATTTCCTGCATACGATCTTTGATTACAAGTTGGCGCTCTATTTACGGTTACAAGTAAACAAGTTTGAATCTGTTGATCGTTCCTCGTTCACGAAATAACAATAAAAACAGCTGGTCAAAGCCGCTATGGAAGAATTGGATGACATTGAATCGTCTCATGATGATGAATTAGTTTCAGCTGATATCGAAGAATCAGATGTTCTACCAGCGCACATTGAAGAGGCAGCCGATGCAGCCATGGATAAATTAATCCCGCGAAAATCGCGAAAAAAATACATGAAAGCGTTTGAAGACTTCAAGACGTGGAGTGAGAGCAACAACCTAAAGTCGTATTCCGAGAAAGGATTTCTATCGTATCTATCTCATTTGGCAGAACGTTACGCTCCATCTTCGGTTTGGTGTTTTCTATCGATGATATGTTGTGTAATAAGATCGCACGAAGATATTGACATATTGGAAAAATGGCCCCGACTTAAGCGGTATGCGAAAACCAATTCAAAAGATCACGTTCCTAAACAATCGAGTGTCCTTACGACTGTTCAAGTTCGTAATTTTCTTACGGTAGCTGATGATGATATTCATCTGGCTGATAAAGTGAGTTGAAAAAACATTTTACTATGTGAATATTCCGATTTATCTTACAGTGTATTCATCTCTTTTTAAAGGTAATCGTAATATTTGGTATTCAAGGCACTTGTCGAACGTGCGAAATGGTTAACCTCGAAGTAGAGAATGTTCAAGATCAGGGATTATCATATCTCGTTACAATTCCCCGGACATTTTCAAAAACTGGAATCGAACGTTCGTTTATTATTGCCGGCCAATTTTATGAATACGTGAAACGTTACATCGAGTTGAGACCAGAAACAGCGAGTACTAATCGCTTCTTTATCCAGTATCGAAATAGAAGATGAACGAATCAAGTAATCGGAAAAAATACTTTTAGTTCAACTTCAAAACGCATCGCAACTTATCTTGGCCTTCCAAACCCTGAATCATACACCGGACATTGTTTGCGAAGATCGTCAGCTACTTTCATGGCTGATGCTAATATGAGTACTCTTGATTTGCAACGTCAAGTAAAGTGGAAAAATCCTAAAACTGCCGAAAGGTATGTTGCCAATTCTATGAAAAAGAAGAAAGATGCCGAATCTGCCATTAGAAATTCCATTTTGGGTGATAAAGAATCTGTATTAGATGATTGTCGTAATGAGATGGATGGTGAATCTTTGATTGTGAGTAATGAAAATGTTTCTGTAGCTGGTTGTTCTAATAGTACATCTTTCACGATAGCTCCCAATGGTTCCGAAAGTCAGTTTTCGAATGTACGTATTTTGACGCAGAAGCAAACATCGCAGAAGAAAGAATTGAGTGATTTGACACCGCAATCTTGTAATAATGACGCATCTTCAATTTCGGAAGTTTCAAATGTGAGTAAATCTACGGTTTCGCAAAATACAACTGAAGAATCGCCTGTGGAAGTTTTGTTTACCCCTGAAGTAATCAAACATTTTCTTGAGTCAGAAATAGGGACTATTGATTCTCTAACAAACCAAAATGGTTCAATTTCTAATAGAAATACAGCAACTGAAAAAAGAACAGTTTTGTTCAACAACTGTCCCAATATTGTAATAAATATTCATAAACATTACAAATAATTGATGTTTTAATTTTATTATTTAAATCGATTTTAGCCTAGTTTTTGTTCCTACAATTGTGATTTCTTGAAGAAGATCATTTTATTTTTTTCGAATATGTTCCATTGAAGTGATTTCTTATTTTCTTATTTAAATTATTTTGACCTAGTTTTTGTGAATTGTGATATCCTGAAGAAGATAACTTTGTTTTATTTTCAAATAATTTTGTTGCATCGAAGTGATCTCTTGTTTTCAACCTAGCTTTATTATAGTTGTAATTTCTTGAAGGACGTAATTTTTTTTTTTTTTTTCGAATATACGTTTTTATCAATTGCATATATAATACTTTGATAGTACCATAGAAGAACACTGGGGTAATAATTGAACATGAAAATCAAGAATACAATTCGCTTATTTCGGATTAAGATTGAATTAAAATTGTCTCCTTCTGTATTTATACCTATCAAAATAATCTGTTTATGACAGTTTACGGACAGTTATTATATAAATCGCCTTACTACACTCGGTTTCCAAATGAACGTTTACAGTCAGGGGACGATTTACTCACTCGGCTTCGCCTCGTTTCGTGAACATCGCCCCCTGGCTGTAAACGTTCATTTAGAAACCTTGTGTAGTAATTATACTTTAAAAAAGCCCAAGATAAAGCTCGTATTGTCATTTCTCCAGAATTAGGAAAACAATTGATAAGCTGGTACACAAATTTTTTGGTCATATTGGATCTAATCAGATGGAGAAAACAATTCGACCAAATTATTATTTCAAAAATCTTGATCGTTTAATTCAAGATTATTGCAGAAGTTGTAAAGTATGCATTGAAAATAAAACACGAAGAAAATGTTTGATTGGTCTCTTATCACAATTAGGACCAGCTTCTACAGCATATGAAATTATGTCAATTGATACGGTGGGTGGACTGGCTGGAAATAATTCTCCAAAGAAATATTTACATATTTCAATTGATCACTTCACATGATATTTATGGATCCGAACTTCTTCAACACAGTCTGCTAGTGATTTTATAGATCTTCTGACGCCTATTGTGAAAAATAATAAGATAAATCTTCTCCCCCACCGTCCAGCTGCCAAACCTCACAGGTTGACAATTTCTCAAGTCCCCTCCTATCATATATAGGTAGCTTGGTAATCGACCATGTCCCCCTCTTATCATATATACTAATATAAAGCTAGTTTAATACAAAGAGAGGTCCTAGCCTAGTTCTTATCATATATAGGTGTAAGATTAACCACCGTTATTCTCATGGGGAAAGCCATGACGTCATCAATGACCTTGACCTACTTTAGGAACTTGTAAAAATTTCAATTTCCAGCTGGGTTGCTTTATGACGTCATCAATGACATTGACCTTGACCTACTTTGAAGACTTGAGAAAATTTCAATTTCCAGCCTTCATTATATCAGGTCCAGAGCCCAGCCAACTCATTTTCTGAGGGCATTTTTGCGACAACGTCATTGCGGGAGGTTGCGGGTTCCCCGCAGCCATTCCAATGGCCTCTAATTTTTTTTCAAAGATCTGGCAGCCATGTCCTTCTCTTGGAACGGGTAGTTGATCCTAATGGCCCTTTTCTTGGAACAGGTAACATATGTGGCTGTTTCCAGTTTGCAGCCCAACAAGAAATTGAACAGTATCCAGATTGCGGCCTTGAATAGTATCTAGATAGCGGCCGAGGAAAAAATGCAAAAGTGGGTTGTGGCCGAGAAGAAATACTGTCTTTGAAGAACTGTTTGCAGCCCTTCTTGAAGTACTACTAGTGAATGAATCTCAATGAGGGAGATAACCCTCCTGAAGAATTGACGGCAAATATTGAAACACCACAAAGAAGTCCGCAAGTGGCAGGCAAAGGCAACGAAGAAATTTCGACCTCAAATTTGTTAACCTCAAAGGATGAGATCAAATCCAAAGAACCGGACAGAGAAAGTCAGTCTCAGTTTGAGAATCAAAAAAACGTAGGTCCAACGTTGGTACAAATTTTGGAGGAAACTGAAGATTTGGAAGCGGAGCAGAAAGATACCTTCTCAACAGCCCGATCAAGTGTCGACCTGCAGATGGCGGCCAGTTGGCATTTATGACAGGAAATAGAAACTTGCTCTCTAATATAAGAAAAATAGAAAATCCTAGCCTAATTTTGGGTTTTAGGGACGAATTTGCGTCAACCCCCTTGGTCAAAGGGGATATTGAACTGGTCACCTTGAACATTGAAAATTCACCAATTTCTGTTACTTTAAAAGACGTTAGATATGGTGAGGGTATGAAAATAACTTTAATTTCAGAGGGTTGCCTGACGGGGTCGGGATGTCGTGTAGACTCACGCAAAAATTTTTCCAACATCATCAGAGAATCAGATGAGACGTCATTGATGGTTGCTGTCAACATAAACCGGTTAAAGAGATTTTGAGAAAACAACTCTCGATCTTCTTTTGAAAAGTTCCATGTTTTTCAATATTGCCTCGCCAGCTCGTACATAGTATACTGATAAAGATAAGGAATTGAAGTTATTATATCATCGTCGTTTTGCTCACTGTTCTCCCAAATACCTTAAAAAATTAATAGAGGTTACTAAAGGCATTCCTAAGTTTAATATTGTTGCTGATATCTAGTTTGAATGTGATGTTTGCCTACGAGCAAAAAGTTCACGTGCTCTTCATATTAAAGAAAGAGTGTTGGAAATAGTAAATTCCGACATTGTAGGTCCATTGCATACGAAATATGATCTTTAATATTTTATGCGTCTCTATACTTATTAAAATCAAATGTATTCTTAGTGCTCCTCTCTCACTCTATCAATTTACATCCTGAACTTACGAACGTTCTTAATATAGGTAGTTTGATTCGTGATATTGTAATTTTTAGTACATGCCTAAAGATTTTCAAGTTGCGTAACGAGTGATAGCAGTTCCGATTTTCGAAACGATAACACGGCAGTAATCTAAGTAGAATATTAACGCACGCATTTCATTGATTATTGACAAACGGCAAATTTAGAAGAAACATCCTTTCTCCGTTACATTATTAGCATGTGTTGATGATGTATTTCAAAACTATTGGTGGTGGATGAACCCATGAGAATCAATCATCGGACCGATATTCTTGACGCCGCCGCACACAATGACTTAGCCAAAGTCAGATATTTCGTTCGAACAAGAAAAATTCCAGTCATCAATATCACCAATGAGCAAGGACAGACAGCAGCGCATATCGGCGCCCAAAAAGGTAATTTGGATATCGTCAAATACCTAATTGAAAGGGATTCGTCTTTATGCGCAGCTAAGGACGTTCACGGCAATAACGTACTCCACTCCGCGGTAGAAAATGGTCAGCTTCGTCTAACGAAATATCTACTCAAAGATCGAAAAATGAACATGTACGAACCTAATGACATTAATACCGGAAACACGATATTTCATATCGCCGCCGAAAAGGGTTATTCGAAGATTCTGGACTATTTAGTGAAAGTTTCGGGAGGCGACGTCAATGTGAGAAATCAATTAGGTGAGCCGCCGTTATTTGCAGCAGTCCGGCAGCGGAATTCGGACGTAATTAAACACCTAACGGAAAAGCTCGACGCCAACGTCACCGTGACTGACTGTAACGAAGATGATGTTTTATTCATATGCGCCAAGCACAACAATCTGGTTGCATTTAAATATTTTGTAAATAAGAGGAGGCGGGTAAAGTTTGATTTGAACCGACGAAACATTTTTGGCAGAACGATAGCGTGCCTCGCAGCTAAATACGATCACTACGACTTCGTGAAATACCTTGTGGGGATAAAATTCGTCGACTTTAACATGGCGGATAACGAGGGTAGAACTCCTTTACACGAAGCAGCTACTAACGGTAATTACTTTATAGTGCGATACCTTTGTCGACACGGTGCTCGTGTCCACGCGCTGGATCACGACGACAAAAAACCTGTAGATTACGCTTCGACTATTTTCGCGCGTATCTATTTGGAAAATGTTGGCAGAAGACCCTATCGACCAACACCTCGATTGCCCAGAAGCGTATATTCCGGAGTAAATGTACGAAATTTGAATGCAAAATCTATAGCAAATGAAGTGCAAGGCAAGAATCTCTCGTACGCACCGCATCATAATGCATTTTCGTCGACGTTTTTTGGTGACCTCGTTCTGTCTTACATCGATAGTTTTCTGATGCTCGTTAATGTTTGTTTCGGCTATCGGCGACAAAAGACGCCTTTGCTAATGTGGGAGTCAATAATTCAGAGGAAAATTGATATTCTCTCTCTGGAGGCTGTTGTTAATGATTCGAGCTACGAAAACGAACCCTAGTCGGTACATCATGTATTCTATTAGGATATAGCGTTAGAATAGAATGTACGCATCAATTTGTAAATTTGCGAGACAGATACTTACAATACGATGGTGCTTTCATTTTCATGAGCGTACATTAGCCATATTGAATACATCAGTATTACAGTACGTTTGCATTAGTATGATATCGACCTTTCTTCCTTGATTTTCTATCATCTACGTAAAGATAAGTAAATGTATGTGTTTTCTATCTGTAGATTTTTGCGACCTTGAATCATTTCGCCAGGACTTTTCATTACACACTCTTCATCAAGTCCATATTTCCTTAAAAGACTGTCTCTACCCTTTGCAGATGTCAGAGTTGAGAAATATCATACATATCGAGGGGTCGAAGCTTTCCTTCCCGTGAGGAATTAGGATTGGTATATCATTTGCATGCTTGATAGCGGTCCAGAATACCAAAATATCCTTTCTAATGGAAATGACGCGTAGTGAGTCATTATTTTTATACGTTTGCCCACTCTTGCACTTAATAAGTTCGGTACATATACTCGAGGTTATTCTTACTGCGCGTGACTTCATCATCTTCACCTCGGGTCTCGCTCACTATACGTATAGATTAGTATTGGTGTATATTTTAAAGAAGAAACATGCAAAAACTTTTAGAATGGTTGGAAAATTTACGAACTGACGTCATGGAGCTCCGCGAACGGGTAACTTTTTGAACATCATAATAATAACTTATTAATATAATCTGTATATCATGCGAAACTTCTCAACGATATTTTGCAGATACATTTGCGCGTACGTGTCTACGAAAGTAAGTATATAAAATTTCGCTCATACACCGCACTGATACGAGTTCTGTCTTGCGAGAGTCGAATAAAGTATTCCGAGGAAAACTTTCGAGCTTTACACGATTTCGCGTATTGATATCTACGACTCTTTATTGTAATTTTTTGGCTAATATAGTAATTGATTCGTTGCTGCAGACTTCGTGAGCATATGTCTCGTTTGTAGAGGTGGAAAAGGTGTAATTGAAACGAATAAGTCGAGTCCAGCGAGGGTTTATTGTAACTATTAAATTAAGAGAGATTGTGCTGATATGGTCGTGTCTCGACAGTGAGCATTTTGTACGCTAAGTTATAATATCGTACGTATGGGAGAAAGAGGGAAAGAGAAACACCAATGAGAAGAGAGTTTTATCGACTCTCATGTGTCTTATGCTACTTCTTACGTATTTTCAGATTCACGTTGCAATGTGCTTTGGCTCGAAATAACGTTATCTTTTAAACCCCTTGCGGCCTTGCCAAATAGCTAAAACACACGTATTCTAGCTTAATCTATGTAAAACGAGCGAGATAAGGTAGAGAATTAGGTCATGATAGGATGGAACATAGTATTACGAGCATATTTATTGGCTACAGCATCTGCAATGAATTTCTTACTCGGATCTTGTCTACATTGTTGGGTTTAGTCATTTTAATTCGATGATTTCATGAATATTGAGTATTTTCGAGCCTACCGAGACTAAATCGGCCTTAGAGTTTTACTGATGGCACGCATTTAGGAAGATACAGAAGTTTTTCATACGTACTTCAGCACCTCAAGAGGTGCTTTTTAGACTCTTGTGTACCAGGCAACAAAATTACCCAACTGTTACGCACTGGCGCTATGATGCTCGGCTGCCTATTTCACCTCGGAATTCTATCTGCTAGTTTGGTGGGACGCTACCAACTCGAAATGGTCGTGATTACGCGTGCGTTCTAACAAACGTATCCGTGAGTTTCATGCCTCCGCCCTACTCCAGAACCCGACCTTCAATTCATTTGCAAGACCTGTGATGCAGAAAACCTCTGAATTTGAATGAATTAGATGTGCGTGGGGAATTTTAGAGAAGTTTCTCTTGAGAGCTCGTCTTATACATATTAGATAGCACTCGGCCTTTAAGAGGAGGATCACTTAGTAAGCGTGAAGAACTTGACCCCAATGGCTTCCTAACAGGGAACTCGTTGTATGAGGGATATTTTGAGAAGATCACAGTGCGCTGTGTGATGTCTAGCTAGAACTAACCTACGACGTCAACATTATCGTGACATCGGAGAGTCGGAAGTCGAAATTTCTCTCAGTCCCTTCACCGCCATCATAACACCCAATCCCCATGGGGAAATTGTGTCTTTCGAGTGATATCATTTGATAGGAAAGAGACTTTTTAACGTGCGAACCATAATACATAACAGCCGAGGGACTTTGAATCCTCAATACCAAAACCAATTCGACCTCTAAGAACAGGTTCTCTCTCTCATTCCTCGTTCAACTTTGTGAGGAAGCCGTCGTTTTACGTACATCAGAGAGACTGCAAGAGTGCTGCATGGCAAGAGCTTTGTGAGATGACAGAAGACGACCCGTTTGGAAAGCCTTATAAGATAGTGCTGAAGAAGCTAAAAGGCCTCTCAGCAATGAGCCGAATGGAGCCGGATGTTGTGGGTCATATCATTGATGGTTTGTTCCCCAGCAGCCACCACCAATGGTAACACTACCAATAGTAGAAGAGGATGCAGCAGTCAATAGACTGCGGGGTAAGTATTGGGGGGCTCCAGGCCCGGATGAGATTCCAAATCCAGTCTGGTGCGCCATACACTCAGTTGACCCGGCACTGCTTGTTGATACATTCAATGCGGCAGTTATTGGGGACTGTTCCCTGTGCGATGGAAAAAAGCCAGACGGATGAACCACCTAGCCTGCCATCCTCTTATCGTCCACTTTGTCTGCTGGAAGATGCTGGGAAACTCCTTGAAAGGGTGATAGCCTATTAACTGGAGAGCTATCTGAAAAAAAGAGATATAATCCCTAGTAGTCAGTACGGTCTTCAAACTGAACGCTGTATATCAGATGCTGGGATCCAGCTGAAGAGGATAGCCAAGTCAGCGATAGTTACGCGTCAGGTTTGCACAGCCGTCAGCCTCGACATAAGAAATGCGTTCAACTTGATCCCATGGGAGAGGATATTGGAAACCCTCATGGACGCAGAAAGGCCGCATACCTGCTCAGGATGATCAACAGCCATCGTACGTAGCTGACGAGAAATCCACGCAGAGACGTCTGCTGGTACAATGAAGCGCCTAGTTACTTAAGGGGTGCCACAGAGGTCGGTCCTTGGGCCGCTGTTGTGGTCCGTCGCATTTAATGGGTTATTTAAGGTGGAGCTGCCGCCGGGTGTTAAACTCGCCTGCAAGGTGTGGAAATTTAGACCAAGAAGAAGATGAAGTACCTGGGCATTGAGTTTGACTCGACGTTGAGCTTCAGGCACCATTTCCTGATGGCAGCGGAAAAGGCAGGCCGGGTCGTTGGATACCTAAGCCGCCTGATGAGGAACCTAGGAGAACCGAGAGAAGCAAGAAGAAGAGTAATGATGAGCATCGCCTTGTCGGTCCACCTATATGGTGCACCAGTATAAGCTGACTCCATGAAGATACCATACAGAAGACGAGAGATGGTAAAGATCCAACAAAGAGCTGCGTGGAGGTGTGTTAGTGCCTACCGCACTGTCTCGACGGAGGCTCTTTGCGCATTAGCACGTTCACCACCAATCGAGCTCCTTGCTGAGGAGAGAGCGGTGATGTTCAGAGCAAAAAAGGCGACGACGATCAACCGTGAGACTCTACGGGTCAGAAATGGAATGTAAAAATTGCCCAGAGTGAGCTGGGCTAGTGGACAAACCGTGCGTTAATACGCGTCGACCTTGATGAGGTGATGAACCGACACCATGGTCAGCTAAACGTTCACCCAACGCAGGTGTTTAGCGGCCATGGCTGCTTCAACAAGTGCCTTTGCAAGAAGTTAAGGAAAACGAAACACGTTCCTCAATGAAATTACGGTTCATTATGATGAATAAACGAGATTTATTTACAGACAACCGTATTATAAAAATTAAATTTGCGCGAGCGCTTTGCAGTGATTAATAGTCTAGACTTGGTGAACAAAATCAAGGATGTTTCTCCTCCTACCGATTCTAAACTTTTTACGCTAGACGTAACTGCATTATTTCCTAACGTCCCCATCAACCCCACTCTCGAATATCTCGAATCAAAACTGCACGAATCTCATGTTCCTCATTTCATTACGTCGGAACTCATGAATTTATTAAGGATATGTCTTTCACCAAACATCTGTAAATACAATGGTCACATCTACACCTTACCCACTGACATCGGAGTTCCAATGGGTTCGCCTTTGGCCTCCACAATTGCTGAAATCTTCATGAGCATGTTAGAAGAAAAATTTTTCCTTTCTAATCCACAACTTGCAGAACATATAATCTATTGGTATAGATACGTGGACGACGTGCTTTGTTTATGGAATGGACCAACTCACTTCCTCCAAGTATTACAGTCTTCTCTCAACAATCTATTTCCAACGATTAAATTCACGATGGATGTTCCTGGACAATCCTCCAGTTTTTTAGATCTAAAAATTTCTATCATTAACAACCATCATTACTTTGGTATTCATAGGAAACCTACATATACAGACATTACCATCAGTAATTCATCTTATGCTCCTATTTCTCACAAGAATGCTGCATTCCACAGTTTAATACACCGGTTAACATCAATACCTCTCACTACAGAAGAATTCAATAAGGAACTGGATACCATTATCTACCTAGCTAATATTAATGGTAGGCACAAATTAGATGTGAGAAATTTGGTGAGGAAGAAATTAATCAAAAAAGCTCTTGATGCTTCTACTACACTTCCTAGGTGTGAGCCAGACAAAAAGAAGACTAGATGGATCAGTTTACCCTACCTCGGAGAATTTTCATCGCAAATCACAAAATTACTCAAACCTTATCATCGTCGCCCTGCTTTTTACTCTATTAATACTACTAAATCCCTTCTATGCAGAATCAAGGATCCCATCAATCGTAACGAAAAAAGTGGTGTCTACAGGATTTCTTGCGCAAATTGCAGTTCAATTTATATTGGCGAAACAGAAAGGCAGTTCCAGATCAGATTACACGAACATCTCGATCAGAAACCTCAAGATTCTCGTTTCTATAAACACCTTGAAGAAGAAAGGCACGCCTATCGAAATGGATCAGCAACCCTACTACACGTAGAGAATTCTTTTCGCAAGAGAATTGCTCTTGAGTCTTTAGAAAGCGCTAGACATAGATCCCAAGGATGGGAAGTGCTTAATTATTCGGCTCCCACACAGGGTCTAATTGACACACTTTTTCCATCACCCCAATGAGTTCTGTGTTAACATTCCCTTTATTTTATTCGGTTTGTTTTTCACGGCGTTTTATCTTGTACTTTTGTCTTCAGTTATTCATGACTAATCTTATCGACTCGTTTTTTGCATGTTTTGTATTGTACCTACCTATTTATCTCCGTGTTGTATGTAAAAACAGTTAGTTGGTTTTAGTTCCGCTCGTCAATGGGTTGTCACCCGAAAGCGCTCGCGCAAATTTAATTTTTATAATACGGTTGTCTGTAAATAAATCTCGTTTATTCAAGTTAAGGAAAGTTAAGCAGGCAACGTGTTCGCACTGCGCCCAAGGGCGACATGATGGACCACAGCGCACCTTATTTGAATGCGAGGCATGCAGGCGTGAACGAGCCAAGCTTAGTCGGTCTCTTCAAGAGCCCAGGTTTGATGAAGCGCTTGACCCGAGTAGCCTGGTATCCACCATGCTAGGTTCCGAAGAAGCATGGAACCAGGTGTCTGCATTTGCAGCCATCGTCATGAAGAAGAAGATGGACTGGAAATGGAATAGGCAAATAAAGAACCACGCAATGGCCTACTCGACAACTGTGTATCATCAACAATAAGATTTGCAGGAAGACGAGGACGTCGATCATCCTTGAAGGTAGAAGAAGATAAAAACACCCCAACAGCAATTTACTATATTTTAAGGTGATGCCACCTCATCGAAACTGGACACACCGCGGGTGATGAAATCCTCCTCCATAATGAGAGCGTTAAAAGAAGAAGGATTGCATTAGAGACTATAGAAATTGTCCGCCATAAACACCTGCATAATTACCAGCTTGTGAACAGGTATATGTTCCCGAAGATCCGCTGATTGAAAAAATGTATTACAGCGAAACATCGATTTGATATTGTTACTCATTCTTCTTGATATGTCTTGTTCAATTGATTGTTCTTCTCTCACGTTTTCATTAGTATTTTAAGTCAGTCGTAACTTCCGCTTCCCTGTAGATGGTTGTTTAACCAAAAACGTTTGGAAAAATGAAAAATTGTGCGGTTAAAAAGTAATTATTTAATTCTTTACCTTTATACAATAATCTATTATTTTCGTCAGCTGTCAAAATGGATCTCATTGACGAGCTAAACAACTCGTCGGCAATACCGTTCACGAAAATGGACGTAATGAAGCGCAGCGTGACTAAATATTTTTGCGACTGCAAAATCGCATTCTTGGTAAATTACCTTAGACTTCGAAATCACACAGCAATATACCTTTGGAAGGAGACGATGACTCGAGTATGAATTTGACGAGAGTTATAAATTCGTTCTTTCTCTCATACAAACTGCTATACTACGATTCGAGCCGTTTTCTCAGTAAGCAGCCCTACTGATACTTACAAGATCGGAGTAGTACCTTTCTTGAGATTTTTCCATTTTTTCTCCATGTTTGAATGTCATGTCTCCATTTGAGAGTGTTTTGTGAATTTGAGACCCTTTATCACATATCACGGAAGCGAATTGTTGGGAACCATTTTTTGAAAGACAGGAGCATTCATTTTTAAAAAGTATTGGGATTTCTTGGCGCAGCCAAAAATATAAAGATCATGTTACATGTCTTTTCGAAATTTCGCCCAATCGGACATGTTGTGGATTATGCAAGACAAAAATATCTGAGAGTTCCCGTTTAAGAGATCAATAAAGTGCCTTTTATGACATAAGTCTACTAGATCATCAGAGAGTTATAGAAATTTTTTTCAAGAATTTTCCAAGTCCATTATTTGGGGGAGGGGGGACAGTACTCGCAATTTTTCGATAGTGTATAAGGTGTCACAAAAGACCTGAAACATATCAAAAACACATTTTCATTTCTTTCTAGCAGGTTTGGAATAGGAACTCTGGCGTAAGAGGTGGTCGTAAATCCACTCTTCCTCAGTCCTCCATGAATTCATGGGTAGCACTGACTACACAAGGATCAGACAAGATAATACTCGAACTTTAAGAAACTTTTCACCTCGCTGGATACTACAAGAGAGCGCTGCGTAGAAGCATATTGAGAAGGGGATGTAATAAAGAGGGAACACAATCTTCTTTCTCTTTCGCTTTGCTGGTTAACACGCAGCTAACTGTGGTAGTTATCTCCAACGAAGTAGAAACTTTCACAATGCGAGTGGATGTGAGTAGTGAAGAAGTTCAATCCGCACATTTCTGCATTCAATATATCCAAAACTATTCCCTGTTCTGCGCCAGTTTCGCCTTCATTTTCTAGAGTCGAAGAGGACGCCTTGCAGCGCTTTACCAGCTAGTTGATCGCGTAGCTTGCAATACATCTGGAGCAGGTCATCAGTGTCACGACGAACTTTGATTGCCATTCAGTGCGAAACAAAGAATGCAAAGCCCGAGCTATGATAAACGATACTCGAGTGCCCGTAAATATAGTGGTAATGAAAGGTCCTGCCAAGTTGAGGTATGAGCATCCTCCAAATCGGGAGGAGTGCGCAACGACTGATATAACCGCAAGAGGAAAACGAAATCGGCGCTTGGTACAAAGTGAGGTACCCGACCAAGAGGCCTCGTCGAAAACAAAATGAGAAGAGCACGTCGTAGGCATATCCCAACAAATCCAACAATCATAACTCATTTGGATGACCTGTTGAACGAATTTCAGGAAACTTTATACAACGAAACATTCCTCCTACGCGATTCTGGACCACTGGAAGAGGATATAAAATTTTCAAAAAACCCTTCCACGCGCCGATCTACAGAGGAACAAGCTGAAATGACGCAGACAGACCATATTTTCCGACAATGGAATACCCCCCCCCCAAAAAAAAAAAAAAAAGGTACGGCTAAATCCGCGCCTGCCTCTTTTTGAAAAAGGAAAATCGAGGCCTCAGAATGGCATACTTTTAAGCAATCAGTACTCAGCTTCTCCTTCGGTGTGATCAAAATGGGGTACTCTTGAATCGTACAACTTGAAATGAATGACCACAAGGATATTTTCATGTTACAATTCAGCCAGAATATCACGTCATGTACGTAGGCCAAAGAAGCCCTGTCTTTGTCTACGAGGTTGACTTGCAATACCATCCGTTCTGATGCTGGCCCGTGCAGGGGCGTGCCAAGCTATACTGGTGCCCTGTGCAAAATTCAAGATGGGCGCCCCCAAAAACAGAAACCTTCAAAAGGACCCCCAGAACTTCAATGTATGCATATTACATGAAATTTAGGTGCTGTAGACCATCAATCAAGTATAAATTTAAACCTGATTCCCATTTTTCGGTACGTTTCTGGCGCCCCGGCAACTTGCTCATGTCGCCATATGGTAGGCACGGCCCTGGGCCCGTGTTAAGCCGTATAAGTGGGAAATTCCGGAAACCAAGTCTTGCTTTCCCTATCATGGATTCATTAACTGTATTGTATAGACCAGTGGTTCCCAAACTTTTCTTCCTTGCGGCACTGTATTTCTCCCCTTTACCTACCGCGGCACACTTGATCATACATCATAGTAAGAACTGAATGAGTCTTGTAAAAAAAACATTCAAAACAGCAGTACATCTCATCATGATGACTCTTGAATGCATCCTAGATAAGAAGTAAAACAAAACTATACTTGTAGCATACTTAAATTTATATTAGTAAAGACTTTCAAAAAAATTGTAATCTGAAATGTTCTTTTCTCGCGGCACACTCTCATGGATCTTGCGGCACACAGTTTGGGAACCTCTGGTATAGACCATTTATACTTGGAACAATGGAGGCTATAACAATGTTCATCAAGGTGTCTCAGTTTACGCCATCATGAGAGTCTCACTTCCTCATCGGTAGCAAACTGCCTCATCTAGGTCGCTCTAGTGCGAGAGCCCAAACATAACTATAATCCCTGGTCTTTCCGAGGAATGTCAATCTTCATTAGTGACTGCAAGAATTCTAAGCAAATTCACCGAAATGGAGATGACCTTTTATCAAATTGTTCTCACAAAATAACAGTCTCGATGATGGTGCTACTGTCCCAGGGCTCCAATAGAACTACCAACTCACTAGAAAATATTTTTCTCTTTGCACTCCGTTTCTCTTCGTAAATGCAGAGTAGAGCTACCTCAAATCTATGTCTTCGTATCGTTATAATGTAGAGAGGGCTGCCTTTTTCACAATTAGAATCCAGAGAATAATACTGAATCAGCATACAAAACCATTTAAGGAAGTGCAAAATCACCTTCTTCCCTCGTACACCAAACGTTTCCTCTCAGGTGTACATAGCAATAACTTTTTGTCACGTTTTCAAATTCATCTTCGGTTACAGAGAGAAAAAAAAAAGGCTAACAAATCGCGGTATATTCCATTTTTTTTTTTTTTTTCATCATTCATAGTAAACAAATGTAGCAAAAATAATCAGTATACAACACGTTATGTTCCATGATACCCACGATAGTGTTGCAATTTTTCTTTCGCTCAAACGCGTGCTACTCGAAGATTTTTTTACTATAAACAAATCGCATGTAAAATGGGAACATTATTAATAGTTGAGTTTGTTCATCGTTTTTACTTATAGTATGTCTGTCTATTTTAATTCAATCGCCGATCTGCTTCTAAGGATTCATCAATCTATCAGCTTCCACAATAGTACATATGTATGCTAGCATGTACACGTCAATTTCAACCTTCATGTTCTATAGTCGTCTGTTCGTCATCATTTGAGAGGGAAGCTGAGCACGTTAGGTATACCAAAGATCAGAGCAGATTCGATTCTACGCGAATTCCCATAAGTGGTCAACAGCGAACCGAAAAAATTAATATCCCGCATTGCAGAAAATAGAATTTTATATCGTTGTTGCTCGTAACCGAGCGAAAATAAACGGAAAACAACCCACATAAGGGAAGACAACAAACGCAACTACATGTACATTACATTCAACAAGAAAATGAAAAACAGAAAGGTAGAAATTTGTTTTCGCTAAATTGAGTTTTATGTACACGTACTTTTCAGCTTCATAAAATACTGTAGGAGTGAGTCTTACTGAAAAGTTAAAATAGAGGCTGGAAAAGTGAACGTGAAATTATCATAATCTGGTCACTTACCTCGGCAGAGAGAACAATGCCAATAACGTAGAATATCTTTTGACGACTGCCTCTTTTTTATAAGATTACGCTCGAAAGACTTCAACCGCGGGAATGCTTTCGGTATTTTTCATCTTTTTAATAATTTCTTTACACCTCGGTGCCGACAACTAAGGTCAAAAACCCCAGCAGAATGGAAGGAAGTTCAATTTACGAATGAGAGCTCCTTCCATGTAACGAAGAAGAATCTCTGTACGAGTGTGCCCCTGCTTTGAAACCGAGGCGATGTCCTTGCCACCGGGTTGAGGGCCACCCTCATAAGCTAATAAACGGTTGAAAGATGAATTCCTAAAATCAGGTGTTTGTCTCTTGTATTCTCGCATTGGTCTGATGATTTACAAGGAAAGATGTAAAAATCTCCGATGTTTCTCTTCTCATTCTTTCAAGATAGTTCGCTATAGGAATAATCAATAAACGATGCGAAGTACCTTCACAGAGCATAAGAAGTTACTCGTACTTTTTTGACGAAACTGTACGATGCATGAAAAATGCCAACGTCGTGGAGCACATAAATCGAAAGCTAATAATTTTATACTGGCGAAGCTCCAGTTTTTTATGCACTTTGAATTTTACCTTCATACAAACTTTGGCAAGATTTGAAGTATTCTTTTTGTATAGTCTAATCTCCCGTCAATCAGCTTTTATATACATTTAAAACTACCCGGTAGCGTTCACTCTTTTATCGCTGCGTTCCTATTTTTCTGTTCTTTCCGCGTGCCTGCGATCTCTTTTTTACTCTTCAATAGTCTCCGCGGACGTAATGTAAATTTTTTTTTATTTGCGGGCAATTTATCATGAACTGACGTTTATAACTCGGTAATTCGATTCGACGAAGTTTTCAAATATCACAGAAGAGTAGTGGCTGAGTTTTACCTCGCGCGAGTTTTTCATCCTTATAATATTATCTCAGATTATTACTGAAAATATTTCACACCAATCACCCTCGAAATTACTTTTTTCTCTTTCGGTTCCATAGTCGTCGTTTGCCTTCCTTTTTTTTTGTTTGACACATGCCATTTGTTTAATCCCTTGCTACGTAGGCATACATTGCGGTGATAGACTCACGGCCAAGGGTTTGGCATTCGATACTCAATATTAGTCAGGTACTATTATCCTTAATTAAAATAGTGCGTACATTCCAGAAGAGACAATCATATAGCGCGTCAAATTTATCGCTTCATTTAAAAAAAAAACATACAATGTAATTCGATAAATCGATTCTATCCACGAAAAGACAAAATTAAATGAACAGCTTCGAAAGAGCAACCCCATTGGTATAATCCAATTTATCGAAGACTCAGCCAAATTCGTTATTAGTTCCATCGATATAAAAATAGCAATTGTGATATTTTTAGAAATAACGTCAATTCTGCAACATTGTTTCAAAATGAAACGATATAGAGAAATAGAATAGTTACGGATTGATTTACCAAATTTCATGCTGTTGTAAGCCAATGCAGAGGGGTAAGCTTTACTTGTAAGGATAATCCGTTATACCTTCCGAAATACACGCGGTTTTCGCGGAAAATTCCTGAGTTACATAATTCTGTTTAAGCTATCACGTATTTTTGTACGCTCGAGTCAAACGAAGTACCACTTGCTGTACGTAAATTGCCACGAATCGATGCGCAACAGTAAAACTCGACTTCTGAGTAATGTTCTACAAAACAGTTAATTTTTCCTTTACAGTGGCAAAGTGCGTGGTTTCTTGGAGCATGAAAACTGATACGGTGATGTATGATGTTGAAACAACATTTCTCAGATGGGCAGCCGTCGAAATTCGCCGTAAATTGGATGCAAAGGGCGAAATTTTAAGGAACCAGCACCGCTCGAGAAACGAGGGTAAGCAATATCAGCGTTCGTATAGGATTTCGACTACGTCAGAACTGAGTCGATTCCGGCTGCTCAGAACACGGTCTTTTGAAATTTATCCTTTTACAGTATGACTTTTGGGCACAGGAAAGGCCCTCAATTTGAAATTGGAAATGATGGAGTCCAAGGGGGGCTCGGAGAATGTTCGTCTTCCGAGCTTTGCCGGCTGACCGGACGGCGGACGTTGTTTCCGAACAGGTTCCCTGTTAAAAATCCTCCAAAGCTCTACAAAGATTCTGCGGTCTATTGGAAACCCAAATGAAACATCCGAACTTCTTATCCGAGACCAGCAACGTAAATTGTAAAAAATACTGTCAAGATCCTTAAGCCTTTTCAACGGCCTCATCAGTGTCCTATCGATGACCAAATACAAAGTCTACAACATGGAGCAAAATTGAAGAGATGCCATTATTCTACGAGTTCCTGTCGAAAATCTAACGCAAAATCTGGCGAAAAATATTTCTGATTCTTTTCAGAGGCTTTTACGAACTACAAAGTATCCAAAGAGAAGTCCGGAAATCCCAAAAATGAAAATTATGCCCTCATTAGCTTTGGTATAGTCGCGCGAAGAATTCCACCCACGATCTGAATAAATAAGTCGAACAATTTTCTGAAACCCTCGCGAAGTTTTTTACGCTTCACGAACGTCCTACAGCAAAAATTCCGAAATTTTCAAATAAGATGGGGTAATTCGAATCACCATAGATGAGATGTAATGCCCAAAAATATACTGAAAGAATTCTGTAAAAAGTCCTCTCAAAGCTTTACACTGTTCCACAAAGGATTTCTTCAATGGCATGTTGTCATTTTCATGTCCAATTTGAGGTTTGGTTTTAATACTTTGTAGGGTCTTGAAGACTTCCAACAGGCTCAAAGAATGTTTTTTTGTTTCTTTTTTTAGGTTATGTAACTCGTTCTAAAAAGTTCAAACATTACATTGTATAATCTTCATTTTCAAACAACTAGACCGTTGTTTGATCCTCCAGTAGACCACGGAGTCTTTCTAACGACTAGAAGGATTTTCAACAGGGAGGCTGATCTATGAGGGGTTGCCATGTGCCGTGCGATATCTAATCAAAACAAAAATGGTCAAAGTTCAACATTATCGGCATTGCTCAGATTAATTGGACTCGGAAAAATTTTAACTTTTGAGCAACATCTTCATATTATACAAGTGTAGCTCGATGGTAGTAAATATTTGAAGTCTTTGGACAATTGTCAAAAATGATGACGTCACGAAAGCCGGATAGCTTGAGAATTGAAGTTCTTAAAGTTCCTACGCGGACAAGCTCGCACTCATCCCCTGACCATTATACAGCTGGAGAGTCGATTTTTTTCAAATCCCTCCTACAAAAGTCAAAAATTTTTAATTCCTCTCTCATAATCATAATTATAATATGGGCTAGATTAAAAGCAACAGGGAGGCTGTTCCATCGGGGGGGGGGAGTGTTATCTGGAGAAGTTTGCCATACACCGCACGTCAAAAGATGTCCGGCAGAAACTGACCCATGCCGTCATGACCTCACCTGGCAGTCCTGACCGTTATGACCCGATTCTGAATGGAAGAATCTTGGCCAATCATTTCGATCCTGCGCTAGGCCTGGGCCATGGTTCCGAACCCCGATCTTAAATGGTCCGTCCACCGAGTGGGTAATCTGCCTCTTGCTCTGCTTTCACACGTGCTTATATGCAGTCTCGTTACTGGATCGTCGGTGGTATTTCGCGCTTGGTGAAGAAAGTTATTCATAATTGCGTTTGGTGCATCAGTATGAATGGAAATACTCGGGCGCAAATCATGGGAAATCTACCGATGGAATGAACGACCATTTTCCTACGTCGGTGTCGACTTCGTGGAACCGTTCACGATCAAATGCACAAATCATAGATCCGCAAAACATCTAAAATACTACTCCAAGGCGAGCAGTACATATCAAAACCGTTTCAAACCTCACCACATTGGCCTTCCTAGCAGCCTTCCAAAGATCTGAGGCTAAGCGCGGACTACCCAACACGGTTTAGAGCGATAACGCCACCAACCTTACGCAGAGTTGGAACGTGATTACCAATCATTCTCAAGAGACCTGGAAATTCATTCCTCCTGGGTCGCCTCATAGAGGAGGCATCTAGGAGGCAGCAGTTGAAGCAGACAAAAAAACACCTTGTAAACGCCAACCGCGGGCATGTTTTTACTGCGGAACAATCAACGACTTCATTCACTCAGATAGAAGCCATACTCAACTCACATTCTAAGCCTTGCTCCCAACGACGCTGCATAAGCGAACATCAACAAAATCATGATCGAATTGCCTAAAATACAGGTTCCATAGTTCGACGGAAATGTAAAAAACTTTCTAGAGTGGTACTCCTTATTCGAAGCCTTAGCTGACTCCAAAGATTGGCTCGAGCCCATAGAAAACTTACATTATCTAAAATTGGCCATGAGTGAAGGCGCAGAAAATATACTAAAAGACCTTAAACGTACAAAGAAGCCCTAAAATTCGTGGAGGGAGTATATTCGATTAACACTTAGTTCGACCAAGCAGCATCGCCTTCTCCAGGTTTCGCCCGTCGCGTCTCACTATGTAGCCGAAGAACTCAAGCGCGCGTCGCTCGCATGTTACTGCCAGTCTCTCCGGTTCATTGACTTCCTCCACCACTGACTAGTTGGTTCTGCGTTTAACTCATGAAACTCGCAGTATCCTCCTCCATACCCACATCTCGAAGGCGTTTATACGGCGTCCGTCCTCTGCCTTCAGGGTCCACCTTTCTGCTGCATATAGCGTGATTGGAAGGATCAGCGTTTTTATGACCTTCTTGCACAGGCTTGTAGGCCATTTGCTGTCGCAAGTAATGGTTCTCATCCCCATCATCGCGGCTTTTCCCAGAGCAATTTGTCTCCTTATTTCTGCAGAAGAACCGCCCGCGGATTCCACCAACGCTCCCAGATACACAAATGTTGAGGAATTTTTAGTTTATTTCATGTAAAACACTGTCTTATAATTTCTATTTTATGTACCCTTGTACAGTCTCGGTTATCTCGATTACTTTTTTGTATAGTCGGTCTATGTTTTGTTCTGCAAATATTATACACCGAACTTTTGTGTAAATAATTTGTACATTGTGTACAGCTCAAAAAATATAGACTCCGCCTTTTTATTTGATCGTTATTATCAACTCATAAACATTTGGTCCTCCGGGCCGGATTCAGCCGTCGTATCATTGTCGTTATGAGTACCCAGCAATGGAAGCGAAGTCGTCGAGCCGTAAAGCGAGACCTGTCCAGGTTAAAGGATCAAATTATGAACTTGGCTCCAAAATTGTCCTTCAACCTCACTTTACGGCTCGACAACTTCGCTTTCATTGTTCGATACTCATAGCGACATTGACAACGACACGACGGCTAAATTCGGCCCGGAGGACCAAATGTTTATGAGTTGATAATAACTATCAACAAACTTTTTCACTAAATCTGTACCTTTTAATACGTTTATATTAAGTTATAGGAGAGGGAAAAGGAAGATTCATAGGAAAGGGACTCAGAAAAATTGAGATTCCAATTCCTAATACCTAAAAAGGTTCCCTGCGTAACTCATTCAACTTCGTTAAGGATACCTATTTTCAAATTCTGCGTTGATTTTCTATTCCTTCAACTCACTGATTAAAGATCTTTCCGCCAGAAATACTCTTGAGCTAAAACAAAATCTTATCAGCGAGCCTCCTTCCCACTTCCAAAATTGGGGTGCTTTTTGCGGTAGGATGGATATCATATTCGAATCTAGGAGAGACAAAATATCGACTCCAAGAACGCTGATGTTGCTCGTTTCCAATTCACAAGAGAGCTGATATCAAAATGATCTTGCCCGACCCTATGGACAATTTCGAGTAGCTTTCACCCCTAGTTTTTTTTTTCTGGTCAGCAGCCACTTTTTTGCTAATGCCGTTGGGTCAAGTTTTCCACACTGAGTAAAAAGTACCGCAACTTGAAGGAACGAATTGGTACCAAAAGCACTTATGGTTCGCTTCATGCTTACTAGGGGAGTGAATCAATGCACGGGTTATACCGACAATACGTATTTGAGAGAAGAACCCGCTGACCTGCATGGTTCCCATAACTTCCCTGACGTCACGCTTTCCTTCAGGTAAGACTTTAATGGACAGCCACGTGGTCTGGAATCAGGCCCTCAGCTGATGGCTGCATCACATTCAATTCGCTATCCTATGATGACATCACTTCACGTTGTCAATGTTATTCTACGTCACGAACGCGAAACTTGAATGCAATGGCAGCCATCAGCTGCAGACTGGAATGTAGACAACTTGGCTGCGTTCATTGCATCTCCCTCTTCCCAAGTCTTCTTTCAGGTTAGTCATCTCTTGTGAAACAAGTTACCAGCACTCCTTGATTAACTTTAATTAAAGAACCCAAGAATTCATTTCGTCTGATTGATGTTCCACTGTCTTTACAATGCATATGTTACGGTACAGGTGCGTCGACGGTACAGGTGAGTTTTTCGTGGCCGCGAAGCGCGTGATGTACAAATTCTTGGTGGCCGAGTATGCGTACGAGCTCTGCGCCTTTGACCGCTTGGCCACAAAGCATTGCTAACAAGTGAGCAATAGTTTACCCTTGATTATTCTGACTCCTAGTATTCTGACACACACGCGCAGCGGGTGTTTACCTGGAAAATTGACTCTATCAATTATTTATGGTTTCTCTCCTCTGTCTGATTGAAAAGGTGACTCTATCAATTATTTTTTCTCCCCTTGGTTCAATTGAAATGTTGAGTCTATCAATTTTTCATGGTTCTCTCCTTGGTTTGGTTTAAAAGTTGACTGTGTCAATTATTTATGGTTTCATCAATTATTTATGGTTTCTCCCCTTAGTTCAATTGAAATGTTGAGTCCATCAATTATTTGTGGTTTCTCTCCTTGGCCTGATTGAAAACTTGACTCTATCAATTATTTATGGTTTCTCCCCTTGGTTGGATTGGAATGTTGATTCTATCGATTTTTTATGGTTCCCTCTTTGGTCTGATTGAAAAGTTGACTCTATCAAATCAATTATTTATGGTTTCCCTCCTTGGTCTTATTGAAATATTCTGTCAATTTTTATGGTTCTCTCCTTGGTCTGATTGAAAAGTTGACTCTAACAAATCAATTATTTATGGTTCCCTCCTCGGTGTCATTGAAAAGTTGACTGTATCAATTATTTATGGTTTCTCCCTATGGTCCAATTGAAATGTTGAGTTTATCAATTTTTTATGGTTTTCTCCTTGGTCTGATTGAAAAGTTGACTGTATCAATTATTTATGGTTTCTCCTCTTGGTCTTATTTAAATGTTGATTCTATTAATTTTTTATGGTTCTCTCCTTAGTCTGATTAAAACGTTTTTTATTTGTGGTTTCTCCCCTTGGTTCAATTGAAATGTTGAGTCTATCAATTTTTTATGGTTCTCTCCTTGGTCTGATTGGAAAGTTGACTGTGTCAATTATTTATGGTTTCTCTCTTTGACCTGATTGAAACGTTGACTCTATTAATTATTTATGGTTTCTCTCCTTGGTTCAATTGAAATGTTGAGTCTATCAATTTTTTTTTTGGTTATCTCCTTGGTCTGATTGAAAAGTTGACTGTATCAATTATTTATGGTTTCTCTCCTTGATCTGATTGGAAAGGATTAAAAAGTTGACTGTATCAATTATTTATGGTTTCTCCTCTTGGTGTGATTTAAATTTTGATTCTATCAATTTTTTATGATTCTCTCCTTAGTCCGATTGAAACGTTTTTTATTTATGGTTTCTCTTTTTGTCTATGTGAAATGTTGATTCTATTCATTGATAAAAAAAAAGGCAGAAAAAGAAATAACTGCAGGCCAAAAAAATTGTTACCTCGAATAAAAACAAATTGTTACATCAAATAAGGGCTTAACAAGACTTCAATGGTCAAGATATTGTTTTTTTTGTTATCACCCCCAGATAAATGTCCGTTTCTTGTAGAATAATCATTAGAAATAAAAAAAAGTTTGAAAAGGGAATTACAGAAAAAAAAAAAAAATTATAAAAATTAATTTCAACGGGGCTCGAACCAGGGTTCAAATGACAAAACTATGCATTTTAAAGAAAACATATATGGTTAGCAACGCACATACGTTGAACGAGCGTGCCGAAACACGCGCTTACCTACATGTACCGTCGACCTACCTGTACCGTGACACATACACATACTTCTAATATTCATTCTAGAAAGTCCATAATTCCTATTTCAGAACAATGGATATTCAACTACTCCTCCAAAACCTGATCTAAATTCATATTTTGAAGAAGCTTGTAAGGTAATATTAATGAACCATTATAATTTCCAAGCCGAGACACCAAAATACTCCCAAAAAATGTCGTCATGAACGGAGTGGAATACAAAGTTATAGAGCTTCTTAGTAGTACATACGATGAAAATCTTGATTCATATATTACAGAGGGGAAGAAAATACCATCTTCAAACTGATTCCCAAGTATTACATTTTCGTCTTCTTCTTCCACAACTCTTCCTACATCATTTATAAGATTCATAAGTTCCATTTTTTTTTTGTCAACTTCTTCCTCGTTCTTTTTTCTTCTTTCTTTCTCTCGTGATGGATGCTTTTCATATTTTCTACTTCTATTCATACAATAATCTGACCTGAGTAAGAGACATTGCGTCGTGTAGAAGACTGAAAAAGACGTTCGTATAAACGACAGTAGCTTGTTCAGTCAAAGGCTCAATAATAGGCACGCTATATCCTCGATGTTATAAAATAACAAAGACTCTTATAAAACAGGCTTATATAACGCTATATTACGCTTTGCTACTTCATACAAATTTTAAGAGACTCCATTCTAATGAAATACGCTCGTCTACAAGATTTTTCTTTAAATTGTTCTCGGTAAGTTAAGAACTTTCCCACGCGCTTACACAAGCATCATCGCAGTGGAAAACCCAAAACACTGTATTATGATGAATGTTACATACACGGAAAGGGGTAATTCGTCGAAAAATAGTTTTACATCACTCGGTTCCTCACATACTCTAAGTTTCTCTCCGTTTTTCTCTATTTTTTTTCTTTCTCACTCTTTTTCCTACGTAGCACTTCAGTAGCTTCGTTATTTCCGCCTGAAGTTTGAACTTTCGTCTTGATGCTTGTACGTAGAAAAGAAAAAAAAAAAAACGTTCACACGCGGGCGGATGTACACCCACACGAATAGAGGACATGAAGGGTCGCGGATCAGTTGTGACAGATCGAAACTTTTGTAATTATTTTCTCATTTTTTCGTTTTTTTTTTTTGCTATTTCCATTTTTACGAACATGTAAATACGCTCATTTCATACACAATATATTTTTTCGAGGTTCGCGAATATAAATTACAAAAAAAAAAAAAAAAAAAAAAACTTTCAATAAATTACACTATAAGTCGCCTTTGAAGTTTGAACATCAGCGTGTTTCTCAGAATTACACGTTGCTACTTTTGTTTATTTTACCATCTACATCAAACCCGTTCACTTTCTCTATTTACATGTGTGATTACACGTATGGAGAATGCGGCAGAGAAAAAAGTAAGCAAAATAAATTGTACGAGAAAGATTGACTGATGTCTTGCGTACTAATTTACGACATTCAATGAATGCGAATTGCGGCAAAGGGAGTTTGTCAATGTATACAAGACACATAAATTTTATTCAACAGCTTTTCTATACTAATCCGTAAACGCACACAGACATTTTAGGTTTTCTTTGTCAAAAAGTACCTTATATATGTAGGTTGACTCTCACAACGAATGAGTGTTATTCATGTTTGCACGGGAAATTTCCAATAATTTCAACTTTGGTAAGACGACTTTTCATTGAAACATCTTCTTAGTACTTTTGATAATTTGAGATCACTATCAATGGTAAGATTGAGAGAGCGATGTGATTTGCAATTGAAACAAAGACAAGCTATAGGGCTAACCGGAGTTAGGAGTGAAGAGCATGTTGGGACACGTTGAATAAGAGATGGTCGGATAAGTACAGATCCAGAAGTTCAGCCACTTGGTCTTGAAGAGCGTTAGGTTAATATTCAACTAATGAGGGAGTGGAAAAACGTGGGTGAATTCTTTTTCTTGATTTCGAGCGCTTGGAATTTGTGAGGAACGTTGGATTTAGCGGGAGGAGAGGATATAATTACGAAAATGGGAAAAGTGAAAGTAAAAGATACTGCTACAGATTTGGAGATAGACTTCTAAAGCTGCAGTCGTCAAGAAAGAAAAGAGCATGTCACTAGAACCTCATGACCAACGGGTTGACAGAGAGAAAAGGGTTCAAGTCCTAAAGATGAACCTCAATCGCCACACAAGAGACGACAAGCTTCCCATATTAAGGAGACACATAAAGAAATACTTCAATGCACGTGGTCATAACACAGGAAGTCCGAGTCTCGCTAACTAATGCGGGGCATTCACTCACAGCACAAAATATAGCCATGAAAATGGCCACTGATACAGGAGCAGATGTGTGTATTACCGAGCCACACATCTATGAGAGTAAGTTCAGCAGCACCCTTTCTTGGATCGTGTCTGCAGGGAGGAGCACATTGTTTAGGCTATTGGCCAAAGTGGACGAATTCCTGACAGAGTAGAGAGACTTGAATTCGACACGGGATTTGAACCAACGGTCCAGAAATTTAGCTAGAGAGTAGGTAGGAGATGAGATGAATGACACCATCGGCCTCATGGGCACATCTACTTTATGAACCTTAGGTAATCCGTGGAAAAGGGGGGGGGGATAGGGTTAGGATTAAGAATGGCTTTCTTCATTCGCTCACTCTTAATGATGACAGTACACCCATTAACAACATCCCGAACTTCCTGGACATGTTTTGGAAAACTGAAGCTGTCATTCACTTTTGCCCCACACTGCTGAAGTACATCATACATCTTTGAATCATAAGAAGACTTCTCCATCACAACTAAAGAATTACCTTTATCGGCCTTAGTGATAACAAGTCCCTTCTCTCTTACCTTCTTCTGCAATCCCTTGATCACTTCACTCACTTTGCCATTCATACGGGGAAGAAGGGTGTTGCGGACTATCTCAGCGCACTTCTTTTGGATATTGCACCCGGGTCCCATCTTTATAGCCAAGTCTGCAACCTCATTAGCGAGGGCCTCACTATTTATTCCTAGGAGGAAGAAGAGCAAATTGCAGACCTTTCTCAAGGAGGTAAGATTCCTCCTCGCTGAATTCAACCTGGGAGTAATTAAGAACCCTAAGTTGAAAATTCTGAACAATATTCTCACCACTGACCTCTTCCTCAAGGATTCCGTAGAGAAGAGAGCTTACCATTCTTCTTAAGCTTCAGATCTACCTCAAATTTCCGACATTTCCCATTAACCTCATTCATAAACTTATCAAATTCAAGAGGGCGGAGCATACCGGAAAGTTTTGAATGAACCATGAGGTTCAACCTAGTGGTCACATTATGCTTACCGTACCATCTCCGCAACTCAGACTTGATGCACTCATCGGGTTGTGACTCTCAAACAAGCTCGATCAGATCTTCGTCCGAAGACGGAGGAGAGAATGAGATCAAAGGTTGGTCAAACGAGAAGTCACGGTGTGAATCATATGCAAGTTCAATCAGGTGATCTTCCGAAATATACCTGTTTAGTACAATAATTCCGTCGGTGTTGAGATGACGAATTATTTCTATGTGTTCAAGGGCCGCACGTTTGCGGTACGAATTCTCCCCATGGCGAAGCCTTTCCGATCCCTCACGTAAGCTGTGGCCACTGTTGATCAAGTGATCAGCAAAAGCTGAATCCCCAGGCTGTCCCTTATCTCAAAACTTCAAGTGCGAAGCCCCCAGTGATCCTACCCTTTATAAAAACTGGAAATAGAATTCGGGAAAATTCTGACCCTTCATCCCACTCAATACTGTGATGTAGACGGTTATTCCTACCCACATGTACCCGGGAAAACTATCATCTCCCGGCCGTAACGAAGGAAGTATAACTCTTAGATGGTAGGGGTTCCGCCAATACTCGTTTAGGATAGAAATTTAGAAACAACTGATCAGAAAGGGGGAGGTAACAAATGAAACTATCCTCTCACTGTAAGAAACACCTTTGAACGAATCCGACTGCGAATCCTAGAATGAGAGGCGGGGAAGAAAAGAAGGGGGAGCGAACACAAATGCTCGTACCTACTAATCTAAGATAACCTTCACAGGGTTACTCCTGACTCGTCCGGATAACTAGCTCATTGGCCGGTAAGCAAAATGGGACTCTTAAACCGTAGGGGCCGCAGGTCGCTGGGTCAGTGCATACTGTCACTGCCTGCAAACTTTAGGTGGCATAACCGTAAATAAAAGAAAAACTGAATGGATAACCAGACTCTTCATAGGGGTAGAACAGAAGTTCTCATCTACACCTAACGTACTGTCATGTCAATGGGACGGAGAGACTCGGACTATCTACTAACACTGGTTTATCAGACCAGGGTCGAACGACATGACGTCTACCTAGATCTAACTGAAGAAGAATTTAGATAGCCGAAAATAAACTAAACTACTGTAGATGAGGCGTGGATACGTCAAAACGTATAGATAACCTTACGTGATTCTTCAAATTCACCAAGCTGGATCGAAAACAGGGTCTATTGGACATCGCAAACCTGAAATAAAGAAACAAGGGCATCGGAGATGTTCTCACGCAGGCGAGGGGAACGAGGACTCTCACTCACACTCACAACATACATCCAGCACCGACGTACGAGGTCGACTGACTGCACCTGTAAATAAAATCTCCTATGATCTCGATGTAGTCGAGAAATGACGAAAATCGGGGATTTTACGAACGTATTACGAATGTATTACACATAATATGACCACAAAAGGTAATATATGATAACTACGTTACCGATACTTTGAATAATACAGGTACCAAGCAATAGGCTTAGATCAGCCATCTCCACGTCGAGTCTCAAAATGTTGACCCCAAGGACTGATGAGTGGAAGAGATCAGCGTAGATGAGTGTCGATGTTTCCTCAAATCGCCGGGTAGATAGCCAGAAACTAAGGATTCGCAAAAACTCGAAACTGACTTCTCCTCGGGTACCAAGATGGTAAATTACCCGTATGGCTTCGCGCTACCTAGTGCCGGAAGATTGACAGTTTTTATACTCCAATAAGCTTGGTAGATGACGGTGGAAATGCCATGCTCTGAGCAAACAGGAGTCTCGCGCACTCGTGATCGGATTACCTCACGAACAGGTCTAATCCTTCTATTCGCGCACTTACGCACAAGTAACCATCACTGAGAAGCGAAATTTAGATTTATCGACGATCGGATTCTGACGAAAAAGGAACTTTCAAACAGAACTATACTTCGATCTCGAACGGAGAACGACACAGGCTCACGCGCCTTACCTTATCTTCAACCATGAAGTTGAGTCGAATTGACTTGAAATTCGCGCGCGAACTTCAAGATCAAAACGGCAGAGATGTAGCATATTCCCACCACCAACACTGCGTAAGGGTAGGAGCAGATAACGCTCAACGGATCGCGGACGATTCGGTAAACGGGGAACGGCGAGGAACCGGTCGCGGTCGAGACCATGACCATATAAGGAAATAGGAAATAAAAATCGAATGTAGGAGAAATATTCACGCTGTACGAACCTAGTAGATACAAACGTACGCGGAACACACGGTAAGGAGAGACAAGGGAATTAAGTAGATAAGGAAATAAGAGCGCGCAGCTTGAATGACGAGAAGATAGATATAACCCGCATACACCAACTACACGATAACACACACTTTCTCACACACACGGTGGTGTTCGACCAAAAGTCTGATTACTTCACAATACAAACAATTGTGTATCAAGCAAGAAGACCGATGCAATTAATGAAGGCAAATTTTCGAAATCCGATGCATTGCCATCATTTCAAAAGATATCACAATCGACAAAAACAGCTCCAAAGAAGTCTCGTTGGCGAGAAGTAGGTATCTTTGATCCGTGAGAAATGGACTTAATTTGTTTATAGGATACGATCGAAACAAGGAGTGTTAGATTTCGGAAATTGAGTATCACTACACGACATTGTGACGTAAGAAACTAGCATTTGAAAACGAGAAGGGTATAATGGTACTTTATTATTAGAACCCGATACTTTAATCTTCTCTTCATCAATTTACAGTCGTTCTTTCCTTATTATATCACGAGATAGTTTTGGAAGGCATTCTCTTCGCCAAAAAGACATTTCACAAATGAAAAGAAATTAAATTAATCTTCTCAACTCCGTTTAATAGTTCTTTTCGCGAAAAGGAACAAGAAACACGATTTCTGTTACAGTATTACCGACCCTAGGCATGTATAAATAGGTTTACAGAAATATGACTGATCTCGCGCGCATGCAATAATTCAATTTCATCATCCAATAATCCATCCATATTTTACAGTACGATGAGAACAGAGGAGAAGAAAAAAGCAAGAAACGAAAAATATGTTCGGGCCTATAATATATACAGACAAGAAAAAAATATCGACCGAAGAGAAACAAAATAAAATTCCATCCTTGGAACACGTATAGTCATGTATATTGTGTGTGTTTGAAGAGTCGTTTTAAGCTGACATCACAAATTCCACATTGCTGCAGTTCGCAGTCGACAAATAAAAAATAACGAATTCAGCGATGCAAAAGGTGCGAGGTTAGCTTCAAACGCTTTGCAGAACATTTCGTATATATGTACATTTTTAGGAGGAAGAAATAAAAATGACAAGTACTTCACCTTAAATCCTGTCATGATTCGTTATTTGAAAACAAACAAGTTTTCAGACAAGTGAAAATAATATTGTAGTACTCATCTTTGCGTGTTTTCTTCACGCAATTCTATACGACTAATAATAGAAGCAGAGAAAATTTTTTGGATCCATTTTCACATGTGCGAGACAAATAATTTGGAGAGTGAATATCAGCGATCGAATTATTACTCAACCTCAACCGATACCATAATATACTTATGAATAAGACAGTTCATCATTGGAAAACATTCTCACTTACACATGGCCGGCAGCGGTTTTTCAAAGCGACAAGGAATGGGGGTGGAGAGTTAATAAAAAGACAGCTCTGCACCACATGGGAAGAATAGATGCCGGCCCTGCATTCCATACTTTACCATCATATCCAATGGACTTTTTAAAACCTCGAAGTTGAACCTGACCACGGTTGCTCTTCTGCAATCTCATGAAAAGATGAATACTTACAAGACTAGCGCTACAGAGATTTTAAAAGGTCCATATGTCTCATTACAGCACACTCTATAGGATAGATGATCAGGGAGAAAACCCATAAAATTTGGATGAATCGAAATCATGTTTTACCGACTTTTTAGGAGGTATTGCAATCTTGGGCACGGTGGAATTTTTGGTGGGGGGTATGTTTTCTCGACGTTTCAGAGGGTCTAGATCACGATTCTAACATTCGTTCAAATTCATATGTATGTATGTATGTATGTATGTATGTATGTATGTATGTACTTTTTTTTGTACCTGAATGTTCTCTGTATCTATTCGGTCGATTTCCATGAAATTGAGGGGTGATAAAGTAGTGAACGTGAATCTGTGCGTATAGTAGGAAGGTTAATGTTACAAACCTTGCGCTGAATCATTAAAAAGTGCTACTTGGTACATATGTTGATAGGACCGAGAAGGCCCATTTCAGATCGGTAGCCACCCGGTTAACCGCTGCAGGGGCTGTGCACTGCGGGTTGCATATTCATTGCCGGCGTCAACTAAAACCTGCAATATCTCCCGTTCTAATGACCATATGTACTTTTTTTTTCACTTATATGAAAGGAAATTTTATGGGCTACAATTTTTGTTCTTATCAATTTTTGCCTATCTCGAACTTGAAAGGCACAAATCATGAATTTTAGTTTTTTCTATTCAGCAAGTCCATATTTTTTGCTTTTTTGCGTCTGACAAATGAATTAAATCAAAAATATACTTATCATGAAAATTATTTGTTTTTTAATTACCCAGCGATTGGTTTTTATCTCATCAAGATTGGTCAATTACACGCAAAGATATGCTATATAATGTGGTCAATAGTAGCAAGTACCCTCAAATATAATGTAGTGCGGGTTGCGTAACTGTTGAGTACTTTGTATAAAAACCGCAATATCTCGAGTTCTAATAATGGGATATCTTTTTTCTTTTGTTCATATGAATGATAATTTTGTGAGCTACAATTTTTGTTCTTATCGGTTTTTGCCTATTTCAAACTTGGAAGGCGCAAATCATAAATTTTCTCAATTTCTATTCCGTAAATTTTGCATCGTTTGCTTTCTTGCGCTGAAATTATTAAATAAATCAGAGAACAAAATTATCAACTGTTTTGTTACTCAGCAATTGGTTTTTCTCTCACTGTGATTATAATTACACATAAAGACTTGCAAAATTTGGACATATTTTGTCTATCATTAACAATTACCTCCACACAAACATAAATCTGTACACTTCACATTATTTTTCAAACAATTACACCTTCCTTCCGAGCATTTCACCTTACATTTACAGCGTATCAACTCTAGACAGGCTTGCTCCAAAATTGGAAAAGATGACCATTTTGGGCACCAACTTCCTGATTCATCAATTTTCCAGCCCCAATCCAATGGACTCGGAAGAGTCTGTACCAATTTTGTAGACTGACCCCATACAAATGACCCTTGATAAACTGCCCGACGAAGATGTTCTTTTAAAACTGCCTGCGTTGGCGGTATATTATCAATTTGCCGATCTTTCTTTGTAAAAAGATACCGACGGCATTCGTTAACCGATGAACAAGGACTGCACCTATGAAGGAGCTAAGTATTAGCGACTGCCTATTACCATACTTATCAATAGAATATATTTCTCTTTAGCACCCACTTGTCATACATAGTGACGACAAACTTTTCCAAAATGGGCATTGCGGCATCAATATTTCCTGTTGACGCTATCTCGAATCCTTCAACAGCATGGGGAAATGATTTCAATGCATCATATGCAGTAATTTTTCCGCGCCCATTGAAAGATGAAACGGTATCACATCCTGTAAACGCATGAAATAAGGGAAGAATACCACTTATTTCTGGGCCTACAACATAATAAATATTATAAATGGTGAAATATTTGATGTACAGAGGAAGAATGAATCACTTTTACCAAGAGAATTTGCAATTTCGTGACAAGCAATGTACTGGTGGCGTTTTCCTGTGCCAATATGAAGCCACAACTCCTCCAAGTATTCAAGTTTTTGGAAAGCAGCTACGGCAAGAACAACAACATCTGAATCAACTGACCTCACCATAATTCTTGAGTGACCTTCAGAAACTCCATCAGCAACATGAACCATCATCCGAGTGTCTGACTCCTCGTGATTGCATGGAGAGAGTGTTCCAGTGACATCACGACCTGGTATATTACTTAGGATGAGAGAACCATCTGTGCAATAAACTTCTTTTTGCCCATCAATCAGCGTCTCAGTGACTTTTCTCGACAGGAGACTGAAAAGTTCTTCTTTATTCAGGTCTGAACGAAGGAAATTGATCCAACCCTTTGGAATTTTTGATGTCTCTGCAACTTTCATCCTATCGCCAGAACCACGTTTCTCGCGCGTTGCAGTTTTCAGGCTGTTTTGGATGTATGCATCCCAGACAACATCAACCCTTAATGTATTGGACAATTCTCTTCGAATGAAAGGTAAAAAAATTGTTCCAGCATAATCTGCAAAAGTTTTACAGTGAGCTGATGGACTTAGAATGTGGACAATGGCAGCACCATCGAGAATTTTCATAGTCACGTGAGGTGGTTCTGCCACATCAGCATACTTGGAGTCTCGGAGTAGACATTTTATTATATCAGACTTCGCACACGAACGAATACTCCCAGTACTCAAGGCTAATGACGGAGGATATTGTTGATTCTCATGTGAGAAAAAGTTATCCAGATCTCCATCCCTATGTGAACAGGTAGCTATATACAGTCGACTAAACAAACTGCAGTTATTTTTCAGATCTCTAATTTTAGTCTTCACATTGCTTTGCGATGATTTTACAGAGCTGCCAAAGAGGGGAAACTTGTTAAGTTTTATTGGGTCCAACAAATTTTTACCTGATTTTAGTCTTTCTTCAGCAAAGCGCTTGTACTGTTCGTCACCACATTTCTCGATTTTGAATATTGTTTGAACAATACTATCTGTCGCAACTCTCCTTGTGCTTATATTGTAGAGCTCTTTAGACTCCTCTAAAAATGGGTTTCCTAAATCCTTTAGAGTAGCTCGCATAGATTGAACATCTCGCTCAAATTTAGTTTTCATCGCACGAGTATCATTATGGTGAATACTCGTTTTTGCATCTGCAAAATGAATTTTTAGTACATCGCGTTCGTAAGAATGGACCATATCGGTGAGCGCTGGCCCCGAAATGAGCCATTTCCTCAAAGCTTCCGGATTTTCCGTGATACCAATCATACCTAAGAAATCAAAAATATGTCTATGAGGAAATTTAGAAAATTAATGCATAAGTTACAGATTGTGACTAATTCCACCTTTCATTTTGTCGTAATGGAAAACGCAGAACCATTTCTTCCATTTAGCTTGTCATTCAATATTTTTCAAAGTCCCTTCAATAGGTCAGCCAACTGCCCCTCATTCTAGAGCCAATGTCTTAATGTTTTCTTAAGTCAAGATTTTCCTCTTTTGCTTTCAAGTTGAAACTTTGCCAAGTTTCTTTCCTTCAGATGGTGGCCTCTGCCCCCTTCCATTTTGAGTCTACATTTTTTCAAGCTCCTTTTTCCTACATAACTCGTGGCTCAAAATATTTTCAAATTCCTATTTGTGACTCATTAGGGTGAGTTATCATAATAACAATACAGTGGAACTACTATAATAAGGTGATATTTTCGACTTAAAAGGTAAGATGAGCTTCCAAAAAATTCAAAATATGGAGGGAGGAAAAATACACGTATTTTCTTTGGAATAACGGAATTTTCCGAGGGACAAGCAGGTTTTTTCGATTTATAGAGATTTTTGAATTATGAGAGTTCAAATTGTAGAGGTTCCACTGTATTTTATTTGGGTCATTCATGAAAATCAATTATTTTTGACCTCCAATTCATGATAAAAACAGATCAAAGCTATATTACCTCCATCTCCTTTCAGAATGCTGTTCATCTGTTCATGGGCCTGATCAAGAGCCATACCAGAAAATGGACGTTCAGTGATCCTTGCAACAAACAGACCATCGTGAAACTTCTTATGTAGTTCTGGATGCAACTCTTCCAAATTTATCAAGTCTCTCAAATGCACTGCTGTCCATCGAGCGTAATGGACATGATCCAACGCAAAGAACCAAGGCACCATTCTTCTTAAACTATCCACATAAAGACCAAAATTTCCTGTCCTCAAAGATCGCACAGTTTGTAAAAGCAAGAGTTCCAAATTAAGTACTGTAAACCAATAGCTGAATTGAGGAGTCTGTTCTTTCTTCAGATTACACCATTCCTCAAATGTCTGCTTGGGGGAGGGCTGAATTTCATCTGAAAGTTGCATGCAGTAGGCATCCATAAGAAGCGAGTAAAGTACTACTGCAGTAACCTGATGATCAAAATTATTATGAAAATAGAATGTTTGTAATTTTTGTTTGTTTCAATCCTCACTTAAATTTAATAAATTTACCTGATGAGCATATCGTCCTCGAGTGATGTGAGAACCACTCAACAAGGATTCAGCTCTCCCCTGCGACGTAACATTGGCCTGAACTAATGATTCAACCCAGCCACTGCCATCTAAAAATTGACCCAGTACTTTGTCCATAGTAAGTTCAACGTGCAGTGGACCCATCATGACAAATAATTTCTTCTCTCCAAAAGAATCAGGACATGTATACTGGATCTGCTTCAATTTTGTATAAAGAGGCTGATCAGCAACCACCACCGGCGTTTGATTAGGGTTCAGAAACTTCACTGCATCCATTACAACTTTCATTGTGTGCATCATCATTGCTGTAGAATGCGCCTGTTCGTAGAAAACAGGCAGTAGAGCTACTTCAGTAGAATGTCTTCCTTCTTCAGACCGATCTGAAGGGGTATGATAGGCTTCCCAGATTTGACACGATTCATTTATATTTGATTCAAGCCAGCCCTTTTCTTGTGTAAGTGGTTCTACTGTGAGTGGATTACAGTGGACGTTTGTTGAAAGAGAACACGGTGCTCTTGTCACATCGATAAAACAGGGAGAAACTGTAGCGTAATTAGCAGGAAGGTCCATCAATTTTTTCTTCTCTGAGTGAACATCTTTCTCGCTCTTGATTACATCGTTGGTCTGATGAACAAATTGACGTTCAAGCCCTGGAAAAAAAAATTGAATATTCTGTAGACTGGTCTTAAAAAATGAGTGAACCTGATGTAAATTTGCGTTAACTAAAACGAACGGAGGTTAATTAGGCTACTACAACAATTAGCTTATTCATTTTAAAGAGTATGTCCTACAGACAGGCCAATAGGCCTACCGCAAAACGCAGACAATTAGGATAATACGTATGAATTAAATATGACTAGGTGTACCTGATTCAAATGGAAATTTATGCTGCATCAAAGTAATTGCTGTGCCGTGGAATGCACTTTGTGCCGTTGTAGAAGATGGGTTGTAGTCAATATTATCAACAGCTGCTGTGACGAATATATTTTTTTTTAGTTTGGGAGGGCAAACCACTCCATCTTGATGATACATCTCACATCTTTCATTACCCTTCTCAATAAGTAGTGATTGGAGTCTGTCGTAGGATATACACATACCCATCTTGAAGGCATAATCGATCAGACTTTTTTTACGAGTCTCTGCATATAGTTTTGAGGCTAAATACACTGGAGTATCTGTTTCTTGACTTCGAAGGTGCCGCCTTGATACTCCCCTCTTTGGGTTTTTCATAGCATGGAATGTCACTAATTCTGCAAGATGGTGAACCATGCTGTCATCATGAGCATTTGAAGCAGGTCCATATAGAATCATATTAATCAGAGCGAGTAAGCTGGAAGGTGCCGTTTCCAGATTTACCCTCTCTTCGCTAAATATGTCTGCTCTGACAATCTGAGCTGCCTCACAAAGAGATTTGCCTTCCTCGTTGTAATCTCTTGTTGCCATAGACGAAATAACGAAATTTACATCCTCTTTAAAGGTAATGAGAGTGGCTTGACCTTTCCTTTCAATCGAGAGTAAATATGGGCAGTCTCGGAGTAATTTTTCCTTTAACCTAGTGGAATGAATATCCACACTAACGCCTAATTCACGCATGTACTGAGACTGGAATCTAGCGAGTTGGGCCAAATTAAAAAAAACTGGCTCCTTCGAAAGTTCTCGTTCTTCGTTCATGTAGGCAATCAGTCTGGAGTACGTGATTCCATAGATTTGCCTCAGATAATCATTACTCTCACTTTTAGGTTCGGCAGATTTTCTGCGGTTTTTTAATGCTGTAAGACATTTATTGTGATACTTGCCTTCGAGTGACATTAAATCATGCCTTTCCATTACTTTTGCCAGCATCTTTGAATCATTTAGAACTGTGGCACATTCTATGATGGCATTGCTGCAAGTTTTCGTCTGCACCGCACTTAGGGGGTGCAACCGAGATCCTTGTAAACCGCAGATAATACACGTCTCCACATCATAAGCGGTGTCCTCACTTTTTCTAGTCTTCTTTGGTGATTGGTTAGTGCCTTGTGCTTGTCTTCTTTTTTGCGCTCGTTCAAGTTTTGAGTTGTTGAATTTGAGATAACACGTCTTATGCCACAGAACTTTATGACGTAAAAATGATTCATACAAACCATCACCACAATCGAGTCCCCTTAAATCTACAGGCATGGGCAAATCTTGCAATTCATCAAACGCGATCAAATTTTTTGTGAGCGATGCATACCCGGATATACCATTTTCTTTACCAATTGATGGATTTACCAGCTTTTCCGTCGAATTTTCATCTTGGCACAAAATACAAATTTTCCATTTAATCTTAATTGGATGTGCACTATGGAATGCGCAGATTTCATCTATACCAGCCATACTGCAAGTAATGAGTAGATTTTTTGTATTTATAACTCTAATTGTATCGTTTATTGATATTCTTATTTACATTTACATTGTACTGACCTGCGTCCAGTAAGACGATGCGTTTTTACCGATAAACTCAAAAGTAAACGAAGTGAATGGCTGCCGGCAAAGTTTTTTGTACAATAAACAAGGGAATGTTGATGCAAAATTTACGTACGCAGCAATAATAAAGCAGACAATTCATGAAAAGTAGTAGAAGAAGTTTGTTTCTGCAGCCGCAAAAAACTCTTACAACTTTTGCCACAGTATTTTGAAATATTCAAAAGAAAATTTAAGAAAAACACACGCACGAGCTTGAAAACTTTTCGCAAATGCAAATGATAACGATTAAAATAATTAGAACGGCAATTAAACATCGCACGATTTGGTGGCCAGCAATTTCTCGATTTAATTCATCCCGCGAGAAAGTAAAAAACACAAATTTACTGAATAGAAATTGAGAAAATTTATGATTTGCGCCTTCCAAGTTTGAAATAGGCAAAAACCGATAAGAACAAAAATTGTAGCTCACAAAATTATCATTCATATGAACAAAAGAAAAAAAATATCCCATTATTAGAACTCGAGATATTGCGGTTTTTATACAAAGTACTCAACAGTTACGCAACCCGCACTACATTATATTTGAGGGTACTTGCTACTATTGACCACATTATATAGCATATCTTTGCGTGTAATTGACCAATCTTGATGAGATAAAAACCAATCGCTGGGTAATTAAAAAACAAATAATTTTCATGATAAGTATATTTTTGATTTAATTCATTTGTCAGACGCAAAAAAGCAAAAAATATGGACTTGCTGAATAGAAAAAACTAAAATTCATGATTTGTGCCTTTCAAGTTCGAGATAGGCAAAAATTGATGAGAACAAAAATTGTAGCCCATAAAATTTCCTTTCATATAAGTGAAAAAAAAAGTACATATGGTCATTAGAACGGGAGATATTGCAGGTTTTAGTTGACGCCGGCAATGAATATGCAACCCGCAGTGCACAGCCCCTGCAGCGGTTAACCGGGTGGCTACCGATCTGAAATGGGCCTTCTCGGTCCTATCAACATATGTACCAAGTAGCACTTTTTAATGATTCAGCGCAAGGTCACCCATATAAATGGAACATTAACCTTCCTACTAGTAGGCTATTTTTTTTTTAAATCGGATTAATAGTTTTCGTGTGGTGGGTTAAATACTAGTTGATTAACTAGCGCTTGAGGCTTGTTATGGAATCTTCATACTTTGTTACGAGGTATTTCTTCTTCTTAGATGGGGGTGGGGGCGAATGAGTGAATAAAATATAAAATGCTAGGCAAGCTACGAAAAAGGAATTGTATCGGAGAACAAAGTCATTCGGCGAGCGATTTATTTTATCATCGATTATATAAATATAAATTGCTAGGCAAGCTGAAAAAATGAAATTGCATCGGAGAACGAAGTCATTTGGAGTTGTTAACGAGCGATTTGAGAAAGAAGTAAAGAAAAAGTCGGTATTGCTTTCGCGCTGCGAAAGCTTTTTTTACCAATCTTGTTTTCAAAGAATTTCAAGAATGTCTAACCACAAACAATAGCAGATAAAGAACTCAAATTTATTTTTACCTTTACGTCTTCAAAATTGGAGGAATTCTTTCACACACTTTGCGATTAGGACCACAAGTTTGTCAGCATCTACATTTGCGCACGAAATCCTGATGATGTTTGAATGAGTTAGATGAGCTTGAAGGAGCAGAGGAGAACTCTTGCACAAAGAGAATGCTCCACTGCGAGAATGAAAGAAGATGTAAAATTATTTTCATGGTTTCTCCACAGCATCATCCATACCTAGCTTTTCATCTATTTGAGATTTTAGTGACTTCGCTGATCACGAGCATCTCCTCACCATTCAAATGGAATTCCACGATCATTCAACTATCAGTTCATCGACTCTTCTTTTCCATGCAAGAAAAATCACGAAAAATTCTTAAATATACATGAAAATCGTCTTTTTTTTTTTTACGAAACTGAATATTTTCATAATGCGTGGCAATATTCAAAGACCAGTTTTTGCGAGCTTTTGGAATACACGTGACGACTCAGCAATAAAATTTATCGAAAACGTGCCTATTTTTCGTCGGTTTTTCTTTCTCTCTTTTCATACACACGAATATTTTTTAAACTTGCAAATTTTTTCACGGAGTACATTACAAGCTCATATTATATGAATCACGGTATAACACGTGGTTCAGTTTATTTGATTTTTTTTTTCAATGAAGTGGTATATGTAGTCATAGTAACAGTGAAACTTTTGTGATGGGAGACTTAGTCAATTTTAATGCTATTTTGCATGCTGAAAAGAACAGAAAAAAATAATAATGATACCAAAGGCCTACGAGAATGGATACAGAATTTCCTAACAAAATGATCTTGAAAACGAAAGTCGTTTGGTTCAAATTCATTATAGTAGTTTCAAACCGTACGCCTTTATTTCAGTCATACCTAACTTAAATTTGATTCTTCAAATTCAATTACAATGGTATACTCGACAGATCACAAATAATTGGCCAGCTTGTCAATACAAAAAGAAACAGAGGAATAGAACGGACAAAAGTTTGATTACGAAAAGAACTAGAAAATAGAAAACAAAAAACATTTTATCATTTTTTTTCGCAACTGCGGTGTAGAATTTGAAATGAGGAAAATACAACAAAATTGTCTTTCTTACCATAAATTCACTCGAAATACGACTATGGGCAGATAAAACTCGACGTTTTAACACGCCATTGTGTCATGTTCAAGAGCAACTTGTTGTTTTCCCCCTACACAAATTTCACTTCTGCCAGCATGAAAACGTCATTTTCCTTTCTCCTCGTGGCCTTCCAATAAGCACTCTCGACGCTTTCACTCGAAGGAGTGATTTCCGAGAACAGTTTCTTACACAAGGTACACATCTTTGACTCTTTCTTCAGCAATCATCTCGAGACGATATTTCATGCCTGTCATCTGGCGGTACTAGTCGGCAGATTTGTGACTATCAACAATGTTGTCACAACTCGAGATTTTCTCTTCTCAAAAAGCGTGTCCACATTCTTTACATCTCGGTATTTTGATCTTCCATCCGACCAAACGCCAAGAGTAAAGCTAAACAAAGATATGTTTGATTTCGCTAGAATTTTATAAGAGATACCAAATTTCGAAAAACCAAATTTTACCGAAGATCCTCAACTATTTCTTACCATAGTGCAGCGGTTCTTAACCTGTGGTACATGTACCACTTGTGGTACGTGAGCTGGCTGTAGGTGGTACGCGAGGCGATAGGAAAAACTATGAAAAGTATGTAGAGAAACCAAGAAGCAAAACATGAAATTTATTGCACTCTACTGATCGACGTAGGCTATTACTCATCTGTGATGCTGTATAAAAACTGTAGTCTCTTCACTCGGTCTGATAATGCACACGTTATGGCGTGTCCTAAGCACATAGGGGTCATTGAATTATTACCTCATCACACTCTTCAGTTAGCAGCATCTCTTTTTTCTATGCAGTCGTTTTTACATTTTGTATGAATTAAAAAAATTTCTATGGACCTCGATGGTGGCATCACTAAGAAACAACGGCTCACGACGAGTGCTTCTCGAAAGTACGATCCAGAATACTTGAAGTATGGTTTCTCATACATTTTGCAGGGAGGAGAACAAATTCCGCAGTGTGTGCTTTGCTGCAAAACGTTAACGAATGACAGGCATGAAACCATCTTTATTGCAACGTCATTTGAAGTCTGTACATCCTGATCATGAAACAAAGCCGATGTCATTTTTCAAACGAAGACGCCAAGGGTTATTGACGATGAAGAAAAAAGTGATTTCATTCTCCAGAGTTAATCAGAAAGCTGTTCACGCCTCTTATCTGATCAGTTTGAGAATAGCAAAAGGAGGAAAACGCGCACACAGATGGCGAAAACTTGATATTACCATGCATACAAGACGTAATAAAGTCCATCTTCACTGAGAAAGAACTAAGCTTGGTGAGTAAGATCCCCCTATCAGACAGTACTGTGAGTGCCCGTATTTTAGAAATTTCGTTAAATGTGCAAGAGCAGTTGATCGACAACCTGACTTCTTCAGAGTATTTTGCTATTCAGATGGACGAAACGACGGATATTGCCAATATTGCTCAATTAATGTCATATGGGAGGTATGAAGGGGAGGGAGAAATCAAAGAAGAATTTTTATTTTGTGTACCATTGAAGACTCGAACCACAGCTGACGAAATATTTCGTGCTACAGACGACTTCATCACAAAGAACAATATTGACTGGAAGAAGTGTGTCAAATTCTGTTCTGATGGTGCAAGAGCTATGACAGGGCAACTTAGTGGAGTTGCTGGCGCTCCTGACTTCAAAATTCATCACTGCTGCATTCATCGGCATGCGCTGTCTCGAAAACTTTACCCCCCTCGTTGAAAACGATTCTTGATCAAGCTGTGAAAGTCTTGAATTTCATTGTTGCACGAGCCAAAAATACAAGGTTATTCGCAGTCCTTTGCAATGAGATGGGAAGTGATCATAATCATCTGCTCCTGTACACAGAAGTCCGGTGGTTGTCTCGTGGAAAAGTATCGGACCGTCTCTTCGAACTGAGGACTGAGGTCTAAATCTTCCTCACCGATTTGAAGTCTAATTTGGCCGAATACTTCACTGACGAAGTATGGTTGATGAAGTTAGCTTACCTAGCTGACATGTTCGCGCATCTTAACAAAGTGAGTTTAGAATTACAGGGGGAGCACGTAAATATTTTCAAATTACAGTCAAAAGTAACGGCATTGAAGAAAAAGTTTTCTATATTAGTAATTGATGTCAAAAGAAATGAGTACAGCTATTTACCACTACTACGCGACTTCGCTCTTGAGCATGAACCAATAGTTCCTTCACAAGTGAGGAAAGATATAGCACTGCATTGCAAACAATGACTTTTTAATTTGGACGCCAACTTTCCAGCCAATAACGATGAAGACACTATTTCAACTTTAGAACGATTCTGGTGTAATCAGAAAATTGAGTACTCTCATTTGGCTAGTCGAGCAATCAGTTTACTCCTTCCTTTCACATCAACCTATCTATGTGAAACGGGTTCTTGGTCCTTAATTTATTTGAAAAATGAATACCGGAACCGACTATCTGTCGAAAACGATTTGCGTTTAAGGTTAATTAATTTACAGCCCAAAATTGAGTGTTTGGTTTTTTCCGAACAGGCTCAGGGTTCGCATTGAAACTTCATTTTTGACTATGTAGTCATTTTTTATCTCCTCAAAATCAATATATCATTATTTTTACTACAATCGATGACTTCATTTTTCCTAATGGT
Organism: Aspidiotus destructor; assembly: GCA_035079395.1. Taxonomy (NCBI): domain Eukaryota; kingdom Metazoa; phylum Arthropoda; class Insecta; order Hemiptera; family Diaspididae; genus Aspidiotus; species Aspidiotus destructor. Next base: position 33,825,871 of record JAVHKZ010000018.1, on the reverse strand, counting down.
ACGCGATAAATTTTCAGTTTGTCAAGTGGAACACGAGCAAAAAAGGTTAAGAACCGCTGCCATAGTGCATAAAATTCATAACTGAGTGATCTGCTCGAACTGAGTGAATAAGAACCCAAACAGGAGATCGATAAAAGAAAGTTAATCAGCACTTATCGCAAGTTTATGCAGCACGAGTCGTGTCCGAGACTCGCGAAGGTCAGTAAATTAAACAGATAAACAATGTTTTCTAGCGGAAAAGACGCCATTTCTTTAAATCTACTCGATGAAGTTGGATCTTTATCACGCTTCGAGATAACCATAAAGTTGAGGTAAATTGGGATTATGATAAAACAAGAAACGCAATTTCTGTTCCTCTTTAAAGAGGTTTAAGCCAAGGAAACCAAAGGAATTTCGACCATATCGTGCAACATGTAAAGATCAGGAAGAGGACTCAGACCACTTTCGATCTTATCCGCTCGTATATGCGGTAAAGGGGAGGGAGGGAGGTATGAAAACAACGGCTTTTTGCCGAAGCGAAAAATAAGGAACTCTCGTGCAAAACTTCCATGCGGTTCTCAGGTAATCACTAGAGTATGAGATGGTGAAGACGTAAGGCTGTTATAGTCGGTAATATGAAGAGGAAGAAGAAGGAATGACGCCTCCTTTAGCGAGGTTGAACAAGGGATTCATGTAACAGAAAGACAAGACTAATCAAAGGAGCGAGGCTACGTCCTTCTTCTCCTCCCATAACATGGACTTTCCAAGGTCATGGATCAAACTAAAGTATTGGCAAAAGATGGAGAAAAGAAGGGGAGCACAACCGCAAAAACGAGCTTCCCTCTGAACGTTTTGTTACTCTTTTTTTTTAATTGCAACTAGAGGTTTAACTAACATCCATGGATGTGCGGACGCAAATCCAGGAGTAAAATAGACAGATCAAGGCATGAGAATTTTCCGAATTCCATGGATGCAAATAATGGAATTAGGTCCGAGCCAGAAAAATAACTTTGAACAAGAGCTCCTGCTTCAAAAACTTATAACTCGCACAGTTTTCATTAGATCTTTTTTATAGTATGAGCAAAACGGACGCAATTTTTGATGACTTTTTCAGTGCTTTTTGGTAAATTCGGTCCTTCAAAATGTGTCTTCAAGCATTTCAACAGGTAATCTGACATCTGTCATCTTAATGGAAAATCGTGCTCTGACCTTCTTCGAGAACTTGAAGACTTTCTTACCTTCAAGCGGTGAACACCACGAGCAAGATATTGCCTAAATTCTAAAACGTATCTTTTTCATACTGTTCCGCGATGGGTGATAGGATCGGAATTTGCTTTGAATAGGACCAAGTCTTCAGCTGAAGCTGATGATTGTATTTTCATTGAAGTACTACGTTTTTAGCATTGAATGACGTCATCATGGTACAGGAAAAATGATACAAATGCAGCCATCAGCCGCAGACCCAAACTTGTTCGTCATAGAGTCTCATAATATCTCTCATTAGAGTGACCCGGTGAAGAGAAACTACGGCGGGAAATATAACACTACTGAACAAAGAAAAATTGTTTGTATTACTGACTTGAATACGTGATTCTGAAGTACTTTTCAACGCTGAATTCAATGCCGTTTTCCGTTTTTCTCTATCACGTCTAGATTTTCCATAATGTCGATGTTTATTTGCTTCCTTTTGCCGCAGCCTCACGCGATACGTAACGAACGTTCGAGCTTGAATACTGCTCAACTATCACTGCGTTCCGCGACGTTCTGCGGCAAATTGACATCAACATTATGAAAAATCTAGACGTGATAGAGAAAAACGGAAAACGGCATCAAAATTCAGCGTTGAAAAGTAGTTCACAAGACAACAATTTGAGGACTCCTTCATTCGATATTTTCCGGAAAAGGTCCTTCACTGGTGTGTACATGTCCGAGTCGTCTCTTCACCCTAGACAACATGAACAAGCTACCATACCTTCGGCTATACATCAACTAATTACTAATATCAATTCCACTTGATCCTGAAGCTTCTGAACGCTAAACTAGATTCATTGAGCACATCGCCAATGTCAACGACCTAAAACTGAATATACGGGAAATGATAAGGAAGAAAATACGATTTTACGGAATCTTCTCAACTCCCCTTTGACATCACGCAGTAAGGCTTCTGAAACTAATCTGGTCAACACTGGCAATTGTACTGGTGAAGATTCTAACAACATCCCAATTTTCCCTCCTGTCTCTTCTGCTCAAGATACAATACGTGAACGGTGAGTCCACCTTCCACATTTAGGGAAAAGCTCTGACCTACTTGCTGAAGAACTTTGCAAATATGGTTATAAAACAGGCTTCTATAGTATTACGGCAGTCCAAAGCCTATCAAGGCTAAAAGATGTCATTCCAACAGAGGAGAAATCAGGTGTCCATCGTCTACCCTGCAGCTGTGGGAAAATGTACATTGAGCAAACTGGCCGTAACCTTGAAAAACGTCTCTACAAGCATCGTTTAGATTACCGCAACTTAGCAGGTTTAAAAAAAGTATTCGCGTCATTCAAATCAAAAACTGATATCTCCGCATTTGCTCGGCATTGTGCCACTTCGACTCATAATTTTGACAATTCCAATTTAGAACTGATCCGCCCCTCCCAGAAAAGTACAAACTTGAATCGGTCAGATGAGTACTAAACAATCAGTGCAATGAGAACTGCCGGCAAGAACCTGGAAAATATCTTCCACCTTGAATCTGTTCATCCGGTTTATCTTCGAATCGATCTAGTTTTTTCACAAAAATCTTTCACCATATCCTTCATTTCCTCTTCCCTTCTTACTTCTTTCGGTTACTTCATTCATGTTCGATCTGATGATGAGCTGAAAACCGGTCGTCTCTATTAGGCAATCATTTCTTTCCTTTTTTTAAGGGTGTGCTTCGTTTGTGAAATAGAGCATTTAAAACAAGGTACCGGAAAATATTTCTCACTACTCGAGTTTTCAATGTATCTTCCAAATTCTTTTGTATGTTCTTTAGGAAGGTTCAACTAAAGGCGCTATAGAAGAATTTTAAAATTTTATTCCATAAATCATCTTGTGAAGTGTTTGACCGAATGAAACTGTTACGTTCTTGTGTCACCTCCTCCTTCTTCATAGTATGAATCGTGCCTTTGAGGAGTCCATTTGTTTCAATATAATCGGACTCCTCTCGCTGATGGCTGCCTTTGCATCCAAGTTCTACGTTTTTGAAACTTCTTCAAGAGGTAGATAAATGGTCAGACTTAATGCAACAGATGATGTTGTCCAAAAAGTACTCACCAAGAAATAATTCATACCTTATTTTTTCAAACGTGGAGTATAAGTTTGGTGGAATGTACAAAAACCAATTTTTTTTCTCATTTTTATAATTTTCTTAAGCAAGAACTGGAATTCAGAATCCATTTTAACTTTTGGGACAATATGAAGAGAACAAAAAAAAAAATATTTCCATGAGTAGCCTATTCATATAAGTACATCAGCTCCTAACCATCAAATATAATTTCTCGATAAAAACATGAGTCACCTAAAATCATTCAATAGATTACGAATTTGATACATATCTTTACTAAGATGATACTTCGCCAAAACAATTCGATAAAAATTGTTTCGAAGAGTCCTCGGACAAGAAAATTGTCCGAAAAGTTATCAAAATTTAAGTCTTGAAATCGTGACCTTAGAACAGAACTAACGTAAGTCCAAAAATTCGATTTTCGGATTATATAGGATTATTATTGTATGGAGTACTCTCTTTCCATTGGTTCAATCAGTTCAAGTCCAAACCGTCGGGAAATTACCTAAAAATTAAAAGAACCGAAGTAGCGTAACTCATTTTGTCACCAAAAAATTGAAACAGAACTAACTTGAGTCCAGTACGTTTCTTCTGCTCTCAAAAAATAAATAGAACGTTGGTGCAGAAGTATCGTAACTCCGCGTACAAAGCGCGGGTGATAAGACTATCAAGTTCAATACTCAGTGATTTTGTAAAACAAAATATTTTTTTTACCTACTTATACTTTTATATTTTCTTCTGACAAACCGACATTAAAATAATGGAAAAATTTTAATTCATGGTATCGTATGTCCTTTCTCTTAGCTATTTTATTTACTGCAGAAAGAGCTTAACATGGACATAAAATACTTCTGTTCTCAAGGTTTTAATGTTGAAGTATCGTATGTCCAGAAAAATGGACATAAAATAGTTCTGTTCTCAGTGTTTCAACGTCAAACTATCGTAAGTCCAGAAAAAAACGGAAAATTCAATTATTTTAAATTTCTGACGATGAAAATGAGTTTAAAATCATTTTCTGATACAGAGTCAGTCTTTACTTTCTCTTCAAAATGTGTTCTCAGAAAAAGGCAGCGATTTAAAACTTTAAATCTTTCCTCCTGTAAAAACACTGTTTTGGACTTACGTTAGTTCTGTTCTAAGGTCACGAAATGGACCACCTATCCTGCTAAAATCAGAACAATTCATCTGGAATCTTGGAAGAGAAACTATTTTTCGATCATGTCACTATACAAATTTTTCTCTATCATGAAATAAATTTTCACATCAACTAATCTTGAATTTCGGCTCACGGGCTCGATGAACCTTCCCGACCATGGCCCTGCTAAGAATAAAAAAGTTTATGCATAAATTGGCGAAACTGAAAGAATCCGAAACATCGAAAACAAAGTTCTGTGTTGCCGATATTAAAAAAATTCCGACTCAGAATTAGGTACACAATTTTTTGCTCCTTATTTAAAATGAGAGACGGAATAATAGTGGATGAATTTGACGATAAAAACTTCACGAAATAACCTACAAAGAATAATTTTTTTAGTTTTCGAAAAGTTTGCAAAAATCATACCACGGAATCACGGCGAAGAAGCCATTGCACCACGTAAATATCCTCCGAGCACAAAATTATCATCTTTTCACGACGGTATAAAATGCTATTTTCACACCAAATCTCGTACCTTCAAGGTAATAGCGAGCGTACACTTACTCAGATATACAGAACTAATTCCGCCATCGACAAGACATTGACGCTGAAAAGTTTCGTTACTCAAATACCCGTCCTTAAATTAATTCGCTTTTCTCGATTATTAAACCTGCGGATAATGGCGAGATTTCCAATTTAAGAAATTCTATTATCTTTCCTTATCATCCTATGAATGTTCTTACATCAGGGTTGAACTTCACAACTATACTTCAGAACTAACACGCTCTCGGAATGGAGTTTTCAGTTTTTAATTTATTCATTTTTTTTTTTCTTATAGGTACTGTTCTGATTTTTTCTTCAAAATTTTCTCCCAGCACACTCTTCTCACGTAGAATACGTTTATTGCACCTTACAACCAACGACCCAACTTTCATTGCATCGTAAAACCGCGCCTAGCTCGTGCCAAGCGATTCCTAAATAGACAAGTACAAAGAGAAGGAAGGATCATAAACTTTTAAACGCCGCACTTCTCCGCACGCGAATAAAAAATAAACGAAATTCTACATTTTTATACGAAATCATTACAGTTTCTCTTTTTCTCTCGCTCCCATGCCGCTGTCGTTTTCTCGTTGATTCGATAAAACACTTTTGACTTTCCTTCGGGCGATATAAAAACGAAATTGCGTTTATTACGTTTTTAATGATATCAGGAAGGAGAAAACACAAGGAATGAACTCGACAAGAGCATTTGCTAGAATTCGTGTAAAGCTCGTTATTAGCGTGCGATATCACCTGGAACCTCATTTTTCGGACAACTTTTTTTCTCATGCTATGCAGTATATAGTCGGGTTTTTGAAATCTCGGATTCGTCGCACTTGTTGCACTTTTGCGGCGCGTGTAAACCATAATTTATCTTCTTTTGAACCAACTTTCACCTCTTTGTTTTTCCTCCTCTTTTTCCTGTCAACCGCGGGATGGTGTCGTATGGGATATTCTTGAATTGCGGGAAAAAAGTGAAGAAAATCAATGTTCCCGTGACTCGTTGATTAATTATTTCCGACTGTAAGACGAATAACCTGCGTGTTTTCGCTCACTGAACCTTGTAACGTTTGGGGAAAAAAAAAATGTTAATTCGATAAGAGCGGAAATAAGATTCATCGTCGACCACGAGGTGGAACCCTTTGGCTTTTTTTCCTACAGTAAAGTTCGAAAAGCGGGTGAAGGAAAAGAAGTATCGAAGACAAGATTTTCCTTAGCAGCGCGTTAGAATTTCTGTATCAAAAGGTGAACCACAGGCAAAAAAACAATTTAATGCCTCAAGTGAATGCTACAACATACACTTGGTGTGTACTGACCTCAAACGGAATATTTTCTACATTGGTTACTATAAAATTTAATACGATGTACAGCAGACTTTTAAACAACTTCTCTACAGTCTGCCTTTGAGAATTATTATACAATGTAGTGAACTTCCTAATCAAATACTTGAATCTGTGGCCGAATACTATATCTACAATAGTAATATTCTTTCAAGGCCTAAGTTGAGCATCCACAATGGAAATTGTACAACGTACATTTTGAGTTCCTTCGTTCGCGAAAAAATGATCTAAAAAGCTTTTTTGACGACTCTTCTATCTTCAAAATGGGTTAATGAGAATGAATAGGATTTCATTTCGGAATAAATATACGCGTATAACTGATGCTCGTATAAAAAGATGAAATTCCATTTAATTCTTATACAGCCTAAATGGACGTGTCGGAACACGATGAAGGCTATTCAATTTTTATGCTAGCTATACGTATCGTTGTAGGTACCTATGGATAATATTTCGATTTAGTCGTAAAATATTCTCCCTTTACACGATCAAAATTTACATAATTAGCCTATGAAAGAGGAACGATTGGCATACAAATTTTTGCCCGTTTAAAAGCTACCTACCCGACTATATTTTCGTCGTATTTCAGCGAACTAGGAATGATTCCATGCATTCATATTGAAGCTATGATATCTCTCGTCTTTCTACCCGATAGAGCCTTTCTAAAAAATAAATTATCACTGTCGGAAATTGATAAGCGCAGCGTACATCGGTAAAAAAAAAGGGAGAAGGATTTCTTGGCGTTGCCAAAAATATAAAGATCATGTTTCATGTCTTTTCGCCAGTCTTCTTAAGCTCTTCATCGTTCAAAAATATCCAAAATTTCCAACTTCTTGTTCTAGTATAAGTCAACTTTGGAGTATTTTAGGCTGACTGCTTCCTGAGACGAACGAGCGGACTGGGCCTTACTCGCCCCGCTCGTTTGTCCCGCTTCATTGTCCAGTACATGTCTATTTTAGTATATTTCAAGCTGATGAGATTACTGGGACTCACTCGCTCCGCTCGTTCGTCCCGCTCCTTGGTCCCGTGCAAGTCCACTTTAATACATTTCAAGCTGATGAGGTTACTGGGACTCACTCGCTCTTTCAATTTAATTCAATTTAATTTAATTTAATTTAATTATATTTTATTTTATTTTTACTCAAGGGGTGGTAGTAACAGATTTCTGGATGACCTCCCAGGTGATTCGGACGAGGGCAGGGGGAATGTTTATTTTATTTTATTTCATTTTAATTTCATGTTTATTTTAATTTATTTTTTTCTATACATGATGTTAAAACAGCGTTTTGACTGCATCTATAGGTGCGGTCAAAGTACTAGTTTTACCCACACCGAGATTAGCGTGAAAGAATTTTATTTTATTTTAATTTAATTTAATTTAATTTTATATAATTTTATTTAATTTAATTTTAATTTAATTTAATTTTATTTTATTTTATTTTAATTTTATTAAATTTTCAATTTTATTTTCATTTTATTTTATTTTTACTTTACTTTAAATCAATTTAATTTAAATTTAATTTGATTTATTTTATTTTATTTTATTTTATTTACTTTTATTTTAATTCAATTAAATTTTATTTTATTTTATTTTAATTTAATTTAATTTAATATAATTTGATTTTATTTCATTTCATTCTATTTTATTTCAATTTGATTTAATTTGATTTGATTCTATTTTTATTTTATTTTTACCCAGAGGGTGGTACTCGCAGATTTCTGGGTGACCTCCCAGGTGATTCAAGGTTTATTGTATTTTACTTTATCTTAATTTAATTTAATTTTAATTTTAATTTTAATTTTATTTTATTTTCAATTTTATTTTTATTTTATTTTAATCTATTTTTACTTCAATTTAATTTAATTTAATTTAATTTTATTTTATTTACTTTTATTTTAATTCAATTCAATTTTATTTTATTTTATTTTAATTTATTTTAATTTAATTTGATTTTATTTGATTTTATTTTATTTTAATATAATTTTTTTTTATTCTATTTTATTTTATTTTATTTACTTTTATTTTAATTCAATTCAATTTTATTTTATTTTATTTCAATTTAATTTAATTTAATTTTATTTTATTTTAATTTAATTTAATTTGATTTGCTTTTATCTATCTTTATTTTATTTTTACCCAGGGGGTGGTACTCGCAGATTTCTGGATAACCTCCCAGGTAATTCACAAAAAATTTTTCAAGTCCATTAATAGGGGGAGAAGGAGGGGGGCGGGGGGTGGTACTCGCAAATTTTCGAAGTGTATACGGTGTCAAAAAAGACATGAAACATGTCAAAAGATAATATAAAGGTTGGTGACATTTAGGGTAAGCAAAATCATGCGTACTCACGATAGGTATATAAAAAAAGTAGTATTTTTTTTTTTTCATAATTACTTCGAGCTGTATCCACTCGATCGAAATTATCTGCGGCCATGAGCTTCCTTTTGCAGAAAAACTGTTTCATAATTACAGGGCACAACCTAGATGAACGTGCAGCAGACAGCCTTCTAACGAGCATTTTAGAGAAGAATTAATATGAACTCTAGTACCCAATGAGTGGACATCATGATGCAGATCTGAAGATACTCGCATTAGTCTGTAAACGGTAAAAAGGTTCTCGGAAGTACCTAACCTCCTCTCTCGGAACCATAATTTACCATTCTGGAAATGCTCTGTCGAACGGAACTCACACATCGATACCAGTGATTCAATTATAACCAAAACTTATAGAAAATTTAAAAAATTAATCGGACGTCGAGAATAACTCGAGATAAAGGAGCAATCAATGTTACAAAATATAAGTATCAAGTGCCCTGATAAGATACGAGAACAGTCACCCATTGAAACAGTTCTCATAAACACATAATTATCATCATATTTGTATCACACTTGGATTTTCCGTCCATAATTAAAACTGAAATCCGCCAAAAGTTCCACGACAATTCGTGAGAACTTGGGTAAAGATCTTTATCTTCTATACGGAAAAATAGGGTCAGCATGTCACTCACGCACACGCGGAAGGAAGCGAGTAGAGAGCCACGCGTCGAAGTTTCCACAACTCGTAAGAAAATAATGAAGGGATAAGCAGTCGCTCGTCGACAAAGAAAAAGAAAATAACGATTATAAAGTTTAATGTGAACTTCGCGACGACAACCAGGAACGGTCAGGGTAGGAAAAAGCGATAATTTTCTCGTTAATTCGGTGAAATCAGCGTGAAAAGTATTGCCAACTGTCGGGTCGTAAAAACCGCGCAGACAAGAAAAGAATAAGAGAAAATATTCCAAGTCGCTTTTTCATTATTTTCTGTTGCCATAAATTCCAGCTAATTGAATGCTAGATACGTATTTGCTGTACTCGTGTGTAGGAGGTAAATTGAGGAAATCGTTCGTCTCCTTTTCAGTCTCTCTAACCCTTAGAGAAGCAATTACTGCCCGATTAATTCCTTCAGATATAAACTGTACGTTCGCAATATCTAATTAATGTACGAGAGTATAAAAATATTAACTTACCGGAGTAAAATAAACGTTACGGACCGAACGTAATTTTTCAAAGTGATTCGGATCACGCGGCGATGGGAATATGACGAAACGCGCACAATACCGAAACGATGTACGAGAAAATTATCTAACCGTGAGGAATCATTTTTCACAAATTACGGAGAAATAGCGAGAGTACGTTTCCTATACCTACGTTAAAAGATTACATCGCGACCATTTTTCGCGAAATGACAATTACGGAAAACAAATCATCAAAAGTAAAACGCATTATGACATTTTCAGAATATCATTAGAAGAACGCGTACCTAAATTTAGTACATTTCCGAGCGTAACATCTGTGGACGTATTTTCCTTGAAAACTTTAGCATCGTAAAACGCGCACTCTTTTTTTTTTTTCCAAAGACACGAATTAACGAACGATAAAATACTTGAATACCAATCTCGAAATAAATTGTTCCATTGATAATATTTTCATTTTTTGTACATCGCTCCTCAGTTCCTGCAATACGAGAGTATTTGACGATGAAAAGAATACGCTTTCGAATACCGTAGGTACTCCGGAAAACATTTCAAACTGCGACTAGGTAATGAAAGTAATCATTCCCACTAGAAGTATATTATTCTCATATTGTAGGTAATCATTTGGAGAAGAACGTTCCAAGTTGAACGAGATTTGGAGCTTATTGTAATTCCAATGGCATGGCATTCAGAAACGAGAAACTGAAACAAAAGAAAATACCAGAGCTTGTTTAAAGGTTTCATTCGACATCGTTTAAAAGGAAGAATTTATTCCCCAGAGAATAAGTTACAATCATTCTTAGTCTTCCGAAAAGAAGAGTAAGATACAGGAGAAATCATTTATTTATAGAATTAGGTATTATAGAATGAATATTGTATCAATATTGCTCTTTTCAAGAATGTACCTAACGCCATTCAGGCTGATATATGAATGGCTGCCACAGTCTTTATACGTAGGAGTTGTTTACGAAAGAATGAAAATGAAATTGAGCGAATACATAATATAGTTCCAGGTATGAGCCACGCTACCGGTACGTTCAAATTATTCCTTTCTTGTAATAGGTAACCATATTTTTGCATTTGATAACAAATTTAAGCAATTGTATGAAAATTCTGCAACAATTAGATCAAATGGATAAGGGTAATGGAGACCGACAAGAAGTATCTATTGAAATGACGATTATCAATAATGGCAAATGTCGACTATAGTAGGTAGGTAGCCGAGTGGAGCAAACACACAAGTTTTGGAGCTATACCTTTTAAATTACTGTAAATTACTTACGTACCTAATATGCTTTCAATTCTACTTACAGAAAATATTTTGAAGGGCGGAAATGACCATCTGAAATTTGAATGCAATTTTCCTCAGTGCAAAAGAACTGCTTGACATTAACTGGAGTGGATTCATCCTGCTCGTGATTCTGTATTACAATGTGTGTTTCTTCAAGAGTAAATTAATGATAACCTAATGAACCAATAGCGGCTGAATTAAGAAACAATTATTTTTTGAGAGCAACTTGAGAGTCCGATACAATGTTTCCAACTCTGATGATGAAATGAGGAACCATTTTGTTTTTGTAAAATAATATGATGAATAACAACGTGATGACTTTGGGCAAGTACAACTACAAGGCTGTTGTACAAAGTTAAATTGACGTATATGCAAATGATGAATACAAGGAAAAGAGGTTATGGGTATACTTGGTCATAGCCTCTTCTTTGTGTATTCATTATTATTTTGCATAATACACCAATTCAACGTTCTATGGCAGAAGGTATGTTTTCTGGGCCTACAGAGCCAATCACGAGCCAATCACCATCAACAGCAGCGGCTTGTCAAATCATGTACATTGTAGAGGCGCTAGCGCTGCTCCTGCCTTATTTTGTGAAAAATAATACATCATACAGGCTGTTTGGCGCGCTACTAGTAATTGTGATTGACTTTGTTTCCCTATAAGAATACCAAGGTGAGTATAAGAACACAATTATGTACTAAATCATTTTGAAATATCTTTGAAACAAAAGCTTTTATGAAAAAATTAGAGGATGAAGTTAACATAATTTATTGAGAAATTATCTTTCAGCTGAGACTAGGGCTTGTAACATCAATCAACTGCGGTTATAACTGCCATAACCGTTTCAAAACCACCGGTCATGATCAAAAATGGAATCCTGATCAATGTGGTAATCACAGTTACAGCTCACACAATGATTTTCTTTAATGCAGTTATCATGGTTATTGTTACCAATTTACTATGTTCATTTCCTTGATTTGGTTATAGCAGTTACAATCAAAATTGATTTTTGTATTTGGTCATGGCGGTTATAAAATTCCGGTTATTGCGCTCATGGTTATTACAATTCCTACAAAGAACAATTACCTACATCAAATGGTTCTTTATTTTTTGGTTTTTACAAAAGCAACAGCTTCAAATCTACTGAGAACCTTGACTTATTCATAACCTAACATCATTCCATATAAACGGCGCTGCTAAATTGCTACAAAGTTCTTTTAACAAAAAATTCTTTATCACGCTTAATATTTAATCAACACTTCTGCTGTATGAAGTTGAATTAATAATGTATATACGTCTACATTGAGAACTTGTTGAAGGAAATTATTACTATTATTAGATTTCAAATTGAATGATATTAGAGAACAGCTATAGGGATCTGATCTTCACACTTAACACATGTTTTGACGGTATTTTGATACTTTTCCATGATCGTTGTTTTTGCCTGTGCGTTGATTTAACTTTGTACAGCAGATTGAAATCATAGAATTACATCTCGCAGGATAAGCTCTAATCAAAATGAGATTCTTTGCAATCATTATCATTTGAGACGTGCTCTATTCCTCCTTCCAAAGTTGTAACTTGTAAGTAAAAATTATTCCATCTCATTAAATAGGTACCAGTTTGCATATGAATTGAGCATATTGACCATTCAAAACAACAACCCATTGTAATCAATTTGACATGCAAAAAAAAAAAAAAAAAAACGCTGGTTCTTGTTTTCTTTTGTATTTAAATTGAAGTATTGTATGCAGATACAAGTTAAAATTATCAAATGTGTTTAATATTTTTTTATGATAGGCACTTGAGAAAAAAAATAAAATTAAAAAAAGTATTATGCAGGTGATTTCAACACGTTCTACATTTGATTCATGATCTTTGTACTCATGTTATGGAGACAAATAACCAACAGTAGGTATCTACCTATTGTTTTTAGCGTCAAAAAAATATTTATAGATCGACATGAAAATTTTCCTGCTAAGCCGGAGAAACATAAGTAGCTAGGCCTACATATAGGCCTAATTGTTTTGTCGGACAGTACTTTTACGACTCTCATCAGCTTTTACTGTCAAGGTTTTTAAAAGGTACCTACATTTCCGACAAACAAATTGTAAATACCCACTCGTTGCACGGAAGTTTGCACCTTTTTTTCATAATTTAAAAATCATTTTTTAATTTTATTCATACCCATTAAGAATATTTTTTTCGAACTTGTTCGCGATCCAGCTCTTCTAGAGGGTTTGAAAAAATGTAATTCTAACCATTCGTTATTTTATTATATAATTCTAGGCGAGGTTTACGATCAGAATGAGAATAAAAAAACGAAAATAAGCGATCTCGATTTCAGTGAAGTTGAAACGTTCTAAACTTTGTCAAGAGCTCCTTTTTATCTAACATCAGTAGTACCTACGGATGTGATTCGGTTGAAATTTGGAAAATAATTTTCCGCATCCCATCCGGTTACATTTTGTACCAATAGATAAAATAATCGTCCACCCCTCTATCGTAATTACGTATACTATGAACAACTCTTTCATTATTTCATCGGTACGAGAAATTTTCCCAATTCTCTCCCTGTAATAAATTAGCCATTTTGTCGCGTATTTGTGGTCACTAGAATTAGTCTTCGGATTAAATCAGTCGACGAATTGTAATCGTACATCCGCTTCCGCGAGAAGGTACAAAATTGGAATGAGTATTCAAATAAAAGAGGATTTTCATTTATTTTCGCGTTTTTTTTTTTTTTTTTTTTCATCTCCGAACGCATTATTTACGTAAACGAGCTTTTGTGTTATTAATATTCCATAAACACACACCCACCAACTAGTATTCGTGCACGGATAAAAATTATAATTGCTCTTGTCTTCGGTCGAGCATATGTGCGGGCAATAGTATAGTGAGGTACCTACTCTCAATTTGAGCTTAATATCCTGTGCGATGTTTTCTGTTTTACTACGTGTTCGTAATTCTTGATATGGGAAGAAATCCGGAAAAATTACGCTGTAAAATGTATGCGCGAGACTAAAGCGAAGAATTGCGCCCCATTTCTAAATCGACGAAAATATAAGCGTTGAAGTGAGAACGGTAGTATTGCACACCTTACAATTTACGAAGGACATTTCGCCCACAAGATACTTCTACAGTACACTGATAGTACATATATTTCAGCTGAAGATATCCATTGTGGACAGTCGTTCAGGAAACGAACGACGATGAAATAAGTCATAAACTGAGTTGTCTTTTTTTTGTCATCATTATTTTCCATCTCATTTATTATCATTATTTTGTTTGTTCTTTCCGATTATGAAACACACGCAATACGCGAGCAAAATTAACACCCCCGCAGTTTCGCTTGTTTTCCCTTCATAACACGGATTGAAAAAAACAAACGGAAAAATGACCACTATGTTTATACAAAATGGTGATTCAAGCTACAGGAAAATGAATAATACTATATACAATGAGATATTTTTATGTTGAACGTTCAACAATGAGGGTGGAATATCCGTATATTAGGAAGCAGCGGCCGTAATGACGCAAATCACTATCGTTTACAATATCCTTATGAGTTTGAATTTTTTTGTCGTAAGGCACCTGATTTGATCACGTTATCTGGACTCATTTCGAGGAACAAGCTTGGATGCGGTCCTCACATCCTTATTCACCGTTCAGGAACGCACAAGGGAAAATCTGCTATCCGCCGGCCATAATCGGGCCCCTCAAGAATCCCGTTCCCGTGGAGAGGTACCCCTTGGCAGCCCTGTAGGAACGATTACATTTGGATTATTCAAAGAAAGAAAAAGTCTCATATTTTGGCACGTTTTAGAGGCGAGAGAAGCCCAAACAACAAACCCCATCAATGGAAAGAAGCAGATATTTGCGCAACGCTTCCAGTCTGCCCTGTGGCATGCAGTCATCATAACTCAAGTCTAGGTTGATAAACTACATGTGACTTTGGGTTTCAAAGCACTAGATGCTAAAATACTGTTGCTTTGCAATGTTATGACGGTATATGAGGAAAAGTATATCACCACTTTAGAATCCAGAAAACGAGTAGGTAATAAAATAATGTTTTACAATACGCTGCATAAAAAAATTACTCAGGCGCATTAAAAATATGAGAAGAGTTCCAACCGAAAATCGAAGTAAATATTGAATAAAATTACTACTGACGACATAATGCGAATATTATAAAAAAGCTCGCGTTTTACAGTACCACTTTACATCTGTGTTCGTTTGTCTTCGTTTATTCTGCGTTATTGTTGCACGAGACTGGAATTCAAACTCGACCCGAAAGGTCATTATACATTTGACAGTCAACCGATTACACGAAGGTACGTAAGTGGTTGAACGGCTAGTGAAAATAACCGCTCTAAAAAAGGACATAAACCTACTGGTATCGTATATGATGTGCGTTCAGATTTAACGCTCCGGTACGATACGGATGGTGTCTGGTATGATTTTTCGAAAAATGTTAACGCCAGAGAAGCGTTATTACACAATTTTTGAACTTGCGAACGCGACGGAGAACGTGAACGAAGGACAGGAGGGAGGAAAAATGACCTAGATTGAGGATAGTAATCTTGATGATACTCTTTATATTGCTCGTCTCGGTGCGAATAAAATGAAATGAATGTTGTTATTAAATTGGAAGAAGCACTTTTAATATTACGGGGAAAAAAAAGAAGCTCAATACTCTCGTACACGTACTGCTTTTCCACCGCGAATGTTACACTTTTCTGCTCGTTGTGAGCGTACAATGTCACATATTGAAAGGACCTGACTGCTCGCATGATTGCATCAATTCTTCTTGCTCGTGGGTCCGAATGTGCCCGAGTGATTCATCAGACCGACGGAAAATGGGGTTGCGCGCGACAACCGATCGATCAAGGAAGACAAAAGATGAATTTCGGGGCCGTATCGTTCAACGACCGTGAAGACTTTCAGAATTTATGAGGCTCGTCAAAATAATTTGAAGCGGAGTAAAATTGCTGCTTGTAACGAGTCAGCTTTTTGTGCCTTTTACATTTTTTTGAATATAGAAACCTCTCACGTGATTGAAGGGTAGGAGAGTGTTTTAGCAAACCTATTGCTATCTTTCAGCGATCAATCTTTATCACAATCTGTAGAACTTGAGCGAGACATGGATATGAAAAACAAAAAGGGTCACTCGAGAGGGAAGATTTAGAAAAAAACTCACGGGTTCTCTAACGCAGTTGAATTAGGAGAGGCAGGGAACCTGTTTCGTGAGTCTTATGGTGTTCGAAACGTTGTATATCTGGCTCATTGAAGGAGCTAGGCCTATTGGTGCATGGAGTATTGCATATGTAATAAGACAAACGCAGCGTTCTCATTACCGGATTCGACGCGGAAAATATGAATGCAAAATGTACAGAAATAATCAATACCCAGCCTCTGTGTGCAATCACGTCTCTGATTTATTAAGTTGTATAGTAAACACCTCCTAAGAACAAGATGAAAGTTACTTCTGAAGTGGGATGCCGGGTCAAAACCAACGCCGTGCTGCGAACCCTTGAACCAGGAAATCGCCGTCACCCAAGAGACGCTGCTCACGTACTGTTGAACACGTTACCAGTCCGGCGCAACAACCAACACCTGCTCCCGGCCAACCATCACCTACGACACCAACGGCCAAGCCGGAGGAACCTACCATTGGCGAAAACGTGCTGCGGGTGCTCGGAGCGCTACTGCAATTACTACCAACAGAATTGATGTCTTCTTGAACTACTATTGAATCGTCAACAGGGCCATATTGTCCACGGTGTCTCCGTCCATGATATCAAGGCAGTCAAACGATGGTGAAGATCCTCAAATCACAGGAATACCAAAACAGCCGCCAGAACGCAACTCTTTCCCTAGTCTACTTCCAAACAGAGATCTGAATTGCTACTTCCAAAGTGTCACAACCAAATACCGGAGTTTGAACCAGAGAAAACCGATGTCCGGCAGTGGATCCTCCAAGTCGACACAATCAGCAAAATGTATTCCTGGACAGACCGCACGACAATCCATTTTGCCAAATTACGATTAGTTGGTGTAGCAAAGGGGTGGAGAGACGGGTAATACTTGTGAGTTGCATAAGTAACCGTTGTATTAACGCTAATTTTTTGAAGATATATTGGTAGTAGGTCATAGTTCTATTTTTCCGGAACCGCATGATCTCGTTCATGCGTTGATCTAAGCCAGGTTTGTGATGAATTCATGACGAGGACGTCTTTCAAGTCGAAATGGCCGTGAAATACCAGAAGACTTCGTTTAAAGTCGTCAGCAGTGTTAATCACGACAACTGTCGAATTAGAGATTCTTCTTTCAAACTCAACGTCGGGACGCCGTTGATGTCAGTATGACCGTGTAATAAGAAAACGCGGGAAAGACGAATGCAAAATGTATAGGAATAATCAATACCTAGCAATTTTGTAACGTTAGGTCAACCTCTGTGTGTAATCACGTCTCTGATTCATTAATTTGTTTAACGACGAATAATAAACACCTCCTAAGAACAAGATTAAAGTTGTATCTAGTTACTTGAAGGAGCTAATTTAATCAGTCTATCAGTGCTGCAAGATGATACGAAGGGGACTTGAAATTTATTAAAGGGGTGGTGCATGAAGCATTGCATATCCCATTTTTTGGAGGAGCTGTTTTGATCAGACTATACTCATCGACTTCTAAACTATACATATGATAGGAAGGGGACTTGAAATACAGTATACTGGACTTGAACTGGGCTAGAACCTCTCCTTGCATTATCCTATCTGTATGCTAGTATAGTATATACATATAATGGGAGAGGGACTGGGAAAATTTTCAGCCTTCGAGCTATAGGTGATAAGAGAGGAACTCGGAAAAATTCCGACCTCCAAACTATAGGTCATAGGAAGGTACTTGAAAAATTTTCGACCTCTGTCGGATTTATATGATACGAGGGCACTTGGAAAATTTTCCAAGTCCCAAGGTCATGTTGCCTCCCGGACGGCGAACATTTTTCCCGGGAGACCTCCCGATAAAAAAGGTTCTCTATTAAAAGAGTAAGTTGGTAGTCTTGTATGAACATCATCAAGTTCTCGATGCAGCCAGGATTTTGTCCCCGGGCCCGGCTTCGTTAGGGTCCCAGAGGGCTCCTATTTTCAAGGGAAGTGGGCAAAAATTTTTTTGGGGGGCCCGCTGTGTTCCTTACCCCGGATCCGACTGGAGCTCTCGACGGGCCTGGGCGTAGCCAAGGAAGAGAGGAGTAAAATTCACCTTAAAGTACCTTCAGAATTACAGAAAAAGCCTAGAAATTTGTTCAACCTTTCTCCACAGGCGCAAATTTTCTGACTCCTCTCCATCCCGTCTACCTTCTGAGAGGTATTTTGATAGAACCACGAAACGCTCAAAAAAATCAAGGACAATTCTTCGTGAGCAATTCAACGCGGGTGTGTTTCTTTGCGTACAACAATTCTGCTTTTAGGGCGAAATTCATCCGACTCAATTGATTATACCCAACTTTGATGACGTCATCAAGCTCAGTTAGGTTAGGTTATATTGAATAGAAGAAGAGGCATCCTCATAAAACGTAATTATTCAACTTTGGTGACGTCATCAACCTAGTTAGGTTAGGTTATAATCAGTAGAAAATGCCTGCGTCCATTTCTGACGACAGTTTATATCGCTTAAAGAATTTCTCTTGGCTAGTTTATAGATATTTGTCTACGTTAGAATGCAGAAATCTATCTTGGCCTGATTCTTAGAAAACTTAAGTTTGCCAAAAGATTAACCTACTTCACTTCTTAGAATATTCTCGCATAGGCTCAGCGTACGTTTCCAAGGAGGGGAACAAAAGAAAGAGGAAATAAGATCCAGAACTTGAAGAAAAAGTGTTTTCTCTATCCAAAAGAAGGTCTTATTTTGTATCTTCATAAAGTGTGGTGTATTCTGGGATTTAAAAAACGTGCCTAAATTCAGACTGGCTATTCTTCATGGGACAGTGGAGCATGCGCGTTCCCCGCTGCCATAGTAAAGTTTTGTAATAGCCTCTAAGATGATTACGGTTCACACATACTGACAGTTCGAAGCCTATTCAGAGTGAGGAGGAGAGTTTTCGTTTCAGAATTATCAAAACTTCAAAAATAAAAGCGAAGAATTCGGTACCAAGGATTGTCCTGTTCCCCGCTCAAAAGGCACTCTATAATCTTTGCAGTCCTTAGTGTACTTATTTGAGATCTGTTTACACCTACTGCTTCGAATTGAAGGAAACGAAGCTTTTGTTCTTCATTGGTCCATCTGGAGTTAGTGAAATTATTCTTCATTACGATACGAGAATTGAGAAAATTCTTCGAAATCCCAATACAAGAACCTTCTCCTTTCCTGTGAACAACTTACACCCAATTTAAACACTTATTTTCCTCTTCTACTTGCTTATATACTGTCATCCTGGCAACATCCCTTCTACCCTTTCTTCTCTGAGCGACTTTAGCTCTTTCAATATCACGAATCAATATCCAAAACTCTTGACAGTCTGAATGCCACCATCTTCTCTTTCATCAATCCCTATCCTCAACCTCGTAGAAGTTGAAATCACTCTAATTATGCGAAGGAGCTCGTCTGTCTGTACCACGAAGCTAATCAAGCCATTGTACAGATAATCAAAATAACTCAATTGAGAAAATGAAAAAACGGAAAAAATTCCACCCACAAACTCTCTCAAGAGGTTTTTTCTACAACTAATTTAAATACTTATGTTAATTTTACCTTTGATTCACAAAAAACGCCATTAAAATCTGAATAATTTCCACGACCTAGGATATTTTTTGCGTGCGATAGTTCATTTACCGTATTTCAATATTCATTCTTCATCTTGGCGGACAGCGTTGTCTGTTCGTCTCGGTCTATCGTATTCGAAGGAAATGTATGCTAATTGCGTTAAATCTGCGTTTTGATAATGCGAAGCATGAAATTTCATTAACTTGCAACCCCGTCTTTTGTCGAACAATCAAACAGTTCGATGTTTGAACGATATAATCTACTCCCGAACTACATTAATTAGTAGCGAAAACAATATATACGAACATGGTTCTATTGACAGTGAGTGATGTTATCAATTTTCGGGGGCAAAGAGAATTTATTTCCCACT
This sequence comes from Aspidiotus destructor, assembly GCA_035079395.1. NCBI lineage: Eukaryota > Metazoa > Arthropoda > Insecta > Hemiptera > Diaspididae > Aspidiotus > Aspidiotus destructor. The sequence continues at coordinate 33,805,625 of JAVHKZ010000018.1, read as the reverse complement.
CTATACAGTACGCGGGGAAAGCGCGAAAGTAAACACAGTGAATTACGAGTTTAAAAATTGCAGCGAAAAAAAAAAATATATATATGATAGGAGGTTGCTCAAAAGAGAAAAGATCCCTCGAGAGGCAATAATGATACAGCGTGAATACTGCGTCGGTGAAATGGTAAATTTCGAAATGGAAATGGAAAACACAGCCTTAACAGCCGCAACAAAGAACTACCGCAGCGACGAAAAAAGCAACAAGTAGCGTACGTCCTCGTCGTTTTCGTCTCATTCGTTACGAGGAAAAAACAAACGTCTTCAAAGTGCGACCGAAATGCCACTATCCGAAAATATCATTTCTCTATGTAAATGGCATAAGCAGAAAATATAGGTGGGTACATTAACATAAACCAATATACGAGCCGTCGAAGTATCGGAAGTATCCTAGACGTCATTGGGGAAATAAGGACAATAAAATCACTATACGTTTTGACTCTATACTTCTTCCTCAGAACACTAAGAAGCGACATATTCAAGGTCTAAGAGAAGGGGTAGTGAACGAGAAGGGCATTATTGTCCTCGGAATGCAAAAAGTTATAAATATTGAACGGAATCATAGGAATTTTGCGAACTGAAGAATACGCTGCAGTAGATCCTAAGCTTTTGTACGCGGAGACTAAAACTTTGAGTAGACCTATTTTCAGAAAAGAGGTTAGCGTACAATTATTTCTAGCATTATCTACGTACACGAGTTCGAAATATGGAACATTTGTACGTTTCAAACGTTTCTGTAAGCCTTTTCACTGCGAGTAAGTGGAAAAAATCGTCTAAAGAAAGTGAATTACTGTCGAGAAGGAAGCTTTTATTTCTTTCTGTTTTCAAATCTTTTTCGTCTCTTCGCACGCAGGCCTAAGCCTCCGTTTCACCTGAAATATTACACAATTCTGTAGAAACTACAACGAAAATACTTCTTCGTCTTTGAGTTAGGGTTTACCCGGATGTTGCGTGAAATAATTCCGCGCGAATTTAGTTCTGATCAATTCTACTGCTGAAGTTGAAATGAGAAAAATACACTCAAATTTACAAATCAAAGTATATGTTGAGTGAGCCACCCAACACATTTATTCTCATTTCCTGACTGAAGAAGTTAGGTATACCACCTCGTATTCCTGTCCCCGAAAATTTGTCGACGGATTGCTAAGTCTGCATGACTTAAAAAGTGAGCAGTCGAGAGAAATCAGGTTTCTAACCATCAAAATTGGGTTCGTCATCGACAAGTTCTTCAAATATTTACTCTCTTGATTGTTATTGCTTTGTGGTCAGTGCGTGGTGAAAGCTATTGAAAAGGGGAGGGAATAAGGATTGGATTGCCAATCGGTCATAATCAGATTCATAACAGCGAATTTACGGGGGAGGGGTGGGGGGGACTTGAAGGCACTTCACCCCAAAAAAACACACAACATGGCTTTTCCTTTATTTGTTAACCGATTCTAAGACGTCGGTTTCGTGCTCCTAAAAAGAGGTAGGTACGATACGCTGCTCGAAAGTGGTTTATAGTTTCTTCTTTATCCTGCACTTTAGATAGAAGCACGTTCTCCCAACAGAAGACTTCGCAATTTTCAAGTATTATTGAGAAACGTCAAATAAGTGTACTTTTTTTTCTGCGATTTTCTTTTTCAGAGTGTTCATGAATATTTCGAGATTGAAGTCAGGAAACTACATCGAGGATAGCTGAGCTCGACCTGAGGTAGGTCAAAGTCATAGGTCAGCTTTCACTCTTTGTAAACGATTCTTCAAGGGGAAGAGACTTCAGCTTCGTTGGATTACGGCTAACGTTACAATTCGGGAGAAGATGAATGAAACCGCGAGGAAAGAGGTTAGCTGAGGCTGTTCATAAAACCAGATACAGCGGATTCTTCCCTAAAATGTTATTGTGCAATAAATTTCCATTTTCAAAGTTGTGGTAAGGTATAATAACGAAATATGTGTAAAAATTCACGGGTTCTTTGACGGTGTTGAATGAGAGAAGGCAGGGAGCCTGTTTTATGAGTCTTATGGTGTTTGAAACGTTGTATATCTAGCTCATTGAAGGGGCTAGGCCCATTGGTGTATGGAGTATTGCATATGTAGTTACTTGAAGAACTTATTTTAATCAGAGTATCGGAGCTGCAAGTTGATTCAAAGAGGACTTGGAATTTATTGAAGGGGCGATCTTTGAGGCATTGCCTATCTCGCTCATTGCAGAAGCTAAGCAAATTGGTGTATGAAACAATGCATATCTAGTTACTTGGAGGAGCTGTTTTGATCTGGCTATACTTACCGACTTCCAAGCTATACGTATGGTAGGAAGGGGACTTGAAAATACAGTACACTAAACTTAAATTAGGCGAGAACACCTCCTTGCATTATCTTAGCTTTATACGTAGGTGGGGTGCGCCAAAAAGATATTAATAGTCAACCGGGGAACTCCACAAAATTGTCGCGGAGTCCTCCCGGAGTTTTTCGTTCAACTGTTAGCATATTTTTGGCGCACCTGTATACATAATTATATTATATGATAGGAGAGGGGCTCGGGAGAAATTTTAGACCTCAGACGGATATGTATAAGATTGGAGGGAATGGAAAATTTTCAGTTTTCGAACTATAGGTGATAAGAGGGGAACTTGGAAAAGTTTTGACCTCCGAGCAGGTGATAGGGACTTGGAAAATTTTCGACCTTTTTCGGATGTATATGATCGGAGGATTTTTCAAGTCCCAAGGTCATGTTTCCTCCCAGACAGCGCGGACGGCGCACGTTTTTCCAAGAAAGACCCCCCGATAAAACAGGTTCCTTGTTAAAAGTCGTTGAATTCCCCTCTCAAAATTACGGGATTTTTAAATAATTAGTTAACGCTAGCACATCAATAACAGGGGCAGGGTCAGGACGAGTTTAAGTCACAATAGGTCATGATCCCAATAATACAGTCACGAGCGTTTTTCGATCATGGCTGTAATAGAAGCAGTCGTACATGGTCACGGGTTACACGTCCATTCAATTTACGCTCGAAGTTGGCGGAGATAGGGTACATTTTTTAGCCCTTTCCATTACCCTTAAAAATGCCCCATCCGAGTTCGCCATCTTTAGAAACCGCCTTGCACTGATCCAGTTACGAACAGTTCCTCCTTTCACTCCCTCAGCCACAAGCACGCAGTCTTTCATACAATGATTCATCGACTAGCATCTATACCCCTGTCCCCTTCAGCTTTTAAGGAAGAACTAGACAATATAATCTAGATAGCGAAGACCAATAGGATCGCTATTGAGGTCCAGAAATTAGTCCGCAAAAACGTCATCCCTTATACTCGAGAGTCTAGACGCTAACCGTTCACCACATCGAGACACGAAAAAGGAAAAGAAAGAAAAATGGAGTTGGCCTCCCTATCTTCGTAACCTCAATTTTAAAATATCTCGTTTACTGAGACCCTTCAACCCGCATTCCATTCTAAAAACACCTCCAAAACGATACTCTCAAAGCTCAAAGATCCTGTCTTAACGGATAACATGAGCGTGTTTAAAGACTCCAGTGCAGTGATTGCCTCAATATCTATATTGGACAAACTGGTCGGAAGCTAAAAGAAATAGTCTATAAGCATATAAGATCTGTTATTTCTGGATCTTTGCCGGAAAATCCACCCCTCTCCCCCTTTCCATTTGCTGCCATCATCTTGGCGTCTGGACATAACTTCAACTAGAAAAGAGGTGGCCGTCTCTTACAGCAAGAAGAGAATTTTAGGAAAAGTATTGCACTGGAGAACTTTGAAATAAAAAAAAAAAAAACTTTTCTGGTAAAAACTTTACTACAGTGCAGTGTGAAAAGGAAGGAAGAGAGAAGAGAGAGAAAATAGTCCGTATATGTCATCCACTTTTTCGGAGGAAAATTTCTTTAATTTCACTGCAGCGAACGAAGATGTTCCCTAATTCATACAAGCTGATGCAATCCGGTAATCACGGCAACGCTTATTAATTTTCAATGTATTTCAACTCTACCTTCATCTAATTTTTCGATTTATTGTTAGTTCGAGAAAGACAGTTAAAATGAAAACGTTCACTGTGCTTGTGAATTGTGAATTATGATCGTGACTTCTTGCATAATTTTTTTGTTTTAAGTGCTCTCGTGAGATATGAAATAATTATTCTTTATCCGCTCAACATTATCATATTTACCTTTATAACTTAGAAACCATCATTCTTAACTAACAAAAAATAAAATTCTCGAACCCTCGATTTGTGAATACTTATCTTTACAGTAGCTCAATTATACAAAAATTTACAGGAAGGGTAGTTCCATAAGAAAAGATCAGAAATTTTACGGCGATCTCGAAAATCTTGAAGCGGTGTTGACCACAACCATAACTACGCCACTGTTTCTTTAAAATCTGATATTTCAATGGCATTAGTCACAGCGAATAAAGAATGACCCCCTCTTCAACTAATTTCAAGCCAATAAATTGGGTAGAATCTTGACTTCAGCTACAGAAATTCCTAAGACAATCAGAGAACCAGACTGCAAAGCAATCGAATCCTCCGATATCTCAGTTGTCAGAACTAAAGCAGATTCTTTGTCAAACTTCAGGTCCTTTTGAGGAGTATTGCCAATTTACAGACGTAAGTGGCTCTTGAATCCGTGGGCTCTCTTATTCTGAGAATGCTCTAACACAAGAATAAGGTCCGTCATTATTTTACCTTATCAAATGCTGTCTTTAGTTCACAAATTTAGTGAAGGCCCCGCTCCATTGCTCACTCGCTCTAAGGAGAAGTTTTTCCATTTGATTGAGTGAAGAAAACAATGTAACGCTTAATATGGGGGGAAGGGAACATGCCCCTCAATCTTTCGAAGTCTTCTAATTTGGATGCTTTCATCTTTGAAATTTTGTAGAGGTTTCCTACCTTGAGTATACTCTTTTGAATCCAGGAACAGAATACGCATTTCTTGCGTTGTCATCGTCTTCAGAAACCTCGGTGCTTTAGGGTGTCGCGGTCACCGAAGCTTTTTCGTATCCTCAATATAACTGGCTCCCCTTTAATTATCTAGCCGGCTTAAGAAAGATTTGGTGATTCATTCCATGCCATTCTCTTTACTGTCTTTTATACAATATGCTAATGTGTGGTTCTATCAAACTAAATTCGTTCGCTGACCAGGGAGCGCAGGTAACACTCACGACCTGCACAAATTCCATTGGTATTTTTTTGGAACGGTATCTATCAATTATTTGTATGAAGTAGCTTTCGAAGTACATACTGTTCTACGGATTATCATATATCAATATTTTTTCCGTACGTATCCATTATGCTAAATTCTGAAAATTCACAATAATACTCACTCAAGGTAGCACGTAGGACTGACGGTTACGATCCATGTGAATTCTCGAAGGTTAAAAAAGATTGCTCTCCTTATCTACAACTTGAGTCACAAAATCACATCAAATTACTGTCACCATCCGCCAAACTCGGGTCAACTCGCGAAGAACTACGATACGAAAATAAACCCAGTATTCGAAAGTAAGTACTTACAACGTACGAAAGTTCATTATTTTCCCATTTCTTTCACGAAATTCACCATAGATTTTACAAAAACGGGTGCACGTGCATGTATACGACACCTGTTCTTTCGGAGGGTGCCTGTGCGTTTATCGAATTTGCGACGAAAAGTAGCGTGTCCCTTTTCTACCAGACGACGATATTCTTACTTAGACAAAACATTCCCGAGCACTAGTCGTCGGATGACGAAGAGCCTGTATGAAAATCTGTACATAGATCCGCGTTGCCGGGCAAAATACACTTATCTCCCTTCCGAGTTGGAAACGCATCAGGCCTGATCAGAGCGCACGCGTCCATTCCCGCCGTCACATTCACGCAGTGCACAAATGCTGTACGTATCGTGAAGGTGCTGTTTTTCAGGCAACATACAGCAGTAGTAAAATACTCGTATTATTACTGTAAAAATTGCGGTATAATTTACCCAACATGTGCTTAATTTGGCGCCACGTTTTCGTTTGTTTCGTTGTTTTCTTCATCCGCTGAATGATTCCGTTTATTAATATCCCTGAGAGCGTCGTCGTGACCTAGACTCGCAACTATCTTAATTTCTTTTTCGCTAATTTTGAAAACTTAACTTGCAGGATTTCCTCACACATTACATTTTACTATCGCATCAAACGTATCTTATTCGAGTCAGTTTCATGGCTGTCGACTCGTTTATTCTCTTGAGAAAAAGGGAGTATAGGTTACTGAAGCAGCGAGAGACGAAATAGAAGCACCGTTTTTATGACAGTCCACCGTCAATATAGGAGGTTGATTGCTGTAGGCGGAAGAGGAGGATGATGCTTCCAAGTTACTCATGATCATTATACAGACGTATTTTTCGTCGAATCTCCAGCAATAGATGGAGATCTTTCTAGTTTTGAGACTCACTATTGTTCGCGATAACCTTTTCAAAAGTAGGTGTTGAAATTTTCTTTGTCGAACATATACGAACTACGTGAGATCTTTCGTAAGGTTATTTGGATTTCTCTCAAAAACACTGAGAAGAAAGTTCACATGCGTTTACATATGATCCTTGAGAGGGGGGCGTATGAGCGTATGCACACGCCCGGAGTGGACCCCGATAACTGGCACCTTCCGCGTCGATATCCACCTTTTTGGGTATGGCGTCGGTAATCTGGAGGTTTTAGAGAATGGTTTGGCTTCATTATCTCCTCGACGTCCTCACGTGAGGCCACTACAAGGGTCTACCCTGACAGCTTTGCACTCTTCCTGGAATTCAGGTAGTCCTGTACCTTGGACTACCCATCCATCAGAGCTTTGAGCCACCACTGGTAGCTTACTAGGACCTCACCAGAAGCGCATGGCATTCCTGACTTCTCGGACGAAGGTCCTTACTCCTTCTCTAGTTCTTGGCTCTTATTTGTCTTGTTTTTGTCATTTTAATCAACGCTCCCTCCTGAGTACACTGGGTAGGGTGGTGCTGATTATCGATAACGTAGCAGCAGTAGCAGCAGCAGCAGGAGCATGGGGGATGGTGGCCACTGCGGAATTCTACATCTGTCGAGCCCATCCCGTATTCATTTTCTTCTTCATTACCATAGCGGAAAATGTACGTTGTACATACCCATACATGGCTCCATCCCGCTGTTGTTTGTAGCATGTAAGGGTTGAGTTCTTCATCTTCCTCGATCTCGTGAAAGGACCGTTTTGACTCACCTTGCGCACCTCTCCACGCCTCACACTCGAAGAAGGTGTGCTGTGGTCCATCATCCCACTCTTTATCACAATTCAAAAATTACTGTTGCTACTCGTTGAACCACCCACGGCCACTCATAATTTGTGCGAGATGAAACTTCAGCTGGCCATGGTCTAGGTCCACCCACTTGTCAAGATATGTCCCAGTTTGAATCCGACCTCTTTTCCTCTGGCCATCCTTTATTGAATAATATCCTTTATTGGCGCAGCTATGTAGATGAGGAGCTATGTACGTGGACTGGTCACTGAGATCTCAGCTTAGAGTTTCTCACATATCTAAATGATCTGTACCCATCCATAAAGTTTACTCTGGAAGTCGGAGGCTCCTCGATTAACTTCTTGGAGCTTACTGTCTCCGGAAAAAACGAGGTCCATGAGTTTGAGATTTATAGAAAAGATACGTCGACCGATATTTTAGTCCACGAGTCGTCATTCTGCTCTGTTGCCCACAAATATGCTGCTTTCAACAGCTTAGTTCATAGACTTTTTGACATTCCTCTGAGTCGAACTGCCTTCAGAAAGAAATTACTGATCATAAAACATCTGGCCAATGTGAATGAGATTCACTTGAATATAGACACGTTGGTGCGTAGGAAGATTACTAGGAAATGGCTCGACGCTGCTACTTCCCTCCCCCGCACTATTAGCCGTGATGAACGGCAATGGATTGAGCTCCCATTTTGGGAAAGTTTTCTCTTTAATTAGGCCGGGCCCTCCGCCTCTTCAGCTTACGACCTCTGTTCTACAGCACTGTCGCTGTCAAAGGGTTGTCTGATAAGTTGAAAGATTGAATTCCTAGAGATAAGAAGAGTGGAGTGTAAAGGTTAGAAAGTAAAGATTATGAAGGTGTTTATATTGGGGAGGCCGGTCGCCAGCTCAAGATTAGAGTCGATGAGCAGAAGACCGCTTGGCAGAAGGGTAAAGTGGGAGATTCACCTAATTGCTAATGGGCACATTCCCGCGGGAGGATTCTGAGGTACTTTTCCGCAAAGAGAGCTCGTATTTTAAGCGTACCGCCTTGGATCCATCATAAGAATACCAATGGTCTCATTATGCTCAACAGGCACCTACCGGATGAAAGTCACAACTCGATGATTAGTCTCCTTCTTGTTCCGTCATTCTCGAGGTTGATGATGGTGTTTTGGTTTTTTGTTGGGTCAATTGTATTCTTGTCTTCGCTGAGGATAACTTTTTAGTCGGTAACGCTTCGTTGTATTCTTTTCGTTTTCTGCGGGTTTTCGGCTCTTTTTTTCTAGAGGGAGGTAAAATCGGAAACCCAGAGAGGAGGAACCGATTCTTCATTTAAGAACTTTTAAAGCGTTTACATCGAAGTCAAAGGAAAACAATGGTAGTTGGACCCGTTCACTCCCTGGAGAGAGGATCTTCAGATCGATACTTGGTTTATTCTATTGAGTGTCTCAGTGAAAACGAAAGTTGGAAGTCGAACTTGCTTAAACCAAGTATTCAGATATTTGGCCCACTGAGGCGGAAAAAGACGACACTACTGCCCGATCTGCAAGGATTTCTTTTGAAGCGCAGTCACCATTGCATCAAAACCAGGTCAAAACTGCGCGTTTCCTCAATTCTTGCTTCTGATTCGTTGATTTGTTCAATTTTTGGTGACAATTGCGAAAAAGTGCGTCAGAATGTGTCGTTTTTAAACTGCATCTCGAATTTGCAGATCGGGTGGGCGGATAGAGAACCCTCCTATATGGGCTTTTAGAAGGCCACAGAAGCGCTAATTAGAAGAGTTAGAGGCGAAAAGGGCCTTCTCCAAAAGCTCTTTATTGAGCAGGCGTTTGCACTCATCAATTGCCGGGTGGATCTTTGAGTTATACAAGAAGAAGAAAGGAGATCATACTCAGGTCGCTCCAAGAAAACCGTGGATTTCTTTTATAAGCTCTGACGACAAATTGGACATCCTTCATCTTCTGCTGAAGATTTTCCATCGTCCGCTCAGAAAGAAGGTTGGCACAAGGGACAGCCGAAGTGTGGATAGTATCAGCAAACTGGTCGGGCGAACACCGGCCAGATCCGCGACTATCTGCTCGATAATGTTCTGTTCTATCTTTGTCTAGCAGGTCTTCTTCGTCATTACCGAGTTGGACGTCGGTTTCATTGACTAGCCTTGGGTATTACTTCCTTTGTGGATTAGTCTGGACCTCCATTCTATCGCTCTCTTCTTCCCATCTCTGGAGGTTGCTAATTTTCTTTTCTCTCCGACAAAGAACAGGAATCTCGTGTCCGATTTCTCCTGCCATAACATTGTCGCAATTTCATAAAGTTTTTTGACAGTCCGTATGCATGCGGTATCACATAAAGTTTGGTTGAGGCAATTTGATTGAGAGCCAACTTGATAAAAGTAAAACACGTGATGTGTGATGAAGGGTTATTTGTTTGTTACAACTTTATTTCCCTCGTTTCTGCATTCCAACTTGATCGTAAATACGATACATTGTTGTATTGGTGGTTGCATACTTTCACATCCTACCAAAGTATGGTTATTCTATCAACACGTAATTTTTACCATAAAAATATTACTAGGTACATTTTTCTTCCTATGAATAATGTTGGAGTTACAGGTTCAAGAAGCAAAAACAAAAGCGCAAAAAATTTGAATACGCCGATTCCCCGTGACGTCAACAACTTCGATTTCAGTTGAATTCTTGTTCTCTGCTGCTGGTTTTAGGGCAGCCACACAGGGAACGTTTCGATCATTCACGCAAGTAATCAAAAACAAGAAGTATGTTCGCTTTAAATTATGCAGAATTTCTAGATTCTGAATAGAGATCTCTAGTGCACAAGAATCATCTTGTTCTTGACCATCTGTATGCTGTAGTCAAAGGTTCCCTGTGAATTCTTATCCTGATTGGCCCAATAATCATAATACCGATTACCGATTACAAATATGGGTACTGTCATCTACATAGGGACATCACTGGGGAATCGGTCTATACCGTCTTTCATAAAATAAGATCTAATTAAATTTTAATTTTAATTTCCAACTATTTAGTCGCCATCTATCAACAAGAGAAGAAAAGCGTTTACTGTAAATAAGAAAACAAAATATATTTCCTAATAGGCTGGTCTAGCCTACTACTGATGACACCCGAATTTTTTCTCAATACTAAAATAAATACCTATTTTTAATATAATTTATATCTTTTTAATTCAATCAAGTGTATTCTAATCAGACAGATGTTCTATTTGCGGACATGTTTCGGCAAAATAAAAAATTTGTAAAAATTTCGATTTTACCGCGGTAAACGATTCACTGTTTACGCCGAAAATAAAATTTCAACGCCCCTTCGAGTTAGCTGGAATTTTATCCTTTTTATTAACAGTATAATAATTCGATTTATTTCGATTCATTAATCTTTCTATAAATATTCAACAAAAAAGAATTTTCCTCTGAGAGTTTTTATGATTGAAAGAAGACGAGAGAGAAGAAGAAACGAAAAAAAAAATACGAACATTTTTCAAGACGAATCTCTTTTCATACTTTCTTCATTACACCGCTCCGTACGAATCTACACCGATGAACTTAAATTCTTGTGAAAAAAATGCTAAGTTCGTTTCAGGAAATCAAAATCTTCCTTTCCTTAGGTTTTTTTTTTTTTTTTTTACGTGCACGTAATCTGGTCCGTATCTTTCTAGTTTCATTGTTTGCATACAGTGCGTATAATGTATAATGAGAGTATTCTACTTTAAACAAACTCGTTCATATCTTAAACAACTTCTGTATTTTGATTCAGCGAACAGCGATCTACCCACGCCGGGTGTAGGATTAAAAGAATGGATGAAACTTTAACAGGAAATTTTGATTTTTTTTTTCTCTTTTTTATTCTTTCTTTTTCTCTTCGACGATGAATGAGAGCAAATATTCAAATTTATTTACATCGGTAAGGCGAAATTCGGATGTCGGTGACGAGGCCTTCATTCGATAGAGCTTATTCACCGTTTCGCTTCGGGAATAAATTCGCGATAGTGGCGGCATATACGTATATTTCAAAAGCGGGCTGATTAAGAGCGTATTCGTTATAATAAGGTTTAAAAAAATCAATATGTCTTTCGAGAAAAAAAAAAAAAAAAAAAAAAAAAGAATAAAGCGTTCACTTCTGTTTGAATCTTAAGGAAGTAGGATTTAGTAAGTACCTATATAGCTAGGTACCTCTACCGAGATGAAAGAAAACAAACTATAAGGAGCAGATAATGGGATGAGTTTCGATGCAGAATCAATATTTCTAGAATTGAAGTATTTTTTTTCCCTTCAAAGTACAACAACAATTCATTAGCTTATTTATTCTGCTTGTATACGAAGCGAATAATGAACTAAAAAAATTGCTCTCGCGTAAGAATCCTCCCATGAAGTTTCTTTCGGTCTACCTTGGAGAAAGAATCAAGATTACTTATGGAGTCGAATTAGGTTCCTATCAAATAAAACGATATTCAAGTTACTTGTGGGTGAATATCGTTTCATTCATTAATTATGACGTATATGAGGAAGCTATTGCTTTCAAGAAATAGGTGACTGAAAATAAGCCAAAAAGATTGTGAAAAATGAACGTATAAATTATTGTTAGTTTGATAGAATATAATTTCTTTGTCGGTACATACCAAAACTAAATCTCTTTTGAGTTCTTTGTAGGTACGTTGGTTTCTTACATAGAAAAAAAAAAAAAAAAAAAAAAGACATAACATTCTTACCTTCCCTTGAATCCGAATCACTGTGCAATTCAATACGATATGAGTTGAAGTATAGCTGTGAGCTGTACATCGCGAGACAATATGGAGAAAGGATATTTAATCAAGTTTTAATATAAGGATCGTACTTATAATTCATTAGATCACCTATATAATATGACGTTTTTTACCTTTTGAACGAAAAAGGAGACAAAAGTTTGATAATCCAAAAAAAATTGGTATTTTGTTTGTGCATGAAATAAAATTTGAAGATTGAATTAGGTAGCTTGGCTTCTTGTTTATTTTCCTAGTCTCCCTGTTTGAAAAAGTAGTAGCACGTGTTTCTATTGATACGTATACACATGCAATGCGAAAGATCTACACAAACAATATTTTCTTATAAAGAAGAGTGCCTCAACGGTTTGTTTATGATTCAATTGTGAAAACATGACGCGAACCGATCAATTTAGCAATGGCTTAATTGATTCGAGTCTGTAGTCCTTAAAAGTTTGAGATGGAAGAGAAATCAAAATAAAAGTGAGAAGCGATTGAGATTAAATCTAACCTAGTCTACGCGATATAAGTAAGTCAAAATAGAACCCTCAGGTAGTTGTTAGATTGGAGAAGTAATTATCCAGCTATGGTGGGTAAATATAATTTCTACTAGGTATAATATTATGGCTCAGTATTGTATGGGGAATGTATTGAAGGATTCAGATAAAATATTCCAATCTGTTCGGTAAAGTACAAACTGTTGAAGGAAATAGAGATGAAGGAGAAGTCAGAAAAATAGTTCAAAAACTTGAATGGAAATACGCGTTGGCTGCCTTACAAAAAGACTTCATATAATACCTATATTGTTCAGCAATAATAGCGAGATGGTGGAAATTTTCGTTCTAGTGAGTTTCTACAAAGCTAAAAAAACAAGACGATGAAGAAAAATTATAAAAATATAATTTGGACTAAATATCACTCATAATATAACAAACAAAAATTATAACAGGATTATGCACAAAAATGTGTAAGAAACATGCATTAAAAACTACCGGCTTTAAAAGTCAAATGTACGGTCTACTCGTACTTGCTGAAAACTGGAACTCTCTTCCAAAAATCAAATCTTTCCAAAAAGTAATCTTGTTCCATAGACCCATTCCTAATAATATGAAGGAATTCCATTCGTGGCGTTGATACCGGCAACCAAGAACCAAAAACGCTCATATTGATGGGGAACGGCACATTTGGATTCCTTGAAAATGGATTAAGCTGAGAGTTAGAAGGGTGAGAAAAAGAAGGAAACAGCATGTGAATAATATAATATACAACAGAAATTCGATTATTCCCAACTCCAAATATTGAGTCGTACAGTTATCTGGACGATCACAATCCTTGCAAATCTATGGACTTTTTCAGAGAAAAAAAAAATTGTGAACAAATTGAAATAACATCATAATATTGCTGGCAGTACTGTGGTAATATTTGATTTAATTGAAAGAAAGCAGGGAGCCTGTTTCATGAATGTCATGATGTTTGAGGCGTTGCATATCCGGCTCATTGAAGGGGCTGTGTTTGAAGTACCGGTATTGCATATCTGGATCATTGAAGGGGCTGAGTCACGTCGTATTATGAAGCATTGCATATCTACTTACTTGAAGGAGTTATTTAAATCAGGCCCACATATATCCGACCTTCAAACTATAATTACATGGTTGGATGGGAACTTGAAGAAAGTGTACGACTATCAAAAACTACCGTAATATAATAAGCTAATACCCAACATACACTATACTGGACTTGAATTAGAGTAGGTCCCTTCCTTGTATTATACTAGCTTTATATTTATACATGATAGAAGGGGGACTTATGAATTTTCGATCTCCAAGCTGTATATGATGAGAGGAGACTTGCAAAATTTTCGACCTCCGAAGTTTGCTGGCCGCCGGCCGGCGCCGGGGTGGTGGACGTTTTTTTTCAAAAACACTCCCGCCCCCCCCCCCCCCGATAAAACAGGTTTCCTGCTAAAAATTAGGTCCATCTTCTTTTCTTCTGTAAAAAGTAACAAAAAGTAAAAAGGGTTGCGTTTGATGAACTGGAATTCTCGTTATCCGAACTTATTCCGGTACCAATGAGTCAATGCTGCCAGGTGAAGGTATTAAAAATCCGTATTCGCCATCTTTTGTAAGAGCTTAAAACAGATTTCTATAGATTTCTACAGATTTTGATGGATCCATCAATAACAATCAGGAGAAAGGTATCTCTCATATATGTAGCTGAGGTACTTTTCCCTTGATCGGCTCAATATTATGGAACATTGCAGAATCAGCTTGTAACGAGCAGGAGAAAAGTATCTTTCGTACTGATGTTCAAGGTACCTTTCTCTTGATCGCAAGAAATCCATATTCTACGTAAAATTTATAAAAAAAGAAAACCCCGTATATTTTTCGAGGACCAAAAATCCAATGAGTCTGGATTGTTGGACTTCTACTGTACTACTTCTCATGAAGCCTCAGTTTGTATATGACATTTTGGAAAAGAAACTGATTTTGACATGTTTCATCTCTTTGCTCTGCATGATCCCCTTCTTCCTCTCTACTCAGTTGAGAAACTCAAGTCGGTACGTCCGTACGACCATGACCTCGGGACAAGAAAAAAATGTTGAAAAATCTGAACCGTAGGCAGCCCAGGTTCCTGTATCTGTGTCGTGTCCGTACGTACCTGCCCAGTAATGTAATGTCAAGTTACTATGCACAAGGCTCAGATGTAAAAAACGAAACAAGCGGAACGAGTGAGCCTTCAGTTAGTCAGCCTAGACATTGACCAACTGTATGATAATTTCGTGTTCTGAGATAACAAAATCTAGTATAAAATCTATGGAGCATTCCTTAAGTCTATGAGCTAGGTTGAAGTTTTTTCCGCTGATGATTCCAAAAAGTAGGAGTGGCCCTCAAAAACCTAGTGATTTCAAATACGTACAGGACAGACAGAGAGATATGAAACATAATCTTCATTATTTAGTTGTATGTACACTACTCTCTGTTCAGTCAACAATTCATCCGATCGAAAAAACCTTATATCATAGTTCAACTAAGCCGAGCAGGGTACAGGGTCCTTCCATGAGTTGTAATGCACAAAATCTAGAAGAGTAACCTCCATTCAAGCACAAGCTATAATGTAAAATTCAATCATCTTACCCACTATGGGCAAAATTCACCCATCGAGTGATGATTTCATCGCCAAATTCATAATCCTCGGCTGCTATTCCGTCTCCGTTAGTTCTATTGAAAATGAGAGACAGTTCACTCGCATGTCCAATACCTGCATATCATCACAATTAGGTTGAAATCATTGGAAAGCTCATGCATAATCCAGAATTTTGCAATTTTATTAAACTCGAGTACCAACCGAAAAATGGTGAGTCGCTTGCCCCTCCAGCGTTTCGATAGTCGTACAAATACAGATATTTTAGGCCCTCATACTTTTGCACCGCGTCTATAAGGCCACGGCCGTGCGTAATTCCATTTAATAACTTGAAGAAATAAAACAACATGCTCATCAAAGAAAATATGGTCTGAGTTTGTTTATACAAGTCGAATACTGTTTGCGTTCAACTTACCTCGATCAAATTTGGAGCCGTGGATTTACTGATAGTTTCATTTTTAAAAAATCTTATTTTGGCTAATTGTAAAATATAATCGAGGTCATTCGGTTTGCATGTCCATTTCAAGCTGGTTATAATGGGCAGCCATAACTTGTAGATTTTCGCGAAGCTCCAATTCTTGCCAGTCACCCAACCTGAAACAAAACCAAAATTTCAAGACTGTTAGGTTGTCAGGTAATGTTTCAGGTATCTTGAAAACGTGGCTCAGGTTTCAACACGGTGTACCTTATTTTTGCAAGAGGAGAAATTGGAAGGAGATAAGAATCCTCCTGACACCATTTTTTTTTTTTGTTTTTCAGAATTATTCTTACTAGCGTGGTCTCGCCGTAACGCAGCGCCGGTGGTAGCCATTGAGAATTTCCTCCCTATTTTCACATACACTGAGGATTGTCCACGCATATGTTTTATGCTTGCGTTTTGAGATTTCTAACTCGATAAGTATTGAAGACTGCACGTGTCAATTTGAATACCTTTCTTTAAAGAAAAAAAGTAAGAGAATCGGTTCTGCAGATGTAGGGATCTTACCGTCGAAAGATTTTAAAGTTTTTTTAAAAAATATGAAATAGATTTAGTTTTTTATTATTTACCTTCTTTTTTTGCCGCTACGATTTTAATTATTTCTTTCCCTCCAGGCAAAAGATGCTTACATTATTTCCCCGAGCTTTACGCTCTTCTTCGAAGTTCAAGGTTCAAAATCATCAGTTCCTGATACTCGATTCCGTCAATGCTGAGTTTCTCTTTGCTCTGAAGGACTCAAGCTTTGAAATTTTCTCAGATTCAAATTATTTTGATGGTATGTTTCGTGATAACTTGATTCTCTTTAACTCATTCCGAAAGAGAATGTGTATCTGCACATGGTTTTTAATCGCTAAGAATACATTGGAATACTGCGATCACGAGTGGTACGCCTTTTTTATTTGTGTATTTTGACCGCACCTTTTGCGGTGAAAAAACAAGTGATCTCTTTAGGATTTACGAAACTGGTTGCAATACTTACCTTTAATCGAACTAGATTGTTCTCCGCTCGTCATACCCAGTAGCCACGGTTTGGTATAAGTTATATACGAGGCGACCACAGGATTTTTAATCATGAACGCATTATCTACTCGTTTGTCCTCTACAACTGGTTTGAAAAGGGCTGGTTGATGCGATTCATTCCAAAGCTAACGCGTGCAGAACGAGAGAAATAAGTACATTATTAAAAGTTCCTGAAAACTAGGTACTCGTATATTCCTGATACCGTTTAGAGACGTGTTTGAACTTACCCACAGTTTTTCACCAGCTGTTACCAGTTCCTCAACCTCTATCTGTCGTAAACAAGCCTTCAATGATTTCGACGAATCCCTTGTACAGTTTAATGCGTTTGCCAATTCTTCTGCCACAGATCTAGCTATGTCACCCGTCCAGAAAGACGCAGGACTATTTATAAATCCACTCTGCATTATGACTTGATCGAAATAATCTGGAAAAATACGCAACAATGTATAAATAATGCAGGTACGACACATCAGATATGTAAGTTTTCAAGACCTTTGCTAAGTGGCGAAAAAGTGTGTGCGTGCACGCACATTGAGCCCGAACTATGCCCGTGAAGAGTTATCCTATATGGATCGCCACCAAATATGTATATATTTTCTCTTGTCCATTTCAAAGCCAGAGTTTGATCTTTTAACGCCATATTTCCAGGTAGAACTTCGTCGCCAGTGCTCAAGAAACCTAAAGCTCCCAATCTATAACTTACGACTACCAATATGATTTCTTTGTTCATAATAAATTCTGGGCCCTCCTTCGCCGTATTACCATACTTGAATTCGCCTCCGAAAATGTAGAACAATACCGGTATATTGCTTCCGGATCTTGCACTCTGTATGACAAAGAAAATTTCATTTCATATTTTCTGTTTTATAGAGATAACATACTTTCATAGACGAATAATGTTTCAAACCAATGGAGTGAAAACATTCACATGGAGGCAATCCTCTTGTCCGATGTAAGTTTGGGTGTTCTCGGGTATTTGTGGGCATAATGGAGGTTGTATCGTAGCATTGAAAATGCCCTCCCATGGATCAGCTGGAACTGGAGGCTGAAAGTTAGAAGAAAATTAAGGCGTTCAAAAAAGATATCCCGGCATAGCCAAATGAATAAAGATCATGTTTTATGCCTTTCTCAGTATACAAGTATTTTGCTGTTCAGTATGGCTGTGTAAATGGAGTAATACAGAATGAATACTGATACGCTCAGCACCGCTTTTAAACTGATACCTTTCGGGGCTTGTCTAGTATAAGTTTAGTTTACAATATTTTTAGCTAGTGGCTTTTGGGGGGCTCTGCTCGTTCGTCTCTTTCCTTGGTCCAGTATAAATTCAAGTTCGAATATTTCAAGATAATAGCTTTTGAGGGCTCACTCGCAGCTTTCATGATCTTATGAAAGTCCAGTTTACAATATTTTAAGCTAAGGACTGTTTGTGAGTTCACTCGCCTTGATCTAGTATAAGTCCAGTCTCGAATATGTCATGAAAATTTCAACGGCCGATCATCTTCTCAAAAATTTTCTGGTGGAGCCAAATGAATAAAGATTATATGTTTCACGTCTTTCCTTTCTCAATATATTGTCAATATGTTCGCCCCCTATGAGTCCACTTTAATCTATTTCAAGCGAATAGCTTTTAGAGAGCTCTCCTGGGAGTATAGTTCCAGTTATAGTATTTTGAGATGATAAATTTTGGGAAGCTCACTTGCTCGTGTTGGTACAAGCCTACTTTAAAGAATTTCAAGCTAATAACTTTGGAGGAGCTCTGTCAAGTATCCAGTTTAGAATATTTTCAATTCATAGCTGTTGGGTAGCTCTCTCGTTCCGCTCATTCGTCCCCCTCCTTGCTCTAGTATAAGCCTACTTTGAAATATTCCAAGCTTATAGCTTTCAGGGAGCAATGAGCGGATCCTTTGCGTAGTAGAATTCCTGTTTAGAATATTTCAAGCTAATAGCTTTTGGGTACATCACTCGCGGTTCTATACACTAAATTGACAGATTTTATAGCACCGAACTTTGGGCTCATTCACCCCCCCCCCTCATTGGTCTAGTATGGGTGTCCATTAGAATTCACACAAACCAACCAATAGCTTTTAGAGGCTCACTGACCGCCTTCATGGTCTAATATGAGAATAGTTTATAATTTTTTAGGGAACTAGCTTTCAAGAGCTCACTCTCTTTGGTTTAGTATATTATATATAATATCAAGTCCATATGATGCAAGTTGAACCCACAACAGCAGCCTGGGATGGGCCCACTTCTTCGTCTGTTCTTAAGCTCTCATTTTACTGGACCTGATATACTGAGTACTAGGTTTATTGTAGCTAAGCTGTAGCCTAGTATAGATGAGGCTTAAGAAAGGATACAGCATACAGGATTCCTAGACCTAGTATGAAGCTAGTGTGTTAGTTCACTGCATAGATCGAAGGCCTAGTTCGTTTGTCCCCCTCCTCCCTTTAGTATTACTCTAACTAGTATAATCCCAGTATACGTTACGAGAGGAGGTCCTGCCTAGTTCATCTTCAGTATATTGTATACATCTTCATGATAGTATAATATCATTTCCCATACTAGACAACTGTACATCCGGCTGAATAGGATAGCCGTCAGCAATAGCTACACGTCAGTTTTGCGCAGCCGTCAGCCTCGACATAAGAAATGCATTCAACTCGATCCCATGGGAGAGGATACTAGAAGCTCTCATGGAAGCAGAAGTGGCCGCATACCTGATCAGGATGATCAGCAGTTATCTTAGCTGTTGAGAAATCCAAGCAGAGACGTCTGCTGGTACAAGGAAGCGCCCAGTTACTTGTCGGGTACCACAGGGGTCGGTCCTTGGGCCGCTGTTGTGGTGCGTCGCATTTAATAGGATATTTAAGGTGAAGTTGCCACCGGTTATTAGGCTCATCTGCTATGCGGATGACACAATGGTGGTATGCACTGCTGAGACGATTGTAACGGTAGAGAGCAGGGTAAATCGGGTCCTAAATGTAGGGACGCGTTGGATTGAGTCGGCTGGACTTGAACTTGCAGCTAGTAAGACGGAGGCCACTTCATTTGCGACCCGTCGGAAGTTCAGTCCACCCACATTTCGCTTGCAAGGTGTGAAAATCGAGACCAAGAAGAAGATGAATAAGTACCTGGGCATCTGGTTTCCGTTTCCTGATGGTAGCGGAAAAGGCAGGCCGGGTATTTGGATACCTAAGCCGCCTGATGAGGAACCTAAGAAAACCGAGAGAAGCAAGAAGAAGGATAATGATCAGCACCGCCTTGTCGATCCTCCTATATGGTCCACCAGTATGGGTCGACTCGTTGAAGATACCATACAGATGACAAGAGATGGTAAAGATCCAACGAAGAGCTGCGCTGAGGTGTGTTAGTGCCTACCGCACTGTCTTGACGGAGGCTTTTTGTGTATTAGCACGTTCACCACCAATCGAGCTCCTTGCTGAGGAGAGAGCGGTGGTGTTCAGAGCAAAAAAGGTGACAACGACCAACCGTGAGACTCTACGGGTTAAGCAGGAGGCCAGGTGCTCGACTCCTTGCTTGAGAAATGGAAAGTAAGAATTGCCCAGCGTGAGCTGGGCAAGAGGACAACCCGTGTGTTAATATGCGACCTTGATGAGTGCATGAACCGACATCATGGCCAACTAAACTTTCACTTGACGCCATTGTTAAGCGGTCATGGCTGCTTCAACAAGTACCTTTGCAAGAAGTTAAGGAAAGTTGAACAGGTAACGTGTTCGCACTGCGACCAAGAGCGGGTTGATAGACCAGAGCACACCTTATTTGAGTGCGACTTAGTCGGTCTCTCCAAGTGATCGGGGTAGATGAAGCGCTTGTTCCGAGTAGCCTAGTACCCACCATGCTACGTTCCGAAGAAGCATGGAACCAGGTGTCTGTATTTGCAGCCACCGTCATGAAGAAGAAGATGGACCGGGAATGGAATAGGCACATGCAGAACCACGCTATGGCCTACTCGACACCTGTGTACCATCAACATCCAGATTTGTAGGAAGAAGAGGAAGATCACCCCTGAAGAAGGAAGAAGATGAAGAGAAGCCAACGGCAATCCAGTTTATTATCTAAGATAGTAGTGGTATTGTTGTTGTGTAAAAACACAAACACATCAGGATTTGCCCGCACTTTGAATGAGTGCGGGCAAAGCCTGATGTGTTTGTGTTTTCATTCTGATCCTTGCACGAACAAAATTGCAACTTTTCAGTTGTTGTTGTGTGTTCTAGTGTTTTCTTCGTGTCAGGGGGCACTGCAACTTGGCAGTTGCTGAGGTGGTTCGCCGAGGAGATACTTCCAACTCTGAAGTTATACCCGAACGGGTCGATTCCGGTACTGGAAGCAACAAAATCAAATGCATAGGCAACCCGCACCCACTCCACCATGGAGAACGGGGCGACGCTGCACATACGGCATAAGCGGACTTTATAGACCCCCGGACACTCGGACGCAAATTGGCTGAGGTTCGATTTTCAAGTCCCAAGGTCATCCGTACAGACGCCCGCACGCATTTTCGAGATTTAGGGGATATGAAACATGAAGTTTAGAAAATCTTTGCGATTCATTGTTGTTACATCAATTTCGAATTATTCCTGTTCTGTCTGATGATGCGATTGCACCTCTAATCGCGAAACCGCGGTCACATATAAACAATAAACTTTTATGCGTTTCTGTAAAGTTTTTTCTTTAATTTAATTTGATATGAAACATGTTAATAATAGCTTTTGGGGGCTCTTTCGCGACCTTCGTAGTCTAGTATAAGTCTAGTATACAATACCTCATCCGCTCCGCTCGTTCTCCTCCTCTTTGGTTTAGTATACTGTATATGAAAGCTTAAATCATTGTAGCAGCCTAGTTTGGGCCCATCTCTTGGTCTGATATGCTGTGTACTACGCTTATGGTATCGTAGCTTAGTATAGAGGAGGCTTAGACTTATTTGACTAGAGTAAAGAAGGGATACATGCAGTATACAGGATTCCTAAAGATAGTACGAGTTTGATATTCCCGTAGTTTACTGCGTAGATCAGAGAGATCTACCACGAACGGCGAACGCACGCACACACATTTTCAAAAATTAATGCTGATAGCTTTTGGGGGTCGAACGAGAGTAAGAAGGTATTATAGCAGCCTACTTTGGGCCTACTTTGATGAAGGCTAATCCACTATATAATGAAGGAATAACCAAAACCTCAAACCATACAAGGAATACTCGCAAAGTTTTGAATCACCTTTGTTAGTTTGTCCCCCTTCTTCGTCTAGTATGTTTAGCTCAAGACTAGTATAATCCTAGTATAAAGCTAATATAATACAAGGGGAGTCCTCATCTAGTTCAGTTCCCCGTATACTGTACATGTTTATAACATTTCCTACGCTAGAGAGCTGTACAGACGCCTGGACGCGAGTTCCGGAATGAAGGGTAGGACGAGTCAAAACTCACATGAATGTATTTTTGTATTTTGGCCCCCTAGTACAGTCGCGACAGATTTATATGACGAGTTGAATTTTAGACATGAACGTCGTTCGATGGATGCTGTCCCATCTAAAATATCCCGCGCGGACAATTATTCATCAGAAGCTAGTATTTGTGTCAGGTAAAATTTCAACGGATAACGTCGTATTTGATGTACGAGTAGGTTGGTTATTAGGCACATTTATATCATGCTTTGAAACCGGTCCGAATGAAACTGATTGCTGTACGTTTACAGTATACCTGCTGATAAATTTTGTTTCTTATTACGTACCGTTTCGTAAACAAGACAGAATGATGTGTGGATAAAAACTTCAATCAGGGAATGAGTAACACCGGGTGAGCTTGTGGGCCTAGTTCAAAATTTTTGGCAAAAAACTGCTCCTAAGAATTTCCCATCTTTACTAGGATAACGATGTTTTTTTTTCATAAATTCAAAAGAGTAAAAAAGGACCGAATATAAAAACCGCTAAAAATCAAACACACCCAGCGAATGGCTGTTTAGTCGAAAGCGCTCGATGTGTGGTTTTTGTAATTGGTTCTTTTTTAATTTTTTGAGTATATTTCTTAAAATTATGGGTAACTTTAAACTTCAAAGCGTATTGACTCGAAAAAGAAGTCTCGAGCTGAGGTAATGAAACAAGGAAACTTTACTGTGCAAACTGTACTCCCATTTATTGTTGTTGTTCATCACAATATTTTTCCAAGAATATGAGTCAGTATTCACGATTATCATTGATTAGAATAAGATGAGCGAAGACGGAAAGAAACCTGTATGACACATCGTAGGAAATGAAAAATGAATGAAAAAACTAGGTCGTGATGAGAAATCTATTGAACGTGAAGTAAGTAATAGGCCTATGTAATTCAAACATAATCCCGATCGAGCTGTAATACCGCATAAATAACAAATATTTCTCGGATCCCGGGGCCCAACATTCAAGACGAATACGATCTACTGCGACTTAAAGCTCAAAATCTCTGTTGATCTCGTCTAATAAAGTATAATCTTGAAATTAATTTAACTCTCTATTTCTGTTTCAATTTTTCTTAATCTTTGCAGTCGTACATTAACCCAAGGTAATTCTCTCTTTTTATAGAGTGGAGTTTCTTTCTTTATCTTTACAGTCGTACATTAACCCAAGATAATTATTCTCTTTTTTTATAGAGTGGAGTGGAAGGTCTTTAGAAAGAGAAAATATTTTCAGACGATCAAATTACTTATAGAGAATTTTTTGAGAGTAAGGAACATAGTCTCGCGGATCTATTCAGAGTGGCTTGAAACTGAGTGAAATGCTAACTTTTGGTTAGAGAGAATGTTTCCGAAAGAAGACAAAGCTTTAGCTCTTGAACCGGTATCTCATGGCAAGAAGGTGATTTATTTAGCGAATTTGAAAAACTTATAAAATTTTTTATGCTTTTCTATTTCAGCACCACCAGTACAGAAATCCTTGTTCATCTCCAACAGTGGGTAAACCTACTTATTTTTTCCCCATAAAACTTATTCGAAAAAACTACCAAATATTCATCAGTTCGAGTTAAATGCTTTTCAACATTTCACAAATTTTTCGAGCTCAATTTCCGGATTTTATGATTTGGACTTCATTATAAATTGCATTATAAATTCTTACTTCAAAGCGTAGATTTCCAATGGGTGCCTTTGCATATGGAATACCATAGTAAGCGATGAATTGCGTTTGGTTTCTTGATACTTTCGTCACACCTTCAATTAGTCCATACTTTGTTCGTACTACGTGAGAATGAATTGATTCGTCTGTGCAGAAAATGTGAATAATTTTTATAAATAAAAATTCTCGAAAATTAACGTTACTTTTTTTTTTTAACTAGAGATTTGAAACAGGCACATTCACGGAGTCGGCAATTCTTCTTATTCGTTACGTTCAATATTATCTACAAAGTATCTTAAGGTTCAGGAACTAGTTTGAAACACTACGCTAGTAAACTTTGAATTGAAAACAAAGTCCGCCGACGACAGTCTGTATGCTGCATGCATTCAATGGTTTGTAGCGTGAACGAAAGACGCGAGCACCGGCACCTAATCTTTGATCAATCTCGTCTCTGAGATATTAGTTTAAAAATTTCGTTTACAGAGCATTATTGTGAACAATACATTACGAATAGGCCTGCATTAAAAAAGCTATTATTATAAAATTCATTTAGTTTACTTACCAAGACCAGATGCTCGTATCGAAGAAAAATTTAAAAATCCGAGAAACAGTACAAACGCAACTCGCCACATCTTTCCAGTTTAGAGAACCCCGGGATTTTCATTGTCTCTAATCTAAATGCTTATCGATATTGTGCATTTGAAAACAGGAAAAAAAGCACATGTCAATAATGACGAGTTTCGCAATGTAGAACGATTTTCTGTTTTTACATAATCGAGTCATGAATGTGACGCAGGTATTACAACTTTACGAGCAATCGAATGAAACTAGAGATAGGATACGAGTTTACTACAATAACCTCTGAGACCGACTACCTAACGATAGAAAAATGAATAATATTACATGGGTATATAGTAACAGTATAGGCAGCAATGTGTACGTGAAAATAGTCGTCGTACGACCTGTAGGTCTAAACATATTTATCCTTGATGAGACATGCAACCGGTAAGATGACAACACACCCTCGAATCTTACGCGGCATTCCAAGCCTTAATTTTGTGTGTATGTATTTTCAAAACTACGGTACCGTATAGAAGACAATAGTGAAACACTATATTAATGAGTACAACCCGCACAAAAATAATCGTAAAAAATAGGGTTTTACTGAGGAGCTGCGTGTTACTAAACATCTCGCCCATTCGAATGGTATTGAGATCGATGTTGACCGTATAGTTCGGAAAAAACTTGTTTTAAAAGTCTTAGACTTAATTACCTCTCTTACCCGGGGATCTGTTTGGTTCGGGGCGAAGGGAAAGATGGGTTCCCTTGCCTGGGTGAGTTATCCTTTGATTTCTGCTGCTTCCTCAAATCCTTTGATTTTCGTCCGTCATAGGATTCTACCCTTATCTTTGAGAGGAGTGGAGCTTATACACCTTGATAAAGCCCTTTTTACCCTCTCTTACAAAAGTTGGACTTTTGCCGAGCATCTTTCGATTTCGGTCATACTTCCGAGCTGGATCAGGCCGTCATGATTCACTGTGAGGATTCGTTTCGTCATCGATTGGATCTTGAGCACGTCGAGGTCGTGCGTCGCATGCATAATAATTGTCGGTCCTTAGTTTTGAATAGGTTTGTTCACATTAATGATCTCATTCTTTAAGATATTTTATTCTCCGTACAATGATTGTGATTCATCATAATTTCCTGTCACCGCCCGTCTTTTTGTTTCCTGTCTCTTTCGCTCAGTTAAAACTTTCGTGTAGGAGTCGAAAGCGCTCACGCGCGCGCTTCTTTCGTCTAATTGAAAGGTACATTAGGGTCAATTTTCCGGTCTATACCTTTTTACATCAAGATCAATGAAAACTAAAAATTTATGCTAGTGTACCTTTTATCATGACAGGTCACCAAAATATTGTATTCGCAGGTAACAACCCGCGCGCTTCAAGTTACCCTGCTGTGTTGGGTAGAGTTCAATGAACAGGGTATTGAGTTTGTTTACAAGTGATTATGAACCACACGATCGGGTTCAATGAAGAAGGCGGTATTGCATGTTGATAGATTACGCATGTTGATAGGTTGCGTGAATAGGGAAGTGAAGTATTTATAGAAGGAATAATATTGGCGGGAGAAACGTTCATGCGGAAATTTATGCGCGCCAAGAGAATGGGTATTTCAGCGGGAAGATAAATAGTAATTGAAAATGCGTAATTTTACAGAAGGAAAAAATACAAATAGTATTGTACTTCTCACATAAAATTCATATGTAATATCGGTAAAATTGCGATCTATAAAAATTGGAAAAAGAATAGGTATTACCTGTAAATAAAAAAATTGAAATTTTGAACCAAAGAAATAAATTAACGATAATATTGAAGCAAAAATGAAATTATGGGAACATAAACAGAATATATAATTGGGATGGCGCGTTGTAGAATTGATGGATTCTCTCGTTGAAATTAGGGAATTTTTGACGGAAAATATACTTGGCGAGATATCCTGCAAAATGTACCTTTCTACACGTATTCACTCGTCACCTTTTTACCGCAGTTACGAGTAATTTTTCCTAAAATTCTCTCTCAGTGCACTGTGGGACGAAATGCAATTCTAGCTGAACAAAATTCAAAAAATGAAAACCTGCATCGAGTGTTAGTTACTACGAGGCAAGGTTTTATTCAACCTTCCTTTACGCAACAATCCCGTTGAGCCATGTCGACCGTCGATTTCGAGTCATAGGCAATATCGACTCCAAATCGACTGTAATTCGACGTCAAATCGACATCTTTACTGAGGGCCATAACATTACGGTCGATTTTGAAGGTAAATCGACTGCTTGACTACGTCGATTTGCAGTGGAAATATCGTCGACCTAGATAACAGTTTGTTCAATATGATGTTGAAGGTATTTCGACGTCGACTCTCAGCTACCAAAAATGTGAACAATTTGTGCACCCGATGTCGACGGCAACACGATCGACTACAATATTCTCATTGTTGATTCGAAATCGACTTAGAATCGAAGTCGATTTTGATTCAATTTGGTTTGACCCTAATGTTGACCAAAAATCGAATGGAGGTAGACTTATTGTCGGCGTCGAAATTGAGTCGACTTCTGGTCGATAAAAAATTAGAAAAGGTCGACTCGAAATCGACGTCGATTTTTGATGGACAAAAAATGGGAACTTTGTTGAATAACGTAGACTTAACAGTCAATAAGGAGTCTATTCTTGGTTGATCACGGAACTGAGAGTGTTTACCCGGAATTGACTTAAAATCGACGTAAATTCTTAGTCTACAAAAAATTTTAGCTCCGTTTAATGATGTCGACTTGATTTCGACTCCATATCGACCTGTTTTTTTGCTGGAACTTCACTACTCGCAGATAAGTTATGCATTCATAGTTACTTAAGGAGGAATCAACTTACTATATTTTTGAGAAGCAAGCTACCGGTTAAAACGGTGGAGCAACGAAATCGACTTCATATCGACGTCAATTGTGGGTCGAGTTTTAGTCGTAGAAAAAGGCTCACCTCAAATCGACTTGATGACGACGTCGATAGGGAGTCGATTTTGGGTCGAAAACCACCGTCCACCTCGAATCGACTAAATAACGACGTCGAATATGAGCAGTATAGTAGACCATTCACCCAGAATCGACTTCATAACGATGTCGATAGTGAGTCGATTTTGGGTCGAAGGCCACCGTCCACCTCAAATCGACTCAATAACGACGTAGATTTTGAGCAGTATAGCAGACTGTCCACCCAAAATCGACTTGATAACGACATCGATCTTGAGTCCTAGAAAACCGCTTACCTTAAATGGACTTGATAACGACGTCGACTTCGAGTCTTACATTGAAACCAACAAGTCGATTT
This sequence comes from Aspidiotus destructor, assembly GCA_035079395.1. Classification (NCBI taxonomy): domain Eukaryota; kingdom Metazoa; phylum Arthropoda; class Insecta; order Hemiptera; family Diaspididae; genus Aspidiotus; species Aspidiotus destructor. The sequence continues at coordinate 33,778,012 of JAVHKZ010000018.1, read as the reverse complement.
GACGTCAATTTGCTGTCGATTGCGGTCGATTTACGGTCGACATACCCCGGAACTATTTCAACTGGAAATCGACGTCGAATTTGTGTCGATTACTTATCAAAATAATGGGTCAATTTAATGTCGATTTGACGTCACATCGACGTCGATTTAGAGTCGACATGGTTCAACGAGATCATGGCAAGGGTGTTGGGCCTAGAAGCGCCTAGCTGTCTGACGATGTTCGGATTGCGCGCGCGGAACTCATCAACAAGCGGTTTGCATCAACTTGTACAGTTTTTGTTTGCAAATGTTTGGCAAGCCATTTTGTTTTTTTATACTCGAGAGAAGATATTTTTAACTTCATTTCTCCAAATTTTTTGAGTTTTATTGTTGATTTGTTCACGTTTTTTTACCGCATGGGAGAATAGTATAGCAAAATATACGTTTTTCGTTGCGTTTTCGAGCGTAACTAAATTGTTGATGATAGTTGACGGCCGAAACTTCAAGATTTGATTTTAGAATATCCACTGTGATACATATGTAAAACCAAGCTGCGTATATTTGCGAGATCACGTGATATTTGAATTCAAAGATGGAATTTTCCGCTAAAAATAGATAAAAAATCATCGTTTTCCGGGACAAAAATGAGGATTTTCTCGATTTTTTATTAGTTTCAGAGCGTTCCAGCGACTGGAGAATTTTTTGGACATTTTTTCTGGACGTTGCGTATGTTTTTACACAGGAATTGATCTGATCGACGAGCAAATTACTAAAAACCTCTACTCTCCACGATAAAAATGAGAGGAGGATTCAACGTACTATATTTTTGAGTAGTAGGCTCCAGGTTGAAACGGCCGAGCAACGAAATCGACCTCATATCGACGTCGATTGTACAGCGAACGAAACCTCATGTACTTCAAAATCGACTATATTTTGACATCAATTCAAACTTCAAAGTAGGCATAAAATTATCTACTCAAAATTGACTTCAGTTTGAGACGAGCGAAATTTATAATTATTCATCTTCGATATTGATGTAGGTCATGGGTACAAGAATCGTTTACCCCAAATCGGCTTTTCGTCGACGTCAAATATCAAGAGGTCAATAAATGCTGTTTACTCATAATCGACTTGATTTCTACGTCGATTGCAGGACTCCGATTAAAATGAATGAGTCGATTTGCAGTCGATTTGCAGTCGATTTTTGGTCGAAATACCCCGGAACTATTTCGACGGAAATAATGGGTCGACATGACGTCTATTTGACGTCAGATTGACGTAATTTTTATGGTCGACATGGGGGGGGGGGTAATCCTCGCCTAGTTCATCTCCATTATATTTTATACATCTTTATGATAGTATAATACCATTTCATAATACCATTTCCTATACTAGAGAAATGCATAGACGCCCGGACGAAAATTTTGGAATCAGGGGTAGGGTTGAGGTTTGACCTTGAAAATTTTACAAGTCTCAAGGTTAACCGTAATGACGCTCAGACGCATATGCGAGATTTAGGGGGTAGAAAAAAGACATAAAACATGTAAATAATAATGAAAATGTAAGTTGAACTGAATATTACTCATATGAGAATATACCCAGGGCCGAAGCGAGATATACCGGTAATCGCATTTGGCCGCCCTGGACAAAAATCATTTTTTCACCCCCCCCCCCCCCCCAAAAAAAAAAAAAAAACATGTCTCACGTCAACTATTGGAATACAATGCTGTGTATTAGAAAACAATTTTAATAAGCAAAAAAATGTATTGATAGATTACAGAAAGTCTCACAGCCCCATTAACTTTCATTGCCTCAAATTTTTTCTCAATTTTGCCACCCCTTGTGCCGCCCTGGGCGATCACCCAGTCCACCATAGGGTTGCTACGGCCCTGAATATACCGGTAACTCATTATGAAACAAAAAAATTACAACAGTGTTATTTTAAGCACAAAGATGTATTGGTAACATGCTTACAAATTATGACTAAAAGTTAAACATAATTGCTAAAAACAGGAACTTTCTTCCAAAAATTAAACTTCTCTAAGAAGTAATCTCGTTCCATAGACCCATTCCTGGTAATACGCAGAAATTCCATTCGTGGCGTTGATACCGGCAGCCAAGAGCCGAAAACGCTCGTATTGATGGGAAATGGTGCGTTGGGATTCCTTTAAAATGGATTAAGCCGAAAGTTAGAAGAGTGGAAAAAAAAAGAAATGCCATATAAATTGCACGGATCTAGTACGCCGCGAGATGAAAGGTAAATTGGGCTGGACGAAAGTTGAAAGTAAGTAGACTCAATTGTTCTAAAATTCATTAGAATAGGTTAAATTGATAAGTTGAAATCTGTAGAAACGTGGGAATGTGTATTTGAGAGAGAAGTAGCACTCTGTAAAAACCTCTAATTTCTTCAATATCAGAAAATAAACGAATTTCTGAGTTTCTTTTAGCTATAACACAAGTCTCAAAATGTTGTACATGGTATGTGAATGCATTACAAAAGCCTGGAGGTTGCTATAAGAGCCTAATAATCAAAAAATTCATAATTTGTAGTATTATAGTATAAAATATAACTTTTTTCATAAAAGTATCGAAAAATTCTGCAAATAGAAGCCTGAAAATGACGCGAGGGATGTCTTAGAAGGCTAAAAATTTTAATTAGGACGTTTTTCGGCTATTAAATCCGTGGCGGGTTCTTCGGTAGCATAGAACTAGAGCCTCAAACTGGGAGCGTATTCGAAAAATACTTGGCGTAGAAAGTAGGAATCATGACTTATACAAGGGATTTATTTCTGAATGTGGGTACGTGGAAATGATACACATACACATCAGCCATGAGAAATAAAAAACCAAGTTCTACTCACAGTGGGTCTTCAAAGGAGATACAGACAAAATGCCAAGCAAGAAAGAGAATTCTTCCATTAGACCCAATCTAGACACAATCTACAGAAGCCTGCTTCCGAGTAAAGACCACGATTTTAAAAAACAATCATCTTACCCACTATGAGCGAAATTCACCAACCGAGTGATCATTTCATCGCCGAATTCATAATCCTCGGCTGAAATTCCTGCTCCGTCAAATCCCTTAAAAAGGAGACACAGTTCGCTCGCATGTCCGATACCTGCACATGGACATAATAATAATGCTTTAAGATCATTGAAGAGCTTACGTACGTACATTGAATTCTGCAATGACATGTATTCAACATAAGTACCAACCGAGAAACGGTCTTTCGGTTAATCCTCCAACCTTTCGGTAGTCGTACAAATACAGATATTTTACAGCTTCATTCTTTTGTACCGTGTCTATAAGACCGCGACCAAACATAATTCCATCTAATAACTACAAGAAAATAAAACGAAATGCTAACTAAAGAAAATATGATTTGAGTTATTGATACAATTCGAATATTGTCAAATTCACCTCGATCAAATTCCTAGCCGTAGATTCATTGATGACTTCATTTTTAAAAAATCTTATTTTTGCTGATTGTAAAATATAATCCAGGTCATTCGGTTTGCATGTCCATTTTAAACCGGTTATTACCGGCAGCCATAACTTGAAATTGCGCACAAAGGTCCAGTCTTTGCCAGTCACCCAACCTGAGAATGAGCTAAAGTTTCACAATCGTTCGGTTTATCATTAAATAGTATACTTTAAGAAATTGTTAAGCAATAATTAATCTTCAGAGTTCGGACCAACTTTCGATATAGGAAGGCGAAAATCTCAAGATTCATCTCTACCTAAACAATGATGTACCAAGTTTTTTCTTGACAGCATTCTCCATCGTCGGTGTACATTTAAAGTTTTCATTAATTAGTTTTTTTTTTTTTTTTTATCATTATTTTACGAGCTTTACAAACTGCACGAGGGTTATTTTTGTTTTCCTTATCTGGAAGAATTTAGCTTGTCGCCTGAGCACAAAACGCCAAGGTTTAGAATAATTTCTAATTAGGTACTTGATTAGGCTCAACTTGGACCAATACCACATTCCTGTTTCTACAGCCTACGAGTAAGTATAGGTACTCGACGCTTTTTTAAAGCTTTGACCATAAATAGATAAGCGGCGAAAATTCACGATAAGTTCGATGCGTATGAATGGAACAAGTTGCGGAAAACGTCAATCTTGAAATGCATTTTTCTATGCATAATGCCTCGAAGGAAAAAAGAGAAAAGAAACTCCACCATGAGAAGTGAAACCATGAGGAAAAGAAAAAGTATGGAAAACCACTGGAGAAAGTAAAAACAGTGGAGAAGAGAATTGGGAAAAATGACACCTCCACTGGAAACTATTGACGAAAGCTCATTTTTCAGGCATAACTAGAGAAAAATGATTCAATTCACAGGCTATATAACGAGAAATACATTGCGGTTTGAGTGCTATTCCTATTCTCTATGCTGCTCCTACTCTGCTGATATGAAAATAAGAGATCTCTTAAAGATCTCCATAACTTGTCACAAATAGACCGTATAGGTACCTTTAACCAGAGCAGTTTCTTCCCCGCTAGTCATGCCCAGTAGCCACGGTTCGGTATGCGATAGATACGGTGTGACCGCAGGATTTTCAGTTAGGAAAGCATTACCGGCATCTTTCTCCTCTATGACTGGTTTGAAAAGAAGGGGTTCATGAGATTCATTCCAGAGCTGACGTATAAAACAGAGACAATTGATACATAGATTAAAGTTTATCAAGATGATATTACACTACATGTCATTACTGATACAGCTGGTAATTTTTTGTATACTTACGAACAGTTTGATCTAGGGCAAAATATTTTGAAAGTAAGAAATCTCTAACTCAATTTTATCTACATTTTGAGTCAAGACCGAAATTTCGACGACTTTTCTTGGTCGACTTTTGAACCAAAATGAGCCAAAAATTGACTGAATTGCTTAAGTTTTCAGAATATAAAAGTTCAAGAGTTGCCTCATCTTGAAACTTTGTGCGGTCATTCAAGTATTTTCTTTGGAATCAGCGCTAAATTTCACTAGTGTATTAAACGAAATTTGCCCCCTTCAGGGATTCGCAGTTCCAATCTATAGACCTCAGTGCCTTTGCAACAGCCTAATGTCGTAGGGTCTTTGTACTCTCCCTATCACAGAGAGGAACTTCCACCTGGAGGTGAAATATAACGAGATATCGCGGAGTTTATTTCCGATAGTTTGCGTTTTCGCGCTAGAAGAAATCTAGTATAAATTGTGATTCGATTGTTAACATCATTGTGCCATTTGGTAGACTCCCATCGTTCAGAGATATCTACTTACAACAAGTTTTTCAGCAACCTTCACCAGTTCCTCAGCTCCTTTCTGTTGCAAACAAATCTTCAATGATTCCGACGTATCCGGTGTACAGTTTACTTCTTTTGCCAATTCTTCGGCAACAGATTTGGCAATGTCACCTGTCCAGAAGGTTCCAGGACTAGAGACAAATCCACTCAGCATTATGACTTGATCAAAATAATCTGGAAAAATAGCCTGATATAGAAAATAGTGTAAATACGATAAATCAGTGGTTTAGAAACTTTTTTGCCTCGCGACCCTTTTTTAATCGGAAAAAACCTCGCGACCCACCGACAGTGGAACATTAAGCCTATATTGTGTGCGTCTCGAATGTGGTACCCGTGAACAAAAAAAACAAGCTCACCCTTCTCACGGAACCGCTCCCAGCGACTAGAACCAAATTACATTTTTTCATTCTCATAGGTTTTGTAATCATATTAAAATACTCCCGTTAAAAAAGTATTTACAGCTAGAATTTCGATTGCTCCGCGGCCCAATTCGATATGGGTCACGACCCACAGTTTGAAAACCACTGCGATAAATTGAATGATTATGTGACTTTTCGAAACCTTTGCTGAGTGGCGAAAAAGTATGAGCGTGTACGCACATTGAGCCCGAGCTGTGTCCGTACAGAGTTATTCTGCGTGGATCGCCTCCAAAATTGTATATATTTTCTCTCGTCCATTTCATAGCCAGAGATTGATCCTTCAACGCCATATTCCCCGGTAGAACTGTGTCGCCAGTGCTCAAAAAACCCAAAACTCCCAATCTATAACTCACAATTACGAATATGATTTCTCTGTTCATAATGAATTCTGGGCCGACTTCCATTGTATCCCCAGTTTTGAATTTTCCTCCAAAAATGTAGAACAGTACAGGTACATTGCTTCCGGGTTGTACATTCTGTATGACAAAAGAAATTTCATTTCAGATATTTTGGTTTGGGGAGATAAAAAATGTCTCTATAGACTGAGAATTTTTCAAACCAATGGAGTGTAAACATTCACACGAAGGCAGTCCTCTTGTCCGGTGTAGGTTTTGTTCTTTTCGGATATTTGTGGACATGATGGAGGTTGTACCGTCGCATCGAAAATACCCTCCCATGGATCAGCTGGAACTGGAGGCTGAAAATTAGTAGAAGAATATGCGTGAGGCGAACCGGAAAAAACTCAATGATTCAGTTTCATTTTGCTTCAATCTTTTTCAATTAATCTATTAGTACTTTCCATCTCCTTCATAATAACTATGTTTTACCCTTTTCATTTCAACCATAAAATCTTTTACCTTTCCCTCCTCTAAACATTTGGAGTCTCTATGCATATAAGTTGTAACCGTGTATGATTTTTTCATTCATAAGTATCAGAAGAATGTAAAATTGTCGAGCTAATAACCCAAAGGTTAGTTCTTAGGTCGTCGATAAATAAACAGATCCCATTAGAGACATTAATTAAAAGGTAGAGGCAACTTTTTTGACGTACCTAAACTTTTATGTGAAGTAAATAAGCGTGAATGATAACAACTTATATCCGATGTCATCATCGAAAACTTGCTTACTATAGTACCGTCGAAGGTCTTATTCTGATTACGTTATCAAGAGTTTCATCACAAGATCAAAAAGTTTGCCAGCAGAGATAAAATAAATAAATAAATAAATAATGAAAAATCAAAATGTTTGTTTACAGGCAAATAGTTGATAATTACCCTAGTCTTAAGTCCCACCCCTATTTGGGAATTATTGATATTTTTCTCAAGTTCTTCTGCGATTTAAAGCTCGGAATCTCTCTTAATTTCTTCTTACTAGGCTTATTCTTCAAATTACTCCAAGTTTCTCCCGTTGTTTTGAGTCTTAATCTTTTCAGTCGTACCTACCTAAAAAACTTGAATTTCTCTAACCATGTTAAAGGTGAATAAGTAGGAAAAAAAATGTTCTCAGATGATCGAGTTATAGAAAATTTGCCCATTGTAAAGATTAGAATAGCTGTAGACTTAGTGTTCGGTCAAAAAAAGGAATTTAAGGGAAGGAGGAAGTATTGATTCTAAAATTGATTACGAGTGTTTCAAGGGCTAGGAATTCGTGTAAAATGAATCATAAAATTGCCAATAATCATCTTCAGGAACTTCAGCGCAAAGACCCTCGTGCCTATTATTAAATTGTTCTTCTACCCTCGTGCCTCTCCGCTGTGTCTCATTCTTTTCCATATCTCCGTGACCTGTCACGAAATAAGGGACTCATCTCGGAATTGGTAGTAATACCCATTCTTCTTATTGTTTGTACCCTTCCTCCTTATTGTTAGACAAACTATAAGAAGGATGAGTATTACTACCAATTCAGAGATGGGTCTTTATCTTGTGACAGGTCACTTCTTATTCTCATACAATTAACTTGAAGGCATTTTTCCGGCTTAATTAAAAAGACTTGAGCTTTTCGACATTCCTAATGAAATTTTATGTGACAATATAATTATGTGCTTACTTCAAATCGCAGATTTCCAATAGGTGCCTTCGCATATGGAATTCCATAATAAGCGATGAAGGGTATCTGCTTCCTTGCTATTTTCGTGACACCTTCAATTAGTCCATATTTTGTTTGTACTATGTGAGAATGAACTACTTCGCCTGTAGAAAAAATACAAATAATTTTTATTAATAAAAATCTCGAAAAGTAAGCATTTCTTTTATCCTACACTGGATATGTGGTTCAACGCGAGGAAGGGGACCACTCTGGCCCGAGCGGTTTTTCGCAGCACGCATGTTCAAAGTTAAAATAATCGATGATAGAATGAACGGATTCTTGTGAAACTTTGAGGCGTCCTTGAAAGCGTTCTTATACAGCCATGGAATCAGCGAATTTTGCTATTCGATACCCACTTTATTGAACAATTTTATTCTTTATGATTTCTTAGTAGGTACTTTCTTCAGGAGCTTCTCGCATACTTGCATATTATCTCAAGGCTTTAGAAGCTAGTTTAAAGTAAACTTAGGATTGAAAACAATGTACCTTGAGCAATGATAAGTAGGCCTACTGCCACCTAATCTTTGAGCAATGTCATCTCTGAGATATTTCAATGAGTGTATAACAATTCTGTTCGTGGCAATTATTCATACTCATGCAGCATCATGATAAACAATATAGATGAATAGGTTTACATTAAAAGTGTTATGTTGAAAAATTCATTTAGCTCACTTACCGAGACCAGTTATCAATTCCAACGATAACAATTTTAGAAATCCGAAAAACAATATAGGCACAACTCGCCACATAATTTTCGTTCAAAAAATATCCGGATTTTCATTTTGTAGAATCCAACTACGCATCGATAGTTTATTTAATTAATGAAAAAACAATAATGACGAACTTCTTATGTTGGCACGATTCCCTTTTTACAAATGCGCCTCAGGTATTGCTATGAATCGAATGAAACGATAGATACAAGTTTCCAGATGCAGTCATCGGACGACCTAATTCCAAGTCCTTCCGAGCTTTGATATGTAACCGGTATAAGATGACAACTCTCATGTGGCATTCTCAACCTTCTTAAACGTATGTGTATGCTTCGGAAACCGCGATACCGAGTCGAAAACTGACGCTACGTGTATATTCTACTCTTAAGTGCTACGATAAATGCTAGCTTTTACTTCATATTTTTAAATTCGAAGTAACTTTCCACCTGCCAATAGGTTTATAATGTATTCATGAATCCAGTAGAAGATATTCGTTTTTGCAATTTACGGTTTTCCATTATCTAATTTCATACTTAAATGAGGAAGGTAAACACAAAATACTATAACCTCAAGATTTTTTAGCGCTTCGGCTAATCAGCAATTCTCGATGTATAGAAAGCGACTGAACCTAGCACCAACGAGACTAGGTAGAGTTGAAGGAGATCATGATTGAACCGCGAGTCATCGAAATGTGAATCATTCCCGTATACTAATTCAATCAATCCTTTTTTCGGAATGTACCTGTTCAAAACGGTGACGTCTCCGTTATTCCAATGCCGATAAATTTCGATTTCTTCGAGAGCTAACCATTGATTGTACAAATTTCCTCTGTGGAGAAGGATTGCGGACTGCTTTTTGAAACTATGACCACTCTCAATCAAATGATCAGCGATAAGGCCGACTCACCCACTTTTCTCTTTTCCCAAGAGGTTATGTGCTCGTCTACTCTAATTTGGAGCTGACGAATCCTATAAACCCTTTCCCTCTCGACCCTCGGAATGGGGTCATTTGACAAATAAATTCTTAATAGTATTAATATTGTAATACGCCGGGCGAAAACCAAGAGGGCGGAGAATTCGGCTCAATTCCAATGAAAATTTTCCAAAGAAAGGTAATTTTATGCACCGTTTCCCTCTATCAGAGAGTGGATCTCGGGGGAGGGAGGACGTAGAGTCGAGACTCTTCCTCGTAAGTCTCCTACGAGCCATAAGATTAATGTCCACTTTTACCTGGTTCACTCTAGCAAGATGCTTTATCGTCACGAGTTCCTCTTGGAATGCGGCCTCACTCAGAGGGATTGATGAGTCTAGATCAGGTATTCGAATCAAGTATAGTACATTTAGAAAATTTCGACCTTGGTGCTAGGAATAACGATTTTTGAGCTATCTGTATAGGAGAACAAGGATATTGGAAAACTTTCTACTGTCGACCCATAAGTATGAGGGGCTCCTCGTGACATCAGGTTCAGCACACGTCTCCTCACGCGCGTTATTTCTTTCTAGTCCGGGAATTGAAGATGTAATGAAGCAGGTGAAGACCGATTATCATGGAACCTCCTTATTTGAGGAGGGAAAGGTGCAAAATTATTGTTTTTCGCATTTCTATACCGTAAAAACGCATTATTTTGAAAATTGTCATCAGATCAAAAATATTTTCAATTAAATTTCCTATAAAAAATGTATCATAAAAATTTTCAGTAAAACTCATCTAGAAGGAGATACGAAGCGTCGAAGTTGAACTTATTCCAAATAATACGGTGCACTGAAACGACGGCATACTCGTACGCACGCACGGGAGCCGCGATTGTATGCTTTACTGCCACCTTACGCATTGAAAGCATGTACAGAAGTTTTGTTTGTCTCATTAAGTGAGAAAATAAAATAAAATATGAATACAGAGGAGGAAGAAAAAAGATGAAAATGCGCATATGATGTCATTTTATAGTGTATGTTCAAAATAGGTCAAACTTCAGCGCGTCGTATCTCCTTCTAGATGAGTTTTATTGAAAATTTTTATGAGACAATTTTTATAGAAAAATTAATTTGAAATATTTTTGATCCAATGACAATTTTCAAAATAATGCGTTTTTACGGCATAAAAATACAAAAAACGATAATTTGGCACCTTCACCCTCTCGAAAAATGAGGTTCCAGGGAAGCGGGAGAGGAGGGGGCTGGGTTTTTTTCTGAGTATGAGGGGAGCCTAATCAACAACTTCCAGCAAAGAACCTTTGATAGGAATTTTTCGGTTTTCAAAACCGGACTACTCGCCCCCCAATAATTTCAACCTTTGCATCATTCAAAAACTTATTCCCTGTCGTTAATAAGATGAGATTGATTTTTACATTGACAATATAGAATACTAAAAACGCCATCTAAGTAATTATACAGCCGAAGTACACGAGGCTCGGGTAAACATAATTTGTATAATTTTACAGCATAGCATTGTATCTGGATTAGGTAGTCGAATCAAGTATAGTACAAATTAATTTGAATAAAATTAACACAGCTACACCTGTATTTCGCGTCTCTGGGCAAGAGCGAATGGTATTTGCGGACTTATCAATAATTTTGAGCGCAAAATGATTTGATTGATGTACAGTGTGCTCTAACAACGGTATGTAAGTGTTGAAGTACATGAGTATAATGAATTGATCTTGAGAGATAATTCCGGTCTTCTCAATGGTTCTATGTAACTGATTGCGAAATTTGTTTTGAAAAAGTTTCAAGTTTCAACAGTTTTCCAGAAATGAAGAGGTATTCAATAAGACTAGTGGCATTGCTTTCGGTGCTCACCAACGTTTCTGCCGCAGGTGACCAGGCGATGAATGAAATGGATGGCATGGATGGTATGGATGGTATGGATGGTATGAGTGGGATGGATCCAGGACAGCCACCAACAAAGGAAGATCCTGATGATCCTCACATGAGTGAAGGTGGAATGGGTATGGTTGGTATGATGGGTGGAAAGTTTCTTGGTAAGCCAATCATTATCGAAGTGTTTTTATCTTTGCCTCGATATTATTCAACGGAAAATGAGGATTAGTTCATTGCCTCGTTCGTATTATGGCCCTTCATGACGACAATTGTGATTTACGTATTTAACGATCAAGCGACTTATAGTTTTAATTTTCATTACCACAGCGATTTGAATCAATCCTCTGTACCCCCTACAGAAAAAACTGAATGTCTTCCTTCGCGTACCGAGTTTTTCGTACGCAATGAAATTTTTTGTTTTTTTGCCACAGAGTCCATTAAAAAAGAACAGAAAAACATCCTGTTTTGGGATGAGTGGTGACCACAACAATTGTTTTGTTTTTCGTTTTTGAAGTTGAGAAGTAGGGCTAAACGCTCAACATGTCTCAAAATTGTATCGCCAGTAGATATCGTCCCTACATAAGTGCCTCTTGAAGTTCGAAACATCTTTCACAAACAGACTAGTATGATTACTTGATTTACAGAATGTGAGGCTGAATAGCTTGTAAGTATATGCTTTGTGTATTGGTAAGGAAAATTCTACACGCCAACTACAGCTGACGAGCCGCTCTTCTTGTTCGCTCTCTACAAGTATTTTTAGCATAGTATAATGAAAGCTAAAGATTCAATCCTGAAACAATGGGGGTCCAACTTTTTGTCAAGTCCCTAAAATTAGGTCAAGGTCATTGATGACCTCATACGGCTCGCAAAATAAGTCTCGCAGAGAAGCGCTTCGTAAATTTCTGACCAATCCTCAAACCAAAGACATATCCGTGACAGAAGTTTGTAGGTAATGGAATTCCTCCTTTCAAGTGTACCCTTAACCGTGCACCTGAGATGGGCACTTGAAAACATTTTGACTTTCAAGCTACCTATACATATATTGGAAAGTGACTTTATATTCTCCGATTGAGTCATCATTAGCTTAAAAGGTACACTTCCAACGATGTAATTTCTCCGGGCCAAATCATTGTCGGAGTGTTGAAAATCAAAATAATATATAAGGTCAAAAACATTTTAATATCCAAGAACAACTTGCAGTACATGGTATACAATTAGAATAGAAAAAAATGGCACTTGAATTGTTACCACACAGCAAAAACAAGCACGGAGCGAACAAAGGTCTGTAAATTTTTCCCACTTTAAAATGCACGTACGCCAACTTTGTTTACATAGAATTCATTTTTAACCTTATGTTCGAAAGAAAAGCTTATTTCCACATCCGGAAGTCGAATGCGTGTGAAAATCAGATTCGTTCTCACGAATATAAAATAGGTCTATACAGTATAGATGTTCAAAATGTATAGTTCTGATCAGATATGTGTACGGTTGCATAACTGTATTGTTCGTGTATATCATGTGTATGTTGCATATTTTCATGTGCAAGTCTTCTCTGTCGTGTAGCTTCTTCAGCAAGTAAGAAGATTGTGCGTCGTCATTTATCGCATTGTTCAATTTATTTCATTAGAAACTGAGACATTTCCTATTTAGAGGCGCCGGTGAGAAAAAACTCTTGACCGCTATCCAAAGATTGAATTCTAAAGTAAAAGGTAAATTGGGAAAGGAAAAAGTTGCACTTAAGAGGGAGTTGCGAGTTAAGCTAAGATAAAAGTACGCTAAAAGTTTGAATCCTCTTGTTCGACTCTGTTTTTTGTCGCGGTTGAGAATAGTATCTTCAAAATATTTAAATGTGATTGACTTACTTTCAGGGTACCTTATCTGACAAAACAGGGGACGACTTACTAACATTTTAAAGAGAGTATATTTTGGGGAGGGGATATTCCAATTGTTCGAACATTTTGAAAGGCAACCTGTTCTATGGGGGGAGGGGGGTCAAAAAATGTGCCATGTGCCGTTCGCCGAGTGATATCCGGCCGAAACAAATATAATCCAAGTCCAACATCATTGGCAAGATGGTTTCCGTCCGCCATCTATTTTTTCGAGTTTCGCTCTCATCATACTTATCTCAAAGGTTATACTCACAAAAATTTTGACTTTCAAAAAATAATATTGTATGAAGGGCGGAGAACTTTTGACATGTTTCATGTCTTTACTGTGCCCTGACCCCTGGGTTGAAATTTTCCGAGTATCCCCCGTTGAACCATATCGACCGTAGATTTAGGGTCAATTTCTAGTCACATAGGCAATGTCAACTCCAAATCGACATCTTTACTGAAGGCCATAACATTACGGTCGTTTTTGAAGGTAATATCGTCGACTTAGATAACTTTTTGTTCAATATCATGTCGACTGTATTTCGATGTCGACTCTCAGGCTACCAAAAATGTGAACAATTTGTGCACCTGATGTCGACTGCAACAATTGAGGAGCTGCACCGCAAATCGGATTAAGTCACTTTTTGAAAAATTTGAGTAATGAAGATTTTACTGTAGCACAACAACTGCTAGGCCAATTACAGCGTTCAATGGCTCGTTAGAAAGAGGCGGCCGAGTACAATCAAGTTGCAGAACATAAAAATGAAGGAATGCAACCCATGATCCCCCAGATCCCGGAATGTGGACTCGTAAGAGGTAAGTAGTCCATTTTGCGCAGCACAACCATTTTGATTGCAAAAGAGCCCGACCGCTTTCGTTCGTCGCTCGTTGCATGTAACGGAGGTGGCCCCGCTCCTGTTTACTTTTTTTGCAATCAAAATGGCTGTCCATCATACCTGCCCCTATAGCGCCTTACGTTTGTCGTTCTTTCGACGTGTTGTACCTTCCTGTACCACGGCTAGAGGGCGGCACTATACTAATTTTCCTTACCAACAGTGCTGCTGGAACTTATAGCTTCAGAAACGATGATTTTTGTGGACTAAACCCGATTTGCGCGACTTTTTACTTGACCTAATCCGTTTTGCAGCGCAAGCCGATCTTAGGACGCTTATTACACGTGGAAGGAGTCTGTTTTGCGTGAAACCAAGTAGTGCATTGAATTCTACGCAAAATTTCCTATAGGAGTACATAAATACCCCGATTTTCTCAAAAAGTGACTTAATCCGATTTGCGGTGCAGCTCCTCAATTAGTCGATTTTCGGTCGATTACAATATTCTCATTGTTTCTCATTGTTGACTAATCGACTGAAAATCGACGTCAACATGCATTGAGTGAAAGTTATTCTTTAAAAATGCAGTCGATTTTAAAGGTACATCGACTGCTTGACGACGTCGATCTGAAGTCGAAATATCGTCAACTCGGAAAACATTTTGTTCGATATCATGTTGACTGCATTTCGACGTCGACTCCTAAGCTACGAGTTCTAAAAATGTGAGTGATATGAGAAAAATGTGAACAATTTGTACATCTATTGTCGACGGCAACAAATGGTCGATTTTCGGTCGACTACAATATTTTTATTGTTGACTCGAAATCGACTTAGAATCGAAGTCGATTTTGAGTCAATTTGGTTTGGCCCTAATGTTGACCAAAAATTGACTGGAGGTAGACTCATTGTCGGCGTCGAAATTGAGTCGACTCCTGGTCGATAAAAAATTTTAAAAAGTCGACTCAAAATCGACGTCGATAAAAAATGTGAACTTTGTCAAATAACGTAGACTTGACAACTAATATAGAGTCTATTCTCGGTCGATCACGGAACTGAGAGTGTTTACTCGGAATTGTCTTAAAATCGACGTAAATTCTTAGTCTACAAAAAATTTGAGTTCCGTTTAATGATGTCGACTTGATTTCGACTCCATATCGACCTGTTTTTTTCTGGAACTTCACTACTCGCAGATAAGTTATGCATTTTCATAGTTACTTAAGGAGGAATCAACCTATTTTTTTGAGAAGCAAGCTACCGGTTAAAATGGTCGAGCAACGAAATCGACTTCATATGGGCGTCGATTGTTGGTCGATTTTTAGTCGTAGAAAAAGGCTCACCTCAAATCGACTCAATAACGACGTCGATTTTCAGCAGTATAGTAGACCATTCACCCAGAATCGACTGGATAACGACGTTGATAGTGAGTCGATTTTGGGTCGAAGGTCACTGTTCACCTCAAATAGACTCAATAACGACGTCGATTTTCAGCAGTATAGCAGACTGTCCACCCAAAATCGACTTGATGACGACGTCGATCTTGGGTCCTAGAAAACCGCTTACCTTAGATCGACTTGATAACGACGTCGACTTTTGTGGGTGACCCATGTACTCACTTAAAAATGAATATCTCAAAAAATAAGTCCTTTACAAAAAAACTAAAGAGAATAAAACTTGTAGGAAATGACATTTCCTATTGATTTCATCTATATTTGTCCTTTAATTCTAAAATTATGCTCCATGTGTCAAAATGTTCACCCTTTACTCGCTGATATGAGTAGTTGACGCTAGCGTTGTACGTCCCGAATACTAGCTTTTTCCTTTTTGATAGCTTCATACTAGGATTTTAGGTCTTGAACTAGACTTATAATAGACGAAGAAGCCCCCCCCCCTCGTAGGATTTTTTTAGTCTTAAACTAGGCCTATGATAGAGTGTCCGGGCGGAGGCTAATCATCAAAAATATAAACAGATTTAGTCAGTTAATACTAGCAAGAGCAAGGAGGAGGGGAGCGAGTGAGCTACCCAAAAGCTATCAGCTTGAAAAACCCAACAGCTATCAGCTTGAAACACCCAAAAGTTATTAGCTTGAAATATTCTGAAATAGACTAGACTACATGATCTTTATTTATATAGCTCCACCAGAAAATTTTTTTCAAAGTCTCCTTGCTATCATATAGTCGTATCATGGTAAGGGACTTGGAAAAATGTTGACTTTTGACCTTATGACGTCATGATCTGAGGATGTCAAAATGGTTCAAGTTAAACCTCGGCCAAATGGTCCAATGCACTCTTCTATCATATAGCTCAGAGGTGGAACTCGAAAAATTGATGACTCTCGACCCCGTGACGTCAAAATCTGGTTACGTCATAGGTCAGTAAATTTGCTCCATTATTTCTCAATACTGAATTCAATTCTACCCTTAGAAGAGTTCCTCGTTCACCTTTGTTAAGGAAGCTGTCGTCTTTCTCATTGTTTCGCTTGGAAAATATGGTCAGATGGCGTGATTTTAGTCTTTTCCCTTATTTTCGGGCGGATCTTTGAAAACCTCGCATCATCACTCTTTCACACTTGACCTAAACGAAAAATCATCGAAGACTCCATGGCTGTGAGGTCATGTACCTAGAGAACTTGGGGGAAGATGGATTAAGAATGTTGTGTTGACAATGTTTGATTTTTTATTCTATTTTAATTCATTTATAATGTTTGTGAAAAGAAAAAAAACTGTTAAAATACCTGCAACCCATCAATGTGGGACGAGATCTCAAATACGATGACTTGAGCAAAGCTTCTGGTTACTTATGCACCAGAGATTGCTGCCTCGATAGTAAGCCACGTCTATGCTATTTTCAATTCACTGTGGAGCAATATACTGCAATGGGTCCGTGAGTATCATAGAGAATTTTTGAGTGTGAATATTAGATAAGCGTCCACATATGAGACGAAAATCAACGTTGTCTATCTAAGATAAATTTAGAGTATGTTCTGGTTCATAAGTATTCTGAATTTTTCTAATCTTCCACCGATGATAGGGCCTGTAAAAACTGCACCAACGGTAATTTGCAAGACTGCATGCAACAACAGTGCATAACCGCTGATGGAATTGAAAGGATGATTTATAGTATTAACCGGATGATGCCTGGTCCAACGATAAACGTAAGACGCTGATTTTCTAACTCAAGATTTTGACCAGGTTATTCCAAGTCTTGGATTTGTAAATTGGGGTCCTCGATTCCTGCAACTCCAAAGCTCATCATCCATTGAGATCTTGTTGGCGTTCCAATCAACTTGGGCGCATTTTGAGCTAACTTTTGTTACATTTTTTATCATGATGACCATCTTACTCATTCAATTTAGGTATGTGCGGGAGATAGACTTGTGATTGACGTCTTGAATATGATGACGTCCGCTTCGTTGACCTTTCACTGGCACGGAGTTCTACAACAAAAGTCTCCATGGATGGATGGCGTTCCAATGCTTACTCAGTGCCCAATTTATCCCAATGCACTCTTCAGATACGATTTTTTAGTCGATGAAGCCAATACATTCTTTTACCATTCGCATACTGGTACGTATACCGTCAAATTCTTTAACCTAATCTTCGGGAGGAAAGAGAGGAGCTGTGAACGCCTCTTTTTAGGCGAAAGAAATGAATAAAATCCACGACTCGCGGGAAAAACGGTGAGGGGCTAATTTTAAAACTGGGAATTTCCCTCATTTTCTTCAGTCTATTTTTACACTGGTCTACCGCATCGCAGGTAACGTCACTTGTAGGTCACGTACCGGTGATATTAACTTCGGCATAAGGGTAAATAGGACATTCTTCTTGACGAAAAATATGCCAGAGCTTTGCTATTATCATGAAGTAAATATGATTGGCCAATAGGAACCGAATTTTGGTCTAAGAACGTCCTGGGGAGCCCTTAGATATACTATAGTAGAAGAATTGTGCAAAAAATTTAGGCAATTGACGATGTCTTCTCTTCCCCTCTTCTTCCCAATAGTACAGCCTTCGCAGCGGCCTTGCCCAGTGAATTGAAATTTACGTATATCATTCTGTTTTGTTATTTTGAGTCTATACATCGCTTATTAACAGGCAATATCCAAAAAGACGGACTGTATGGCGCTTTAGTGGTCAAGCGTTGCAATGATCCGTACCGTGAAACTCAGTACGATTTCGATTTACCATCTCATACCGTGATAATAGGAGACTGGACCCATTTCCCAAGCGACAATTATTTTCCGGGTTATTATTTAAACGTCACTATGATCCCTCCCATTATACGCAGTTACCTAATTAACGGCCGAGGATCTTACCAGGTATAATTGCAGCCAGTATCAAAGGACACAGTTTTTGTAATTTCACGCTCAATGTTCCTTTTGTTCTATATGTATTAGGATTCCCTCACGCAAACAACGATCCCACATCAGACATTCCACGTCAAATCCGGGTATAGATATTTATTCCGTATTATTGGAGCTACATTTGCGAACTGTCTCTTTCAAGTCGGAATCGAAAACCACAGTATGACAGTACTCGCTCTAGATGGTTATCCGATCAAACCAGTAATTGTGAACTCGTTGGTCATGAGTTCTGGTAAACTATGGACGAGTTGTCTCGCACATAATTTGTATAGGTACAAGATGTCAGAATTTGATTTTTCGCAGGTACAAGAACAGACGTTGTAATAGATACCAGAAACAAACCAGGTACAATTTGTAGCTATCACATAGTTGTGAAAGGTATGGACAATTGCGCGTATTTGAAGCCACAGACAGCTTATTTGGTCTACGATGATTGTAATCCCATACCAACGAGTACACCCGATTTTCCGACTATTTATGATAGAGCTCCTGTAAGTGTTATCTAATCTTTATGGAGAACATATAATCAAAGTGTGCTTATATTTTATTCCATCTCGATATCAGTATCTGGACAATGTTGCGGCCGGATGTGACTTATTTGATGTATTTTGTTCTTACGAGCTTCGGGGAATAAACAATGCTTCACCGAGAATCACTCGCGAGAAACCAGATTACCAATTTTTCCTTAGAATGTCCGCGTATGTGTTCAAATACGACCAGTTGTTCGAAAATAAAATGGATCCTTACCAATTTTTTTATGGTAATCCTTTGTAGTTTTATCGCTCTCTAAAAAATTGGAATGTTAATGACACAAATTCATCTCCACCAGAGCCAATTGGTGGTCGGATACCAGGGGGAGGAATGTTTATAGACACCATAAACAACGTTTCCTGCATGATGCCTCCGTTTCCTCTTTTGTACCAAAATGATTATCTACCGGAGGAGATGATTTGCCATGAGAAGTGCAACAACCAGAACGCATCGTACTGTTTCTGCGTGAATATACTCGAAGTGAAATTGGATTCAACGGTGGAATTAGTAATGATAGATGGTGAGATAGTAAGTTGGCCAATATAGTGCCAAAGCTGAGGTACGATTTGAAGCTAAACATTTAGCGAGCGCGTGTCCGTTTAGAGATGTCAGGACCGAAAGGGCCTACACTGAACCATCCCATGCACATACACGGATATAGCTGGGCAATTTTCAAGCAAGGGTCGATGGAGGAACGTATGAACCACCCGGATGATTTTTGGAAACTCACAGTAGAAGTGGATGATCCAGCGGTGCGGGATGTGATCATCATACCCGACGGTGGTTTTGTTGTCGCCAGATTTATAGCAAATAATCCGGGTAAATTAGGTACCTGAACTTCTATCACTAAGATACCATTCAAAAAATTTCAACATCTCATTTCATCGCAGGCTATTGGATGATGCATTGTCATTTTCAAGATCATATGATGGGAGGAATGTTTCTATACTTCAAAGTTGGCGACGAGAAGGAGTTTTTGCAACCCCCGAAAGATTTTCCAAGATGTAGCATTTATTTACCGGATATCAGTGACATAGATAGTTACGAAATCTCTGATAATAATATGTAGATTTGAACTTCATAATTTTGTGTAGTTATTAAGAGAAGGAAGACACTAAAAATTTCCCCTTGAGGGACACCGTTTTCGACAGGAAGGATGGCGGATGTGACATTTTGGATTCGTACTAATAATGTTCTATTGTTGAGAAAACTTTGTAAAATAGAAGGGAGGTGACCTCGAAGACAGTAATCATATGATAGTATTCGCATACTCGAGAAAAGATTGCCTGGAGGTCGAAAAATATAGAGTACAGTGATGATTTAGTAAGTGAAGATTCGTTTATTTCGGATTGAAGGTCAAAAAAGGCCTGAGTAGAGCTGCGTCCCTTTCTGAAGCCATATTGGAAAGAAGAGAGAAGGTTGTTTGATTATAAGAACCAGGAGAGGACTTTTTGAAATAGTTTACGAAGTACTTCGGATAGGGCGACAGGGTGGTGTGAGGCAGGAAGAAAGGGGGTTTTGAGTTGAGTTTTAAGATGGGGATGATAATGACTGCTTTCCATGGGAGAGGGTATATATTTTGAGAGAAGATGGAGTTGAACAGGGCGAGGAGGTAGGTGAGTAAATTAGGGTGAAGGTTCTTGAGCATGGCAGCGTGGGTTTTATCAAAGGGGGGACGCATTTTTTAGGTTTCTTATGGTGGATTCAAGCTCTCCATCAGTTATGGGGAGATTGTATGACAGGAAATACCAGGTGAAAGTTCGAAAGATGTAGTATGGGAGTTTTCATTTTGTAGTTTGTAGGCTAAGAAGGAACTGTCCTAGTTAGAGTCGAGTGAGGAATCGGAGGTGAGCGAGTCAATTTGGTGATGGTGAGAGCGAAACCTTGAAAAATTTCGACCATTTTCCCAAGTATACAGGGTGGGGCGAATTCATATTATTATCAGTTGAATGGCATTTCGCGCCAAATCTGTTCTAGCGAAAGAACGCAAAACATTAGGTAAATGCTTCAAATCTGCGGAATTTATAACTCAATTTTATCTTCAGTTTGCACCCTATGTCTTTTCTAAGCCGAGTTGTGGACCAAAATGTGCCAAAACTTACCCAATTTTCTCAAAATTATTCAAGATGAAAAATTGCTTCAGCCTTCATATTTCATTCAATTTAGAAGTGGAATTTAATGCTGATTCCGTGAAAAATATCTGAATATCCCTATGAAGCTTGAGAGTGGGAAATTTCGATTTTTCATTTTCTTCATCCCCCTCCCCGGAATTTACGTCCCCGATAAGGCACAAGTAGGGATCAGGGGGACTTGAGAAATTTAGACTTTTGTTCTACACACAATAGGAGGAGGAGGAGGTGAAAATTTTAGATTCTCGAGCTAAATATAATGATGACTCGGAAAATTTCAACTCTCAAGCTGTCTGACTTTTGTAACGTCATTATTTCCGAGGAAATGACTCGGAATATCTTCGACGATCCATCAGTTACACTCATATAAGTGAAGGAACTTGAAAACAGAACTCGGGGATGACGTCATCAAATAATTTTCTTAATTCTTGGAAAAATAACAAAAAATGCAAAAAAATTAAACCAAAACCGTCAGTATTTTCCGGTATAACGCAAAAAATGGCTTGTAAGAACAAAATGAGGTACTTAAATGACAATTTTTGGACCAATCAATGAGCGTAGGGTAAACAAATGAATGATTAATCTTGTAGAGGAACAAATTGTAGCGGGGAACCCGCCAAAGCTGTAGTTTCTGTGAACTGCGTGACGTGACGTGACGTGTGACGCTATATCTATTTGGAGGAAAAAGCTTAGTTTTTGAGAAAATTGTAGGAAACTAAATTTTGGAGGTGAAGGGGAGCTGCGGGGGGACTTGACGGGTGCCAGAGCGCGTAGGACTCAAAGTATTTTAATCAGGGGCTTATTCAATTTTTAAAAAACTTCCACTTTCAGCTTCTAACTTCCAATCATTCAACTTCCAACTTTTGACTTTTGACTTCTGAGTCAAAGATATTAGTCACCGTGATATTAGTATTTCGAACTTCCATTCCAGACATATCTGAAACCAAAGTTGGCAGTCAAGGACCTAAGTTACTTAAATACATATATCTATGGTCCATGTCCTAATCCTAGAGGTCCTGTCTATGGATTGGCAATTTTGTTAGTACCAATGTTCCACCGCACGCCAGCATAGGAATCCAGTTTTCTAAGTAGGGGCTAAATTAACATTCCACTTATGAACATTTTCATGTTTTTTCTTTTTTTCATATAATGTCCAAAACTCTTCATTTTTTTGAGAAAGTGAAGAGAACCTTTGTAATTTCCTATACCAGGTGGACCAGAATAATGTTACAGGTTGAATGGTTCAGTGCAAAAACGCAAAATGTTAGACGTGTACTTCAAATCTACAAAATTTGTATTTCAATTTTATCTTCAATTTGCGCTCCTACTCATATTTCTACGACTATTTTGAGCCGAGTTATGGACCAAAATAAGCCAAAAAATGACCAATAATTGCCAAAATTTTCAAAAACTAAAAATTGTTTCAAGTTTTAAATTTTACTTGATTCGATGGTGAAATTTAACGCTGATTCCGGAAAAAATATCTAAATAACCCCTAGGAAGCCTGAAAGGGTGAGAATTTTTAATTTCCTAAGTCGGAAATCTTGGCAAATTGGTCAATATTTATTATTTGTGGCACATTTTCGTCCATAACTCCGCTCAGAAAAGTCATAGAAACTTTGGAAATGGCTTGAATTAAAGATAAAATTGAGATAAAAATTTTGTACATTTAAACCACGGATTCAAACTATGTTTCTGCGCTACAACAGATTTAGGGCAAGCTAACTGGTAACATTTTTCTACAGTATTGATGAAAACTGAAAAATATCCATTAAGGGCATGCTCTACCTAGTCACTCACACACACAAAATACACGTGTATAACACAAAATGGTGTGTTGCGGGTGGCGATTTTTGCCTAAAGATAACTCTATGAATAATCCTCAGAATTTTTCGAAACTTCGGGTAATTATTCTTGAAGTTGAGGAAAATGCGGCTAATTACCTAACAGCTCGCAGAATATTCCAAGAAATCGTCAGGAAACGTTCAAAGTTACGTCCAAAGTAGCGATCTTAAAATCGTTGAATATCAATTCATGTACGAAATTAGTTCGTGTAATAGCCGCATATTCCTGAGCTTCAACTACAAAAATCCGCAGTTTCAAGATATTTGATGCACTTTTGAATTAATTATCTGTGGGCAAAATTCGCAACACGCAATACATCATTTTGTGTGTGTCTATGTATTAGTGACTAGGTGAAGCATGCCCTTAATGCGATGCGATGTCAAGAGTTAAAGACTTAAGCCACTGAAGACGGCTGTGCTTGAGCCCTATGAGACAGTGGCGCTATCTCTCGGCACGTAAATTAGCTCGACAAAAACCGGGTGCCAGATTCTAATTCTAGAACTTGGCTAATATCTTTCCCATAGTCCTGTCATAACAGAGATTCTGCACAACTTTTCCGTGCTCATTCCGGAAGATGCCATCCTCCGCAAATTAACGTGTCCTTTTATTATGCAATTTTGGTGGCTTCATTGTTATGTTTTTGGGCACGAGCTTGCTGTGTGTAGACTCGAGTATTTCGGACGTACATCATGTATAATTTCGCTTCTTTCTTTTTCATTTTCGTCATAATTGGTAAGTGTTTAATCGTCGTATTATTTTTCTACGTATTCGAAATTAAAACGCATTATAACTTATCTCCTAGTCGAGTTTGATGTATCGTCGGCAATCAAGTGCTGTCATCACAATGAAACGGAGTCAAAAATACAAATACCATGCGATGAACCAAAGGGCTCACTGGAATGTGAGACAGAGCCTGATGAACATCATTGTTACGCTTTATGGTCCAACAGCACCGGCGTTCCCGTCGTTAAGATGATGGTAAAACGAAAAATTGAGAAACGGCCGATTGAATTCGTTCAACGATGTTTCAATGATGACGATTGATCGTAATTTCAGGGATGTTTCTTGGGCACTGGAGGTGAATGCTTAGGTGATGAATCGTGCGTCGATCGGGGTAAATTACGCGCCAATGACGGATTATTGTTTTGTTGCTGTAAGAAAGATAATTGCAACGCAGACTTCACCTGGAAACCTACTCCAGCGCCATCGCACGAGATGAAAGAACGTACGTCGATGTAACTTACTTATTTTGTAATCCATTCATACCGTTTACTCGTTGAAATTGACATGTACATTGGTTTTATAGTTCCAGCTTCTCTGAAATCTGATAATACGATAACAATTCTATTGTACGTAGTGGTGCCATCATCGTTCGCTTTATGTATTTTCATCATGTACTTAAGGCGACAGAAGTTATCGTACTTCAGAAAAGTAAGACTTTTCTTATCAGTAGAGCGTTTTGTATCCTCTGCGAACATTCATACTACTTCATATTTGCTGTAGATACCGTTAGCGGATCAGCATTTATCTTCTCCATCCGCTCCACCGCACCGTCTAGAATTGCGCGAAATCATTGCTCAAGGAAAATTTGGCTCAGTCAGGAGGGCTATTGATCTGGACAAATCAGAAGTTGTCGCTGTCAAAATAATGTCGATCCAAGTTCGTGAAAATGAAATTCATCAACAATTGCCTATCTGTTTCGCGGCATCGTATTGATTAACGTTAATACTCGTTTTCATTGTAGGATAAACAATCGTGGCTGACTGAACAAAAGGTTTACCAGTTACCTTTGATGGACCACGAGAATATTTTACGATTTATTGGCGCCGAAAAACACGGCGACAATTTGCATACGCAATTTTGGTTGATAACGGAATTCCATCAGATTGGATCGTTGCATGATTTTCTCAAACAGAATGCTATAACTTGGGAACAAGTTTGTAAAATAGCGTACACTATGGCTAGGTGCGTATTTCGTCTTCCGAATGATGGAAATGTGTTTTTCAAATTTAAATTTCTATTCGTATATGTTCAGAGGTCTCACTCATCTGCATGAGGAAATACCATCGGAACGACCTGACTTACACAAACCGGCCATTGCTCATCGTGATTTCAAGAGCAGTAACGTATTATTGAAAACCGATCTAAGCGCTTGTATCGCTGATTTTGGTTTAGCGCTAATTTTCAGGCCGTCTGCGTCGTGCGGAGATACTCACGGACAGGTAAGCGAATTATTTGATTAACGATTCACGAGGATCGATCGACTTCAACGCAATTGTTATCGCAGGT
Organism: Aspidiotus destructor; assembly: GCA_035079395.1. NCBI lineage: Eukaryota > Metazoa > Arthropoda > Insecta > Hemiptera > Diaspididae > Aspidiotus > Aspidiotus destructor. The sequence continues at coordinate 33,752,858 of JAVHKZ010000018.1, read as the reverse complement.
TGGAACAAGAAGATACATGGCTCCGGAGGTATTGGAAGGAGCTATCAATTTTTCAAGAGACGCATTTTTACGTATCGATATGTACGCTTGTGGTTTAGTTTTATGGGAAATTGCTTCCAATTGCTCTATTCAAGTACGTCTGTGATAAGAATCTGAACTTTCATGAAAAGATGGTCGATCCTGAGATGATTTATACATTTCGACTTTGATTACAGGGCTCAATTCCTGAATATAAGTTACCATTCGAAGCGGAATTAGGACCTCATCCGTCTCTCGAAGATATTCAAGAAGTTGTTGTTCATAAAAAATTGCGGCCCAAGATACAAGATGCGTGGCGAAAAATTCCTGTAAATGAATATAGTTTCTATCGATGTTATTCGAGTTGAGTCTCGTGTAACTAATCAGCGTGTGTTTCTTAATAGGAATTTCAGACATTATGCGACACTATGGAAGATTGTTGGGATCACGATGCAGAGGCTCGATTGTCGGCTTCGTGCGTAATGGAACGAATACCTATCTAATTGAAATAAGTTCGGGGATTCTCGTGTTTGTTCTTCTGACGCTACCCTCGTTGTCCGTCCCATTTTCCTAAAGATGAGTCTTGGGAGATTTCGAATTAATTTATTTTTATAGTGTGGTGTTTCTATTTTAACGGAAAAGGACATTCAGGTTTTGTGAACTGGTCTCTAATTATATATTTATAACCGTGTGATAAAGAACACGGAATCTTTTAGGACGTCAGAATCTCATTTATTGTGAAACAACTGCCGGACCTGTTGTTCTAATTAACAAAAAACTTCAGGTGTAAATTATTTCAGGTTAAAGTGGAGACAAATCCACGTTCCTAATTGGGCATTTTTTTATAGCTTTTCTTATTGAAAATATTTTCTATTACTCTATTTTTCTCGATAACAAGATACTCGTTAATTATCTAGTAAGGTATGTAAAGTTCGTTATAAGTGAAGAAATTAAACGAGGATGTTTCTCAAAATGTCCGGTTTTAACTGTAATTCTCGACCGTAAAAATTATACTCAAAATTCTTTGAAATCATTTTGAATGCTCGTAGATTAAATATTAAGAAAACAAAAATCCGGAATTTATATAATACTCGAGACAATTTACTTTTCCGCTATTTTTCAAATTCTGTTACCCGACTTAATTGTGATTTTATGAATTTTGAATTGTTTTTTCTTTGTTTTTCGAACCCACAATGATGTGGTAAATTGTATCATCGTAAAGATTGTATCATTATGTGAAAAAGTTAGATCTGGTTGACCTTTTTTTATTAGTAAGTCGTAATTTTAAGAAGCGGAACTCCTCATGTTGAGGCAGCTTACATTGAGATTTTTTTTTAAAATTTCATTTTATTATTATGTTTTGTGAATTTTGTGTTTTGTAAGTAACAAAATGATACTCAATCGAGAAAGATGAAATTTTTCAGCCTTGAAAGTTGATGAGAAGATACGAGTTATTTTAGCTGGGAAATTGGACAATCTGAAATCTTTCACGAAAACAGTTGATCTTATTCGATTTGAAACTCCTTGAAAGAACTAAATGAGGTAAAGTTGATTCATTTTCTAGTTTGTTGATCATTGAGCGTTTAGCCAATTCGCAGAACTTGAAAACGATTCACGAACTACAGAATTGCTGAAAGCAAACTTTTTCTCCTCTATCCCACGATGCATGTCCGCGAGTTGATATTCGTGAGAAAAAGAGAAAAACATCGTTATGAGGCGCTTGCAGTTTCCGGAATAAACAATTTCATTTTGTGTAGGTAGTATTTAAACTTGATGATGTTGACAATTTAATCTGAAATAATATGCTTCTTCGTGAATGTAAACTGATAGAGTGCATTTTTGATCGTGATTATTTGAGTTACTACCAACACGAGACAAAAAAATGAAGAGAACAATATTGGTACGCAATTGTAGGGCCTATGATCTTCCTTTTTTACTAGAGGTATTTAGTGTAGGCAAGTTAGACATTTCAAAGAACATGGCAAGTTAACAAGCGGGAGTTTGATGGAAAATGTTGTATTAGGCCCCAGTATGAAGTCCTAAAAAATCCCACCCCCCAAATGGAGCAGAAAATTCTTTGTGGTACGTTCAAGCCCCCAAATTTCACTTTTTTGCTCATAACTTGAAAAATTGAAGCTTTAGAGAAAAAAGTTTCAAACGAAAAAGATTCCCCGTAAAATTTATTACAAAATTCATATCTCAAACCTTAGCCTAGATCTAACCGTTGGCCTAAAACTGCCCTCCGAATTCGGACAACTTCGAAAAATTCGAAAAAATCGAGAAATTCTGGGCGAATATCTCGGAAATGGCGAGTGATGGAGAAAAATGTTTGAAACAAAAAATATTCCTCGTAAAATTTACTACAAAATGCATGCATCAAACATTAGCTTGCGAAAGCGTAATTGTGAAATACTCCGTACACCAAAATTTGATTTTATTGCAGCACGTTTTCTAAGCTGAGTGGATTTCACCTGGTCGTATACGTGCTCGTTCAACACGAGGGGTTGCATTGTATCTACCTACCACATATCTACCTGTATTATAACTTTTTTTTTTTTTTTCGTTTGGGAGTGAGAGTGAGGTTGGGATGGGATAACATCAAGGAGATCTCCCAAAGGTTAGCCTAGTGTCGTGACCCTCAGGTTTGTTCAGCAATAGGACTGTTTTCCTATGACATCACATATCGATACTCATTCGATAGTATTGCGATAGTATTGCGAAATATCGCAAACAGATTAGGTTTCTATCGAATAACTGAAGCGAAACTACCCAATGTTGCTCCAACTGACTTGTTGACTCCCATATGAATAACATTGGGAGCAAAGATTATTACATAAATAATTCAAAATTAGAAATAAATAAGAAATCAGAGATATGTATTTAAAATCTATTATGTTCTCAGCGTCTGTTCATCAACTTGCAATATTTAAGAAATTCCTTATTTTTAATTAGGAACACGTTGATCTTAGCTCACTGTGTTATTCTTATGAGAGTCAACATGCCAGCTGGAGCAAAGCTCTTAAGCAACTCAAGGCCTGCTAGCGTTCATTTGCTGATTGACGTCACAGAAAAATGGGCTATTGCATTTGCTCCTCGAGGGTTCAAAGTTGACATAGACTTCTGGCTGAGTTTTGCATTTCAGGTTCGCCCTAGTGATACCTCTGGAGAGGCTTCTTCACCTGTGACGATCAATCCATGCAGTTTGTTCTTCAATAATGTAGGTAGGTAGTCATCATTGGAGAACGGGGCCTTCAAAACATCTCAGTGCAGCATTGGTACGTATCTTGGTACCTTTGGCATGCTGTTCAGAGGTGTATTGGTTTTCAGCATTGCCTATACAATCCATCAGTACATTGAAAAAGGAGTACTCTACCTTCCACCGTCAATTACAGTTTCATGCACAGGTTTACTGGTGTCGGGATATCCATATCAGTCCTGCTGTCATTGTCTTCAAACTATGCATTTACTGTCCTCCTTATGTAGCAACTGACAATATTTTACCAACACAACTTAATGATTCTGGGACTCCCCATGCAGCTCTACACATATCAGACATTAGTACACAGTATCAAGACGGTTGATTGTAGATTATAGACATGCTGACGTTCAAATCGCATTTCCAAATCTGGGTATGATTGTGTTTGATACTGCACCATCAATGCCACTGCTTTCCAACTTCATGTACTGAGTCTGGTCACCAACTTCTGCAGCATCATACATCGGCTATTGGGAGAATGATGTTGTTCAAGTACATTGGGGGGCGGGTTCTGTCGTCATCCTGTCTTGTTCCTTCCCACCATGAGTACTTAAGGACTAAGAGACCTCTTATGACTCTTTGTACTTGAGAACACAGGCTTGTACAGGGAGGGGAATACTTCTTTGGAAGGAGTTATTAATTAGGACAGGCATAGTTTGTTATGTTCCTGACTGTAAAAACCGGTCTGCTGTACTATTGAAAAACGCGGAGTGGTGTGATGTGCGGACGTGAATTTGATTTCTTAATTTTCTGGAATTTTTCAAAGTTGTCCATCTACAGAAGATGCTAACGGTTAGACCTCGGCTAATGTTTGATGCATGCATTTTGTGGTAAATTTTACGAGGAATCTTTTTTGTTTCAAACATTTTTCTCCACCACTCGCCACTTCCGAGGTATTCGCCCGGAATTTCTCGATTTTTTCGAATTTTTCAAAGTTGTCCGAATTCAGAGGACAGTTTTAGGCTGACGGTTAGACCTAGGCCAAGGTTTGAGATATGAATTTTGTAGTAAATTTTACGGGGAATCTTTTTTGTTTCAAACAATTTCCTCTACCACTTGCCATTTTCGCATTACTTGCCCAAAATATCTCAATTTTCTAAAATTTTTCAAAGTTGTCCAACTTCAAACGGCATTTTTAGGCTAACGGTTGAACTTAGGCAAATAAATGATACATGTATTTTGTAGGAAATATGAAGGGGAATCTTTTTTGTTTGAAACTTTTTTCTGTAAAGCTTTAACTTTTCGAGATATACGCCAAAAACTGAAATTGGGGGGCTTCAACGTGCCACAAAAATTTTCCGTCGCACTTGGGGGGTGGGATTTTTTAGGGCTTCATACTGGGCCCTAATACAACATTTTCCATCAAACTCCCGCTTGTTAACTCGCCACGTTTTTTTTGTCACTTTATTTGTCTAATTTGCCTATACTAATTCTTGCTCAAGAATCGATGTTTACCAAGGAAATAGCGAAAAACAGCTGCGGGAAAGTTTTTTCGAGTAAATGACAATCATACCAAGTTTCATCTCTGTCCGATTTATTTTTAGCAAACACCACCATTTGCTCTATTCCTGGACTTCATGACAAATAGTAGAAAAATGGAGTAACAGCCACAAAATTAGCTTTGCTCATGAAATCAGAAAGAGTAGGCTTGAAAATGAAGATCAATAGCTAAGGGAAAATAATCAAAGTTCTGGATTTATTCATGACTCATGGGTTAAGAGGAGCAGATAATAAGTAAATACATTGATGCACAGAAAATTTCGGATTGCTGTAGTAAATGAGCCGGAAAATGAGAGTGGGGTACGCGGTAAGGGAAAATACCTGTGATGAAAACAGCTATTCAACTTTTGAAAAATAATAAATTTTTCCATTGAGTTTGGTTCAAAGAATTTATATTTTTTAATTTGATTCATACACATCTGAATACTTCTGAGGCATTAATACTAGATGAGACTAAAAACATTAATGAGTAAGTACGATTGAAAATACGCCAGGTGCTGAAAAAGAAACCATCGCGATCTTGACATAAATTCTTAAATTATAACCTTACACAACTGTCCCAGATGGGCTGAAAAAAAAGAACTAAAAAATAGGGGGGAGGGATGAATCCTAGACGTGAATTGAAACAAAAAACAAGTTAGGTTTAGCTCGTTTAGCGAAGAAAAAGACGTGTTTCGATTGAAACTCAGATATAAATCATAAAATATGATAAAGAAACTAGAATTGAGAGTTTGAGTTCGACACAGTCAAGAAGAAAACATAAATTCTATAAAATTTCGGATTAGAATTAAATAATTTGAAAGTAGAAACAAAAGTAAATAAATTATTATAGTTAGGCATCAGTGCTGAATGATCTTGAAAATACAGAATTTCAGGCGGACAAAAATGAATGTGACAGCTTTCTTTGGCTCTCTATTCTCGAATTTCCAACGCATTCCACGGTGAAAGATGACAAAAATCAATAAAAATCAATTCGAGTCACTTATTGCATCAAGAAATCTTGCAATGTACAACAAAGATCTACATTTTTATCCTTAAGAAAGAATTCGGAATTATTTTTCTTCTCCCAAAGAAATAAGAACTTGAAGCCGGAAACGTGATTTGTGAAATCACCTCGCACAAAACATAATAAAAATGAGGAACTTGGTTTCAAATAATTGAAAATGAAAAAAAAATTATTGGATAACATCTCAGTCTTTAAGTGAACGTAATTCATGAAAGAATTTCATGTTTTTGACAATAATCAATGGCACTAATTCGGACACGGTTGAACGACCTCTATCAGGTCAGTGTACGCCTTCCATAGAATTTCGTTTTTGAAGCACACAGTGCCACCACCGCGATGTAGTTGCGCATACTGAAAACAAATCAAAGAGATATAAGTTAGAAGGCATCTCATTAGGAAGGATCGAAATTTGGAAAGTAGTAATTTCGTATCAGTTGGCCAATATTCGCATCCTCGCGCTCCTACCGATAGTTTCAATCCAATATGAAGCTATGAACTGTAGCGTATTAACCGGGGGAAGAGGATATTTGGAAATACCCCTCCCCCTCTCCTCCTCCTCCTCCAAACTATGTGAATTTTTATTCAAAACCCTCTTCAGAAGATATTTTTGGCTCCCTCTCCTTCCCCGTTGAAGATTCTCCAAGTAAACTACGAGCTAAGGACCAAAAGGTTTTTATTGTGTGTTAGTAACAAGATGTGGCTCTGGATGTCAGTGACAGAGAACCACATGAACGAAATGAAAACACCTCCAAGTCCTTGAAGAATTTTTTAATAACACGACGGTGGTTTTTCAAGTGTTCAAGACCGAAGGAAGAACAACTATGAATGAGTTTTCATCATTTGCCACAGCATAATTGGATGAGAGGTTCTTGTCATTCGCGAAAATTTTTAATTACTTATGAAGTGGGTGAACAGAAACTGTACAAAAGCAGGCGCAAACGGTAAAATTAGACAATAAAGACTTACGGCGCGATTAATATCACCGACACAGATCCACGGATTTTCACGTTGTCCTGAAATGGCGAATTTCGAGTGGTCATCGGCATTGAGAAAATTACAGACGTCCGGATCAACTTTTATTTTTTCAATATTATGTGTCCTGTGAAAGGAAGAAATATGATTTGAAAACGCCTTAAAAAAATGAAAGCGAAATATCCAACTTCAACTCATAAATAGAATATCACAAACTTACTGGTACGGACCACTGCAGTTGGACGGTAATACCTTGTCGTGACACCAAGATTCGACCAGCAATTCACATTTAAAATCTTCTGCCAGCCATTGGCTGTACAAATCTGGAAAATAAGCTTTCGTTGGCGATTCTTTTCTCGATATTTTTTAAATTTTAGCAGTGATTTTCTTCCGTTATGAAGAATACATACCTTTTCCAAACTTAGGGGATTTGGCAAATGACGTGAAAGGAACACGACCAATTGAATGAAACGATATTTTATTCGATACCACATCATTTCGTACTTTTTTTGCTGCGTCGAATAAGGAGGGATACAAAGTCTGCAAATCACCCTCAAATTTGAAGTTGTACGTATGTGCATGATTTACGATCAGTTGGTCACCTGTAAAAAAAAAAAAAAAAAAATTAAATTAATGTATCAAGCTACAAAAATGACTTTTTCAACCCTGATAGCTTTTAAAGTTCGCAAGTTTCTCGATTTTAAAATACTTTTTTTACGCTAACATCGAAGTCGGATTTAGCTTCCAGGAGGTCCAAAGCCAAAATATTTTCGAGGGATTCCTAATTAAATAAAGTGGTCAGTTTGGGCCAGTAATGAGAGACCTACAGTTAATCGACGGATAGTCGACATACAAATTCTTCGAAAAAAAGTATTATTATTTACGACTTTGCCGTCTAGAGTTATTCATTCACCTATTTTTGCAAGATCTTCCTTGCCCAATGACATACAAAGAAAGCTCTGGCCATATCTGTGCCCGGATTTAGGATAATCATATCCTTGGGGATCCATGATTGGAAACCCAGGCACGCTATGAACGATCCAAATACCACCATCTTGATCTCCAATTACGACTCCCTTGCTGTGTCCGTCCGTATCGGAAACTGGTTCTTTCGGAGCTTGGTCGTTGTACATCAGCCAAAATAAATCCTGAAAACGAAAGTACAATTTTAATACGATTGATTTCACGGGCAGAGACAGTACCATCGCGATGTGTAAAAGCATTCGAAATTTGTACTGAGATTGTCTTCGAATTAAACCCTCTGGGTTCCTTAATACAATTTTATTACTTATATAATTACTCCCCATGAAATTATCTTTTGTAGATACACAGCAAGAAAAGCTAAGCAATGTTTTCATCAAATCGTATCGCCTTTTAATTGTCGAATTATAGTAGAAAATTGCAAAAAAGCAGTAGAAAAAAATTTAATAATGGCTTTGAAGGATTGTTTATCTTACTTCTCGGGATTCGGCCTCAGTTACTTTATTATCGAAAAAACTGCTAGGTACATATTATACTGTCTTGCTTCGAAGATATTGATCTTTAAACCGCTAAACGAGCAAGAAATTGCCTTCTGTTGATCTTTCATTTACTTTCTTGTAAACAAACCTGGAATTTTTATATTCACGGTCAAGTTTTGTAAGGCTTTCTATTGAAACATTAATTCTTCCGTCAGTATTTAATTATTGGTTGATATTTCTTAACAAAGCGAAAATTGCACTCCAATCTGCTGGAAAGGTAAAATGTATTCATTTCCTTCAATCTTCATACTCCTCAGAGAAGTGATGCAAATATCATTTAGCTATCATCCAGTATGGATTAATACTTCTTCAATAATAATTACTACTCTCTAAAATCTTACGAGAAATCGATCTCACTTTCGTTCAAATCGACCATTTTCTACACCATTATCCCCAAATCGATAAGTCATGTTAAAATGTAGGTGGGTTTCCAATTAAGAAAACCTCAACAAAATAAACAAATGACCGATTAATGAAAAAAATAATGAAAACGTAATCAAGATCAGTCGGTTCGCCCAAAATTCATTTCTGATTCAATCGAAATTTTCACATACGGTTGGAATGTTGCTCACTCATTTCCACTGAGTATTCCAGTATCATTCTGAGTTGGAAGGCTCGACTAACAAATGAACATAGAATTTCTGACGTCACATCAAGAACTAACAAAAAAAAAGGTTGAAGTATTTGCTGCTTTCAATGGTATCTGAATTCACGTTTACGTCCGCCTCGTGCCCAAGATCAAAAGAAAACAGATTTTCGGACGTTTCTTCATATTATTGCTCATTCTTTCGCATGCTATCTATCACGAATCGAATACATTCAATTCAAGATTCAGCAGAACTTTAAACACGAGTTCCTGGATCAGTACTGTAAGGCATCCTCGGAAACTTGTAACTCAACTTACATTTACATCATTCGAGTCTGTTCTCGAATATATCACATTTAGAGTTTTGCCAGGAATGGATTCTGGATTGGAAATATTAAATTTCGATAATTTCCAGCCTTTTTCCACGGTGCTCGAAGTAATGTACACATAGCCTGTACCGTTAGCAACATTGTAGTCTCGGTGTCCTTCGATACGAGGAAGTTTATACAACGCAAACCTGATATCACATGCAATGAGAATAAAAAATACAATTCATAATTGATCAAATAGTAATATGAATAGTAGATCACTACCAATCAACTGCATTCCCATCTTCATCCAAGCATTGAGGTACCGAAGAGTACAGATTGAATAGAGATGAAATGAGAATTAGCAACGGAAATAACATCATCGTCTCTAGACTTGGTCGTTCAAGACGTACAATGTTGGAAGTCGAATTATCAATCAATTCTCTAGCTCTCAGAAGGTAAGGTTACCTTATAAGGGTATGAAAAAATGAATTCTACTGAGTTTGAAGTAATGAGACCGGTAAATCGTACCCAATACCAGCGATCTTGGCGATCAACTAGTATGCTTTGTTTGTGTTGAGTGATAAAAATTAGGGTTGGGCGTTTGTTTGTTTATTTCAAGTCCTGCCAGCTGTCCTAATAAATGGACGCATAACTTCTAAATCAACGATCAGGAAGGTAATCAATCTAATCTAATCATATTTTCTCAATCATATGAAAGAGACAGTTTGCCTGATCGTTGAAATGGATATACGTCAATATCCGTAGATAGGTACTTCCGTCCGCCATTTTGGTTCTGAAGGCTTTGATTTCATTAATCCGAACTGAAAAGGTGCTACATGACGTTCGTACTTGATATAATGGACCGCCATCTTGATTGCAGAAAACGTAAACAGTAAACACAATGTCCATAAGAGCCAATGTTAAATTTGAATAAATTCGTGATTTTCAATGAGGAATAACTCAAGATTGGTTCGATAGATTTTCTTGATATTTTACCCTTGTTGGGAAGGAAATTTTAAGGACAACTAATGATCTTCTCTTCGTTTTTCTGCTACCAACATTTTTGTTTTTTGAGTAATTGATTAATGTTTGAAATTTGAAACACATTTTTTCAGCCCTGCGTAACTCGTAACAAGTGATAGTAAAGGTAGCCGCTATACCTGATTTACAAAGTAATATCTAGTCAATGGTCTCGGTAGTCGTTAGGCAGAACTGCGGGCAGAACAAAAACATTGAATACTTGAATCAGAATGAAAAAAATACTGTGCGTAGTGGTTTGTCAAATCAAAATAGACTGGAACGCAATCTTTTGGTGGTATAACAGTCAACTACAGGGCATTTTTCTCTCACCAATGCGTTCAAGTTGGTTAAAATGAATTCTAAATTTGATGTAGTTCAATGGCATGGCTATAATCATACTGTGTTTCTTTTCTTTAGCAAGTACAATATTACCATAGAAGACTTCAGCTATATTGCATCAAATCATACATGATCATACCAAATATACGCGGGCCTCCCAACACTTGGAACTGTAAGCTCAATGGTTTACACTAGAAGTCTGAAACAGACACATTTGCCTTGCTCACTCCATTCAGCACTCACTGACTACATTAGGTAAATCATCGACTAGATCCATATAAACTCCTAGAATGAGTTTTCTATCAGCTACTTTTCTAGCTTTATGATTTCCAAAACTCAGAATAGAAAATGGTGATACTTAAGTCAGCTTTTGATGCCACTAAACTCATTCTCACGGGACTATTTCCCGTATTCTCCGATTCAAAATTCCTTGTGAAGTCACAAAAGCGGAAACGTTCTTAGTAATACTCAATAAAGTTGCAGAAGAAACCACACAAGAGAGTACTCATATCCTTCTTATCCAACAAGTGTCAGTCAAATAGTACCTAAAGATTACAAATTCAGGCCGTTGCTCTAGCTCCTATCCCAAATCCCTCTCTACATTTCTCATAAATAGCTCGAGAGTTAAAATTTCCCCAAGTTCTTTGGAAATGCACAGTATTTAATATTAAGTTGCACAAGCTATTTTAATCACTCTCTTCCGGTTATCCCCTATTCGATATTTACAATCAGAATAACCAACACGAGAAAATAAAGAAGAGGAACACTTTATTTCACACTTTAAAAAGAGAAAATAAAAACCACATGATAATTAACTTATTCAAACGTCAACTTCTGAAAAAACAAAAGAGAAACACTCTCAAACCGCTGCTCATCAGCGTTTGTACACATACATAAAATTCTAACGATGATCATGATACATACAAGAGAGAGAAACAAAGAAATAAATTTATCGGTACGCGATTTTTTAACAAAATAAAAAAAAAAAATAATAATCTACGGTTCTACGTCGAGTTCGTCGTAACAAAACAGAAAAAAGAAGTAAAATTCTACGTAAAAACACGATGAAAATTTGGTGTAAAATCAAATCACAAGAACAAAATTGAAGTATTTGAGCCGTTCGAGGATCAAAATAAAAATATTTTTGAATGAAAACAAAAATAATAATAATGAACAAATTAATGATAAAAATAATAAGGAAAATCAGAACGGATTACACGTGCCGGCGTCGCAATGTAAACCATACTAAGAAAACTTACATACGTAGACTTCCTTCTAGCTCGTCAATACTTTTTGGTTTTACACGTTTCACAGTTATAAATAAAGTAGAATGGCAAAGTACTAAAGTTCCAGAAAAATTCGGCTTCTAAGGCGAAAATACTAAAAAAATTTGATCATTTGGTAACTTCTTCGCCGTACATTGAAGTCCTCCCGAAAATTCGGACGTACTTTGAACGCGTCTTCCTTCTCATCTTTACGAAGTACGAAAAATTGAACGGGAAAGGGTGTCAGTCTCCGGAACTGTAGAAAACTCTCAGTAACGGGGAATGTATTCGACACAGGCGCTTTATGTGCAGTCGTATATTTCAAGTCATTTTGCTTGAACTGAGCACTTCGAATGAAGTGGTCAGCACGCGACTTTCAACGTCCTCTAGATGTCTACATAAAGCGCCCCTTAGTTGCTATAATCGTCGAAGCGATCCCATACTAAAGAACATCGATTTACTGCTCTTACGTTCCGATAACGTCGGCGAAGGTGGCTCAAGTGATTTGTTCTCCATCGGGTAATTCTGTAATAAGAAAATGCGATTAGGTCGAAGGTCGTGATTTTGGATATGAAGTGGTAAAGTAGAGCTGAAGTATTCACTAAATAGCATGCACGATCAGGATACGTGTTAATTTCCAAATCAAAATTCAATCACAAACACACTACAACTACAGGATAATTTTTTTCATCTCGGATCATAAATGATTTACAAACCTAATGAAAAATTATAGTCATTTAAGCGAAAATTTCCAGATGAATTCTATCTACGTCATTACTCCATTCTACCGACAAAAAGTTCATAATTAAGACCGTTAACTTTTTACGAACAATCTACGTTACGATATTATGAAAGCTTTAATCTCACTCTGATTTGGAAGCCAAAACTCGTGTGTACGCGTGAGGTTGACGAGTTTCCGATTACATTATTAGGCGCGTAAATTTTTAAGACGACCCACAAGTGTGTAGTTTGTTACGACAGTGAAATGCAAATTCCGTGGTCGTATGAACACTTACTTACAGGAATGGCTGGTAACGCAGCCAACTGCAGATTCGCTAAATGAGCAGTAGGCGTTAAAACACTTTGGCCGCCAAATGGACTCAGCATCGTCGATACCGCTCTTTTCAACTTATTCGGCGTCTGTTTGAAGCTCAACGCTCGACCCACTTTGATTCTTGTTTTTGTCGCGAATTTACTGCAAACACGTGTTCGAAAAATTGCCATAAAAAATTAGATATCGAATGCAAAATATCGCTTCGCCGCGATGGTATTTTAATACCACGTTTTAAAAACTATATAATTTAAAAATACCATTTCCGTCGTTTAGCGATCGATTTATCAAATTTTAGATCGCGGGAATATGCAATAAATTATTGGATTAGAGACAAACCGAATAAAACTAGCGAGGTCTAGTTTTATCGGCATATCTTTCATAAGTCATAGATATTAACGTAGTGAAACATGCAGAAGTATTCGAATAATTTTGGATATGAGCTCCGATTCAACCATGAAGGGTCAAATTATTGAAAAATAGTGAATTACATTTTATAAGGATGTAGATTGGAGCAGATATGACTGATGAGAGCATTCTATTCAGTAAATGAGATACAAAATATATATCCTCCTAAAAGAGAGGGAAAACCCGCCGACTTATGTTCAAAACAAATACTCACTTGAAAGCTTTTCCCAGAGTGCCGGTGGTAACTTCACTAGATACAATATCCAACTGTTGTGCTTCTAAAGATGTCAGATAACTCTCCTGCAAACAGAGATTGTGCGCAAATTACAAACACAGATAGAAAAAGGATTCTAAGGAATGTTCAAATGTGTCTAGCAATTTCAAGAGGACAAAACTTTCACCAGGAAGTGGAAGTAAATCAGAATAAAGACTTGACGAGTTAATGCGATTACAATAGTAAATTCTATCACGTCAGAATCAAATCCTGAGGGAACAAGAGTGCAAAATTTAATCGATTATCACGAGAGGAAAACTTGAGGCCAAGAAGATTAATTGGCCTGGCCAAGCTGTTGAGCTTTTTCAGTCGGCCTTATCGAGAATCGCAATCCTTCGAACCGGAGAGGATAGAGAGCCAGGCAATAAAGTAGACTTCCTAATCTAATAAAATTTACAAACAAACAATGGCTAATTAAGCAACTTACCGTATCAGTCCGACAAACAATGTTCGCTATTTGGTTACATAAAATACGTAAATAATTAACTTTATCGACAGTCTCGTCTGTCAACGTGAACGAGTAGACCATATTTTTCTGCTCTTTCAATTCGTGACAACTCTTCATCATCAGCGCAAATATATTATGACAATCTGAAAGATTCAAAGCGTTTAGATATTCGATTATCGGTGGGGCCTCGACTAGGTAATCGAATGATTAAAAATATTTACTTACCTTCGGTTTCTTGTACATCAACCACCTTCAATATAGCGCTTAATGGTAACAATTTTACGTGTTTGTACAATTTGGTATTATGCCGCGATCCCAACGAACCACCGTTCTCTTTTGGACTTTTTAAATTATTAAATGCTTTAGTTCGCTTTTTACAAACCTACAGAAGACAATAAGAGAGCATAAGTGGCGTCTATCCATCGGGGACATTTTTACTCATCGCATTACTCACTTCTATCACATCGGAAAACAGGAACAATACTAAAGGATTACCTCGGCCGCTAAGACTATCACTGAGCTCGGTAACTTCACAACGGCTGATGAAACATCGTTGCGACGAAACCAGATGAGCCTACGGGAGCAGAAAATTAGACCGTTATTACGAGTACCACGACTCGGCGACAATCCACCAATCTAATCAACTTTCGCTTACTGGGCAGTTCTCTATATCGTTGAATATATCGAACAAGGCAACTTGTCCCTCAGTCTTCCTTTTGTCTTCGTTGATATGCGCCATAACATCTTGAATGCTGACTATGGCCGCTTCTAACGCTTTATAATCACAACTGGTTTTTGACGTGTATCTGAGAATATCTGTCACAAAGTTGAAAAATACACGGCGTTAAAATACGGGACAGATCAAATAATTCATTTCAATGCGCGAATACAGACCATTCAATAATAAATTGATACTGGGCAACCTTTGCACAGGACGGATGAGCAAATCTTGCAGACTTTGACGACCGCACTCCGGTTTCGACTGGCAGACTTTGAGGAAGGCGTGGAAACGTGGTTTCATTCGATCACATTTTATCAACATATCTCGGGTATTTTCGAAAAAATTGATGAACGGCGGATACGCTTTCAGTAAATCGTTGGACTACACAAAAATATAATACAGGAATAATAACATTTTTATGGAACGAATCATTATTAGAACTAAATTAAACTCTATACTATGATCTACACCAACGCGGTATCAAGATTCGAAAACCAAATTGCATTTTTCTAGCAAGAGGTAATTTTTTTAAATATTGACGGAGTTGCTTGCCAAGGCAGGACACTAGTGAAGCGAAAACTTGATATCCACTAGGATTTGGGGCGATCATTCAAATTTTAAAAGTAATGCGGCTTCTCTTTTCATTAGCTTTATGTTAGCGAATTCACAGACTTTTCCAGTATTTTTCAGGCTGTCACTCACCCTTTTGAAAAAGCATCTTAATCCGGCATTTCATCAGTTATTTCTTAACCTTTTTTATCTGGAAATTGACCATCATCCTTCCAACACTAAAATCTACCAAAGATTACCGACCTATCGCTCTGACTTCTATCCTTGACAAATTGTTTTGAAAAATACTACTGTAGACTCTTTCCCAATATCAGTACGGCTACTACAAAGGCCATCTAGAACTCTTCAAGTCATATCCGACTCGAATCTCCAAATTGGGGCAGCCCCCCGCTCAAACTCAAAAAACTACTTCATTTTCTTCGACCATCGGGAAGCGGTACCTCTTCCAATTCGAGGCAATTCACTCAAACTACTCCAATGCCTCTTTCATGAAAGGTCTCGAACGGTTAGAATTTAAGACTGAAACTCTTCCCATCCAAAATGGCGTCCACCAGGGAGAAGTTTGAAAGGTTCCTCTCATGATAAATGACCCAACAAACAGTATCAACTTTCCTATTCGAGGATAAGTCCAGTGTCTCCCTATTAACTTTGGACCACCGAGTAGCAAAAATTGTGAAATTTTCTCTTTCTTTTCTTGCATTTCAATTCCCAGATTTTCCAACTAACCCAGGACAAATTCTCTATATAACCTCCTGGCCATGGATTTTGATTTTCAGACGAGAAAACCATCGTAGTAGTGTTCCAAAAAAGATACTCACGCCCTTCTCTCCCCCTTGTCCGCATTTATGGATATTAAAATCCAATCCTCTGCCCTGTTCCTCGGTCTCACCTTCGACTCCTACCTACATCTTCTGGACCGCCATATGAAAATCTCAAGAGCAGAACACCGGAATTTCGTGAACGTTCTCAGGTACCTAGCACCCTGCTATCGGCTCAGACCGCGAACTCTTCCTCGTATTCTACAATAATCTAAACCGCTCTCAACTTGATTACGGTTCACCAATTGATACCCACTCCAATGAAATGAGCTCAAAATTGCTGGACTCCATTCAATATTTCTAGTTTTGACTGGTCCTATGGGCTTTACCCACGAGCCCTCAAGTCAGCCTATGAGCCAAGTTCCTTTGCTCTGGCACCACGCTCGCTTTCTGGCCTTAACAGTCTAAAATCCAAATCTTCTCATCTGTTTAAATACTCTCAGGCCACATGATTCACCCCTTCTGTCGCATTCACCTCAAACATCCTGTTGAACATAGTGTCCAGTTGAAGCCCTGAGAAAAGCCCATCCTCAGAAAAAGGGAATCAACATGGCTTCATCCAGGGCTTAGAGGGAACGAGCAGGGTTTCATCCGGAGCCTCACTCTGAAGCCCATCATCACAAGAGGGAATTAGGAGGGCTTCACCGAGGGCTCCGTCCAGGGCCTCACCCTTCAGTCTTAGGGGATCAACAAGGCCCTGAATGAAGCTCTTTTGATCCGATCTTCATGTAAAGGCTTTGGAGTGAGGCCTACGTTGAAGCCCTGGGAAAAATAGGGCTTTAGAAGGGACACGAATCGTTTACCGGCTTAGATCCCTTACTTCTTCTTCTTTCATCCACTCCTCCACAGTCCACATCCATTTCAAACGAACTGAAATTCCAATAACAGCAACTTTTACAGATAGACAAAACACCAACAAAGCCATTTCTTCAAAATCTCTATTCCGACTTCTCTGCTGCACGACCGGTTCCAAATCAAGACTCAAGAGTCAGATATGCAGTCTCCATTTGGGGACACATCTCATCCTCTTGAACTTACACCCGCTTTTCTCCACGACGTGAAACCTTTATACTCTCTGATTCTCTCACATCGTTACTTGAAGTACGGTTGCCCAATTCGTCATAATTTTTGACCAAAATCAAACAAAAACGACTGCAGTAAAACACCTTTTGGGCGGTTTTCGGTTCATTTTGGTCGATGATGGTCGTATTCAGTTGATTTTGTTCAAAAAAAGTGCTGAACGTGCGATCCTACAATTCTTAATTTCTATCCAGAACTCCCATTCTCCCTATTGTCCAAGGAATCCTCATTCTTATACACACGTTAGGTTCTTCCTCATTCTTCATCTCACATCGATCTCAATAAGGAACACGGCGAAATGGACTTTGCCGTAAAACAGTCAGTCATATTGCGTTCACCTTCTTCAAATGACCCCTTCACCTTGTATGATCTCATATCCTATCACTGCTCCCTCATTCTCTTTTGCTGGCATGTTGTCTGATCCTCCTTATCCTCAAATACGCTCTGATATTATTAAATTTTACTCTCCAATTCCTTGATCTACTTCAAACTGCTCTTCCCAACAAGAGGAAGTTCTCCAAACCTGTCTCAGAACAGACCACACCTAGGTCTCACCGACTCTTTTCTCTTTTGATGCCTCTCATCTCTTCCATGCCTACACAGCACGTCGGCTTTTTTAGCTCAGCTCTTGAAAACATTCGGCTATACCATTCTGTCTCTCCCTTTGGGAATGCGGGGAGAGTGGAAGGGAAAGGGGGGGGGCTGGACTTGGGTTTCTCAAGAGGGACCATAGGGCTCGCTTTTAGCGGGGAACCCGCTCTCCATTTTGTGTAGTGGGATTACATCCTGAGAACACGTTCGCGTCCGGGAGTTTCAGTGAACTGCGTGACGTGACGTGTGATGCTTTATGATGCCATCAATGACCTTGACCTACTTTAAGAACTTGAAAAAAATTCAACTTCCAGTTGTGACGCTTCATGACGTCATCAATGATTTTGACCTACTTTAGGAACTTATTTCAACTTCCAGTGTGACACTTTATGACGTCATCAATTACCTTGACCTAGTTGTGACATTTTATGACGTCATCAATGGACCTTGATCTACTTCAAGAACTTGAAAAAACTTCAGCTTCCAGTTGTGACGCTTTATGACGTCATCAATGACCTTGACCTACTTTAGGGACTTGAAAAAACTCCAACTTCCAGTTGTGACGCTTTATGACGTCATCAATGATTTTGACCTACTTCAGGAACTTATTTCAACTTCCAGTGTGACACTTTATGACGTCATCAATGACCTTGACCTGGTTGTGACATTTTATGACGTCATCAATGACCTTGACCTACTTTAAGAACTTGAAAAAACTTCAGCATCCAGTTGCGACGCTTTATGACGTCATCAATGATTTTGACCTACTTTAGGAACTTATTTCAACTTCCAGTGTGACACTTTATGACGTCATCAATGACCTTGACCTACTTTAGGGACTTGAAAAAACTTCAACTTCCAGTTGTGACTCTTTATGACGTCATCAATGATTTCGACCTACTTTAGGAACTTATTCCAACTTCCAGTGTGGCACTTTATGACGTCATCAATTACCTTGACCTAGTTGTGACATTTTATGACGTCATCAATGGACCTTGACCAACTTCAAGAACTTGAAAAAACTTCAGCTTCTAGTTGTGACATTTTATGACGTCATCAATGGACCTTGATCTACTTCAAGAACTTGAAAAAACTTCAGCTTCCAGTTGTGACGCTTTATGACGTCATCAATGAGCTTGACCTACTTTAGGAACTTATTTCAACTTCCAGTGTGACACTTTATGACGTCATCAATTACCTTGACCTAGTTGTGACATTTTATGACGTCATCAATGGACCTTGATCTACTTCAAGAACTTGAAAAAACTTCAGCTTCTAGTCGTGACATTTTATGACGTCATCAAGGGACCTTGATCTACTTCAAGAACTTGAAAAAACTTCAACTTCCAGTTGTGACGCTTTATGACGTCATCAATGATTTTGACCTACTTTAGGAACTTATTTCAACTTCCAGTGTGACACTTCATGTGTCATCAATGACCTTGACCTGGTTGTGACATTCTATGACGTCATCAATGACCTTGACCTACTTTAAGAACTTGAAAAAACTTCAGCTTCCAGTTGTGACGCTTTATGACGTCATCAATGATTTTGACCTACTTTAGGAACTTATTCCAACTTCCAGTGTGACACTTTATGACGTCATCAATGGACCTTGACCTACTTCAAGAACTTGAAGAAACTTCAGCTTCCAGTTGTGACGCTTTATGACGTCGTCAATGACCTTGACCTACTTTAGGGACTCGGAAAAATTTCAACTTCCAGCCTTCATTACATCAAGCCTTGATACTGAGAAGAGCCCAGCCAACTCATTTTCTGAGGGGACATTTTTGCGCCAACGTGATCGCAAGCGCGGGATTCCCCGCTGTCATTGCAAACCTGTTTTCCTCTTCTTTCAAACGCAAAAAAAAACAAGCAAATAACCTTTGAGCGGCTTGCAGTTTCATTTTTCCTGGCCCGGGTTTCCTCTAGACGACCCTGCTCTCTTCCCTCTTCAACAATCTTGAAAAAACTCGAAGCTTCTTTAACGGGGTTGAGCGAGGAGAGGCAAGGAACCTGTTTTATGAGTCCAATGGTGTTTGACACGTTGTATATCTGGCTCATTGAAGGGGCTCGGCCAATTGGTGAATGGGGTACTGCATATCTAGTTACTTGAAGGAGCTATTTTGATCGGGCTATCAGTGCTGTCAGATGTACGGATTTTCAATCCCTCCAAAAATTGGGATTTTTCTACAGATTTTGCGTAAATTGCTGATTTCTTGGGCCCGAAGGAAAAGGACCGCAGTCGCTTGTATGGGAAATGCTTTTTTACGGGTCGTTACAGGCTAATACTGCTCTTCTGTAACATAGAATCGTTCAAGGGAAAAGTACTTCAGTTAGAAGTATGAGGGATACCATTCTGATGATCATTCACCAACATACAGTATACTGGGCTTGAACTAGGTTTGGAGTCCTCCTCGTATTATACTAGCTAGCTTTACACAAGAATATATGATAGGAGGCCGAGCTATTGGAGAGGGATTTACAAAAGGGAGGAGGAAGTCGAAAAGAATTTTGACGGGTATTAGGTGGGCGACTTAGAAGACTTTCGACCATCAAACTACACGTGATAGTCCGAGCTATAGTGGAGAAATCTCAACCTCCAAGCCCATTAGAAAAATTTTATCCTTCAAGCTACAAGCGATAGGACGAAAACAAGAATTTTTCCAAGTCCTATGGTCATGGTTAAATTAGGTTGCCTCCCGGACCGCGGACGTTTTTTCCGGGAGACCTCCCGATAAACCAGGTTCCCCGTTAAAAATCATTCCTTTCACAACACTATCTAATTCATATTCATCCTTATTGTCTCCATCCGCCCTCTCCAAGCCCCATAACCCCAAGTGTCAATTCGAAAAAATGGTACTAACATATTTCAAAATTAGATCGCCAATACTGCAGTCTTCGTTCCAGCGAGCCAACATCTGTTTCAGTTCCTCGAGCATATTGCAGTGAGCGAGGTAAATCGGAGGTAGATGACCGAATATAATTTTCAATTCGGTCGCGTTGAGTAATTGCTCTTTCTCGTCCACCATATTTTCGAGGGCTTCTTTGAATAACTGTTACCAAACAGAAAAAAAATTAATCAACATACCTATTCATCATAATGGGCCAACGGGCCGGCCGTATATTCTCAGTCGGATTCTTACCGTCATTATAGTTTTCAAAATTCGTACATAATTCGTTTCTGTCTGACACAGCTCTAAGAATTTATGATACCTGGCACTAGTTTTTACTTTTTCGGTTTGAGGCGACACGACATCAGCTGAAATGTATAGAATCGTATCTCGTTAAAAACTTCTCATTACTACTTTAGCTTGTTTTAAGGAGAAAACCTGAGCTCTGAACACGACAGATAAAATTTGATGGCACGTGACGAGAAGATCGTCGAAAGGTGATGAAAAACGACGAACGAACGATGAAAACATATTGAACTCATAATTATGTCGCAAGATATACGTAGATAGATTGCACAATGAAAATTTTTGGACTGTGAAATGAACGCGATAAAATTTGTACTGTCGTTCAATTGGCCCTCGTTCAAACATTTTTTCTTGTCGCAATCTTATATACATGTTCGACCAAAATGTGTTCGTAGGCTCGTCAAAGTAAATAAAACTGACCACAAGGCACTCAGAAAATTTTACACGTTCAGCCGTATAGTGAACCTGCCTGGGGAAATTCCTACAAAACTCGAGTGAAAAATTCCATCTGGTGCGTACTTATCGTAAGATTACAATTGAACGAGGGAAGAAATATATAAAAAACCCCAATTTCGACGATTATTTTAACAAAAGGAAGCCTCATATCGTCGTCGGGATTTAGAAACCTTGTAACTTCAAATATTCGAATCTCGCTACCATAAATTTACAAGATTCCTACTAGTAAACTACTTCCAAGGTTGATACCATGCCTTTCAACGCGACTAATTATGAATTCAATCTCACGCAAAAATTAACCGCGTATTCAAAACTAGCGGTCCGTAAAAATACAAGGTTTTCATCAGATTTGGAACGTCGAACTTTATAAATGACACAATGACTCCGCTCGGTTTTCATCCTTGATATCGTATAGACGGATAGTGTGCGTTACCATCAACGATATCCGGACTATGGGTGATATCCAGATAAGATCCTTCCGACAGTCTAGTCACGTCCAATCTGGTCGTCTCCGAAGCCGAGGATCTTCGTTTCTGCGCCAATTGTCCGGGTGAAAGATCGCTGCTGAAGGACGGAAAACGATCTTTCAATCTTTTACGTTTACGATTTCGACCACCAGACGTCGTCATTATCGCCGTAGTCGATGCGCTTAAAGGTGTGGTATTCAGCACCGAAGATGTTGACACATTACAAGTTTGCGTCCCCTGTACAAGAAAGAACGAACCATTGGTCATCAATCATCATACTGGGTAAATCACGCGTTAACGGGAAATAGATTCGTGGAAACATACATCCGGTCGTATTCGACAATAATGAACCAGAAAAAAACGTACAGCGCTTAATTGTTGAAATTACGCGATTTTTGCGAAAGAAAAAAGTCACAGCGGATGTCATCGCAGCCAGGTGAACAATTTTATTTGTATAATTTTTCTAAGACTAATGAGAAAGGTCACCAGCACCATTAGAACTAATCAAGAAACTTTGAAAAACATATGATTTGATGAAAAAGGAGAAGTACATAATTGAAAGAATGACCTTTAAATCATTTTCGTTTTCTTTTCCTGGTACGCGAAGAAGAGGGACGGGACTACAATCGAAATTTAATAATTTTCACATAACATACTTCAGTAACCCGTTCTGCCCTTTTTTGAAACGCTACCTTGTTAAATAATAGAAAATTGAGCCATCGAATTACCTAATTGATCGAAAGAATTGATATTTTCTCCAACGCGGATTAAATATCAGATTTGCAACTCTTCGAGGTCGGCTTAACCCAAAATAAAAGCGACGAATCTCATTTCCTACAAACTCTCTACCTACTTAAAATACTCACTTCGTCTATCTTGAAGTCCAGCTCCAACTGACGGTACTCGTGTTGCACCGATGTCCAGAACCATTCCGCTTTCACTATGTGCATAGCGGTTGACTTTAATTGCGGTATTGCGGTTAACTTTGATTCATCCACAACCTATATGCAAAAAAATGACACGTAATTAGCGAATTATTTTTGTGCATAACTCGAGAATTGGACGGATGAAAAAAGCGCAATAATACTGCCACCGACAAAATTAATGAGTATTAGTGAATGTATGAATGACAACTTTTAAAAACAAACAAAAGCTGCATGAAAGTATAACTCTATGCGTATCGTATACATATATGAATCACACTCTTCTACACAAGATAAAAAGAAGATAGGAAAATGCGAAAAAGAATCCGTCAAATCGTTCCCATCTTGTGGTTAGAAGCTAGACTTTCCGATACAAAAGATGGTATATGAGAGTATAATTAATAAACATCGTTTCATTCATCTAATAAGCCAGGCGTATTCTTGTTTGTAAAACCACAATTTACAGTCGTACCTCCATCCCACCATACCATTGAATTCGGGTCCAGCGCACGAACAATGAAATGCCCGAGCAGACAGCTGATGTATGCGTTTATTCCGAGAATACTTCGTCTTACAATGCCATAGAGCGATATAAAACACCGAAAATGAAACCTCTTTATCATCCTGATATACACGCGAAAATTAATCCTATGATTTTCCTTTGTCGGAATGGAAACTGATAACCTTTTTTCTTTCCAGCACTTCATCAGCGTGACTTGGTGAAGTCTTTCACTCGATTCCTTCCGGCACATCACATCGATTTAACGATTTTCTGAACTCTTAAGGAGGTTTTAGCGCATCGTATTGTTGCTATCATAATCCCAGAACTAACAGTACTATAAAACGTCACTATATACCGAAGCACCATCATGAAAAGTTTACCGACAATTGATTCTAGCGAAAAGTTGGGAATAAAAATTTTGTTTAGCTTGAACGAAAATATGAAGTTTCTGCGTCCAACACGCGACCAGAGCGAATAATGCCTCTGAAGCTCGCTGAACTGACCCGAAAGATTGGAGAAAGAAAAGATGAGACTACGACAGCTAAACACAACTTTGCTCCCAGAGCCGAGAACCTCTCAAGCATCATCTTTACAGATGAAGAACAAAAACTGCTGGACAAAGGCATCAAGTACGTGCAGCCAGAAAGACTGAACTAGTGTCAGCTCGAAAGTATGGCAATTAGCTGCGAACAAGTAATCCAAACTAACGTGAGACCAGATGCCCGAACCAAAATTGGGAGAGTACTGTTGGACATCAAGGAGAGTCTGTGCCGAACCAATGACAGAACGCAAGTAATGCAGAGGAAGGTCACAGATCTCCAAAAGAAGATCCGGCAGAACAACCTGATTTTGACGAAGGTGAACGAAGGCAACACGGTAGTGTTAATGGATGAGGAGGACTACACCTAAAAAGTGGAATCGTACATCGCGGTCAATGGATACCAGGAGCTGACAAAGGACCCAACACAGAAATACGAAGAAGACCTGAAAACTGTGTTGAAACAGAACGATGTACCTGGCAATGGAAGGACGCTTGAGAAAAACTCGGAGCATGTCAAACTCCATAAAGCAAACTGTCCGGTAAGACCCCTGGTCAACTGCAATGCATCCAGTCACCATGCTACAAGATAGCAAAGATCGTAGCCATATTCTCGAAAGGAAACTACCAGTTTGCACCGAGAAAAAGCATTAGAAACAACGGTGAGCTGATGAAGCAACTGAACAAGTTGGAAATCAAGAGCAAAGAATAGCTGATATCCATTGAAGTGACAAACATGTTAGGTACCACACTGAAGGAGGAACTTCTCATCCTGCTCAAAAAGAATAGATATCATGGGAACCCTGATGGAACAAAGTACGCCAACATAGTGGAAGAGATCTTGAGTCAGAACTATTGCCGCTTCAATAACGAGTTCTATTGCCAGGAAAGAGGCCTTGCAATGGGATCACCGCTGTCACCAATCCTAGCGGAGATATTCATGAATGATATGGAAAAGAAGATATTGAAGGGCAGCAAGTTTGAAAACTTGATCAAATATTGGACCAGATATGTAGATGATATCCTAATTGTGTGGATAGGTACTAATAGACAGGTGGAACTATTGATTTTGGAAATGAATGTGAGACCATCAACTATACATTGGAGAACAACAGGATAGAATACAGAATCTACAGGAAGCCTACGCACACAGACACCATCATCCCAAATGGCTCCTACCACCACCCCAGGCAGCAGTTAGCGGCTTTGTAGAACCACTGCTATTGAGCTATTTCTGTACTCAAGGAGAGAAGAGGAAAGAAATCAAGATAGTAAAGCAGATCGCAGAACCCAATGGGTACCATAGAAGTGTGGTAGAGGGAGTCTTTAGGAAAACGGAAACTAAAAATGGCACCCATGATAGCACGGTGAGAAGATACTCCGAATCAACACCATACATAGAAGAGTACACAAACAAAGTGATAAAGGCGTTCAATGACTATGATGTATAAACGTGGGTATACAAATAACCTACGAGGTGACGAGAATCAGCAATGACCAGACGGAAACAAAGGACAAGGGAAGCTTGAGCGGAAGTTCATTGTGAAGTTTCAATAAATCTTTCAATTTTATTATCTTTAGTTATTTTAAAATTAGGAAGATTTGGTGTACTTCGAATTATAATATTTATGAATTTATTTATAATAAAATTAATTTATTATTCAAGTTCATTCGGATTTTTATATTATTCATTAATAATTAAATTTAAACTTTTTCTGTTTATATTATTTTTGATTATTTTTATTATTAGTAAAATAATGTTTTTTGATGTATACGTTACCTTCTATATCAATTTTAAATATTTTTATATTGATTTATAATTTACATGTTTGGTTTGAATATTTTTATTCAAGTTAATCAATAAATTTGATTAATAAATAATCAACTTATAAAAATAGTTATTTAAAAATTAATAAAAATATGAATCTCCATTAGATTTTATATTGAACCAAAAATTGAATATTTATTCACTAAAAATAAGAATTTTTATCAATTAATTAACTAAATTTAAATATAAAAAAATCTTCTCATTCAATTTTTATTAAAAAAATTATAAGAATATTATTTTTATTATTGATTCTTATTTTTATATTAACTATAAATTTCAATATCAAAATTAAATTCTGTAAAAAATTTATTTGGTTTTAGATTTAAAATTAAAAATTGCAATATCTTCAATAATTCATATAAATTTTCTTTATCAATATTAATGATAAATGAAATTCTAAGTAAATATATATTTATTTTTAAAAATTTTAACCGAAAGATCTCGCGTCTTCTTCTTTATATCTGCGGTCTTTGCAATTTTTTGCTTTCAATACTCTTTGAGTACCTATCCCACAATTTTTAAAATTTTTCATAGATTTAGATCATTATTATTATTTATGATTAGGGGATTGCTTTACCAATAGAGAAATTCTAGTTTATTAAGAATAAATTAATAATTCATTAATAAAAATTTTAATATACTTCATCAAATTATATTCATTTTGTAAAGAATTAATAGACCTTTAAATTCAAGATTTTTCAGTGAAATTCATTTTTATTTTATAATTTCTATTTTAAATATATTTATATATGTATTATTATTATTAATTTTCTCGATTTCATCAATTTATATAATAATTTTTCTTATTAATATAGTATGATTTTTTTTTCAATAATTTTATTATTCAATTTAATTTTATAATTATAATAGTATTTAAGTAATTTTTATAATTATAGTTATATTCATATTTTTGAAATTAGAAATTTTCATTAATTAAAAATTTATTTATACTATTTTCAATTTCACAAATTAATATTTTATTTCAAACTATATAAAATATAGAAATTATTGATAATTTTTTTCTTTATTTATATAAAGTACTTATTGATTATTTTTTATTCTTCTTGCATCAAGATTTTATCAAAATTGAATTAATTAATAATTAAGTTCATAGATATTGATATTTAAATTAATAAGAATTTATTTATAAAATTATTTAAATAAATATTAATTCAATAAAGAAAATTCATTCATTTAATTATAAATATTCTGAAATTAAATTCATAAATTTTTATAAATAAATTATGATTATAAAATTTATTCAGTCTGGTGATTGGACAAGAGAAAAAGAACAGAACCGACCAATAAAATGGCAGGATACCAGGGAGCCCATAGTAACGCAGTATTTAGCCCTAAGAATGAACCAGTCACTAAGTATCATAGTCGATAAGAACACAATGTCATGGGGGGGGGGGGAGGGAGGGAAATCTAGAGGATTCTCAACCAGATAATAGAATCTAATCGATCGAAATCGAAATATTCTCTAAAAAGAGGTTTCCCGCTCGTCCGAAAGGAGCCAGGTGACCGGCTGTGTGAATTTCTTCGCTGGTGTCTCTTACAGAAATGGACCCTATACGCAAACTCAAACTTTCTTCGACTCTCAAATCCGGCTCTGATCCATTGACTTACAGCGGCCTCGTATAATTAAGATCACACTCTCTCAGCTTCACGCACATGAGACCGTTCAGAAATTTCAGGTTCTCTCATGAAGAATTTCCTCGCACGATAAAGTTCTTAATGGCATTGTTATAGAATATAATTTCAATATCACTCCAGGAAAGAATGGTTGACGAAAAGAAGAAACTTTCACGAGTGCGGTAGCAGATTTCAGACGATCATTGCAGAAATGTTTGCGCACTGAAAGAGGGCTTAGCTGTCAAAGTTTTTTCATAATTAGGTAAGGACATGAAACCTTGCGCAAAATCTTGAACATGGAACGATACAGAAAATGACCTGCGTTACAGAAATCGGGCTTACCATCGAGATGGCAATTTCCAAGCAATTTCAATAAAATTCCATGAGACTATCAAATTTTCTTGAGAGGAGGGCGCCTAGAAGAGAGGTCTCCCTACGACTGTACAAAAAGTTGATACTTCTACAAATACATGCGCATAGATTCAAATTCTCCTTCCTTCGACTCCTTCATCACATAAAAGACGCACGATATTCAGCATAAATTTTTCGCATCAACTTTTCAAACATTGTCTTGAACCTGTCCAGAAAACAAATCTACGTTTGTAGGTAGACTTTAGTTACTTGTAGCTACTGCAGAAGTAATGTGGCACAACTAGTAACGTTGATTTTTTCAAATTTTATGCGCATCATACCACCTGAAAATTCCACTTCTGATCCACCCACCATAATTATTACTCTTGGCCTTAGTCAATCAAAATTGCGATATGCCCACAAGAGGATGTTCGGCAGACGATACTCTCGCTTACGAAGATAACTGGTAATGTGGCTCTTTCTAATTACACGGCCAACAAACCATTCAAGGATTTACAGCACTACTCATAGTACGGATGAATCACGCATACATTCTCAATTTTATTCGAAACGTCTTCCAAGTTGCAATAAATTTGCCTTTTACTTCAGTCAGATGACTGGCTATTCACTCGACTCACTCGAAATATCGTTCCCTACATATCGTATCGCTCAACGAGCGAGGAGAATACTCGGAAAGATGACATTCACTCATGTGATCTATGCGGCTGCAGTTCGTAGGACAAGATCATGATTTGCCTATCGATACAGAGGCGAGTGCACATAAAACATACTTAATAAACAAAATAGTGTCGAAATTAACTCGCGTTATCTAAACATACATAACGTGATACACGATTTCGCTCGACAAATCGGGTTGAAATAATTAAGGCCCTTTCCCCTGCAGCGCAGCGCTCTTTCATTGTCTACAGGTTAAAGCTTTCATTCACGTTCGCTAGTGGCCATTCTATACGATTAGATTGTCGCGTATATAATATTCTTTACATTTTCCTTTTTTGGCCGTCGGCGAACGTCATTCGTTCGAGTTTTATCGTTTATCAAAATTTTCAATAAAGATTTTTACCGAAGTATTGCACGCGGAGACTATTGTCTTATACGCGTGAAAGACGAGAGAGGATTGTCCCCAAAAAAATGTATTCTTTTCTTACATTCTGTCTTGTCATGTCATTTACTCTACCGTATCGAACAGTTATCACGGTATGAGTTATTCAACATTATTAACAATATAAACTCGTACGCAGATAAAAATTCTCATCATCTTAAAGATCGTACAACATTTCACTCGCTTCCCGACGCATAACAAACACACATGCGATGATACGTGCCAAAATTAACATTCTCCTCCGGCTCTCCCTTTTCCCCGCGATACACTCTTTCATTAGCATACAGTTAGGTGTGAGTATACACTACGCGTAAAACAAATACTGCACAGGGTATTATGTATAACGAGCACGATCAATCACGATACACATCACATATAGAGAATGCAGACTTCACATGAAAGTGTATGCTCAAGAGTGCGATAAGCCTATGAGCAAGCTCTGATAATTTATAGGTACCATGTCTTCGTCGGGAAAACTCGACGTGGTCGTGTATAGTGAAGCGAACAGAGATAGAAAATCGGGATTTGCTGAATTCTCGTTAGCAGAACCACTCAGAACCAATTCTTCCGCGGAAGGGTCATTCATCGCCGAATCCTCATCCAAGTCCATCGGCGTCGCGAAAGTAGAGGACGTCGCCGCCCTCGTCCGATAGGTCGCCCCTTTCGATTTTCTCGTCGCTCTCCACGGTTTTCTGAGCGACGTTATCCAATTTGATTTGTTTTTCGCTAATCGATGAGCTCTGTACGGATCACACTCGGTCGATTTAAATTTCTTGTACGGTATGGTATCGTCGCTCGAGCTGTCATCGTCGTCGATATCGTCGTCGCCGTCCTCGTCCTCCGGTTGAATGTGCGGACAAACATTCGGAAAGGGTATCACGAGTTCGCAGGTAGTTGACGGCGGCGATGAGCGCTGCTCGTAATTCGCGTCGCAATACGCGGACACGAGCGTTTCGTACGATTTCTCAGCCACCTGATGAAGAGTATACAGAATACATACATGATTTCACGTTAAAATATTCCGAATTGACAAGTTCGGAATGACTTTCCGAGATAATCAAGCTGGATATGGAGATATAGAAAGCGCCCTCTACCGAATATTCATTCTTTACATAAAACAGTGCCCATGTATATGATGTAGTGAAATCTTCAAAAAAGTATGTTCCAGAACTTTTTTCAAGGAGAAAATGAGAGATTATTATACAAAGGGATGTCAGATACGTTTGACTATCTATGTGTATATCAATAGAAAACGCGAAGGAAGTAGCCCAAATGATATTCAACACTAACGAAGATCCTTCTTTACAGCGATGCTCGATTATTGTGATATAATGTTTTTGAAGCCGATAAATGTAATAACGTGATCATATTGCATTCTGTACAGAGTAAAATAGCTATATAGACACGCATCATTCTTACCTTCGTCGAAATTTCGCCTCATCAAAAGTGTATCAGAGTATTGCAGCCAACAGTTTCAGCTTCAGCTTTCAACTTCAAATCATAAGTTTGAAAACTATGGCTCTGCGAAGAATTCAGTGGACTTTTGACCTACTTCGGTAAGTACGGAAGAAACGAGCAGCAGAATGAGGGCTTTGATGCTTGTGTGAAACAACCTATTCTCCAAATTGTATTCACTTTGATTGGTCATGATTGCAGGCTACTGCTTTTTTGTCCGTGACTCTGTGGTGCGGTTTCTCTTTGTTTGGTTTCTTTCAATCATCACAATTTGGAGCAAGGAATAAGAGATATTACTGTGATTCTCATTCATTTTCCTATATTTGTGACCTTTCAATAAAATTTGGAGATTTTTGATCTAGTAGGAGCGCTAGTAGCGACATTACCAGAATGTGAGGATGACGCCTTTGACCACAATACGTTATATATAAAATCAAATCCATTGCCCTTGCAAAAAATGAAGAGAATGAAAGGTGTAGCTTTTATATTCTTAACATGATTCCGACTGCACATTTTTTTGGATTTCTGTTATCCCTATTCCCTTGAAACTATTGTCTAGTCATACCAAGGCATTTCAATACAATTGAAATTCAGCCAATCTAAATCAACATTCTTTAACCAAAATCACACTTATAATTTGCTGCCTTCATATTTGTACCAAACTTCAAACTGGAATTTCATATTTTCATCTTCTCAACCAAATAATACCAGTCAGAGAACAGTGATTGTTTTCCCGCTAGAGGGCAGCAAGGTTGGAGAAAGAAAATAATGAAAAAAACATGTGTTCTTAGTTCAAAACAGATTTGTTTTAACTGGCAATCTTCAATTTTGAATTTTCTGCTCAAAACCAAAATTTGAAAGCCAAACAATAAAACTTTTGCTTTTGGCTTTTGATTCAAAATAAAACTTGCGCTTTTTGCTTTTGACTTTTTTGGCTTAATTTCGCTTTCAAATTTTTCTTTCAGCTTCCAGAAATCGTTTGGCTTTCAAATTTTAGCTTTCAGCTTTTGACTTTCTTCTCTTCCTTACGGCCTTTATTGTGAAACGTCATGTCACAACTGGAAAAGCTGAGTAAATAAAAAACCTGTACCATAATAAAACTTTCGCTTTTGGCTTTCCAGCTTCAATTCAGCTTTTGGATTTTGATTTTAGCTTCCAAAAACCTTTTGGCTTTCAAAAAACTTTCAAACTTTGTTTCAAACACATTTTGATTGTTTTAAACACTGTTTAAAACACATTTGGATCGTTTCAAACACTGTTTAAAACTCTCAAATAATTCAATAAATGTTTGAGACATATTCATGGAGTTTTAACCACTGTTTCATACAAATTTTGAATTTTTTAAACATTGTTGGAACAAAGTTTAAAACAATGCTCAAATTTTTTCAGGACATTAGAGCAGTGCTGCCAGATATTTTGAAAAATCCTTATCCGCTATTTCTACTGACCTGAAAACAGGACTTGACCAATTTATCAATAACGATCAGGAGAAAGGTATTTCTCATACAAGTGACATAGGTACCATTATATTGATTGAGTCAGTCTACAGAAGACTGCAGTATAACAATAAGGAGAAAAGTATCTCTGATCTCAGTGACTGAGGTACTTTTCCCCGCGAGCAAAAGAAATCCATATTTAACGTGACAAGAACAAAAAATTTGTAGATCTGGCAGCACTGCATCAGAGAAGAATAATGATGAAAATAGGGATGTAATAAAAAGAAACAAGACCAAAGTAGAAAAAAAATACAGTTTAGACACATTTCTGTTTAAAACGCAGTCTTGACTTTTTTGTGCGTTTTAAACATATTTCAAATATATTTCAAACATTGTTTGTTCAAAACATTGCAACCTTAGAGAGCAAACTCAAATTTGCAGATCTAGTTGAAAATTCATTCTTTACAAAAATTTGGGTTGGGCAGAGCTCAAGTCCCACTGCTGAAGAAACTGACTTACGGCCGCTTGTATCAATTACACTACGCAACAAATTAAAACTTTTTGTAAAATGCTGAATTGAAACTATCAAATTTTAAATGAATTTTTAACGCTGAATTCAATGCCGTTCTCTGTTTTTTGATAGGAGGGTTTAGTTTTTTGTAATTGTGTAAAATATTTTCGTTTATTCGCCGTGCGTTGTCGCGGAATGTAACACACCTTCTCAATAGCTGAAGTATTGGCAATCGCGAAGCAACAACGCGCTGCAAATAAACGAGAATATTTTACACAATTACAAAAAACTGAGACCTCCTATCAAAAAACAGAGAATGGCATTGAATTAAGCCTTATAAATTTGTTTAAAATTTGATAGTTTCAACTCAGCATTTTTTAGGCTGTTGTGTAGTGTTAATCAAACCTGAGTTTAAAAAGTAGACCAACTTGACTGGTCAAAATTAGGCAGTCAAGATAAATCTCTGGTTTAGCTCTAAATTTTTATGATTGAACTAGGATTGAGTGGGTCGGTACAAATGAACAAAATTTGAAGATAAAAAAGTTGGTACAAGTGGCTCAAATACAATCTCAAGTTGCCGGTATTCTAATGAAATACCTTAACTTTCTCAGAGGCCAATACTAGTGACCCTATTTAAACTTAGCAGCTGAAGAGTTGCTGCAGGTGGCAATGTGAGGAAACTATAGCTACAAAGAATGATATGAATTCTCAAGCTTTTTCAGACCTTAGAACTCAGGGTATTGGCAATTTCCCCTACTTCATTATCATCACTACAATATGTAACCAAATTGCATCTTTACCTTCTTGGCACAAAAATACCAGCCTCCCAATTACAATCACTACACACATTCTACAGTTAACAATGCTAATGCGCAAACACCTGAAAAGCCAATAGATGAAACTTTAGCTTCTGGCTTTCAGCTTTCATTCTGCAATAAAAAACATGAGGCTTTCAAATGGTTCTCATCTTTTTTATGCCAAAATTCTCCGGCTTCCATCATTTGCCTTCCAGTTTTTTCATTGGAATTCTATCTTACAGCTTTCAACTTTTGGTTTCTCATATTGAGATTTATTTTTGCCTCTCCACTTTCCGCTCTTTTATGGAAATTCTCTAGCTTTAGGCTCCAAACTTTCAGATTTTGGCTAGCTCTCAAACTGTGTTCTAAATTGGCTCATTTAAGCTTATGATTGAAGAAGGAGTAAATAATGCTGGCTTTTAGCTTGTGTCTTTTTCGGCTTCAGCTTTTAGCTGGCTGCAATACTCTATTTGAAATTTGGGCCGGCCAGCGCTGGTATCGCGTACAACAAAAACAAAAGAATCAATGAGCGGCGCGAGTAATGGGCGGAAGCTTTCCTCAAATGAAGTGATTGAAATCAATTTGTTTTTGACTTACTCTGAGGTAATCACGGTAAAAGAATATCGTTCTAATTCTCGTCAATTGGAGCGCTCTTGGCGGGTGGTCGACCCAAATATTACTCTAATTTCCGAGTAAATTGAGTCAGGAAATACTTGCACTAATTATTGCTCATGCTCAAGCGATACCCAGTAGGGCTTGATTCAGTTGTAGCGTATTTTAGGAGTTCAGCGCCCGATAGGCCATATTGTACAATGCAGTATTCTTGGATAAGCACATTTACGCAAAATGAGTAAGATATAGTGGAATGCGAGTTTCTCTCTTTATCTCTTAAATTAATCTATCAACAAACGCCAATGACCCCGGCGCGGAGGATGCAAGATATTTTCACCAAACAGACCTCGTCACAGTCTATTACGCTCAACATAAACCCAGTCGATTGGGCCAACTGGGCTATGACTCCTACCAAAAAGACACCAGAACGGAGCAAAGATCGTTAGGCTATTGATGGATAATGAAAAATATCTTAGCTATCAGAAGTTTATTTGAAAATGCTTGGTGTGCTTCCGACTTCCATGATGATATCTTGACGAGTGACGAAAGTTTTCAGGAGTCTCCCTACCATTCATCCTTCTTTCAAGACACTAATTTTTCAATGGTAGCACAAGCCGCGTTTGTTATTCTCGAAAGAGTTCTCTGACTTGAATCCCAACTTTCTGACTTTTCACAACAAGTCCATGATGGAAAAGATTCTCTGAATTTATTGAACTTCGCAGCGATCGGTCACACTGACGTGGCAGTGGTTCTGGAGTGCGCATCCCAGATCGGATCCTGGAGCAAGGATTTTGAGCTTGTCTCTTTCATTTACAGCCGTTGAAAGTGAAGTGGAGAAGAGTAGAGGAGCGTTACAGGCTCGTGGGTACTCAACTGTCGGGAAGAGTTGAACTGTATAAACCATCTTCCAATGTTTTGCATTAAGAAGGGAGTCCATCATTTGTGCTGCGCAGGGTACCAGTGTTCAGCCAGTTCTCCACTTGTACGGTATGCATTTTAGCACATAGCGATTGATAATCCGGTTGTTTCTTAGGATTTCCTGATTTTCAGCTCCTTCACCATTGCCTCGAGTCCAGTCTATGGGCCTAAAATACCCTCCTTCTTTTTTTCCAGGATAATCATCTTCATATGTCCATTTTCAGGTGCTCGAAGGACATGACCAGAGTTGTTCTCATTAAAGACCAGAGTTCATCTTCCGTACGGGTTATTTCCGGAATTTCTTGACCCATAGAATATGCAACATCCTATGCAGTTGATGAGAAATTCTCACAGCTATTCCGATTTGGTTCGCCATGTTCATGATATGTGGTAGATTCTTTCATAGTATTTCAAACGCGTTTCCTGATTCAGCGACTCACGTCTACCACCAGACATTCCTTCTTGCTGAGGCCTTTCCCAAATTGAGCGCTCATTCCAAGTTCCAAACGATATACGAATTGGAAACTGCAGCGTGTACAGTGAAGAGGGAATTGTTAAAGCAGAAGAGAAGAATATTTTCAGTCCTTCTCCCTCCCCATCATTCCAGCACGCATCTCCTTCCAGATCTGAGACTAACATGTGCCCCCTTCCAAAAAAGATGGAGGAGAGAGAAAACAGCACAAACGATCCATTCTACTTGAATGGTGGACTAGGTACATACACTGTTCAGAATCTATTTCTTTTTCTATAGAAAGCTAAAACATGTACTCAAGAGAACAGTGATACAACTCGCTATAAGAAAGAACAATAATGAATAAATCGGTAGGGGCGCTTCTGCACCCCACGAAAAAGAAGAAAACGAGCGAAATCACGAACGTTCGAGACACTTCGTGCGCTCCATTCTCAATTCCTCGTGCACTTTTTTACGCTGCTCCCCTTAAATGGCAACCGCGACGTCGGCACGCCAAACATTTCCTACGCTCCTATTTTTAAAATTCGCGTCGCCGAGATCGATTTTCAAAAGTCACACCAATCCATTAGTCACTTTTCACAGCATCGCGTTACCTCTTCCGTTGGCCTTACATCTTCAACACCGGTGGGTATACATACGTATAGCAAAAAAACAACGGGTCCTAAATCGCGTCAAGTATACTCGAACTGAGTCATACCAGTCAACGCGAATTTTTTCGTTCATCGTTGAAAAGCTGCCAACGAGTTGCGTGCGAAAAGGAGGCAGCGAATTCGCGAGAAAGGAGGGGAAGCAAAAAATGCAAGTACATCGCAATGATTACCTGGTACACAAAACAAACACTCGCTCACCTACACACGTATACGTGGAACATGTTTAGAAACATACACTAAAACGTTCACGTATTCAAGGATGTTTCATAAAACATAACTATTTTACTGATTTATGAATGAACGAAAAATTGGCATCTTCCTATACCAGCGAAAAGTATATTGTCGATGACATTTCAACTTGGCCCGAGCGAAAAATGCCATTTCGTGAACTCACTGATAGATAACACCGGGCAAAAAGTATGGGTCTACGACCAAAAATAGACCCGACTACGGTAGA
Organism: Aspidiotus destructor; assembly: GCA_035079395.1. Classification (NCBI taxonomy): domain Eukaryota; kingdom Metazoa; phylum Arthropoda; class Insecta; order Hemiptera; family Diaspididae; genus Aspidiotus; species Aspidiotus destructor. The sequence goes on along the minus strand of JAVHKZ010000018.1, from coordinate 33,716,776 downwards.
TATTCAAATTTTGCTAACAGTGGTATCGACACGTACGATCGAGACGAGTGTCTTTTTTACACGCAATTAATTAATAATATCGCAAAAATACCAAACTCTACTAATCTACCATACAACCATAGCGTACACAAAATATCCTCGATTACACATCAGAACTACGCAAAATAAATTGTATAGCTTTCTACATGCCAATCATAATTCACAAGAATGTACAAGTACAGATAATAGATCATCGCCACCACCTTGCTGTACAATCCTCTAATTTGAGGTAATAAATTACCATGGATAGCCAACTTACCAAATGAGTGCACGTGGGATCGTCCACGTCAACCGGTTCTCCGCCATTCTCCTTCAATATTTCGATCATATGACTTTTTTCCTCCTCCGGAAAGCCGAGGAAGCAGACTCGAGATCGATGGAATGGTTTAAGTTTGTATTTCGTCACCTAAACGCGAGACAACAATAAAATAATACCAATTAAAAAAAAGAAGTATAAGAAGGTAAGAATTTCATCGTTCGAGCTTATCAGCGTATTTCGCGCTCGATTAATCGTAAAAAAAGTAGTGAACATTACGAAAACGTTTACATGAATTCTCGACAAACAAAACTCTTATTTATTATTTCATCTCTTCTGGCCGGAAATTCGTTCTAAGGAAGAATATTCGCTATAAGTCTACTTCTGAGGAAGTTGCATTCTAAGGGAATTGTGTTCTTTGATGGTGAATTCAGAGCTGGGTGAATCTTCGAGGTGTTGAGATGGAAGATGATGAAAAAAGGGCGACTGAACATATTGAAGTAAGCCGCATATATCGGAATGAAATTTGAGAAATTTTGGGTTTCGAGTCAAAAACGAGAAATCTCAAGAGCCTTAGTACAGGAAAATTAGATGAGTCTAGACCAAAAAAACTTGAAATAGACTTGACTTATTAGAGTAGTTTCAAGTCCAGTTATATAATACCATAGTTGTTCTAAGGTATCCATATTGTGAATTGTCCATGAGATTGTTGGATTCTAAAAGCAGATGAGCCTTTAATTAAGGATTTTTCCAACAATTTTGGCGAGGGTACTTAGTGAGGAGATTGGTCGGTGGGAAAGAGGGAGAATTGGGTGGGGAATTACTATTACTACTTTCCAAATAGCTCAGAGGTGAAAAGGGGAGATTGGTTGTGGATGGAGTTTCTGTAAAAAGACGCCGAAAATTTGAAGCATTTTCTCACGGTAATCGTGGAAATGAATCCAACTCAGTAGCGTTGCTGAGGGTGTAGCTCCTCTCTCCCTCGTATGATGATGAATGAGAAAACTTGATTGCAGATAGTTTCACTCAGAAAATGATTCTCAGTATTCATTATTCAACTCAGTCCGTTCATGGAACCATCCCACGAAGAATGAAATCATGTCGAGATCGTGAGCGAAATTATGAAAGATTCGACTTCATAAATTTTCTGTTGAATGCGAATTTTTCCACTAAACTGAAGCTGCGTATCGTGTCATTTCCACAATTAATACGTTACTCCGCTACACGCTGACTTTGTCCAAACGTAACGTTATAATGGTCACGTTTTAAATGCAAATTCTCGAAAATAATTGCGCCCACGATTAACCAATCGTGCATACTCGTAATCGCAGCAGAGTATGAAGATATTTCTATTCTTTGATCTTATACAAATTAATTATTGTGCACCAGGAGACTCATGATTTACGTTTCTTCGAATAATATCAGGAAGCTGCGCCGCCGTCAATGTATTCAATATCATTTTCGTAATTCAAAATCGAAAGAAAATGAGGAAAGTATATTTTATAGGTACGTATACCTACGGAGAATTTAAGTAAAAAATGAAAGTGAGTAGCAAGAAATTTATTTCGGTTCATTAAACGCACCATGCTCTCCATCTTATTTCCTGTGGTCTTTAAGGTATAGTCGCTAGTAAATGTGGGTACAATCGCTAGTATAGAAAACTAAATATTCGAACAACCGCAGGCACGTTACATGATTCATAATACGGAAACTAGTAGCGGCAATACTCGAATCTCGCAAAATTAGCATCCGCGTGATTCGAAGGTTAACAATGTTTTAATTTTCTATCGTCTAATGCTTTCTTCCACAGAATCCACTTCATTAACAAATGATGGCGCCCACAATTAGAACAGTGAATTGCTTGCACGACGATTACAAAAGAGAAATTAACACGGTAACAACTCTAATATGAAGAACATTCGAAATACTTCAAGAAAGTGAGCCAAAAGTTACTTTTAGAGGGTCTACAGGATTCTGGGAACAACCAAGAAATAAGAGTGGAGGAGGAAGAGTAATCCTATTATGACATGATAAAATATTATGACTTTTTTGAGCTTTAGTTAAAATAAAAGTATGAAAAAATTTTCAAGAATGTGACAATTTTTCAAAATAATGACTGTGCAGGCCAGTAGACACCCTGTAACTCTTAGGAGAGTGTAGCGTCACTTGGCGTTGCTGCTTCTTCGTAATTTTTTAATTCCTACCGCATCGAATCGTCGAATTGCAAGCCTTTGTCCTATTCAGATCTGCGAGTGAGTTCGAACGATCTCCGTTTCTAAAACCGAGTTTTTCTTTCTCCTTTCGTTTTTTATAGATCGTGATTCTCTCCCTATCCATAGGTCTAACTTTTTTTTCCACTTTCTTCGTCCTCTCATTCTAAAACTGATCAAGGCTTCTTCTATTATTCTGCGCGATGTTTAACAACGTTGACTCTGAATTCTGGACATTTATCGGGAGATGTTCAAGCCGGTCCAAGGGTACCGCTTCCAGACTCGACGTCTCCTCTGCTCTATTCACAACCTCTTGAATCTTTCTTCTGTCTGAGTTTTCGCCATCTTCGTTGTCATTTTCTCGTTTCCTTTCTCTTTTACAGAATCCTCGCTCTATCGTCCTTCTAAAAAGTTCCAAAGTCAGTCTTTCCCTCGAAGCGTTCTGCTTGTTTGGTGACTTCGCGACTCAAAATCGACCTAGTTCCGCCCATGGAGGACGACTCGAAATCAACTTCTCTTTTTCTACTACCAAAGTTCATCGTCTACGTCGAAATTCAGACGACTTCCGCTATTATAAATTGATGTCGAACCGAAATCAACTCGATTTCCAAGTCAACTTGTATTTTACGAGTTTTGAATATCAACCGGTGTAAAAATTCAGATTACTTGAAATTTTGAGAGGTATCGCTGAGACGTGACAAATCATTCAAACAGTGTCGACTGGAAATCGAATTCAGATCGATATAGCCTAAATTATCAGAAGACTACAAAATCGACATGAAATCGACCTAAAAACTGGAGGATTCGACTCAAAATCGATGTTAATTTCAGGTCGAAATTTATTTCTACACCGGGAGTTGATTCATTTTCGACCGTAATTTCGAAACTCTACCACTCAAGTACGAGATTTTCCCCGACTTTTCCTCAATTTTCTATGACCTAACACTCCCTTTTTTCCCTGTTTCTGCTGATGATGTTATCTTCTTGATTGCAACCCGCTGGAACTGAATGGCTCGACCAGTGGCGTATCCAGGGGGGGAGGGGAATTATTAGGATGAATTCAACCCCCTCTTGAGATTTTATGTTTCTTGTCTTGCATACGTATAACTATGTGCCGAGAGAAAACGAGAGAATTTTTCATTTCTCTTATTTCATTATTTTTCTTTGGACCTCCTATATTGGAAATCCCCCCCCCCCTCAAGTTAATCCTGGATACGCCACTGGGCTCGACAGAATCACTCCGACTTTTATAGAAAATTGCCCGACTTTCATAGAGAACTCTTCGCACTATATCTATAATTTACCAACACGTGAAGTTACTAGAGTCGTAAAATACTACTACTCTAGAAACTCTATGTTCGTGAATTCCCGATCTTTCCCTAACCCGAAAAAATCTCTCACATTTCCCTGACCACAAGAAAGCGGCGACCCTGGATCCGAAATTAACAACGATTTCCAGACGACATCAATTCATAATACCGGAGGTCGACGCAATTTCAACGTACACGTTGAGTCGATGGTAGAAAGGAATGGTCAATTTTCAATCACCTTGAGTCGATTTGTGGTCGACATTGGGCGGAACTAAATCGAAGTCAATTCTAAGTCGATATGCCTCATTGGGAGAACAAAATGAAGATGGAGGATACCCAAGAGTTGAAGTACAACAATGATGTTCGAGCTTGAGCCATCAGCCAAGGAGAGAGATTTCAATGACGTCATTCTGGTGCACAAAAAGTAGTGGGGAAAAGATCAAGGGACCAACCAGGTTCAAAGTTAGCGAAAAGTATGACTTATTTTAGACTATTTCATGCCTGTTCACATTTTCCTAATACTTGTTTTAAATATCTAACTATGCTTATGATTTCACGCAAAAAGAGCATACATGGACACAGGCAAAGAATTTCAACATTCTTCAATATCTGCCAAATTTTCTTCATCACTTCTCGGAGGAGTTCAGAAAGCGAGAGAAAAAAAAAACAACTGATATTGAGAGAGGTTCATGAAATTGAGAATAAATCGTACAACGATGACCTCGTGCACACTTGACCAAAGTGATATTTGGCGATCTAGGGACGTGGGTCTCTTTCACCAACATCGAAGAGAACTGTTTACCTTTTCTCGCGGATTGCTGAAGGTCACTTGGGTCAAGTATGCACGAGGTTGTCGATAATATTACAGAGGATAATTCGATTTGAGATACGGGTGACGGACGGAAGGTGATTTCCTTCAATCAATCTGAATCAATTTTCATTAGAGAAAATAATTCGTCGAAAATTTTACGCCATATGAAAATTCTGTTTCCTCTACAATTTTTCTCCTACATTGCTTCGTTCTCAAGTCATTTTAAGATTATTCTATAAACATTCAAATGGGAAAATTGTCCTCATCCAATTTTCAATCTTCTCGATTGTGACACTCTTAGCGGACTGCCGACACTAAATTAAAAGCAGTTCAAATTCATCACAGACAGACTGGAGATAGACTGAAATCTTAAAACCAGCTACTTCAAATGAGATCGTAAACGGGATCTCTCACCACGAACTAACGACAAAAGATGATCTCGGTTACATTCCTTTCACCCTCTGGAACAAGAGTTACTCTCCAACACTGGCCCGTTTTGATCTTACGCGGGCATCTAGCTAATCTCTCACTGTGAGCATAAAATGGAATAAGATCTTTCAGGTAACACTTCCTACTTTTCTGGGAACGACGAGGAATCATCCTGCAATGGCCGTTTTTATCATCCGCGGGGCTGCAGCTGATCGCTCACCACGAAGTAACGACAAAGGATGATCTCGGTCACATTCCTTTCACCCTCTGAAACAGCGAGTTACTCTCCAACACTGGCCTGTTTCGATCTTACGCAGGAAGCTAGCTCATCTCTCACCGCGAGCACATAATGAATGGAATTAGGTCTTCTTCCAAACACTCCTACCTTTTCTGGGAACAACGAGGAATCATCGTGCTTTTGCTCGTTTCGATCATACGCAGGGCTGCAGCTGATCACTCGATACTCACCACGAACTAACAACAGAGAATGATCTTGGTCACAGTCCTTTCACCCTCTGAAACAATGAGAGTTACTCTCCAACACCGCACTGGCTTGTTTCGATCTTACGCGGGAAGAGAGCCAATCTCTCACCGGGAGCACACAATGCAAGATCTTTTGTATCACTCCCTCCTTTTCTGGGAACAACGAGGAATCATCCTGCAATTGCCCGTTTTGATCATACGCGGGGCTGCAGCTGATCGCTCACCACGAACTAACAACAGAGGATGATCTTGGTCACATTCCTTTCACCCTCTGAAACAACGAGAGTTACTGTCCAACACAAAGCTAGCCAATCTCTCACCGCGAGCATACAATGGAAAATCTTTGGTAACACTCCCTCCTTTTCTAGGAACAACGAAGAATCATCCTACAATGGCCCGTTTCGATCTTACGCGGGAAGCTAATTCATCTCTCACCACCAGCACATAATGAAAGAAGGTCTTCTTGGAAACGCTCCGTCCTTTCCTGGGAATGACGAGGAATCATCGTGCATTTGCTCGTTTCGATCATACCTGGGGCTGCAGCTAATCTCTCACCATGAGCTAACAACAGAGGATGATCTTGGTCACATTCCTTTCACCCTCTGGAACAACGAAACGAGTTGCTGTCTAACACTGGCCCGTTCCGATCTTATGCGGGAAGCTAGATAATCTCTCACCGCGAGCACATAATGGAAGAAGATCGTCCTTTTCTAGGAACAACGAAGAATCATCCTACAATTGCCCGTTTCAATCATACGCGAGGCTGCAGCCGATCTCTCACCACAAGCTAACAACAGAAGATGACCTCGGTCACATTCCTTACCCTCTGAGAGAATGAGTTACTCTCCAACAATGGCCCGTTTCGATCTTACGCGGGAAGCTAGTTCATCTCTCACCGCCAGCACCTAATGGAAGATCTTCTCGGTAACACTCCCTTCTTTTCTGGGAACAACGAGGAATCATCCCGCAATTGCCCGTTTTGATCATACGCGGGGCTGCAGCTGTTCTCTCACCGCGAACTAATAACAAAGGATGATCTTCTAGGTAACACTTGCTTTATTGTTTGAAAGAACGTGCAACTTTCGCACATTTTCCCGCTTCAGTCGTACGCGGGGCTTTTGCGGTCCTCTTGCCGCGGGTCTACAACAGTAGCAAGCATTCCCTCTAGCGGCCGACACAACAAAATTTTTACACGTTCTTTCTAGTGATGGAGAAAACCGGTATTTTAAAAATACTGATGCAGCAGTACTCAAAAAATTTGAGTGCCGGTGTAATCAAAGCCAAAAAGAGAAAAAACCGGTTTTGATTTTTGAGAGAAAAGTGATGTAAAAATGAAAAAAATTAAGAAAAATATACTCGGCACCGGTCCTCTAAGAACTGGTATTATTGGTTCTTTGAAAAAACCGGTAATACCAGTTCTGCCCATCACTAGTTCTTTCGCATCATCAATCAAACACGGGGCATTCTTCAATAATTTCTCACCGCGTAACCATTTTCAAGCAAAAATCTAAGGCTCTACTTTTAGTCAGAGACGAGTTTCAGTAGAGGAAGACTTCGCAAAATCGTTGACACATGTCTTTAAGGTCGTTTTTCATATCAAAATATAATATCCGAGTCGTGTATTGAGATTGTATAACATTTCCCACCTTTATTTTCGCATTCGACTTTCAGATTATTCTTTCGAATATTCTCTAAGAAACTTGTGCAACCTACTCCTAATCAGCGATTACTTGAACTTGAAATTTACTCCCTCAAGAAATCAAAATTCAATTCTATTCGACTGGTTTTTTTTATCAAGGAAGGACAAGTTGGCAATTGATCTCCTTTCTTTATTGCATCGAACTTGAAAACAATCAAACGAACGCGAAAATATGTTAAATTCTGCGATCTCATCGAGGTTAACCCAAGACGACAGGGCGGAAATATTTGATCTAACACCCAGTCATTTATACTCACGGGAAATGTAACAAAACAAAGATCAATTTCCTATTCGTGCTTCACATTTTTTATGAACTAAATATCGTATCGCACCCCCTACCGTTTTTCAAAGATTTTCGATCGTAAATTCGTTATACGAGGCGTTGGTGTCCTCAGCAAACGCTACACGGGGAGTTCTTCGAATTTTCTACAATTTTTACGGGAGCTAAAAATTTATGGTTAATAAAATATCTTACACAAGAGTTAACAACGACAATAAAAGGATTCCTAATAATCCCGCCGCCTTTGAAATATTATATTCGTTGATGCGTCACGCAGAAAAGCATGCACGGCTAATTACGATCGTTGAAAAAGGAAAAATTTCGTAAAAATTATTATAATGGTCAACAAAAAAGAGGGGGAAAAAAAAGAAGGATAATTGGTTGAACACTTACAAAATTTAAATCAGCCGCGTTGAAACCAACAATATGACGATTTTGCCAGGCATCGACAACCCACATATCGGACACCACACAAACTCCAAAAGCGGCCGCGTACAAATACTCCTTTCCTTCGCACAGTCTGGCGATGACGAATGTGGTTTTGCAATTAGCTTCGCGTCGTACACTACCACCCATATGGTGGACCAGAAGTATTAAGGATTTCTATAAAACAATTGTTGAATTATAAAAATAAATACGTAGATCAAGGGTTCTATTTTTTTTTCTAATTAGAACACAAACGGCTCTTCGTAATGTATGGAAATCAAGAGATAATACGCGATATGTTATTCTACTTATATAACGCGGCGAATGCCACTTCCTTGATACGTACAAAGCTTCCTCCCTCGACAATAACGACGCAACAAACATTTAGTGGCTCCTCGACTCACGCACACGAGGTAATTCGGAGCACAGTGCACCTAATTTCATCGTGATCCGAAATTGAAACGACGTACAACTCAGGATACATGTGTTTGGGAAACAAGACATGTTTCAAAAAATAGAAAAAAAAGGGCGACCCCTAATATATTTACTCGAAACTACAAATACGAAATGGAAACTGTCGCCTATTAATAATAACAACTTCTGGTGTAGGACAGACCCAGGTGCAGGCAAATGCATTCACAAAGAAGGAGTACATCACGAAATTCGAAAGTTGTAAAAATGTGAACGAAGCCAAAATTACATAGATCGTTTAGTTTTTTATTTTGGGTAATAACGTGCAATCTTTTTAAAAATTTTCCATAAATGTAGGGAATAGGCAAAAAATAAAACTTGTTAGCTTTTAGTACTGTCAGGGTAATAAACTTAGAACGCTGCTGATCGATGTAATCAAAAATTTGTCGCAGCCTCGTAATCCACGGGGATGCTATCAATGCGAATTGGGTCATTGAACGTGACTAACCCAAATTTAGAATGAAAAATTATCGCGGGCCACTATTCCGAATAAACGACTTACGTAAGAAAAAAGAATCCATTACAACAATACGAACACTGCTCGTAATAAACAATATTTACCAGTCTTTCCATCTCTTCACTTTTGCTCTTTTTGTAGCCTTCAAAACAGACCACCTGGCCCGATAACGCGTGACAATAAAGTGGTCTCTCCAGCACCGGGAATGTCCGAGTATTATCGTCGGAGGAGTGCGACTGCTGCTGCTGTTCTTGTTCTCTCTTCTGTGCCAACTCCAACATGGCAGTACGCCCTAGTATCCTAAATGATAAAATTTTAAATTGAATTATGAATAAAGAAGATAACATTGTAATATACACATGATCACATCCATCTACAATTAGATTTAAACACTTTCTTCTCTAGCAAACAATATTATGTGGTAATCGTAATACTACTTAATACGTATAGTTGCATATTCCTTCACCAAGTCAAAACCTGAAGCACGTATGCGTCATGAGGAATGTAATTTTGTTGGAGTTATGAATGAAGAGCAAGGTACGAGATCGAGAATCATTGATGTCAGTCGTTCACAACGTGACTTGACCTTTGTTTGCTAATTTTTTTTTCAACAACGTCATTCTTTATTCTGACCTGGCACGAAGAGATCATCATTCATATCACGATGATAATGATTAAGTTCTCGAGCCCCTTTCTTACCCACAAGTTCAATGCCCGGGTTAAATCCACGTCTTGCACACAATCCTTGACTCATTATTAGACTCGCTGATCCCTTCAAAACTAGCCTTCCGATAGGGCTTCGCACTACCTGAAGTCATTTTGGAACTTGAACAGTCTCGAATCCGAGTTTCACTCTAGAATTTTCGATCACAAAAATTCGACATACATTCGTCGTCGGTAGAATTTGAGACCTACTTCCTTCAGTTCCTCGAAGTCCAAATATAGCAGGTACCCATAAGATTATACTGCGCGACCCCACACAATGCGATATGGATGATAGCAATCGTGTGTTGTGTAACGTACCTATTACGTTAACAATGGGAACGCAATAATAAATTTTGGTGTGCAAATTTACGACTACTGGAGAATTTAGAGTTCTGCATTCAGTCAATAGGTAACAAGAGATCGATTTGTGAGAAGATTTCGACGACTGTGGCTCCCACTCTTCCTCAAAATAATAATGTTTATCATTCAGTGACACAAAATCTTCTCAGTCAAGCTATTTGGGTTGAAAATTATGTTATATTCATACCCTGTTAGTGTAGCCACCGTGGAGGAGGTAAAACTTTCAGCTCGTTGAATTCTCTTCGACACCAGAAAGTTCTCAACAGGACCCCCATAAAGAAATCGAAGGTAGAAGAAAACTTACAAGACAAAAATAGTACCAACAGTTGGTTCTGAAATACATTAAGATTCTAGAGGTCACCTTCAGTTTGTAATGAGGTAGGGTGTGAAAAATCAGTGAACTCCCGTCTGTCAATAGCGTAGCCAAACATTGAACTGTATCATCAGAACACGAATCGTAAACAACGAAATTTCGTCGACGAGAGAAACAATTTGCGAATATATTTTGAAACAAGTTTTGAAACTCTCGCGACCCAAACCAATTGACTTTCGTAGGCCAGACTCGAAACAATTTCACGATACTCATTTTCCCAGGCTCTGGACTTATACAGGACAAGGACTTGGAACATCGCGCTCGTGTTCCTCGATACCAAAAAAAAAAAACTTTCGTGGCACGTTCTCTCGAGGGGAGGTAAAACGAAATGTACTCACAAATGAAAATATTTCATCGAATGAACCCGCGGCAAATCAATTCAACAAACTCTAATCGATCATATCGATTTACTTCAACCAAATTTGAAATAGTCACCGAACAGGAAAGAAAAAAAGTTTTTACGATCACATTTTCCTGAAATTTCAAACCAATCATGAACGGAGTATGCTCAAATCTAGAATAATCACGTTCATTGAGCTAAAATATTCACAGATTTCTAAGAAATAACGGTAATTACAAACATCAGACGAAGACAGAATGCGGACGACGTTTCGCATTCTACGTGACTCAATTAATTCATTTAGATTGAACATTAAAACGATTTCATGTAAAGAACGCGAAGACGTATCCGTTTTAATGAAATTATCTTTCAGTATGTGCGCGATAAGAACCGCGGTTGAGAGGTATTTATTTTAGACACTTATACTTCGCAGTGCAAACTTACAAGATACATATTTTTTGTCATTGAAGCAGTATATTTTTACCCGAGTCATCACAGCTAGGCTTTCCTCATTCTGATTAGGAAGTTTTTCGCTCTGATGAACGAATTTCAGATTCTAAATGATCCATTAACTCATACGGATGTGGCTTGAAAGAGTTTCAGTAGATGATGAAGTTTAGAAAACTATAATCGCAATGTTGAAGAGGAGAATCAGCAAATTCCCAAAATTGAAAAGAAAATTGATAACCTTTGTCCAAAGAAAACAATGAAGGTCATGTTTCATGTCTTCCATAAGGTAGCATGCTCGGCTCAAGTCGTTCAACCCCCTTCTTGGTCTAGTACAAGTCTACTTCAGAATATGATAGGCTAATGGCTTTTGGAGGGCTCACTTCTTGGTCTACTATAAGTCTAATTTAGAATATTTTAGGCTAATGGCTTTTGCGGTGCTCACTCGCTCCACTCGTTCGCCTCCTTCTTGGTCTAATAAGTCTACATTGGAATAGATTATTTCAGGAGTAATATAGCCATTTCAGGTCTAGTATAATGAACGCTAAGCTCATTATCTGCCAACTATCTGATTACTGTGTGAGTCAAGGAGAGATCTGGCCGCTTCAGGTATAGTATACTGTATACTAGCCCTAATATAATGGAGGTTGAAAGTCAGGTCATTTCCACGACACTGCTGCCAGATGATATTTAAATTTTCAAAAATCCGTATCCGCCATTTTTTCTAAGACTTTAAAACTGATTTCTATCGAGTTTCAGTAATTCAACGATAACGATCGGGAGAAACGTATTTTTCGTACCCGTGACTTAGGTACTTTTCCCTTGAATGACTTAATACTACGGAGGATCACCATATCGGCCCATCACGAGCAAGAGGAAATTATCTCCAATAAGAGTGACTACGGTACTTATCCCTTGAATACGAGAAATCCGTCTTTACACGAAATCCGTTGAAAAGTCTGTATTTTTTCGAGGACCAAAAATCCGTAGATCTGGCAACCATGTTCCACGAACGGCCGGAGGCCCGTATGCTGAAGGCTGTACCCACTACAGCAGCCTGATTCAGGCCTAGTATACTCTCAGCATTTGCGCTGAAGCGGGCCCATTCTAGAATACAATCCCTGATGGCTAATTCCCTTACATCTAGAGTTCAATTCTTTCAAGTTCCTATCGCTAAGCATCCGCTTTCTGTCCTTCTCCTTCACGAATCTCAAAAGTGTAAACACTTCAAATTGAAACCTATACCTCCTATCGTATCATCTATCCCTTTAAAAATATTAGACTTGATCTAGACAACATTTCAAAAACTTTCATACACAGACAACTCACGAGCGATATAATCTCTACCAAATTTTCAACTCATCAGGTCTGCTCCTCAATTCAAGGCAAACAATTCCTCCTCCCTTTCCACTACCCTACTGAACGCCATGTATCCTTGTCTTTCTCATCTCACTCTACTCAACTCTAAGCTCAAACTCTACAGCCTTCAATTCTCCCTCTAGTCCATACTTTCGCAAACAACATTGGCTCCTTCCTCTGGATTACAAGTTTCATGAACTTTCCGGAACATAATGGAGCAGTGATGCTACTTTCTTAAAGAGCAACTCTTCATAACTGATTTTGAGCGGGACGGAGAGAGAAAAAGGTACATGATTTTTTGCCATTTCTTGCAGTACAAGGTTAAATTGACGTATTTGCAGTACTACGATCTGGAGAATGAGACTGGGAACGTCAACTGCGGCAGGCAAAAAGGAAGTTAATTCCGCTCATGGTTGATTGGCAGATATGTTAATTCAACTTTGTGCGGCGGATTCTTGACGGAGTGTTTTCGTAGATTAAAGGGTCAGAGAGGCTTACCACACCACTGCCAGTACACGACGCGGTTGATCTTACCGCCAAGGATACCCTCCTCTCCCACAAATTTCCAACTCTGTACTTACTCCTGCCTATGACCTCAAAAATTATCGACTCATGGCATGACTTCTGGAAAACTCAACATTCAAACAAAGAAATCATTCACACACGTTTCACGAATTCCTATCTCCTTCTGAATCTATTTCCTTCTTCTTCCGACCAACACAATCTGAGATCGCCCTCGTAGCGGTTAGAGCAGTCGCCCGGAAAGCGAAAAGTCTCGGGTTCGGATTTCGACAAGGTGATCTACGTTTTTCGCTTGAGTTCTCCTTTACCAACCACCCTCCTCCTCTGAAATTACTCTCGCAAGTAAGGGCGGTATGAAATTTCAGCGTGACGGATGACTGAGTCTCTCTTCTGAGTAGCCTTGTAGTCACGCAAGCTACGTCCAAGAGAATCTACCGTAGGTGAACCGCAAAGAAGTCGCTTCCGTCTGTGCTCCTTCATCTTTCAACAGCAGTTAAGATCGAGAAGTCGTACTTCATGCGTTTCATTCTCCGATGATGGTCATGAGATATTAAGCACGATAGTACACTCTAATTTCCAAACAGGAAAAGTTCTACCGGGCCAAAGGGAGACATACTCGAAGAAGAAAAAAGAATTTTCTGTGGCTCTAGCGATAAACTCGCCGTTCTACTCTTTTTCGAGCATGCCTCTCTATGGCGTTTCCGGCCATAACTTGGTAAATCGTATTGATTCCAGTTCTACAATACTTGACTGACCAAAATACCTAATTTTCCATTGGGGACTCGAATAGATAAAGTTCTTGGAGGTCGCATGAAGACTATCACACAATCAATAGAAACTCGTAACACATTTCGTTCGCTGCTCTCGGAATTCCTTTCTTCAATTACGTCAGCTGAGGCGAGCCGGAAATCTATTTCATGGGAAACATCTCAATTTCGATTTTGATAACTGACCTAAATAATTGAATGCGATTTTCGTAAGCGATCATGGCCGATGATTATTTACAGAATTCAAATGAACGCCAAGTCAGAATCTTCCTTCATCCTTCGGAATCACAATTATCTGCTCAAAAAAGCAGCCTACAAACAAGTACAGAGCGCCCACTTCCTTCAATACTGATGATCAACCAAGTCGTTCCACTGGGTCAGACAAATTTCTGTTCACATGACTGCAGAAGAGTACCTTTGAGGCAGGGTCAGGCAAACAAAACTCGGCCTTCTTGGCGGATGTTTTGAAAGATGTAAGTTTTTCCCCTGGCACGAGCATCTGTTCTTTTGATGTCGTTGGTTTGTTCCCAAATATTCCCAAAGCTGTTACCAATCAGCTTTAAGAATTCTTTGATCTTCTGAATATCTGTTGGTGCCCTAACTATTGTAAGTTCGAAGGAAAGTGTTTTGTGAGATCTCCAATGGATCATCTATAGGCTCCCTCATCTCCGAAGTTTCCATGTCGAAGTTTGAACTTCTTCTCATTTCCTCGAACCAGGTGCTACTGAGTCATATTTACTATTGGCACAGGTATGTGGATGAAATTCTGTGTGCTTGGACTGGTTCTCCAGATCTCCTTGGTGAGTTTCGGAGGTATCTGAATTCCTGCTACCCTTCCATGAAACTACCTTGGGAATAGGGGAAACTTCTTGGGTTTATCGATCTCTGTAAGATCGGGTATCCATGAGTTTGGAATATACAGGAAGGGTACCACGACCGATGTTCTAGTGCACGGAGCTTCATTCTGTTCTGTTGCTCATAAAATAGCAGCCTTTAATACCTTAGTCCATAGACTGACTCGTATTCCGTTGATTCAGGCTGCCTTCAAGATAGAATTGTCCGCTATAAAACACCTGGCTTAAGTGAATAGGGTCAATGTCGACGCCGACATGATGGCTCGGAGGAAAACCCCTAGGAAAATTCTCGATTCTACCACCTTCCTCCCCCGAGACACGATCAGGGACCGTCGTATGCGCTGGATCAGTCTCCCTTTCCTGGTGAAGTCCTCCTCCGATTGAGTCGGGTCTTTCGTCCTTTTTTTCTCAGACCAGCATTTTACACCCTACCACTGTGAAAGGGTTGTTTGTGAGGTTGAAGGATCCTACACTAGTTGATGAGAGGAGCGGTGTTTATAAGATAGAATGTACCTGAGGATTGTAGTGCTTTTTATATTGGTGAGACCGGCCGCCAGATGAAGCTGAGAGTAGTTCAGCGTCTTGGGAAAAGGGACACCTGGGGGAATCAGCTTTCGCTGATCATCTGATCAATAATGGCCACAATTTTCGTGAGGGATCGAAAAGGCTCCTCCATAAGGAGAATTCCTACCATAAGCGTAAAGCCCTCGAACACATAGAAATAATTCGTCACCTCAATACTGATGGAATTACGGTACTAAATTCCTGCATTGCGGAAGACGGCCTGATCGAACTTGTACATGATTCACACTGTGACTTCAATGATCTCATTCTCTCCTCCATCTTTTCAGTTGCTTTCATTGCGGGCCTAAAGATGGTTTATAAACCGAAAGCGCTGGTCGCGTAAGTAATTTTTCTGCGGTGTTTCTTATATTTTATTCTCCCTTTTGAGTATTCCTTTTCGATAAAATTTTCACTCCGGACAAGATGAAATTCGACTTCGATACCCTAACTGAACCACATTCAGAATATTCACCCCCCTCCTCCTCTCGTCATATACCTGCCCAACATCAGAACACTCGTCCTTCTGATAAATTTCAAGGATCACTAAATTTTGTTTCACCAAACCAATTTTCTCAAATTTTCCAGACACAGCTCGCGAGTCAATCCCACGACCCTACTGAAGAAAAATACGATGCAATTGATTTCATTTGTTGACTGCGATCAGAGAGGTAGTTACAGGGCCCTCTCTTTTACGACCGTAACTAAACGATAATATTTTCCTCATAACATCCATATCGCGCGATACTTATGGTTTTCTTACGGCTGGTCATTTTTGCCATTTATATCGACCGTATTATATGTTCCGTATCGTTTCCGCTCTTCGGATTCCAGCACATAGAAATTGTATTTCATAACCATAAAGTACAATATATACTCACA
Organism: Aspidiotus destructor; assembly: GCA_035079395.1. Classification (NCBI taxonomy): domain Eukaryota; kingdom Metazoa; phylum Arthropoda; class Insecta; order Hemiptera; family Diaspididae; genus Aspidiotus; species Aspidiotus destructor. Next base: position 33,700,735 of record JAVHKZ010000018.1, on the reverse strand, counting down.
TGTAATTCCGTCCATTCTTTCTGACCGAGTCGAACGAATCCAACACATACACAGACATCACGTCCTCTTCGATAGATTCCGACTGGAAGTCATCCGTCACTCTAACCGGCACGTTAAATAACTGCAAAGTGCAAATAACAGCAATAAATTTTCTCGTAATTCAAACCGCATGTACACTTAGGTACATTCGTACCCGAAAATATGCTCATAATAGTTCACCTCGAATGGATTACGAATATCGGGTAATAATTGTTAATGGAAACGACCTCCAAAAGGAATACTGTACACATTATCGTTGCACGGATGATACGCGTTTCTTTGGTATTTTTCTTCGCAAATACTTAGCAGTATCATGAACTTATGGTAGAAGAGAACGAACATGACTGTATTTTTTAAACAAACGGCGCACAGCGACGCGACGCGACCAGGCGCCTCTCATAGCGCCACCATTGTATCACGGCCAATGTTACTGCCTACTGAACACTTGCGATCTTACTCTTCAAAATATATGAGTACGACGAAAGAATTATTACCTCGAAAAATTAAAAATGCTAGGTGCAATCGACTGATACACAAAATTATCGTCAAATTTGTCGCGACTTATCGTACATATGCGCGCGTATCGCGGAAAAGCGAGGGAGGAAAGTGCCACAGCAATCCATCCAGAAAGAAAATGATTTACCCTTCAGCGTCATAAGAAAGTATTTTTACCTATTTTTTCGGGCCTCGGACGCCTTTAGACTTTATAAGTACCAGTGTATCTCACTAAATGGGCGTGTGAGTAGATCTCGTTCTACAATATTCGCAGTAATATCGTACAGCTTACGACGCCGCTAATCTGCCAAGTGATAATTAGTATACACATGTGTACAACTACGCGTCACCGTCCGAATGATGTCACTAAAGAAAACGATCAACTAATCTTACTCGTGCATAAAAAATGTGGCGAGAAATAGAAGAAGCCTATGTTATCGCTTGGCCGTTCGTTGTTCAATCTGAAACGAACGGGGTAATGCACGACAAGGAAAATATTTCCTTTTGAAATAGCCAGAAGAGTCTGAAGTTCTCTGGAAAATGTTCACAATTTTTCGAAGTACCATATACTGTAGAGCACTTACTCCCGAAAAACGACTTAAGAATGGAATGCTCTATTTTAGCGCCTACCAGTTAAAAAAATTGACGTCAATAAATCCCAGTGTACATCCGCCTCTCAATTTCACTGTTTCTATTTGCGGAAAAGAATAAAAGTTTGAGGGTATGATTTCCATCCATGAGCTCATGGAATTTGATGATCACACTTCGATGACGAGGAAAATTAGAGAAGCAATGGCAACAGAATGACGTATTAGGGTTGCGGGTGTGGTAAAGGAGAATGCCTCGCGTGATTGAAAAGTCATTCTGGACCTCCCGAGCACGGATATCACTACGATCGCAAACCTGTATTAAGTCACGAGGAAAGCAATTTAAGAAATTTCCTGGCACAGCCAAATGAATAGAGATCATGTTTCACGTCTTTCCCAGTAGCTAGTGACTTTTGGGAAGCTTACTCGCGGATCTAGTATATAGGTTCAGTTCAAAATGTTTCAAGATCATAGCTTCTGGAAAGCTCACTCCTTAATCTAGTATGTTTACTATAGAAAATTTTAAACTAATATCACTTGTGGTTTTCGAGGAACTCATTCGCTCCGCTCATCCGCCTCTTTTTGTGATCTAGTATACGTCCAATTCAGAATCTTCCAAGATTAGTATAATATAATCCCATCAGTATAAAGCTAGTTCAGATATGTTTAAGCTAATAGCTGGGCTGCCAGATGTACGGATTTTCGGTCCTTGAAAAAAATACAGATTTTTTAAAGGATTTTGTGAAAACAGGATTGCTTGTGCTCAAGAGAAGAGTTCCTCAGTCACTCTTATAAGAGATACTTTTCTCTTGGTCGTTTTAAACTAATAACGCATATTGAATCGATCAAGGGAAAAGTTCCTCAGTCACTAGTATGAGAGATACGTTTCTCTTGAAAGCGGAGACGGCTGATGATGCAAGAGACCCCCGATACTTGGAAGCAGTTATCAAGGCACTCTAGACTAGAGAACGATTGGGAATGGCTGGAAAGAGAGGAAGTAGCGGCAAATCCGTCGATGCATCTGACGCAGCATAACTATGAAAAAAGAAACTGTACTTTCTGAAAAGTAAGACTCAAGTAAGTCGGCGAACTGACTGCACTAGGTAGCCGCTTCTGGATATCAACCTTGATATCACCAGGAACGGCAAATAGGAGAGTGCAGATATAGGTAACCAAATCACCAGTAATGAAATGTACAGCGGGTATCCTGAGGACGGGAAGTGACTGACCAATACATCAAGTGGCACAGCTGTCACTCCTCTCCCTGCAAGATCAAAAGTACAGACACCCAGGGAAAAACCAGTTTCTTGTCATTATGATCTCTTGAGTAAAGAAAAAAAATTGTTCAAAGTTCACTCCTCAAACCAATGTGACCCGTAGAACAGGTTCCATACGTTCTTCAGTCGACTTCACTCAGGAAGCCGTCCTTTCTGCACGGTACAAGGGGAAGCCGCCATCGAACATCAAAGTTTGCACTTATGCGTACAGCCGCCGTACACCCATACTCAATTCAAGGATGCCACACGTCTTCTATCCAGAATTTCCCCAACTTTTTCACAACTTCTCCTCTACCAATTCCTGAGCATTTTTCGATTTTACCAGGTAAACCATTCAATTATTTCTGATGGTAAGAAAATTATCTTGGTAAGTGGTTATTCCAAATGTATGGCTTAGTGAAATTTTCCTGACTTTTATCGACCAAAACAAATCTCTCGATTTTTCCTCGACTTTCAGTTTTCCCAGAAAAGTGGCCACTCTGGGTGTTATCGGCGCGTACGTCGTATCAACAGGGCTAGGTTGTAGAGAAATGAGGGGATCTTTGAAAGTCGACTGAAGAACGAAGAGGGCTCCAACCTTTAAGAAGCAAACCGGCTGTAGTGCTTTCAGAGGATAAAGTCATCAAGGAATTTGACCAAAATGCAGAACAAGAGGATAGCTAAACTTTCTGGGCAAGTTTCAAGTTCCTAATTATACGGAGGTACGTACGGAAAAATTCGACCCAAGAACAGAAGAAGGTAATCGAACGGTTGAACTTGATAAGACCAGATTGTCATTTTGTTGTGTGATGACGACTCACTGAGAGCTCGAAGCCCAATTTAATCCCATCAAAGCGGTTTGATCCCCTGTTGCACTACTTCTTCACTGATAATTTTATGAACAGGGAGAATAACACTGAAATTTCAGTTCTGTCTTTTCCTAATACTGTCGTTTTACCAATTTCCCATTTTCGAGAAAGTTGACGACCTGAGAGAATGTCAGATCATCCAGATCTAATTCTCCCACCGAGTTTAGATTCGATTTTTACATATGAATAATACATGATCGGAAGAACTGATCACTTCCTATAAAGTTTGTATTTGGTTTTTGGTAGATAACTTTATTAAGAATGAAGAATGAAAGAAACCGTTACAAATAGAAACAACAATTAAGCAGATGAAGATCCTAAAATGTTACTGGTGATTCGAAATATCTATGTAAGAAAAGACATAACTAACGAACACGTTCAAAAAATTAGAAGAAATAAAAACGCGCAGAGGCCACGACGTGCTAACTCGTATAAATTTCTAAAACCGAAGTTCTTTCGATTCAGACGTGACAGAAAATTTTCTCTCAAGATTATATAGGCAGTCGGCCCGCGTAATACGGGCATATGTAAGTAATTTATTGCAAACACGACGAGAGTAAAAGTTTCAACCGTAAAATATGGCGAATAAATTTCGGTCAGTATACCACCACATTCTCACCTTTTCGTATGGGTTCAACTTTTTTTCATCAACAATGCTAATGAACGTAACATATTTCGAATCACAAGCGCTAAAAATGCACTCGTAAAATAATAAGTGACATCAGGTAGGCCTATACGATCATCGTAATATGGGAGGACTATAAGAGATGAAATTTTCACTAGATCCACATAAATAACAATTAATAAAGCGTGGATGCGTTCGAATGCGTAGAGCGAGAAAGTGACTTTCGTTTTTCTCGCGAGCAAACATTTCCTAATTCACACAATTTTGAGAATATTTACTCGCCAAGAAATTTAGTTACCCGATTAATTATGCGCGAAATGGGGAACGCGTAGCTTATATAGAGTTCGAGAGAATAAAAATGATTTCTGCACACACACGCGGGTACTCCTCGAGAAATAGAAAATTCGTTAATGGATGAGATGAAGTTTTATTGACGCGATCGAAGAAGGAGCAACGAACGCACCGCTCGTTTTGGATTCATCGACAAAGCTACGGCGACTTTCTTCAGACGCACAAGAACGTTGAAGATTGATAATTTTTTCAATTTCTTCACCTCGGTTTTCGGTACACCAGAGATTCAAGATGAGCCGTGGATCTTGTCATCAAGAAAGCATTCGAAGGAATTGAATTGAATTTTCAAGGGACACTATGGGTTTGTGATTATTGGTCTTGATGCATTTCTTCTTTTTGGTGAAGAATAAGGAAAACGGAAGGCCTTGAAGGAAGGTTATTTTGCCCGATCTTCGGAAGAGATATTCGAACAATTTCAAGAGGGAGAATGAAAAAGGAAAGGAGTAGATGACAGACAAAAGAGAGGTTAGGGACATGAAGTATTAACAGACAAACAAAAGGATATTGGATATTTGAAGAAGTAAGAATCAAGTGAAAGGGAGTTGGGAGCATTGAATAAGAATGTGATTTAGAATGAAGAGGGCTAAAAGGAGAGATATCTTTAATAAATATACGTAAATTGTCTACGTCTGTAGTGGTTGAAGCAAGTCCACGGGCTGATACAGCGAAGTTTCTGTTCATGAATTCAAGCAACTTGCACCATGGGCGTCAGTGGACGTTGTTTTCTAGATGAGAGTATCGGGAGGGGTGTCTGACATTTTGTGTAGATTCCATCGTGCAAGATCATCTTCCCTGGCAATACTTGGAATTAGGTTTTGACTTCTGGGAAGATAGCGAGAGACAGCCTGCTTTAGCCACCTTATCGGCTCATTCGTTAACCTCAATAATCCTGTGGTTCGAGATCCACAGGAAGGAGATGAGGATGTTTCGAACTAGTAGCAAACATTCTAGACGATTACGGATGTAGATGGTTAGCGGCTTGGAATGATGAATGTATGATGATTCCTTCATGGAGGGGAGCACGGAAAGGGAGTCTAGTGATAAGACTGACAGATGAAATTAAGGGCATCATGAATTGCCGCGATCTCACAATCAAAGCTGAAGAGTCTGAACGGATCTGGAAACGTTTTGTGAAATTTGAATGCGTGTCAGAGGAGGCCACGCTACAAGAGAATGACATTTTGAAACCGTCTGTAGAAAGATGTAATGAAGAAGTTCAGAAAATTCTTGGCTCATAATAACAACAATAGAGGGACCAGCGATGAAATATTTTCAAAAAAGATACGTGCTGGTAGGGATATCTCTGGAGGGACGAAAGTGACGCTAAAGGTTTATAGTCTTTACTTCAAAAAATTGCCATCAAATCTTTTTTTTTTGGGAATAAACCGTCATGGCCAGACTATGGTTAGGTACGCTGTTAGACCAAGAAGCAATGCGTGCGCAGGACTTTCGAACGCGGTAAGTCATTTCAAGTTGAGGGGGGTATTTTTGCTCCAGTTTCCATAGTGACGATTGATGTGGTCTAGTCTCAATGGTTCTTAGAAAAAGGCGAGAGGCTTGATATGGATTACATCGAACTTGTCAAGATGAGATTCCGCAACCAAACCATAAACGAAGGTCCCGCAGTTTATTTTGCCACATATAACGGATTTGTAAAGCATGGATACGATTTCGGAGTCTTCATTCCACCTGGTACTGGATAAACATCCTGCAGTTTGATCAGGGTTGCCACTTTTTTTTCTGGAATTGCTTTTCCCTGACTTTTCCAGGTTTTCCAGACCATTTTTCCACACTTTTTTTACAATATTCCAAGGGAAGGAGAGAGATCTCGGGAATTTTTTCAAATAATATGTAATGTATACCACTTTTGTTATTCTAGGAAAATTTCCCAGACTTTTCCCGGTTTTCCGGGTTTCCCAGAAAGTGGCAACCCTCTTGATCTATACGATTTCTGTCAGGATAAAAAGATACATTGTTTGAACCATGAGGTTACATACAAATTCTGCGAACGTAACCACCACTTTATCAACACCAAAGTCCGTATTTCCGAAGCACAATTTTGTGAACCTTGAGGGTGGATTCACAACGACAAGTCGGAAATTGTGACCTGTTCCAAGATAAGGGCAATTAGCAGCCAAACGCAAGTCTCCCAGAAGGGCAAAAACGGAATCTAATTGCTACTCTTCAATGCTGACAGATTTACGGATTTTTGATTCTCAAAAAAAATACAGGTTTTCGACGGATTTTGCGTAAAATACAGATTTTTTGCGCTCATGGGAAAAGTACCTTAGAAACGTATATGAGAGATACTTTTCTCTTGATCGTTGTGGGCTTATGCTGCTGTCTCTCGTAACATCGAGTCGATCAAGGAAAAAGTACCTCAGTCATCCTTACAAGAGATACCTTTCTCCTGATCGGTATTGATAAATCAGTCAAAGTCCGTCGGAATCTGTTTTTAGGAGTTGGAAAAAATGACGGATACAGATTTTTGAAAATATCATCTGGCAGCACAGCTACCCTTCCCTGGAACAGGTACTTGATGTTAATAGCCCTTATCTTGGAACAGGTCACAATCCACTCAAAGAAGTATTTAAATGGAGCAAGGTTGGGCAACCTAATCTGACGGGAGGCCACATGAACTCTCGAAACTATTGAGAGGGCCATTTTTCCTGAACAGTTACTTTTGCGCTCTGATTAAATACAATTTTGTACTTTTCAAAATTTTTTCGCGAGTCATATTCTGGATCATACGAGTCGGAAGTTGCCTAGAGGAAGACATTTGATAAAATATCGATACTAAAGCAGAGTGGGAAAATGGCTGAGCTTTCTACAGGGAATTGCTGAGTTTTGGAGGGTCATTTGACCAGAAATCAACTGAAGAAGACTGATGACTCAATTAAGATATAAGCGGGAAGAAGGAGGAGGACATGCCGAATGAAAAACTTGAGAGACTTGGGAGATTTCAATTCAAATTCTTACACAGGATGGTCACAAGATCTGATCGCCACGACGTCATTAGGATTCTGTTCATATTTCTGAATGAAATCTCTATGAAGGTGCTTGAAAAAGATTCGATTCACAAGCTAAATAGATGAAGGAAACTTGGAGAAAATTGCATCAAGATGACCTTGACCAAATTACAAATTTGAAAAAAATCCAAGTCGGGAGCAGTTTAGACCAAGAAAAGCTCGGGTAGATCTCTATTGAAAAGTGGAGGAGAGAAAAGCTGCTATGTGTACCTAGATCAAAGTTGGGCAACCTTATCCGTGTGAAGGGCCGCATCTGGCCCGCGGCCCGGACGTTGCCCACAAGAGCAGTACATTCTTCCCGACCAAGTAATTCAAAATAGAAGAAATTCGATATCCAAAACGAGTTTATTCAGACCACAATATTCTACGACTCAAAAGAGGTGCACGAAAGATGGCCTAGGTACGAGCATTTTTTCGTTCATGCAAGTAGCACTAATAATAATTAAATAGAATAATTCGTAGACTCACTTGACAAGCTTGACACACTTCCGGATCCTGAGCCATATCTTTAACTAAGTATATTCTGTACGAGCCGTACGATGATGACGCCGTTCCACCGCATGCTGAAACAAAAGAAAAGAATATTCAAATTAGTTTCGATGCTCATACTTTTTAACGAACACTATTCTTCGATCTATGAAATTACTTCCAAAAGTAGCTAAAATTTACTCATTCGTGGGTATCATTGAAAAGTAAAAACATTGTATTATCAAGTGAAACTACAACAACCTAACCTTTCGGGAAGTACGGAAAAAAATGACCTTGTGGCAATAATTCGCCGATCACCGGAAAGATTGCAAGGTATACCTATTTCTCGCTCAGACTGTCGTAATTTCAGAGTAAGCACACCACGAGTGGTAAAAAATTTTCAAATTGGTTGCACGAAAAACACCTTTAGATAAATGTAAGATGATGATGATTGTAACGAAGGCATTCTAGAATAAACAAACTTCGAAACAAAATCATTATTCAAGTCTTTTCTACCTCATTCTGACCGACCCTAATATTATCGGCTTCTTCCGAATATGTTTAGTCTCCTTCTATTCCTAGTTAGTCCAAACAGTTGATAGAAAAACGGCAGAGAAAGAGCGTCGAAACAACAAACACTATCAAGCACAAATGAGGAACATCTTCCACAAAACAAAATAAAAAGCACCAAAATTCAAAGTTCATTACATACCATGAGAGTATTGAACATGGGCCAAGCTTCGATGATGTAATCACCAACCGAGCTAACTCGACACTACGCTGACAGGTTTACTGATTCAAACTTTTTGTAACGATATCATAGCTACCGGATCAGACGAGAGTACAAAACGTAATGTTGAGCCTATATCAAAATATTGCTCGAAAAATTTGAACTACATCAATGAACTTGTGATGCCCAGAAGCTCAGCATCCTAGCGTGAATTAATAAATATTTGTAACGCAAAATAGGAAACAATCGATCTGCAACCTATGATAACAAAGCTATAACAACCTCTTATGGCGCTAAACGACCTAAAGCGCGAAATGAAAACAACGAGGATCCGAAACAACGAGATGTCAACAAAAACAATGATGATGCAAACGGAGCAAGGACTCTCGAGAAAGCCGGGTGATTGATTTACTCCTCGCACAAAGACATAATTTCAACTATTACAGAATAAAATAGACTAACGCCCTGTCGTCGTCTCCATATACTATCGATGGTTCGAAATGTGTAGATAAAATTCTATTAACTTCGCTATCGTACATTCGCAATAATGCCCGACCGTATCTGCTGGCGCATTGCCTCTGGTAAACACGTGCACCGAACAATCATCGCCAACACTCATATTGCTACATTCTTCAGCATGGCTGTTCTCGGAAATATCATTTTCTTTTTGTGGACTCATTTTCCTCGACTTTGCTAGGTTTGCTTTCTCCAAAGATATGAGTGAAAATTTTCTTCAGTCGTTAATTACCACTCAATGTAGACGCTTAATGAGTACTAATTGGTAATTCTCGAATATTATTCTCAGAAATCTTGAAACTCAAACACTTCAGAGGAGAGCAGATGGAATCCTACTCTCGACAGTATTTACATCAAACTAGGGTTCCTTCTCGCGCTGTTCCGTTACAGTGCCCAGGAGAAAAGTATAGTTTCAACTCTTGTCGCACCCATGGTGCACCATACCGAAAATTTTGAAAGATTTTCTCAAGCAAATGCACCCCGCATTCTCATCTCGCTACAGTCTTTATGGATTATGAAGGGAGTTTTCATCATCCGACTAAGGGGAATACAACCCGTAAAGAATTCACAAGTGTTGACACAAAAAGACCAAGAAGTAACTCTAGATTCTGATACGATTAATTCGTTTCTGAATATTATACTGAATGCGATCCGAGATCTCAACGCTACACTTAGACTGGAATGGATAGCCTTATCGACAGGCATGACATCCATGGTCCATCTAAGTAAAAACAAAAAGAGATACAATCTAATCGTCATTTTTAAACTGTTTTTGGGCATATACCGGTTTCTCTCACTTCACCAGAATAACAAGTCTGTTTCCATGATCTTTATGTTAGATCAATCCTAATCGTAGTCGCCGACCCATAAATACTTCGAATACGATACTCCATGTACGAATACTTTCATGAATGAAGGATAAAAACACTCACACAAACGAGAGAGCGAAAAATAAGAAACTTTCATCTTGGCACCTAAATTGAACATCGGCTCGATGATTCACGATCACCTAATTTTTCGTCACAGGAAAATGCTACCTATATAAAAGAAAGATTTTAAAAGTTGTAAACATCCCTACCTCTACGCATAAGTCGACCAACCATCCAATTTCTTAGGCCTAATGATAATTTTTTTTGTGCATTACGTAAACATCTCTGACCTAGTTATTTCAACCGTGACAATATCCGTCAAAATTGCTGACAACTGTTTTTTTTTTTTTGCACGTTTACGAGCTAACACATACACACATCGTCACGATGAGGGCATCGTTTACAAGAATATCCATTAAGGGAAGCGGTCGTCTTTGATTTCAATTAGCGCGGTAGTATCGTATTTTCGATAATGAACTTCTCGTAACGTTGAGTTCGATTCATTTCTCGTAATAGTAGATGTCAACAGGAAGCCTTCACCAGTCTTACATTGTAAAAACTTCGAAATTTATTATCTATCCGCGAAATCCGTCCTCTTTGAGCGTCACCAACGTAATCAACAACAAAAATGTACTTCTTCACATCTATATTCACCTTATTCTTGAGTGCGGAAACATCCGTTCTTTATACCGATTTTGATGAATGAGAAAGTGTGTAAACACCGAGAACACCGTTTACAACTCGAACGAACGTAAAAAAATAGATTCGTTTGATGCTCCGAAGAAAAAATTAGAGGGAAATTACAATCAAGAGCTTAATTAATTTTTGACAATAGTTGCGAAGAAGCCATGTAAATTTCCCTCCCTAATTCGCTTGTTGCTTTTCTTTTCATGTACACGGGGTGAACGTACTACGAAGGTTTTAAGACATGTAAATTGCCATTGGCTCATGATGCACGAGAAAGGTATCAAAATTATAAAAGTTGGATACACGTGTCACCGCCTCACACTCAGAAAACATGCTTTGTAGTCCATCATTCTGCTCTCTGACTTGACCCATTTTGCGTAGGTAAAAGTTGAAGTATTTGCTCATTGTCGGTCATCATTTGTATGAGATAGAGGTTTGATCGGTCATGATCTCGGTTTACCATCAATTGACCTGCTGACTGACGAGCAGGAGTTGAGGAAACAACCAATTGAGAGGCTTTCTGGGTCAAGGGGAGTTTCAGAGGCACTCTGCTTGCTAAATGGTAACACAGGATAACTTAGTCAGGGAAGGGCGAGAGCGCCCACGTACTCAAAAGCAACCTTGACGAATTAATAGACCGAGAATAAGCAGTTACCAAATCTGCGAGACTCTCATCAGTACAACCTAGTCATTGCAAGTTTCTTAAACAGTAACCTAGGATGCCAGATCTACGGATTTTTGGTCCTCAAAGAAGCGAGTTTTTCTCCTTTTATATATTTTACGTATATTATAGACAAGCTGAACTACCCGTCCTTCGGACGGACTTAATGCATTAGCGTTAAAGATAATAGTAAACAGTAGGAGAGCAAGTTTAATGGAAAAGAAATCAACCAATCCCAATGCAGCAGTATTGAATGGAACATACCCTAAAAGCAATCTGATGACGGAAAGGAAATAAAGTTTTTCTTTTATATTCTATACAAAGGAAAGAATTATGTATTAATAACATCGCAAGAGAATCTTAAAAGAAATTTCATACACATTGATGTGAAAGCTTTTCTTCATACACTATATTTTGAACTTTTCCAGTGGGTGAATACACAAAAAGGCCTTCTTATGAACGTACCCTGCGAATCAATATCACTGATACTCCAACTTTCAATTTCAGTTCATGAGAAAGCAGTCCAGGATCATTTGTCGACTCCAAAAATTCAATGGAGAAGTGCACGGAATCACAATCTACTGACTTGCACTGTGAACAAATCACGCTGTAGTATGCTTTCATATTATGTTATACCTGTATAAGAAGAAGGCACAATCCCCATTTTCCCACTATCACCCAGGGTCGATTTTTCATGAATATATGCATCATGTAAGTGTACATATTTTTCAACTCGCAATTCTTTCTGATGTAAACGTAAGTAGAACAGCCGTTAAATTTCAATTTTAGCTCTCATATCAACAATATAGACATTTAGTAATTGCTGGAATTTCAGCAAATAATAGTCAGCTCGCACCATCAAACGATATAAATTAAACTCCACAGCAGATACACGTTTGTTTTGACCAACAGCTCTCAAAATATTGATATGGTAACCATCTGTGCCGTGCAAAAACATTGTAAAGGGTCATAGGATTTATGAGTTTTGTTAATTCTCTAATACTTGCTTCCATCCGCTGCAGCAACGAAACTGCCCCAAAAAAAGAGTACTGTTGTTTCAGTTAGCTACAGCAATACCCATCCCGTCCATTGAAGACAATTGAGGAATGCGTGCATGTGAGAACAATAAAGCGAGCCAAGTAGTCCAAAAATAGTAATGATGTATCGATGATGCAACAGTGAATAAAGTCAGGGCAAGGTTGAGTATTTCAATCAATCGGTATTACCAACCGCTTTTTAGTAATTTACCGTAGACTTATAAAAGAATGCCAGATTTTAGAGACGACGTACAATTCCACTGTAAAGAGGAACAAACTATGAATGCGCGCGAAAAAATTGGCGCGTAGTTGGAAACACTGCACAATTTCAGTAGCGCGAAGTAAAATGAAGAAAGCGCGTACATTCGTCCGCCCGCCCGCGTTCCCTCTCATACCTCCTTTGCATTTCTTCATACTCTGCTGTCATACAACATCTGTGATCAACGCTACGACGTAATACGAAGGCAAACTGGTCACACTGCTTGATCTGACACGCGTTTTGACGTAATACAATGGTAAACTGGTCACACTGCTCGATCTGACACGCGTTTACGACTGCCGAGTATCGCGCGGAACACGCACACATACACACACATGCAAGCCAACTTTAAAGCTTTATTACAGCCTTTAAAATAAAGTTACTGCAAATTTAATTCGCAAACAACATGCTCTGGTGTGCTATCTATATTATGTCCGCATTTCAGCGCAAAATATGCAGCGAGAACTGAGAACATCGGCCCGCTAGAAACTCAACTTGCAATTATATATTAGATTTCTCGTGATCAAGGAAAAGGTACTTTAAACACTGGTACAAGAGATACCTTTCTCCTGCTCGTTATGGGCTGATACTGTGATGTTTCGTAATTTTGAGCCGAACAAGGGAACCGTACCGCAGCTACCTCTATGAGAGATACCTTTCTCCTGATTGTTATTAGTGAATCAATCGAATTCCGTCTTACAAAAAATGACGGATACGGATTTTCAACACAATAACCTGGCAGCACTGCAGTGACATCCGATCTTCCATGTCCCTTGATGTTTTGTGCTACTTTCTTCATGCTCAACTTAATCAGCATCACAAATGTAAATGCCTTTGCAGTTCAACTTGTACACTTCACTCAAGTTCTCATCGTCCTCTTCTTCCATCTGGTCGTTGCTTAATCTCTTCACTGTGGATGAACTATTAAGTCATGTATGCACACACCACGTCACAACCATTGAACGCTTCGCTTTCATCACCTTCTTTGTATACTTTCTTAGGTGAAGTACAGAGTACTTTCTCACTGTGCCGCCTTGGCTCTTTTTCTTTGATTCCATCGTCTCAATCCTTCAACCACACCTTTAGTGTAGCTGTTGACTGCTGCTATCGGCTTTACCACCTCAATTTCTTCCCTCTTCTCTTCTTTGTTATTCAGGGTAGCAGTAGTCCCGAATCGCTGTTAACAGTCGCCTGAGGTGGTAGGAGTTGTTTAGAATGCATATGCGTTGGCTTCCTGCAGATTCTGCACTCTATTACTGTTGTTCTTCACTGTAAGTGCTTAGTCCAAATAGTTCATGGTCTCATTGACTTTTTTGCTGTGACTTTGATGCTTTCATTCTTAGGACTGGGTCCACCTGTCCATTAAAGCTGGACCATACAATAATGATATCATCTACGTACGTAGCCGAGTGTTTCATTAAGGTTTTTAACATGCTGGCTTTTAATGTCTACGACTAGTTTTCCAAGTCATTCATAAATATCTCTGCCAGTATCAATGACAGCGGCGATTCCATCGCCAGTCTATTTTTCCTGTCTGTAAAACGTGTAATTGAATCGGCAGTAGTTCTGGCCCACCATCTCTTATCCATTGTTCCGCTCCAGAGGGAGAAGTTCTTCTTTATGTAGGCCTACTGTGCTAAGGATGTTCGTCAATATCCTGTTATTGTTACTCTTGATTTCCACTTTGTCCAATCGCTCTATTAGCTTCCTATTGTTTCTGATACTTCAAATTTGTTCAAATGCGAATTGGTAGTTTTCTATCTGTACTGTCTTGTAATGTACTACTCACCAGCGGTCTCAAGCGGTTTGTTTAAACTTCCTTTCATGACCAAGAACATTGTTCTCTTCTAACACACTTTTCACACAGAGAGTTGACTCAATTTCAAGTCGATGGTAAGAAGAAACAATCGATTTTGAGACGACTCCTAGTTATTTTGGGTCGATTGTAGTCGACATAGATCACAGGTATCAAAACAAGAAGAACAAAATCAGTTTTCCACGCTATCGAAATGCTCTAAATTTGGGAGCTTCGACCATTTCGATGTTCTGCAACTCTCTTTCTTCCTTCCACGGAACGAGTTGTAGAGAAGCGTTACCATACATCAACGGCGATCGCGTTAAGGCAACGCGAGCATAAATTAAAATTTTCGTATTTTGGTTCACCGAGTTTGTATGAAAACTTCTCTACAACTCTGACACACCACATTTACTATACAGAAACGTCACCAACACACCGGGTCGGCGCAATAGATGTAGAAAATTCATACACGCATAGATTGTACTTCCCTTTCTCGTTCGCGCGTCTACGTTATTAATAATATGTTCCAACTTATTATTGGGAATATCCGCCCGCAAACGGTAACGTGATGAGTAAGATGAACTGCACAATATTATTCTAAACAGACGAGTGACCGGATTACGCGATGTCTCTCTTCTCCAGAAAGGGACTGGAAATGATATTGTGCCAGAAACGACTCATTAAAAAAATACAGTATTGGAAGCGCGTGAATCCACTTCAAGCCAATCATTCGGGCGCAGAAGGGACTTTTCAAAATACGAGACAACGATTTGAACGCATTCCAAGAATCTTATAGGTTATTAATTTTTCTTTTTTTTCAAAAGGCGTCACAGCGTCACAGGTGAGTCTTCCGGAATTGAAAAATACGAAAATACTACTAAGTTCGCGCAAGCTCCGTAATAAATCGCTCGGCTTTATTGTTACACAAGATATTCGATATATACAGCGGTATAATATTACAAACTTTCGAAAAAAAAAAAAAAATTGCGTCACTCTTCTATTTTTTTCTTTTTCTATACTTACATACTATAACCATTGTGTATAAAAATAGCATCTTATACAAATGCTGGTACGATATAACTGCATTCTTCCATACACATGCAGCATACCACGATGCTTAAAGGAAAAACACTCTAACAACGAATAAGTACAGCTTCTTCACCGTACAATGTACATAGGTTTTGCGTACAAATGGGGAAAAAAAATTATATAATTTCTATTTCGAAGAAAAGTGTCGTCCGTACAATGGTCAATGGCCATGAAAATGAGAAAGAAGGGAATTAAAAGTAGATGCAAACAAACCAGTCGAAAGAGGACATACGTAATTCTATACCGAGTAAAGAAGGCAGAAAGCGCGCAGATAAGTGAGAAGAAAAAAAAACGATTAAATAAAAAACAGAAAAATAATTATTCCTACACATTATGCTGCATACGTACACTCGGTTCGATTTTATAGTCAGTGCATGCTTCGTTAACTAGTTATGTCGCTCACGTTAATCTCACGGCAAGTGCACAAATATATGAGTGCACGTTTTGCGATAAAAGCGTGTCCCGATAACAACGGCGACATTTTTTCTCAACCGTTTTGTTTACGTACGATTGCTTTACGTGTCTATAAAAATCGACATTGTACACGAAGAAATTATTCACCAAAATCAGGTAGGGTAGTTTGAAGGTCCAACAATTCACTGATATCGTTCGAAACAGGAAGGGAGAACAATGAAACACTGAAAATTGAAAGTATCTCTAAAGTAGCTTACAAGAGTACTTTCGGGTGTGTTGCCAGAGAATGGATATCAACGACCCTCCTCAGAAATACCGGAACAGCCTGAAAACCGTGTTGAAAGATAAACTCGGTCAAAAGGCTTGTAGTACTGCACAAAGTCATGCTCCGCTCAGACGACTGGTTAGCAGCATTCAATCACCCTGTTACAGGTAGCGAAGACCATGACCACATTCTTGGAAGAGAACTACCACTTCGCACCTAGACAAAGTTTCAGAAACAACAAGGAACTGGTGGAGGGATTGGATACGACGGTAATAAAGAGCAACAGCAAATATATTTGGTATCATACCAAAAGAGGAACTTCTCATCCTGCTGCGGGACAACAGATTTCATGGGAACTCTGACGGGCTAAAGCACACAAAAACAGAGGAAAAGATTGTGAACCAAAATTTAATAAAAAAAACTCTACAGCCGAGGAAAAGAACCATTGATGAGATCATTGCTGTCCCCAGTACTGGCGGAGGTATTCATGAATGATATGGAAAACAAGACATTGAGAGGCAGACAGTTCAAGAAGTCGATCAAATACTGAGCTACATACATAGATGATATCTTAGATGCATGGTCACGCATTAATAAACGGCTGGACCAATCCTCTGGAAACAACTGTGATGAATGAGGGCATAAAATTTACAACGGAAAAAAGCAATGAGACCATAAACTATTTGGAACACACAATAACAACAGTATATAATACAAAATCTTCAGGAAGTCACGCTCATCGATGGATACCATCAATCCATACAACTCCTACCATGGCCTCAGGCACAAGTTAGCGGCAATTTAGAACTACCTGATGCTACCGAGGAATTTCTATCTTCTATCACAAAAAAGAAAAGAAGAAAAAAATGAGGCAGCAGATCGCAGCAGTCAACCGCTACTCTAGTGGCGTGTTTGAGGGGGTCCTTTGGAAAATGGAAACAAACAAAGAAATCCAAGACAGCACAGTGAGAAAATACTCCGGATCATGTAAAGCTGGAAATGTCGAAGATCAATTGAAAACTCTAAGATGAGAGGTCAGTACGGTCAGGTTAGTTATTTGTGTAGGAAGAAAGGGAGGGAAAGGTGGAGATGTACAGTATAACGGAGATAGGATGTATTAAATTAGAGCAATTCAAAATGGACACCTAGAGTTGATATTCACATGAGGGGAAGGAAATAGGATAAAAAAGACAGGAGAAATAACGCATGATTCCGCTGTGAATTCAGAGATAGGATCTAACAGGATGCTAGTGAACCGTGGTCCAATTCTAGATATGATGGAGGGCACTGGTGCATAGATGCTCCTGCTATCACTTCTTAATAGAATTGCTTAACGCGAATCCATAATTATACAAATTATTACCGATTATTGAACTGATGAATATAACTAGAAAACTTATCACGAGTTCTGTTAAGATTTCATCACAACTTTTTGAATAAAGACTTTGTCTCAGCGATACTAGCGCTCGCTTTTGGTAACTCAGCGGGATTTGACACCGTCAAAATAGTCGAATAAAATGATCAATTTTAACAGGTAACCTGTTTCATCGGGGAGGGAGGGGGGTGTCTTCCGGAAAAAACGTTTGCCGTCCAGGAGGCAATATAACCTTGGGACTTGTAAAATTTTTCTGTTTTCGTCCTATCGCCTATAGCTTGGAGGATGACGTTTTTTCTAAGAGGCTTGGAGGTTGAAAGTTTACCAAGTCCCTCTCCTACTATCCATAGCTCGGACTATCACCTATAGTTCGAAGGTCAAAATTCCTCCAAGTCGCCCACCCATTACCGGTCAAAATTCTTCTCGACTTCCCCCTCCTTTTTCTAAATCCCTTTCCAATAGAACGGTCTTCCATACTAGTATAAAGTTATCATAAAACAAGGAGGAGTCTAAGCCCAGTTCAAGTCCAGTATACTGTATGTCGGAGGATGATTTCTCAATAACGATCATGAGAATGGTATCTCTAATAATCTCAACTGTGGTACTTTTCCCTTGAACGACTCAATGTTACAGAGCAGCAATATTGGTCTGTAATGACCCGGAGAAAAGTGTTTCTCATAGAAGCGACTGCGGCACTTTTCCCTCGAGCCCAAGAAATCCGCATTTTTCTGCAAAATCCGTAAATCTGGCAACACTGATAGCCCGATTAAAATAGCTCCTTCAAGTAACTAGATATGCAATACTCCATTCACGAATTGGCCTAGCCCTTCAAGGAGCCATAATATACAACGTTTCAAACACCATAAGACTGTAAAACAAGTTCCCTGCCTCCCCTCTCCCCTTGACTCCGTTAAAAAACCCGTTAATTTTTTTTTATTGAATCTCGACCTATCCTCGAGTTTTCAGGTCTCTCCAGACTATCATAGCCCTCTTCCGAGGAAATGCTTTCGAGTCTGGCATATCGTTAAAAATCCATTGAGAATCAACAATATGACGAGTCTCAAGAAATTCCCTGACTTTTCCGAACGTACTTTATTTCACAGAAACTGGTCACACTAAAATGTTGACACCAGACTAAAACCGATTTCACATCAACTAGGGGAACTAGGGGATAAATTGGCCCCTAGATTACTACGACCAAAGCAGATTTTCTCTCAACCTCCCGATGGTCAAGTGTCGAATTATCAAACCTTGATAAAAAAAAAAAGGTTAGCCGCACGTCGCCTTGCTCTTGGCTGCTAATCTACATCACTTCTGCTCGAGACTCGACTCTGGACAATAAAGTTTACCATGATGACACGCTACCCGGCGATTATCGAAATCTTGAACCACAAAGAGCGATTTTGGTAACAACTGTGACAACGGTTGTGCAAAAAATCCCGACATACGAACGGTAAAAAAAGTACGACCAATACAGGCGGATACGATTCTATCTTCGTAAATTCAATTTTTGCTATTTCCAGAAAAAATATATAACTGCTCTCATTCTTTTTTCGGGTGCATTTGGCTGCACTATAAATTACCCACATTTCATTTTCCTCGAACTCTTCTCTCCTGCAAGTTTCTGGCTACTACGTTGTTGACAGAAAAAAGAGAGTGCACACAAACATGATATACACAAACACACGTGGTTTCTGTTCATGAGATGATGCAGTCTACTTCACTCTCTTTATTCATTTACAACCGACCCTCGCATACGCCGTGATCATAAATATATCACATAAGATAGGGTTACTTTCGACGGTGCAGAAGTTTCTGGTGCAGGAATATCAAAAGTCACGCCAGCACGGGCCAGCGTTGCCCCTTCGCAGACAACATTTCCCGTATTTTATTAAACTTACGCACAGACTAGAACGCGTACGGTAGAAAACTCACTACTTCATTACCCACTTCCTGCACACAATGCACAGTGCAATGTATGTTTACACTTTTAATAGATCTACCTCAATATTACAGTATATGAAAGTTGACAGACGCATTTACCAAACAAGAAGAGAAAAAAAAGCTCGATACGAAATGCATGCGGTGGCCGTCGCCTCGATTTCTATAGTATACTCTCATCACTCACAATGACAAACTAGGCGACGATACGTCTGCTTGGACCGCGTATATACGACTAGATGGGGAAAATTAAATTACCCAAGAAACCTCTGACATCGAAAATCATTCTCATTCGGCTCGTTCTATACGTACAAATCACTCGTTGTCCATACTGATGACGACGGGTAACTTATACGGTCAATTGGCGTTTCCGGGCTACGGCGATATGCCGGTTTACGGATTGGTTGAGTAATTAGCTCGCTGGTCCGACTCCATACCAATTCAAATTTTCTCTCATCTCTCCCTCGGTACGTGCGTTTCACTAAAAGTCAGACGAGTTATATACGTTTCCTTGGTTGTACGCGGAGTTAAATAAACACGAGCCTAAAAAAAAAACGTTCAGTGAGTGTGGATTCTTGGAAGAGACAATTGCTACCGAGAAGAAATTCTCATATTCGAAGGATCGGAGATGGAACTGACGCTTCAAACGAGCGAAGGTTTTCATTTGTAAGCGAATAAATTTTTCTATTTTGTTGGAGAGGAAGGCAACTGATTGCTACGCCAGAAAGTATAAAATCAAAAGCATCTTTAAAGATTGGAGACAAAAATCATCTAGAAGGAACAAAGAAACAATTAAGGCATTTGAATTCTAGATCTTTCTTATCGATATCCAACTCATTTCTGCGAGTAGACGAACGAGAAATACGTGTAAAGTTGACCTCCGTGCATACAGGAGGCTACTGAAATCAACGAATCGGAACGAATCATTCACGAACGATAATAGTTCTGAAAAATCCGTACAACGTGCAAAAATTAAGATATGTAGTTTCAACATGAACTTCAAAATATGTGCAAGTGAACCGCTACAACCAAACTAATAATTAGACAGGTACAGACGATGACTAAATAACAAACAATCCTAAATGTTATGAACTTGAAGCAACATCACTCTTACATTTTGTAGAGCCGAAGACACGTTAGACAAGGTAAAATGGTACATCTCGATGATAGTCTGTATTTTTCGAATGTCACTATTATGAATCACAAAAAAAAAAAAACATGACTAACTTAATTTCATGTGAGAGGAAGTTGTCTCCATTTTTCCCGAAAAATGGTGATTATATATCCGATGAGGCAGAAAGAAAATTACGGTTGAAACAAGTAATTCTAAAAATTTTTGATAATTAGCTTGATCCTTCTTGAAAGGAAAGAACTGAAACTTTCCAGACGTTGAACCATTGTTTCATCAATTTATGATTATATCTATCTAGGATAACTACTTGTTAGACCAAAATCTAAGATCCGTTTCATAGCTCCTCCTCCCCATTTCACTTTTTGCACCAAAACCTGTTTCAATCTTTCGTACCTCGTTAATAAACGATCGTACCACTCTTAGTTCTCTTCCTTTCCTTAAGAATCTCTGGCAAAGGATGAGGAGAGTAAGATATTACAACTCAAGCCTTATCGAATATTGAACCAAAAACCGTCTCACTTAATTAATGCTGGATTGCACCACTATTGAATTCGTTTGTACCAACTCTTTGTAACCCCTGTGGGGTTTGATGATTTTGGAACCTTGGACTGTCCTCGTTAGTGCCGTATAAAATCATAAACAAAATCTGTTTCTGCCAATTCCTCTCCACAATAACTCTCGGGAGAGAGGAGGTAGGTTTGTAGACATGCATGACGTAGATGGAATCGTTTGTGTCACGTTCGCTCTAATATCGTTGCCCTTCCATCAGAAGCTCATGGTACGAGACAGGTCGAAGCGAGGCAAATGCGAGAAAGTTTTCGTAGTGGAGGATCGACCACAACCCTGAAATTTTCGTTGTTTTACACGATGGAACAGATATTGCCGACAGTTTTGTTATCTATTGTGTATACTCGCAGTGAGAGATCGACGACAGTCCCAAGTATGATTGAAGCGGGAAAATTGCGAACATTCTCGTTTGTGACATTATAGAGGTTCCTGTTCCGTTGTGCATTTGTGACAAGAACTCAGCTTTGCCCTTAGTGCGGAAATTTTCGTTGTTCTTGGCAAAAGAATGAGGATCTAGTGAGACGTCGAAACATTTACTCAAGAATTTTCGAGATAAACCGGAGGGGAAGCTGATGTTTGTCCGTCAATTCACAATGGACGAAAGTTTCCAGATAAATTTACACACTTCCTCACAACCAGGATGTTTGGAGTCTTTCCCTGTTTGAATTCATTTCTCGTCGAGAGTTCATGGCGGAAGAACAGTTTATCCTACTCCTCACCCAACGGAGATCGCTATAAATTTGCCCTCTATAGATGAACTGGAGCCGAAACTGATTTCTTCCCCTGAATTCATAATGAAAGAAACTCCTCTAGGCAAATTTAAATTCTCCCGCTCACCTCGGAGAGAATCATTGAGCGCTTGCTCTCTTTGATCTTGACCAGGGCTAAAGCTAACTTCTCCCCATCAATATGCTACAGGAGACAATCAATTCATACGCCCTTGCCGATTTCTGTACATTTGCTCACTTCGATCATACGCGGAAGGGTAGTCGATCTCTCATCGCGAATTCGCAATAGAAGACGGACTTGTTGATGACATTCCCTTCATCCTTAACAGAACGAGAATTTTCGCACGTTTGCTCGCATACGTATGCGGGGTTGCAGTCGATCTTTCACCGCGAGTTCACAACAGTAGATAACGTTTGGAGAGCAGCCGTACCAAAACAAATAATGTACCACGAGAGCACAAACGATTCTAACCATTCTTAACCACAAGAATACACTCATCGTCTTTTGGTACGGTATCTCTTCACACCCCCCCCCACCCCCAGAATTGCGGAGGAAGGCGGACTATGAAAACATGGAACGTGAAAAATTTTTTGGGCTTTCAAGGAAAATTGAAAAAGTCTTTTCAAATGTACAATTCTACTTTAATAGTTGCTTTTACAAAAGTACTTTCGGGTGTTATCCCATCATCAGTTGTGTCGCGACTGAAGAAAAGGCCTTAAACAAGAGTTTTTATGGTACAACACTGTGATCTTATTGGCTGTAACAATGCTGTGCTGGGATTGGTTCACTCAGAGACTTATTCTTACACTATTTAGACAATGCGTTCTTATTGGCTAAAACATGCTGCTTAGTGGTTAGTAATTGGTTCTCATTCTAAAGCTAAATACGGTGTTCCTAATGGCTAACTGGTTTCTTGCCATCTTATTGGTCAACTATGTTCTTCTTCTCTCGTCCAATCACCAGGCCGAACATTTTTTCGCTGTCGAATGTGACTACATTGTTCAAGAGGAAGGCTTTCTTCCTCTTGGCTTTTGCAATCTCCATTTGCTCCCAGAGTTTTCTTCTTTTCAAGCGATTCTCTACACGTATGATTCCAAATATCCCATCTCCATTGTGGTGTTCCTCATTACAGTGTTTGCCAAACAGTGATTTGCCATCTTCTTTCTCCTTTGACTTTTCATGCTCCTTCTTCCTGATCTCAAACTTTCTCCCAGTCTCACCAATGTATATGCCCTCGCACTGGTCACAACTGAGCCTGTAAACTCTCCCCTCGTCCTTGGCTTCCGTCTGGTCGTTGCTAATTCTTTTCACCATGGGTAGGTTATTCTGGATACCCACATTTACTTCATAACCATTGAACGCCTTTATCACTTTATTTGTATACTTTCCTATGTATGGTATTGATCCGGAGTACTTTCTTACCGTGCTCTCATGGGTTCCCTTTTTAGTTTCCATTTTCCTAAAGATTGCCTCCACCACACCACTACGGTAGCCATTGGTTTTTGCGATCTGCTTTACTACCTCTATTTCTTTCCTCTTCTCTTCATTGTTCTTTAGTACAGAAATAGCTCGATGGCAGTAGTTCTGAATTGCCACTAGCTTGTGCTTAGGGTGGTGGTAGGAGTCATTTGGGAGGATCGTGTCTGTGTGCGTTGGCTTCCTGTAGATTTTGTACTCTATCCTATTACTATCCAGTGTGAGTGTAAGGTCCAAATAGTTGATGGTCTCATTGCCTTTTTCCACTGTGAATT
Organism: Aspidiotus destructor; assembly: GCA_035079395.1. Taxonomy (NCBI): domain Eukaryota; kingdom Metazoa; phylum Arthropoda; class Insecta; order Hemiptera; family Diaspididae; genus Aspidiotus; species Aspidiotus destructor. Next base: position 33,677,196 of record JAVHKZ010000018.1, on the reverse strand, counting down.
TGATGCTGTCATTCATCGCATTCATTTCCAAAAGCAACAAGTCCACCTGTCTGTTAGTGCCTGTCCACACAATCAGGATATCATCTACATATCTGGCCCAGTGCTTGATTGAGTTTCTGAACTTGCTGCCCTTCAATATCTTGTTTTCCATGTCGTTCATGAATATCTCTGCCAGGATTGGTGACAAAGGTGATCCCATCGCAAGTCCCCTCTCCTCGTCATAGAATTTGTTATTGAAGCGGCAGTAGTTCTGGCTCAAGATCTCTTCCGCTATATTGGCGTACTTTAGTCCATCAGGATTCCCATGATATTTATTTTTTTTTAGCAAAGTGAGAAGTTCCCAACGGCTCTCTTAACGAAGTGAATGAGAAACGCAAGGAACTTGTAATATGGGGTCGAATTGGTTATGGTATTGAGAATTGAATTCACAATTGACGTCATGAAGAGTTTAAATTTTTCCAAGTCCCCAAACTATCACTTTATATGGCTCGAAAGTCAAAAATTCCTCCCAAGTTTGATTCCTCATTAGGGTAGGTTAGTTTTAGCCGGACGACGAACGGCGGGTCGCCAGAATTTTCAGAGAGACCCTTCCACGGATCGGGTATCCTGTTAAAATTTATACAATTTTCATATCCACACATGAATTGATCTCCCATTTCATCAATTATCTTCTCCATCAGTCTTTGAGTTGAAAATCAAGCCATTTTCATGCTCCGTATACACATTTTGTTTTTCCTGAATTTTTTCGGGTAAATAATTTACTTTGACTGGACTGCTCTCTCAAAGGGGAGTAAATAATCTACTTTGGCCTGACTGCTGTTTCACGTGAGTCTTCGTTCTCCAATTTCTCGAAACGATCCTCGAAGGAAATACATAATATATAGGTATAATTTTCTTTGAGGAATATCGCATACGGGCCAGTTGTACCGAAATCGCTCCAAAACAAGTTTAAAATAAACCTAGCATAAAATTTACTGTCGGTCAATTTGTGTGGCCGTTGTACCAAAAACCACGTTCAACAGATTCACACTAGCGAAGAAATTTAAACTTAGTTCACCTTGACCTGCCGATTTAAGCTCTAGTGAACTTTAAACTTGGTTGGTAAAACAGATTTGTGGAGTTGAACATTTTGAACTGAGTTGGCACAACTGGCCCCAAGTTGTTCACACCGTCAATGATGTTCAATTTCGTGACCTTTCAAGCAGACACAATAAACGGTGATCTCAGCGGAAAAGATTTGATTGGTACTACTGTAGACAAATTGTTTGTTGCCAAAACCGTTTATAGCGGCTGATTCCGAATTACGAGAAACCACTCTCAATTGCCCCAAACCGCAGAATCCATCATCGTATAACTACTCTACAATTATGATCATTATACTAATTTCGTCTCTTCTCATAGAACTGCATACTATGTTAGGAAAATCCCAAGTTTATGATATTTCTGTATTTATTACTCTTTCGTGACATTTCAGCCCGGCGTGTAAGTATTTCATGATTCGTTTCGTCTGAGCACCATGGGTGGGTGTGACAGACCATCCTACGTGTACAATAAGCGGGTACTTTTTGGAAAGGTTCGAGATATTGAAAGGAAATGATTAAAGTCGATTTTATACATATTTTCGGGGAGAACAACAGGGGAGAAATTCACCATAAAATTCTAGAAAAACATCGAAGCCCTCGTCCTATTCATCTTCGGTTTCATAAATAGAAATTCATATTATAGTATCTATACAGAATCTAATCAAGGAAGAAATTTGAACTAGATTTAATTTTTCCGTATGATGGAGCATGAGGTAAAGAAAATTCCAACTTAGTCACAAAAGCCTTACTAACGACACTTAAAATTTTGAGATTTGATGTCCTCACATAAATTTTGAGCTTGAAGACAAACCTTCCGATATTTTCAATAGGAGTTTACTATCTTTATCGACTACACTGGAAGACGCTGTATCATACCAAACTTTGATCCAGATAAACTTCTCTCAAATATGCCCTATCAAGAGGATGATATTTTGATAACCACGATTCCCTCCAGTCGATTGCATTATTCTGTACTCGATCGCCGTCGGTCTTCTCGACCATCTCGCACTAGCTACAGTATCAGTTTTCTTGTTACAAAATCTCTCTCGCATAAGAGGAGGAACAATTTTCTGCACAGTTTACAACGTTCCAACTTTCTTAGTCATTCGGTTGTATACAGTCGAATACTTTCCACGACAACGACAGCGACGAGAGAAGAACCCATCAATACCGGTACTTCACCGAGCACGCATCAGCAATTCAAAAGAAAAAGAAAATGTATACCGAGAATCAAACATAGTACAGAATGAACAAAAATCCAAATGGAATGTATATAAGTGAATTAACTAACAATGAACTTCGGAAGTCAGCTAATATCGCAATGAGAAAGTTTTCAATGTACGATTATAAATTGTGAACCGTGACCTTGTTGGTTCACACATAGAGTATTTTATTGTAGTCTACGTAATGCACGTAGAATCTAATGAAAGTTTGGCTCGCATTCGTAGTACACACATAATATGAATATTTTTTACATCGCTAATAAAACATTATTTGCGCGTTTAAAAACGTCAATTCAGTTTGGGCACGCTTGTCTTTACGGCTACAACCGTAGCAAGCACCGTATTTCACTTTCATAGCATATGTACAGCAAATTAAAGTCGTCATTAAAATCCCTGCCTTGTGATAGATGGAAATTTATGCGGCTAAGAAAGAGAAACATATTGTCATATTCTGTAGCTGAATTCGCGGCATTTTTTTTTGTCTTTTTTAGCCGCTGAGAAAGTTAAATTTATTCGTCGTGTTGCGAATCGTCGTAGACGCGCGACGACACATCTGCACGTGATGGCAAGATGCTCGAAGGAAAAAATGCCAGCCTATCAACAAAATTGTAGATGCTGCTCGATTTCAACCAGTTTTTCTTCTACATCAATTATTTTTTAAAAATAGTGAGAGTATACTCCAGCAGTATTGTAGCTTGTCATCTGGAGTCAGCTTTTTTTGTTTGTGAAAGTGAAACGTCTATACGGCTAGCCAAATTTTTCACACCTAAAATATGCACTTTCGGGTCCGATTTCAAATATTACAACTTTCGGAAGTAGCATATCCATCTGACACAACAACAAAGTATGCTAGTCCAACAATTTACGTACTCGGTCATATTTTGCCGTTAGATTTCATCTTCCCACATCCCACTCCGCACATTCCTTTCTCTCGAATATAGAATGGTTCGACGACACCTCGCGACCACACATCAGGTACTTATATCACCGAGTATACTCTCCTAGTCGAAAAATATGCAGCTTCCGCACGTACCATATCGTTGGAACGCGCTTCTTTGTAGGCCACTTCGAATATATCTCGAACCGACTAATCGACCGCTTCCACATCCACCAGACCGTATTGCACACAGTAAGCTTTTCGTCCTCGTTTTTATTTCAAGTTACACACTATACTGTTTATATGTGAGCGTTCACAGGCAATCAAAATTATGTACTACGGGCAATTACGAACACTTCTTCTTCTTTTTTTTCTTACATCAAAATTATATAGGCTGGCCATTACACGTTCGATTTCTCTTTTTCTTATATATGTGAAATAATAAGTTGAAGTTATTCGCTCCGACACGCTGGATACCTAATCAATATCGTTGACCCAAAACGCGTGCTTGACATAATACTCGATCGGATTATCATCTTACAATACCATACATCTGGTGCGCTCCGCGAACACATCTAAAACGACACAATTATTCGCACCTCCTGGACGGAATACGCGAAGTTTTTTCATCAACTTCTCACGATCAAAGGGAGGGGACGATCGTGTTCTTAAAATACGCGGGAACTGGAATTCTTTCCTTTTCTGATTTTTCAAAGAGTCGACTCTAGAGATCTCCAGTTTCATATTGTAGGTACGTTCAAAACGTATCATGTCTTAAAACAATTTTTCTAGAAAAGGAGCTCGAAGAGCCAAAGGAGAAGCGATCAAAGGACTTTCGAGTAAGAATGCATGAAACGCGAACTACAAAAACGACACAATAATAGTTCCATTACTGATACAGAAGAATGCAGACTAACTGGGACACAGTTTATTTTGACTCACTAATCACAGAGATTCTTCGATACCGACGGTATAAATCCGGCATATATAACTTGGCATAAATGAGGTACAGGCCCAAAATAATGAAAGGCTTCCACATTCATGAGGTACGTAATTATTCGATGTCACATCTCTCATACTAGTATCCAATACAGTCATTGCGAATGAATTTGTACGTGAGTAGCCACACTGCTTTTTGGAAGAGAAGCTATGCATAATAATTCCTTTGTTTCGTCACGGAAACCGGGGAAAGGGTGTTCTCATGAATCTTCACAACACAACTGTAATAATGATTAATCGAGTCGTATAACAGAGATGATAAGCATCTTCCCTAAACTTCAATTACTTATACCTTTGAACAGAAATCATGACATGTGTCATGGCTATGCTGAACATTACCTATAACCACTAAGTCTGATCTTTGCGACCATACAAAAGCACAGTTTTTAGCTTAAAGCCTAGCATGATTAGCTAGTTCGCCTAAGCATATCAAACTGGCGCGGATAAAAGGACATACGCATCTTCTCATGACACTATGCCCTTAATAACGATGGACCGAATTTTTTTGAAGCCTACCCTTAACACAGTCTTATCCCAGTTTACCGTTTGTATTAAGAACAAAATTAACTCCAGAGATACATAGGCTTCAATCATTTGTTGATATTTGAAAACAGAAGATAAATAAAGAATCGCAGATATATTTATGAATTATGAATACTACAGAACTTCCAAGTTCTAAATATGAACTTTTCTTTTCCTATTTTTTTCTCTCATTTAAAAAAGAATGTATGATCAAGACGTTCCCCCATGCATTTCTAAGGGGAATGTCGGCACGCAGAATTTGATCCATTGACCTTGACCTACATATCAAAAGGTTTGGCACATATAAGTAGGCATATTGAATAATTCAAACTGGATGTAGTTCTTTTTCAATAGTTCTATATAACTTTCTTTTCTTTTGTACAAGATCAACTTGCTAATAATTTTCATATATTTTTATGATTTTGAGCCAAGAGCGGCGTTAACGCTCATTCGACAATAATATTAATAATACCTAAAGAGATTTTAAAAAAATAATGAACATTCAACACTCACTAATGAACATAAATTTTAATTAAAAGAAAAATGTTATTCTTTTTAATATAAACTTTAAATGAGATCTTTATCTTTTCAAAATAATATTATCAGTGGATTTGACATTTAAAATTCAATGTCAAGAAAATGAAGTTGATATAAAATAAGAATTTTTATAAAGTTGAAACTTTGAAATCATTTATTGATTAGAATTATGCTTATGAACAAATTCAAAATATTCAAATCAAAATTTCAAAATATAAAAACAAAGAAATAAATTTAAGTAAGAAAAATTTGGAAGAATAAATAAGTATTAAATTTTTCCTTTTATTTTATTTTTATTATTATTTACTATTTCTATTATATATTTTATCTTTCGTTTTGATTTCATTTTTTTAGTTCATCTTTGGTACATAGGCATATAGAATAATTCAAACTTGATGTAATTCTTTTTCAATACTTCTATATAACTTTTTTTTCTTTTGTACGAGATCAACTTGCTAATAATTTTCATATATTTTCATAGCCAAGAGCAGCGTTAACGCTCATTTAACAATGATACTAACAATACCTAAGAAGATTTTTGAAAAATAATGAACTTTCGACACTCACTAATAAACATAAATTTTAATTAAAATAAAAATGTTATTCTTCTTAATATAAACTTTAAATGTGATCTTTATCTTTTCAAAATAATATTATCAGTGGATTTGACATTTGAAATTCAATGTGAAGAAAATAAAGTTGATATAAAATAAGAATTTTTATAAAGTTGAAACTTTGAAATCATTTATTGATTAGAATGATGAATAAATTCAAAATATTCGAATCAAAATTTTAAAATATTATAAAATAGAAATAAATTTAAGTAAGAAAAATTTGGAAGAATAAATAAATATTTTGCCTTTTATTTCATTTTTATTATTATTTACTATTTCTATTATATATTTTATCTTTTGTTTTAATTTCATTTTTTTAGTTCATCTTTTGTATATTCATTTTTATTTATTTCTTCATTTTATTATTATAATTTTTTTTTTTTCATTTTTATTCATCTTTCATTTTTTTTGTTTCACTATTTCCATTTCCATAATAATCCGCCTCCTGCCACTCACCCCACAAAAGGCATCGGCACTTTTTTTAAATGTATAAAAATTATAATATGAAATTGTCACAATTAGAAACGGGGCTCATTAAAAAAAAAAAAAAAAATCCATATATTTTATAAATAAAATATTGAATGTGAGTATTTTTATCAAATTATAGAAATTTAATATCACAACTATCATGCAGAAAGAAACCCACGACGTCATGCTTTTGGTAACAAATGACCTTGACCTTCAAGTCATAGGCTGTGGAAATTGAAGATCTCAAATACGTATTAGCACCGGCAAAGAAGGTGAAGGTAAACCAAGTCGTAGCCTGCTCTTCTTCAAGCTCAATGATTAAGGCCTGACGTTGTTCCTCCGATGTAAATTAATATTGACTCGACCATGGACTACCTTGATGACGTCATGCACAGGGCAAGTATCAGAACATTCAACTAAAACCTTCTCACCAAGACCACGGTACCAAGACTAAATTGGCGATACAGGTATATGAGAGCTCTCTATTTCTTCCTCCTCAGGATAGTTTGACACAAATCAACGCTTCTAGGTGTGTGCAACACTAGTCAGTGATTCAAAATTATTGACTGAAGACACTTCAAACATTATTTTTATCCTTCACGAGAGAAAACTTGGATTTTTACAAGGAACCAGTTTTATCGGGGTGGTCTTTCCGGAAAAAACGTCCGCCCTCCGGAAGGCAATCTAACCTAATCTAACTTAACCATGACCATGAGACTTGGAACAATTTTTGTTTTCGTCCTATCGCTGGCTAAGGGACTTGAAGGTTGAAATTTTTCCAAGTCCCTCACTCATCACCTATAGTTCGGACTATCACGTATAGTTCGAAGGTCAAAATTCTTTTCGACTTCCCCCTCCTTTTTCTGAATCCCTCTCCAATAGCTCGGCCTCCTATCATAAATACTAGTATAAAGCTAGTATAATACAGCGAGGAGTCCAAGCCTAGTTCAAGTCCAGTATACTGTATAATATGTTAGTGAATGATTTGTCAATAACGATCATAAGAATGGTATTTCTCATACTGTTAACTGAGGTACTTTTCCCTTGAACGACTCAATGTTACAGAAAAGCAGTATTAGCTTGTAATGACCCGGAGAAAAGTATTTCTCATACAAGCGACTGCGGTATTTTTCCCTCGAGCCCAAGAAATCCTTATTTTACGCAAAATTCCTAGAAAAATCCCAATTTTTTTCGCGGATTGAAAACCTGTAGATCTGGCTGCACTGATAGCCCGATGAAAATAGCTCTTTCAAGTAACTTTTTATGCAATACTCCACTCGCCAATTGGCCTAGCCCCTTCAATGAGCCAGATATACAACGTGTCAAACACCATAAGACTCAAAAAACAGGTTCCCTGCCTCTCCTCATTTAACTCCGTTAAAGAGCCCGTGAGTATTTTGATAATACCGATCGGCTTTCCCCGCGTATTTTATCTTCATAAAAGCACAGATTTGGGATTAGGCACCGACGCATCGAGGGAAAGAACAATAAAATAATGAAATATGATCATCAAGAAAGTACAGACTTCATGAATAATCATGAAATTTGAATTTCAAGAGGTGAAAATGCCAATCTATGAGACGCAATTCATACACCCGATTATATACAGCTCCACGCTTTGTTATAAGCGCTCATTGTCTTTCAAACTTTCAGCGACTTGAATATGTATTCTGTTATAAGTTAATGAATTTGGAAACTGCAACAAACTTATGCACGTAAAATCAAGGATGGGTCATCGCGATTACTCACTTAGAAAGAACTTACAAAATGAGAGAGCATAAGATGTACGTAGAAAATGGGCCTGTCATTCTCTGAACTTTTCTTTATTTCATTCTCTATCTATAAGCCATCGGGCGTGAAATGTTGACTTTCGAGCTTCCTAAAATTCCAGGGAGAGTTACGAGATGGAGCTCGAAAGAAGTTCAACTTTTGAACTATTGATATCGGGTGTCTACTAGATCTGAAAAACAAAATATCATGACGTGGAGGAGGGGGGAGACGTATACGAGGAGGAAAAGTTCAACTTCTACCGGAATTTAAAAATAACATCCTATACTATCACAGATTGTATTAAGCTCTCATTAAGAAAAAATCACCCAATATTTCTTGTCGCATTAAATAGATAGATCCGATTCAACAAGACGTCCGGGGATCAAAAAAGATTTGCATCTCTCAACTTACCATGAGTTTTAAACTTTATATTAGTTGGCACTTCGACGCAACGTGTAAACAATATATGGAGCACAGAAAGTAAACTTCGGAGTTTTTCACAATAAAGTGAAGCTAGACGTATATCAATATTCCTACCCATACTGTCGCATAGTTGTTCAAGGTTTGGGTCGACACGACTGATACGAACTTTTGAAAGAGTAAAATTACCACTTTCGAACCGTATAAACACATGAGAAGTACAATGCAGCAAAAACTTCATTAAATAAGTTTTGGAAGTATCTGCTTCTTTGATGACGCATGATCTCATGTAAACTCTGAAAATTTTCAAGTGGGTACCATCAAAGTGCTACTTCTTCTTTATAATTTTACGTCAAGACATTGCTCACATTGTAAGCCTACAACGAACAGGAAATGAATCTGATGAGGATGAAGTGAAGAACCTGACCACACTTGTCCTGCCAGTAAAATCAGTCTTGCAGAAGGTCTTGAAGCCTCACAGAAAGCTCTGTATCACATAGAACAGCATGGAATAGAATTGGCCGATCAAGTGATGATGCACAGGTGGTTGGATTTGGCTACACGAGTACTTGAAGAAATCGAAAAGGGGAGCCAGAAATCAGTTGCTCAGCTTCTACATGATCCTATAATGAAGGTACTCTCATACAATATTCAAATATGCATTCGCACGCCACATTTCAAACATTTTTTGCAATAAAATTGAAACTTTTAAAACCTCTGTATAACTTCAACCACCCAATTCCCACATCAGTCGAAATAATCGATAGTCGACTTATGGATCTTACGTTAAGTTCGAGACTAGAAAACCGAGGAAAAGAAATAGACTCAAATCTTTTCACGGCAGGATTAACAAATAAGAAATCTGTCCCCACAAATTTTACGAAAATACTTTTCATCTAGGTCAGTCGAAACTGACTGGCCGAGTAAGACACTTGAAATTGGAAAAACAGACATTCGCAACTTCAGATAAATTCTCTTCCGGCAATCGTAATTTAAATTACGGTGAGAAAATGCGTACGCAGGAACTCCTCGGCCACACAACGAGTTCAGAACCTTCGTAACGTTCACCCAATGTTTGAGAACAATTTAAATTCGCACACTACAATAATAACACGTACACACACATACAGCGGATTGAAACTGCGTATGAACCGTGTGCCTCCAACGAGTCCCACGCTTCCGTAATCATTTTCAAGGTGATATCTACACCACAATAAGCTCGCTTGTCTCGACTTGTTTCGAACCTGTGCGAACTGCTTTTGTCCGTTCATCAAAATTCTTCTCCCCAGTCAAATATTATCATCAATTTTTCCGAATTCGCTTTCGCATTTTTCACTCTCTCTCTCTGTGAACGGGTATCCAACCGATCTGCTCGAGCGAGTCTCATCGTTATCGTCCACCAATCTCACCGCGGTGAATAATTTTCGCGATTTTTAATAAACGCAATCGAGCGTGCATTCTTCGGCGATGAAAGACGTGTCAGGTTCCCTTTTTTCTTTGATAATTGAACCGATTGTACACGACCTTGCGACCTTGCTTCGCGCCCAGCTAATCTGTAATAATCCTCCGACTTCAACAGTTTTTTTCTTTTCGACTGATATCAGTTTCACACTGTTTACTCCATTCGAAGAGTCTGCAGCTATGAAAGGAAAAAGTATGAAATTAATGAAAATATAAATGACTCCGACGACTATCAACGTTGAAGGGCACGCTTCAATAAGAATTATTCAAATTAATTTGCATAATGTTTTGCATAATTATCGAGTTATATGGCCGCGTGAATTGAAGAAAAAAAGAGTCCCGAGTCGAATGCGAAGCACGAGTTTCTGGACGACGACAGGGCGATGTCTAGCTAATTTTCTCGCATCTTCATTATTCGCGAATATAAGTATTTTTATGACTATACAACGAGCGAACGAGGAAGCGCGCGTCAAATATACATGAAATTCGTGTGCACAATTGATGCACGTTATCGTGATCTGCGCTGTCAACTCGAATTTTATTAGCAATTAATGCACTTCTGTATTTGACGCGAAGGTATTATATAGAGAGAACTCGACTACTGTTTACGAACATCATTCTAGTCTTCTTGATATTGTATAATACGGACTAGGAGAGAATATACAACTCTTGACTCGATGTGCCCGCAAAAGGAAGCATCCAGCATCAACTCGATTCATTAGAGCCTACACGAGTAACCTTTGTCGCTGGTATTCATACTTCTTATACATATTTCTCTATCCCTTCTAATTAAAATAGAACTCTTACATTCTACGCGGTTCTCATATTATAAACGAAAGTTTTAACGAGTTCCGTTTAACCCTTCTCTCAATCCTGTACCGTACTTGTAATGCACGTATAAGCTATCATCGTCGTCATCTGACGTTCGCGTACAATGTTCTTCCTTTAATGTCTTTATCTATAACTGTTATAATAAATCGTATGTACACCGCATTAACACTTTGATTATTGAATTTTTCAGAGATGCAATGGATGTTGTAAATACACACGAGCCTGTTACGAAATTTTACTATACGTTAAACGAGCACGTGATGACGAGTGCTGTGCGCAACGTTGAAGCATTTTTCTTGAAAATTCCTTTCTCGAAGCGAGTGAGGAACGGTCGTCAGTTTCCTGACATTTATATCTCTCTCTCTCGACACAAGCTATCACTCACTCGACTAAATCAAAAAGGTCCAGAGATTGTACACACGATAACCTTCAAATTGAACGTTACATTTATAGCTTCATTCCGGCGTGTTTTGTTCGTTTTTCAGACTAGATGGCATTCAAAATTTGTTTCACATATCGGAGCTCGGAGCAACAGAGAAGAGATGGGTATAGACGCGGAAACGCGATTAGAGACGTATGGAGGAAGCAGGACCTGTTGCTGAATAGCAAAACAACGAACAAGAGCTGTTGCTACAGCAGGGACGAAGAAACGAACACCCGTCAACAGTACTATCAAAATTCTTCAAGCTGCTGATGAAGGGCCTCATCAAGTACGTAGAAGCGAGATTCCATGGCTCCTTGACTTGATGGAGACTACTTTCCAAGATTGTACTCGTTGCAAGGAACATTTTCAAGTATGGTGCTCATGGGCATTCCAAATGCATACACCACGCCTCAGCAGCATTTGCACCAGACCTGCGCCCGAAGAAGAACACGTACATAGATTTTACAAAGGCATATCACTTCTTCCAGCCACCGTCATGTGTAGATGCATGCAAATGAGAAACAAAACGGAACGGATACGGGCCATCGCATACTCCCTGAAGAAGCGGACATTGCTGAGACCAGTCACACACGGAGTGCGGGAGCAAAGCCTCAGGCAATGGAGTCGGAAATAGATAGGAGTTACCAACACTTCTCGCTATAGACGCAGAAAGACTGAAGTGTGCGAGGATAATTGGATTGCGTGAGATTTCTGATTAGCGTAGAGACTTGGCGAGCACGGAATTTTCGCCTTGTATCATGAAGAGTAATCTCAGATGCAGGTGCGGTGCGGAAGAAGAAACTCCCGAACGCTTGTTCAGGCACTGTGAACTGGATAGCGATGACTATCAAATGGAACTGAAGGGTTTCAGCGCAGAAACTAGCGCATATTATGTACTCACATATTCGATACCTTAATTAATGTAATTTGTAATATGCCCCTCTTTTCACGCACGTACATCCTGGCGGAGAATGTAAGAGGAGAAAAGAACAAACCCACGAACAAAAAGAGACCGAGAGACTCTGTCCGGTTGATGACGTCATAAAGTGAGCATATGTCCCAGACTTCTTTCTCTGACATGAGACTAGGAATAATTGAAAGTTTGGGGCAAATACATGAAAAGTCGACCACGGAAAAGTTTCAACATTTGAGCCAATATTATCGCCTTTATTCAACGCAGAAGAATGAGAGATCACATTGTGGCCTAGTGTTTAGATGAGAGTGACGAAAGAAGGGATTGACCTACATTTCGGACTCGAACCCTGAACATGACTTTTTTTAGCGGGGAACCCGCCTACGCGTCCGGGAGTTTCTGTGAACTGCGTGACGTGACGTGTTACGCTTTATGACATCATCAATGACCTTGACCTACTTTAGGGACAAACCCGCTATTCCAAAGCTGGGATCCGGTTCTTTTTGGTTCTGGTTCCAGAAGGCATAGTCAGGATCCGGTTCCCTTCGGTTCCAGTTCCACAAGCCAAATTCAGGATCCGGTTCCTTTCGGTTGCCTTTCTACAAGCCAAATCCGGGATCCGGTTCCTTCTGGTTCCAGAATCTGAATCCGGGATTCGGTTCCTTTTGGTTCGAGTTCCAAGACCCAAATCTGGGATCCGGTTCCTTTCGATTCCGGTTCCAGGACCCAAATCTGAGACCCAGTTCTTCTTGGTTTCGGCTCCAGAGGCTTGGAAATGACCGTGATCTACTTCAGGGACTTGAAAAAATTTTAACTTCGAGCCGTGACGCATCATGACGTCATCAATGACCTTGACCTACTTCAGAGACTGGAAAAAATTTCAACCTCCAGCCTCCATTAATCAGGCCTAGTACACAGTATACTGACAAGAGCCCCGCCAACTCATTCGCTGAGGGGGCATTTTCGCGTCAACGTGATCGCGAGCGCGTTCAACTTATTACGTCATCATTTTCAAGACTCGGAAACTAGGCTATATATGATAGGAGGAGGACCAGGGAAGTTGCGGGTTCTCCGCTGCCGTTGCAAACCTGCAATGGTCTCTAATTTTTTTTTTTCAATTCTATTCCTCACGCTATGGTGCATCCTGATACCATGGAAAAAATGTAATGAACACTTCACTCGACCGCGTGAATTCATTTAATAAAAATGGAAATCTTATGGCTGTACAGCCTTTATCGACGAATACTAGAAACAAATGAAACAAGAGGTGAACAAGAAAACGAGGAAGAAATAATAACCCACATCAGTCGACGCCTTCACCGTTTTCTTGAATCTGGGAAGGTCGCAGCCGAAAGTACGAAAAAACAAGGCCCAATTCAGGGCGGACTTTGTGAACTGTGAATGGCGACAATGCACGGTCTTCCGGTGCTCTCCTACGACGAAACCACCGTCCATACTGCCAAGGGTGATATTCGAAAGGGTCGAATCTATAGCCAGCCTCACGGAGAAGTTCACCAAACGTAGACTTCTTCTTCTGCAGTATGCTCCTGAAAGTAAGTAGAGGAACATCTCTCCGTCTCTCCAACACAAACCGTCGGGCAATCAGGGTAAGGTGGTCTATATCCAGGAAGAAGGGACAGGGTCTTCAGGGGAGGCTATCTGGGCTTTCGAAGTCCAAAGCTTATCCAGCCTCCAAATTATAAGCCGTAGAATCTTAGCCAAATTGTTTGTAAATTTCCCCAAATAGGGGAGGCCGATCTGAAGATAAAGGGGAGGGGGAATCTGGAGGAGAAGTCACTTGACAAAGGGTCTTGAAAACAAGTTTTCTTCGGACTCACTTCTCGACATCGATACCGCCATTACGAGAGACGAAAACTCAATATTATCACGTACACGGTGGAAGGAGGCAAGTTTAAGAGGGGGAGATACAAGCCGATGAATCATCGCCATATACGGGGCCTCCTTGAGACGAGGATGAGAGAAGGAGGAATCGATGTAAAGATTGGAGGATGTTGGTTTTTTATATATGCCGAAGGTATATCCATTCACCGTGAGGGACCAAATCTGATACGAGTATGTTTCTCTCCTCTTTTTATCTTGTTTTACCATTGACCGAGGAAGGTGAGTCGCCGCGCCGCCTGTAAGTGGTTCATAATGTCAGCACTAACTTGAGGAGTATGAAAGAGGGAACCGGCAGACGACTAGTGGTCTGTCTTGCCCTGATATATGTGGTTGTTGCGAAAGAATCACTTTGAAAATAAGGATAGAGGACACATATAGGCTGAGTACAATCGCGACAGACTAGAAAGAACCTTCTGTAGGAAACACCTTGAGTTGTGAACTCAAAAGAGGAGAATAAGAGAGAAGACTTATTCGTCGGGCTCTGAGTTCGACAGAGAAGGATAGAAATTTGGAAAAATCATTGCATATAAAGTGCAGTAACAACAATACCAGGTTTTGTTACGATCAAAGGCTCTGAGAACTTTTCCCTCTGGTTTGAAGTCGAGATTTTTTCAAGTCCTTCAGAAGAGGAGCCCCGGATCTGTAGTTCATCACACGAATTGAAATTCATGAAGAATTGCCGATATCCCTTGCACTTCAAGGGCCTCAAATACTTTCGAAAAGAAATAAACGCCCTCGAACATACAATGAGAGATTGAAAAACATACGGATTTTCATAATTCTTCATAAAAAAATCCAATTAGTTCAAACTGAAGGTCAGTTGAGATAACAGACAATAATTCTCGCGTGATTTATAACAGCGAGTGTACATTCAGTTTATACGAGAAGAGAACAAGTTACGTCATCAACAATATGATACGATTCGGTAGTAAAGAAAATCAGATCTTTTCATCGTTGAATACACAAATTATTCGATAAGGTTTTTTTTTCGTCTTACAAATCGACTACCGGTATTGATGGATCACTTTTTGTTCGCAAGGAAGGCAGAGCTTCTCGAAAGGGTGACCACGCGTGCCTTGGCTTCTTTGGGAGTTTCTCTCTTTTAAGCTAGTCCGGCATACAGATAATTCACTCTTCAATTTGAGATCAAGAGTGGAGAAAGTATAGTTCTCGATCAACCTACATTTCGAAACAATTTTTGCAGATCATCAAGAAGATCAAATCTCCAATCGAGGGGCGAGAGATTCTTCTTTATCATGAGTAAAAACCGTACAAGAGTTAGAAACTAAGCCACTTTGAATCATCAAACGCGAACTCTCAAACCGGCACCGATACTGTAATTGGCTCAAACTTTATGACAATTGAAAAGAACTAAATTATCTAAGGAGTACAAGCAGTCAATTAGTTCATTTTTTTCCTCTCGCTCAGTCAGGAGGGAGGGGTTCAAAACCTGAACCACCTCTTTGGCGGGAATTTTTTTCAAAGAACAACTTTTATCTATCATTCATAACCTATAGGAAGTGAATTATAAGGGGAAAGTCGCGCCTCTGGTACTCTAGATCACTGTGATACGAAAAAAATAAAAAGTTGGAAAAAGTCGTACAACTGAATTCTGGTACATTTTTTTACAATATCAAAGAGAGTAGACAGAATATGTAGCCGCGTCTATGTGCAAAAACGTGATTTACTTCGTCTAGGCGTGAATCAAAAATCACTATTATCAAAAGGTATGCTAGACTATAGTGAAAATAAGAAGGAAGGTCTTTTCGTAATTACGACAGTACTGCGATGGTATATTACTAATAATAATATTTTATCGATATGGAACTCGAACCGACGTTCTATTTAAGGTCAATGTCGATACGGTATCTTTACTCGTTCGCAAGATATTATCTTCGAAATAATGCTATTTTCTTATACCTACATTCGTTATATACGAGCAGTTAAACCAATTTAGGAAGACCATGAGATATCGTTTTTGTTTTTCTTCGGGGATATTTCGTGCGGTCAAATTTCATCCGCCTATTTCATTCAATTTAATTCCTAAATTGAAGGGTGCTATCTCGAACGTCATCAGTTTTCCTATTATTCGATCGTCGTATAAATTTCTTGAACGAGTTTGCGAGGAAATCAACAGCAGCCCCCTCTTCCCCTCTCCTTCATCTAGATATTTTTGCGTGCTAAAAAATCTTTATCCATAAATATTTGATAAATCTTTCGCCAAACGAGAGCGTATCACTTTTCGAACTGGCTGACTGATATTGGGTAGAAAAAATATGACTAATGAATACTCGCAAATTTTTAATCTAATAAAAATATAATCATGTTTGAAAAATTTCGATAGATTTTGTGATTAGGGCAGAACCCGCGGTTGCACTGCGATAAAGCGCGCAAATTTTATCAAACACGGCAAAACGATGAAAATCTTCAGGACGTATATATTTTGATACCTGAACTAGCAGATATCGTGGTTTGACCATACCGGTATTTCGAGGTCTCTTTTCACGTACATCCAGTTTTTAGGCTTTCATTGAAGTTGAAGTTCTGGGTACAGTGGACATAATAGTTTGAATTTGAATTAGGGACTTTAAAAATTGAAGATTACGCATTGGCACTTCTGTCGCCCAGAGATTTCTGTAAAGTGTCAAGGGGGAAGTATACATCGGATCGAAGAGATCAAAAAGCTTCGAAAGTTTCACTCATAAAAATCTTGGCACTCCTCTGGTGCGCAGTATGCGCTATTAAGAAATTATTGTTCTCGCATCTTCTCAAGTTTGGATACATTTTTCTCAAATTATTTCCACCGCATTCACATACCAACTATTTGAAAGCGGTCACGCACTTCGTCAGAGATGAAACGCCTTCTCCGATGAAACGTCGTCATATTTGAAAGAAACTTCATATTTATGGGCTACCGCGAAGAGTCAACTTTCATGTTCAGAAGGTCTGATCAGTATTGTCAAATATAAAAATTTTATTTCATTAGTTTACACGCTTGACCACTCAAAACATCAAAGTGAATTCATACAAATGAGTCTGAAACGTCTTGAGAAAAGAAGAAACGCAGTGAAAGTACGAAACATATGACGTTAATTATTTTTTTTCGTAGATTCACATATGCTACCTAT
The DNA here is from genome assembly GCA_035079395.1 of Aspidiotus destructor. Taxonomy (NCBI): domain Eukaryota; kingdom Metazoa; phylum Arthropoda; class Insecta; order Hemiptera; family Diaspididae; genus Aspidiotus; species Aspidiotus destructor. Next base: position 33,660,025 of record JAVHKZ010000018.1, on the reverse strand, counting down.
CTCATAATAATATAGTGAATTGAGTAGGTACTTCTATAAGAAATTTCGAAGTTTCAATATCGCGTCAAAGTAAATGACATCACTTTCGTGCGGTTCAAGAAAGTATTGAATAAGATGCGTGAAATTTCACAAATATTATTAACTCAGAAACAAGGAAAAGGCGGAGTTCAAAAAATGATAGAATCAATAGACTTTCAATATTACCTGTGGACTGAAAATGACTTCATTTATTGCATTTTGGAAATGAAGTTCGAATTATTCGACCAAATTCATGGGGAACGACTGACGATGTCAATTTCCCCATGTTCAGTCCCGTCTGGTAAGAAATTTTGTAGCTAAAACCTGACTGGAACTGATCCAGATTTCAGTAACGACATTGTATCAACTTTTAGGGTCGGCCTCGACTCTGAAGACAAACTTCCTGCCCAAATTTTCGATTCCTACGAAATCGCAAAAGCAAATACGAGTAAACGGCGATTTCTCTACGAACTCGTATAATATCATGGAGAGAAGTCGAAATAGCACTAATATTTAAGAAAGGGGATAGAAAAATGATAGAAAATTATAGACCGATAAGCCTAACTGTTACCCTATGCAAAATATTTATGATGATTATAAAAAACAGAATTTACAACACGTTAGATTTCAATCAACCGAATGAACAGGCGGGATTCAGAAGGGGTTTTTCGACAATCGACCACATCCAAGCTATAAATCAACTCTTAGAAAAGGCTGGAGAATATCAAATCCAGGTTCACTTACTCTTCATCGACTATTCAAAAGCCTTTGACTCTATAGAACATCAAGACATATGGAAAGGTTTGAGGAAGCAGGAAGTTCCTAGCAAAATTATAAATATCATAGAAAACTCTTATCAAAACCCAAAAGCCTACATTAGAACAGATAGAAAAGGAGAGACATTCGAAGTGAAGAGGGGAGTGAAACAGGGCGACCCACTTTCCTCAAACCTTTTCAATGTAGTATTGGAAGAAATATTTCAAAGACTAAGCTGGGAAGGAAAATGGATAAGGGTAGACGGAAAGTACTTGAACAACTTAAGATTTGCTGACGACATAGTATTGGTAAGCTCGAACAAAAAGGAACTAGAAGAGATGGCAGAAGAATTGAGGAAGAAAAGTGACAAATCAGGATTAGAGATTAATATGAGCAAAACTAAGTATATGAGTAACATTAATGAAGAAACAGAATTAATTCTAAACGGGGTAAAATTAGAAAAAGTTACCGAGTACGTATACCTTGGACAAATAATATGGATGGAAAATAGACTTGATAAGGAACTAAGGGAAAGGAAAAGGAAAGCCTGGAGGAACTTTTGGGGACTGAAAAATGTATACAAAAATAAAAAATTACCGACAGAAGCAAAAATTAAAATTCTTGAGAGCTGTACACTCCCGGTACTCCAATATGGAGCTCAAACATGGTCCCTAACCAAAACACAGACAGAGGGCTTGAAAGTAACACAAAGAGCAATGGAAAGAAGGATAATGGATATCAGACTAAAAGATAGGGTGAAAAATACGATACTAAAAGGAAAAACGAATAGTAAGGATATAGGGTACATTGTAAAGAAACGAAAACTAAAATATGCAGGCCATATGGCCAGGGGGGACCCTGAGAAATGGAACTACAAGTTATCAAACTGGACCCCATACGAATACAAAAGAGGGAAAGGGAGACCACCAACACGGTGGATGGATGAGATAGTAAATAGAGTCGGTACCTCATGGCAGAATCAGCACAGAGCAGGGAGAAATGGTGGAAGATCGGAGAGGCCTATGCCCATGAGTGGGCTGTTTGTTAAGAAAATATTATGTACAGTCATGTTAAAAAAAAAAAAAGCGAAAATAAAGGCTGTTATTATTATTATTATTGTATCAACTTTTAGGGTCGGCCTCGACTCTGAAGACAAACTTCCTGCCCAAATTTTCGATTCCTACGAAATCGCAAAAGCAAATATGTACTAGTAAACGGCGATTTCTCTACGAACTCGTATATCACATTTCAATTTTCTTTTCAATAGTTCCTCCAATCTGAAACGGCGTCGACTATCAAAATCGAATAAATTTTCTCTCATCCATCCAACAATTACATACGTATTCTACGAGAAGGACGTCTTTCAGTTTTGGATACGAATTGGAATCGCGTCTTTTGTCGCGCAAAATTTAGGACACGTTACTCATCAAAGGCAGTCGGCGACGACAAAAACATAGAAGAAACGACGAATTAGAATTTACACGAGTGGATGAGCGCCGCCGACTAGATTATTTTCAATTCATAAGTATATAGCCAGACGCAGCTGAAGCTCCAACATGTCATGTCTACAATAAAGCATAACTTCCGGGATCGAATTTGGTAGCAATCATCGATCCCAGCTGGCCAGCTGGCGTTCTATAACTGCGGTCGCAAAACTTATATTCGAAATATGATACAAAACATACTCCATTTTTGAAGACATTACCGCGCGCGCGGGTAAACCGTCATGTTATTTACCTAGTGACAGATTTATTCGTTCAACGCGCCGCATCGTGAAATTCAAACGAGCAATGACGCAAAAGCGCCACTGTGGTACACTTTCGCACTTCTAGACCACTTTAGATGACCTTTTTTCAACTCTTGAAATACCATGCTTGCCTACTATACTACGGCTCGGTCGTCTTCATACTAATCGCAATATTTCATTGTTTTTTCCCCTTTTTTGTTCAAACTAGGCAAACAGTAGTTACACTACTGAGAGGAAGCTCTCACGACAAAATTCCTGATCTGAAAGAGAAAAGAAAAATTTCATTTCTTTACGATGCACTACACGAGAAGAATATCAAAGTTAGAATATTGGGCGTTTTCTTCCAAGGTAGGGTAAGCCGCCGATAAGGTCGAACATTGATCATGGATGCTGTGTTTCAAACTGCATTACAATATAGGACAAACTTATTTCTTAACGATGCGGCAACACTGGACATTCAATTTTATCATATTGTAACCTGGTACCAAGAAAATTCAGTGAGCCTCTCAACATCAATCCGAAGCTGAGGATCTTTCCAAAGACGCGAGAAAGCCCGCATTTCTACAGATTCTACATTGGACGCTAACTGCCAGCCTTTTCCTGGAACTAAATCGCATTCAACTTCCTCATTAACGTGCTCATTTTGAACACAAATCAAGTACGGTGACTGCAATTTCTAATTCTATCGTCTTCCTGGATGATTTTGATTTATACGATTCTCCTCGAAAGGGGTCTCCGAAATCAATTTTGACTCCGTTTCTTGACCCACAAGATTCTTGATGTCTACACAATTTGCAAACTTATCGAATAACATTCCGTCACAAAATAAATGCCGGAAGGCTGCGAGGTTGATACTATGATGAAAATTACTTTTGGTTCCTGCTGATTAGGTTTCAGAGTTTCAAACTGGACGTCAGATGCTGGAATCCGGCTACAGGAGATTGTCGAGTCAGCAATATCTACGCGTCTGTTTTGCGCAGCCATTTAGTTTAGAAATGAGTCGACTCAATTCCTTGGGAGAAGATATTGGAAGCACTTACGGATGTAGAAATACTTGCATTCCTGCTCAGGATGATAAGCAGCTTATGTATCTCAGCTGCCAAGAAATTCAAACAGGGACTTTGCCAGCACAGTAAAACGCTTATTTGCGAGTGGGGTGCCCCCAGTGGTTGGTGCATCACATCTAATGAGATTTCCAAGGTTGAAATGCCACCTAGTGTTGCTTTTATCTGCTATGCGGATGACACGTTGATGGTATGCACTGCCGAAACAATTGTAGCGATGATGAGCAGGGTGAACCAGGCTTGGATCAAGTCGGTTAGACTAGAACTTGCAGTAGGAAGGAACGATGCCATATGATTCACGACCTGTCGGATGGTTCGAACCACCCACCTCTCGAAAATCACGATCAAGAAGGTGATCTGGTTTGATTCGAAGCTGAACTTTGGGCACCATCTCCTAGTCAGAAAGGAAAAGGCGGGCAGGATAATGACCCACCTAAGTCACTAGATGATAAACTTAGAAGGACCGAGGGAAGCAAAAAATAAGGATCATGATGAGCACCACGTTGTTCATCTTATCCAATGAAGAATAGCGCAGTGTTGTATTAGTGCCGACCATACAGTTTTGATTGGGACGTTGACGGTTGAGCACTAATCCAGCTCTTTTTTTGCGGGAACGGCGATGTTCAAAGCGAAGAAGAGGACAACTACCGATCAAGAGGCTCTACAGATCCAGCAGGAGGCCAGGACCTCCTTGCTTGAAAAATGGAAAGCAAGAATTGCTCAAAGGTGAGCTAACAAAAAGGAAGATCCGGGCGTTGATACGCGCCTTTCATGAGTGGATGGACCGAGGCCGTGGCCAGGCATGTTGAGAGCTCCAGTAAGGTACGGGGCAAGGAAGACAGCGGGCCTCCTTCCCTTGAAAATAGGGACCCTCCGGGCCTGAGGACAAAATTCCCAGCAGCCTCCTCCCCCCTCTCGGCAGGCCTGACCGGGACTAGCTGAACTTCCACTTGACGAAGGTGTTGACCATGGTCACCTAAACAAGTACCTTAATAAGAAGTTGGGGGAAGTTGAGCGGGCAATGTGTTTGCACTGCGATCAAGGGCGGGATAATAGACCTCAAGATACCTTATTTGAGGATGAGGTACGGAAGCGTGAGCGAGGCAAGCTTAGTCGGTCAGTGCAAGGGATGCGAATCGATGGAACGCTTGCCTGGAGGAGCCCGAAAGCCACTACGTTAATCTCCGAGGAAAAATGGAACCCGGTATCTGTATTTGAAGTCCCACTCGTGAAGAAGAAGATGGACAAAGGCTGGAGTAAGTAAATAGAGAGCCACGCTATGGAAAAATCAACACCTGTGTACCATCCACATGAAGATGACACTGCAGGAAGGAGACCATAAACTTCAACAGCAATTTAACATCCAGTTGTATCAGGTGTAAGTGTTGAAGTTTGCGACTTGGCAGTTGCCAATGGGTTCGCCGAGGACATTCTTCCAATACTGAGGTTAGATCCGAGAGGGTCGATACCGGCGTTTAAAAAATGAATGCATACGTAACCCACACCCACTTCACTGGAAGGACGGGTGGTTGCACATGTGACACTTGCGATTAGGATTTAAGTTGGGCAGTTTCGGTGCATCATCTTGGGGGGGGGGGGGGAATAGGGAAATACCAATCGTGTGTATTTGAGTTGACTATCACCAGAAAAAAAAGTTAAGAATTAATTTGAATAGCCTCTAAAGAATTGGAAATTAAGGCTTTATTAGACTCACTTATCTCAAGATGAAAAATAATGTCCGCCCTCTCTAAACCAGAAGAGATACAATTTCTTTTCTAGAGATAATAGCAATTTTGATTTCGATAATCGATTAAGATCCATTTCTCCAAATCCTCCTTCCGGTATACAGCTCGAAGGTAGTATCAAAATTTTTCCAAGTCAAGGAAGTAGGTCACGGTATTTTCTACATTTAATAAGAGCATCTTCTTCACTTTGTGTTGCAAATGCATACAGACAATTACGTGTCTTCTGATTTGAACAACTTATATACCTGTGGCGAATAATGAAACGTAAAACTGAAAGCTGAATATAACCTCCTGTGATAGACGAAAATACGCTTATGGATTCTGTAAATTGGAAAGAACTCCTGGAATCTGCTGGCATTCCGTCTGAATTCATTCCGGAACATTGCGCTGCATTTGTAGGAAATTATGTCAAAACCAACAAACTGATTGATGTGTCCGAAAGCCAGCTCATCGGAGTGGGTATTATTAAAGACGGTTATATAAACCGCATCTTGAAGCTCAAGTAAAATCGTAACATAATCGGAGAATCAGCGGCTACAACCGAGTCAGCATTGCACGAAGTACGCCAAGAATTGAAAAATTGGAACAAGAATGCGTCGAGATGCATTTGAACTACATATAAGGTTTTCAGAGTACGAGATGGTATCAATCAATGAAAAATTGGAGAGATTCTAGTAACGAGAATACCGGTCCGCAAAGTCCGTCACAAACAGCTGCAGCTGCTTCATCGAATAAAAAGTCATCCAAGAAAGTGAAAATGAAATCTCCGGCAAGATAGGGAGAAAACTACGGGCTTGATGACCTAATCGTAAGCCTCAATACAGAACATAGGTTGAATACGGGAGCTTCACTTCAGTTTTCAGACTGAATTACGGCCGGTATAAACGTCACGCACGACAATGAATCCGGCTTCATCAGCCCGCGCTTGAGCGAAATTATCTTGCCGTTGTTGAAGACCCGACCCGGATTAGTTGAAATTCTTCCCCAAAAGACGTCCCACGAAAACCACGTAATCAAGCAAGTCTCTCATTCGTAGGCCTTCTCACAGTCGTCAAAATTGGGAGAATGGTCGTGATAAAGGTACAAAAGCTGAAAGTTTCCCGAGAGGTATAAATGACTTTTCGTACAAAGTAAGAAATAGCGATTGAGAGGTTATTCAGTTATCCAAACAAGAAAATTAATAACAATAGATCTTTCGAGTTTCTTATACGCTAGTAGGTGAGTACAGTTGCACATCAGTCACAAATAGTGTTGCAATGGAATTTGAAACGGTGAAAAAATCCTCATCAAATTACTGCACTTTCAAGTGTAGCTAAAGTTCGAAAGCAGGGTTGGATTCACAGTTTTACCACACACCGAAAACCTGAATCTAAAGAGATAGACAGATCCAACCCCCCAAGACATTAGGCCAGCTTTTCATTCACATTATTTCTCATTTTGATGAATTTTTCTTGCGATACTTGAAATAGTGACATCTTTGAGAATCCCTAAAAAATTCCACTCATACGAGAACGTCAAATTCATGTTTCGTCTTACCTACTCGTATGGTAATCACTGGCATACAATTATCTGAAGTACGCTATAATACTAAGCGAATTATAAACATCATGCGTGACAGGATTTGTTAGTAAATTGTACCACGATGGTTGGCGATTCAACGACCGAACCACTTCATCGAAGAGCTCCTTGACGCGGCATTAGTATTGAAATTATATTCTTAAACATTAAATTACGTGGTTACAAGCTGAATAAAGAGAAGAATAATGCGTGGGAAGGAAACATTAACGCTCACATCGTATTACCAAGATAGAGAACACTAAGAATTTAGCGAACGAGCACGTGTCCCTAATTTTTTATCTCGACAGTTGCAGATAGATCTCTTCGCCAAATTTGACAGAATCGTCGAAGATAGCGGGAAACGTTTCAAGAACTGCGATTTTCGTCCACAAAACTGAAAGGAGTGAAAAATTATTTCCACTAAATCATCGCAGAATTATTCAGGCTCTCGTGTGTATCGATTGGGCGTCCTCTCATTCCGAAAATATCGTTTCGGTACTCGCGTTGAGTGAAACGACTCAATAAAACTATACAAGCCCTCTGACTCGTAAAATATTTCTAGCTCAGATTTTTCATTCTCATCCAGAATAGACGGATGACGAACTCGTTGACGATGTGCATGAGTTGAGAAACATAAAAGTTTACGATTACATATGGATACATACACACCGCCAACACATGCGGTAATAGGTGCGCAGATGAGTTGACAGAGAGGCAGAGAGTGTGGACCTTTTTGCACACCTTATCGAGATAAGATAGGCTTATGCTTCTGAGAATTTGTTTTTTTCTTGTCAACATTTTTTTCGCGCTAGGTCACAAGTATAATTATGACGAGAGGACGATAAAATCTGACTGTTTGTTTTCGATGAAAGAAACGTTATATTTGACTCGCCACCTACTAGGTTAGCGATGATAGCTTCGTGTCCGAAGTGATGATCCTTCTCCTAATCACCACTAAAAACTTTATGAACCCATAGCGGATTCGTATACACGGACTTATTGTAGATGATCGGAATAAGATGTAAGCCTACGTTCTTCGCTGCAACCTAATCGTGCATTCAAGATTTCGAATGTGACGTTTTAATCTCCTCACGGCACAGAGATGTCATGATTTGAAGAGTAAACGACCCGCGATGGTATACAATATTCGCGACAGTTATTAGCAACAAAACAATGCGAACACACTAAGATGAAATATGATGTACTTCTTAATGGCCAGTCAACGTACTCATCGTGGAAAAGATGAAAAATACCACGATCGCGGAACGCGTGAAAAGAAGGATTACATCATCATCGTGTCAATGGACTGATTACAAAGGTATCGCCACCGAGAGTACAGAGGCGTGGACACTTGTGAGCGATATTTTGACCTTATTGAACCGAAAGGGATGACATCTCTCGTACATCTTGACAAAAGAGAGCCGCGAACCTTTTGTCAGCATGCGATTTGTCTCTAGATAAGATTATTCGCGGTTCGTCGAATTGAGGACAACACGTATACGGTCGTATTACGGAGAGCAGAAAAATGGACCAAAAAAGTGGTTACGAGGACGCAAAACAAGATGGTTACGCGAAACAATAAAAACAGAAATGACCAATAAAATAATCCGCGTGTTTTCCATATCTTCCGGATACGATGAGGCGATAAATCGCCGGCGCCAGCGGAGTAATACCGATCTGTTTTCACACATGTCACGTATAGTATTCCGAGATTAAGTAGGGCTTCCTAAAGTGCTGTCAAGCGTGTGATGTACTCTCAAGAGATTTCACGAGTTTCATCGATCTTTGAAATAATCAAAAATGGGCGAGAGTTCTGTCGAGATCGACACAGCAGATTGAAACTTGGTCCTCGAAGAATTCTTTACACCTGAAGGAGCAAACAAAAGTGTTGAGTCACTGACATACTATGCGAGATTGTATATTTCGGAGGTTGATTCGAGATAAGAGAGTGAAAAAAAATACCAAAGTTTGCATTTTGGGGGGGAGAAGCAGTGATTGATGAAAATTGTAGAGTCAGGTGCTGGGAATAGTTGTTCCTCGTGAAATTCTACATAAGATACCATATACGAACATCATCCTAGGCCTATTTTTTGGCCTCAAAAGTTCGCGAGAAGTGCTCAATTTTCAAAATTTTCCATGTTGACGGTCTTCAGATTGTACGCTGTACATCAGATGCTGGAATTGGGCTGAAGAGGATAACCAAGTTAGCAATAGCAAGAGGTCAGTTTTGCGCAGCCCTCAGCCTGGACATGAGGAATGCGTTCAACTCAATTCTGTGAGAAAGAACATTGGATGCCCTCATGGAGAAGTGGTCCTATGGCCACTCCTGTAGTGAGTTGCATTCAACGGTATTTAAAAGATGAAGCTGCGATCGGGTGTTGAACTTATTCAACATGCAGATGAGACACTGGTGGTATGCCCTGGTGAGACAATTGTAGCGGTGCACAGCAGGAAAACCGGGCCCCAGAGGAAGTAACTCGTTGGGTGGAGTCAGCTGGACTAGACCTTGTAGCAAGTAAAAGGGAGACCATATTATTCACGACCCTTCGGAAGTTCAGTCCACCCACCTTTCGCCTGGGATGAGTGGAAATCAAGACCAAAAATGTGATGAAGTACCTTGGCATCTGGTTTGACTCAACGTTGAGCTTTGGGCACCATTTCTTGATGACAGCGAAAAAGGCGGGAATGGTAGATGCATACCTAAGCCACCTGATGAGGAACCTGGGAAGGCCAAGAGAAGCAAGAAGAACGATCATGATGAGCACCGCTCGGCGTAAAAGGAAGCCGGGTAGGGTAGATGTGTACGGAAGGGGTCAGATGAGGAACCTGGTAGGGCTAAGGGACGCAAGAAAAAGGATCAGGATGAGTACCACCTTGTCCATCCTACTCACTGATGTCAACATCGTCCATTTTCCGTTGATCATAGGTCCTTCATCGGTAAAAGACTTGTGTGAGAGGGCCAAGTGAAGCAAGACGGAAGATCATGATGAACACCACCCTGGCAATCTTCCTATATGCGAGCCCGAGTAAAAGCCGATTCAACATGAATACCTTACACAAGGAGAGAGATACTCAATATTCAACGAAGAGCTCCGCTGAAGAGGCTCTTTGCTTATTAGCCCGTTCACCACCGACAGATCTTATTGCTGAGAAGAGAGCGGTGGTATTCGAAGCAAAGAAGAAGATAGACTATGAGCAAATGCAGAACCACGCCGTGGCCTATAACTACTCGAAACCTATGCCTTATCCACATCCAGGAGTGCAGGAAGGCAGTTCCACCTCTCTATGTGAGCACACTTTCTCGATGGGCCGTACAAGCACCCCTTATCGACCGCATATGGCTCACGAGCTTCAGGTTGCTCAAGCCTGCCATGAATTTAAACTGTCAACCATTCCCTGTCTCTGAGTAGTGCCTTTCAAGCAACGATTTGACACTTTATTATTCTCCCTCTGGAACAAAATCAGGGATGTGAGACAAAAGCCAGAAAATTCGAGTCGAGTGAAGAGGGCGTATGATAACGACCTACAATTTTCTTGAGATTAAGACAAACTAGAGTTTCTTCGTTCTATCGAATGCGAGAAATTGAATGGCCAAACTGACGCTCTGAAAAATCAAGTATTATTTACGCAGGACAAAATGAACCTTGGGGATCTAGTAGACGTCATTACAATGTTTTTTTTTAGTGAAACTCGACTTCATTTTCTGTTTCAGTTATCAGCTCTTATTGTCTACGTCACAACAATTTGCTCGGCCAAGTTCTAATACTTTCAAAATCTATGCCATTTATCGACAGTGACATCCAATAACTTCCCCTCTCTCCCCAAACTGCACTTGACGTAAGCTGTAATTGATTCATTTTTTGAAGACAGTCATGATTCATAGTCACAAACCCCAACGACTGAGAGATGACTCATGCATGATGCATCCTGAATCCGTTTCCAACACCTTCATCAGGCCATTTTGAAGTTATTTGGGGGTAGTATGATGTCTATTGAAGAGTATAAATAAAGGTCGAAGTTCCCAGGGGCCTTCCTACTGTTTGAATTGGTCATCCTCTCATTTTCCGCCAGCTTATATTACAAGTTAGGGGGAAAATGGCCTCTCTTGACGGAGTATTGGACTTGCCGAGAAGGAGGAGAGTAATTATTCGGCGGAAGCCCTTGGTCGATTTGTCCATGGAGGAGGACGAAAAATTGGAAGAGAAGATTATTGGCGATCCCTTTGTTGTCGACGATCTGGAGGCCCTGGGCGACAGTTTCGATACTGACAGTGATGGCGAAGACAGGGACGAAGCAATGATGCCAAACTTGTAAAAATTTTTTTGGAAATCTGCATTTTTGTTGTTTCAATATACTATTCCATGTACAAATTCACGAGGAGTATTTCTGGGTTCAAAATTTCTGTTCTCCAGGTTAGCCTTTCTGATATATTCGCGAAACATCAAATAGGGGGCTGCAACGTGAGGGTGCAATTTCTAGACACGAAAATTCATTGCAAATTGTCTCTGTGACATATTAATTTTCTCTAGAAGTCGTCATTTCCGTGTAACAGGCAAAAGACATGAAAATTTTTGAAAATTGAGCACTTCTCGCGAACTTTTGAGGCCAAAAAATAGGTCTAGAATGATGTTCGAATACGGTATCTTATGTAGAATTTCACGAGGAACAATTTTGAATTGGGAAATTTTTCTCTATCGCTTCAACTTTTCGAGATATTGACAAAAAACCAAATTTGGGGGACTAAAACGTGCCACAGAAAATTTTGCACAAGGTTTAGGGGTTGGGATTTTTGATATGTTGTTTCCAGCACCTGACTCTACAACTTAATTCTGATTTGACTTCAGTTCTACTCAGTCGTTCAAGTTATCAACCATTGAAAGTAACGAGGACATGAACCATTTTCCTTTGATTTAAACGACGCAAATTTATCGCGGGAGGATACAAAAGAAAGTTTCTACTCAGTAGCTTTTCATTCAAGAAGCTTTCTAGATGAAAGATTTGATTCCGCGAGGATCGATCGAGAAATCGGAGGAATTTCAAGGCAGCAAGTGACTTCCTTTTCTTTAATACTGCAGGGATATGAAACAGACCTACAAATAAACAGTGTGAGAGACATTTTATTTGAATCAACTTGAGGATTCTTCCAACATGATTCACAATCTCACTCCGATTATTTTCAAGCTTGTACACAGACAACACCGAGATAAGCTCTAGCGAACGAAGAGCTCGATCCACACTTTCATTAACACCGAAAGTTCAAGAAATGATACGATAAATCTAGAATGCAAGAATTCATTCTCGTCGTATTTCTCCTTCCTTTCATTTCTACACATACTTATTCGCACCTGCGAGCCGTCTAATTCAAAAACTCAGCTCACAATAATCAAATACTCGTAATTATTCGTTTAGAAATCTTTATTTATGACAGACCGTGATGCGATATTGAGAAACCGTTCTTTCGATCTCTGTAAACTCTTCGCTACAGTAGGTCTATACCATAATATTCTCACGAAAAGTAAAAACATCGTCAATACGGGTATTTTTATGATTCAAGTTTTCTACCGAAAAATGTTTCCGACTATAACCGGAAATGAAGTAAATGATCGGTATAGAGAAAATTAACCTTTAAGATTACGATGACCGATTTTGAGAGAAATTATATGGGTGATTTTCGAAATAAAATATAATACAGCTTCAAAACGACAGAAAAATACGGAGCGAACGAATCTTTTCAGCGAATACATAAAGAATGATGACTGGTGGAAAATTGTGCTACGAAGATAGAAACGGCGAACAGGTCGGGATATTAGTCATTCATACTTTACGATTGAATATTCATTGTTGGAAAAATCATATTTATGTCAGCATAGAGAATACAATGAAATTAGAATCACGAAGCTACGGCGTTAATGAAATACGACCGCTAAAAGTCTGAGTAGTGAGAGGTTTCAATATTACTTAGAAATGGAAAAGAATAAGAAAGCTTTCCAACTCGCCGGAAAGGCGAGAGAGCATCCAATCTCATGGTGAATCATGCAGACAAAACAGAAATATTACGAAGAGGTGGGTTAGAGTGACTGTTAACAATGTCGCAGCACCTTCCCTCTTCCTTCATGCAGACCTCATGACAAAAATCATCACGGGACACATTTGACTGGTTGAGATAATCGAGATCTTCAACTGGAATGGACACTCCAGAAAGTTCAACTCCAATCTGGTACAGGAGATCAGAAATTCACTGTCCGTACGTTTTCTCCTTCTTGACATGGTTAGCAGATGTAAATATACTCGGAGGGGGGGGGAGGGGAATTTTGAACATGTGTGAAGAAAGCTTAGAGTGAGACTCGCACTGACTGAGCGGTATGGAACCGAAGTGAAAGCGCATGAAGAGATGAAACCCAGAGGAGATTTCTCAGATACGAGGATTTGAAAATATTCACCAAGAAATGCTTCAGAGATACATTCACTAAATTTTTTCAAGGTCATCTTGCTGAGAAAATCACGGCGAAACTTGGCATAGAACAGAGAGCTTACAAAATCGTTTACGAGTTAGGGAACCTTTGAACCAGAGAGATCATCCTTTCCGAGGAAATTTTCCAACAAAATGCTGCAAAATATTTACACAGGAAAATAGACATTCTGAATAACAAATTAAAATCGTATTCACCGATTAAGGTTCACATTATTTTCCAGCCCCACGATCTAATTCCACCTCTACGGTGTAATCGGGACTGGTCGACTCTACAAAAATAGTACCTCAGGGGACTCGCGTAGGTATTTCGTTATTCATTATCGATACAACGGATTTCCTAACGAATCTAACAGCACGATATCGCATATTTTCCTACAATGATCCGGCATAAAATTTCGAACTGTAAGTAACTAAATTTCGATCATTTCTATCGAGAGGTCGGTACATGTGCACGCGTTTTTGAAGGGCAAAGAAACAGAATCTCGACCGCACCTTAATTTACACAGTCACGAGAAAACGTTTTCCCATCCGACAAAATCGAGGCAGTCGACAACCACCGGATAGATAAAAATAGAAAAAAAAACTATGTAATAAGATTCAGAAAATTGAATTCGATTACACTACATCTCCTAATCTTGAAAATCGTAAAAGTACGTCAATATGAGAACAGTTCAATAACAAGACTCGTTAGTCATCATTCGCGTATGCAGGTTAGTTCGAATGGGGAGCAATTCTTCATCGAAAATATTGAATTTGTCCGTTCCATTAGGTATTTCTTATCTCCAGAAATTTCAGAAATCCTGGGCACGTCAACAAGTGAAAACAATTCAACAACAAAAAAGTATATCTGTCGTTACTCAATACCATCGTTAGTCATCATTCGCATATTTCAGTTGGTTATTGGCAAACTATTCTTCACTCTCTTCACGGTTTAATACGAATTTAATTAGCCGCAGTGAATTATTACTTTGAATCGTTGCTTACGACGCTCTTTCGAAGTGCATCCTTCAATGTTTTTCGGTTCTTATTCATCATCTTTTGGATAGCGAAATTGAATAACACGAAAATAATAAGAATGTTCACGATGTTACCAATTACCGAATCACGAATTATGTCATTCGTGTTCGTGTTTGCTCAGTTTGGTATGCCGTAACCGTCTACTTTTAGTTCATCAACCATCTATTTAAGAAACACGGAGAAAGACACAGGTTTATCGTTTTAATAAGCTCGTAAGTTGTTATACCTGATTAGCGAAACGTTTCTTCCCAGCAACCTGTTGCATGGGCCTCAAACACTCTCGCGAGATAAGATTTCAATCTGGAGAAATTCTCTTCGTAAAAGAAAAAGGATTTCTACGAAAATCCAGTCAATAAGGTGGTGGTTTGCAGTAACGATAGAACTGTTAGTAGGAAATGAAGACTCAACGCCCAAATGCGACCACGGAAGATCGTATACATCTCGGATGAATGACGAACATTATTAGTGTACGGCAAAATATAACCTACAACACGAGAACCTTGAAACTTGTAACCCAATAATGTTAGTACGATGAGTACCAAGCGCGAAACTACATTTACAAGATAAGATAATGAAACGGTAACAAGGTGAAAATAGAATACAGGTGATTTCGTAAGAAAACTTACGTCGTTTATTAGAGGCTGCATCATATTCGATATCACTCCCTTGTTGAGTTCTATCTGGGATTAGAACCGATTCATCGATATCTTCAGTAGACATTATAACTGCTAGGATTTCACCATTAATTCAGTCACAAAAATCATCTCGCGCACAAGATCATCATCACTCGATAACTACTACCAGTCGGAGCATATTCACTGTACAATATTTATCACACAATTAACGACATCGTAATTAACTCGAATAATGATACGGATCTATTCGATCCCCGTGAACAGTAAAATCGAAACTCGAAACGAAAAAAAATTAAATTTTTTCATCTAACCCAACGATCAGTGATTAAACACAACACCGTACACTACGAGCCACACAACGTTCATTCATTCACCATTCACGAGAGAAGTGGAATGACAATCTCCGAGAGGTACCTCGTAAAAAAATTGAATAACAAAACGGTTTCTAACCGCTGTTTTCATTGGTTGATTCGGCAATGATTCAAGGTTTCGTTAGGTCTCCCAGATATTGTTTCGACTATGGCGAACCTACAGTTGGAGATTGATCCTATCGAAATGTCGAATCACTATTGGTCAGTTTCATACACGACTTGATATGACGTCATCAGAACGGAACCATACCTTGACATCTCGTTGAACGTGGATAACAAGTCCTGGAAACGCTGGAAACTTGATTGTTTTGCATTCGCAGCATCATTTTATTTTCATTGCCTGGAGTCCATGGTAATGTATCTGTCGTCTCGCGTTCATGACATGTTCATGAAAAATTTTGTGAATGTAATTCCGGTTTCTGTTATTCATCTCGTGTGAACCCGATATCGCGGTTATCGAATGTATTTCCATATCTTTGAATAATTCTCTGAACGGGTAACGATATTTATCGGATTTAAAGTTTAGAAGTACGAAGCAAACGCTTCAATATGAATTTCAGTTCGAGTTCTAGCGAGTGAGTGGTGTAAAAATCTACCGAAAATAAGTCCGAGTAAGTTTTGTCACGAATTCTCGACGGTAATTTTTTATTACGTCTCCTTTATCATTCCTTACGTGTGTATTTTGCTTTTCCAGTGCGTGATTTTCACCTAGAAATGGAAACCGAATCCGTAAAATCAGGTTTCAGTGAGCAAAGCTTGAGGTTGAAATCACACGCGCGACATACATCTCGTACGAACTCTCACAGAGCTGCCCATTCGCATAATCGCTCATTAGGAAGGTGAGGAAAATGTGTTTGGAATACATGAAAACGCTTTAGTAATTTCTAAGTAACGTGTACTCGTTTGAACGATTCTTAAAATTTGATATTTCGCTGGAATGATCCTAGTTTTTCGAAACGAACAACCTCTGTGTTGTTGAAATGGAAAACCTTTTTGATAATTTTCTAGTTCACGAAGCGAATTCTTCGTAAATCAACAGCTTATTGCTGAACTCGTATTTGCTTAATAATCTAACCTAATCGATACTTCTTTATTTTATCGCATTTTACTACTGTTGATTATGAGATCATGGAAGTTTTATTCTTATCCTAGAATTCTTTTTTTCTACTAGGTTGCTCTAAAGTCTCGCAAAATTCAGCCAAGAAAGTATACCACAATAATAGAGCTGTCGATGAATTCTGAGCCAATTATTTTTACTTTTGTTAGATCGTGGTATATTTTTCATTTCTAGAACTACCCGAATGATCTATTAACAACAGAGATTCAAGTCTAGATCTCAGTACCATATATAAATGAATTAGAAACATCCCACTCGTTTATTCTTCATCGATCACGTCGTGTATTTTAAACCACGCTCACACACCTGACTTGTAGGGTAGTTTTTTTCTATCGTGTTATATTCTTCATATGCGAACATTTGTGCTTGTTACTTACTCCTTTTTCAACGCTGGAACTTTTGAGCATTAGGTTCGAAATCTGTATAGAAAGAAAAACAGAACCTACCCATCTTGTACTTTCATAGAATTTCTGGTAAGATTTGTATATCCTCAAGTGACTTTTCATAGATCATTTTTTTCAATAAAATTCAAATTTTCTAAGTAAGCTTTCATCAGTTGTGATCCATCGGAATCTATAATTTAATAATTCTGGGGAAAAAAAACTCCTTGGGATGAAAACAAATAATTATGAATAAATTACTTGTAATACTCGTACTTCATTGAGAATAAATGAATCAAGTCTCAGGTAAAAATCTTATTATTGGCCTTCATTTTCCTAATATTTTCTCTCGTAAGAAATTATGTTGTTTGATGGGCAATGCCTTCGTAAAAATATCAGTCATTCAGTCCTTGATGGATGCTCTCGTTCAAATTGAAACTTCCTCAACAAATTTCTTAGAAGAAAAAAGGTTGCAGAGTTACTGTCTCTCCTGTTATTTACTTCCGGGACTTGTTCGTTAACCGCGTGCGTAAATTTCGAGGCGCCAGGCGATTTTTTTCCCGCGATGACGCCATACTCGTTTCAGGTTTTTTGTCGTCTGGCTTGGATGCAGGTACCTGTTGCTAGGCCAACCAAGGATGTGTCTTTTGTTCCTCGGTTAGCATCATACTCTCGTTACACCCTCCTATTCTTTCTCAACTACGGAGTTGCATTTTTTGCCACGCGTTCTTATTTTGAACAGACTACACCTTTCTGCACTGTATCACTTGAGCTGCTCCTCTATATTATTTCAGCCAAGTGACACGTATGTGGCGCCCATGTGCTCTTTCTTTACTTTTTAGACAATTATTTTGGTATGCATTAATTACAGATAATTTCTCTCCCTCATGTTATCTTCTTCAGTCATTTGCGCGTTTATTCTAATATCTTCTGTGAAACTTTTGTAATTTTTCCAGAGCCAGAGGTTACAGGAGTGACGATACCATGTCACCGTACCAGACAGCGGTAACGTTGGAAGACGGCCGCGGTGGCCAAGAAGTTATCGAAGTTCAAATTCTACCTCAGGTTTGTAATTTACTGTTCTTCGTTTACGCTAAAAAAATACTTCTTTTGATGTAACTTACATTTTTCCTGCAGGATGAAAATTGGGGTGAAAATACGACGGCAATCACCGGCAACACATCCGATCAATCTGGATCTGTCGAAGATATGGCTCTTTGGCCAGGTTCGGAAAGCGATTCCGGTATCGGATTTTTCTGTCACAGACATATCTCGTCCATAGTTACTATTATTTTATCGACCGTAGCGTTTTTAAGTCCGTTAGTCATGTTAGTCCTACCGAAAATAGGTGAGTTGATTAGGCATTCTCCTTATCAATCTTGCTGGACGAGAAATGATATTCAGTCTCAATTTGACAACCTGTATTGATCATCAATATTTTTGCAGGATTTTATCCGTCTGTCATGGCCAACCTGAACGAACATCAAAAAGCCAATCTTCTATCCTGTAGAACGGAATGTAAAGGCATGCTTATAACTTTAGTTTTGAAAATGATTCTGTTGGTGATCGGCTCGTGGGCTGCATTTTTTCGTCGTCCTCAAGCTACCATGCCTCGAATCTTTCTATTTCGCGCGGTTGTTCTGCTGATGGTGTTGATTTGCTGCGTCGCGTACTGGCTGTTCTATTTCGTTCAAATAACCGAAGGTATGTCCGCGTAAACGCATTTCACTCGACGGTGATGAAAGTTCACCGTTACCAAGTTATCGACGAATTCATGAAAATGTGACAATCTCTGCTGTCGTACAGGTGCTCGTGGTGTTGTAGCTGCGGAAGACGAACTCGAATACAAAACGCTCGTATCATACGTTTCAAATCTCGTGGACACGCTTCTCTTGATCCATTACATCGCGGTTATCTTGCTCGAAATTCGACATTTGCAACCGCGCTACTATATTAAGGTAAGGAACAACTTCTGGTGTATGCGTCGATATTTTTAACGCTCTAATTTTAACGACTCTTCAATCACCCCGCACGTACTCCGCGACGCATTCTGAATGTAAAAAAAGTCTCCGACTTTCCCGTATTCGAGAGTTCGACACTTCATTCAAAATTCCTCCGCGTGGAGTGAACGTTCCGCCGTCGTCGTGAAATTGATGCTAATGGGTCGTATTTTAAAAAAAAAAAAAATCTTAAAACTCGGGAGTTTCGATTAAAATCGGAAGGAATAACTATGGGAGCATTCTCCCTTCATAAATATACGCGCATTCGTAGATAAAAAGCAAAGGTAAATCTGATTTAATATTTGATCGTGAAAATTGTCTTGAAAGGACAAGCGAATGGTATTTTTATTGTCGCCGTGAAATCAATAAACGACTAAGCGAGGCGCGCATCGCTCCTACGATTTTTATTTACGACTCATATTAATTGTCAAATTAGTCTACAGTACGTATTTAATGAAAGGTAGCCTCATATTCGTATTATTTAGTGAACCTGTTTTCGCTCTCATGATGGGTGCTGCTGCCGTTATTATAATGCCGGGTGCATTTATCGAACGGATAGAATAAACGATGTGATGAAATTCATATGTGTTTGGCGAACGGCCAAAAGAAAAATACTTGAAAATGGTGTGCGCGCTGGGATTTTTGAAGAAAGCTAATAAACTCCGTATTATTGTTGATATTATTTATTATGTTTTTCTTCCGTTTAGGTGGTCCGCAGTCCAGATGGAGAGAGTCGGTCGTACGCGATCGGTCAACTCAGTATTCAGCGAGCCGCTGTTTGGATCTTACAGCGCTACTATACCGAGTTCGCGATATACAATCCGTATCTGGAACAGTTACCTGTATCCAAATCAAAGAAGTCGTCGACCAGTTTCAAATTTTACGACGTAGACGGATTCGTGAGTACGAATATGCAGGTGAGAAGCGGAAAATTAGTAGAAAATGATGACAAAAACGACGACGACGTCGCCTTATGACGGAGTCTTTTTCTCACGTGGAAATACAATTTTCCGTATTACATTTGGCAGGCAACTCAATCAAAAAACGTCTTGAATGGACATTCGAAGAGACGCGATTCCAGCCATAACGAACGCTTTTACGAGGAGCATGATTACGAGCGGCGGGTGAAGAAACGTAGGGCTCGTTTGATTACTGCGACCGAAGAAGCGTTCATGCATGTCAAGCGAATTAATCATGATCCAGGTACCCGCGTGATTATGTTCTCTGTTACGTGTCTCTCGTTCTTTTTTTTAAAGCATTCCTTCGACTGTCTTCGCGAGTACGTTGCGCCCATGCTAGTTATTTCTAGCTTAGCGTGAAGAAGAATTAGTTACAGAGGAAACGGAGAGTAATTATGAATGGGGTGCGTATGAATGAAAATGTATTTGTGCTGTGGATGGGAAGATGAGAAATCGTACGACGTTTTTCTCAAGTGTGTCTTTTCGAGAGGAAGAAGAGAATGACTGGATAGTCAGCGTTCTACGAAAATCTCATCGGTAGATGGCTAACTGGTCTTACAGACTGTTTGTCAGGTTTCCAAGTAACTAAGCTCTATCAAATGCTAAAGCTCGCTCCAAGTTTTTTGAAATAAGTATCTTCTTAATTAATGTAACAAGGGCAAATATTTCTCCAAATAGAAATGACAATAGACGGATTGAAAAGAGGATTTTTTAATCTCGCTTAACCTCTAAAATGAACAAGAAATTTCTTCGAACGCGGGTAACTTCCGATTTTTTGGGGCTTCTTATTTTCATTTTTACTTCGCCAACTTTTCCTATCATTTCCAACCTACTCAGCGGTATTCTTCTTTCTGTATTTCGTCTTCTCAAAAATTTCCTTTCTCCTTTCTATCTCTCGCGCCGTATCAACTCCGATCTCCCTATATTTTCGTTCAATGCTAATTTTTTCTCTCAAGGCAACGTTTAGAAACAATTAAAAGAAATGAAAATGAAACATTTATCGAATGTTAATCAGCTTGTGTGGTCACAGCTTTGGCAATTCTATCGGTTTACGTTACACTCGCGAATCGAACACTCACTCGTATAAGATGTAAAGCGGCGGCGGTTTGTCGTAAAGAAGATTCTGTTTCTTTCAAACACGCGCGTTTACATTCCGTAGTAAACGTCTCTCGTCGTAAAAAATATGATGAAATAATTTTTTTTTCTAAAGTAAGAGAAAAAGATTGCGATAGCTTCGAGATGAATTCTTTATCGCGGTATAACCTTCGGACTGTACGAATACGTGAGAATTGAATGTCGGTTTAAGATGGAAACGCAAAAGTCGATGTGTGCCAATGTGAGATCGGAACCTACGTTAATCGAATATTTTAGGATCGTGAAGGCGAAATAGTATGAGAATATTTTTTCATCTAGTAGCGTTGAATGGGGATCGCAAAAGTAGAAGAGATGAGTTACTATTCGAGTTTGAGAACGGGAGACAGAAGAGACACGATTGTACACCGGAATAATTGTCGATATAGTCGTGAAGTGCGATGAAAAGGAATGCCGAAACAAAAAAAAAAAAAACGAGATGATGATGTTTAAAGCGGTCTAGTTTCCGCCTCTTCTTCTTTATTTTGAAAATATTTGTTCGTTTTGCAGCCGGTGGTATACCTATGGACCCAACCGAGGCTGCGCAAGCCGTTTTTCCGTCACTGGCCCGGTCATTGCAGAAGTATCTTCGAGTAACGCGCCAGCAACCTCGACACTCGGTTGAATCCATATTACAGCATTTATCGATTTGCCTGAGTCACGATTTATCACCGCGTGCCTTTTTGGAACCATTTTTAGTCACGGGTCCAGTTCTGCAGGTAATCCTCTAATCCTTGATCCGTACTTTCGTCTGATTTATTTTGCCGTTCTCGAAAATTGAAGGAAATTCGAGGACATCCTCCCAATAAAAAGAAAAAGTGAGAAGGATTTCTTGGCGTTGCCAAAAATATAAAGATCATGTTTCATGTCTTTTCGCCAGTTTTCTTAAGCTCTTCATCGTTCAAAAATATCAGGAATTTCCAACTTCTTGTTCTAGTATAAGTCAACTTTGGAGTATTTTAGGCTGACTGCTTCCTGGGACGAACGAGCGGACTGGGCTTACTCGCCCCGCTTGTTTGTACCGCTTCTTGGTCCAGTACAAGTCCACTTTAATATATTTCAAGCTGATGAGGTTACTGGGACTCACTCGCTCCGCTCGTTCGTCCCGCTTCCTGGTCCAGTACATGCCTATTTTAGAATATTTCAAGCTGATGAGATTACTGGGACTCACTCGCTCTTTTAATTTAATTTTATTTTATTTTATTTTATTTTTACTCAAGGGGTGGTAATCGCAGATTTCTGGATGACCTCCCAGGTGATTCGAACGGGGCAGGGGAGAAAGCTTACTTTATTTTATTTTAATTTCATTTCATTATATTTTATATTCATTTTATTTTTACTCAAGGAGTGGTACTCGCAGATTTGTGAATGACCTCCCAGGTGATTTGGAGGAGGGCAGGGGGGAAGATTCATTTTATTTTATTTCATTTTAATTTAATTTAATTTTAATTTAATTCAATTCAATTTAATATTTTTATTTTTACTCCGGGGGGGGGGGGTGTAATCGCAGATTTCTGGATGACCTCCCAGGTGATTCGGAGTGGGGCAGGGGGGAAGGTTTATTTTATTTTATTTAAATTAATTTTAATTTAATTTAAATTCATTTTATTTTATTTTAATTTTATTTAATTTTATTTTTACCCAGAGGGTGGTACTCGCAGATTTCTGGATGACCTCAGAGGTGATTCGAGGTTCATTTTATTTTATTTTATTTTATTTTAATTTAATTTAATTTTTTTTTTTTTTTTTAATTTGATTTGATTTTACTTCATTTGATTTTATTTTATATTATTTTATTTTTACTGTATTTCAATTTAATTTAATTTTATTGTATGTATTGTATTGTATTTTATTCTTATTTTATTTTAATTAGATTTAATTTAATTCTATTTTAATTTGATTTGATTTTACTTTATTTCATTTTATTTTTACCCAGAGGGTGGTACTTGCAGATTTCTGGATGACCTCCCAGGTGATTCGAGGTTTATTTGATTTAATTCAATTTTTATTTTATTTTATTTTATATTATTTTATTTTTACTGTATTTTAATTTAATTTAATTTTTATTTTATTTTTACCCAGAGGGTGGTACTAGCAGATTTCTGGATGACCTCAGAGGTGATTCGAGATTCATTTTATTTTATTTTATTTTAATTTAATTTAATTTTTTTCATTTTATTTTAATTTGATTTGATTTTACTTTATTTCATTTCATTTTATTTTATTTTATATTATTTTATTCCAATTTAATTATTTTATTTTATTTTATTTTAATTTCATTTCATTATATTTTATATTCATTTTATTTTTACTCAAGGAGTGGTACTCGCAGATTTGTGAATGACCTCCCAGGTGATTTGGAGGAGGGCAGGGGGGAAGATTCATTTTATTTTATTTAATTTTAATTTAATTTAATTTTAATTTAATTCAATTCAATTTAATATTTTTATTTTTACTCCGGGGGGGGGGGGGTGTAATCGCAGATTTCTGGATGACCTCCCAGGTGATTCGGAGTGGGGCAGGGGGGAAGGTTTATTTTATTTTATTTGAATTAATTTTAATTTAATTTAAATTCATTTTATTTTATTTTAATTTTATTTAATTTTATTTTTACCCAGAGGGTGATACTCGCAGATTTCTGGATGACCTCAGAGGTGATTCGAGGTTCATTTTATTTTATTTTATTTTATTTTAATTTAATTTAATTTTTTTATTTTATTTTAATTTGATTTGATTTTACTTCATTTGATTTTATTTTATTTTATTTTATATTATTTTATTTTTACTGTGTTTCAATTTAATTTAATTTTATTGTATGTATTGTATTGTATTTTATTCTTATTTTATTTTAATTAGATTTAATTTAATTCTATTTTAATTTGATTTGATTTTACTTTATTTCATTTTATTTTTACCCAGAGGGTGGTACTTGCAGATTTCTGGATGACCTCCCAGGTGATTCGAGGTTTATTTGATTTAATTCAATTTTTATTTTATTTTATTTTATATTATTTTATTTCTACTGTATTTTAATTTAATTTAATTTTTATTTTATTTTTACCCAGAGGGTGGTACTAGCAGATTTCTGGATGACCTCAGAGGTGATTCGAGATTCATTTTATTTTATTTTAATTTAATTTAATTTAATTTTTTTCATTTTATTTTAATTTGATTTGATTTTACTTTATTTCATTTCATTTTATTTTATTTTATATTATTTTATTCCAATTTAATTATTTTATTTTATTTTATTTTAATTTGATTTGATTTTACTTTATTTCATTTCATTTCATTTTATTTTATTTTATATTATTTTATTCCAATTTAATTATTTTATTTTATTTTATTTTAATTTGATTTGATTTTACTTTATTTCATTTTATTTTATTTTATTTTATTGTACTTTATTCTTATTTTATTGTAATTGAATTCAATTCAATTCTATTTTGATTTAATTTAATATAATTTTTATTTTATTTTTACCCAGAGGGTGGTACTCGCAGATTTCTGGATAACCTCCCAGGTAATTCACAAAAAATTTTTCAAGTCCATAAATAGAGGGGGGGGGGGTACTCGCAAATTTTCGGAAGTGTATAGGGTGTCAAAAAAGACATGAAATATGTCAAAAACCAAGAGAGCTTTTTTTATTGCTCGTCATTTCTGAGTCCATCCTTGAAATTGCGAAAGCTCTTGTTCGAGAATGAAAAGAAGAACACGTTTCTCGAAATACATCTATGATGGAATTTTTTTCTAAATTCGTGTTCGATAGTTTGCAGTTCTTCGTTATGTCTTCATTCCGGAGTTATTCGATCAGATATGAATCGTAGTCGTCTTCCCGCAAAAATTATATTTGTCGCGAATTACGAATATTATGTTTGCATCTACCGCGTCTTTATAATAATCGATAAGCGCACCGTTAGGCTTAGGCGATACAATGTACAGATTATGGAACAAGTTTGGTTTTTACTCTTGATGATGGTCGATCGGCTAGATTTTTGCGTCGATTCTTTGGCGGATTTTGTTTTAAATCTATTATCGATCTCGGTGCGTCGCTTTGCCGTTGTTGAAGAATGTGGGAATACACGGTGCAGAAATTATAATCCTCTCTGAGCAGATATCTTAAAATTAATTTTATAAGAGTCGAGAAAATTCTTAACAATATTTCGAAGGTGTGGCCATCGATTAGCGAAAATATTTTTGCTTAAGTAATTGTTAGTTTTAGATTTTATTCTTGCTTGAAAATTTCCGCAGTAAATACTTCTGTCGTGAGATTTTCATTTTTACTAGATCATCGATAATTCGAGTTTGCAAATCATTTTTCGTTTTATTAGATTATAATTTCACGAAAGCAACGCTTGCCAACTTTTCTATTTCGTATTGAATACCTTCTAAGAATATTATCGCTATTGTATATGCGTGCTTAGTTTCAAATTACTCGAATCAAGTTGTAGGTCGAGTGACACTGAATTAACGCGATTGTTCGATAGTTTATTTTTCCCTTATTAGGCGATTTTATATTTGACCGGAAGTGGGATACCTGTAAAGAGTGAATGAACATTATTTCGAACGATGACGAAGGTAGTTCATATTGCTGAAGAAGACTTAATTTTTATTCGAATTTTCTCTAGATCAGGCATTATGATGTTGAGTTTTTCTCACTAGGTCATGCACGTTTATGATCGTAATCATTTACGTTCAAATAATGAGAACGGCTGCGTAAGAAGGAAACAAGAGAATTCTTGAACAACGCTTTCGAACACATGATTTATTCTTAGTAGTGTATCTAAATGTATAAAAAAAAACAAAATCGGTCAGCTGGTTGACATACGCGATGATGATAGAGAAGCGATGATAATTGTCTGTTATGGCGCTTATGTGCGTTTAATGATCTCGCTGTGTTTGATGGCTGCTGTAAAAAGTCTTTATGCTTCCCGACAACTGCGACCACATTACCTAACCTAAATTAAGGTGTAGTTAGAGCAACATTCTTTCGTATTTTTCATACAAATCCTTCGAGGTAGACATGCAGATCTCGTTATCATCATTACTTTTTTTTTTTCCATCTTCTATCTATTCTTGTTGCGATGATTATTATGAAGTTATTGTTATGTTCTACTAGGTTGGTGTTGACGATTGTTTTTTCTTTTTTGCAGAATGAAAAAGAACAGAAGCCTATACAGAATTGGTCTCTCATCTGTAGTGAGTTACTATCGCGACCGCTACGTAACGGTATCACGTTCCAGCTCCGTCAGAACGATGTATCCCTACTGTGTACCGTTTTCACGATTCCTCATTTCAACGTTAGTGAGGAGATCATCCATCCGAAATCGAATAGATTCCTGCTAAGACTAAGTTCGGAGACTTCGGTTTAATTTTCATATCGATAGAAACATTTTAATTTCGACACTTTTTGTTGACCATTGTATTTTTCAGTTTTGATGTGTGCAATTTCTAGTTTAGGAAACCGTCACGCGTGGTTATTCATTAGAAAGTAAGAAAACAAGACCGACGATAAAGAGTGATTATAACAGGCGCGGATCCATAAGGTGGAAGGGGTAATTTTCCCCATTTGCCAAATTCCTAAATTATGACCTGTTCCAAGATAAGGGTAATTAGCAGCAAAACGCAAATCTCCCAGGAGGGCAAAAGCGGAATATAATTGCTACCCTTCAATGCTGCCACATCTACGGATTTTTGGTCCCTGAAAATGATACAGGTTTTCTACGGATTTTGCGTAAAATACAAATTTCTTGCGCTCAAGGGAAAAGTACCTTAGACACGTATATGAGAGATACTTTTCTCTTGATCGTTATAGGCTGATGCTGCTGTCCCCCGTAAAATCAGGTCGATCAAGGGAAAAGTACCTTAGTCGTCCCTACAAGAGATACCATTCTCCTGATCAGCATTGATAAATCCGTCAAAGTCCATTAAAATCTGTTTTTAGGTCTTACGAAAAATAACGAATATGGTTTTTTGAATATATCTGGCAGCACCGCTACCCTTTTCCTGGAACAGGTACCGAACAGGTCACAATTATACAAAAAAATCCGGTATTTTGATACCCATATGATGATGTACCGGGAATTTAGAGAGTTGGGGAAGTCCTCTCGAGAGGAGGAGGGGCAGAAAATCTTTTCGCGTGGAATCGCCGGCGTGAATTCCCTCCCCCACCTCCCTCAATGACGTTCTGGATCCGCGCATGTTATAAATTATAAGATGTCAAAACACTTTTATTTTAAAGGCGACACTATGTTGTGCGATCGACGTTTCGACTTACAAAAGACTACCCAAGATCAGAAGTAACGCCCTCTTTTCAATTGCAGTATAATTTTTTTAATTTGCGTTAATGTTACTGATTCTGTGACAGGTAAATTTGCCTGACGAAAGTTTGCCAGAGAGAATTTGCCTGGTGAAATTTCGTCTGAATTGAAAAGTTCCTAAGAAATGTGAACAAGAGGTTTGCATTGGCCTATCCAAAGCCTACCGAAGACAAACAACGCAGAACGGTTGACATTGTCCACGCTAATGTGTACCGTCTCCTCAAGGTCCTCAATAAAGAGCAAGTACTCAGGGAGGCGCGATACGAACAGCAGCTGGCGGGAGAACCATCAGCAAAATGCTCTTTGAGACTGCAGATGCGGATCTGTACGACGAGAAGACAGATGTTGTTAAGTACCTACGATATGTGGCTCACAACATAGCCTATCGGATATTCTTGACAACAGCTCAACGCTGACACTCATTTTGGACTACCCTTTGTTCAGGACATACACCTACAATGACGACGCCTCTTTACGGGCAGACAAAAGTACACATTTTTTGAAAGACCATGTGAGCCGACCTCCTCGTGGTGTCCTCTGGGTCTTGCTAACAGAATTTTTCAATTCAGACGAATTTTCGCACAGGTAAACTTTCCTCAGGCAAACTATCGTACGGCAAATTTTCGGAGGTAAATTTTCAGGTAATCACTGATTCATCTTTGGTAGTCTTTCCTACCGTTACTGACGCTGTCCGTCAGCCACCATCCCGCGTCCGCGCACTCATCACCTTTGTTCTCGCAACAGTTGTATTTTACATGAAACCGCAAGTTTCTTCTCAACATAAAACCAAACATTTGGGACATGGCCCAGAATTATTGTAGAAATATTGCGATGTATTTGAAGGTCGACGTGCTAAAATTAGTTCGCCCTCGTTTTTAGGGAGAATCTAAATCGTCTTTTTGAATCAAGACACTAATTTTTTGTTCTTCTAGAGCATTCGACTTGCTACAGCTTGGGCAACCAGGATTTCGTCTTCATGAATTTGTTCCAAGTGACGTTTCATCTTCGCTCTTATCATTTTTTTACAATAAAAGCGACGACGGTTACTGTCATAAAGGCACCTTAACAATCACGGTCTGTAAAGCGAGGCATTTGGATTTGGCAGGGAAGTTTTCATGTTTTCTGATTAGATCGCTTCTGGCCCTTTGTCAAGTCTGAACTGGGAATCTACGGATGTAGATTCAGACACTTATTACGGACTCGAGTATCTCTTTCCTTGAGAAGACTTTCTCAGAATCACCTGTAAAGAAAAAAAGTCAAAATGTATTATTCTCTTGAACAGTGATTTCAAATTCGATGCCATGTAATCAAATTATATGAGATATCTGATACTCTAGAAACACTAAATATTTTGGTCGGCTTCGTAGCCATCGCCACATCCAATGACGTAAATCTGACTACGAAGATACAGCCATTTCCCTCTTCGTTTTCCCTTCTATCACTGTCTGTGAACATGATTCGTTCTATCGAAAAGAACTTATTCAATGTTCGCTTGGTCGTAATAGATGATGATGTAACATTTTTGATCTTGGAAAAAGCGGTTATGTACCGTCAAAACGTCGATCTTACCATGTGACGTTCTTAAATCCAATTCATAATGAAAGTTTTTGATCGGTTGTAGACTGATGAGATTTAATTTCTTCGAACGTGCTGAAAAAATTAAATTTTATACTAGTTCACACGTTTTTTCAAGTCTTTAAAACTTCTCTTTTCTTACCTCTCGAAAGAGATCGTATTCGATTGCACTTCGTACGCGAGGCATTTAAGTTACTAACTGTTGATAGAAGATCGATTTGTTGTGATGGATACTTAGAAAACTGAATTAATGTGACTTATTTGTCGTATTCTGTAAGATTTTATCGATGATAACTGATTGAAATTCTTCTAGAGCTCGTTTTTTTCTGTGTTATACATTCGCACAATTTGATGCACAAACAGTTATAAATAATTCGATCTAGTCAACTCCATTATGTAAATAAATGAAATACAGTATATAAGTTACTGTACGTAGTATGGATAAACGATTCCAAGAATCGTATATGATCGTACATGCAAAATATTTTCACTGTAAGGTTGTATTACATATCATTCAGGACGATCGTGTGAGTTTTGCAGTTCAACTGTAACTTGGTGTGAATTTATACGTTAACATATCTCGGTATTGTTTGTCTTTGTGACTACTAATTATGATGAACACTGACGCTTTGTATTTATGTCTTTTTTGATTTTTTTTTCTCTTCGTCTGTAATGCATCTTAGGATGTCTTTCTGGTACTTTAAGTATTATTTTTCATTACGTCATTCTTTTTTTTTTCATGATATCCGTCTCTTTGCAAGCCATAAGTTTTAGTTACTATTTACCGCCGTTGTCTCAATGAGGGGAAAAAGAAAATATATTGTTCCCTCATTTTTTGATACTTTTAATGACTCATAAATGACATAATTGAACATTATTACCCTTGACCATTCGTCCCCGTTTCGTATTTTCGTTTTTTCCTTTTTAGTTTCGTATAAATGCCGAGTAATTCATCGTCTTATGATTATCATTATTATCATTAGCCCTATTTTTGTCATTTACGTGTAAGTTGTGTAAAGTCTAATTGTTCATTACTGGAGTGGGAAAGCTACATAGAATATTTCGTGTCATTTTGTTCATTATTTTATTCGAATTTCCGGTCGAAAATTTGGCGATGTGAGTTTTGAAAATACTTTTCCGATCTCATTTCATAAACTCCATTCTTTTTCAAAAGATTACGTTGTATTACAATAGATCAAACGACTGAATCGTCAACTTTCTCCTCTTGAAAGTCAATCTCGTGCCATTTTTGAGTGCAAAATTCTGGGAAAATACTCATTCACGTATTTGATCGACAATTCCTCTTTTATAATTATTATTTAATTAATTTTCAATTTTCTTACACGCGTATGTAGGGATGTGAAGATGGAGAGAAAGCTAAAAAATTATTTTTGTGAGTTAGTGGCGGCAAATACTCTTTAAATCCGATTTTTTTTTTGCTTACCAATATTTGTTGGAAATATTTCTTTCGTTTATGAAATCAATGTTTTTTTTTTCATCTTTTGGTGGTGATGCAATTTACGCTTGCCTGTCACGAATTATTTTTCATTCATGTATGTTTCTGATTTCTGGTTGACTCAATTTTAAGTTTAAAAACCAAAATTAATTCTCATTTGATGAGTAGAAGACACAAATTTCAAACAAAGTAGGATGGAAAATTGAGAGTTTGATGTAATAAATATCAAAATTTTACTTCACATCCCTACCGTAGTTCTTTTTGTCGCATTTATTTATTATATTTTCTGCGTTTTTATTTGAAATTTTTGTTGAGTTTTTTTTTTTCTTTTTCAAAGATTTGTAATTTTGATGTGTATCACTAAAGTATTATGAATTCCAAGTGAATCGTCTCGGATTGTATTTATTCTCATTAAATTCTTGCAGTATCTTATCTTTCAATTAGAAACATATCTTTCCTTTCTTCCTTCTCGTGTAAAATTATTTCATATCACTATGAATTTTATGTTAAGGTATGTGTTAGACATTTTGTTTTTCGTTTTTTTATTACTATTTCTTTTCAATGCGTATATCATTGTGAATGATTATTTTTTTTGTTGCGTGTTGACAGTATTGTGAATGTTTTTGAAGTAAGTAAAAAAATTAAATGTTTTTTTTTTTTTTAGAATTTGATTTATTTGAATTTTGTGAGAAATATTTTCTCTGTTGCACTCTGCTAAGTGGGCATTGTTTGCAGAACCTGTAGCTGTGTATTCTCGAATCATTAAGGAAGAACCTGTAATCTTTTGATTTCGACTGCTTCTGATTTTTGTACGTTCGCTGTGTAGTGTCTGTATTGGACACCCGATGATATCAAGATTTCGATTCAATGGAGATGAAAGCCGTTGTTTCTTCCATTTCTTAGTGAACATAATAATATCTATATTCGTCGCCACGATTAGATCTATCTCATTCAACTACTCATCTCTTAATTTATGAGCAATTTTGCGGAATGCGATCGTTCCTTCTTCAATGGTTACTGAATCGAAACTATGAATTATTTAGCTTTTTAGTATGACCGTAAAGAAAAACTTTGGCCTATAGAATCATTTTAGTACATAAGTTCTTCCGGATTCGCGATGAAGAGATGTAGTGGATATTCCTGGAATTTTTTCATTCAAAAGAATTTTTACGGGTAACTCTTGAATTAACGAGAATTACTTCCTACCGTTTTTTGATTGTGACCTGTTGTGAAAGAGAAGTATGTAAGCTCTACACTCTACGAATCTTCCTTTATTCAACGCTCATGAAGATGATGATTTCCGAAAATTATAGGATAGGTAACCATCTCTACAGTGCCAGTGTAAGACTCTTCCCTGCTTGGTCTTTCAAGATTCCTTCACAAATAATGCGTATTGTTCTCGTCAAACATGGAAATAGTAAGAGCTTGTACTGCAATGCAATATGCAGGATCCATTTTTGTTTGAACTAAATAATTCATTGACGAATTATTTTTGACGTGTTTGATGTCTTTACTGAACTCCCTGTTAGATTATGAAATTTTAAAAGTCTCCCCTCCCCCCTCCCCTGTTGAGATTATACTTTTAGAAATAACAGGCAACCTGTTTTTTCCAGAAAGAACGTCCGCCGGCCAGTAAACCTCAAGTCCTCAGTTTCCAGAGCCAGGTCTTCGTGCAACTGTTGGTTTGTAATATACCACGGTTTCCTGTGATTTTACGGAGTGCATTGTTCCGGAATCGCTGTAAGATTTCTATATTGCTACTTGCTGCCGAGCGCCATATTGGTATTCCATACGTCCAAATGGGGCGAAGAATGATGACATGAAGAAGCCTTTTGTTCCGGAGTGATAGCCGACTCTTAGCTCTGAGCATCCAGAACATGATGCGGAAGCGGAGTTTGAGTTTCTCTTCTTTCTTGATTATATGCGCTTTCCAGTTTAGCTCACAGTCTAAGTGTAAGCCTAAATATCGGGTGCAGTCAGCCCGCTGTTCAGGTTCGTTATTTATACATGTGGGGTCATACTCATGGTTTCTATAGCCAAAGTCGATACGGACAGTTTTGGATGCATTTGTTTGGATTTTCCACCTAGTGGTCCATTCATCAAATTTGTTGACAGCTCTCTGCAATTTGGTGACTGCAGCAGAGTAATCTTCATGCGTGGCAAGTATAGCAGTATCGTCTGCAAATGTGGTCAGTGTGAAGTCACCCTAATCTGGAATGTCAGCAGTATATAGTGTATACAACAGGGACCAAGAACACTGCCCTGTGGTACACCCGCTGCTATTGGCTTGTCAGAAGAGTCAGCTTCTCCATAGTGAACATAGAATCTTCTGTCACTAATGCTAAAATGATATAATTTGCACATGACAAGTTGGAAGGTGTTTGCTGATTTTGTGGAGAAGCCCGGGCATCCATACTTGGTCAAAGGCTTGACTAACATCCAGAAATATGGATGGACAGAACTTTTCTCTTCCAGTGACTTTCTAATTACTGCTCCAACACAATGGACCAGTTCAATTGTAGAGTGCCTCTTTCTGAATCCAAAGTGGTGGTCTGGCATTAAGTTCTTGTTTTCAACTATTTTCAGTGAACGCCTCATGTAAAACTTCTCAGATAGTTTAGAAAGTGCTGAAAGCAGGGATATTGGACGATACAAGCTGGCTATTTCTGGCGGTTTACCCTCTTCAGGAATCATGATTATCTTCGCCAACTTTCACTGTTTTGGTACATATTGCAGTCTTAGTACTGCATTATATAAGTAGGTCAACATTACCAGGCCTTTGCGTGGCAGCTCTTGTAGAACACGAGCTGAGATTCGATCGTGTCCTGGCGCTCTCTTAGGGTCAAGTTTTTTTTTAATCATAGTTTTGATTTCACTTGGAGAGAATAAGTCAACTACTTGCTCCTCTGTTTGGTAGAGGTCAGGAGATATATCAGTGGCAATATCATTAGGTTGGAATCTTTGCTCAAGGTGTTTGGCATAGACTTCAGCTTTCTCTTTATCAGTTCGCGCCCACGTATTATTTAGACGTTTCAAATGGGGAAATGTAGTCTGGTGGTGTGTTTAACAAACGAGCTGCCTACCTTCCTAAGTGAATAATTAGTGGCTTCTGTGGCTTCCATAGTGGTTACAAAGTGATTGAAGGAATCATTGTTGTGCTCACAGATACGGGTTTTGACCAGTTTACAGAGGTTATTAAATGCCTGCTTGTGCAGAGGGTTGCGCGACAGCTGTCAACGGTGTCTTGCTTTCCTACGCTTCTAAACCAGTTCCAGGATTTCCTTGGGATAGCACGCATGATAGTGTTGTCCTTGAGAATTCATGGGTGTGGCCGATTTTGCTTCATGTTGGAGTAGTTTGGTGAAGGAATCAACTGCTTCCTCTAGTTGGTGTGGCGTTTTCAGCCCGCTATACACTATTCGCGACGAACCGACGAAACCATGACGAACAGCGAATAGTGTGTAGAGCCTCATTCGTTGTTGTTCGCTTTATTTCGCGTAACGGTTTTTCGCGAACCTGTGTTCGTCGGCTTTCGCCGGAGTAGGCGGTTTTTGGACGAAACACCAAGGAATTTTCCGTTGTAGAGCTGCATGCACTTCAATCGCTACACACTATTCGCGCAGTGAAGACGTTTTTTCGTGCTCGTATTTTCATTTGTTGAAGGTCGTACGGTACATATTTGCGTTCCGATCATGACGTCTGAGTCCGTTGTGTTCGAGTGGTCAGAAGAACTTACCATTGAGCTAGTATATCGGGTGAAAGAGCACGAGAACCTGTGGGACCCTCTTCACCCAGATAAGAAGAAAAGAACCAAACGGAGTGACACTTGGAAGAAAATTGCTGAGGCCATCGGTAATGGAAGAACTGCGGATGATTGCCAGAAGAAATGGGCCAATCTGTGCCAAACTTACAGAGGATATCGACGCAACAGGCGTGGTAGAAGTGGTGATGGAGCAAAGGATGTCCCAAAAATAACGTGGTTTGCTTTCGACACTATGCATGCCTTCACGAATGATATTTATAAGCCACAAGGCAATGACGACGTGGTAAGTTATCATGTCATGTATTATTATTTTTTTCATTTAACAGTTGATTACTATCGAACATATGATAACCTAGAATATTGATAATTGTGACGCAATCTACACGAAGGTATTTTTTTGGCCAAATACAGTGTTTTTAGAATGAAAATGGGGAAGGAGGGGCATAATTTTGCAAAAACTCAGAAGTCAATGTTAAAATCGATTAATTTGTGCTTTTTGAGAATATTGCCCCTCTTATAAGCATACCAGGAAAAAAAGAAACCAAAAATTTCGTGCTGCAAGGATGTTCCTTTAGGCAGATCGCTTCACAACTAATCGTACAAATTATGAACAAAAACATTTAGTCATCACATAGAAAGTATAATGATACTTATAGCTCATGACATCATTGTAAATAGTCTTGCCATGGAACCCTACCCAAGTCTGACTGATAGAATAAACCAAACTCCTCACGTATAGCCTTTGCACTCTGGCCTGATCTCCGTCCCATTGCACTCAATGGCAAAGAAGAATCTGTTGGTTCTGCTTCTGCGCGCCAGGAACCACGCACAAACCTCAGTTGTCCATCAACTTCTTCATAGTGATCAAAAGTACCGTGTGGTGTATATGTATTCCGAGATGTAGTACTCTGACGTAAGAAATTATGTAACAGAACACTGCAATTGACAATTGCACTTGCTTTCTTGGGTTCTAATTGCATTGGTTTTCGAAATATCCGGAAAACTGTTGTGAAAATTCCAAAAGTATTCTCAATCCTGCTACGTGCAGATGACAGCCGGTAATTGAAAATACGTTCCTTTGATCCAGGATCGTGGTTCCCGGCATGTGGGATCATTAAATTCTTCTTCAACCCAAAGGCTGCATCGCCAACAATGACATATGGAACAGGTGGACGCCCTGGCGCAAGAGGCTCTGCAGGGGGTAGATTGAGGGCATCTGTCTCCAATTTCTGAGCAAGGGAAGAAACATTGAAAACACCACCATCCGATGTACGTCCTTGTGCTCCCACATTTGCATATATGAAACAATAATTTGAATCACAAAGCGCTAGAAGAACAATACTATGCCGTCCCTTGTAGTTGAAATACGGTGAATTAGCATTTATTGGACACTGTACAGTCATATGCCGACCATCAATTGCGCCAATGCAGTGGTGGAAGAATGTCTCTTTTTGAAACCCCTCTGCTACAGCTTTCCACTCTTCTGGTGTCTTCGGCATCTAAGGACAATATAAAGTTGTTAGGAAAGAGAACTTGAGGATTATTAAAAAAACTGCGAAACACTTCCAATTTTTTCCATTAAAAATTCTTCTCAAACATGTCTTAATTTTCCATTTTTCTACCTCCCATATGCGCAAACTACTAACCTCTCAGTATCTACCATCTAATCTCACTGATTTTATTTTTTCCTGTAGGGTACTCTGAATGAAAGTATGGATAGTACTGCGGGTGTAGACGATATAACTGAAATGAACTCAACACAGAATTCTGATTACAACGGTCATACAGTAGAACGTGAGGCTTCGAATGAGCAAGCGGAGGGACATTCAACTCCAAAGAAGTCGACAAACAGAGATGAAGGCTGCGCAAAGTTGTTCAAGTCGCCTAAGAAGATTTCTCCATCCAAGAGAAAGGTGGGCAAGGATGAGGTGATGAAGGCTGCATATCAGTATTTGACAAAGAAATCAAGTACTCCAAAAAGTTCGGCATCGGTGGAGCCAGTATATGGAAAGAAAGACGAAGATGAATATGACATGTTTGGTCGGCTACTGGCGGAGAAATTACGACGTTTAGATTCTGTAACTCGGGAGTATGCAATGCGTGACATCAACAACATCATGTTCGAAGCCAAGATTTTTCCGCGCTCAGGTACTACGTCACGCCAGGCATATTAACCTCACTCTTCACCAAGATCTCGCTGTAGCACACCTGCAACTTTCAACTATTCACCCTATGGTCATAGTACGTCCTCATTGTCCTCCTTTAGTGAATCATGTTCACCATATCTTCCACCTATGAGTCTTTCTCCAATAAGTCCACTTGCATCCTCGCTGAGCAATGACGGAATGATGGGTTCCCCATTTGCCAATGTGACACACGAGGCCAGTGGATCATATTATGTGAATGGGACGGGACAAGTTGGAAATTCTTCCTCAACAGGCTCATCAGACTTCCTGAATATGCTGTAGACTGTTAATCCGTCGTATTAGCCCAGAATTTCTTAAGACATACGTAATACTGTGTACTTAAAACTGTTCATGTTACACATGCATTGTTCTTCAATAATTATGATGTACTGTGAAATGTCTCAAGAAAATTACTTTTTCATTACAATGCGCTGTCACATTTCTTGTTTGTTGTATTGTATACCAAAAATGGACTTACATGCGGAAAAAGAGGGCGACTGAATAAGCAATGCTTACCCAACTTACCTTCACAAGATTTCCTAAGTATTGAACAATATGCCGACACACATCAATGACAATTTTGGAAATGGCTTGCGGTGAAACTCGTGCAAGAAAACTGAGGTCTTCATAGCTCTCCCCACTAGCAAGAAATCGCAACGTTATGATCAGTCTTTCCTTAGAACTGATGGCTTTTCGCAAGTGAGTGTCTTTCCTCTGAATACGATGACTAATACGACTGAGTAAAAATTCGAAATCTTCAGGTGACATTCTCAAGAAAGTTTTCAGTCTACCAGAAGTACGTTCCATATACAAATCTTGCATTAGCGTGCTCAATCCATGCCTGAAAGAATAATTCAAAGTAAAGATGTGAAATTTGATAACAGAAAGTATTGCTTCATGCCACAAAAAAGAAGCAAGTTTACTTCTTCTGAGTTGAAAGTATTTTCTTGTCCTAGGAGCTGACAAACGCACACAGCAGACAAGACTCAGATTGACAAATGTTTTCCTCCAAGTTCTGTATTGTCATACAGGGGTGAGCAAAAGTCACGCAACCGAAGAAGAAAACAAAAGAAAATAGCTTTTGCGCTGCAAAAGCTATTCCAACTTCTTCTTTACTGTTTCCTTATAAAGTTGTACAATAATCGATGATGAAGTAAATCGTTCGTCAACGATTCTAAATGATTTCGTTCTCCGACAATTTCATTTTCGCAGCTCGCCTAGCATTTTACATTTTATTCACTCATTCGCCCCCACCCCCATCTAAGAGAAAGAAACACCTCGTAACGCACTGTGAAGATTTCATAGCAAGCCTTTCAAGGGCTAGTTAACCAACCTGTATTCAACCCACTACACGAAAACTTTTACAGTTGGACCTTGATAAGTCGAATCTGAAGGGTCCAAAAAAAAAAAAAAAACGTTCGAGTTATCTATGTTTCGATTTATTGATCGACATAAGATTGAAAGGTGTTCGAGTTGTCTAATATCTTCAAGTTTTAATGCTTGCAATTCACGAGGAGTCATGATCGAAAATATTTCTGAGGACTGACACACCCGATCACTCAAATCTGTGCGCTATTCAATTAGAAAGAAGTTCTGACCAGAAAATTCAAGTATCCGCCGTATTGTGCTCAGATAATCATTACAAAGAACGTGCGAATGCTGAAAAAAACGAGAAAAAAGCCGCAATATTTTGTTCGAGACATTCATGGTGAAGTTCGGCTTACAGCGGGAAGATCGAGACATTCATGGTGAAGTTCGGCTTACAGCGGGAAGAATGACAATTTAAAAAAAAAAATAGCCTACAAACAAATTCACGTTCACCACTTCTCAGGACACAGTTAATAGTTTCAACAAGGAAAAAAGGCATTCAATAAGAATTATTTCACGTATCAATAATAGAACTTACTCATTTCTTTTCCGGTAAATAGTGAGACTCCACCACCTTCGTTTCTTCCTCTGCTTCATGCGCATTCTTTCGTCGGAGAATGCAATGATGAAGGCAGCAGCAAAGTCAGCTGTGCTGTCTTCACTATCACTCATGATTGTTGGCGGCAATTAATAAAATTGAAATGAGAAAAATAATTAAGGATTTATTCGGACGGAAAAATTAATTCAACGCGCACACAACAGAACGATTTCGTCTCCTTTTCGTGGCTCACTGGACGAAATTCATATTCGCGAAAACTGTTGACAATGACGAATAGTGTGTAGACATGTTTTCGTCGTGTTTCGCGAAACTCACTTTTTTCGGCGAAAAAATGGTTTCGTCATTATTCGCGAAACACAACGAATAGTGTATAGCGGGCTGGATAATTGGCGAGTGGTCTGAGGACAGGTCATCATGTTCACACTTTCAGTATAGTTGGCTGATACTGCGCTTGTGATAAAAAAGTCGATACAGTTCGGTATTTATCAGGATCGCTGGGCCAGTGTGTTGGTTTACCATTGGACAGGTATTCTGCGTTTGCGATAGCTGTGGCCTTCCTTAATTGATGGCCTTAAGTTGTAAAAGTGCGAGATCCCCAGTAAGGATGCTTGGCATTAAAATCACCACCAATGATCCATTTAGTGATTGTACTGATCGGCAGTAATTTTGTGTTTTGGCGGACTATAAACTGAGGCAATGACAAGTTCAATACCACAGTGGAGCCCAGTGGATATGCCTGCTGCTTAGATGGGTTCAGTGCAGTAGGAGCTGATTTCATGATGTGGTATGGTGTTCCGGATATAGAGGGCAGCTCCTCCATGCGCTGCATCTTTTGGTTGGTATGATCCCAAATAATACTAAAAAAAAACATGGCTCCAACCCCCTTTCCCCTTTGTGGGGGGGGGCTCAAAGTGTGGATTCGAAATCAATTTTCTCTTAATTTTCTCGCTAAGTATGCATTTTTGTGGAAAATGTCAAGAGACCAAAAATATTCTACATGCAATTCTCTACAAAAATAGTTTCCATAAAAATTTTCGTTGCGACCATATTCACGAAGTTAAAGGGCTTCAAATGTTTAGCCAATGTGAACAAAATGTACTACACTGCTGTAACAGGCTGACATACATTGAAATACACTCACACACAAACGGTGTATTTCTCACCCACACAGTAATCCTTTCCTTAATTATGAGGAGAAATTGTTTGATTGAGCATCCCCATTTTTAAAAGAAAAGAATTTCGAGAAGGAAATAAAATTGTAATAACCCTGAAGTTGTAAAATCATTTACAAGATAGTGTTTTTTTTTTTTTTTTATACAGGATGGCATGCGTAGTTTTGGCATTTTTTGTAAAAATACCTGCACGGTTATTAACATTCAAGCCTCTTCTTTTTGTCCTCCATCCCATAAGCTCACCGCATTCAATAGCTTCATCCACCGCCTTGTTTCTATCCGTCTTTTCCCTCAGGCTTTCTCTGAGGAAGTGGAGGTCATTAAGTATCTCGTCCATTCCAACGGTTTAGAACTTGATATCAATCGTATGGTCTGAAAAAAACTTATCTCTAAGGCTTCAGACTCTACCACTTCTCTCCTTTGGAGCATCACCCCTTCTGAAAGGAAAGTATAATGGGTTTGTGTACCCTATTCAGGAAAGCTTTCCTCGGAGATCACTCGTCTCCCCAAACCATCAATCTTCGTCCTACTTTTTATAACCCCGTCACTGTTTATGGTCTCTTTTTTTTCGGGCTGAGGGATCCTTTGAGAGAAGGGGAGTCTATAAGCTCCAATGTTCCAACTGTCCAGCTATCTACATAGAGGAGACATGCCGGCAGTTTTGTACCAGAGTTAAAGAACATCTTGATGAAGTCAATACCACTTCCCTTCCCCCCCCCCAAAAAAAAAAAAAAAAATCGACTTTTGCTGAGCATCTTTCCGACCATGATTAGATCTTGAACAAGCCATCTTGCTCCATTGTGAGACTTCCGCCAGCAAAATGGGGTTGGAAGAGTACTGCAGATGCGCTATCCCTACTGTAGAACCACCAGCGCCAGATAACTTGTCGAAGAAGCTATTCTGTGGATGTAAGAGAGGATGCAAAACTGGTTTTTAGCTTGGTGAACCTATCAATAATCGATGGCATGTAAGTCACAGCCGTGACTGTAACATTTCATACTTTCGAGCATAAATAGCACTGCGAGAGAGGTGATCGAGGGTCTGACGAGAAAGTTCAGGGAGTTCTAAGGCAGATAAAGGGAATTCTATAGTCGTCATGGCGAAGTCGACTTACGTTACTAAGGCTGAAGAAGTGCTTCACCAACGTGGGACCACTAAAAATGCCGACTCGAATTTCCTTGAAAACGTCAAAGAAGTTAAGAAGGTTATTAATGATGGTACCGTTATAATAAGCAAGCCTACGACTAAAAAATGCCTGCTTGAACCGAATCCTGTGCCTCCCCTGCATTACGGGTTGCCTAAGATACACAAAAAGGATAACCCGATGCGTCCTGGCGTGTTTTATGTCAGACATTTAGAGAGAAGAGTATATATTTAATTCGAAGGTATATGAAATTCATTATGTGTACGAGCGCTCTCGATAGGAGCACCCATAAGACATCATTAGTAAAACAGAAAAAGAATTACCTATCCTATTTTGCTATGTATTGAAACGTGTGAGGAAATCTCGCACGTATTGAAAACTGTTATACCTAATTTCTTCTCTCTAACTCGATATCTTACAAACTCTCCTAGTTTGATGTTATCGATTGATTTACTCTCCTGATCTAATGCTTCATTAATTTAAAAAGTCTTGATTATGAAAGACACTCAACTGAGAATGTTATGATTGAAAAAATGGAAGAAATTTTTATCTGTTTACACTTTACAGAATTATCACTGTCAGATAAGAATGTGAGAGATTTGTGTACATGTAATCCAGCTAATAGATTTTGTGCCAAGCTTGAATGCCATACTAAGTTAATTATTTCAATCAAATTTGGTCCTTGTATAGACGTACCTCGAGAGATTAGTTTGGAAATTAAGTTAGACTATTTCTTGCTCAGTTTATAATCAAGATGTCTCGATTTACATTGTTCACGTGCTCGTATTTACTTTTTATAAGCGTTTTCCTCTCGAAAATTGTCTTCCGCCGAAACGAAATATAGTACGTACGACAGAGAACTTTTGGCTAACTACTCAGCTATTCGTTACTTCCGCTCATTCATTGAAGGTCAACATTTTAGCATCTTCACTGATCACCGACCTCTTACGTACGCTTTCCGCTAAAAACTTGAAAAAGCTTCACCACGCCAATTTCGACACCTCGACTTCATTGGTCAATTCACAACCGATATTTGTTATTTGCCTGGTTCCGAGAATATCCCAGCGGACACCCTTTCTCGACTCATGACCATCACAGTCCCGGCAGTATACCGTACGACGAGTTAGCTGAAGCTCAGCGCAAAGATGATGAACTACAGAGACTACTTGAAACGAAAAACACCTCGTTAGACTTACAACCACGCACTATCCCAGAAACAAAAGGAATCATTTTTTGCGACATAAGTTTAGGAAAACCGAGACCTTTTGTCCCTCTGGATTTTCGCAAACGCGTTTTCGATGCAGTTCACAATCTTTCACACCCACGTGCACGCGCAACCATACGCCTCATGATAGATCAATTTGTTTGGCCTAAAATAAAGAAAGACTGTACTACATGGGCTCGCACATGCCTATCTTGTCAGAAATCCAAGATAAGTCGGCACACAAAAAGCCCTCGCAGAACATTTTTGCCAACCGATCAATTTGAGCATATCCACATTGATCTAGTTGGAGAATTACCATCATCAAAAGGATTTAAATATGCTCTCACTATAATTGATCGTGCAACACGATGGCCGGAAGCCATCCCTACTGCCAGCATTACGGCAGAAACAGTTGCTGAACTCTTTATCTTGTAACTCCATTCGATCAGGATTTTCTCCTGCTCCCCATTCCTCATCTTTCCATTCTTCTCACTAATCCACTCGACATGAATCTCCGAAAATTTCATCTTCCTTACTGCCATTCTAATCTAACAATCTAATTATTCAATAATTTTGTATACCAAGCTAAATAACCCGAGTGTAGGTTACAGCTCGTTAAAAAAAAGATATAGGTTCGAATGAAAAAGATAAGAGTAGATCTATCGTAGAGAGATTTTATTTGGTTGATTGGACAACTTTTCGTCATTTTGTTAGGTAAGCTCAAATTGAAACATTCCTACGAGCATGAAAACAAACTTTTGAACTCTCACAGGTTCACCAATTATCCGGGATCTTCAGGAACAAGCTCTGAAATCCTTATTCTACAAGAAACACAATGACAAAAACTCCATTAACAAAATAATAGGACAATTTCTTCACGCGAAACACGTCGCGTCAAATTCAAAATTTTCTGACAAAATGTGTGTACAAGAGAAAGAATTTTGATTTTCACAAAATATTTCCTACAATTCAATTAAAACGTATTATAATTCTTTGAAGACTAATTTAATAATTACTACCTATGTAAATAAACTCACATTTGTCGGAAAGGAGGGCTTAGAATGTTGTATGAGTTGTAAGTGCCAATCTCGTAATTATAATCAGGTACACCACGTTTGTATAGAGACTTACTGGTGAGGAAACCTTCCTCAAACTCTTTCTTCTTTTTCTTTACGAATGTCACACTTTTGATATCAATTACTTCACCCATTGGCGGAAATAGGAGGGGGGTGGCTTGGAAGGGCTAAGCCCCCTCAAAATTAAAATTAGCCCTCCCAAAATTTATGAAATATATTCGTGAAAAGTAAATCGACAAGTAGCGTGCGTAATTTATTTTATCAAGAGCAAAACACCAGGGTAACATATTCTCGAAGCAGTACAAATATAAATTCCAATCTCCTTTTCGGTTTGCTCAAAGTAATCCTAACAAAATTTCTACCAGTTCAATATAAAACATCCAGTATGTACTTGATGGCCCATTCTCGCTCTTCGAGAATTTTAAAAAATCTTTGGACGCCAAAGTAAATTTTTATACGATTTGAAATTAAAATCCTCAATGAGTGCTTTTTCCGATGCGCATCTTGACCAACATTTTCAAACTCGAAATAAAATTCATTATCTTGCTCTTTCAGCCAATCACAAAAATTTATCCAAATTACTTTTATTATAGCATCATGTACATTGATTTGTGCAAACGTACAGCGCGGTTATATTGACGTCCTTCGAGTAAGTTTTTTTTTTTTTTTAAATTCTTTAATTCAGATAGGCTACAACAGCCATGGGGCTTTTAAATTTTTGTTACAATGTAGTAAGTACTTTCATAATTGACCCTTCAGCAATGGTACCTGATTCAACGGCTAAATCAGGAAGTCCGCGATCGCCAAAAAATTTCCCAATAATGGATATCAAAATACAGGTTGTATTGAAATTTCCCATTACGTGGATTATTGGGTCGTAATCTTGTGGATGAGCCCATAAAATTTCGCAAGCCTTTGCGAATAGAGCTTGATCTAAGACCACAACTATTTCATCCAAATCTAATTTGGTTTTTATCAATAAACAATTTCTTAAAATTTCTTGAACAGAGGTCATATCTGTTGCTATCTGTTGCTGGGAAA
Source organism: Aspidiotus destructor (assembly GCA_035079395.1). Classification (NCBI taxonomy): domain Eukaryota; kingdom Metazoa; phylum Arthropoda; class Insecta; order Hemiptera; family Diaspididae; genus Aspidiotus; species Aspidiotus destructor. The sequence continues at coordinate 33,616,192 of JAVHKZ010000018.1, read as the reverse complement.
TTGGTAATGGGTAGATATCCGATCTTATCAGCTCTTTCTTACTTCCACATTTTCTCTCGCTCATTCATATACAGTAAAACCATGTTTTGAGAAATCGATTTTTTATTATTACCGTAATCGTTTGCGTAATTCTATCCAACTGAAACAATTAAAACTTACCAATACTTTCGTCATACTCATCAAGTAAAATGACGCATCCCAAATTTGAGCTCAACTATAAGTAATATCTAGCCTAAGTAAACTAGCTATCGTCATGAGACTAGGACTGTTTGATTGAAAAAAAATCGTCGCTCGAAGCTGAGGAATCTTCACGCATCTGTTTCATATTTTTTGAAAATACAAGTGAGTACGGTAGGTACGCATTGTGAAAATACTGAAATACAGTGGCAATGAGATTCTGATAAGAGGAGAACGTTAGTGGCGCCTCATGATCTTGGCCTGTACCTATGAGATAGATATGGTTTGATTGGTAGAGGCTCTGCTCGCACAAAAATTGTGCGAGCAGAGCCTCTACCAATCAAACCGTAATTGTTTTTCTTTGCACGAATAAACTAATATCTTAATTGAGATAGATATGGACTTTATTGCAACAATGGCAACATTGTAAAAGCAAAATAATCGTTGATTTCCGTTAATCAACCTTCAAAGAACGAGAATAGTAAACACTGATGATTAATTGTATTTTGTGGGTCGTGCAAGCAATCATCGCCTTGCAGGAGGAATGTTTTTTCGAAGGAGAATATAGTCAAAAAGTAAGTTTGAAAGTTTGAAATTAAACGAATGCGTTTTTCTAAGTTGAAAAGAAATACTCAAAAGGGAGAGTAAAACATACAAAACACCGCGCAGAAAAATTAAACGACGAGCGCTTTCGGCTTATAAACCATCTTCCGGGACGTAATGAAAGCAACTCCATAACCACCACAGCATTGCCCTTGTCAGCTTTTGCGACGAGTAGATCTTCCTCCTTGATCTTCCTCTTTAAACCTTGAATCACTCCTATCAAATCCTCACTCAGGCGAGGGAGCGGGGTAATACGGACCAATTCGGCACATACTTTTTGGGTTTTAACTCCAGGGCCAATTGGCACAGTGAGATCCGCAACAACATTTGCCAAGGTTTCATCATTCTTGAGAGGAGGCAGACTGAATTTCAAACCTTTCTCAAGGAGTTACACGTTTGTTCTAGCCAGAAAAAACTTGTCTGTAGAGTGGCGAGACCATTAATGAAGATATTCAAACAGTAGAACATTAATTTCAATCACCTTGACTGAAATATGGATGAAGATTTTCACTCATTGAGATCTGAAGAGGACCGGACGATTGGCTGGGAATCACCCAAAACACCCTCTTTCAATTTGAGTAAGTACCTACTGTGTACACTGATGATTCAGTACTATCTTGAAAAATTGATGAAGGAATAATTTGAGGCACATTAGCATGTACCTAAAAAAGAAAATGAAGATCACAAAGAGAATCAAAAAGTTTTTTAGCTGAAAAATTGAGAGAATACCTAAATGAGTACACCTCATTATTATAGTACCCAACAATGGGAGATGAAAGGTACCTACATCTGTGGATATCTATACCGATAGAAAAAATGATGAGTCGTATTGTGTAATTAAGTACAAGCAGCTTTGAGAAGTCTGAAGCAGATAAAAATATTGTTTTTTATTAGAAAGTGAATTTTTTGATCCAAATCTTTCTTGGTGGCTAGTGGCGCTCAGAAAAAGAGACTGACAATGGAGGAATGTAGAGACTATGCAAAATCGACGATTGATTTTTTTGACGAGTTGTCACTTCAAGTAAGAAGGGACGCAGAATCTCTTTTGTCATTCCATGCAACCACCAACCAAACTTGTGAAACAATTCATAGCAAACCAAGTAGCCAACAATCAATTGATGCTAGTATTGATGAGGAATCCTTCTTGCAGAGAGGTACATCATCAGATTTTATAGATGGAACTGAGGTATCGCTCACAGCGTCTTGTAAACAAAGTAAGTATACCAATAAGAATACTGAAAAATCTCATTGTAAATTTATTCACCTCAATAATTATAAAATATCCTCAATCTCAGTACAAGGGGATAAAACAGATACACAGAAGACAAGCCATTTGTTGTCAGAGAGCGTTGATGCTGATGGAAAATCAGTTGTTGAAAATTCAATTTATGAATGTCCAGTGGATTGGTCAATGTGTGGTCCGGCATGCTTTACTGATGGAGGAGGTAGTAAGATGGAAGGAAACATCAATTGGACAAATATTTTAAACATTGAAGACATTTCTTTCATTACAGATACAGCAACAACAAGTGAAGTTCACCGAGGTTTGACCGACAACAATTCTTTGGAAATTGAATTGATAACTGATAGGACTGATGGAGAGCCAGTTTCCGATGAACAGGTAGTTGCATTCACAGGACGATTGCAATTCATTTAATTTCCATTCTGCAAATTGCTATACAGGAAGAATGTATTTCTTATACAAAAAGGGTATTGACGGATGAGTCACACATTTTCGGGGAGGGGTGATATTCCATCGTCAGAAAATTGTTTTCTTCGCTTCGCTCCAAAAATGTGGTCTTTTTGCGTTTTTTTAGCCTGTTTTCAGCATGTTTTTAGAAGATTTTTTTGTTGGGGGGGGGCGTTCCCCTTGTTTGACCTCTGTAAATCCGCGCCTGAAACAGGAAATTGTGTGCCTTCATTTCCTGTCGTTCTAACCTCTACCCTCCTATATTGGAATTTTTGTTCATATGTCCGCACGTCCATGACCTCGAGACTTGAAAAATATCAACCTGTGAGGCATAAATCTAAAACCAATCGTGAATTCCTTGATCCCATTCTCAGATGACCTGACTAAAGTATCAGAAAATCAGAGAATGTGCGAACTTTCAACTTTTGTATAGGTTTGTAAAAGTCTGCCCCATTTTGAATTCGAGTTTGAAATTTCAAATACGCTTCTTCTCCCCTTTTCTTTGCATTCAAAATATGAAAGGTAACGTGTCTTTGTTTCTTATTCAAGCTGGCCGAGGTCCAGGTTATTCGAAAGCGAATAGCTTGTAGTTAAATTCGGGGAGGCTTCTTTGATCTGATACATCTGGCTGAGGGACCGGTATGCATTACCTACTTGATTCAAAGACGGCGTGGCTCGTCAATGTGCTGACTTGCACGCTGTTTGGTGGGAACTCAACTCTTCCCATTCAAACTGTATCATCACAGCACAGCTGCACAAAATTCTGGAGTTAGATAATATCTGGAGACGCAGTTCCTCTTTTCAGACTAAAGTTACAAGTACCTCTAGCTGTTTGAGTGTCTTTATTGACGGTCTCTCCTATGACTTGGTCAATGGGTATGCAACCAAATGGATTGGTATTCGACATTTGCACAGCGAAACCACCATTAAAAAAATGTTCCTGATAACTTCCCAGTAAATTCGTGATTTGTGAAAAGTAAATCGACAAGTAGTGTGCGTAATTTATTTTATCAAGAGCAAAACACCAGGGTAACATATTCTCAAAGCAGTACAAATATAAATTCCAATCTCCTTTTCGGTTTGCTCAAAGTAATCCTAACAAAATTTCTACCAGTTCAATATAAAACATCCAGTATGTACTTGATGGCCCATTCTCGCTCTTCGAGAATTTTAAAAAATCTTTGGACGCCAAAGTAAATTTTTATACGATTTGAAATTAAAATCCTCAATGAGTGCTTTTTCCGATGCGCATCTTGACCAACATTTTCAAACTCGAAATAAAACTCATTATCTTGCTCTTTCAGCCAATTTAATTCAAATACATCAGCCATGGTGCTTCTAAATTTTTGTTACAATGTAGTAAGTAAGTACTTTCATAATTGAGCCTTCAGCAATGGTTCCTGATTCAACGGCTGAATCAGGAAGTCCGCGATCGCCAAAAAATTTCCCAATAATGGATATCAGAATACAGGTTGTATTGAAATTTCCCATTACGTGGATTCTTGAATTGTAATCTTGTGGATGAGCCCATAAAATTTCGCAAGCCTTTGCGAATAGAGCTTGATCTAAGACCACAACTATTTCATCCAAATCTAATTTGGTTTTTATCAATAAACAATTTCTTAAAATTTCTTGAGCAGAGGCCATATCTGTTGCTATCTGTTGCGATAACCGATCTTATCAGCTCTTACTTACTTCCATATTTTCTCTCGCTCATTCATAGGCCGCAATCATCTTGACCACTTGTTGATGCGTCAGTGGTTGTGACGAGGTTGTTAATCCAGACTTCGATCCATCTTGAGAAGAATTTCCGTTCACTCAATAAATATAAGTATTTACACGCGCAGGTTAGTCTTATTTTAATTACAAAATCTTAAACGACACCGAGTGGGAGTCGTTATCCCTAACTTATACAGTAAAACCTTGTTTTGAGAAATCGATTTTATTATTATTGCAATATTTTGCGGTTTTTCCAGTTCAGGTTCATAGAACAAATCCTCAAATGGAAATATATGTGTTAGCGGAACAGTCTTGTGTGCCAAGAAAGCAGATTTGTCCTGATCCTTTAAATTTGTAGAACTTGATACATTGATTAGATCCGTTTTATTCATTTTACAGTGTCCTTTTATATTTTTATCCTTTGCAATTTTTCTGAGGTCTTTCATTGTTGGGGTTTTAGTTGGGGGTTCAAAATTCAATACTCTAAATGAATCAGCTTTACTCATTTTACTGTAACCTTTTATGTTTCTACCTTTTGCAAGGATTTTCAATTCTTTTACAGATGTCATTTTAATATTAATTTTTTTCTTAATGAAGTTTTCCTTTTTATTTATTAAGAAAAAAATTAAAAAAAAAAAAAAAATTATTTTTTTAACTGTTGTTTTATTTTTTGTTTTATTTCCAACATATCTTTGTGTATTTGAGTTGTCTTATGAGCTTTGAGCGAAACTAACAAAACAGTTCTTCCACATTCACAAGCAGTTTTCACTTGTTTACTTTTATAATTTTTTAAAACTACTGTTTTATGATCATTTCTATTCTTCTCATAATATTCTTTCATTAATTTACTCTTGCATTCTTTACAATAATCTTGTTTATTACTAAAATCCTTTTGATCTTTTACAGACTTACAACCTGTACAATATTTTTCATTTTGAGATAAATCTATTGTCATTTTAGTTTTAGGTGGGGTAGCACATTCCTTGTATAGATGTGTGAGCCCTGGGAATGAGTTCTTTACAAACCTAGTTGTCGTTAAAAATTATGAAAAAGTCTCGAAAAGTGACAAGACAAAATGTGTGAGAAAATAAATCAATTTTAATTTTGTCCTTCTCTCTTTTTCTGACATTAGTCATATTGATTAAATCCACGCTACGAAATAGCCTAATCAGAAATGCTTCAACGGAAGTGCTATCATCCAACTGAAATCTGAAGAAAATATCTGTTCTCACATCTTGATATTTCAGTGAGATTCTTCATGATTATAGATTGGTTTGTGAGAAGCGCTATTACTTGCAGCCAATTCCATACCCAACCAGATGCTGACGCTGTTGAGATTTTGAGAATCACTTTATTGTTGATTTTCAATATTTAGTATTTGATGGCGACTATGGCACCTTTTGTTACATTCTTGTTGTTTTTTTCCTACTTTGTGAAAATAATTTCGTCCTATCCGGCAATCAACTACTATGAGGCTGTAAGTATAAAGTACAGATATGAAAAGGATAAGTTACATCTCGGATTCCAACCGGTTTAATACTCGCTTCAAATATTTTTCAGGAATCTATAAAAATTCTTGCTGAAGAGGGTATTCAAGACCCTAACTCAAATGAGAAAAAGTTAGCGCGCCGAATCGCACGTACGGAAGAGAAAGCTGAAAATTTGCTAAAACAACTCGGAGGTGTCGATTCTGAAAAAGTAAGTCGTAATTTTCCTCACTACTTTGTCAAACCGCAGTCTAAAAGGGTTATAAGGAAAGAATTTGGGCGGGTAGAATCATTTCAGTAGATAAGTTATTCGAAATACCTTCAAATTTTTCCGTTCGTAAGACTTCATGACGTGTTTTTCCCCCGATGAGTCGAGATGAATTTTTGAGAGCATTAGGTGTTCACGTGATAGCTGTGAGCCTATTTTTCTCGGATTTTCGTATTTTTCCTTGTTTCGTCAAACTGCAGTCTAAAGGGTAAGGAAAACATTCGAGTCGAGTTGGATTTGAGATTTTTTCAGACAAATGTGTTTTGTCGATGAAGAGAATTTTTGGGTGTGGTTAGGCCTATTTTTTGTTAGAACTTGACCGACACTTTGGAAGAAAAAAGAGCCATTGAGACTCAAAAAGTAAGCCAAAATCCTCTCACATTTTGTCAAACCACACTCTGAAAGGCTGGTGAGCAGAATCATTTTAGGAAATGAGTTATTCAAAATTTGTAATGACGATTCGAGTTTTTTCCATACAAGAGAAAGCTATTTACGAGTGTATTACGTGTCTTTTCGATGAGTTGAGATAGGGCATTAGGTGTTCACGTGATGGAGCTATGAGCCTATTTTTTCGGATTTTCGTCTTTTCTGTTCATTAAATTCTGATGACGCCAGTTGAAATTTCTCTCGAATTTTTTTTTTTTTCAACGTTTATTAGCTAATCAGGATGACATTAAATTAATAACTGAATTGTTTCAGATTTCAAGCTCGTACATATTACGTCAAATACTGGTTCCGTTATCTATCAGGCAGAAGGTTTTTAAAATTGAAAATCGAAATTTGGATATAAAAGGTGTAATTCCCTCTGGTGTGCAGTACATGGACGAAGATGTAGATGTACTGAAACGGAAATATCGATGGGCTGAAATTATTAAGCGTCGTTGCACTTCAGACATGTACATCCGGAAACTTGATGAATATTTAACTGGAAGTTATAATGACATGAGAAAGTGTCTTGAAAAGAAATTGGAAGAAGAAAAGTGCGAAGAGAGAGAGAATAATTTGAATAAAAAACTTGATGAAATTAAGGAATTTCATGGTAAGATAATGAATAATGATTCTGAATATGGAACTAGTAAGGATATGCAGAACCGCCTACTCATTATGAAGGCAGAGTTTAAAGGGATTAAGAAGAATTTCAATGAGACTTGTACTAAGGCGAAGAATACATTAGAGAATTTAACCTACTATAATTTTACTTTGGATTTCTCCCACTCATTAGCATATTGTGTTGAAAACACAAACGATATTATTGCTCACATTGAGCAAATGGGGCTAAAAATGAAGGAAAGCTTAAAATTATTTGATCCCGCTATTGATCCTTTCGTAACCATATTTTATAATGCGGTCGTTAGTTCAGAAGGAGCTCAACCACCTATTAATCTTGAGACTATTGAAATGATGTGCAATACTGAAAATAAATACTAACAATATTGTAGGAAGTTGTTTTTTTTTTTAACTGCGTAGAATATTGATCAGAATATGGTATTTATGAATAAATAACGAGATCTTTTCAGCATGAGGTATTGATCAATTTTTTTTTTGAAGAAGTGCCGCGGAAAAATCGTGAGTATGTATTTTGTGATCAGAGTGAAACAAAGAAAATATAATTGAAATTAGTAACCTACTAAAATTCTATCATGTCACCTCCCTACTCGCAGACAAAATTTTGAGTTGAGATTGCTAGTATATATACGAACATAAAATTTTCATAAAATTGTTGGCGGGTACTCCTACGTAAAATTATAATGACTTTGTCTCATAGCGTTGTTCTATGTGATCGTAATGTCTCTCTGACGTAGAGTATGTGCGCACCCCGCCAACCAGTCTGCTTATTCCGGTATGCGATAAGTATGACGTGTGAAATCAGTATACTCGTGGTTCTTACTCTGGTATGCAGTAAGTGCGACGTGATGGTTCAGTATACCCGAACGTATGTCCAATTATTCATATCTATAGTATGGGCCCAGCTATAGCTATGAGTAATCGGATGTACAAAGCGACGGCGGTTCGATGCTCACCTACAAGGTTTTGTCGCGTTTGATTCGGAAAAAAAAATTCGTATGCATATGAACGATCGCATATGAGTGCGAATTTTCCAAATGCTCTGTGCCAGGAAAAATGATGGGAAAAGAAAAGGAAATACCTGGCACAGGGCACCGGTTTTGCTGATTTTTTGTAGCTCTAACGAGAAGATAAAAAGGAAGGAGGGTTGTTGATAAATGAAAAACTCAAACGAAAAATTTAGATCACCTCGTCGGGATCCGAACCCAAGACCTTACGCTTTCCAGGCGACTGCTCTTCCAACTGAGCTTCGAGGGCGATCAAATCTTCCGCGAATTTTTCCAAGTATCAACGACGAGATCAAGTACGTCACTACCCGCAACAACAACGAGCACTCATAGAGTGCATATTTAGAGGGAGCAAGCATAGCTTACATCGATAAAAGATAGAAAATTGAAAAAACGAAATTTGATGAAAAAGTCATACCAGATCTGTGATTTTTCTCTGAAAAAGTCTGAAATACAAGTCAGAACCAATATTATGTAGTCTAGAAACATATAATTTTAAAAAGTCCATTTTCTTTTATCAGATTGGTAATTTTCTCTGAAAAAAAGTATGATAAACAAGTAAAATGATGTCTGAATGTTTTCGGAACGTTTGTGCGATAATTTTTTTTTTGGAGTGTATTTTCTGTTAATTTAATGAATTTTTATCATAGGGAAAGTGGGGTAAAGACTCATCTTCTGGTTTCTTAAAGAAAGGTTAAAATGATGCTGAAAAATATTGAGTATTTCTCTGAAAAAGTCTGAAATACAAGTAAAATAATGTCTGAATGTTTTCGGAACAGTCTAGAAACTTATAATTTTCAAAATCTTATACCTGATCGGCTATTTTCTCTGAAAAAATACAAGTCAGAACCAATATGTAGTCTAGAAACTTACAATTTTAAAAAGTCCATTTTCTTATACCAGATTGATGATTTTTTCTGAAAAAAGTATGAGAAACGAGTAAAATGATGTCTGGATGTTTTGGGAACGTTTGTGCGGTAATTTTTTTTTTTGGAGTGTATTTTCTGTTAATTTAATGAATTTTTATCATGGGGAAAGTGGGTTAAAGACCCGAATGAATTTTGAAGTATAATTCTTTGTAAAATAATGGCAATTTCGGTGATTTTTTCTGAAAAAAGTCTGAAATACAAGTCAGAACAAATATGCAGTCTAGAAAATTATAATTTTTAAAAAGTCTATTTTCTTATGCCAGATCGGTGATTTTCTCTGGAAAAGTATGAGAAACGAGTAAAATAATGTCTGAATGTTTTTGGGAAACGTTTGTGCATTAATTTTTTTTGGAGTGTATTTTTTGTTAATTTAATGAATTTTTATCATAGGGAAAGTGGGGTAAAGACCCGCCTATACTACTCACAGACACGTTCACAAACAAAGGTTGGTCCGACGTAACATACGCTTACTCTTATCGTTATACTTATTAGTGGTTCTGTCCCTGAATACGCGTTAAAAAAATTAAATTTAATTGTTGATGTTGACCCCCTAACTAGTGATAACGTAAAAATAGGTTTGATTGTAACTGGTTTACCAGGATGGGCTCGTGGTAGAATAGATCGTAATGAAGTCGACTCTGTAGGAAAACTCATTCAAAAACTAAACCAACTAGAAATCCCGCCTAAAAAAACTTTCAATGACAAACAGCTCTCAAAAACCTGCACCTAATACCACAGAGCTTTGTAGTTATTGCTTAAAGAAAGGTCTTCATCGAAAGCACTTAGAGAGCAAATGCCACATGGGCTCGCACATGCCTATCTTGTCAGAAATCCAAGATAAGTCGGCACACAAAAAGCCCTCGCAGAACATTTTTGCCAACCGATCAATTTGAGCATATCCACATTGATCTAGTTGGAGAATTACCATCATCAAAAGGATTTAAATATGCTCTCACTATAATTGATCGTGCAACACGATGGCCGGAAGCCATCCCTACTGCCAGCATTACGGCAGAAACAGTTGCTGAACTCTTTATCTTGTAACTCCATTCGATCAGGATTTTCTCCTGCTCCCCATTCCTCATCTTTCCATTCTTCTCACTAATCCACTCGACATGAATCTCCGAAAATTTCATCTTCCTTACTGCCATTCTAATCTAACAATCTAATTATTCAATAATTTTGTATACCAAGCTAAATAACCCGAGTGTAGGTTACAGCTCGTTAAAAAAAAGATATAGGTTCGAATGAAAAAGATAAGAGTAGATCTATCGTAGAGAGATTTTATTCGGTTGATTGGACAACTTTTCGTCATTTTGTTAGGTAAGCTCAAATTGAAACATTCCTACGAGCATGAAAACAAACTTTTGAACTCTCACAGGTTCACCAATTATCCGGGATCTTCAGGAACAAGCTCTGAAATCCTTATTCTACAAGAAACACAATGACAAAAACTCCATTAACAAAATAATAGGACAATTTCTTCACGCGAAACACGTCGCGTCAAATTCAAAATTTTCTGACAAAATGTGTGTACAAGAGAAAGAATTTTGATTTTCACAAAATATTTCCTACAATTCAATTAAAACGTATTATAATTCTTTGAAGACTAATTTAATAATTACTACCTATGTAAATAAACTCACATTTGTCGGAAAGGAGGGCTTAGAATGTTGTATGAGTTGTAAGTGCCAATCTCGTAATTATAATCAGGTACACCACGTTTGTATAGAGACTTACTGGTGAGGAAACCTTCCTCAAACTCTTTCTTCTTTTTCTTTACGAATGTCACACTTTTGATATCAATTACTTCACCCATTGGCGGAAATAGGAGGGGGGTGGCTTGGAAGGGCTAAGCCCCCTCAAAATTAAAATTAGCCCTCCCAAAATTTATGAAATATATTCGTGAAAAGTAAATCGACAAGTAGCGTGCGTAATTTATTTTATCAAGAGCAAAACACCAGGGTAACATATTCTCGAAGCAGTACAAATATAAATTCCAATCTCCTTTTCGGTTTGCTCAAAGTAATCCTAACAAAATTTCTACCAGTTCAATATAAAACATCCAGTATGTACTTGATGGCCCATTCTCGCTCTTCGAGAATTTTAAAAAATCTTTGGACGCCAAAGTAAATTTTTATACGATTTGAAATTAAAATTCTCAATGAGTGCTTTTTCCGATGCGCATCTTGACCAACATTTTCAAACTCGAAATAAAATTCATTATCTTGCTCTTTCAGCCAATCACAAAAATTTATCCAAATTACTTTTATTATAGCATCATGTACATTGATTTGTGCAAACGTACAGCGCGGTTATATTGACGTCCTTCGAGTAAGTTTTTTTTTTTTTTAAATTCTTTAATTCAGATAGGCTACAACAGCCAGGGGGCTTTTAAATTTTTGTTACAATGTAGTAAGTACTTTCATAATTGACCCTTCAGCAATGGTACCTGATTCAACGGCTAAATCAGGAAGTCCGCGATCGCCAAAAAATTTCCCAATAATGGATATCAAAATACAGGTTGTATTGAAATTTCCCATTACGTGGATTATTGGGTCGTAATCTTGTGGATGAGCCCATAAAATTTCGCAAGCCTTTGCGAATAGAGCTTGATCTAAGACCACAACTATTTCATCCAAATCTAATTTGGTTTTTATCAATAAACAATTTCTTAAAATTTCTTGAACAGAGGTCATATCTGTTGCTATCTGTTGCTGGGAAATTGGTAATGGGTAGATATCCGATCTTATCAGCTCTTTCTTACTTCCACATTTTCTCTCGCTCATTCATATACAGTAAAACCATGTTTTGAGAAATCGATTTTTTATTATTACCGTAATCGTTTGCGTAATTCTATCCAACTGAAACAATTAAAACTTACCAATACTTTCGTCATACTCATCAAGTAAAATGACGCATCCCAAATTTGAGCTCAACTATAAGTAATATCTAGCCTAAGTAAACTAGCTATCGTCATGAGACTAGGACTGTTTGATTGAAAAAAAATCGTCGCTCGAAGCTGAGGAATCTTCACGCATCTGTTTCATATTTTTTGAAAATACAAGTGAGTACGGTAGGTACGCATTGTGAAAATACTGAAATACAGTGGCAATGAGATTCTGATAAGAGGAGAACGTTAGTGGCGCCTCATGATCTTGGCCTGTACCTATGAGATAGATATGGTTTGATTGGTAGAGGCTCTGCTCGCACAAAAATTGTGCGAGCAGAGCCTCTACCAATCAAACCGTAATTGTTTTTCTTTGCACGAATAAACTAATATCTTAATTGAGATAGATATGGACTTTATTGCAACAATGGCAACATTGTAAAAGCAAAATAATCGTTGATTTCCGTTAATCAACCTTCAAAGAACGAGAATAGTAAACACTGATGATTAATTGTATTTTGTGGGTCGTGCGAGCAATCATCGCCTTGCAGGAGGAATGTTTTTTCGAAGGAGAATATAGTCAAAAAGTAAGTTTGAAAGTTTGAAATTAAACGAATGCGTTTTTCTAAGTTGAAAAGAAATACTCAAAAGGGAGAGTAAAACATACAAAACACCGCGCAGAAAAATTAAACGACGAGCGCTTTCGGCTTATAAACCATCTTCCGGGACGTAATGAAAGCAACTCCATAACCACCACAGCATTGCCCTTGTCAGCTTTTGTGACGAGTAGATCTTCCTCCTTGATCTTCCTCTTTAAACCTTGAATCACTCATATCAAATCCTCACTCATTCGAGGGAGCGGGGTATTACGGACCAATTCGGCACATACTTTTTGGGTTTTAACTCCAGGGCCAATTGGCACAGTGAGATCCGCAACAACATTTGCCAAGGTTTCATCATTCTTGAGAGGAGGCAGACTGAATTTCAAACCTTTCTCAAGGAGTTACACGTTTGTTCTAGCCAGAAAAAACTTGTCTGTAGAGTGGCGAGACCATTAATGAAGATATTCAAACAGTAGAACATTAATTTCAATCACCTTGACTGAAATATGGATGAAGATTTTCACTCATTGAGATCTGAAGAGGACCGGACGATTGGCTGGGAATCACCCAAAACACCCTCTTTCAATTTGAGTAAGTACCTACTGTGTACACTGATGATTCAGTACTATCTTGAAAAATTGATGAAGGAATAATTTGAGGCACATTAGCATGTACCTAAAAAAGAAAATGAAGATCACAAAGAGAATCAAAAAGTTTTTTAGCTGAAAAATTGAGAGAATACCTAAATGAGTACACCTCATTATTATAGTACCCAACAATGGGAGATGAAAGGTACCTACATCTGTGGATATCTATACCGATAGAAAAAATGATGAGTCGTATTGTGTAATTAAGTACAAGCAGCTTTGAGAAGTCTGAAGCAGATAAAAATATTGTTTTTTTATTAGAAAGTGAATTTTTTGATCCAAATCTTTCTTGGTGGCTAGTGGCGCTCAGAAAAAGAGACTGACAATGGAGGAATGTAGAGACTATATAAAATCGACGATTGATTTTTTTGACGAGTTGTCACTTCAAGTAAGAAGGGACGCAGAATCTCTTTTGTCATTCCATGCAACCACCAACCAAACTTGTGAAACAATTCATAGCAAACCAAGTAGCCAACAATCAATTGATGCTAGTATTGATGAGGAATCCTTCTTGCAGAGAGGTACATCATCAGATTTTATAGATGGAACTGAGGAATCGCTCACAGCGTCTTGTAAACAAAGTAAGTATACCAATAAGAATACTGAAAAATCTCATTGTAAATTTATTCACCTCAATAATTATAAAATATCCTCAATCTCAGTACAAGGGGATAAAACAGATACACAGAAGACAAGCCATTTGTTGTCAGAGAGCGTTGATGCTGATGGAAAATCAGTTGTTGAAAATTCAATTTATGAATGTCCAGTGGATTGGTCAATGTGTGGTCCGGCATGCTTTACTGATGGAGGAGGTAGTAAGATGGAAGGAAACATCAATTGGACAAATATTTTAAACATTGAAGACATTTCTTTCATTACAGATACAGCAACAACAAGTGAAGTTCACCGAGGTTTGACCGACAACAATTCTTTGGAAATTGAATTGATAACTGATAGGACTGATGGAGAGCCAGTTTCCGATGAACAGGTAGTTGCATTCACAGGACGATTGCAATTCATTTAATTTCCATTCTGCAAATTGCTATACAGGAAGAATGTATTTCTTATACAAAAAGGGTATTGACGGATGAGTCACACATTTTCGGGGAGGGGTGATATTCCATCGTCAGAAAATTGTTTTCTTCGCTTCGCTCCAAAAATGTGGTCTTTTTGCGTTTTTTTAGCCTGTTTTCAGCATGTTTTTAGAAGATTTTTTTGTTGGGGGGGGGGGGCGTTCCCCTTGTTTGACCTCTGTAAATCCGCGCCTGAAACAGGAAATTGTGTGCCTTCATTTCCTGTCGTTCTAACCTCTACCCTCCTATATTGGAATTTTTGTTCATATGTCCGCACGTCCATGACCTCGAGACTTGAAAAATATCAACCTGTGAGGCATAAATCTAAAACCAATCGTGAATTCCTTGATCCCATTCTCAGATGACCTGACTAAAGTATCAGAAAATCAGAGAATGTGCGAACTTTCAACTTTTGTATAGGTTTGTAAAAGTCTGCCCCATTTTGAATTCGAGTTTGAAATTTCAAATACGCTTCTTCTCCCCTTTTCTTTGCATTCAAAATATGAAAGGTAACGTGTCTTTGTTTCTTATTCAAGGTGGCCGTCCCTGGGTTTGTCCATTGGGCAAGCTGGCCGAGGTCCAGGTTATTCGAAAGCGAATAGCTTGTAGTTAAATTCGGGGAGGCTTCTTTGATCTGTTACATCTGGCTGAGGGACCGGTATGCATTACCTACTTGATTCAAAGACGGCGTGGCTCGTCGATGTGCTGACTTGCACGCTGTTCGGTGGGAACTCAACTCTTCCCATTCAAACTGTATCATCACAGCACAGCTGCACAAAATTCTGGAGTTAGATAATATCTGGAGACGCAGTTCCTCTTTTCAGACTAAAGTTACAAGGACCTCTAGCTGTTTGAGTGTCTTTATTGACGGTCTCTCCTATGACTTGGTCAATGGGTATGCAACCAAATGGATTGGTATTCGACATTTGCACAGCGAAACCGCCATTAAAAAAATGTTCCTGATAACTTCCCAGTAAATTCGTGATTTGTGAAAAGTAAATCGACAAGTAGCGTGCGTAATTTATTTTATCAAGAGCAAAACACCAGGGTAACATATTCTCGAAGCAGTACGAATATAAATTCCAATCTCCTTTTCGGTTTGCTCAAAGTAATCCTAACAAAATTTCTACCAGTTCCATATAAAACATCCAGTATGTACTTGATGGCCCATTCTCGCTCTTCGAGAATTTTAAAAAATCTTTGGATGTCAAAGTAAATTTTTATACGATTTGAAATTAAAATTCTCAATGAGTGCTTTTTCCAATGCGCATCTTGACCAACATTTTCAAACTCGAAATAAAACTCATTATCTTGCTCTTTCAGCCAATCAAAAAATTTATCCAAATTAGGTACTTTCATTATAGCCTCATACATTGATTTGTGCAAACGTACAGCGCGGTTATATTGACGTCCTTCGAGTAAGTTTTTTTTTTTTTTTAAATTCTTTAATTCAGATAGGCTACAACAGCCATGGGGCTTTTAAATTTTTGTTACAATGTAGTAAGTACTTTCATAATTGACCCTTCAGCAATGATTCCTGATTCAACGGCTGAATCAGGAAGTCCGCGATCGCCAAATATCAGAATACAGGTTGTATTGAAATTTCCCATTACGTGGATTATTGAATTGTAATCTTGTGGATGAGCCCATAAAATTTCGCAAGCCTTTGCGAATAGAGCTTGATCTAAGACCACAACTATTTCATCCAAATCTAATTTGGTTTTTATCAATAAACAATTTCTTAAAATTTCTTGAGCAGAGGCCATATCTGTTGCTATCTGTTGCAGGGAAATTGGTATTGGGTAGATAACCGATCTTATCAGCTCTTACTTACTTCCATATTTTCTCTCGCTCATTCATAGGCCGCAATCATCTTGACCACTTGTTGATGCGTCAGTTTGTTAATCCAGACTTCGATCCATCTTGAGAAGAATTTCCGTTCACTCAATAAATATAAGTATTTACACGCGCAGGTTAGTCTTATTTTAATTACAAAATCTTAAACGACACCGAGTGGGAGTCGTTATCCCTAACTTATACAGTAAAACCTTGTTTTGAGAAATCGATTTTATTACCTATTATTACTTTTATTTCTTTGTAGATACGGATATTTACATATTTTTTGAAAATACAAGTGAGTACCTACTTAAGAATGCGCTTATACTTTAAAAGAAATCAGAATCTTCTGCACTAGGTTATACAATATTGTTTCCGTTCAACAGTGATTTCAATTTCAGACTATGCATTAAAAGTAGCACTGATGGTATCTTCGGATGTTTCAGAATACCCTCGCAAAAGTTCGATAGTTTCTTTTAAATCCCAATAATGGTAGGATTTTGGCTCTGTTTAAACCTGAAATTAGCCAAATACCTAGGTACCAATTTACGTACATGGTACCTTTTTCCTAAGAGATTTTAATTCGAGTTATAGAGTAGGCCTATCGCGTTAGAAGTGCATTCGAGATGTGGAGTATAAAATAACATTAGGTCTTATGGAGACTTCAAGGGAATAAGAATTTCTTCAAGTTCAAGAGGATTTCGAGTTATCAAGGCTCGAGTTAACGAGGTTTTACTGTATGACATAGATTCATAGAAGGTTTTTGAAGATTCCTGGGCGACTTCCTGTTGAATTCTATTTTGTGCTGCTTGGTTTTTCACGTTTTATACGTATACCTAAGTATATTTAGGTTAATGTTCATTAAAAGGTTCGATACCTACTTCGTATTTTTGACGTAATAATACTAGATTCAGCTAAACGAACTTGCAAACAAGATATAGTTTCGCGCTGAATAATAATCCCATTGATTCAATGAGATGTCCCTGAACCTGACAATGTTACCTCTAACCTATTGATATTGTTGTAAGCCAACACTGTGGCTACTCCACGCTGTGCAAACAATGGCAATGGAATCTATTGGTCACAGTTTGTAGTTCTTCTAAACATGAAGCTGTATTTATTTCCAATAAGAGCTTTGTTACACACCAACGTTGTACGGATCTCGCACTTCATACAAAGCTTATGCGTAAAAACTGCAACCAACGTTGACGCTACTCACGGATCTCATCTTGCGTATGCGATATCTTAGATACAAATGTGGCATGCAGCGCTATCTTCTGAGAAGGGGTCTGAACTGTAAAATGCATATAATTATATAAAATCCGGCAAGTTGAGCTCCGGCTGAAACTTTGTATATAGGGTCTTGGAGTCATTCTATTCTACATCAGTTTTATACACGGCAAACAAGGTGAGATCTTACCTTGTCAAAACGGATCTCACCTTTCACGATTATAAAGCTATATGTAAATATACTCAAACGTTTTGTGTATTGCGGGTTTAACTGGTGACATAATTTTACTGTTGATTAAAGCATGCCAAGTCGGGAGGAAGAGCGGTCTCGCCGAGAAGAAGAGGAGAACCGGGCAAAGGACCTCACGGGTATCGCCCGTGAGGTCGCACTGCTGAGAATTGCAGTGCGCCGCTTGCAAGCGGCCCTGAAATGATTTTCTGAGTGAGTATACTTGTAAATGAAGCGGTTCCTTTGAAAATTGATAAATTTTATTTAATTCTAAAAGTGCTTAATCCTGGAAAAAATCTGGTAATTTGGATTGGAAATTGAATAATTTTTGTCGAGAATGAGTGAATGTAGGTACTGCAAGTAACTGGTTTGAGTGTGTATTTTGTATGTTGTAGCATACCAGAAGAGGACAACTTACAAGTATTCAGATTCTAAAGAATCCCATTTGGTACAACAACATCACCGTTCATTCTCGCAGCAACCATTTGACACCAGTCTACAAAATAACCCAACACCATTTATTTCACAATTAAAATGTGATTTCTACGTAGATAATCTTGTATCCGGTAGCCTACTATTTCTGAACAAGAAGCGATTTCATTTGTTGAATCAACGTACAAACTTTTTGATCGATGTTCTATGAACTTAGCCTACTTACAACTGTGGACAACCAATCCAAAAACCGTACATTTACGCAAACACATCATACCTGCTAAAAGAGAAGAACATTCTACAATTCCACTTCTGGGTCTTTGATGGAATGTCAACGAAGATCAAATTTCTCTCGCACCGCCTAAGTTTCTACCATTAGAACCTACATTTTGTAATTGTATGAAAAATTCTTCAAAAATATTTGATCCGTTTGGGTTGTTCACTATCTTCACAAATGTAGTCGTCGTTAAAAATTATAAAGGAAACCTAGGAAAAAAATAGTACAATCACAATATTGTTGTCACAAAGGGTGACTTCTGAATAGATTAGAGCACAATGAAACGTTAAAAGCAGCAGCGGCAACAAGCTCCAACTTGTTGAACGATCTTCATACAAACATTCTTCAATCTACTCATACCATCTCTCTTGATGACCTCACGATATACGTCGAAACTGGTTGTCTTTATTTATGACCCTTACGACAATTTCTTATATTTTATGAATTATTCACTTTTCGGCTCTACCGGCATAAAGAAATTTTTATTTTACAGCATTCATCTTCGGGGTCGAAATACTGCTGAAGAGTGAAAAATTAATATTTTATCGTTCATTCAGAAAAAATTATTGCGACCACAATTACCGTTCATTTCCTTTGACATTGCTCATTCACATTGTTTGAGTGTTGATACACTTATAGTTGAAACAATTTATTTTATTGCTCATAACTGTTTTTTTATTGTTTGCTCATCTATTGTGCAAATAATCTTTTCTATAGTGCCGTTTAATATACCCCAAAATTTAATTGAAAATTATCTGTCCTCTAATGTCAACCATTGACTAATTTATCACAATAGGCGTACCCCCCTAATCTACAGATTCATTAATTAGAAAGTATTGATTATGAAAGGCCCACAACCGAGCTTCCCTGTTGATGGTTGTTCAACCGAAAACGTTAGGAAAATAAAAAATTGTGCGGTTAAAAAGTAATTACTTAATTCTTTGTCATTTAGTCATGTGCCGCAACGTGGAATTGCGTGTTAAAACAACGAGAACGTTATTGTTGAAAAACTGAAGAGATTTTTATCCGACTACAGAATTATCAGGAAAGATAAGTTTTGAAGCGAGAGGAGATTTTTCCATACCTACTGTATGTAAATTGCACAGACACTTGACCAAGTATAATACAGTACTCTAAGGTTATTCGTGTTACTCCTTAACACCATTTGACCCTATTGCGCGATTTGAACAATCAACCTGTTCAATATGGGTTCTGTAATACTAGTAGTACCTCCTCTACTCTATTGCTGTCAATTTTTCATCAATTCTTCAATTTCTCAACCCGTTGACGACAGTGTGGTAAGTATTTTGTGACCCAATCAGATTCCTGCGTCAATCAATACCTACATAGCTAATTGAAGTGTTATTTCTCTCAATCTTCAGGAAGCTAAGAAACTACTCGATTTAGAGGGCATTAAAAACGCGACTACCGCGGAAAAAACCTTGGCAAAGAAGCTCGCGCGCGAAAAGGAACTGGTCAAGGGTGAACAAAAACGTGCGAACGATGCTGAAAGGGATAAAGTAAGGCTTGATTTCTGTGTATTTTGACGTACCACATTATGAGGGAAAACATTTAGGAAAGGCAATCTATTTGGTAGATAATGAAATTTCGTGAGTTTTCTTGAGAAGAAGAAAACTAAAGTGGATTTTCATCCAGACATCACTAAACGAAAAAGCATCTGGTTGAAACTCTTGAAAAATTTCCCTCGCGACGTTTACATTCGTGCAGTCTATCATGAATTAGCTGAATAGGCCCTACTTTTTACCTCTTACTCGTGTGATAATTGATATCATCATGATGGGAAGAAAAAGGTGGAAAAGCACCATCATTTCTGTCTACCTGAGCAGACTAGTCTAGAAAGCTAATTAGGTGAGAAAGAGAAAAGAAATTCGTAATTTTTGTGCATTTCGACAGACACTGCATTGTAAGAAGGAATAAAAGGGGAAATTTGGGAGGGTATAGAATCATTTCAGTGAATTCACCATGACAAAATTCTTCGAGTTTTTTTTCGTTCGTCAAACCACAGTCCGAAAGGGTAAGGAAAACATTCGAGTCGAGTTGGATTTGAGATTTTTTCGTTCAAAAGAGACGAAGGAAGATCATGCGTTTTGTCTACAAACAGAATTCTTAGGTGTGGTTCCCAATTTTTGTTCGTCATTTTTTTCGTCATTCTCTCTCATTTCATCTAACCGTAGTCTGAAAGGGTTAAGGAAAAATTCAGTTGGGTAGAATCAATTCAGAAGGAGACAAGTTATTCAAAATTCGGCGAGTTTTTTCCGTACGAGAGAGAGCTATTTACCAAGGTATTACGGGTCTTTTCGATGAGTCGAGATAAATTTTAGAGGGCATTAGGCGTTCACGTGATCGATATGAACCCATTTTCTACTCATCGAATTTTTCGTAACTGTCCTTGTAGGCTACGATCTATGGTTCAAGATTATCTTCATAAATTTATCATAAAATGATATCCATGAATAATTAAAGAGATATTTTCAGCATCAGTTGTTGATCAATTTGTTTTTGAAGAAGTGTCGCAGATAAATTGTGATCAGAGTCAAACAAAGAATCGACGCTTAGTGAATTTCTAACATTTAATTGAAATGCAATTAGTGTCACCCAGGTACTCGCAGACAAAATTTCGAGTCCAGATTGTTAGTGTACAGTACTGTATAAGGTCTTTTGGTGGACGCACGCACGCAAATTTCAAGATCAGGTTAGAGATCAGGATTTCAAAGAAAACCATAAGTCTCAAGGTCATTTGCACAAGGGTAGGGTCAAAGCAAAGACATGAAACATGTCAAAATGAACTCATACCTGGTCTGCCTAAAACAGAAATTTTAACCATGAAGAGGTGATCTTTGCTTGACTTAGAATTGGTCACTGTCGACTCGCTCATTCTTATCCCCTCCTGCCGATTTCCATGCTTTGCCGTCATGTATGGGTACATCTTAATTGTATTATGCAGATAATCTGAAAATATCACCTCTATTCATGCTCTGCTTTCCAGAATTATGTAACATACTTCCTATAATACAATGTAACCTCAGTCATATCCTCTGCCCTATGTATAATCACTCCAAAACAGTTTTCCACTTTTTCATTTATGTGCATTAATAGGTGTGGAGTTGAAATTGATATATTTAGAAATGTTTCGAGGGGTGGAGGTACGTGAAACCTTTCCAGCGTAATTTCTCGTTTTCTTCTTCAGTAGTTTGATACAGTTTTTAAGTAGTTCTGAGAAAAGAATTCATGACCTGCACGTACACGTCCTGTATGCATGAACCAGACATAAGTAATGGAGAAGCATACGCACTTACTTATCGGATTCAATTAGGAGAAGATATCAGAATCTGAAATCTGGTTCGACTACACACTTCTCGAGGTAGGCCTATTATTCTTCACATTTCAATAGCGTTTGATTAGCGTGAAGTCGACTTCTTGTTTCTGTCAATTCAAAACTCAGAAATATTACACGTACGGTGGTCACCTACACTTAATAATGAATACATTCAGAACGTTATTTAAGGTCCCTTTCCGTTTTTGTTAAATTCATCTTTCAAAGTGATACAATTTATTCATTTCAGAGTAATAGATTCCTGAAAGATGTTCTAATAACACTTGAACAAACATCGTGCAATGGACTGCCGACGACGAGTGAAACTAGTCCTAATCCATCTACATAATCTCCTACATCTGGTACCGTTTGACTATACGTCACGCTAGTATATCAAATCCGGTAAACTATGACTGCAGCTGACTACTGAATAAATAATATTATTTTTACTAGTCTGTAGCTGGTTTGTCAACATATTTGTAGTTTTTATTTTGAGATACATTAAATCCAGGTAAATTAAATCTTCGCAAATAATAATTAATTTAATAGTCATAAAGATGAATACAATACTGTATTGATGGATCAAGACAAAAATAACTCAGAGAAATTATTTCCTGCGCTTCACTACGCAATACTGCGCTTCTTCTTGAGGTTTTTTAAATTTAATGAAAAATAAGAGAAATTAGCCTCAAAAGGAGAGAAATTGCTTCCTGCACGTCTTCTTGAGATTTTTAAAATTTAATGAAAAATAAGAGAAATTAGCCACTGCGCTAGAACATACATCTTATCTCTACTGCTTCTCCTTCATATAATGGAATACGATTATTAAAAATGCGCACCGAATGACGAGAGCAAGGAGGAGACTGATCATCGGGTTCTGACTCATAAACAAGCTCGATCAGACCTTTGTCCGGTGTATGCCTGTTCAGAATAAAGAGACTAACAGTGTTCTTACGACAAATGATTTCTATGTGCTCCAAAGCGGTACGCTTAAAATACTATCTCTCTTTTTGGAGAAGCACCT
The DNA here is from genome assembly GCA_035079395.1 of Aspidiotus destructor. Classification (NCBI taxonomy): domain Eukaryota; kingdom Metazoa; phylum Arthropoda; class Insecta; order Hemiptera; family Diaspididae; genus Aspidiotus; species Aspidiotus destructor. Next base: position 33,593,673 of record JAVHKZ010000018.1, on the reverse strand, counting down.
TAGATCCTCCTGAAAGCTGTGCTTATCAGCAATAAGATGTCAGAGAATGCTGAATCTCCCATTTTACCCTTCTGTCAAGCTACCTTGTACTCATCGACTCTAATCTTGAGCTGGCGACCGGTCTCCCCAATATAAACACCATTACGATCATTACATTCTGACCTGTGCACGAAAACTTTCCCAAAAATGGGAGCCTAATCCATCGTAGTTTCTCACGGCTAATGGAGCGAGGGCGGGAGGTAGTAGCGTTGCGGCATTTCCTAGTAATCTTCCTACGCACCAACGCGTTTATGTCCAAGTGAATCTCATTCACTCTGGCCAGATGTTTTGCGGTCGGTAACTCCTTTCTGAAGGCAGTTCGACTTGAAGGAATGTCACCAAGTCTTTGGACTAAGCTGTTGAAAGCAGCATACTTGTGGGCAACAGAGCAGCATGACGACCCGTGGACTAAAACATTGGTCGATGTATCTTTTCTATAAATTTCGAACTCATCGGAGACAGTAAGATCCAAGAAGTTAATCGAGGAGCCTTCAACTTCCAAAGCAAACTTTATGGATGGGTACAGCTCATTACGATACGTGAGAAACTCCAAGCAGAGATCTCGGGGACCAGTCCACGTACATGGCACGTCATCTACATATCTGCGCCAATAAAATATATTATTCAATAAAGAATGGCCAGAGGAGAAGAAGTTGGATTCAAACTTGGACATAAACACCTCGGAGATAAGGGGAACATATTATAGGCGAACCTATAGGAATATCCACCTCTTTAGGGAACTCACAGAATTTCCCATTAAATTTGCATTCGGATGTAGAGGCGTAAGGAGATTACTCGGAAATCTCTCCTCCCCGCTCCATTAACCGTGAGAAACTGCGATGGATTAGGGTCCCATTTTTAGGAAAATTTTCTGTTCAATTAGGCCGGGCCCTTTGCTTTTTCGACTTTCGACTTGCGTTCTACAACCCTGCCTGTCACTGTCAAAGGGTTGTCGGTTGAAAGATTGAATCCCTGAGGATGAGAAAAGTGAAGTGTATAGGTCAAAATGTAATGATTGTAAGGGTGTTTGTATTGGGATCGCCAGCTGGAAATTAGGGTCGATGAGTAAAAGGCAACCTGGCAGAAAAGTAAATTGGGAAATTCCGCATTCGCTGACCGGAGGGTTCTGAAAAGTTTCTCCACATAAGCGTAACGCCTTGGAGCTTATCAAAATCATTCGTCATGAGAATACTGGCGGTCTCATTATGGTGAACAGGCACATACCGGACGAAGATCTGGTCGAGCTTATTTATGAGTCACAACTCGATGATTAGTCTCCTCTGAGCGGAGGTCAAAAATTTCAACGATTTCTTCAGCGAAAAAAAGGAAAAAATTGGCTCTAAATATCACTATATAGCGGAAGCAGACGTGAAGAAGTAAGCCACTTTCTACTGGTACAGCCATAAGTCAATATTTTTTCATTCTCATTTTATTGGGTCCTCATTACTTTCAGAGAAAATGGTTTCAATGCACAGCCCGCTCAAAGTGGTGCCACAATATCTGCACCTCCGACCCAGAATATGAGTATTGTGAAATCTGCGTGTAATCACTCACATACCTATAGTCTAGTTTTAACTAAAATTCTGGATCTCCTGTTTTGTGATGTTTACGTACATTATACCTAATGCATATTAATTCATTAATTTTCGTCATTACTGACACTCTGCCTTGCGGATTGCGCTGAAATTTTATATACAGGCTGTTTTTGACTCATGAAAACGATTTATTGGGTTTTTTCACTTATCAACGCTACGACCATTTATGTTAACTGTTTTTCGTATTTGGTCTTGACCATAATTTTATCTATCAGTGTGTTATCTAGTCGTCAATAATTCGTTCTTGTGTCGAACTTTTTTTCCACCCCTCTAGATGGTAGCAGTTTGGGCAAAAAGCTATCGTAAATTTTTTGTTCGTACGAATTTTATTTGCATCTTTTTTTCTCTCGTTATCTAACAACTTATAAAGTTGATGAAAATTTTCGTTATTAATCCGATTAATGAATGAATCGTCAGGTAGTGCCCAGCCTCATAATCGTTCAAAAGGCTCAGAAGGCCTATTTCTATTGTCAGATCTGGAAAATGTTGATCCATCGTGCCGGAGAAGAAATCGTTCAAAGTCGTTGAGCAAAGAAAAAGAAGTTACGTTCGAAAATAAACGTCATCGATCAATTAGTCCACCTAAAACACCTTTGGAGAAATTTGTTTCATCAGTCAACCGGTACGAAGTTGTAGTGTTTGGCGAGGGTTTTGTGACGGCCCGGTCAAGTTTCGACACAGCCAGTTATCTCGTCAACGCTTATCAGATACTCCATTATGGATAATACGAGTAGCAATTGTAGAGATGCGTCAAAATTCTTTATTTTCGATGGCAAAAATTTCTCGGAGTGGGCAAATGATATGAAATGGGTGCTCATTGTCAACAAATTATTGACATATGTGACCGATCGTTCTGAATATCTCAAGTTTACTCAAGTACTACGGAGTAGTATAAGAAGTACGAGGAAGGGGATTGCAAAGGCAGTCATGTTATTGTTAGAAAGGATGACGTCGAGCGTCATGAACAGAGTCGTCCAATGTGAAACCGCTTTCAAATTGTGGGAAAAGATGCATTCAATTTATCTAATCGAAACAGATACCGGCGAGGATGCAGCTCTACAAGAACTCACTAATTTATATTTTAGCTTGGAGGGAGATATCAAAAATATATTCTTAAATTTGAGCACTGTATTCGAACGTATTTGCAATGTAGAGGTGAATTAAGTTCTAAGGAAGAATTAAAATTGTTTAGGTAGGTAAGGCTAGTTTGCCGTCTTATTTTCAGTCATCAAAAGACTGGTTCTTAACTTTGCCAAAAGAACACCAAACTATTGAGGCCCTTCAGGCCAGACTTATCGATACGCATAGAGCCTACAAACGCAATTTCCGCAATGTTTCCCTATTACATTCCTACATCTTATCTTGAATTTATTTTATAGGTAATGTTCTTCTTGGACCTCATCGTGGGTCGGACCCTATCATAGGTTATATTAGGTCATACTGTATTTTAATTGTGAAGCTGTAATGAAATTGAAAGTCATATTTCAATTGTGAAATTGTTTTGAAAAGATCTTTATTTAGTTGTAAAGTATCTGTGCCGTAATCATCCGGACGTTGCATTGTTTATTTTGTATTTTGTTGATCGATCAATTAATTGCATGAAATGGCGCCAGTTAGTTTTAATGTGCAGGATATGTTTGTTAAAAAAAAAAAAAATGTATTCATAAAATTATTATTTTCTTGCATGCTATTTGCATGAATTGTATCTCATTTTGTCTTGTATTTTCGTCATTTTTAAATTATGAGGGGAGCATAATTTGTGTATAATTTAAAAATCTTGTTTTTATTGTATTGTTTTTTTTTGGTCTTCGCGTTGGGGGGAAGGATTGGGTTTTTTCACTTATCAACGCTACGATCATATGTTACCTGTTTTTTCGTATTTGGTCTTGACCATAATTTTATCTATCAGTGTGTTATCTAGTCGTCAATAAAGCGTTCTTGTTTCGAACTATTTTTCCACCCCTCTAGACGATTCGGTGAAAAAAAATTAAGGGTTTCCAAATGCGTAATTTTGAAACCCAACTTTGAGCTTCTGTAGAACTTTCATTTATGGATGAAAAACTTTGAACGATAAGTACATCGTTAGATCGGTCTCATGGAGGTCTATCCCGAACCGCAGCGTTTTGGGGGCTCCTTGAACGTCTGAGGGTGAAAATCTCAAAAAAATTTAAAAAAAGATTTCAATGTTACCCCATTTTGCGGAACATAAGATAATGAGACGTGCGTGAAAAAAAAAAGTTTTGTCAATATTCTCCCAGATTTCCGTTGTTGACTAAAGAAATTTTCATCTGTTACGATAGATTAACAAATGGATACGTTTTGAAATGAGAGATTCTTTCTGTAGGTACTAGGTAGGCTATAGACAGTTGGTCAGATGCAGTGGTCTTAACGTGTTTCATGTTCTTTATGATATCTTACAATGGTTAGACTGGCACTATTTCTTTGTGGTGTATTTTACTTCGTCGATTTATCATTTTCACGCGTGCTGGATTTTTCAGAGGTATGTATAAACGCTATACCAATTTGTGCGTACAAATGAGGAAGAGTAATAATTTTCTGTTCATCGAATTTTCGTATTTCTGGTTTGTTAAATCTTAGTTCATCAATAAGGACTTTGACATACTTTAGTTGAGTGAGTAATTTTTTACTAAAATGATAAAACTATTTTCAGACGGAAATTCTGAAAAAACTCAAGAGATTTGACATTCCTCTGACTGTAAGATCATATGCAGGAATACAGTAATTGAAGATCGCTTTCCGCAGTTGGGCAACAAAGGTAACGTGCCCACAAACGTACACTATAAACCATACAATGAGCATATTGTGGAGAAGCAGTACAAATGGAAGAAGATTCCTCAAATAGGAGCAAACGACATGTCTGTAAAACCCGTCATTGCGCAGTTGAAAGTTTCTTTCGAGGAGAAAAATCCCTACATAACAGAGGGCAGTCCTCAGTGGGCTTCTGAATACGAAAAATATGAACTTGATTTCTGTGATACAATTTCTAGAGCTTGCGACTTTGTAAATAAATTGTTTGCACATCTTGAGGCAGGTCAAAATAATAAATTGTTAAAAATTAGGGTTTTACCGACTTTTCCTATCGGAAAAGTGAGGTATTACACCCGTAGCAAGGTGAGGGGGGGAGGGGGCAATGAATTTTCTCGACGTTTTAGAGGTCATAGATCACAACTAGCATAAAAAAAAATTTCAGGTTTCCTATATATATATATATATATATGTATAAGATTTTTTTGTTCGTGGAACTCCTCCAAAACTATCCGGTGGATTTTTTTGTAACTTGGCCATATTGTAGTATCATATCTGAATATGTGCACCCGCAATTTTTGTGAGAATCGGATGAGTAGTTCTCGAGAAATTTTCAATTTTTTGAGAAATTTTTCAGTATTTGGAGTATGTGTTTGTTCGTGGAACTCCTCCGAAACTGTCCGTTGGATTTTTTTGTAACTTGGCCATATTGTAGTAATATATTTGAAGATTTGCACCCGCAATTTTTTCGAGAATCGGATGAGTAGTTCTCGAGAAGCTTTCAATTTTTTTCAGAAAATCCGATGAGTATTTCTTGAGAAATTTGCATTTTTCTCACTATTTTATTACAAGTAGTCGCTCACATTACCTGAAGCAAATTCCTATCCTTTTGTTATCAGTGCGTCTATTGTGTTGTGATGAAGAACCTTTTATTTGACAGGTTCATTTGATAAAGGGTTCATTGAATTAATTTACACAGTGCAGTGAGGGCTTCTTTAGGTTAGGTTAGGTTAGAAATGTGCACCTGCAATTTCTTTTGAGAATAGGATGAGTAATTCTTGAGAAATTTGAAATTTTTTTTGAGAAATTTTTCACTATCACAAGTAGTTGCTCACATTATGAGAAGGAAATTCTATCCTTTTGTTATCAGTGCGTCTATTGTGATAAAGAACTTTTTATTTGACACGTTCATTCTTGACAAAGGGTTCATTAAATTTTTATGCGTTTCTGTAAAGTTTTTTCTTTAATTTACTGTAATGAATCGCAACGATTTTCTAAACTTCAGTTTACAAGAAGGTTAGGTTATCATTTTCAGACTCGTTATCGTATTATAGTCTCTTATTTGAAGATGTGCGTTCAGAACTTGTTGTAGGATCGATTGAGCCTAATTGATAGTAATTCATCTATGTGTTTCTCATTGACCTGATGAACAAATTGGTTCACATGTAAATGAGAAATTTGTTTCTCTGTGATGATACATGGCAAATTGTTTTATGACTATCAAATTTTTGAACATTTGCCGACTTTTTTTGAAGATAGAGATAATGACGAAAGAATAAATAAAATTTAGAAGTTGTTAGTGGGAGTGATTTTCTTAATGAAATTTAGTTCGTCGAAAGAAAAGTCGTGTATTACTCACGCGACTGCGTGAGTGTTTTTTAATAATCCAGTTGATGAATTTATGACGTTATTTTATAACGCATCAATAGGGTCAGGTCTTTAAGAAGGAGCAATAAAAATACAAACTTCAGTACTTTCAAATAGCGCAGGATAGATCTTTAAAAATATTTCATACATGATTTACCTAGTAAGTACCTACATTGTAATAGGTATAAAAAAAGATTGTTTTCTGAATAACACTGTAAATACATAAGATGCTATAAAGATAATGCGGATTAGTCCAATTTAAAATTTGGGGCTTTCATTGTGCTTCGATAAAGAGAGAATGTAAACGATCATCGAAATATAACCCAATTGAATTACGAATCCTATGGAAACAAGCGATCGAGTCTTGTTGACCTTGTAGGAAACAAATATTTTTTTTCTGTTCTATGAGAAGTATGCAATTTAGTAGGGAGAGATCTGTGAAATTTAGATCGATATTGAAAAATTAACATTTTTTAAATGTAATTACGATGAAGAATCGATGATTTGTGCGGGTGGGCGGAGATCGTCCACTCTGAATTCCTCGCGTCATATGGTGAATATAGATGGGCCAGTGCCAGTGGGAGAACGCGTCAAATTCACGTCGATAAAGGGTCACCAAGGGCGAGCGCGGGTATTACGCAGCCGCCATTCCTGGCTGGTAAATGTCGGGGCCGAAGAAGGACGGAGATTCGTTAGCGTTCAATCTCAGACTGAAGATGTGATTGTAGTTGCGTAAAGTGTATGTGTGGAGGCGGAGGTTCATCACGCAGAAGCCGCTGGTGTAGAAGAAGCTGTCGGAGTGGAAGGTGATTGGTTCCGTGGGGTAATTGAAGAGGAGTGGGATCCTGTCCCTTTGGGCCAGGTGGTGGCGGAGCTGGTCGAGGCGGCCGATGCCGAAGCGATCGATGAAGAAGCTGTAGATTCGGCTATTGACGTTATGTCCACACCGGAGGTGGATGGATTTTTTTTGGAAGATGATTTCCGTATCTTTGCAGCTGAACTCCAAGAACTTGGTGCTACTGAGGTTGCCGCTATATTGGTAAGTGTGATAGTATTTTCTTAAAGAGTTGGTTGCTGACATGTTCCGTAATGGTGGCGTATCCAGACACCTAGGTAATTTGATGTGTGTTGTAGTGCAAAATAGTGGCGTAGTATAAGGGGAGGGAAGGTGGTGGCAGATAATGCAGGTAAATTCGGAGAGAAAGGGCGCATATGCGCGCACAAGTTGAGCATATGGTGTGGTTCCGTAGAGGTCGTGTGTTGAAGGGGCGCCAAGAAGATCCAATCGGAGGAGACGAGGGGTGCCAGCTTGGAGAAGGGCTTCGTGAAGAAAAGGTTCGTTGAAAAAGCCGATAAAAGATCCAGTTGTAATGCTGCTCTGTGTTATTTCTTGAAAAATTACTTGGAGGAAGGCGGGGGACGAGTCGTGATCTTCATCTGTGTAGATTAGGCCATGGTGTTTTCTTGTAGCTTGGCATGCTGCATGACGATCTGATTCACGGAGTTTGTGGAAGGGTACTGGCAGACGAAAATGGAAAAGACCAGTTGATTCTTCGCAAAGGTTGAGGATGCCCAGCTCTTTCGGATGGAAAACGCCATTGTTGGTAAATCCTGAGAGCTGGATTATGAACTCGATTTGGTTGGGTTCCATCTGAAGGTTTAAAGGTTATGGTTAGTGCGAGGGGAAAAAGGGGCGTACAGTTGGGTGGATTTCAGGGACTTATAGATTAGATAAAGCGTAGAGGGTTTCGTCATTCTCTCTCATTTCGTCAAACCGCAGTCTAAAAGGGTTAAGGAAAAATGCAGTTGGGTAGAATCATTTCAGAAGGAGACAAGTTATTCGAAATTCATGATATTATCTGTTTTTGTACCTATCCTTGTATTCGAGTTGATGTTGTAGTTGAGCAGGAAAATTTACAATAAATCAAATATTTTTCAGTTGAATGCTGAACAATACAAAGTAACTCTGACAGCACGCAGTAGAATAGAAGTTGTAATACGAGACCTCTGGCCAAAAGGTTTGCGCAGACCACAAAGTTATAAAGAAAGTGTAATAATAATATTGAAGTCAGGAACCCCCGCATCACGTGCACTGCTTGAAGAAGTTTTGTCCTTGTATGGTCGGGTAAATCCAGAAGCAAGCATAAATATGTTTGCTGATGCTATAGAGAAAATCTTTGGAAGCACCTCCGGTGTAGGAGCCCACAATGTTGTTGATCCGGAAATTCTAATGATTTTTAGAAACGCTTCTGATGAAAAATTATTAGTGAAAATGTTGGCTTTATTTAAAGGTTGATTGGAGTTGAAATGTATGAATCTACCCGTAATGACAAAACTATAGATTTTTTAGATATTAAGATTATACAGTGTAATGACCGTTTTATTTTTAGAAATTATGAGAAACCTACCCACACGGGTAGATTCATACATTTCAACTCCAATCAACCTCTCCACTTTAAATTTAATACAGCTGTTAATTTGAAACGAAATCATTTGTCCAATTCCGATCCTACTTTCCATAGTGATATCTTAAGAAATTTTAAGCAAACGCTTCACAATAACGGTTATCCGCCTTCTTTTATTGATAGAGTTTGTAATCATGAGACTGTCCATCAGAGAGCTCATGAAGACAGGAATAAAAAATTTTTTTCTATACCTTATATAGGAAAAAGCAGTATGATCATACGTAAGCACCTGCTAGCTCTTGATGACAATATTAAAATTTCTTTCGGCAATTACAACACCAGCAGAGAAAATTTCTTCTCCCATACTAAAGATAAAACCCCTGTGGACCAAAGGTCTGGTGTTGTCTATTCTATTCCCTGTTCTGGTTGCCCCGGTTCTTATGTAGGGGAGACTCGTCAGGCTTTGAAGGCAAGACTCTCCCAACATGAGAGCGATGTCGAGAATCGAAGTGGTCGTACTGCTTTATCCTCTCATGTCCTCAATACTGGACACGTTTTTAATTTTAAGAAAACTGTAATCGTAGGCAGAGCTGATAATGATAAGAAAAGGAAAATTTTAGAAGTAGTAAATATTATTAAGAATCCCAATAGCGTTAACTTTAAAACTGACACGTGCGGCTTATCTAAAATCTACACCACGACGATACGTGATTCATCTCCGTCGACGTAATCTGGTCCGCACTTGTCCTTCCTTTTTGTACACCTTGTTCAACTCGCTTCTGCCTCAATATTATTCGATCCTGAAGATGGAAACAACGTTTCCGAAACGTCGGTCTTTTTGTATTTGTATATTTTTATGTGAAAGGCAGTGCCAATAAATAATTAAAACAACTTGAAATTCACTTTCACGATTAAAATTCCTTTATTATCATATATCTTATATCTACTCGTATCATTAATGCTTCTTATTCCATTTGCTTCTTATTTGTTTGCTTCTCTTAATTAGTCAAAACGACTTTGTTTTTGAATTTGGCGGTTTTAATAAAATCAAATTCATCCGATTGTTTTGCTTTTGTTCAAGATCTCTGATCTTATATGTATTTGTAAAGTGATCAGAGTCAAACAAAGAATCGACGCTTAGTGAATTCCCAACATTTAATTGAAATGCAGTTAGTGTCACCCAGGTACTCGCAGACAAAATTTCGAGTCCAGATTGTTAGTGTACAGTACTGTATAAGGTCTTTTGGTGGACGCACGCACGCAAATTTCAAGATCAGGTTAGAGATCAGGATTTCAAAGAAAACCATAAGTCTCAAGGTCATTTGCACAAGGGTAGGGTCAAAGCAAAGACATGAAACATGTCAAAATGAACTCATACCTGGTCTGCCTAAAATAGAAATTTTTACCATGAAGAGGTGATCTTTGCTTGACTTAGAATTGGTCACTGTCGACTCGCTCATTCTTATCCCCTCCTGCCGATTTCCATGCTTTGCCGTCATGTATGGGTACATCTTAATTGTATTATGCAGATAATCTGAAAATATCACCTCTATTCATGCCTTGCTTTCCAGAATTATATAACATACTTCCTATAATGCAATGTAACCTAAGTCATATCCTCTGCCCTATGTATAATCACTCCCAAACAGTTTTCCACTTTTTCATTTATGTACATTACTCAAATACAACTGGTACGTACATGCGGGCTTTTTCTCCTGCCTTAAAATTTGTATAGCCTACCACCACCTGACTCGACTCCTTCTCTCCTTCCAATTATCTTCCCTATCCTCACGTTGAAGTTATTTGTTTCCCTATTGATTTACGTCACTCTTACTCTGAATGTTTGGAAGTAGCCTATTCTTCGGTTTATTATTACATGTTTTTATTTTTCGTCTTTCCATTTCGAAATCGTACATTTCAAAAAAAAAAAATCCTGAAGTAAAAATCACAAAATCACTCGGTGTACTATGATTTCATTTGATGTAACTTACATCATTTGACGTACTTATTATTCAAAGTCGAAATTGGTTTTCTTTGTTTCTTCGCATGAAATTACTCAATGTCGCTTAATTCTTCAATTTTCTTTGTATTGATATTAATAGATATGACTGTGGAAGTGAATAATATGACTTTTGGTTTTCTTCGCGATTGAATGATACTAATATTTAGAAATAGATCACAATTAAATGATAATAATATTTTCTCGCGCGTCAACGTTTTTCTTATTTCTTTTTCATGCTTGTTTGTAACAAACGCGTACTCTACGCGAACTACCTCCCAAAATATCTAAAAGTCTCCTACCACCGTTATCACATGATCGCACCGATTCTCTCCTCCAAACACCCTACAAAACCACTTCCGCGAGGCGCAGTCGTCAGTCATAGCAAAGCCGGACCTGATTTCAAGTCCAGCTTCTCTCTGGCTTACCCTTGGCTTAACCTCACTTTCTTCACTTCTTTGGCAGCTTCACCTACCGGCTTCCTTTCTGGCTTCTCTCTTGCTATCTCTCTGTTTCTCGCAACCCTCTTTTCACTTCTTCTTCCTAGCTTTTCGGATTGTTCTCCGCGGTGCTCACGGGTTTAGTCTTCTCTATCTCGCTAAGCTTCTTTCCTCCTGTTGCTCGCCGCGCTGTCCGCGGGTACAACAGCGTATCCTCTCGGTTAAACTCCGCGGTGCCCGCGGGACTGGTACTCTCCCTACGGTCTCTCCGCCGTCGCTCGCCGCAATGCCCGCGAGTACGACAGAGTTTCCACCTTGACTAAGCCTCCGCGGTGTCCGCGGGACTAGTCTGTACTCAACCTAACTCTACCGGCCGATCTCTCTTCCTCTGTCTCACACACCCACACGTACATCTCCAAATACATCTCTGCACTTACGTAAGGTGAAGCAAAAATAAAAGATACAGTTTTTCTGCAACCTTTGCGTTCTTATTTAACCGTACTATATTCGATGTCGCGTACCGCCGATCCACCTCCCGATGCTTTTAGGAGCCTACGCAGTTGACAGGTGCCCTTAACACCGTCGTGGCGTGCGGACCGCCGTGCGCAACATATTATAATAGAAGATTAGGCCTATATACCGGGTGAGGCAAAATTATGTTACCAGTTAAATGGGAGTTTGCGCTAAATCCGCCGTAGCGCGAAAACGCGAAAAGTTAAACGTATAGTTTAAATGTACAAAATTTGTATTTAAATTTAATCTACAATTCGAGTCACATCTGAAGTTTCTACGATTCTTCTGAGTCGAGGTATGGACCAAAATGTGCCAAAAATTGACTAATTTGCCAAGATGTTTAATATGAAACATTGAAAAATCCCCCACTTTCAAGCTTCATAGGGTTATTTAGGTATTTTTTTTTTTCGGAATCAACGTTAAATTTCACTTGATAACAATATGAAAATTGGAACGATTTTTAATTTTGGCAAATGAATGAATTTTCGCCACATTTTGGTCCATAACTCGGCTCAGAAGAATCGTAGAAACTTCAGATGTGGCTCGAATTGTAGATAAAATTTAAATACAAAACATCTAACGTTTCACATTTTCGCGCTACGGCGGATTTAGCGCAAACTCCCATTTAACTGGTAACATCATTTTGCCTCACCCTGTCGAGGGTGGACCACCACTTTGCTATAAGAACTAATGGAAACTTGGTAACATCATTGCATTGTGGTTCACCCTGTAGGATGCGCTTTATTATATAGGATATGACCAAATTAGGAAGCGTGTCAATCGCGATGTGCGCGGACCCGGCAAACCGAATCGACCAGATTTCGACGTCAATAACGGGTCGAAATATTTCCTGATAGCGCTAAAATTTCGACTAAATTTCGACCTTCATTAGACGTCAAAATCATACTCACAGTTTCAATCGACCAGATCTCGTAGTCGAAATCTAGTTGATTTCTCTTTCTTTCTGAAAATTCATTCCAAAATCGACGTCGAAATTTGGTCGATATCGTCGCTTATCAAAAATTCGCTAGAAATTCGACGTCGAAATTCGGTCGATAATGATCGCTTATCACAGATTTGCTAGGAATTCGACGTCGAAATTCGGTCGATAATGATCGCTTTTCAAGAATTTGCTAGAAATTCGACGCAGTGCCGGATTTAGCTTCTATGGGCCACGGGGCCCAATTTTTGCGGGGGCCCCAATTTTAGTTTTTTTGGGTGAAGAAATTTTTTCACTCGCTCCGTTCGCGATTGGGTTTATAGTATGAATTTTAATTAGCGGAGGCCTCTAAATTGCGAGGGCCCGGGGCGAACGGCTCCCTTGACTCCATCCTAAGTCCGCTACTGATTCGATGTCTTATTGGACAATACAATTATTTGCATAGAGCTTCTTTATAACCCGCGACCAGGTCTCTAATCATCCGTAGACCTTTGTTATACCCTGATACCAAGTTTCTAATGAATGATCTCATCGCACGTATGAAACGTGAAATCAATTGACGACTATCTACTGCTATTCTCTCTATCTTTTAAGATAACTGACTGCCTAACTGCCGTACAAAAAATAATTGACGTATGTTGATCGTTTTTTACTCTGTAACGATCTGGAAAATGAGATCTTAGACTCGTAAATGTGTCCGTGAGTGCATGTGTGCATCAGCGTGTAATTCCGCGACATACGTCAAGGTTTCATCATGGACGTATGTTATTCATCAAGTTTTTCAGAGAACAAACATCGTTATCTTCAAACTGACTTCAATATCGAATTCGTCATCAAAAATAGTTCCTGAAATTCATCCGTAGATCCTCGTATACATTTTCACCGAAAGAAGATGTATAAGTAATACCTTTATCGTGATCCGAAATTCTGGAAATTTTCGTGATATACCTACGTCATTTATTTTTTGTATTGTACGGCAGCTAATCTTTCTACGAGTATCAATGCGACGGTACCAACACAAAACTTGAAATTATTTGTCAGTCGTTTTCTAGTCAAAATTTGAGTTTGAAACAATAACATCGGCGGTCTTACAATTCGTCCCAACATCGACGTCAAAATGAAGTCGATTTTGCGTCGAAAACAACTTGAAACTATGTCAGTCGATTTCGACGTCGATTTCTATAGGCGAAATTTTTAATAGGAAAAGTAACTTTGGCGGCCTTATAATTCGACCTGATATCGACGTCAAAATGAAGTTGATTTTGCGTCGAAAATCAATGGGGTTCGGGAGACTCATATTTCGACCTGGTCGAAATTCTCAAAAATTTAAAATCAACGTCGAAAGTAGGTCGAATGTTGGTCGACCTGAATTTGACGTCGTTTCGACGATCGATCTGGTTTGCCGGGGATAGTTTATGCAGAGTCAGCTATCATGATTTTGCATTCGAATAGATTTCAATTAATTGAAAATTTTTTCCGTGAAATATTATAAATATTCTAAAATGAACAAGTTAGTTTCGCTATTTTTATTTCACAATTTTTTAAATGAATACAACGCGTTTCGAACTTCGTTCCGCGTCCTTCTTCAAGTTGAAACACCATCGACGTCCGAAACACGTTGTATTCATTTAAAAAGTTGTGAAATAAAAATAGCGAAACTGATGTGTTCATTTTCGAATAGATTTCCAAGAAGATGATAACTTGAGGAATCGAATTAACTCTAAACTTAGGACGAGGGTTTACGTTAACGGTAGACTTTATTGAATACGAATATATTATGGCGATCGTTCTGATTGTCACACACATTGGCTATACTTCCGAAGCGCTCTAACTTCATGGAAATGATCGCAACGAAAATTTTTATGGAAACCATTTTTGTAGAGAATTGTATGGAGGATATCTTTTGTCACTTGACATTTTCCTCAAAAATACATATTTAGAAAGAAAATTGAGAAAAACTGATTTCGGGTCCACATTTCGAGCCCCCCACAAAGGGGAATGGGGTTTAGAGCCATGAGTTTTCTTTGGTATTACTCGGGATCATGCTTAAGAACTTCTATTAATAAAATTTTGGGTAAGAATTATTTCCTTAGGGGTCATTTTTTTATTAAGGTGACGTTGTCCTCGAATGTACGTGCCATTGTTATAACGTTGAGGAGAGGTCACAAAATATCCCTCGCTAAGACTTGAAAAGAGGCTCTTTTGTTTTCAAACCCATGTACGATGATTATAGTACTTATTCGAAGCTGCACTATAAGTCTCATCAAAATCATGTCCATAGATTTGGAATGATAGAGGTTAACGAATATTTTGATCCCTTTCAGTATAGAATAGATATCGAATTGACTAATATGTGATCCAAGTATTTTGCTACATTACTCTTCGAATTTAAAATTCTTACCTGTTCTGGAGGTGACTTACACAAAAAGTGAAAACAACCTTCGAACCGAAAACCGAATTCTCTTGAGTTGCCTTACGTAGGCACTCGCGAAGTTCATCAACGTCAACTAATGAATTTTACGATTCTAGAAAATTACCACGCATCTCTATCGAAATAACTTTTGTTCCAAAGTCTACTATATAACTCTCGCGAAACTACGACTGCTCATGCTAAGAAAACTTCACAACTGACCCCATCTTTGGTATTGATGAATGAGAGGAAAGATACGTATACTGTATGTGACATCGGAAAAAAACGATGTCTATCGACATTCTACGAACCATCAGCCTCAGGAGTCTTATGCTTGGAATATTGTTTGAGTTTGAGGTAACAGGGGTGCTTCGACTTCCTGAGCTACTGAGAAACTCCCCCCCCCCCAAAAAAAAAAAACAGAACTCACACTCCCACACACCCCGAATTTTAAGAAAAGTTGTAAGAAAAAATTGGACCCCTCAAAATTTCTACTAACAATCGTTCCTCAAAAAAACATTGTCAAGGCATAAAATGTTCTCATTAAACAATAAATTCTTGAAATCACCTTGACCTCATAATGTCTACCTATCCATAAAAAAATGGACTCTAAACTTGAGACAAGACGGAATCGTAGACCGACTGATATACGTATTTGCTTGATCTGGTACCATAGAATGCTGGCGTTTCTGACAAAACTTATGACTGTTTTCGAATCTTCGTCCAGAAATGCCTCCTTCCAGATAAGATCTCTATCTCTGGCTTTTTATTCGAAAAATACGTTGTTGTACGTCGAATTGACGCACGGACGTCGGTAAATTTAAGGGTGTCATAAGCCCCTTGGTCCGATACAGAAACCCTTTTCAAATTCTAATTTTTAAACACCAAACGATATAAATTGAACAAAACGAGATACGTTCTATCGTTATCGCTGAAACTTCACCCGTCTGGGGCTGTATAGGTGAACATTTTGTAACTTGTTTTTTACTCGATTCAACCCTTCGTTTCGATGGTGTCTCTCGAGGTTTACTATTTCAATCGATTTGAAGGCCAACCTTCTCTTGAAGTTTTCTTCAAAATTTAGCAACCTTTCTCCCTTAACTAATTGTTTTTCTTCTAGCAGATGCCGTGCGAAAGTCGACTTCAAGGAATTCTCGTTTTCGTACGCCTCAACATGATCGGTGATTCGGGTTCGAAAGGGCCAACCGCGTTCGCCATTGCAGACTTTTGGGCCATCTTCGTATCCCGTTGAACCATGTCGACTCTCAATCGACGTCATATCGACCCATTATTTCGATAATTAATCGACCCAAATTCGATGTCGATTTCCAGTCGAAATAGTTTCGGGGTATGTCGAGCGTAAATCGAAATCGGCTTGTTGGTTTCCAATGTATGACTCGAAGTCGACGTCGTTATCAAGTCGATTTAAGGTAAGCGGTTTTCTAGGACTCTAGATCGATGTCGTTATCAAGTCGATTTTGGGTGGACAATCTGCTATACTGCTGAAATTCAACGTCGTTATTGAGTCGATTTGAAGTGGACGGTGGCCTTCGACCCAAAATCGACTCCCTAACGACGTTGTTATCAAGTCGATTTGAGGTGAGCCTTTTTCTACAACTAAAAATCGATCCAAAATCGACGTCGATATGATCATTGAACGGAGCTCAAATTTTTTGTAGACTAAGAATTTACGTCGATTTTAAGTCAATTCCGAGTAAACACTCTCAGTTCCGTGATCGACCAAGAATAGACTCCTTGTCAATTCTACGTTATTTGACAAAGTTCACATTTTTTTCTGACCAAAAATCGACATCGATTTCGAGGCGACCTTTTCAAATTTTTTATCGGCCAGGAGTCGACTCAATTTCGACGCCGACTATGAGTCTACCTCCAGTTGATTTTCGGTCAACATTGGGGCCAAACTATGTGTAAGTCTATAGCAGTGACTTGAATTGGAGATATCGAAAGATCAGTAAGAACCAAAAAAAGTAGACGCGAAGCTGAACAACTGTTCGAACAGGACCCGAATAATCGATTGCTAGATTAGGTGCTGATGTGTGATCAATGAGGATAACCAAAGATCCAGACATAAAACGGATGGCTGATTTGAAGAGAGATAAACAATCTCTGGGATTTTGTGGAAGAATAAGAAGATATAGTGATATTTCAAGTCCAAAGAGGGACTGAAAGGATTTGTATATCTGGCCAAATTATCGAGAAAAATTAATATTATTCTATAAATGTGGGCTAGGTTTTGAAATTTGTCAAAATCCATCGATAAATAAAGCTTGTAGTTATGTCATCCAACATCATTGGACCAAAAAAACTCGAAAAAAGTATCAAAATACGTATAGGCTATGAGTCGATCACAGGATAGTGAGTGTGCAACATACGCACAACATTGGTATAAGAGATTCGTAGAATGATCGAAAATTTAGAATTTACTTTTTTTCTCGAACTTTCACACCATGGGGTGTTGACATGTTTCATATCTTTACTGAGCCCCGACCCCTAGTGCCCACCCCCTTTACGCTCGTTACTCCTTGGGTGATTCGAAAATCTGCCAGTTCACCCATAACTTCACCCCGTCCAGTTTATACTCAGTTTAGCGACAGCATAATTATCTAGTATAAACCCAGTAAACTGCATAATAAAGGAATTTGAGTAGGCACGGAATTCGCGAAGTGATTAAGGCAATTCTCGTTCTTTAGTACAACGTTGATAGTGGCGACTATTTATTTATTTATGTCTTTAACGAGCATTCTAAACTACTCGCAAGTTATTTGCTCAGCGTTTACAGAAACGAAAACCCCGATTTCCGATCACTGCCGTATCCGCATATTTTCGATTATCTCGTGAACTGACTTCGCGTAACAAAGAATTTTTGCGCAAAGGACCGGATATCAACTTCCGTTGCGTTTTTAAAATCTCTGCGAATCCCTTACTTCGTGGTTTTGAATACAGTATAGACTGATGAGGCTATTCTTTATCAATTTTGAAAGAACAAGCGGGAACTAATTTAACAAGAGGATAAAGAAATAAAAGAGTTGGATGTAAAATATCATTCCGAGAAGTTGGATTAAAACTTTGATAGTACCTCCGTAATTATTTTTATCCGGTTGGAAGAATTTTGCTCGCGTTTGCAAATAGTTCTAGAGTTAAGTAGATTTTTTTCTGGTTCTTGTTATCAAGGATGGAAATAAAAGACTTGAGAATTTAAATGATAAGAGAAAACGAGCTGGTAAGTATTTGAAACCTTCGAAGTTCGAACAGAATGAGCAATTAGCCTTTCGAGACGTTATGAAAATCTCAAAAATTTAGAAAAACTTGATACTTTGTCCTCTCTTCTACTTTCATTTTTCCTGTTTTTGACATATTCCATGTTTGTACTCTGTCCTGACCCCTAATTTAAAATTTTCCGAGTGGCTCCCCTTCACCCTTATTGTGTACTGAATAGTGGATGGGAGAGAGAAAAGTCAGATGGGTAGAAGAGTGTTGAGGGGGTTGTTATGGTCAATAACGGCATGTGATCTTCTGGAGGTAGTCTTTTTTTTTTGGTGAGTGAAGTGTCACAAGAACAAGTCGGACCATGACGATTGTGAATAATTTCACAGTTAACAATTCGTTACTCAATATAATTCCGTATTACAATGCGGGCAGTAAGGTCATGAGTGAGTGACCGTATATGTGTGGGTGTGTGTGTGTGTGTGTGTGAACACCGCGCAACCTTACAACCTCTTCCACACTTGTACGTGGCTATAGGGACTACGGAGCACTGATGAATACGTCTGTTCTGTACCAGGTCAACAGTAAGATCATGCGGGGGAGTCATGCACAGCAGAACGTTGCAGAGAAACTAACATACAAAGTTTGCTGCTGGTAGTACATATAGTGGAGCCTTGTTTGTTCGCTATCTCCTTGTTGGAGGGTGATTTTTGACATGGGATCTTAGTGTTCATTGAACCCTCTGTATCTCTCCTTATAGACAAACATCATCGAGTCGGGTACCGTTCACGCGAGTAAGAGTGCCCAATTTGCAGTACGTCCATGCGAAGGCAGTGTGAGAAATTGCGCATCTATGGCCCACGCCTTTTTAATCGCGTACAACATATTCAAGGAAATTTAGGACTACGAAGGTACATCCGTATTCCGAATCTTACTTAATGTCCATGCATGATAATAAAGATCGGAGAAGTTGCTCAGCTCAGGAAGAATACCGATGAAGCAATTGGCTGTGTATAATAAACGCCATTAACATGAATTTGATAGGATTACCTGATGAACGCGGATGTATGGATGAGAAATTTCTTCTCCTCTTTTCCGCAAGACAATCTTCTTTTTCTCTACAATCATCCTGCGCCTTTCGGCTGATCAGTTCTAGACCCCTTTGCGTCTTGAGAATGATTTTGTGGTGCTATTTTGTCTCTTTCTGAAATCAACATTGATTGTACATTTGAACGTATTACTGCTATACTCTTACTCGAGGTACTGGCACAGTTCAGTTCCAGTTAACAATTTTGATACAGAGTTTTTCGCCTCCGGCCTCCGTCGAAATAGAGGCGACGGTAACTACTTAGAAAGAAATGCAATCCGCATGTATTCTTCGATACTGGCGGTGCGTAAGAACAGTAATAATTTGACGGATTGGTCGTCAAATTGCGTTCCATAGTTCCTGGATAATACGACATGCTTAGGTATAAAGAAAAAATTTGAGAAAAATACGATACAACACCATGAGGTACACGATACTATATAAACAGGACTCTTAGGTACACGGCACTGCACTAAACGGCTATTCCTCTAACGGTTTACTTATGAAGAGAAGAGTGGTCTCTTATCTGAGTTGCCTGTATTATCTGACACGTCCATTCTCGTATATTCTATACATGTTGAGTCGAATATGCGCGCATTCAATAGAGATTTTGTCGCGGGAGCTCTAAAATTTGAGAGCCGCTGCTCTTTTACCGGCGCGACACAACAGAACGGATCGAGCCTTTGGCTCTCTTACATCAGAGGAACGGACTAGCCGAGCCAAGGGCAGCTTCAAATGAACCGAAAAATTGAGACTCGGAACGCTTTTTTAGCTCATTCAGCTCCGGTGGGTGCAAGGTACGGAGCCGGCAAAATTTTTGGAGCGGCTTTGCAAAATTGTGAAGAAAGCCTAAGTCATTCCTAAGAAAGTCAGAAAATTAGGGCTCGGATCGCTTTTTTCTCGGTAAAAGAAAGAAACGCAGCTCTCTTCTGACCCGCCAAACAAAACTATCTTTATATAGTCCGTATAATGGTGTTGTTGTTGCAGAACAAGCCTACTCAGCTATCGCGCAATCGAACCCTGATTGATCTAAGGAGCAGCAATAGTTCTTTCCGTTCTCCTTTTTGTCGCACGTGTTAGTCCATTGACCGACCAATTAAAGTAATCACCTTTTTTCGCCTGTGCCTCGTGTCGAAGTTAAACTTCATTTATGGCTGCAAAGACTATTGGATTGCAAAGCCCACAAACTTCTAGAAGTATGGGCGAGCGCTGTTGATAAAGTGAGCATACCTCGAGTTTTTACATCATATAGCTTCTATTAAAAAAATCCGAACCTTGAACATCAGTTGGAATCTTCTTTTAGACTTCGATCTAGAGATATTTTAGGGATCTCGAAATTGAAATAATTAGGTAAATGCGGTAAGACTGGAAGCTTCTTTCGAGGAAATCAGTATCATTTATCTGCTATGTCAACGAGCGTAACGAATACACGTAGTATCAAAGTGGAAGATTTAAATTGTTCACGCTGTTCTTTTCCTCCTCTTTTTCTACGGAGATTTTGGGCGAAAAATAACCTATACGAAGAAATGATAAACGATATCTTTTCGTCGTATTGCACTCGACGCGTAACAAAAATCAGTAGGGTTCATCTGTTCCGCATATAGATCCAACTTACGCCATGTATGTCAATGATCGACTTCGAGCCTAATGATTCTTGTGAATGCGTACCGTAGATTAATATTTCAAGATAAAACTCGAGCGACCCTACATCCACACGAAATATTTCTCGCTTCTTTCGATTTCGTTCACACGCGTAGATTCATTATTGACTTCGAAGTCTGGTTCTTCTCTCATGTAAAATTGTGATTTTCTCGAACCGCCTGATTTTAATAAATTAGCCATGCGATACGCGGCGTATATGTAAGCATTGAAGTTTGGACGCATTCTGCATGTTTTTCAAATTTTGTTCGCTCTTCAAATACCTACCTACTATGAAAAATGAACGAATGAAGTATTTGTTGGAATTTCTTTGTATATAAGGATGCATAAATTCGCGAAGCCTATTTGTAGATTACAGATCACAGTAAACAGTCATAAATGAAATAAGGAAAGTCACAAGGAAAATCATAATTTGGTAGACAGCTCAGCTAGGTATTCGCTGCCTTTAATTGTTATATTTATCGGCTGACCAGCATCCCGTTGAGTCAGCCAGCTTTCCAAAAGGAGCTTGCGACCATTAAGCAATGAAGTCAACCTGGACATTGACCGTAAGGTCCGTAAGAAGCTTACGAGGAAGGACTTTGATTCTACCTCCTCCTTCCCCCGCGATGAGTATAATATTAAAAATTTGCGTTGGATTAGACTCCCGTTCTCGGGGGAATTTTTGTCCAAACTGACTCACGTCCTCCACCCCTTTGGTTTTAAACAAGCCTTTCAAAACCTCTGTCGAAAATTCACGTAAATCGACTCATAATCGTTACTCTTTTTGCGATTGTACTTGAAGGGAAACGTGGATAATATCAGTAGTCATTGCTAGGCTTTGACACATCTTGGTACTTCTATGAACTAGCAGCTAAGTACTTGAGGATTCCCTAATGATTCTCCGTCCATACCGGAAAAAATTACTGAATTTCCCGAATAGGTATAGACCAAGTCTTCAAACAGCGTAAATCAGCACGTAAATACGCGACGGGTCAACGTACGAAAAATGTAAATATTTACTTCTTTCTAACCCTGACGTCGAATATTATAATGCCAGGCAAATTGAATAGAACTTTCTCAGCCAATTAATTTCCGACTACCTCATGAATTTTTATTTATCAAAGTCGAAAGTTTCGACAACCTCACTATCATCAAAGGTTTGTTTGTCAGCCTTAAGGACTCCATTCCGCGGGTGGAGAGGAGCGGGGTGTACAGACTGAAGTGTCAGGACTGTAACGGTGTATACATAAGCGAGACAGATCGCCAGCTCAGTATTCTATAGAAGAGGAACACCTTAAGGCCTGGAAGAAGAGAAATTTGGGTGATTCGGCCTTTGCGGACCACCTTATCTCAAGTGGTCGTGGTTTCAAGGAAGGCTCAGCTACCAACCTCCACAAGGAGAGGTTGAACGTCGTAAGCAAATAAAATTTTATTAATTTGGAAGAATTGAAGGCACTGCCGTCTGTAATTTCTATTTTTTCTTCCAAATTATTGATGTGAAGTTTTTTATTCTATTGTTTCTAAAATTTTATTGGTAATTAATAGGGCCAATTATCTATTCATTCGTACACCAACTTCGAAAGTTGTCTCACTGCTTTTTTTACCAACCTTTGAAACGTAATACATTCTGTACCATGTTTTGAAAATGCGTTTTTCTTACAAGAACTGGTCCAGGCCTGCCCGCCTTCGATAAGTGATGTTATGCAACTATAACAACGAGCGTGTATTCCAATCTCATTATTGCCGCTATCAACATCAATAGTTTTCGATGGTTCGTTATATTATATGTTGTGTGATTTTTTGATGCGTGCCTCTGAGAAGCGAATTACACGACTGAATTAAATTGTACGTTAGAAAGTGGGTACAAAGTTGACAGCAATGTAGAAAAAGCTTAGGCAGCTGTATCAACATCATATGACTTTTTGTCTCCTCGATAAATCAGAATTTTTGCGGTCGAAAACTGAATAATTTTGTGTCTTTATTCTGCCTCCTACGCTTTTCAATTTTTGAATTTGTGTTCGAATGTTCGAACGTACTTGTTATCTTGAATTATTTTCAGAACTAGGGCTGCGTTTATTTACTTTGTATATTAGCTTACTATAGTTGAGGCTCTTCCAATACTCCTTATTGTCTGCCTTCATGATCCTACTGGTCTCAGACTAAGTCTTCTTTTTTTTTGTATCTTAAGGAATATTGCCATCAGCTTGTATAGCGTAATCTAAAGAATCAAAACACTTGGCAGCAAGGCTATCTACATGGGAATCGACAAAGTACAGAATATTTCAAATGCGTTGCACCGCTGCGAGATAATAAATCTCTGATTCAGTTCCCTCAGTTTTAAATAAAATCAACTCTGTTTTTTTACGTACATGGGCGTATTCAACCTCTAAACTATGATTTTGTTCCCCTTTTTTTGAATTTGTTTGGATATCACAATATTATAATCTGGATCAATTTTTAAATCAGTAAAAAGAGTTTCTTTATTAGAGAAATTTATTTCTACGTTTCCTGTATAATCCGTTATTCTTTTTAGTCTCCTCTCTATTTTTTGCCGCTTCACCCATACAAATTTGTGAAAAATTTTTGTTGAAATTTGTTTCTCATAATGAAACATAGGTAGCCTTATCTTGAAGTTTCTTGCCCATTGAATTCTTTCAATGGTATGATCATTTGTGTACACTGCATTGGCATTTTCAAAGAGTTCAATGGTGCCGGTACTATGATTCCGCATAGAAATTCCTTCGCTCTGAATTTTTCCTTCTCGCGATCTTCATTACCTAGACTAGTTAATAGTTTATTCGCTGGCCATTAGCAAATACGAATCTTAACGACTAGCACAGCTTCTCTCCTCGAACGAGGAAGAAATCTCACGACACAGCTCTCTTTAAACACATAAGTTCCACGATTTGTTCGGTGCAAAAATTCGTCCACACCAAGACGTAAAGATCCAAAGAGGATGAAGTAGGGATGTGTACGAGTTCGCGAGTTCCGCCCAGCCAGCAGAGACCGCCTAACCGTTCGGTGTTCGATCGGTGCTGCTCTCCCGCGGCGACGATGCAACATTTCCGGCCTATGAAACTGCGGTGTGGCGCGGTGGAACTCCGTTACGCTCGCTCGGAGTCGTTTCGACGTTCATCGTTAGTAATGTTTCGTCGCCACTGATGTGCAGTTGCACGTGAACGGTTGTGAATTTAGTGCGTCGGAAATTACGATGAAATGAAATGTGTTCGTTAACGAGAGTAATAAGAGAAAAATAATATTATGGTGTCTTTGAAATAAATTATCAATCGCGATTTATCTAATTTTTTTTTCCTGTTTTTAGTGTTCGTCGGCGTTCGTATCGAAGCCGAAAGGTTAAATGTCGCGTTTTCCGAAAATTTCGTGTTAATAGATCGTATAGTGTTTTTTTTTTTACCTCTCCAGAATATGTTTCAATAGCGAAAATCGAAATTTTTATCCTTATTTGTGTTTGTTGTGTTTATTATTTTTTCTTCTTCGGTTGTCGACAATGATGGCATCTTTTTCGCGAGTATCACCGATCGCGGTGTTCTTAGTTTGTTATTTTATTTTCGCGAGTGCTCACAATAACGAGCCGATGTGCGATTGGCAAAAAATACGCCATTTCAACGACGACCCTCAAGCCGAAACGGTATCGTTACAGTGTCGCGTACGTACGATAAGTAACGCCGATAGCGTACTATCGAATTTGACTTCGACGCAGATGGACCGAATTACTTCTTTCCATCTCGAGTGTAGCGACGTCCTTTTCTTCGAAAGTAGCCTCGAAAACAGCTTCCTCACTCAACTACGCCGTCTGCAGGAACTCAAACTGGAGTACTGTAAAATCCGATTCATACCGATGGCCGTGCTCAGTCCCTCTCGCGAACTTCGTCGTCTCACTTTGCGAACGCATAATCGCGACTGGTCGGCCATGACGATGCTCTTCCATTCGGAAAGCTTCCGCGGCTTGCCCCAACTCAAGTTCCTCGACCTGTCCGACAATAATATTTGGAATCTATCGAAAGAATTATTCTGTCCGCTGAACACCTTGACGCACCTCAATTTATCGTCCAACAGACTGCAAAACGTTCAGGAGTTGGGATTCTCGGACTGGGGCGATGGTCCGACCGCTCCGGGCAAGGCGTGTAATGGCGGTCTAGAAGTACTCGACCTATCCGACAACGCAATAAGTGCTTTGCCGGATAACGCTTTCACCAGTCTCCATTCGTTGCAAAAATTTTATCTGCAAAATAATGTGATAAGCTCGATGGCGGATCGCGCGTTCCGTCGTCTTGGCTCGCTTCAGTATCTGAACATCTCAAATAATCGTCTTACCGCCTTGCCTCCGGAGCTTTTCCAGTCAACGCGCAATCTGAAGGAGGTGCACTTGTTCAATAATTCAATAAGCATACTGGCGCCCGGCTTACTCGAGGGCCTCGATCAGTTAATCGTCCTCGATTTGTCGCACAACGAACTCAACAGCCAGTGGGTGAATAAGGATACCTTCTCGGGCCTCGTTCGCCTTATCGTCTTGAATATCGGCTACAATCAGCTCACTAAAATCGATTCGCACGTGTTTCAAGATCTTTTCACGCTGCAAATGCTCGACCTCGAACACAATCGTATCGAAAGTATCGCCGACGGCGCATTTTCGGCTCTCAATAATTTACACGCGCTGAAATTATCCTACAACAGATTAGCTACTGTGGACGCGTTTCATTTCAGCGGTATACCGGCGATTAATCAACTCTTTCTCGATCATAATCGTATTGTGCAAGTGGAGAAGCGCACCTTCGAGAACTGCTCTGGTCTCTACGATCTGGGACTGTACGGGAATATGCTGACCGAAGTGCCGGAGGCAATCAAACAATTGCATTACTTGAAAACGTTGGATTTGGGTGGTAATCGTATTCGCACCGTCTCGAATGCCTCTTTCCAAGGTCTCAACCAGTTGAACACTCTCATTCTGTCTGATAACGCAATTACCAATATCACTAGGCACGCTTTTGGTACTCTGCCTTCCTTACGTGTTTTGAATTTAGCTTCAAACGGTATCGAGTACGTGGACAAGGCGGCTTTTGGGAATAGTTCTGTCTTGCATGCTATTCGTCTAGACGCGAACAAACTGAAAAATATAAACAGTATGTTTGCACCGTTACAGAATCTTGTTTGGTTGAATATTTCTGATAACGAAATTTTATGGTTCGACTATTCCTTTATTCCGAACAGTCTAGAGTGGCTGGATATGCATAAAAATCGCCTCACCGACTTGGGCAACTATTTCGAGAAACGCGATTCCCTGCAAATTAAAATGCTGGACGTTAGTTATAACAGTTTGACCGAAATTACCGATACTTCTATTCCGGATAGTGTGGAGTCTTTGTTCCTGAATAATAACCTCATCCGCAAGGTGAAAGTGAATACTTTTTTGCGCAAAGCAAATCTCAGTCGCGTTGTGTTATTCGATAATCAAATACACACCTTAGATATGGGCGCTTTACGACTGGATCCGGTGCCCGAGAATAAGGAGCTGCCTCAATTTTACATTAGCGAGAATCCGTTTGTGTGCGATTGTACGATGGAGTGGTTACAGCGGGTGAATACGTTCAGCAATCATAGACAGTATCCCAAAGTTATGGATATCGACTCGGCAACTTGTCACGTAATTTATGGTCGCGGGCAAGGCATTAAATCGTTGATGGACCTAAAACCGAATC
The DNA here is from genome assembly GCA_035079395.1 of Aspidiotus destructor. Taxonomy (NCBI): domain Eukaryota; kingdom Metazoa; phylum Arthropoda; class Insecta; order Hemiptera; family Diaspididae; genus Aspidiotus; species Aspidiotus destructor. The sequence goes on along the minus strand of JAVHKZ010000018.1, from coordinate 33,567,249 downwards.
AGTTCCTGTGCCCGTACGAATCTCATTGTTTCGCCGTGTGCGAATGTTGCGAGTACGAGGCCTGTGACTGCGAAATGACCTGTCCGAATAATTGTTCCTGCTACCACGACCATCTCTGGACGTCAAATATCGTAGACTGTTCGAACGCCGGCTACACACAAATGCCCAGCCGAATACCAATGGATGCTACTGAAATCTATCTGGACGGTAACAATCTAGTCAATTTGGACAGTCACATATTCATTGGGAAGAAAAAGCTACAGGTACTCTACCTCAATGATAGTAATATCGCCTCTGTACGTAACCGCACGTTCAACGGCGTTGATGAGTTGAAGGTGCTGCACTTGGAGAACAACGAGATACCCGCGCTCGAAGGTTACGAATTCGAGGGTCTGAACAAGTTAACAGAATTATATTTGGAAAATAATATGATCAAAGAGGTGTACGAGAATACGTTCGCGCCGTTGAAAAAGCTCGAAGTTTTGCGTTTAGAGCAGAATAAAATTGATAGTTTTGTCGCTCTGAAACAGATCAGGTCGACTAATTTGGCGACAGTCACGTTGGCCGGAAACGCCTGGTCTTGCGATTGCTCCAACGTTCACGAGCTTATCGTCTGGCTGAAAGAGACGAATAACATTCTACAGATGGACGACGTTATGTGCTCGGATGGAGAGCGGACCGTTTCAAGTGCTCTCAAGCTGTGTACAGAGAGTAAAAATGAGTTTGCGGTGAACTTAAATCGCGATACATTTTACAGTAGTTCGGCGGTTCTCGGTTCCGACTACGTTCCTTTTATGGCGGCGAGTTTGGTGCTCTTTATAATTGTATTCCTTATCAGTACGCTGGCGTTCATTTTCAAGAACGATATCAAATTGTGGCTGCACAGTAGGTACGGAGTTCGCGTTCTCACCGGCTCCTCTTTCGACGAGGATAGTGATCGACTTTTTGACGCGTATATGGTGTATAGTTTGAAGGACGATGAATTTGTTACTCAAGTGATATCCGCCTCGCTGGAGAGATTGGGCTACTCGCTGTGTTTGCACTATCGCGATATGCACGTAAGTCCGGCGTACCTGACGGACAGTTTACTAGGGGCGTCGGACGCGTCCAAACGCATCATTTTGGTGTTATCTTTGAGCTTCCTGCAGAACGAGTGGGAAAGGCCAGTGTTTAAGACCGCTCTGCAAACGTGCCTCGAGCGTAACGGTGGCGGTGGACGGCGCATAATCTGCGTTCTGACGTCGAATAATTGTCATCTGAGTCCAGAGCTGCAGTCGATTCTCAAGTCCAGTCACGTACTATCCTGGGGCGAGAAACGTTTCTGGGAAAAGTTAAGGTACTACATGCCGGACATAAGACGTAGACAGAGTCAGTCAGCCGATTCGAAAAAGATCAATTGCGATGGTAAGGTGTTTGGTAACAGCGCCAGATACACGACAGCGCCTACCAGTCTGGATACGTGGTACAAGATGTCGCCTGCGGCCTCGCTCACTCAGAGTTCGGTACCGACGCAGTCGTCTTGCGTGTCCGAGGAGTCGTCGCAGCGAACCACGACAGACGAAGATGACGATTTAGCCAACCAACATAGTTATATGACCATCGACTACCAGCAAAGGCATAACAAAGTGCTGCATCACGTCTACAGCAGTATTCCGGATCCTATTTATAATACCGCTAACGGTAGAACGTATTTCGTGTGATCTACGTATTGAGGTGAGTCGTAATTTTTTTTTTTCTAAGTATATTTATATTTACCAAACTCGCCCGGGAAAATTTTGAAGACTGATTGTCGTAGAGAGAGATCGTGAAATGTTGATAAAATCGTGGCGAATGAGGTCGTAAATAACGCGTGTTGGGGAACAAAAAAAAAATATTCTAGAGTATCGAGAAACACGAGCTAGATAGTGATAAGAGAGTACTGATTTTATACATTTTATGTACGGTTAAATGAAATATAAAAAAGAGGGAAAAAATCGTAAATAAAGTATATTATTTTTTATGTATGAATAAATAATTTATAAGAGATTATGAAGTCGTTTGTTATAGGATGTGCTCTGCTTTTTTTTCCTCTCTTGTTTTTCCTGTTACTTTACGAGTGCGAACGTAGAAATCTTCAACGGTAGTCCGAGTATAATATGTTGTAGAGAAGACGTGTTTTTTTCGAAATTTCAACTACATACCCAGTATATTATTCGAGGAATATTTCGGTATTTAGGGTAAACGTAACAGGTGGTTAATTTCGTATTTTCCGCCGCGCCAGCAGAAGAATGTCGTTTCTCGAGTCCGAACTGCAGTTCAGCGAAAGAAGGGAAAAAAAATTTACGAATTTTTTTCCACCTCCCCTTCTCCACCTTATGATCTATGTTATTGTATCGAGTTGGGTATTACTGAAGAACCATTATACGTTTTTTTTTTTCTTAATTTATAGATTTTGATACCGGGAAGTTGTATACATAAAAAAACACGTAAAAATTGTTATAAAATAATATAAAACGGGTCCTACACGGTTCTCTTATTTTTTTTTTCCTCTCTTCTTTCTTTCCAGTCGTGATATTTCGTAAACGTGTATGATAATAGTCTCCTATTCTACGGTTTTTAACGTGTGTTTACTTTGTTGACGAGATAAATTTACGAGGGGCAGAGATTGGATTTCAGCCCAGCTGCGAGATGATCGTGAGAGTGAAGTACATTATTTTTTCGGTTTCAGCATTAACGATAAAGAATCCCCGGTGATATGACCGAGCAAGACTGTATGTACTAATTTAGTACTCCTCGAAGTTAGGTCTTACTTTAAAGATCGTTTACATCGCATTGTACCTTTAATTAGTCGCAAGATTGTCACTTCCAAAAATTTTTGAAAATTCGTAAAATTTTTCTCATGCTGATAAGGTTATTTATCATCCGAGTGCTTATAAATTTTACTCCTACCTCTCGTCCCTCCTCCCTCATTGCCAATTTTTCGAAGCTAAATTGTATCGTTGAAATCGAGGAAAGGTTCACACATTCCTTCTATTAATTGAATGTTGTTAATTTTTCAATACTTTTGCCTCAATTGCGACTTCAGACTAGCCTGAAAAGAAGAAATTCAAAAATTCTAGCTAACTATAGATTCATAGATCTCGTTTGCTCTCTTGTGTAATCCGTGGAAGTATAACTCCTAGCGTTAGACATATGATGGTGAGAATTGCATTAGCATATTTTTGCCTCCCTCTCCGATGTTAATTATGATGAAATTTCACTTCTCATGAAGAAAGAACGCAGATCGAGATGATGAGGATTCATAACCACCGTCTAAACCGAGTTGTCTCCTCTTTTCATCCTCATAGTCGGATGCCATCCATCTGAGATCTCTAGTCTCGACACCAGTCAGCTTTCGAGGCCGTCTAGGGGACTTTCGGGCCCAAGAGAAAACGTTAACTGCGCAAAGAAAGAAAAATTGCCTTCAAAAAGTAAGAAAGAAAAAGTTATGCGAGCCCTGCAAGCTCCCTCAGAAACCCGAGCCCGGAAATAAAATTACCAAATATACCTCCCCCCCCCCCCTACAGCCCGTAGTTTTCTCTGATTCCATTTGAGTTCGTAGGTCAAAACTTTGCCCTCTTTATCACCGTTGAAACTCATTGTACATTTACTTGCATCATCCAGCCGTTTTACTGAAACCAATGGTCACGATCGATAGCCTCTAAATAATGATGAAAACCAATGAATGCTGTGTAGGTGGCTTCCATAAAGCTGTATGTACGAACAATACGACGGTCGTAGCAGGATGTAATTCAGCTTCTGCAGTTCTGACATTATACTATGAGTATGAGGACAGGGATTTAAGAGAACATAATGCACAAATTTTTGCTTCTTTTTATGGGATTTAAACGCACTCAGGGGCCAAAAGTACCAAAATCCCCTGTCTATTAATGAAAACATCGTCGATCGTGAATTTGAACCCCGGCCCGATGTTCACTTTTCTTTGTTCAGTTTCAATGGACTGGAAATTATCTCGTGAATTTCACGTTCTTCCTCTAATGACTCATAGCCGACTAATTTGAAATATTCTATCATTCGAATCGGCTTAGGCACGTTGATTTAGACGTAGCGGAATTCTTCAGTCGGTAGAACTCTTCGTGACTTTTTCTGGATTACTACGAGTCTTAGCGGCTCAGTTGGGGCGAATCACAACTCAATATCGGGATTATAGAATAAGGATAGATGCGACTTCGTTACATGCCCCGCGAATTTGACGACTTTCTCTTCCACTCACGGGGCAAGGACTACGAAGAAAAAAGACTCCCACGGCTCCGTTTCCTGCATCGTTTTTGCATTTGGTATACGTTCGTGTAAAATGCACTTTGAAAAATATTTTCCCAATCGCAAGAATTCAGTAGAAATTCCGATTTCTTCTGAAAGGTGAATTGTTTCTTGTGGATACAATTTTTGTTTGAAAAACATCAGATCGCTTTCTAATTATGCTCTTCGCGGATTCGTTTCTCATTTTGTATCCGTACAAGAAGTATTAAAGTCAGCCAATAACGGCTGAAATGCAATCACGAAACTGCTAGGGCGTAAAGTGTAATAAAATTTGACTATTAATCATAAATTTATCTTCCTAGAATGTAAAGAAATTTTCTCAAAGTTAATAGGTAAACTGCATCTTATTATTGCGTTGTACTGCTTTTTTATTATTTTCATTGTCGAAGCCTCGCGATGGGTACCTATAATATAAAAAAGTTATTAAAAAATTTATAATTTTAGAAATTCTTATATTTTGAGGTACACCTAGGACCTGTTTAACGAGTTCGAGAAAGATTCATAGCTTTTTTCTGTTTTTTATGTACGGTACAATCTGAGATTCTAAAAAGTTGGAAAGGTGAAGTCTGAAAAGGTCTTTGGGAGGAGTTTTCGGGCGCCTACGAAGAGTTTTCGAAATTAACACATTTTGTATACTCTTAGCGTAGTTTATTCTTCTTCAAAGTGGTTCGAAAAGCTATCGATGAGCATCAATTAGGTGCTCGAGCTTTTCAAATCAACTCTCGAGGCCGTTCGAACCGTCTTTTGGTTTGGAATTTAAATTGAGTCTTGATGTCACGAGAGCACTCCTGCTTTGATGAAATATTGCACGATGTGAACCTTTCTTCATATCTTAGAGCTATTCTCTTATCAGTTGTTCAACTGACAGACTTACTAGGATATTTTCCTCCCGTGAGAGTGCTAAAACGAGTCCTTAGCTCGCGTTAATTTGGTGGTGAAGTATCATTTATGAGTAGTTGAGGAAGGGAGAAACGATTGTTGAGAAACGTTGCAGGAAGAGCGTAGGTTCTGGAGGACAAGTCAAAAGAGATGTTGTGTTTTAAGGTTGTCTAAAAGGCCCCAGTAGGAAGTAATAGTGGGTCAGCCGGGTATGGCCGATCCTAAGACGAGTGAGGATGACTTCTCTATTTCAGGAGGACCAAGGGAAAGGAAGACTTTTGATTGATCTTAGTTTCTTGCAAGTTTAATTTTTCCAGGTGGCTTGCCAAGAACCTATGAATCTGGAACTTAGTTGAGTTCGTATACTGGTGAATAGGTTGGGTCGGTAATTTTCGGTAAGAGGGTGAAGTTTTTGGCGGTGTGGTCAACGTTCTCGTGTGGCTGATGAAGGATGTGGAAAATGACGTGAATGCGTTGGGTGGGAATCTTATGATGATACGAGGGTGCGTTGGATCGTAGGATGGCAAAAGCTGAGTAAAATTTGAAAAGCAGGAGCTCAGAGCGCAAGACTGAGCAGTACGGCTCGTAATTTTGTTTGGAATTTTGAACCATCAGTGTAACTTATTTCGTGGTTGAGAGCTGGGAATGCATGGCTTAAAATTCCTGCGTACAAATTTAAGGTGTGCTATTCTTATTCATAACTTCATTACGCGTTTTAGTACAAAAAAATAAATTACGACATCATTTGTACACGAGTTGAATGATTTTCTTACGCGAACTCATGTTTTGTCTGTTATCTTGCAACGTCAAAGCTTCTCGATTCCCAGAATAAGGTCGGATAACATTACACATACTCGCTTCTCATCATTTCCTCTGCTAAACCGCTGGTTATTGACTTAGAACTCTGATATACGAGTAGTTATTGCCGCTCATCATTATCGCCAAGCAGTGTCAAGTGCACAAGATAATTCGTTGCATTTCACAACCATCCGCAATTGGTCCGTAAAATTTTGTCGTTATTAAATTCCAAAACATCATAGAGTTTTTGTATAGTGAAGCACGACCTTCAAAGTTAATTTCGAGAGGTGGTAATCAAATTTTCGCCATCCACTTGGTCATCTTCACGATGCACATGCTGCGTTTGAGGTGAAGCCGGCCCTTGTAATTCCATTAGATTATTTCCTCTGCTCTCAATAGATACAAAAAAATTCGATAGAGAATATCTAATCAAGTTCAACTCGGCCTCATGTTTCATACTGATCTGCGATAAAGATGAATAGAAGTTGAACGAATGAAACTAGCAACATATTTTGATTTCCTCTTCCGTCTGTATACCCACGATTCTGTTCGAACAATGCTCTCGCATAGTTTGACAGGTAACACGTCACTCTACCAAAAATGAGAAAGAATTTGCCTTCTTCTTGATATTTATTTATACATAAGGTATTGTGTAGCATTCCCGGGTTATCTTCTCGACAGTAGAACTCGTATTGACTCAGATTGACGTGCAGGAAAAGAAAATGGTATTTTTTGATTATTTTTGCTTTTACGTTCCTAGAATAAACAATAGGAACGATGAGAAAATATGTATAGGTGGATACACTGTTTTATTTTTCTCCAAAATATATTAAATTCTGTATCGTGTACAGAAAATGTCATAATTCACGAATAATCGTACAATTAGGTCTTAGAATGTTATACGATCTCAGAGGAAAGAAATTTCATCTAACTTGTTGCACCTTACGAACCCATTTTTTTGTACAGTTTTCTCGATTCCGTTCCCCCGTGTAGTAATACTGTTTGTTTTGCCAATATCGCGCAACGAATAAAGGTAATCAAACTCGATGAGAAACCTTTTCGAAATTGACCAAGTTGAAGTCTTCTGCAGTACGATCTAAAAAAGGGGAAGAGTATTTTTGATGATTAAATGAAAATAGGCAAGCTGTAAGGACATTTTGTTGAAGATGGAGGTTTGATTTCCGCGTTGTAACTCGCTTTTCAAAATACGGTCAGCTTTCATAATTGTTACTCGCTGGCCGAATTGCTTTTCGTAGGTTTTTATGTACCGATGAGCTCGAGCAGTATCTGTAAGTGGACCCTTGTTCGATATTTTGTACAACAGCAGAACTTGCCCTTATTCTCCATATTGTGTTATTAGCCGGTTGTAAGGGAGGTAATTAAAATTACTTTCGTCGTCGTTGTCGAGTGCGCCCGTAAACCCGGAACAAGTAGTACATCTGTAGGAAACTTGAAGTGCACTCGTAATAAAGTAATTATTTTTGTAGAAAGAAAAGTTCGATATTCGCCCGTGGAACGGAAGAGACGGAAGTCGAAAGCCAATTATCGAGTAATTTTTCTGTAAAAAGGCAAGAAAATACGCCCGCGTTGACCTGTTCAAATTGGCTACGTGTGGGATTGATTTTCCCTGCGCACGGAAGATGCTGATTCAGGGTGGGTTTGAATAAGTGCATTGTGATGGTGCAATTTTGTATACGAGGCTCTAGATCGATCTCGCTCGTATTCTCTCGTCAGCTGATGTAATAAAATTCTCGAGGCTCTTGATAAACTTTTATTTACATAATAAAATCGAAATCATTATCGACGTCGTGTGGAGTTCGTGGTTCATTCGAATCTTTTCATCAGCGTTTATATCGTGGTAAGCGGGAATAAATCATTATGCATTGATAAAATCACCTGCCATTCATCTTTTTTCGTCTACTCGTTCTCGAATGTTTACGATCTATTGCTCTTTATCGAGCCTTCCTCTTGGCCACTTTGGTCGAGTATCCCACAGAAATTCTCATCGAAGATGGCATTTATTGGGTATGGTGTGAAGACGTTGTAGTTCTTTGGGAAATTTTGGAATGTTTAAGTTGAACGATATTTTGACATCCGAAATAGGGATTGAGGAAGTTTCTAGGAAAACGATCGAGTATTTTTTGAATAATTTGTAACCGGTCTAGAGATGAAAATTCTGGTAAAACTCTGACATGGGTGAAAATACTCTCGATTAAAATGAAATCGAGGTAGTGGGTGGGAAAAGGGCGATGTACGAAAAATTTGAAGAAAAACGTTGATGGGATGTCAAGAAACCATGATCTTTGGGAAAAAGGCGTTTTGGCGATATCGGTTTTTTCCACCCACTCTCAATTGCTTCATCCGTTTTAAAAACCATAATTTCTACCTCTAAATTTCTGTATCTCTCCTCCCTCCTCCCTTCCCCCGCCAAAAGTAGAGCGATCGCCTAAGGCTTTCTTCCAAAGCCAATTCAAGAGGGAAGAGACTGTTTTCCACGCATGTACTGAAATTATGTCTTCGTCCTTCATTGTTGTGAACAGGGTGTTACGAGGCACTCCAAATTCAGCTTCAGAAGATGAGATGTTTCTTCTTCTCCGCCAATGACCCAAATAAAGGACTGAAGTTGCCTCTGCCAAATACCAATCTAGATGGGAGGGGTATAGCCGTCGATTTTTCAAAAATTCATATCTTTCGACCTCCCTCCGTAAGAAGCGGCTCATCACCGTTCGAGACCGTGATACTTTCGGTCAGCTTTGTGGCGACTGTTCACACGTATAGAGGAAGTGCCTCCTTACATAATGGACGCGAGATATCCGCTGGTCAGGAATTCAAGGAAGAGGAGATCCCGTACACGATATAATTAAACAAACTAATCGCCGATAAATGAATAATACGCAGCCCTATAATCCCGCCTATTTTTACAGACAATTAGGCTCGAACGATGATCATAGAACGATCATAAGACGTGTAGAACACGAAAACGGAAATGAGTTGGCTATTTGGCCGCGTATAGATAGTAATAATTTAGCGATCTGTCTTCTTTTTGAGCAATAAAATGATCCGGTGTTTTTATTTACCGTATGCGTGTGCGTATATAAATATTTTTTGATAAAAAAAAATACTTCGTACTACAAAAATTTCTTGTGACACTCTTGGCCGCGACTGAAGGCGCACAATCGCATTCGTCATCTGATGATGTCGTTTTCTTTTTCTTTCCTGATTTATTAAATGTCTTCGCGGTTCGTAACTACGAACCGGATGGTTATGATACGACAACGAGGGGGAAAACATAGAGAAGAAAGAAATGATTTTTATTATTATTATCATTATCATTATTATTAGTACGATATAAAAATGGACACACCGAATACGTATATTTCTCATTCTGATGTATACAGTGTAATAAATCAAACGACCAATCTTGAATGAAAAACGCGCCAATCCTATAGAATTACACTGTACGACGACCTTAAGTAAGCAAAGATAATTACAATTGGAGGAATTCTCGCTGAATTACGATCTTCGTCACTTTCTAGCTACTCTATCCAGTATATGTACGATGTCCATGTAAGTTGCGACTACCTACCTTGTTCTTGGACGCACGACTTCGCGATACGAAATACTGCATTTTCTAGTTTGTTTTCGGTTAAAGTAGAAGGTAGTAAATCACCGAGACTTCTTTTTTTCATTTTTCTCTCTCTTTGTCATTCCCGCCATACACTCGCACTCTCTCAGGCGTACATTCACTTGAGAAGAGTAAGTAAAATCGAGAAATGATATCTTAATGCGGGACTTTTTTTTTTTTTTTTCTTTCTTACGTTATGTCTCTCGGTCCTTATATACTGTACATAACCGACTCGCTTACTTATATACGTACTACATCAAAACCAGTGTGCGGTGCAACATGCATTATTATTCTCTGCAGACTCTACCAAGCTGCAACGTATATTTGAATATGTATACGAACTCTCGGAACTCTGTAAGATAGAGCTACACTTTCAAGTGTGCCCAGACGACTGGAAAAGAGAGAGAAGAAAAGGCAACGACGACCCTAAGTATACGCCGTTTGTGTTGACATAAACGCTCATCATTGTTGAAAGGACGCGTTTTTACAATACCGAAGGTGAACTGGTGAAGATTCGCCTTAATATGGTACGGGTTTTGCATACGTATTCCTCCTTCTCGTATTGTAGTCTGTAGAGGTCTAATGATGCGCGATGGACAGATGCGAAAATCCTTAGATTCTTTCGTATCGTAGAGCTACTGCGTGTTTAAACATTTTGGTTAGTCAGCTTCTTTGTACAGGGTACAAGTGGCATTTTTATGAAGTGTGTGATAATGAATGGAGAAGAATGACGTCATCTATGCAGGAAACTTGGTTTCTTACTATCTCAGCTGAAAAATCTTTTGTAGTCCGCTCCGCAGTCAGAAACAAAGTAGAGCGAAGAATGTCCTTCTGCTGATTTGCAAGATTGAAGATCACGTTTCATTTTCCTTCCAGTTTTTTGTGTAAGGTATGCTTTTGCACCGGGCTCCCAAACGTCATAAGAACTGCAGCTAATCCTGCGGAAATTGACCAAGTTTTTTCAGCGTCAAATAGAGCAGGCAAAGAAATTTAAAGGAAGTACAGGGATAGATTTCGAAGTTTCGAAGAGGCAGGTGAGTGGAAAACAGGGGGCGTAAGAATATTTCTTAGAATAATTCCAGAATCGCGCTAATTTCCGAAAAACGAAAGAGATTCTATCAAGATGTGCTTGCATAAGCCTCTCCGCTTTTTGCAAATTCAGGGTTTGTAGAGAATCAATAAGTACGCTCAACCGGTCCATCTTTTGGCACATTTTAGGAATGAAGAAGGGCTCAGGGGAGGAGAATTTTCAAAACATCACTTCGTGCGCCCACGGATTTGGCATTTCAAGGGTACATGGGAGAAAGGATGACTGTCCAAAAGAAACGATCTGGAGAATCGGATCTTTTGCAGTACTGACCGTACCCGTTTCCCTTTGTACTCTACATATTTTTCTGAATCGGAGGGGAGAGGAGGGGCGAGATCTGCTCGGTCGAAGGCTTGCACCTGAACTTATAATGATACTTAAAACTCATTGTCTTTGCTTCAAGCTCCAGCTTGGTCCATAATCCTGATATTATGACTTTAATGTTATCGCATGATATCTACGCAGAATTTGCGACTAATCTTCTTCTCAAGAGTATTCTGACCAGGAACAAGGTATTAGAAAGCTGTTACACCCCTTCCAAGACATATTTACTGAATCGATGTTTGAGTTGATCTCATTCTATTCCATCCCTTCTCTTTTCTCCGCCCTCCAACGGCCAGCTTATTATGATTGTTGTGGAGAATAGCAGCCTTACACACTACACCGACATTCATTCAGATTTCCTGCGTTTCACCTGTACGACTCTGGAAGAAATGTTCAAGCCACAGCTTAAATTTCCATGATTCATCATTTTCGAGGAAACGGTGTGTCACCCGTATATTATTTGTTTATCGACAATTAAGTTTGTCTAATCATCCTTCCTCAAATACATCTCTATTATGTATGAAAGTGTATTTCCTCCTCTCTGCACTCTCATTAAAAGACACGAGTACTGTTATTCTCTCTGTCTTCGACCGAGGGGGTAACAAAAGGTTATACATTCGAATGTGGTATAGAGTCTCTGGAATTGTGATAGTGATGCCCGTTATGCATAGAACGAAAAACGCAGACGACGGTAGTCGAGTCTAATCAGCTTCTAAGATGTTAGCTAGGCTACTATGTTATTACGACTGAAATGAAAAGACGACGGAGGAAAGGGGTAAAAGATATGAAGAGATACCCGTTATTTAATGAAGACGTACGCTAACACTGACGTTTTTGTGACAAGGACTATGCAAGCGAAACGTTTCATTAACTGTCATACGCTGTCGCCTATAATTTTTGCTGCTTTTTAGTGTAGTTCTCCGTCTTGGCAGTGGTGCGTACATATATATTTTTCCATTTATTATTTTCTTTGTACGTAAATAACGTCTCGAGTACCGCGAGAATCAGGTAATGAGATTTTTCCGCATATATCCGTATTAGGAAAAAGAATTCTCTTCTATATTGTAGCCCCAGAAAATGAATGTTTAATAGTCTTACGATTCACCGTGACGAGGGTTGTTGTTGGAAGCTTCTGTATATCAGAAATATAATTGCGGGGTTGAGAAGTAAGAATGATGATTCGACTGTTTCCCTTATGTACTGAGACGTTTTAAAATTTTAATGATTTTTATTCGATATAGAAGCTGTTGGAGCAGCACTCTTCCATTCGGAGTTTCTCGTATTGTGAAAGGAGAGCATCGAGCACGTTTTCAAAAGATGAGTTTGTGGTATTCACTCGCGAATCGGTTACGGTATGCTCGAACGTAATGCCGCGCGCAGGCAAAACAGGTAGAAATGATTTTCGGCTGCGTGTCATTCGAATCGTATTTCTCATTACAATAATACAAGTCTCTCTCGCTCTTTCGGGTATATATATAAGGCCGCGCGAAGAAAAACACTTTTTATATTGAAAGTCCTACGCTCGAGAGGGGTAGAGAGGGTCGCGGCAGGTACATCTGCGTTGGCGGCATGTAACGCGGCGGCATCGGCATCGACCATCCAAGAAGACGGAACTAATTTTTTCGTTTTTCTCTTCCTTTTTACATTATATTACGTTATACAATTTGTGGAGAATCGGTAAATTAGTACGATTTTTGGTCATTGTTATTGTGTAATGGATGCGCGCTCGATGAAAGAGCATCATTTTATATTATTACAGCGCGGTGGCCCGATCTCGAAGAGAGAGATGACGCATTGCTATACGATGATGGCTTAGCACTATTGTAAAAATACAGAAGGGACACGATGTGTAACTGCGACTGTGCATGGAAAATCGGGAGGAAATCTCGCGATTCCATTTTTTTATTACCGATAGAACGACAACAGTTGGTCGGCAGCGAATTGAAAAAGAAATACCAGCACGACAGAGAGAAAGAGAGGTACTCGTAAAATAATGTTGTTTTCGAGAAAATTTTCCTATATTATTATATTACGCCTTGTGGAGCTTCACTCGACATAAAACTATTGAAATGTTATTAGTGAGCCTTTTATGAGCGGAAGAGAACGCCATACTTTGTAGTGTAGAGGCTGACACGAGTGGTTCATTAAAATTTTCGTGCATACAATTTAGCCCGAAGAAGCTTGTAGAAGTTGAAGGAACTCGGGACCGTTCCAAAATCTTCATATTGTATGCAAACATCACCGAGCACATCATATAGCCTTGACATAAGCGAACCTTTTTGGTGTCCGCGACCTGTTCGATCGTTCCATTCATTTCTTGGCTTTTTTTATCTTACCTTGATGATTTTTCACGACGTATAACTCATTCCCGTTCGCGTATATATCATTAGCGAAGATCTAGCTTCTTGCTCGATCATTTCGCTCGTTAGATTTTTCCTTAACATATATAAGACATAGTAATTTCGAGTTTATCTATCATCTTAATTACTTTTCACCAATAATAGGCTCCGTTATAAATTCGTGCTGCGCAGCTGACCGATACGAGGTCTGTTGATGTCGATATTCCGCGATCGAATTATTTGAACAGGTATAGATGGTCCAGAAATAAGGGCAATTAGTTGAGCGTTCTTCGTCCGTTTTAATGTAATCGAATTCACATATCTGAAGGAAAAGATTACAATATTCATGAAAAACTGCTCGTGTGAAAGTTGATCGTCGCAAGATATCCATGAACGTAGAAAAGTTTATTCGACGTGTAGACCATAATGTATTGAGGAAATACAAGATAACCTGTTGTCGATGTGTAACTTGTGAACCTCGAGTTCATCAAGTCACTTCGGACTATGTAACATGGCTCGTCGGACCTCCTTCAATCGCAAAATTCCTTTTCGTCCTAGATCAGAAAAAATTGAGACGTTTGAACGTTCATCAAACATGGGTGGCCCTATCGTTTCCCATCCTTCTTTGCTATTTTCGAAGAACCGAAAGAAAGTTTGAGGCTTTATCGGCACATTACGTGTGTTTCCTTAATAAACCTCCATCGATGCCATTCAGCAACCGCCAATACGACCGGAATAGTATTTGTTCTGGGTATCAATCTGTGTTGTACTGCAGACCTTCTAAAGCGTGACAAATCAACGAGTTTTTAAATTATGGACCAAGTGATTTAACCGTATACTGTCGTTTGCAGTACACATAGTTACTTCACGTACATCAGAAAAAAAAAAGAAAATCTACCCATGTGTAATGTGTACATGCGTTCGTACAAAGCGCTACCGACTTCCGAGTTATAATCGTTAAATTGGAGCGCGAAAAGTAATTTGTATCGTGGCGGTAGCAATCGTCGCGTCGAGGGGGTAAAAATCGCGCTCAAAGGTCCGTAAATACAGTGCGCTACTGAGTCGAATTCGTTTTACATTTTAGCAAGACCGAGCACCCGCCGCGTGATCCGTCGGGTCGCCGAATGTTTTCTTAATTGTCTCGAATAAACCAGCGAGATGACAAAACTTTCAAAATGAAGCGTTAGTCCACGCAATTTGTCGTCGCATGACATACACGTTTGAACTGAATTTCCTGTGGAAAAACGACTTCACGAAAGATTACCGAATTCCGGTGCCTACATGAGTCACGGAGATCGTATCTCCCAAGTCGTGTGCGGGAATAAGTCTTCGTGTATGTAAACAAAACCTTTTCTTGAAATTGAATATGTTTCAAGAGAATTAGTCGAGAGTATAACACTTCGCGGATCCCATTTTTGTTGACTCGCAACCCGAGAGTATGGTCTAGAGTGCATCACTCCTGTTGAGGTGCAGGTGCATTCTAGAAGTATTCGAAAAATCCTATCCAACATTTCCTCGAAGTATATCGTAAATGTGTGCGTGAATTTAGGCGAGATATTTAATTTTAGTTGTTAAGAATGTCGTAAATTTTTTTCCCCAAATTTTTCATAGTCGGTCGTAAATTTTTAATGTCATAACCTTAATTCGTTACGGAGAATTTTGTTGGAAAATGATGATAAATTGAGTGTTGATTCTCGCACTTCCCGCAAAGACGTGGATTTTAATAATCGAAATTTTTCAACGTATAACTTTTTGCAATAGTTGGCGGACGAGTATCGAGTACAATTGGTCTCCATCATCGACTGGCTATGAAAACTGTTGTGAGTCATCAGCAGTTGTAGGAATTCCAATGGGTGCATTGTGACGAGTTTTATAAAGCGTTTACTTGAAACAAATTAGGAAGATCTTTGAAGAGTAGTGATCCATGGTACGGTTGGTATGAGGCCGGGTATACCTGTCTCTTCAAGCTATGGCACCCTTCTATGAAAATTTGTTTTGTCATCATTATCGCCTCCCTAAGCGGACTAAATGGGGCTATAATTAATGAATTGCAATAGTACTTTTCAAATTTAGAATTTCTTTGTTCTTTCCTCCTAAAATATGCAGAAATAGAACAAAGGAGACCTCATTTGATTCCACTTCTCTTACACATCGTCTCATTCTTTTCTTTTTGCTGGAAGCATTTTCAAATAAATGCCTCACATCTTGACAAATTCTTGTTCATGAGTCCCTATCGAGAAAATCTGTGTGTTTCAGGGAACAAATTGAAATCTAAGGAAAAATTTTGGAAATGTTTAGAAGTAAGAAAGTTGAAACCAGTAACAAGGTTAGAACCACGCACCTTTGAATCAGAAGTCCGCGACTCAACCGCTCTTAGCAATTCTGGATACTTCTTTGGCATTGGTGCTTGTTTGCGATAGCTTTTATGGTCTTTGTGCCCATCTCCAGTTTCCACAGTTTGGACATTTCAGTTCAAGTTGCGATATTTTTTGGGCCGAGTGGTGGAGTCGCGGACTTCTGATTCAGAGGTGCGTGGTTCGAACCTTGTTACTGACAGGGTAGAAGATATCCGTCTTTTCAACTTTTCTATACTTAAAACGTAAGGTGCACTAGCACATATAATCGGCCCCGAAGAGATCAGATTGGCCCAATGATTCATCTTTCGAAGGATGTTTTTGGCCCATTCTCTCACATATTTTACTTCCATCAGCCTCCCAGGATAATCCAATTACGAACTTACCGGTTATTGGGATCGAGGAAACTTCCACTTCCATACAGTCAAGTTGTATAGAAAATATGGAAGATGGACTAATATAGATTAGTATTTTTTTTATTGACTTCATATATGAACTTATGATACTTGAAATTCTGTTCGCTGCGTCGAAGAATTCTTCGGCCCGTCATGATTTATGTTTATTTAATGATCGATACACAAACTGCTGGCGCAGAAGTCCACGACGGTGACATAATCTGCTCTGCATTCTTGGCGAATGCTGTAAACTCCTACAGTTCACGTAATAATATGTCGAGGTGTACGAGTATTGCACAAGAATTATTTTTTGATGAACGTGATGTCGTCATAATGAGATTGATATACGACAGTTACGAGTTATTTATTGTTATGATTTTGCTCCGTCGCTTTCGTATATTTCATCGT
Source organism: Aspidiotus destructor (assembly GCA_035079395.1). Taxonomy (NCBI): domain Eukaryota; kingdom Metazoa; phylum Arthropoda; class Insecta; order Hemiptera; family Diaspididae; genus Aspidiotus; species Aspidiotus destructor. The sequence goes on along the minus strand of JAVHKZ010000018.1, from coordinate 33,550,741 downwards.
TGAATGAGCGATCGCATATTAAGATGGAATTTATATTCCTTTCTACCTATCTCTCTCATTCATCGTTGTGGCGCTAAAGTCAGCAATTTTCATACCTGCAAAGTCTGGAAGTTGTTGCAGGCGTCTTAGTTTTCTAGTCTCAGATTGGTTTTTTCGTGGAATTCGGCGTATTTAAATTCAAACTTCCCGTCTATCGTACATAGTATTCACCACCGACGCAGGAAACGATACGATGCTGTGACATTGTTCGTATCTTATCCTTTTCACTTTTTCTCGGGATATCGTCTGCGCCGATTGCCTCCTCGTGTGCGGCTAATAGTGCGACACCTGAAAATCGTGTGAAATTTCTGTTCTTCTCCCGAGAATAAACGTAATTATCGTATTTCCGTATTACGTTTCTTTTTCTGTATAGATAGAGTCGTTTCACTCGATAATCCAACGATTGCAGGAATCGATTGACCTCGTTCAAAGGCATTTATTATATTACTATACCGAACCGAGAGAGGAATGGAATGTCGTGATCTATGCGCAGTTTTTTATTTTCTTGAAAGTATTTCTCGATTTCTTGAACTGCTACGATGTGAAAAGAAAAAAAGAAGAATAAATGAGCCCTACTATATTAACTGTTCAATTTTTTCTTCCTTTTTTTTCTTTTCGTTTTTATTATTTTTTTCCTTCTTTTTCATTCGATTACATTTTTTTTTTCCGTCCTCTTATTTTTAATTAAAACCACTCTACATGAGGTCTGTGTGTCTTCGCGCTCGCTATACATTCTTGATACCTAGTTTACGAGGACGTATATATAAATACCGTATTTACGATTGTGCCGAAGCTGTTAAAAAGTTTATACTAGCCCTTATGTGTGTATGTGGAAAGAAATCAAGCTGGTCACAGACAACATATGATCGCTGGTACGGAATATTGGAGTAAAAATTTGAAATCGTGTTGAGTGATAATTAACTCCGTGACTGATGTAAAGGTCGGGGTCTATGATAGCGAAATAAGCAACTTTTTCCGCACTCCGTTGTTGATCCTTTCTCGGGTCGCTTGCGTGTGCACTTGAAGACGAACGAATTCTGGTAAATATCGCGTTATTGGAGCAGTGGAACATGTGCTTACCGTCCGAGTAGGAACATACGGAATAAGCTGGTTATTATACCCATATTATACGTGTCACACGGACGACGTTAAAATTGTTTTCTTTCATATATTGGTGGTATTGTTTTAAGGATACGAATAAGGGTGTTAGTGTTTAGAGCTGTCAGTGATATAACGGTATACAAATAACGTCTGGCCCGATAAACGTATGTTTCGAAAGATGATTACAAGCTATCATCTACGCCGAAGATTGAAATCTGTGTGCCCAAACGTAGTATAGGTAAAACAAAGAAAAAACAATCAAGGCGAACCTTTCACACAAAGGGATATTAGAGGCCTCCTTGTCACGAGTGTTTCGATTTCAGAAATATAGGTGTACTTCAGTATGTTATTACTGCTCTTATCATAACGGGTATGGACATGTGATGGGAAGTGTCAAAATCCATACTCCTTCCTTTGTGGATTCAAGCACGCTCAAGTTATCATGTCGCCTTTGACCACGTTCTCATGTTGATACAATTTGTCTAGTTAGTACCTGATCCGGTGTGCCCCTCAGAAATCAGACTTCAACACCGCGGTCGCGTCGCAAAATTTCTACGCTCTAATAAATGAGCGGAGGTAGAACAACATATTATGTCGTTAATCCTGATTGTAATTACTATCATTAATCCCATTATTCTTATTATTTTCAACGGTTTTCGCAGTTATAACTTGTTACCTTTGAAAATGTTTTTAGCTCGGTTTTTACGCGAATCTTACCAGGTATTACAGTTTCAGAGAGACAAGTCAGACATAGACGTAATAATTCATACCATCGTAATGACGTTTTTATGTTTGTTTAATTAGACCAAAAAGTGAATGATATATAGCTCTTAACATCGTACAAGGGCTCTTTCCTGTTTATATGTACTATTTTTTTTTTCACAAAGAAAAAATTGAACGTATAGAAAGCACAAAAAATATATATAGTAATTAATACTTTCGTGGTACGTCTAATACGTACGTGCTGAATACAAGAAAGAAGGAAAATATTCGCATAAAACAGAGGAAACTCGCCTGTATGATGTTTCATGAACCGGTTCAAATTCTATAGACGAACTATATAGGAGTGTATTATTGTAGTAAATGAAGAAAAGTTTCTTCATTCACTTTTTTTTTCATTATTATATTACGTTCAGGGCGCTCGGGGTAATCGTTTAATTTTGCCCTCATTGGTATGGTATTTCAAGACTATATTTATGGTAACCTAGTATGATGATGTTGTGTAATAAAGTTGACGATTAAGCTTTTATAGCTCGGTAGAGGGGAAGGGGGCACACGTGTAGCCTATGTTGGCTCGGTCCATCAACGAAGGTGTCTTAGGATAATATTGTGACACATTCCTCGAATCCAAATTAGACTTGAGTTTAAGGAAATGAAATAGCGATTGAATATCCGTCGTTCTGGAATTTAACGATCGTGGATAGACTTAACGAGACAAATACCTACCCTATAATACGTAAATTTTACAATCCATTAGTTATAATATACTGCTGATCATTTGGCGAACCACTTAAGATACTCTATTGCCTATTCGAATGCCAAAATATTTCGATACTTTGAAAGCGTTCGGGAAATAGGTTGAATCATTAATGATGTAGTTGATGAAGATATCCTATAGGTGTGGACGATCGATTTTATAACCTATAAATTCTTCTTATGAGAACATCATCAAATCGACTTCGGCGATTAAGATGCCATAAGAGCGTCTATTATTTTTTTGTTTTAAAACGACTGTATGATTAATGCGTGTATTTTCATTTGTCTGTTTCAGGTGAGTTGGTGTAAATTTGGAAAATGATTTTCTTCCCAGTTTAAGGTAAGGATTATTATAAAATCAACTAAGAACGGAGGTATATCCCACTTTCTAGAATGCCGTATTTTTTGAACCCTAAAGGAAGGAATCGCATGTGCTGAGAAACGTGAAGATACTTTTATTTTCTTTGCATTCAAGACCTTCGAAATCGATTTCGTCTCGATAATTGTCGATTCCTTCGTTTTATTTTGAAATCCTGAAAGCGAAAAGTAGAGGCCAGTTCTAGCTGGGTGAAATGAAGACGGGAGAAGCAGTCGAATTCATTGACACGATAGTTACAGACATGTGTAATAAAAGTGAAATTCTGAACAGAGCCGGGTTTCGAACAGGAGAAGAATAGAGCCTGACCGCGACAAATCGATGTAGACGGAGCCGAGAAAAACGAAACGCAGGAAAAAACAGGAGAGAAAGTGGACTCATGCAGAGTCAAAGAAAGAGGTATGAAAGAAGGCTAAGGAGAGAAGTTGTAACAATGTCGTACGCTGCTAATCTAGTGAGTCTCATTCTAAAGGGTAGACTGACTGCACGTTCAGCCAGTTAGCCTAGTGACCTTCCTTGATAAAGTGTTCAACCCCGAAGAGTTATGTCTCGTTTTTTTTTGGTTTTTTTTTTTTGGAACATATCTAATTGCTCTCCTCTTAGTTCAATAGGATTATCACTCGCCGTTCTTTCGTTTTTTTCGTGAGGCGAAGGTTGAATATAGACCTTGTGCTGCGAAGAGACACTTTTAGGTGTAGACATCAAGCTGGAAGATACTTTCTCCAACCTATATGAAAGGAATGGAACTCGTCACGCGTGCGTAAAGTACGCGACGACACGTTGGCTGTGTTGAAGTCTTTGTCCTAGAGAATTTTTTTCATTTTGATAGAAAGCCTGCTCTACATCCCCCCTCACCCTCCATAGAGAGAGGCAGAAACTGTGTGAACGTTGCGACGGGTAGGATTTCTTGGTATTTAAAGTCTTCCAAACGCTGCTGTATAGACCTCTTTAGCACCGCCATTCTTGATCTCGTAAACTCAGTTTTTTCCATGAGGTGGGGGTGAGAGTCGAGTCTTAAGCACTTGGAGTTCAGAAACTTCAAGGTGTAGACATTAGGATGGAAGGGCGTGTTTATGCTCCTTTATAGATTTCCTTCTTTCTTGGCTGCGCTCAACCGAGTGATTTTGTGAAGTCCGTAGTTGGGAAGAATCTTCGAAGGGTTGAGAGACACTTGAAGGTGTACCAATGATACGAAGGCTGCGGAAATTCTGGCATGCCTCCTTGCTCTACACTTCCTATGCTCCAGCCTAGAGAAAGAGAAGAAGGAAACTGCGTATAATTTCATGGTGGTGTCGATTTGAAAGGAATTACTATGAAGAGCGTCTTGCTGTCGAATAGAGCTCTGGAGGAGTTCAGTGGATGATGTACTGAAGACAAAAACGCATCCGACAATCTTGTTGAGCAGACATACCACATTCACTTCCTTCCCCACTTATCTAACCTACGTTCCAGTAATTTAGTCATTTTCGCCTCGTGTAAGATAAAGGTTTCGTGTCCCACAGTATCCCGTACACGGAATGTTGCTCGCTCATTATACTCAATTCCTAATAAAAACTGTATAACCGCGTAATAAGAGCCTAGTATTTCTTGTATGCAATTCATCCATTAACCATGCCGTTCTTTTGCTACGGTGTGTATTCGAAATTGGGCAATTCGAAAAATAACAACGATTTTGCGCCAACGTATTCTGCATAACAGAGACATTTATATTTCCTACGCGAAGCTAATTTGTCGTACATTCGTTCTCACGTAATTTTCGAATATCTAGAACCATATCGGAACTATATAGGTAGTCTCTTCTCTCTCGTCTCCGCGTGCATATAACGGTGGAATGATATCTGCATCGAGACGTACTGGTACTATTTTGTTTGGCCTTTCATTATTTCTGGGACAAGGCGCCACATGACAACAATCCGCGTCAGTTCAGGGTGACGTGAAATATAAAGTGTATACTGTAATTGAATACCGGCGCGGTAATTTGAATTTTATGGAGTTCGCATCGGAGAATGCAACACGTTGTTGCATTTCACCATTCACTACCCTCCATGAGAAAAGAGAGTATCACGTTGTTCGATCCTCGGCGTTCTTCTTCTGCGTTTTTTTCTTTTTTTTTTTTTTGATATAAGCGTGACGCTATCTGCTCTGCGCCGATGATTTATATTACGGTGCAGCAAACGTTGCACGCTGTAGTCTTCATAGGTTTTGCTTCGTTCGTCGAACTGACCTCGTCTACTCCTCGCCGGTCCTCTCTCAGAATTCTTCGCGTTAAAGCGTGTAATATTTAGAAACAATAATTATTTTTCGACTTCGAAAAACCTAGACCTCTAAAACGCACCGGGAACAAAGAACGTGTTTGGTGCGTCTACGAGATTCCACCAAGCTCGGTTAAATAAATAGGTTCCCCATACACACCCACGTACGGCGATGATGGCGTTTGCATCTCTCGAATTTTTACGACACCCCCTTCGAAGCAACCCTCTCGGATCGTAATTTTTGCCCGTCTTCTTCGCACCCCATGTTCGCCGTCCACAATCCGTGTATCGATGTTTTGAATATTTTAACTCTCGATCAAACGTTTTTTCATGCGCGTGTTCTAAAATGGTTTTGAACTTGATTTTCGTTGTCTATCTATTAGAAACTGGAACTGGTTATATGCCGTCATAATATACCGCGTATTGAAGCGAGATAGAAGAAAAAAACGTCGGATCCTACTTGTTAGTAACTTAATGAGTATTCGTATATATACCAATAACGAGTCGGTGATTATTTTCTATAGTGAAAACTGAGATACGAACTATCTTTCTTGTTTATTTTAATACTCTGTGCATATTCGATTTCCTAGTATACCGAACGAAAAGAAGAAAGGCACAGGTATAAGAGAGTCGAGGGAAAGAAAGAATAAATACGATTCTCCGCGGCACATTGCAATATAAGCGAGCATATAGCGCGAACTTCGTTTTACTCTCACATTGTCTCGCTCGCTCTGCCTCAGTCTTTGATATTATTCTTTCTGTGTTGAAAATTACTATCATTAGAGTAGGCGTGTTTAGAGGCCGTCAGATCTTGGACCCGATAACTGCACGAAAAAAGATCAAGTTTACATTAGTATCATATCTTGAAGCTGAGCGCATTTATCATTCTCTCATACACGAGCTGAAGTTTTGTTTTTCTATCCCCCCTCCGCCTCTCCGTGTACTCGAGATTATATTTGACTGTGCTGTATCGCTTTTTTAGTTGGTCTGTTGAAGAATGTCTGTGGTGTCTATATGTAATATGGTGTACAATGAGAGTATTATAATTGTTCATATGTTCGTACTTAATTAGCTGGGCGCATCTCAATTTTACTTCGGGTATAACGACCAGATCGAATTGAGTCTCGACACTCATTACGGTACAGGTGTGCTCATTTCTGTGTTTACATTTGGCTGTGTTGAGAAGTACGCGGGAAACTTGAGCGTCGGATTTCAAAAGATCAAGTGTCTAGAGGGCTTCCTTTAGCTGGCTTTCAGTGCATTGTTTGTGAAGATGTCGCTAGCTCCTCAGTAGGTACTCTTCAAAGAGGAGTGAAATTGAATAGGTTTTCCTGGTAGAGGCATGTTTGAAGACGGGGTGCGCAGAAATTGAACAACAGAGTGCATGTTGTAAGCATGTTTGCAGAAGTGCTTAACGTGTGAGAGGTCGAGTGACAGAAAGTTTTCCAATAGCATATGAGGCGTAGTCAGTTCTCCTGCCATTCTGTCCAGGTAGCTTTCAAATACATCGGAAAACAGGATGGAGGAGAACTCATCATTTGTTTTCGATCGTGTTAAATAGTGTTTGACAGGGTCGCAGACAGTGGAATGTAAAGGATTAGGGCTTGAAATGTTTAGTTATCAGTTCTGTAGAGGGGCGATAAGTGATAATTTGATTTTCAGTGTGAGCACGATGGTGCTGAAGCCTCATCTCTGATAGATGCGGTTGAGGAAGATGATTGTAATCCATGTGTAGTCAAAGCATTTCATCAGGAAGAGAAGATTACCCAGAGAATTAGGAGAAAGGCGTCTATTGAAATGAGAGCCTAAATCACCGTGTGAGAGAATCAAAAGAAAAGAGCGGTCCGAAGTCCGCCATCGGGCGTCACACCAATGACTCGATCGGTGCGAAATAGGGCGACGACGCTTCTTCTCAAAGCTCGATCGATGAATTTTCGCTCGGTTAATCGCGGCTCTTACGTTCGTATTTTCGTATTCATTATATAATAATATATCGGACGCGGAATGTAAATTCGTGTAAATATATGTATATTTTTTTTTTTCATTCAAAAAAGCGCTATAAAGAACGCGATCGTTTATTGAGAAGCGTGTAAAATTATTTATCTATTTATATGCACGGGCATCGAGGAAAAGACGAACTAACGAGCTTCTGGTACCAGATTTTCCAATTCTCCGGCTAGTCATCGAACAACGTCCAATGCTCTTTGAGAAAGCAACAGGTTTTCAGGAATGCTCGTTATTTTTTTTCTCCCTTTTTTTTTTCTTCTTTTTCAAATCAATCGATATGGTGTATATACATATATTCTATTTATACAGCGTATCGCTGTTCGCTTGTGATGTGATCTATTATGCGTGAAAATAGCGAACGACAAGATCGAATATCGATTGGTATTCATTCGCGTATATGTATTCTTGTTCCGTGATATTGTCAGATCACAACCTTTCGAAGAAAAATACCGCACGTTATATTCTTGCGGTATAATCGGCATCTCTTGCTATTATAGTGTCAGCTGTATATGTAGACCCACGCGCGCTCGACGCCACGACTCCTTAGTTCTTGAGGTATATTGACCAGTATTTTAGAAAGTAAGCCTCGTTATTGAGGAACAAGATCTTCCGGCGAGATTCTTATAGATCGATACATGTAGTTCACCTGAAGTCATGTCATGTAGCGGTGAATGGATACTCGTGAGTCTATTGGGTCATTTTCTCTGTCGCTTTTCATAATTGCGTCATACACTGATTTATTAGCTCCAATTTTGAACGTCCTTCCCACTTTACATTCTAGTGAAAGGGTGTAACAGGATAAGAATGGCTAATGTGTCCCTACGAGGTGTATCTATCAAACTTGATGCATCTTGCGACTCGGAGCAGAGCGTCGTGGGTAAATTGAGGGGTTTACGCCCAGGTTTCTCCCGGGTGATGTAACGGAACGAGGTGAACGTGAAAGGGTTCGATAGGGTTGCATGTACGCATTGTTCGGTTACGTCGCCCGAGAGACAATTGGAAGCATAATCCTTGTTCTACCCGTGACGCACCGCTCCAAAAGTTCAGTTGTTTTTCGACGTCGCAGAGTAGACGTACCTCTTAGGGGCACCCTTCGGTGACTACGTGATACTTGTATGTTGATCAACTTCTAGAAGAAGGGGAGGGAGCGAGAGGTAACATAGACACGAATTAAGTCTCGGCCTTGTCGTCTCCGCAGTGTTTCTCATCTCCTTTGCGCACTTTCTAGGCGTCTAAATTGTAAGATGTGACAGTATGCAGGCATTTGCCGGTGATGTTTCCCTTCGGCAGCTTCCTCTGATGATACTTTTCAGTGAATCAAATAATAAAAATACTCTGTATGTTTCAAAAATAATCATAAAATCACTTGTATAGTCAAGAATTTTCAGAGGGCTTCGTTTGTTCTCGAGGGACTCGACAATTTTTTATTAATCTCTAAATCTTATATTTGCACAGACGGATTGTTCCTCATCCATCATCGCGCGATCATTGTTACAGAAATGTTTTTCAATCCTCTTTTCTTTTTGTTGCCTTTGTTTCTTCCCTCTCTCTCTCGATTTAATAATGAAAATATTTTCACAAACATCTTCCAGAACTCGATATATTATTGTTCCATTCGACCCGTTCCGAAATATTCTGATTCATCTATGCCGTATAACTAGAGAATAAATAAGTTATTGTTTATACAATTGGGCGACGAAAACAAGAAAGGAAAAAAGTGATTTACCTTGGCAATAATTTAGTATTTTCTAGAAGTATACGCGTACTCGTAGCGAAGACTACATGTATATATACGTTTTATATAATATGAATTTGAAATGAAAATACAGTAGAGAAGAAAATACAAGCATAGGGAAAAAGAGCTTAATACAGATGTCAGTGAACACGAAATGATATAAATAATTCAATATGCCTAGACTTGGAGACGCGAAGAGCACTTGATAAAACAATACTAGAATTTTTATAAGCGTCGCGTATTTTTTTTTTTCTTTCTGTTATGTTTTTCTATCTTACGAGTGTTGTTTTCTGTGCCTTTTCCCCCCTTCCGAATCGACGATTCTACAAATAGTTGACTTGCCTAATGTCGAAAGCTATAAGTATGATACAGGAGTACAGAGTACGTACTCCCGATGTACCATTATAAGTGTATGGGCTTATTTCGAGGTATATATGAACGAGGAGTTGATATACGGGCTTTAGGAATATAGACAGGAAGTCCAGTGTACAGCTGCGTGTACGAATATCGAGTTACATGATGATTTTGCTTTCTGTATTCCTTTTCTTCCTTAAAGAGTTGGGTTGGAAGGTAAACCATCGGAAAATTTTCAACTATACATATTATGTGTGCACACATCGATATTTCTGGGTGGCACAACATACAAATTATATACAAAACAAAAAAAAAAAGAAAAATGAAATAGTCTATAAAGGTATGGTGTGGTGACTTGAGGATGTCGCTGATAAAGAAGAGGCCATATGTAAACTGGTTTACACACAACGATGACAAATCTGATACGTTATTGTCATCGATATTTACTGCATGCCCGCCGTGGTAGACTATCGATATTATAAAAATGTGAATGAACTCGATTTGAAGGAAGAAAAGAAAAATTTGTAGTCATCCACGTCTCAGAAAGGAAAACGATCTACCTACAGTTTTTTTTTTATATCATATAGATCTTTTGGGCTAATTTACACGCGTACGTTTCTATAAATTCGGCTCGGCGCATAAATTTTCTAATTCTTTTCTGTTTTGCCTCATTATATCTTATTATAACGTCCGGCGTTAGAATCATCAGCTGCTAAAACATACCGTACCTAACGAGGACATTATCGCCTCTCTTGCGCTCTTTAGCCTCTTTGCTAAATTAATTGATCATCAATAAGCGAGTCATAAAATGAGCAGAAAGACTCGCCGCACTGTTATTATATTTCGCGGAGATATGCTTTTAATTTGGTGCGAGTAAGGCGGCTGTGTACATTTTTCAGCTGACCGCGTAGACAATTCAATTCAATGTGTTACAGAATTTATTTAGGCTCGTATACGATATAATGTCACCCTCGATGACTTTTTGGAAACGTGTATACGGAGACAAGTTTTAATAGATCTTATTAATTAAGAGTTGAAAAAGACTCTACTATACAAATTTAGGAATAAATGTTGCTAATTAGAACAAGTTTATGCGGTCGTTTTGTCGACCGAGAGATGAACCGCAAGCGTAGAGCTTAATGATGACCTTTTCACACGAATTGCTCCATGCTGGAGCTATTCGGTCATTGCACCACTTTTTCAGTTTTGGAAAATTCGTATATCTTGGAGCTTGTACGAACCATTCTTCTTCTGTTTCACGAGCTAAAATTCAGATCTACCTACTCTTCCTCTAGGCGTCCATTTTCAATTCACTTCGAGCTGAGAAGAACTTTGTTTAGTGATGCGTAGTTCGCGCCATCGAAGGGACATCGAATTGAAACGAAGAAGGTTAAGGACACCATTACACTTAGAAAGGATGAAGCTCGTCCATCGATTAAATTTTCAACGCTTGTTTTAGTTCCACCTATTATAATATTCAAAACGTTACGTTCGTTTCTGTATAGAGTGAATCACGTGTAAAAGAGGGGAAAAGCCAAATCATCGTGACTGTTGAAAAAATAAGATGGAGAACTGATTGAAAAATTAATTTTCGAACCGATCGAGTTAACGTGTACCTATTACACATATTTCGTCTCTTCAGTATGTTCGATTAATTATTTTGTAAGTACGAGCAATATACGTAGACCCGTGTGTACGTCGAACAATTTTTCACACTTTCAGTTTTCTATCTCTCTTCTTCCTGATGTTATCCTTGTACACCGCAGTTGTGGTATCTTCATCGTTGGTTTTTCGTCTTCTTAGGGCTGTAAATAAGATTTTATCGAATTCTAAGAAAAGATATACGTGACTTTTTAAGAGAAATTTAATTGACTGGTTGAATACAATTAGTCAGTAACGGATACGGGATCACGAAACTCTTCTGATAAACTTAAGAGTGCTTAAGATTTAAACTTATTGACGACCGTACTGGATGATGTACGACGTTCGATACAATGGCAGTGCCTGAGAGTCAGTGTAGATCCAAGATGATGTCAGCAAGCTAGACGAGTTGGAGCGACGACCTAGAGGTTTGGGAAGAGATGATTTGGTGATGCCTTCATCTCACAACGTAATTTCTGGAGTGTTGATCGAGCCATGAAATACTGCAAAATTTCATCAAGTCTCTCTCCCCCGTCCCTCTTCGAAGGTCGAAATTCTTCAAGTTTACGGAACGGTCAGCGAATTCCTTTCATCCTTTCTCTGAAACACGGATCCGCATATTCAGGTCGGAAGTCGGAATTTTCGAAGTTCTTTGAAATCAGTAATGTTTGATGACTTATTATCCGTTATCACGAGCGATCAGCTACGGGGTCTATTGTCACTGAAAATAAGTGTGTGTGAGACCTATACGCTTGTGGAATGTCGACCCCAAACTCGGTCAGAGACTTCCTGTACAGTTTCTTGGATACCGTTCCGAAAAGTCTCTTCCCCCCCCCCCAACTTTAATTTATCAGAAAGGGATATCTTTTCCGGAACGCTTCCATCGTAAAGTTGTAACAAAAGATCGCAATTGGTCACCCTTTTTCCCCTCAAAAGAAGATTCAAACATTGTGGTAGAAACAGATTTACAAAATCAATTTCAAGAGGTCCCGGAGTTCGAATCCATCAATCGATTATAGTTTAATCTCGCTTAAAATCTCTAATGTAGCTCAAACTTACTTGATAAAACCTGCTGTAAATTTTGATTCAGGGCCCGCAACTATTCGAACTTTTATTTTAACTTCGGCAATTGATCGTCGACCTCGGCCCACTCCAATTTCGTTAAGGCTGACCCTCGCCAACTTCAGTTTCGGCAGTCTATCACCGCCGTGGTGTTTGACCTGGACGCACACGAACTTCAATTTCAGCAATTGATCGTTGACCTTCGCTCACTCCAACTTTGATAGTTAACTGTCGCGATGACTGACTTCGATCAACTTCAACTTCGGCAATTGATCGTCGACCTCGACCCACACCAACTTCGGGTTCGGCAGTTGATCGTCGGGAATACTGACCTCGACCCACACCAACTTCAAATTCGGTAGTTGGCTGCCAGGGTGTTTGACCTCGACCCACACCAACTCTAAATTCGGTAGTTGATCGTCGGGAATACTGACCTCGACCCACACCGACTTCAAATTCGGTAGTTGGCCGCCGGGGTGTTTGACCTCGACCCACACCAACTTCAAATTCGGTAGTTGATCGTCGGGAATACTGACCTCGACCCACGCCAACTTCAAATTCGGTAGTCGATCGCCGGGGTGTTTGACCTCGACCTACACCAACTTCAAATTCGGTACTTGATTGCCAGGATGACTGACTCATATTCTCTTCAAATTATTGTCGAGATGACTAACTTCGGCCCACTGCAACTGTGGCAATCAATTGTTCAAGTCGACTCCTACTTCAGCCGTTGATTGTCGTGATGACTGAACTCGACAAACTCCAACCTCCAAATACTTGATCTTCGGAGAGCAATTTTCTCCCTCTGTAAAGGCTAGTATTGCTCAATGTTAAGGATTTCAACCCTAGTAAAATTATGATGGCGAATGCTTCCATAGCAGTATTTATAAAGGGAGGGTAGGATTATGAAACAATGAAGAACGCACGTTCGAACTTTCGCTCTTTTGTAAAATTTGAACCTCGGTCTCTCAAATATCTCCCGCTTAGGTGTGCTCTTTTTTTATTTCCACACAAAGTACCTATTACCCGATCAAATTTATACCTTGTTCTTGCTCATAGAATTTCGAGCAGTAAATAAATCCTAAAAAAGACTTTCAATATGTTTCAATCTAAACAGCTTCTGATATTCAGAATTAATCTTTTCGTCTTCACTCGACATCCGCTCGCAAATCTTATCAACTTTGAAGGCAGCCACGCAACCACATTATTATCAAACGAGATAAGGATATTTTCGTGCGATTTCCCAATTTAATCATTCAGATGTACGTGAATATATTTGCTTCGTATAATATTGTCAGCGAAACGTAAAATATTCCAATGTTATCAATTTAGAGTTTCCTTCCTCTATTCGTTTTGGTTAAGTACACTCGTCAACGACGCTTATTTATTTATCATAGTCTATACACCTATTGAGGTAAGGTTTAATGAACTCTTTCCAGTTGCACTTTATATGATAATCGTATATCGTCTTTCAGTTTTGGGATCATCATCGAAGGAATTATTGAGCGGGTTCATTACAAAACGCGAAGTCGTTATCAGTAAATTTTGACGCCTGTCTTTTCGTTGTGTTCCGGTCTATAGGTAGTTGAGAATATCTTCTCATATAGAATGTCAAGTGGAAAGCCGATGCGGTAGAACGGTAATGTTTTTCTTAAATCGAAAGAATTTCGAATTCGCGAGGAAATGCAATAGCTGCCTGTCGACATTCGTTCCTTTTTGCATTGTGAAGTAGTATTTATACATCAGCGATCCATAGATGATATGCTCATGACTCCGAGTCGTATAAGGTATAACGATTTCCAAACTGAATGAATTTCATTAACCGTATAATACATAATAATATAAATTTCCTGCGCCTAGTAGGCAGATAGAGCGTGTTATGTAGAATTCTTATGCTTCTTATCGACGATAATATTCGCTTCATCCTGTATTATGGACTGTCTCACAAAATCTAGCTACTGCGAGTAGCTATCTCGACTTTACACGCTCACCTTTAACGTGCTTCGGAAAGGCTTAATAATCGTGATAGAGTGTAAACACGCGTGTCAACGTACACTATTTACCTTATTTTATGATTCGATTACGCCAGTTTCCGATGATACCATCGTCGTCATCGCTTCATTTTTCGCGATGTACGACTGTAATACGGCAGCGAGCGAGGGACTACCTATAAAATGCACGCGTCAGTATAGCTCTGGCATACAAGCACGTAAAGTACCAACTTTCTTCCGAAGCTGAACAACTAATTATCTTTTAAAATAATTTATAACCTGGTCTGCGTGTGCAACCCGAAGTGCGCGAGCAAATATAATCAGCTTCAATTCATCGGCATCTGTGGCGAGATGAGGTCCGTCGTCGCACATGCATAATAAAATACTTATAAATACTAAACTAGCGGAATTTAATCGGCTCTATATCTTAGATTCCTCACGCGGTAGAATATAGCAACAAGAATGCGTGTATATAAGGTGTAAAAATATAATACTCTTTTTTCGTACCAATAATCTGTCAAGGAAGAGAGTTTTAACAAATTAATTTTCATCGATTCGATATCATCCTAGAAGTTAAAGACCTAGGCATTTCTCGATATTCGTCTCGTTTCGTCAAATCTAGAAAAAAATGGTCGCACACTGCACACTAATCAGAAATTTTTATCTTCGATCTAACGAGACCTAATGCACATAAAGAATACATTGTGTAAGTATGCACCCATCTTATGAATAGCGTTTCGTATCTATTTAATTAATTTAATATTTTTTCGTGCGCGTCCTTACGTACGACCCGACGTTTTTTTTTAAACGTGTATATTATTAAAAATGTTTAAATGCATTCCTAAAAGACGATTCCACTTTATTTGTATGTAAAATTTCGAGCTTCTGGTTCTGAAATGGTAAAATGGTTTACGGCTCGATCGCGTCGATTTGTCGCCAAACTGGTTCTTTAATTTGGTAGCTCGTATATTTTGTCGTTGTGGTGCTTTGGTCTTTCGAGTCTCCGGGACAGAGGCGAAGAGGAGAAAAAAAAAAGTCGGACGGGAGAAAATTATGATGATGTTCGTATAATGAGACGAGAGTGTGCTCAGGTACGTACATTCTCAATTAAAAAAGAGGAAGAAAAAAAAAAAGTTTGAAAATAAAGTATCTATTTCAGTTTGAAAGGACTATAATAAATTTTATGTAACAACTGTACGTAACATGTATAAACGATTTTATTTATCGAGTTTTAGCTTGATTTGGATTTATGGTTCGGGTAGAGGAATATTGTTTTCACGGAAAAAACTGAATTTTTATTCCTCGGGTGAAGTTTTTTTTTTCCTAGTTCGAAGGTGTTGTTAAGTGGACACGCGGTAAATCGTTACAGTAGTCTTTGGAATTCAGCCTCGACGTTCGGAGGACAACGCGCAACGGAAAGGTTCCAAGTCGGTCTCCAACTTGTATCCAGTGTCTGGAAGGGGAGCGAGAATTGAAGAGTTTTGTTCGGATGTTTGTAAGATATGTCGTCTCGAAAATAGAATCTGGTCTGTTGATTTATACTTCATGTTATGATCTTGAGAAGTAGATGATACCGGCTCTAGTCGGTTTTCCAACAAAATGCAGGAAAGGTGCATCACGGTGAAGATTCAAAAGCTCCCTCGTCTCAGATCCACAACTATCAAAGCTGATGGTCTCCTGAAGCTTGAAAATTCTTCGTTTTAGAATTTGCGTTTAATTTGGAATTTCCACACAATCGCTCAGTCCATTCCATATCTGTGCCAAATCGCTTCCTTCGTCCTCGTCCCGACTCTCACAATAGAAAAGTTTTTCATCTTTTTTCTCTGTTGAAGTCGCAATGTCCTCAAACGATCACTGCTACCGCTCACCCTGACATTTTTCCCAAAAAAGAATTGATCCTTTGTTTGTACGATCGAAACCATAAGGTATTGAAAAACGAGAGCTCTGCTCAGACTCGTGCTAGCGATATTTGTTTTGTGTATAGCTTTTCCGCCCTATTGCATCGTTATCCTCTTTTCGCTGTGTTTATGCGCGTGATGAAACTCAATCGAGGGAGTTTCTCGAGAGGGCTTGTATAGGCCTCGAAGATATTCATACCGATCTCTCAAGCTCGAGTGCTCCTTTGCGCCTGTTACGCGGTATCTCGTGCCTCCACACGTCGCTTTTGTGCGTTCGAATATACAACGAAACTGATCATTAATCCTCGGCCAGACACGGGCCCCAGCTTTCTTCGAACGACGGTGTTGATTCGCGTAGGTTAGGTCGGCCGAATCCCTCTCTCATTTGCCATTTTTTCCTCTTAAATTACCTATTTTTCGATTACTATTGTTCGCCGCGCATAGCGAAACAGGCGTTTTAAAAACACTAGACTAGTAACCCCACGTGGCGAATTAACGAGCATCTTAATAGACACCGTAAGGCACGACCTGGCGCAACAATGCATAAGGTCTCTTCTCTTTGTAGGACCATCTAATTAACGAGACTATTGTGAGAGAAAGCATCCTTATAGACTGTGGAGTAGGTTCCCTTCTGCACTTGAAGTGGCGCAACGGATGTCTACCGACCGCGTGTAGCCAGCCACCCTGTACACAAGCGTTCGCATTCCACAATGGTCGCCCGGTGTATTCCCCTAACTAGCTCCCGTAATTCGCACATTAATCCACCTCGGACCGAAGTCGTCACGAAAATTCGTTTTTTTCTTTCTTTCTTTGTATGTGGATTTTATGTTTCTTCTGCGTCGCCTTCAGCGCTGGGAGTTATAAATTTACATACTAATCTACGAGAACGAATTGGCTATACTTATAGTAATTCAAGAATAAACGCATCAGCGCCAAGATGCAGACAACCCGTTACTGATTCAAAGAGAGGTATTAAGAAGCAGAAGAAGAAAAAAAAAAAGAAGGGAACTTTCGTGCCGTTCCGAATACGCAACATTTCATCAAGTCTGTATTTCACTTACTCGGGTCTGTTTCTCTCTGTACTTTTTTTTTTCCTCCTCGTCTTCTTCCTTTTTAACGAATAATTTACGAGCGTAATTGAAGTCTTGATACAAGTTCAATATCTTTCGTTGCACACGAGAGATGGCGAATGCTGAATAAAAGATAAACGAAATCCAGAAGACCAAAGGGCAATCGTGCCTTGTTCTGCACCAGATAAGTTTAATGAAGATTTCCATCCTGACTGAAGCTATAGTGTAAGACATGGCGCGCAACAACCCCGGCTTAACAAAGTTCGTCCACGATGATGATATCTACAAGGGAGAATGTTTGTAGTTCAAAATGTTACCTAAGTCTTAAAATTATTATCTGCTATTGTTATCTGTTGGGTTTTTTTCCTCTCCTGCTGTTGCTTCTTCTCTCTCCTCCTAGACCGTGGTTTGCGCAAGTACGACGACAGTGTATAGTGCAGTTTGTATAACACAAAGTAATTCTTAATTAAAGTAAAGATAACACACGAAAGAGGAAAAAGAAAACGGGTTTAAAAGCATCTCGTGGTCTCTCAAATGTAAGAACGTATATTCGTTACAAACGAGCTTCGATAATTAATTTCATTTTCGTGCTTGTATTTTGTTGCGAACAGCGGTCTCCGTATATCGCTGATAATGAGAAGTGGACGCTAATATAGTGATCTGGCTGAGGCGTGCTAGCATCTGCTCGACAAAAATAATAAAAAATTCGACCGTGTCCTCTAAAAGTTGGATCCTATAATTGCCATTTTATGTACATTCGTGCGATTGTTCTCCAATCGTGTACACAACAGTTTCCTCTTCAAAACACCATCGTGTTCTTGGATCGAATTCGGGGCCGGTTGCGCGATTAAAATTTAATACGCCGCCCGATTCAATTTTATTTGTAGCGAAGCACTAACTACGTGCTGTGATGAAGAAATCACCTTATGGCAGCTTCACTATAGGAAACGAGAAGCCGAGTAAATGTATTCGGTATTAAAAGAGTGTTAGAAATTCCTGTGGACTCAACTTTCTCGCTGTATAGTGGGAAAAACTTCGACTTATTATGCGTTGGAAAATATGTTGCGGAAAGTACGTATAGGGGGTGTATTACGAAAATGCTTCACGGCTGAACGCATTCCCGACGATATCTGACGGATATAAGGGGGTATCGGTGTTCCACTCGTGTCGAATATAAAATTTGGTACTGTTCCGTTTTGATAGAGATGGAGAGAGAAAAAAAAAGTATATGATAACACGAACGCAGCAGCAACGACGGCGATAACGTCGATAAAAATAACGTACCTCCGGTCTGATGGTCTTGGATTCGCGCAAAGTGAGTCGAGTTTACGTTTACGTAGTACGCGGGTGAAGTGTAGAAAAGAGGGACTTTTGCGAGAAAGCCGGATAGAAATGGTTATACCTTGAAATCGGTCGAACGTGTGTATTGAACGAACGACAATGGCTGTAGCATTTGAACCTTGTACGTGTACGATATTACGAATGCATTGGAAATGAATTTCATCATCTTGCGTTTCTTTCCCCTTCGTAAATTCCGAACGAAGGTGGGCAAAAGTGGATACAACTTTGGTACAGTGCTGTCAGTTCTGATCTACACATGTGGATCTGGAGATGTGCATTTGTTGATTAAAGTGGTCGCATTCTGCATACGTATACTTTTTTCATTACTTATTGTCGCCGACAGTGAGTCTCTCTTCCGTTGGGTGGTCAGGACTGTTGTGTATATCTTGACAAATTGGATATATCGAGGATGAGTCAAGAGAATGGTGTTTCAAGCGAAAAAACCTTTTATGCACTGTGCCCCGTAATTTGTACTGTGTTTTAGCGCTACCTAAAACCTCCGTGTGAGGTACTCCGCGGGGTTCTAAGCATCCCTTTGTAGATTTAAAGTCTCCTGGTCAATGTCCTTCTACGAATCCGATCACTTCGAATCAATAAATAATTACACGGTTTTTAAAGAAATTGTTTAATTCAACTTGATGAGCACGTATCGCGAAGGCTCGCCGTTCTTCCACGCGATAGAGACGGGACCTATGAATGAGAATCCCTTCGATGAGTATCTCTTCTTCTCTCGATTCGATGTGGTTAGCGATTGTAATTGAGAACAGAACAGCTGGATAACTATCAAAGTCTGTCAGAACAATGAATTGGAACGTGACAGAAAAACTCAACTAAAAGCCGAGGTTGACGTAAAAGAATCAATGTACGAGCCGTTTTTGAAATTCTTGGCCGAAAACTTGTATTTATCCGCTTCGATAGGAGGAGGGGAAGGGAGAAGGGACAGAAAGTTATGCACTAAGCTGACGATATTTCATCTGGTTTTTACGGTAAATGGCGATTGAATATCTGTGTAAAGTATCGAAATCATGAAGAAGGAGAAGGAATGTTGTATTGTTGTTCTCAGCTCCGGGAAAAAAAGTAGCGAAGATAGAGGAATGAAAGATTTAACTGCTATCTCAACCTGTTGAACGTGATCGCTGGAAAATTTCGTTGGGCAATTTCACAGTAGGACAGGAGATGTCTAAAATAGTGGTCGAAGGGCCCTGGCACCTCTCCATCGTTAGACCGGAATAATATTTCCGAGAAATGATCGATGATCTTGTTGGAAATGGAAGTTTTATGGTTAGAAATGATCCAAAAAAATCCAAAAAATCATCGCAGTTTTCCCAAAAAATCCGAGCCATATTTGAAGAAAATTATAGCAGTGTTTCCAAAAATTACAAGAATTGTATTTCTAAAATTTTGTTTTTTCTCTTTTGTTGCAGGTGAGTTTCTTAGTTCCGAATTATTGGTTTTTGCCGACGACAAAGATGTAGATCTGGGTAAAGTGAGTTATATCTATTAAATCGACCTCTAATCAAGGTCAGGTGGAAGCTGAGTCTGTCTACGTGGGCGAGACTTTGAGATCTCAATCTTCAGAGAATGGGAATGCTCTCCACTTCTTCTCGCAGGAAAATTAGGCGGATGGGAGGCTTTCGATTCCTATCCAATTCAAGTATTTTGAAAAGTGTTTTTTAACTCCCTTCCTCCCATGCGATCACGGTCTTCCGAAATTCGGAGTCATGGTGATATGTTGCTTTATCAGAGATCGATTTGGTTGACCTAATCAGAGAGTAGAGGAAATTGTATCGGCAAAGAATCCACTTCTCCTCTCCTTTCTTCCATGTGAGTGATCTAAAAATGAATATCTATAATGACAACTTTGTTGACTGCTGATAGTTACTTGAAGGACTAGGTTTGATTCACATATTAGTGATTATCCTTCATTTGAGAGGAAAATGCGATCAATGTTTCTTAGATGCTCTTCTAAGTAGTTCATCTACCTTGTTATTATTGTATACTTTTCCCGGAGTTACCATTATTCATTTCATGCTGTAATTCTGGGTAGGGAACCATTGACGACTCTCCTCTTTCCGAGCCAAGAAGGTGTTAATGCATCAATAATATCAAGGTCAATAAAATTAGTAAAATATTCGAATCGGTCCAAATCACGATATCGTGGAAAGGATAGAACCAAAAGCTGAGAACGTTCTGCTTCGTCATATACCTGTATAATATACATAACCCCCATCATCGTGACGATCAACAATAGCAACAGGGCAACGTGGCATTAATAATATTATAGAAGTCTCTCCGGCAGAAATATTATGTATACGATATGAAGTGAAAAAGGTATGTTGGATCTATCGCATTATAGGTGCTGGTCCACCCATCGTAACCAGCGCTAACTAGCTTCGCCACCTATACTCGTGGCTCCCGGCAAATTATGTACGTTGCCCGCTCGTATAAATTAATGCACTATTATATTATATCGCCGTATGATTATTATTATTTTCTATTTTTTATCATTACCGTATTTTCATATTGTTCTTATAACGGTGAGTCAAGTCGTGCGTCTCCTTGCTCGCACATATTCCGCTCTCGCTCTTATCTGATGAACAGTGGACGCGGAAGGAGAGAGTACGCGAGATTTTCCCAATTTTCTAATCTCTCTTAGCACTTTTTCTTATAATTTATATTCACACAACGGAGGAGCTTTCGTTCTATTCATTTTGAGAGTTTTGAAAATTTCTCATGGTTATTAAAATATGATATGCCCGTCAGAACACACGCCCGATTTGATATGAAAAAAACCTTTGGTATAGGCTCTTGTTTTTGGAGGCGGTTTCGAGGTTGTCATTTTCGTTCGCCGTGATCTCT
Source organism: Aspidiotus destructor (assembly GCA_035079395.1). NCBI lineage: Eukaryota > Metazoa > Arthropoda > Insecta > Hemiptera > Diaspididae > Aspidiotus > Aspidiotus destructor. Next base: position 33,529,539 of record JAVHKZ010000018.1, on the reverse strand, counting down.
AATTTATACGAGATTGTTGAGAATTTAATTTTATTAACTGGGATACACGGCCGAGAATCGGATGATGAGTGAAGCGCCTGTTTATGTAGTACGTTTGTGTATATCGTATTACGCCTGGCGAGTTTTTCGATGCTTTAGCTAAGCAGCTATCATCGTACACTCCTATAAACATCGGAGATGGCTCGCAGCAAATATTTCTGTAATAAGTTGCATTTATCATCGCTGGCGTTAATTAAAAAAGTTAATCACGAGCCAAGTCTCTCTGATGCTCGTTTGTATTCCAATTTATTTAATCTGTGCGAGTTTTCGATCTATTTCTCCACGATGCGGAATATATCCTATCGACTCCCACTCGCATCTATCAGCAATCTTAACGAGGTTCGTATCACTGATTCTCGCAAGGTGGAGCTCGAAGACAATTTATATAGTGTAACGAAATTGGTTCGGTGGAGGGGAAAGAGGGACGCGAAAAGTTTGTCAAATCCATTTGGTAGGGAGGGAAAGACTTCCTTCCTGCATCTGTTATCGAGAGTTTGACGGTCGGCTAGGGCTGTTTGGAAAGTTCTCTGGAAGAATCAGTGCCAGTGTTCCCATCTCGGTTCGAATATTTTCTTTCTCATCCTTCATATTTCTGGAGAGGAAACCCTCACCGGATAGTCTTCGAACCAAAAAAGTGGAATGTAGTTTCGTCGACAGTCGAATTCCCATTGACGCATGCGAGAAATCCGAACGTCTCTTGCGAATATCCGAAAGAATTGCGCTACGTTACAGCTCGTAAAGTCGACCAACCGTAAAAGCATCGACCGGAAGGATTACTCAGACGTCGCACGGGTTCGCCCATACCTCGACTGCAGCGATTCAATTTCCTCATCTTTTCTCACGATTATGATTTTTACAGCCGACGTTCGAAGCTCCTCTCGTTGGTGGATGGAGAATCGCACCCGCTAAGAAAGTCATCTATGCAAAAAATCGTCGTCAACGACAATATTTTGTTTGATCTGGCATACCAATGTTCACATTTCATTCCCAACGCCCTACACGAATACTAGTATGAGCCGGTAAAAACCGTGCACAAAATCCACCTTGATGAGAACAATCTCGTCATCAATCTTGGTGAAAAAATCATTCTCTCTCTTGTTCTCGTTACTAGAATGAATTTTACACTTCAATATCGTCGTTACTTAATTTTAGATTAGACGGAGATGTATAGATAGACTCGACTTCAGTGTTGGTTCGAGGAACGTCGTGTGTATTTGAATTCCGGTACACTGTGTAATTTTTTTCTTCTTTCTACACGATTTTAATAACAAGACTGTGGCTGGAATTCGTCATTTATTCACAATACCACCGGCACGAAGTTGTGTACGAGTTTTATTTTACCAATAATTGTCGGGTTATGCGCGCCGTTAAAACGTTCCACTCTCGGAAATTCATGGTTCCCTCGCGCGTACCTACATGATTCATGATTCGATTTTTCTTCTTACATACATGTGCAGTTCTGTACCTATGTACGTAGAAAGAACGTGCGATTCAATGCCTATCTCTATTTTCGGGTACGCTCTTTCTGAATAGAACAAAGTAGGTGATATTATGATTACATTCGAGTACGTATTATACAAGTTTGCGCGTATTATTTTCCTGAGTGGAAGTTGGAGTTATCGGGTCTCTCCATCGAGTGTACGCGAACACGATTGGGCTGTTTCCAAACATTTTGCGCTTCCGTTATGTCATTGTTTTGATTGAAAATCGAGTATGTATTTCTATGCACATCGTGCTCGCGAACCGTGCGTTACTGACCGTTATAAATACGTCGTCGATGGCGGTGCCTTAGGTACACGTGCACTTTATGTGCTTCGGGGGAGTTGGGCGCTGAAGGGTCTATTTAATTTCAGTCAGCGGATATTAAAGTTTCTTAGCGCTACATCGCTCGAATATGGAACGATGATAGCTCGTGAAGATACTAAGTGCGCGTATCGTAAAGCGTAAAACCGCGATTGCGGAAGAATTTCCCACCGCGCTGATATAAAATTTGAATAGAATATAGCCATCGTAAAAGTATGATGGCGAAAAAATGTAGAGTACGCGCGAGAAAGAGTGGATTCTTACTACTAAAATGATCGTTATCTGGTGAGCTAATCAGGAAAAATCCTTTATTACGACCGTCGTCACGTTAACCGAGAGTATTGAATGTTATTGTCTGTTGATTTTCTTACCTCGTTTCATTCGCAATAAAATCAGTTCGTTTGCCTCTTCATCTGTACGACATCAACGTATCGAGAGATTGATGTTATCGAAGGAAGAAGTATGCTAAATTATTCTCTATGACAACTGTTAAAAGTTGTGGAAATGTGCAAGATTTTGTCTCACCTTATGTGGAATCGAGAACTCTTAGAATTGTCGTCCATTCTCCGTTTTCACGCTGCATCAGTCGAGAGATACCATAAAATGATCTGTGAGGCGGGATTCAGGTAGCCTGAGATGTTGAGAGGAAGTCTTGATTTGTTTTTAAGATTCATTTCCACTGCATTGAGACAATTGTCACAACTACTCTAGGATTGATTCTTTGGTAGGGGGCAAATGGCTTCAAGCGTCTTCCCATCCTTGGGGAAACTTTCTGAGAGCGTCATTTTTGAACTCTTTATTCCAATTGTTTCCTCTTTTCCCAGGATGTCCTCTAGCTCAAACTTTTCAAGTAAAACATCAGGCTGGAAGAAGATTCAAAATCACCCCGTTTGTCGAACTCCCGCATCATTGGAGAGCTGTATTTGCGACATTTTCTTTTGCTGGGGACGCTGAGGTCGAAGCATAGTCAAGTGGGCCGAATAAATGTTCACAACTTCAGTCAATGATTATCCTCGCGCGTCACGAGTGAAAAGAATGAGGCAATAAGACTTTAGTTCAGCATCAGCTCAGACGTCATCAACATCCATGGCGTCTAGTACAGCTTTCGGGGATTCATTCTTCACCTGATCTGGATCAAGTCAATGATTCCTCGCAAATTTTGTTGGGAGGGAGAGGGGGGTGCGAATTTTTGATAGCTCATAAAGGCACAGTAAAGACGTCAACCATCACATGCTTGTGACGTCATCATCATCATCGATTGAATTTGCTTGTGACGTCATCATTATCCATGGCATCATTAGTGCGTGATGTCATCAGTTTGAATTTGCCTGTGACGTCATCGTCGTCCGTGATGTCATCAAACATTTGTCTCTCTCTTTTCTTTTGAACGAGCAGATTTGTGGATTGAGTTGCGAGCAGACTGCATGCGAATGACCTTCTTATGACGTCATCAAGCTTGTGACGTCATAGGTTCGTAATGTCATCAAAAATTCTCTTCTCTCTTTTGGACGAGCAGATTTCTCGACCAGGCTACGCGGTCGAGGGTTCGAGATTCCGGGGCCACCGGTGGGGGGTATCTTCGCCTCGCGGTTTTCCTTATGTGGCATGGGTCGAGCTGCCTGTAAAGATATTAACCATTTGTAGAGAGACGTAAGAGCTACTTGTGTCAGCACCGAGGGGTAGTAAAGGAGCACGCGAGGTTCCAAACGAAAAGAACAGACTTTAAGTTTGGTTCGTCCGATACCTAATTCTCCCGCCTCTATTGCTTTTCCTACAGATTTTCCTTTCTCACCTCAAGCTGGTCAAATACATCTAGAACTCCTTTGTTGTTCGGATGTAAAGCGAGCATGGCTGCCCGAATTCTTCCATACTCTCTGCACTGTACCTGCGCGCAAAAAATCAAAATAAGAATAGCCCTAGCGCCAAACTGCTCTCTACGAATAGATTCTCAAGAAACGTTGTACAGAGAGTGGGCTTGTGGGTTCTATGGAGAGAAGAAAAAAAGTGAAGATAATTTTTAAAAAGAATTATTATAGGATACTGGCTCGTAAAATTGTGGATTGCATCGTTACCGTCACGCTGTGCCATACTGAATTATCGATAATGATGATGACACGAATGTTGGCCCACGGCGATAGATTTAGAAGACTTCGAGATTGTAGGCCTCTATAGTGAAACTTTTTTACCCTCTTTCTTTTTTCAACGACGTCTCTCTGTTTATAATTAATGTTTGCTTAGTGATCTAATTTTAGTTTGACAAGTTCTCCTATTTCAGCGAGCGTAAGAAGATAGTATATGGAACAAATTTGTTTTCCCACGAATAGATGCAGACACGATGAACTCTTCTTAATGAATGAGCGTATAATATTAACAGGTCTCGTTCGGATGAGTCAACGAAATCCCCGCTTCCACCAGCGAGAGATTTTGCTCGAGGGAAAGAGAGCGTAAAACATTTTCTGTATATTATAGTTATGTTCTCGATTTTTTACTCGTATATCCGAGGAAACAGATTTTAGTAAGTGCGTAGAAATTTGAAGTATGTGTACGCTTTAGCGACTCGCGTCCAACCCTTAGAAGTTGGCTCTTCTCGAGTGGATGATCGCTGTTCGACGTGACGTGACCTGCTCTTGTATAACTTGCGTCGTTGACGAAAACCGCACCTCATTAAAATAATAAATAACTCGGTGGATGTGGTTATGAAATTCAATCCGTACCCGAAACAGCAGTATGAGCTGTTGCAACGAGAAGATTTTTTGGACCTGTATTGTACGTATGTACAATAGAACCGTACGACGACGACGAACGATGAGGGCAATGCGACAGTTTCATGTGCACCCTTATAGAGTACCATACTTCAAGGAAGGTCTATGAAACGCTTTATTAAAAAAACATTTCCAGGCTTCTTATAAACTCCGCTATTCTCGAACGACAACAACCCTTTTGTGTGTCGCCTTACTTCGCACACTGACGCTGGCTGGAGCTGTTGCACGTCGGTGAAAACGAAACCTTACCAATTTTTGATGTATATAACTTCTCCTATTATATATTGTTCTGTGAACTTTTTTTTTCTTCTTTTCTTCGATATGATGTAAGGAGGAGGATGACGGCGGCGGCTTGAGGATAACAATTGACGAGTGAAGTAGGTCCATAAAAAATAACGCGCAGCAGCATTAACTCTCGATTCGTATTTACGTCGAGAATAGTATATTTGGGGATAAATTATGAAGCACATCGGCGGCGGTGAGTGGAAGAAGCGGCTAAACATTCTATTTGGGTTGGTTTTGTGCTATATACGCGATGTATTATTCCCACATGTTGATACGGTAAAAGGTGATGGCGGTATTCAGGCTCTTCTTTAGAAGGAAAAAGATTCGAAAAAACAGTAGTCGTATAAGTTGGTGAAAAATTGTACCGTATAAGTTTCATGTTCGGTGTACGTGTACACGAGATGTCGAAAATTGGCAACAGTTGCTCGCTGCAAACGGAGTGTAATATTTACCGATATATCTTTTCCGTTTTCCCATTCTATATTTAATATACTTTTTATTTGAGAAAAATGGGAAAATTTCATACAGCGTGAAGATATAGTGTCTATACGTTGTAGGTGTTTAAAGTGCGTAACATTTCGTACATGTGCGTCGTATAGGCGCATTCTACGGAAATATATGTTCCGAATTGGTAAAGAAAAAGCACTCGGAAAAACGTCGACGAGCCGATAAAAAAAAATGTATAACGTTTCTATGGGGGGAAATTTTTCAACGCGTTAAAAATACTCGGCAGAGCGCTCAGTTTTCGAATCACGTCAACCTGTCTATAGATACGTGGAGTGGTGTCTGATTTTTACCTTACTTTGCATATTGGTGTAAATGGTTGAGAATGGATGGATGTAGTAACGGGCGTGCGAATTACATTCCCTTGTTCGGTTGCAATAAAGGACCATCATCTCTTTCTGATATGCGTGAATCCTACGTAGAGTTATTTTGGCAGAATGTCTGCCAAATCTGCAGTGGGACGTGATAAGAAATTATGTAGAACACTTTCTAGATACAATTTGGATGATGGGGGCAATTTCACGCATCCGTACGCTCGCATTCGAGGTCTGCTACCCCTTCGAAGAGGTGATATTCAATCTGTTAAGCGAAATGTTCCGAGAAACGATCGGACAAGTCAAAAAATATGAATCATATGAGGCTATGAGGTGTGAACGATCGTCGAATAGTGTTGGAGGGGTCGGATGGCGTAAGCAGTAAGATCTCATTCAGAGCAAGGAATGCTGCAACAGCTGAGAACCTGGAAGAGGCCATTTATTCAAAATTTTTGGCGTTTTGAGCCTATTATCTCTTGGAAATTCGTGACCCAGACCGGCCTTGCCATGACAAACGCTTGTCTTTGAGCTACAAGTAGTGGACTTGTCCAGCAGTTGTGGGATAGCGATATTCGCGATGCTGAGAATAAAGACATTGACAGTGTCGCCTCGGCGAATACTTCCAAGTGTGTTCTTGGTTATTGTCCGTTAAAGAAATATTTATACAATTCGTTCTGACACAAATATACATCGTATCATACTATTTACTGTTTCAAGGAATATGTCACCCATTTAAATTAGGAGGCTACGATAATTTGAAATACCGGTATAGTTTCTGATAGAATGTTTGTCATGGACAGAATTATCAAAATACAAATCAACTGCTTAGTGGCCTCCACGACCCAAAACACTTTACGGTGCTTTCAACGATACATTTTTCCAGCCGTCATCAGCCTTATCAACGAACGCGTAAACCAAGCCTCATACAAACTTTTCTGTGACTATTATCTAGTAAGAAAACATTACCAAAACAAGATACTGCATGTATGTGTAATTTCTCGAAATTTCAACGCGCCCGTTAATCCATTATACTCGTATCGGCGTTTACAGTAGCGGGAATAATTGTTTATCAGCCCGAAATGAAGCCGTCTTTGCATCATCTGTCATTCGACCTTTAGCTGTCTACTGATAAAGCAAACAAATCATGACTTCGTGCACGAATATTATATTACCGATGATGTGCTTCAACGTGTCACAGATATAGCTTCGGTTTTTATCGCAGAAACGGAAATTAGTAAACTCGTCTCTTTGACTGACTGGAAGGGCAATCCGTCACTCAGTTATAGAAGGGTATTGTTTCATATTAAATCCTAGACTGTTTTCGCGTACGACTGCACTCGACAATTATACTGTATAGGTACTGTACGTTCGCCAGCGGCAATTGACGACTGGACATTTCCGGTTCATTCTATACAGCGTATTATACTACGAGAGCATTAAGATTGAAGAGCGAGAAAGAGAATATCACAGTACCAATTCCGACTCCCTCCTCATTATGATACAGGCGACAAAGATAGCGTTATAGTATACATTCGTTCATAATAATTATTACTGTAAAAACCTGACCTACAGAAGGTTTAATAGCCGACCTGCGACTCGGCGTCGAGACAATTTCAATCTACATGCACAATATTCTTAAGTGTATACTGCGTCCAACTGTTTGGAATATCTTTGATGATGGCTACACATGTTGGTCAAAACTTAAGAGAACTATTAGCTCGGTGTGTATAAAATTGTGGTCTGAACGGTAGGTAAGTAGATAATGATATAGATTACCGATGAAAGAGAATATCTTTTTATTGCGCGCAACTGTTAACGAGAAAAATATTTTCTTCGGTCAATGAATTTAAGCAGGCAGGGTGGTAATTTCAATTAGCGAGCGTAATATCGAACGCGATAACGTGATATTAAAAGAAAAAATGACGCTTAGAGAGTGAAATGGCTATCTGTAGTCGACTTTGAATACCATCCACGCAGTAGGAGAGTTACATATAATATTCGTTCACCTCCGTAATTATATTATACAATATAAGGTGCGAAGGAATCCTGTTCCTATCTCCGATGCGTAATTACGTAATGAATCCTCTTATACGGCTTCAACCCTTTCGGAAACATAGCTCCGGGGAGATACAGTTGAGCCTCTCTCTTGTAATATCCGCGTGCTGACCTCAGAAAATCCGTAGAAATTTAATTGCACTCGCGGAGACACAAATTCTATCACGATTATACGTTAGAGGTTGATACTAACAGTCGATCCTCTTATATGTCAGCTTCACACCTAAGATGCCCTGGACAATTCTGAAAGAAAAGAGAACAACCTAAGCTTCGCTACCTTCTGAAGATCAGCTAGTCTAAAGCTACTTCTTGATGTTTCTTCAAGCCCTTGCTCTGCTTCATCTTTGCTTTATTTCCCTCCTTGGAAACGGACGCTAGTCTGAATAGGTTACATCTTTTGGCGAACCTGAGGGTTCTTATCATCCAGCCTACACTAAACCCAAGTTAGACGCGAACGTTTTCCATGAAATATAACCTGATTACGTCATCGGAGTCGGATACGGACATTTTCTGAGAGGCTCGCCTTCTCTGAAACATAACCTAACTTGGGTTGATGACGTCATCGAAGTTGGACGTAAATCTATTCTGAGAATGTGCCCTTTCCCAAAAAACAGATAATGGGTTCCTCGCTGAAAATGTCATTGACCCGTGAGAGTCGGAGCGCGAGAGGAAGCGTTTGCGTATTGTTCAATCGTTCCTGCAGTATTCGAAACTCAATTTTACTCTTTGGAGCATCCCTTCCTACCACAATTCACTCCAAGAACAGGGAAAGCTCGTTTTTTACCGTCATAGAGTTGATAAGTCCTACTGCAGAGTCAATCATACCGCGGATTCGCGTCGGTCCACATCATTAAAATCATGATTCACTTTTTCGTCGTCATCGATTCGATCCCATTTCCATTAACCTCTAGTTTCTCACCCCGACCTGAATTTCCTTAGCTATTAAATATCTGTCACGACTTCTATTCTGTCCTCCTAGGTTTTAAATATACGTGGACGAGGATCAACGTTCGCCCGAACTATTTCCTTTTAAGCCGCGTCAAGCTGTAAAAAAACACTATCGCTCGAGTGAAGTCGGATTGATTCCTTTCCATTTCCGTCGTCTCCGTGTCTCCGTTCATATATTTATGTATGACTCGGAGAATCCCTCTTTTTTTCATTCATCATTCGTCGAGACAAGTCATTGTTAATGCATTGTGCTCATCCCATAAAGATTAAACACGAAGTCACTATACTATATGTGTAACTCATATTGCTGCTGCCGCCGCTCGCGTTGTTACAGCAACAGGTCTTCAAAAAGAATACCACGTTCTACGAGGATGGTTACACGTAAAACAAGAACTTTGTTTGGCGGCTTGTTTAGAAATCATTCTCGCTTTGTCGACGCTAAGCGGCCGCCTTCTCAATTTTTTTTTTTACGTATTAACTACATTTAATCCTATCCAAATCGTCGAGATTAGTACGCGGTCCCCGGCTGGTGGGGGAACAGGAGGAAAATAATAACAATGATAATAATTATGTAACGTTCCCCGCCGTGCGATATTTGTGAATTCGAGCTTACCGAGAATCATTGTTAACGAGACGGATATCGAGACCCGTGCACTTGCTATAATGTTTTAGAAACCACTGAACCAGTAGAACGTGTACACAATATTGTGCGCGCATCTGATGGAATCTTGAAACCGGTGGAAGACCGCTGATGAGAATCTGCTACCTGCGTATCACGCGATATGCCGATATGCCCGAGTACAGTATATACTCTTAAAGGCAGGCAGCGGTAAACAGTATCTTTTTTATGCTGTTTTGTATACTGCCACAGGGTTGGTTGTTAACAAGACAGCTTCGAAAGAGAAAGAATAAGTTGAAGAGGAGAGAAAAAAATGGGTACTTAATCGCGAGGCAACAATGGTCAACAGAAACTGCTCGCGCCACAGAGAAGAAGAAAAAAACGCTGATGTTTTCGCTCATTATATGCGAGACATTTACGGAAATGTAATAAAAGTTGAGAAAAGTATAGACGACAAATACAATGCTATATTAAATAAAATGAAGTGGTAGAAAAGTGGACCTTGTTAAGAGAACGGATGACGAAATGATGATGCGAACGTTTGTTTTATCCATCTACGAGCGTGACTGACTGCACTTGAAGAGAAGAATGAATAATATTCGACTATATACAGTCTGACCGCAAAGATGAAACTTTTCTTCTTCTCTGTAACTTTGCGGTCGCTGTGTTCCTTCGAGGTCATCAAATGATGGTTGTAATGGTCACTCGAAATATTTTTCTTTCGTCTTCGGAGAACATAAGGCAAGTTGCGGCGTGTTCGCGTTCGACTTTAATCCCTGCTGCTGCTGTCGATAAAGAGACTGCGAGAAACATTGTAGAAAATTTGTTATTATTCGATCGTTTATACATTCATAAGGCAATAAATCCGCTTTACTGAACGTGCACGCTATTCTGGTGAGATTGTTATAATTGCACCAGGAGGTTTTTTCATTCTCAGCACGATAAAGCCAACGGTTATTAATATGCGTCAATCCTAATATTACATGTAGTGACGTAATGTACTGTTGAGATAACGAGGCCAATCTCTTCGATAGATTGTTCACTCTCTACATTTTCATGAGGTTATTTTCTTTCTGATGAAATTGCTGGGAACTGAGCATCCTGGAAAATCTTTCTCCCTATCAACCTTTCATTGTACTGGTGGAAGAAGAGGAATGTACGAAAGGTTCGTGCTGGAGAGACGGATTCTTGAGAGAGCTACAATAGAAACAATCGTCCACATCGTTTCTCTTGCACGCCTCCCTTCTCCCCACCTTATATGAGGCCGCAACAACATAGAATGAGCAAAGTCCAAACCTATCAGCCAAGGAGGCTGAATCCTTATTAGAGTAGCGAGAATCAAACGCAAAACTTTGGCATCGGAGTAGGAGGGAGAAGAGGCAGTGGATGGAATAGGACGTATCGGAGTGTCTTCTCTATACACCTTGGGCAATCCATAGGATGGGCTCAGGGAGGGCTCTTTTCACCGATGGAATTTCGATAGTAAATTTTCTCTTGTTAATAACACTTCCTGAACTTTCTGGTAAAGTCTTCGTGATAACTGATGAGGCTCTTTCCCTTGCGGAGTGGGATATTGAAGGTGTAGTTCTGCAGGTATAATAATGTATACGGCACAGTATCATTTCAGCCCCTAATCAACTTTAGTAATTTTGAATCGACTTTATTTTTTACCCAAAAATCGTGTCAGAAACTGCAGAGAAGATTCATTTCGGCCGAAATGGACTTGACTTGTAGCAAAATTTCCTCTCAGTCAACCTTTCTTTTCTAAATCTCCAGATCATTCAAATTTCAATACCTATTTTACAGAATCTTTCGCTTAGCTCGTTTCGACACTAAAGAATCATCGCTGCGTTAAATGAGTTTGGCCGATCACAAAAAAAAAATTGATAAAGGTTTTCTGATAGTTGGATCTAGAACTTGAATATAAAAAGAGAGCCAAGAAGAAAATGAATTATTTTTTTGTGCGCGTTCGTTTTCCATCTTCTCAGTAGTGTTGTGATGATACGAAACCAGTTTCTCTCTCTCTGTTTTTTTCACGATACGCCGCATTAAGGAATATACAATCTTATTGTTTTTTACACCGTGTCTGTATTCTAATCTAACGTCAAATTATTACAATGCGGACTGGTTTCCATTTTAACAGTTTAATAATAGAAATGAGAAACAAAAATCAAAGCGAAGAAGCGTGTATGCATCAATTTATTGGTGAGTAGAACACTGTGGATGAAGACTAAAAGAAAAAAAAAAATCAAACTACCGAAACGATACGAACCTGAAAAGTCTTCGTCATTGGTATGCGCTTACCGCGTACAAAGGCATTCTTGTGAAATTGAATTTCAGTTCGGAAAGAGAGTGCACTAACTTATGCACAATGATGTGTATTCGACTGGTGAGTCATACGAGTATTTTTCGCAGACGCTCGACGCCTTGTTCTACCATAATTTCATTATTATTTAAAGTTATTAGTATCGGATCCCGCATCCGATGAAGCGATGTATAGGATGTGTATACGAAGTACAATAGCCGCGTGTAAAGTAATGCACCGTATATATTGTACGCGATATAGAGTATTATTGAAGAAGTATTTCTCGGCAGCAACGACTCATCGCTGCCCCGCTGCGGATTTTCAAATGAAATCGGAGGAGGAATTGTGCCATATCGAAGACGAAGCGACCGATGCTTGATTGATCGCACCGTGGGAAGTGAACGTAAAACGTAATCCGGGCTGATCGGTTTTCGTTGTCCATACGATCGAATTCGAGAGAATGCGAAAAAAAATGGACAGTATACGTATTGTATTTATACAGTTGGGACACGTAAACATGGGTATATATGTATAGAGTGCACTATGGGATGATATAAGTCAGCAACCGGTTACTCGTTTGTACTACGTACGGTACCACCTACCAAGAATGTACAATGTTTTTAACACGGCCGCGTACAATATCGGGTATTCGCTATGATGGCATCCGCCGAAAAGAGAAGATTTATTTATCGCTGTAACGACGAATAATAATGTCCCCATAAAATGGAAAGAAAAGAGAAAATAGTGAGAAGCAATCCATTAGGTTCAGAATTTTGTGCGTGTGTCTCCTGTAGCGATTGTGTTGACCGCAACGACACTTCTTTCTCTATAATTTTCAGTTCATTCTTCCCTCCGAGATGGGTTCCGCGTGTTCATATTTGTGACGCGTTTTGTTCTTCTGCATCCTGTTATCATTTGGCCAAGTATAAACATCGCGAACTCCACAAAGAGTGCGTTGTTCACACCCCTCATAAGATGTAAACATAGTTTACAGCCGTCCTGGTAAGAATTACTCAGCAGTAATGTGGTTGGTCCCTAGGAATGTACTGTCGCAAAAATAGGGGATCTCCTTAAAAATGAAAAGAAAATTCACAAGCAGAAGACAACCAGCTAGTGAAACGAAGGGGAGAAATTTTTTAATAAAAATGAAAAGAGGAAAACTTGCGAGCATTTTAAGTAGTTAATGTAAGAAATGTGGTATTGTTGAGTACTTTGTAACATTATCCTACTTTCTGGAAACATCGTTTTATCGTATGCGTGCAGGGGCGACGACTAATGCTGCGTGTCTGAAGGATATTTGACGAGTACACCTCTCGTGTATTCCTCAACTTCTTTGTACCAAGTCGATAAGTAAGATATTGTGGATCGAGCTGTGCTCGAATTAAGGGCACGACTGGGGTAGGATGAATTTTCACGATTTGAGGTAAATCGAGCTCACGATAACGTCGACGAGAATTATGTATGTATACGCGCAGGCTGCGAGCTCTTGAAATTTTATGTTCTTTTAATGGTCGCAGTTTATTAATTACTCCCTCTGTCCTCTCGCGCGTTCGTCGGGCACGCGAAAACCCTCTGCAAAAAGCCAGCAGACGCGCGGAGTTAGAATTATATTATATACTCCTTGTGGAAAACTTTTACTACCTCGACTAATAATTTTCCTCTTTTTGTTCTGTTACAGGTGAGTTGATAACGAGTGCACTTCATTTCTACGGTTGTATAAATACGTCGTGTGTTCTGTGAGTAGTAGGAAAAAAAAGTATATATTTTTTTATCAGATTAAGTTCTAGAGTTACTCCTTGTAAATTTCTGCGTGTACGTACGTACAAAAAGGAGCGTAAATATTTGTTGAAAAGGGTGAAAAAAAAAATCGTCGTGATGTCTGATAATTTACAGAGCTCGCCTTGAAAAAGCCTTTTGACATTTTCGTCGATTTCACTCTTGAAACGTTGAAAGACCTTCCACCTGCCTCTTGTGCTAATTTTCTTTTCGAAAGAATTCGAACGTTCTAAGCGTAAAGAGAAGAAAAAAAATTCCTCGACGAAACTCGAATACTAGCGTATTTCAGTCGGCTATTTATTCTGTAGGAATTTTTGGCCAGAGGCGATACGTGAAGATACTGTTGGCGATAAACTTTCGAGTAACCATTTTCAGAAACTGTTGAACTTCTTAAATATTTTAGAGGGATTTAGTTGCCTTGGAGAGAAAAATTTTTATATTTTGAAATTTCTTGTACGCTGTGGTTATGAGCCATTCTTATGAAATACGAGGGTAAATTTCGAGAGAACGCCCTTGTGGAAGCATTGAGAACAAATCGAAATAAAAAAAATATATCGCAGCAGTGGCTAGCTGTGAAACTTGAAATTGAAAGTCAAAATTCGTGAGGCTCAAACCACTTGACGCTTCCCAGTTCTCTTGATTGAATAATTGAAGAATATATAGGGGGAAAAGGGTGAATTTGTCGAAGAAACGATCTGGAGAAGCAGATTTTTTGTACCACTGAGAGAAAATTGTTTCTCCAGATCGGTTCGTTTGGACATTGACCCTTAAGAGGAGGCAATTCTGGAAGTTTCATATAGTTTGAATTTAAGACTTGTCACGAGAAAAAACCCTTAGTGGTCAAGGAACAGATCAGCAGTGTAGCTTTTGTATACGTGGAAGCCTGCAAGTACGTTAAACCGTTCCTTGACGACTGAGACTTGGTCTCCAATAAGGCTTCTACCGGGTCTGGCGGGATTTGTTTTACAGTCTGCTGTCAGACTTGGTCTTCTTATCACTCAACCGATCTTAGTATCCTTTCCTTACATTCACCATCTGTCAAATTTTCACCTGACAGTCTTTCGTAGGCAATGTACCGTTAGATTATAGTCATTTTCGACGCTATTTTCCACACATACAATTTGTCCTGTGAAAGTCTCTTCGGTCACGTCGGTTTTGCTCTCATATACCACAAATTATTCCTAACCGCTCTCCTAGGTGGTTTCGTGTAACCAGTAAACAACATTCTCTAGGCAAATTCTAATTGAGTATTGGAATTCAGTTCCTCTAAATTCGGTCTCCGACGTCGAAAGCGATTATTGCTAACTGCGCGCCGTCCAAAAGAGTGGTGAATTTCTTCGACGCCCACTCTTGCGCGATCTTTATCGAATAATATTTACAATCATTATTTTTTCTGGCATCGACGATGGACCGCGCGCGTGGTCCTCTTCGAATGTTATTCTTTTTAATCACGCGCTGTCAATCGTCGATTACGCAACGAGATTTGTACCTTCTCTTATCTACACGCGGATTCACGTAGAAGTGCGGTCGGACGTAGAACGGTAATCGCATTCCAGAACGCAGCGCGACCGGCCGCCGTTATTTCCTTAATAACGCGCGACCTACGTACGCATTGTACAATGTTGCAAAACAAACGAAAAGAAGTTGAGTAATATAAGTATACGGATGCTGCAGCTTTGCCTGAAACTCTGGCATTGAACTTCCAATCACGGTATACACGGATTTCTTTCATGTTTATCGCTGACCGATAAATGCTAATCAGCGTAAACTGGATTTCAGACGACAGTGGACGACGTAAAATTTACATTAAATAATGCGTGTGCTGTTGTTTGTGCGGCGGTCGCGTCGTGTGCAAAGTGTTTCCAATTCTGCTGAGGGATGAGAAGAGCGAGAAGGAGACGAGAAAAAACGCATGTATGTACACAGCTTTTTTTTTCCTTTCTTCTCTTCAAGTGTTTCTAGAAGTGCTGCTTATAGAAACGACGACAATGACGACAAGTACATAAACGTAAAAAGAAAAACATATGTTGTCCTTTCGTGTTCGAATGCTATTTTAATAGCGCTCGATTTGCGCACAAATGCTGCTTCGACGAAGTATGTGCACCTCTGTCTTGTGGTGATTGTCGTGCTGAATGCTCTTCAGTCTTCGAATTCGTGTCGAGTTGTCGTATTTTCTCGGTTAAGGAGGAAAAAAATAATAAATAAAGGGAAAAATAAATATGACGGAATAATGTGAATACTTACATAACTTCGAATGCGGGTAATGATGGCAATAATAATAATGACGATTATCGCGCGTATCCAGGCCAACAAAATAGTGAGGATAGGAGAAAGCTAAACGTGTTATTTGTGTTCGGATAGTATGAAAAAATATGGAAAATTTTGGAATTTCTCACGTTGGGTCTCATTTGGTTATTTTCGAATGGAAATAGTAAGTGCTGATTAGCGCTGGAAACGATCGTCTAACGGTATGTCGATAGTGTGTCATGCTAAACGACGTATTGGAGGATATTTCAATCGTAGCCGTTTGAAGGGAGATGATATTCGACTTTTAAGTGCACTTATTCGCTGAATTTGATTATGCGAATCTCTTTTTGATGTTAGATCGCGAATACAAGAACGAGGCTGACACGCGAAGGTGATTAAGTTCGTGTAGACCGCGAAATAAACTCTGTTCTATTGCCTCTCACGAAATTATGTTAAAAAGGTATTCATTTATTTCCAATCAACGAGCTCACTTCCGTTATCACCATCAACTTCTAGTCCAAATCTGTTGTAAACTGGCTGGCGGTATTATGTCTTGCTCTCATTCACTTGGGTATTGATGAACAAACCTGTAGAAAAACAACCAATGGGCTTGAGGGAAAGTTGTCACTTTGGATCTAAAGACCGAATAAAGTCGAAAAATTTCCAGACGTAATGATTCCTAAAACTTTGATGACACCTCAAGGTAGGCGTAGTTTTGACCTACTTCAGGGACTTGGAAAATGCAGCTGCAGGAAGTGGGAGGGAGTTGCTCATGTTCGTGCCTCATTTCAGAGGGCCAAAATTTGGAGTCAATGCGAGCCGAAATACTAAATTTCGTGTCAGAATTTGTTAGTTCTTCCAGTAGTGAGCCGGAAGCTCAGTCGCATTCGGTGAACGAGCAAGCCGGCTTTACGAAATGAAATCATAGAATTTTCAAATGCTTCGTAAACTCCTCCAGCTCGCTATCACGAGCCAAGCGTAGTAGCTATATGGTTTTGTCCGATTCCATCTCATCACTTTCAGATCGAGAGGTGTTTGGTACCCAATGGATCGCGAAAAATGCTAATAACCGATTATACCGCTCCATTAGTATACCTAGACCAGTTTGTATCTGATTGAAAGAACGCACAGTGAAAATAATAATAATAACGATAATGATAACAATAATAATACATTCTTTATCGATCGGACCGGGGTCTCCGTGTACGTATATGTGTTCATATTCTTTAAACACCTTGTACTGTATTTGTATAGGTTAAGTATAGAGACCTACTGTGGTTTTATGTAAATGCGAATCGGTGATGACCGATGAGATGCATTACGAATGTGTGCATGTGCAATCTACGCATTAGCCTGAGAGAGTGAATTCCTATAACCGGGGAGAGATAGGTACGTAAGTTACTTTATTACGTTAAGGAAAGGCCGGCATTTACAATAATGTTCCGATATTACGGATACCATATACCCTGCGACACTCTATTGTAGGTAATTTATTTGAAATCAGATCACTCGCGCGCCGTAACTTTTTACCATAAGCGCACACAGTCGGTGCTTGTCACACATACGGTGCCGGGGTATAGTGGACACGATATTCATACAGAAGAGAATCCTATTTCCGAGGTAGGCAAGACTCTCGAATACTATTATACGCAGTATATGAGCAAAAACACTTCGTACACAATGATGTCTTCGACATCGCTGCCCACGGATTCCTATTGTATGGTAATGGTATTTTAATGCTCGAGCGGACGCAAGTCCGACGCACCAGATACAACGAATTTTGATCGGCAACATTATCATAAATTTCACATTCAAAGGAATCTGAACTCGTATATCAACGGGGGTGGGAGGAGAAGCAGAGTGCGCCTGTTGTACTTCTGGTTGGTTTTGTTTATGGTGGTGTCGTCGGTTGTTTTGCTGCGCTATAACAGAAGCGAAAGAGCGCGATATCGGTGGCAGCGTTCGACGACGACGACAGCGCAGCAACCAGCAATATCATCGAGTTAATTATGTGACACATCGTTAGCAGAAAACCGCCGAGCAAGAGGAAGTTATGATCGTTCCAGAAAAACATGTGTGGCCTATATGATAATATTCCACTTTATATGTATGGATACCGAGTACGGTGCACGCCGAAATCGCGGAATTTCTCATTAGAGTGAAAAGTGAAACTTTCTTGTGGGACGCTCGAGCGTAAAAGTTGGACGACTTTCGATTGGGGGCGTTGGTCGAACGTAGTATGAGTGCGCGTTGTGTCTTGTTAAAACTTTTTCAAGGGTATTAGCTTACAGGCTGTACGAGTATATGAAATTCAATGTAATTTTGTTCCCTTTAGGTTATTTGCGGTTACCGTTTGTCGGTGAAGACGAATCGATGACGAGCCTACGTTCTTTTGCGTAAAAGACTCGTATTGCCAACTTTCGGGTTGTAGTACGTAATTATAACATTATACGGCGGCCGAATGGATTTTTGAATTTAATTTGAGGTTACGTGCGCTCCCACTCGCAATTTGATGTGTTTTTCGGGTTAGAACTTCGAAATTGAGTCCGATTTCATAGCGTATATGTTCACATCGTTCTCGAAGGGTCAATGTTAATGAGGCTGTGGATGAAATAAAAGAGATGTGCTAAATCGACTAACTACGGCCATGACATCCCTCGTCTGGAGGCAGAAAATAGGTGTGTCTTCTCGGATGACCCTAGCTTTGAAGCAATGAAAACCTACTGCTTCGAAGATGACTTCTCCACATCTGGCTCATTTGTAGTTCTCGAATTCATTTCAGTTCACGAGCCCGAGCGTAAGCTCCTTTTTCAAACTTTATTTCGTATTAGGTGAGATGAAGTCCTAGCCTTTTGAAGAACACGGCCTTAAACCTTTGTTTCATAGTATAACACTGACCTGACTGGCCACAATTGCTTCATTAACCTATGTGCTGTATTTTTATTGGCTATAGCAGTCGGTTCTGTTCTTCTTATCTCGTCTAATCACCAAACCGAGTAATCTTCCGCTGTCGGACATGACTTCATTGTTACTAAGTTTCATACTTTACCAAGCGCCTGTCAAATTAAGTATGTTCATCGGGAAGCAGTCCTCAAGAATCTCACCAAGTTTCAACTCCGCGGCGATTGGAAGCTGGTACGTGTTTTGTATTGAAGGGGCGTCCTGCATGATGATGATTAGAGAGGGTTTCGGAAGAATTTCGATCTTTGACCTAGGAGAAGCCCGTAAAAGAATTTCGACCTTCCTTGGACTTGGGCTATTTTTACCGCTGGAACTTGGGAGGTTTGTTCAAAGTGGACCGTTTTGGCCATTTTGGATTGTTTGCTGCACAGCACATGGCCAATTCTTCGAAATATCCTCTCCCCCTCCTCTCATCGTAGAATAGGTTCGCAGTTAAAATTCTCACTTCCGAGCGAGAGATCGTTCTACGAAGTCATTAGACCGTGACGTCATAGGGACCGACCTATGACGTCCTAGCTAGACTTCTTTCTGATGTCATTAGATCGCAATTGGTAAGTTATTCAGGTATTTTCTTCGGAATCAGCGTTGAATTTTACTTCAAAATCAAGTAAAACACGCCTTTTAATCTTTGACTCATTTTGGTCCATAACTCGGCTCAAAAAAGTCGTATGAAGTTGGGTACGGACACAGATACAAATTTTTTATGTTTCAAGTAAACAGCTTAAATGTTGCGTTTTTACGCTAGGACTTGACTGGTGACATCATTCTGGTCCACCCGGCATGTGATGATAAGAGCTTTATATGATAGTAGAGGGAGTTGGATGCATCTACTCATGAGACTTACCGTTTTTCACAGGACTGCAAAGCTTGTGGGTTCCCCGCTGCCATTCTATCCTAATATGCATGGACTTGAATAAAAGGTGAAATGACCCGAAAACCGCCATGCAGAACTACCTAGACCCCACGATTCTTCCACACGCTCAAATGTTGAAATCGAATGATTAATTTTTCCTTCCAATTCGGATTTCAAATAAGGAAGAGTGTCGTGTACGATGGCGGCTGATGTATCGAGTATAGGTAATCATTAAACACATCAATCGCGTTCGGATTTCTATTTTGGAAAGTTATTCGGTTAATTTTTCAGAATATTCGCGACGCGATGGTATCACTATATGCCGTACGGTCACCGATATCACGCACGGCACACATGAACCCGCGCGGTAATCAATAAAACAAAATAACCATAACCTCCGCCGACTTCATTCTTGAGCACTTCTGATAATAAACGATGTACATGATTATTCGCCGTCTTCGTGTTCGCAGTCGTAGTCGATATATTCAGCGTTGTATTTCTACTTTTCTACTCATATACGTATAAATGTGTCCTTTTTTTTTCTTCTTTCTTAATATACGACGATATTGTTCGTGGGATACATCGAGCATAATATACTAGAGACTATTCGCGATTATCCTCGTACATATCTAACCTTCGAAGCGTAAAGCATTTCATAGTTAATGATAAATTAATCCTTCCGAGGACATAAGTTAGATTAATAAAATCGTTCATCAAGCGAATTACGAATAAATGGAAAACTATAAGGGGAGAATATAGCGACTTTACATCTCCCTGAAACCGCATGATGCCCTGTTATACGAAAATAAAATATCGTTTAGCGATACAAAATAGGTATAAGAAATGAAATCCATAAAGTATACCTACTGCCAACATAAAATAGGGAGATGAACTTGTAAACGAATAAACGTTAGTCTATAAGAGGAGGGGAGGAGGAGTTATATTATACGATACCTATCTGAAGATAACGTTGGTCGTATTTTGTATGAAGAAAAAAATAAATAAAATTTCGGAATTGATCCAGGGTCTCGAATTTGTTGGAGAAAATTTCTCCTTTGAAAGACACGATATCGATGAAATAATTTATTGTAATTTATTCTCCCGATTTAACATTTTCTTTGTTGGCGTGCTGCTTGCGTCGTGAAAGGTTTCTGGGTTCTAAAACTGTCCGACACAGTTCGGATTTTTGCCGAAAATTATCGTAAGAACTCGAACCTGCCTCATCAAAGTTACGTCGCTATAACTCATCACAATAATAAATAATTTTATACCGAAAAAAAGCTTCGAAACAGAAACTAGAGAAAAGTAGTGTATCATGAAACTGATAAGAACGGTCACGAGAACGTACCTCGTCGAAATTTGAACCTAGAATTTGATTAGCTTTTATTGACTCGTCCAGCCATCCAAATATAGGACGAAAAAGAGAAAGAAGACGGTACCGAAAATGCCACCTGGGAGTTTCCCTATGTACTGCGTATACGTATGTGAGATACTCTCGCGTTCGAAGATGAGTTCCGACACTCTGGAGAATGCATTTTATACACGGTTATTAATTTGCCGTAATGACGGATTAATGTGGTTTATTATTCAGTTTTATGGACTAGCGAGTCGTTTCTGTGTACAAAATTCTACCCATTTTACGCATATCGTACGCACTCGCTCTCGCCAAGATACACTGGAGTATATAAAAACGCGAAACCAATATCCGTAATAACTTCTGGACTCTCCTCCGCTCGCTTCCTTTTTTTTTCCTCATATTCCGGGGTACATAAAGTTCTAGAGATATGTAGCAACGACGACGGTAATCGTAAAAAATTGTATTTTCTTCGCGCGCGAGAACTTTTTAAGTACGGCGTGATTCACTCTGACAGGTTTACTAGTAGCCAGCGTGCAAGTTTTTGGTATGTATTCCACGATCGCCGTACCACCGCGGTTCGAATTAGAAAAGACAAAGCAATATTGAATGAGAAAAAAGAAAGAGGAAAAAATAAGAAGGTGAAGAAACTCGACGAAGTGAATAAGAGTTAATGAGATTTTCATATTATATACAAAAGTTGAGCGACGAAGAAAAAGAGAAGAGGAAAATTATTTATTAGATTGCCGTGAAATTGAATTAAAGTCCGGTCGGTGGTTCTCTCGCGGTCTTATCAACTCTCTTTCGACTTACGTACAGCTTTTTGATGAATAAAAACCTCATTTTCTCGCTGAAATAATAGGTAAGAATGGTGTTAAGTTTCTTTGATTCTTTGGCGGAAGTTGGCGTGAAATTTGAGGAGGTGATTTATTCGAGGTGTTGCTGATACTCGCGAAGGAGTGTTTTGACTATGATAAGGCTATTTTCAGATGCGAAATTTTGAGCTCCCAAAGAGGACAAAGGATGGTGAATTCAAAGTTTACCCCGAACGAATACGAGAGAATTTGAAAGCATTGAAGATCAATTCTTTCGTTTCTTTCTCTGTGAAAAATTTCTTCATCACCCCTCTCTCTCTCTCTCGTGAATCGTACTCTCTGCCCACAGATATTGATACAGTCTGGGTAAATATCGAACATTTGAATTTATTCCACTCGAAGCCGTCGTAAATGATGCAACGTTTTTAAATTACCCGCGCAATTTATAGACACTCGTTCTCTCTCTCTACCGTACAGTTTTTCCAGAGGATCAACAAAACTTTTTTGTTCGCTTCTTCTTTCAAGCCTTTTGTCTTCTTTTTCGAATACCTGTTTCAAATTAGAACTTACGGGTTTGTTCGGAAAGTATACCCAATAAAAGACCGTTCGATTCGATAAAAATAACTCGGAAAACTCTTTCAAGTATAGGAGATTCGATATTTTGTAAACTTTTCGTCGATTCTTTTTTGATTGAAAAATAAAATGAAAATTTTATGAAATTTATCGAGCATCGATTGAGGAGTTTAAGAAGGTCGAGAAAATCTGGAACGAGAATAGACGAAAAAGTTCGATATTGCCTCGGATGTTTTTCGTAGGAAAGAAGAAACAGCAACACCAAAGCATAACTTGGCTCCTAGTACCGAGATTTTATAAAGAGTTACAGCAAGACTGCTAGAGGAAGGTATCGAGTACAACCAGCCAGAGAAATTGACACAGTCAGTGTAAGCTCGAAGAATTTCGATTTCCAGTCTCTATTTCAAGTGGTAGATGATTACGTTTGCTTCGATTATTAATTAACATGCTTGTTCTCTCTTAGATTTAGCCCAAATATTATCCCTTCGATTCCTTGTCGCCAATTTCCTCATCGAAGTAATGTTAAATTTGACTTTTCCTTCGACCAAAGAACTTCTCAAAGTAGGTGTCTCTCCCTTCAAAGCCTCAGTGGTGCTTAGGTTAGAGTGCCCTATCTAAGCCATCTTTTTTAAAAATAAAATTCAGGAATCATTATGGAGAATCAAGATATCTAGAAAACTGTCTTTCACATCCCTTTTATACCCTTCGATACCTCGCTAATCCTAAAGATCCCCCCCTCCCTCCTCAAAAGGACAGGTGGCAATTTGCCGTGTAGGTCGGAAGCTGTTCGTAATGTACAGCCTCACACATTTGCCTTCCATCGTCATTTATTGCGAATTACTCATTGACGACACAGTGCACGAACGTTGACCGTTCTGAAACCAGTCGGGGATCTCTCTGTCAAAAAAAGTCCGCTCAATGTATTTCTTATTGGACGGATGTCCTTTGGACGCAAAGGTCTCCAATACCTCAATATAGGTAGTCGATTTTCTCACTTAGGTATATTTTGGCGACCGTGTCTCGCATACCGTTACGTTATCATTTCTCAAGACTAGGTTTTTATGTACCAAATATTGGACTCATAATAGCTACCCAATTCAAGACTGTACATCCTTACTGCCGTTATCAGTAAACTCAGTCTATGCACTCCCTATGGTCTGAGTTTGTGAATGAAGAGATATCCAGTGAGCGCATTATACCTCGAATTTATGCTTTCTTGTTTTTCTTTCGCAAATGAATTATCGCCCTAAAGTTTACTCGCTGAAAACGAGAAAAAGATTTCCAAACAAATTCCTATTATTTCAAGTTCCAAATAACAATTGAAAAATTCATTATCCTTCCGATGACCGTGGCGAAGTACGAATATGATTCAAAAAGAGGCTCGACCCTTTAATTAATAAATCTATAGTCGGTTCATTTCGAAACGAATAAAGAATAGATTACGGGCCTACAATGTACTGTATCAGAAAATTTATTCCAAACATCGCGTTCGAAGATTAAAAAAACGTAGAAGTTATAATATTCAACGTATAACCAAAATTAAAAAGTAAACGTTAGAAAAAAACTTAGCCACACGATATCACCTGCTATCCTTATTATACGTTTTCGTAATAAAAGTAATAAAAGCGTCAGAAGGGGTAGTATCGAAAAGAGAAGGCGACGAGAGAAAAAAATTAATTAGAAAAAAAAAAGTAGGCTTTCCTTTCATTTTCATTCAATATTTTTCTCGTGTAAATATAGGGTAGTAAAAACGGGAAGAAAAAAAAAAGATATTCCAGAAGAGACACATAAATATACGTGCGCAGTCTATACTGATACAATGAATGGTTCGAGTTCGGGTAACATTAATCCATGAAAATAATGAGCATTTTAATCATACTCGTAGGATGCCTAGGCATAATTATTCCTATACTGAGAACGACCGCGAGTAATTTCATTCTCCGTCAAAAACTTTAACCCTACATCGATCTGTTTGTAAACACAAACCATCATCCTAATCGATCAGGGCGCGATGTTTTGGAACGCAAAAACAACTCTAGTAATTCGTCATCTTCGATAATATCCTCGGTAAAGCTGAAAATTCTCCAACAAACCTCGGACCACAAAACTCTCCCTTAGCACGGATGGAGCGAAGTCAAAATTAACTGTCTTGAACCTCTAAACGAGAAGATAAATTATAGGAACCAAGACACTTTAAGAAAAAAAATCACGCCCTCGGCAATATTTACACAAGTTTTTTCTTTGTTGATGTTCTCTCGTTCGAGTTACATTACATAGACGTGCCTTTAGTGTAGTGCAGCAATAAGTGCCCAATTAAAACGCTCGGCTAAAACTGGTTTCCTTTTTTTTTCCACCAACATAAATGAATCACTCTGTACGTGTTCGATGTTCTAAGCGAGAATCTCTATTCTGTTGCATAAATCGAAAATTTTTATTAAGAAATATTCGACGCAAACTAGGGTGTTACATTTCAAATTACTATAGTGGCAGCGATGTCAATTCGTTGAAAAATTTACATTTTCCGCGTTCGAACGAGGAAGAAGTAAAATTTTTCTACCTCCATTACCAATATGATTGAGTTACTCGTCTTCAGCGGGCGCCTACCATACTAGAAAATTTTTCTTATTAAAATTCTCCGAATCTCATCGTCGAAAAATAACAAGTCGAACTCACCAAATCGGACCAATAACCGAAGATAACCAGTTTATTTTCCCAAAAAAAAAAGAACACATTCGTCGAACATCTATAACATTAATTTCTTCTACCTTCGAGAAAATGATTGGAAAAATGTATACGTACACGAATTAATAATGTATATAAAATAGAGAAGCAAAAATTAGGTCCAGTTCCTCGTCGATTCGAATGCTCGAAATAAATAACTCATACCGGAGAACACGTATCGATGTAATTATTTGTTTAGGCAGAACGTATACAAGCTCAAAATGGTCCTCTATATAAGACTGATGCTCGAGAGATTTCGACGAACAGGACGCACGATGAATATGTAAATCGAGCGAAAAGGAAAAACTAGGATCTATAAAAGATCGGAAATCTCGATATCCAATTCGATCGACAAAAAAACGGTAGTTCTTATCAATAAAAATGACACGAGTCTTTTATATACGAATAGTTTTTTTTTTATTTTTCGATTTCGAACTCATTGAGGCGTGTAATTTACGAGTCGAGCGCCCACTCTGTCGCCTTTTTTTTTTCTTCTTTCAAAACGTAAAATAAGCCTTATCCTGCGTCTCATCGTTTATACTTTACTCGCCGCCTTTATCGCGAACATCTCCCTGACATGTCCGTTCTTCTTGAAATCGATATTATACACAAGTTGCGATATAGGATTCGATGTGGCCCACACGCCTCTAACCGCAATAAAGTAATTTCCCTTGCGCTCGAAATAAAGCCGAGTATCACAATTTTTTTCCCTAACGAGCGCAC
Source organism: Aspidiotus destructor (assembly GCA_035079395.1). Taxonomy (NCBI): domain Eukaryota; kingdom Metazoa; phylum Arthropoda; class Insecta; order Hemiptera; family Diaspididae; genus Aspidiotus; species Aspidiotus destructor. Next base: position 33,503,882 of record JAVHKZ010000018.1, on the reverse strand, counting down.
ATTTTCTCCATCAACAGCATTCTCGGTTGTATATTCGAAAGTAAGTTAATAATTTCCGTTTCCTCGACCGCTCCCGTTCTGTCTTCCGAGTATCAAGTCAGTATTATTATTTCTTTTTTTTTTGCTCATATACTCTCAGCTATGTGCGAAGAAGTCTGATCTCAGTCGCGGTGTAGATGAGTCGGTTTCGATGCAACAGCGACGCAAAGCGGTTGTAAAATACGTAAGTAATAATCCCGAGAGCCAATTAAATTTTTTTCCTCTTCTCTTATTCTTCCTTAATCAATTGAAACGAGTGAAATCGGAACGATTAATTGGTTGAACGAATATAACCGACGACGCTATTGTGGCACTAATAAAACGGTTTTCTTTCTTTCTTGGATGATTCTTTTTTTTACTTTTCGCAACCTAGAAGTATTTTACTTGAAAGAGAATAAATCTGTCCAGGATTGTTGGCCTTCTTCCTCACTACATTGAGCCTCACAGATTCCACGTACGAGATTTACGAAGCCTGTTCTGCCAAATGTAACAGAGTTCCTTTTCGGTGTTCATCAATTACGCGTGAATACGAGTTCAATGGCTCGTGGTTTATGCAGCCATGTATAGAAGAATTTCCTAGCTATAGCCGATACCGATTTTCAGTAAAATTGTTCATCAGGTTTGTTGGGTCAAAAATCGTTCGTTTTTTTCAAACGCCACTCAAAATTAGCGAGATTCCAGCCTCAACTTTTTCCGACATCGGTCTTGAGTCAATTTCGAATCGATTTCTCAAATTTTTGTCGGTTGCGATCAAGAGAGTTACGGGAATGTAAGCTAGTCAAAATCACTTCAATTCGACGTCTATGGATCAGGAGTCGATGTAAGGTCACTTTTTTGAAGGGACTTTGCTACTCGCCGACAGAATGCGTAGTCAAAAATTCTATAGAGGGCCATTGAGAATCTTAATGATGCCTGACCAATCAAGCAATGATTGAATCGGAGCAATGTCGACGTCGATTTTCAGTTGACATTGGAATTTTATACCAAGCTGATTACGAAATTTCGACGGATTGTAAGATTTTTTGCCGATGATGAAACCGAGGAAGGTGTAGGAGTGAATTTAGCCAAACATTCTGGGGGATTGTCGGAAAATATGGTCTCTTTGCGTTATTTCAGCCTGTTTTTTTTGGAGGTTTGGGGGGGACGTTCCCATTCTCCCCCCTCCCCTCCCGTAAATCCGCGCCCGCCTGAGGTGGAGTTGTACATTGCAGAAAATCGATCGAAGGAGGTCCCAACCCATGAATACCTGAAGAGGCTAAACCTGTGTTAAGACAGTGAGCTCGGTAGTGCAAAACTTCAACAGGCTTGTAAAACTCCACTCAAGGAAGTGTAGGTACTGATGGATAGGTGATTCTTCTGGAGACGAATGTGATGATTCACAGTGCATCTCATCAACTATTCGGACTAGCCACTAGACTACAAAATCTACATAAAGCCAACGAACACCGATACCACCATCTCAAATAACGCTTACCATCTCTCCAGCCACAAGTTAGCGACGATTCAGAACTATTGCTATTAAGCAATTTCTTTCGTGAAAAATCACAGCCAACGTCATACGGTCAACTTTAATGACGTATCGACTTTCGTCCAAGAATTCCAATCGACACTGCCTACGATTCGTAAATGGAGGGTCGACAAAAGTCGCACGGGTCTCAAAAGATGGCGAGAGCACGTCGAAAATACTTTTAGAATTACCGCACACACACAGTGTATTTGGCGTTACCGGTTCGCGATGGAGACCGAGTACACATATTTACACCTGGCCGATGACTTCTTCGAGTCTCAAGGTAATTTGATACGGCCGAAGGAATAATAATAATGATAAATAAGAAAAAGACAAATATATCACCAGGAATTAAAAGGTAGTAAGCGCATTCACGAGAAGCATGTACGGTAAGCGAAAAATGTCGCCTCGTTTTTCATTCCGATACATTTTTTTTTCTTCTTTTTTCGGTCGACGTAATTTATAGGTCAAAATAGACGTAACAAAACGGTACCGGTATTTTACATTTTTCGTGTATATATACGCACGATTTCTTACAGCAGACGTTGCTCTATAGTGAAAAAAAACGGGAGAAGGTGAGAAGAAAAATGATGCGGTATATAGGCATTACGAGTTTTCGAACACCTACTTTTTCATCATTAAGGAGGAATACGATGAGTTTTCGAATTTACCTAGGATTGTACGCTGTATAAGGTATCGGAGCCGGTACGTAAATTGGAAAGCTATATAATCGTGCCCATTTCGTTTTGAGAACTTTGGTTAAGCGGAGTGATGTGTCGGAAAAAATAAGATATCCGTAGCCTCCAGTCAGCGTTACTCTGACGAAATTTCGACCATTTTTTACAACTTCATGTATATGATGGTTTTTTGAAAACTATCATAATCCGAAATAGTGTTGTTAGTACGGTAAACCTGCCCAAATTTTTTACATCGTATACGGAGTAAATGCTTCCAGTCAAATTGGAGAGCAACAGCTTATACGTATAAAATTCGGTTTTATTACGGTCCTCCTATTTAACAGCTACTAATTAAGTAATCAAAAATTTATTTCTTTACGAGTAATCCGTTGGCGAGTTTGCGTCGTTTTTCGAAGTCTTCATTCCCGGGGTCGCCGTTATTCACCCAAATAAATTTACGTAGGTTTTGAAGACCCGCTTAGGTATATTCTCGAACAACAATTCGTATAATAAGAAGACGATTTATACGTTTATGAACGCGATAAATCTAGTAATTGACTCGAATTCAAGACGTCTATTCTGTATCGATTTCGCAGAAAAGATTCTTCAGGTACGCGAATGTACCATAAAAAATCGGGCTCTAACGCGGGCACACCGTCATCGATGTCGTCATCGTCGAAGCTGGTGAAAATATAGCATCAATTGCTATCCACCCGTTTCTACGATACAATTCAGGTCTCCTCTGTGTACACTTACACGAGTACTCGCGCCTGTATACTCGGCATTCACTTTTTTCTGTGATAATAAAGGGAACATTTTTGTTATCTTTAATCGTTGGCCTCGATCGCGACCGGTTTGTTTTTGTATAATACGTATTCCGGACGTAAAAATTGTACGTAACTTACTGGCCACTCTTTGTATAACGGAGAGATTACAAAGTATTTATCGCGTACGCGCGGTAAAAATGTCAGCACACTGCACTATAGACCTATACAGAATCGGTAAACGTGATTTAGGGAAACCTTTTACTGCACTTTCGCCGGCGCGCGTGGAAAGTGCATAAAAATGTCGTCATGTACTAGATCGTAAATTGAAAGAAGTTTTTTTTTCTCGTCTTGCGCGATTCAAATTTCTCTTCCTTTTAGCGGCGCTTGTAATATAGTAGCGGAGTAAGTGAAGTTGAGGCCGTGCTTCTACCTGCAAAAGAGGCTAGGCGTTATCGCGACAAGGCGTGCTGCCCTTTTTCTCGCCCGAATCTCTTGGTGTGCCAAAGTTGTTCGATGAAAGTGGAGTGTGATTCTTGAGAAGAATCACTAGAAAAGCGGGAAAGCTAATTTTAGCTCGTGTTCCCGTATTACTCAAATTCTTTAATTTCTCGTCATATCTTTCGAAAACAGTAAATTTCTTGAGGAATGTCAAATGTTGGTTTTGGGGTTTAGAAACTCAATTTGTGCGGAAGCAGGTGACATTCTGAGAAACTCCATCATTTCGATCAGAAATATTCTACCACTCTTGAGAACGCATTGGAAGGCCTGAAGAGAGGGAAGGGAAAGGGAAGTACATCAATGAGCAAGTACAAAATTCACGGGCAAGACATATTTATTTAAAACGTTCTGTGTTGAACTATTCTCATCGTAATTTCTCTTCGTCACACTTCTCCTCCATTCAGCTCCCTCTTCCCTCAACCTCTGTAGGATTCAAATCGTCTAATATTACAATTGAATAGAATGCACGTCAACTTATAATTGATTCATAAAGCATTGGGAGTGCACTGCGTACGTCCGATTCACCTCAATCATTCCGCCTTCGCAACGTTACTTTCGACGTTTTTACACAAAAGTCGTTAAACTTCCTCGTATATAAAACCGCGTAAAGATAATCAAGGGTATACCGCATTACATATGTAGGACATATCGCATTCAAGCCTCTTCTTATAATGTTCAGTTACTCAACATTTTGCATATTACTCGTATATTATATTCCACGTCGCTGCGTTTCGGAAAATAATATTAATTATCGCAGTATTATTGTACAAATGCGTATAGACGAACCTGTAGGTAAAACACAATCACGTCGTAAATTCTCGACCTGTCTCTTAAATACTAGAGAGAATTAAAGAAGGAAACTTCACAGAAGATGGGTCAGCTTGTTATTTTGTATAATTTTATTTATTTACATTTTTACTTTTCTCGTCTGCGTTCCGACTGTACACACACACTCGGCTTTGTTGGGACACCACACGTACACGGCTGAACCGGCGAGCGTGTGGGCAACCAGTTCATTTTCTCGACCATCGCAAAAAATGCGGTAGGCGTCGTTTTGTACACACTAACAGTATTTATTATTATCATTTTTTTTCTTACTTCTCCGAAGTATGAAAACAATCACCGAAGTTCTTTTACCTTGCATCTTGCCCCCTACCCACCCCTTGCTTCTTTATTTTGACAGTCTCGAAATTTCGCAGCCTTCGACATAAATCACGGGCGGCCGAAAAAGTGCTGTTGGCAATGTTACAAACCGTATACGTATTCGTCTCGTGGCCTATTCCGGTGCACATTGTGTACAGAATTGTCGCACGAATACAGCGTATCCGATATAAATTGTAGTATAAAACGTTTTACTAGCTCCGAGTAGTAGAAAATTTGAATCGTCGACTACGCGACGGCGGCCTCTGTACAGGAAAAACGGTTATTTGTCATTCGAGCGAACGTTATCTCGAACAAGGTATAGGACGCGAGAAACGCGTAAATTTGAAAGAAAGATATAGAAACAAAGTGTCTCGGCGTTGGTACCGCGCGTCGAGGCAAATTGCGACGCGAGAGATAATATGAGAAAAAAAAAAGATTTTACAAATGATGCGGAAACTTTTTAAAGAAGGCCCGAGTCGACGTCCTTCCGAACCGAACTGCCCCCGTCGCGTCGACAAAACTTACGCTCAATTTTTCAAAACGGGGAGAAAAAATTGTTTCCTCCGCGATGGTTTGTTCAACTCTATACGTACATTTGATTGATGAAACTAATTTACTAACGAAGGTAAATAATATAATAACTTGTGCAGCACATATATGCTCGCTCGTACCACTATATCGTATAGACGCGTATGAAATAAAATACATTAAAACCAACTTAGTTTACCTTCGTTTATCGTGTATGATAACTAATCTGTTATAATTTGGAACCAGTTTTCACAGGCGCGTATGCACGTTTCGAGTTATGCTGTATTATGAATAGGTAGTGGATTTATATGTCGTATAAGACAATCATAGTCGTACAAATATTTATCAGGATTCAGTAGAACATCAATCGATGACGACAGGAAGTACCAACGATGTGAATGAGGCATATACGAAGTCAACTTTTGTAAAAACACACACTCATGATGTAGCTCCCTATTACAAAGGTCTCGTGTACGGTGATTGTTGTACGAAAAATTTACAAAATACTGTGCGTGTAAGAGCCTTACTCTTTTTCTTGTCTCGTATCCCCGTCTCCACGTCTCTTGTCGACAAAATACACGAATATTGTTTTAATCTAACAAGTAAGGCCCGAGCGTTGTTTTTTTAAATAACGTCTACTCGCAGTTCTCGCCTCTAAGCCGGAACGAAGAGTTCCGGGCCTTTTTTCTTTCTCTCCGCGGCTGCCCATTGCCGATATCTTTTTTTCTCTTATTTTACTTTCGTTCTTTTTTACAAAATGGACATTTTGTGTACGAAGTAAATTAGCTGCTGGAGGCGCGTACGCTTCGCTTTACGGTGTCATCGTGTTCAATAAATTTAACGGTTTCCAGACTATCCAATGAATTATTATCGTATTCAGCTACTCGTACAGTGTACTATACTTCATGGAACATGAAACAGTACAACCAGTGCAGCGTGCTGGACGTGCGAACTAGTTGACTATTATATGCTGCGTATATAGGGAAAGGGATCCTATGAGACCACTGTGTAATGTGTGTAGAATCTCATTATGCATTATACACAATATACGTACATAAAATACAACACAGTCGTACGAACACGTACCGAATGCATTACGTTCGGAAAGTTTTTTACAAAAACCAAGTTCACTTGTTCCGATTTCGTCTACGTGTATGTCCTTTGTCTCATGGACCCGCGAACGATGAAATGAGCATTCGGGTCATGGTGTCTGTACGCTGTCGAGATTGAAATTCTTTAGAGAATTTTTTCCGTATTTTGATCACGGCCACGGAGTGCACTGGATTATACGGAGCGACGTTCCAGAAGGTTTCAATCTCGAGAATATAGGACGATGGTGCGAACAAACTCACGAGCATGGCTCCGGATCTTCAAGAAAAGGGGAGGGAGGAATAGTGATGGAAGAGAGTGAAAGAACGATGAAATCTTCCTTTCAGTAAATTCACGCCGGGGTTGTAATAAAGAAGGAAAAGCAACGAAAAAATGACACTGGGGGATGTTATTCTGTCTTTGCATCTGGTAGAAGTCTTTTAGAAACTTCTCTAAGGTCAGTAACCGCTGAAATTGAATTTGTCAGCTGATATGAGTCGTGGATTCTACGATCCGAAACGAAATACGACAGGTTTGGAAGGGGTGAATGTCCAGGAGAAACAATCCGAAAAATTGGATCTATTGAACGACTGAGGAAACCCCATTTCTCCAGATCGTTTGTTTTAAACACTCATCTTCTTTTCTCCTGTGTCCTTTTTTTGAGCAATACAGCTGATATAGTCGTGGATTCTACGATCCGAAACGAATTACGACAGGTTTGGAAGGGGTGAATGTCTAGGAGAAACAATCCGAAAAATTGGGTCTATTGAACGACTGAGAAAACCCCATTTCTCCAGATCGTTTGTTTTAAACACCTCTCTTCTTTTTTCCTGCGCCCTTTTTTTGTGAGCAATATTTCAGAGTTGAAGATTTAAATGAGATTCAGATCATTAGTAGCCAAAGAGATGACAAGGAACTGAAAAATAGAAATTCATCATTAATTTACTCATTTTCATTGGCTGCCTCCATTATACCCACACATCGAAAAAAGAAAACTGAAAAACGCATGAAAAAAAATTAATGTCGGTAACAGTGTTCTTCAAAATTGGCTTTGATCACGCCAACTTCCCGCGGTTTCTTGCGACGTGTAACGTACCTTCTCGAGCTACAGAATTTCGCAAGCGCGAAAAGATACTCCACGCGTCGCAACGAATCGCGGGAAGTTGATGTGATCATTGCACGACAACAAGGATCGACTTTGAAAAACTGTAAACGGCTTTGCAATCAACTTTGTATACTTTCGTTTCTGCTTTTCTTGTAAATGATAAATCAGACATTTGAAGATGTGTAAATCTAATGGCGAGAAAATATCTGTGATACTCATACCTAAACTTCCGTAACCGAGACGTCAACACAACTTTGCCTAATGTTATTAATTAATGAAATGGAGTCGGTAACGATCACAATTATTGCCAGTCATGATCTCCCTATCGCTTCACCGTTGCCTGTTCGCTAATTTCACCCGTCATCCTGACCTACTCTTGGCAGCAACTCTGTCACAATAAATCGGGAGAACTGTACACTGAAATTGATGTTTGACGATCTCTTCGCATTTACGATTTTTCTTCGCGTCACCCGTCTGCTTCTTCACATTCTTATCAGTCAAGAAAGGAGGATGTAACTCGTCTCCTCCGATGACATTTGAACAAATCTTTTAGTCCTGCTCGAGGTGCGTGAAGGGTTATTATTTCAATACTTTCTTCAGACTAGGGTAACTTATAGGTCGTATAGCACGCTCAAAACGCATAAATATAGACACTAGTGTAGGCTGAACTCGCGTCCAAACCTAATTAATTATATACTTCGCTCGCATTTCTTCAAGACTTCTTGTATTATGCGAACGCATTCCACACCCGACAAATATATAAAATAGGGTGTTGACGAATTAGAGACTCGACTCGGGACATTACGTGCTCGAGTTGAAACGTGCTGAGTTCGGGCGCGAGGTTAAGCCGTCTTTTCCTTCTCTCCTGATGCACAGATCAAAATTCGTCGTAGGCGATGACGCTTAGAGAGAGTATATATTGAGAGAAAAAAGATGTGCTTTGTGTTTACGAGCGCCCGTCTTTGCTATATAGCGCTCTCTTTTCAAACATTAAAACTTGAGGTCCTTCAGAAGTTCAAGACTAAGTACGCGACGAGAACGTGAGAGTTCAGTCAAGTTTTATATTAGGAGTAAACTGTGTATTTTCACAGAAGTTGAACTTCGTCGGGATATGCAGATGCGGCGGCGGCGGTGGTGACGATGATACTATCATTATATCAAGAACTATATAGTTAGCAGTAATTAAAAGGCTTTATTAGTAGGAAATATCGCTATAATTTATTTACATTTTGTATACGCCGCCTCGATGCAGTATCTTCGCGCGCGTCAATGTCGCCGTCATCTTTCTTATATAGGCTGAGTGCAGCGCTTTTCTGAAGAGGAGATCTTCTACGTTTTCATAATAATTGTTCGTCGAAGTTTTATTTCGCAAAAATTTCGCTGTTTAGCGAAGAAGTTTTTAATGCTCGCGCGTGCGAAACTTACTTAAATGAAAATTCGCGTTTATACGTCTACTTTATTTATGTTTTATGGCTTTCTACGTTGAATATAATTCACGTTTAAGTATATTGTACCTACGTGGGTAAACTTATTTACCGTATTTTTTCTTCTTTTTGTTTCTAGATTAATTCAAAAGATGGCTCGTGATAAATTTTAGAAGAATTCGTGTACAGCGATTTTTGCCAATACCTCGGGTGAGTTATGCAACTATTGTATATTCGATAGACCTTTAATGTGACGAACCGAAGCCCTCAAAAATTTCTCGGTGTCATAAATTTATAAGACGGGGCTTCGAGATCTAGTTTTATCAGATCGGGTCATGTACGTATGTGTAAGTGTAGCGGAGCACGGGTCATTATAGATATCGGTTTATATCAGTTTCGTTTTCTACGCACAGGGTCGTAATAATAAATCATTAAAAACATAACGCGATATCGGCAAAATGGTCTTGAAAAAAATACAACGGGAGTTTCGTATTGCTCTATAAACTCTTGAGCAATGTCTGCGCCAGTTTTATTGTAGCGTGCGCTCCTCTAAATTGAATATTATACTCGTATATACGACGCCGTTTGATGGTAGTAATTGGAATTAATCGATGCTGAAAGCTTTAAGAGTATGTATGTTCAACTCGCGGATGAGTATCGAAAGAAAAAAGCACGCCAGGTGGCATTTTAATTAGCGAAAATTGACCGGTCAAAGGAAATTGGGGGCAGTTGAATACGATGTGCGAAGTACGGTAGGCGGCGACGGATATTCGTCCATCACATCTGTTAAGCTGAAGCGCCAAGTGGGCAAGTTCGCAATGTCGAAAGTGACCTCTTCTATTGTACGGCATATGTTCAACCCTGCGTTCAGGTAGAACGATAAGGAGATGAGTGGCCAGTATATAGCGTAGTTAATACAAAAGAGTAATTCGTAGCGAAGCATCGGCGTGGTTGCTCGAGTTATATCTGCTCCAGTAATCCTGACTCATGGAAGATGTATGAATGTAGCGTGAGATTTAGGAGAGGTGATGAGTTTTTTCGAGTCATGTGCTCCAATAATTAAATACCTCTAGCGTTCCTCATTTGTTTCTATGCTCTTCTAAGAATTCATCGTGCTGAGTTTTCATTTTATGATTTTTCGATGGATCTTGATGGACCATATCGATTCTCGTTTTCACTCGATAAGTTGAAAACTTTGGTGTAGGAGGTAAATTATCGAAAAAATGATAATCGATCATCGAAATCGAAATTGAAAAATCCATCTTGAAGCAGGTCCTTGTAAGTATAAAGTCTTCTCTTCAGCACACTTTTCGACCAAAATCAATCGAGGAAAACTACAATAGAGCACCTCTTGGGCGTCTTTCGGTTCACTTTGATCGATTTTGGTCAGAAAGTTTGCTGAAGGCTCGACTTTGCTGTACTCTCCGCTCACTCAAGTTACGTAGTTATGAGAGGGTCCTTCCCTCTCTCATTGTTTTCACCAACCCATACATTCTCCATCTCTTGTAGATGTTGGAAGCGAAATTCGAACGATTTACACATCAATCCATTGAATGAGTTCAAGTTTTGCACAAATAGATTGCACACTTCCATCTTGACCTTTATTTCGTACTTTTGCTCGACCGACTCTTCGAAAGCTTCGTTCTGTCAAGAAATCGGATATTTTGTGGTCGTGATGGTGACGCGATGTAAATACGGATCATGAATATGTAAAACAAAAAAAGATTATGCGATTTGCGACTAAATTGTAGGATATGAAGGTTGACATTTACTTCATTAATATTGTATGCCTCTGTCTCCGAAGCTTTTGTCTTCTGAAATTTTCCATTTGTCGAATTATACGTTACGATCGAGTGAAAGGAAAAACAAGCAGAGGGTGGGAAGGAGAAATCTCTTGAATAATTTCGAAAGAAAAAACTACATGACTTCCGACATTCTTCGTTTCATGATCCATGTGTCTAGTCTTATGACTCGAATCAAACCAAATAATACGAGGCCAGCAAGAAGGGTAATATGTATCAATTTTTGAATAAGTAGAGGAGGGGTGCAGAATCTAAGGAAGGTAAGGCTAAGAGAACTTCAAATTCGAATGCGTGGGAGATTCGTGCGGGGGAAACTATCTAAAATTCCAAAAACTGATATTTAAGATTACTGCGCAAGAATTTTTCTTTCTTTGGGCGGATTTTTAACTCGCCGATTTCTTAACTTGCGAAACTTCAGACGGAAAAGACGAACATTTTTTTCTGCGGCGCTATTCGAACAACCTTCGTCGTTTCAGTCGTCTGCTTATAGTACCCTTGAGAATGGAAAATTATTCGCATATCGACTCTTTCCATTCGTCATTCCAAAATTTTAGAGAAACGATCGCCAACGGGCTTGAGTAAGACAGCTGAGGCGACAGAATTGCTAAAATTCTTGGCCTTTTTCTCGCGAAAGATACGCAGCATTTCATCCATCTTGCTGCGTAGAACGAGAAGAAAATTTTGAATTTCAATTGTTTTTCTATCAAAGTGTCACGAGACAGCACCGGATATATCGTTGCCTGAAATTACGAATAATCATCATCCACTTATCACATTTACTGTAACACCATGTACAGACATTTGAAATACATCTATGAGCGAGTTAATGAGTTCTTTATCAACAATTGTCGCACAGCGGTAAAACACTTTTATGTCCTGCTTTTAATATTTTCTAGCTTGAGAACAATTTCAATTCTCGATGTCCACCAAGTAGTTGTAAAACCATGTCGCATAACGGAAGTACACCGAGTATATATTAGAATTTCAATTATCCAAGCTTTTTACGTTTTTCTCGTCCGCACGGTCTCACCTGGAATATTAGCGTCCTTGTGGGAGACGATTATCGCTTGATAATTAACTTATACGAGTATGATATCGGTGGTGTTGGAGAAGGGACGTGTAGGTGCCAGGAGAAGGAACAGGTGCTCGTCGAGAAAGGTGTCGCGCTGATACGGGTTGCATCCAGGTTCATACAGCAATGACGGAAAGTAATGACACGAAACTGTCATTTATCGTAATCATTTTTCACGCTTTTTTTTATGCTCTACAGCAGTCTACCATAGGAGGAGATGCGATGATTTTTATTCGTTGACGAGCGTGAATATGTTATGTTGTTTTTCCGGTGCTCCGAAAAGGAGTTTTGAGGAGCGATTAGATGGCGAGAAGAACCACCCGTACTACTACATGTCACCGGAGTGAGATGAATAAGAAATCGATATGCCCGAAAGAATGCTCTTTCCTACCGCGTGTAATGAATTAGAGAGGCTGGATATAGTGGCATTTAAGAACTCGAACTCCCCGTGAAACAAACGGTTTCGAGGCCGCGCTCTAAACGATGAAAAATCGCTCGCACGTTTTGCTCTCTTGTTTTTGGTCGTTCTCGACATTTGTCGGTGCTTTGCAATGTTCGCTTCGCACGCATTGTCAAAGGGCAGCCAGTAGCACCCCAAGGTTTAGTAAGCCATCAGTCTACGGTAGTTCTTTGACATATTTTCCTCGCCTCTTCCGCTCCTAAATAGCCTAGTATAATTTTTTGGTCCACGATAACGAGGTAATAAGATGAAATTGCTTCGCCGATGTGATCGCATTCATCAAGACGGTTTAAAATACCTCCTGTATATATTATTTATGAAAATTGGTTAATTTCGCCGCCATAATATTCATATACATTGGCCTATAAGTTACGAGATTGAGTACGAGTATATATACGACCTGATATTTTAACATACAGACGAACTCCCGTCGCGAGCGAATTTTTAATTCCGCAACGTAGATATCGGAATCCACAATTACGGGGTAAGGGCGTTTTAAAGGGTGCTGCGCGAGATTTTAATTATTTTTCTGGTACCTATAACCTAAATTAGTATTGGAATAAAAAGTTTGTAGTATGAAACGTTACGCACACGAATAATATATAAATGAAATTTACGAGTTGGAAGCTTTCTTTCTTTCTTCTCGAGTCAAGGTTGCTTCGCAGCAGGCTCCTCCTAATCTCGTACTCGTTATCAGTTATTAGACGTTTTCAAAATCGTAAACTATGCGGATTTAAGACTGTTTTGGTGACACACCTAGGATGAGTAGAAGAGGCAAGATGCTATATAAGTTACGTATATAGAGTCGCTAGACCTTAATTTTCGAGTTAACGATCACGCGCGACAGTTCAGTTTTTACGGTGAGGCTTTCTTTTACGAGTATTACTATATACGAACTTCTCTCGTACCATTCGCACGTCCGTATTTCATTTAGAATATCGAGGAGATGCTCGCTTTTTGACAAATTCAGCATTGACCCACTACTTTGTGCCGGTTTATGTCTCGATATCTTACCTTGATTCGTATGGTGTCACATCAGCGGAATTTGACGACCCATGAAGAGACTGAGTTGTGTTCCATACTCTCGATATCATCATCTTGAGGAGTCAAAAGATTTTCTGGCAAAACTCCGTATGTCGTGAGTTGTGGTCAGCAAATCAACACCTTGAAGGCAGAATAGATTCAAACCCAAGAGTTGGTTCCGTGATCTTTCTCACCTTCACACGCTCTTCGCCCTCTACTTAAACCATTCACATATGTCTGGAAATCATTTCTCCGAAATCAAGTCAAAATGGGATATAATCAATCATAAAGCTACTCGTGAACCTTAAAATCTTGTTGAAACGACTCATCTACGTTTTAATAGAATTCAAAGCCGCGAGTATTATTATCATAAATAATAACCCCGCGTCTAAGGGTACATCAATTAGAGCACAGCTAGCCTCGAATATATATATACGTACATTAACGTGTACGCTAGTAGTTCTAGAAAAACAAATTATTGCGCAATTATTTTAACATAGAACAGTTTTGTTACTTTAAGATATGTGCAGCGCGTATGTTATTTATTTTTTTTTCTCTATGTGTCATAAAGATATGAGGAACAGCGAGAATAACACATATGCGTTTCGTATATATATTGGTAGTACCTTTAATACCATATATCCGCGGCGGGAGTCCAATTAGTTTGCCGGGAAACACTGAGGGTGAGCTGATTCCTTCTGTCATTTCGAGAGTCTTTGTAAGATGGCATCTATACACGTCACCCGTGCACACTTGGCGTACACGTAATTGCGGGGGCAGCGTAACTCGAAAATGTCAAATTTCTCTCGTGAAACAAAATCGTAACTCAAGATTTTAATGTTGACGAAGGATCACCGTTGCGGCGAACAAAGAATGCATCTACTCAGCGGCCAGATGGCGACGGTAGTAAACTCGCGCTTTACTACCGGTACGGCCAACACTGTATAGCTCGGTGCTATGCTCGCGACTCATTAATTTTTGGTCGTAAATCTTACCAGTTCCTTTACGATTGTTATTTCAAGACTTGCCTATATAGTGTAGCATCATCTTTTGAACGGTGTGGCGTATGTGGAATGCATGGACTATAACCTATTTTGTGCCCTTATCTGACCCCGCCTCGTGACCTTTCAACGACTTGAGTACTCATAAATCTTTGCGAAAATTCGAGTGTGAGATCATGATAACGTTTGACTTCTGTTGGAAAAGCTGCATCACATACCAAGGAACCGTGATTAGGTTCTTGACATATTCAAGTCGTTAAGTGATTATTCTGGAATGATGATAACGAAGGGAAATAGAAAGGTGATGAACAACAAAATTGAGATGAGAAGGACAATTGTGAAGTGACCAAAAAAAGCACAAATTATAGCCAACCTCAGATTCTCAGCGCTGGTTACTAAAATAGAAAGGGGAAGATTGACAAAAATTTTCTGCCTTTAATAGGTCAAGGTCATTGAGTTGATGAAATCCGATCTTTCTACATTAAGTAGATAGTACGAGATGGCGAGCAAGAAAGATGAAGGAAAGTAAGTTGACATAATTATACTCTTTCAAATTAAATCCTCTTCTTCGGAAGAGAGAGCCCAGAGGTTGTGAGAGGGGAGAGCCCTTGAGCACCAACTTGGTCCGAAGAGCGAGATAACTACCTGCCCTTTTCTCTCAGCTTTTATGGACCAGCGAACTCATGATCGATGATCGCTCCCAAAGCACGTCTCATTCAGTACCACTCAGCCTTATCTATTCGTCGGGCTTGGCTCACTGAAGCGAAGCTAAATTCAACGATAAGCCCATAAACTTGGAGCACTCGGGTTGGAGTGTTGCCCACGTTAACCATTTCCACTTCCTCAAGGCATAACCGCAGTGGTCAGTCCGGTCAAAACGCCGTTCTTCGGATCTGACATCAAAATCGCCAGCCACAATGCGTTCTTCCCCTTTGTCCCTTCCAACTCTCCGAGGAAGTCTTCAAACTCCGAGAAAGATATTGCACGCGAAGAAATTCCTTGGTTATCCATTCGCTTCCTATGTGAAGATTTGGTAGTTTGTCTTGGGTATCAATAGGTAGCACATTATCGCGCACTGTCCGAAGAGTACCCAAATCACGTAAGACAACCTGGCGCTTTTCGGCTAAGTGTAAGAAGGGAAACCCCGCTGTAGACGAACATGTTTTCATGCAGAGAGACGTAAGAACTCCGAGAAAGAGAGAACGAAGAAGAGTAAGAAATGCGGCAATTTTTATGGTGGCTACCCGCTATTGGGTGCTACGGCATTGACTATGTGGAAAGACGGCAACGAGACAATGACGACCAAAAATAGTATAGGAACCATTCGAGCAATATTTTCTCCGGACGTGGCATCGTGCTGGCGTCAATAACCGTTTAATACGATATACTGCGTCAGTGTTGCGCGAGAAAATAAGACTTCCGTAGACTTTTCTTTATTAATCGTTTCTAATTCTTTATTAACAGGTGCCATTTCCATTTTTCTATATGGATATTAAATCGGGAACGTAATAAGGTATAGATCGAAGTGTAATAGTTGTCCGGGACGTAGGGGTAGGTCCTAATAGTTGTCGAAGATGACGACGGGACGCGTGAGACGTATCCGAAATTATGTACGAGTATTTTTTTTATATAAATAATGATGAAATTCCGAGTTTTTCTCTCATTCATTTTGAGGTCATTGCACCAATATCATCTGGATGTTTTTACAACTAACTTTATTTCGTATTATTATTCTCGGAATGGGAATAATCATAATCATAAATAAATGACGTTATTGTGTTACTATATTGTTGAAGAGGAAAAAAGAATGAAAGATACGGGAAGAAGAAGAATGGTAACGAAAAAAAAAAAGAAAGAAGAGAGAGTGAAACAGAAAAGGAAGATACAATACTGACGGAGCGTATCGTCCGCGAAATTAATATTTCATGTAATGTTCAAACTGGATAAGTTAACATGGATATGATTCTGCACTCACACACATACACGTACACTCTCGCTCTAGTCAACAGTCCAGCAGCAGTATCATCCCCTTTTTTGTTACTATAAAATGGATGATGTGTTTTTATCGACTATACGGTTCTCAAGTGCAATTATTGCGTCCTTTGGATGCTACAGCTACTTCCCTAAGAGAGGAAAAACTTAAGCTACGAGCTTTTGGTCTGACCGCGGACGAGAGATCGTGAGAAATTAAGTCCACGTTATTTAATGAATCGAGGACGGACTGTATAGGTGAGAATAGAATATATGTAGAAGATGTAGACTCGAAGAAAGAGAATAAGAAGGCCATTTACATATAATATAGGCCATCGTACGTATGTGAACGCCTCGGATAGGTTATTGAATTACAAATACGAGTAATACGACGTGGAACTGATTGGGTTTGTATGTGTTGTTGTTTGTACAATACGGTATGATGTGTAAAGTGTATAACGGACGCCTTTGCGTGCACGGCATCGAAGAAGATGACTATAAATGAAAAAATTCCATACGAGAAACAAAATTACGTCGACTATTTTTCGAAGCCGTATCAGACAAATTTAATCGCACGCCCGATGAACGACTCTGGAAAGAAAATCACGACAATAATATTCTTCTTTCGATGGAAGATTAAATTGCCGTAACTCACGCGGCTTCCTTTTCTCCACGACGACCGCCACTTTAATACGTGTGGAAATCCTTTATACATACATAAGGGCCGTACCATACGCGTCCCAGGAAGGCGAACGAAATAAAATCTTGTTTATCATAACAAATTATAATGTACGGTATCCTGTACTCGAGTTAATTAAGAGAAGTATCGAATTTGGTCGAGAGTTGAACGAACCTCGTTCGTATAAATGTTTAATTAATGTGTGTTCGAATGGAGTACGCGTGATTCGGAGGAATAACATGACCTTAACATAGCAGCTTTTGTTGTCTGGTCGATTTTCATCTTCTTTTCTGCCTTTATTTTCGGTTGTGCTTTTGAATATTGAACCGCTGCTCACTAAAAGTTCCTCTCCTGATGCTAGAGCAGACGTTGGGGAAAGAAGTAAGCGCGGAGAAAGTGTTCCGTCCTGTACTATCGTCAACGGGACACCAAATCTGCCTAGAAACGCTACTCTTGCCCTATATGATCTGAGGAGAAGGGAGAGTAGGGAAAATAAAGCCTAAATCCACTCACCATCTATAGCTTTTAAAGGAGCAAACAATTACAATTAGGGTGGATTAGAGAATCCTAGTTTCAGTGGTAAGGCTTAAGAATCTGGAATAATCTCTAGGTCTCTTCCATAGTTCATTTTCAGAAATTTCTTCATCCGAAAGAATGCGACAAAGTCAATAAGAAAAATCAATTTCCACTCGCGTCATTTCATTGCTGCTAAATTTCGTGCACAATGAAAAGTACAAGAACGCTTACGTACAAAATTTTTGCCCTATAATATTTCACCAGCAAAGTTTAGTGCTCTCGTGTCTGTTTTCCGAGACATATTCTCTCGCTCTTATTGGCGACAACGCGCATTTCCCGCATTCGCATTTCGAAATCGCTCTAATATACAACAATTTCGCAGTCGTTGTTCACGCTTGCCTGTGGGGGTGGGTGCATCGCGTATATGGTATGTCAACATAAGGGAGTATTTTAGCAGACGTTTTTCTTTGTTTACGTTCTCGAAAATACACGTGGCTGTTGGTGTGAAAAGGTATATCGCAAACGCATTTCGTGTAGGTCCTCGGAGAGAGTGTCAAAATGACGTCGTACATCAATCACGCTAACGCATCTTTTGGTAGAAAGTTATTAAGAGGGTGGATTATGTAAAATGAGTATGTAGTTGTAAAATGTCGCAGATATTTACCATGAAAGAAGGAAGTGGGTTAGAACTCGCGCAGCGGTCAAGCAAGTTCTACAGCTGCATAAGTCCGTGTAGCTGTCACGTGTGGCACTATTTTCGTTTACCGAAATACGATCTGCAGATCCGGAGCAGCGACCCTGTAGGCAGTCGTACACAGAAGCTGGTTGCTTTACACGATCATCGATCTCGAGGAACGATCGATCTCCACATTTTTAGAATTTATATCGACTATGCCGAATTAACGGAGCATCTAAATTTTCTTCCAACATTTAGCTGTTTTTCGATATTTTAGGTATATATGGCGAAGAAGAATGATGAGATGCGTACTGGCGAGCACAGCGTGTTCCGAAATCCTTTGACTTACCTATTAATCAAGAGCAAGCACCTTTGCGGCTGTACTAATTCGGGAATACTACGTGTAGTATAGCAAAGCTCTCTCTGATTTATAATCCAATCGCGCAAAACCCGTATACTATATCATAACGTCAACCGAATAACAAGAGGTCTAAAAATTCGAGTATCGATGTATTACAGGCCTATAGAGATACTATATGTGAGTAGGCGCACGCCCGAACTCGATACTTTGTTCCGAAACTTTTTCTTTGGAAAGTAAAATAAATACTTAACTTTTTTGTGTACAATTAAGGA
Source organism: Aspidiotus destructor (assembly GCA_035079395.1). NCBI lineage: Eukaryota > Metazoa > Arthropoda > Insecta > Hemiptera > Diaspididae > Aspidiotus > Aspidiotus destructor. The sequence goes on along the minus strand of JAVHKZ010000018.1, from coordinate 33,485,272 downwards.
GAACGAAAGAGTCGAAGATTAATGAGGGCGAAAATAGTGTCTATAGCTGTCGGTGTTGGATAACAGCGTGCCGAGTCGTGTTACTGATATAGAAGGCGGGCAATACTTTTGGATCCGGAAGGTAACCTCGTGGTCAGCTCGGTTTGTCTCCATCTTTGACCATTAGTTTACTTCGTCGTAAAAAGTATAACTCTTTTATTTTTGTTTGTTGGAGAATTAAAATATCGTAGCTAGGTCTCGAGAAGGTTCACAATACGTTCAGGAAAGCTCGTCGGCCAAATAGAGTCACAATAGTGAAGGGGAAGACCGCTCAGCCTAACAGTAATGGGTCAGCAATGTGTGGCTTCCGGCTTCTAAACTTAAAATTTTGAAAAAATTATCTTTGGTCTCACTTCAGCTGATTTGAGGAACGTGAGTTTGGATGAGATGGTCAGGAGAATTGGGGCTTTCTTTGGCTACAATGCTAAATAGTCTACTAAGAATCCTGCGCCAGTAATGCGCTAAAATGTTGCATATCGGAAGTTGAAGTGAAAATGACAGAGTTTGTGAGGAGATGTTAACACACAAGGGAGGTAAAACAGTACCGGAAGTAGGAGAATTTTTATTTCATCCCCCGTTTATACTGATTCAAAATTTCGACCTCGGTCTGTATGTATTTCTAAAGATACTCTGAAGCGTCTTACCCAGTTTTCTTCTAATACATTTGCAACAGTTGTAGCCTCTTATCGCACCCTGCCTGTACAATCTTTCTTTTATATTCGCTGCAACGTACCCCAGTATTTCAGAATCAGCTCTACCGCATTTCTTGACCTTATCTCCGTGTACATTTTTTTGAACTGCCCTAGCTGAATAAAGTTAAGAACTTGGCAGCAAGAACGTCTTCACGGTTTCCAACCCTCAAAAGCGTGAAGCTATAAGAAAGCAGTATGAGAATATTCAGTCAATACTCTCTTTCACACCTCCGCTACGAACGATGATCACACCGGGCGAGAGAGCCGGTATCTGTTTGAAAAGAAAACGAAGGATTAAATGTCATTTTGTTCGTCGATCGTTTCGAACAATCCACGTATAATACTGCCATAATATAAAACTTTATAGCCTATAAGTTCCTCTATCAATTTTCGTCGATACCCTGGCCCGTTTTATCGTTAGCTTGTACATGCATCTCGAAAACGTTGTTAAAAATAAATACACGCGGGCAACGAGTTTAAGACAATCAATGGAATAGGTAATGCTTTCGGTTATTAAGTGGTCCAGTTTATCGTCAAACAACCGAACGGATAGAGAGGCTGGGGAAAAACGAAGAGAGAGAACGAAGGTGTACGAGAAGAAGAAAGAGAGGGCGCGGAGCGTATAAAAATAAAAAGATAAATGTGTTCGTTAACGAGCTCGACTATGGGATATCGTATTTTAAATCAAAGACTTACTGTACTTGTTTGTATCTTTCTTGTTTCGTCGATTTGATGGTCCTCCTTATAGTTTACTCTGTTTAAACGCCCTTTCGTTCAATCGTACTCTCCCTGTATAATGTAGTGTATGTACATAGCGTGCCCGTATTCGTAAGCGTTGAAGATAGCGAACCGGTAATTGTGAGGGAATCTTTATAGCCGTTTGATAATGCCAGTTTTATGACTGATTCGGAATGGTGCGGTATTGAATTTGAGCGAATTGATTAGAATCCATGTACAATTGTCCCGTTCTACGTGGCGAACTCAATTTCCCGATTAGATTCGTACTTGGGAAAATGAAGCCTCCCTCCCTTCAAACCCACCAGAAAAGGTTGTTCGTAGATCTCAGAACTTCGCTTTCGTCAGATCTTCCACCTTCTAGATTTCTGACTCCTTTTTGGTGGATTTATATTTGTACTATTTACTAAAGAAACCCCATCATTTCCCTCCCTGTAGATTTCCCTTTGGAAAATGTCACAATATCAAATTCTTTTACCCGAAAAACCAATATAACGAGTAGAAGTGGTTCGGTAAAGAATATTATCTTGCCATTCTGCTCCCATAAGTTTCTTATTCTAACATCTCTCCCCCATGTGAAATAATTGTATCAACATACAAATTAATTTGTTCACCCTTTTCTTCTGTGTGTTCCACACGTGCAACCATCATTGCTATTACGTTTTCCGGCCGCAAGCTGCGTCCATTTTTTCCTTCTCTTTTTTAGAAAATATTACCACGTCGTTGTTATGTGCTGAAAATATTTGCCGTTCCCGTTTCCGCGATCGCACGTTCATCACGGAATGTTAATCTGTGCGACCGCGCGTCTTCTCTCGTCGACAGCTCTACCGACATTCATCTTTCCTTCCACCCTTTTGCTCTCGCACTATTATGTCTCTTTTGACTAGCTATATTTTTTGGTACGTATTTATATCTTAACTTACGCGAATACCTCCATTAAAGTATATAGTCGTCAAGCACGCAGACTCCTCCCAGCTATACCAAATTGCCCCTCGATAACGGTTGATGAGAAACAACAATAACAGTAATAGGCATTCAGAAGAGACGAAAGAAGAAAAAACATTACGTATAATTTTTCCCAAGAGGAGCGTGCATAATTAGTTTTCAAAGAAAATAGTATAATATAGTCTCTCTCAAAAAAAAGATGTCCAGGGATTTCCTGTGTACATACGCTCGTCGTCGAGAACCATAATTAAAAACCAGCGCCATGGTTTCGAGCGATTTATGCCAAGCCGAATCATCACTCAAAAGGATACATACGGTATATTTTTCGAGTGCTCTCTTAATGGACGGTTTGATGTATCAGGGACCACCGAATTAGGTTTTATGGTTATATCTTTTACCTATTCACACGCGAAACATCGTGAATGCGTTTCAAATTAATGCCTTCGCTATTTGAAAATATACGAGTGTACTCTGCATCAACGACATGGATACAGTCCTCATGATCGAGGTAATTAGTATTTAGAAAACGAGTTGGTACAACGGAGTATTTTATTGTATTCACGTGTGCTCGTTGACAATATTACGCCAGAGGATGATATTTGTCGAAACTAGTTCGCCTTACTGCGATATAACCATTTTGAGAATAGCGAGTCAGGATCAAGAAGGAGCGGAGGGGGTAATAGTGCGGTACGCGATATTTTTATTAAACATCCGTTAGACTCGAAATGAAGACGTCGTTTCGACGACAGATCTTTATCGCGATGCATATACATTTCGGAATCGTGGTGAAACGGTCAACAAAAAGAGAATTCCAGCCATAAGGTTCGTCGTCGTTGCCCATCTTATATCGTTGTACACAAATTAACGACGGTTCTTTCTATCCGTTTAGTACGTTGCATAATTGTATTAGGTTGTGTGGGGACGAAAATTTGCTTTCTTCTCACGATACGATTATGTTTCAAAATATATCTAGGTCCAAGAGAGCGAATCAAAATTTCGATCTGGAAAGCGCGCCTAAGAAAGAAAAACTCGTTGCCTTAAAACACGAATCGATAATAATATTTTTCAATATTTAATACGTCGAGCACGTACTGACGAAGCGAGGAGCAGGCAGAACAAAAACGAGAAGAAGAAAGAATTATAATTTACATCTCCGCGGGAATGCTGACTGTCGGTTTTTCGTAAGACTCTTTCTATATTAGCGAGCGTATCGGGCGTTTGGAAGCGATGCTGTTTTGCGTGCGTTATTGAGCCTTGTACACGTATATCGTGTGATTATTCGAATATCTAATGATATATGCTGGTACCATCAGTGGTTGACTGTTGCAAATCAATCGAGGATTGATGACGAGTATCACAAAGCGTAAGACTCCGAGAACCAGTTGCGTGGGAAGGAGGTTTTGGGAGATGCGATTGCCTGTGTAATAATTTGACCTAAACCTTCTCCATCCCGCTTTGTCATGACTGAAACATCCTTCTGCCAAGGCAGAGAATTGAGGATGTAGCTGGGAACGAGAAATCAAGACCCTCGTGATGAAGACATTCCTACGCCATCGTAGAGAATTGAGAATATGGAAAGAGGGTCTACTTCGTCATCAGGATCGAGAGAGAATCAAGAATGCGCCTTGTAATGTATGCAAATCGCGAACAGGGACTCACCCTCGTTAAGATACTCTAAATGAAGGTGCTAGAATTTCTTTCACAAGAGAGCTCCTTCGCGCTCACTCGAATGAAGTTATCTAAGACTCGTCTTAGGTGAGCAATTTGGAAACTGAGTCAGGATCGTTTCGATATCTGCAAGAGAAACATCCATGGAAGAGGTCAAAAGTTTGCCTTCAAGAAGCATGGTCTAGTTCGTAAGAACCCTGTCCACAAGCAAGAAATTATGAGATATTGGGTCGTTTACACAAATTACCCCTTATTTTTGCTCTTCTCTTCAATTTTTTGCCACGTTTCTACCAATATGCATTGTATCAGTTTGAAGAACAAGTCTACATTCGATGCACGAAACTCAACGTCTAAAAGAGTCCTCGAGAGTTTTCCGAGCGAACGAAACTACCGATTTGCTCCAAACAAACTCAAAATCTGCGACATCAAAGCTTCGCAGCTCATGCTATACACCCATACTTATTATCCCGGGCATTAGGTACATCGTATTTTCGCTTCGTCGGAGTTACCGCAAATATCTCGTTCATTCTCATTCTACGTGATCGTCGTAATTTTCTGCACGTTATTCACGATAAACTATCATCGCTCGAGCGCTGCAGCCGCTGTCGCTGCGATAGACGAAAATTACACTCTTTCCTCTTAAGCCGGGCGCACATGTAAGTAATACTACTCTCTCTATATACTCGAGTTAAAAACGCCTGAAAATAAACGCGTCATTATTATTCAAAAGTCGTATACAGTTTTCTTCTTTCTTCCTTTTTCTATATTTTTTTTTTTTCTGAAAATGTCTCCGACAACACGCGCGCTATACACGTAAACTATAAATTTAGAAAATGCAACCATCGCAAACGTGTATACTTGGATGCTGATGTTGATGGTGTGCCTCGACGTGAACTGTTGAGAGGCAATATACAGATGAACGATCGAATTCAGTGTTGCCCCAAATAAGACAATTTATATGTGAAACAAAAGACTATACACAGTCGTAAATACATACTTCTGCTCTTTTGGCCCTTGTTGTTTACGCTCACTTAGCCACACAACTCGAACCACATGGCTTGCGTTTTTATGGTACAAAGAACTTTCGTGTAACTTTGTGTAAGCTCCTAACTTTTTATACGTATATATGTAAATAGGTATATGGTTTATAAAAGGCGAACTACATATAATAGCGAAGTGTAGCCAAAAATCAAGACGAATGGCTCCGACGTCGTATACGGCCAATGCCCCTCCCGTACCCAGCCGACATCAAAATTCTTATACAGCGTTGAAGAAATTTAAGCTCCTTATACTCGCTTTTTTTCTTCTCCGTCCCTCCGAATAAACGGGCTCAAAGTATCTAGTTTTGTCGCGAATAAAAAGACTATCCGCGTATACACGACGTACACGCGTAAAACTTTATCTGGCAATATTTTCACCCGAGTCGCCAACAAGAAGGGCAAACGGAGTAATGTACAAATACGTGCCGCGTTTACCGAATACGACGACTAAATGTAACTAAAATTTAGAGGATTCAGCTTAACGATGACCGTATAACGTAGTCCGCTCTCAGCGCCGGAGTCGATGCCACCACGTATTATCGCGGATAAACCGCAAATTCGCCGCTGATATTATATACTTAAAAATTCGTTCAGATTTTCATCTTCGAGCGCGTCGCATCATAACCATTTACACGGTAATAGAGTGCAAACGTGAGCACGAAGAAAGGTCTACAGTGTGAGAGCTTACAGCCTGAGAAGTGGAAGATCAACCTTTAATGGGCTGGGAATATATTCAGAAAAAACGTGGAAAAATTGGCTCGGACTACGTACGAGAATCTAGAGAGAGGAGGGAAATCCACCAGATATCGTGAGAGGAAAAGAAAATGAAAATGTCGCATCCGAGATCTTGTGTTCATTACTATCGGACTGCGACAACGCTCCCAAATTCATTTTTCCCTCCGGAGGTACTTACAATAGGACTCTGTTAAGAGGTGCTGTGTCACTTTTCAATTCCCAATTCAGGAAAGGATCTATAGAAATTGACACCAAGTCTTTTCCGTTATAATTTGGTCGCATTGACGGAAGAGTCTGTCATAGGGTTGAGAGATCAAGAACTCGGTCAAATACATGTGCGAACCTGACAGCCATACGAGGTGGGATTCAACCCCAATTGACCTTTCTGAATGTACCACGAGAAACATTCTACAGGCTCTTGAATTTGTGCAAAAGAAAGCCCTCTCCGGTGGGTTTCAAAATGTCAAGAGGCTTTTAAAATTCCAGCTTTGCAGTTGCCGACCCTGCCATTACATACCTTGAGATCAGACGGTGAACTCAGTTTCGTTTTGCAGAAGTGGTGATGTGGAGAATCGAGTAGGGGCGGACAGTTCTTCAATCTTTGTTGACTTGAGTACCTCACTGAATGACGATTAAAATAAAAGTCGTTAAGTTTATTGGTGTAGTTTTTGTGAGACCACTCCTTCTGTGGATCTGAAAATCTTGGCATCAACCATGATGTGATTCAAGGCTTTCCTGATTTCAGCATATTTCCTTTTGGGGATTCCTCTTTTCTTTCATTCAACTACTTTCCCCACTTTCTCTTCCATCTAGTCTTGAAAACTAAAATTTAGATGCTCCTGATCGCGCATTCAGGAATTTTGAGATGACATGTAATCTTCAAAATGAATGAGCCGGAGAGCAAGGGTTGAAAAATTGACCAAATTTCATTCTTCTGAGAGCTGTCCTAATTTCAGGAAGTATCGACAGAAATTTGACCCATTTTTGCCTGGGCTTCAGTCTCCAACTCTTGGACATCACAGGCTCAGACGGATGTCGTTGTTCACCGAACGGTATTATTTGTACTTAGAACCAAGTGTGTAATCTTGTAGATAAATCGTGACTATTACCGAACAAAGCTTTACCTATTTTTATAGGACAACCGACATCATTTTATCGTTGATTTTTGTGCTAAATACCAACTCTAATTGATAGTAATGTATATAGGATAAGGTACATGTACCGACTATGATCGTCCGCTCTTTATGTACAACATTCTCTCGACATCGGCGGAGAACGTAAAAATACTTCTTGTAAAGAAATGTTCCTTTTTCCTTGAAACATTTTCGCTGGAAAGTATCGTACAATGTGTGTCCATCATGTAGTATGTACGTCGCTGACATTCATTTCTGGTATTCGACCTACCACGAGTATTTTTATCGTCACGAGAACACTCGTATCTTACAAGAAAGTGCAGACGCGTTCGTACAAATATACTGCATCAGACAATTGTATACAGGAATTCACTATTCTTTAATAATTATTATCATTATCGTTTTCAAGTTCAATTGCTATATACGGCTCTTACATTTCGTCCTTCCATATATACATTACTATTTAACATGGGTATATATGCTAATATTGTGGCCGACGGTATAGGCTTTCATCGAGGTTCATTTTTCGTTTTCTTTCTTCATCGTCATTTACCACAGGCGTGCGAAGTATTCGATCCTCCTCCTTAGGGTCATTTATAGACCGATAGTCGTTGCTGTCATTGTTGGCTAATATAATAACAGTTCAAAAAGAAAGAATATACGAATCAAGAAGAATCTTTCATACTGATGATGATGCTGGGGCACCGACGAGAAGGAGAGGAAAAGCGAGCATGACACGTAATAGTGATGTGTATACATGTTTACACATGTTCGGTTGTCTGGTCGGTGTAGGTTAAGGGCCGAGTGAATGTCCGATGACGATTGTATAGTGCGTATACACAATATAACTGGTTGCATCCGAATTGTATATTCTCTGGTACGTGAATGTGTCGAGGATAATAATCGTTTTTCCGACCACGTACTCGGTTTCGATGCGAACGAGTTTACTCGGCAATAATTATACGGTATTTCACAGACCGATGCGCCGCCGCCGTGGAAAAATCATCGTATTTCGATTTCGGGGGTGCTCCATATCGAATCTTCAGCTCTCGCACGTATGTACATAATTTATGGTCCGCGCCGAGCGTCATCAGCGACGCGCTTATACGATCCAGCCAAACCGGTTCAGCTTTTCCATCACGACGATGATATGACAACGACACGAAAAAAATGTGTCGTCTTTTACAATCCATTTTTTTTTTCTTTCTTTCTTTCTTTTCATTTTCGCATTTCTCGTTTCTTCTTATGGTCGTGAGTGGCGTGGAATTCTTAAAATGGCGTAACAGAAAAGGATCAATGATTGGCTAAGATGTGAAACCGGTAAAACGATGCCGGCATGACAGTAGTTAGTTATAAAAGAAACGTGAAAATTCACTACAGAATACCTGTATGTGCAACGTATATTTAGATAGAAGTGGAAGAGAGTCGAGGGCGTGTAACGCAAACAACTGCCGGTATGGGAATAATACCGGAAGTGTATACGAAACGCACGCTAATTTCCGCCCCGGTAAATACAACGTCGTTTGTTTATTGGTCGAGTGATATTTGGAGTAGAATGGTCGACTGGATACACGCGGATGTTGGCGTTAATTCAATGCAAATGAATGTAAAGGTACGCAGTCTCTATACATCCAGGGGAGGGAGACATTGTTTTCCTCTAGAGCTATTCCCCCGATGATGGTTCATCAGTTACTGTCGCGTATAATACACTCAAACTGGAGTAAAAGAATTCTTAATTGACTGCGAAAACGATGTCAAAGTGTAAAAATGCCATGCTGGTAAGCCATACCAACGTTAAACGAGTGCCAAAATGTGACGAATTACTCGAGAAAACGGAAGATAAATGGTGCATACTTGTTGGCGCTTGACGGAATATTTGATGAAAAAATTTCTATCACCCTACGTCTGTACAGCGCATTGCGGGAAAGTATTCGATAAATTTAACCGATTTCGAATCCTCTCACGGCCACGCGAAGCTGAGACGAGTTCGATCTGTGTATACACGCGAGGTCAAAGAAACGTCGTTTAAAGAACTTAATTAACTTCGATATCCTTCTTAGCGTGAGAGGGATATACTCGGGTGATGATGGCAGAAGTTTAAAAAGAGAAAGAATAAATTCAATAATCATTCTTGTCGCCGGACAGAAAAACATCTTAACCGTAAGGGAGCAGCGCGCCGACGGTGGGAGGAGGGTAGGAAAAATGAGTTATCGAGTAAGAAGAAAAACACGAGTCGAAATCGCTGATACGGCGACTGAAGCTTCGGTAATAAATTTTCATAACGTCTTTCCGTATATCATTCGTTATTAGTTTCTTACTAACGAATAGAGGAAGAAAATAATTTCGGTCGGAGTTGTACCACCTAACCCCGGTCCTATGGTGGATGGCTGCCGGCAATTCTACACGTAACTGCAGCTCGAAAACGCTGCGTAATAACGAATAATAATCATATCGAGAGAGAGAAAGATGGTACGAGACAAAGGCGGGTTTTGAAAAGTGGCTGCGTGTTTGTCGTCGCGAGTTTTTCAACATCTCGGATGGCTCGCGCGTCTAAACGTTCGCGTTCTGATGTCCCTCGAGTTCGTATATGATTGGACCACTTCGATGACAACCGGTGGATGGAGAATGAGTTGCGTTTTATTGTAATTGTTGTCATCGTAAGATTTCTTTCTCGTTTAAACAATATCTTTGGGAGAGTTGAGTCTTCTCATCTTGTGAACCCGCGTCTTGTTGTGACAGAGTCGACTTTCTCGAGTGAAGAGCTTCAATTGGTGCAAGGTGATATAACCGTAAACGTTTTTCAAATGTGAGAACTGGTCGAGCTTTCTCGGATGAATTTTGAACGTACTCCGCACTTTCAAGAGGAGATCCTTTTTAATTTGCTGCTTTCGGCCTCTCTTACTATTAGCCAAATACAACGAGTGATGCGCTATCTGCCGGCGGTCTCTCTAGTGAATTCAGACGAGAAGGAGATGATTATGAAAAAAGTTCTGCGAAAAACTCTAAACTGGGTTAACTGGAAGGAAGAATTTGACTGCTCTGCCCTTTTTGGTAGAAATTCATGTTGAAAGAGACAAAGCTGATTTTATGAGTATATTTTCCCATAGCAAAAAATACGCGATCACCTTCTCATCCAGTTTCTGGGGATCGCCACCTGCAGCGCAACCACTCTGTATTAAAAATCATACATTTTCCTACCAATATTGTTCTATTCATTTTTCTCCTAGCATTGTGGTAACTGAGATAATCGAGGACTTCCATCAGCTACCGCAGCATTTCTGGTATAATTCAGCTCTCCAGATGTACAATATGCGTTCGTAACGATTGCTGTGTTTGTGCCGAGATACTTTCTTATATGGTCTTATAATTTGGAATAATAATTGCCCTTCAATTTAGCACGACTGAGCTTCGCCCGGGAAAATCATTCCACAGACAGCTATTCTGAGAGTCTTCAAGACCATACGAGAGAGTGTATAACCCAAAAATATGATGGCACCGATCGTAAAGAATGTCTTTTATACCAAACTATTTCTGACCTCAAGGTGTAACGATAATTGGAACGCTTAGTGGTACCATATTCGGAAACTTTTGCGGTAATAACTTTAGTTTACTGTAACACCCTTTCCTCGCTAGAAATTTGAGGAACGTAAACAATTTTCGTATAGTCGGAATGCGCGCGGATTCATTCGAGTTTCATTAAAACGCGTAGTCGATATGATTGACACCGAGACTCTGAGAAGATTTGTAAACTTGCAATTTCTGCACCAGTCTTAACGTATCCGATTATTTACCATCTGTATATGTCAGTCGAACTTCATCAAAGCTCGCAAGAACACCATCTTGATTTTTTCCCCAACATCGCCTGCGGTTTCTTCTCCAATAGAAAAAAAAAACCTCCCTAAAAAAACTTTCGGCTCTCTTCTAGCACCTGCGCTTTTCCTTCCCGATACGTTAATTATACTAACAAAGTCGGTTTTAATGAGCCTAGATACGTGTCACAAAAAATAAGCGTGCGTCCTCGATTTTTTTTTTGGACACCACGACCAGGAGAAAAAAATTCATCGACTCTATTTATGCATCGTCACTCATCTGGCGTATGCTGTACAAAAAGCCAATCAATTCGAACGCCTAAAAAAAAAAATGAAAGGATATCGATATAAAAAATTCTAGCGATTATAATTTTTTCTTGTTCCTGTCTGTACGTACAACAGTCCTTTCTGCTACCCCTTTTTGAAGCAGCTGTTCTACATTTCGAAGATCGATTTCCTCAATCGTGTCTGTAGAAAAAGGGTCAGTTTATTCGTCGAATACGTCACACGTAGACGGATTACGGTCGACTTGATTCACAATGGAATTTTGACGAATAGCCAGCTTGCCCACCCTTCTATCATCGTTCATCGTCGCCCAAAAAGTTACTGCCAGAGGAACGTTTTACGAATCGTAACACATATAATGTCGAAGTGAAATATTTTTGAGTTTATATTTTATTTATTCGAGCGTATCGCGACACGTGTACAGAATGTACCGAAAATTAAACATTATCGTCGATGTCTCTCTCCAAAAAAATATACGTAGTTAATTCCAATAATTTTGTTTCGCGTCCGGAACGTCGGATATTGGATTTGTTGGTAAATTGCTTCTTGTTGCTTGCGTGTACGCTAACGACCTAACGTTTTTATGAATTTCTTCTCTCAGAAAGAAGGAGGTAATGGAGAATGAGATTTACGCTCGGTTTACCTTTACAGAATACAGCAGCCATTGCTCGGTTCATTCTGTATGGTCGCATTTAAAATAGAAAAATTTTCTCGAACTACTGTATATTGAGAGCTGCCGCGCTTTTGCTCCCTCGCTGCGAACTGACCGGGTCAAATCCCGTAAGAATTGTCTGGGCGAACTGTTTACAATAATTTCCACTCACCCTCCAGCAAAGTTGGACTTCTGTCCGCCGAGTTCGTAGCCTCTTTTACTGTACGTATAAACAAAACTTTGGCAATACGATAGCTCGTTCATCATCTTCGTGGAAAAGGGTAGTTCGCGAGTTTCAATAAGAAAAAAAAATACCTAGTTATAAGATTGAAGAAGAAAGTTTTTTCTTATATCGACCGCGCGCGATGCCCGTTCAAATTCCGAATCGTTCGAGTAGCTGTCGATAGTTGACAGTGAGCGGTAAATCTTTAGGAGGAAAGAAAAAAATCAGAATGTTTTTGATGTTGAGTAATACTCGTATTAGATGAGTGGAAAAAAAAGTCTCGCGATTTTTTTCTTCCTTTCATCTCTCGCGAAAGAGTTCGAGTAAAGGAGAGAAGAGAGTATGAGGGAATGTAAATTTTAATAGTTCGCTCGTAAATCCGTTATGATGTAACGAAAAGATCCGGGAAAAAGAAAAGTATTCTTTGGTCGAATAATGCGATAGAAGGAAAAAAGACGCGATACGATATCGAAAAATAAACAAAACCTATGTTGAACGTTGAAAAAAAAAAGGGAAATTACCCTCCGGGCAAACTTTTCGTATATGACGATAAAAAATTGTGGAATGTGATAAAAGGTTTTCCAAGTGTTTGGACAAGCCTCTCTCTCCGTCTTTCTTCTTTCTATATGAGATTACAATGTACGATAGGAAAGAATGAACTATCGAGAATGTACGGATTGACGTTTTTTTTTCCTCCTTCTCGGTTGCGTCGTTTTTATCTGGATATAATTCGCACGGTGATGTCTGACTCACCTTTTCGCAAAATGGGTCACCCATAAATATTAAAATTCGCTACCGTACGTACAATACCAGTAGTGTGCTCCGGTGTATAATATAGATTTGCCAGATTACTTTCGTATATATATCCAGGGTATTTGTCGTGTACGTAGTACAAATATGCATTATATTATAGGTAGTATCCAGAGTTCATAAATATTATATCAGCGTAATGATAAACGAGTTCTTGAGGTGCCTACGCTAAAATTGGGTCGTTTATTTAACCTATACGACGCGAATAAAATTATTATCTGTTTCGCAACAATACGAATATTTAAATATTCAGGATGGACCACTGACCATTGTACAGAGTGCGATATGTACGTAAATGTACTAAAGACAAAAATGGAAGAAAAATTAACCGAGAACCTGTTCTCGTTAACGCTTTGCGCCTCGCGCCGTCGCCCGAATTGGACCATCGTAGCTTTACCGTGTAATACGTAATCGTATCATGTAGAAAAGATGGATTATTTGTCCGAAGATATGGGTATCGTATGCCGGATTTTCCACCCACTGTTAATCAATTTAGAACGTGATTCATCGTTCTTCGAAATTCATAATAATAATTAGAGTTCGGCGTCGTGGATGATGTACACGTTCCTTAAATAAAAATATGATAATAATCTGCTAGAGACAGGGGGCCAAGAAGAACACGGGATTAGGCTAATACTTTGAGCGACTGTAAGCTCCGAAGGTATTTGTGAATTCGTGCAGCTGAAACATTTCAAACTACAATATGATCTACATATCGGATGCTTGATTCCAATCTTATCACTTCTATCGTAGTACTTTGAAGCTATCTGTGGATTCGTGGCTATCTCCTAGATAGATAGCTTTTGCTACTTGCTCACTGGCAGCAAATGAAAGGAAGCTCGGTCAATGTTTGGCTCTCTATTTCAGCTTCATGTTTTGGAACAAAAATTGATACTCATCAGAGTTTTGAATTCAAGTCAGCATAAAACGGTTTTCATTTTTCCATCATTTACAGCGAAAATTGCAAGACCTATAAAGTTCATCACCCTGACGTCACATCAACGCATCAACTGATAACAGAGTGAAAATGCAGTACAGCAGCTTCCAGCAGACATTGATTCCTGTAAGAATAGCATTGGTAACATTTGATCATACATCAGTATTCCAAAATGAAGAATCAATAAGAAGTTTATATTTGTAATCCAGAAGCTATCCAGTAGGCTACTTGAGAATCAACTTTTCATTCCTTATTTATTCTTTATTTTGAAATACTGATGTGTGATCGAATGTTACCAATGCTATTCTTATTTCTTATATGGGAATCGATTATTCACTGGAAGAAATTAGCGTGATATCGTTTTCGAATATCGCATTGCGACGTCACCGGTGATGAACTCTAGATTTGAGTTTGGAACCATACGTATCTATAAAAGTCTTTCAAGTCTTACCTGGCGTCGACCACAAATTCACCCAAAATTGCTAATTGAGGTGATGGATGGAAGAAGGGCCTTAGAAAAAACTGTAGTTCAAAGTGGAATATCTTTGTTCGTACATTATAACTTTTCTTGAAATTTGAATATATTGTTTGTATGAGACTAAAGAATAATTTCACATCAATATTGCAATTCAAAAATTTTCTCCTGAAAGTTTATATAACGCTTGAAGTGATGAACTATGAAACCCTTCTTCCATCCATCTCTTCAATTGTCTCTGAAATTTTCACGCCATAACTCGTCGATGATATAAATAAGAGTTCAGTCTCTGTTCTTCGCGTGAATTTGAGGCAACCTGGTAAACATTGGTCCCTGTTGAAGCTCCTGTTGAAACCCTGGGAAAATCTACCCATATTTTGCTTATTTAAAACCCATCATCAGAATAGGGAATCAACAGGGCTTCATCCGGGGCTTCACTCTGAACTCTGAAATCCTTATAAGAAGAGGGAACCAGCAAGGCCCCAATTGAAGCCCATGACAGGAGCTTTTAAGTGGAAGAGCGAAGTATTCAGATGGGATTTGAGGGAATCAAATTGGGCTTCACATAAGAAAAACGCGGGTAGTTTTTCTTAGGGCCTCAGTAGGAACACAAATTGTTTACCAGGAATCTCAAACTTGAACCAATATTCAGTGGTAAAAAGGAGGAGCTAAAATAGTGTAAATACGATATAGCGACCGCGTGATTCTGTAAATTGTTTTCAAAGAATAAAATCAAGATAGACCCGTGCTCATAAATGTATTAATTTTCATCTTCTTCATTTTAAAAAAATCATAGAACTAACAAGATTGTATTTGTTTTCTGATTGCAGATTTACGCATTTTAGTATAAGTTTTCGGAAAATTAGTCAAGACGTGCTCAAACTGATACGAAAGCTGCGGAGAGAACACTACCCTATATACATGAAACTGTCATTCCATATCCGCAATCACGATATCAACACCTATATCTTATTTTTATACTTTTATCAAACGCTGCGAAATTTTGAGTTTAATTACGAAGTTTTTGTGTTTTGCTTGTGAATCTATACGTTTACCTTACATGTATTCCCTTTTTGATTTTTGTGAATTGGCACGAAAGACGAAATTTTTTTACAGTCATTATGTTACCTAATAATAATAAAAATAATAACGACGACGATTATTATTATTATTGTATTTCTAAATCGAATTAATTGTCGCGTAATACGAATATTTAAGTCTCGTGTGTATATTATACAGAATAATATGTTTTCGATATAATAAATTACGATAATATTTCATCTATACAAATGCGTCGAATACGAATTTTGTACATAATGTATTGTCGAATAATTTTTTTCTTTCTTCTATCCGTGATATACCAAAAACGAAAGAAAAAAAAAACGTTTCCCGTTGCCATAACTTATACGCGATATCTGTTTTACTTCGTTCAAAATATTTCTTCTTCAACTCTATCTTCCTCCCTCTTTAATTTCATTTCGAACTTTTTTTATATTTGTGCCGCTGTTTGAAAAATGAAAGAAACGCGGAGATCCTAAAATTTCTTCAATTAAATAATTACGCTTATTCCGTGTAAAGAGCTTGTATCGATTGTTGTTTGTTCGGTTTCCTTTTTTTTTTTTCTTTTCGTTTCCTTCTCTTTTTTTAAATACGATAAATTATGAAAAAAAAATATATTATTTACTATTACTGCGTGCAGTACCTCTTCTCATTCTTATGTTTCAACTGTATTGTTGGATAGTGGAGACACCGGCATCTGATTGCCATTTTCGTTGTGATCTAACTTAAATTTTACGATAATTATTGTTGTAAGTATACGTAAATTATACGTAAGCGCAAACGTTTTTATTGTGAATTTTTCCCGTTATTTTTTATAATTTTCTTGTTATTTTAGTTCCTATGATACGTTTCAGTTTTCCTTTTTTTTCTTCTTTCCTTTCGTAGATTATCAGCCAAAAAGACTGCCGAATTTATTTCTAATTTACGATACTCGAGAATCGAATCATTACAGAAAGAGAAAATATTAATTCAGAGAGAAAAAAAAGGAAGTAAATCTGATTGCTTCGCGAATCGTGTACCAAACTCGATTCCCCGTTTTTCTAGTCATTGGAACCTTTTAATTGAAGCATTGCTGTGACATAGCACACGTTATGCTCCCAGGTGAGGGTACTTTGTTATGGAGAAATTTTGCATTTTGCTATTCTTTTTTTTTTCGCCCTCCGAATAATACATAATCGCGGGGATGAGTTAATTTTAAAAATCTATTCGATTAACCAAGTCGATAATGTATTTCCTTCATTACTTATTTTTTCTTATTTTTACGATTCTTTCTCTTATTTTATATCGTTACATATATGTAAAAATATGTGTACCTACGTGTATATTGCATTTTTTCTGTCTTTTTTTTTTTTAAATTGACTATTAAATTTTCTAAAAATTAAATCGTCTTCTTCATTCGAGAGTCTTGGCAAAGCTCTTTTCATCCTCGCATGCGAACTGCATATTTACAACTCGAAGTCGATTCGACTATTTTAAATATCGGCGACGTGTGCATACGATAATTTCTTCTAAATTTCGATTAATACGGCTGAAGGCGAAGTTTACAACTTCTAGTTTTTCGTGTTTCTGCCGATGCTGGGCTATACAGCAAACGTCGTTGATTAATAACGTATTAATCGGTTTTTTTCCTTCTTATATTACGACGACGTCCGCGCGGAATACGATGATCGAAAAATAAGGGAAGCTGTCGGAGTGGGCGCTGCGACGAACTTCGGCGTGTAAAACCAGCTATCCATAAATTGAGGATGCGACCAGTACCAGTCGCGCAATCACAATCCAAATACACGCGGACAGGTTTTTGAAGAAAACTGCATACAAATTATACTGCTTACACGCAAACCGTATACCTGGGTAGTTTACTATTTCGATTACTTCTATTAATCGGTTATAAGTTTTGATGGCACATCGATCGTTAAATGGAAAAATTACGAGCATTTCGTTAACATTCTAATATGCTCGGCCGCAAAGCCAACGAATGAATTTTAATTAAAAATGTCGTTAGTCCGCGCAGCTCCTATGTCCGGCAACTGCGTGTATGCAGTATATTTTTTTTTAATATTTTTTTTTCTTCCTTCTCTTCGGTAAGTCGATCTTTTCCCAAAATTGCCATCTCTTTGTTAACTCGTTCCTCTGTCGAAATTATTCGAATTTTTAGGATCGTCGATAGAGTCGGGTCAAAGACCTACCTATTGAACGTCAACGAAGTTTTTTTAAAATAAGGAATTTTTTATCGGTACGGCACGAGAATTGATCAGCTATAGGATTACAAGATTTTGATGTCTTCCTACATCAGATTTAAGAGGTGTTTGATCATGTTCGACCGTGCGAGCAAAATATCTGCGTAGAAGATGATTTCTTTGCTCAAAAACACGATCAGAAGAAAAACTGAGGAGGAGGGATGGAATGATGCAGCAGTATATCTCACGATACGATCGCAGTTAGACAGGTATCTTAGATACCAAATTGTCGTCTTCGTCAAAATCAAGTCATTTATACACATTTTAATTTCCTTATTGTTTGGTCTATTTTCAATTTTTTCCATCTGCCTAGCCTGTATCGAGTTCCTAAAACTCTGATTTTGAAGTGTAGGCCAATTTACTCTTTAGGTCAGTCGATCTGAGAGATAGCACAAAAGCAGTCCCTGGAGTTTCAAGAACAACCCCCTACGTGATGCTATGTGGGGAACCATATACGGATCAGACTGATTAATGAAGTAGCGAGGAGCGGAATGGAATAAGTTACAAAGGTGAAGGACTTGGAGTCCTTCGGCATACAATTGAACATGAAAATGAAATCAAAGGGCAGTTTAGGGCTAAAAAGTCAAGAAGGGGCGATGGGTGCACAAAATGAAAAACTCTGTATGTTCTTTATGGACCTGTGTGGCCATAGTGACAAAATGGTTGATGGTTCAGGAAGTGACTTTTGCACCAATCTGAATCGTAGTTAAATGGATGAAATTATATTTTTCTCTTTTCCGTGTCAAAAATTGTCTTCTTTTTCATAGGTCGATAATTCATAATATCAATACCTTCTCTCCAAGTCCAGAGCTCACAATAACAAAACGTGCTACTGCGCGTAATCTATCACCTTACTTCAGTTAGATTGACCTCGATATACTTAGATACGCTTGTTTACAAAAAATTATAAGAGATTTTCCCTTTTGAGAAAAATGACAGGTCATTGATTTACATTTTCTCCAAAATTTGTTGATATAATAGCACATACCCGAGTTTTAAATCATTTATTCCTAATAAGATAAGATCGTAACACTGCAGCCAGCCAAACGCCGAATCCAGTCGAATTTTACCTGCTATACAAGTGACGCTAAAAGCCAAATTTATTCGAGTCGACCAGCGCTAGTAGCGCACCCAACAGAACAGCCAGTAAATGCTTATCAGCGATACGGTAGTAACGCGCAAAACGAAAACACGGCGCAGTCAATGCGCGGATCGGTTCAAAAAATTTCTACAAAAAGATGATTTGTAAAGAATTTTATGCTTTTCAAGTTTTCTTCTGTAAATTTTTCTGCAAAATAACAAATGGGAACATTCTCCTGGTTTTGTTTTCAATTCGGTCAGCTGCAACGCTCCTAGCGGATGATCGACCTGAATTTGCTTTGCACCTTGAACCAAAATCTAAAAATAGCCTATCTCTTCGGTTTTTGTTTTTTCAATCTTTTAATTTTCTTTTCACCGTTCTTAGAAAAGTAGAAAAGAGATAAGAATTGTTGAAGCCGTGGACCTAAACAAAAATAATAAAATATAAATTCCTAATTCAATTTGATTATTTTTAATTTTACACTCTGTTCACGTTAAGAAAGGATAAAAGAAAGAAGGTAACTAAATTTCTCATCACCACGTTTGGAACCCTACCTCGTCGTGTTTTACATAGGTAATACATTGAAATACGGGTATTTAATTAGCAAAACACAATGAAGTTACTTTAATTTCAAGATTTCAATAATAAGATACTCTGTTCCTGTTGGTATTTCTTCATTATTGTTACGTTTTTTCCACATCTAAAACATTGTGATAAGCAATTTACCTTCTTTTATCCTTTCTCAATGCCACTTTTATACTATCTCGAGCCCTTTCTTAACGTGAACAGAGTATAATCAAATCAATATAGTTTCAATCCACAATTTCGGTGATTCAATATTTTAAAATACTCGAATTTCAAGCTTCAAAGCTTTCAAGGCTAAGTTGACTTTGCCGGAAATGGATTTGGAAACACAGCAAACAGAAAAGCAGTGATTCAGCGCAGCAGCCGGCAGTCGTTCAATCAAGAGGAAACACAATCTCAAAAATTGGTATTCTTGGTAGGTTTGACTGAGCCTTAATGTTTGTGATCAGGGACCCTTCTGTATTCATGATATCCCATCAATCTGTTTAGAAGCTAGCTAAAAAACCAAAAGTCAACCGAATTTCCCCAAAAGCTGAAATCGTATTTCTCATGGTCATGAGTGTAAGCCAAAAGCCCTGTTATTCTCTAGTTAAGGTTGATGCTAGCCGAACGAGCCTCCACAATTTTACCAATAACTGAATATTGATACACTGTTTCCTGCGCGAATGCGCATATAGAGCTCGACACTCGAAAATATTCCAAGTCCTCTTTCCATCGATGTAGGCCAAAACCTAAAATTTCAAGTCTCTAAAGTAGGTCAAGGTCACTCATCTAAGATTATCAATCCTTCCGTTTTGCTACCCTTACGCAAAAAGTAGACTTTTACATCGAGACGGCGCAAGCTTTCGAGATTCTTTCCTTCATTTTCATTCTATTGATCTTCCTCTGCCCCAGATGAACTTCGTGGGTAAGTCACTGCCATGTAAGTATTCCTTCCTTTCATAATAAGAATTCTCGAGTCCTTTCACGAAGTGGCTCTCGAATCTCAAGAGGTACAGAGTAAAAAGTGAAAACTTATTCCTTTAAGAAGAGTTTTTTGTCGTTCTGACCCGTAGAAGATAGTCGTTCGAAGTTTCGTTTCCCATATTTTTTCTGTCTCGAAAAACCGCAGATCGAGTGTACACCCGTAGCTTTATTGTTAATCGTCGTCTAATCCAGCTGGACGAATGCACCGAGGATCGAACATATAGGTACTCTAATGCTGCGAGGCAGGCAATGAAAAAGCAGACACCGAATGGCTGATAAATGCAACATTGTACACACGAAATCAACGCACCCTGTCCAGTGTAACAACTCCGATTACAGACTCCCTCCGGTGCGACCGGCTATTAATAACGAATATACACAATTTTTATCACAATAACAAAACGAATTTTTGTGCGTAAACTCGACCGCCACGCTGCGGTCATATATGAAAAAAGAAAAAAAAGTATACATAAATATACGTATATTTTCAGGTACTGATTTATTACCGATTACAGCATATTATTTTATATCGGTGTTATTCTACTTTTATTAATTTTTTCCTCCTTTACGTTTACCAGCTCTGAAGAAAGCTGGCTCGTATTTGGACTGAAGTGGCTCTTACGAGAAGTGTGAGTCTATCCGCAGTAAATAACGATACTCGAGGGATTACCGAATACACCCCCGGGGGTACGGATTTCAACTTCTACGATTTGATGGGATGTTTTTTTTCTTTCGTATCTCCTTCCGTCCATTCATTAATCCATAAACGTACGCAGGAAAAACGTAATTCATACGTTAATTTTCGATTTCATAGGCTACCAACCCTTTTCGCTCTTAATTTCTCCGGATCGCACTTAAGAAATGTTCAGCGTCAGTTTTTTGAATGACACACCAACGACGACGTATGGTACTCATCTGCCAAGATATGCCCGCCTCGGCGAGATGTGTTTTTCTACTTCGGGAACTTTTTAACTCGTTGACAAGTGACGCATTATGATTGATGCTTTCTCGTAACTAACTAACGTAATTTGTTAACTCGTTGCCCGGTATGCGAGAAGAGTGGAGAAAAAAAGGGGGGAAAAATTCTAAAATATGATAAACGATTCGTCGTCGAAGGATTAAAAATGAATTTATTCGAGTTGGTTTTTACTCGTATAATCAAACTGAGGCGAGGCCACCTCTGCCAGTTTGTGCAGGAGAAAAAAAAAAAAAAAAAAGGAGGAGGAAGACACGCAGATTTAAAAATAGAATTAACTTGTTTGTTCGCGTTGATATACGAACGTAGCATATGCTGCAAGCAATTAACGCGCCAGAATAGTTTTATATTTGAGGATTAAATTGTTAAAAACCTACAGAACTGTATTCGTATTATATCTTTCTCGGTATCGAGTGTTAATTTTTTACGATTTTATTTCAACCCGAAATGAGAGCTCTACGATATGTGAGAACCAGCAGGCAACCAAAAAGCTATACGAAGGTTTTTTTTCCCTCGAGAGAATAAAATTTACAGACATCAACGTAGACACTAGACATAAACGAGCAAATGCTTCCTCCCTCGTATATAACCTCTACAGTTATAATGGCTAGGTACGAGAATGACGAAAATAAAATGCGAAGAAGAGTGACAACCGTAATCCGCACCACAATCGTGCAAAAATGAAAATATCAAAATTTTTTTCTAAATGAAATTATACGTAATCAGAACGCTACACTATCGCATATTCCATATAATTAATCCTACTTTTTTTTTTTTTCTGTCACTCCCTCACTTTATCTGGTAACTACCATCGTGTATAGCAAATAACGACTTGTCGTGACAGTCCTGAAATTTCATTAGTTAGGGTTAAAATGGAAAATGATATTTCGACGCTTTCTAAGGGGAAGAAATCAAAATACCAAACAGCCTTGCATTATTATTATTATATTACCATACAAACTGTGAACGACTAACTTGATATGATTGTATTCATTTTGGTTTCTTCGGTTTTTTTTTCTCTCTCTCTCTTTTTTTCTCATCTATTACAATGGATATTTCCGAACTCGTTGTATACCGTGTTATTACTGTAGGAACTTTGTGTTAGTTTAAAATTTAATTGAAATTCTACCAGTCCGATGAATGGATTTAGAGATGATACAGGGAGTGTTTTTATGGTTTTATAACACTCCAGAAGTCAAACAGGAGCCGAGTATGGAATTTCGTTTCTGTTGCCGGCTTACAAAAAGGATTCGTTGGAGTATATATTTGTTTAAATCCTGGATTTACAGACTCTTTCATAAAATTGGAGTCGCGCGAGAGAGAAAATCAAATTACTTGAAAAAAAATATATTATTTTTGTAGTCGCAATCAGAAATTCTAGGCCTAGTTATAATTTTTTTTTTTTTCATAAGTACAAGACTTGGCTAATTGGAAACTTAAAGTAAGTATAAGCTAGTGGAGAATGATCATAGATGAATAAAAGAGGATCGAAAACACGAAAAATTTGAAATATTTGAACTAATTTACAATCTCGACTAGATATCCTTTTGTTACTTCCTTCGGAATCCAGAATTGTTCTGAATCATTGAATGTATTCCTATCATTGAGATTCTGGTAACAACTGCAAGCTGTCGATCTTCAAATCAATTAATAGCCTTTCCTTTTCCATCACCATCATTACTATAGCTTCTTTTTCCTTCTTTTCGTAATCTCAATCTTAAATTGAAAAGCTTAGTACGGTACCAAAAATAAAAATAAATTAATGATAAGTAAAACCACATCCACATGACACTAATTTAATTGGTGGCGTCGAAGCGACAAAAAAACGATCCGGTAAAATAGATCTTTTGTACTCGAGGAAGAAGACTATTCCTCCAGATTGTTCTAATGTCGTTTGCATACACAAACTTATCAGTTATCGCAAGAGGGCAGCATTAATTTTTCATTGATCTGCTGTACAAAGTTGAATAATGAATATTGACAGATATCTGGATAATGAATTTGAGGAAAAGAGATTATGGGTATACTAGATCATAGTCTCTTTTTCTCGTATTCATTATTTGGATATCCGTCAATTCAACTTTGTACGGCAGTGATGGTCTGTTGATCTATTTTGGGTGCGTGTTCTGTGTGTTGTACGTTTAATTACGTTTTGTTGCTGCGTCAGCCTTCGATTGACTCGTCAGTCGTCAATCATCAGGCGATTGCGAAAATTTTTGTTTTTAACTAGAAACTAGAGAACCTTTGATGGATCAGGACTTCAACATGTTCAGAGAGTACCGTATTTTAGTTATAGATAAGAAAATTCGCTTCAAATTTCGCCATCAATGTAAGCACAATACTGAATCTTAACAGGAAATTGGAGATGGAGAATGGTATCACAACTTTGGTAAATGATAGGTAGGTACCTACGCTTTCCTTGGGAATTGTTTAATATTTTGTGTTTATGGAGTCTTGGCACTTTTCACATACTTAGTTCCAGTTGCACGCTTTTTTTCTTACGTTCTTCTGAGTTCTCTGAACTTCTTAACTAAAATCTTCTTTCATTGTCTCAAGGTCCAAGGTTTATGGAAGATGTACTCTGTACTGGTACTCAATGCGGAGTTATTGTTTAGAATGAATTGTAAGCTTATCAATATGGACGCATTGAAAAATCTGTTCAGTGCTGCTGTAACAGTCTCTCATTGACTGGCTTTATGGTCAGAAACTGGATTCAGAAGGTAAGAGTGGGTTACAAATTTTATTTTTAAATCGTAGATATTCTAATTCTGGCTGAGATAGTTTTGTTGTCAATCAACATTGCGTCAAAGTGATATTGGTGCTTACAGTTTTCCTGTTGTAGATGTAATAGATGCTGGCCAGTAATAATAAGGTATAAGCTGCCTCATGTTGAGTCAGTGGGTGAGTAGCGGTTCTAAGGATTATGTTGGCGCTTGTGCAATTATAAGAGTGTTTAAACGAGGCAACAAGTAAGCGAGTAGGTAAGTACTTGATTATTCAATACTTTGGTACCTATCTAATCTACCTATCTTACAAGTTTACTTTGAACAATCCTTCTTGAAAATAATTATATTGTAGATGATGATATTGAATGTTGACATAGCCTATATGATGTAAAATGAGAAATTATATAGAGTGTTAACCGCAAAGACTCATATGGAGGCACTTCAATGTTCTCAGATGAAAAGCAAATCTGCACAGGTAAATCTTGATAAACACAATGATAATAATATCTAGAGGGTGTAATCAAACATAAATTGAAAAAAAAAAAAAGGAATTTATGTAAGTATGGTAAACGTACATAACAATTAGATATCAGAAGGTTGAGGGTTCTGGATTTGATATTTTTTTGTAGCAAACCATGAATCTAGATTTGAAACTCTGAGATAGGCCTAGGTTATGATAATACCTGAGAAAATCTATTCAATAATCTTGTTGTTGTCTGCAATACAAGTTAGTTAAGGTCTGGTGACCTGTCTGCAGTGTAGTCTTAGCTTCTGAAGACTCGGATGTGTCTACCAGTTTTCTTCTTGGGCGCCCTCTAGATCACTTTCCTGTTGGAATGTAGCCCTATACTATCTCAGGTGATTGGTTTTCAATAATCTTGAAGTCATTTTTGTTCAACAAATTGAGAGTCTATCAAAAAGGGAAGTATGAAAATTAACTGTGGAGCAAATTGAGAATGATTAAATGATTAGGTGCTCATTTATTGAATGTACAATGAACGTTTAATTTAAGTAGGTATGTACATTTTTGTTTGTAGTTTTCGAGTTATTTTGGTTGAAAAATGACAACATTTGGCTGCAATTAATGGTGAGTGCAAATATTACTTGTGAGCTTCATTTGATTATTTTGAAAATGTTATTGATGATAAAGAGTATAGAGGAAAAAAATGGTGAATTAGTATTTTACTTTGACTACCTATCACTGAAATCTCTTCACCTTGTTATTTCCTCCAATGTGTCAATGTTCCTATTAACTGATGAGAAAATTTTCCCGGGTAGATTCACTATCATGATTATGGAGTGTAGAATCTTGCAAAATTTGATGATCAACATAGGTAGTTTAAGAAAAAAACCTCAATTTTTGTATCTGTAGATTCAAATTTGTAGATTCTAATTTGTCATAAGGATGTAATGAATTCTCATCCAATATAAAACAAAACCACAGAGGCAAATTATTAAGAAAAAAGTTTAGGTATTCCTTATATGTACAAGCTAAAACTTACAAAGGATGAAAACAATTTTCCAACTGATAATGAAAAGATGAATTATGTTTCGGAAGTAGTATATTAGGTGTATGATTTTCATCCAATACAAAAGTTCGACAGGCTGCGCGAACTTCATCCTGAATATTAGAGATTCAATCTTGATTTTTTATTCCACCCCATTATTTCATATATTATTGAGTTATGAGTGAGATAGACACCAATGCTTATTATTTTGATTTATAGGCTGATAGTGTGAAAGTATGTTGTACCTCATTCTGTATTGCTCAGAGCAGAATTTTGCTCTAGTGAGGATTATAATATGATTGTTACCGGTACTTATTGACGAGTGATATTAATTCTTCAGAACTGAAAAGTTGGATGCAAAAAGCTCATGCCCTGAAGCCAGTCTCAAACATGCTCCTACCATGCGCTTTCAATCTTCCTGATGGCACTTATGAAAAGCTCATGGTTGTATTTTGGCTCTAATATTGTGAGAATCCCGTTTTGACCTTTTTTGTTATTTTTGCAAGCTTTTGTACACTTTTGCCGGTGGCGTTGTTAGTACTTTCGACAAGTCCTTATTATAGCTGGGAATATTCGTTCAATTATCAGTTATCACCTGTACAAATCACGAGCCATAATGAAATCGAAAATCTCGCGAATGCTCGATCGAGTTAGAAATCGGGATAGAATGTGAGTACAAATGAGCTCTTGAATACAGAACAATCTTTCACGTAGTGGACAAACTTCCTTCTCTGGCTCCGCAAAACCTTCCGTTAACCTGGGTCCTCAACTCTCTTTCACGACTTGTTGTCGTCTAGTAAAATTTGTTAACTGCTCACAAATATGGGCCATCTCAACAATAAAGCCGAAGCTAATTTCCTCCATAAAAAGTTTTGCTCACGTGTACGAGGAGAATTTATCTGTTTCATATTATTCTAGTAGATATCAAAGGGAAGTGTGGGTACTCTCTATACAACTGAGCTCGATTGTTCTCTGTCGAGACAAACGGGTACTGTTGCAAACGCTTTTCTCTTCCCATTACATAATATTGTATCTTCCCTTTAAACGTAACTTGTGGTTTTTTAGTAACCCGTGTGGAATTTATCGTGTTCTTTCTTGTAGACGTCCTGTTTCTACCTTCAACCCTCTCCCAATTCACGATCTAATAAAAGTTTTTGGAGCAACGTCTCTCCTTCACATGTTGGGTTTCAAGCCTATAATGTTACGTGTCGTTTGACATACGTCAGAACATTCTTCTTTTTTTCTCTCTCTTTTCACATTGCAGGCAAATTAGAAACAAACTATGCCTTGGTTACCTTTTAAACATTCGCATGTTATTTGTAAGAAGCACTCGCTTTTCTACCTCTTTAGACCTCGTTCGTATTCAGTCGCATCACCATGGTCGTCAAAATAGCAACGTTTGTTAACAGTTGTTTTATTTCAACTGCATTCGTGTTCGCGGTATGTATGGGCGCATACGTACGAAAAGGCGACATTTAGTACATGTTATTTCGGGCAGATTTAGGGAGGCAATGAAAAGATGCGACTGAGAATCGAGCTGCTGTCTTTTCACAAAATCTCGACGAAGTTGCTCTCTCCGCCTTAATATTAAACTCGCTGCTTGTACATAACATTATACACAGTACGTACACTGTAAAGTATGCATGTCTCCTTGTATTCTTCAGTCGAGTTAATTTATCTCGACTTGTATGTGTGACCTACCAGATTTGTAAACGCGTTAGACGGAGATGCGACGAATTGATGAGTTGGTATTGCTTCTATGGGCGTTTACGAGAGCGAGTAAGAGGATGGGCGCATCGTATACGCATCAAGGTAAAAAAAAAGAGAAAAAAAATCGCGCAAAATATACGAGACTGAAATAAACTAGCGTTTGATTTATTTCGGCGTTTAGAAACGAGTACCGAGTGTCGTTTACTTGCTACGACTATGTTTGCTCAAGAAGATTTATGTTAAATTGTACAGAGTTTAATTCGATTATCCGGTTAAATAAGTGAAAGAAGATGAAGAGAAGACGAGGACGATGTTCGCATCTTTGTAGAAAAAAAAAGTTTTTCCCTTCGTACCCTGTCCGCTTTTAATATACTGTCCACGAAAGGTAGCCTATGTTTAACTTTAGAGCTTGTTCTGAAATTTTCGATCACGACTCGGACAAATTGCTGTAGCCACTTTCTCTTCGATGTTTGTTGATATCTCACGTACGTCTACGAGCTGAAAGCTTCAACATTCCGCTTTTCGTCTCTCTCTTGTCGCAGTTGAATTGCTCGTTGGAGTGTATTATTGCTCCTGATGTTTCGCTACTTTTACTCCTTATCTTTATTACAAAAAGTAATTAAATATTTGATTAAAACTACTTGGATGATTTTTCTCCTGTGAGTGTCCTAGATATGACTGAGAGATGACCTTGCAATTATATTTTTCTCGTTTCAACTCCAATGTGAGCCTGCATCACATACTTTTTAGTATCTTGCATGGACATTTAAAAGGGATATAAACGTTCTACTTCAATAACAATAGTTCCTGATTGTAGTTGCTCAACTATGATTTCATTACATTTCTCAGTTACTGTTTGATCAGTTGAATTGGAAAGGGCTTCATGGCGGCTGTGAAAGGGTGGATTGAGTATCTCTTCAGGCTGGGAGACGTTATATTGATTATTTTCAAATGTAGTGGTTTTTTGTGGTTACCCAATGATAAAATTGTTTGTTTTATCAGCTTCAGAGACCTCAAGGTCCCTCAATGGAGTGACATCTTGACTTTGCGGAGGAAATGGGTCCACCTCACTCATCATTGCTCATACTGCAGTCATTTTGTAGGACAAAAGCTCCCCTGTACTTGATTTAGAAGGGGGTGTCCAAACGAAACGAACTGGCCAGATGCGTAGCTATGAGGGTGGGGTCATCCATCCCAAAGTTTCGGTATCGCTAAGCCGCTGAAAGAGACGGATTCTCCTAAGAGGTGCTAAAAATCCAATTGTCCATCTCGTTTTTCTTATTCAATAGCTCGTACCCAAGAGGACCTTATCTAACCTTTTGGACATGCCATCTCCTTCCCTTTTATCCTTCATTCGTCTACATACAGGCATGGGCAACCTTTTTCCTTCCGCGGGCCTCTTGGCAAAGTTGGTAGGAATGCGCGGGCCGGATTTGAAAAATGCTTCAGTAAAAATTTTTCATTCAGGGAAACGGACACGCTGTGTTGACTGTGGTATAAAACGCCGCCCAATGTACTACAGCTTCTTGCATATGAGTTTTTGCAAACGGATAGTTGAATATATAGCGAGCAAAACCTCATTGAAGGGATCCTAATCTTTCTTTTGAATGGCTAACACCAATTCTGAAATTCTTCCGAACTTTTGAGTATTATTCAAAGTGATTCGCTCTTGAATAGTTCGTTTACATTCTTAATTTGTAATGCAAAAGCTGAATAAGTTATCGTGTTCAGGATTTTGTGTGGCCGTGATGAGACCTAGTACACAAAATACGGCCATCGCCTCTTCGAGTGTATAATACGATTTTGTTATATCTCGATACAGTGCAGTGGAGGATATTTGAGTTCACATTTAATTTGTAGATTATTGACTAATTGTATTAAAGTATTCAGTATAATATCGTTGTTCATAAAAAATGGTAATATTGCCGTTGCACCAAGAGGAGTAAGAACTTCTATCTTTGTGAAACACTTCCCATAGAAAGATCTCGAATTGAAAAGTGTACCATCTTGTCCATAGCCTCCAAATTGCTTTTTCAATTTCTCTATGTTTTCAAGCTCACAAGGAAATTTCTCTATTTCTTCTTGAGGAAATCCAAAATCTTGATGAAACTCTCCTGGTCGGATTAAGGTATTGAGTTTTAGCAATAATTTCGTATTATCTCTAACTAATACTCTATTATGAGATGTGTTGCTGCTCCGTACAAGCTTCCTAAAAATGCTTTATATTCTCCCATCAATTTTTCAGCTTTTCCTTTGGATTTGATTCTGGAACTCACTTGTAGTCGAGCCAACGCTGCGTTTAGAGGCGTATCAAATTCATCGATGATTACTATAATATTGTCACATTTGGTCTTCAGTTCGTCTATTGTGAAGTCCATAGCATGCGGTTGTACTTCATGATTACCATCCAATAACGTTATAGCCATCTGATGACCTCGTGAGTAGGTGGCACTGATTGTCTGCCGTGAGAGCTTCTCGTTTACGTTGCGGAAATTGTAGTATAGAACGTAGGATTTGCCAGCTAAAGTAACGTGCAAACTCTTTTTGTACTTTTTATCGGGAATCCAATACATGGTTCAACCCCCCCCCCCTCCATCTTTAGAAGTTGTTGAATATTTTCATTCTGTTAATTTTTTATTTCTCATTTTCTAATCTCTTTT
This sequence comes from Aspidiotus destructor, assembly GCA_035079395.1. Taxonomy (NCBI): domain Eukaryota; kingdom Metazoa; phylum Arthropoda; class Insecta; order Hemiptera; family Diaspididae; genus Aspidiotus; species Aspidiotus destructor. The sequence goes on along the minus strand of JAVHKZ010000018.1, from coordinate 33,455,586 downwards.
AGCGGGGAACCCGCTATCCATTTTGTTAGGGGGATTACATCCTCAGGAAACGTCCGCGTCCGGGAGTTTCTGTGAACTGCGTGACGTGACGTGACGTCATCAATGACCTTGACCTACTTTAGGGACTTGAAAAATTTTCAACTCCCAGCCGGGATCAGTGGCGAAGCTAAGGGTGGGTTGAGGTGGGCAGGAGCCCGCTTGAAAAAAAATTTAGCCCACACTACGGCCCACCCTAAAAAATGGGATGGTGATCTAGAATGAATGAAACTGAAGAAATCTTTATTTTCCTTTTTGCTGTGCAAATATACATTAAAATTGGTCAAGGAATAAACTCACAAGTAGCCGCGGCTCATATTGTAACCAGCCAGTAACAAAACTTTTTGGCTCATGTCCGACAGTTTTGGCCAGTATCGGCCTACACCTGGCCCACGCTAAAAAAAAAACCTGCTTCGCCTATGACCGGGATACTTTATGACGTCATCAATGACCTTGACCTTGACCTCCTTCAGGGACTTGGAAATTTTCAATTTCCAGCCTTCATTATATCAGGCCTAGCATGCAGTATACTGAAAAGAGCCCAGCGAACTCATTTTCTGAGAGGCCATTTTCGCGCCAACGTGATCGCGAGCGCGGGACGTTGCGGGTGCCTCTAAATTTTTCTCCTCCTCCTCTGGAGTGTCGCAAATGCGAGTACAAATGGAACTTAAAAAGCCAGCACCCTCACAGGCTCTGGATTTTGAACCAAAAATTTATTGTTTTTTCAGAGAGTTGGTTTACAAGTTTGCAAAATTTACCGCAATATATGTCTGAAATTTATGGGCAAGCTGGTTGAAATGGCAGCTATCCAGTCATTCGCCATGAAAGCATTTATCTTTGATAACACATCATTCATTGTGGTTAAATCGCTGTTAGGAAAGAAAAGACATCACTGGTGGCTAGCCCATGAACCCCATGCGAGGGATATGTGGCATCAAGACCACCTAGCGAACGAGGGGCATATAACACGGATTCTGGCAACGGAACAGGATTTTTGTCGGCAGAGCCAACTTTCATCTTGCTCAGGGACCAAGTCATCAGTCAAGAGCCGGGTCCATGGAACTGTAAGACTACTGGAAAGATGGAAGCATGCAGCTCGGAAGCTATCTGGTCTGTCCTTCTGTATATAAAGGTGACTGCACTTCTTTGAGGATCAAATTGGCCAATGCTCTCGAAAATCATGCAGAAAATTTTGCTTCCTACGAGCAGATCTCGATTTGAACCATGTCACCCGAGTGTTGCTCGGTCCAATTGTTGTACTCCTTGCTCGTTAGCTCCAGACGGTCATTTTTTGGTATTTCAGTGTTCGTATTTGTGCCGCTAGGCATTGAAACAGTCGTGTCCTGTTGGTAAAAGTGTAGAGGAGTTTCATCCCTCGGCTATGGTGTGAGGCAAATTTCATGAGTCCATTGGCGTTGGTCTACCCATTCTCACTCTTGCCTTTATATCTTGGCTATCTGTTAGTCTAATTCATCATTGATCATTTTTGTTGTCCTGGATCCATTTGCTCTATGGTAATCTTCTGGTCTCTTGAACAGTAGCCATGTACGGATAGCCTTTCACCTTTTGGATTTATAGATTAGGTAGCCATATGAAAAGTGATTCCTCATACGTACGTGGTTTTCACATTGTAAAGGAGCCAGTTCATGGTGGTATACTTGTTATGATGGTCAGTGCTAGGTAAAAGACTGTCTGGTAGCTCTGTATGAGATTATCAAGTTGATTAATGCCTATTCTAACTCTCCTGAACTGCAACATTTCGCTGTCTAACATTACTTGTTATTGTGGCCCAAAGTGTTCTGATGTATGATATTGAATTTTTCAATTGCTTTCGAACTTTTTTTCAGGTTTGATTACTTACCCAAGTTTCTCATGTGTTTTTGACGTTTTATAATGGTTTTGTTGCTCGCAAATTGTGAGTCCAGTCTGAATGCCGTGTCCTGAATCAACTTCGATATTCTATTGTCTAATGTGTTGAAAGTCTTACCTAGATATGAGACCTATTTCATCGAGTAGTTCTGTCAAAATGGTTAAAATTTTAATTATCTTGGTCTGCAACATTTCACTGTCGGCTGTGAGTATGCTGAAAAGTTCATCGGCGAAGGCCGCTTGAGTGGTCTTCTTTTCCTTCAGGATGACACGTATTTTGTTATGAACTACACCTATATTTCACAGGAATGGACCAAGTGTGGACATCTTCCTTTCTTCTCTTTGGTGTTGGACTTCGCGGTTGTTCAACATTTCATTTGTGTTGGTGTGTTCATTATTGCTGTGTGCCTGACAAAGTCTAAGGCAGATGTAATATCAAACACGCTACCTTTTTGAAGTTAGTTCCCGTACTTCGTTTTATCGCATATTGTACACGCTCTTCTGCACTACGACCTTCCGTGAAGCCAAATTGTTCCTCATAATAAAGAGGCATGCCTAAGATTTTGAAAAAATTTCCCCATACCTTGAATGTACCTGCATATGTTCGAACAGCCAAAGATGATCTGATTTGTGAATGAATTTAATCTCTTTTGTTAAACCCTTGTGGAATGACCACGATCTACCGAGTTTCTTGATTTCCAGCTTTTGAAACGAACATGTAAGGATTCGCAGTATCGAAACTTGGGTTCAGTGGAGACTTTCTGTCCGAGTCGAACACCGATGAAAAACGTCCCGTCTACTAACGCGGGCGCGCCGTAGGAAAATAGGTTTTTGGACGACGTCCTCGCTCACTCTCTTCGAGATGGAACTATAACTTTTCGACTACCTAGCCCGCAATTAGAATTTCTCTGGAGGATTACGGGTCGGATTGTAAATACTCATTACTAATATTATCGTGTTTTAATAATGCAATAACGAAGCGCGGCGCTGGAGTAAGTTTTCGAATTCACCGCTGTTTGTCTACATTCTCGTGAGACAGGCCGATCTCATTCCCAAATTAAATATACACTCGCTGCAGTCATAATAGGTTCTTCTCGTCTTATATTATTGGAATCACGCTACCTGTGTGTAACGTGTATACAATAGTTTTGTGTATTCAAATTGTCTAAAATGAAAATACGGTTTCCACGGACCTTTTTCGGGGGTCCGGAGATCCGTTCCAACTAGGCCTAGTTAACTCCTAATTCGAAAAATAAAATCAACATTTAATTAGGCGACTCGTTAAATCCGTCGACGATTACGTTCTTAATTTTTTTTTTTTTTTACTCGTATTCGTTTCTTCCACGTCCATCTATATCGAAATATGGTAATTATTAATATTTTTCGACTCCGGCAACGGCGACCTGTGTGGTCACGCAGCGCGCTGTACCGATCGCAAATCGATTATCTCTCGAAATGAGGGAAGGAATCGCTCGTGTCCATTGTGTACAAAGTATTTACAATGTACTTGGCAATTTTCTTTCGTATATAATTTGGTGAATCGTGCGTCGCATTCGGCATTTCTTATCTCGAGCTTATATATTTCTTATAGCAATAAAAGTGCGAACGATCGCGTCGGACAAATTCGATGCTATATTCTTGGTGCACGCGGCCACCTCAGCGCAGCGCCTCTTTTACGTATTACCACCCTTATTCTTGACGATATTTTGTGTATAAGTTCGCGGCAACACGATACACAGCACGGTATAAGCTGATTTCTGCTACTTAGAAACTATTACAAAACCTTGTGTCAATTTACAAAATATACCGCAGGCTTTTTATTTGAACAAGGGATTTTCAAACGCGCGTATGACGAGTTAGTATTGGTACACTGTACCAAAAATCCACAGTTTAGCCTTTGAACGTCCCCTCTCCATCGCAGGTTAAATATACCGAGTCCGAAGCGAAAGCCGATTTCCCTCATCTACTGTGTAATCGGTTAATCAGATGCGGCGCTGCGTATTTGGGTGTCTTATCTCGTGAGCAATGCGTGTAACCCTTTTATTTTTTTACCCCAATACGTTGCTGTATTGGATCAATTATAGATAACGTTCTTTCTTCTTCCGTATTATACATATATACGCTCTTCATCTTTTTGTCTCTGTCGTCGATACATTGGCGTATGCTCTCTTTTCTCGAAAAGCCCCGCGAGTTAACTAGACTCTAATAAACGAGCACTTTGTTGAGGGTGTAGTTTTTTTTTCTCCTTTAAATAAAATCAAATAAGCTTATGCTGATGTAGCCGATGCGCGCCCGTTACAAGTTCTCCTCTTGGGAGTTCTGACGGGGAATGTAAATTTGCCGAATTATTCTCAACTTCCACTCATTCTGCATATATATGTAATCTACCGAAATAGATTAGGCTAAGAAGGATCAGAAATTGTCGGCACGAATTTTCTCGGGTCTTCTTTTTTTTATTGCTTCCGAGTCCAACTGTGTGGTGATGTACGAGACCATTAATGTTTGTTTATGTCTTTGCCCTCGGTATTACTATATAAACGTCGCAACCGAGATAGTCGTATGGTATAACGCATGCGAAAAAAACGAAGTCATCTACAGGTTCATTTATTGGATGTTTATTGCCGAGGGTAATACGTCTCATTTTTTCCACCTGCATCGTGTTTACGTATCTGTTTTGTTGAGCAAGATGTTGCGTGATGATTTATCTGAAGTACTAATTGAGTTTTGGTGTTTTACCCGCTTTAAGGGTTCATTTAACCGCAATGGTGTGGAATATTTGTACACTTTTTTTGTTGTGGTGCTCTGCTAGTCTGGTGGCTCGAATTTGCTGTACCGTGTGAAATTAAGTGTAGTCGAAGAGGGGAGATTTTGACCCAAATCATGATTTAGAACTGATTCAGATGGTTGTTTTAATTTTTACAAGTGCTTAACTGCACTCGGGTTGAATCGGTTGCAGATGCGTTGGATGTGTATAGAAAGCTCATCGGAGAAAGTTGTTCGGTGAGTGTGGCGGAGAGAAGCTAGATATGGGCGTGCGAAAATGTAGGTGACTGTGAGGTGGGGAAAAGCTTGGAAAAGCGATAAAGGTGTGCGTGTGACGAATTCGGAGATGTAGAAGGTAGATTTCTGGACGGCGGGATTCTTAGTGTGATAAAGCCCATGGTTTTGATTGAGCTAGTTTGTTTGATGAGATTTGATTATTGCCAGAGTGTGATCCGTTCGTCCGCAATTTTGAGGTTGATGGTGTGGGTGAGATCATTTTTGGTAAGAAAATGAGTGTTGATTTGTAGAAGTTTTAGCGACTCAATCACTCCTGGATCCCCGTATGGCTGGGACCAAAACGCAAAATCAACTTGGTTTCCAATTTTTGACTAGGTTAGGTTGAGGTATAGTTTTGGGAAAGGAGCGAAGTAGTTCTAGAAAGAGAGAGCGGTAAAATACGGATTTGGTTGACTTTTTGGGCAGTTGACATAGTTTTTATATTATTTTAGCTGTAGATAAGGCCGAAGGGGGGGGGGGTAATGTGGGAAATATAGGAACCAGGCAATGGAAATGAATTATTCTGTGAGGTGAATGGGTGAGAAAGTCGGGCATGTTGTTGAAAGTATTGAGATGAGTAGGACGATTTGGAGGGAAGAGAATGTTGTGAACTGGGGTTTGAAAAAGTTGTAAGACGGAGGTGAGGAGACTAGCAGTTGAATAACTTGATAAACCAGGTTGAACGTTGATATTTGGTCAACGAATTTGGTCATGCGATTAAATGTATACCACATTCTACGGGATTGGTGTCATTTAGGCGCGAAGAACTGAAACATCAAGTAGGCGCCCATTCAAGTAGACGCAAGAAAAATTGGGTGCTTGGGCGCGAATTAATTTTTTTTATTCAAATGAAACAATTTTTAAAAAATAAATTGAGCTATTTCATCATTACCAGTAATAGCAAAGGAAATCACAATAACTCTAACTGATATTAATTTTAGAACAATATTTTTCAACCCTAGTGGTAATGGAAACCCTATTATATATTCCAACATTTATTCTGATTTTAATACAGGTTAAATGAATAATAATTAATAATTTAATTGATTAAAATAATATCATTTTATTAATAAAATTTTTAAGAAAATTATTTCATGATTAATTTAAAAAATTAATACTTTACATTCAAGTTACTCAACAAAGAAAAAGAAAAAATATTTTAATTAATTGATAGATTATTCATATTTTTATTAATAATAAAATTAATTAATCAATTTAGGTTTAATAATGATAAAAAATTAATTTCATTATTTTATTTTTGATTTTTTTTTTTAATTAATAAAAATTCAATATCAATATTTATATTTTTTAGAATTATTTATTTTTATATTTTGTTTGAATAATTTTAAAAATTTTATTAATTTTTTTTGTTTTTTGATTTTTTAAAATAAATTATTATAATTTTAATTCAATTAAAAATTTATTAAAATAATTTTCAATTTAAATATATGTATTTACAATTAAATGAATGAATTTTCTTTATTAAATGAATATTATTTTATTTAAATAATTTTATAAATAAATTTTTTATTGCAGAGGGAACAGGATTTAGGCGAACTCTAAAAAATATAAATATTGATATTGAATTTTTATTAATTAAAAAAAAAATCAAAAATAAAATAATGAAAATAGTTTTTTATTATTCTATTAAACCTAAATTGATTACCTAATTAATTTTATTATTAATAAAAATATTAATAATTTATCAATTAATTAAAATATTTCTTAAACAGAAAAATTTATACGTGCAAGGATTGCAAAGATCAAAAGGAAAATTTTCTGGCTCTTCCCGCACATTTGCCATATAAAAATAAATTATGGACAAGAGTTTTTATTTTATTGCACGACGTTTCGATGTACTAGACATCTTCATCAGGTGACGGTGAATACAAAACTAAACTAAACAAGAGAAGACAAGAGAGAAATGAAATGAAAAATCGTAAAATAGATGACTCGTATAAGAGTACACGAATGTACAGGAAAAATATAGAGATCAACTCTCGACAATGAGACTACCATACAACATCTTCATGTTACTGCTATCCCGCTTAAAATTAACAGTATTAGATTTTATAATTTCAATGGTTTCTCTTATTTTACGTTTTTTAGTATTATATTCATACAAAAGAATACGAGCTTTACTGAAATCAAATTTATGCGAGGAGACTCTGTGCGGGAAGAGCCAGAAAATTTTCCTTTTGAAAATATTTCTTCTTTCTCTTTTTCAAGTAACTTAAATGTGAAGTACCTATTAATTTTTTAAATTAAAAATACATCACGGCGTCCGGATGATTGTTGCGCCTAATTGTCCGCGCCTATATGACCGTAACCCACATTCTACGGTATCATCTTAATTTGGTCATTTTGTGGCCAATATTTAGGAAAAATTGACCTGACTTCGACCCTTTGCACCAATCAATTATGAGTCCAATAGTTCTTCTATCACTTACTGATTGTCAGTGGTAGTTTGTTTTCAATCAATATAAGAAGAGAATAACCTGGTGATCGGTTTACTGTAATTATTGACCAGAATTTATAATCACTATTTGGTAGAAAATGAGCGTTTAACAGTGAGTTCCCTTTATTACTGCATTACGACTGAAATTTCTGGTGCATTCTGAAGCTGACTTTCCTTGGGAATATTTCAGTTCATTTTTGGTTGATTCTCATTGTAAATTGACCAAAATTTCTGATCGATTCTGAGGCAACATCAGTTTCCATTGTTTGATTACGTCATGACCGTACTTTGATTAAAACTACTGGTCAACTTTCCGGCTGTTTTTTATGATTAGTATATTGATCTATTTTTAGTCAATTACTTTCAAATATTGACCAAATTTTCCGACCTGCTTCTATGTGTTGCCAAATCTGAGTTTACACGACATTATGGTTGGGTAAGTTGTGGAACCTATAGGTGTACGATTTCCTTTCGTACGAATAGATAAATTCCTCATGTTTTATAGGGGTGGACACACTTTCTATTATCCTCTCATCCTTATTTCTTGAGCAAATAGCCTTATCATTAGGTATACCCAAGCCAATAGCTATGACTGCCGCCGGAATTTCAAAACTTAAGTGAGACTGTTCTTAGTGTTTTAGCAATTCCTCCTAATCTAATCCCGGGAATGATGATCGCTTATACCCATCACGTTTTGGATTCAATGTGGACATGTTCGATATCATGTTAACAGGTAATGATAACCTTGTCGACGTATGAAAAATGGTTCATTTAACTCATCTTCTGCTATTGCATAGTTACTTTCAATATCTCTTAAATTTTTCCCTCTTTTGAGCAGGATTATGTGTTTATTTAACGCTAATTGATTTGTTTTTGATAGCTCAGTCTTCCCTCCTTCTGATGGGGTGTTACTATTCGTCATCCTTCTTACTCTCTCGACTTCAGGATCAACTATGTCATCACTTCCTTGCAAAGGATTATTATTTTCGGTAGATTTTTCAGCTGCGATTTCCTCAGCAGTATCTTACCCGAGTCATCCGATCCGTCGGATTCAATGTTTACCAAAACTTTCTGAGCTTTTGCCGATGGCTTCGGATTAGTTTCCTCCCTTGGAGTTTTCTTTACAATTTTACGTTTTGAGCCGAAGGTTTCATTGTTTTTCTTCGGTTTCCTGACTGATACAGGATCAGCCAATATGTCTCCACAAGCATTTTCTAATGATGACCAATTTCTCGCTCCTTTCAAGTGAAACGCCATCTGATATCTTATAGGCAATTTTAACATAAACGCGCCGAAGAAATCCGACCCCGAGACGAAGGATGATAAATTCCTCAGTTTTGGTGACCACTTCTGTATAAATTCGACCACTTCCTTTACTGACGCATTATCCTCTATCGGTTCGTGAGTGCACTTTTTGATTACCCGCTCCTGCCTCTTCTCGACCCATAGCTCACTAATGAACTCCTTTTTGGCATCTTCGTATCTGCTACTTGCTTTCAGTTTATGTGTCATTCGGCAGTATAGAGACTTTGTGGCAGAACCTAAGCTTAATAACTTGTCGCAGTCATCTGTAACTTCCACCATGACAAAGTTCTCAAGTTCGTTGAGGAACTCAATCGGTAAGGTCGTAAGGGATGCAAAGGTGCTTCAAAGTGGAACCCAATCTTTGGCTTCTTTTTTTTTTTCTCATGACGACTACCTGCGGTAAACATGGGAGGTCGAAGTTCAATGGCTGACAGAACCACTTTCATCTATAAGAGAATGTAAGAGGTGGACGAGAAGGGTGTCAATCAAGATTTCCTTTCACATTTTACGTTAAAAATTTTCTTATTAGCATTTCTTCCATTTAATGTGCGGAAAGCGTTGTGAAAGAAACTTTTTTAAATATTTCCATCAAAGCACATCACTCGTTTACCGAGAACGGAACTTGAAAATTAATTTGCAAAAAATTATACTGTACAAATAAGAAATAATAACCACCGCATTCAGTTGTATAGCTGCCCACATTCCATTTTCAGCACACCTCCCATCAACGAAGAAGGTCCATCATTGCTCAGAATGCAAATTAGTCACGATAATTCGTTGAAGCTTTAGTAGAATGCGGTGAAAAAATAAACAATCGAACGATTAAAATTCATTCTGCCAACGGTATAATCACGATATGACTTTTTTAAATGAATACGCGTAGTACGTGGTACGCCCCTTACTTTTCTTTCGCGGGTATATCACTGAATCTTGAGTGTTATTCGCCCTTCTTACCCATCAAGGTTAATACAACTTTCAAATACCACCTAACGAAACAACTCATATCGCGGGATACGACAGCTTATCAATTGCGTGCGATTCGACTCTTATCTCGCGATATCGAGGTTGTTGAGCTTCGCAGATTTTTTTTTCGACAGCGAAAATTTAATTTGCAAGTGGCATTAGCGTAATAATCAGCAGCTCATTTTCCGAGTCGTTATTAATTTCGAAGCTGCCACAGCTGGCGCCCCAATGTTTGCCCGTTTCCGGCGAAAAAGCCACCAAGATCGTGCTCTCGCCGAGCCGCAGCCAGCTAACGTTTTTAATTCTCTTCTTCATTCTGCATACGTCTATCACTTTCTCTTCGTCTTCATTTCTACTCTGCCCCAAACAATACAGAGTAGAGCGTATTCCCCGTCGTAAATCCGCTTTATGATTTGTTTATTTTCCTCACCCTGTTAATCAAATACAAATTTACAACCAGATTACTCACGCGAAATTAGCCAAGTTCTCTTTTAGCGCAATTTCCTACACACGAATTATATACTCGTCGCCACACACATCACAAGCACACCCCACTTTCTCATTCCTCGAAGGTAATTACCGTATTGGACAATATATATATAAAAAAAAAGATACCTTGAAATGAAACACGTCAGAAACGAGCTAGCCTCGTTCCGTTTCGAGCTACCATTCTTGTTAACAAGCCGATTATTATAGCAGGATAACTATACGGAATCGAATTTTTGGGTGGAAGTCGTGCGCTGAGAGGTTGAAAAAATAGCAATATTATGTTCATAGGTACTCGGGATAATACGAACGCAGAACAGACACGTCCAGCCATATTACCGGATTCTAGCTGCAGGAGAATGACGTCACAAATCGCGAGGATTTTCTGATTACTATAATTAAGTATCAAAACGTCTTATAAAACAAACAAGAATTGAAGTTGTAGATAGATTAATAGCAAAAAGGTAATAGAGCAGGGAACCGAAACGAATGTGCTTAAGAAGCCCTTCATTGGACGTATATAACCGCATATACTTGATGGCAGAAAAGGCGAAGACAACAAGAGTGACTTTTGTTCATTCCGGAGCGGGTGAACGTCATGCTTGCTTGAAATTGTACGTATGCATTGTTGTTGTTATAATTCGAGTGCGGTAAAGTCGTCATCATTGACTGCAGAACGTATAACATTTTAATACACGTTATCATATTTCATTGGAAATTGGCTTCGAAAATTAGGGGTTTCCATGTTTTCTTAATTATTTGTTGTGAGTTTTTATCCTTCTCCCGCCACACTACTCGCCCCATTGGGTGTTCATTTCTACATGCGCACTGCAAGAAATTATTAGTTTTCGATGCTCTTTTGATAGTTCTAAGATCGTGGCGTAACTATCTAAAAGTTAATTGTACGTTATGTATTCGACCTTTTTAATACGTACCTGATGAGAGTCCGCAGAATAGTTTTTTTCCCTATATTACAGAGGGTATAAACGATATGGATCTTATGAATGAAAACGAGCTGGTTGCTTCGGAGGCCAAGTATTTGCTGCGGATGTAGTCGAGGCGTTCTATAATGACTTGTGGCTCTTGATTTGTGATAGCTTGGATGTGAGAAGATGTATTTTCAGTCTTATAGCTTGAAATGGCCTTACTGAAAATTGTCTGGAATGTAATCTAATACTGGGTGTCGTAACGGAGATAGTCCATTATGAATGAAGTAACAACACAAACGCATTTCGTCCAAGAATTTAGAGGCATCATCGCCATTGCTGGAAGTGATACTCAAAGCACCATTTGAAAGTACTTGTGATGCGGCTATTCCATAGTCTGCTTTTTTGATTTTAAGCTTCTCAAGTTGCGCTTTGATTGGGCGGAGATTTCCTTCAAAAACCATAGGCCGGACAACTATAGTCTTCTAGTTTTTGTGTTCTTGCTTCTAGCCAGGGCCCGGGAGATCTAATTTTGTTTAGACTGTTTTCTAGCTCTTTCCGTCCTGGAGGATTGAGGTTGCTTTGTTGGGAGAATTCGAGTTCTAGTAAGATTTGTTTAGGTGGAGAGCTGTCTTTGTAATAAGGGCCGCGGATGGTGAGGCCAGGGTTCATATCGATAGTGTCGCTAATGACATTAGGATAGTCTTTTTTTTGAGCGGAATATGTCTACTAATCACATTGGCGAAAGCTCAGCCATAATTAGTTTTGCCACAGTTTCGCCGGAATCATCCTCTGAGTCCACCTGGCCCGTGTTGTGGATGCTTAAGTGCGCTTTCTTCTGTTATTGGTCTTTTTGCGCTTGGGTCTTTGGTATGGCCTTAGGGAAGACACTAAGATCAGATACAGGTTCAAAGCTTACTTGGGCCTTATTGTTTTTTGCTGAGTTTCCCTAATACTTGTGGCTTCGTCAGGTCATTCATTATTGTTATTGGGATGCAAGATGGGAGATTCAGGTGCCTACGTCAAATCTAAGATTGGACTTTCGTGACCCTGATGACGCACTTGATATTATCAATTCATTTTCACTTTCTGAACTCGAATTCAACGATGCAGTTGATGCAGCCGTTTCCTTTTCATCAATATTACTTCCGCTCTATTATAAAAAGAACAGTGAGTGGTCACAAATAATAAAAGTAGAAACCCGCTATGGCAGCCCATTACAACCGAATGCCATAACCTGCTTCTACAGTTATATCATAGTTTGTATCGTCAGGAAGAAGGGTATGCGGGTTTCTTGCATTAAGTTCGAGCCTTAGTTGTTTTATATTTTCATTAACCGCATTGATGATATTGCCTTGATTCTTTGTGGTCTGGAGTAATTCAGTATACATTTCACTAATTTTATTGAAAAATACCTCCAATTCTATGAGTTTAGACTCAAGTTGATCTCTTTCAAGGATTATGGCTTTGACTTCGTTGTCAGTCAAGCCAGATCGAACCTGTTTGGTTGGAGATGAGCGGGGGGCATTGCTTGCGCAGCATTATTTCTGAGTCCCGCATGAGCTGCGTGAGCGACAGCTGCATCAGTCTCTAACGATGCCCGCGCATTCTGCAAAATTCCGTTAGCTTGCCTAGGACGGGCTAAAATGGCAAGATCGTCATTTATCTCTCTTTGATTCATGTGATATTTTTTCCCCACCTTCAAGAGTGGCCTTGGGGGTGTTATTTTATATGTATCAGCCTCAAGAGGTCCGAAAACTTGTTTCGCTTTACTGAGGAGGAATTTTCTTTCAGTCATTCTCCTTTTTTTGTAATCGTCATTTTCTTCGGTGGGCCTTATTCTTATGTTCCAGTAAAAGACGCCAAGTTGTATCCAGCATGTGATATCCATTTCATTGAGCCTCCGGGCCACCTCTGAGTGGACAAGGCCGGTTTTTGCTGTGATTTGAATCAGTTCTTCGAAGGAACTTTTCTGGCTGTATTCGGGGTGTCTTTTTTCAAAGTTGATGTTGTCAAGGTTCATGGTCTTTATTCTCCGCAAAAAAGAGAGGACCCTGCAGACCGATCCGCTGTTTGGTTGGGTGGTGCTATCTGTGGCCTCGTAATTGAATGACGACCGGCGAGAGTCTGAGTGCTTCTGCTCATCGCCTGCCGGGTGTAGGACTCCTAACCTACAGGTTTGTTCGTTTTCATCCTCCATCATGGTTGCTATGTGTTGTATTGGATTGCAGGTCTTGCAGAATTGGTCACTACCACACAATAGCTGCTTGGTACTATGTGTGTGGTTGTGGATCAGAAAGTGAGGGTTGAGAGAAGAGTTCTGCTTCCAGCTACAAGAGGGTGCGAGATTTTTACCCCGAGCAAGAATCTATGACATGCTGAAGAGGGGGTGATTTTCTCCTTCAACGGATGAGACAAGAAATGAGGAGTCAAGAGAGATAGGGCGTGTAAGGAAAGAATGTTGAGGATGGGATCATATGCGGTGGGACTGCCGCAAAAGCCCTGCTGCTCTTAGTTGGACCATGGCCGGCGCCTCACGCCCAGCACCTTTGTTTCCAGATGGATTCGTAGACTAACGGTGGTAAAACAATTACTATCACATTCTTCTATTCTGTACCTGACTTTGTTTCGTTCTTCCAGCTTGTTTTTTAGCCCTTCAATAATCAGCATGGTTTTTCGCCCAAGTTCGTATATAGGTATAGCGTTGACATCTACCGGTTGTATGTCAGACATTTTCCTAAATTGACCTAGACTTAACGGTATTGATCTTGGGTCCAAATTTAAATTTTGCGGACTTGACAACATCTCCAATTATACATACTAATATCTTGGAAAATCTGTTCATCGGCATTTTGGGTATGAGGAATCGGAAACAGAATTTTATGCGCAGCAATATCCGAGAAGTCGCCGAGACTTAGAATGGTGTCAATGGAAATGTCATGCGGTGCAGTAATAATCGCATGAAATGGTCAAGATTGTCGATTATTTCAAAAACATCGTCATTAGTTCTCACTAAGGTTGTACGAACGCATTCGTTCAATTGCTAGGGGTGAGTTCTTCATCTTTCCCGATCTTGGAAAAAGACCGTTGTATCTCACCCCGCTCACGTTTCCACACCGCATACTCAAAGATGGTGCGTTGTGGTTCATTATCCCGCTCCTGAAAGTGTGGACACGACGGTTGCTCAACTTTTCCCATTTTGTGAAGGTACTTGTTGAAACACCCGTGGCCGCTCATCATTCGTGTGAGATGGAAGTTTAGCTGGCCATCTAGTCGAGACCACGTATTAGCACGCGGGTCCACTCGCCCTTTCCTGTCTGGGCGTGTCGCTCTTTCCACTTGGCAAGACAGGAGCGCTTGGCCTCCTGCGTGACTCGCGAGGCTTGTCTTCTTCTTTGCCTCGAACACTTTTGCTTGCTCTTATGCCAGCAAATCAATTGGCGGTGTCCCTGCTAATACACCAAGAGCGTCCTGTTACGATGGTAGTAACAATGATGGACAAACTATCACAAGTCACTTCAGAAAAGATATTTTATTAGATATAACCCAACTGTACATTCACATTCAGACTCTTCAACAGCAAGACATCTACTATAAGCAGATGCCACAGGAACAACGTCTTATGGCTTCCAAAACAGCTTTAACTTTTCATGATGGTTAAGCCCAGTGTTATTTGGAAAAAGTGCGTGATCCAATCATGAGAAGCCTCATTAAAAGATGTGCTAAAAGCAAATTAGAATTAGATTACAATGAAGGAGATTAATTTTAGAAAAAGATTGAATAAGAAATAGATATTACAGCTTAAAAGTGGATTTACGATTGATAAAGTGAGAATATGCGGAAAAAGAAGATGAGACGTGTAATAAATTAGGAATACTGAGTGTGGGTTTTTGTGTGGAAAATGCAAAGAAGAGTATTTTGAAAACGTGATAAAGGTTTAATTTTGATTGATAGTTTGAGAATATGCGGAAAAGAAGATGAGACGTGATAAAATAGGATTGAATTTTAAGTAGAAAATGTAAAGAAGATAGGAAGAGAATCTTGAAAACGTGTTGAAGGTTTAATTTGGAGTGGCGTGTGTAGTTTTACTGAGGAATGCGGAAAGGAAGAATGAATGAGGAATTTGTAGAAAAGTATGAAAAAGGAATGAAAATAATATGAATAGTTTAGGTGACGGCACGGCCGTATCAGTCCGTCGACACAATATCTAAGCGCAGCTCCTCGACGGATTTTTTCAGTTTCTCTTCTTTTGTACTTAATCCTTGTGGAGTCGGCCCACACAAGGACTTCATAAAGGAGCAAACCACCAACAAAATCCATAAAGGAGGACTGATATCGCTGCGCTTATTTAGAGTCTTTTTATAGCTTCTCTCGGTCCTCCTTGGTTCGACATGAGGTGGGACAAACGTGTCACCACCCTCGAAGCTTTCTCCGCCACCATCTCAAAGTGGTGGCAGAAGCCGAGCTTGCTGTCGAACCAATTACCGTCTAGTATACATCACACGCTTTAATTTTTTCAGGCTAGTGCGTACAGACATCATATATTTTTTGAGTTAGTTCGTTAAGGCGAAATGAGATTTCATGATTGCCACTATAAGGTGTTTTTTCAAGTCATCAACCGACTCTGTGAGGGCCTAGAAGTATTCTGATGGTTGAGGTAGTTTTGCGGTTTGGTGCAAAAAGAAGAGGTTAAGCGGCGGTAAGAATGTGAATTCGTTGAACTGATATAATTTTTTGAGAAAAAGGAACATTGTTTAGGCACGGTAGGAAGATAATGTTGGTCAGCTTTTCTCTAAAACTAGATTCAGCACGTTCTTCAAATATCTGCGCGGCAGTGAACCTCTTCTTTTTGCACCAAAGCAAAAATCTCTTCACCCGCTATGTTTGTCATTGACGAGAGTACCTCCTGATCCTTAGATTTTGGATCGATTTCGCCGCAATTCTTATTTAGAGTAGATAATCGAGCAATTTTGGGTCAGATTTTTCCCGTCAATCGGCAGTCAATTTCCAATCTTACCTGGTCGCTCAAAAACCGAAATTTACGTGATATTGAGTCGTTCAAAATGTGAGGTGGTCAACTTTGAATCAAGATCCCAACTCAAACTTCACATCAACTCAATATCGAGTCGACTTTCGTCGACTTTACTTTGACTGATTTTTCTTTCTTAGAGTTAGGATTTCCATGATAGTGCAAGTTTTTTTTTTGGTGAGTGGATAGGATGAATCTAATTAAAATTCGGGACAATCCATGCGCTTGTAGGAAGCCTCCTAGTTTTAAAAATAATGTGGAGTTTGGTTTTAGGTCGAATTTCAGTCATTCCTCGTCGTTTTGGACGAAACTATTGACGTCGAATTTGTGTTCATTTTTTTGTCGACAAAGTAAATCTTCTAGAGTCAATTGACCTGGAGTTGAATGGTTCATCGTTTTCTAAAATTTTTCATTCAGCTTCTTCGTGTAATTACAGTATTCGTAAATTAAAAACTTCGCCATTCGCGAGTAAAAATTCACATTTACGTTCTGAAAAAAATTATTACAGCGGCTTCCCCTCTGTTATTCGTGACAACGATGCCAGGCATAAAAAGTAAAACGAAATTTTTAATCAGACTGAGCTCGGTTTCATAATGTCGCGTTATAATTTATTTTCACAGCTTCCACGCCGCGAGTAAATTCAAATTTTTCCCATAAATTATTCCTCGAATACGCGAAATCAGCTGGAAAAACTTCATGTGCCTCGTTGACCATCAAGTTTCATTACTGGAAAACACAAGTTAATCGGTAACACGAGAGTCCATTTACTAGGTACTGTTTTACTTAAAAATTGTAAATTTCTTCACCAACGACTAAATGCTGACATGATAATCCAACAATCGCGACAGTAATAATTGTCGGAAGGGGAATACGATACTCGCTGGGTGATCGAAGAACCAATTTAATGCTGAATAAAACTACTTAGTTAACGTTTTCCAATTCTTCTATCGTAACCAATTATGAATATTACGAAAATAAATTCAACGAGCGAGCATGAAAGTACTACAATCATATAGTTTAAACCTCAATTTATCACTCGTAATTTATCGAAATGGCTATGAAAATAACTTTATTATTATTCATTTAGAAATGCTTTATTTCTCCTATATAAATACGATTCCTAACAAGCCTCACACGACGTTCTACAATTTCCCCGAAAGGAAGAAGCCGGACGGGAAGAAAAAATTAAACCCACATCATCGTAAGACTCGCCACACACTAAAATTAAATGCTGTGGACGTTTTTCGTTGATTTTTTTGGCCCAAAGGCTGCCACATAGATATAGGAACAAATCGTAGAGTTATTTATTACCTCGACTCATATACGCCCGCTCCTCTTACCGTCGCGTCGTCGTGAGAAAGGCCTCGTGTGCTGGTATTTGGTCAGTGCCAGCAGAAGACGCCACTTTTTCGAATGTATATCGCGAGGAGGAAGAAAAAAGAGCGACGGAGCACCGCACCATGCGAATACAATTTTCAATTTCACGTGCGCGGATCGCGCGCTCCGCCTCGCTCCGACTACGCGGCCATTTCCCGTTCGCCGCGCCGTCCGAAAGTCGCTAAATTCCATCGTAAACTATCCTTTGAATGGATATCTTTGTGGAAGACGTAGCCATCGGCTATGTGATGATAGTTAGATCACTTGTTTGGAATGGTAATTATAGGGTTTATAACCATGACGGACAAACTACACAGTTCCTGGCTACTTTAACTACATCTAACCATAAACTAAGAGTAAACGAGCCGGAGCGGTAGAACGGTCGAGTCGAGAGGGCCGCAGCGGAGATGGCGCGTAGGGCAACCTGACCAGTTTTTCACTGTTTACAGAACTTGTGCTTTGCCTTGTTCTCTTCTCCTTTCTATTATTCTTCCGCTCTTTCTCTGATCTCGTTGATGCGTGTTTTTTAACGATCAACTGGCACGTCGTACCTGTTCTATTTCATGCTTTAAATCGCCAATACACATACGCGATGACGATGCGACGGCGATGTTCCTTACAATATTTTGTACGTGAACGCGAGTTATTATGTATAGGTATATCTTTTCTCCCTTTCGCAAACAGGTAAAGACAGACAAGCAGACGTCAGGTAATCTTTGCTATAGCCTCCGCCGCTCCTCTACGAGACACGATCTAAAAATCGAATGAGATGTTGACATGAAAATTATGGGTCACGTACGCTGGCAGATTGGAAATCTAATTATCAGTAAACTACGATAGTTGAATGCGGGAATGACCTTGCTCGATAAAAACTCTACACGATGCGACGTGTCGAGATTAAATTATTTGTATAAAATTATGCTGGTTAAAAATTACGCGGGGTAGGCGATCGCGATTGGTCTTCGCTTATTAGATATAAAAGAAGCGTGATTCACGTACACGGCTTGATTAAACGAGCCCTTAAGAAAGGAAAGACCGTTTGATTCTGTAGTGCGCTTTTGGGGCTATAAGGAGCGCGAGTAGCATGCAACGAACATAAAATTCAACGTTCGTCGAGAAACCTGGAGGCATAGCCTAATATTTTCTATCATTTTTCGCACGAGTACAAAACTCCCTTACCTCGGGGAGACTCGTTTTTTGCGCCAACTTTTACGATTAAACCGAAAACGTAGCGGTAAAGTTCGATTCCGAAAAGAGGATTGCGTTTTGGTCTCGTGTGTTGCAATCCAGCAATACGTTGAAAGGGAGAACGAGTTTTGTCTGCTTCAACTTTTCGACTTCTTGTGTAACAAGAGTTATGGACAAAATAGTTGCCATCGCGCGCCCTCGCTGGTAACCATGAACTGTCGTTGAATAATAAGCCAGGGTATGATTGTATTTTATGTACGTTGGGCACGATAACACACCAAAGCGGGGGCGTAGCTCCCGATCTGCCATTGTTGTAATGCTATAGTATGATAAAATTCCACCTGAATCAGAAGTAGAATGCAGTCTCAAATACGGATTTTCTCGTCTCGGACTATCATCCTCGATTTTATTCATGCGTCGTAATTTTCTTCCGTGAATGCTCGTATTGCAGTAAGTTTTCTGCATGCAATTGTGACTCAAGGGTACGAAGAATCCGCGCTTAAGGTTACTATTTTTTTCAATAGTGATTCCGAGTGACGTACTTACGATCCTTCCTCTCTCTAAATCAGCATTGGATGTCTGAAAAAAGTTTCTGCTCATCTTCTGATGAAGCGCGACCCAGTTGTAGACATTTTTCTTCTTTTAACGTGATTGATCAAGAATCGCTCCGAATCACCTCTTGTTGGATAATTTTACAGTTGAATATTGTATATTCCAGGGTGTCTTTGATCTTTATTATTGTCAAAGTGCTCAATGGGTCCTCCATTGGATTTGTTCCCTAGACATGGACAAAACTCCATATCCTTCTTAATGTAATTCTTTTATTTGTGCAGCCTTGAATCATTTGTAGCTGGCGAGATTGTATCGGAAAAAAATGAGGCGACTCTCTCAGATGTACGTTCAACGTCTTCTTATTGCAATTGTTAGAAAACCATTCCAGGCAGATGCTAATTGCAGTGCTGCCAGATCTACGGATTTTTGGACCTCAAAAAAGATTTTCCTACGGATTTCTTGCGCTCAAGTGAAAAGTACCTTAGACACTCATATGAGAGATACTTTTCTCCTGGTCGTTATAGCGATGTTGCCGGACGATATTTTCAAAAATCTTTATCCGCTACTTTTTCTAGGACTTGAAAACAGATTTCTAAAGACTTCAACTAAATTATCAACGACGATCAGGAGGAAAGTATCTCTCATACTTGTGATTGAGGTACTTTCTCCTTGATCGGCTCAATGTAACAGGAAACAGTGGTATTACCCTACGACGACCAGGAGAAGGGTATCTGTCATATCAGTGTCTAAGGTACTTTTCCCCTGAATTTGAAATCCGTATTTTACGCAAAATTTGTAGAAAAATCCGTAGATCTGGCAGCACTGTAATTGCCTATAATTTTCCGTCTGACGACGACAGACTCAAACGAGTAGAGCAGAGGAGTAATTTGTCCGTAACACCCCCTTCCCCTTGTATAAATGATCTTGTTTTCGAGGTGATCGAAAGGATTAAGAGGAAGGTCAGGGAGGAGGGTTTTACCATTACTAAGGCTGACAAAGGGATGGAGAAGTCCTCTTACGTCTCTGAGGTCTATGACGTTCTCGGTCAGTTTGGCGCAAAAGAAAATGCCGCTTTCAGTTCTCCAAATCACGTGAAAGAAGTTGCACGTGTAATTTATAGCTGCGAATTTACTATCAGAATCCCTTCGCTAAAAAGGCTGCTCCTTGAGCCCAACCCTGTGCCTCCTCTCTTGTATGGGCTACCGAAGCTTCATACGAAGGATACCCCGATGCGCTTGGTCGTTTCTTTTGTGTCTTCTCCCACCTACTTCTTGGCGAAATGTTTGGACCGATGGTTCAAATCTAGAGTAGAATTTGAGTCTCCCTACTGTACGAAGAATTCGTTCTCGTTGGCTGATAGGCTTAAAGATGACATTCTTCCGCCAGGATCAACCCTATTCTCTTTTGCCGTAGTCGGCTTGTTCCCCAGTATCCCTAGGGCTACTGCCATGCAACATATGGGTGACCCTTTGGTCCATTCGCTAATATCTGTCACAAGAAATGGCAGAATTTTTCAATTTGCTCAATACCTGTTAGTCTCCCAATTCTTGCAAATTTGAAGGCAAATTTTTCGAGTTTTCCGAGAAGGTAGGCATCGCTATTGGCTCTTTTCTGGGTTCCCTCATCTTGGAGGCTTTCATATCTAAATTTGAGCTTGATCGTTTTTCCTCTGGTCAGGTCTTTTTGGGTCGAATATATTATTGGCACAGGTACGCCGACGATGTGTCGTGTACGTGGACAGGTCCCCGAGACCTCCTTCTTGAGTTTCTCAAGTATCTAAACAGTCTGTATCCTTCGATCAAATTCACGTTGGAAGTAGGATGATCATCTATCATCTTCTTAAACCTTACAATCTCTGATAGACACGGTTTCCATGAATTCGCCATCTCCAGGCAAGATACTTCGACCGATCCTTCTGCCCTGTTCCTCACAAATATGCTGATTGTAATACCTATATCCATCGGCTGACCAGTATTCCACTGGGTCAGCTCGCTTTCCAACAGGAGCTTTCGACTAGGCCAGAGTGAATGAGGTGAACTTAGATATTGACCTCTTGGTTCATAGGAAGTTAACTCAGAAATGCCTTGACTCTACTGCTTTCCTCCCCCGCAATCCAACCTTAGAAAACGTTGGATTAGGCTTCAATTCTTCATGGCTGAGGCGTTCTCCGCAATGGAGACGCGTAAACCTTTCTTCAGCAAACGCTAACATTCACGGAGGGAGTCCTTTAGTCTCAACGTCCGGATTCCCGTTGAACTCAGCCCATCAACGAAGAAAATCGAAAAAATGAGACCAACACGTCGATATGAGGTGATTATGGTGAGAACATGATACTATTTGGCGCATTTAATTCATGAATTGACCTAATGCTGAATTGCTGATTACAAATTACATGAATCTGCATGCCCGCAAAGCTTGCTAAAACAATCTTCAATCCCTCTATCAGTATCAGCTGACAGCTTTCATTCAACGATCAACCAGTTTCCTGCCAATCTGCCATTATTCTGCAGTATACTTCTATTCTTACATTGTGAAGTGTCTCTTTTATCAAGAAAAGTTGTGAAAAATGGATATTCGAAATTTTTTTGTGGCCAAAAGACCTCGAATGGATATCGAGAGTAAATCTGAAAACGATAGTGAACGTTCTCATCAGGAAGACGATACTGTTTATACATCAGGTAGGTTCAAATGTTGTTTAATGTGACCGCCTTTTGTGATTTTCATTCTATTTAAATCAGCTTCATTTCTATCAATTAGATCCAAAATGCGGTAATCATTGTCCATAAACTTTTCAATGTATTCTTCAACATCGTGATCTGGAATCAACGCACATCGGAAGAAAGATCCCAATTCATTCTTTTTTTCTCCCATATCGAACTTCAATAAAAAGAATTCCTGAAGATGCTTTCTGTAATCTTCACTCGACGATCGACTTTCAAATACCAAACAATAAACAAAACAGATTGGAGCAACTGCCACTGGCGAATTATGCCAACATCATTTTCATATCCTGTGATTGAATCCTTAAACGAAATAAGCCTATGGGATGAGAAGGAAGCAGTCCCCAGTGCGAATATTCTTTAAAATGTTGTCGAACAATCTGAGTTTGTGATTGCTCTATCATCTTCTGAAAAGTTGTTGGTATTCACTCTATCACTGGGCAAAAAACTTCAAATGAGTGATATAGATTTCATTTCTGCAGTAAATGAAATTGATTCTGTCGTTAGTAGCATAAAAGATCTCAGGAAGAATGTGGAGGATGATTTTCTTGAACTTTTTGAGACAGGGGAGGAGATGTTGGGTGCACAGTCTATCAACATGCCTAGGATTGCGGATCAGCAAACAAATAGATACAATTTTTCTGCAAATAATGCAGTGGAATACTACAGACGAGCAATTTATATTCCTTGGATTGACTCTCTCCTGGAACATTTGGATAGGTACCCGATTTCTAAAACATCACTAAGTTTTTATGTCTTTTTCCACCCGGTGGAGTGCCTAACAAAGATGATGAGAAAAAGTTTTTGGATTTGGCAAAATTTTACGCAAACAATATCGAGAATAATATAGAACTCTAGTTTTGTTAGCCGAGCTAGTCTAATGGTATAAGAAATTTGAAATGCTTGAAAAAAATGATCCACAATTTATTGTACCAAAAATTGCTATCGATTCGTTAAATGTATACGACGAAAATGATTTTCCAGCTGTCTTCATTATGTTGAAAATATTTTGTACCATTCCTGTTTCCACAGCTACGGCAGAGAGATCGTTCTCAACGCTTCGGCGAATAAAAACGTATATGCGGAGCTTTATGACCGAGAACAGATTGTCTGGTTCTGTTAAATATCCATAGGGAAGTTCCTGTCACATCTGATGACGTGCTAAATGTATTAATTTGGAAACGTCGGCGTTTAGATTTCGTTCTATAATTACATTGAAAATTTTTTCTGCGCATTTTGCTTTGTTTTTTTCGGGCAGGAATAGCCCCTCCCCCCTTCCAAAGAGAACTCTTGTGTGCGCGCCTGACGCCAGCGTCAACCGAAATTTGATTTTTCCATAGTTCTCTTCGAGACTACAAGGTCCTCTTCAACAAAGAGGTATAATTTCAAATTCTTGAAACCAGCGTCCTTTCATCGCGATCCGTTATCTTTCAGTAACCTGAACAAATGTCCAAACGATACCTAGTACCTACGCTAGAGAACGTTTTCAACTTCCATTTTTTATTTGTCTGATACCACCCACAAAATCTGTGGACACGTTTTGAAATGTGTACTTTCGACCGAAACCTACTTTCCGTTTCGCATTTCCATAGTGCGCAAAAATCTGTAAAATCTAGAATTTTTCTATTCTCTACCGTCAGTCGTGCACCTTTGTACGTATACACCCTGCTGTAATTGAAATTGAAAACTGATCGTCGTATTCAAGTCCAGTAAGCTATTGTATGGTGGTTGAGTTTTCAGTCTTCCCATAAGGTATCCGTCTATTCCCGTTTGGTCTGTGTGACGCGACTACAGGGCGACCGTTGTTAATTGAAATCGTCGCGATGAAATCATTTCGCTCCCAGGAGATTGGTAAAAACAATACAACGTCGTCTTCGACTCGTTGGCGGTGTGTTTTGAATTTGAAAGAAGTGAAGAGAAGCGAAAAAAAAGAAGAAGAAGAAAATAGTAAGTGCAATCAAATTACAAATTCCTTTCTCACCAATTATTCATTTGGTAACATTATTGCCAGTATGTCCAGAAAGGAGAGGAAGAGACTGGATGGAAGGAAAATTCATTGTGTTACATAGTTTTCAAACAATCGTACGGACTCCGATCTGCTCAACAATAGAGAGTCACTTGTGACGAGTATGAGATCGCCGATAACCAAAAAGCATACAGAAGAAACAAAAAACAAGAGAAATACTGATGATGCTCGATGCATAGTGCGGTAATGATAAAACAAATGACAATTAAAAAAATCAAGGCTACTGCGGAACGCTGTGGTGATCTCGAATAACATACGATTATGAAATTTCTCGTCAATGAGAACATTCTTATTTTTCAATAGGACGACGGAGGGAAAATAATCGAGTCTACAAAAAAATGTAGAGACAGTAGAAAAACGTTCCAATATGTTAGTCTTACATTCTTCAAACGGGAGAATCGACTTTCGGATGCAAAAACTGAACTCCTTGTGATCGGTAAAATAATGTAGAAAGGCGTTACATAAGATCGGAATGTTGTTAACGCATTAAATACCTATCCTTGTCTGTCAAAAAAACTAGAAATGATATTTTCCCCTCTTCTCGGGTCGAATATATTTGTCACAAAACAGCGGCTTAGAAGGAATATATTGAAGAGAAATAGCTATTATAGGTTTTCTGTGAAACGAGAGCAGGAGGTGTCGCCAATCGTGCCCTCAACTTGAATGCAAGAACGGATTAGTTATTAATCCACCAATATAGCACAAGGGAAATCACCCTATACGCTCTTTAAAAAAAAAAACTCGCGTGTATATTGAATAGATCATCCCCCCTTTACGAAAACCTGTCTATGATTTTGTTGTTCTTAATTCAGAAAATTTCACGGTCTTCTGAGCAGGACGTAAAAATTCTTGCCCCGCACTTACCGTCGTTCGCCGGTCTTTTATGATATCCTCGTCATCTTCTTAATTGCTCATTTCGAAAATTATTTTAGGGGTGAAAAGCTAGAGCGTACCAACTGAAATTGTGTTACTGCTGTCGCGATGTTAGTGAAATGCTAAAAGGTGTCGGGTGTACAGGAAAGCGCGGAGCCGAGCACGCAATGAACTCGAAATGATTCATTTGTGTTTTTTTGCACGGAAAGGGGGTGCACTTTTATTGCAAACTCTGTATTATCTATGATTCACTGTCGAAAATTCTTATTGTGAGAATTGTGGTTTTAAGTTCTTTGTGAAGGAAAATTTTGAATGCTTGGTACTCGGTATGATTGGTGAGGTAAAATACTCGAGTGAAGTGCGCTAAAAGAGATAGAGAAAAACGGCAAACGGCATTGTGTTTAGCAAGAAAAATACCTCTAGAAGCGCTCTTGCTTGTTCTTGTTCATTTCAAAAGTTTGAAAGTTCTTGTGTGTTATTAGTGTCGTACTGCTGTGGCTGATTAATATGTACAGCTTTTGATTGTTGATCAGGGTCATTTATTTGTTTGTCGGTCAGTACAGCTATATATAGCAAGCCTCTTCCTCCCTCTCTTCTGGATAACATGGTCCTTTCTATTGCTGTTTTTGGATGGTGGTATTTGTACCTTGTTAGCATTGTTCTGGTTTTAGCGGGGAACCCGCTATCCATTTTGTTAGGGGGATTACATCCTCAGAAAACGTCCGCGTCCGAGAGTTTCTGTGAACTGCGTGACGTCACGTGACGTGACGTTTGACGTTTTATGACGTCATCAATGACCTTGACCTACTTTAGGGACTGAAAATGCTTAACTTCCAGCCGGGATGCTTTATGACGTCATCACTGACATTGACCTTGACCTACTTTAGGAACAAGAAAATTTCAATTCCCCGCCTTCATTATATCAGGTCTAGAATGCAGTAAAATTTTAACCTCCAGCCGGGATACTCTACAACGGCTTCAATGACCTTGATCTTGACCCACTTTAGGGACTTTGAAAATATCATGAATGACCTTGACCTTGACCTCTTTAGGGACGGGAAAATTCGAATTCCCAGCCTTCATTGTATCAGGTCTAGAATGCAGTAAAATTTTAACTTCCAGTCGGGATGCTTTATGACGTCATCAATGACCTTGACCTTGACCTACTTCAGGGAATGTCATAAATGACCTTGACCTTGACTTCTTTAGGGACGGGAAAATTTCAATTCGCAGCCTTCATCATATCAGATAAATGAAAGAATCCTCAAAATTACGAGTCATTTTACTGAAGAGGATGAGAAGAAGCACTGACACGCATCAATAATTTTTTTAGTTTTTTTAATCTAAAAATATAGTTTTAATAGAAAATTAGAGAAAATGAGGTGGCGCTTTACAATAATTTACCGTTGAAACTAAGAAAAAATCGCTTTCAAGAACTACATTGGATAAGTATAACAAAAAATATGAAACAAACGGGATTAGTTATTATGAAATGAAAGACCAACTATAATACAAGTGTTTTTTTTTTTTCTTTAAATACCAAATAATCACAAATTCATTTTGCTAACAAATTACCACAAATGACAAGCTTTATACTAGTATATAATTAAATAGGAGGGACTTGGGGGGGGGGGAATAAGCTTAAGGTAGAGGGAATAGGAAAGAGGGGAGGTCAAAAATTTTCCAAGTCCCAAGGTCATTCTCAAGGTCATAGTTAGGTAAGGAAGTTGCCTCCCAGACGCCGGACACTTTTTCTTGAAAGACTCCCTGATAAAACAGGTTCCCTCTTAAAACGGAACATGCATACCATATTTACAAAATCTGATGACAAAATGAAGTCGGATGACAAAATCTCGCAACATAAAACAGAATTACAACTACTCAGCTGGAGGTAGCTTGCAGTTCAGGCATCTTATGAAATTCCTCACCAATCCGTGCTGAAGTAGAACATGCCGATCTTGAACAGACAACTCCGGCAAATCCAACACATCCGCACAAACTTTGCTCCCCTTCAGATGATATTTTAAACGAATTTTATCATTCAAAGTGCGCAGACTGGATGGAGAAGTTGCATACAACTTCTTTGAAAACTCGAAATCAGATGTAGTGGCAGGATCCAATGAGGCATCCCCTGCACCGCGGGTAACATGAATTTGAATTCATTTTATGGTAAAACTCCGCCTGTTCACGATTATTCTTCTGCCACGTGCAACAAATCTTAGCAATCTGCTCCATTAGACATACACCAACTGTAACAGCTGCAATGGCCCCTACTGCCATTTTCAGCCCCCATGGTACTGCAAACTCCCCAGATCCGTTGATACTAATCGGGATGTGAAACGCCGGGTCCAACATTGCTACAACAGTCAATCTTATTCAATCTGCAACAAACGGATAATCAATATTAAAAACACGAGACTATTGTAAAGCTATGGTAGTTTAAAAAACCGGTCAATCTTAAACTCATCGGTGTTACATGTCAGTGCTTGTTCTCGTCCTCTTCATCATATCAGGTCTAGAATGCAGTAAAATTTTAACTTCCAGTCGGGATGCTTTATGACGTCATCAATGACCTTGACCTTGACCTACTTTAGGGACTAAGGAAGGATTCAATTTCCATCCGGGATGCTTTATGACGTCATCAATGACATTGACCTTGACCCACTTTAGGGACTTGGAAAAATTTCAACTTCCAGCCGGTATGCTTTATGACGTCATCAATGACCTTGACCTTGACCTACTTTAGGGATGGGAATATTTCCATTTCCAGCCTTCATTATATCAGGTCTAGAATGCAGTTAAATTTCAACTTCCAATCGGGATGCTTTATGACGTCATCAATAACCTTGACCTTGACCTACTTTAGGGACGGGAAAATTTCAATTTCCAGCCTTCATTATATCAGGTCTAGAATGCTGTACACTGAGAAGAGCCCAGCCAACTCATTTTCTTAGGGTGCATTTTTCGCCAACGTCATTGCGAGCGCGGTAGGTTGCGGGTCCCCCGCTGTCATTGCAAACCTGCAATGGCCTCTAATTTTTTCGTGTGTATTTCGTTTATTTCTGTGTCCTTTCATGGAATTATTCGAAACAAGTATAATACTGGAGTAGCCATTGTATCTATCGCTTCAATTACATTTCTTTTTGAACAACTCTGGCTGGCTCTCATTCCCAATACAGTGTTTCCTCTTTGAGAATCTTCCATTTTCTTGCAATTGCGCTGTGGACAACTTTTGCAACACTGTCGTGTCTTTCCTTATAATCTTGGGTGACTATTTTCTCACATGCGCCTATTATGTGCTCTGGGGTGTCTCCGGGATTACCGCACATTCTACATCTATCTTCATTCGCTTCGTTGTCGTTCAGTATATTTTTTTGGTATTTTCTTGTCCTGGATCGCTATGAAGAACCCTTCTGTTTCTGGGTATAGGAACCAGTCCTTTAGCCACCTATGTGATGCGTTCTGATCCACCTCTTCCTTGTTCAATTTATGTGGATACTTTCCATGTAGTACTTTTGCTTTCCATTGTGTTTCCAGGACATCATCACGCTTCCCTATTCCCTTTCCTCGAGATTCTTAAACGAAGTCTCTATTTGTTAAAGACTGCTTAACCTTATCAAAAACGAAGAAAACAACCTACTGGTAGGTTTCCCATCCGATTTGCGGAGTCATATGGCAATCTTTGAGAGTGGTATAAAAGTTTCAATTAGCTCTATAATTTTGTGTGACCTAAATCTAAGGCGAATTGCGATATGGACATGAAAAGATTGAATTTCCAAAATTCAATTCTATCTTTTGTCAGTTTGTTCTCTTTCCTAAAGCGGAATCGACTATGCAAATTTTCATCCCTTCTCTTCTTTAGCCATTCCAAATTCATATCCTATGAATTTTTTCCGAGAAAACTAATTGAAAGCCTCCTAACCCTTGGTTCTGGAATAATCAAGTGCGTTGTTTGTGTTCAACGTAGGAGTTCCATTCTTCATGCCCGTGTGATCCTTGCGAAAAAAAAACTATACATGGACTGAGCTGATTATACCCACTTATCATTCCAGGAGCTTAACTCAGACCCTATTACACCGGGAGTGGCTATTTTTGCCTTTCACGTACATTGGACGAAGTGAAAGCTTTATTATTATTGCATGGTTACTGCGCTTATCGTACAGCGATCAGAGTAAAGCTGGGTGCGGTACCAGAAACGATCATCAGGCCATGCATACGATCTAATGTAGCATCATTTGTGGTCTATAATGACTATTCTGATCTCCGAATGTCAATAGAGAAAACAATCGATAAATCTGGCATTATTCGTAGCCGTATAGAGCATAACTTCCATCAACCTCTATTCTTCTTTCTCCATTTAACATCGCGATATTATCAAGATCTGGCGAAGTGTAGGCCTATGGTCTTGTGGTTCGTAGAAAAGTCATCGCTATAATAGGCATTTTTTTAATATAAGTATAGGTTCACAATAAGAAGAGAGCAATTTCATTAATAGATGACGCGGTTTGTAAAGATAATGGAATATCGTATTGTTTTCTATGATTACAACTTCATCCTGCGTGCTCTGAGCTCGCGTCGTCGAGAATGACGAACAATTCGACGCAATTGCTCGAACAGAATGCATTATAGAGTATCAGCCAAGGTACCGGTCAAGTTTACCGTAAATCGATTTATTAAAATGGAAATTGAATATGAAAATTTGAATAACACTTAATTCTCCTGCGCCGCGTCCTCTACAAATTTAAATCCCATTTTCACCCATACCTTTGGATTTAGACTGTATACATATACGCTGGTATATCTCTAATGCTTTAGTGGTACAAAGCTGAAAAGTTGATCTTATCTCGCGTCTCACACATTTAGACATTTTGTGCGTTAGCTTCCGACGAAGAGGAGAAGAAAAAACACGTCGTTTTCGTCCTAATCTGATCGAAGTAGACGTTGTAGAAAATTTTCAAGCTGAGTTACTCGCGTCTGCACAGCGGCGTATAGTACGTACCACACGTAATTATTCAATGAAGGGAAACAAATCCACGCTCTTCACAATGATATTTAAAAATATACGAAGTCGAATTTGACAAACGCTAAATACTGAGCGTCCAAAGATTGCTGATTCACGACAGACATTACCAAATCAAATTAATAATTCATCGCCGGTCGGTCTCTCGGCTGTATCGGGATACGGTACAAACCTGTCGAATTATTTGTAATGCTTCTACCCTGAGGTTTCCGTTCAGTCTGTCCGTATCGACGGCCGACTCTCGTCCGGGTACGAATATTTTTGTGTGTGTACCTAGTGACTCACGTGTCTAGAACTGCGAGTGTCTTTTCGAAAAAATTAAGAGGAAAAATCTCGCCGGTAACTCGCTAATCGGATTAATGTCAAATTGTGTCTCGCGCGGTCGCTACGATGCGGATGCAATCGAAACACGAGATACGTTACTTAAGTCTGAAAAGCTATCCCGTATCAATACGCGCCGCGTGTATATATGTACACCATTCAAACGCGGACAGATAGACAGTAAAGAAAATCTTTCAAGTAATACCAGAATACAATCATTCTGTTTAATAAGTTTCGAATACAATGAGAATTACACTTCGACTGCCACTCCTCTTTTCCCCGTCTAAGTGCCGACTTCGTCGTCATGAGTGGAGTGTCTGTAGCCACCCGCTAAGAATGGTCTACCTATCTCGTCATCTTAATACAACACAATGACGTGATACATTTCCAAACAGATGCCAATGCTATGAAATAATTAGTTTTTCTTCACGAATAACGTTCGGGCATGCGCGGCCTTCGAGATTAACGGACGATGGAATCCGATATGTACGAGTGTAGGTACACGGTTGTTATTCCGAATAACATCCTAGGTACATAACAATCGCTAATTCGTTCTACACGTCGCGTCATCCTCCGTAAGCGTGAGCAAATATCGCGACTTTTCCATTTTATTCTCTATCGTAACGCGGAAATCCGTCGCACAACGACGATTTTTCGCCGATCATGCCGCGGAAAAGTTGTTACTTAATGCGAAAAGAAATGTACCGGCGAGAGTACTGACGCGAAAATCTGTAGGCAAAGAACCACGACTAATGTCCAGTAAAGTGCTGGCTGGCTCTAGTTCGAACGAGATGTATGTAGGGTTCGTGAGTTGCACTCTACGAAAGAGAAAGAAGGTGAAGCACCTGGGTATTTGATGGAACCAACTCTTTGTTTTAAGGTTCTTGACGAATGTGTTTTCCTCTATAAGACTTCCAAATTTTTGCCATTTTCAATATCTTTACTGGCATCCCACCTCTTGATGACGCATCCCTCCCACCTCACATTGTATTTTTTCTTAATGATCGATCAACCTAGCTTCAACCTCACTCGTAGTGAGGAAGAGAGTCTTAACTTGAAGAGTCTTGTCTTGAAATCCTCACTCGAACTTAGCTTATTGTAGTTTTAAACTCGAAACTCCTTAGTTACAGTCTAGCTTGAGGGTTCAGAACTTGACTTTCTTCTGGGTCTACCTCTACAGAATTTCATAGCTCTAAGTTTGGTATTCAGTCCTCTCTCTTTGAAACATCAGAAATAAAAATCGCCCAAATCTTTGATGAATCAGATCAAAATCATTAATCGCGTGGTCTACCTAAGCAGAGGAACCGATTTTGTTGGAAGCTCAGGTGTCGATGATGGCAGCCAACTATTGCTTCCCTGACAATAGTTTGTAAATAAGCCAAGCTCTTCAAGCTTCCTCCACCCATTAAAAGTGATGGAAGTTCAGGGTCGAAATGATGATGGCTGCGAACAATCCTGAATGTCCAACAATCGCAAAATGTACAATTGATTGGTACAAATAGCCAAGCTCTTCAACCCTCGTCTGCGTATGACGTTAGTGCTGTTAGATGATAGATTAAAAAATCCGTATCCGCCATTTTCTGACCTAAAAACAGATTTCTACGGACTTTGATTGATCCATTAATGACAATCAGGAGAAATGTATCTTTCACATGACTAACTGAGGTACCTTTCCCTTGATCGACTCAATATTACGGAAGTATCAGCCTATAACGACCAGGAAAAAAGTATCTCTTGTACTCATATCCAAGATACCTTTCCCTTGATCGCTAGGAATCCGTATTGTACGTAAAATCTACAGAAAAAGAAAAACCTGTACCTTTTTCGGGAACCAAAAATTCGTAGATCTGGCATCCTGGGGTGACGGTGGGTTCTAAACGGTGCTGCCGGATCTACGGATTTTTATTCCCTCAAAAAAGATGAGGATTTTTCTACGGATTTCGCGTAAAATGCGGATCTGCTCAAGGAAAAAGCACCTTAGTGACTCATTTGAAAGATACTTTTCTCCTGATCGTTGGAGGCAGACACCGCACTTCCCTGTAACATTGAGTCAATCAAGGGAAAGTACCTCACATACCCTTGTGAGAGATACCTTTCTCCTGATCGTTATTGATAAATCCGTATCCGCCATTTTTTCTACACCTAACAGATTTCCACTAATCCAGTAACGATCAGGAGAAAAGTATCTCTCACCCGCGTAACTTGGATCAGTTTGTCGGTAATACTATTCCAGGCCACTTTTGCTCGGTGGAATTTTGTCTGGCGTTCGTATATGGCTTTTCAAATCCCTCTCATCAATGACGCCTTGTCCTTCTCGAACGTGAATTTCTTCTTGATGATGAATCAGGCTACTTCGACCTCACTTATATTGAGAAAGAGAGTCTTAACTTGAAGACTCTTAGCCTAAAATCTTGTCATTTTAGTTTTAACCCCGCTCTTATGGCCGAAAGGGAAGCATATTTTGAGATTCCTTAGTTGAAAGCTTCAGAACTCAAATTTCCTCCGGGTCGCTTCTACAAAGTTTCATAGCTTTGAATTTTGTCCAGTTTCCTCTGTACCCATTTATAATATACCGGAAATGAAAATTTCTAGATCTTTGAATTAGGTTAAGTTCATTGATCTGCGTGAGCTGAGGAATCAATTGTATTGGTGACTCAGATGTCGATGATGGCTGTAAACCATCCTGAACGTTCATCAATTGCAAAATATGCTATTAACCATTTTGTTAGAGGTATTACATCCTCAGAAAACGGCCGCGTCCGGGTGTTTCTGTGAACTGCGTGACATGACGTGATGCTTCATGACATCATCAATGACCTTGACCTACTTTGGGGACTTGGAAAAATTTCAACTTTCAGCCTTCATTATACCCGGCCTAGTATACAGTATACTGAGAAGAGCCCCGCCAACTCATTTGCTGAGGGGGCATTTTCGCGCCAACGTGATTGCAAGCGCGTTCAACTTATTAAGTCATCATTTTCAAGACTCGGAAACTAGGCTATATATGATAGGAGGAGGACGAGGGAGGTTGCAGGTTCCCCGCTGCCCTTGCAAACCTGCAACGGCCTCTAAATTTTCTTACCATAGCTTGCTAATAGGTCAAGCTCTTCAACTCTTTTCCACCAATTAGAAGTTGCAAAGGGATGAAGGTTCAAGGTCTAAATGATGATAACTGCCAACCACCATGAACGTTCATTAATCGCAGTATATTCAAGTGATTAGTACTCTGCCCATAGCTTGTATATAAACCAAGCTCTTCACTTCTCCTTCACCTCTTGGAGGTTGCAAATGAATGAAATGGTGAAGTCGAATGATGGTGGCAAACCATCCTCAACCTTCATCGAATGTGAGTACTACTTGTACTGCCAATTCTTGTAAGTCTTCCTGTGCTATAGCTAGTGCGTACCTATTTCACCGTTCCGCTAGGGCATAAAGAGAGGTTTAGCATGAGACTTTGTTCTTGAAATAACTAAGATGCGTGCAGCAATTTGGAACTCATTTGCACTTTCTGCTCATTTTTGCTCTACTGGCATTTGCTTATTCTGCGTTCCTTGCGCATGTTTCACAGGTTATTTCCTCTGAATAAAAATTCCCATGCATCAACAGCTGAACCTAACAAAAATATTAATTTAAATGGCATTGTCTTCTCAACCAGATCTCCCGATTAGGAGAACAGAAACATCAATGTCGAGCCCCGTACCCAGACACATGGTAGAAAAAGTTGGAGTGGGTGTAACGTCAGCTATGATCGACTCAAAAGCGCGCTCAAGTTTCTCTAGTATTCTCTACTCCATGAAGTCTTCCACTGTGCAATGCTAAGACCGCTCTCCTGACATTGGCCCACTCTGCGGTTTCTGCGCATCTTGTACCGTCTATTTCTTCTGAATAAAAATCCTTATCTACATCCGTTGAACTCTTTCTTGTCTCGTTTCTTAGTTAGTGTGTTCAATTCTGAATATCAGTGTGGATAAAACTCCCATTTTGCTTCAATATCGTCTACTCTAGAGTTCGATAAAATGTAAGAAATGAGTGATGGATAGCAGGGCCGCTTTTAGAATTTCTGAATAAGTACTCCCTCCAACTGGTTTATATGTATATGCAGTAATACTATGTACCACGAACTGTATATCTCTCTACCCGTATATGCACTATACTCACGAACGAGTTGAAAATTAATAGCTCATTTTCTGATCGCGGAAAGAAAAAGTACAAAAGAAGAAAAGGAGGCACAAGAAGCAGCGCAGCAAAAGAAGAAGGAATATAAAAGTTAGGAAGAAAAAAAAAAAAAAAGGTAATAAACGGCATTATGGATACAATTTATCGACCAATCATAAATAACGCGCGGGTAAAGGCGCTGGGTATACCGATAAACGCTCCATACACGAGGTATTCCTGTAAGCTATAATATAACTAGAAGGAGAAGAAACGGACAGTACGGGCTGAAAATTTATCATTTAACCTCAATTAAAAATTCAAAATAAATAGTGGGAGAAATATCAATAAAAGAGAAACTACCGATGCTTATATTTATTGCAGTTGTGTGGAATCGCTGCCGGCTGCGGCCTCCACCGACACCACGGGATACAAGCCTTTCTGTCTCCCTATCTTACGAGATCTGTACATTGGTCTCTGTCGCTCCGCTTTGTTTCCTCCTGCTCTTCTCTTCTCATTTAATTTCATTCGATAAATTACGATATAGTTTCACGGCGCGTACTTATGAACGTCTGGAATTGTAATTAAGGTATCTATTTTTGTTCAAAAAATAAATTGATTCGTTTATTTTTTCTATATTATACGCGTACAAGAATGCAAGAAATATCGAATATAATGGAAAACTACGAATTATGAAAAGGTATATTATTTTTAGTTCTTGCGGGTTTTACTGAGCTCAAGATTGGATGAAATATTCTAGCCGAGACTCAGACCAATATTGCTCGAGAGATACATTCGTAGTTGTTTGTTTCAGATAACTTGATTTTTTCTCTCATTTCATGGCCTTATCTTGGTATAGGTTTGCGAAAAAGTCGTATGGTCTAGATGAGAGTAGAGCTTCTTACGAGTACTCGTTGTCTTTCGGCTCGGTCGAGAGGCAAAAGAACTATTGTAAAAACCGATGTAATTCTAGAAGTTAGGGGAACAAAAAGCAGGTAATGTGAAAGACGTGAAGTGTCAATATTCGTAAGCAGTACTTCGGTCATCCATTCTGTGGACGCCATCTTCCTCATCTTTCTTTAGAGACTAGAGATGCTCTAGTTCATGTACCTTGTAATCAAGTTGCTCTAGGAGCCTAATCTTGAGCCTCCCCTCTTGTACGAGCTGCCTAAGGTGCATAGAGATGCTCCGATGCGTCCAGTCGTTTCCTTTAGGTCTTCTCCCACTTACTCCCTGGCGAAATTCTTGTACCGCTGGTACAAATCTAGAGTGGAATTTGAATCTCCTTACTGTAGGAAAAATTCGAATTCCTGGATGCCTGATAGGCCTAAAGATATCATTCTTCCGCCGGAATCGAACCTATGCTCTTTCGATGTGGTCGGTCCGTTTTTTAACATCCCTAAAGCTACTGGCATTCAACACATGGGTACCCTTTGGTTCAATCAAGTATTTGTCACGAAGAATTGGCAGAACTTTTCGATTTGCTTAATATTTGTTGGTGTAATTTCGATGGAAAATTTTTCGAGTTTCCGGTTGGGTTCCCCATCAATTCTCCTTTGAGTTCTCTCATCTCGAAGGTCTTCATTTCTAAATTTGAGCTCGACCTTTTCTCTTCTGCGCGCGTTCTTTTGAGTCATGTATACAGTGCAACCCAGGTACGGGGATTGTAGTTTCTCTCTAGCTAAAATGATGCACTGATCTGGCGAGTAGGTCTAAATGTACGTTTCTCTCGAGGATAATAACTATAATGAGACTTTGATTGTTTGTTACATCACACACGATAAGATCAAATTACCAATTTTAATGAGAGACTATCTAAATTGTATCAATGAAAATTGAAAATGTTATCTGTAGACCAAGTAGGCCGGTATAGACGTACGAATACTTATTTATTGCTCCGAACCGTTTTTCGCTTCGTACATTCATAGAGGAGTCAAACAACGAAAAATATTCTTCAAGTCTACTCGAGCTATCATGGATTTCAATGTCATGGATTTCCTTCTGAAAATCGTCTTTCTCACCACTGGTATCATTGTTTCAACAGTCTTCCAAAGCTACACGGCGTACGGTTTGAATCCGACCATTCAGCAAGAAGATATACTTTTGGCGACGACTCCTATCATGGATCAATACGTCTACGTGGATAAAACCTGGTTCGTTCAAAAGCTGCTCGCTGATGATCAGACGAGATACTTTTTTGCTCGCCCGAAACGCTTTGGGAAGAAGATGTTTTTAAGGATCCTTCAAGCAGTATTCGACCGAAATCGTGAGCCCAGCGGTCAATTCATTCTCAAAGGTACGAATATCTCAAACTCGAAATATGAATGGAAAACGTATCCCTTGATGTATTTCGATTTGAGCGGGGATATTGAACTAGCTTTTCAGTAGGAACTCGCACGATTCAAAGAAATTGAAAAAATATATTCTATTCCGAAAGAATGCGTTTACAAAGAAACAAAAACTTCTGATGAATCAATACCAGCTGTGGTGCGGATGTTTTGTGAGCTTTTGTGCGCGGTCGATGGCCCCACTGTCGTGTTGGTCGACGAGCACGACCATAATATTCTCCAACACGCGAGCCACCCCAAACAATTGAAATTTGTGACTGACCTATTAGCGTCATTCTTCCTTCACATCAAGCAGAATGCGCATCAAGTAAAATCATCTTTCGTCACCGGTGTAACAACGAGTGCGTTCATGGTAACCGGTTTTCCAGGGTCCGACTTCACAATAATCTCAAAAGTACCTGATTATGGTGAACTTGCGGGTTTCACAGAGGATGAGTTGAAAACCTACTTCCGGGAGTATATTGACCAACTTTCTCGTGAACGAGGAGTACCTCCTGTAACAATTGAGCAAGAAGTCAAGGATTGGTATGAAGGCGTCACGTTTACCCGCGGAATGGAAAAATTGTACAATCCAGATTCAATAAGAAACTATTTTTTGAATAAAGAAGCCAACATTTATTGGGGTATTAGTGGACGTTCAATCCATGTCTGGAATCAACTGAAAAAGAGACCTAAATTGGGCAAAAATGCTGACAGCGATCTACGTGGATTCCAGGATGTTGACCTTGTAAACCCGGAAGCTCTTCTCTTTGAAGGTGGTTATTTATCTATCAAAGAATATCACGCTGATCGCGCCAACCCTTTCGTCCTTGGTTTCCCAAACCGAGAAGTCACTTTGGCGTTTTGTCAAGATCTGGTAGAAAAAGAGAGGTTGAAGTCGCAGAATATAGATATTGATACTCAAAAAATGCAGAATGCTATCGAGCAAGACATTCCTGATTTTGATAATTTCATCTTCATAGCTGGCACCATAATTAGACGACTAGCTCTTAAATTTGAGGCGGCCTTCCGTGGTATAATGTGGGCTTTGATGGAGAGCTGTTACTTGGACAGATTGGAGTGGCCAGGTTATAAAATCCAAGATGGCGAAATTGATATCTATGCTGAAACTCATAATACCTATATCCTTCTAGAATTGAAGTATAATAGACACAGTGCGCGGGAAGTTTTTAAGGAGGCTCAAGGAAAAGTACTACGTCATTTTATCCAAGGCAGTAAAAATATTCTCCTCGCAGGAGTGAATTTCGTTGACGCAAAAAACCTTCCCCACCCTAAAACAAAGAAACAAGTAAACGAAACCGTGCTTTCATATTGGTATGGAGAAGTACTCGGAGAGAACGGTACGCTTATCAGAAGGTACAGTCATGAGGATTTTCCTTTTTTTCAAATGGATCCATACAACCACATCCAACACACGTAAGCGAACCATGAAACCACAAACTTCACAAGGTAATTCAATGCTGGCATATACTTTTGGTGACGGCTCCTATCATGGATGAATACGTCTACGTGGATAAAACCTGGTTCGTTCATAAGCTGCTCGCTGATGATCAGACAAGATACTTCTTTGCTCGCCTGAAACGATTTGGGAAGACAATGTTTTTAAGGATCCTCCAAGCTGTATTTGACCAAAATCGTAAGCCCAGCGGTCAATTCATTCTCATAGGTACGAATTAGCGGGGATCTTATACCAGCAATGCAGCAGGAACTGAGTCGCTTTGAGAAAGTAGAGGGAATCAAATCTATCCCAAAGAAATGAGTTTATCTTGAATCTCTGAGAGGTAAATCGACACCAGCCGAGGTACGAAGATTTTTTGAGCCTCTGTGGGCTGTTGTTGGCCGTAGTGTTGTGTTGGTTGGCGAGTACGGCCATAATATTCTCAAACACTCGATTCACCCCAAACAATTGAAATTCGTGACTGACCAATCAACGTCATTCTTTGTTCACATCAAGCGCCATGCTCATCGAGTAAAATTATCTTTTGTCACCGGTTGAACAACGAGTGCGTTCATGGTAACCGGTTATCCAGGGTCCGACTTCACAATGATCTCAGATGTACCTGATCATGGTGAACTTGCAGGTTTCATAGGGGATGAGTTTAAAACCAATGTGGGCTTTGATGAAGGGCTGTTACTTAGACAGAGTGGAATTGCCAGGTTATAAAATCCAAGACGGCGAAATTGATATATATGCTGAAACTTACAATACCCACATCCTTCTAGAATTG
This sequence comes from Aspidiotus destructor, assembly GCA_035079395.1. Lineage (NCBI taxonomy): Eukaryota > Metazoa > Arthropoda > Insecta > Hemiptera > Diaspididae > Aspidiotus > Aspidiotus destructor. The sequence continues at coordinate 33,416,670 of JAVHKZ010000018.1, read as the reverse complement.
AAGTATTGTAGATACAGTGCGCGGGAAGTTTTTGAAGAGGCCCAAGGAAGAGTACGTAATTTTATCCAAGGCGGTAAGGTAATTCAATGCTGGCATATACCGATTCGAATTTCGCGCCATCATCCCAAGCTTGAACATATTGAAATATGTATTTTGCGATTGTTTGTCGTTCGGTATTTTATTATCGGATTCGTTAAACTCTATGAGAAATTTATAATTGTGCGCAAACGTCCGCTGCCGAACCCGACCGGCGATTTTCGGCATATTTGGCGAGAATAATTATGGTGCGAAGCATAATAGTTTGATCCATTTTGAGCGTGCTAGAATTATCACGTTATCGTCGTGTTATTTCTTGTGTTTCTGGACAGCTCTATAAATACTGAGTCGATTTCGGAGTACGTTTCACGTGGTCATCTTTTTGTTGCATTATAGCCAAAGAAGAAGACATCCAACTTCCAAAAAATCCTCATCTTGATTTTAATGCTCGATGAGGCTAATACTGCACAACTCTTAAAACAGTCGTGGAAGTATATCCCCTTGCTCTGGTGGGGTAAATCTTTAAGCCCCTAAAGTGATAAAGAGTAAGGCCATCAACAGCGCACAGAAGCTCGCAAAATCTTCGTACCTCAACTGGTGATGATGCATTTCCCTGTGTTTCGGAATAAACACATTTCTTTGGGATAGCTTTCATTCTCTCTACTTCTTCAAAGCGATTCGGTTCCTGCCGCATAGCTGGTGAAAATGATATGTCGTCAATGATTTTCGTCGCAGAAATAAATGAGGTTGAAGTGAATTATTTTTCACCCTAATTGATCATGCTGTACATACTGTGCCTAAGAGAGGAAGAATTACCAGTAAATCTGTATCTTTCTTATGATTTTTATTCATAAACTGAATTTTACTCGATCCGCATTCCGCTTGATGTGAACAAACGATGACGTTGATAGGTCAGTCACAAAATTCAATTGCATAGGATGGCTCGAGTGTTTAAGAATGGTTGTATTCGTTAACGAACACAACAGTGGGGCCATCAACAGCGCACAGAAGCTTGCACTCTCCCCTTTAGAAATGAATAGATTCAAGTTTGAATACTTATTAAATCCATAAGTAAATTGTTCATTACTAGATAGGTACTTTTATTTATATTTTTCTTTTTAGATTCACTATCTCTTATTCCTTGTGCTGAAGCTTTTTCTAAAATAGCTTTAGTATCTAGATGTCTAATTGGAATTAAATCTCTAAAATGTCTATGATAATTTACAGAAAACATATTCTTGATTTTATCATTTTTGACAAATAAAGAATGTAATGATATTGCAAATGAGCTTGAAATTGATAAGCTGGATCTTCAAGATAGAACGTTTTAAAAGAATGAGTACCTATGCCTAATGATTATAAAAACAAAGTAGATAGAGTGTATATGTGAAAAAAATATATAAATATTCAAGAAATTGGAGGAATATAGGCTACAGAAAAATTCAGAAGAAATTTTGAAGCTAGTCTAGCTTATTATGAACTGCTGCCAAATCTGTGCTGACGGGAGCAAATCTCGGCACTGCCGAAATACTGCCGCGATTTGTCAGATAGGAGATGATAATGTTAATGATTCAGAAGCTAAATCTGGTAGGCGATGAGCCGATGACCTACATAATTTATTTTAATATCAGATTCGAAATCATTGTTTCTTCATCAATTCTGCTCAATGAGTAATACCTATAGATAGGAAGAACAAATTGGAACGTTCCTCTGAGTAGAGAATCCTTTGAATTCTAATCAAAAAAATAAAAAAGGCTTTCTGAACTTCTATGAAATTGTATACAAATTGATACAAAATGTATGAAAATTTTTGAATCTCTGAATTTCTTTTAGAATTGATACAAATTGTTAAAAAATAAATGAAAACTCTTGACTGTCTGAATTTCTTTTAGAATTAATACAAATTGTATACAAATTGCTACAAAATTTATGAAAATTTTTATAACTCTAAATTTCTTTTAGAATTGTTATAAAGTTCCTACAAAATGTGTACAAAAGTATGGAAACTACTCAACCATTTTTATAAATCAAGGGGGTTTAATTTTATTTAACCTCCTCAGGATCTTAATAGAAATGTTTGAAAAATTTGACCGCCTCTAAATATTTCCTACCTCTCTGAATTTCTATGTAAAAAGGCAGGAAATTGATACAATCATAAGTATGAGACTCTCTAAATTTTCAAAAATAATAAAGCATCTAGTGGTATGGACTAAAAGAGATGAAATTGATACAAATTTTTGAATTAGTGAGTAAGAATACCGTAAAATAGGTCTACCTACATTAGGGAAACAGCTGATTTTCCTTTTTTGTTGTTTTTAGGTTCTGTTTTCTTGAAAGATGGATGGTGACAGGTACATCCAACTATACAAACATAACATTTCAACAATTGATGACACTTCACGTCGTTTCTTGTTCCAATCCTAAATTCCTAAATACAAACTATTAAATTGAATCGTCCTGTGCTTGCTAAATATAACAGTCTTCATAAATATTTTTAACGGTATGGGAACTATAATTGGGCTAGTTTCAATTTCCACGATCAAATGGTTTTCATCTCCTTCATATTCCTTGCGAGAAGTAACTTACTCATACTTGAATCAAGAAATGCAAACTTGTATTCTCTTCAAGCTACCTCAATCTTCACGGACATTTTGGTGTGGAGAATGGAAGATTTATTTTTCCAAAAAATTATTGAGAAAATGGTAAAAAGGAAACTCTGAGGGTGATATCTACCGTACATGCATTCATCGCATATAAGGATTTAAGGTGAAATTTGTAGACTTTTGAAGTATAATTTATGTGCAGATTAAGGTTTTCAATGTGAAACTACAATAAAATGAATTGACTGGCATACAATATCATGAAGTTCACCAAAAACATCCTTGGAGCACCTTGAATATGATTTCATCTAGTTCACAAGTTGGGTATTGGGCGTATTCTCTGAGTAGAATCCCATTACAGTTTGAGCACCAAGCAGCCCAAACGAGAAATATTGCAACTTAGACCTTTGCTCTGATCGTATCCTGATAGCGTATGCATCCTGATGATGAATATTAGGCTACCTCTTTTCTGCTCCAATAATTGAGCTACCTGTTTCTATTAATGCTGTACAAAGTCAATTGACGTATATCCTAAAGAACGATCCGAAGAAATAGAGCTATGTCGTTCAAAATACGTGCAAGTGTGTGTGTGTGTGCAAATAGAATTGTTTAAACTTTGCATCTAATGATAGATCACTGGACGGACATGGTCGGCAAATTGACGTAAGTTACATCAATTCACGCAAATATCTAAAGGAACGGATGCGTTTTGTGAGAAATAAATTGTATCATCGAATTCTTCAAGTTGATAATTGATTTGGAATCAGATATTTAATTTCATTCTAATTTTATTTATATCCTCCTTTGAGAAGGTGAGCATTCTGCATTCTTCTCCTGAGCGTTTATTTGGATATACCTACGTTCATTTAACGTTGCAGGACGAGGAGTACTTCCAATAACAATTGAGCAAGACGACAAGGATTGGTATGAAGGCGTAACGTTTACCCGCAGAATGGAAAAACATGTACAATCCAGATTCAATAAGAAACTAATTTTTGAATAAAGAGGTCAACATTTATCAGGGTAACGTGGACGTCCAACCCATGTATGGAACCAACTGAAAAAGATACCTGCAGCCTTTGACGCATTCAAATTGGGCAACCATATGACTAACGATCTACGTGGATTCCAGGATGTTGACATTGTAAACCCGGAAGCTCTTCTCTTTGAAGGCGGTTATGTATCAAAGAATAACACGCTGATCGCGCCAACCCTTTTGTCCTTGATTTCCCGAATCAAGAAGTCACTTTGGCGTTTTGTCAAGAATAAATACTCATAAATTAGCCATAAAGCTCATAGCATAGTTAAAGCTCGTTAGAGTGATAGAACAATAGATAACGTTTGAAATTGGGGCCGAATGCAAAGCGATGTCAATAAAAGGGATGGACCAATAGGGCGGCAGTATACGGGCTGTGTTGGAAATCGTATGTACCCTTTGGCGAAATGCGTTCTGCTGCCGGACCACAAGCGCGTTCTGCTGCGTTTTTTCCATTGCAAAATTTGTCATTAAGGTTGGGATCATGGCGCGACATTCAAATCGGTAATATGCCAGCATTGAATTACCTTGTGAAGTTTGTGGTTTCATAGTTCGCTTAGGTGTGTTGGATGTGGGTTTATCGATCCATTTGGAAAAGAATGATAATTCTCATGACTGTAGCTTCTAATAAGCGTACCAATCTCTCCGAGTAATTCTCCATACCAATATGAAAGCACGGTTTCGTTTACTTGTTTCTTCGTTTCAGGGTGGGGAACGTTTTTTGCGTCAATGTCTTGCTCGATAGCATTCTGCATTTTTTGAATATCAATATCTGTATTCTGCGACTTCAACCTCTCTTTTTCTACTAGATCTTGACGAAACGCCAAAGTGACTTCTCGGTTTGGGAAACCAAGGACGAAAGGATTGGCGCGATCAGCGTGATATTCTTTGATAGATAAATAACCACCTTCAAAGAGAAGTGCCTCTGGGTTTACCAGGTCAACATCCTAGAATCCACGTAGATCGCAGTTAGCATTTTTGCCCAATTTAGGTCTTTTTTTCAGTTGATTCCAGACATGGATTGGACGTCCACTAATACCCCAATAAATGTTGGCTCTTTTATTCAAAAAATAGTTCCTTATTGAATCTGGATTGTACAATTTTTCCATTCCGCGGGTAAACATGACGCCTTTATACCAATCCTTGACTTCTTGCTCAATTGTTACAGGAGGTAATCCTCGTTCACGAGCAAGTTGGTCAATATACTCCCGGAAGTAGGTTTTGAACTCATCCTCTGTGAAACCCGCAAGTTCAGCATAATCAGGTACTTTCGAGATTATTGTGAAGTCGGACCCTGGAAAACCGGTTACCATGAACGCACTCGTTGTTACACCGGTGACGAAAGATGATTTTACTTGATGCGCATTCTGCTTGATGTGAAGGAAGAATGACGCTAATAGGTCAGTCACAAATTTCAACTGTTTGGGATGGCTCGCGTGTTGGAGAATATTATAGTCGTACTCGTCGACCAACACGACAGTGGGGCCATCGACCGCGCACAAAAGCTCACAAAACATCCGCACCACAGCTGGTATTGATTCATCGGAAGTTTTTGTTTTTTTGTAAACGCATTCTTTCGGAATAGAATTTATTTTTTCAATTTCTTTGAATCGTGCGAGTTCCTGCTAAATTACTCCTTCAATATCCCCGCTAAAATCGAAATACATAACGGGATACGTTTTCCATTCATGTTTAGAGTTTGAGATATTCGCACCTTTGAGAATGAATTGACGGCCGCTGGGCTCAGGATCCTTAAAAACATCGTCTTCCCAAAGCGTTTCGGGCGAGCAAAAAAGTATCTCGTCTGATCATCAGCCAGCAGCTTTTGAACGAACCAGGTTTTATCCACGTAGACGTATTGATCCATGATAGGAGTCGTTGCCAAAAGTATATCTTCTTGCTGAATGGTCGGCTTCAAACCGTACGCCGTGTAGCTTTAGAAGACGGTTGAAACAATGATACCAGTGGTAAGAAAGACGATTTTCAGAAGTAAATCCATGACATTGAAATCCATGATAGTTCAAATATAGACGTGAAGAATATTTTTTGTTGTTTGACTCGTCTATGAATGTACGAAGCGAAAAATGGTTCGGAGTAATACATAAGCAAGCGAGAATGTCTATATCAGCATATTTGTCTTTAGATAACATTTGATACAATTTAGATAGTCTCTTCTTTAAAATTGGTATTCCTATCTTAACGTGTGTGATGTAATACACAACCATACTTGACTCTTTTCCCAACAATACTCTCTGTTTCAGAGATGAGTCAAGAATCGAAAACTAAGTTGGTTTCGCGTTTTCAATTCCGCAACTTCGTATCAATTTCAAGGGCCGAAGTCCAAGCCATCTTTCAATGCTCAGAAATAATACTAATCCTTCCCTTTTCATCAAACCGCATTTTCCTGATCACCACAAATAATTAACGAGAATACACTACACGCGCCCACTTTTTCCACGCATCCATTCTCTAGTCAACCCTGCCATCCATTCATTTCGACAAAACGTCCAATTGGGTCCCTAGTAATACGGGAACCCGAGGTCAATTTAGCCGTCAAAACTGCCACAAAACTTCTACGAATCAACTCTCGTCTCCCTCCCACTAAGGATGATCTCACCCATACCATCCACCTAGTCACACTCGGGCAAAATCAAATCTAATCAAACAAATTAGCTGGATCAAAACAATTACCATTCCCGTGGGTTGCATCACACCACGAAATCTACCTTACATGTCTCTAAATTGGTCATCTGCGACTCACACACGCTCACCTTCTTTCTAAGTTCTTCCTTCTCTCGTGCGAACATTTTAGCCTCGACTCTATCCTCAGTCACCAACAGTTTCGCATGCTCATCTCCTGCTTTTCTTTGCCACACTCATCAAATTTCACCATCCATCGAAATGACCCTCGCCGATGACCTTCATTTCTTCCAAAACATTATCTCATATCTAGAAGGAGCAAATCACATCCAACGCATCTAGAATCGATTTGCGATCAAGTTCATGATATGAGGGCAGTTAAGAGCTTTTAATATTCGAGTTTTCTCAATATTGCTGATGTATGATTTTCAGAACGATCTTTGTCCGATAATGCCCTTCGTGTCCGGACTAGCAAATATTTGATGAACTATTGCACTTGTAGGTCACCAACGAACGCCAATTATTTTGACTCTCACGAAATACTCGTGTACCGGTCTTCACGATCGGTAGTCGCTGCATATTGTTATTAGAGACATGGTAATTTGAAAGCAAGCCGATACCTATCATACTGACTGTCAGTCACGTTACTCAAGTACAAACGAAATCGATGCATAGTACACTGTACCATTGAACCGGTCTCCAAAACGGTGCAGTATACATCCGGTCATCGTGCTCGTTCAACTTAGCCAATCAAATTAACACCGTAGAAGGAGAACGAGGAAGGCTACCGTTTATCGTCTCTCTGTTGACGCTTGATTAGATTCTCATTACAGCATCCAACAGCCATGAACTTCGGAGGGCTGCGTTTGTGGTGATGCGTATCCAACCATGCGCTTAAAAGTTACTGCACATAAGCGCACAGCGTGTTGAATAATTTCGTCCGTAAGTGGATTTCTCATTGCAGAAATAACGCATTCGTTAAGCGGTAAAATCGTATTATAATTGGATATTTTTCTCCCGGTCATCGGGACCCTTTAGGACCGTAACCTCCTACGCGGCGTTGTATCGCTTCAACCTTTGTGACGGGAGACATCATCGTTTATTTCAGTTTTTCCACCAGGTTGAAATTCGATCGCCGAATCTTTCACACTCCTTTTTTTTTCCCCGCAGTTTTGAATTTCTTTCTTCGAACCACAACACCTTCGCGTACATGAAGTGATTTTAGTAAATTTTCCGCCGATTAGGTGATGACAATTAAAATAGACGGCGGCGGCGATCGGATTCTGCGATAGAATAAAATTCCTTTTTGGTGGTCCGCCCGGAGCGCGTCGGAGCGGGCACGTGGAAAACCGTCATTATCCGCGCTATGTAGTCATGATAAAACAAAACATTGTTTTCTTCGACCACTTGTGTCGAACGCTAACGAGATGAGGCGGTGGTTGTTTGACCACCGTCGGTGACAAAAATCACTACAAAAGGTGCCGAAAAACGTCTTCGCAAATTAGTCTACACGTTGTTGTTTCAGCTACACTTGAAAGCTTCTTTTGGCTTCTTGTTTTTGACGCGGCGGCGGCAAGTTGTACAAGAAAAATCGGACCAATATAATCGGGGCTTTCGTGTACCGTACCATTTTTAGTAGTCGTAATAGTATTGCAGGTATTTGACCTTTTTTTCTCTGCTCCGCCTGACCCCCAGTCTCAGTCGTCCGCTTTTTCGCAGCGGGAATTCGTTCGTATATGCCGGTGATTAATGCAGTTACCAAGATATAATAAGAACATTTTTTTCTTTCGAGTTTCTCTACGCTCTTCCGATTTCTTCGACATTTTATTACTGTTTTATAATCTCTTTTAGTTCTTCGCTTTGCCTCTCCTCTCGGTTTGGTTTTTATTTCGTTCTTGAAATATTTGTTCAATTTTTTAACTTCTGCCAACTTTTTCCCCTTTACACTCTCCCCCCTTCCTCCCTGTTGATGTAAGATTCTGTTCGGTCCATCCGATGCTCCGCCTTTCAACTCGTTATCATTGGTTCAGAAGTTAACGCAAACAAAGAACGTCAATCGTGCCATCTTTCAGGCGCGTTAAATGATAATAAATCAATCGGATTCGTGAGCGTATGAAAAAGTATGTATATTTTAATGTTGTACACAAAGTCGAGACGTTGCTCTTCTAATTGCGCGACTTCTTCAGTGAAAATCGATTAACCATAAAGGTTTCAACACATTCTAGTTAATTTACGCTCGATTAAATTAATCAGAGAGGTTCTATCGCCGCGTCGGTACCCGGCTCGGTACGTAATCGCTAACGAGAGCAACAAATTGACAAAACCGATTGTTTCGGCTCCTTAAGTACGCTAATAAGGATGATCTCGTCTCGCGATTATCGACTCTTCTCCGAATACCATACTGATTGGGTCGACGACAAAATACACTGGACATGGATCATTTACCCGTTGTCATTACTCAAATTGACGTTAATCACCTTGACACCTACACTAGGTCAGTCATGTTTCTCGGCGATGGCGATGCCACCGATACTCCTGATGCGATACTATGCGCGTATAATGAATGATTCGTTTATATATTTGTGGATCTTCGAGCGGTGTGAACATTATTTAATGATGTCGTCGAGTCATTTAAGGAAAAAGGGAAAGTTTTCGATGCATAAAATGGGCACGAGGCAATCTTAATTTTTTGATTAAACCATACATTATATATACGATATTACGTATGAAATACGACTTCTACGAAACTCATTCATCAAGATAATGTGGTTTTTCATCTTACGCGGTTGAACGGAATGAATTTCAATATTTTGTGAAAAATAAGTACGTCTATATTTATGATACATATTTGTTTTTCTCTTGAAAGGTTAGGTTAACAAGAAGACGCCACAAGGTATAACATTAACTCGTAATTTTTCGCGGTTTACTCGTTCTGTGGTCGATCCGAAAGAGTTTATAAAAATTGTTTCTTGGTAAATGTTTTAATCTGTATGAATCACGCTTCGCGGCGTTTCTTTTGGATAAAAGCAAATTTTGCGTCGGTACGTTCGCATGAGTGAGCATTTCAAGAGGAATTTCTGATGTAGGTAGATTTTGGCAGCGTGTTTCGTTTGCCTACCAAGTCTTACTGGAAAGGTGAGCCCTAACACAAGGATAAAAAAAAAAGTGTTTGGAAAATTCTTTGAACCATAAAGGCGTGACAGGGTTCTAAACTATCAAAAATGAAAATTCCATAAAGTGTTATGTTCAAATCGATTTGTGGAACTCAACAAGAATCTGCTGGGTCTTCAAAAGGACTTTACGTAGTTTTGAACAGCATGATGGGGATCCAAAGCTTGTAATAATGAAAAGTCCTTTTCGACAATTTTCTAGAACAAGGTAAAAATACAGTGTGAGTGAGTCTGGCTGGGCTTCGACAGGAGGAAGATGAATTGTTTGGTAATCTCTGAAAATACGGGCCAGCTAGCTATGTCAATACTCTTGCTTCATATTTGCTCGGGGAAATGTTGGCCAAATTTCCGACAAGATCTTCTGAAAGAGTTTTTGACCACTCGTTCGCGAGTTCCGTTCGAGACGTGCTTCCTTGATAATCCTCTCTTTTGGATGCTGTATATCGTTAATGGTTTTGGATGAGTGAACTTAATCTCGGTTACCTGAAAATTTGCCTGAGCGAAAATTCGTCTGAATTGAAAAATTCTGTTAGCGTGACCCAGAAGACACCACGAGGAGGTCGGCTCACATAGTCTTTCAAATGTGTACTTTTGTCTGCCCGTACAGAGGCGTCGTCATTGTAGGTGTATGTCCAGAAGAAAGGGTAGTCCAAAATGAGTGTCAGCGTTGGGCTGTTGTCAAGAATATCAATAGGCTATATTGTGAGCCACACATCGTAGGTACTTAACAACATCTGTCTTCTCGTCGTACAGATCCGTGTCTGCAGTCTCAAAGAGCAGTCTTTATACTTTCGACGGCATTTTGCTGGTAGTTCTCCCGCCAGCTGCTGCTCGTTTCGCGCCTTCGTGAATTCTTGCTCTTTCTTGAGGGCCTCGAAGAGCCGGTACACATTAGCATAGACAATGTCAACTGTTACTTGAAAGGTATGGTGCCAACCTTCGACTGCGTTGTTTGTCTCCGGTAGGCTTCGGATAGGCCAATGCAAACCTCTTGTTCACATTTCTTAAGAATTTTTCAATTCAGACGAAATTTCACCGGTTACATGACAAATGCCTGAAGGCGCTTACCTGAAAGACATTTGCCTGAAAAATTAAATCCTGACAGACAAATACCTGACAAGCAATTAACCTGAAAGACATTCGCCTGACAATGTTTTTGTATTTTTGTATGCATCTCCCATGCGGGAGGTTGCAATCGACAAGAACTTTACATCTTACCACTAAACTATGATTTACAATTTTAATATTGTTCTATTTTATTCCATTGTTCGGTCAATAATGGTAATCCTCCTTCTTCCTCTTGTTTTTTTCCCTGGAATTTTCCCATTGGCCACCAAAGAGAACAGTTCGTCGTTCGTCATTTTATTCTCGATAAACTGACGCTTGCTAGCTTTAATCGTGTTCCCTGACACAATTTACCTGAAATCCATGCCCCTGACAAAAAAAAAAAAAAAAAAATTACCTCGTACTTATGTACATTGTAGCTGAAAGTTCTTAGGTAGGAAATAATATCGTTGTAGGTATTGTACTGTGCGACAATACCTTGAATCCTGTCTCGTAAGTCTAACCATTTCTTTCGAGGTGCAGCCTTCACCCGTTTGCCCAGTGACACATCCTTAAAAGAGTAGCATCTCGTTCATTATGTATTTTGCCATACCCATTTTGCTTAGGGGAAGCTGTTGATTCTTCCTTCGTGAAAATGCGTCATGTATATCTACGATGGTTCGTGACATATCTGAAATGTAAAATTCGTGCGTTATGTTGAGAAAAAACGTGATTAAAATCATAGGAGTCAATTGTTCTCAGGCAAATTTTCTCATGGGTATCTGGCAAATTTTCTCACGCAAATTTTCTCCGGCAAACTTTTGTCAGGCAAATTTCGCCAGCAAAATTTACCTGTCACCATTTATCTCTACGGTACCGCCATGTTCAGACTTTTTGGTGGCAATCCGACCTATCCATTGGAACAATATTGGTAAGCGCGTTCCGAGAGGAAATTATTTAGGAGGAGGGGGGAGGTGAAAACAATATTATTTCGTCCAGTGACTTTTAGCTTCAGTCTGTGCTCAAGATAACTGGTGAACCACAAGATATTTAAGATAATTTACAAACCGCACAAAAACAGAATTTAGAAACAAAATTTTGAACAAGGAAAAAAGACAGAAGAAAAATTAACACGGGAGAAATTTGCCGAAAATAATAAAGAACACGAGCATCAAGTGCTTTTCGGCTGGGAAGCCATTATCAAACTAACCAAAAGTTTAGAGTTAGACTGAGGTAAGAAACTAAAGAAAGAAGACGCAATCAGACCGGTGGTGATAGGAAATCAAGATGAATCATAGTCGTTGGGTGGAGAATAGAATTTCTCGATAAGATCATTGTCGGGAATAAACAGATTCAAAACTGAAACCCGACTATTATGCATGTGACGTACGACCTCAATGTGCTCAAGAGCCAACCGACGACAAAACGAACTTTCACAATGGAGCTTATCAGCCTGGTTCAACTCGAAACTATAGCTGGATTCCGAAAAATGCTCAGCAAAGGCCGAACTTTTTCGGGGGAGGGTAGATAAGACTTTATCAAGGTGCTCCTGGACCCTGATACAAAGCTGCCGTCTTGTATCCCCCATATAGACAGCCGGGCAGTTAGAATATTGAAGCTTGTAAACTCCACTTCTCTCAAACATAGGGGTAGAATCCTTGAACCCACAAAATAGGGAACGAATAGTACAAGACCGAAGGGTTTGAGGAGGTGACGGAAGTCAGAGGATAACTCCCCCAAGAAAGGCAAGCGAACCCATCTTTCCCTCCTCCTCCCCAGCCCAACAGTCCCTCGGGGAAGTAAGGTAGTGGAGTCTAAATCTTTAGAAATAAGTTTCTGCCGGACCATACGATCAATGTCGATCTCAATGCCATTAGTGATGACACACAGCTCCTCAGAAAAACCCTGCGGAGAGAGGGGAAGAGAAACAAGGCGGCGGTGGATAAAACTACTGAAGGCGGCAACCTTATGAGGAAAGGGGCAAAACGAGGAATTATGGATAGAAATATCCGTCGAAGTGCTCTTTCGGAACACCTTGAAGGAGTACTCACCGCCTTCAATGAAAATAGAAAGGTCAAGGAAGTTGATAGAGGCACCACCTACCTCAATTGCGAACTCAATAGTAGGATAACGACTATTGAGGAACTCTAAGAAATTATCAAGATCACAACGAGAACCACCCCAGAGACAAAAGATATCGACCACATGGTGGAGGAGGTGAAAACCAGATTGGAATACCTCCTCCTCACATCGTTTGAAAACACCTCGGAAACGAAAGAACCGAGGGGGGAGCCAATAGGGACATCAATACCTTTGACGAATTCGTGAATGAGGTACCGGAAAGGGCAAAAGTTAGGGGATAGGCACATCTCGAATAATGCCATGAATTCCTTGATGAGAGGATTGGGGACCTGCGCATAAGCTGATAAAGAACTGGCGTATGTCAGAGTGGGGGCTAGGGGGATGCGCGGGAACTTAGTTTTAATATCAAAGGAAACAAGGAAAGATCCTTCAGGGGGAGAATCACAGCTGATTTTCTCCGCAAGCTCAGAAGAGTTACTAACAGAAAAATCAGACTGGTAGTTTATCAACGACTTAAACCATTGATCAAGGAACTTGGATAATTTGATCGTGGGGGAGGAAATGAAAGACACTACCAGTCTCATGGGTATGTTTTCTTTATGTAGATTAGGAAGGCCATAAAGCCGAGGAGGTACAGGATTCATGGCAAGAACAGAAATAGGATTTTTGAGCAATGTAGTGGATTTACATTTTCGCTTGTGTCGCATTTGCAGAACGCCGCCCCTACCTCCATAGTGGAGTGGGTACGGGTTGCGTATGCATTTAATTTTGTTTCCTCCAACCTGGAATCGACCCTTTCGGGTATAACTTCAGTGTTGGAAGAATCTCCTACGCGAACCCCCTCTTCTACTTGGCAACCGCCAAGTTGCTTTGGCAATCGCCAAGCTGCAGTGCCCCCCTGGCACGCAAAATACACTAGTGACACTCACATAACAACCCCAGACACTATCACATCATCAAGCTGAATGGTGTCCTTCTTCGTCGTCTTCCTGCAGATCCGGATGTTGATGGTACACAGGTGTCGAGTAGGCCACAGCGTGGTTCTGCATTTGCCTATTCCATTCCTGGTCCATCTTCTTCTTCATAACGGTGGCCGCAAATGCAGACACCTGGTTCCATGCTTCTTCGGAGCCTAGCATGGTGGGTACCAGGCTACTCGGAACAAGCGCTGCTTCTACCCCGATCTCTTGAAGAGACCGACTAAGCTTGTCCCGCTCACGCTTCCACGCCTCGCACTCAAATAAGGTGTGCTGTGGTCCATCATCCCGCCCTTGATCGCAATGCGAACACGAAGTCTGCTCAACTTTCCTTAGCTTCTCATGAAGGTACTTGTTGAAGCAGCCATGGCCGCTTAACACCTGCGTCAGGTGAAAGTTCAGCTGGCCATGGTCCCGGTTCATCCACTCATCAAGGTCGCATATTAGCACACGGGTCGTCCATTTGCCCAGCTCACTCTGGGCAATTCTCGCATTTACATTAACAAGGAACCTAACATCACAAACATAACAAGCAAAATTCAAATCTGAATCTACACCACTAACAGTACAGCTGCTACTTTCCAAAAATTCCAGGATCTTCCTCTCATAGTCCGCTCGATCCGAAATTACTATGGCACTGCCTTTGTCCGCTTTGGTGACAGCAAGCCGATGGTGGCGGATTTTCTTCTGAAGATTTCCTACCAAAGTGCGCGTCTGTGGATCCATGACCTTAACGTGGTGGTCATTCAAAACCTGACAGCAGAGGTTGGAAATAGATACGTTTGATCCGACCTCAATGGACGCAGTGGCTTGAGGGCGATCCAAAGGTGAGAGGCTATGTTTAAGGCCCATGCGAAGTAGGCTCTCCTCAGGGGGCGAGAGTTGCACATCAATGAGATTGAGTAGAAGAGGAGGGAAAACCAAATTGGGTGCGACGTTGGAACGCTGGGAGTCTAACCTCGCCTGCGCCTGCTCCCTCAATTTTTCCAACTTCCGATCTGTCCAAATGCGTAGGGTGGACGAGTATGAGTGACATTCGTATTCCAAAGCGCGGAGGAACAAATCGAATTCCAAGGGTATCAGATCCTCACTCCGTTTTCCATATGTGTACATAGCAAGACGGGCTGAAACGTTCTTCTTCCCGTACCAGCGGCAACCATTTTTCGGTGAGCCATCTTGACAATTCATCTTCAGTACAGGCACTATCAGAATACAATTTGAAGCTTACAAACCGAGGTTCCAGTCGATCATGGAGGCAATTTTTAATGAAGTAGATATGTGACAAATAAGAGAGGAGTTGCAGTCTATAAACTTTTGATAGAGAAATTTCCGGAGGGCCGTGAATCAACCGTTGGGAAATATTGCGAGACATGTTGAAACAATGTATTTAAGATAATTTACAAAGCGCACAAAAACAGAATTTAGAAACAAAATTTCGAAAAAGGAAAAGAGACAAAAGAAAAATTAATAAGGGAGAAATTTTCCAAAAAATAAAATAAAAAACACAAGCATAAAGCGCTTTTCGGCTAAGAAGCTACTATGAAATTGACCAAAAGTTAAAAGCATTCATAAAACCTAATCATACCGTTAGCTCAGGAAACAAATAGTTGTCGAATGTAAGAACATCTGCAGCGTCAGCATTCATCAGGTCCTCCATTCTTTAGACTGAGGTAAGAAACTAAAGAAACAAGACGCAATCAGACCGGCGGTGACAGGAAATTAAGATGAATCATAGTCGTTGAGTGGAGAATAGAATTTCAATGTGGGTTTCATCCTTATGTCATCTACCAATAATTCGTGAATGTAAAGGAGGTTTGGTAGAAAGAAATTTTCTATCGCCTCAATATAATTCTGGGTAGAAGAATGATTTCACCACTTCATTAGCGTGGATGGCCATCATACACTTACGTTTGGCACATTACGCCTGACTTCTGAAGTTTTGTTGGGCTTTTCTTCCGCCTACCTGAACACCGCGTTTTCAGTATTGAAATAATTTTTCTGTCACATTCTACATCTACTTATAGGTACGCAATAACATTTTAGGGCCTTCGTTCTTCGTTGTTTTCAGTTCGTTCTTTGTTGTTTGGAGTTCCTTTCTCGTTATTTTCACGTCTTCTACTGTCGTCTTCGGCTTTCTTTAGGTGTATCGTCCTGCTACTGACATCGATCGAGGTCTGAAAAATGATATCTCTCGTGCATGTTGCAGCAGGACGTCAAACATCATGAAAAATATGGGAAAAAATGCAATATCGTGAATTTGACATAAGGTAGCTTGCATTGAAAAGGCCATGGTTTTTAATAATTTCAAAGAAAATGATGAATTTTGTCCACTTCCCAGAAGTGAGTGCTTGTATGCGTGTGAACGGGAGGAGGGGCTACATTTTCCGTGTGCTCAATATTGAATGGGGATGGAAAAACATGAAATAGATGTGAATTTTTAATTTTGAAAATTGGCAGACACTCAGGATGTAAATGAAGGTCTTTTCGTAAGCTTCTTTCAACTTGCCATTTGTTATACTTGCCCTGCCTATGACGTCATCAGATGGACTATATCCCTTAGCCTAGAATTTATCAACACTAGCCTCACGAGGTTAGCCTATCTTATCCGCCTGTGTATTGTCCAAGCTATTGCTTACATTGTGACAGAGAATTCTTCCATATTCTTTTTTCATCTTTCAATCTCAATTCAGATTTGATTACAGTCATCAATGAAGGATTCCTATTTGTATAAGAACTTTTTTCATTCACTTATCAACTCGATGAGAAAAATAATTTGCGGAGATATCTTTGATTTTTACTGGACGGTAAAAGAATGCACCGGCAGCCGTAATTAGAGTCACTCATTTTACTTCGAGGCAACCAGCAGCATTCCGCAGATGATGAGCTTATGATTTTTTGTCTCGCCCTTCGTTGATGGACGATCGAATACCCGTAGATCAATATTACAGCCACGATTTGCACTCTTTCCGATTTACTTATGCGTATAGCTGTGGTATACATGTGCCGGTATGCTTATCTGTAGTACTTGTCCGTGTCCTTCTATATCGTTGTATGTACACACCTAAAGACAAAAACATAGAACGTCTGTATTATTCTGGCTTTGCATATTATAGTCGTAATAATGTACTGGTATGCGTACGATAGTACAGAAGGAGAAGAAAAAAAAGTGAAATAAATGTAGTCAGATGCTGGTACCTGCATAACGCCGTCGGTGGCTCGTTGCAATTCCACCTTTCATCGGTAGCGTATTTGATTTACGCCGCCTCGACCTTATGGAGTTACTCAACTAGTAAGCACACACAGTACGCGTATGGATTTGTTTTACTTTTCTGTACACGTGGTGATAAGGTGTGAAGACGAGTTCATTTGTAAGCTTTTCCGCCAGAACCAAAGGATAGTTAGAAAAGTAGGTTGACAGACCTCATTAGTGATGCAATGAATCTGATGATGATAAAGTGAATGAAAAATCCGAAAATGCGTTATGACATTGAATAAGACAATTTCAACTCCCTTTGGGTGCGATGGTATTGATGTTGCCAGAACCAATCGAGATCACGGAGTACAAATTCTGAAACATAAGCAAAAGAAGCTGGAATTAGGATAAGAATCTGGATTTAATAATATGAATAATTTTAAAATAAATTTTTCTCCAAACTTTATTTATAATAATTAGAATTTTTTTTATTTTGTTTGATAATATTATTATTCCTTTAATAATTATATTTATTGCAAACAATAATTGAAAAAAAAAAAAAATGATAAAATTGGTTGATCAATATAATCGAGTGATAAAAAAAAGTAGTATAATGATAAAAACTTTACTTGCAATAAATGATTAAAATTATCTTGAGATCCAAAAAAGAAAATATTTTCAATTTATTAAAATTAATAAATTTTTTTGTTCAATAAAAACATTATTATTTCCTAAAAATGAATAAAGACGTTATTAAAAAAAAAAAAAGAAAAGAAAAATTATAAAATTCAAATAAGATCTTTGTTTTTTAAAAATAATACTACTTATTATAACTTTTGAAATAATTTAAAAATTCAATTTAAAAAAATGAAATTAATCTAGAATGGAAATGAATTGATATAAATCATATTTAAAATTAACAAATGAAATTTTATTATTAATATTCCTAATTTTATTAATAAAAACAATCATAGAGTTCAATTGAAACAAAACAAAAAAAAAAACAAAAAAAAAACATTAAAAGATAATTGATGAAAAATAATAATTCAACTGAAAAATTGATAAAAATCAAGTTTAATAATAACAAAAATAATTAAAAACGATACAATGGTAACAAATCTAAATTTAATATTTAAATTATAAAATTGATAAATCAATATAAATTATTCAAAATTGATGTGGATTTAAATTAAAATATATTAATTCAACGTTAATAATAAAAATTATTACAATAAAAGAGAATGATGATCAAATTTTTATTAAAAAATTATATAAGCGATAAACATATAAAATTAAATAAAAATGATTTTGTAAATTATTAATTAATTAATATTTAATTATAAAAATGAATTTATTAATCATTTTATTTATTATAATGCTTTATTTTTATATTAGATAAATAATACTGAAAATAACAGTGTTTTGCGAGCCTCTTCAACATTCAATCTCAAACAGCGAGCAAGAGGATAGGGGCTAAGGTTCCTTTTGCTCTCCTTCTTCTCCACGGATTGATCCTCGATTAAAGTATCAAACTTGGCGACTCAAAGGTACAAGAAATACAAATTTTCAGCACCATGATTTTGTTCGCTCATCTTTTGATTCTGGCTAACCGTAACCGTGCGGATATTTGAGATCTACATCATCCTCAACGTCTTATTGCGAGAACGAACGTATATTTGCAAATTCCGTTTGAATTTATCTTTGTTTTATGTATTGAATAATCGCTTAGGAGAGAAGATATTGAGACTACCTACTGCAGAAATTAAGAAAAAATGTAGATCAGCGTGCCGTTTTGCTGCAGTTTAAAAACGGTTTAGATGGTACGTATTTTCCACTTTCTAGGCTCCGGCGCCATCAAATTCGACGAGGAAACACGGAAAACGACGCGCCACACATCCCATCAGAGAATAAATGGCTCGCGTACAGCAGATTTTGAATAATAAACAGGGGGTGAATAAAAATAATAATGTTTGCCGTCAGTGAGCTTTCTCTTGGATAAGGGCGCGTGTATACCAGTGTACTTACACAGCGTTAACAGAGTATCGCTATTCTGTGTACACTAATTATGATTTAATGTAATGGCTTTTTTCGACGGCATGCTCGACGAGCGCCGTTTCTGGTGTATAAATGAAGAAAACGAATCTTTCGGCCTCATGCGCGCTTTCGCTCACTATGACTGACTTACGATCATAATTGCGAACTGCCATTAAATACGCCCGCGTATACGGTACTCGTAATTCTATTTTCTCGAAATTACACGTCGTGGTAAATGCGCAGGGAGCTGCTGGCTGGTACTGCCAAAACGGCCCTTGCATTGGCAGATCGCGTACGAGTAATTACAAAATTTCCAGGTATAAAGTTCTAAAAAGATGTATATTGATGGTTGGCTGTTGGATTTTTGATTTCGTGCCAAGCGTCGTTCGTTTCGACTCCATTGTTTTTTTTTATTCCTCTCTCGATTTCCGCTCGCTGTACGCGCCAATGAATATACGAACGTTCTCTCTCGGATGTGAGGAACAAGAAGAGGCAACAACAACGACATCCAACGACGTCGACGAGCGCGTCCCTTCTCCGGCTGGAGCCGCCGTCGGCCGTCCGGAGTGAGAAACTGATTTATGCGCGTTTGCGTTGCGATGATATCTAGTTTCACGGTTTGTATGTTTTGTAAAGTTGTTCATTTTTTGAAAAGGTAATAAATACGCTATTGAGATTCCATAAGTTATACGTGCTTCCGAAGTATTTGTAGGTATAGCGTTTTGATTGGACTCTGCCATACCTTTCCTTATTGGAGAGCGCGTCACCGGTTCGCGATCCGCTCTCTCTCTCTCTTTTACAATCGATAGTGTTCCCGTTAATTTTCGTCTGTCTGATGTTGCGAAGCCGTGTGATCTTTCTACACTTTTGGAATATGTATGTTGCGAGTGACTTATACTCATTTACGCGGAATCGTTCGTTCCCAAACCAACAACTATCGGCATCGATACGATTTATTTTGATGTAAATTGGTGAAAGAATTCGCTTACAAGATTTACGGTTCGTATCATTGGGACGGTATTTTAACGAGCACCGTTCTAGTGTATGCATTGGTGCATGCGTATATGTGCATATAATGTAGAATATAGAACCCGATTCCACGCTATGGAGGCGACAGGTCGAGGTAAATTGTGCGCTATGCACTAGATCCGTTTACTTCTTCGAACTTAAATGCATTCCTCAAAATGACTAATAAAGAATGGCAATAATGCGACACAAACATACAATATGCTTTTTCGCTAATTTAATGTCCCGAACTAATCCAATATATCGTCTATCTAAAACTGCAAACTCGGTTCTTGTATACGAAAAATTCGATCGTGTTTTCTGTATATCCGTGTAAAAATAGCTTGTCCGTAATGAATGACCACGGTGTGGTGAGAAAATTCTAATTATTTAATTGGGAAAGCTTGGGTGAAAGCCATACCCCAAGAGATGATACGGATCATGAGTTGAAACAGGAATTATCTCACGCATCTTCTAGAGACTTTAGGGAGAAAACAGCGGTGGATTAAGGCACAATCATCACATGCAACTGCTTGTGTCCGCGCGCGAAAACTTTTTTGAATAAATAAAAAGAAACGGAAAAGAAAGAAATTGGAGGCCATTGCAAGTTTGCTATTGCAGGTTCGCAATGCCAGCGGGGAGCCCGCAACCTCCCGCGCTCGCAATCACGTCGTCGCGAAAATGCTCCATCAGAAAATGAGTTGGCTGGGCTCTTTTCAGTGTACTGCATGCTAGGCCTGATATAATGAAAGCTGGAAATTGCAATTTTTCCAAGCCGCTAAGGTAGGTCAAGGTCAAGGTCATTGATGACGTCATAGTCCACCACACTTCACGCCACGTCACGCAGTACACAGAAACTCCCGGACGTGGACGTTTTCTAAGGATGTAATCCCCCTAACAAAAGAAAGCATCCTGGCTGGAAGTTGATCTTTTGAAAAGTCCCTAAAGTGGGTCAAGGTCATTGATGACGTCATGAGGCACCCCACGTCACGTCACGCAGTTCACCGAAACTCCCGGACGCGGACGTTTTCTGAGAATGTGATCCCACTAGCAATACTAGGCCTGATAATGAAGGCTGGAAGTTCAAATTTTTACAAGTCCCTAAAGTAGGTCAAGGTGATTGATGACGTCATAAAGCATCCCGGCTGGAGGTTGAAATTTTTTCAAGTCCCGAAAATAAGTCAAGGTCATTGCTCATAAAGCGCCACACGTCACGTCACGTAGTTCACAGAAACTCCCGGACACGGACGTTTTCTGAGGATGTAATCTCATTAACAAAATGGATAGCGGGTTCCCCGCTAGAAAAAGGGTCACCGCGCGGGAGCTAAGTCCGTCGCTGGGAGAAAACCTGCGCAAAAAAAGAAACTACGATCTTGTTACTGGTAAACGAGTCAATACAAAGCACACTGGAACACTCATTTTCATAAATTTCTGACAAATGCCTTCTATTAAGAGGCCAGTTCCATCTCCGTAATAAAAACATAATTTGTAGTACTTTTTGACACGATACTTAACCACAGGATTTACCAAAAACGGAGACTTGCCGGCTCTACGGCCATCATTAACGAATACTGGACACAAACTGACTCAGAAACAAACAAGAATTCGAGGAAGGAAGAATAACCATCATAAAGCAAGAGCTAACAAGTAGATTGAAGAGTAGAGTCAATCAACGCTTTCAAACCATTGTTATTTCTCTTTGAGAGTATGAAACCCTGAATCATTGAGATGAAGATGGAGAGGTCGTGGCCCGATGTAGGATGGAATAAGATCAAATTCAGGGCGGACTTTATTAAAGACGACTGCGTCTTCAAAGTGTATCACATGGTGACAAATTTTGTAGTCTTCCATTGCTCTAAACTTGGTTCATGCCGCAACGCATGATGAGAGAAGAATCGAATCCATGCCCAGCCTCTAGTAAGTGTTCGGCAAACGTAGACTTTTTTCTCTGTAGTTTCAAATTAGAGGCAACTCGATGTTCTTGGAAGCGAGTAGAGAAACACCTCTCGGTCTTCTCAATATAAACCGCCCGCAATGAGGGCGAGCTAGTTTGTACACGCTACATTACCCTGAAGAAGGGATAGGGTCTTTGGGGTAGCTAGCTGTACGTGCTTCCAATAGCCGCCTTCAAATTATAAGCCGCAACGATCTCAGCCAATTCGCTGGTGAATGCGCCCTCCTTCCTTATCAAATTATTGATGTTGAGCTTTATGTCATTCTTCCAAGCCAATTATTTTATTATGCTGGCTTCCTTATGTCTTGAGGTATGAGGGGAGCGATAGAAGTTAGTGAATCATGTGGTTGTATGACGCGTGTACACTAGGACGGTTGATGAATGAGATTGGCTCATGAGTGGCGGAGTCGTCTTTCCATCTCGAAGGACGGGAAAGGCTCTGACCTACTCTCAGCGAAAATTCCGTTTCGATAAAAGGAGGGCATCATTCCAGGGGACTTGGAAAGAGTTCGACTCGAGCTGAATAACAGGTATACACTTTTCCGCGGTGAAGATAAAATCTATAGCCATTTTTCTTTCTTAATTGTTTCCAGCGTATGCTCCGCATTAAATTTCACGAGGCGCCAGACAAAATTCAACTTCTGCCTTCGGAAAAATTATAGAGTGGTACGTTTTAAGTCACCGGCAATCGTCCGTATCCGCAATAAAAAAAAAAGAACATTGTTATCGTTTTACTCGAGAGTATTTGCGAGTAGATAAACTTATGCTAACGAGTATATTTTTCCGCTGAAACGCTTCCTTTCCTCTCTATTTTACGGTAACTTATTCATGGATGCTGAACTTGGGGCGAGGGAACGGTCTGTTACGTCCTGGTCATTAAGTTATGAAAATTCCATCAATATAGTATACGTTTTACAAAAAAAGAAAAAAAATGCGTAAAAAGAAAGTAACGAAAAATTCAAAAGCAGAGCGAAACTCTGGAAAATGAAACGATTATTAATTCAAAGTGTTTTTCAGTTCCTCTTTCAAAACTACAGTAGGATTCATGAATCGTAAATTTTAGAATGGAGAAGGGTTCGGCGGCGACGGAAGAGGGAGAAAAATATGAACAACTGACTATACGTATACGAAGTGCTATAGTATTTAAAGAAGAAAGTAGATGAAAGTCATTTTTGTTTACTTTAGCAGATCGGTCGAGATTTTTAAATGTAAGAGAGTTGTTACACATACTGCATAAAGGCGAAGGTACGTATCCGAATACCTTTAAAAATGATGCTGCCTCGCTACTCGAGTTCAGAATGTAACCATCTGGAGTTTTTCGAATACGTAGGATGGCCGTCATCGTCCATGTATACTTCATGGTTATGGATAACAAATACTATGATAATAGGTACGGTGTAAAGGAGAGAGTGAATGCGTGAGGGAGGCAGAGAAAGAGATAATGAAAAACGAGAGTGAAAAATTCTATTATACTTGCGAGTGTGGTGGCGCTCATAAAGCCGTGCTCCTTCTCTTTCTCTCTCTCGCACTCGTTCCAAGAGTTTACAAGTCAATGAAAACCCTTGCCTGTTTCATTCATTTCTGTATCGCGCGACTCCAAGACAAATGTAAACAAAATCCACTTAAGTACGTTATCGTCGTCATCGTCATCGTTGACGCTGCTGCCTCTCGTTAATTTTTATACAAAATAAAAATTATTTCGTTCGGCGTGCCCTCTTGTAAGAGTAAGGAGCGTACATTTTTTTTCGGCTTAGCGGACCCGAATTATTATTATTTAATTTTTTTCTCTCCATTCATAATATCAAAGGAATTCAAATATCTTGAAAGTTGGTTGCGTTCTCCAAATGTTGACAGTGATGTAAGGAAAATTGAAACGAAATGCATTCGGAGAGAAGTAGATGACGACGTATGAGACGACTTTAGGAATGAAAATCTTTTCAGGTTCTTTCAGGAATTGATGCATAATTCTTCTAGCTAGAGTTCATGTGTCGAAATTCAAACGTGAATGATGGTACTAGTTTTGGGTAAAGGAAATTTAGTTTATAAAAATTTTTGGTGGCCACATCAAACTCTTGAAGCCCATGCTTGCGATGCTTTTGGAGGAAAAGAAGAGACATTCATGGTCCTTGGTCTTAAGGAAAAGCGAGGAGATTCGGTGAACGACATTAGCTTACAAAAACCAAAGAAGAGGATGAATCCAAAATGTGTCTTGAGGCAATCTGCAAAGAATTGATGAGAAATAAAGCTCTGTAGTATGAGCTGGGTCTTTATTGTTCCGTTGATACAAACTTGAATACCTGCGCGGATATAAGTATTTCCGGAGAATATGAGTCACAAGTGACAAAAACCGTGGAAGGATCGGATAAACTTATACTACCTATCGTTGACATTGTTGTCAACAGATGTTTTAGCGGCGATAAGGGCTCAGAATTTTCTATAATGTATCCTTTATTACAAGAATGAAGGAGTGAGAAGAATATTTTCTCTTGGTTGTGACCAGTTTGGAGAAAATAAGCTGCGACCGATCGATTTTCATCGTCTTCGCTGTATGTAGAATCGCAGACGTGGTTTTCTGCTCGTTTGGCCTACATTATTCTGAGCCTCAATCTACATATGTCAGTTCATAGACACATGATTATTGGGTGGAGGAAGAATTATATTGGAAATGGTGGTAAGAGGATAAAATTCCACGTGGTATCTTTATCAGATTCTAAATCCAGTTTCTCAAAGGAGAATCTAAGATAAGGCAGCGTCATGATGAGGTCCTCATCCATTTTTAGGAAGCTTGCTGAGGGAGGGCTCATTTACACTTCTCAGCAAGTTGAAATTCTAAATCCTCCGGTCCGTGAATAATTGATTCTAAAAGTATTTTTTTATGCTGAAAACAACGCCGTTTTCCGTTTCTTGAGATTGGCTCGATTTATTTTTGTTACTTCTACGTTTACTCGCCACGGATCGTCGCGGAACGCACCCAAGTTTACATACTAGAATACTGCTGCCTACAATGCGTTCTGCGACGATCCGCGGCGAGTAAACGTAGAAGTGATACAAAGAAACGGAAAACGGCATCGTTTTCAGCGTAAAAAATATTTCTAGAATCAATTACTCCCGGGCGGGAGAATTCCCAAAAATTTCAATTTGTTGGGTCCACCGTAACAATTTTTTTCGCAATTTTTATGATTTCTTCCGCTTCAATTGTCTTGTGTTCGTGGGATGCGAAAAATTTGTCGCCTTAATTATTTGTGACTTTCGGCCTGCTAATTGATTTTTGATCTTCTACCTTATAAACGCGATTTTTTCAACTGTCTTTGTAATCAAATTGTGATTATCCATCTACCAATGAAATGGAAGTTAACATGTAATGCATTAAATCTATATAGGTATCGAAATAATCGATTTATAAAATCGATTTCTGTAATATTAAATCGATATAAATATATTGATAAATTTTGACTCGACATAAATTAACTAGAGGTAGGTTCCATCCCGTTGAACCATGTCGACTTGAAATCGACGTCGATTTTGAGTCGATTTAGTTCCGCCCATTTCGACCCACAAACGACCACATATCGACCAGAAGTCGAATAAACCGCTTCTTTTCACTAAAATTGAGTCGATTCAAAGTCGACTTCAAATCGACGTCGATTTGAGGTCAATGCGAGATCGACTATCGTAAATGATTGGAAAACTACAAATTGACTCGAAACCGACCGAACGGAGCAGTCGATAGGTCGACAAAAAGTTGGGAATGTCGACTCGAGGTCGACCTAAAATCGACGTGGCAAATGAGTTGACATGGAGTCGACTTTTGTCGACTCGAAATCGACCGGATATCGACGGTGAAATGAGGTCGACTTCAACAATATATCGACGCGATTTCGATCAAGACTTTGAAAAAATAAATTCGCGGTCGGGGGGGGGGGGTGAAGCCGGGGAACCTCAAACGTTGTATATCTGACTTTATGAAGGTGTTAAGACAATTGGTGTGTGAAGCATTGCATATCTAGTTAACTGAAGGGGCTCCAGTGACTTCCTGGCTATATATTTATGATAGGAGGGTGAATTGCAAAATTTCCAACCTGCGAACCTGGACTGCCAGTGGACGTTTTACCCGCCCCCTTCCACCCCCAATGAAACAGGTTACCTGTTAAAGTTGGAGAGCTCATACCACCCCCGCGAGTTCCTCTCCTCTCCTCCCATGGAAAGAAATCCGAGACATAATTATGAAAACCTGCGAGTTTCCCATCCCTAATAATCTTGTATTCTCCACCTCTTCTCTTCCTTCATAAAACTACCACGTCATCAGCCTGTGACGTCATCAAGCGTGACCCCGAGCCTGATCCTGAAATTAGCGAGTTCATTCCACATCCCCTCATCCTTGTAATCCATTAGTGGTTTAGTACGGGCTACTTCTGTATTTTGTGTTCGTGTTGGGCGAAAAAGTTATGATTTTTTTATCATGGTTGGTTGTGCTCGCGATCGCACATGAATCTTGAAACAACACGAAGCCTAATATTAAGTAGAGAGAATTGCGAAACGGAAGCAGTGAATACTGAGGGAGCTCCAGCTTAAAGAAGATTCTCACATTGTCAATAATTCTGGAAAATCCCCGCACATAATTCAGTGACATTTCTCATGTGGCAAGGAAACTAGACGAAGAGATTTAGTGAGTCTAATGACGTCATGAAAGGAAATCTTGAACCGTATACCAGTGCAGATTCAGCCACGGTCAACTTTTTTCCATTTTTCGCAAACGCTCGAGAGCATAATACATATACCTAATTCAATTGGAAATTTTGTTTATTTCTATAACAAGAAATATAATTTTGATAAGAATGACATCTACGTTTTCCTGATTCTCTCAATCTCTTTTTAAATCGTCAGGATCATCCTCTGGGAACCACATTAGATTTTAACGCTCATTTCTTTCACGATCTAACTTTTTGTTTTCATATGTCTTTCCTCAATGGTCTGTACTTGCTTAGAAGGCTGTTCGGTCTATCCCTTGTATGGTTCAAGTCACAGACCCTGATCATACCTCTGATTTCTTTCTGCTATTCTGGATGAAAGAAATTATCGTAATAGGAGACGAAGACTCCTCAACTTATGGTTTACAATTGATTCTGGAATAAATATTGATACCGCGTCTCAATCGATGATTAGGAAAGAAGATCAATAAGTATGCTTATTTTGTCCCAATGCGCTCTGTCTGGTTCTTCGGACAAGCACCTACAACAAGCTAGACAATGTATGAACATGAAAAAAAAAAAAAAAAAATGTTGTAAATTTAGTCAAATCTACTGTTATTCAATCCATTCTCTTTCCTCGAACGTAATCAGCCTTACGTTGCGTAGTGCGTACGTTATTGTGCACCACAAAACCGCTAACTAATGGACTTTACGACAAGAAAAAAGAAATATTGTCAACTAGACTTCCAACTATAATTAAAATCGGTGTAAGCAGTTTCCAGGAAACCGTACTTCTCAGCAGTATTCACTCGCAAAAGGCTTTCGATACTTCCAGAGAACTGATTTGCGTATGTTATCGAATGTCAGATCATATATAGGGCACGTTTTCCGCCTGGGAAAATGATGGTGAGTGCGAAAAGTATAGAAGAATTTGATACAAATACGAAATTCACGACGGATGAACTTCGGCAATAAATAATTTTCGTAATGTCGTATCCCCCTATGACGATGATTACGATCTCCGCGTCTGTGATATTGAGTAGGAAAAGAAAAAAATTAATTACCCAGTCGTAACTTACAAAACATATATACATCTATACCCTGTTGTTTGGTACATAGAAGTAGAGACCATAGAAATGGATATTATGTCGATATTCTGGAATTAATCGTCGTTTTACTCCTCGTTGTCGTCGTTATTATCTAAACGCGACTAAAAATTCATTAATACGACTTAAGAGAAAATTAATAACTCGTACGTACTGACGTACACTACAAGCTGGCTCCGGCGATAAAATAAGCTAGGAACCGGTTCGATGCGGTATCGCCTATAATATAAATAAATAATTCTCGCGACTGATACACCTAGACAGTATACAACGAACTAGTTCGACATTTTCGTTTCCTTTTTTTGTGCGTATTTTCCTTTACGATCTCTTTTTCCTCCGTCTGCTTATCAACGGAGTTATAGATTTCTGCTTTTATATGCTCCTATGGAGTCAGGTGTTGAGTTGAAAAAGAACACTTTACCGTGTTTCTCGCCGGCTTCTATTGAAACCCTACTCTGCGCCGTTCGGAACTTTTCAAACGACCCTGATCAGGATTGAGGTGCGCGGTCGCGTCTGTTGTAAGGTTGTATCGAAAATGGGAAAAGTTGGATTTTGATATCTAATTAGAAAAGTACACGATGCGGGCGGGTCCAGACGTCGACATTCTAAACCTTTCCAATATGTACTCGTGGTGTAGAATTATCGAGGTACAAGACAAATATTGAAGAGCGCGTATGCGCCTCTAATATTTCCGAAGGTAGTTCAAACATTATTGTTGTTTTAAATGGCTAAATTATTTGAAAACCATTGATTTTCGTTAACAGTGGCGATGTAAATGAAGTCGGATAGTCGTGTGGCGAGCTCGTTTACTTTTATTATTCTCTGTCGAGTGGATGCTCGTTCGGGTTGTCGGGTTTTTTAAGTCGAGCGACGAGGGCCATTTATCCCGTGCAAGTGGTGTCATTCGTTAATTACTTTCTGGAAAACGTTGAAGCGCCGTTTGCGCTGTACTACACGTGGCATTAAATGTTCGTCGATGAGTAGCCGAGTGTACATGCAGGTAGTCGGTTCTTTGTTACAAAGCAACGTTTAGGATATTTTTGAACCTTGTAGACCTGCGGATATTGCACGGCATGACTCAAATAGATTTTGGTTGATTCGTATGGTTTGCTCATTCCATTGTTGTGGAAATAAGAAAGTTAAAATTGAGAATGCTTTCGTTGGCTTTGCGAGTAATGAATATTCCGTTCGGTAGCTACCAGCCTTCCCAGATAGGAGTATTCAGACTTCCGCTCTCAGCCTCTGAGGTTCCTTCCCATTGACCACAAATTGGTTTGACTCACTTCCTCCATTTCATACCTCCACTATTCGCTTCCTCGGTACCTACCCACATTCGCCAATATTAGTTTATGGAAACCACAAGAGAGAATAGAGATCGCTCGTTGGACGTATGGAGGAAAGGTCATCTTAGATGCGCAGGTAGTACAATACAACAAAAGGAAGACCCAAACCCGGGAGTTGAATCAACTCCGACATCGACGTTGAGTCGATGCTGGAAAGGAGCTGTCAATTTTGAGTCGAATTGCGCGATCGACATTGGCCGAAATTAAATCGATCATAATCGACGTCGTTTTAGAGTCGACTTTTGGTCGAAATCAGGAGTCAATTTGGAGTCGGAATTTAAAACTTGGCGATAATTTGCAAAAACTTTTCACATTGAAAAACTAATTTTTGTACCACCCAACGTTCATAGTAAATTTGGTCCTGATAAGGGTCACACTGTGGTGGCGATGGAAAAGTCTTCCTACGTCACCGAGGTTCATGAAGTGCTCCAGCAATGTGGAGCTGAAGAGAACGCGAATTCCGCAGATTTCCCAATTACATTAAGAAGGTTAGGAGTGCTATCATTAAGTGTGAGACCAGGCGCGTAAATACGAGGGGGGGGGGCTCGGTGTCTGAAACCCCCACCCAGAGCAAAAAATGTAAGTAAGTAAAAAAAAATCGAGGCCGCAATGGCAGTGGGGAACCCGCAACCTCCCGCGCTCGCGAGCACGTTGGCGCGAAAATGCCCCCTCAGAAAATGAGTTGGCTGGGCTCTCTTCAGTATACTGCATGCTAGGCCTGATATAATGAAGGCTGGGAGATGAAATTTCCCCAAGTCCCTAAAGTAGGTCAAGGTCAATGTCATTGATGATGTCATGAAGCATCCCGGTTGGAAATTGAAATGTTTTCGTCCCTAAAGTAGGTCAAGATCATTGATGACGTCATGAAGCATCCATGGTTGGAAATTGAGATGTTTCCGTCCCTAAAGCAGGTCAAGGTCAAGGTCATTGATGACGTCATGAAGCATCCCGGTTGGAAATTGAAATGTTTCTGTCCCTAAAGTAGGTCAAGGTCAAGATCATTGATGACGTCATGAAGCATCCTGGGTGGAAGTTGAAATTAGGTCAAGGTCATTATCATTGATGATGTTATAAAGCATCTACGGTTGGAAATTGAGATGTTTCCGCCCCTAAAGTAGGTCAAGGTCAAGGTCATTGATGACATTATGAAGCGCCACACGTCACGTGACGTCACGCAATTCACAGAAAATCCCGGACGCGGACCTTTTCTGAGGATGTAATCCCCCTAACAAAATGGATAGCGGGTTCCCCGCTAAAAAGGAGACAGACCGCAAGGAGAAATCTCAAGAAAGGTATTGGAGGTAATCACGAGAACCTAAATACTGTTTAAATGTTTGATGTCAACTGCTAAAAACTCTAAACTCCAACAGCCTCTTAAGTCTCAATTGACCGAGAATTCCAGTTCGACTTACCATACAATAATAAACTCTCGCGTAATCTACCTTGTCACCATGACTTCAGCTCTGGATGAATCCACTAAAGATTCACCAAATTCCTGTGGCTCCTTTTGATATAATTAATGAATCAATGATTGATGAAAGGAATTTCATGCCAATTGCCAGAAGAGCATTCAATAAAAGCTACGCTAGTTGATGGACCATCCTTTATTAGCAAAATCTTTAATCAAGGGTCCACTGATTTAGGAATCACAACATAATTTCTTAACGGGATGCTCTGAGACATTTAGTACACAATCGCAATTGAAAACCAAAGTAAAGGTCAAGATCATTGATGACGTCATAAAGCGCCACACGTCACCTAGTTCACAGAAACTCCCGACGCGAACGTTTTCTGAGGATGTGATCCCCTGAATGAAATGGATAGCGGGTTTCCCGCTAAAAATCTTCTAGCCCAGGCGGCAAGCGAACCCGCGACCTCTGGTTTCCATGACGAATGCGATAACTATTACGCTACCAGGCCCCAAGATTAGATCGTCCCCGGACCCTCTCCTTCACAAGGTGGAACGCTCATCTAAAGGATGATCTAACCTTGAGGCCTGGTAGCGTAGTGGTTATCGCACTCGTCATGAAGACCAGAAGTCGCGGGTTCGATTTCCGCCCAAGCTGAGGGATGTTTTCGTCATAATTCCTCTTCCATCCTCACCTATAATTCATATATTAATTACCTCGAAGGAGATCCCATCGGCGGAACTTTGACGCTATCAAGGGCTTTCCGAGTGTGTTCTAAGGTACATTAGGGATAGCCCAATAACGTCAAATAAGATTGAAATGGGGCCACCAGGGGTCGATCTGTGTGGATAATTCGATGTAGGTCCCGATGAGAAATTCTGATACGAGACTAGTCAGCTATCTAAGAATTTGAAGGACACAGGACGTAAGGGAGGATAGTTTTTATAAAGTTTTACCGATCCGTACAATCGAGGAGGGTCAAGGTGAGGAACAAAGATGGACTTTTTACGAGGTTCCTGTTTTCAAACCACTTTAACGTGTTCATCTACCCTGTTGCTGTTACCAATCCTACTAACGATCAGATCAGCTACTAGATTATCTTGTGCTCCATCAGCCTTGGAAGATGAATTTGAATGTTTGAGTACCTCTCCTTGAACAAACTAATTACTACACGAGAATAGAATTCACTCTACCAGTGTATTCAACGCTCCCCACGTCTCTAACTTCTCATATTTCTTGATCGTTAACTCTCTGTGCGGTAAGCATAGCACACGTCATCGTCATCTATTATGAAGTAGGAACTGATCCAGTTGAGTTAGGCTAAATACTGGAGACAGCCTAGAGTACGTCAAATACTCCAGTCTTGATGTGACCTTTTATCAAGCTAGCTCGATCAATCGTCAGCAGATTATTTTCGAAATAAGATAATCCCAACGCAACGACTTTTTGTACAATGACCTCCCAGCAAAAAATTCTTGATAGCAATGGGACACCGGAATGTTTATTTAAATTAAGTCGCAACATGTACAAAAGAGGAAATTCGTCGATTTAATTTTTTTTTATTCAACCATATTAAATCACACTTTGATATTTTTGAAGTTCTCCAAACTGTATCGATCTGACAAAAGGTCGAGATCGACTTCAGCTTAACTACCAGATGTGCGTCTGTTATGATTGTTGGTCAGTAAGCATTGTACATTTTCTGCACTATTATCTGACGATGATATACGAATGAAAGTAGGTAATCTTTTGATTCGGAAATCTTGTCATATCCTCACTCAGACAATACACATCTGTTATGAGATCGGAAGGCGTACGAAAAAAGAAAATGATTTTTCAATAAATACTTATTCGTTTCAGGGCGGTATCGACAATCTTCAGCACCGATACCCGTCTCTCCTAATATTTACTTAGGCTAATCGGTTACATGTGTATGATATTGAGAAGGCAACGAGCCGTCATACCGCGGCTGCAAATTTTTCGGTTAGCTCGTTACAATACGTATTTCAAGGATGGAGAACCTTCTTCTTAATTTTATTTATATTCTCGGTCCAACAATACCCGGTCGAAGAGAGAAAATGGAAACGTCAAAATGTGCGTTAAAGTCGAAAAGGCGTGAGAGTAAAAAATAAAAGCCATGTTGTACATGATTGACAGCGAAATAGGATCAAAAATGCGAGGAATATTATATCGGCACCCCGAAGACGAGAATTCTATCAAATCTATACGTATTCTTCATTTTTCTCTCTCTCTCTCTCTCTCTCTCTTGATTTTTGCGTTCGCACTGTGGATATTGTTTTCGAGAAAGCGTGAAACCGAGTGATCCTGAGCTACATTGTAACTTACATCCTACTCGAGTGAGAAGAAGAAGGACGCGAAAGCCGCATTACCGTCATATATCCGTCTGCTCGAGTAAAAATGATAAAATGTAATTTTTATTTGTCGGAGCGCAAATTTTTGGCGACTTTTCAACCTTACCTCTTTTTCGCGCAAGCAAATTCGTGTTCGCTTTACGTATTTTTCCGCTGTTCGGGGCCGTCGCCGGTCGGTGCTTTCTGCGGCCGCATTTTAGCGAGCTCTACTTATACGATTACGAAAAGATGTGCGGTTCTGCGAAAGCAACTTTTTCGAACGCGTCGAGAATTTTAACGTTATATTAGCCTTTTTTCTTATTACGTAGGTACGACCGGAGGTATACGACAGCGACACCGAACATGAAAAGAACATGACCACTCTACTCGTTGGTATAGCTTCAATTTTGTTCTCTGGCGAAAAAATGACGTTGTACACCTGCTCTGAATAAATTATCGTAACTTTGCAAATTTCCCACTCCGGTAAAGTCGCGATCTCAGCCTATGCTGTAACAATAGAGTTGCTCGCCGACAAGGTAATGTCTTTATGAAGGTGATTAACTTGGTTGCGGCTGATGGTATCAATTAGACGAATAGACTCGCTGCGCTCAGCGGAGTCGCCGAATTCCCTATAACGCTAATCAACGACTTTTTATTGCGGTTTTACTGTTCAATTTGTCATGTACGTGACAAACCAAATGCTGGCGAAGAGGATGTGTGCGTTATTTTGTACAGGCATTACTAAAAATAAACGTTTGCCACCTTCGTTGCGAGTTTATTCAACTCATATTCGTGCCTGGTTCTGTAAGTCTCGATACGATTTGCACAGATGTCTCCTCGTACAATTTGAATAGGTATTAATTTGAATAATTATCGAAATTAGTAATGAGATTCATTTGTAATTACTCATACTCGAAGAGCGTTTTTCTGAATTTCAATAAATACGTATAATCTGTAACGCTCGTCTGCACGCACACTCGTAAAATGGGTTGACGGTGGAAGGTAGGCCTAGTGACTAAGAGATTGTGTTAGTGGACTTCGCAGTCAAAGACAATGTGGATAAGAGACATAAATACTCTTCTCATGTTGTTGGCTTGAATAATACCGCACATAAGTTAGAAATGAATAGATCCGAAAGAATTCATCAATGTAGGTGATTAAGATACTCAATCAATTTGGATCTCCTTCATGAAATCACTCTTTAGGACTTTTTCAGACCTCAGAGGGAATTTCCCAAAAACTTGACAAAGTTTCTTCGATGAAAAATCATTGGAAAAAAATGTGCGGGATCAATCTTGTCTTCTCTCAACTGAACTTCAATTGAAAGAAGTGATAAGCAAGGACTGATTTCTACTTTTCGCGATCTACTTCTGATGAAGTGATCATGAAACCACTAAATGTTTGTGTGAGATAGGTGAGTTACAGATTTGGACGGAAAGTTGTCTGTCCAAAGGGATTCGCGTGAGTAGAATTTGGAGAGCATTGGCTTACGTCAGGGACTTTGAAAAAATGTCTAGTTCGGAGCCTATGTGTGCTACCCTAGTATGTACCTGTAGGGCAAACTAGTGTCAATATGTTTGCTATCTGAAGCAAGGATACGATTCTGTAGGCTTGGGCCTTACAAATGCACAGGCTTGGCTAAGACTCAGGTCATGCTTAAGCAGATGAGGTATGCTAATTCAGCTAGTCTAATCCTATATAATAAGGTTGAAGATCGGTACAGCGCATCATGAGTCTACCTAGTTAGCGCGGTAAATAAGACGAGACTTTTTCCTTCAGTGGTAACGGTTGAGCCTAAATTCAAGTGAAATATCATTTCTGAAGGAAAATCTCATGAAAATTAAATTTACTTCTTTTGAATGAAAAAAAATATCATTTTTCATTTGAATTTTAATTGTCCAAATTTGTGTAGATTCTTATCCAACGCGGAGGTCTACAGTGACGTCATCGTTCAGTATTACATTCACCTTTGACAGAATGTACTAGGCTGAGAAACCTAGTCCATCTGAAGACGTTGACGTTATTAAGAGGTTTAAATATGACATCATCAGAGAGTCTTGTGGCGTAGAATCATAGATTACTAAACGCCTCAGCCTCTATACTTAGGTATAAAAAAACTACTTCGTGACCAAAGAATTCAGGAACCCTCGCAAAGTAAAATAGCCTGATTCAAGCCAAACTATGGCCAGAAGGAGAGAAGTGGGCCGCAAAAGCAGATATTTCTTGAGCAGGGCGGAAGTCGAAGAAACTTCGCCAACGTGCTCGTGAACTCGGAGACAGAGCTGTCGACCCGTTTGACTTATGTAGACCGCAGGACAACCCGAGCATTGCAATTTACAAACGCCACTTCTCTCAAGGAGGGTGATAGAATCTTTCGACTTACAGAAAAGGGCACGTGAGGTAGTAGGATTGTAGAGAGCAGGCTGGCTGGTGACCGAAGGGCTTACAAGAGTCAGAAAGGAGGCAGGACAATTTCATCCACCTTGGCCTCATGAATTTGACTTCCTAGCTGATGGCAAGAGGAGAAAGGGAACTGAAATAAGGCAGTGAATGAGGCTGTTGAAGGTGGTAATTGTATGAGAAAGGGGGCATCCGTGTAGGTCTTCCACGTGAGACGCATACCAGAAGACCGATCCCCAAAAAAATACACACCAACAGAGAAGAGAGGAATAAGACGACCAATGAGAAAACTGATTGACACGCCTTACAGCGGTTTACAGGCGACAGATTCAGCTACAGACAGTCCTGGCTATCCGAAATAGCTCAATGATGATGATAATTACAGAACATTAGGAATAAACGAAGAAGTCTACTTCAGTATATTTCAGGCTGATGAGATTACTGGGCCTCACTTGCTCCGCTCGTTCGTCCCGCTTCTTGGTCCAATACAAGTCTACTTTAGTATGTTTCAGATGTTGTAAGCGGACCAGGATTAACGACTTATGACGTCACCGACCTCTGACATCACCGACCTTTCACGTCACCGAACCTATGACGTCACCGAACTCATAACGTCACCAAACTTATGACGTCACCGACTTATGACGTCACCGAACTTATGACGTCATCAAACCTGTGACGTCACCAAACCTATGACGTCACCGAACCTATGACGTTACCGAACCTAAGACGTCACCGAACCTATGACGTTACTAAACCTATGACGTCACCAACCTATAACATTACCGATCTATAACATTACCAACCTATGACGTCACCAACATTTGTTGTCACTGAACTTATGACGTCACCAAACCTATGACGTCACCAACTTGAAACGTCACCGACCTATGACGTCATCAAACTTATGACGTCACAAGCTAATAGCTTTATAATATTTTCAATTTTAATTCAATTCAATTTAATTTAATTTAATTTAATTTAATTTAATTTTAATTTTATTTTATTTTTATTTTATTTTTATTCAATTTTTTCTTTTTTTCTCGAAAGAGGGTAGTACTCGCAGATTTCTCAATGACCTCCCAGGTATATATTTACATTTTTAATTTAATTTTTATTTAATTTAATTTTTTATTTTTATTTTATTTTTTATTTTTTTCGAAAGAGAGTGGTACTCGTAGATTTCTGAACGACCTCCCAGGTATATATTTTCATTTTTAATTTTAATTTTATTTTATTTTTAATTTTATTTTTAATTCAATTTTTTATTTTTCTATTTTTATTTATTTTTTTCTTTTTTTTTTGAAAAGGGATGGTACTTACAGATTTCTCAATGACCTCCCAGGTAATTCACGAAAATTTTTCAAGTCCATTATTATGGGGGAAAGTATTTTTAATTTAATTGAATTTAAATTTATTTTTAATTTCATTTTTATTTTATTTTATTTATTATTTTTATTTGATTTTTTCTTTTTTTCGAAAGAGAGTGGTACTCACTGATTTCTCAACGACCTCCCGGGTATATATTTTCATTTTCATTTTCATTTTTAATTTTAATTTAATTTTATTTTTCATTTTATTTTTTATTTTTCTCTTTTTATTTAATTTCTTTTTTTTTGAAAAAGGATGGTACTCGCAGATTTCTCACTGACCTCCCAGGTAATTCACGAAAATTTTCCAAGTCCATTATTATGGGGGAAAGTATTTTTAATTTAATTTAATTTAAATTTATTTTTAATTTAATTTTGATTTAATTTTAATTTAATTTTAATTCAATTTTAATTTAATTTTAATTCAATTTTAATTTAATTTTAATTTAATTTTAATTTAATTTTTATTGAATTGTAATTTTAATTCAATTTAATTTTAATTTAATTTAATTTTAATTCAATTTAATTTTAATTCAATTTTTATTGAATTTTTATTTAATTTTAATCTAATTTTTGTTTAATTTTTATTTAATTTTTATTTAATTTTTATTTGACTTTAATTTTAATTTAATTTAATTCAATTGAATTTAATTTAATTCAATTTTAATTATATTTTATTTTATTTTCATTATTTTTACTCAGAAGGTGGTACTCGCAGATTTCTCAATAGTGTATGGGGTATCAGAAAAGACTAGAAAAAGGTCAAAATTGCGTTGGATTATACTCCATTTCTCGGGGGAATTTTATTCAAACTGACTCGCGTCCTCCGCCCCTTTGGTTTTTGACCTGCCTTTAAGAACCTTACTGCTATCAAAGGTTTATTCGTCAGGCTTAAGAACCCCCATCCCGCGGGTGGAGAGGAGCGGGATGCACAGACTGAAGTTTCAGGACTGTAATGGCGTATACATAGGTGAGACAGGCCGCCAGCTCAGTATTCGAGAGGAGAAATACCTTGAGGCCTGGAAGAAGAGAGATGGATGATTTGGCCTCTGCGGACCACCTTATCTCAAGTGGTCGTGGTTTCAGGGAAGGCTCAGCTACCCTCCTCCACAAGGAGGGGTCTCACTTTAAACGTGTTGCGCTGGAAAATATTGAAATAGAGCGTCATTTGACCAGCGATGATGTCTCAACAGGTATTTCCCGACGAAGGATTGGTTGAATTGGTCTACGAGCTTGAGTCACCTCGTGAAGCTTCGCTAGTTCAATCATGATTTCGTCGGTATTCTGTTTGACGAGTCGCATCTCGGTCAGTGGCGTTCTAAGCTGTGAGTGCCACCTTCCATAGAGATAGAAAGGTCTACGAAATTAATCAAACGTTACTCCACTTCAACCGCACAGTCAATAGAAACACAAGAGAAGACTAGAGGTCAGATAAGGAACCGTACCAAAGGTGAAGCTCATCATCCACATAGCGGTGCCAATAAACAACAAAGTGGAGAAGGTGAGAATGAGACTGAAAGGTGTCGTTCTCCTTTATGCGGGGATGTTTTCGAAACAGAGAATAGAAAATGTTATAATTCTCCTATTGATGTTTATTACCCTATATATCTTTACGATACTCGCCTATCGTGCTGCTGGAGTGTCAATTAACGCGTGTAGACAGATAGGCCCACACGATCATCTCTTATCGTATTCTATTTACCGAACTAACTTCCCAGCCTTGATTGAATACAAAAGGAGTATTGTGTGAGTATGCACCATTCAGAATTATTGCCAACGACTACGGGTCCATCGTTTTTTTCGGTTCATCAATCGTCCTCGCCGGAGATAAATTTCAAACAACAACTGAAAATTCGGTAATTTTATGAGCTCGACAAACAAATCCGTTAGAATTTCAACAAACGAGTGAGACATCTTGTGGGCTGCATACGACTAATATGAGAAACATAAAACGATCGCAATCACTTACTGATCTACGTACGTGGCGCTGGTTTGTCGCAATTCTTTATATCTCCCCCCTGCGCGCCCTCTTCCCCCAATCTTGCATGAACTCTTTCTCTCTTCACTGCTAATTAACCTAACGCTGTAAAAATATTTTTCCTTTTTTCTTTTTACGATCGGCGCTGACCCCCTCCCTTCTTAATACATCCATCTGTCATCCTACACGTATAAAATTATACCTACCTGTAACATAGTTGCGAACGAAACCATAAAAACGTCGATCCGAACAAATATGTATGTTCCGATAAAAGAATATTCTTCTATTAGTAAGCGTGGGACGAGTTCCTTCTAATATTACAAGATATAAAAATATATTATCCGGTGCAGAAGATACGACATATGTATACGAAAGAAAAAAAAGAGGTAAATTTAATTTGTACTCGAGTATTCTTCATCTCTCTCTTTCCCTTGTATTACAATCTTCCTCTTCTCTTTTTGTATTCGTTTGGTAAATATGGCGTGAATTTGTCGCTTCATAAATTATTCTAATAAAACGGACTGTGATCAATGCTGTAGCAAGTGTCATAAGATCCAAAAAAAAAAAAAAAAACATGTACCACCGAAACTCGCGAGGATAGGTCACAGAATAAATAATTCCGATTTATTAGAAATCGTTGACTCGATTACGAGGACTATTAATTTTTTCGACTAGCTACCTTCTCGTTCCTGGTTATAACTATCGAGTTCACGCGACGAGTCGTGATTATAACATTGTCGCGTATTAGAGAGAGCGTGTTCGAAAATCAATTCGACATCTGGTTCGCGTACACGACAATTTCCATCCGTTTGGACTTCGAAATCACGACGACACGAGCAAAAAAGGAACCTGTGTCCTGTGCTGGACGTACCATTCATAAACGGCCGGTTAACAATAATGTGGTGATGACAAACACGTGTTATGGGGTGGTATTTAGGCGTTAATTCTTATGCGTGTTCCTATCCCGTTTCCGGTACTGAAAACCGATGCTGTACGAGGGCCGCGAGATAAAGGTCTGCTGCGACCCGCGTATGAAATTTCATCGGAACACGAGTTGCTCGTACATTGCCGCCAGCGCGCCGGAAAACCGTGAGTTACTTACGGCCGGATAATTGGTCCGTTGACGTGCGCGTCTCGCCATAAATCTGCCTTTGTTTTTGTTTTTTCACAATCGAAGAGTTGATCCGTCGATCCGAACCCAATACGGGACATCTCCACGCTTCGCGTATGTTTTTGACTCGTCTCGTATTCGTCGAGTCGAATATCCGAGCGAAGAGCGTACATACAGACACTGCACGATTCTTAATTAGGAACACGTTTTTCGTAGAGGATTAATTTTTGAATGACGAAAGGAAAGCCGCTATGTAATCTGACGCCCAGGATGAGCCTATGTACGTACTAGAATTTCTCTCGATACGAGTCACATTCCTCGATCTTCATTTTTCGCACTAAAAGGAACGATGAGATGCGAGTCGAAGGTATTAAAGGACTAGATGGGGGAGAATGCTACATGCTCGAAAGGAGTAGAAATTTGTGCAACTTTTGTGTTCTCCTCCCTTTAAACGTTCGAACGATTCATTTCCAAGTTTTCAGATCTATTTTCAACATTCTATCGTGGTCTTTGTATCCTTTTTCGTAGTTCAGGAACAGAATCAGAGTTGGATTATCAAAGAGGCAAAGTTTCATCTCAGGTCCAGATCCTCGTGAAAAGACTTTCACCTCTCTCGTTGTTTCGTAATGGTCTCTTTCTCTGGAATATAGCGCATTCATGAGGGGATTGCGTACATATCTTTGAAGAAAGGTATTGGTATAACAAGTATGGGGTGACAGAATTTTGACTTGAATGTCATCAAAAAACCATCATATTCGATCCACCTCGCATTAATGATCTGAACTCAGAAGAGACCAGCATTAGCATTGGCCACACAAATCAAAACTGCTGTATCGTGATCTGCGAATGAAATTCACTCAAAAAAGAATCACAGGTATGTCAAAATTTAAGGAAAGCTACGTCCGGTTTTGGAGTGGTCTGCATTCCATCATCAAGTGATCGTAACTAAAGAATCGACAAACGAAGAGGAAAATCGAAAATCGAATAAGATACAGTAATCATTCGGGTGCCAAGTCGAAAGCATACGTCACGAAACTGCAAATAAGAACAATTACGCTCTAAGTCGTTTAGTAATTCGCAATCAGTGTAACTATTTTTATATTTCATAATTTTCCATCGTTTCCAATCTGTTGAAAATCCCTAGGGAAATTCTGATAACAGTGCTATAATGATCTATGTATAAACAGGAAGCATGGAGAGTAAGAGAGGGACTTGGAAAATTTTCTACCAGATGAAGGGCCCGAGCGCTCTTTTTACAGATACCATTCAACTGTGAGGCAGCAGGCTGCATGCTATTAATGATAATACCAGCGCACAATTAACGTGTCAAATGACACATAAGTAGTGCACTCTCTTTTTCAAGTTCAAGTTTTTTGCTATTAAGTTGTAGTACATGAGTTTTTGAACTGTTGGAGTTGTAATTTAGGTGGGCATGCATTTGTCGGCCCAACAAAAATGGAAAATCATGACCGAACGTGTGCACGACGACGAAATGGGAAATCACGACCACATTTCTCAGGTTTAACGACCATAAATAATGAGAACCATCGAAAAATAAAAGAGCGACCAAAAAATTTAATTTACACAAAGATAATGTTTTGCACATCGCGTAATAATTATTGTCGAAAAAAAAAGAACGACTAGAAAAGTAGGTACGTAATTTATAAATTTCACGTGGATTTACTGTACAAGTAAGGCTCTTTGAGCCGTTGATGGCCGACCTCGTATCCTTTTGCAACCCAGTGGAACACTGCGCGCTTCTGGGGGTGCGTGAGCTAGTTTTTGTCTGATTTTCATACCGAGGGTTTGCTCACATTCCTCATTTTTCATGAAATAGGGACACGTACACTTTGAAGAGCCTAAATTATTCACGTCAATTGTTAATTTCCAAACACCGTAGTTCAGCTTCTTGAACTCATCAAATGATGACCATTTTCCTTGCGATTTAATGTATTTTTTCAGTGCGGTCTTATCAATTGGCTTTCCCATGGTACTTGATGTCGTGAAATACTCGGTGGAAGTGTCAGTCAGGGAGCGCTCTAAAACCTTCCTATTTTCTAGTGCCCAATGATAGGCCTTCGTCCATAAGGGAAGCGAGATGGGGGAGCCTCAAGAAATAGTACATAATTAACGTTCGCGGGATCTCTGTTCTTGGACCATTTAATGAGCAAGGCCGCTACATGTTTGGCGGGCAATTCATAAAAATAGTCGTTGGCTTCATTCGTCGTGCGGTTTTACTACACTGGTCGTTCATTTTTTTTGTCTAGTTGTTGGCCATGTTCGTCGTTTAATTAATTTTTTTGGTCGTTCAATTTAATATTTCCCATTTAGGTGAACCTACCTCACTTCTCTGCCATCCTCAATTTCACCATCCTTCTATCCTATCTCCTCAATGAGAGAAGGAGAGAAGATTCCTATAAGTAGTGCACTCTTGCCTGAAATTTGAATTTTGTACTTTTTCTTCAACGCATAGTTTTTCAGATAGTTTTCAAACTGCCAAAGTTGTAATTTTGGTGGACCTTCCTCATATCTCTACCATCCTCGAGTTCGCCATTCTTCTATCCTCTTTCCTCACTAAGAAAAAAAATTCCTATAAGTAGTGCACTCTTGCCTGAAATTTGAGTTTTGTACCATTCCTTTGACGCCGAGTTTCTCAGATAGCGAAGGCAGATCCGTGAGACCGTCTATTGCAAATAGGTGGGGTATGCTCATTTATACGGTCCTCGAGAGCTGTGCCCATTTGACCTATTTGTATACGCAGCACCTCAATCGCCAGAGCCAATTTTACAGATTCCTTTTCTCTGGAGGAGTGGGGTAGGATCCTTGGAGTTAGCGAGGAAGGTACACACTCGCACTCTTCGAAAACTAGAAAACTAGGGAAAATATTTATTCGTATTTATAAATTACAGGAATGGATCCACAAGAGGAGGAGACTTGGGTTCACTTTTCTCTCCAAATAATTTTTCGGCTTTATGGAGAAATATTGAATCAAGTATATCGTCTTTGAGAGTTTCAAAGGCTTAACTTGAGCCCGGCTCTAGACAGTGCCCAGTTTATGACGTCATCAGGCAAACCAAAATCTTAGTCTGATTGACTGACCCATCCACTAATCCTTAGCCTAGATTGAGTTCGTAGGACTATATTCTAGGCCAAGCCTCTTGCTTAGTTTTACCTAGTTCACTGCTTACTAGGGATATCAATTCAATGACTCGATAAAATCGATTTTTTTTTTTTCAATTGTGTACTATCGAACTTACTCCCTATTGTCAACCAAAAAGTTTCGCTCTGAGGAGAGTAATTTTGAAGGCTCTTCCAAATTAAAGAGAAAATCTGGCATTGGTCTTGACTTCAGAATTTCTACCTACACACATTTCAATTCTTCTTTCCGAATGCAGGATCCGACGTTGGTTGTGTTGTAGTGGTCATCATCTCGACCTAAGGATGATGATGGAAATTCTTTCATCGATGTGCGTCTGGCATGTTGAAGGAATTTTGCAGTTATACTTTGTGAACATTGCTCTTCGGAATGTGTGGGTCAGAAGCTTTCATTAAAACACAATTCAGCCCGATCTATCCAGTAGAGGTTGCTGGAGAATTTTTCATCCTAAAACAATCCCATAATCAATGTCTAAATCGCGCTTCGATCGTTCTCGAAGCTGGAGTCCGGGATGAGTTAGCTAATGGATGATGGCTCATTTGTGGGCCATCAGAAGCTTTGATTCAAAAAATAATTCAGCTCGATCCGTCCAATAGAAGTTGCTGGTGAATTGTATAAAGTTATACTAATTTTTTTTAATATACAGATAGCATATGCCGTAGCCCATCGATTCATATAAAGTAGAAACGTACCTTCAAATACAGCTTTATAAAATATTCAGAAATTGATATAA
Organism: Aspidiotus destructor; assembly: GCA_035079395.1. Lineage (NCBI taxonomy): Eukaryota > Metazoa > Arthropoda > Insecta > Hemiptera > Diaspididae > Aspidiotus > Aspidiotus destructor. Next base: position 33,373,253 of record JAVHKZ010000018.1, on the reverse strand, counting down.
AAGAGTTTTGAACAAGTTCCGAAAAAGTCATAATGATAATAATTACATATAATAAATCGAAATTTTCAAACTATTTCTATATTCTGTTGTTGCCTAATATTCACCTCCTGAAATAGAGTAATTAAAAAGTAAAAAATTATGTGGCTGAATATGATCACATCGTCCTTTGTTTGAAACGTTTTGCACAGTACAAATGAATAACTACTTACACAAAATCATTTGTAACCTGCTGCAGCAATTTCCTCTAGTCCTGCCTTAGCCTGTGTAGTCAAATCGAAATCATCCGGAGCCATTACATTAACTTTAAATTAAAGGAGAGTCGGATTACATAAGAGCAAGCTCAACATTATTTCAATATGCTGAAAGAGGCACTTTATGTGTAAGAAAATGGAACAAATTTCGTGTCAAGAACCGAAGATAGTTGAAAAAACAATCATGGGTGTATGAATATTTGATGTACAATCCGTGAACGATTGGTTGGCGGTACAATCCGTGAACGATTGGTTGGCGGTTGGCGTACGGGGTAGACAATAACGACACGTGAGTGTAAATGCTCGAGGTGAATGAAAGCGCATTCTTGATAGCCGCCAACTAATCACCCACGGACAGTAGCTTATACCGCTTCATTGGTAGAATAATATTCACAACTTATGGTTATACAAAATTCATTGAACACTACCGGACACCCATTCCTAGGCATAGGTCTCACCCATCCTATTCTGCGCCTCTCTCATCCGAAGTACATACTCCCAATCTTTTTTCTATATGACTCGAGTGTTCAAAATATTTCTAGCTAGCATCACCATGTCTTCTGGCTCTACGTCAGGGGTAGATTAACAAATTTGAAATTTGTTCCGTCGTACTCTGTATTTTCTTAAGAAGCACTCACCTGTCGCGTAATGTTTTTTCGCTTCTTTGTATTCACCAAGTGACCTAAGCGCCTCTCCTAACCTAAAGAAGTCGTAGGGATCTGATGAAGGGTGCTGTGCCGCTGAAGTAAAATCTCGCTTAGCATCGTCTATTTTACCCAGCTTCACGTTATCTGTTCCTCGTCCTATGTAATTCTTCATAAGCTCTTGCCCTTGATTCTGAACGCAAGATCTTCAATTTAGTGAATAGTGGGAGGGATAAAAATAAGAAGAAGGTATTACACTGCTTACAATACTTAGAATTCGTAATTGAATAGCGCGTTCAATTTCTTGTTTTTCAGCATCTGCAAAGTAGAGAAGAAATGCGTCAACGTTTGCGTATAATCGACGAGTGATGACTTTGTCCGCAACTTTGTCCTCACGACTCTCGATCTACTCTCAGGAATACTTTGAGAAAGGTTTTTAGGGCTACATACCCGAGGAGATCGAGTAAAAGTATATTTAAGAAGGAGTCTATAGTTCTCTGGATCAACTTTAGGGACTTGAAAAATTTTTTAGGACAGCCATTGAAGGATTTTGCAACTTCCTTCTTTTTTGAAGAGACTCGCAAGTAGCGAATCAAATTCGCTCTGTGTTTTAAAATTTCTCTATGAGTTCCGGAAAGATGCAAAATATGTCCTTCCCTTCTAGTAGAAAGTTTCTGTTGACCTGTTCTCCTCCAGAGACGAAGTAAGATCGTAATGGACCCAACTTCATGATTGCAATCTACATTTGACGGCAGTGGAGGGAAGTTTTCAAATAATTATACTATTTATGGTAATTACGTGGACCCATTTAAAAGGAGAAAGATGGTTGAGGTTATTTCGATGGTGAGTTATTAACGAAATTTCAAGGCAATTCTAAATATTTATGCGTCGACGAAAATTGAGATTTCGTATATTCGAAAAGGAAGTTGACTCTTTGCAGTCGATGATTGATTCTCTCCCTCTAGAAACATACAAACTTGTACTCGACTGAACATCGGATCATAAACTTATGTACCACTTGGCGTCCTGAAAAAAGAGAGGAAAATTAATAGGTATCTAGTTAGCAATACATACTTCAGAATATTGAATTGATAATAATACTGAAATAAATAAAATGATTAGGTTCAAGGTACTGAACCCGTTCTTATCTGATTAACTTTCGAGGAAGCGTGGAAAATGAATAGAATCAATTTAAAAGAATATAATACTATGTTGGGCTATGTAGCTGAGCCTAGTTTAGCCTATTGCAGGCTAACTTATGGAGTAATTAGGTTTGAAATTTCCAAGTCCATACAAGGAGGCCTAGTTTACTGTACGTTAGACATAGCATGGGACTAGTTAGCCTAACGTAGTGGGTCACGATCTTGAATGACGTCATTGGTAACGTATCATAGTAACAGAACCGTGAGGAATACAAGTCTCAAAGTAGCGGAAGACCGGATTGAGTGGTCCCAATTACAAACATGTAAAATTCCAAAAAGTATGTATATTTTTCCTCACAATTGGAAAAAAAGGTACAAACCCGAAAGAATCCTTGACCAGCATCGCTATCATAAAATATACCGAACACAGTTTCATGATCATCTTCGGTAGGAATTATAATTTTTTTCAGTGCGGCAGATAATTTTTCTCAGCCCGAACCTTGATAATTCTGTATGAGAAATAAGCGAGGATACGACCACGTATCTCGAGGTTACTTGGATGAACATACATTGTATTTCAATACATTTGTACAAATACGAATAAAATACTCGAAAATACGAACGTCTTTGATTGTTCAAGTCTCATGTTGGGATTATTTTCCTGCGGATCATGTGAATTTTCAATGTTTTTACATGCACGGGTAATGTTCAAATATGACAAAATAAACAAAGTTTGGTTAGACGTTACAACAAAACATGCAAAAATTCTTATCTTCTTCTACCAAAAGTTGAAAATTCGTTCTCTTTTGTTTGCCCTGAATGACTGATTTAGTCAACATACGAAAGATGGTTGAATAGAATACTCTGAAGAATCAAATAAAAATGCGTTCGATGTATTTTCTTTAATTTCTTTTTTTTACTCGAAAAATTTGTCGTATTCAAGGGTGCGAACGTTTATTATTTTGAACAATGATTAGACTTCAGCTCTTAGGTTCGTTTGAACATCTCACTTCTTTCCGCATGCAGAAGGTCTCAATAATCTTCTCTACCAGAATGGTACCTTCCCTTCAAAGATGACCGTAGTTATTCGAGGAGGGGGCCTCGATTCTAGTGTGGGAACTGAAAATTTTCCGAAGTTTGACCTTTTGAACTAAATATGAGTATAATATGGGCAGTGGGATATGGAATATTTTCAACATTTGGACAGCTCAGAAATGCATTAGGCTAAGATGGGCATGCGAGTGGATCCTGGGGAGCTAGTTAGCTAACATAATTGCATCAGATGAAAAATGGCAGCGAATGAGTGGAAGCGATTGAGAAAGGAGGCGAATGAATAGTCAAACATAGCAAACTGGAGAGTGAAAAGTCGCTCTTTTCTCATGTAAGACTCACGTTATTCGGTGTCGTGGGCCTCTTTCCTACTATAACCCTCAAGTCGACTATCCAATACGCTGTGCTACAAATTTAGGTTACCCAGCCTTGTTTCCTTATAGAGTCCGAATCGCTCTTGAGGATATGCCTCTCCTCTCTGTATTGTTTACGGTGAACTTGAGAATATTGGAGTTTCTGTTGGCTTCCTACTAGATTACTTCATGGAGATTTTGGAGGCAAAAGTCTTCAATGTTCTACCCCGCACTAGGCCCATAATCTATTGGTATCAATACGTCGATGATGAATTGTGTCTTTGGGGCGGTCCTCAAGACGCCTTGCATGAGTTTCTTGTGTTCCTCAATACCCTTCATCGTTGAGAAATAGAGAAGTCAAGTATAAATTTCTTCGATTTCGACATTCCTCTCCTCCTCGGTAACACGAGTATAAAATTTACAGAAATCCCTCTTTCACATATGGATTCCAGTTCCAATTGTTACCCGATATATAAAGCCGCCTCGTTTCCCTCTCTCTAGAGCGTGTATAAGTCTACTTTGAAATATTCCACGCTAATAGCTTTTGAGGGGCTCACTCGCTCCGGTCTTTCGCCCCCTCCTTGGTCTAATATAAGTCTACTTTGAAATAATATTTCAAGCAAAAGTACTTTGAAATATTCCAAACCAATAGCTTTTAAAGGGCAAACGAGCGGAAGCTAAGAGCTTTTAGGCTCACTCACTCCGCTCTTTCGCCCCCCCCCCTCCCTGGTCTAGTATAAGTCTAGTTTAGGACTAGTAAAATCCTAGGGGGTCTTTTACATCTTGCTGAAATCCTCATCAGCCTACACCTAGTTCAAAGTCAGGTCAGTGCTGCCAGATCTACGGATTTTTGGTCCAAAAAAACACGGATTCGACGTCAAGTACGTATTTCTTGCGCTCAAGGGAAAAGTACCTTAGTCACTCTAACGAAAGATACTAATCTCTGGATTGTTATAGGCTAATATCGCCATTTTCCATAACTTTGATTAGATCAAGGGAAAAGTACCGTAATGTATGTAAACTGGGCAAAGTAAACTCGCGGAGTTGACTCGCAAATTTTTGAATCACCCGCGGAGTATCGAGGGTGAAGGAGAGGAAGGCACGCGCAAAATTTCAAATTGGGGGTCAGAGCAGAGTAAAAACATGAAATTAGAGGCCATTGCAGGTTTGCAATGGAAGCGGGGAAACCGGAATTTCTCCCGCGTGTGATCATGTTGGCGCGAAAAGCCCCCTCGGAAGATGAGTTGGCTGGGCTCTTCTCAGTATAGTAGGCCTGATATAATGAAGGTTGGAAGTTGAAATTTTTTCAAGTCCCTAAAGTAGGTCAAGGTTATTGATGACGTCATAAAGCGTCACACATTACGTCACGTCACGTCACGCAGTTCATAGAAACTTCCGGACGTGGACGCTGACCTTTTCTGAGGATGTAATCCCCATAACAAAATGGACAGCGGGTTCCCGACGTCATCAATGACGTTGACCTACTTTGGGGAGTTGAAAAAATTTGAAAAATCATTCCGGTCACTGAGCTCTAATTTGTTGCATATGACTCAACCGAAGAACACCTCGATAATACAAAAAAAAAAAAAGAATTAGGTTTTCCCTTACCAGCAGCTTTTCTGCGTAGCTGCATTTTGACGTCACCCGAGTGGGATTTTCTTCAGTCTATAAGAAAATGACAAAATGTGGCTTGTCCAGGCATGTCTGGGTAGGTATACATCTTCACCCCAGACTTTTTCTAAAAGTTTGTGTGATGATGGAAACTGAAGTCATCATCAATTATTTGTAGTCAGAAATGCAATGGCATAGAAAATTATGCGTGAGGAACCCGCTATTACATCCTCAAAAAACGTCCGCGTTTGGGAGTTCCTGTGAACTGCGTGACGTCATGTGACATGACGTGACGTGTGACGCTTTATAACGTCATCAATGACCTTGACCTACTTTGGGGATTAGGAAAAATTTCAACTCTCAGCCGGGATGCTTTATGACGTCATCAATGACCTTGATTTTGACCTACTTAAGGGACTTGGAAAGATTTCAATTTCCACCGGGAGTTTCTGTGAACTGCGTGAGGTGACGTGTGACGTTTTATGACGTCATCAATGACCTTGACCTTATTTAGGGGCTTGGAAAAATTTCAATTTCCAGCCGGGATGTTCTATGACGTCATCAATGACATTGACCTTGACCTACTTCAGGGACTTGTAAAAAATTTCAACTACCAACCCTCATTATATCATGCCTAGTATACTGAGAAGAGCCCAGCCAACTCATTTTCGAAGGGGGCTTTTTCGCGCCAACGTGATCGCACGCGGGGGAAATTGAGCTTCTAATTTTAATTTCATTTTGCAAGTTCTTAGCTGCACTTGAGTCATGACCTTGATGATGAATCGATTTTTGATGCGTTGGAAGTAATTCGCCGTTTTTATATAAACAATTTTGATGTTTTTGATTCACGAGAAGTCATCGGCGATATGTGTTTCGTTAGACGGTGGAATTTGGTGAGTGTGGCGGGGAGAAGCCATATGGGCATGCGAAAATGTGTGTGACTGTTAGGGGGAAGTCGAGGCTACAATGTTTGCATGAGAGTGGAAAAAGCTTAGGAAGAAGGTGAGCTTGTGTGAGTCACGTGTGCCCAATTTGGAGACATCTAAGGTGGATTTTGTAACGGCGGGACTCTTGGTTTGCATCTAAATGGTAACGGGTTTAACTGGACTAATTTTTTTGATGAGATTTGATTTTGTTAGAGTGTGATCTACTCGTCCGTAATTTTGAGGTGGATGGTGTGGGTAAAATTGTAGAGGGGAGTAACCAGATTCGGCCGCTAGACCAAGAGATGGACTAATGTGAAAAGCGCCCGTGCCAATACAGATGGCGGAATTTTGTAGTGACAGATGTGATGGGGGTGCGAATCCATGTGTAGGTGATCCATAGTCGAGGATAATCGGGCCAGGGTATGGTAGAAGGGAGGTGGAATTTTAAGATTACAACCGGAGGTATTTCGAGACGTGTAAAGCTCCGAGCTTTTTGGCTTCAATCTCTTTAATATGCGGTAGCCACGAGTAAAGAATACTGGGGAAGTTCTCTGGTTGACTCGACCTCAAACAATCTCACGTGAACAAACTCGGTGTGCTCCTGTGATGAGATTTTCGTTCTGAAAGTCAAATTTTCCCTCATCTTTCTCATAATACAGCGATTTATTCTACCTCATACGTTGATACAAAGTTCCAACTGAATCAACACTGTAGTAAACGTTCAAATAAAATTCTTCCCCTCTATTTTAATTTCGTTTTTTTTTTTCTGACAGTTCTCGATCGCGTCGGGAATTTTTCCCAACAAGATATATTACGCTGGTGAATTATTTAAGCAGTCGCGAAGGGAAAGAGAAATGACGGTGAATCAAGATATCAGATTTGGATTCTTTCAACGCGCGTTAGAAAACTTCGCCAACGAATCGGCAGACTGCAAGAAAGAAATGTCGAGAAACACCGCGAAGGAGTGAATTTGATGAAATAACTCGAATGCCTGCAGCAAAGACCCCCGAAAATTCTTTCTATTAAACATTCAGCAGATATTTGCCTCGACTGATCGTAGCTCTCTTTTAATGTAGTAATTACAAAAAGGAGGAGAATGAAAAAAGATAAGTGGCGAACGAGAATTTCGTTCGCAGTCGAATTCTCATTCCTGGGTGATTTCTGTATATTATCGACTCTCGATAGACTTTTAAAATGTTATTTTTATTTCTACGTCGCCTTTATGCGATTATTCTTCTTTATGCGCTATATAAACGCGAGCGCGGTAGCTCTATAAAGATGACCCAGCAACATATTATTGAAAGAGAGAGTATTACGGGAGGCGCACCGGATACTTAAGAATACGATCCTCGTTTTCCTGCATCGCACATTCGTCCTTCGGTTGCAGAAAGAAGAAAAAGAATACAATTTCATTTTGAAAGGCTGTAGTGCGCGCGTCCTTTGGCCCACGAATTAATTGTATGTTTATACAGTAAAAGTTTTTCGAGTGCAACCAGCTGCATTCGTATACGTATGCGGTTTGCGACATTTCTTCCTTTTTTATATCCATCTCGCAAGTAGCTACACTACCTACCCGGTACTTATGAAGTCGGCGATCCATCAATAGGGGCAGCGTTCGTACGATAGAAATCTTATCAAAATGAAAGATCGATGAGTGTTTTGGCGAATGCGAATGGAATACTCCACATTGAAATGAGAGGTATACGTATTCGCGAAAGCCCGGAGAGAGAAACGACAATAGTCATTTGGGTTACTTCTAAGGTAACAAAGAAATTAATCTGCGTACCGTATGTTTCACAAAAATAGGATACACTTGAAATTTGTATGCGATATTTTCTATAAAAATACGAACTTATACGATTTATTTATCTTCGACTTCTCTTCTCCTTCGTTCATCCTGCCTGACGAAAAGAAGAAGGCCTATCTCGCATTATGTGAGACGTATACGTTTCAAAGAAAAAAAAAAAAAACTCTGTTGTTATTTTAAGTAGCGGAGTTTCGTTTCAGAAAACAATTTTCCATTTACGTACCACACGGTAAATCAAAGTAACGATCGAACTTCGGTACAATTTATGCGTGGCTTTGGGAGCTCATCAAGATGGACCAGTACCATTGCAGTCTTAGAGGGTAGAGTAGAATATATTCATTCATTATTGTATTCGACACCTACAACGATTAAAAAGCACGATCGCGATGCATCTCACCTGACATCATGAAAATGCGTTCTAGATGGACCTTTATAAACGCGTCAGTTCGGTTTTCAATTAGGAAGGATGAGATATTAGGAGCAGATAACGTAAGCGTAGTATGCACGGGTTCATCGGCGAATCGAGAACAGTCAATATTTTCGACGGACAAGCTGTCAAAGAGTTATACGCACACGTCACCCTTAGGTGCAATGAAAATGGGCATCGTTGCTCTGCAACCAAGGCTCATCGACATCGGAGCGGAGCTGTCTCTTGAAACACCTTTTCTGGTCCATCTTTTTCTGAGTGTACGACGAGTACAAACGATTTTTATAAATACAATATTTACGCGATAAACATCTAAAGTACTTCGCTTTTATCGTGTTACAATTTTTGTAGGCTCTCTTTATGATTCGTTTTCGATTGTTGAATGTGAACCCCTTTTTATGTTAATTCCAAAAGAGCTTCGTTCGTATAATATTCTCCGGTCTTCGTCTTTCGCTAGCATCACACGGGAGGATAAAGCGTAGCGATAATAAAATTTAAAAAGCTTTATATCATTCTTTTAAAATTTACAACGTTTCGAGTTCCGATCGCATCTAGTTCAATTCTACACCGAATACCTGTATAATATGCTGATCGATTTGAGATACAGTAGATTATGCTTATTAAAAGACTTTCTTATTCTATTAGGTTACGATTTAGATAATTCTACAACACGCTGCAGACTGTCTACCATGTTGATCGCGTTCTCAGAAACTGCCAGCAATGAACATGTGGTTTTGTGGTTTAATCTATCGATTAACAATTGGACCAGTGAATATGCAATATTACCGAAGATTAATAGCCGCATCCATCAGTAAATGTTTTGTCATCTACGGGACGGTTTTTAATAAGTTTTACGAGGCGGTGTTTATCCGATAGGCCACTTGTGGCCGGCCGTTCAAATAAGCGGACAACACTCTGATGCTCGATGTATGCGGAACGCGAACTTCTTATTCTTGCTGTCGTAAAATCTGAGGAATGAATTTACATATACCTAGAGAGAAGAAATAAATAAATGTGAAGAATGAACTGCGCGGATCTATGAGGAGGGAGCATGGGGTATGTGTTTGAAACAATAATAGGAAGGAAAAATGAGAACTTTCTGTTGCGCAAAGATCATGTTTTGTATTGTGAATGACATTATATTTTGTCCTCAAAGTAGGTCAAGGTCACGACTATCTTATGACGTCATCAGCGAGTTGAAATCTCAGTCTAGTATGTGCTTACAAGTTTTCTAACTTGGTATTCATGTATCAATAAGATGTACTGCAGTAGAAAGAATATGTCCCTTCATATTACCTACGACTATAGAATTACACGAATTCATCATAAGAAATGACTTCATTGCAGTTTTCATCGGAGCTAGTTTAAGACGGACTGAACAAACGGAAGGAGAACAATCATCGTTGTAAGGCGTCATGACGACGGTGTATCGTCTCGACGAAACCTCCTTCAAGAACGAACGTGTTGAGCACTCGTGCAATTTCAATTTCCAAATCATTTGAAGTAAGACTCCTCGATTTGTAGTAAAGCTCCAACCCCTCTCTAAATCGGTGATTATTTGAGATCAAAAGATTGGCGAAAGTAGAAATACCTGAAGACGACGACCTCCGAGGGTATAAAGCTCCTCAACCATAACGTACGTTTGCCTACTTTCTCGCCAATGTACAGAGCCAGTTAGAGGAATTGATCCAATTCACTTAATAGTGGTCAAAAACACCTGATGACAACATACTCGAACGAATAAAGCAAAGGAGTAATGTAAATAAAGCTACAGAAATATACCCGAGCGCATTCGATTGAAAAACCCCTTGTCAACGGGGACGTGAAAGCAACTGAACCAACTCTGGCTGGAAACAAGAACAACCGAGGAAATCATGACTGAACTAGCGAGTCATCAGAATGAGAATCATTTTCATAAACTAGTTCAACCAACCCCTCATCAGATATGTACTTGTTGAGCACATTCAGGCCTAGGTTGTTGTCATTCAGATGGCGAATAATTTCAATATGTTCATACGTTTGAAATACGAGGTCTCTCTGTGCAGGAGGGCCTCAAATCCCTCTTCAAAACTATGGCCAGTGGTAATAAAATGGTTCGCAAATGCCGAAACACCCGATTTCCTCTTTTCCCACGCTTTCCTATGCTCATCTATTCTAATTTTAAGCTGACGGCCGGCCTCACCTATATAAACTCCATGGCAGTCATTACACTCCACCTCGTAAACACCGCTCTTTTCGACCAATGTGGGCAAAACCCAGAGGGGCGGAGGACACGACCCACGTGGGAGGAGAATTTTACTAAAAACGGGAGCCTAATCAAACGTGTTTCTACTATCTAAGATCGGATTGCGAGGGAGGGAAGCAGTGGAGTCAAGGCACTTCCGAGTTATCCTCCTGCGAACCATGAGTTCGATATCTAAGTTGACCTCATTCACTCTGGCCAAGTGCTTTACAGCCGAAAGCTCCTGTTGAAAAGCGAGCTGCCCCAGCGGAAAACTGGTCAACCGATGGATATAGCTATTAAAACCATCGTGTTTGTGAGCAACGGGGCAGAAAGATCTGCCATGGACAGTAATTTTGGTCGAAGTATCTGTCCTATAGATGGCGAATTCATGGACACCATCTCTAACAGTAATTGTAAGGCTCAAAAAGTTGATCGATGAACTAAGTACTTCCAACGTGAATTTAATGGAAGGATACAGACTGTTTAGATAGTTGAGAAACTCCAAAAGGAAATCTCGGGACCGGCCCACGTACACAAAAAAATCGTCGACGTACCTGTGCCAATGATATATGTATACGGCCCAAAAACACCTGACCAGAGGAAAAAAGATCGAGCTCAAATTTAGACATAGAAACCTTCGAGATTAGGGAACCTATAGGTGAGCCAATATGGATGCCTACCTCCTTGGGAAACTCGAAAAATTTGCCTTAATAGGGAGACCATTGAGCAAATTAAAAAACTCTGCCGATTCTTTGTGCCATATATTTGAATGGTCCAAAAGGTCACCAATATGTTGGGAAATGAGCCGACTTCGTCAAAAGAGCATAGAGTTGATCCTGGCGGGAGAACGTCATCTTTAAGCTTAGGGAGACTCAAATTCTACTCTAGATTTGAACCATCGGTTCAAAAATTTAAGTATATGGTTGAAGACACAAAGGAAATGACCGGGCGCATCGGGGTATTCTTTCTATGAACTTTCGGTACAAGAGGAGGACACAAGGTTGGGCTCAAGGGCAGTCTTTTCAGCGAAGGGGTTTTGATAATAAAGTCGCAGTTATTAATTACCCATCCAACATCTTTCACGTGGTTTCAAAAATCTTTGGCGCTACACTGGCCGAGAACGTCATAGACCTTAGAGACGTAAGAAGACTTCTCCATTACAATAATGACATTCCCTTTGTCAGCCTTGGTAATGGTTAAGCCCTCCTCTCTGATCTTCCTTTTAATCCTCTTGATCACCTCAAAAGCAAGATCATTTATACGACGGAGGGGGCTGTTACCAACAAGGGCAGCACATGACAGTCCTCCTGTCCTGTGGCTCACAAAATAATATACGCTGATATTATTAGCTATATCAATTGGTTGACCAGTATTCCGTTGAGTCAGCTCGCTTTCCAACAGCAGCTTTCGACTAAAAAGCACTTAGCCAGAGTGAATGAGGTCAACCATGATGACATATAGGCGCGCTACTAGAGTTCTTCAACTAGATTTGCGACATTTGACCACCCTGATGTAACTTTGTCCCGGAAAGTATTACAATCACGTAAAGGTTGCACAAAGGATGCACAAACCTCAAAAAGGACATGATGTAAGTAAAAAATATCGTTCATTGAAGCAGGAGCAATCTTGGCCACAGCAAAATAAACGTTCACAATCGTCTCTAGTTTCGGCAGGCGGTAACGGAAAGACTTGTTGAGAAAAAAAATTGAGGTAGTTTTGGAGAATAGAACGAATATCGTCCTTGTTGACCACATCAACGTCGCTCTCCTTCAAATCCGTCTCCGCTATTGTTTCTATACCGGAAAGCAGATTTCTACGGACTCTGACCAATTCATCAATAACGATCAGGAGAAAGGTATCTCTGAAAAGGGTGACAGAGGTACTTTTGCCTTGATCGACTCAATATTACCCAAGAAAGCGGTTTCACTCCACAACGATCAGGAGAAAAGTATCTCTCATACACGTGTCCGAGATACTTTTCTCTTGAGCACAAGAAATCCGTATTTCACGCAAAATGTTTCGAAAAATTGCTATCTTTTTCGAGGATCGAAAATCCGTAGATTTGGCAGCACTGAATTTGCAGTAATTGGGAAGGCGCCTCGAATGTCGAGCCAATTTGTAGTAGAACCGAGAAAGGAGGCAATAATTACCAGATTCTCGACAGTTTTGGCTGTACAATTGCTTGGGTGTGGCCTGTTTTTGTGTTGGTGGATCCTTAGGTGAACAGTCTTTTCCGTGAATTTTACAGAGTAGACTTTTTGCCTGGGGTCTCTGTTACCAAAGTACTAGACACAGAAGGAGGACTATCTCTTTCAACGCTGTCCTTTCCAGATTCCCTTTGGTTTCTGGGATAGAGAGATACTTGCAACACATCCTCCAACTCATTCTCTTCGTTGTCACTACTCTTAGTACCATCATTGCGCTTACTGTTACTGCTACTATCACTGGTGCAGTTGCTGCTGTTATTTTTTGATACTGACTTCTTCCTCCCCATTTCTATTTTCCAAGTCCACCGCTGTCCGGCTATATGATGAAATTAATGACCAATTTTTGAAGGTATTGGCCGTCATTCATGACTCAAGAATTTATTTTCATTCTTCAACTAACTTATCTTTACCGCCCACCTGTGGTACTGCCCATTTCCCCGGAGAAAAAGAATTCAATCCGCGGAAGCGGACTCGGATCCGTTCAAACTCGACTAAATTTTTCAAAAGGATCGCAGATACAGTAACTGGTGCATAGTACTCGAAGCGTTATAACTCTGAGGAATATTTGCTTAGTCTTTGGAGAAAGGACTCAGACCAGCGTCTCTGCGTGCTCACCATTGCAACGATCAAGGCTCACTGTTTTAGGTTGAATCATCCCATCTGCCCTCTTTCGCCATTGAAAATATGTACAGACAAGAACGGAGAGGTGAAAAGTACATAGATTGTTGACTACGCGGCCAAGAAGACAGGAATGATTGAAAGAGTGATGACCACACTGTAAGATGAAACATGGAGGCTAATTAGTCAACTACAAAAAGAAATATTTTCTCCAGTATCGGTGCTTCATACGTTAAACGACGTCAAATTTCTTCGCTTTGTTCGATGTAAGACAAATCATCATTGCAAGTTCCAACATAGTCTATCCAAGTTATTTTGCATCGCAGATTCGTCTGTCAGCTGGAGTGCAATTTATTTACCCATCGTTTTGGCGAATTTTCGCTTTGATCTCGCTGATATTGACTTAGGACTAACCTTATACGGGTGCTCAAAGTTTAATTCGATGTACGCGTATACGCACACGTATCTCACGAAGAATTTGCCATTTTTAAAAACTTTCCTCCTGGATCTCTTTTTCTCCCGGCTCTAGAGTTTATTATCAATTAATTTGTCTCTCCCGTCGAATAGTGTACGAGTGTGTTCGCGCAGATGGTTATACATAGGGCATCCGATCCTTATTACCATAATATTTTCAAACTCTTCCAGTCATAAAGAAAAATCAACATCAAACTAAATAGCCGTCAGCGCCGGCATAGCACGGTCACTTCCCCAATTTTTTCGTGTACTCCGAAAAGCTAATTTATCGACCGTAGTTCCCAGAACGTATGACGTGTAGTTTGTACGCACCCAATATACGCTAGTTTAAAACGAATAAATCATTATCGAAATTGATACTCGAGGATCTAGAATACGATGGCTTATCAACTCGCTAATATCTTTCTCGTTCGCGTGTATCGGTACTTATGCAAATGAATCGAATGAATGGGATGTGAAAAATTGTAGTGAAAATCACCTTAAGATCGTGTTATTTTGAAAACTTCGCAGGGAACTATTCGTATTATTTATACAATGCACACGATTTACAGAAAATTATGATTCGAAAATCAATGTACGAACTTTTTTTTTTCTTCTCCTTTCTCGTGACTCCGTTGAATGTTCGAATTATATTTTCCAGGCTATAATTAATAAACGACAAAGAAAATATTTACGGATGTCGGAATTCAGGCACGGGGCATCGGATATCTGGTAATATATTGGTTGGCCCATGGCCATTGTATTCGTTTCGAAGAAAAATCGAGCGAATAAAAAAGGATAGGAAAAGAAATATACAAGTTACAGCAACCGTAACACGAGATACTATGTCTAAATGAGATAAATTATTTTACATTCGGTGAAAGTTGTTCACATTATGCGTATCGTTTGTAAATATTTTTAACGGGTGATGATGAACTTTGAATAAAAAAAAAAAAATTCTAATCGGAATGCCTTTTTGTGAACACAAATCTGCATAACGAAGCTCGTTAATAAAGTATAAAAATCACTATGAAATAAAGATTTTTTTTTTTTCTATCGGTATATGCCAACCGATCACCAGACTTTCGAATATCTATACAATACAATAAATTCGCATATTTGTTGTGGTGCTCGAGCAGGCTACTTTATTACTCCGACTTGCTTATTGCTTTCCTTGATGTGCCGTTACGTAGTAGCTTATAATCAGTACAGAGTTGACTAGATTGCAAAATATTGCTAAATGATTAGGTCGTAGACAAATTTTAATTTGTATCTTGCAGTAGCACCTAGTGCAAATAATGATCGATGAGGATCGTTTATTACCGATTCGTATACACAGAAACTTTAACTAAACATAGATGACCAAAAAAAAAGAGAGAATAATGCAACATATAACGTAGTCAAAAATTTCTCTCATAAATCAATCTTAAAATATTTTTCATCTTCACTAATAACCTTAATCAAGACGAGAAGTCATTGACCTCACCCCTCATAATTCTAATGCAATTTATTTATTTATTTTTTTACTATAGGTACGAGCTTTTAAATTAGTTCGAGGATTATCAGCTCGGGGTGGTTAATGTAAAGGGCTTGCAAAAGTTGAACGATTAGAGACTATGCAGAGCACCGATAGTCGAGAAAGTTAGTGACCGTATTGGATGTTATGAAACCTGTTAAAAGGTGTTGAATAGATATATTATCATGTTGGCAGCACTGGCAAGACAGGGAGAGAAGAGACCTACTAAAAGATACGAACAAGTGAGAATGGTGTGGCCGGTTCTGAGACCGGTGAGAGTTCGATTAGAGGAAGTCCAAGGTGCCGATTTGTTTTGATTGCTCTAAGTTCATTTGAATACTGGGTTTTTCATGAGTCGAGTATCAGGGATCGACAGTAGCGTATTTACGGGGGGGGGGGGGGGAATTAATGGAAATTTTGTGTTCTCGAACATTTTCGAACCCCTCCCCAGGGAGAGTTTATAAATACGCCACTGGGGATCGATAATAGTTCTTGATAGTTCTTGAGGTCAGTAGCAGGATGATCACAGGGTCAGAAATTTTATGGGAGAGAAACGAGTTTTTGGCGGCGAGGTTAACCGCGTCTTTTTCCGCGAATTTGAAGTGGCCCGGAATCCAAAAGAAGGAGACTGGTGTTGAAGGTGATGTGAATGAATGCTTCTTAATAGTAAGAGTCGGGAGATGAAAGATGAGGAGAGTAAGCGACAGAGAAGAGTTTCAATGGTGAGAATGAAGACAGAATTTTTCAATTGTTCATTGGTTATGATGCCTTGGATAGAACATGTTTTGTGTCCAGATTTAGATCCGTCACGCGTCTGTAGAGCGGAAATGGTGGGTCGGAAATTTCGGTAGATATAATACTTCTAATAAGTTGTCGCTGTATAGTGTTGTGAGTTTGGATAACATTAGCTGGATGGAGGGTAAGAGTTGGCCATGGGTTGGTGGAAGACATGCATGGGGGTAAATGGTCCAATCTGATATGCTTACACAGATGAGATTTGAGAGGAAGGAGGGAAGAATTATTTGTGCAGAGTGCAGGTGAGTAGATTGAAGCCTGAAAGAAAGATTAGCATTGAGAGTAAAGAAGCGGAGACGCTCTCGCTTCAGTGCCGAGGTTGAGAGAGTACGACGAAAACTTGGTGCATCCAGGGGAATATCAGGCTGACAATTTCTCCTAAAAACAATGCTTAACCGTGGCAGACTCGTGAACCCTCTGCGTGTTGAAGGCAGTGCGATGATCATAGATCCTGGTAGACAAGGAACGGCCGGTTTGCCCTATGTATTGTGAGCCACAAATACTGCACGTAAGACGATAGATGCCAGAATTTCTATCAGGAAGGATGGAATCTTTGAGATTAGTTAGACTGTTGAGAGTGAGGAGAGAATAGAATCCTACTTTATAATTATGAGTTATAACTCTTAGGGATCCTCTCAAGTTTATAGGATTGGTATCCTATGAAAGGTAGTCTCATCCACCGCGTGCGACTGGAAGCTTCAGGAGGACCGCGCTTGAGGATCTGGGGCAACGATTTCGCTAGAGGAAGCGCAGACTTTTGCGCTTGATCATTGAAGGAATGTCGATATTTAGACCGCTTTCGAGAGCAACCTGCTCGATGAGACGTGTTTCGTTGCTTTTGGCTACATCTGAGGAAAGTAGGTGGAGAAGACGATGGACGGAATTTTTCAGATTGTGACCGTATGGTGGGGTAACTTAGTCTAGCTGTGAGTGAATTAGGCTGTGTACAGTTGGAGAAGAAGTTTACGATCGCAGACAGTGCAGAAGTAAACTAGGTATTTGAGGCTGTAGACATTTGACTCTGAGCAACTTTATGTTATTACGGGTTGATAATAAGATTTCATCAAATGACTTCGGTTATACTGCCAAGTTCGGGGCTTTCCCTTCCGCCAATGAAAAGCTCGAGTTGTCTAATGAGTCACCAGTATCAGTCTAAACTCAAACAAAAGGAACATCCTATCGGAAAATTATGGAGAAATTAAAAAATCGTATTTCATTAGTAAGCCAATTATAGATCAGTATTGGAGCTATTTTCACTATCTCAACCTCTCTATCTTTTAGATAATGACTCATCCTACGTACAATTGATATTCTCGTCTTGTTATTTGTAATACTTTCTTGTAATTCACGAAATTTAAGATGCGAAATCTTGGAATATATTCGATTGTGGTAACAACAGCATTATTTTAGGTTCCCCGTTTAGAAGACAAGCTGAAGTGCTAAGGGGAGACCCAGTATGGGCGCCTCCTGAACATGGAAGCAACCCTCTTGGAAACATTGTTCCCTCTGAACCTCACACTGGCACAGCACCCTGACACGACACTGACGCAACACGGACGCAACACAGTCACCTGGCGCAACACTGACACGACACTGACGCAACACTGACATAAAACTGACATAAAACTGGCGCAAAACGGCACAACACTGACACGACACTGACATAAAACTCACACAAAACTGGCACGATACTGGCACAACACTGACACGACACTGACATAAAACTGACACAAAACTGACCCGACACTGGTACAACACTGGCACAACACTGACATAAAACTGACCCGTCACTGGCCACTGGCACGACACTGACACGACAGTGACACAACACTGGCCCGATTCCTGGACACCTCCAACAAACCACACACCTCTTAGTCACGCAAGACAGCAATGTCCTACAGGCTAGTGTTATGCACCGCCTGTTAACTTCACTCCGCCCTCTGACAAGGCCATCTACATGCAGGCCTAATGGCTGGATTGGACCAAGTATCTCCTGCTGTCACCTTCCAAGTGGGCAAAAAGCATACAGACAACCGCTGAACATACCCCCTCTACAACCCATTTTCAGGGTCAAGTGGATGAACTTGGAACAATGTTACCACTAATCCAAACCCTCACCTTTTCTCATACCAGCTGAGGAGATGAAAAAACTGAAGTGCAATGGGGAAACCTGTTCAGTGCATAAATCAACGCAAGTGCCCCCTGACTATGGAAGCAACTTTCTAAACCACACAAGAAAGCAATCTCTTACAAACTAGGGCTTCACGTCCTGGTCTACAACTGACACGTCACAGACAAACCCCCCCCCCCCTCACTTCCCAAAAAAAAGGTTTGATGTAAGTCTTTGTTGCAGAATATCTGTTTTGATGGTATATTACCCAGATGAAGTATATGATTTGACTGTAGAATTTTGCTTCTAGGCAAAGAGAAGTGTTATAATGACTTGCTTTTCACCAACGCAATTCCGCACATCATATATTACTCCGTTATACAATTTTAGTACGTCGTTCTTACGCAATGTGCTTCAATCAGGGACATGTAGGTGCTGGCTGCAAAAATGCGATCAATGTGGGGTTGATCAGCTTTGAAAGCGGTATCTTCGCACTTCAGGAAGCCTCACACCGGTCATCATTGAATGTGAATGCAGTAGAGGATGAATAAAAATATTTTGCCTTACATTTGATTTCCGTGATCGGTTGATAGCTGCAAGGTGCTGCCAAGTTCCTGTGCAATTCTATGTGATTCTTTTTTGTACACATAATCGTCTTACGACCACAAACTTTACAGCTTTCTGTCTTTCCATCACTGCTCTTACCTTTGTCCGGTATATACCTGTTCAGCATAATGAGACCACCGGTGTTCTTAAGACGAATGATTTCGATATGCTCCAAAGCGGCACGCTTAAAATATGAGCTCTCTTTGTGAAGAAGCACCTCAGATCCCTCCTGGAAGCTGTACCCATTAGCAATAACGTGGTCAGCAAATGCCAAATCTCCCACCTTACCCTTCTGCCAGGCTACCTTGTGCTCATCGACTCTAATCTTGAGCTGGCGACCGGTATTGAGGAGACCGTTCTTTTTACTGCAGATTATGATAAGGTCCATTCAGTTTACTCAGTCGTAAAAATTAGTTGTGATCCTGATATGGTAGTGTTTTTCCAGTTCGCTCTTACCTTAATTCATTATCAAAACTTTGAAATAGGTAGTGGCGGCAAACTCTTTATGAGCTCATCGATCCATGCCTGCATTTGAATAGTTGTAAAAAATCGTTCGTGAAAGTGATCCGAAAGTTCTAACAACACTCCGTAGAAAGTGTGTGAATAGATGAGACTCTCTCATTCAGTCTTCCTACACCTAATTAATTAAGCGTATAGGTATGTTTGGACACGACCTTTCCTACGTCCTCGTCGTTGTTTCAGACTTGCTGAAAAGTTCGAGACTCTTATGTATGGAATGCGAGTATCTTCCATTCACCGTGATTTCGTGTCAAAATTTGAACCTACCTGGGAGCTCAAGACGAGCTATTCAATTAGAAAACAGACTATTTTATACCTCAGACCCTTTGTCGTGAGTACAAACTGTACTATATAAAGTAATGTTTCGCTTTATTATTTAATGTTTTGTTTTTTGGCGCTGCTCTGTACTGTTTGAAACGCGCACGGTACAATACCACTATCTGCATGAGAATGTTACCACAGATTAATAGAAAATAAGCTTGTACGTACGCGTATGAATGACAAAGCATTTACAAAAAGAATGTTATGAACGTGTTATGACACTAATGGAACTTTTGATGTACACATTCCTCAACGAAATGGACAGGGTTGATGAGTAGACCAAAATCCTATAAAGAAATCTCGTTAGAGTATTCGGTACACGATGAGATATTTTTCGGACGTGAGACCTACGTACCTCCTCCAAAATAAGTTATATGTCAACAAACTTGAGATGCCGAATAAAAAGGTCTTTTTACGTGATAGAAGACGTATACAGGGGTATGAACGCAGTCTGCTTCACCAGGAATGCAAAAAGCATAGGTGGGATACATAATTAAGAGCTTCATTTATTTACGTGATCGATTTTCTGTCGTATTAACATTGTAATCGTTTTCCAATAAACATTTTTTTCATACACGAGTGTCGTCTGAGCAATTTGCAAATTGAACCAAAAGAATTTGCTGTTCGGTCTTCACGTTTGTTTATAAAGGTTTCCTTTCGTATATAGGATCGTGCCTAACTTATTTACATTTAATTTTTTTTTCTGTCGTGAAGGAATGATGTATCTGGTAGTTTTATACGCATCGGTATGAGATAATCTGGTTGTCGTAAAAGAATAGTTGAATTTATTAAAATAAGAATAGGTACACCTATGTAAATATACGCTGCGTATAATTTTTTTTTTAGTGTACGCTTATTGTGAAGGTGTTGGTGATGTTTTATCCAAGAGGTAGGGTATTTTTTTTTCTCTTGTCGAAAAAAAAGCTGTACGTTGCATCCGCGTTCGAGTTATCGAAGTAGGTAAATTTAAGGAGTTGTAAAAAATATCGGTCGCCCACCGAGCCGGTCGTTGGACAAGATTTCAATTACAATGGGCAATCAATCTACACGGGTCAACTTTTCACAACAGATTACATTTCGATTTTCTCATTCGTATATACGCGTAGAGTATTGCGTATAACTACTTGTAAGACCATTCTGTTGAGGTGTCAGTGTTTGTGTTGTCTGTAGTTCAGCGTACAAAATAACAATAAGCATGCTAATCAGTCTCTCAAATTGCGGTACGTTGGAAAAGTATCCCATAGTTTTTTATTTGCGGAAAGAGTAACCAAAGGTCGGCGAGTCATCGAGGCATGCCTTCGCACAAAAAATTTTTAACATCGGTGTGACTGACATACTTTGGCAAATACCATTCGATTGTGAATAATCTCTTTCTTTTCTTTCGTACTTTTCCACCTTTTGGGTCGTGTTCCGTCGTCAAATGTGAGAGGCGCTTGCTCTAGGGGAAATTTCAATCGGAAATCACAAGAATTGAAAGTCTCGTTACAAGAAAAAAAAGTGTTATAGGAGGAATAGTGTTTTGCGATCAACACGACTATCATGGACGCCTAAGAATGAGATGATGACGAAAAAAGAACAATTGAACGGAATGGAGAAAGACTTGAGCATACAAAATTGGAGCGTTGCATTCTCTTCTTGCTGCACTGTACTTGGTAAAGATATTTGTGAAGCATTCGTTTTCTTTACAATGCTAAAAACGTGGAGAAGAAAACTGCTTTCTCGTTGTAAAGACTTGATAAGGAGGATTCAAAAGCTTCTAGTCAATCGTCAATGTATACTTATGACACATCAGGTTTCTTGATCGACATAATATAGAAACGAAAAATACTGACAAATTTCCACACATCTCTGTAACAGCATGATTTGGTGACCGCTTCGAAAGCGAAAAGTCTCGGGAAACCACCCTGGAAAATAGTGCTTGCATTTTTTGTTGTTTCATAATCTACATTCCCGTCTCTAATTTCAGAGTCATTGTGAACATCTGTACTTCTATTCGAGTATGGTGTACATTCCAGGGCTTTTAAGCTCCCTTTAAAGCTTCACTGTGCTCTCGTAACAGGCTTATGTAGTCTCTTTGTTCATTTTCTCAAAGTTTGGAAACTAAATCACAGTTGAATCATGAGAAAAATATGCACAGCTCCAGAATGGTTCTTGCCATTGCCTTGGTCTCAGGCAAAAACCCAATTCGAAAAGATTACTCGTGAAAAGTCACTCCCTTCATACATCGACCAAACACTTTCCTGGAAAGTATGAATCACACAGCCGAAGTGGGCGTTACCTTCGAATCATCTCAGGGGACGTCGGAAAAGTCTTTCTTATTACCGTTCGGATAGAGGAGAAAGTAAGAAATAAATCATTCGGATCGATACTGGCTGACGACTGGGAAAAGAATTTTTTTGATTCAACTAATTTGAGGGTTCAAAAGATGTGGAAGTCAGATAAAGTGATTAGAAAATGATAGATGAAATTAGTTGGTGGCGAAGGGATGAATTTGGATTAGGAATCTGAATCATCGCTGCTCATGAGATCGTTTATGGGGAAGTTCCATCGGCGGATGAGGCGGAATACATACAAGGGTTATATCCTTCCCATTCGTTCATGATTCTCAGAGAAGCTGTTTTATAGGAATTTATGACGATTAACGTGCGCAATTTGCTGCACTTCTGCTCTGACCTACTTTCAAAATTTTGAGACATCCCGACCGTCGACATTTGTATTGGGGGGGGGGGAGAAGACTACTTGACATTTTTCTTTTGAAATGCCTTCAGACCGGGATTTAGGACAACCACACCTTCTTTTTCCTCGAAAATATAGAGCTGCCACCATAATTTTGTAATATTCCTCACCTCGAAATGAGAACAAATAAACCCTTTGGATCTGGGACTGTTATCCGGCAAAAAATATAACTAGAGGAGGCTGTATTTTGTAGAAGCACAACTACATAATTGAAAATTTACCGTCCGAATTATAAGAGAAGGAGGACGTTGGGAAAGATTTCCTATTGCGCGCAAAGTGTATTTCCAACATAAAAAGTGAAAACCATAAACAAGGAGCTGATAATACTTATAATCCGGAATAAAAAATCATGAAAACAAGGAACTCATAAATCTTATAAAATCTAAATAAAACGCAATTCTCATGAACAAAACAATAAATAGAATTTTAGGTGGCTTCTTTCTTCAATCGATCATATTTCTCCTTGATCCTGGTAATTTCTGCCCTCAGGAATTCATTCAGTTTCTCCTTTTCCAACTTCTCCTTCTCTTTCCTCTTGTAAATGGCTCGTAATTGGCGCCGGCGCTTTTGATTTCGGCTTCGGCTCCTTTTGCCGCGTTTGTTTCTTTTGCGTGGCTCTTCAATAGGGGCAGCCCAGGCGACAATGCCAGCCTCGAGCTCCTCTAATTCCTTTCTCCAAGATTCCGCGAGGAATTCTAGCGAGTCTTCCGATACCGATTCCATCTTATCGAACGATTG
This sequence comes from Aspidiotus destructor, assembly GCA_035079395.1. Taxonomy (NCBI): domain Eukaryota; kingdom Metazoa; phylum Arthropoda; class Insecta; order Hemiptera; family Diaspididae; genus Aspidiotus; species Aspidiotus destructor. The sequence goes on along the minus strand of JAVHKZ010000018.1, from coordinate 33,350,199 downwards.
AACGCGAAAGTAAATCGAGATAGTGAAATATTTGTACAATAATATTTTCTTCCTCAGCCTACTGCAGACAAGGATTGGTATATGAAACGACAACTCCGAACCTTGTCTGCGAGTAGGCCGGCAACATAAAACACAGTGCATACACATACTGCGACTTGTAATTCTTGACAAAATCGGCTCGAATAGGAATAATAGTGACGTTACTTTGCTAAACAGGTAGAAAACCGCATAAAGGTTTCATTGGATTAGTTTGAGTCACATTGTGATAAGTCGCTTTGTCTTGATTTTTCTGAGCATTCACAGTTTTGGCGTCTGTTGGGTCAGTTGCTTTCTTCTTTGATGATAATTGTTGAACCAAGAGTGCTCACTCATCTTTTAAAAATTTCTGCAGCTTTTACAACTCTCTTACCTTTTGGAGTATCCATTGTCATAATGAAAGACCACAATTTCGAAAATTGTATTGATTTGACTACTCTTTGAGTCTTGCATGTTGATCTTTTGAGTATACAATTTTTCCCGCTTGCATCTTACAAAACACATGGTCAGTGAACAATTTTTGCACACGCAAAAAATTACACTTCTGTCTTACCACTGATTTTCATGTTCAAAGAAGATCTTATCTAACATAGTACAACAAATTCGAATAGTAGAGAAAAAATTCCTGCCCTTCCTGCTCTTTTAGGATGTAATAATTATAACTTCTTCCTCATCATGTGCTACTTCTTTGCAGAGCAATAATTGAAGCATGATCTTACAATAATGTCTCATTGTTTCAGATATTGGCACTAGAAGAGCTATCTTAGTTCATTGCCTCCAGAAGAAACAACTGCCTTGTCAACTCCCTGAGGAGTACAACTGCAAGAGCGATGAACCTTTCATTTTTTGGCAATTGCTGGGAAAAATCAGACTCAAAACTACCGCCATACCTTGCAGATCCGGTGTTCTGGGCCCATTATCAAGAGGTGAGTAGGTAGCATAATGTACTTGCATTAGGGAGCATTCATGCAGTATTGGAATGAGCCGTGAGCCTGATAGCTTGGTAAGCTCAAGCTTTAAGTGCCGTTTCAGAAAAGGTTCCTGAAATTAAGGAAAAATTCTGCTGGCACCAAATTAGGGGCATGCAGTGGCACATTGGATGACCCATGTATTCATTACGCTGACTATAGATTTAGATTACAAATCTTTAACTTTCTAATGTGACAAAGACACTTCCAACGTACTCCGGTAATGAAGCCATTTCTGCTGATCGGGTTTCGGCTCTGAGACGAGCTCTTTCACGTATGATCCCTCGCTCTTGCTACTCGTAGTTAGTGACATCACGAGAATATGGTCCATCAACTTTTCATCTCTGCTAGGCCAGGAAGACGATTTTGTAAAGGAAACTCGGCGCTTCGCGCCTCGTAAGGGATGCTGCGCCCCCCTGGACCCCTCCCCAATTATCTTACTTTCAGTAAAACTAAATAGGATAGAGCGTGGAACACTTCCTTCTTCTGATTTCTGAAGGTGTTTTTTTAGCTTTTTCTAGTAAAGAATGTATAATATCATAGGAGGAAAATATTAATAATAATTGAAAATTTTCTTCAATATAATATTTTTTCGCCATTCTTGCCCTCTAATAAACTTTGGTCGATTCAACTAACAACTGTATCTTCTCTATAACAACAAGAGTTGAGTTGACCACTGTCTACTGACTACCAAAATTATAACAAGAAAAGTTGAAGTAAATTTTTAAACTTCATAAATATTTCTCTGAGAAATCATTTTGCAGAAAAACATTTCGCGGCAACCTATTGCTTTCCTTTCTTCTTCTCATTAAATTAAATTTTATATACATATTAATTTTTAAATTGATTAAAAATTTTTTTAATTAAAATTTTTAGTAAATTAAATAAAATATTTAAATTAATCAATATTATAAATAAAGAATTATAGAAAATTTTAAATATTTTTCAAAATTATTTTATTTGAATTGATTTTCAAAATTTTAATTTTAATTAAATTTTCTTGAATTAAATTTTTAAATTAAGCTTTATATTTAAAATAAATATAAGAGTTAGTAATAAAATTAATATTAAAATAAATTTTTTTAGAAATATTTTTGAATAAAACTTTTTAATAAAAATTATTTTAATCTCCAAAATTAATATTTTTAAAATTTAAACTTTTATATTGAAAATGAATTATTATTTTACAGATTATAATTATTTTATTTCAATTTATTAAATTATTTAGAAAATAATCATTCAAATAAAATCAGATTGGATTTAATCTTAATTAAATTTTTATATTATTGAACGAAAGGATTGAATATGATTTAAATATAATTATTTGATATTATAATTTAAAATTTAATATAAAAATCATTTATTTAAATTTTAATCATTTTCAAAAGAATTATTTATAATTTATAATAATTATATTATAATTATAATAGTTCATTAAAAAGAATTTCTAGGTCAAGTTGATAATTTTATTATTTAAATTTTTGAAGAGTAATCTAAATAAAATAATTTTAAAAATATTTTTAATCAAGTTTATATCTATTTTCAATAATTTTTTTTATTCATTGATTTTTATAAGTTTTTAAAATTCAAATTTATTATTCTATTAATAAAATTGGAATTATTGAAAGCTTATTTTTTAATATTAATTTCTTAAATTTACTTTCAAAAATAATAATTAATAAACTTATTAAATAAAAATTAATAAAATATAAATAATAAATATGAAAATAGCAAAGAAAAATATTTGTCTTCATATAATTTTTATTATTAAATCATATTACCACTGATTGATTTTTGTTTAAGGATTTACTGAATTGCTTCTCTAGCCTATTTCCCCCTCTTCTTTTTTTTTTTTTTTTATATCTGTTCAGAGAAATAAAGGAAAAGGAAATATCTGAGGTAATGCCTACCTATCGATCTATTTCTTCTGGGAAGAAAGAAATCAAAGGTAATGCATACCTATCGATCTGTTGTTCTGAGAAGAAGAGAAAAGGGAATAGCTAAGACAAAAGTTCACAGTTCCAAGTGCCCCACTTTATAACGAATCGGAACTCGAGAATTCTTTAAATTCCTACATTAGGTCGAAACTATTGATGACGTCATAACAGTCAAACGCTGACGTTTCCAAAGGATGCGATCCTCATAGCTCGAAATAAGCATAAACATGAGTCCTAGCCTGAAATAATCTTCTGAGCTTAGTTTATGTCTAAAGCCTACGATTTTATCTTAGCCTCAAACTCTATGGTTATAGTCTAGCTTGAGGGTTTATAGTTTTAAATTCTTTCCTTCCTACAGGGTTCAGAGCTTAAAATTTTTCCAAATCCCTCCTTTTCGGAAGTCCTGAGGATCCCCTTCTCATTGGAACGCATGATGGGCAGCCTAGAAAAACTTTGGATTCTCGAGCTACATGCAGGACGAGTTTGGATTTGATATGACATTCGAGCTACATATTTGGGGAACAGGACTAGAGGAATTTTGATCTACATTTGAGAAGGAGACGATGAAATGCTTGGTGCTTCTGCAGTTCGTCCTTCAAAATTCAAAATGAGAGGCACAGTAGAAGAAACAGGAATGTGCAAACAAAACGAGGTGGACAATCGGATCCCTAGCATCCCTTAGGAGAAACTGTTTCTCCAGGTCGTTTCATTTTTTCACTCCCCCTTCTTCCCGTTCTTCCCTTCCTTTATCGTTAACGTTCCATCATAGGTCTCGTATCAAAGTTCAGGAAGGACTTCTTCCTACAATTTGAGGCCGATCGAAAGAAAGTTTTTTATGGCACAAATGCTCGTCGATTGGAAAGTTTCACAGGTTCATAGTAGCCCGCGACTTCATCGGTTCGACGGTATATTTTTCGCATACCGAAAACAATTTCATCTCACTCGAAAGAGTAAAGCACCTTATAGCTTTGGTACGTTGGCAGACTAGTTGCTTGCAGAAAATATGACGGTACCATAAAATTGACTAATGATCTACGTTGGGGTATTTGCGAGTCGGTGTGCGCTCACAGGCAGCTGTAAAAAATATGGACTAAGTTGTAAGTACGATAAATATGTGAAATTAACCGCAATAGAAAAGAATATCGTCCATCCGCGAATAAATATACGGTGATACGTGAATCGAATTACCGCAGTCCTTACAGTCATAAACCATGGGCGAACGCGAATAAACTAGAAAGACAACTTATTTAATAGCGGCAGCAGCTGAGAGAGCGTACATATACGAGTATTACGGTATAACGAAGTACCCAAGGTATCGTATTTACCATTTATAAACTTTATATACAGTAATAGAGGAAGAGAGTAGTCCATTATAAAATCATCCGAGGAAGGCGCGAGCTATCAAAAAGGCATACCCACATATTATCCGGTATGATCGAATCATGGGCAAAGTTGATACTACCACCTATAGTGCGAGAAAAGATGAACTCCGTGTCACATATTCAAAATACAAAAATAAAATAAAAATTCCACCTCGAGAGATGATGAGGACGCAGGAGGAAAGTAATGCATTAAAGGTGACGTCCAGACATGACGTGGTTCTTCTTTTGTTATTCTAATGGGCAATCTTATTGCAGCGTTTACGTTGGCCGGGCTTCGTATAGATTTGTGTGTTTTGGGACTTTAGTTTCTCAAGACGTGAATATCGTAGTATGCCTTAATTTTTTTCTGTTACAAAAGAAAAAACTTTACGTACATGTCATAACATGAAAATAAGTCTGTTATAATAGGTCCGGTATAGACTCCCGATTTCGCTCTGGCGCACGAATAAGTTGCGGCCGCGGAATGCCATTATTTAAAGTCGTGTTTCAATTGTGACTCCGAATGGTAGGCTGGGTAAACCCGTGTAGAGCTCGACACTGGCTAGCCGAGGGAGAATAATTAAGCCGAGCTTGCGGTCATAACCTAGGTGTACTCGACTTGAGGATTTATATCTTCATTTTCAGCCACAATATATAATGAAAACATCGTGTTATAGCCGTCTACCTATAGGTGTGTTTTGGGCTAATTTCTGCATTTTTTTTTCTGCCTCTCCTTTGATTTATAATCTACCGTACATACAATATACTCGAGCGTATTTTTTCGTGGAGAGAGGTTAATTTATATGCGCAATTTTTGCGCATCGTATTTGAAAACATTATTATCGCGGTATGTACTAATAATATTCGGTAAGTCAACTTCGTAAATCATAACATCGGACATCGATTTAATTATAAAATAATTGAAGACAGAAAGAAAAGAACATTTGAGTTTTTATTTTCATTTAGATTCTGTATATAGCAGAAAAATACTTCCATAAATCAACCGCGTACGTGTTTCAAGTACGCTCAATTTCACAAATTAGCCGGAACGTATAAAATCGACCGGAGAATATTCCGATCCGCTCTATCCTTGGTTCGATACAGGAGTAAAGCTTATTTGTACCCTACCTATAATACGTTTTTTTTGCAGCGCGCAGCAAACGAGCTCTATAGGAGAGTCAAATCGGAAATTAATTCGTTGGGTCGTGATCGTCGACGCGAGGCGAAGAATGCTTTTTATCGAGTTCGTATTTTCGAGATAGTTAATCAATATATCTGCATAAGGTTGGCGCAGACACTCTTGCCTTTCACTACGATAACGATGGATGCCAGAAGAAAAAAAACCTAAGAAAACAATTCTTTTGCGGTGATACGCGTCTATATGTACGTGGATATCGAACCACCATCGTCATTTGAATTTTTATAGAATTAAAAACGGAATTGAGCGGTATTTTATCGATAAATAGTCACGCGAATTTAAGAATAAGTCGTTATCTACCTTTCTAGCTTGTTTTTTCTTCCACCAAACGTGCTTTTTTTTTTTATCGAGATCGATCGTTGAAAACAATTTCATCTTTTTATTTACCAGGAAAAAGATCGGGACGTGAACTTACGTACTCTGTATGTCGAGACTACATCTTCTCTCCGTTTTTCAAAGACCTGAAAAAAAAGATGGAAGATGGTGTTTCGAGTTTATTTACTCATCGAAGGAGACGTAAGATTTTGGATCCCGCGCAGACGACTGGTTTGCGATTCACCACCGTCAAAATATCATCCAGTTTGGAACTTTTTGTGACGCGTCATCAGCTTGAATCCGCCTGGTAGAACAAGAAATGTAGAATGATTAAGGGGTTTTGGATTTCTTGGCGCAGCCAAAAAGATAAAGATGTTTCATGTCTTTTCAAAATTTTACGCAATCAGATATGATGTGGATAATGCGAGACAAAAATATTTTAGAATTCTAGGCTAAGGCTTTAGAGCGGCACACTCGCTTGATCTGTCTCGCTTCTTGGTCTAGTATAAGTCTACTGTTGTATATTTCAGACTGATGAGATTAGGGGGCCTCACTCGCTCCGCTCGTTTGTTCCACTTTAGTATGTTTCAGATGTTGTAAGCGGACCAGGATGAACAACTTATGATGTCACCGAACCTATGACGTCACCAAACCTATAACTTAACCAACTTATGACATTACCAAACATATGACAACATTGAACTTATGACGTCACTGAACTTATGACGTCATTGGACCTATGACGTCATTGGACTTATGACGTCACCAAACCTATGACGTCGCTGAACTTATGACGTCACTGAACTTATGACATTACCAAACTTATGACGTCACCAAACCTATGACGTCACCGAACTTATGACGTCATTGTACTTATGACTTCACCAAACTTATGACGTCACTGAACCTATGAGGTCACCAAACCTATAACGTCACCAAACCTATGATATTACCAAACCAATGACGTCACCAAACTTATGACGTCACCAAACATATGACGTTACCGAACTCATGACATAACAAAACTTAAGACGTCACCGACTCATGACGTCACCAACTTACAATGTTACCAACTTACAATGTCACCAACTTACAATGTCACCAACTTACAATGTCACTGAACCTATGATGTCACCAATCATTGACGTAACCAACCTATGACGTAACCAACCTATGACGTAACCAACCTATGACGTAACCAACCTATGACGTAACCAACCTATGACGTCACCAAACTTATGACGTTACCAAACCCATGACGTCACCGACCTATGACGTCACCAACCTTTGACATCACCAAACTTATGACATTACCAAACCTATGACGTCACCGAACCTATAACGTCACCAAACATATGACGTTACCGAACTTATGACATCACGGAACTTAGAACGTCACCAACTTACAATGTCACCAACTTACAATGTCACTGAACCTATGATGTCACCAATCATTGACGTAACCAACTTATGACGTCACCGAACCTATGACGTTACCAAACCCATGTCGTCACCGACCTATGACGTCACTAATTTTTGACGTCACCGAACTTTTGACATTACCAAACATATGACGTCATCAAACCTATGACGTCACCAAACCTATGACGTCACCAACGTTTGACATCACTGTACTTATGACGTCACTGAACCTATGATTTTACCAAACCAATGACGTCACCAAACTTAGGACGTCACCAAACTTATGACGTCACCAAACATTTGACGTTACTAAACTTATGACATTATGGAACTTATGACGTCACCAACTTATGACGTTACTGACTTACGACGTCACCGACTTACAATGTCACCGGACCAATGACGTCACTGACCTTTGACCTTATCAAACCTATGACGTCACCAAACTTATGACGTCACAAGATAATAGCTGCCTAATGGCTCTCAGCGTTTTCCTAGCCTAGTATAAATCTAGCGTACGCCTTTTCATTATACAGTATTAGGATAAGCTAGAAACTACCGAGGGAGGGGGGAGAGAAGCCTAGGACTCGGAGTCGCAGATTTCAGAATCACTCCTGAGAAAATCTCGAAATTTTTCTAAATCCCTTTCGGGGAGGGGGGGGGCTCGGACTCGCGAACACGGAGATTTGAGAATCACTGCCACAGTGAAAATTCCCATAAAGATGAGACCAGAGCAAAGACATGAAACATGTCAAAAAACCCATCGCCCTCACCCCTCGTGCTTCTTGAGATCTGAGGGTTGAAAGGTCTCTGCAAAGGGATATTTTTAGGTTTTATCAATTTTATTCAAAAACTATCAACTTTTTCGGGATGTTTCTGATGAAACAAAATGTTCAGCATTAAATTTACTTCAAAAAAAGTCTCTTGTTCATAGGCACTAAGACGACCAGGGACGTTTCTATGACGCGATAAATGCTAACAATATTTTTTAGCATGTAATATGAGTCTCTTAGCTTGCCAATATGGTAAACAAGAAAATGATGCTGCTCAACAAGGGCAACGGGCTTAAGAGAATGTAGTTGCGGGAGCTGGAATAAACTCAACTAAAGATTTACAGGCAATGATGAAACGTCAAGAGGGCACTGATAGATCTGTTCTCAGCAGCGCAAAGAGCTGTGCCCATACCAGTGCCAGTACCAGAGTATCAGACAATGAAGTTAGATAGTATTCCCGAGTACGAACCAAGCAAGCGAAAATGGACTACAAAACAATGGCTGGACAGTTTCGCGAGATGTTCAAAAGGACAGAATCTACTACTATCTACCATACGCAGGCACTGGACGTGAGTAGTATGATAACCTTATCAACTACCAATACTCATTACAAGAGTGGAAGGAATTTAATATGGACAGTATGAAGATACTTTGTATTTGTTAAACAACAAAGAGAAAGAGTTATGAGAAGTAATATTTTGCCAAGATGGCTTTATTGCGGCCTTGCCAATTGACCCCTTGGTAACAAGTAGATCATCTAGAAGGTATTGCTGATAAGATTGCCAGAGCTAGTGGAAGAGCTGGTTGGAGGTGCTCTACCGACATTGTATAATCGCATTCTTACAGGAAGGTATAACACAGGAAAGTTCCACGCCAAAGAAGAAGTGTTATATCTATTACAAAATTGGATATTTGGCCCTGTAATGTGACCAGAAATTTAAAACTCAATTGATAAAACCAGTTTTCTGACTCCGGATGGACAATATGAGTGACTTCGCAACCATTTGGTTTGTCCAATGGAGAAGCAGTATTTCAACGAGTAATCAATACTATTTTAGCACCCTTATCATGAACGGGAATTGTCACCTACTTAGACGATATAATGATCCCACCAAACGGCTGTCAGGGAAATTTGGTAAGGCTACGAAAAATATTTGAGGCCTTGAGAAAAGTTAGTCTAACAGCACGCTTGGATAAGTGTCAGTACTGCATTTGGGACATGAAACTGGAAACAGTCAAATACGGGCCGGTATGGAAAAGAACAAGGCAATGATAATGCTGGAAAAGGTAGTCGTTCCCTTCGCGTCTACTTCTGTAAACGATATTTCACACAGAACTTAAGGTCAACGAGACGAATTTACTCGTTGAAATCCCTGTACGCATCCGCGGTATACAAATATTATAATTGGTGTATCTCTTCTGACATGATGCAGACACCACAAAACCAATAATCAAATTCAAGACAGCGGTTTTACTCCTCGAGAAACACACCCTCACGACGATTTCCTTTCGCGTATAGATTGCGTCTTAATTTTATACTATGTTGAACGAAGCGTATATCCTCGCTGGTACGCCACCTTAATTCGACATCGACTATCATAATTTTGAATAATTGGCTTTTAATTCGACAAAGGCGACGTCGTTAACTCGAAAGTTCATCATTACCGTATTGCAATATAATACGAACCCGTGTATAGTCTCACCGTTAAAATATAATATCGAGGTGGTTGGTACCGCGTACCGGTACATCATCAATTTATTCATCCTCGATTGTGTCTGCGCGACCAGCTTCTATAATATTTTTCACGCGCCATTTAACCATCGCTGTATATCGTAATTACCCCATACTTACCCCCTTCCCTTCCGCTACGCTTCAGATTTAGTGTGCATCAATTCTCTCTCTCTCACGGATTTAGTATAGTACTTACATTTTTCTTTAATCGATCAATGATTAAAATGTTCGATAAGGTAGAGGACGTACATTGAGCAGCTGATTAATCTAATTTGGGTTAAACTCGCAGGTTCTACGAGTGAACTGAAAATAGGGTGTGATCGAAAGGATTAATACGGTACCAATAATGCAGCATCATTCGTTAGTCATTGTTCTTTGTTTAGAACTTAGTACGAGAGACGCCCTATCATCCCACACACCGTCAACGGTGAATATTTTAAAATTATGGCTACGAATCATTTGACGAAAAATTTGTTTTTGAGAGCCATATTGGTCACGAGGGCCTCGTGAAACTAGCAAACCCGAAATTTGCCACTAGAATCAGTTTCGATGTGGATGACATCCATATTACTTACTCATCTGCAGAGACATCGCAACTTTCAGGACATAGTCAAAATTGAAAAACAAGAAAAAATGGCCATTGCATGCATCTTCTGCAACCTATCTATAGACGAAGGACTCGAAAGAATTTGGCGTCAAGCAATTGGACGACCAGAGGGATGTAAAAATTGTCGATTGAGGGTTGAAAAGGGAATGGGAAAGGTTTGACATCAGAAAGTGACGTCATTAAAAAATGATTTGTGGTCAAGAATCAGGGTATGGCGTCAAGAAATTGTACAAACAGTGAGACTTGTAAAAATGTCACTTCAGCAGTAGAAGGGGGAGGGGAAACTTGACATCAGAAATTTATGCCATCAGTTGGCCGGAATTCTCATGAAAGAATGACATAATTATAGGGATCAGAGCGTGACGTAAAGAAGTCGTACGAAAATGGGGTATCAAAGAATTTTTATCGAGGAGTGGAGGGCAGAAAATTTTTTCTACAGGTGACGGGGGAACGCTGGACATGTGAAAGTGATGTCATTAGAAGATGATTTTCAGTCATTTTCGTACAGAAAGGACATACTAGAATCAGGGTATGGTGTAGAGAAATAAAATCAAAGGATTAAGAAAAATGTGATTCAGGGGTAGAGAAAGGGTGGAAAAAACTTGATGGTAAGGCCATCATTGATGATTTTCACCTGAAATTCCAATAGGAGAAAAGCTCACAAGAATGAGAGTGTGGCGTCGAGAAATCATACAACGAGTAGGATTCAAGAAAATGTCGATTGAAAGGTAAAAGGGAATGGAAAAAGTTTCAATATTAGAAAGTTACGTCATTGGAAAATGGTTTGTGGTCAGAATTCTCGTGAAAGAAAAACGTATAAAAATCAAGGTGTTGCGTCAAGAAATCGTATAACCAGTGAAACTTGTAAAATATCGTTTCAGGGCAGAAGGGAGTGGAGCTTGACACTAGAAAATTACGCCAATAGTTGGCCGGAATTTTCATAGAAGAATGACATAATGGTTCTCATGTTGAGGGTGACCTATATGGCTTGGAATCTCAGATGAAGGTGACTCATTTGTTGTTCAGAGGTTGGGGTGTGAAGAATGACGTGAATGCGTTGATGCGTTGAGCGATGGGGTTATTCGAATAAGGATCTTGTACAGATAGTAAGAGGGAGGAAAGTTAGTCAGATAGTAGGATATGGTTGAGTGTTCTAGTAGCCTAGTATACAATACTAGAAAGCCGGATCGATACTTGAACGCAAATGATGGAATTCAGGGTATGTCTGAGATAGTTTAACGATGAAGATTGTTCAAATCCCAACGATATGTTTATATGCCCCAGGCACGTCCAGGTCTCATAGATAAATTTTGTCACTGTATGGTCAATAGTGCCGCATGGCAGCAACCAAATAAGTAAATCAATTATATTCGCAAAGAGGAACAGAGATCGGGCAAATTTCCGTGACACAAATCTGGTCATTGACCGAAGCAAAATACGTACTTATTCCTAATGCCCGCGTATAGTGCTCCGGTGAGAAAATCATTCCAGCAAAGAAAGTTTATCCTGATATCCGGAGTTATTGTCTCTATTCAGTATGCGTATACCTTGCACTCTTAGGTGAAGACGATTGTATTTTTACGACACAGTATAACAATACAGATGACAACATAAGTAAGACGTGCATTGTCATTCTGTAATCGAGTTATACAAGTCGATTCTACACAATTTTTGCATCCCATTAGGCGAACAATCACGAGAAAAGTCTGGCGCGGCGATTACGGAAAAACGATGTGCCCGTCGGACAGCGGCCTCTCGAAACTGGCGTTACGCATTTATCTGCGGTAATATACTGTAACCGCGGGTTCGATAATCACGAATGAAGACCTCTTTCCGGTTGGTCATCGTGCAGCAGCGAAGAAACAATCGTACTTGAGCGCTTCGCAGTGAAGCATCGAGGGTGCTTTCTGATGTCGACGCCGGTTCATGCGACGAGGTAGATCGCCTCGCTCGTGAAGCGAGCCCCGCTCACGCGAGTGTAAATTGCGCTTCAATTACATAAGAAGCGGCCAAAGTTCCCCGCATAGAGCACGACTTCCGACAATGCTACGTTCCGGCCGTGTACACGGTGTACGTTACGCCTGTGAAAAAGCGCTGCTCAAAAAATCATGGAAGAATGTAACCGCGATATATATAAAGTGCGACGAGAGCAGAGTTTGGACGTGGATATCGTGGAAGTCGTGTTAATACGGTTTCCATCTGTGCGATCGTGTTTTATACGATCTGGTGGATAATATAACAATCCGTGATCATTTTTTATCGACGATGATTAAACTAATACCTTTATACAAGAGGTTAGGATGGTATGTAGGTGAAGAGATTGTCCGTGTTTCGATTTTTTTAACCCTTTTTTTTTTTACCGTGCTGTGGTCGAGGGTATTTACAATTACACGTGTGTGAATAGATACCAAGAAAAGCAGAGTTTGACAAGAGATTTTTGGTTTCTCAGGTACGAGAAAGTAATTATCCTTCTTTTGTTTGGGACACTTTTTTTTTCGTTCTTTCGTAATACTTTCGATTGTGGATTTACGTGTGAGAAAGTTCTCGACTCCACTTTATTGGAAAACGTTTAACATCTGTTGTATCGCAACCTACTTTCGATTTTTCAATTTCATTTTCCTCCCGAGGCAACCTAGACCTCTTTATTGTACACAATGAACCGCGCTCGGAACACCCTACCCTTTACCTTTTGTGTAATATCGTTTGACAAAAAATTAATTCGCTTCGAAGAACGAGGAAAATTGGATCCCTATAGGGAATGCACGGGTCACGGTCGTGGAGAAATTTTTGTACAGGTGGTGAGATTTTTTGCTCTGTATACCGGCATCGATTTCCATAGAGTATTGTTATATCCGAGATGTTTGTGTAGGTCGAAGCGCGTTTATTTTGAAAACAATTTTCTCTTCCTCGACGATATTTATAAATAAGGTGTAGCCGCTTACCCGCTCCGGTGACAACGACATGATCTTCGTTATCGACTGTCATTTTGCTCCAGTCGACCACTCTCCTGACACCGTCACGTATTATAATAGAAGACGCAATTATTTCACGCTGTGTTTCATCAGGTTTGACTCGCACTTACCGCTTGTATAATAAAGATTAAAATTCATTCTTAACTTTTTATAACCGCAGTCTCGGAAGAATATACTTTTTTTTTCACCCATTTTCGACAGATACTCCCTATTGTTCCAGATCAACATGCTCTAAAGACGCGTAGACGACGATATGGAGATGACGTTTCCGCTGTTTCGAAGGAAATTTTTCACCATCGTAGACGGTAGTTAGATGTATACCCGAATCTGGACGATTATCATTATTACGGAGAATGACCGTACGTAGGGTGAAAACGAGTTTAAAAAAATCGTCGTTGCTCCTCAAAGCGTGAAGGTGGTCAAACTAAAATAATGGACCGTTTCGTCGATCTGCTACGGAACGTTGAGATTCTTACGTCTTCTCGATTTTCCATTCAAGAATTGTCGTTTTCTCGCCCAATTCGTCGCGCTTCCATCCGATATAGGTACCGTTCTACCCGGGCGAGTTATTTTTCGAAGATATACCGTTCGGAAAATTACATCTTTTTTCTTCCTCTTCGCTATTATACTACACGTTGGAAGATTGATATCGCCGGTCCGCCAAACCGGCCATATTGTACGTCCGAAAACGATAATCCGGAAATCATACAGTTCGTTGGAGCTATCATCATCATGGTCATCCTGTTATCCAATCAACCGACCGAACGCGAGTAATAGAACATCGATAAAGATACAATCGTGCTCGTGATTTATAATTATTACATATTTTTTACATTGTTTTTCTACTTCAAAAGATCCGCCTCCGGCTTTTTATATATTAAATATCCGTGCGTGCGCGCTTGTAAATGTATTTAAACGATTGCGAGAAGATGAGAGACAGAAACGTGGGGAAAAAAGGGTTCTAAGTTTGTTTTTCAATCATATTTTTGACCCCTCGTTATTAAAGTCAAATGGTTGGTACTCTGCAGGAGGTAACGACAAGGGGTGTGCCTGAACTGGAAAATAAAAAAAAAAAAGATAATAAAAGGAGTGCGCGCGTAGTATCGTCTTTTTTCCATACTCGTATGTCTGTCTGTCGAATATGATGAACCGAACCGTTGTGCTTCGGTGAGGCAAGATTATTCAGGAACATAGATGAATATTATACAGACCACCACTTCTGGTACCGCGAAAGTTAATTTTCAAAAGAAGACACTTTTATTATAACATGACAACATGACTGATGTAGGTCTCAACGAGTCTGTGGCCCTGTGGGAACAGTACTCGTGATTTGAGTGGAGTATAATGAGCGAAGGTATTTTTCGTTGCCAAATTCGAGAATAGTTCTCCAACTATAGACACGCGAACTGGGTTCGTCCATTCTTCCGTCACAAACATCCACGGAGCTATTCTGTCTTAATTTCCGCAAAATGATATCTCTTGAGACTTTCGAGAGGTTTTTGACGCTATTCTTTTGCCACCTATAGAAATTTACATCTTTGTATTATTCCTATTTTTTCAGGTGATCAATATTCAATAACTGAAGAAAAGATCTACAGAAAAAGGAGAACTTGTAATAATGGCAATTGAAAAGTTTGACGGCGAACTAAAGTTTGGATATCCATGTACGACGAACGAAGACTATGTCGAACAAGACGTACAAGTGAGTAAAAACTTACTAAGACTTCGAGGTAATGTTAAAACTGGGCTGATATTCGTCTCATCAACATTTCCTGACCGAAAAGATCACTATTTTCCTTCTATTATCAAAATCGTGTGAAGCGGGTCTTCGTACAAACCCTCAAACATAACTATGAGAGCTGCCAGGTGACAAATTCTGTTACACTCTCATCTAAACTCATTCTGTGACACTTCAAAGTAGAAAATCAGACTCATTCCTCTCCCATCCATTTCTAAGATTTTGAGACCAAACTCAGCCACGTTTCTATACCTTCTTGTTGATCCAAACGACTTAGAACACCCCTTCCCCCGCCTCTTTCAAACCGTTCACGGTCAAGTACATAAAGTTTATTAATATCCTGAAATTCTTATCAATTTCCAATTCAGTGGCACGTGCGAAATTCTCCTTCGGTTGTAGAAAAGTCGAGTTTGGTCCCGATTTAAGCACAAAATTTCTTTACCAGCTTCCTAGATCTGTTCGACTCGCTGTGGTCTCAATTTCAGCTTAGCATATCATTTGCTGAATGGTACCTTAAAACAATTTGGCGCAGTCGATATTTCTGAAGTTGAAAGTTGGTTTGTCCTACGTTTTCTTTGTTTTTTGGCGATTGGCGAAATCAGCTGATAACTCGCGTTTTGCAGTCATTGCAGCAGTTTCTAAGGGACAGCAGATGATTCGCTTCCAGCAACTCACGCAACATAAACCAGTAAAACTTCAACTCGAGCCTTCAGTATTGCCTCAGAAGCAGTCTAAAGGATTGCCAAAGAGCAATCTTTTGTCACGACAAGCATCAGGATTAAGGTACGTGATTAACCGACATTCGACAATATCTCTTTTCAAATTCTATGATTCTCATAATATTGACGAGGCTAATTCAGAAAACTTCAAACTATGTAAATTTCGACCCTTTAGAAATAGAGCTAAATAAAAAACCTCCATCACCACCAAAATAACGAAAATTCACAGTTGATTCAGGAGAAGTAGATTCAGACGAGAATGCGGAAAGCGTAGATACCGTAACTAAATTAATAGAAGGATCAAGTTCAAAATTAACCAAAAAGTCAAAATAATGAAATGATGAAAGTGATTCAGACGCCTCTCATAGGTCACATAGATAGCAAAATTTCTTCACACTATGGGTTTGAGAACTCGGATTCAGGATCAGATGCTAACATATTGAATCAAAATCCTCGTCCAGATTCTAAAACATACTCAGGTACTCATAGTAGAAACCTATCAAGTACCTCAAAATGGTATGAATATCATAAAACTAACACACATGATTTAACAATATGCAGAGACAGACTTTAAAATTCTTCATCAAAAGCAGAAAATGTCACAAAGAATTTAAACTTTGACGCTTCAGTCTCCACCTTGGGCTCCAGTGCGGCTGGGAAGCGGATGGATTTCTTCTATAAACCCTCACTATTAATTCTGTGGAGCTGCCAGGCTACGACTTTTGCTGCTCTCTCACTAAAACTAGGAAGGTTCCTTCCATCACTCTTTGATCACAAAGGTTTTGGAACAAACAATCAGGCTTACTGGTCGACAAGGAATGACTTAATACCCTCGCAGACCCCTCAGGGCTGAGTTCTTTAACTGTATCCTAAATGTCCATGTGTTCAATCTGGTGGCCATTGCAGAATTCTCCTAGTTTGATCAGTTCGGTTCTGATCTGATCAAAACTTCTTTACCCACTTGATCAGAACTTAGCTGAATTCCCAGACCTTCGTGTCAACCAAAAGTCCTCTAGCTCCCTCTTCTCCCTTCCTTCAACCCACTCAAGGCGAGTTATTTTACTGCATCAATGTTCTTAAATTCTTATCATATCTGCAATCTAGTGGAACTAAGAATTCCCTTTTGATCCCGATTTGATTGCATAACTTTTTTAAAAAATCGTGATTATCAATTTTAGAATTTTTAAATTTTAATATTTCAAATAGTAATCAATAATTCGATTAGAAGTTATTCAATAAATTATTTTTTATAATTTAGTCAATTATTTTATTGTTGAAAAATTCATTCTAAATAAAAACTAATTCATATAATTGATATTGAATTAAATAAAAAATTGATGATTTTTATCAAATACATATTAAAATATTATATAAAAGAAATTGAAATGATTAAAAATGATATAACTAATTCAAGTCTCTTTATTATTAATTTCAAAGTTACAAATACAGTAGTAAAAAATGATACACCACCCTATGCTCACATAATTAAAATTTGAGCAAGAGGGATGGGATTACTATTATTATAAAATAATTAAAAAAAATAAAATGAAATGAACAAACAAATAAAAATGAAATAAAGTAATGATACACAAAATAAAATAAATAATAAATAAGTAAATCAATAGGCACTTCTGGGGATAGAACCAAAAGTAACAAACAATAATTATCAAAACAAGATATGATAAGCCTTCCCTACTAGTTTTCCGCTGTAGGTCCCACCCGGCCACACTCTTGAAGAAGGGAGGTTGGAAAATGAAACAATATGTTGTAAAAAAAAAATAAAAATAATGAAAATAATGATGATAATAATAATGAAAATAATAAATAAATAAACCGAAACAAAAAATAAATAAATAAAATAAAATAATAATGGAGATAAATAGATTAAAAAAAAAACGAATGAATAAGGAAATGAAAAATACATAAATAATTAAATGAAATATTTTCTTAAAAGAGAAAAAGAATAAAAAAAATACCTAAAAAATAAAGAATGTAGAAAATGAAATAGCTGAAAAATAAAAAATGTAGAAAATAAAATAGAATATCTTCCTAAAGAAGAAAGAAAAAAAACTAATTATTAATTAATATGAATGAAATATAGTTGGAAAATTTTAGTAATAAAGTACATAATATTATGTTATTAAAAAATTTTAATTTACCAAAATACTTGTACGGAGTAAAAAGAATAAATTCAAATTTAAATTTGTAACAAACTCCTAGACGCTCTTGGTTTGATTCACTCTGGCGTCAAACTCCGCTCTCGAACCGGAGCGATAAACTCTGCTCTATAATTTCGGCCCTTATATCCAATGGTGGAACTTTCTAAGTAAAAAATTATATGAGAAAACGGCCCCCAATAAATGAAAAATTTCTCACATTTTCTGGGTCGTAGATTTTTGTGTTTCACAGCCCTCGGCATCTTTCTCTTAAACCTGTATGAAGCAACTGTACCATTAAAACTTGGCTAAATATCTTGACCTGACCGATCAAGTTGAGACCTCCCCCTCCCCTTTCTGCAAACCACTCCAGGCCATAGACTTTATCAATATACTCTAATTTTTATATTTTCAATCTAGTGGCACCTGCAGGATTCTCCTTCGACTACTGCAGATATTAAAACTCCTGTGCTAATCTCCTACACTCTATTCCTTTTTCTGCCTTTCGACATCCTGGTTCAATTCGCCCTGTCTTCAAATTCTCTTTCCAAACCAAATCAGCAAACTTATTTTGTTTTCCATTTCAATTTTTCAATCGAATTGTCGTTATGAATGATACCCTCATTATTTCGAAATTTGAAAAGTGCCAGTCTCTCACCGACTGATTCAAAACACCATCGCCGAATATGACTGTGGTCCACATCTTATATTGCACCAATAGCTCCAATCCGGGCTCAGAACAAATTCATGCTCATTTTTATAACGGTGCAAAATCTCATCCTCTTTTGCTGCATTCGCATTTTCCCACTTCCTTGACGCTTCTAATAATTACTGTTTATGCACTCATTCTCATCTCTTCAATCCGCACTACTTACTTTACATTTCTCTAATTGAATTCTTCAACTCTTCCTCTTAACTGTTCTTCTTTGCCTTTATTTGAGTTTGCAGGCCTTTCAAAACACAGCGACAGCGTCTTCATCCTTATTTTTGTGAACTTGCAACTGCTTTCAATTCATCCTCTCATTTGTTGTCGCAATCAGAAATCGGTATAGTCTTCGGTGGGGTCCCGGACCATCTAAAACGCATCGCCCTTACCGCTTTACCACTGTAAACTTGCAACTTCTTATCAATTCATTCCCTCATTTTTGTGTTGTTGCAATCAGAAGTCGATCGTCTTCGTTTCGGGTTGCAAGCCTTCCAAAACACTACGTCATCACGCTTACTACTGTAAACCTACAACTTTTTTCCCACTCATTCTCTCTTTTTTTTGTTGTCGCAATCAATAGTCGGTTGTCTTCATTGAGGTTTCGGGCTTTCCAAATCACAACACCCTCACCCGTATTGCTGTGGACTTGTGACCCTCTTTGTAAAACTTCTCGACTACTGACGTTCTTCTCGAAATCGAATACCACCACCCTCTTATTTTCGACTATTTCTATTTTTCCCGGAATAATCCGAGTGAGGGCAGGGTAAAATTGATTAAAGGTAAACTATAAGAATCTTCTGAAGGATAAACTCGATGGAAGGCGTATACAGGCCATATTCGACTCACTCGTACCTCTTCCCCAGTTTATCTTACTCTTCGCCTGCCTCTATCGTAAACTTGGAACTCTGTCCGTACGATGCTTCTCTCCTTATCCCAATCTGCCATGCCTCGGCAACCTAGAAACAATTCCTCTTTCGGCTTCAATCCGAAGCTCGTGCTAAAACCCTATTCCGTCCAATGAAACCCTTAAATTCCACTCCTCTTTCTTACATTTGATTATTATCCACGTAAATACTAACGGGGAATCTCCTATTTCTATTTCGGCTAGAAAAATTGTTCTTAGACAAACACTTCAAAAACTTTCTATTCTTGAGTATACGTATAAGAAGAGGGACTTGTCTACAAAGCTAGAGGAAGTTTTCTCGAGAGATGGTTGATCTACTTGGAGAGGCAGCTGTCATTGTGAAATATGCAAAAGCTCTGAATTTTCAATTAAAGTTTTTTGATGTTCATTTTGTATCCGTGTAACTGACCACGTTCCTGGTCATCTCCGGTTCTAGTGTTTGCGCGATACAAGAAGAGACGATCCCCTCTTTTCTAAAGCACGGATCTCGGAGTACATTTTTTTCAATTCTCAAATGGTTACGTCCGATGCCATTTCCGTCAAGTGCACCAATTCAAAGCACCTCCTCACTATTTGTGTCAAATTCTACTAACGCCATCTTCTATCTACGTGTAATTTGACCAGACTGCGAGCTTTCCGCATTACAAGTAATTTTTCAAACTTTATATTTTCACGCGTTTCTCGACTTGAATAATCGGTACTATACGTTCGTTCGCATTCCGAAACCGTCAACGTTGATAAGTATGCAGGACACGAAAAAAAAAATTCTCTCTGGCTGAAAGTGTATAGGATTTAGATTTTAATTTTAGTCCAGGATACGCAGTTAGACAACCGATCCATCAGTAGTAAAGTTAATATACGAGGAACTTTCGTCTAGGAATACGTAAAAAAAACGAACCAACAAAACCGGACGAGTAAATGCAATTGGAAAGATTGCCTCGATCGAATATAGATTCTATATACCTACATTGTGTATACATAGTCGTATCTAGACTCCCACGTCGATACGAATTTTGTAAAGCGCTGGGACTTCGGTACGTGTTGTCTACGCAAATTTACACCGCAGGTAGATACTTTCGTATTATTGTCTCCGACGTGTAACGAAAGCACGAATATGCATCATCCGGCCCGCGTAAAGTGGCAACGGTATCAGCACCGACTCACGTCTGTCACATATTTTCTTCAAAATAAGATAAACTTTTCAGTTTGACATGTCTATCACGTTTCTACGCAATTTGTCACGTTCCTCATATAAGTGCGAGTTCATTTAACATTTTGACACCATACGTCGTATTTACACGCTTATCCTACACTCGTTTACCTCTCGAGCTAACGTAATACGCATACAAAGGTGCCATCAATTGTTATTCAAAACAAATTTGTCGCGGCTATAGCAATTCGCGCCTCTCACCATTCGCTGAGGCCACCTCAACCAGGAGCGCATTACACGCAGCCTGTACGTACTCATACGAACTAGCAGCAATTGAACGGGGCAGCCTAACGAGCATAATTCTAATAAATTCATCAGCGAAGCCGTCAACGAGTTGTTTTCAGACATGATATCGTATATATGCATCCGAATGAGCGTTAATGTTCATGTTGATGCCCCGCAATAAACGCGACTAATAAATTAAAATGCTGTATCTTCGGTAGTCACAATGCCCGTTCGGTATCTATGTCGCGTATCCTAAACCTCGTGTACTTCGGAGATGGAGTACTGTTGCTGTAGGTACCTGCAAAAGTCTATGTACAGGTCTTGCAAGGCATGAATAATTAAAAAGTCGCGTTCCG
Organism: Aspidiotus destructor; assembly: GCA_035079395.1. Taxonomy (NCBI): domain Eukaryota; kingdom Metazoa; phylum Arthropoda; class Insecta; order Hemiptera; family Diaspididae; genus Aspidiotus; species Aspidiotus destructor. The sequence goes on along the minus strand of JAVHKZ010000018.1, from coordinate 33,328,864 downwards.
TCTTTTAACATCTTCACCTCACACTTTTCCTGCTGCATCGATGTATTTCTCTATGATTTTCTTGTTTTCCGTTCGCGCTGGAGTTTGATTTATGGGTACCGAACACGAAACATATTGAGAAACAATATTACAATTTAGTTATTCATTGGCTGCTTACCGTGGTCTCTTAATTATCATTCTCGAGGAGAATAAGTTCGAGTAACGTATATCTACGGGTTGTCGTCTGATTTACGCGCACCTGATAGCTAATAGAGCTTGAAAACCTGTACGTACAATTTTTTCTTTTAATGGTTCTAAGTTGCACTGGCTGTATTCCGATATTTACGCTGAGAAAGATATCACAGTGTAAAGGTCGAAGAGGTGGTGACGTATCGATGATGACCGCAAAAACCAGGAAGACAATACCGATGGCTAAAAGGTTTTCATGAGGTGAAATCAGAAAAAAGTGTGACTGCAGGAGATGAAAGGATTGACGAAGCAGTATTCCCTATTGTTGAGTACAAGGATAGAGGGATTGATGGAGGTACGGTAGGCCTTCCAATCTATGCATTAGCCTGCCCTTGTGGGCTGTGTGGATTTCTGTCTGATCCCAGTTGTGGCTAAATTCAAGTTGGTGTCGGGCAGAAGAGAATTCAAGAGGATTGTTCTAACATAGCGGGTATGTCTTAAGGCTAATGGTCATTCTGTCGTCACGAAAATGACATTAGGAGTGGCCTTGATATACTTTAGAGATTTGAAAAAATTGAACCATCCACAGCCTTGAGAATACCATGCATAACAAGGGATAGTAACAAAACTACGGACGCTCTTTAGGCCTCCATTACACTGGACTTAACCTACAATACACTGGTTTCTAAATCAAAATTGGGGTTGATGCTCTGTAGCGAGATTTGGCGGTTGGCTAAAGAAACGAGGCGATAAGAAGAAGAGACCCGCGAAAAGACACACAAGAGAAGAAAAGAGGAACGGAGAGGATAAAAGTCTGAGAAGAGGTTGGATTGTGCAGCAGAAGAAAGAGTTTTACGCTGAAGCCATGGTCCGGGAGGAGTTCATCAAATCCTACGGTAGAGAGGTTTCTTTTATGCGCCCTTATACCCTTGATATTGCTTACGTGAGCAGAAAGACCCGGAAGTAATATTGATGTGAAGGAGAAGGCTTCTCAAGGAGGGGCATAGATCAAAGAATAGATCGAGTAACAGTTGAGAATGAGTAGCTGAACGTAGGGCGTTCAACTATGAAGAAAGTTACACGTTTGGGTCAGGTACGCATAAGGGTTTTGGCCAATAGACGGGCATTTCTGCTAATTTTTATTAAAAAAATAAAGGGATTCATCATTCACTATCCTCACAAAGCCGAAATATAGAAAAGTATCCTCAATACGCATTTTACACATTTCCACAGTGAGATGAATGTTTGACACTCTCTTATCAGTTTTACTGTTCATTTTTCACTCATTTCCGCCATTTTTATCAGTATTGCGAATGTCCAGATCTTTCTGAATTCAAGTAAACTCGTACGTTAACGATGTTTGTACACAATTTAAGCAACCTCTAGGATGTTTATATCATCATATTATGATCGAGCTCGTATGATTACTCTCACTCATACGTCTCATGTTTGATGAACTTACTGTATTCGTTGTGGCGGTGGCGTATGACGGCGGCATTAGTCTGTGATTACTCGGTCTAAGCATCAGATAATGATCTGCTTATCAATCATTGTTACGATGTCATATATCCGCTGGAATATGCGCTATGTCGGTCGACCATAGTACAGTGACTGATGATTTTTAATTGTTTGTCTGTTTTGCCTTTGATATTTTCCTTCTTCTTCTTTCTTTAGTCAGCAATCATCAGCGGCGTACGTCGACAACATCGACATTTTGGCAGAGTTACAGTAGTCGCCTTTATTATCCAGGACGCACATATAGAGTGCGAACGTGTTCCCATAGAATTATTATAATGTATGGTGTGGAGAGTCTCGAAATAGGGATCGTCGCAATTAAAAATAACATAGCTCTCACTTTTTTGATCTTATCATAACAAAGCGTACCGGGCTCATAAATTTTATTGCGAAATTTTTCTTTCGACAAAAGTATTATTCGACCAGAGCTTAATATAGGTGGAATTAACGTGACGCGTTGTTCACGAAATTAGCTACTTATGTATGATTAATTGTGACGAATGACAGCGAGTTCGTTGGACGTCCCCTTTGACGTTTCCAGCTTTGATATTAAAATAATATCGCGGTATAGGAGGAGTATATACACGAACAGAGGCCGAATTAATTACCTTTTCTTGTCTTAGTCCTATAGCATCTCAAAGTTTACCGAACGGATCGATGAGCGTCTACTGTCTAGTCAAAGGCGGCTACATGTGTTTGTTATAAACGTATGCGGGTACTGGGATATTCTTTACAAGCACGCTCGTCGATAATCTATATATGTCAAAAAAATACATAAATAATCTTATTATAATTTACGTATAAACGAGTATAAGTGAGGCGCTCGCTCGCGAGTAGGTATTTAGCGTACCCTAATTCGGATTTGAAATAGGTACATTCTGGTAACATACTAGAAGAGAGCGTTCGAATAGTTTAGAAGTTAATTTTCTATTAAATGGAAATAAGAAATATATACGGATATGGAAAAGGAAAAAATTATCTTTGTAAGCGAACCACTGCGCGGCTATTGATACATGCACCTATCGTCATATATTGTACAGACAACTTAGTATGAACAGGAAGGTGCTTATGCTAAACATTAAAACATAATTTAAACCTTTTGTTTATCCGAAGAGGTTATTTATGAAGACAGGGCTAATATTTCACCAAGATGAAATGTAATCGGAGGCGTGGCAAGTTACGGTCCTATGTGATCCACGAACCTAGGTGGTATTTATTCGTTAGTCTACCCATATAGGTCTATCGGATACGTGTGTTGACTTTTCATTCTTCGACCACTATTATCGCTCATTTTTTCAAGATCTAATTTAGCATTTCGAACATTCAAGTTATCACCAATTCCACCCTTCGTGAAGATCCCGTGTCACTTGTTGACTTCTTGCCCTTCCCACTGTGATCGTTTGAATAAATTGGAAGAATAGGGAGCTTGTTAGAAATAAAATGAATGTTGTTAAATTACATCCATTTGAGGTAAATTTTCATATTTTCAACAATGATTCACGAACGAGAAGACCTGTAATTATAATCAGTCGCGGCATAAATCATTTATCTCTTGAACTAATATTCGTTTTAATTTCATCGTCCTAAGTGGTTGAGTGACTACTTAATAAGACTCAGTATCTTGATCTACTTATGGTATATTAGAAATCCATAAATTTGCCCCTTCTTCCTTCTATTTAGCAGTACTTAAAGATCAAAAGCAGAGACGTGAGTCTTGCGGAAGAATAAATTCATTATCATTGAATAACTAGGATTTTCTCTCGTAGGTGTGTCATGTCAGGGTCTTCATTTCTTAATAATCAAGGATCTGGTATTTAAACTCTTAAGCATTATAGGGAGATCTTTACTCCTTCATCAATGTAGGTACTTGATCGATCTGTAAATGTTGGGGGTTGGAAGAAATAGCCATGCACAGGTGAAGGTCCTCGACTTCTTGAACCCGCACGCTGAAGAACATTTCGACTTCGGTGTCCCGATGAGAAAAAAAGTGATGGATATTTTCTGGCGCAGCCAAATAGATAAAGATCATGTTTCATGTCTTTTATGCTATGCTCCGCTCGTCCCCCCCCCTCCACCGTAATGGTCTATTTTAGGCTAATGACGAACAAGCGGAGCGAGTGAGCCTACGTCCTTGGTCTGCTAGAAGTCTACTTTGGGATGAAACTCCGCTAAACCAGCCCGAATGAATTTCTTGAATGATTGAATTGCGCTCGAAATTGTGAACATTGTTTCGGATTTTGCAGAAGCCATCTTGACGGTCTGAAAACTATATTTTAAGTCAGTAAAAATAGTCGCGTTGCGCGGATAGTGTAATGAATATAATTTACAAGGAAAGTTTAAATTGAAGGCAGATGGAAAATTATTTTTTATTGTTGATTGCTTGGAAATAAAAATCGGAACCTAACCTAACCTCACCAAATGAGAGGGGGAGAAGGGGCGAGGTGATACTCGCAGATTTCTGAATCACCTACCAGGCAAGAAGATTTTTCTCGAAAATTTTCCCAAGTACATAATTTAAGTATAAGGGGGTGGTACAAGGTATGCCTAAAGACATAAAATATGTCAAACATCAAGGCAGAAGCGAACATTTTTCCTCCGGAGACAAGTAGAGCAGTATGTTATAAACTGACTTATGAAGCAGCAATGGTCAAAAGGCTCTAGCTGGGTAAAAAAAACGGTCTTGGTCGCAAAATGTTCCAAATGTGCTTCGAAATGTTTTCCGGAAAAGAATCAATTACAGGCCTGAATTCCAAATGGCTATACCTCAGGCGATAATAATCCAGTTATACCAGATCTACGAATTTTTGGTCCCCGAAAAAAATATGGATTTTTCTACAGATTTTGCGTAAAATACGTTCATCTTACGCTCAAGAGAGAAGTACCTTAGTCACTCGTATGAGAGGTACTTTTCTCTTGGTCGTTATGAGCCGATATCGTGATCCCTGTAACATTGAACCGATCAAGGGAAAAGTACTTCAGTCACGGGTGTCAGAGATACGTTTCTCCTGATTGTTATGGGTCGTTATATCGCAATCCCTGTAACATTGAATCGATCAAAGGAAAAGTACTTTAGGCACGTAAATCAAAGATATGTTCTTCCTGATTGTTATTCTTGATCAAAGAAAGTTTGTAGAAATCCGTTTTCAGGTCTTGGAAAAAATGGCGGATATGGATTTTTAAAAATATCATCAGGCAGCAGTAATAATCTCAGAGAAATCGAACTTTGTGACATTTCAGGAAATTTGGACGTGCGTTCATTAGAATGAAATAAAACTTCAAACTCACTGAATCAGGAGAAAGGTATCCCTCACATCATTGACTCACGTACTTTTCCCTTGATCGACGCAATGTTACAGAGGACTGCGGTTTCAGTTTATAACGATTGGGAGAGAAGTATCTCTCGTAAGGGTAACTGAGGTACTTTTCCCTTGAGCACAAGAAATCCGTATTTTACGAAGAATCCGAAGAATAATTTTGAGGAACAAAAATCCGTAGATCTGGCAGATGGAAGATGGTGGGCTCTTACTAGGCTGCTATAGTGGGTTTAGCTCTCATCATATAAGCCTAATATACAGTATACTATATCAAGAAACGGGAGAACGAGCGGAGCGAGGGAGCCCTTGGAAGCTAGACCACGAAAGCCATGAGTGATCCCCCCAAGAGCTATTAACTTGAAATATTCTAAATGAGACCCATACTAGACCAATGAATGGGTTCCTCGAACGCTGTTATCTTGCTGGACTTGACAGCCTGTACTAGACCAAGGCGAATAAGCTCCTCAAAAGCCACTAGCTTGGATTTATACTAGACCATGAAGGCATGTGAGCTCCTCAAAAGTGTTATCTTGAAATATTTTAAAATGGACCCACACTAGACCAAGAACAGGGGCTTACTCGCTCCGCTCGCCTGAGAAAGGCATGAAACATGATCTCTATTCATTTTGCTATGCCAAAAAATTGTTTCTTGATCCTTTTTTCTTCCGCATCCTTCTTGTTCATCTCTTCTGAGTCATTTTCACCCCAAACGATCGACAGCTTGTTCTGTCTAAAACCGGTCATCGTTTTCTACGTGTACGTTAGGTGTCTGTAAATTTGCACATCCCAATGGCTCATGAATTTGAGGAATGAACTTTGAAAATAATGTGAACTTTCAAGAGAACTTCGAGGAGTTAGACTTCAAAAAATTTCAACTGTCGAACCATATAGGTACGTACAAGACAGGAGAGGAACTCGGGAGTTCCAACCATCAAAGGTGTAGAACTCGGGAAAATTTTGACTTTGAGCTGTATGTGATAGAAAGAGGACAAAAACAAATTTAGAAGCCTAGTTTCCGAGTTTTGAATATGATGACGTAATAAGTTAAACGCGCTCGCGATCACGTTGACGCGAAAATGCCCCCTCAGCAAATGAGTTGGCTGGGCTCTTCTCAGTATATTGTATACTAGGCCTGATATGATGAGAGCTGGAAGTTGAAATTTTTCCAAGTCCCTAAAGTAGGTCAAGGTCATTGATGATGTCATAAAGCGTCATACGTCACGTCGCGTCACGCCACGTCACGCAGTTCACAGGAACTCCCGGACGCAGACGTTTTCTGAAGATGTAATACCCAAAACAAAATGGATAGCGGGTTCCTGGCTAAAATTTCAAATCATGCTTGCTACAAGAGAAGTATAGTTTTTAGATTTATATTATTATGACAAGAGGGGGACTTGGAAAACTTATCTGAAGTTGCTGACTGGACTGATACCAAGTCGTTTGGCTGGAGAAAAATGTTATTAATCAGTGCCTTAACTCAGAACGAGGGAGGGGGGATACATAATAAATTCGCATGAAAGAAAAAAAATATATGAAATGAAGGTTCGGAGGCATGATTACCTTCTTTTACACAAGAAGGCAGAGTGTAAATTTATGCACATCAACTAAAAAAAGCAAGATAAGGAGCAGGGGTCAAGTTTTTACACTTCGAGATAGATGTACGAATGGTGAACGTCTGGCCCTTTAAAGGTAAGAGTGAAAATCATATGTGCTTCAAGTACAGAAACTTCGCTGTAAATTTTTAGGTTGTAAAATATGCGGGCGTTACAAAGGTGACATCTTGTCGATGCTGACAGCTCTAAGTAAATGTTTTCTCATTCGATCGTACCTTCTCATGTAATGCCCTCCACCCAAACAAGCGATAACATAATAAAGAATTTACATTTGTCACGTTCTTATGACGCAAAATGGCGAAGAATAAAAATAATGAATCATTATCGTCCAATATACACTCAAAGGCGCATTGTGAGAAATTTCAACGTGAATTCAAATCTGTCCTTTCAATCGACAGAAAATTATTCCTATACGCTCGTGTACCATCGATATGTTCTACCTGAGACAATTATTTATTTATACATATGTATACGGCTTATGTAATATCGTAATGTCAATAAATGACAAAGGTTATACTGCGAACCGAAGTGTGGGCCAACGTAATCGAACGTGTGCCCGTGACCTGTTCAGGCTTTACGGGAATACGCGAATATACACCAATTGTTCGATAGATACCGCGCGCATTGCGATCGTATCCGATTAATCAATCATTATTGTTGTATGAATATAGGAACGAAATTAATCGCGAATTTATATACATACACCGCTACGACGTTTATTTTGAAATATTTCATCATTATACGTAATATAGGTAAATACGAAGCCTCGTATATGAATAATAGTCCGCCGATAATGAGGTGTATACAAAAATTCCGAGAGAAAATAACTCGAATGAAGTGCGATCGCTCTGTCTGGAGATTCGCGTAACAGAAAATCGTGAGAGACGGTGAATTGTCATTGAGACTTTTATTAACTCCTACTGTGATAAGAAATACCGAACTATGGATCTCGTCGGACGTTAAACGTCACCGAGCCCAAACTTTCATATGTAACCTCGAGTACTTGGTTGAATTTGGTAATTTATAGCTTAGGTTTAGCTTATCGTTTTAAATAGAAGAGCACATGGTATATGGAATCGTAGCCTAAGCATTTATAATTTTTGATCATGACCATGATTTTCTGTCATACTGGCTCTGTTTGAATTATCGTCATTGTAACAATGATAGAAGAACGCGTTTATATTCCGCTGTCAACTTTCCTGTGATAAATGAGTAACGAATATAAGTAATTACAAAATAGTCCAAATAGTAGGAGTTGGCACCAAGTTGGGTTTTAAAAATGATACGTACTTAGTGGAAATAGAATTCTGGCTGTGGAGCTGCGTGTGTACGAAATCTACGTATTACAGAGAAAACAAACTGATGGTAAGAAACTTCTACATTATGTGACGATTCTTGGAGAAAAATCATACTTGTCGAACGTGTGACATAAAGAGAATATTTCTCTGAAGGATAAATCGATTGATAATGTAGCCTTAATTGGTATCGTCTCCACTGCACTACTTCGCTAATTAAATTTTCGTACTTTCTTCAGGGGCTCACTCTATGACAAGAGTAGGTCGCTAAAATGATGAGGGTCGCTGGAAAGGAGTAGAAATTTCTTGTTCGTTGTCTCACACTCCTTCTCTTCCTCTGATTAGTACTACTGTGAATGTCCGCTTCTAGAAATCGAATTATCTAATGAAGTCTCAGAGGCGCGTGATCGTCGTCGCCCGCCTTATGCGACCGACGTAATAGCCTGTCTGCGGAGGTTGCGCATCGGTACCTTAGAAATATCCTGACGCGTCTGAAGTTGTTCTTCTTAGTCTTCCTCTCGGTCGTTGCACTCTTGGGTTATAATTTAGCTCAGCTTTTGGTGCACGGTGTTATTCCCATCTTATCACATGCTTTCTTCATATCTTCCTGTATGACCGATGAGCAAGATCATTTGTCTCGGAGTCAATATGTTGTCCAACGGAGAAATCAACCTGCAGGAGAAGCTAAAAAGATTCCTCAGGTCAACAGGCCTCATTAACCACACTGTGATTGTCTAAATTGAAAAAAGGGCTCATGTGAAAATTACACTTTTGATCTCGAAAAGTCTGGCGACGACGCTCAGCTCGAAACTGAGTCTTGAGCTTCAATCTTGAGTCTCTGCCTTAAGTCTCAATCTTGAATCTCAAACTCGAGTTTCAGTCTCGAGTCTCCGTCCCAAGTGTCAGTCGCAGGTCTCAGCCTCGATTCTCAAGCACCGGTCTCAATTTAGAGTCTCAATCTCGAGTCCCAATCTCGAGTCTCAAACTCTAGTCTCAAGCTCAAGTCTCAAGCTCGAGGGTCTATCTCGCGTGTCAATCTCGAGTCTCTGCCTCGATTCCCAACCTTGGGTCTCAATCTTGAATCTCAAACTCGAGTCTGAGTCCCGAGTATCAAACTCAGATCTCAAGCTCTAGTCTGGGTCTCGAGTCTCAAGCTCGAATCTCAATCTCAAGTCTCGGTCCCAAGTGTCAGTCTCGAGTCTCAGCCTCAATTCTCAAGCTTCAGTCTCAGTCTCGGTTCTCAAGCTCCAGTCTCAAACTTGAGTCTCAGTCTGCAGTCTCAGTGTTGAGTCTTGGTGTTGAGTCTCAGTCTCAAGTCTCAGCCTCGAGTCTCAAGCTCCAGTCTCAATCTCGAGTCTCTGCCTCGATTCCCAACCTTGGGTCTCAATCTTGAATCTCCAACTCGAGTCTGAGTCCCGAGTATCAAACTCAGATCTCAAGCTCTAGTCTGGGTCTCGAGTCTCAAGCTCGAATCTCAATCTCAAGTCTCGGTCCCAAGTGTCAGTCTCGAGTCTCAGCCTCAATTCTCAAGCTTCAGTCTCAGTCTCGATTCTCAAGCTCCAGTCTCAAACTTGAGTCTCAGTCTGCAGTCTCAGTGTTGAGTCTCAGTCTCAAGTCTCAGTCTCGAGTCTCAAGCGCAAGTGTGAGTTTTGAGTGTCAATCTCGAGTGTCAATCTCGAGTCTCAAGCTCCAGTCTCAATATCGAGTCTCAATCTTGAGTCTTAAACTTGAGTCTCAGTGTTCAATCTTGGTGTTGAGTCTTGGTGTTGAGTCTCAGTGTCAAGTCTCAGGCTCGAGTCTCAGTGTTGAGTCTCAAACTTGAGTCTCAAACTTGGGTCTCAGTCTGCAGTCTCAGTGTTGGGTCTCAGTGTTGAGTCTCAAGCTCCAGTCTCGGTCTCGAGTCTCAAGCCTGAGTGTCAATCTCGAGTCTCAATCTCGAGTCTCAATCTCGAGTCTCAATCTCGAGTCTCAATCTCGAGTCTCAATCTCGAGTCTCAATCTCGAGTCTCAATCTCGAGTCTAAAACTTGAGTCTCAGTGTCGAGTCTCAGGCTCGAGTCTCAAGCTCCAGTCTCAGTCTCGAGTCTCGCTACCAAATGTCAGTGATAGGTCTCAGCCTCAATTCTCAAGCTCCAGTCTCAATCTTGAGTCTCGATCTCGATCTCAAGTCTCAAACTTGAGTCTCAGTCTGGAGTCTCAGTGTTAAGTCTCAGTGTTAAGTCTCAAGCTCAAGTGTCAGTTTTGTGTGTCAATCTCGAGTCTCAGCCTCAATTGTCAGGCTCCAGTCTTAATCTTGAGTCTCAAACTCGAGTCTCAAACTTGAGTCTTGGTCTGGAGTCTCGAGTGTAAATCTCGAGTCTCGCTACAAAATATCAGTCACAGGTCTCAATCTTGAGTCTCAGTCTTGAGTCTCAAGCTCCAGTCTCGGTCTCGAGTGTCAATCTCGAGTCTCAGCCTCGACTCTCAAGCTCAAGTCTTAATCTTGAGTCTCACACTCGAGTCTCAAACTTGAGTCTTGGTCTGGAGTCTCGAGTGTCAATCTCGAGTCTCGCTCCCGAATGTCAGTCACAGGTCTCAGCCTCGATTCTCAAACTTGAGTCTCAAACTTGAGTCTCAAGCTCAAACGTCAGTTCTGAGTGTCAATCTCGAGTCCCAAGCTCCAGTCTCTGTCTGGAGTCTCGGTCAAGAGTGTCAGTCAAAGGTCTCAGCCTCAATTCTCTAGCTCCAGTATCAAACTTGAGTCTCAAACTTGAGGCTCAGTCTGGAGTCTCAATCTCGAGTCTCCAGCTCCAGTCTCGGTCTCGAGTCTCAATCTTGAGTCTCAAACTTGAGTATCAGTCTTCAGTCTCGGTGTTGAGTCTTAGTGTTGAGTCTCAGTCTCGAGTCTCAATCTCAAGTCTTAAGCTCCAATCTCGGTCTTGAGTGTCAATCTCGAGTGTCAATCTTGAGTCTCGGCCTCGAGTCTCAGTGTTCAGTCTCGGTGTTGAGTCTTGGTGTTTAGTCTCAGTGTTGAGTCTCAAACTTGAGTCTCAGTCTCGAGTCTGAGCCTCCGTCCTCGAGTTTCAAGCGCTAGTGTGAGTTTTGAGTGTCAATCTCGCGTCTCAAGCCCCTGTCTCAATATCGAGTCTCAGCCTCGATGCTCTAGCTCCAGTCTCAAACTTGAGTTTCAAACTTGAGTCTCAAACTTGAGGCTCAGTCTGGAGTCTCGGTCTCGAGTCTCAATCTTGAGTCTCAAACTTGAGTATCAGTCTTCAGTCTCGATGTTGAGTCTTAGTGTTGAGTCTCAGTCTCGAGTCTCAATCTCAAGTCTTAAGCTCCAATCTCGGTCTTGAGTGTCAATCTCGAGTGTCAATCTTGAGTCCCGGCCTCGAGTCTCAGTGTTCAGTCTCGGTGTTGAGTCTTGGTGTTTAGTCTCAGTGTTGAGTCTCAAACTTGAGTCTCAGTCTCGAGTCTGAGCCTCCGTCCTCGAGTGTCAAGCGCTAGTGTGAGTTTTGAGTGTCAATCTCGCGTCTCAAGCCCCTGTCTCAATATCGAGTCTCATCCTCGATTCTCAGGCTCCAGTCTTAAACTTGAGTCTCAATCTTGAGTCTCGGTCCGGAGTTTCGGGCTCGAGTCTCGAACTTGAGTCTCAGTCTTCAGTCTCGGTGTTGAGTCTTAGTGTTGAGTCTCAGTCTCGAGTCTCAATCTCGAGTCTCCAGCTCCAGTCTCGGTCTCGAGTCTCAATCTTGAGTCTCAAACTTGAGTATCAGTCTTCAGTCTCGATGTTGAGTCTTAGTGTTGAGTCTCAGTCTCGAGTCTCAATTTCAAGTCTCAAGCTCCACTCTCGGTCTTGAGTGACAATCTCGAGTGTTAATCTTGAGTCTCGGCCTCGAGTCTCAGTGTTCAGTCTCGGTGTTGAGTCTTGGTGTTTAGTCTCAGTGTTGAGTCTCAAACTTGAGTCTCAGTCTCGAGTCTGAGGCTCCGTCCTCGAGTGTCAAGCGCTAGTGTGAGTTTTGAGTGTCAATCTCGCGTCTCAAGCCCCTGTCTCAATATCGAGTCTCATCCTCGATTGTCAGGCTCCAGTCTTAAACTTGAGTCTCAATCTTGAGTCTCGGTCCGGAGTTTCGGGCTCAAGTCTCGAACTTGAGTCTCAGTCTCGAGTCTCAATCTCGAGTCTTAAGCTCCAATCTCGGTCTCAAGTGTCAATCTTGAGTCTCGGCCTCGAGTCTCAGTGTTCAGTCTCGGTGTTGAGTCTTGGTGTTGATTAAACTAGAAAAACTAGAAAAAAAATTTCAGTTTCCCTATAAAGTTATAGGGAAACTGTAATTTTTTTTTTCTAGTTTTTCTAGTTTAATCATGTTGTACCGTAACCTCGAAGAAAAGTTTAATAACATCTTGGTGTTGAGTCGCAGTGTCAAGTCTCAGGCTCGAGTCTCAGTGTTGAGTCTCAGTGTTGATTCCCAAACTCGAGTCTCAGTGTCAAGTCTCAGCTTCGAGTCTCAATCTTGAGTCTTAAACTTGAGTCTCAGTGTTCAATCTTGGTGTTGAGTCTTGGTGTTGAGTCTCAGTGTCAAGTCTCAGTGTCAAGTCTCAGGCTCGAGTCTTAAGCGCAAGTGTGAGTTTCGAGTGTCAATCTCGAGTCTCAAGCTCCAGTCTCAATATCGATTCTCAGCCTCGATTCTCAGGCTCCAGTCTTAATCTTGAGTCTCAAACTCGAGTCTCAAACTTGAATCTCGGTCCGGAGTCTCGAGTGTCAATCTCGAGTCTCGCTCACAAATGTCAGTCACAGGTCTCAGCCTCGATTCTCAAGTTCCAGTCTCAATCTTGAGTCTCAATCTCGAGTCTCAAAATTGAGTCTCAGTGTTGATTCTCAAGCTCAAGTGTCAGTTTTGAGTGTCTATCTCGAGTCTCAGCCTCGATTCTCAAGCTTCAGTCTCAATCTTGAGTCTTAATCTTGAGTCTCAAACTCGAGTCTCAAACTTGAGTCTTGGTCGGGAGTCTCGAGTGTCAATCTCGAGTCTCGCTCCTAAATATCAGTCACAGGTCTCAATCTCGAGTCTCGGCCTCGAGTCTCAATCTTGAATCTCAAACTTGAGTCTCAAGCTCCAGTAAGAGTTTCGAGTGTCAATCTCGAGTCCCAAGCTCCAGTCTTAATCTTGAATCTCAAACTCGAGTCTCAAACTTGAGTCTCGGTCTGGAGTCTCGAGTGTTGAGTCTCAGTGTTGATTCTCAATTTCAAGTGTCAGTTTTGAGTGTCAATCTCGAGTCTCAAGCTCCAATCTCTGTCTCGAGTCTCGGTCCTAAGTGTCAATCCTAGGTCTCAGCCTTCTCAAGCTCCAGTCTCAAACTTGAGTCTCAGTCTGGAGTCTCAGTTGTTGAGTCACAGTGTTGAGTCTCTGTCTCGAGAGTCACTCTCGAATGTCAGTCTCAAGTTTCAAGCTCCAGTCTCAGTCTCGAGTCTTAGTCCCAAGTGCCATTCTCGAGTCTCAAGCTCGAGTTTTAATCTCGAATGTGAGTCTTAAGTTCAAGTCTCAGGCTCGAGCAGTGCCGTCACCAGGGGATGTATACTGTATTCCCTCTCTACCTCTAATAAACTATGTTGTCATCATCCGTGACCCCAACCGGATACTGAAATTTGCAAGTTTAATTCACCTCCCCTCATCATTGTAATTTGTACATAGTTTCCAAATCTTCTAATCAAAAAAAAAAAAAAAAAGTGCGTTGAACTCGATGAGCGGTAATGATGAAAGAATTAAAAGACCTCTTCATAATATTTCATTTCACCATCGGCACGAGACTCAGTTAGATTCATTTATTACCTTTTTATCGTAAATTGTTCACCTCACCAATTTGAAAATCAACTTTTATTGAGGTCTTCAATGATGAACGCAACTGTACAAGAAAATAAATTGGGAAATCAAACAATTAAAATCGTATTCAAATGCACAGAGACTCTAGTCAGGGGGCGAAAAAAACAAAACGACGAACAACACGGAATATGTTCGAGTTTTATTTCTTCTCCTCGCGTTTGACTGTTTTAAACGGAGCCAATTTTAGTGTAGTTACATAGAGGTGAAAAAATTAACACTCCCATGTACTTCACGTAGTAAAATCGATACTATTTGTTCCGCGATTGGTTGCCAAACAAATAATTTATTACCCCTCGCTTTTCGAGCTAAGGTCAGGCTTCGTATAAGATATCATTTGTGAAAAGAAGAAAGAAACGAAGACGCAGACGAAGAAGAACTCAGCTCGATAAATAAATTTGTAAAACATCGACAGCCGATTATATTCGCCGTATATACGAATGTACAGTAATTAATTTAAAACGACTTTATAAATTTTATTATGTAGATCGACGATTCACCTTTTTCTGCTCGGCGCGTAGTCTATTTATTTATTTTACGAGTGTTTTAAAAACGTTAAGCACGGTGGATAACGGTGTTAGGTGGTATATCTAAACGTCATTATTACGATAATGAATTTAACGGAATTATGTTACAGATTGGTCGGGTCGATGAAGAGGCTACAATATTGAATCAAGGTTCAACTGAAGGTATTTCTGAAGGAATCTGACCAGTGTACAGTAACTTGGTTCGTATACTTCCCGAAGCTTTCTTCAGATCTAATGCTCTGTGTAGCATCATCCTCGTGTAATTTCGAAGTGCACCACTTACCCTGTAGGACGAGATTTCGTCGCACAATACTCGGTGATGAACTCTATGATACCGAAGTTCTTCATGATCGAGCTTCAATGTAGGCAGGGAAGATAAAGCGTTAATTGAAATTACGAGCCGACGAAAAATAATTCTTTAGCCTAGTATTTACGAGCTAGTAACGTCTAGCATTTACGACATTGGTACCATATTTTCTGTAGTGTATTCGTTTTCAACGAGCACGCAAAATAGTGAGGTATGATCGAGTCAACTTCATAAGTCACCCGTACAACACCATGAAAGCGGGGTTACCTCCGCAATCATCAGTCAGGCTTTCGTTCATTTTCGAAACAAATTGGCCGTTTGAAAAACATCATGTTGTATGCACCGGATTGATGATGTCTACGTACGATCCCTGGCTACTGAAAACGAAAGGAGAAAACATGCTTCCGTTGATAAGAAAGATATGGAAGCGTGGTAAAAAATAAAAACATCAACAGTCATTTTCATTCCCATCAGATAAAGTCGCGCGGGAAGCGTAGACGACGTTTACGATAGCGGAGTTTCTTCCTTTTTTGAATGAAGCGTAAAATAACGGCGACTGAAACCGTGCTCTACGACTTTGAGATGATGATTCTATATCTTTTATGAATTCCCGCGAGAAAAAAAAAGATTTCTTGCATTTTTTTTTGAATGGGCATTTCTTTAGAGAACGTTCAACTCACGATTTCTGTCCTTATCCTCACCGTGACGGTGGAGGTTGGTTATATTCTTTAGAGACGATCGTTTGAGGAAATTCAATCACAAAAATTTTCGTGCATTTTACATCTTATCTTCGTAACCATCATTAGCGTTTATTATCAATCAAATTTGATGTTTTACTCTTCGGCATAGCGCTATTAAAATTTACGCTCTACTTATATCAGCGCTGTACTCTGTGCCCTGAATTATTTTTTTCGTAGCTTCCGAAGAGTGCGCTCATAGTAGCTAAAAAATGAATTGGCAACTACCTTCAGGCGCAACTAGAAGGGAGGGGGAAGGGTATCTCTTTTCCGGGTCCGAGATTCTTAGGAAGCCTGAATTCAGGTTAGTTTATGTAATATTATAATTTGACGAAGACATACTCAAAAGATTAACACTAACGGAGTACTCGATGGAGTGAGTCTCAGTCTCGAGTCTCAATCTTGAGTCTCAATCTCGTAAGTTCAAGTCTCAGGCTCGAGCAGGGCCGTCGCCAGGGGATGGCAAGTAGGTATTACCGTTTGCTGAAGCATCGTGTCTATAGTCAGAGCGGGCAAATGCATGGAAATTTTTTTGTTTTGGACGGCTCTGTAAATTATTCATGTTATCATCATTACGTATTTTTTTAAAAACATAGAACACTGGCATCTTAAGTTCTCTACTAATTAAAATTCACGTTAGATGAAATCTCTTTACGTCAAATCATTCACCCTTTCGTTGGTTCAGTGGTTTTCTGTTCAGCTTCTTTCAACTTGTCGGCTAAAATAGGCGAAGGGAAATTGTTGTATTCTTCTCGAACTGCCAGGTCTTGCTCGATTATGGGACCAATACGTCCGCTGATATTTTCTATGTGCATCTGTTTCGTCGACTCATCTTCGAAGTAGACAATAGCGTAGTGAGATTGATATGCTCGAGAAATGAAATATGTAGAATGAGCCTGCTTCATAAGCCGTTTAACTTTATACGAGAACATCCATTCCTTGTACGGTTCTCCTGTCACCGATGTCTCTGATTCGGGGGATGATACATCCCTTAAATTGCATTCCTCATTCACAGATTCTATTCTCGGAAAAAATACGATTTTCTTCACAAAATGCGGTGAACTCATAACTGAAGTGCATACTCGAAGTTTGGTCGGCTTGTCTAATTTGCACAGAGGATCCTGAGCTGGCTCTCGGCCTGAAAATATGAAAGGTACAAAATATTTTACGTTGTATTTCTCTTCCGAGGCAATATAATCTAACAGAGCTGAGTTGTCACAGAGGTACGCTTATTCGTTATGAGAAGGAGATACTCCGAAGGGTGAATGATTTCAGAAAGTGTAGAGATTTAAGGACAATAAAGTGACTACACCTCTAGACTTTGAGCAACAAGATGCACAGAACCCTCATTCCCATCTTCACTTCCCCGAACATGCAAGGTATGTGAACTTACTTGCGTCGTAGAACATTCTCATTTGTTGATGCACCTCGTTTACCGAGTATGTTGGCCTCGCAAAAGCAATAGATGGCTCCTCAGCAATGCCGAAAAGATAACAAACAGAGTCCAGCATCGCACAAAGGAAACGAACCTTGAATTCTTCATTAGTTGGAAGGTCCAATTTATACTCGTCAGAAATGTAATACAACATGAGTTTTCCCCTGAAGTACCTAGTTACACACGCGAACGCAAATTCTTCATTCTCCGCCGATTTTGTCTTGAAGGTGATCGGTTTGGTTGGAAATGTGAACCTCCACTGAAAAATCATTTTCCTCTCATAGTCATTTATCACCTTTTTAAAGTCAGCTTTCTGTTCGTCAGTAGAGAAATCGGTTTTCAGAACATCGTAAATTGTGTCCATGTCGACGGGTCCCTCTAATAAATACTGGATTCGACCACTTCTAGCGACGGATTCGCAAATCAATTTTTTCGTTTCAGCATCAATCGTTCCGTCCGCGGTCGTGTGAGGGTCTACGAATTTAAAATGAAATTATAAGTCAAATAGTGCCCCTGAAAACTTTTCCAGGGCTGCTCAGACAGATTATTTTTCAGCGGTTCGTCCAAAGTCGCAGATACAATCACGGTATACTGTATACAATGCGGCAAAAGAACAAGTTTGCGAGACGAACCTCCGAATCTTACATGTTCTGGTTGGAGGAGTTGAGAAAATTTTGATTTTTGAAAAAGGACTAGCCTAGGAATATTTTTGACCATTGCGCGCTATATAAGGACTTGTAAAATCTCCGACTATCGAAAATTATCAACCCATGACTGAAAAAAATCGAACTTGCGGGTTTCACGCTACCATTGTATAACTCTCTCTTTTTTTGAAAATATTTTTCTTACCATTCTTTCTGGTTTCTCCGTACAATTTTTCCAAGTGATCGTGGTAAGAACATGCGCTGAAGTTATTTTCAATGCTTACAGCCTTTTTAATTGAATACAAGATAAGTAGGAGCAACGTGTAAGAAGACGGCGGAAAAATATTCAATTTGTTTATTTGAGACATTTCGATCCTTGCTTTCAACTGTTCAATCTAACGCGTGAGACTAAGTTTCATAAGTACTTTTATTTACTTTGTCTTCGCTTCACCAAATATTCAGTTTGTTTATTCAGTAGTTTTTGCCGAAGTTTAATGCTAAAAATTTTATCGAGAACATATCCGATATACTTTTGGTATACGTCCTCGGGTCTGTGAGTTATTTCTTTTCGACAGTATTTTACAAATTTATGGAAGTTGACATACAGAAAAGGTCCCAGATTACTGACCAAAGTTCGTCCCATTGCGTTGTCATGAAACGAATTCTATGAGTCAATCCCTCAAAATATTCAGAACAATTTTTAATTTCACAAATTCTATTTCATCATTTTCACCTCAATATAGGAATACAGGACAGAAATATACTTGCTCTTGAACACGCTCTAAAAAATTAGTCAGCTTTTTGTTGGGCTTTCTTTAACTCATCGGCGAGAATCGGTGGAGGTAAATCTTGGCACTCTTCACATATTGTCATGTCTTTCTCGATTATAGGACCAATGTCCCCGCTGATATTTTCTATGTACATCTGTTTATCGGCTTTATCTTCAACGTATACAATAGCGTAATGAGATTGGTATGCTCGAGAAATATAGTACGTAGGATGAGCATTTGAAGTCAGGCAAGCAACCTGACATGACAGCATCCATTCTTTGTACGGCTTACGAGTCTCTGATGTCTCTGCAGGGCGGAATGAGACATTTCTCAATTGACACTCTTCACCAACGAATTTCATTTCTGGATAAAATATAATTTTATTCGCGAAATAATATGAACTCATCGCTGAAGTACAGACCCGAAGTCTTGATACCTTGTCCAGTTTGCATAAAGGATCCTGAGCTGGCTCCAGACCTGCAAATAACAGAAAATTGAAATAATTTCAGTTGTATCTTGTAACGCCGAGAAAATGACCCGCTTGTAATTCGGAGTGCTCAATAAATAAATAAAAAAAAAAATCAAGGAACCCCGATCGTCTTGTGATAGATTGTTGCGCCTTGGGACAATATGACGAGTAAGATTATAATTAGAGATAGGAATTTTTGGCAAAAAAAAAAAGAGATTTCGGCATTTAAAATCGAAGATTTCGGCATTATTCGGCAAAAACAAATTTTAATTCATAATAAGGGCTACAAATTTTGAAAATTGAAAAAAATCACAAAAATCGCTTATTGAATAATACTATTAAATGTTTTTCAACGTTATCCTGCGTAAGGCGTTGTCTTCAATCATTTAAAAGGTATTTGTAGTCGGAAAATGAACGCTCTACATCTGTAGAGACAATGGGAGCATAGGCGTACGCAGCAATTTGCATCGGAGCCATTGATTCCTTTTTCGTCATGGTAGAACCGTGAACAAATGAACAATTTAGAGATCGCAATTTTTGGAGGCCAGGATTCTTCGAGAAAACTTTCTCGACTTTGTTTTGTAGAATACTCCCACGAGAACCAGGGATTTTACCAAGTTTTGAGGAAACATCTTCTACAATAGCCAGTTGATCGTATAAAGAAAGACCCCTAGTTTCAAGTTTTTCAATCTGAATCGGTTTATTTCCACATAGCAGACACGTTACTATTTTGCCATCAGTGAACAAAATCTCCGACGCACTAAGACTATTTTTAATTTTAGGCATACCGAGTAGAATAAATATCAGTCAAAGAAGTTGAAAAGGGAACCGATTAACAAAGAATTACAACGACTGAACGTGCTCGACAACTAAGAACAACTGTTCACGCATATGCCTACTTTGTAGGTTACTATCAGATGAACGATTTCCAGTATTTACTAGCCTATCATTTTCATGACTAATCTTGCACTCCAGTTTATGTACTTCGCATTGATTATTAGAGGTCTTTCTATGATTCAAGAATCTCAAAAGTATGAATTGTATTCCATTTTTTTTTATGAAAATAGCTGTTTCGGCATTATTCGGCATTTATTTCATTTTCGGCATTTATCCCACTTTCGGCAATTTTCGGCAAAATAAAAACTTTTTCCCAGCCTCCTACTGCCCTAATTCGTGCTTATCTCTTAATTTCTATCATCTGCCCTCAAACAAATTCATTCGGCAAATGCCAGCAAATCCTATCCCTAATTATAATCAATGAAACTGGCTTTGTGTGGCTGACAGTGCCACTTTCATTGATTATTACTTTATATTCAGCCACAAAAAAATCTCTAGCGCAAGTAAGATTATGCCGCCAAATTTATAAGAATTTTTTTAGGGTGAATTGAATGCGGAAAATATAATTTAAATTTAATTTTGAATCTTTGTAATTAATTTTTTAAAATTATATTATCATCAATTTAATTTTATTTATTAATTAAAATAATGGTTTATTATGAATTGAATTTGTGATTTATACTATGATCAATTTTTTTTCTAGTTTTAATAAAAATACATGAATGAAATTAAATAAATAAAATTAATTGTATTTTTTCTAATCAATGAAGAGATTCTTCTAATAAATTCATACCGTCAAATTATTCAATTTTAATTTATTTAATAATTAAAAATATTTTTTATTATAATTTATTGATTTTTAGATTGAATTTATAAAATATTTGTTATTAAAATCCATGTTATTATTAGTATCCATTATATTTGTTATTAATCAAAACATTTTTTTAAGTGACTTGGATATAAAATGATAATTTTTCTTTTTGATCATGAATTAATTTCCTTGAAATTATATAATATACATTCAACTAATTATCAATTTAAATTTATTCATTCTATTCAGTATAATCATTTCAAATTGTTCATTAATTTGAATTTTTATAGTGATATTTTTATTTACCATTTGTTTTAGAATGAATAAATTTAAATTTTATAATTTACTAATTTTTAAATTGAATTTATAAAATTTCTTATTAAAATATATCTTATTATCAATATATGCATTATACTTGTTATTAATCAAAACATTTTTTCAAGTAACATGGATATAAAATATTAATTCTTCATATTGATTATGATTTATGAATTACTTTTCTTGAAATTATATAATATACACTCAATTTATTAATTTAAATTTATTCATTCTATTCAATTTAATTATTTCAAATTGATTATTAATTTGAATTTTTATAGTAATATTTGTATTTACAATTTGTTTTAGAATGAATTTAAATTGATAAATAATTAAATGTACATATAATTTCAAGGAAATTAATTCATAATCAATATAAAAAATTAATATTTTATATCCAAGTTACTTGGCAAAAAAAGTTTTGATTAATAACAAATAATATAGTGAATATTAATAATCAATTTTAATAACAAATTTTATACATTTAATTTAAAAATCAATAAATCATAATAAAAAATATTTACAAGTTATTAAATTAATTAAAATTAATTAGGTAATTTGACGAATAATTAAAATATCTTATTCCACAAATAATTCTTTCAACATTTTCTACTCATTTAGATTTCAAATTATTCATTTATTTTTTATTCTGATTTAAATGTTCTTTTATTTTATTATTAATAAAAATTCATCTATATTCAATGAAATATTTTTTTTTAAAAATCATCCGACTATAAATTTTTGTTCAATTTTTCCACTTCATTGACCAATATTTTAAAATTAGTTATCTACATCAACCAACCCCTCGTTCTCTACCTAACCGGAGTGCAAATTCTCAGAAAATGAGACAAATAGACTCACTCGCGATGTAGAATTTTCTCATTTGTTGATAAATATCATTCAGAGAAAATTCAGACCTTGCAAAAGCTGTTGAGGGCACTTCGGACATCCCGGACAAATTACAAACCGAAAGATGCATGTGGCATATAAAACGGACCCGGAACTCTTTGTAGGTTGGGAGATTTAATTTGTATGAACTGGAAATATAGTACAGGAATAAATTTCCAGTTCGTTCGCGTTCAATCACACAAGCGAACGCGAATTCCCTCATTCTTGCTGATCCTGTCCTAAATGTGATTGATTTGGTTGGAAAACGGAACTTTGGAGGGTCCATCCTTTTGTCGTAATCATCCATCAAGCTAATTTTGTCTCGCCAATTCTTTCTATCAAAACGATCTGTCATCTCGAGATCTTCATAAATTGTGTCTATATCTACTGGCTCCAGTCCTCTACGTAAGAAATAACCACTTCTCCAAAAGGATTCACAAATCTGTTTTTTCGTTTTGCGATCCTCTTCAGTTTCTTCTACTATTAGCCGGTCTGAAAATCCGAATTACAATTTGAACGTTTAAATGATGTTTTTTTTAAACAATTTCTCTTTATTGACACCCCTCTCAGGAGGCAGAGAACCTGTTTTATGGTTTGCCTTACAAGAGCGTTCTGAGCTTCATAGTGTTCGAAGCGTTGCATATCTGGCTCATTGAAGGGGCGAAGCGGCTGAGCAAATTGATGTATGTTGCATTGCATATCTAGTTAACTGAAGGGGCTACACCGACTCCCAAGCTATGTTTGATAGGAAGCGGACTTGAAAAATTTTCGACCTCTGAGCTTTGTTGGCCGGAAGGTGGAGCTGTTGGAAATTTTGGGCACCCGGCAAAAACTGATCTTCCTGGACTTTCGAGTCATAATATCAAATGACAGCAGAGGGACTTAAAAAATATTTAGACTCTCCCAATCCCGAATTCTGTTCTCAGTATCAAAACCCCAAGCTCATGAGTCATTCGCACTGCTCGTTTCTCTCTTCTCTTCTTGAACTAGCTATCTATTCCACCAGTATTTCGTCTAATTACACTACACAACAAAAAAAAAAATTGAAAAATGCAAGAACGAGATAATACGATTCTAGAAGTATTTTCGACGCTGATCACGATGCCGTTGTCCGTTTCTTGAAATTGGCTCCGGTTTTCGAGAAATGATCGAATCAAATTCCCGCGATTCGTTGCGACGCGTAGTGTAAGTTCCCGTACTCGCGAAATTCAATAGCTGGGTAACATACACTGCGCGTTGCAACGAATCGCGGGAATTTGATTCGATCATTTCTCGAAAACCGGAGCCAATTTCAAGAAACGGACAACGGCATCGTGATCAGCGTCGAAAATACTTCTAGAATCGTATTATCTCGTTCTTGCATTTTTCAATTTTTTTTTTTTGTTGTGTAGTGTTATTTGTGTATTCTGTATGCCAGGATAACTAGCTGATGCGGGCTGATATCCTTCTCTGTTATGCCAATGTACCCGAAGGTCTAACCTAGCACGCTGCAGACTGTATACTACTGTATATGATGAAGCATGCTGTTTTAGCAAACCGTTGCACACACAACAGCAGTGTTGGGCTTCCAGTCTTTAGCTCGAATGGTTCTGGAGTGCGCTAGTGATGCATTGGGGAAGTTATGGTAGCTTCCCGATGACATCCCCACCATCTTATCCAAAAATACTATATGATAGGCCAATATTATACTACCGAGTAGGCATGGTCATGATTCTAGTATCTATGGGTGGGGTTTATATTTTTCAAAGTATTTCTCAGACCCAAGACGCGAGTTTACGAAAGTAACCCAAAGCAAAGACATTCAACTCGTCGGAAATGACACCTTGACGCTGAAAGAGAATTTCTTACATCTGCATTACTAAGTACTCATTTTTATACCATCACTTTTGTTCCGAATCCGGGAGCGTATAGAGCCAGGAGGAAACGGAGAATTGTCCCACTTGGCCAGCAATGGGCTACCTTCAAGACTAGAACGTGTAGCACTCGCTGAAAAAAGAAAATAGAGGAAGGTCAATTTCGATAGAAAGTTTGTTGACTAGGTAGGTACAGGCCTCCTTGGTAAGTTCATAAGTTGTAGCTCTTTATTGTTAGGGTCTTATGGGAGGGGAGTGATTCGACCTTGCGAGTTTCCATCAGTGGGATGGGGTAAGGTGCCATTAAAAAAAAATTCACTCGCAACATTAATTTTGGGACTAGTGAGCTTGTTTTTACCGACGTACCTGTTTTTAAATTATAAAAAGCAGAACTCTTTCTTACCATTCTTTCTGGTCTCTTCGTAAAATTTATCCAGTCCATCAAAGTTGGTTATTGCGCAGAAATCATTTTCGAAAGTTTGAACTTTCTGAGAGGAGATTACAGGAATCACGAGCAAAACATAAGGAGATGACAAGAAGACATTGAATTTTGTTGGAAACATTCCGCCTTATTTCTAAATACGATCTAAGCTGTGTGTACTCGCTGTTTTTGAATACCCTGCTGAGTTCTTATTGCGTTGAATGTTTCTGCAGCGCGAAAGTTCACAGTCTCTTTACTCAGCGGTTTTTATCAAACCTCGAAAGAACACTATTACGGCCGCAGCCCTACATTTTTTCGTATCCAAGTCTATCATCTCACTTTCGAGTTCAGTTGCACGGGTCCTAGGACATCAGCCTTGGAAGGTTCGAGCTAGGATGCCTTTGGAAAGTTGAAAGAAATTTAGGGAAGGTATTTCGGAATAAACCTTCTAATTTTAATTTAAAGACTGTTATGTTGAGTTAATCTTCCAGTCTTTTCGATCGAGACGAGTGTGAGCAACGTAGAAGACGTTGGTAAAAAGATATTACCTTCTTACCCTTTTTCCCTGAACTTTACTATCTTACCTTTGAGACGGAGTATCTGGGTAAACTTGTGTATATTTGGTTTTGTGTCACTAAACATGTGAATATTTTTGTATGCGTATGTGAAGATATCTGTAATATGTTTATGCGATGATTTTCATCTAGGTTGCCGCGGATTTCATGTATAATTGTATCAAAGTGCTTTTTGGCGCATAGAGATCTTATGAGAAACGCCGTGAATGAAGGTTCTCAAAAAAAGGTCTCGGAGTCGCTAAGGCTGGGGTTGCCCTAGTTCCCGACATCGTATTTTATGTTCTTATTTCTTCAGATTGTAATCGGAGGAAGAAAAGAACTTGGGGATACCGATGGCGTTAAGGGATACTCCAGAAGATTGGCAATAGTTTCATCATCTTTTTAGTGGTAGGTTCTACGTACTAAGTGTTGACGATTGAATACAGTAGCGCTTGTCGGATAAACTTCCTGCCACCAGGAAAAGTTTTAGTGGAAGGGTCGTGGACTTTTGTCGACAAAAAAAAAGTAGACTAGAGGGAGGAAAGAAGAACAAAGGCGGCACAGAGTAGAACCTGACATAAGGAAAATCAGGGTGTAGAAGTTCCGTAAGGAATCCCTAAAATTATCTCTGCCAGTGTACGGCGAATATGGTTGAGGAGGCGGAGGGAAAGGGGATAGAATATGAATTTGCCTCAAAGTAATCATAACAGAGGCATCAATAACTTGCGCTCCTAGGTCTGGTGTTCACTGGCACTTCTTGTTTACATGAGATGTGAAAAAGTAAATTCAGGGCTCAATCAGGTCTTTTATTATCTTCCGAAAGGCCCAGGTTGATAAGCTGTATTCTGTTTCGGGCTTTAGTTGCCTGATATTCTTCATCTGTCGCGGCGATATGTGATTTGTTAACATATGAGCGTTGCTTACACCATCGCGATAATTGACACTTGACTGTGGTACCTGCGTACATCCTATTTTGTTGTTGTAAGTGTAAGATTCAGCTATTAGAGTAAAGAGGAACAAAGGTCTGTGCTAGGCAGGCCTTTAAAAGTTCCAGGGTATTGATGTACAATTTTTCTCATTCACGCACTAGAAGCTGTGTGTACGACGATCTTGGCCCATTACTCTTCAGCCTGACAAGTAGTTCTAAAGCGTAGGAGAAAAGTTTTCTAGCGTAGCCAAATAAAAAAAAATTAGAGGCCATTGCAGCAAAGGGGAACCCGCAACCTCGCGCGCTTGCGATCACGGCGTGAAAATGCCCCCTCAGAAAATGAATTGGCTAGGCTCTTTTCAGTATACTGCATGCTAGGCCTGATTTAACGAAAGCTGGAAATGGAATTCTTCCCAAGCCCCTAAAGTAGGTCAAGGTCAAGGTCAAGGTCATCGATGACGTCATAAAGCATCCCGGCTTGAAGTTGAAAATTTTCAGTTTCTAAATAGGTCAAAGTCATTGATGACGTCTTAAGGTGCCACACGTCACGTCACGCAGTTCACAAAAACTTCCGGACGTGGACGTTTTCTGGCACCGGCTCCAGCTCCTGGCTACTCAAAAATCAAAGGGTGGAGCGGAGCCAGAAGGCTGGATCTTCGGAGCGGAGCTGGAGCAGAGGCTCTCGATATTCTTAGCGGAGTCTCAAAAGTTGCCAGTTCTTCTCTGTCTCTCTCTCTCTCTCTCTAATCGGGTTGTCTTTACTTCAAGCTTCAAGCCTTAGGGCTTTGGATTTTGAAATTTGTCGAATTTTTCCTTTTTTCTCGTCATTTTGACTGCGGAGCAGCTCCTGAGCTCCTTGAAAAGGAAAGAGTGGAGCAGCTCCCAAAGAGCTGAGGAGCAGACCAAATTAGCGAATTTTCGGCTCTTTTCAAGATCAAATTATGGCTCCAGCTCCTAGCTCCACCTCCTTAAAATTTGGGGAGTGAGTCGGAGCTGGAGCTGGCTCCGACTCCGACTCCGGCTCCGGCTCTCCAGGCTTGTTTCTGAGGACGTAGTCTCCCTAACAAAATGGATAGCGGGTTTCCCGCTAATAAAGATCATGTTTCATGTCTAGCAGCCGCTCCTTCGCTCTCCTTTTAGACCTAGTCGAACTTTGTAAGTATAAGCCTTGGTCCGGGGGGGGGGATCACTTTCTTCGCTCGTTTGCCCCTTCCTATTCTCAGGACTAGTACAATTAAGGCTTAGCTTAGCCTAATATAAAGTATACTGTATATTAGGAAATTGAGCTTCCTTAAAATAGACCTAGTCAGCCTCCCTTCCTAGTTTAGTATTAGTCTGGTATAATTATGTATTAGGCCTGTATAATGAAGGCTTTACTTACTATAGCAGCCTGATTCAGGCCAGACGTCACCGACGTCACAAGGCCTAATATATTTGAGGCTTCAACCTAGTATAGGTCTCGTTCAAGATCAGGGTAGGGTCAGAGCAACAAAAACTGAGGGCATAGAACTTGAGTTTACTTAAGAAGTCAATCAATCCTAATCAGGGTGATTATTGCGTGGCTCCATAAAAGCCTCGTACATGAGCCTTTCGAATCTTGAAGTCACATGTCTAGGTCTATAATTAGGCATATGGAATTGCAGGACAATATGCGCCCAGGAGGTCTATGAATTTTGCTAATTATACGATTTCTCAAAAAGGGGTAAGAAGCTCAGAATCAAAGTCTATACGCATCTTTGGTAATCCTAAAGTCATTGTAATAGGAATTTCTTATGGAAGAAAGAGCAGTTTGTATACCACCATTACATTTTTAGGGCAGACTGCTTTACGTCTGAGTTGATGGAAATCTTCTGAGATGACTATCGAGAAATTGTATACCCCGCGAAGCGTAACACGAGATGAACTAATTTAAGCAGCTTTGTAAAATCATGGAGTACCTCATAAGACATTGTAGATTTACCCTCAGTTTATTCTTCGGAGTTTTGTAGAGTATTTTCCAGTACCCCTAACCCTTCATTAACTTGAGAAATTAAAAAGAATATCAGTCAATGCTCAAATTTTATCTCACTGCAGTGCAAAAAAAATGCAACTTTTTCGCATCGTCGCGATTCAAGCTTTCGTTGGTACATCGGTCAACTGTCTAGTTTCCTTCAACTTATCAGCCAAGATAGGTGGAGGTTTATCTTTATACTCTTCACGTATTATCATTTCTTGCTCGATTATAGGAGCAATATGTCCGCTAATATTTTCTATGTGCATCCGTTTCGTCGACTCATCTTCGGTGTAGACAATAGCGTAGTGTGATTGATAAGCTCGAGAGATGAAATACGTGGTATGCGCTTCCTCAACAAGCTTTCTAACTGGACACGACAACATCCATTCTTTCTGGGGTTCGTCTGTCTCTGTCTTTGTTTCATCGCACGATGAAACCTCTCTCAGTTCGCATTTCTCTTGCAAAGATCCCAAGTCTGGAGGATAGAAAAGTTTGTTCGCAAAGTGGGATGAGCTCAGAACAGAAGCGCAAACTCGAAGTTTCGAAACTTTATTTAATTTACAAAGAGGGTCTTGTGTTGGTTCTGGACCTGTTGACGAGATGAATAACACTATCAAGATGAAGACTATACAAACTTACTTCCCAGTAAGATGTCTTACTTGAGTCGTAAAATTTCTTCATTTGTGCGTAGACGTTCTGCACAGAAAATTCAGGACTCGCAAATACGGTAGAGGGCACCTCGGCAAGTCTGGATAAATAACAAACGGAATTGAGCACAGTGCAAACAAAGCGTACCCTGAATTCCTCGTTAGTCGGAAGATCTAATTTGTAAGCATCGGAAATGTAGTATATAAAGAGTTTTCCAGTTCTATAATACTCAGTTACACAAGCGAAGGCGAAGTCTTCTTCTTCTATTGAGTCGGTCTTAAAAGTGATTGGCTTGGTAGAAAAACGGAACCACGGAAAAAAAAGTTTGCTTCTCCCGTAGTCATTCAACACTTCTTGGTAACCAGCTTTTTGTTCCTCGTCACCTAAATATGTTTTCATTTTACTTGGAATCCTATCCATGTTGACCGGAACTTGTCCAAGATCTCGATAGTGTCCACTTCTCGCTAAGGAATCACAAATCAACTTTTTGGTTTCACGATCCACCGTCGTATCCTCTTTCGTGTGTGGATCTAAAAATCAAAAATCGGAAGTAGGCATAACATAGGCCCTTACAGAATAATAATGAGTGAGATTTTCGCGTGACAATTGTTATATACCCTTTTGTCTGATTTCTTTGTAGATTTGTTCTAAACTTGGGAACCTGGTCATTGCACCAAAATTATTCTCAATACTTTCAGTTACTCGTATGAAGATGATAATCTTGAATGCGATATAAATACAAATTGAAAGGAAGATATTTGATTTTATCTCAGACATTCTGGTTTTGAGGCTCAAACTGCCAGACGATCAGTGTTGTGTAAAAACTTTCAAGTTATCACTTTGTGGTTTGGCTTTGAACAACAAATCTGCGACGTATTTATTTAGTGTTTCTTATACAAATTTACTCCGAAGAAATATTATCTTAATTTTAGCGGAGATTGTGGAAGTGTTCTGTCAAAATGGTATCGATACTGGCAGGGTCCAGTGTGCAAGTGGGGTAGTCTCAATTAGGACAGTTTGAAGTTATGAGCATTTGTTCCAATGACATACTAAAATTTGAACAGTCGAACAAAAGAAGAAATTTTGAAATCGTTGGACCATTTATGTTTGAGTAAGTCCATCAGTTGTCTGTCGAGCTTCCTTCAACATATTAGCCAAAATAGGGGGAGGTAAATTTTCGCACCCTTCGCAAATTGTCATGTCTCTCTCAATTATGGGAGCAATGTGTCCGCTGATATTTTCTATGCGCATCTTTTTTGTTGACTCATCTTCAGTGTAGACGATAGCGTAGTGAGATTGATACGCTCGAGAAATGAAGTACGTGGAATGAGCTTCCTTGGTGAACCGTTTAACCGAGCATGACAGCATCCATTCCTTGTATGGTTCGCCCATATCAGCTGCCTCGTCACCACTGACGGGGACATCTCTCGATTTGCACTCCTCGTTGAACGAATCCATTATCGGTAAATAGATGATCTTCTTCGCGAAATGAGATGAACTTAGTACTGAAGTGCACACCCGAAGTTTTGTCGGTTTATCTAATTTGCAGACAGGATCATGAGCTGGTTCTTGGCCTGCACACGAGTAAAATACCACGAGTAACTATTTACCCGCTGTAAGGTCTGTAAATAAATCGCACGGTAGCGTACGCACTTTACCAGACCACAAAAAAAGTGACCCACCTATTTGTAAGCTTGTTTTTCTTCGTTTTCACTTGCCAACAGTAGTGATCAAGATAGTTTTAGAGGGTGCACAATGGAGCTCCTCCCTTCTTCTTCAGAATGGAAACTTGTCAGAATATAACACACCCTAGTGGTTAACTCGTGTACTAATATTCGCGATATCTCAAGTCTCCGAGTTTGGCAACCCTGCTACCGTCATGTGAGCCTCGTGTGAGTAAGTGAACTGTTGAATAGTTCATTCGAGTTCACTACAAAGAATGGCGGTTGAGGTGGTTGATACTTGACCCCTGTTAAGAAGTAAATGACAAAACTTGAGCATCTAACAAAGACCGCTCGATTTCTGAGGTACGTAGTTTTGTTGATGATTCATCGTTTCAAGTCAGTGTAATGCATAAGAGATTCTACTTCGTTCTCTTTTTGAATGATAGGATGGAGGCTAGCTTCATCTCGCAGTTCAACCAGTGTAGTAGATCACACTTTGTCAGGCGTAGGGCACACAATTGAGGTAGAGCACGTGCGCTACCGGCGCCAATGAATGGGACATATATACTCACTCGAATTATAAAACTTTCTCATTTGAAGATAAACATCGTTTATGGAAAATTCAGGACTCGCAAATGCGGTAGAAGGCACTTCGGCAAGTCTGGACAAGTAGCAAGTGGAAGAAAGCATAGAACATCCAAAACGAACCCTGAATTCTTCATCGCCCGGAATATCCAATCTGTACGAATTGGAAATATAGAACAACTTCAGTTTTCCAAGTCTGTCGTATTCAGTTACACAGGGGAATGCAAATTCTTCTTCATCCGCTGATTTTGTCTTGAATGTGATCGACTTGGAAGAAAAACTAAACAAAGTGGAGAACATATTTCTCTTGTAATCACGCATAACCTGTTTGAAGTCATCTTTTTCTTCATCAGTGATTGCATCTTTTTTCAGTTCATTGTAAATTTTGTCCATGTTGACCGGAATTTGCCCTAGATCTCGAGAATATCCACTTCTTCCAAAAGATTCGCAAATTAGTTTTTTCGTTTCACGATCCGTCGTCGTGTCCTGTGTTGTGCGCGGATCTGAAAAACAAAATTGATATTATTATACCTTCACGAATACCGTATATCTTGGGTATAATTCTTTAATTACGTTGATTGCAGAAAGGTTCAGATACATGTCGTTCAAGTGACCTCGCTGCTTTGAGTTGTAGTATCAAAGACCTAATATGCTTTCAAAAAAAGAGGTTCCTTGAAGTATTGAACACCCAGGACTTTCAACACGATGTGCCGGATGGAAGTTGTGTTTCAAGATATTTCAAGTGTGCAGTCAGACATTTCAAAGAAATACGTATCCATTTTCATTTGTATGATTTTCACTTTACCTTTCTTTTTCGTGTTCTCATAAAGTTGGTTTAGACCCTCGAAGTTGGTGACCGCACTAAAGTCATTCTCAACATTTCCAGTTTCTTGGGTCGATATCTCGATACTGAATATCATATAGAAAACTGTAAAGAGAATACTAAAATCTATTTGGAACATTTGTACTTCTAAATTCAAACTCTGAGACGAAGAAAATGTTTGAATACTTGATTCTTTTACCTCCCTGAGTGACAAGTGGAATTTTTTGTACAAATCTAAATAGTCTGTTGTTTGTTTATTTGTTAGTTCTGATTGACGTTTGCTTCGAGGAAATGTATTCAGGAGCACATGTGTACATTTTTCAATTTGCTAGGTTTGAGATTCTTCAATTTCGACTCATATTATTACATCATATTGTGATCCGAAAAGCCCAAAGGCATTATTGGGAAGGAGAGGTCGAAAATTTTTCAAGTTCCCTCCTCTCAAATATGTACTAGTATAAAGCTAGTATAATACAGGAAGGGGTCCTAGCCTAGTTCAAGTCCATTTGATAGTATGTACATATTGTACTTTTTTTTAGGTCCCCCTCCCATCACATATGTAAAAGACCCGACGAAATCCAATGAAAAGTGAATTGAAAGAATGCGTCTATTAGAAGAGAATTAGAGGCCATTGCAGGTTTGCAACGGCAGCGAGGAACCCGCAACCTCCCGCGCTCGCGATCACGTTGACGCGAAAATGCCCCCTCAGAAAATGAGTTGGCTGGGCTCTTCTCAGTAGACTGCATGGTAGGCGTGATATAATGAAGGCTGGAAATTGAAATTTTTTCAAGTCCCTGAAGTAGGTCAAGGTCAAGGTCATTGATTACATGATAAAGCATCCCGGCTGGAAATTGTAATTTTTCCAAGTTCCTAAAGTAGGTCAAGGTCATTGATGACATGATAAAGCATCCCGGCTAGAAATTGTAATTTTACCAAGTTCCTAAAGTAGGTCAAAGTCAAGGTCACTGATGACGTCATAAAGCATCCTGGCTGGAAATTGAAATTTCATGGTCCCTAAAGTAGGTCAAGGTCACTGATGACGTCATAGACATAGAGCATCCCGGCTGGAAATTGAAATTTTATTGTCCCTAAAGTAGGGCAAGGTCAAGGTAATTGATGACGTCATAAAGCATCCCAGCTGGAAGTTTAAATTTTTCCAAGTCCCCAAAGTAGGTCAAGGTCAAAGTAATTGATGACGTCATAAGGCGCCACACATCAAGTCACGTCACGCAGTTCACAGAAACTCCCGGACGAGGACGTTTTCTGAGGATGTAATCCCCCTAACAAAATGGATAGCGTGTTCCCCGCTAAAAGCGAATCCAAAACTGACTCGCTTTCGAGGAAACAGAGAAGATGGAAGCGGGACGTGCACAGCACTCGAAGCAGAATACCTGCCGAAGGTGTTTTGTCAATTGCCAAAAGAAAGAAAGAAAGAATCGATTACAATTAATTGTGAACGGGACTAGAGGGGGAAGGACAGCGGCAAGTAAATGAGATAAGAGAGTGTGAATTACATCCATTATTATGTATTTAGCTTGGTTTTTGGTGTATGTAGCCTGTTTAAAAGGGCTCCTTCAAGTTACGATATATGCAATGTTTCAAAATCGCGCTTCCATTGAGCCAGATATGCAGCGTCTCAAACACCATAAGACTCAGAAGGCTCGTCTAGAAAACCCCATAAAACAAGTTCAATTGGTGGCTGTTAGGGATGTGTTTTCCATTTGCGTTGACCATTAAGAAACACGCGTTGTTATTGCAAATAGCCTACGCAGGCTCCATACGCCAACTGTCAGCTCCTTACGGTTGTTCTGTGCTCTCACTGACTCCGTGTTTTTGTTTCTTTGCAATTAGTGATGCAACTAGAACAGCTTTTAGAGGATACGATACGGAGCGAGGGGAAGGGTCGAATAAAGTGCTGATTTCAAGAAGTAAGAGGACAGATATTTTTCAGTAGATTCGGCGAGGCGAACATAGTATTTAGAGAAATATAAAAATTTCAAAATATTGTACAATGTTTGATGATTTTTGTTGCCTAAACTTAATTAGGGAGGACTCGGTCTCCTTACCCCCCCCCCCCCGCCCACCTCAAGGTCAGACATTTTAGATGCACTTCTAAGTTTAACAGTTCCAACCTATGTTTCCTTTTACTTCTTTCTCCATGATTTCTTCTTTCTTCTCATGTTATTCTTCATTTTGAGTGTCTCGAAATCCTGCTTGTTGATGGATTATAATATTTTGGAGAGTAGGTCTTAAAAGCTGAGGTACATAGTAGATGGCTGCGAATTTTTCACATGAATTATGCTGCCATAATCTGTCTGATCCATATCCACAATCGTGTTGCCTTTGTCGGCTCTAGTGATGACCACTTTGGGATCTTTCTTTGTAAAGTCTTGAGAGTACGAAGAAGAAGGAGGTGACACAGAAACCTAACAGTTTTATTCATTCAAACACTTCCTTAGACACTTGAACTGGATACATTTTGAAATCAAAGTCGGGAAATGATAATAAAATGAAATTCCGAAAACTGTTACGTTCCTGTGTCACCTCCTCCTTCTTCATAGTAAGGATCGTACCTTTGAGGAGTCTATTTGTTTTCTTGAGAGTACCTCGCTGGGACAAGTTGGTGAGACAAACAGTAGATTTGTGCATATCATTGACCAGTTGATTAATTACATTGTCTGAGGAATGATGAACCAGGGCTGCTAGGTCTTCTCTGCTCTCTTCCTTGTCTCTTTATAGTCTTGTATACTTCGTCAATATTTTCAGACGACTTCCAGATCTTTTCCTAGACCACCTTTCATTTCATTCAACAACCAACGCGCTGGGACTCATAATAGTCTTTTAGCTGTAGTACGCATTTCTCTCAAAACGTGTTTTTCTTCAATAACGCTCTTCTTCTGGCAACATATTCAATTCTTTCAGAAAAAGTTAAGCCACTATGGTAAAAGTAGGACTACCCATTGCCATTCTCTCCTCCCGAGAATAGAAGATCCGCTGAAAATTCCACAGCCTCAGAAACAACGTCTTACGCAGGTTTTGATGTTTTGCTACTTTATTCGCAGGAACAAAAATAAATAATACAAATGATCTCACCAGAATTCTATATCTGTAGATATTTGGTCGATTGTGGAATTTCAGCAGTCTAGCATGTCTGCGTGACTCACCTTGAACCATTTTTTAAATAAAACTTCTGCATTGATTTACTGTACCGAACTCATTAATAATATCTTCCTTATTGAATGTAAATTTTTCACGAGTTGTATGAAAAATGAAAAAGTATCAATTGAAGGGAAAAGGTCAGATTGTAAAGATTTATGCTTTCGTTGGTACTTCAGTTGTCTGTCGCGCTTCCTTCAACTTATCGGCCAAAATAGGTGGGGTTAAATCCTTGCATTCCTCGCGAATTATCATTTCTTGCTCGATTATAGGAGCAATATGTCCGCTAATATTTTCTATGTGCATCCTTTTCGTCGACTCATCTTCGGTGTAGACAATAGCGTAGTGTGATTGATAAGCTCGAGAGATGAAATACGTGGTATGCGCTTCCTCAACAAGCTTTCTAACTGGACACGACAACATCCATTCCTTCTGGGGTTCGTCTGTCTCTGTCTTTGTTTCATCGCACGATGAAACCTCTCTCAGTTCGCATTTCTCTTGCAAAGATCCCAAGTCTGGAGGATAGAAAAGTTTGTTCGCAAAGTGGGATGAGCTCAGAACTGAAGTGCAAACTCGAAGTTTTGAAACTTTATCCAATTTGCAAAGGGGGTCTTGTGTTGCTTCTGGACCTGTGGACGAAATGAATAAAACTATTAGGATGAGGACTACACAAACTCACTTCCCAGTAAGATGTCGTACTTGAGTCGTAAAATTTTCTCATTTGTACATAGACGTTCTTCACAGAAAATTCAGGACTCGCAAATGCGGTAGAGGGCACCTCGGCAAGTCTGGTTAAATGACAAACTGAATACATCATAACGCAAACAAAGCGAACCCTGAATTCCTCATTAGTCGGAAGATCTAATTTGTAAGGATCGGAAATGTAGTATATGTAGAGTTTCCCAGTTCTCCAGTATTCAGTTACACAAGCGAAGGCGAAGTCTTCTTGTTCTGTTGATTCGGTCTTGAATATTATTGGCCTAGTTGCAAAACTGAACCATGGAAATACAAGATTGCTTTTGCCGTAGTCGTCCAACACTTTTCTGTAATCATCTTTCTGTTCCTCATCATATAAATATGTTTTCAGTTTTTTTGTAATTCCATCCATGTTGACCGGAATTTGTCCGTGATCTCGAAGATATCCACTTATTGCAAAAGATTCACAAATCAACTTTTTGGTCTCACGATCCACTGTCGTATCCTCTTTCGTGTGTGGGTCTGTAAATCAAAACGTAATTACTCGTCCTCCACCAATAATGAGCGAAACTTCGACGTGAAAGTCTATTCATACCCTTTTCTCTGATTTCTTTGTAGATTTCTTCAAATTTCCCAAATCTGATCACCGCACTGAAATCATTCTCGACACATTTAGTCGCTTGGATTGAGATGATAATCTTGAATACGATATAAATAAAAATTGAAATGAGGATATTTGATTTAATCTGAGACATTTTGGTTTTGAGTCTCAAACCGTTAGACGAGCAAAGTAATCGCTCGCAGTATTCCGGTACTGAACAACGTGTCTGTGACTTATGTATTTAGTATTTCTTATCCAAATTTGCTCCGAATAAATATTATACGGGTTTTGAAATGTACTTAGTTTTAAAATAGTACCTACCGATGCTGTTTTTATGTTGTGTGACTTGTTTATAGAACACAATGTATAGCTGCTATAATCCCGACATTGAGGACAGTTGAGAAAGTCAAGAAGAAAAAGTAGGGAACTTGTTTTAACTGAAAGTTGCTCTGAAGGAAATGATATTGACCAAGTCGTTTGAAAAGTCTTGTTTTTGTCCTCCTTCAGGCTTTTTTTTTGGGGAGTCGATCTTATTACATACCTTGCTCAGGACCTTGATGTCGACCAGTTTGGAAAGAACTTACCTCCAAAGCCGAAGGGAGGCATACTCAAGAATTTCTTCAGTGTGTCTGGCCATAACTTGGCAAATCGTGTTGATTCTATTACCTCCAAGGCTATCGACAGTACGAGTATCACTTCTCTTCCTCGGAGTACGATACCTTCTAAAAGTAAAGTGAAATAAGTTCGTTCACCCTGCTGTGGAAAGCACTCTTCCAATTTTGCTAGTCTCCTTAAACCTTTTGCTTTTCACCTAGCGTGTTATAACCCAAACATTATCCGCAGCTTATTTTATAGGCTGGAAGATCCCATCCCCCATATGGAGAGAAGCGGAGTGTTCCAATGTTCCGACTGTCCAGCTGTTTACACATAGGGGTGACGAGTCGGTAGCCTTGTGTTAGGGATCAAGAACATCTCGATGAGGTTACTTCTGCCCGCTTGGTATGAGCCGAGTACCTTTCGGCTCCAACCATAAATTTCGTCTTGTTCCATTCCGAGAATTCCTTCCGTCAACGACTAGCCCTTGATCGCCATTCGAATAGGAATGATGTACTTATGAATCGTATTCTTCGAGAATGATTTGATCGAAAAGTTCTACAGTCTCTCTCCTTCTTCTAAAGACTCTGAATCATTCTATTTTTTTTGTCACCACTGGTCTAATCTAGTTTTCTTCTCTCTCATCTTCCTCTTCTCTTTTCGTCGTAGCTCAGTTCTAATTTGTGGCAGCTATTTAGCCAAAAATATTTACAATTTTTCTGCAAGTTTTTTAGAATTTCTTTGGTTTTCGAATGTTGAATAAAATCGTATTATATAAACTCTCGAATTTCGATTCATTCTCATTCATTATCCCATGTCATGATAGAAGACAAACTAAGATCTTCCGGTATGAGTAGTTTTTGGAAAACGTCCATCACTCGAAACGTGTTTTCCTGAAGTGACCTCAATCATTGACCAAGAAAACTCGAACCGAGTCGTTTACCGCCTTGTAAATTTCGAAGTCTTAAGAAATATACATAGGTACTTTTTGAATAGAAGTAGAATTTTCGAAAACGTGGCTTATTTGTCCTTTCGAAGGTGGGAGAGAAAGAATAAATAATAAATGAAAGAAAAGAGGAATTATGAAATTGTTCGACACCTACGCGACGAAGCAACTAGAAACTCGTAAATAATATGTTAATTATCCATCCTGTATAATGTGGCAGTGACATCTCATTCATTTTTGTATCCATGTTTTGTATTTTTTTCTTTACCATTATTTCATCTCAAGTATTAAACGATGTCGTACTTTTTTTTTACACTAATCTTCGCTTCTTATGTCTCCTTGTAAAAGAGGCTATAGTAAATTTACTTCTCATACTCGTACATGTATCTCTCTTATTTTTTACCAGTTATAGTAAAACTTATCCGTGCGATAGATTATAATATTATTTACTTTAACGCCACCATGTAAATGATACGTTAGACAGTGAGGAAGTCGAAGAGAAAGGAGGAAAAAGTGGGAAAATTG
Organism: Aspidiotus destructor; assembly: GCA_035079395.1. NCBI lineage: Eukaryota > Metazoa > Arthropoda > Insecta > Hemiptera > Diaspididae > Aspidiotus > Aspidiotus destructor. Next base: position 33,291,384 of record JAVHKZ010000018.1, on the reverse strand, counting down.
AAAAATTGATCGACGTAGTGACGCGAGCGAGAATTTACGCGAGTATAAAAAATTAATTAGTGCTCGGATGGAAATAAGATGGATACACTGTCAGAATAAATGTTTATTTTAAATGTTTCTAAATGAAAGAAATCGTTTAAAAAGAACAAGTAGTTCTGCGCTCCGCAGGCGGTACTGCAGTCCTCCGAAGCATGCAGTTTACATTATTTTAATAATACGCAAAATATCACTTCAAGATAATCTGTTATGGTGCAGTGTACCTATATACGAGAGCAATTTTATATTTTACTTATTGTACACACATACAGGTGTTCTGTATGCCTTCGTCGATGTTGATCTCATCTCTATTCCGTGAATGTAGCTCGTTACATGAACCTATAGAGTGTAAATTACATCAGGAAACACGTTGAAATTTTGACATAGACAGTATGAGAGTTGCTCAATGCGATACCAGAAACGTATATTTTTATGACGCGATATATTTTGAGTAGCTTTCATATAGTTTCATACGATTCGAGGGAACAATACCTTAAAAATCCACCCACGTTAACAGTTAATAGTGACCAGTGGAGGCTGTATGCCGCTACACCCTCCTAACTTTTATTTATCGTTATAGCAACAGTTTCCACGCTGATTTCCTCATCTTTTTCGAACACGTTGTATCTCATCCTGAATGAATTCGATGAGGCTTTTTTTTTTTTTTTTTGTTCTCCGAGTATAGGTATGCATTTCTTACAAAATCTATTTTTTAGTTTTGAGCTAATAAAAACGTCTACCGTTGAGTAATTTATTAACGTTGTAAATGTATACGTTAGTTGGTTGGCTCTCATGGTGAGCCTCATGCCGTATTGGAATCATTCGTATTCTTTTAATATTTCTTGAATTTGTTAAGTCGGTTATAGATTGACTATTCTTGAACGAAGAACAATTAACGTACGCTTGAAAATAAATTACGACTATGGTATTTAGTATTATGGATCACTTTTCCTCGTGAGTATAAATTTTGTTAATTATGTGACAAGAGAGAACTTGCAGCTACGTATATCTCTTACTCTCCGCGCAATTGATATTTAATTAAGGGTTATCGAATTGAGCCGTGAGAACGAAAATGTTCGAGAAGTAATCTGGGAAACTAAGTACCTTCATGGAAGATTGGGATGTGGCATCAAGCTCTCAATTTCGATTTTCCGGTGCTAGCGCTTAAGTAAATTTGAACATAAAGTTGAAGTCTGCCAAGTTGTATCGTTATGGGCGAAGAGCTCTCGAAGTTGAGGTTAAGTGAGTCGATAATATCGACCTGCTAATAACAATACATTATTGCGATTTCGATCAGTCGCGGTGCCACCTTCCATAGTTGCAGCGAACGTCTCTTTTCTACCCCCTTCCTCCTCGGGCGTTTCTTTAGGAGCTTACCGCCATCAAACATTTCGCTCTTTCTAGTGGGTTTGAGCTTGATAATTTTTTTCTTTTTGACAAGTTTTATCTGAACATTACAATTATTTATTTGAGGCTATTATTTTTCTATTCGTTACGTACTTTGTGCCTTTACTCTCTTGTAATAACTTGATACTGGTGGTTTGAATTGGAAAAAACTGACTTCTAAAGCTTTAGACCTTACCACTTTTCTCCTCGATGTATGTCTGATTTGAGTAGGAAACGAAAATGGGTTTGTATTCCGTTTTAGCGAAATTGTCCTTTGAATTTACTCACCTCCTTGAGCCTTTTGGTTTGCGCCCCGCCTTTTATGATCCCAATACGTATATCCTGAGAGAGGAGGAGGCACATGGCGCGTAACTTTCCAGTTGATCGCAGTCTTTTATGTAAGATTCAAGATTCTATTTCTATCTTTTAGAGAAGTAAGGTCTACAAGCTTCAATTTCCCGGTTGTTCGGTATTTCACTTACGAGAAAAAAACCGGGAACTTTGTATTAGGCTCCATGAACACCTTAATGAAGTCGCTCCTGTCTTCCTCCTTCAAAAAAGATCAACTTTTTCTGAATACCTTTAGGAATTCGGCCACAGTTTGAAGAGAACTTTGGAGGCCAAAGATCCGAGGGAGGGTCCGATAGGGACACCAATATTCTTAATAAGGTGTTTAAATTGGTAGAAATTGGGAGGAAGAAATATTTTGAGGATTGTCATGAAATCATCAAGAGTGGGGGTTGTTACATGAGTCTCACTAAGGAGACCCTTTAAATGATCAAAAGTGGGGGGGGGGGGTGGAAGAAACTACTAGCCTAATAGAGATATTCCCCTTGTGGAGCTTATGGAGGCCATATAGCTGCGGAGGCTCGGGGTTTGGAATAAGGAAACTTTCAGGCGTTTTCAACTAGGAGGCACATTTGTTATCAGTTGCTGTAACATCATGGAGAAGTTGAAATTCGAATTCATTCTCCTGACTGTACATCCGCTATCTTCGAAAACGTTAAGTACTTTTTACATCTTTCAAAAAGAGAATGACCTAATGAGAAATAGATTTCAAATTTTGAGAAGATGTTAAGAGAAGAACAGACCGAGTCTACCCTCTTTCCACAAACTTGTCTCTCCCCAACGTGTGTCAGTTCACGATATAAACATTCCTATTGATTTGTTTTCCAATTCTCTTGTTTCTGAGATCTTCACGGGGAGATTTGAGTCGGAAATCATCCGCTCAACTCATTCTTTTCTTATCAACATCGCCATTTGCCCACAATGCACTATTTTTTGTACTGGGCTTCTTTCAAAAGATAGTGCTGCTGATGATGTCATGGATGTTGATGACGTTACAGATGGTGATGACGTCATAAGCAGATTCGACAGGTGATGATGACGTCACCGAGAGATTTTTTTGTCATTATACTATGCCTTTATCTCCTATTGAAAATTTGAAAGTTTGGGACTGAGTTTCTTTTTTTGAATGTCTTTACCAACACCACAGCCGTCTATTGGAAATTTGCAACTTCAAGTCTGAGTTGATCTTCTCCTTCCTCTCTCAGAAAGCGAAGAATCCTGAACGTGATCCAGGATCGCTTGTGTCGCATGTGCCGCGCCGCCCTGTCCTCCATGGTGGAGTGGGTGCGGGTTGCTTATGCATTTGATTTCGTTTCTTCCAGTACCGGAATCGACCCTTTCGGGCATAACTTCAGGGTTGGAAGAATCTCCTCGGCAACTGGTAAGCTACTTTGGCAACCGCCAAGTTGCAGTGTCCTCCTGGCACGCAGAAACACATAACAACAACTCCACTATCTTAGAAAATATTTTGGCTCCTCTTCATCTGCCTTCCTCTTCTTCCTGCATGTCTGGATGGGGATGGTATACAGGTGTCGAGTAGGTCATAGTATGGTTCTGCATTTGCATATTCTATTCCTAGTCCATCTTCTTCTTCATGACTGTGGCTGCAAATGCAGACACCTGGTTCCATGCTTTTTCGGACCCCAACATAGTGGATACCGAGCTATCTGAACAAGCGTTTCATCTACCCCGATCTCCCAAAGAGACCGACTAAGCTTGTCCCGCTCACGCCTCGGATTCAAATAAGGTGTGCTCTGGTTCATCATCCCGCCCTTGGTCGCAGTGCGAACACGTTGCCTGCTCAACTTTCCTTAACTTCTCGCAAAGGTACTTGTTGAAGCAGCCATGGCCGCTAAACACCTGCGTCAGATGGAAGTTTAGCTGACCATGGTGTCGGTTCATCCACTCATCAAGGTCGCGTATCAACACACGGGTTGTGTAGGTGCCCAGCTCAATCTGGGCAATTCTTGCTTTCTATTTCTCAAGCAAGGAGCGCCTGGCCTTCTGCTTAACCCGTAGAGTCCTACGGTTGGTCATCGTCGTCTTTTTTGCTCTGAACACCACCGCTCTCTTCTCAGCAAGGGGCTCGATTGGTGGTGAACGTGCTAATACGCAAAGAGCCTCCGTCGAGACGCGGTAGGCACTAACACACCTAAGCGAGATGGTGCCTGAAGCTCAGCGTTGAGTCAAACTAGATACGCAGGTAATTCATCTTCTTCTTAGTCTCGATTTCCACACCTTGCCGGCGAAAGATGGGTAACTTGATCCAGAATAGTCAGCTTATTATACTAGACCAATAATGAGACCCCAAAAGCTAGTTAGCTTGAAATATGCACACCAGCTTTAAACCGTGCCTTCCTTACGCCTATAGTACCGTACGCTACACTAATACCAGGTTGTACTCGGTTTCAATTGGGCTTAGTTTGCAATCAGTATTCTAAGTTACACTAGGCTTTTGCCTCCTTCCCGGAGATGGACTTTGAATCTTCGACCCAATCCAGAAATCTGTGAATCCGAGAAAGAAAGAGAGAGAAAAAAGAAATAGTAACTTGATAATGTCGCAGGCAGGTCCAAGCTGATGACGTGATGTGATGTCGCGTACAAATGACGTCACAAAGAGGTTTATCCGCTGTCAAAAATTATTCTATCTTCACTGGTTTGAGCTACGTTAAGAAGACTGTAAAAGATGATCTTTATCGATATATTTCTTCACACTAAATTTCGTACTTGTACATTGACCTAGGTCTCATTTCAGAAACTTTTGTTTCCAAGCCTAGAACTGCACTTCCTATCATTCAATTATCGAGTTTTATCTACATAAGTTATCGTGACTGTACGCTCATTTCATATTATGTCTTCCGTTCATTGATGATGATCTTGAGCTGTTTCTCAAAATTTTAATTTTCAATGGAAACATTACGCAAAGAAGAGTTTTTTCTAGTCATTCTGAGTCATTGTTTTCTAGTTCACGTGATTCCTAAATTCAGTTCTTCTCATCGAACTTAGGAAAATGAAATCGGTATCGAAACTAGTAAGTTTGTTCGGTTATTTTTTGAGTTTTCATTTATGTTCATTAGGTATGTACGAGTATGTTGTCAGTCTTTAATTTGGAAAATTTTCAACTACTTTCTACTAAGTCCATAATTTTCATCATGAGTCCTGGTCGTAAGAAAGAGGAAAGGGTAAAAACACTGGAGGCCCCTCAGCGGATTATCTCCTTATCTTAGAGACTACAATTTTTCATCGTCTTAGTCTAGATAGTGTTGTCTACTACGGCCCAATTCTATTTTTTTTTTTTTTTTTATGAAAGTCTTGAGCAATGCAAAGAATTAGATTTTTTCATAAGTCTTCGACTTCTACGTAGCTTCGGAGTTCTGAGCTACAAATCAAACTCACGGATCCTTCCTGATTTTCATTTTTTTCCCTCTTCTTCTATAGAGATTAAGAGCAAAGGGTTGGCGTGCGCAAGAGAGGTACGCTCTCGTGTCCAAGAAGATTCTTGTAATTCACAAGTTGGTCGTATTGCCGCCAAGTCACACCGTCTTTACGCGCTACACTGCGAAGTATTATTTTGCCAATGGTCCAACCAATCACACGGTGTTCTGATGAAAATTCCGTATGTAACACTGCACTATTTCGTGTCACTCATCTTTTTGCATCCATCATCTACAAAATTGCGTTGTTTTTTCCCAGGTGCTATGAGTATCTGAAGAATCAAGTGCCAGATGATTTTGTAGAGAAAAAAAGACGAATCTACGAAATACCTTGCAGACATTGTAAACCGATTCAAAATGACGTCAAAATTTCGCACGAACCTTCGTATTGGGACACCATGAATTCTAAAAATACTGGTCGTGCCGTTAATTACTATCGAATTAATTAAAAAGCGTTTTAAGCCAACAGTTCACGCGACCTGCGGAACGTTTTTTGAAGGCGTCCCAGACTTCTACAAGTGATGAAAAAGTTGAAAAATTCACTCGCATTATGTTTTTAGTATTTTATGGCTCTATTTGTATGCAATTTTTTTTAATGTAACATGATCGAACAGTGGTTTCCTTCGTTTTGAGGTTTTGAAGCATGACAGAGTATAGTTGGCAAGCAAACTAGAGATTCCAGAACGCCGTCGAAAATTTAAATTCAAATGACATTTATAATACGTGAATTGCATAGTCTGCAGGTCATTGAGCTTCTTCTGGTGCAGTTCATCGAATGATGAAGTCAGATGTAATTTTACAAATTATTTCCTCGCAATTAAAATTGAAATATAAATCGGGATGTCGTTCCTTAACATCCTTTCTTCACTTTCATAAATTCTCCTAGGCGACAGATGGAGTTTCGTCAAGATGAATTGTCTTCACCCTCATCTACGTCCAACAAGCTGAAAACAAATTCAACACATGATTATTCCATTGAATCTAGCGCTATTCTCGATTATTCTCTCATTATCGTAACAATTTTTTCTTTTCGCAATCGTAATTACCAATATTTATTCAGAAGGGCACTGTACCAATGTATCGAAAAAATGAACTATACAATCCAAGTCGTGAGCACAGAGTGGTTCAGAGGTAATAAAATGTGACAAGTTTAAGCTTCGACGTGACACAATTGCAAAACGAGTAAATAATATATTATCAATAAATACCACACGACAGACCGTCCTGTGTCCTACTAATATTCTAAATGGTTGATAACTGGCCAACCCAACAAGAAGCTAATAAGGCGGTGCGCCGCGTCGCTTTTGTCACGTTTAACACAACTTGGTCGTCGTCGTCATTGTCGCCCTCAAACACGAGCCCGTAGTTGTGATACCCAAGGACGGAACTCGGCGAAATGATAAATGAATAACGCTATACGCGAAAGCGAAGAAACTTCTTACATGAAGAACCAATTATCGTTTTCTCGCAGTCACTGTTCGCACAGTGTTGGTCGTTTTTGTCATACCTCTTCATTTTTCACTCCACTCTAACGGCTCACCTTGGTGAATGCTCGTTCGCACAATTACAGGTCTCGGTACAACCGAATACAAGATTTGGAAAAAAAATAATAAGTGTATAAAATACGTCATTTTAACGGATAAAAACTCGCATTATTATGTACTCCTACAAGTATTGGCAACCTTACTTTTTGTCTTGTTCTCCTGCGAAGGACAGTATGAACGAAAGTATGTCAAATTTATTCAAAATTTTATCGAAATGTTGTTTCTAGGTGATAGGAACGCTTGCGTTACCATTCAAGACTAGAGACGTAACCAAAGGGAGCAGGGATGATCGCCTCTATGGAGCAGGAAATGGCAAGAGACGGCGTATTTGCCAAGCTTGGATACCAGACTGGGTAAGAAAAAACACATCGATTCAATGTTCGAAATATTTTTGAATGTCTTTACCTCCTCCTCCCCCCCCAACTTCCTGTTATAAATCATCGAGTCCCGGTTCCACTCCCCACCCCATCGATAATTTTTTATCAACAAAGGGTAAAAACGATTCTGATGACCACAATCAGTTTTGAATTTAACGTATGCTTATGATTCATAATCTCAACTACTGAGCAGCTCTTTTTTTTATTAGATTGTCTTCGTGAACTAACTAAGAAAAGTTTTCAAAGAAAAATTTGAGATTACACTTGGCTTGCCTCTCCGAAAGCTCTGCAGAGCAAGGTAGTCGCTCCCTTTTTCTCGATAACGTCTTCTCTCCCAAACATAGACACTGAGACGACCCAATTGCGAGTTTATCGATAAATTCAATTCATTAAGGAATCCCCGCGACGTTTGGAAAATCAAACTCTGATAAGTCTCAACTCTTGGGCTGTAACAGGTCTACTTTACTATATTTCAAGCTGATGAGATTACTGGGCCTCACTCGCTCCGCTCGTTCGTCCCGCTTCTTGGTTCAGTACAAGTCTACTTTGGAATAATATTTCAAGCTAATGAGCCTTCTTGGTCTAGTGTAAGTCTACTTCAGTATATTTCAGGCTAATGAGCCTTCTTGGTCTAGTGTAAGCTTACTTTAGTATATTTTAGGCTGATGAGATTACTGGGCCTCACTCGCTCCACTAATTTTACAAGTCCTTAAACCTAACCCAACCTAACCTCACCCAAAATTTTTCCAAGTCCATTATAAATATACTAAAGATAGTATAAGAAGGATGGTACTCGCAAATTTCTCGATCACCTCTCAGGTATTTTTTATTTTCATTTTATCTTTATTTTATTTTTAATTTAATTCAATTTATTTAATTTTATTTTCAATTTTTTTTTTTATTCAATTTTTTCTCTTTTTTTCGAAAAAGGGTGGTACTTGCAGATTTCTCAATAACCTCCTAGGTATTTTGGATTTAATTTAATTTTTATTTTATTTTATTTCATTTCAATTTAATTCAATTTTATTTTTTTTATTTTATTTTCATCATTTTTACTTAGAATGTGGTACTCGCAGATTCCTCAATGACCTCCTAGGTATTTTTAATTTCATTTTCATTTAATTCAATTTTCATTTCTTTTTTTATTTTCATTCAATTTAATTTCAATTTTTTTTCTATTTAATTTTAATTTAATTCAATTTTATTATTTTTATTTTATTTTCATTATTTTTACTCAGAATGTGGTACTCGCAGATTTCTCAATGATCTCCTAGGTATTTTTAATTTTATTTTCATTTAATTCAATTTTTATTTTATTTTTATTTTGATTCAATTTAATTTTTTTCATTTTATTTCCATTATTTTTACTCAGAAGGTGGTACTTGCAGATCTCTCATTGACTTCCTAGGTATTTTTAATTTTATTTTTATTTTATTTCAATTTAATTTTTATTTAATTTATTTTGTTTAATTTTATTTAATTTTATTCAATTTTATTCATTTTTTTTCCATTATTTTTACTCAGAAGGTGGTACTCGCAGATCTCTCATTGACCTCCTAGGTATTTTTTATTTTATTTTTATTTTATTTAATTTAATTTTATTTTATTCAATTTTATTCAATTTTATTTAATTTTATTATATTTTTTTCTAATTTTATTTAATTTTATTTAATTTTATCTAATTTAATTTAATTTTTTTTATATTCATTATATTTTTACTCAGAAGGTGGTACTCGCAGATTTCTCAATAACCTTCCACACAATTCTCAAAAATTTTCTAAGCCCATTATAAGTGGGAGGGGAAGGGGGGAGGGATTGGTACTCGTGAATTTTCAATAGTGTATAGGGTGTCAAAAAAGACATGAAACATGTCACATCGTCGAAGTATACCTGCCATACCGCCTTCAGTAAAAGAAGTACTTCAATTCCATTTTTGCAGTATGCCTCTAACGTCTCACGATAAGAATTTTGTATTTTGCTTCTCTTTAGGATATTCTTCCATCAAACATTGATCCAAACTTCCTAGCCCTGATAGACTTAATTCTGTCCATTATTATTGAAAATTCTTCAAAGACAATAGGAGAATGGGTCGACGCGTTTTCAACAGTTTTACCAATTTTTATGTCTCAGTATAGATGGAAAATTCTTGGTAAAAATGAAAAAAATACAATATCCATGAAGGTTTCCCTGCCGACTTGAACAAAAAATCGTCCGAAACGAGAATCTCCATTATATAGAACGAGAAGTATTCTTCTTACTTGGTCACCTCTTTTTCCGTTATTGAAGTATGAGAAATTAAGAAAAATGCAGAAAAGCTTGATTAATGAATCAGGTTATCGAATCATCTTAACGAGATGCTCAAGTATAATATTGAGACCGTTATCGACCAATCGTGCAAATCGGATACTCGAATTCGTCAAATCAAGTTTTTTGAAACCTAGTTCGACTACTCTTCATCCATTCTCGTTGGGTAAATGATGAAGAAGGAGAGAAGAAGAAAAGTTATTTAATATTACTTCGAAGTGGTACAGTCTGCAGTCAGTGCTTATATACATGTCTGTTAACTCGAACATTCTATCGATTACTTGATCGATCATTTCGGGTATATAGGAGAAATTCTTTGAGATTGCACACGAGTCTTTACGACGTTACTCACAGCGTGGTGGAGATAGCAATTATAGATAGTAATAATATCGAAATGAGGTGTCAAAAAGCCTATAATATAATACTAGCTTAACGTGTATGTAAAGAGAAAAGACACGACGCGAGCTAGACGCGACTTTACAAAGTGATGGAAGATCAAAGCGAGCATAAGACACGTATATATGCTAAAACACTGCACATGGTATCTCACTTCAAATTCAGAAGTCTGGGAATACGCGCCCGATGTGCACGCAAACATGCAGCGACGCTGATACAGGTGGTCCCCGTCTCGTCGGCGTACACGCGCGGGGCGATACAGCGACACGTTCGATATGTAATAATAAAGATGTATGAGAGAAACGTTTGCGCGATGCATTCATTTATCAATGAGGAACATGAACAGAGTGACTCGTATGTAGGTATGTTATATCCTTCGTGTCAACGATATGAAAACGCTATCCTTTACTGCGGAAATGCAGAAAAAATCTTGTACCAGCGTCCGAATAATCGATCAATTTTGCGAGTCTAACGCAAGCTCGACGAACTGGAAGGAGCGCGAGAGAAAGTTGGAGTTTCCGTCGAAAGATAACGAATTTCTGCTGATAAATTCTTTAGTCAGTTGTTTGAAAATTCATTTTTGAGGAGAGACCGGGGTTGAGAGGTTGAGATTGATTATAGATATCGAGGAGTGCAAGATTCTGAATGCTAGATCATGAGCAATGACCTACAAGGAAGCCGGAATTGATGAACTTATGTTTGGGATCGCTGAATAGGTGGTGAAATTAGGTGAGTGCAGAACAATAAGCTGACAATTTCCCATCAAAAGCTTTTTTTCCGAATGTCCAAGTTTCTGGAGCCAAATACTCGAAAATCCATGTCCCCATGGCCTAATTTTCAGTCCTTTGGTTTAGTATAAGGCCAAGATGGTCCAGCTAGATCAAGCTTAGTACAGCTTGGTATATATGCTACGTAAGGCTAGCCCTGAGAAACTCGAACTCGCAGATTTCTGGATCAGATCGAGGACAAGTCCATGAACAGGAGAAAAGGCAGCCTAGTATAATCTAGTATATTTTTTGCTAAGCCTAGTTTGAAGCCTTTACAGCCTCTTATACTGTATGCTAGGATTCACAAACTCAAACCCAGCCTCGCAAATTTCTTGATTGGGTCGTGGTTTTGAGATTCTAAGCCCATCAACGGAATGGGGGAAGATCGCTTCCCAGGTTTCGGTGAAGACATTAAAAATGTCAAATCGTCTATGAGAGAAAGTTTGGAAGATATCTCGCGTAGATGAAAATCACAGGTATTTCATGAACTGTTGAAAACATGAGTCAAGTACGTCAAATATGAGGTACAATTCCAGTCAGCTTTAGTGTAGCATAGCAATCCAATCAACAAAAAGTACTCATGTACTAGAGTTCCCTGGAATTATGTTTTCATTAAAGTCGCAATTTTTTTCATACTTTAACACTTCTGTCACCTCGCATCAAAGCGTTTCTTCTTACTCGTTGTGGGAGGAAAGACAGAACGAAGTACGACGGCCGGTATATATTGAGAAATTCAAGACCTTCTTTGAAGAATACATTCCGCGAAGGAATTCGATTACAACTAAAATAAGACTTCTCGGGAGTATTCGCGATAAAAACGTGATGAAAATTATCGCGAAAATCATTTCATTGATCAAACAAAATTAAACCTGACCCCGAGTTAGCATACCGTAATAAATATACAGAGAAAAAACTCGAGAAAAGAAAAAGAGAGAAAAAAAATGTGGGTAGAATCATCTACATCAGTTTATTCCAGATGGACAGTCAACAGATTGTGTGGTCTTCTGATAAGTTCATCGTCGAGAGGGAGGATCTAATAGACTGGGTAAATAAACGTGCGTACTGAAGGGTAAGATATGCTGTTAACACTAATCGAGTAGAAATAAAGAATGAAAATCAATAGTGTATAAAATTGAAAAATATAACCTCGAGTAAACGAGCTAGACTATTAGAAGAGAAAGAAGAGAAAAAGAAGACCAACCAAAATGTCTTAAGACAAAAGAATCGATCGTCACTGGAACGCGCAGACAAACCAAGATTTCACGATAAACGAAAAATATACACTCATTAATATGCATCCTATTTGTCTACGATCACTTCCTGTTCGACATCAGATCGTGATCATCATCAAGGCGAAGAAGATGAAGTGGGCAGACTAATATTTTCATTTTCCCTCGCCCTGACCATACGCTAACTGTTGATATTGTGGGTATAGATATATTTTTAATAAGAATGGAACCCGACGCTGAAAAAAAAAAAAAAAAAAAACGAGCGAAGAAATTTCATCACACACTCCTCTCTCCGTTCATTCATTCATTCATTTAGGAAGCCTCGATAATAAGATATCTAGTTAAGGAGAGATGTACGCCAAACGTGTTATTAATTTTATACATTTTTTCCACCTCTTTCCCTTTTCTTGTTTTCCTTCCTTCATCTCCAGTAGACGAGGGTTTTTCTCACGATTTTTCTCCAGCCTCGTACTCTTCTGCCCGTTTTTCGATCCGCGCCGTTATAAATCGCTAACACGCATAAAGTGATTCGCGAACAATAGACAGACATGCAAAAATACTCCTCTCGCACGACGATAATATTTTCGACGTACGAGTAAATATAGTGTTTATCGAAGCGCAAAGGCGTTTTCGAACGGGACATATTTTACGTCACCTACACTCGAGTAGATTTTTTTTCTCCATATCCTCTTCTTCCTAAAAGTACACCGAAGTTTGAATTTTTAACAGCGTCGACGGTATGTTTCGCTGCACCACGGTAGAAGGATTTTATTGTATCGTTAATGTACTGTGGTATACACAAGTTAAACAGGAACTTTCCCCTCGATTTAATCGACGACTGTATATGCGCGGACTATTAGCAAACCGAATGCACTTTACCTCACTCCGATATATAGCGTCGTCGATGGCGACTTTTCTACCCTAGTCGCAAAAATTCGACTATTTTCACTCCCACTTGGATGAATTAGTAGCCGTGGCACAAAGGACGGGGGGCGTTCCGGAAACCTCTGTCCCACAAATTCTTCATTGTTCGGAAATTTGCTTTCCGAAGGATAGATGTATTAGCTCGACGTCGTCGTACGAATCGTATGTATATAGATTCGATTAAATCACGTACGCCAATTTCCAATCGTACCGCACGATTCTCCATTGTACACACGAACGTATGGGGGATGCTGTTCGGTTTCCTTTCTCGTGTCATCGAGCTTGACGCCGTTTACGACAATGTCGAAGAACAATGACGGATTCTTGGTATAGCCGCGTTAATTAACATCGAAATAATTCGTTGACCTCGAAACGACAATTTTCACAAATTCGTTAAACGTGTTCTTCTTTTTTTTCTTCATTCGATAATTACGTGACACTCGCAGACACATCCGTCGAACGATGCGACGTATGGTGAATTTTGCAGTACAAACGTTAGCTCCCATTATGCTGTACGAATGTTTGGCGCGAAAGAGCGAATGCATCGGATGCGGTATGATGACACAGGCGCTGGCGCCTCTTCGTTTACATATCGCGATATGATAATGTATTCAAACCGCGTGTACGCTGCCCGGCTAATTTTATTTTAATGGGCCGATTAGCGGGTAAACTTTCAGCTCTTTGTCTGTTATCAGTTCGAAGGGCGACTCCGCATAACGACGTAACGCAAGATGAGAAATAGTGTGAATGACGCTTTAATGCGTACATTAGACGTGATTCCTATTTCAGATTAGAGTTAATCTGTTTTTTTCTTCTTCAAAATCGTATACTGATACGCTCCTGCTTTATAGAGATTCGAAAAGTCAATAGCCGTGTTGTGTAAGTATTTAGGAATACAACCACTCGCCCGAATTGCGATAACATACGTTCTAGAAGTGGGATCCATTTCGCGAAAAAGGTGGCACAGCTTGAACAGAAGTTGAATACGTATAGGTTTTACGAAGGATACAAAACGAATTCGTAATATCTGTAGGCCGATTATAATCAAATTACGGTCTGAGAATACCAAAAATAATTTTTCACATCATTAACTTCAGCCAGGGGAGAGAATCTTCGCAGACAACCTGTTCCTGACACAGTCAATGTAAGCTAGTCTCTTGTGCTTTATGCAATTCTTCACCAACTGATGAGGTCATGGATGAACTTTCGTTACCGATTCAAATGTACAAAAAACGTGCTACTCGATTGGGGAAGGAAAATTCTTTTTACCCAAGTTTCAAACTAGTAGAGGCGAATTAGACCTAAAAGTTGAGGGTCTATGCATTTTGAGGGTAATAGTGGGAAATTGCAAAAACGTGTGAGGAATGGTTCTAGAAACAACCTCCCCAACCTGCTGTGCAAAATTTTTTGTGGCCTTTTTTGACTCCCCAAATTGATTTTTCCCGGCTTTTGGCGCATATATCTCGAGTAATATTGGCTGTAGACAAGAAATTTTGGCACCAAAAGATTTGTTGTGAGTTTTACTACATCTTAGGGTATCCATTTGTTAGCCTACATCAAGGCACGCCTACAAATGACGCTAGAAATCAGGAAAACACTACGAAAATGAAGTTTTTCTGTATTTGTTGTTGTCGTTTTTCGAGTTTTTCTCAAGAATTAGGAAGGTCGGGGGAGGTCTCCCTTTGGGGGCACATCGGGGAGGCTCGATGTGTTTTCAAGTGTTTCCAAAACCTTGTCGCGGTAAGGGAGCTTCAGATCACGAGGATCGACCAATAGTGGGAAGGCTCGCATGAACTTCACCCCATGTATGACTGTCACAACCCCAATCACCATTCCTTCCTTCACGCACTCTGCAGGGAAGCATTTACACCTCACCCTGTACAACTCCTAAAAATCCCCCTCCTATTTCGGGGGCCGCGGGACAACTTACCATCCCGCGGATGTCTTGTGAGGACCAAGTCTGGGAAAGAAATCTCGCACCTTCCTGTAGCCCAAGCGGGAAACAAGGTACTCGATCACCAGGGAATGCCAGCTTGGGGTTCCGTGCTGCTCTGCACTTCAGGTCTCCCTTGGCGGAGTCTGGCCGACATTTGTACGACCTTCACTTCCGGAAGCGGGTTACTTACTGCTGTGGTCATTCACGTCCCAATACAGCATCTCCCTTTTACTCTTTCACCCAAAGTCACCGGGAGAGTCACCTCTCGGCGTAGTCGTCTGAGGTCTCTGCTGGGATGCTCCTTGCTCCTGTAACTCTTGTAATTAAAAGCAGAAACTGTACTTCAATGTACACCCACCCTCACCCAACATCTTCACGTCAATCCTAGGTTACCTGGCCAAGGGATGCATGGCTGAGACGTATGTTAGTCTACAGGGAACCTGCAGATACCTCCCAACCTCTGCAGTATATAAGACCATCCAGGCACGACGCACCGCCGGGGGAGACTAATTCGTTTGTTCTTGTGGGAACTTTCATGGATTCAAGTACCCCAAACCAATTGACTTCTCACACTGGATCACAGATCAATGACCTGAGCCAGCGGGACAAAGCAGCCGCTGCCCAGATGTACTCTCCGAAGAGTCTGAAAACTCTTTGCCACCACAAGGTGTGTATCCCTTGCAACAAATATGGGAACTCAAGTTATCAGCACAGATGATGAAGACTCGATACAACTAAGACAGAAGAAACAAAGCCGATTACGATTCGACCTTAAACCACGAAACAAAGCTGCCAAGGATCACATGAAGCGTCTGAGGGCACTTGGATACAATAACTTTGCAGAAATTGGAGCACTCTTTTGGGAGCCACAGCACATGCATGAAACCGAATCAGAACACAATTGGCGAAGACAACAAGAGAGTAAAGCCATGACTGATTTTCTAAACAACCTGGAAGCAAAAAGAATGGATAGCCACAGCCAACCTGCTACCTCAGCCACTCCTGCCATACACAAGCCACAAAAGGCTAAATTAAAGAACTTGAGAGTCAGCATCCCAAGCTGCATACTATCAGAAAAAGCAGACAGAAGTCGAAGCTCAGACAACTGCGAACGTGGTAAACGGAAACGCCAATGCCTGGTACCCACTACTGGACCAGAAAACAAAGGCCACGTCATAGAAAATCTTTGCAAATAACAAAACCACGAAGGCAAAGCAAGGGAAGAACTAGCAGAAAAAGGAGTAATCCTCTCGCAACAAATTGCCACCCTGCACGATGTCATACAAGGTCTTACAAAACAACTAGCCACCACATCACAAGCCACAGCGGCGAAAGACAGTAGCCACACTGAACCCTCCAAACTTGCTCCAGAGGTAAAGAAGTTGGTTGAATCAATATTGAAACCAGTCCTGGACTCACTAACCACATCAGCCTCTGCAACCGAGAAGAAAGAGGCCCCTGGAAAAGCCACCTAGAGTAAGTTCTATACCAGCGCTGCAGGCTCCACAATCCTCTCAAGTAGCTCCAACAACCAAATTGTGGGCAATCGCCCTGCTGAAATGCTCATAAGAAAAACCCTGAATAACCACAGGATTGCAACTAACCCGCCAGAAACTTACACCAACATTGCCACTACCGGCAACTCTCCTTCTACGGCTACAAAAACGTACTTTTTAGTAGTGACTAATAAGAAGAGGAAAACCCAACAATACACAAAAAACCGATGCGCAACCTACCTTACAGTAGAAGCGACTTCCGAAAACCAGAAATCAAGATCCTGAGACCTTCCTACTGCTGCCATCACGAGAGCACCCGAAAAATACGTCATCATTCCGACAATTGTTTACTTCGGGCAACACTGTCAGGTGACAGTTCAGACCTGTGCTAATGAGTAAATTTATCGAGGCGAATTTTGCTCTAAATTCTTGAGATAAACTCGAAAAACGAAAAAAATACAGAAAAACTTCATTTTCGCAGTGTTTTCCTGATTTCTAGCGGGATTTGTAGGCTCAGCCCTTGGTGTAGGCTAACAAATGGATACTCTAAGATGTAGTACAATTTACAGCTCATCTTTTGGTGCCAAAATTTCTCATCTACAGCCAATGTTACTCGAGATACGCGCCAAAATCCGGGAAAAAATCAATGTGGGAGGTCAAAAAGTGCCACAAAAAATTTTGCACAGCAGGTGGGGGATGGGTTTCAGAAGAAGTTTCCGGGACCATTCCTCACAGGGTTTTTCAATTTTCCACTGTTACCCCCAAAATGCATAGACCAATGTCTACTCCGCTCTGGGCGGGAGAGAGAACAATGTTTAAGAGAAGAAAAATTTTCCGGCGGAGCCAACTAGATTAACATCATTTTTGAAGTTGCTCAATCCAGCAACCACTCTATTTATTTGGCTTCACCAGAACGTTTCTCCCAAGTTTTTATGCATTGAGATTCGCGCCTTCGCAGTTTTCAATACTATTCCAGCTTGAGAGCATCGAAAGTTTTCAATGATTGCATAGACTCAGAGTATGAGATTTCTCTTCTCAAGATGAGGACCCAGCTCTTCAAATATCTCTGTATTATTGTAATACGGGAATGCTAAAATTGTGCAGTTCGACCATCAGGAGTATCACTCGTATACCTTTAGGATTTTCATTTTATGGCACAACGAGCCAATATTTCTTCCTTTCTCAGTTGTTATGGTGCTGTAAATTTATCGAACGTTCAGATTTCACGTAGGTATCATACACGATACCTAGACAAATCGTCCGACTACCTCATGATTTGAAGAACAATTTATCAAAGTTATACGCAAGGTGTGGCGACATAATACGCGATCTACGGATGCTGGGTGCAAAAGAATTTCGTCAAATTAATTACGAATTTGTGGTACCTGATGCGAATAAAAAGAAAAGAAGAACCACAGCCTACACAATCGTAATTATTAAACTGGATAAATGAGAATTCAAGGCCACCTTTATTGATTTCTTTATAGGCTCGATGTCGGCGTTCTCAATACCGATTCGTATAAAGAATTAAAGATGCTGAATTAATACACGCGGACTTTGTTCTTCTTTATGCGTTGATAATTACATTTGCGAGTGTATTCCGAACGCTCGTGTATAAATGATGATAATGGTAGACTTTAAATGTAAGTACGTTTCCGGGAAAGAAAATTAAACGAGAATTTCGAATTTATACTCTTCAACACATCTTCAAGTATAATTCTTTCATTCTTCTCTTCCTAATTGTTTCATTAAACAATCGCGATGACGAATTCTTTGTACGTATTGTATTCGCTTATTTTTATTTTACACGTAATACAATTCACATGTTCAAAGAAAATACCGCGCAATTTGCTATCCCACACTCAACCCTTGCGGTACCCATTTCCACGAGAATATTTCGGTGAGAATTTGAAAATTTGAAACACGTCCGCCCATACCTAGTGTAGGAACTAAGAGAAATACGTAGCCTAGATCTTTGTAGATGAGGAGTGCCATCAATGGGGCGCTCTTGGAGAGGAAAGGTGGCTGATTCGAGCACGGACTCAGAGAAAAGTCGTCCGAAGAGCAAATAAAGGTAAATGAGTGACGGGCACCTACCTGTCCAAGGGGTATGAGGAAAATTCTGAGTCTCAAGCCACATTGAGGAGGTGGACTTGGAAGAATGGACGTATTTAAAGTTATATGAATGAAGGGAATTTGGGAAAGAAGAGGAACTTCCCTTCTCAGAATATTATGATGTTTATAAAATTTGGCATTTGTCAAGTCCTTTTGCATAGCAAAAACTTTCCACTCACCTTGACGGTCTCTCCATGATAATGGAAATTTTTCATGTAAAAATTTGGCTTTCACGATTTCAATGACACATGAGTTTTTCATTGTGACCAGAAAAGTTTAGAGCGAAGCAAATTGTCAAGTGTACTCTCTTTTCCTTTGTATTTCCGAGGATGTATCGAATATTGAGATGGACCTGATCCTATAATCATCCGAGAACTTCACTTTGAAGTCAAGTCAGAGGGGCGTTTTCTTGAAAGTCCATTTCATCTCACAGCTTAACCTTTACCGCTAAAAAATCACATACTATCCTTACGCTAGCTCGGTATACTTTCCAGATCCGACTGTATCAGGATTATTTCTTATTCTTACCAGCCCGATGAAGTTTTTGCAATTTCTCTTTTCCACAAAGAACCTGTTCCATTGAGGAAGGGGGAAAATTATTCCGTGAAAGATGGCCTCGGTCATTGCCACTCGGAAATTCAACCTCACCTAACTTTTTTTTTCCTAGCTTAAACTTTTCTAATTTACTCCGATGACATCTTACCCGACGTTTTGTCAAGAATGCTAGAATTTTTCACATCGTAGCACGATAGAGGAGCGATGGGTATTCTGATACGGATCATAATTCACTGACTGATTTTTTATAACTTGTGCAAACTTCGCGTCTCACATCACGTCCTCGCTCGAATTCAAATTCCTTAGAGTTAGTTGGCGAAATTATTTCACGTCATTCGTTGACGCGCTATCTCGAGTACCGGTATACATTTCTATCCCGAATTTTCAATGTCCGTACTCTCGTACAATGTGCTCCTGACAATCTATTCTTCCACGAATTGTTGACACTTCTCATTATACCGTTCGGTTAATTTGTTTTTCGAAGTTATTTATTTCAATATTTGTCATTTTTACCGAATGAATCATCAGCGGCGTCTAATATTATTTATCGCCGCGTTACGTGTTCTTCCTTCGGGGAACATTCTTCAACGAATCTTCATCACTAACTCATAATCCATCAAGTCGTATAAATTCGACGGACGTCTTCTAGTGTTCTACGGTTCGCCACGGGTGATGGCGATATCGGCAAGGACAAAGACCGAATATGGGTTGAATTTTTTTTTTTTTCTTCTAAACCTTCAAGTACCGGTACGAGTAACGTTAACTCCTGTAAGGCGAACGATGAATTTTTACGTGTACCGGTATATATCTAAAAAATATATAGCCCCTATACCGAATATAAAACGCCGAAGTTGAGAAAAAATAGCGTCGATTTATCATTACCTTACTTAAGCATCAATGACCGTCAAAATTAGTTCGAAAACGAAGTGCCTTACTTTATTGATTAATGAGTATAATGTTCCATTGTCTTTCCTCTTTTTTTTTCTTTTCGTCCTTTTTTTCGTGATTTTTTCCTCTTCATTATCATACTCGAAGTTCGTAATAGAACCTGTCAAACAATTAATGAAAATGATGATTCACATTATTCTAGGAAAAAGAAAAGAAGAAAATCATAATTCGAGCACGTATTACGGAAAATTGGTGGTAGTTTGAATTGAGTGAAGAAATCTAATACGAGAGTTGAAGATAATTGATTGCTATTTAACTTGGTTTTTCGAAAATAAGATGCCCGCGTACTCAAGTTCAAAAATTGAAATCGATAGTACGTTGAGATTTTTTTCCATCAAGAGGAGGATGGAAAGCTGGCGGAAGTACAGTCATCAGTATTCGGGTGCCATCTAGGAGACCGAAACCGCCTAGTAGATCATGCACACTGTCTTGAGTAATTCGCAATCAGTATGACCACTTTTACTTTTTATAATTTTTATCTTTTCCAGTCTGTCGAGAACTCTGTTTCGCGGTAAGCTGTGAAGAAGAAATATCTCCTTTTTTGAGCAAGAGTGGCATTTAAAGGATGTGCCGAACAAAGGCAGATTCATGAAGCTGTACATTGCGGATAGGTGAGTCATACTCATTTATGCAATCCTTAACCTCACCCTGTACCCAACACCACAATCGCCTGCAGCTAATCTAATAGACCCCGTGGAGGGAATACAATCCTTTGGACTGGCGAAGTGTTGTAAGGAAGTGGCTGTGACCCCCCCCCCCCCGATGAACCATTTCGACCGTCAATTTCATGTCGATTTCTCGTCGACAATCAAGAGTCGTCCGAAAATCAACCAAGAATCGACCGAGAATTTATTTTTTTCAAAGTCTTGGTCGAAATCGCGTCGATATAGTGTTGAAACCGACGGTCGATTTCTAGTTGAAATCTCCAAAGTTTTTGTCGACTTAAAAAATCTTTGGGATATATACAGGGTGCGCCAAAAAGATGTTAACAGTTGTACGAAAAACTCCGCGAGGACTCCGCGGCAATTTTGTGGAGTTCCCCGGTTGACTGTTAACATCTTTTTGGCGCACCCTATATAACGGCACGCGAATGAAAAATATTCGCACGCGAAAAAAGTACACGCGAAAAAAAAAATGAAAATAGCTGATTCTTATATGTGATTCACGCGATGACACACACACGATCCTCTTAATAGGTTTTGACAGTAAATGTAATATTCTAACGCGATAAAACTACGATTATAGTAGCCAATACCTGAATTTGTCGTGTCTGAACAAGTGAATGTGAATAATGTTTCTAGGCATTATGAGATGAAATTTGGAGGTCTGTGATTACGAGTGTTTATTGCGGGTAGTACGAGTTCCCAGGGTATGATTCTGTGCACTATAGCTTTTGCGTGATCTCTATTTTTTTTGAAAGTATGGATTTAACGCGCGTTAGTGAATATTCTGACACTAGGGCAGATAAAATTAGTGATGTGGATGGATCTCCAAAACGAAAATGAAGAAAATTGAGTCGAGTTTGGGTTGAACAGAAATTGTACAACACATCGGAGGAGTCCTCTCTTGGCCTTAAAATACAGCAGAAGAAAGTAGTGGTGCCCGCAGCTGCGAAGACAGTTCCCCTTGGACAAAAACAGAAAAAACGTTGATAAACTCATTTTTCAAAACTTCGAGCTTCATCTTCTTTTTATTTTATTTCGCGTGCTAAAAAATGGCGTTTATTTTTTCTTTTCTCGTTTCAAACCATTATAATCGCGTTCAATAACGTTATATTTATGCTGAAATTTTACTTTTATCGTGTACGTTTTGTTTTAGCGTTTACTTCAATTAAATGTTAGTGATTTACCTTCTTTTTTCTCGTGTATTCATTATTCCTTCGCGTGCCGATAAATGCATCCCAAAATCTTTTAGTGGGTCGATTTCGAATCAATTGGTAATTTTCTGGTCATTTACATTGGTCGATCTTACATCGACCTCGAATCGATGTCGATCCCAAGTCGACTTTGAGTCGAATCAATTTTGACGCTGACTATGAGTCTCAGGTGAAAAGAAGCGGTCGACTTCGGGTCGAAATGTGCGGAACTAAATCGACTCAAAATCGACGTCGAGTCGGTCGACTTGATGAATCGATTTCGAGTCAATTTGATGTCAAATCGACGTCGATTTGAAGTCGACATGGTTTAACGGGCGCATCCGAATTTTATGGGAAAGATGACTCAAAGCGCGCACAAGTGCTCAACGTGTCCTATCTCCAAGATTATCGTGGTCTTCAAGATAGATGTCTCTTTTCAAGACTATCTCCCGCTGTCCCCAGTTTTACGAACATCCAATATTTATGTTATCAATTTCATTTTAGAAAGTGCGAGAGGTAAGAGGAAGCTTAGCCAACCTATGCGCCTTGGCCGTATGAGCCGCGCTTTCATAAGAAACATCGTTGAAGAATAATTTGTAGACATTGCAAAAATGTTGGAAACTAAATTTAGGATATGTGGCTCTTGCCCTAGCCCCGAAATTTCGTCTTTCATACGGTGAATATTTCACTGTATCGTTTCTACCAGTTTCTCCACTTTGCTTTGAAACAGAAATTTGGAAGGGATAAGAATTTAAAGGTTCATTTTTTCGTGGTCAAGATCAACAATTGAAAACAAATTTTTCGCTACAACCACAATATTTGTTTTCAATCAGAAGGGATAAGAATAAATTTCAGATTCGATTTGAACTAATTCTTGAAGCATGTCAAGTAAATAGTAACGAATTGATAGAAGAGTTAGATACGAAGCAAGCAGCTTTGCCTTCCAACAGAGTCCTCGGAGAACAATGCCAATTCTCAGATTTTATTGGTAAAAGCCTCAGCTCTACATAACTCAAATCAAACGACGAATATCGACTGCCAGAATAGCAATGATGCAACTCACAAGTGTTTGTCAGAATAGACGTTTCTCAGATTACTTGAATTAAAACCCAGATATGAGAGCACCAAGAATAGCAACCACGCATCGGCCTTCGAGAGTGGATGCTCTTCGAATCATGGAAGCGAGACAGTCAGCAATAAAACAATAGAAAGACTCCCGGTTACGGTTCCACGCCCCACTTTGGGCAGCACAAGAGGCCGAAGTCGCAAAAACACTAATATTTGAGAGACATAATGGACTGGGAGTGATGACGTCCTGGTCTGGGGCACCAACAGCACAATGAGAAAAAATTCTGTTGAAGATGGGAAATTAAATTTTTTTTTATCAACCGGGAAGTGTGTGAGGTTTATCATGATGGAGATTCAATGAAAAAGATTGTTTGATGTCCAGTAAGAAACTCTGTCCATAGCTTGTCAAAATTCTGCACATTCTCATCTGTTCCAAATTTGTATGTGGGCGTGTAAGAGTGGGACTACTCCTGGAAAAACCATCGCAGGAAACCAGAGTTTGGAAGCCAAACGATAGAGCTTTTGTTTTTGGCTTTTTGCTTTTGATTTCAAAATGAAACTTGCGCTTTTTGCTTTTGACTTTTTCGGTTTAATTTGGCTTTCAAATTTCGCTTTCAGCTTCCAGACATTGGTTGGCTTTTGACTTTTAGCTTTCAGCTTTCGACTTTTTATTATGTCTTTTCTTTATTGTCAAACGCGTAAAAGTTGATAAAAAGGTTACTATAATAAAACTTTTGCTTCTGGCTCTTGGCTTTTGAGTTTCAATTTAGCTTTTGAATTTCGCTTTCAGCTTCCAGATAATATTTTCAAAAATCCGTATACGCCATTTTTTCCAAGACCTGAAAACGGATTTCCACGGACTTTCAGTGATCTAAGAATAACGATCAGGAGAAACATATCTCTCATATCCTTACCCTTGATCAACTCACGATGACAGAGGACTCATAACGACCAAGAGAAAAGTATCTCTCATAAAGGGAACTAAGGTACTTTTCCCTTGAGTGCAAGAAATCCGTATCTTACGCAAAATCCGTAGATTTGGCAGCACTGGGTGTATTTTAGAAGAGCCTTCCGAGTTATGGTGTTCAAAACATTGCATATCTGGCTTATCGAAGGGACTAAGCCAATTGGTGTATGAAGCATTGCATATCTAGTTATTTGAAGGAGCTTATTTAATTAGGTTATATAGAACGACCTCCAAGCATAAGAGAGGGACTACTGGACTTGAACTAGGCTAAGACCCTCCTTGTATAATACTCTGAGCTTTACCGGTGGGCTGGGTGTTTTTTCCGGAAAGACCTACCCATAAAACATGTTCCCTGTTGAAATTTTACCCAGGGCCTAGAATGACGTCGTCAGTGATCCTGACCTTACAAAGCCTGTACCCAAAATGGAAGTTTAATGATTGGAACTAACTTAGAGTGAGGTATACTGAAGGCTGGGAAGTGAATGAGCTGCTAGGCTGAACTCGGCTAGAATCGTGGTACACGCTGTACAAGGCTCATATTAGTGTAAAAGATTCTAGTTCAGGAACAAGTGAGCGGAGTGAGAAAGTCCGTTAGTCAAATATCCTAACATTCAATATTGGACCTAGGCATATTAGGCTATGGAACAGTGATTGGAAAGGTGTTGAAATACAGATTTCAAATGAATGTACATCCAAAGCTGCTCCCGAACATGACGGTGTTCTAATTCAAATAAACTCATCTGATGTTTAGTTTTTGTCATTTTTCTTTACTCATACTCGAAGAGAAAGCGAACGAGTCGAGAGAGTGAGTCAGAGCCAGTAAGCTACTTAGCCTAATTTCTTATAGGTTTATACCAATCTAAGAAATACTAGTGGAGAGATGTTACTATGATATCAGAAGTCGACATTACCGCGATGTATCGATTTTCGGTAGATTACTATCATCATCGATGAGATTTGAGACTTCTTCGGGCTAGCAAAGGTGAATGACCTCAAAAAGGGTGAGCCCATCAGCTAATTGGCCTCACATGGAGAGCAAGTCAGTAAGTGTTCCTGAAGGAGATATGTCAGCTTCCGCTTATTATTAAGACTTCATGGTCCAGGGTCTTCGAAATTCGGGCAAGATTGTTAGAGAGAATACATGCAAAAACTTCACTATAGCAGAAAGTTCCATTGATGAGGGGGATTGGAGAGAAATGCTTATATTATACTAGAGAGGAAGTAGGTTGGGTTGAGAGAAAGGAGGTGGTTTACAAAGGCACGTAACGATTTCAGACCTTGTTTTGGATAAAATCATCCACTGACTCCGTCAGCGTCACTTTTGCCCCTCCTGTGGTGAATTTATCAAGCATAGTGGTTCCTGCTGATGAACTCCTACTTCTTGAAAAAGGTAAGAAAGTTCGCGATTCCTCCAGTGGAAAAATACGACTTTATCAAAAGAACTCACATTTTAGACCTCGCTCGGGTATAACAAATCGTTCCTTGCCTTCGTATACCACCTCCTACCTCAACGTTATAATGGCTTGTACGTACGAAGAAAACTTCACCTTAATTAGGTTGGGTTCGTCATATTGGAGAGTAAGCTCACTTATTGGAATGCTACATATTATTTCTATTTCTTGTGTTGGTCGAGTACGGCAAACTTGTCAGTACCAATTGATGACAAATTTTCTCTTCTGATTTCAGAGGCACAGTTGCACTATAAGTTCTTGTACAGTACCGTTTCATTTCCTTCACCCAATCAGAATTTTGAGGAAGAGTTAGCACTTTGGTGCGACGACTTCAGCGCGAGCGATAAAACTCTGGTGAGTAGCTCCGTCAACGATATCATTCTATTTTATCGAACTAAGCCAATATCCTCTACACAATTCTTGGAAAAACACTTGTTCGCATTTTCCAAAACTCCAAATAGTGTTAAATAATTCCCAGTAAGCTTTCAAATTAGTGCGGATTATTGAAACGGATATTTTACTAAACCGTATAATGCTACAAAATCCCGAGACCATTCCAGAATCCCATCGTCTTCTTTCAGCAAAAAGTTCTTCTTATAGACGGTACCCCAACGTATAATGTATTCTCGTCGCCAGAAGAAATTCGAGTAATTTCTACAAATATTCCCCAAGATTGGCTCGCGAAATCGTTTCTTATTTTCAGTACAATCTATATATAATATAAAACTTATAAATATTACAATCCGACGAATCGAACCGATAGACGATAACTTTTAGCCCAAATATGTATCATAATAAATTACGACGTTGGTTTACTGTTTCGTGCGCCAAATTCCATCAAGGCATCAATATACTATTTTTTTTTCTTCCCTCTGATCCGTTCTTTCAATAACGCGGATAGTCGTTTCTTTCGCACATATCGAAAAATACAAAATTGCGCGTACGAGAACGAGTCGAGGATTATTTTTTGTTTGTTTTTGTTTCTGACAAATGAGATAATAAAAAAATTTATACACGAGCAAAAGAACTCGAAAGAAGAAAGGAAAGCGCAGCGCAGTGATAAATTTATAGGTTCGTCGCTCGCCAGCGAAAAAATTTCTTCGCACAAGCTCGTTTAATTTTTCTGCTCAATTTTGCTCGGTGAATCTAGCGTTAAAGATTTAATTTATTCGTTCGAAATGAGTACGAAAAAGGATAGGTTGATGGAGGGAGCTGGGGGCGGACAAGTCAAGACGAAAATATCCGCCCGAAACAACAGAAGAAGTGAAAACATTTACGTATAGCCCTGGTATTTCCGTTTTCATCTTCGGTGAAGATGCGCTTCATTATGAAAGTTTAATAAGAATTAACTTTTTTTTTTTATTTAAACTTTTTTCTGTTAATTTTTCATTATAAACTTTTTATTCGAAACAAAAGCAAAGAGAGAGAAAAAAAACGAACTCACAAGTATTTGCAAAAGCGGCCGAGTGTTAAAATTAATTTCATATTATTTCCGTTATGAGAGAAAGGAAGTGCTGGAGAGAGCACCGAGATCTTGTCAAGTGCAAGAGAGAGAAAAAAGGATCAACGCTGTTGCAGCTCGCGAATATAAACTGAATTAGTGGGAACTGAGTTTGAAAGTTTTCTTTCCTTGAGAAAGCTTTCGATATCGGTTTGATACGGCGCGTAAATCTTGCGGATTTAATTTCGACATTCTTCAATCTCTCGATGTACATCTTTTTATACTCACTTCAGTACTGACGACGAAACTCCAACTAATTATGATTCGTAATTGCTTACACAAGCAGATTCCTTTCGATCAAGTTCTTCTCGCTGACGTCTATACGCGAGGTGGTGCACAGAGTGACGTCCAACTTTTTGTCGCTAGATTTTCATCCTTGAAAGTCTCTTCGCATAACCCGCTGTCATTATCCTGCGACAAGAACGTGCGGCAACAGCGAAGATAATACGTTTTGGCGAAATTACTGACCTTTCGCCTCGTGACATTACACAGCACCCTAGGCGAGACGACATCGTACACGAATACGAATAATATGGAAATTTCTAATTATATTACTAGGCTATTAATTCGTTTTCACATAATTTTTTGTTTTCCCAATTTTATGTATTTATCAAGAAAAACGTAGGTAACTACGTATATTCATCACCTGCGCGATGGAAAAAGTCGTAAAATTTCTTTAATATTATACAAAAATATCAAAATGCTCGTAAAAATCACTCTGGAATGAGCTTTCAGAACCTGTTCTGTACGGTTAAATGAGAGATGAGGGCCAATATTATTCCGATATTATTTTCCTATTTTTATTTCAAGTCTCCTTGGATGACAACGAGATGTAAATAGTGCACTCTCAATCTCTAAGTGATGTGAAATTTTGCTCGTGATGACGTAAAATTGTTGGTATGAAGGAACGCTTTTTTTCTTCTTATGGCAGAGGTCAAGGAGATCCTTAAGGTTAATTAATGTCACTATCTACCGATTTTCTTACTTGAGGTTAGTTTCTGGTTGATTGGCTTGAAATTGTCGATACAATTTTCAATTTTTGCATATGGTATCTGATTTGTATGATAGAAAGCTCAAGTCATGAAGAGTTCTCAGCTTTAAGCTCAGCATAGGCAGAAGGACGAAAAGACTTATTATGTGTGTGTATACCTTGAACTTATTGGAGAAAAAAGGCTGAGAACGATCTGTAGCTCTGAGCTCTATGCGCTTTTTACAGTACGAAGAATCACTCTGAAAAGAACTTCAAGCTCTAAATTTTATAAATGACGACTATATACTAAAAAAATGTAGCTATGAGGTTAAATGCTCGACTTCAAGGAAATAAAGTTTCAGTATAATTGGTAAAATTTTCACAGGGGTGAGAAATTGATAGACAGTAAATAAAGGAAATACCGTGCGGAAATTTAAAAATGGAAAGTGGGTTGAAAGACTTAGAACAATCTGTAGCTCAAAAATTTCTAGCTTTGAGGTTAAATGGTTAGGTGAGAAATTGGTCGAAGGTAAATGAAGGAAATACCCTACGAGAATTTCAGAATGAAAAAGGGCTGAGAGCGGCTAGAAGACAGGTGCACTTTTCATTGTAACAAGAATTTTTTTATGGAGAGGCGAGGGGGGGGGGGTAAATTGAAGAAACGAATGACGGGCGTCGGGGCATAGTCCGGCAAAACGTGGGACTTGAAGAGATTCCGAACTTGGAGCTTGACACTGCCCACGAGTGACTGCCATAATAGAACAAGTTCCCCGTTTGCCTCAATTAGCGAAGTTAATGTAAGCGGTGCTACTGCAGTATGCGGTGTACCTGAAAGCCGCGAATCTTGATTCGTCAATCTGAATGGGATCGTCATCGATTCCAATCATTTGAGGACGAGAGCGTATTACAGTACTACCAAATCTCCCGGCCCATATTGTACCAGTTGTTCACAGTCCCTGTACTCCTACGTGTCAATCTCGTTGCTGTAGTTGCTGGAATGTGGGATTTCCATAATGAAGATAACAACGAGTTCTAGGATTTTGTACAGTTTCAAGTTCGAATTGAGGCGTCCATTGAGATCCGTATAGTGGCAAAACCGGGTTACCTTGACGAGCAGATCGTGCTGTTAGCGGGAAACCCGCTATCCATTTATTTTGGGGGATTACATCCTGAGGAAACGTCTGCGTCTGGGAGTTTCTGTGAACTACGTGACGTCACGTTATGTGTGGTGCTTTATGAATGACCTTGACCTACTTTAGGGACTTCATCAATGACTTTGACCTACTTTAGGGATTTGGAAACATTTCAACTTCCAGCTGGGATGTTTTTCCGCGTCTGGGAGTTTTTGTGAACTGCGTGACGTGACATGACGTTACGTGTGGTGCTTTATGAATGACCTTGACCTACTTGAAAATTTTATATCAGGCCTGAGAATCCCTATTGTTTTTTCAATGGTTCTTTTTTGTTCCGGTTCCCAAAGCAAATCAAGGGAAGCGGTTCTTTTTGGTTTTGGCTCTTGGAATCGAGAATACCAGTTCCAGAACCGGTTATGTTTTGGTTTTCAACCTCGGAAATAGGAAACTGACCCCAAAAAGTTGAAACCCATATTATTTTGATGGTTCTTCCCAGTCCAGGTTCCCATAGCAAATAAAAGTCAGGGAGAGCGTTTTTTTTTTAGTTCGGATTCTTGAAGCAAATCAAAGGAAGCGTTTCTTTTCAGTTCCAGCTCCACTTCTATTCTTGCTTTGTGTTTATTATTACTCATTGGTTCTATTTGGTTCCTCCTGAAGCAAATCAAGGAAAAAGGTTTTGTCTTGGAATGGAGAATACCGGTTCCAGAACCGACTCTGGTTATGGTCCTGGTTGAAGTCTTGTAGTATAGTTTACAACAGAGATGTATTCAAGATAACCCCCAGCAGATGGCCGGCAACCGGAATAAAAGCCCAGTATACTGTGTGCTAGGAACAGAAACACAATAATTCTTGAACAGCCATACATGTTCATGTCAGACTCCGCCCCTCTATTCTGACCTTGTGTTTGGGGGAGGGGGAGTTACCTGCAGTAAGAACCTTGTATGATGGTTGAGTAAGAGGTTACGGACTTCGATATCCGATTAGATAGAAAGGTCTACATTGATGATTTCAGATATTGAGGTAATCTGTTTGTAGCCGCTATAGAAATTATATAAAGCGAGGAAATATTATGGGAATGAGTTGAGTGATCAAATTGTTGAATCAATAAAATTCAGAAATGAAAGAGATTCGTAAGAAAGAGATTTTTTTTGCAAATGAAAAGACGGGGGTGAAGATTCAGCGGGGAAACTTCTCAAAATCTCACGTGAAGCCAACTGATAATTTTTCGAGAACGAGGAAAGAAAATTGTCGCATGAAACTTTTATGCATCATTCGCTACACCGGCTATAAACCAAATTTGCCGCCTTGATGAAAATTAGAGAGTGCGAGTGTATACGAGGCAAACGTAGTGAAGTAGCCTTTTAGTCATGGTACTCGTAAGCTGTCAAAGAGATGACCATTTTATTGGGACTCAATCACTCAAAATCAGAGATAGATTTGAAGAATATCCCTCTTCTAAGATTCGTTGTGTCTCAAGGACAGAGACGAGATTGGTGGAAACGGATGTGTGGAACGATGGGAAGGGGAACATAACACAGGATGCGAGAGTGGTCACTACTTGTCTGTGAGTTTTGTGGCTCATCCGTTCTGAACCAGATGAAATCAAATTATTGAAATGCCGCTTCGTCTGCTCGTTCATCTCTTGTGGTACAAGAATTCTACTCTCTGAAAAACGAACTCGATAAATTCAGTATCGACAGCTGTTCTGATGTTTAAACTCGCGGATCACTCATCATGGTATCGTTCTTGAGGTGGGTGGTATCAAGATAATGAATAAAATATACTGACAAAAGAAGAGCTTCTAATTTTCACTTCATTGTGAACGTAACGTGCTTCTTTACACTCCTTTGGAATTTAACGTTAAAAAAGTATACACACCAAATTATGTATTGTGATTTCCAAAAATTCAATTGTGGGAAGAAACTGTTTTTTGATAGTTCGACGTACAGTTACCACATCTTCCTAAAAAAAAAACTCGATTCATGCTGTCAAGAAATTTCCTGAAACTGGCCATTATACAACAAAAATGTAAAGTTAATCTTAAAAATACACGAAATATCCTCATAGTCCACTAAAATACCGTAACCCTTTTCAGATCAACCCCTTCACTACGTTTTTTATTATTTTCATTTAAAAAATTCGCCACAGGGATACTATAAAGAAAGTCCACAATGAACGAAAAGAAAAAAAAAAAACAATACCAACTCGGAGATTCTTTCGAGGGTTAGAATAGATTCATGACAATATTGTAAAAATAACCGGTGTCATGTCAACATTGAAAAAGAGTCGTCGTAACGAAAAGAAAAGGTTTCCAAGTAATTTATTGTTTGATTCTCGTTTTTAAAAAATCAATTCTTCTTTTTATACATCTTAGTTGAAGGAAGATGTTGGGATTTTTCTTTCGTGGTCGTACACATAAATAGTCTAGATCTTGGAATGAGAAAAAAAACGAAACCCTTCTACAGATGGATGTTTGTGTCGTTCGCCTTCGTCGCCTTGAAAACCGACCGGTAAATAAATGGATTTGGCTATTTAGCGACAATCGGAAGAGGTAATAAAATACATTCTAGAGAAAGTAGGTCGATGTTCGGTTAGTATAGTAAATCGCAATGTGACGATCGTCTCGCTATTCAGACGTGACTGACTCAAACAGAAATAAAAGGAAATCGAAACCCTTTATAGAAAAGGTAGTGGGTTTGTATCTTTGTTATAAAAATGAGTGTAGGCCTTTACAGTCAACCCTTTACTTTATTTTTTGTTGTCTGATATCTTTTTTCATTTTTTTTTCTTACACGCAAAAAAAAGAGCTAGAAAGTTTAGTTCGCTGAAACGACTCTATAAAGGTTTTTCATTGACCGACTCGTCTGCCTTTTGATAGCAAATATCTTTCTGGAGAATGTATTCATTTTCTGGACGATACCTGACGAAATGAACGAATCTTAGATCAGTGTTTCTTCATGGTGTTTGTGTTGAAGAGGAAACAATGTAAAATTCCATCATTTAAGAATTTGGGCCCATAGTCGTACGGCGCCAGCTCTTCTTATAATATTATATATTTACGGATGGGGGTACGATAATTAATACATTTTCGAGCATACCTTTAGGAGGGTGCGTATTCGTACCTGCAGTACGCGTGTTTCAAATTGATAATCCTGATTGCTGTTGCCTCGGACTGTGCTTTGGAGCATCACGCGATTTATTCTTACGTGTTTTGAACACGCATTTCTTTCTTTGCGTACTCGTTGATCGCCAGCAACGCTGAAATAATTTGCCAATGTAAACAATGGGTCATAGAACTGATGAAACAACACCTATCCGATAGTGAAGAATTATAAGGGTCGTTGAAGGCAAGGAGGTTCACGCCTGATTGAAGAAGGCCATGCGATCACATGAACAATTTTTCACGCTATTTATTCGATTTTGCGAGAGGTGAGACTTTTTCAGTCCCACGTTGATCACTATTTTGTCAAATTGATACTTGCTGTATCTCCGAAAAATCTTTCATTTCTGTCCCTCTCCCGTGGGAACTTGAAGTAGTGCACCTTATTCTTTTTCTATAGAGCTTCAAAGGGCGGAATATTTCTATGCTGAGTAGGCATTCAAAATTCGGAATTTCTTCCAAATCCCTCTTTCTTAAGGTTCGGAGCTTTTTCTCCAAATCTCTCTCCTCGTATGTAAGTGATGTAGGTACATACTTATATACCTATGAGTTAGATTTTTCCATCTCCCTTTTCCCTGTCTATAGATCGAGAATCAAAATGTATTCAATTCTCTCAACTTGAGTCAAAGCGGCTGACCCAGTGGTACCATAGATCAGTGCTTCCTAACCTTTCACAGGTCGCGGACCACTAAGGAATAATTCCTAATTTTCGCGGACCCCCAAATTTCTGAAAAATTGTTAATTGAAACGTATTTTTTTACAAATCATACGGGTGCATGAAAAAAGTTTTCATTGAAAATTACTTTTCGCGGACCCCCGGTTGGAAAGCACTGCTATAGATCTACGGATTTTCGTTCCTCGAAAAAGATACGGATTTTTTCACAGGTTTTGCCTAAAATGCGGAATGCTTGTGCTCAAAGAAAAAGTAACTTAGTCACTCATTTGAGAGATACTCTTCTCCTGACCGTTATTGGCTGATACCGCGGTCTCCTGTAAAATTCAGTTGATCAAGGGAAAAGTACCTCAGTTACCCGTATCAGTGATACCAATCTCCTGATCGTTGTTGAGAAAAAGAGCATAACTGGTGGAAGAGGAGGCAGTGCGGAGAGAGGACAACAGTGCGACCAGCCTGCACTGTGTATTCACAATTTTCAGGACTAAGTTCTGCTGTGTATGGTTCAAGTGTTCTTATTTCATTCCTTTGCACTGCCCCCTCTCACCCTCCCTAATTAGTTTTTAAAGTACCTATTTTGATCATGGCATAGCTCATCCTACAGCGCTTTAGTCTAGCTTATATGCTTGTGTACATTTTGCCTAGAATTTGTTTAGCCTAAATCGCCATCAGATTAAGCAAATGTTCAAAAGAAAAGAAAAGTCCCGGTATTGCAATTGAAACGCCCGACGTTTCGAAATTCCACGTATTCCTTCATCAAGATGTTGTAACTGGATTTCAGAAGGAAACGAAAAAGCAACAAGTGAAATGGAAAGAAAATAGCAGATTGCGGCCCTACGCATGATCCAGATTGCGGCCAAAGAACAAGTAATATGCATCCAAATTGCGGCTGACAAAAAATTGATATGCATCCAAATTGCGGCCGACAAAAATTGATATGCATCCATTTTGCGGCCCACGTTACTGTAAAAATGGAGCAGATTGCAGCCTCTGAAGTATTCACAATGGCCAATGCTGTCCTGAAAGTGTGGCCTTCCGTCACTTTACTAGGCTGTCGTTTTCACCTGGGTCAGGCGTGGTATAAGAAAATTCAGAATCTTGGTTTCACAAAAGTGTACCGAAGCAGAAGCGCAGATAGGATTTTTTCTTCGTTCATTCTTTCGTCTTTCTTTTCTCGATCCGTAGGCAATGGAAGATTTCTATGTAGAGGATCTCATGCTGTACAAACCGGCGAATGCAAGAATACGTATATTCTGCACAAGCTTGTTACCTCCTACATTGTGGTCGAAATATTCTTTGGACATTGGTCAGACAACAAACGCATGGGAATCATTCAACAGTCGTTTCAATAAGATGTTTTATCATGGTCACCTCAATATCTTCCTCCTTATCGATGCTCTTCAGGAAGTGCAAGAAGAGTCATACGCAAAAATGTCATCTGATGATTGTAGAAAACCTTACAAAAGAAGTACGCAGTAAATTTTTAGGCCGCAATGTGGTTCTCGTAATGGCCACAATATGGATGTCCTCTCATTTTTTGAGGGCCGCAATATGAACGATTTTCAGCTTTTGGGCCGCAGTTTGGATGTCGCCGAGACTTTTATAGTAGGTAGTGAAACTTCATTTAAAGCTGAATTAGAGAAGAAATTGTCAGGATAAATTGTAATTTAAAGTAGAAATGATGGCAATGAAATACAAGTTTTTATGAAACATTCATAAGATGAATTAATTTTGTAAACTATATTTTCATGATTTAATAGGACTATTATTTATTATATAAAATTTTCAAATTAAATTTATGACTAAAATATATTTCAACTTGAATTAAAAGTTGATTACAGTAATTATTTATACTGTGAGTATATTTTTTTCAAAGCACAATTTAAAAAAAAAATTCCTCCCACCTCATGCTCATTGTAACAAAAAATGTGAAAAAATAAAAATAAGACAACTTGAAAATATAAGGTAAGAAAGAGAAAACATGAAAAATATTAAAATAAAATAGATGTAGAATAGAAAAGAAATATATAAATACAAAAAAAGGAAAGCTCAAGATAATTTCGACAGAGAAGAAAAAGTACAATAATGTGATATAAAATTATAAAAAAATATAAATTTAATGAATAATATCAAAATATAAATGAATAATAATAACAATTATAAAATGAAATGAAAGTAGAAGAGATAGAAATTCTTCCTGCTGTCTCCCCAGGTCAAATCATGAGAAATTTTATACATTTTCTTCCATATATTTTATTATAATACATTGCTATTAATTTACTTGAACTATTTTTAATTATTAAAAGTCCTCATCACAATTCTTCCCCAAAGGTGAAATGATGACATTTTTTATTGTTAATTGAAATAGTATTTGATGTACCCAGTAATGCGTGTTTCAATTTTTTTTTAAAAGAAAGAAAGAATAATAGTAGAATGATATTTTTGAATGATTTTCTCTGTCACATCATCATTATCACTTCATTGAAATAATTTTGAAAATAAATTTTCATGATGAAAATTTAAAAATTGGATTATTACAAAAATTTTTATTGAGAATTCTCATTCAATTATTTTTAAATTGAATTCTTTATTATCTTAACTAATAAAAATAAATAAAAACTAATTATAGTAACAATGAAGTGCGCTGATGAAATCATTGGTAGGTACGTAATCATTTTCTTTATTTTGTAAAAATCTTAATAATACTATTACTCATTTATCCATAATTCACCCAATTAAGTTTTTCATGATCATAATTTAAAAATTCAATTATGTATTATGAAAATTTTTATTGAGAATTCTCATTTAATTATTTTTAAATTGAATTTTTCATGATCATTACAAATAAAAATAAATAAAAATTAATCATAGTAACAATGAAGTACGCTGATGAAATCATACCCAATCATTTTCTTTATTTTTCAAAAACCCTAATAATATCATTACTTATTTATCCACACTTGACGAGCATCATTGCTAATAAAAATAAATAAAAATCAATCATAGTAAGCTAACAATGAAGTACGTCAATGAAATCATACCCAATCATTTTCTTTATTTTTTAAAAACCTTAATAATATCATTACTCATTTATCCGCACTTCACCCAATTAAGTTTTTCATGATTAAAATTTAAAAATTCAATTATTATGAAAATTTTTACTGAGAATTCTTATTTGATTATTTTTAAATTGAACTTTCTAATATCATTACTAATAAAAATAAATAAAAATTCATCATAGTAAGAATGAAGTGCGCTGATGAAATCATTGGTAGATATGTAATCATTTTCTTTATTCTATGAAAATCCTAATAATATCATTACTCATTTATCCATAATTCACCCAATTAAGTTTTTCATGATTATAATTTAAAAATTCAATTATTATGAAATTTTTTATTGAGAATTCTTATTTGATTATTTTTAAATTGAACTTTTAATATCATTACTAATAAAAATAAATAAAAATTCATCATAGTAAGAATGAAGTGCGCTGATGAAATCATTGGTAGGTATGTAATCATTTTCTTTATTCTATGAAAATCCTAATAATATCATTACTCATTTATCCATAATTCACCCAATTAAGTTTTTCATGATTATAATTTAAAAATTCAATTATTATGAAATTTTTTATTGAGAATTCTTATTTGATTATTTTTAAATTGAACCTTTAATATCATTACTCATTTATCCATAAGTCACCCAATTAGGTTTTTCATGATTATAATTTAAAAATTCAATTATTATGAAATTTTTTATTGAGAATTCTTATTTGATTATTTTTAAATTGAACTTTTAATATCATTACTAATAAAAATAAATAAAAATTCATCATAGTAAGAATGAAGTGCGCTGATGAAATCATTGGTAGGTATGTAATCATTTTCTTTATCCTATGAAAATCCTAATAATATCATTACTCATTTATCCATAATTCACCCAATTAGGTTTTTCATGATTATAATTTAAAAATTCAATTATTATGAAATTTTTTATCGAGAATTCTTATTTGATTATTTTTAAATTGAACTTTTAATATCATTACTAATAGAAGTAAATAAATAAAAATTTATGATAGTAACAATGAAGAACGCTAATGAAATCATACCCAATCATTTTTTTTTTTTTTTTTTTTTATAAAAACCGTAATATCATTACTCATTTATTTGCACTTCACCCAATTAGATATAATTTTCGAATAGAAATTTCAAGGTCGAAAAAAAATTGGAACCCCTATTGAAGTTCCGATGCTTGGTTCATTTGGTTGAAAACATCAATTCCCGCCCATACAGCCCAAATGCTGACAAAATATGCGTTCGATTACCCTTTTTCTCTCTTGACAATTTTCAAAGACGGCTATTCCATCTGCTCTAAGCCGCTGCTTCGGAAAGAGTTTTCCGGATGTAATGTAAGAAGGAGCTCATTGTGTAACAGTATACAATAGTTGATCTTGAAATAAAAAGGGAAAATATACAAATCAGTGACGAGGGTTATTGCAACGACGCTGTCTCATTATCATGAAATCGCAATAAACACGATATAAATGATTTTCAAAAACGTCGTTCGCCATGTGTAATGACAAGAGCCGCGTGCCCACACTACCCATTTCTCATGTACGCGCACAGTAGTTAATATTAAAAACATGCGAAGTTATAATATCATGATTGAAATTGCGCAATTCATTTTAACACCGAATTTGTTTCGCGTTCCTCTGAAAAAATTGCGCCAATTTTCATTATTTTCACTCGTCATCAGGTGATCACACTCGTTTCCCTCGCGTCTTGTACCCATAATTTTATGTAGAGTGCATTACATAAATTTATAAATCATGTAGACCTATGTGTTATGATTAGATCGAACAATGGCGAAAAATATCAATAACATTAAAACGTTGATAATATATCAACGTCGGCTATAATGTGTGGATAGAGAAAAAAATAACCAGCAGAAGCACTTTAGTAAAAAAGAGAACATAATCAGAAAGAATGAGAGAAAGAAGGAGAATATTATGCTGTATAGTATAACGGCGTGAAAAATGGAACTTTCTATGTGTGTAAACTATATTCGTGCTGTAATAAATACTACTTCGTACACAGTACGTGTTATGGGAAGACGCTATTATTAAATTAAATATTTAATACGGATGGGTGTTTGGCTGACTTAAAATGTGGGCTTAAAATTTAATCAAATCGTGCCATACGGATAGGGCGCTCGCAATTTCACGAATAAATCAACGCCCGTTCGTGAAATGGCTCACAAAATCTGGTAGGCTAACGCTGGTGTCGTCTCCGCAGGTGATTTTTACCATGTTTACGTCGTAAAAGAATCACAAGAAACCAACAAAAAACAATGTAATGCGATGGAAATTTGATGAAAGTAGTCGATTACTAGTTAATTGCAGTCGATTGGCTCTTGAACTCTTGTCTCGTGCCACGAGTGGCGTTCGCAGACCCGATATTACTACCCAACTTGCTCCAATATCATTATAGAGTAAAACGTAGTAGGTACAATTTTTAAGAACTTGAACGAGGCACACGAACTGTAGACGAAAGCTAACGTCCACCTAATCCACAAATATAGGTAATTTGTTGGGTTTTCAGCAATTCTGTGAACCACCTGTCATAATGATACGAGTGTAGAACAGTTTGTACCGAGTCTTGTGTAAATATTGTAAAGTGGAGCCGCGGCGTAAGTTGCGCTGTTTTCCCCGGACGGGTACAAAGAGAATAAAAATTAATAGAGCCTGTTTGGACGGACACTAATAACAAGGTAGCGAATGTTTGATTTCGTTAAATTGTTTCTTTGTTCTTTGTTTGTTTTCGTTTTCAATCAGCGGTCAGAAAACAAATATTAATTTAGGTCGGAGATAGTTATTAACTTTTCAATTTGAAACCACGTCTCTTCTCTCAAGTTTTTTTTTCCTGCTGCGATCTCGTCTGTAGAGGAGGGCCAACGCGAGGGATGGCTGCAAATAGAAAGATGGCAAAAACGTGAGGTGTAATCGAAAAGGAAACATTTATACGTGGCAGGTATATTGCTAAGTTTATAAAATACTTCGTATTCGAAGATACTATCTCGTATCTAGTGTTTGCATTTTTGAGATTGACTCGTGATAGGAAAAAATAATTTCATTTTATATGAATGGACGATATGCAGATGAGAAGTAGAAAAGAAGAATAGATGAGTAAATCGGGAAAAGTCGTACGCATTAACCTAACGTACAATAATATTTATAATGAAAGCGGTGTCAAAGATGATGTATAGCTTTATGGCTCAAGAGACTACCTAAAAATATGACGCAAAAATTAAATATCAGACGAGGAACGAGTTTCAAGCTTAGGCCTACCTAACAGTTTTCCTGAAGCCATCGCACAAATGAAGGACGATGGTTATCTTGAGTGAGCAATGGCTGGTCTCAGGAGGAGTTTCTGAAACAATAAACGTCTTCATGGAGAAATCTCAGAAATAACAAATCGATACCTTTCTTCCACTGATTAA
Source organism: Aspidiotus destructor (assembly GCA_035079395.1). NCBI lineage: Eukaryota > Metazoa > Arthropoda > Insecta > Hemiptera > Diaspididae > Aspidiotus > Aspidiotus destructor. The sequence continues at coordinate 33,252,310 of JAVHKZ010000018.1, read as the reverse complement.
CGTAACATAAGCTTGACTGACTTATAGCGATCAATATTTCGGTAGACGCATCAGATGCAACTGATAGTGCCAAGTACAAGACGTAGTGAAGGATATGTATTCAAATTGTTAGGGGGATTACATGCTCAGAAAACGTCCGCGTCCGGGACTTTCTGTGAACTGCGTGACGTGACGTGACGTGTGGCATTTAATGACGTCATCAATGACCTTGACCTACTTCAGGGACTTGAAAACATTTCAACTTACAGCAGGGATGCTTTATGACGTTATCAATGACCTTGACCTACTTCAGGGGCTTGGAAAAATTTCAATTTCCTGCCTTCATTATATCAAGCCTAGCATGCAGTATACTGAGAAGAGCCCAGACGACTAATTTTCTGAGGGGGCATTTTTGCGCCAACATGATCGCGAGCGCGGGAGGTTGCGAGTTCCCCGCTGCCATTGCAAACCTGCAATGGCCTCTAATTTTTTGTAATTCGATCCATTTGAGGGACTTTTTGTGATTCTGCGACAAATGCCACCGCAAACGCCTTTCTTTGGATTTGAACTATTTGTAAGACCATTATACTGCAATTTGGTGGCAAATGACAACAAATGGCTTTTTTTCAATTTGGACTATTTCCAATTCAGTGGCAAATGAGATCAAAAACGTTGGACTATTTGTGAGGCTGTTAGCGATTTTGTGGCAAATGACACCTCAAACTAGTGCTGCCAGATGATATTTTCAAAAATCCGTATCCCCTTTTTTTTCTGAGACCTGAAAACAGAATTCCACGGACTTTGACGGAATCATTAATAACGATCAGGAGAAAGGTATCTCTCATACAAGTAAGTGAGGCACTTTTTCCTTGAGCGACTCAATGTTACAGGAAACCGCAGTGTCTCCCCATAATGACCAGGAGAAAATTATCTCTCATCTAAGGTACTTTTCCCTTGAGCACTAGAAATCCGTATTTTACGCGAAATTCATATATTTTCTTCTGAGGACCAAAAATCCGTAGATCTGGCAACACTGCCGCAAACGTCTCTTTTGTAATTTGATCTATTTGAGAGGCTCTTTGTGATTCTGCGGAAAATGCTACCGCAAACGCCTTCCTTTGGATTCGGACAATTTGTGGGATCATATACTGCAATTTTACGGCAAATGACACCACAAACGACTCTTCTCCGATCTGGACTATGTGCAATTCAGAGACAAATGACACCGCAAACGCTTCCTCTTTGCTTTCGACCATTTGTGGCACTATTTGTGATGTTATGGCGAATGACACCTCAAACGCCTCTTTTCTAACTTGAACCATTTGCCAGCGTCGTACTGCCTCTTTCTTGCTAGTTCGGGTTTAACCAACTCGTCGGGCTCCTCAAACTTTCAAGAATTTACTCCTGGCTTCATAAAGCCTTCGCACGCTCATTTTGGTGGGAATCCTCGGCAGCGACACAGGCCTAAAATCAATCCTAAACTTCGAGCAAAGACAAATCTCTTTTCTTATTGTCTACACATACATCTTGATCTGTCTGCTTCTCTCTTTCTCTTTCCAAGCTATTTTGTAAGGCCATCCAAAAGTTTATACAAAACACAGAAAAATACAAAAAAATGAAAACAATAACGCTGAAAGCGAGTCGAGAAAAAGTTACATAGTATAGTAGACAACATGCAGCACATTTTAAGAGCAGGAAACGCATTTATGAAAACAATAGATAAGTTTTTATCCTTTTGTTATACTCGTGTGGTACGTCTTTTATCTCGGTGTTTATTATAAACATGTCACGCCCTGCACACATATTCTCACATGCACCAGAATTGTACGAGGCTCTACTTTATTCGTAATACGCTGTGTAAAAGTCTCGTATGTAAACAGTATTTATACACAAGGGACGTTATCGAGTTTACACGCCGAACGCGAGGCCTCACCCGACGCCGGAGGCCTTGACGTTAACGTCTTCATATTAAGTGACAAAATTTCTGAATAGGAAAATAACGCAGCTCTGGTTGCATGTTTTACTCACGCACACGAAACAGGGTGTATCCATCAGCGTCGCTTCGTTGTCTTCTGCTGATGACAACCGACAGTCAACGATTCAAAAAGTTGACTTTCGGTGACGAAATATCGTGCGCTATGAAAAGAAAGTATACTGAGCATTAATTCGAATAAAATTGGAAAAATTTTCGGGTAGGCGTGAGACGCTCGACAAAACGTTACAATTTCGGATAATCAATAAATTTCCGACGCGGAAGTGAAAAATAGTTTCGTTGAATTGCCGAAATTAAGTCGTTGCGGAAGGTCGATGCGAAACTACAGAATTCGAGTATTCATTCAGACGTCGCTTTTCACGAAAAATTAAGGAGAAAACTATTTCATGTCGTACGACGTGATCTTTGCTCGAAGAAACTTCCAGGGTATGAAGTTACTCCAACAGACCAGGAAAATTAGAGGAAGAAATGCTAGAGGAAATAAAAGTAACTGCCGACGAGGTTTTTTGCATTAATTCGGGTAGAATGGTCTTCTAATGAGTGGACGAGTACTAGAACGTCACTGTTTGAGAGCGGCTAGAATACTCGTCCTAAATTTCAGTGTTGGAAAAATTATTCGGCGAAACCACTTCTTCTCGACAACCGCCAAGCTGTACTGCCCCAACACGTCAAAAGTTCAGTCTCCCCTCTTCTCGCCCGCAAGGTATGAAGTTGGTTAAATACCAGGCCACATGATACGATTCAGAGCTGAGCTTCATGCACCATTTGGAAGAGACGGATGGTGATGAATCACCAAAGCCACCCAATAGGGAGCCAGAGGGAGGATAATGATGACCACCGCACTGTCGATTCTTCTATGTATTGCTCAAGTATGAGCACACTCAATGAAGATAGCTAGAAAAGAAGTGGAGTTGAGCCAAGATGTGTTAGCGCCTATCGCCCTGTCTCAACCGAGACTCTTTGCGTATTCGCACCATCACCACCAATCGAGATCATTGCTGAGGAGTGCGGTGGTGCTCAAAGAGAAGAAGAAGACAGTGACTGACCGAAAGACTTTCTTGGTCCAGGAGAAGACCTCGCGCACCTTGCTGGAGAAATGAAAAGCGATAATTGCTCAGAGGGAGCTAGAAAAATGGACGACCCATACCTTGATGAGTGGATGAACGGGAAAACGCAGTTGTAAGCAGCCATGGCTACCACACATTATTTCTGAGTCTTTTTCTTAGAGTCGAAGATTGAAGGATAAAAGTCAATGATGAGGTAGTGTGCCGAGACGCAAGTGCAGAAAGAACTCTTGAAAAAAGTGAAGAATTTTCCATTCTAAGATCTACTTTTAGAAATATAGCAAGATCTACACGTATCTGGCGATGAGCATAGGTTTTTCCGAGGACGGACAGATCATAGAAGGAGAGCGCGAGTGAGATAATCTTACAGATGGAACCTTCACCTCAAGAGGTCTATTTTAGCAGTACTCGAGGTAAATCAAAAACAAAATTTATGCACAAACCAAAAATAAATTTCTAAGGTAATACTGTAGAAACTATGCTGTCTAAGAGTGTTACATTTACATCGTATCCTTTAGAGACGAAAAACTTATTATCAGCAGAGAAACTGGAGGCGATATAATAATTTAAAGACGTATCATTTTTACATTTTGCCCCGTCGCAGGCGAACATCCACATCTCAATTGGCGGAGCTGACTGCCACCATTCTTCAATTAACTCCTCTACTTCATTGTCGTCATAATGTAGCTCTGCAAAATGTTCAAAGTGAATTTCTTTCAAAATACACCGCGACTCGTGGCCAACGCTCGGAATAAACGTCATTTCTTCGCGATAATGCTTCGTGTTCATTATTACCGAGCATAATCTTATCTTTTGGAACGGAGTCAATTCACAAATTGCACGAGAATGTGATTTGACAGTGAGATTTTCTGAAAAAATCAAATGCAACAAACTGAAGTATACCCATAAGCATCAAAGACAGGATTGAGACAGAAAATTTGAACGCAGATGTTTCAGATACCACCTCTTTCTCCGCGTTTCTAATGCAGGTTTCTCGACTTTCCAGGAATTAATTTTAACGATAATTTCTGCTCTTTTCAAATTCTTCTCTTTCCACCCGAAATTATCCTGAATTTCTTCTCGAACAATGGGCAGCCTAAAATTCTTCCATACTATCACCCTGATATAGCCCCAGATAAGGAATTTTTGTACATCGCTTGTACAGATCGTCACTCTTTTTCTGTGAGATTCATTCTTAAAATGTCCTTTATAATAAGTGGTCTATCATACAAGTTTTGTAGATTAAATATGGATCATTGGAGAGTAACGACCTAAAAATTCCCGGTGATATAAAGGGTCGACCAGATGGACACAAGATTGTGAGGACAAATATTTTCATCTGTAAATTATCCCCGACCTACGAGCTTGCAGTGATTGATCCCTCCACGAGATACCCATTCCATGATATGATAAGACAAGAGGCAAGTGACGGTATCCTCTTCCAGGCTAACGCAAAATTTCACGAACAACTCAAGGAATATGATAGACAATTCTATACAACGATGTACACTACAATACAGTGTGACTACGTACTTTCCTCTATTTCGTCTCTCATTTCATCTTGATAAATATGCTCCACACTATCCGGTCCGTGTTCCAGTCTGTTGGCGGGACTTTCGGCAAAGGCGAATGGAAATATCTCCTTTTTCTGTATTCCATTCTTAACAAATACAAAACGACCAATATGATTTCCAGCGTCTTTTATCCTCGAGTCTTTCACATCGTACTCCGGGGAAATAAAATAGTGCCCTATGACTCCTGTTTCGTCATTCGTGGCTATACACAGGAATGTATGCTCCTCGTATTTCCGTTCCTTGGAGGGAACATCGTGCAATATGTAAGGATTCTCAAATTCCTTCGTATCATTCGGGACCTGATGTTCTGTAGGGTGTAAATCGAAGTTATCCGCGTAGAATTCCTTTATTCTCTCGAGCTGGGTCACGTTATAATCCGAAGTGATCGGACTGAAATTTAAATGTTCGTTGAACCAAACGCTGTTCATGATGGCCGAGCAAACGTCGAGTTTCTTTTCGAACGTTTCCTCTTCAAAATCTGATTTCTGGGTTCCTGGATTAGATAACGAGAAAAAAAAAGGATTAAATAATGTTTTCTGAAATCGGGGACCTATTTTCTTACGTACCCGATTTCTTGACATCGAAGTAGAACTGTTCATATCCCGTAAGCGGTGTGACAGCAGAATATCTTTCTGCAAGATTGGCGTATACGGTAGCATAACATGAGCAGAGAAGAAAAATTATCATTTTTGCGAAGTACTGACGCTATTGTTCTCTCTGCTTCATTATTAATTGTTTCTTCGAGTTCATAGAATGTTGTGGGTACTACACATTGCAACTTCAAAATAATTTTATCTTTTTGATAAGCAAACGCGTGCCGGCTACTTTCGATGATGATAAAGAAACAAGAATAGATTACGCTGGTCCACAATGCACTTCCTGTTTTCTTTTCTTTGATATTAGAAATTTTTGGGCTCTGGATAGACTGATTCTTCAACTTTTAAACGAGCAACCCAGTGGCGTAACGGAATAATTTCCGAGTGGGTGGGGGATTTAGGTTTCTGAAATTTTGACAGCAAATTTTTTAGTTCTCTCTTCCCTCTTTGTTACACCACTGGTGCAAATTTTTTAACTGTGTCTATCTGAGGAGAATGTCTTTCTTCCGCCGTTCTTCCAGCAAATTGTGATTCCAAGGGGTGGAGACTATGGCCGAAAATTTCGATCTTTGAGACTTCGGAGAATTCCAGTCACCAAAAGAACTAGGATACATACGAATAATTGTTCTTCAAGATATATGTTCTGGAAGGCGAAGTGGGGGGGGGTGCGGAAATTGAAAAAATCATCGAATTTTCATCAAATCGCGATACGCACTTGAAAGAGTTCTGACGATCCAGTTCGAACAATGTATATGAGAAAGAACACTATACTTACGGGCGGGACTAATATTAAAGGAAGGGGGGTTGTTGGTGAATGAAAAACTGAAGCGAAAAATTTGGATCGTCTCGTCGGGATTTGAACACAAGACCATCGCGCTCGTAGGTCCCCCTCGTAGGTCAGATGAATAGCGGGTTCCCCGCTAAAAAGGCGTTTGCGCCGCAATGCTGCCAGATCTACGGATTTTCGGTCCTCAAAAAAGATATGGATTTTGCGTAAAATACGGATTTCTTGTGCTCAAGGAAAAAGTACTTTGGACACTCGTATGAGAGATACTTTTCTCGTGGTCGTTATGGGAGATACTGCTGTTCTCCGTAACATTGAGTCCATCAAGGGAAAAGTGTCTCAGTCACCCATATGAAAGATACCTTTCTCCTGATCGTTATTGATGATTTCATCCAAAATCCGTGGAACTCAGTTTTCAGGTCTTGGAAAAAATAGCCGATACGGATTTTTGAAAATATCATCCGGCAGCACTAGTTTGCGGTGTCATTTGCCACAAAATCCTTAACAGTCCCACAAATTATCCAAATCGGAAAGGAAGAGTTTTGAAATGTTTCATGTCTTTTCTACACCCTATACACTATCGAAAATTTGCGAGTACCCTCCCCCCCCCTCTCCCCCCGACCCTAATAATGGACTTGGAAAATATTCGTGAATTACCTGGGAGGTGATTGAGAAATCTGCGAGTACCACCCTCTCTCGAAAAAAAAGAAAAAATTAAATAAAAATAAAAATAAAAATAAAATAAAGTAGAATAAAATATGATAAAATATAATAAAATATAAATAAAATCAAAAATAAATCTGAAAAAAATAATAATAAAAATAAAAATCAAAGTAAAAGTAAAAATAAAAATAAAATAAAATGAAATAAAATGAAATAAAATAAAATTGACATGTTTCATGTCTTTTCTGACACCCTATACACTATCGAAAACCTGGGAGGTGATTGAGAAATCTGCGAGTACCACCCTCTTTCGAAAAAAAAAAAGAAAAAATTCAATAAAAATAAAATAGAAAATAAAATGAAATAAAATTAAATTGGAATAAAATAAAAATTAAATTATATTTAAATTAAATAAAATTAAATAAAATTAAAATCAACTTAAAAATAGAAAATACCTGGGAGGTGATTGAGAAATCTGCGAGTACCACCCTCTCTCTCGAAAAAAGAAGAAATTAAATAAAATTGAAAATAAAACAGAATAAAATTTAAAAAATGAATTAAAAAAATGAATAAAATAAAATATAAATAAAATCAAAAATAAATCTGAAAAAAATAATGATAAATAAAAAAATAGATAAAAATAAAAACAAAAAAAAATTGACATGTTTCATGTCTTTTCTGACACCCTATACACTATCGAAAATTTGCGAGTACCGCCCTCTCTCTCGAAAAAAGAAAAAATTGAATAAAAATAGAAATAAAATAAAATTGAAAATAAAATAGAGTAAAATGAAAAAATGAATAAAATAAAATAGAATAAAATATACATAAATCAAAAATAAAACTGAAAAAAATAATAGTAATGAATAAAATGAGAAGATAGAAATAAAAATGAAATGAAAAAAAAATATCTGGCAGGTGATTGAGAAACCTGAAAGTACCACCCTCCCTCTTTTTCAGAAAATAAATAACAATAACAATAACAATAATAATAATTATAATAATAATAATAATAATAATAAATAAAATGCAAAAAAATAGAAATAAAAAATATCTGAGAGGTGATCGAGAAATTTTCAAGTATTATCCTTCTTATAATATCTGTAGTATAATGTATAATGGACTTGGAAAAATTTTGGGTGAGGTTAGGTTGGGTTAGGTTTAAGGACTTGTAAAAAAATTTCTATACCTGGTGGGTGATTGAAAAATCCGAGTACTACCCCTTTACTCTATTTCTTTATACTAGGTGTCTATGAACGAGCGGAGCGATTGAGACCCAGTAATGTCATCAGCCTGAAATATACTAAAGTAGACTTGTACTGGACCAAGACGCGGAACGAACGAGCGGAGCGAGTATCAGCCTGAAATATACTAGAGTGGATTTGTAATGGACCAAGAGGCCCAGTAATCTCGTCAGCCTGAAATATACTGAAGTAGACTTACACTAGACCAAGAAGGCTCATTAGCCTAAAATATTTCAAAGTAGACTTATACTACATCAAGTGAGTGTGCCGCTCTAAAGCCTTAGCCTAGAACTCTCAAATATTCATGTCTCGCATTATCCACAACATATCTGATTGGGCAGAATTTTAAACACTTTTTTTTTCCATGTTTATATACTAGGTTTATACTGACTTTATGATAGCTATATACCATCTTTCCGAATGCCCCCCACCCTTCATCCTAGGTAGACTTATAGACCAAGAAGCGGTCCCAGAAAATCATCATCCTTGTTTCTCATAACATATCTCCAAAGCAATTTCAAGAGCATTCGAATCAAACAGCATTATGGCGACTCGATCATCATCATAAATCGCAAAAACACCTCCTTCTAAGACATGAAACATGATCTTTATTTATTTGGCTACGCCAGAACATTTCTTTTTTATCTCCTTTGCCTCTGAATTAGAAGTCGTCCAAATTGAAAGAGAGTCGATTCGGTGTCATTTGCCATTAAATTGCAGTAAATGGTCCAACAAATAGTTTAAATCGAAAAAGAGGCGCGCGTTTGCGGTAACGTTTGCCTCATAATTGCAAATAGGGCCACAAATCGTCCAAATCAAAGAAAGAGGCGTTTTCAGTGTCATTTGCCTCTGAATTGCAAATACATAGCCCAAATCGAAAAAGAGTCGTTTGCTGTGTCATTTGCCATTAAATTACAGTGTTCTACAAATAGTACTCATTAGTGAGGAAGCTTTTGCGGTTTCATTTGCCGCAAAATCACAACTAATCCCGCAAAGAGTCCAACTCAGAAAAATAGGGGTTTTCGGTGTCATTTACCACTGAACTGTAAATAGTCCAAATCGGAAAAGAGTCTTTTGCCATTCAATTTCAGTAAGAGGTCCTACAAATAGTCCGAACCGGAAAAGAGACGTTTGCGGTATCGTTTGCCACAAAATCGCTGATGGCTCCGCAAATAACAGTGCCGTACCGGCCCCGACCGGCCAGAAAAGTCCGCGAAGTTTCTATAGAGTTTGAAAGATTATTCTTGAAAGCTCGACCGTACGAGTTTTGGGGGCTCAACAAGCTGGTTACGCGGCTTGATCACGACATTGTATAAGGCTCTCCTGAACAAACGTCTCAAAGATAACCACTGCAGCAAGATAAGCTCTTTATGGCATATCCCTCCTCTTTTTTCTGATCATCGTATTCAAGATTCCTGATTAAAGTTTACGAGGGATGGTGATCACTAATAATACAAATATCGCGGAATCTCAAAGCACGGACTCTAATTTGGTGCAGATCTAAAAGATCATCATTCGTATTTTGCGTTTGCAATGAAACAAAAATAAATTTTTATAAATTTCCTTGTTGATTGATCGTCGGGTCTCGAAGGAAAGAGAGGTCAATTTCTGCTCAACCACTAACGGTAAAACAAAAAAACGGATTAGGACAACGAGGTCGCAATATAAAAAAATCTTCGGTCTTGTCTCTGTGCACGAGACTTCTAATCTTTTTTTGGCTCGATGCAACAGAAACGATAAATAAAAATGGTAATAATCAGTTATTTCGCAAGCGTCAAAGTCAGACTGAGTGGGTGCGTACTGATAGCGGTATTTCTCCCTTTATTATTTTTTTTTTCTCTAATTTTCCTAATTTTTTTCAACAATAATCGAAGAATAAATTCGAATGCGATTTGAACCAAGTCTTTAGAATAGACGAGGCGTTTCTGGCTAATCACAGCGCCTCTCGTTAGTATACGAAATATATTCAATTTGTCGACGTCTTAGATCGTTTCAAGAACACGGGCCAGACTACCTGGATATGCATAAAGTGTTTTGAATAAACAATGGATGCAATGAACGAACCGATTCTCATAATTTATTTATAAAAAACTAATTTGTATTTCATTTCAAGACCCACCGTGAATGCTACGAGCAAAATGAGAAAAAAGTATTTTTTTTTTCTTTCTGTATTCAGTTAAATTGCATGGTTTTCTTTGTGTGCGTGTGCATCGGGTGCAGGTCGTTTATTCACGTTTTAACGAGAGATTATACGAGTGTATTTACGGTATAGAGTATTATACGCAGGCTGGGTACACCTTGATGTGAAAATAAGGTAAATTCGACTATGGGCTAAAAAACCGTATGTAAATAATTAATTTCTCGAAAAATGCGGCGACGGCGACTGCGGCCGCAAGAAAATTTTCGACAACACACAAAAAATATAGTATCGCCGTCAGCGACTATTTTTAATTTGTTAGGTCGAGCAGCATTTCCGCTCTCAGTTCGTATGCACTTCTTCGAAATCAGTCATCACCCTCCTCGTGCTCGTCCCACCATTGCTATAATGCCCTGTCTTCTTGATGAGGTATAGCCGTTCATTTTATTAACATTTTCGAGCAACAATCTAATTATTACATTAAACGAAAAGGAAAGCAACGAGGATGATGACGACGAAAACCAACAAAGAGGTGGAGAGGAATGGGAAAGAAACAATGCGGGGTCGCGCTTGTTCTTCGTTTGTTGGTTTTAAAGAATCCGGTTAAAGGGGACAGAATCGTGATTATAGGTATGCCCGATTCGCCATCTAATGGAGAGAAGAAAAAAAAAACCTAACTACGTTGGATCCGCCCTATGTTGGTATAACGAAAATGAGCTCTAGCCGACGAACGGAAAAGAGATATTTCGCTGAAAACCACCTGTTGGCGAGTTTTCCTGGTGGCACCTGTATGCGGGCCGATGAGCGCCGCTACGTTCTGTTGAGACGCTCGAGAAACGAATCTTCGCTCATTTTCCACCGCGATAAAACGGGAAATGTCAGAAATTATAACACTCTATTAGTGCGTACAAATTGAGCGAAAGAAAATTATTTCCATCGATTTTCCCATTATACGTTCACGTACGAGGGTACAAGGTTAATTACACGCAGTATTTGGATGCCACGCCATGACCTTACGCTGCAAATTTGACGAATTCTTAAATGTGCGTACTTATGAAATAATATTGCCTCCGTATGTAGTGTTTATTACTTTTGAAAGAAGGTGACATCGATATCTTCGAGTGCGAGAAATACTCAAATTACAATGTAAATGATGTCGTGAAATCGTCTTCGAGAAATTAAAAATTCCATTTTATCGTTCAGATTTAGCTAAAAATTGGCACAGATACTGACGGAATGCCGTATCAAGAGAACTGCACTGATGTTTATCAGTAAACTCCCTATCTCTCTACAGTTTTTTACCCGGAAATGAGAGGAAAAAGTTACGATATTTGCAAATTTTTTATTCAAATATGCGCAATGTATTTCAGCGTAGTAGCTCTTCTCGAAAGCATGAAATGCCAGTTCAATCACAATTGTCAAATGGCTTACAAGTTGGTTCAACGTCCATGGAGATGAAATGAAGGGGACAGTTTTCGATTCTCATCATTTTTGTGGCTTCGAAAGTAGTCTTGAAATTCTTTTATCCATCGACTTGAGGAATTGAGCACTGGTAATTCTGGAGAAGGGATAGTGAGAGATCGGCAAATGAGCAGCACTACTGAAATGCTGTAGATGAGGCCTGTGTCATCTCCTCCCGTACCTAGTCCCTTGCCAAATACTTAGATCGTTGTTTCAAATCCCGCGTCGAGTTTGAGTACCCCTACTCTGTTAAGAATTCTTCTACCTAGGCCAATAGCCTAAAAAATGAGCATCTCCCTGCGGGCTCGACCCTTTTTTCTTTCGAATTCGTAGGCCTTTTCTCTACCATCCTTAAGGTTGTCACTATGCAGCGGATGGGTGAACTCCTAGTGAATTCATACACTCCTCAAGAAGAGTTCAGCGAGTTTTTCGATATATTGAAGTTGTGTTGGTCTCCTAGTTTCTGCAAATTTAATGGTAAATTCTACGAGTTCCTTGAGGAGGAGGGTATTCCTATAGGTTCGCCTTTAGGTTCCCTCATCTCGGAGGTGTTTATATCCAAGTTTGAATCCGACCTCTTCTCCTCTGGCCATCCTTTATTGAAAAATATCTTTTATTGACTCAGATATGTAGATGACGTGCTATGTACGTGGACTGGTCCCTGAGTTCTCTGGTTGATGTTCCTCACGTATCTTAATGAGCTCTACCCATCCATGAAGTTTACTTTGGAAGTTGGAGGCGCCTCGATCAACTTCTTGGATCTTACCGTCTCCGAAAAAGACGAGGTCCATGAGTTTGAGATTTATAGAAAAGATACGTCGACCGATGTTTTAGTCGATGGATCGTCATTCTGCTCTGTTGCCCACAAAATACTCTGCTTTCAATAGCTTAGTCCATAGACTTACTGACATTCCTTTGAGTCGAGCTGCCTTTGAAAAACAGTTACTGACCATAAAACATCTGGCAATAGTGAATGAGAATCACTTGGACGTATACGTGTTGCTGCGTAGGAAGATTACTAGGAAACGCTTCGACGCTACTACCTCCCTCCCCCGCACTATTAGCCGTGAGAAACTACGATGGATTGGGCTCCCATTTTTGGGGATGTTTTCTCTACAATTAGGGCGGGCCTTTTGCTCCTTCGGCTCTCGACCTGCGCTCTACAACCCTGTCACTGTCAAAGAGTTGTTTGTTAAGTTGACAGATCGAATTCCTGATGATGAGAAGAATGGGGTGTATAGATTAGAATGTAATGATTGTAAGGGTGTTTATATTGAGGAGACCGGTCGCCAGCGTAAGATTAGAGTCGATGAGCACAAGGTAGCTTGGCAGAAGGGTGAAGTGGGAGATTCAGCATTCGCTGGCCATCTTATTGCTAATGGGCACAGCTTTTAGAAGGGATCTAAGGTGCTTCTTCTCAAAAAGAGATTGTATTTTAAGCGTACCGCCTTGGAGCATTTCAAAATCATTCGTCCTAAGAACTTTGATGGTCTCATTATGCTGAACAGTCATATACTGATCAAGCTTGTTTATAAGTCTCACTCCTTTTCTCTGGTCGTTTTCGAGGTTGGTTTCGGTTTTTCAGGTCCATTGTGTTCATGTCTTCGCTGAGGATGACTATTCAGTCGAAAGCGCTTTGTTGTATTTTCTTGTTCTCTGCGGTTTTTGTATTCACTTACTCCTTGAGTATCAACATTTTTTCATGAAATGCTGCAGTTGATGATGCGGACCAGAATGAGCTGTGCAGAAGTTGCGCCTTTTCGACCTCACTTTTGGGAGGAGAGAAGACGGAATCATAATATCTTGCACACTATATTCGATTAAGGTGCTCTTGAAAGCGTGAAAAATGGTTGAGTGATCAACGGAAAAGATTTAGATTCACTTCTTTCCAAATGAGTTCCTAGTAAGGGATGTATGTGTAGTGTGACACAGTACAAGGAGATGACAGCTTTTTATTCTAATCTAAATTTAGAAAAGTACAAAGGTGATTCTTTTGTCTTCTATTCCTTGAGAAGTGCTTAACCTATTGACTTGAAGAGCCCTCATATTCGTGTTAAATCTGAAACTTTTTCACTAATGATGAAACGTAGCTTTTTCACTTCACTCACGCATTTGTTGTGGAAAGCATTATACAAATTTCGCTCAAAGAAGTAGTGCACTCAAAACTCAGTTTTGACTTTTTAGCGGGGAACCCGCTATCCATTTTGTTATGGGGATTACATCCTCAGGAAACGTCCGCGTCCGTATCCGGGAGTTTCTGTTAACTGCGTGACGTGACGTGACATGACGTGACGTGTGGCGCTCCATGACGTCATCAATGACCCTGACCTACTTTAGGGACTTGAAAAAAAATTTCAACTTCCAGCCGGGATGCTTTATGACGTCATCAATAACCTTGACCTTGACCTACTTTAGGGACTTGAGAAAATTTTTATTTCTATATCAGGCCTAGCATGCAGTATACTGAGAAGAGCCCAGCCTACTCATTTTCTATGGGGGCATTTTCGCGCCAACGTGATCGCGAGCGCGGGAAGTCGCGGGTTCCCCGCTGTCATTGCAAACTGGCAATGGCCTCCAATTTTTTTGTAATAGTTGTGTAGCATAATATTTCACCGTAAATGAAGATTCTAGCTCTCATAGAAAAAAAGTTATCATTACGAATTGAGTTCTTGTTGTACGCGCATCACTTAGCGCAAAGGAAGATGAAGATCAAAGAAGAGCAGATTAGAGAGTCATCGTAACCGGCCAAAAGCAATGTCTTGGCGATGTCATTTTGTCCAGTGCATGCCCGCAACGCGATATTGGGAGCACAGTACACAACGCTCGTTCAATTTCCCTTGTACCCTTATTGATTCATTTATAAAAGTTTCATTGAAAAGTACCACAGCGATCCTAGTGGTTGACCGTTCCAAATTGCCTGTATGTGAATATTTTTGGCCCATTTAGCCAAAGAAGAAGTGAAAATGTTGAAGTTTGAGCAACTATACATAATATGAATCGAGTTAAGTATAAGCCGGTCAAGCAAGAAGCCAACAGTCCACAGAATAAGGTCCATCGCACCTTCACAAGAGACCTCTTCCTCCAAACTATTTTCTTGTCACTCAGCTGGCTTTCACAGAACTCAGTTCCTACAAACGTACAGCGTTTTCAAATTTTATCTGCATGATAGGAGAGTAACACGTTTGGGCAATCAGACTTGCTGCTAGGAAGCAACCTGGAAATGCTATTAGATTACAAATGCCTTTTCTTTGCTGGTTATCGAGTATTCTTCTATGAGTGGTATTTGTAACGCGTCATGGGCAATTACTACCAAAATGTGGTCAAAATAACCTACAGTAATTCCTTTATTTAGTGGAGTGATGCCAGTCCGACTGCCCTTTTGCCGCTGGTAACCGAGTATTCTTCTTTGTGTGATACTTGCCACGCGTCAAGGGTGGCTGCTGCCAAAATGTAGTCAAAAGTTCCTATTGCAGTTTTCTATCTAGTAAACAAAACCCTCACCCTGCTCTTACAGAGTGATGCCACAGTCCATATTACGTAGTAATGAAAAGAAGAATTGAAATTTCATTAATTGACACTCCTAACACAAAAAAAATATTTTTCCTTCCAATGTATGAAGAGTCGAAGGTAGGATCATTTCATCCAGGCTTTGGCTAGTGAATGATTGTGAGATTTGGAATTGAGTGGATCATCAGGAAACTGAATTGAAAGATTTTATGAGAATTTGTCAAGAAACCTATTCGCAAGGCCGCAACTGCGCTACATAAGGACTCCAAGCTTTCCTCCTTATTCACCCGATCACATTCTACAATAACACAAGCTTTTCTTAGCAATTGTGTCAGCGCCTAGGTCTAACCGCCAAGCACGCTCCCGCAGGGGCTTGTTCAAATATGTAGTTTGTTTATCCTTTCATAACTGAAGAACAAACCGAACCAACACTTTCAAACTTTCGGGACTCATTTGTGTTAGTCAAGAATAATTTTCAAGTCATAAATGAAAATTTTAGCTTCCATAGAAAAAAAGTTCTGATCAAAAACTCGTGCTCTTCAATTGATGTAAAGTAAGGCAGAAAGGGAAGAAGAACTGGACAGAAAATCATCCGAAACAAACGTAATTTTTGTGTCATTCTGTCCAGCGCATGCAGATCGAGAGTCCAGTGTCGAGTTGTCTCTCGTTGTTTTTGTCCTATTTTGGGTATTTGGGTATCTCCGGCCCATGCAGCCGAACAATGAAATACAGAATATTTGAAGACTACGCGATGTACAAACTAGACGTTTTTCCCTTTGATCCTCCTCGACCGTGATTCCTCTCTTGATATTCTGTTTTGGCTCCGAAGTAAAGATCTAAAATGATTAGATCGGGATGAGATTTATTCCACGATAATGTTGAAGTATCAAATAATAACGGTAGAATTCTTGTACTCGATGAGCTGCGGCTTTTTATGGATTTTGAAATTTGGAATGGAGTAGAATAAGCAGAAAAATTAATGGAAGATTTTATGAGAATGCACAATTTCACTTACAAGCTCACAACTGCGCTCCAGGCGAGCAAGGGCGTCTTAAACTGTCCTCCGTCTTGAACCAACAACATTCCGCGAGTGCGAAGCACGAGCCTGTCTCAGAGCCGCAGGCCTACCTGCCAAGCCGTCGCCGTGGATAGCATACCCCAACCAACAAATTTTTGACGTGTCTTTGCTCCTCCTGAGGAAAATTGACCTCACCACCGTTGTTTCAACTATCATGTAAAGCAACGTAATTGGCTTCGAGCATTACCATTCTTTGTTGGTACGGTATAATCTCAGGGTGCTTGAAAAGTGCTTCTAGAAATTCTGAGCTGCGGGATGCTTGAAGCTCAGGCAGGTTTTGAATTAGTCAAGGGAAGATGTTCAGTTTGGAAGTCTTTTATGGAAAAATTACTAACAAGAGGTTGTGAAGTCATCGAAACATGTCCTTGTGAATGAAGTTGATCTAATTTAGAAACTTACCATAAAATTACTGGTTGAAGATGGATTCAGTTTTAATTCGTAAATGACGTCATCAGAGAACAACCACGTGAAAATTGATGAATGAGTGAAGAAGAAAAATACAAAAAATTACTAAGGAAAAATAGTCATCGAAAAAATGAATACACGAAATTAAAATGTCGCTGAATTGATATTTTTCTTCTCGCAGTTAGGAAAATTTAAGAATTTGATTTAGATATGATATCATCGGGATGACGCTGACGTCACTGGTGGAACTTGAAGAATATCGATTGAAAGAGGGTAGGAATTGGTTGATCTACTTTTGGGGAGGAGTCAATAAGCAAGGAGAGAATTATATAGTTAGAACGAGTACTTGAAAACAGAAGAATTAATGCAGAAATTTCAGATTCCCGTTAGTTGTCAACTGTCATTTTTTGTTGTGTTGAATAAATTTTGTTCACCGATGAACAATATGACTGATAATAACACATAGATGTACGCTTGTACCCCAGCCAAGTACGTTCCAAGAACCCGACGATTTTGGAGATTGAGAAGTGTAGAATGGTAGCTTTTGAATATTTACATACCTTGGTTTTTTTTTCACACGAGAAAAAAATTCGAAGTAGGCTATCCTACGTCCAAAAGCTAACAATATACTAGGCCTACGCTTTTGTGTCCAATTACATATGAAAAAGATTTTCCACCCCAGGTGTGTACAGAAACTGGTCACTTCTCAAAAGTTATTAACATGTTGTCCGTCTTTCGATTTCTACGCCAGAAAAATCCTTACAAAAATTAATTCCATGAGAAACTTCATGAATTTATTTTTGCTTTACTTCATTATTTTTCTGAAAGAAGCGTAAGAATTTTGTATATCTTTAAAGTCCATCAGGAAGATAACGTTGTTCGGGTTGCCGCACGAATTTGCCTAACATATAAAATGACATGACAGTTCTATTAGTAAGCGAAAACGTTTACCAAAGAATTTTTTTTATTTTCTTGAAACAAGTGCGCCTCCTAGAGTAGAATATAAACAATGCGCATATTGTATGGATGTTCATTTATCAGTGAGGATTGAAGAAAGACACTCTGTGACCTGTGTCAAAAATCAGATGAACGTGTTACTGTCGGCAATAATTTAAATATAAATGGAAGGTTGAAAAAGAAGAAGCGACGGTATTTTTATTTTTTTTTTTTCTCAGCAAACTGTAAGCACTACACAGTAGAAATACCAGTATGTTCCTGTAACGAATTCATAATAATCATAGTGATAATTCGAATTCGACTTAGGAGAAAAGAGGTGAATGATGCGAGACAGAATATTTTATGATCTGTTTGCTTGCCCTGTCACATACAGTGTACACACAGTACGAGTACATCATTATTTATTTATTTTGTATTTATTTGTCATACAAACTTGTTCGTCGTCTTTTTTCTCAACTGCCAACGATGACGAACGACATAAATTGTGTACGGAAAAAGTTTTACTTGGAATTTGAATAATAATAATCATAATAATAATAAATAATACAAAAATAATAATTATGGTAATAATCGTGGTACAAGGAGTGAATTCTGTAGTATGCGGTAGGTGGAATTTTTACCTGTAAGAAATGGTAATGTATGTTTTTTGCGAGAGTCCTGATAAACGAAGATGCGGTAGATCCGCCCCATCAAGGTTGCAAAAAAAAAGAGAAAAATTTAGTCATAAATTTTTTCAAAGTCTCGAAATGACATCCTGATTCCATTCTTTGGGGTGATTCATGTGATTGGGGTGATATATGAGATTGTAAAAAAATGAAATAAATTTTATTGGTCGCAATTTATATTCTATCGCCCGTGATTGGAGAATACACAGATATGTATACTTGTATGTTCTTCTGGATTACGTAGTTTGACGCAATCTTGGTGAGAGAAGAGGAATTCATGGAGTCGTACGTAGAACGATTCGGAGATAAAAATCAAAATTCTGAGGCTTGTGTCAAACATGATGGAATAAGCTCTTGTGGGAGCCAAGACCTTCCGACATCATACATGTCTTTGCTGGCCCATCCTACTATAAAAATTTGCGAGTTCTCCCCAAAGATGGTACCCGCCTGATGTTGGACTGAAAAAATTTTCATGGAACCCTCTTCCTGATTTAGAAAAACGGCGGATTTCTTACCCTAGTTAAACGGCTGGATTTGATGTTGAGAATCAAACTTAAAGTTGGAGTCCCGAAAAGTTTAAATTTTTTGGAGTTCTCTTTTGTCTTTGAGGGGGCATCCGCTCGATACATTTCTTTTGGGACGTCCTTTCACTGATATCTGTTCAATGTAAAAATATTGCATGCATATTGTTGTACACCGGCATTCGTAGACGAAGTGGGTAATCAATAACCATTCGGAGAAAAAAATTAATATCTTTGTTATGTGAGTCAAGGTCGAACAAATGAACATAGGATTCTTTCATACCGAGCAAAATGTTCCAAATTTTTCCAAATTCAACTCTTTCGATGGTCTGAAATTCTCTGAGCTTGATTCTTGCCATACGTGAGACAAAGTCGACATTTTTCCAAGTTTTCCTTCTATCATATAATTGCCCAAAAGTCAAAATTTCAACGGAGACCTATTTTGTTATTATTATTTTTATTGAAAAATTTCACTTCCACCGTTTGCCATCCGGCGAGAACTGACCCACTCTAATATAATGAGAACGTTTTTTCCATGTCGGAAAGGGGACTTGAAAAAATTTGGACATCTATGCTGTAGAAGTTATACCTGAAGAGGAAATTTCAAATACCGAAGTACAATTTCGCTGTCCACAGAGTGCTCGAATTCCCATTTGTCAATACGATCGTCATTGCGACCTTACCCAAAATGAACTATTGTTCTACAAGGTTAAACTTTTTCGTAAACTCGACTTCGAGAGTCTGAAAACTTCTCAATCTCAACACCAGCGCGGCATTCTATTGCTCAAAACTAGAAATATTCCTAAACTTGATCTCCTTTTCAGGACTACATTCTTCAGCCACAATTAGTTTGAATGTGGATTAGAATAACCTTTAATTGGAGACGGTTTATTCAGTACATTAGTACAGCATATTATATTTTAACAGGGCTGTTGGTGTAATAGTTATCAGACGAAATAATAATAATGAAAATAAACGACTAAAAAATCAATTTATTCGACTCGAACGACGTGAAGAACGAAGACCTAATAACAATTTGACGGTTGAAATTTAATTTATATCACCGTATGCGAGGTACCGAAGAAATCTTTTTACCATGATTTTCGTTTCCCTCTTCTTGCCGGATTTCTTCACCAAACCATTCGAAAAACGTTATTTTATCATTTATTGTTCGAAGTGAAGCGTATCAATAAATTCTAGAACTCAGTTCACGTCTACCGTGCGCCATAAGTATGCAAATTGGTCAAACTAGCAACACATAATAGCCTGTGTGAGCACAACTGTAAACACTATTAACATTTGAAATATTTTAGATAACGTTCAATAAAGATTTCTTTCCAAATATTACGATCGTAGTTTATCTTTCGGCGCTGTCAATTTCTTTTCTCGCTTATCAACTTTCTTACCTTGTCTTCTTCGGTCTGAGTTTCAAGCAAGCGACCTGAGGCGATCTTACTCTGCATATAAAAATCCGAAAAGGAGATTTATGTGGGAAACAGTAGCTCGATGATTCCGTGTTTATCGAAAAAAAAAAAAAGGTTTATCTCGACGATCAGAATACCAGAAGCAGATGCTGTCACCGCGTAGAGTCATTACATGTATGTTGTTTTCGGTGAATGAAAAAGTTGATTTGATCTTTGTTTCTTTTCCTTCGTCTCCTTCTCTATTTTTGGGTTCCGATCAGATAAGGAAAATGTATGAATGAATTCGATTATCCGGTGACCTCTCCGGTGTTGGAATTTATTTGTAAAAAGTTATCTATCGACTTGCGCCAAAGGGTTCTTCTCCGTTTTACGCAGTACTGGCAATTAAACGCGCAATCCTATGTCGTAATGTAGAAGGGGTGAAAGTAAGAATAACGATATCATACAAACGTATGATTGTGTACACGTGTATACTTCTGATCTTCCTTCGCTCCGGGCCCAATAATGCTTAGTTATACAATATGATTAAGCCTGCAAACAGT
Organism: Aspidiotus destructor; assembly: GCA_035079395.1. Classification (NCBI taxonomy): domain Eukaryota; kingdom Metazoa; phylum Arthropoda; class Insecta; order Hemiptera; family Diaspididae; genus Aspidiotus; species Aspidiotus destructor. Next base: position 33,231,716 of record JAVHKZ010000018.1, on the reverse strand, counting down.
AAATTTCTCGCTCTCAACGGCATAGAGGTGCCTATCGACAACTCTATCAAGTAGCTCTTACATCGTATTCGTATGTCTGGTTAACAAACGTTGTAATTTTATCCGAGCTCGCGGCGTAATTGGTGATTAATTGGGAGGTGCGCACTGACATCCACCGAGCAATGATCATTTTCTTCTCATTTAATTATTGCGAACAAAACGAGAAAATAGGAATACTTGTGCAACTTTTTTCTTCTTCTTGTTGAAATAACAGTAAAAGTTAGTTACTTCATTGCGATTAAACCTTTCTTATGCGTACCGACATTTTCATTTCAGTTTCAACGAGTCGAATATTCTGGCGGGCATCGCAATGATGCATGGGCAGGGGGCGCGAACTCGAATAGCAACTTATCAAAAGGTCTTGATTCTCGCTGAGCTCGCGGACGCGACCAACAGGATTGAACTCTCAAGCCCTGAAGAAGCGTACTGATGTCATTAGTTTTGTATCGTTGAATGAATTGCATAGGTAGTTTCTAGGAGTAGATTCGGAGGAATGATGAAGGACTTCTGGTAAAGATCGAGAGAGACTGGTATCAAGAAGTGAAGAATCGTACCCAAGTAAGATACTTTAATCTATTCATGCAATTTTTTGTCAATGAAGTGTATCGTAGAGCATTATGAAAAAATTCGAACAATGAAGAAAGGCACATCCACACTCTCAAGTAATTCTCTATCAGCTCAAGTTTTACTGGAGGTATCAATGCTGAAAGAATGTGGGGAACTTGAATCGTGAACCAGGATTTGAGTCAATGTGACATCACAATAGTGATTAAAAGGAGTGATGAGATTAAACGAATGCGTTCGATCGAGAAGAAATACTCACAAGGGAGAGCAAAACATACAATCACTGCAGAAAAAATTAATGGACGACTGCTTTCGGTTAAACAACAATCTTCAGAGACGAAATGAAAGTAACTGACAAGACGGAAGAGAGAATGAGATTATAAAGTTTGGTCAAACGAGAAGTCGCGGTGTGAATCATACGCAAATTCAATCAGGCCATCTTCTAGAATGTACTCGTTTAGTACAGTAATTCCGTCAGTGCGATGAATCATTTCTATCTGTTCAAGGGCCTTACGTTTGTGGTAGGAATTCTCCTCATGGAGGAGCCTTTCCGATCCTTTACGGAAGCTGTGGACTCTGTTGATGAAGTGATCAGCAAGAGCTGATTCCCCGCATTGTCCCTTACGCTATCCTCAACTTCATCTGGCGGCTGGTCTCACCAATGTAAAAACCCCTACAATCCTTGAATTCCATCTTATAAACCCCTTTCCTCTCATCAACTGGTATAGAATCCTTCAACCTCACAAAAAATTTTCTAATTGCAATCCATAAGTAAATTTATTTCTGAGTTCTCCACATTTCTATTGGTTCAGACCACTTTTCTCTTTATTACTTTTTCCACATTTCGCTGATCCCCAGTTCGTTCCTCGTGAACCCCAGAGTGAAAACCACTGCCGCACAGGTTATTTGGAACAGACTTTATTGCAATAATAGCTGACTACTGACTGGCCTGAAAGCCGATCAAAACAGGGCTACTGTTGTTAGCTTTAGATTATCATCCCTGCTTGAAAGATATATAGGGGGTATTGGATTTCTTAGCGCAGCCATGTTTCATGTCTTTTCAAAATCTTGCCCAATCAGATATGTTGTGGATAATGCGAGACAAAAATATTTGAGAGTCCTCGTTTAAGAGATCATCAAAGTGTCTTTCATGACATGAGCCTACTCGAGAATATTTTAGGCTAAGGCTTTAGAGCGGCACACTCGTTTGGTCTCGTATAAGTCTTCTTTGGAATATTTCAGGCCAATGAACCTTCTTGGTCTAGTGTAAGTCTACTGTAGTATATTTCAGACTGATGAGATTAGGGGGCTTCATTCGCTCCGATCGTTTGTCCCGCTTTTTGGTCTAGTATAAGTCTACTTCAGTATATTTCAGATGTTGTATGCGGACCAGGATTGACGACTTATGATGTCACCGACTTATGATGTCACCGACTTATGATGTCACCAAACTTATGACGTCACAAGCTTATAGCTTCATAATGGCTCTCGGAATTTCTTTAGTCTAGTATGAATCTAGCCTACGTCTTTTCATTATACCCATAGGATAAGCTAGAAACTACAGAGGGGTTCGGACTCGCAGATTTGAGTATCACTGCCACAGTGAAAATTCTCATAAGGATGAGCCCAGAGCAAAGACATGAAACATGACAACAACCCTTCAACAGTAGTAGGGTAGTGAAATGGTCTGAAACCAAATGGGCGGAGGGCCTGACCCAGTTTGAGGGATAACTTCCTCAGAGAGACTGATCCAGCGCATACGACGATTACGGAACGTGTCTCGGGGAAGGGAGGTGGTGGTATCAAGAATTTTTCTAGTAGTTTTCCCCCAAACCATCACGTCACTAATGACTCTATTCACTCTAGCCAGTTGTTTTATAGATAACAATTGTTTTAGTGAGGAACTTGCTATCCATTTTGTTAGGGGATTACATCCTCAGCAAACGTCCTGCCCGCGTCCGGGAGTTTCTGTGAACTGTGTGCCGTGACGTGACGTGCCGCGAAGCGAAATGTGACGCTTTATGACATCATCAATGACCTCGACCTACTTTAGGGACTTGAAAAACTTTCAACTTCCAGCCTTCATTATATCAGGCCTAGTATACAGGGTGCGCCAAAAAGATGTTAACAGTTGAATGAAAATCTCCGGGAGGACGCGGCGACAATTTTGTGGAGTTCCAACATCTTTTTGGCGCACCCTATACGGTTTACTGAGAAGAGCCCAGCCAACTCATTTGCTGAGGGGGCATTTTGGCGCCAAAGTGATTGCGAGCGCGGGAAATTGTGGGTTCCCGCCACCATTGCAAACCTGCAATGGCCTCTAAATTTTTTCGAAACCAGCCTGACTCAAGGGAATACGAGTCAGTCGCTGAACTAAGCTATTAAAAGCAGCTATCGTATGAGCAACAGTACAGAATAACGCTCTATGCACCAAGAAATCCGCCGTAGTATCTTTCCTGTTTGACCCTTCGCAATCACTCTGGCACTCCTACACAACTCAACTCCACCAATGGAACTCTCTCAGCAATTGATCTCTCATTTTCTTTTCTCTCTATTTCTTCAAGACTTACATACCCACCCGGATCTATGTGACAGCAATCACTTTCCAATTATAATCATGTCACGTACCCTCTCTCAAGAAATCCCCCCTTGCCACTTCTCCCACTGATTCATCAACGAAGCGAAGTGGTCTTATTTTCAAAACTTCATCCCAAATACTAAATCCCTTCCGAAAGTCTCAGATCCCTTTACAGCTCTGCAATCTTTCATCAACCGCACCATCACTACTCCAGAATCATCGCAAACTCAACCAAGTTCCATAGTGGTCAAATGAAATTCATAGCCTTCATAGCCATAAAACACCGCAAAAAAGCCTACCGTACTTACTCTGTCCAAAACGGTCCTGGAGCACATTCATAGCAGGCTTCCATGTGGACAGATATAAAAAAAAAAGTTATAGAACTCTGATCGATTATCGGGAATGGAATTTGATAATACCTTCACAAAGAGCCCGACTAGCAGCGAACAGAACGTCCTGCAAGTTTCCTCTTTTCTGGAGGCACGATGTCCCTTTGAAATTCGCCTCGCAAACATCGCGATCTACCTCAATCGGCCACGAGGTATTCTTGGTGGTCTAATGAAGTTCGATCCTTTGAAAACTGACAGTCTACCTAGATGGAGACATACATTCCCCACATTTTTGGAACCCTGAAAGATGTTTCAAGCAAACCGTCAAAACTCTTCGATATTACACTCATTTCATATACAGGAAACATCGAATTTCCATACAGCAACCTGTTATCAAACATCAACGGCGACATTTCGCTGTATCCGAGTATTAGCGAATATGAAAATTACGACATTGAAAAAAAACTGCGTAATTGAAACATAACGGCAGCTGGAAATGGGACGTTATGGTTGTAATGGAATCCCATTATGTACAACCTCGTCGACATCGGTACGGTGCGATATTAAAATATAGGGAAATTTATAAAGCCTGACATAACAGATTCTCGCGCCGAAGACGTGTGTGCTGTGCTCGTTTCGTAAAAACGCAATATGTACGCGAAATTAAAGAAAATTTCGTAAGAAAATAAAAATAATAAAAAAAAAAGGCGTTAAAACGTGAATCGATGTCGCGAGAACGTGCAGAACGTACACAGTACAACATCAGGAAGGAAATTTGTATCGCGAAAGAGCAATTTTGTAGTCGAGAGTCGAGCCTCGGAAGACGAAATCATTATAAATCTACTCGTATTGTAAAATTTTTGTCAGACCTACTCGAGCGTTCTCTCGGCCGCAACAGGAACCACCAACTCCATCTTTTCTTCTTCGCTATATCCGCTCTTTAATTAAAAAAGAGCAGAAGTGTAAAGAAATTGAATATTTATTACGCGGCTACTTAGGCGGCGAGCGCAGCTTCAATTAATTCAATCGAGAGCGTAAAAATAAATACGAACTGAAAGGCGCAATATTGTTTGCGTCACTTCGTACGAAAAGGCCAAAAAACCTCTTTGCGCGAATGGCATTATAACGTTCTTTAATTTCGAACCCTTTTTTCTCTTTTCACTGTTCAGAAATTACATCGTTTCATTCGCGTTTCGCGGCAAGCAAATTTGTACCACCAATATAGGAAACTACGCTTATCAATTAAGGTGATTATTGTCGAGCGGGCGTCTCGACTTTCGCTTATCGAGTACTCAATTTATTAGAATGCAATCCGTGCGGATGGTGAGACATTACTGCGTACAATTTTTTTGAATCATTATTGGCACTGCCGTATCGTATAAGAGCTAGTGAATTTCTACATTCTACGTGAAGAGATTACGCGTCGACGAATTTTTTTACGCGCAAATTAACTATCTGCGCGCAGATTTACGCCTTTGTCTTTCCGCACAGCCGAGTCATGCGATGGCGTGTTAATATTCAGAAAGGCGATTACCGAACACATCTACAGCCTCTGTATTTCTCTCGGTTCGTCTTTCTTTCCAATATTATGCGAACGTTGCCTTGTCTTCTCCGTTCACCAAGGAGCGTCGATTTAAAGTGATTTCGTGAACGCCGTTCGCATAAATATTAGTGAATACTACCGAGTATAGTTAGACAATGTACCTACCTTAGACAGATGACGAGCGTCTGTCGTCATTGTTACCGCGTACATTTGTAATTCTATTTCGCCTGCCTTTCCGTCAGCTTCAGTCTGATAGTTGAAGGATGAACGTTCGACTAGTTTTGAAAGATGTACGAACTCCAATACTATTCTGCTCTCAGAAGTTACAGAAGATGAAGGAAAATATTCCAAAAATTGAATGAGTATATAAACCGTTGATCTTTTTTCCTCGACCAATCTTATTTTGAGCTGGTGGCCAGTCTCACCGATATAAACTCCCTCACAGCCGCCGCATTCCATAGATTCCACGCCTCGACCGGCCTTATGGCACATATTCCCAAACACAGATCGAAAGCCGAAAGGGCGGAGGTTACGACCCAACTGTGAGAAAACATCTCCAGAAATGGGAGCCTGATTCAATGCAAGCTTTCACGGTTTAAATTGCGAGGGAGGGCTGCGAACCATAAGATCGATACCAGGATTGACCTCATTCACTCTGGCTAAATGTTTTATTGTCGACTGATTTAGCGGGATGTAGATCTGCCGTAGGATTAAGCTATTAAATGTTGAGATCTTGGGAGCAACGAGACAAAAAGACGAGCTGTAGACTACAATATCGGTCAAAGTATCTCTCCTATAGATGACAAACTCATGGACGCCGGCCACGCCGTCTCTCCCAGAGACCGTCAATCTACTCAAGTATTCCGTTGATCGTCTGAATATAGACTCAATGTACGTTTAGCTTAAACTCATCATTGTGCTCGAAGTATATTCGCACTTCACAGCTACTGCGTACACTGTGAATTTCACATTGGCGTGAATTTGACGAAGAGTGACGTTTGATGTAATCATATTCGTACGCTCCTTATTTGATGAACGGAGAAAAATAAAATTAAAACACGCCATCAATGAGAAATTAAGCCATCAAATATTACTTTGAAAGTTCCTACTGATAAAATCTCATCAATCATTGATGTCGTAATAAAAGTAATTACTATTGACTATAGGCAAGTATGCGAGGGTCGATAAACGACGTAATTTACTTCGTATTATTCTGACTCCAGGATGTCAACTGTTCCTTGAATTTGAAAATGGTCGTACGACGACTAAAACCCGGCTGAGTGCTGAAGGTTAATATTACCCGAACCGACGACAAGTCGAAAATTATATCGTCGTTAACATTTAGGATTTTTTCGTTCGTCGGGAGTACGACAGCATATGTGCAGTCAATTACATTATACTTTGCGCAGCTGATATTCTTTACGAAGCCTTTGAATTTCCAAACCGCGCTCTCTTCATCGTTTTCAAACAACAATGATAATAATAGTAATGTAACGTGGATGAAAGCGGTCGAAGCGCTAGCATCAACAGTATCAAATGTTTTAATTACTCTGTACTTCTCGACCGACTTCTAATACGTATGAACGCAATATCAACTTATTATTATAAGGCGTCGATGGCGAGCGTACGTGATAGGATTCTCCATGGAGAAAAATTAAACGTTCGCGGAAATGAAAGGAATCTTTCGCTTCATTCAGACGTACCTATAGAATCCTTCTCGGGACTACTTCAAATGGACTCGGATACGGTTGGGGTTCGGGGTTTAGATAATTTGTGTATGTTACTTCCCTAAGAATCACACTCATCGAATTTGCAATTTAAAAACGAGGATTATGCGTCGCTACCGCTGTTGGAGGAAACAAAATATTAATGTATACGCAACCCACTCCCACTGCTTTTGTGAAGGACGGGGGTCCGCACATGCGACCTAAAACGTGTACTTGATGACCCGAATGAAAACTTCACTACGTTCATAGGCTTTGTGTATCATCGCGATACTCTGAGCATGCAATTTTAACGGGGATACTGCTATATGTTTTGTTTGGGGATCTCCTCAGAAATTTGTGACCTTGTATGGACAACCAGCTCGTCCCTCAATTCGCCATCTATCGTTTCGCCATCTATCGTAAACCTCCCAGCACCGGCTCCTCTGTCCACCACCACACTCACAAATACTCCGCTCCTCGTGCCCTCATACACCGCCTTCTTCCACTTTTTGGCTCGAGAAAATTTCGACACCGAGAAAGCTTACACCATCCAACTCGCTCGTCTTGATAATCTTCCTCCCGATGTAAATGAGATTATTCATAGTAAATCTCTTCAGCGCACCATGCGCTCTATTTCACCGTCCTTATCGCAAACATTCGATTAATCTCTGTTCCAAGTCCCACCTCCTGCCAGACAGCGCCTTCTTCTTAATCCAAAGTCTGCCGAACGGCATTCAACGCTCGTTATTTTTCCTCGATTTAAGCCCCCCTCCCCGTAAGACAGGTTCCTTGTTAAAATATCCTTAGAAGAGTCTCGCGGTCACAGTGCTGCCAGATGATAGTTTCAAAAATCCTTATCCGCCATTTCTTGTAAAACTTGAAAAAAGATTTCTACGGACATTGATCGATTCATTAACAATCAGGAGAAAGGTATCTCTCATACAAGTGGCTGAGGTACTTTTCCCTTGATCGACTCTACGTAACCTTGCAGTTACAGCCCATAACGAGCAGGAGAAATGGTATCTTTCGTACAAATGTTTAAGGTACTTTTCCCTTGATCGCAAGAAATCTTTTTGCACGTAAAATTTATAGTATAAGAAAAACTCGTATCTTTTTTGAGGAGCAAAAATCCGTAGATCTGGCATCCTAGTTCGCAAAGTTTATCGAGCCATGTGTAATTACTGCCGATTGTTCTGCCTTCTTTACAGTCCAAACGGGGCACACCCTTGAAGGTTGTTTCGCGCAGCACTCTTCGGCCTTTCGCCAACACCTCCCGGGAGAATCCGCTATTTCCAAGAATTGTTTAGAGAAGAGCCATCATTTTGATCTGATTGAATTCGAATTAATCCATAAGACTACTGAAGGTCGGCTCCTTAATCGTCTCGAGGAAGTCGGAACTTTCACAACGTCCGCCTCATCGAGTGACCTCATGAACGATAGACTGGATTCGCTCTTGGTAATCCATTTGTCTTCCATTTTTACAACAAGCATGATTCATCGTATCTTCCAATATTGTTCATCTGTTTATCTTGTCGATGATCAGTTTGCACAGAAAATTTTTAGTTTTGCTTTTCAGTATCTAATGATGTCTAGCCCAGCCTAGACAAATCGTTTATAGCTTTATCCCGTTGAAAACATTCTTGTTGTGTGACTATCGCTTTCTTTGATCACATTTTATGATTTCTCGTTATTTTGAGGAGTCCTAAACATCATCAGATCGTGACGTCACAGAGACTGATTTATGACGTCATCAGATCTTGATATCACATGGACCAATCTGTAAAGTCCTAAGATCGTGACGTCATAGCAACCAACCATGACGTCATCAGATTGTGACATTGTAGGAACAGATCAATGACGACACTATGTCGTCATCGGATCGTGCCGTCACAGGGATTGATCTATGACATCAGATTGTGATGTCATAGAGACCGATTCATAACGTCACTCAAACGCAACGTTGTAAGGACTTTACTATGACGTCATCTGGTTGTGACGTCATAGTCTTTGATCTATGAAGTCATCAGATTGTGACGCTACAGAGATTTTCTATGACGTCATCAGTTTGTGATGTCATAGAGATTGATCTATGACGTCAACTAGCCGAGAGTCAGTATGGTTTTAGAGAGAACAGAAGCTGCGAAGACTGCATACTGACCATGGTACAGAGCCTATAAATTCTTGGCATTTTCTATTGTGTAGACCACTTGAATTAGAAAAGAGAGCGACTGACTTGCACGCAGAATTTGCACTTTTTGCACGATAGCCTTTGATTGATAAGAAGAAGATAGCACCCAAAAGCATACTGGTCATAGACACACACAAAAATTTTCTCTGGTAGATTGTTATCCATATTCGAGCAAGTCTCAAATTAGCTCAATTGAAGAAGGACTAGCTACCTATCGGTATCGTAAACTCCTCGTAGAGAACCACGTTTGTGTATTCGATACCGTTACAGTAACGGATATTCGAAAACGAATAAATTCTTCGTTCTTCAATTATCAAAAAGTATCTGGTACAGGCTAGACTCCGAATGTCACGTTTCCCTCAATTCGAAGGAGGAGTGGCGGTGATTATAAATCTACGGAAATCGCTGAAAAGAATTCCACTTTCGGACCTCCTTCTCCGTCTGCCTCGGCACACGGGGCAGCAAAAACTGAAAACTCAAATCATATTCCGACGTGCGTATATATTTGTATAATAATAATTACTTTATTTACAAAAGCGACCGGGACCCCGCATATCACGACGTCGGCGGCGGCGGTGGTCGTCGTCGTCATTGATTGTGTAAAACGATAACAGGTGCTTCAGCAGCGGCGCGTTGTTGAAAGCTCGCGTTCTCGAATTGTTACGAAAATAATAACACGCTTGACGACTTTTCGTTTCCCGATAATTATAATTATTAGTCGGAGTTTAATCATGTAGGTAATCGCTGCGTTAGTCTGTAAACTGAGAAGCGATGAAGGTGAAGACCGGAGGAATGCATAATGTAATATAAGAGGGGTTGCTCGCTCGCGTTATTAATGAGCTGGCGAGTTCATCGAAAGGAGTCTCATTGTAAGGTAGATAAGGATTATTTAACGACAAGACTTAACCGAATTACTCGTACATGATTCTTATTACATTTTCAATTATAATGTGTGTGCGGCTTCGCGCTCGCTCTTGATGTGTGTATTACTTAAAGGTTACATGAGTAAACAAGAATTTAATCGTTCTGAATAAGCAGACTCAACGACTGTGTGGTTTTCAAGAAGAAAAAAAAAGGTAGCAATCGAATAGTGTATAAATTAACCGGTGGCTATGTACTGTTGTAGATTAAATACATAATTTAGCGAGTAGAAGAAAAAAAAAAAATGAGGAAAAATAAAAGGCTCGCTCGTAGACACTCGAAACGGAATTAAAATGGAACGAAAGGCGAGCAAAGTGGCTAGGCGGCATTGAAATTTTACCTCAATTTACGAGTGGACTTTGATTTTATGGAACCTCTAGAATATAACTTTCAAGTATAATAAGCTAGATCGCGGAACGATATCGTATACGAATATGAGTATCGGTATTTTAGGTGTGTACCTTATATGAACAGTATAGGTGTAGGCCTGCAGTTGCATGAGACTGCGACTGTCGGGATTCGAATGAACGTAATTATCGTTTTCCGTTTACTAATGACTTAATTTATATTCATGGATGTTATTCTTATTTTTCCCTTATTATTCTCGCTCGTTTCTGGTCGAGGATTCGAGTGTCGTAGGAAGTCTCCGAAGTTCAAGTACGTAATTAATTTCGTTCGAACGTTATTATTTTTGGTGTTGGTATACGTGTACGAGAGTGTGCGTTAATACTGTCGACGGTCACAGACCTCATTCTTTTGATGTACTCGTAAGATTCTTCAGTCTGCGTGTACGTTTATGTCTCAGGCAAGATTTTCCGATTACACGTGATGAAATTCGAGCTGCGGATTCCGATTTGGATAGTAGTCTGGCCGATCATTTTGGATCGTACGCGAATTCCTTCTAGGGTTTATATTTAATTTTGAAACGGGCCTGAGCAGTGGAATAAAGAGTTTTTTCTGCTCGATTGATGAACCACTTATTTAAAATGTATTGAATACAGAGAATCCTTAAACACGATTATTGCCTTTCAAATCATGGAATAGGAGAAGTTCTGGTGATTCTTAGGTAAATTTTTCGAAAGAAGAAACTTTTTACATTTAGTAAAAGAATTAAATTGCGTTCAAACACCATTATCCTGACCCAATTGAAGACTGTTGCAAGGACGCTGGTGGCTCAGACTTATTTCAACATGGGTTGAACGAACCAATGAATTCCCTTCATTGAACTACAAATATCAAGACGGGTACTTGAGGAAATTTTGACCTTTGAGCTGAATATATTTATAAGAGAGGGAGAAGCTTGGAAAAAAATTAGATGACTCTGCAAACTCTGCAATGTCAGTGCGGAACCCGCAAGCTTCGCAGGCTAATCCTATGAGTAGATGCATTAGGTCTGATCAAGAATAAGAAAATTTTCAATTCCCTCTTTTATTATACATGGCTCCTTATCATCATACATAGTTCGAGAGTTTCCTATGCTAAAATATGGCTGTGAAGTTTGGGCACAGGAAGCGGATATGAGGTTTTTGAGGAAAACTGCCGGATAAACGCTACTAGACAGGAAGAGGAATGTCAAGGTCACCTAAATTATGACAACGATCAGGAACTACTGAAAAAACAGGGAAATGCAGGTAGACCGAATGGATGAAGAACGGTCACCTAAACACGTACTTCAATACACACCGCTTGCGAAAAGATTGAGAGGGAGACCTAGGAAGAAACTAATAAACATCTCAGATTTATCATTCAACGCATCAACACCGCAGACAGGAAATACGCCGACCGCGTCCGCATCCATGGCAACAACAACAACGCGATGATTTCCGTATTTTATTTGATTTGAAGGTGAAATTTTAACTCTATTTCCTGAATATCCTCCAAGTTGCAACGTCATGGATCGGTCTCTATGACGTCACAATCTGATCACGTCATAGAGAAGTCCTTGTGACGTCACGATCTGATGATGTCATGGATTGGTCTTAATGACGTCACGATCTGATGCCGTTATAAATCGGTTCCTGTGACGTCACAATCTGATGACATTATGGAAAAGTTCAAGTGACGTCACAACATGGCCTGTAATATCACAATATGGTCGCGTCATAGAAAAGTCCATTTGATTTCACTATCTGATGACGTCATGGATTGGTCTCTATGATGTCACATTATGAAAAAGTCTCTGTCACGTCACAATCTGATGTCATAGTAAACCCCCTATAATCGATTGGATGACGTCATGAATTAGTCTCTATGGCGTCACTATTGGATGACGTCATAGAAAAGTTTTTGTGACGTCACAATATAGTTTTAATAGGCACCCATTTTTCGGCACAGTAAAAATAAGGACTTTGAGCAGTAATTTCATACAAATACCAGTAGGTAATTTTGTGCACAGTAAAAAATCATTTCAGCAGTAAAATAGGGTTCTGCACAGTGAAAAATTAAATGATAAGTAAATAAAGGATTTCCGCAGTAAAAAAATTATAATCGCAGTATGCTCAAAGTGTAGATGAGTGACTTGAAAAAGGTACGGTCACGTACTTGTCAGAGCCTATAAAGCTAAGTTACAATAAAAAGGAGGGATGATACTAGAGGGAGGGAGGGAATCACAACAACATTCAAATAATAGTTCAGAGTCAAAATACATAATGAGATCGGGCGCAGGAGAGTCATAAACAACGAAAATGGTAACAGGATCAACAAGAGTGGAGAAGGAAACACGTAAGGAGGGAGGATACAAGAGGAAGGGAGGGAATCACAACAACAATAAAACACAAATCACGATGAATTCACTGAACAAGTAAAGCCGGTTTTGATTTAGAAGGTCTACCGCGTCGGCGTTTCTGGCCCAAGGGAACTGATTTTGCCGCACCGGGAACGGTGACTTTTTTTAATCTCACCATCATACCAACGAGATGTTTACACGGTCTTATTTTTTGGAAATATGGACAGGAACAGGTGGATTCATCGACGCATATCACCCATGTCGTGTAGTTCAATTGTCGAAACTCGTCGAAAGTAGCCCACTTGCCATATTTCTTCTTGAATTCTCGCAGTGACTTTGCAGTGATCTCCCTTTTCAAATTTCCAGCGGCTACGTAAAAAACAGTCCTGCCGTTCGATCTCGTTTCCTCAATGACCTTCTTGTTGAGCATTGCCCACTGATAAGCTTTGGTCCATAGTTTCAGCGGGATTGGTGGAATTCTCTCAAAATGAACACAATTTGGTGAATTGGGGTCCCTCCGAGCAGACCACTCCCGAACAATATCAAACATCCTCATTTCACAGTTCATTTTCTGTAATACTGTTCAATGATTTACTGCCTATATTCCCTAATTTACTTTTCCAAATACTGATTTTTACTGTTCAATTCCAGTAATACTGTTCTGTGATTTACTGTGTACATTCCCTAATTTACTGCTCCCAATACTGATTTTTACTGTTTATTTTTTTACTGTGCAAATACCATTTTTACTGGGTGAATAAATATTCCCCGTTTTAATAACGTTATAATTTGATGCCGTTATAAATGTCTCTATGACATCCCAATGAAATGACATTATTAAAAAGTCCCCACAGCGACGTCATATCCACATATGATGATGTCATAGAAAAATCCCGGTAACGTCACAATTTGATCACGTCATAGAATAGAACTTGCAATATTACAATCTGATGATGTTCTGGATCGTTCTCTATTACGTCACTCTATAGAAAAGTTTCAGTGACATCACGATCCGATGATGTCATAGAAAAGTTCTTGGATGGGTCCCAATGACGTCACAATTTTATGCTCTTATAAATCAGTCCTTGTGATGTTACAATCTGATGACGTTATGAAAAAGTCCCCATGACGTCATAATATGATGACGTAACAGAAAAGTACTTGTAACGTTACAATCAGATCACGTCATAGTAAAGTCCCTGTAACGTCACGATGTGATAAGGTTTAGGACTCCTCAAAATTACGAGACATCATAAATATGTAATCAAAAGAAAGCTAACAAACGGCCAGGTTTTATCAAAGGATGCAATGAATCATACTAGTAGAAATGGTTGACGAATGGATTTACAAAGGCGAATCCAGTATCATTCATAAGGGCACTCGACGAGTGACTTGCTCGAGACGAATAAGGAGCCGACCTCCAGTAGCCTTATGGATTAATGATGGCTCTTCTCTAAACAATGCTTGGCAATAGCGGATTCTCGTGAATGGTTCAAGAATGAGAGTTTTTTAGTCTTGCCACGACAGACGATTTTCGGACTTCTTCTTCTCTCGGATTCAAGTCATGGGCACCATCAATAAAATTTTTTATGGATCTCGTTTATTCTTCAGAAGAGTGCGATCGAGTACCTTCAAACATAAAGAATTATGCTCGTACATCCCAAAATATCTAGATTGAATCATTTCTTCCACACGTTCAGTCAATTTCACGCTACTGTAAAGTTGCCAATGCCGAAAAAATCGGCGATAAAAAGCTTCGAGAAAATTTATTAGGCAACTTTTTAAAATACGATGCAAAACGTACAGTTCATCTTGTTAATTACGTAATGCAAATGCGAAGCTAACTATTTTATACTTTCCATCCTTACGTAATTTTTTAACGACAGACCGGACGGATATTTTTTTACAAAAATTTCCTAGGAAAAGTTATTTCATATAGAAGGTAATAAACATAACACAGACATGTAGGTACAGTATTGTACAATAAACGTTAGTCTTATGGTTACAATAACCGCAAAGATACAGATTGTATGCTCTTATAGTTAGAGCGCTATATGCATAAACATAATAGTGCAATACAGTAGGTCTACGAATATAAAAGACAGTATTGTCGTAAATTTTTCTCCGCGAGAATTCAATATTTTATTATGTCTTGCATAATTTACCTTCTTTTATTAATCTTTGGTGCTTCTTCTCGTCACACTCTCTTTTAATCATGCACGTATACTTAACCTTGTCATAATTTTAATGCTCGCTTTCCCCCGGTTTTATGCATCGTGGATCTGCGTGTAGGTATCGAAAAGGCGAAGTATGAATTAATGATTTTTGTAATTTTAATTTTTTCAAATTTTTACTCGTGATATTAACATAATGAAAACTCATGAAAGTTTGAAAATTCACAAAATAGCTAGCAGACCCGAAGATGAAATAGATTTGTGCTCTTCAAGCAAAGATAGTTTAGGAGAATTTCTGCGAAGATACTGAAAAAAGTTTTGGATCCAAACAATGTAGAGCAAAATAAATAAAGACCATTTCCAATGTCTTTTTATAGTTGCTCGATGCGGCTACCAGTTGAGACAAAATAATTTTGGATAGCGGGTGAAGACAAAGTAAAGACATGAGTAGCCAGATTGAACCCATTTGTATTTGTCACGTGATCAGGTTGAGGACTCGGACCTGTCTGTGACAGTGTGACTCCATTGAATCAGTAACTTACTATTTCTTTTTTCTCTCTTTTCCTGTCTTATCGTAGATTACTGGATTAGCTCGAAGATGCCATGTCCATCAACGAGAAGGGAGCAGAAGCCTGGTATAATATATTGCAGTGTGCTAAGCCTAGTTTAAGGCGAGTGTAGCCTATTAGTAGTATAGCTTATCATGGGCATATGCTGGGGCTATTGTAGCTTAATTAGGCCCAGTTCCAAACTTAAAAGAGAATGAATTTTTCCGCTCCAAAACAGAGACTCTTCCTCTTACGACAATTTACTTTTTTTGCGAAAATCTTGGGTACACAGCAATAAAAAACGTGAATTTTGATACACAGGTGTCAAGTAGGCCGTAGCGTGGTTCTGCATTCGCCTATTCCATTCCTAGTCCATGTTTGTTTATTTAGGGACTTGAAAAAAATTTGACTCTCAAGCTTTATACGACGATGAGGAGCCATACATGATAAAAGAGGAAATTGGAAAGTTTCTTACTCTCGATCAGACCTAATGGATGCACTCATAACACTATCCGCTCTCCAAGGAACTGCGAAGCTTGAGAATTTCCCGCTGCCATTGCCGAGTTTATGGCATCTAAATTGTTTGAGGTTAGTTTGGTTCTTTGTCTCCTTCTTTTTTTCCTGTTCTTTTTCCGCCAAAGTCGGGCTCACTCTTGAGACAAAGAGTCGCTTTTTGTTGGATGTGTGGTTGCCTTCTGCGAGGTAGGCGAGACTTTTCCGCACGATTTCGACAGTAGGATGTCTTATCACGAGGAGGAGGGAGAACTCACGTGATTGAAATTATCATCGTTTCGGAAGGCGTGACTAAGAAAATCTCGATTTATGTTATGAGAGGGGCTGGCTTGAGTGGTAACTGCACTGACAAGGTCGAGAATATGAAATTAATGGATCATTACCGAATACTTCCCACTTTTGAAGAATGTCCATGGCTATCTTTCCATTCCTAGCCCAGACGACAATACGACTTAAAGGTTGTAGTAATCAGCATCGATGCCGTCAGAATCCCACCTTCGGTTCGCTCAAAGAATTCAAATAGTGCTCGATATTAATTCCCATAAGAGCTAATAGCTGCTATCGAGATTCAGGAATAAGCACAGCAGGACCAATGACTCTTTGCAATATCATTGGTGAGCTCTCTCAAGAATTTTATCCAAGATTCAAAAAGATTTGCAGTGGTTCTATAATCGAATTCTCTACACGTAGTTCATTCAACTTAATATTCAGACCTCTATTATTCCTAACTGATGTCTTTCATAAAATTAATAAATTTGAGGTAACCATTGTAGTCGACTTTTCGATTCATGGTTCACGCGGAAAATGACGACAGCAAATTTTTTTCGACTTTTCTTCTTTTTATTTCAAAACGCTGCGGCGCTGTTTCTTATTCCTACTTCTGGACCCTTAAAAACGCGCTAAACGAAACACAAGACGAAAAACATTCAACGCGAGACTATATCCATATCTATAAACTAAACGAGGGAAACAAAAGAATTCTCTGGAGTTCGTTTTCGTAATAGCGTTTTAATTAAATTGAATTTTTAACTTTTCTTCCCGTTATACTCCCGACACGCCGAAGACAGAGCCAAAAAAGACTTTTCCAAAACGTATATACGTATATTATATAAGAACAACATCCATAAAGAGCGAGAGAAAAAAATACCTACATTCTTTCGCGGGAAATAACAATTTTTAAGCTAATTTCTTGAACGTGAAATAAACCAGACAAATTTAGGAAAAAGGCTCGACGTAAACACGGAGAACCAATTGGGAAAAGAAGTAAAGAAAACGAAGCATAATCGTTAAGTTGGCACTTTTACTTTAATGAAACGAGAAGTTCGTGCGCGCTGTCGACGACGTCTGCGAAATTTTTTCTTTTCTTGTTTTTTTCGTCGTTATCGAAGTCGAATTTTAAATAGAAATTAAATTACACGACACTATGGTACGCGTAAGAAAACCACGCAGACAGTGAAGATTACCTCGTTTTGCGCTGTCGATGTCGTTATCGTACTTCGTCTTTTCGTAATAGTTGAGCTTTCTGCTCGAGAGGAGAATCCGCGCACGCTAATGATACGAATATAATATTATAGGAGTTCTGTTATCATGCCCTGCAAACTGTTTCTTTCAATGATGAATGCAAAATAATTGTCGAAGGAGAGATTACGTAAAATGTTTCTCGGAGAAGCGATACCGAGCTACCGGCGTAATAGCGCGACGTATTGCACTTTGCGCGCGAAAATCGCCTATCAGTACGACATAAATCGAATAATATTATTTAAAATATTGTCGAGAAAAAAAAATAAAACGGTGGCGAGAGAAACGATCACTACTACGAGACTGTGTGGCGTGCTCGCACGATACTTCATTAAAACAAGAGAACGAGAGAAAATCTCGTTATATTTGATTGCGAAATTCGATGATCGACGACCGATAACCTTTTCGCTATTTTCGCGCTCGTAAATGTGATCCGAGAGATCAAGGTGCAAGCGGTATTCCGTGCAGAGGTCGGCGGAATGAATAATTTTTACGAAATATTCTAAATACACGCGTCCACTCGGATCGTAGCTCACTTCGCCGCGTCTTCCTCGTTATAGACATCGTCAATAAATTAGCGAACGATGATCGTTTAATTGTTCGAATTAATATTACGCGTCTTATAATTATTCAACAGGCAATTTCGTTTTATGGAATGACTCAATAGTGCGGTGACACACTCACGCAGAATCGCGAGATAACGGGTCAACATTAATTACAAGAGCTCTTGCGTCTCTCTCTCTCTCTTCGAGTTTCGTTGTCTTCAACGACGGTGTCTCTTTTTCAATGGTTTGGTACAAACAGAAGCGGACAATGTGCTTTGTGTGTGCCGAATGCGTGTTATTTCAGTTGTATAACACGTAGTAATTATGTTGGTTAAATACGAGCGCCGGGTCATTATGAGATCTTCGTTTGGTACCTTTGTGTCGAATATAGCACGCGGTCATCACTTTGTTTCAGAAGATGTGAACAAGAAATGTGGACTTCTTGAAGTGTTGAGACGATGAGGCCTGTTGACGAGTTTCCTTTCTTTTTTGAGAATGCGGCTGCTCAGTTTTTTTCTTCAGAACTTGTGAACGTTTTTGACATTTTTAATACCTTTACATCCCACCCCATAATTGGAAATCTGCAAGAACGAGTTCCCTCCACCCTTGATGGACTTACAATCCTTGACCTAATCCAGAAGTCTGCGAGGCCGGGTTCAAGTTTCTCAGTCCTAGTGTACAATGATTCAATGATTTTCCATGGAGCGGAGAAATTCATTCTCTTTAGCTTTAAAGTAGGCTTAATTAGGCTATAGTAGGCTTGACCGAATTCCACGTCCCGTTGAACCATGACGATTTAGGGTCGATTTCAAGTCATATAGGCAATGTCGACAGAATTGCTACGTTAATTCGACATCTTCCCAAAAGTCCATAAAAATGCAATCGATTTTGAAGGTATATCGACTGCATGACGACGTCGATCTGAAGTCAAATTATCGTCAATTCAGAAAACATTTTGTTTGATATCATGTTGACTGTATTTCGACGTCCACTCTTAGGGTACCAAAAATGTGATTGATATGAGAAAATGAAGAACAATTTGCACAGCTGATGTCGACGGCAACAAATGGTCAATTTTCGGTTGACTACAATATTTTTATTGTTGACTTGAAATTGACTTGGAATCAAAGTCGATTTTGAGTCACTTTAGTTTGGCTCTAATGTTGACCGAAAATCGACTGGAGGTAGACTCGTTATCAACGTCGAAATTGAGTCAACTTCAAGTTCATGAGAAATTTGAAAAAGTCGATTTGAAATTGTCGAGTCGACAAAAAATATGAACTTTGTCAAATAACGTCGACTTACTTTCGAATTTATATTCACGTTAATAAGGAGTCTATTCTTGGTCGATCAAGGAGCTGAGAGTGTTCACTCGGAATCGACTTGAAATCTACGTAAATTCTTAGTCTACAAAAATTTAGAGGTTATTGCAGGTTTGCAATGGCAGCAGGGAACCCGCAACCTCCCGCGCTTGCGATCACATTGGCGCGAAGAAGCCCTCTCGGAAAATGAGTTGACTAGGCTCTTATAATGAACGTTGGAAGTTGGAATTTTCCTAAAGTAGGTGAAGGTCATTGATGATGTCATAAAGCGTCACATGTCACATCACGTCACGTCACGTCACGCAGTTCACAGAACGGGTTCCCCACTGAAAATTTGACCTCTGTTTAATTATGTTGACTCGATTTCGACTCCATATTGAACTGTTTTTGACATGTTTCATGTCTTTGCTCTGGGCTCATCTTTATGGGAATTTTCACTGTGCAGTGATTCTCAAATCTGCGAGTCCGAGCTGCCCCCCCCCCTCTGTAGCTACTAGCTTATTCAATATAATGAAAAGGTGTAGGCTAGATTTATACTAGGCTAAGAAAACTCCGAGAGCCATTATGAAGCTATTAGCTGGTGACGTCATAAGTTTGGTGACGTCATAAGTTAGTGACGCCATAATGTCGTTGACGTCATAAGTTGGTGACGCCATAATGTCGTTGACGTCATCAGTTGGTGACTCCATAGGTTGGTGATGTCATAGGTCGGTGGCGTCATAAGTCGGTGACGTCATAAGTAGGTGACGACATGAGTTGGTGGCATCATAAGTAGGTGACGTCATAAGTCAGTGACGTCATAAGTTGGTGACTCCATAGGTTGGTGACGTCATATGTCGGTGACGTCATAGGTCGGTGATGTCATAAATTGATGACGTCATAAGTCGGTGGCGTCATAAGTTCGTGACGTCATAAGTCGATGACGACATGAGTCGGTGGCGTCATAAGTTCCCCTCAGAAGAGACCTCAATTTTGTAGAGACCAGGAAATGGAAGACAAGGAAAGTACTTTGTGGAAGGAGCTATGTAAAATGACAAAGAAGAATCCGTATGACAAGCCCCATAAGATAAGGAAGTGAATAGAGACGCATGCCGTGAGGCGAGACAGCAGCCACCACCAATAGTATGGCATATCTCTTCTAGATACCGACGGGGTGGATGCAGCAGTCAATAGACTGCGAGGTAAGTATTGGTAGGCTTTGAGTAGGACCAAACATACAATTGAGCTCTTCTTGATGTATTCAACGTGGCAATTGTCAGAGGATTGTGAGAAAGCCTGGCTGGTGTTGGTCAAAGGTTGTCATTCAGTGATATCCAATCGACTCGAGAACTATTTAAAGAAATAAGACAAAATTTCCAGCGGTCATTACGGTTGGACGCTGTACATCAAATGCTGGAATCAGACCCATAAGGACAGCCGAGTTAGCAGTATCAGTTTGGCGCAGACGTCAGCCTCGACATACCTAAGAAGAGCGTTCAACTCGATTCTATGGGAGAGGATATTGGTTGCCCTCATGGACGCAGAAATACCTGCATACCTGCTCAGGATGATCAGAAGCTATCTTAGTTTTCGATAAATTGAAACAGAAACGTCTGCTGCTATATTTAGGTAGTAAAGTGGTAAGTGGTGGACCGGTATCGCGGTGTGTCGAATTAAACAGGATATTCGAGGTGAAGCTGGAACCAGGCGTTAAGCTTATCCGGTATGTGAATGAAAAACTTGTAGTATGCCCAAAACGGCTGTAGTGGTGGAGAGAAGAGTAAACCGGGTAGTAAGGGGCGGGCGATCGAGTCGGCCAGACTAGAACTCATGGGCCATAAGTTCATTCCACCCACTTTTTGCCTGCAATGTGTGGATATCAATACCAAAAGGATGATGAAGTACGACGAACGCGACTATCTCTCGTTCGACTCAAAACTGAGCTTCAGGCACCATTTCCTGACGAAGCGAACTGAGTGAATACATATTTAAGCCGCCTGATGAGATACCTAGGAGGGTTGAAAGACGCCAGAAGAAGGAAGAGGCCAGGCGATCCTTGTTTGAGAAATGGAAAGCAAGAATGAATTGCCCAGAGTGAGCTAGGTTTATGGATAATCCGTGAATTAATATGCGACCTTGATGAGTGGGTGAACCGAAATCATAGTGAGCCAAGTGCTTTCTAGAGAAGTTAAGGGAACTTGAGCAGGCGATATGCTCGCACTGCGATCAAGGACGAAAGGATGGACCGCAGCCCATCTTGCGTGAGTGGGGCAACCTTGGTCGGTCACTGCAAAAGATTAGGAGCTATAAAGCGCTTGCTCCGAGTAGCCTGATAGTCACCGAACTGCATGGAATCAGGTGTTTGTATGTGTCGCCACAGTCATGAAGAAGATTTTCGATCTGGGGGAAAAAACCTCCTTTCCCTCATCCTCTGATCGGGCCTGACTGCCAGCCATCGTATACCAGATTCCATGAATGCTTGACTCTTGTTACCAAAAATTTCCTCGAATGACCGCCTCTTTCTCTTTCATGAAAAACGTGCGACCTATGAAGATAAAAAGTTTCTTTTTCCGATTTCAGGCCCGAACATGTAATACGTATTCAGTTCATCATCACTAATAGTACAAATGTAATTTCATTTCTCAGTTCGTCTTTGATGAATCATCATTATTTTTGCATTCTAAGAAATAAATTATGCGGAATACGCCGTCGTCATATCCTGTATCACGCGCACATCACATACAACGAATTAAAAAAAAACTATCTAAGTACATACAGATACTGTAGTAAAATAAAACCATTGAAGCTATTTAACTATCGTACGATTGTACGAGTAATAATAATTTAATTCGGGTAACCGGTGAGGTCTATACAGTTCTTTTCAGCCTTTTTCCCGTTCCTTTTTTCTTCTTCTCTCCGAACTCGGGCACGGGACTCGCGTGTGATTCACGTCCGCGTATTACGAACAGTGTTCTTAATGTTATTTACATACAGAAAAGAAAGAGATAAAAATATCAGCCGAGCAATAGGATCAAGAATATGTCTCCGAAGTTGAGTTTCGTGTTCTTAGCGATATAGCGGCAAAACATACGTATATTATTATATTTTCGAGCCGATTCTTCGTGAGCTCGCAATCGTCACGAAGATTATGAATTCTTCTTGTGGTGTTCTGTTTTCTCTGTTTTTTCCTCTCTTCGTGTCCATTTCTTTTACTCTCTCTCACTAACCCTGTTACCTCAAACACAATACCCTCGTAGACTGCAGTAATACAGGTACGAGTGCTGTTTGATATAATAGTCGTTGTTACCGCAGAGTATACGCGTACGTTAATAATGTTCTCGACCGTCGCAATTTTATTAACTCGCGATTCGAGGATGAGGTTACGAACAGTGCGGGCGCAGGCAGCAGTACGATGCAATGACGTTTCGTGCACGTTTCTTCTGTTCCGGACTCCTCGAAACGGTGTACATTCGCACCAACTCAACTTCGAGCGACTCGTTCTGCCAGAGTATGTTGAAAGAATTTGTCCGACTGGGTCACGAGGAGAAGAATTGATATCGCTACCTTATTGCTACTGAAGAGAGAGAAAAGCCCAACAGCCATCAATGGCTTGATCTATGTCTTCATCAGACAGTCGTAGACTGTTGGCTTCCTCTGGAAGCTCGGTTGTTCAAAGATTAGTCCAAAAGAGGATATTATTTTTGGAGATGTGTTTTTTCATTTCGCATTTCGTATTTTGTGTAAAAAGTAATGACAATACACGAAGTGCAGGAAAAAATACAAATACTGTACCCCGGCAAAGTAGACAATGCACTATAAATGAATGTCATGGAGTTATACACGCGTACGAAAAATGTTGGTCTACTTTGAAATTCAGATTGTTTCATTCGCTATTTTCCTTCAGAAACCTTGCCTTGGCACTTCTGACCGATGTCCTGGTATGACCATGATTAACCTCTAAACTACTATCTTATTATCAAGTCGCTGTCCTCGACAAAAGTCTTTCTTTCCGCATTGGGAGGGTCTCACACAAATAGCTGACAGAGAATCTGATGCGTATATCAAAATTTGACTGTGTTTTTTAGCCAATTGCTTGAAAAAAGTGTCCTCCAGAAGTAAATTCAACTAGGCTAATTGAAAATGTAAATCTGTGATGTTTAATGACGTTACCAATGACCTTGACCCACTTTGAAGACAGAAAAATGTCGATCCTTAGCTTGACAGGTTCTGACCAGTTCTGAGACTTTGAAAGGTTCTGACAGGGCGAAAAACTGCTGTGTATCTAACATTCAATATAGGTCTGAGCCACCCTGGATCGCAGTTATCTCATTCAGTATCAATGCTAGAGAAAAAAATTAGAGGCCATTGCAGGTTTGCAATGGCAGCAGGGAGCCCGCAACCTCCCGCGCTCGCGATCACGTTGGCGCAAAAATGCCCCCTCAGAAAATGAGTTGGCTGAGCTCTTCTATATTGCATGCTAGGCATGATATAATGAAGACTGGAAATTGAAATTTTTCCAAGCCCCTAAAGTAGGTCAAGGTCAAGGTCATTGATGACGTCATAAAGGATCTTGGCTGGAAATCGGAATTTTTACAAGTCCCTAAAGTAGGTCAAGATCAAGGTCATTTATGACGTCATAAAGCATCTTGGCTGGAGGTCGGAATTTGTACAAGTCCCTAAAGTAGGTCAAGATCAAGGTCATTGATGACGTCATAAAGTATCCCGGCTGTAAGTTGAAATGTTCACAAGTCCCTGAAGTAGGTCAAGTTCATTGATGACGTCATAAAGCGCTACACATAATATCACGTCACGTCACGACACGTCACGTCACGTCATGTTACGTCACGTCATGTCATGTTACGTCACGTCACGCAGTTCACAGAAACTCCCGGAAGTGGACGTTTTCTGAGGATGTAATCCCCCTATGCAAATGGGTAGCGGGTTCCCCGCTGAAAAAATTCATTCAACAATATTTGTAGGAAATGGTATGATCTTTCAATCTTGTAGGGAGTGTTTTTGCTTAAAAATCAATCTTTGTGGAAAAAATGGCTAACTAGCAACGTGTAGTACGCTGGAGGAGATTTTTGCTCTGATAATCCGGGCTTATATGGACTGAGATATAGCTAGCAGGATGAGTACTTTACTTCTTTCTTTAACATCCATACCATTTCTCATGAATCACAATTGAGCTAGCCCTTCTTTTCAAGAGAGGCGAAACTTGAGGAAACGCGTTTTGAGAAAAATGCTTTTAAAAGTTTAGAACGTCTGTGTGGAGTGCACACGTAGTGGTCTGAGAATGTGACTTTTTCTGTAGAAAGGCACATCTATAAACTTGAACTCACTTCATTAGGAACCTCTATCACTGGTATATCCATCCCATAAGACCGCTTCCACGAAGAGCCCATAATTGCCCGTCTTGAGAAAACTCTCTCATCTTGGAAACCCCGTTCTAGGAACCGCCTTTGAAAAGAAACGGAGGCGTATGAGCGTGGTCCCCGAAAAACTGCACCTCCGGTACCGGTATCCACTCGTTAGGGCATTGCGTCGGTAGTCCAGGGCTCGAATTGAGAGTGGCCTGGCTCCATTTTCTCCACGAGTTCCGCGCGCTGTGCAATGTCCATCAATGAGGCCACGACGGGGTTCTACCCTATTGCCCGAGGGAGTGCTCGGCACTCGACCTGGAATTCAGGCAGTCCTGTACCATGGACACACGCGTATCTACTTCTCCACCAGAGTGTTTAGCCGCCCTTGGAAGCCCACTAGGGGCTCACCATCACCGCATCGTGACCCTGGGGTTCTTCTTCCTCTTTCTCTTCTTCGCCTCTTTCGTTGGTTGTCTTGTGCTTGCTCTCATTTTTCTTCCTCTGTTGGCGCTCCCTCTTGCTGTTCTAGGAACCATGGATGTACATGTAGGAACTTGCCCTTCCTGAAAATCCTGTTTTTAAAGCACATTCTTTGGTACGAAATTTTTTACCTTCTCAATTTCTGGAATCACTCTGAGCCTTTTGACCTAATACTACTGGTAACGTTGTCACTGGTAGTGGTTTCTATGGGAACAGACCATCGATGACTCACCCCACGGTATCCGGCTTCATTCAACTCGTTACTGATGGACCCTTCGGCAGCTTAAGCTTTATCCTACAGGAGCTCTTCCCAAGCAGCACTCTCGCATTCTTTAATGACTTTCTTCAGTCTCTTACGAGCCAGATTAAAGTACAACCACCCGCGTCTCTGCTGTTCGTATACACAAGACCGATAAAAATATCGACTATTCTCATTTCGCATTAACTATTTTGTATTTTTGGATTTCGTTCTTTTGAAGCAAACAAAATACTTCTACGCTTTATCGACACTAATTAAACCCAAAAGTGTCCGGTACACATCGATACGAAAACGGAGTAATAGGGGTGAGTAATTACTTTTCCTTTCCCCCTGTGAACCACGCGGGTATCTATTGACTCGTGTACTGCATCAATATAATATTCGTTCTGTCAAGGACGTCTACCGATCTCGTATCTTAGAAGTTAACATTTTAATTAATTCGTTTTTCTCGCTATGGAGGAAAAAAGGGTTTAAATACACAGTCAGTCATGTATACGAGAACGGAGTTTATTTATACCTCTAGTTATCTAAAACAAACGAATAAAATTAACCGAGTATTGATTTATTAGTACGTACCACTTCACAAGTATCATGAGAAGTATATTTAAAGAGAGAGAAATCAATCCAACTTCTCAGAAGACGTACTTTGACTCATCATCGTTGATTGATCATCACGTATTTATGACTTATCAAATTTTCCACAGGTAGAACGCCATTTAGATGATAAGCACGATGGATGAGTACCGTACGTAAACCTATACCATATTGTGTTTACACAGAAGTGAAATTTGACGAAAATATGGCGATTTATTATATTTGCCAACAAACTCGTTCACCGTGTGCATGTACGCGAATTTCAAACGAAATGATTCACCACCCTATTCTGACAAATTTGCAATAAGTGCACGTATCCTATACGATC
The DNA here is from genome assembly GCA_035079395.1 of Aspidiotus destructor. Classification (NCBI taxonomy): domain Eukaryota; kingdom Metazoa; phylum Arthropoda; class Insecta; order Hemiptera; family Diaspididae; genus Aspidiotus; species Aspidiotus destructor. The sequence continues at coordinate 33,205,500 of JAVHKZ010000018.1, read as the reverse complement.
CTACGTTTCAATTCATATTTTCTACGCGCAGTCTGGCTGGGTAGGGCCGTATACTTTGAAATAAAACCCAGATAAGGAGGAATATTACTCATTCACGAAACGATTCTGCCTACGAGTCGGCCTCTTATTCTATTTAATCTGTATGTGAGGCGTAATTCAATTATCTCATTTCGATTCCGCGTCCACGATGCTTAGGCCGCTCGTTAACTCGATTCGTTTATGAAAAACCAATAAACCGACTACAAACCTTCAATTAAGCATCCGCACTGAAAAATTTCACGTGAATGCTAGAAGAAGACAGGGGGAGGGGGTCGATGAAAGTAGACCTATACGAAGTTCCGAAAATCGTGTTTGACCACGCCGCTCAAATTGATACGTACTTTTTCGTCCATGTCTATCGTGACCCCTTTCATATGGCATATATAAAATGATAAATAATTAAACAGATTTAACGGTTTGTCAATAAAATACCGATGGTAATATGTTTCTCTTTTTTTAGGTTCGGATCCGGCGAAGAGTTATGAGTTTAATATCAAAGACTACCTAGTACTTCAGCCAGTGCAATATGTATTATGTGGTCGTAGATTTTTTTTTTTAATACGCGGTCGGTAAATTTATTCAAAATACTAATTTGCATTTTCGTGTTGTTTCTTCGAAGAGTTTCCAAAAGAAACTTCGGCCTGTAGCTACGATCTTTTTATCAATTTTATCGCCTATGGTGATTTCGAACGCGAGTTCATTCTTATGGCCGCGGTGGACATTGTTAAAATTATTGAAACTGATAACCATAAAATATAACTCGCGGAGGAAATTTTAATTCTCGCATCGAAATGGTAGAGTTCGAATGAAATTGTCTGCCGAATGTGGTCCGGTACATAACCAGTTCATCGTCGAGGACAGTCCTTCGTTAGTAGCGAATAATTTCTCGAGGAAGAATCGGACGATATTTCATTTGAATACAAATTCGCTTTATTTATCTTCTTCTTATTTGTACATCTCGGTACTGGTCGAACAGTCGAGCACACGCAAAGTAGAGAAAAAAAACACTTAAAATGAGAAAATATATCCTCATTTATATATTTCGATTTGAAAAACGTACATGTATATGCGCGTACATAGCGTTCATAAATTTTAACAACAATTGCAACAACACAAATACCTACCTTATATTTATAAAATAATTGTGCTGTATTACGCGCCTCTATATCATCTTGAGATGAGTGTGCGCGTCTTCTAACGTGTGTACCTACTTTGAATAAGTCGAAATTTATCAAAATACTACATAAATTTAAATATTTAAATAGCACGTGGGCAGAGGTGCTACCATTTTCGAGAATGGTATCTGTACATATTACGCCAGTTATTACTAATTTTTTTCGTGTCAAATAGGAATTAATCGTCGAGCACGGCGACAGTGAGCCCACGCGTCACAATTTGCCTCGCATCACTCGCGTTCGATACCTTCGGCAGCACGCATCGCAAGAATTATCAAATTATCGAGTTATCGACGATCAGGTGCAATAATTCCATCCGGCGATCTGAAATGTGAACCTAGTTTCCTGAAACACGAAGGAGTAAAGCTATTACATTCTTCTTCCGATACGAATCTCTTGGTTCAAGAACTTCTAAAAAGGCATGGAGCCGATATTATTATTCGATTTTTATAACATAATTGTTGAAAAACGAGTGAAAGGAATGTAAAACGTGGCAATAACCCGAGACAAGTACTCGTGGTATGGATGATAAATATCATTATCTTCACTTTCAAGTGGGAGTAATCTCGTTCGAGAAGTCTTCTAGAGCTAGGATGATTTCATCGTTGTAATCGTGACAAATGAAATCATTAAAAAACAATTCAACAGATCTTAAAAGTTAGATTTCATTTTTGCTGGTATGCTTGACAAACCTTTCAATTGCCAAGAAAAAACAATACTTGAGGCGGAAGCTAAGATGTCTCCTCCGGAAAAATGTACAGCATTTCACAAGTTTGCTTCATCCCGGAAGCTGACTAACTGACAGGCTCACCCGCTCTGAGCGCTTCTCCTCTTCTCAATATTCCTTATCGTTAGAGAAAATGAAATTAAAAATGGTATTTGTTAACAATGGATTGGACGAAGATGAAATTTGGGGTGGTTAATAGCCCTAATGTATTCGTCGCACACTACATAGTAATAACAGCCCCCCTGTCCTTTTTCTTGCTATATTATCTTTGTAAATAAGAGCAAAAATATTTCTTATGAAAATGAAAGATCATGCACCCAGACCAGCAGGGAATTTACAGGTTGGCAATATAGGCTACTGCCTAGGGCGGCACATTATTGACGACCTTCTTCAGCCTATCAGGTTTCCTGGATTTTTTGGGTTTACCAAGTCTGACGAAAAAAGCGATACTCCTAAAAAGAAGTAACTAAATACAAAAAACCGCAGAAAATATTAAAAACCTTCGAAGCGCTATCGACTAAACAGTCATCCTCAGCGAAAGACAAGAACACAACTGACCTGAAAGACCGAAGCCAACCTCGAGAATAGACGAGAAATAAAGAGGAGACTAATCATTGACTTGTGACTCATAAACGAGCTCGATCAGATCTTCGTCCGGTATGTACCTGTTCAACAGAATGAGACCACCAGTGTTCTTATGACGAATGATTTCGATATGCTCCAAGGCAGTACGCTTGAAATAAGAACTTTCTTTGTGAAGAAGCACCTAAGATCCTTCTCGGAAGCTGTGCCCAGCAGCAATGAGATGGTCAGCAAATGCCGACTCTCCCACTTTACTCTTCTCTTAGGCTTTCTTGTGCTCATTGACCTTAATCTTGAGCTGGGGACTAGTCTCTCCAATATAAACACTCCTACAATCATTACATTCTAACCTAAACACTCCACTCTTCTCATCTTCAGGAATTCGATCTCTCAACCTAACAAACAACCCTTTAACAGTGATTGGGTTGTAAAACGCAGGTCGAAATCCAAAAGAGCGGAGAGCCCGGCCTAATTGAAGAGAGAACTTCTCCAAAAATGGGAGTCTAATCCAACGAAATCTTTCGCGGCTGATAGTACGAGGAAGGAAGGTAGTAACGTCAAGGCATTTCCAAGTAACTTTCTTACGCACCAAAACGTCAATATCCAAGTGAATCTCATTAACTCTAGCCAAATTTTTTAAGTTGAGTTACTCCTTACTGAAGGCAGTACGACTCAAAGGAATATCAGTAACTCTATGGACTAAACTGTTAAAAGCAGCATATTTATGGGCAACAGAGCAGAATGACGATCCGTGGACTAAAACATCGGTCGACGTATCTTTTCAATACACTCCAAACTCGTGGACCCCGTCTTTTTCAGAGACAGTAAGATCCGAAAAGTTGATGGGGGCGCCTCCCACTTCCACAGTGAATTTCACGGAAGGGTAGAGCTTATTAAGATACGTGAGAAACTCCAAGCAGAGTTCTCGGGGGACCAGTTTACGTACATAGCACGTCATCTAAATACCTTCGCCAGTAAAAGACGTTATTCAAAAGAGGATGGCCAGGAGAAAAGAGGTCGGATTCAAACTTAAACATGGAAACCTCAGAGATGAGGAAACCTAAAGGCGAACCTATAGGAATACCCACCTCCTCTGAAAACTCATAAAATTTACCATTAAACTTGCAAAAATTAGGAGTCCAACACAACCTCAAAAGATCAAAAAATTCACTCAACTCTTCGTGAGGAGTATTGAGATTCACCAAGAGTTCACCCATCCGCTGCATAGTGACAGCTTTAGGAATGTTAGGAACGAGGCCTACAACGTCGAAAGAACAAAAGATCGTGTCTGCAGGGAGGCTATTGGCCAAGGTGAACGAATTCCTGACAGAGTATGGAGACTCGAATTCGACGCGGGATTTGAACCATCGATCCAGAAATTTAGCTAGAGAGTAGGTAGGAGATGAGATGAACGACACCACAGGCCTTATGGGCATATCTACTTTATGGAACTTAAGTAATCCGTAGAAAAGGGGGGTGGGGATAGGGTCAGGATTGAGAATGGCTTTCTTCATTCGCTCACTCTTAATGATGACAGTACACCCATTAACAACATTCCGAACTTCTTGGACATGTTCTGGAAAACTGAAGCTGTCATTCACTTCTTCCCCACATCACAACTAAAGAATTACTTTTATCGGCTTTTAGTGATAATAAGTCCCTCCTCCCTTACCTTCTTCTGCAATCCCTTGATCACTCCACTCACCTTGCTGTTCACGCGGGGAAGGGGGGTGTTGCGGACTATCTCAGCGCACTTCTTTTGGATATTGCACCCGGATCCTATCTTTATAGCCAAGTCCGCAACCACATTAGCGAGGGCCTCACTATTCTTGAGAGGAGGAAGAGCAAATTTCAGACCTTTCTCAAGGAGGTAAGATTCCTCCTCTCTGAATTCCCCTTGGGAGTAATTAAGAACCCTAGGTTGAAAATTCTGAACAATATTCTCACCACTGACCTCTTCCTCAAGGATTCCGTTCTTCAACCTCATTAGAAAATAGAGCTTACCATTCTTCTTAAGCTTCAGATCTACCTCAAATTTTCGACATTTTCTGTTAATCTCATTCAAAAACTTATCGAATTTAAGAGAGTGTAGCATACCGGAAAGTTTAGAATGAACCATAAGGTTCAACTTAGTGGTCACATTAGGCTTACCGCACCATGGTACGGTAAGCATGATGTGACCACACCCGGACGAAGATCCGATCGAGCTTGTTTATGAGCCACAACTCAATAATTAGTCTCCTCTTTATTTCTCGTCTATTCCCGAGGTTGGTTTCGGTCTTTCAGGTCAGTTGTGTTCTTGTCTTTCGCTGAGGATAACTGTTTAGTCGATAGCGCTTCGAAGGTTTTTAGTATTTTCTGCGGTTTTTTTGTAATTAGTTACTTCTTTTTAGGAGTATCGATTTTTTCGTCATAGTAGATAGCCGTAACTTACAGTCTCGCATCAATTCGATTTACCAAGTCTGTCAAGTTTGTTGAGTTTTCCCAAATTTCCAAAATTTCTGGTCATAATTTAGAGAACCGTATTAATTGAAATCTCTATATTGCCAAAATTGCTCAATTGTCCCACCCAAGCCAACCCACTGACGACTGACATTGCCAATGCATGGCCCCGAGGTGAGTGATAGAAGTAAGAAGGATCATAATGAGCACCTTACAATCGATCTTCCTACATTGTGTCCCATGTGGGCTGATTTAATGAAGATAGCAAAGAAAGAAATGGAAAATATCCAACAAAGATTTGCGCCAAGATGTGTCAGTGCTTACCGCACTGTCCCGGCAGAACATTTCCGCGTTCCAGCACGTTCACTATCAATCGAGCTTCATGCTGAGGAGAAAACGGGATGTTCAAAGCAAAGAGGGCAAAGACTGATCAAGAGGTCTTACCGGTAAAGTAGGAGGGCAGCCGCTCCTCACTTGGGAAGTGGAAAGCGAGAATTGCTTACAGGGAGCTAGGAAAGTGGACGACCTAAGCGTTGATATTGGAACTAGATGTGTGGGTAGGTCGAGATCATCGTAAGCTGAACCTTCTCCTGACGTGGGTTCTGAGCTGCCATGGTTGTTCCAGTTTTTATCTTAAGAGAAGTTGATGAAATTTGTATTGCAATCAACTTATTTGAGCAATATGAATTGTAGATCAGTCAGAACACGAAAGCCAGTATACGTCACTTTTTCTAAAAAGAGAGTGGGTCTTTGAACTCGCTTGGGAAGTATGTCCTCGAGATGACGAACTGAATGGTCCATGGCAGAAAGACTAGAATTTCGTATCGAATTAAATATTCCTGGTCTTCCTCTTCACCTCTTGGCCTCTAGTCATCCGTTTTCAAGAAACACTGGAGGAGAGAGAAGAGGACTAAGGTTTTTAGAAAACGTTGCAGTTGTTAAAGCCAATCATGATCCAAACTTTCTAATCTCTGATACTCCCACGTAAAAACTTGTTGAGTCTTCACTCGCTGAGATTGCTTCAGAAATACGATCGTGATTGGTCTCAACTTAATATTTTACTACAGGTCAGTACATTTTTAGTGCTCGTCAATATCTGTCGTGTATTCGATAGTAAATTTTGCTAATTTTGTAACTTATTTTCCTCCTTGAAGATTTGTAAACTCTGAAAATATACGTTTTCTAGCTAAATTACGCCAGTTCACGAAACACTAATCCTATATTTAATTTTTCCAGTGCCACGAATCCGTGTTCGAGACTTCCGGGCCTACTTTAATCAACGAATCGTAGCACATCATCGCCAAACTTTTTAAATATTTCGTTTACTCGACAGTACCCACATAACAATGCTGCGTGCACTCTTCTGGCACGACGGATCAACGAATACTCGATGAGTCATTGATCACGCCTTTTAGACAATACTCTGTACAACAGATACGGTATCTACATCAAACCCACGGTAATTGGTTTTGTAAATAAATTAGATGAGTAATGAACGTTTTACATTGCTTTAATATTCCATTTGCGAACGCGCTTGTGTCCATAGTCGGAATTATTTTAGCGTACAGAGAGAGAGGACAGGTACGGAAGATGGGCCAAATAATTGTTTTACCTCGACGTCGTATATAGTGTTGTGACGTGACAATCGCATCTGTCTAGTACTGTACCGTACGTTTATCATTAGAACGCGATTATCGGGATTAGAAAGAGAATAATTTATGTACCGATAACGGCGCGGCGGCGACTCGAAGTGCGTTGAACAATTCATAGGAAGATACGTCCACGGATAAGAAATTTAATACATCACGTTCTATTAGGTGAGTGAGTACTTATTTCTGGGAATTCACGATGACAACGCTATTATGTCCATGAAGAGACTTGCGAACGTCGTGTAGGGTCGCCCGATGTGTACTGAAATTTGTCATTTGTTTTTGTGTAGATTGAATTAGTAGTCCAAATTGTATTTACATTACGATGCATGGCAATGACGACGGATAGATCGACGGAATAACAAACATTTGACCTGAGGTGATGAGTTGAAACAAAATTGAAATTGTATCGGTGTATGAGAAAAATTCGAAATTTGAAAGTTAATTTCGTTGATTGGAAAATCCGCATGTCGACTTGCTTGATGTTTGTGAATCGAATTCTGTAACCTTCGATTTTTTCTTTAATAATATTCCATCCGACTTCTTTCAATCTACACCCCTAAATTAGCTCCTCCAGGTGAAATTCACTATTCTCGTCTTCTGCTATCTGTTTATGAAAAAATCTCTCCTCAGTATATCCTGAATTCAAATAGCTAAGTGTGTAGTTTGCTAGAACTGGATCTACCTACTAACACTAACACAAAAGTGACGTTTACTGTGAACAAAGTTTCTGAATACCTTTCTAATCTGAATCAAGATTTGGACCAAGTTATCGTGATGTCACAAGCTCCACATTCATTCACCATAACGTATCCTAAGACTCGCTTACTTATAGAACGGTTAATCTTACCCTACGTTACCAACTCGGATTGTTTGTACCTGAATCCCAAAATTTGCTCCGCGTGGAGAGGATTTGATTTTGCTCCATGTGTCAAAAATGTGTTTGTCTTTCGCTCGATTCAAGGATTGACGCTAGCCCTGTATCACTCAAATAGGAAAAAGTTTCCTATAAGAAACTCGAATCTTGACCAATCATTTGTAAGGAGCGCTATTGTTCCAATGTAAACTGACGAACTCAAAGAATTTGGCTTACGTGGCCTCTGAAAGAATTCAGCCAGATTGATCGCGCTAATTTTGGCTTATATGAAAAATTATAAGCAGATTTTGAAAGTTTTTTGAAAGCCGAAAGTTTTAAGCCGAAAGCCAAACGATTTCTGGAAGCTGAAAGCGAAATCTAAAAGCTGAATTGAGGCTGAAAAGCCCAATAAAGCCAAAAGCAAGAGTTTTATTATAGCTCAGCTCTTTATCGAGCTTTTCCAGTTGTGGCATAGCGTCTCTAAATGGGGCATGTTTATTTGACATCATATCGCTGATAACAGCATTACCTCAACTTACCGCTAGGTTTCAAACGAAAAAGTTGTGGGTTATTTCCCATAAGAGAAAAAAGATTTCGGAATGTTTCAAAAACAAAGAAGAAATAAGGACTTGTATGTTTATTCTTATTTAAACTAGAAGCTTCTCCTTTTTGTTTGAGCATTTACTATCCAAAATTGTTGAACAGTTGATTAAATAAATTGCTAAAATCTTTGAGTCTTGTATAAAAGATATTGTTCTACAGATCGTGTCCTACTTCAGCTTGTATGGTGAGGTGGAGTTGACGAGATTTCAAGAATAGGGCAACAAAAAAACACGCCCCATAAAGACAATAAAGAAGAAAATGAATAAAAAGTCGAAAGCTGAAAGCTAAAAGTTGAAAGCCAAACGATTTCTGTAAGCTAAAAGCAAAATTTGAAAGCTTAATTAAGCGGAAAAAATCAAAAGCGAAAAGCGCAAGTTTTATTTTGAAAATCAAAAGCAAAAAGCCAAAAGTGAAAGTTTTATCGGTTGGCTTTCAAACTCTGATTGTAAGTCCAGATGAAGCGATCAAGAGAAATAGGGCTTTGTCGTACTTGTGCAACATACCTATTCTCCAGTCTGTGTTTAACTCCACTATATGACTGTACACAGGCATCCATGCTAAAGTGCTGGAAAGCTCAACTGAACCAGAATCAATCCTTCTTATCTTTGTAACTTTCTTCAAATTTCAACATTAGATGAATTAGATAAGGATAGAAGAGGAATTATTATGAAAACATCTGCTCGGGCCATGAGATTTTTCTGTCGTAAATCCTCTTCTATCCTTATCAATATAATTCCTTGTGAGCATCCGCACTAATCATCATCCCTTAACTAGATAACATTTGAATTTATTTGGCTCTGCCAAAAATAAATTCAAGTGTTATTTATAACTTCCTTGCACGGAAAAATTTGAACAATTTCAAAGTTGAAAAAATCTGGCTTATTTCGGCTTTTGACTTCGGTAGGTTTAAATAACGCTGCATTTCAGCTTCGCCTTTATCACTAAAAATTCGGCTTCCCGCTTTCGACTCCTCCCTATCTGTGATACACTAACCTCATTTATAATTATCGACAAAACGGTGCCATGGATCCTTACACCATATAGTAACATGGACCGCCGAAACAGTACTCAAACGACGTTATCAGTTGTCGGAAGACTGGAGGCAAGAAATAGGCTTATTGGGTCCAGCATAGACGTTTCGGTTAGCGACGGGGTGAGAGCAATTCCAAACCACGCCTATTGGTACATTTAACGCCGCTAGACCCGAGAGTCTTGTCTTCTCTCCAGTGTTCCGACGTACTTCTTATCACTATTGGCGGTCTATGTTACTATATGGTGTAAGCATGGATTCTAGTTGAGTCAGTCAAATTTTTAACCGTTTCTATCCAACTAGGAACCCTAAAAACGACTTTTAATTCTTTTTTGATGCTAGAAATTTCGGTTGGCATGCAACAGTCTCCAACAATTGCTGAGTTTTTAAAAATTCGTGATATCTTTGGAAAAATGAACCTTAATGAATCCCTTCTTCGAGACATTTATCGTTCATACAAAATTGTACCAAGAAAATTTATTCGAAACTATTATAAATCTAATGAAGATTAAGGCTTGAAAATTCCAATTTAACATATTTCTCGCGGAACTGATCGTTAAACTCGAGGATAGGCCTATCAAATTTCTACTCCCTACATTTGTGTAACCATAGCACTACGGTTAGAGTTCATGAGAGAGATGCCTAAAACAAGCGGGGAAAGATAGAACACAAAATTATGCGACCGACCGCGAGTAAAACCGCATCAAAGCAACGCACGTTCAATATAATTGTCGAACGTTTCATTTTCCAGGCGAATCAGCTATGCAATTATATCAACACGTGTAATGCGTAATATCGTGACAGGCATAATTTCATGAAGTGAAAAATCGAAAATTTTTATCGGCATCTTGGTGCTCATAATTATTATGCATACAATTCCTATGTTTCATTCGCGCTGCAATTCAGTTGATAATTTTGACTTTCAAACAATTACGACCAAATTTTGTTTGATTCTATCTTCCAGAGACGGTTGTATATTGAGGAAACGATTCTGTAATGATGAAACTCAACTTGAAATATGAATCTGAGAGGTAGGATTAAGTAACAAAATTTTGAAGTCCAAGTAAGAATTTCAATCCAATATGCTTAGTGTCATCACATAGAAATTGACGTGTTACTCTTCATTTTATAATACCCTCTTTCCATAACACACAAAGAACCAAGACTGTAAATGTTCTTTATTTATTTATTTTTTCATTTTTATCAAATATGAAATTTGATGAAAATGAAGAGTTGCGGAAAATGTACTCCTTTATGAACAAAAATACCCATCCATACCTACATAAGGAAAACCAAGACACAGCCTTGTTATTCAGGCCATATGTTCAATGCCAACGACTGCAACTGCGGACTGATTTATTGGCCTGCCCGTAAATCTTGAGACAATTCGAGGGTACATGGGGAAGAAAAGGGAATGTCAAAAAAAAACCGAGCTGCACAAATGGTATTTTTGAACCTCTTAGAAGAAATCGTTTCCCCCTCGTTTATTTTGGACATTCTCCCTCTTCTCCTTCTGAGATGATTAAAAGTTTGAAGAAGGAATGAAAAGTACAGTGTAGAACGTGCATGGTTGGACAGCATAGTTTCAATATTGAAGAAGAAGAGAGGAGTTCCCATTTACTTGCTCCAATGACACCTGGACCACTATTGCTGGCGGATGTGGCAGAAGGACGAGCCTGACCAATTCCTTGCATTCTTCAAGGGAACATAGTAACTCGAATTCATGACAATACTTCTGACAAAACCCTTTCGAGAGCTGCTTTTGGAAGACCCACAAGCCGACTTCCTCGTGGTATCTTCTGGGTAACGCTAACGGGCTAGCAAACAATCTTATGATGGTAAGACACTCTGCCGTTGCCGTAGATCACAAATATTGTGATAGAACGCGTACTCCAGTAGAACGTTTTCTTTAGTAGCACCAAAATTTCCAACTACCACCTTGACAATGTCAACCTTTTTTGCGATTCTTTGTTACAGTGGTGAGTCGCCACTATATCAAGGTCAAAGCTATACTTTGGGTTCATCATGAACTTTTTCAGTTTTCAACACCATTTCAAAAGTTTGATGATCTTTGACTGCCAATAGCTAGCGAGAACGTGTCATACAAATAAGATTTCGAACAGCCTGGATAAAGAAATGAACAGAAGATCAGTTCCACAGAGAAGGTAATTATGATATCGTGTTCATGTCTTTTCGTGGAAAGGGAGGATAGAACGATGTCTGTCACTCTCTTTTTCCAAGGAGTCTTCTCTTTCTGCCTTGAAAAGGTTTAACGAAAACATGAGAAATCTTGAATTGCTCAACAACATTTTTAGAGAATCTTCCATCGAGTTAGTTTATACTAGAAGATTAGTAAAATTTTAGAGATTATTGGCAGACCAGGAGGTGGAATTCCCGGAAAATCCCCTGTTTCCTTACATTTTTTGAGAATTTTGTAAGATTTCCGATCCCACCGAAGCTATTCAATTGTCATAAAAAAAAAAAAAAAAAATTCAGAAAGACTATTTTTTTTAGGACCAAATATTAATTAGAGCTATTCAGGAAAGTCAAACGAATGTCGGTATTGTCAATGGGCAGAATGAAGAGATTGAGTTCGATTAATTTTCAAATCCCAAGTCATTAGTAAGCATTTGAGAGAAAAAAGGAGTTCGAAAATATCTCAAAAAGATAGATTTGAAGGAATTTTTAAAAATTTAGACTTGAACGTTCCACAAGGTAACATGAAAAGAGGAAATTAAACAAACCAAAGTTGGATGACTCTTTGACCAATTTTTGGGGCTTGCAGGTACTGATGGTCTCAAATTGTTTCGTGATTAGTCTCTTCTTTGAAAAAAAAAAAAAATCATAAAACTGAATCGAAGACTTATTTCATTTAATACTCTCATTATGTAGGGTCGCCTCTTGAGTGGAATTAGTGAATAAGACCGTCTGAGCACTGCTAATTAGACTTCCACCGCCGTATAATGGGCAGAAACTTTACCACTCTAACAAGAAAGGGACGAATCGTTTTTCCAATAGAAAAGAAGGCATGCAGATGTTTTGGAGAAACGCTCTGTACTACAGAAGTTTAGTTTCTGTTTCTAGCGGCCGAGCGAGTGGACCTTACACCTTCCCGACAATCATTTCTTCAGCTCCTTCTCTGCTCGGTAGAAAAATTAGGACTATGAATGGCAAAAGGCAAACGGAAACTCGTGAAATTTAGTTCGTTGAAGATTGCGAGTAAATTTCCAGTTAAAATGAGAACGTGAAGATAAATTTCAGGCTTAGTTTAACTTGATGAATGGGCGTAATTTCTCTAACGAGTCCGAAAAGGTGCACGCTGTATCAATTTCAATCGGGATCCAGTTAGCTCATTACAAATTCTAAATAACGCGACGCACATGTTCTGTAGATAGACGAAAAGAACGAATAATTATTCTCGCTTGGCCAACTGCGAGTACGAATATCGTACGATTTCCCATTGTACAGATGTAATTCAGTTTCCAGAATGTAGGTAACCCGTAATTTCAAAGTACATTTTACATATACGTACTTAAGCGTGTTGTACAGCACATATCGAGTAACTTATAGAATCTGTACATATGATATCGTATTATTCGAATTCGGCTGTCGCTGCAGCCAACCATCGCAAAATCCTACATTAAGCTCACGCATCAATAGAACCGTTTGTAATGTGACTTTAAATTAGTTTAGTTTTGATTCGCGCGAAAGAAGCCTTGTGTGGCAACTTCGTAGCGAAAATTACGAAAATTCTTTTCGACGAACTTGAACGGCGTCTGCGAGATGGGTATTTTTTCTTACAACCCCTCCCTTTCCTCTCTTCTTATAGAGTGGAAAAATGTATTTTTTTACTACTGTTCAGAATGAGTAGTAAAGAACTTTTACGTCGAGCTAATTGAACTTCGAAAGCTATAGTCTTCACGTAGTATGTTCTGCGATAGTTCGCTCGTAATACAGCTCTTCGAATCCCGGTTTATTAAATTAAAATCGATCGGAATGTTAACGATGTTCGTCCTCATCCACTTCTTTATTCGTACCGTCGGAAGATGATAACGACGAGTACGATGATCATTTGTATAAAACGACGTACGAAGGTCATTCTGCAGCCGGACGATGCGGAGATTGTATTGGCGATCTAATTTTTAGCCACGCGTGGGCTATTCTTCTGCCTAATGAGGATCCTTATTCTCTCTACGCTTCCCTAGTTCCCACACTGTAGCTTCGATCTTTTATAAATGTCTTCCGCTCTCGTCGGTTCTAATGGTGTGCGAGATTGGGACAGTAAACAAGATTTTTTTGCTCGTTTCAACATTACACTTTGTTTTCTCTTGTTCTTCTTACTTCATTCTCGGAACAAAATGCAGTATTTGAATAATGCGGCAAATACGTTTGATCGGCAATTACTACTGTTGTTGAACAAGGGAGAAAGAATAGCTGGTGTCAAGAAAACATCCGTCTTCTGCACAGTGAGATTTCTTCGATTTTTTTTTCTTTCGATCTCGTTTGTTATGTTGCTGCGTTCATCTTCTTTGTCGACAGTCAGTCAGTTTGACTGGTTTTCGGCTTCGCCGCCAGAATTTTTAACAGTAGCATTCAGTATTATTGCGAAGAGTGCACGATGACGATGTATGCGACTTAATATTGACATAGGTAGCATAGGTAGCGTGCGATGTTGTTCGGCGAAAATTCTTCAAACAGCTATAAGAAGCAGAAACAAATGAAAAAAACAAAAGAACGTACTCGTATTATTCTATTTTTTCTTTCTTTTCCGATTTTCTTCGTATTCTCTACACTTTGGTGTTGTCGAAGGCCGCGTCATCATCCTTCCTTTGTTTCGATACGGGAAAAAATTGATTTATAGCAACCATTACCTAAAGATCAAATGATTAACCTATGAAACGGAAAATGTAAACGTTCACAAGAAGGGAGGGAGTATTATGAGGACGAAAAATTTTCCCGGGGAGGTTCTGCACTAAACTATTCTTGGAACCAAACACTTGAATATTGAAGATGAAAATTTTCACCTCCTTTTCAATCGAACAACATAAATTTGGAAGCTAGATCTAATTTTTACATAATTGAAATTGAAATTGAAAAAAAAAAAAAAAAAAAAACTCATTCTCATCCAACCCTACCAACTAAATAGATTAGGTACTGAAAACCGGAAGCAGAGCCGAAAAGAACCACTTCCTTTAATTTATACCAAAAAATTATTCGTGGCGCTGAAGTTTAATAAAAGAAAATTCAAGCGATAACGCACCACTAGGCTAATTGAGCAAAAATTTATTTATTAGGACGTTTCGATACGACCAGCGTATCATCTTCAGCCGATACTCGAATTAAACTAACGGTAAACGTACAAAAGTTCACAATAAAACTCTAATCAGAGGAACGAGCAGGACTAGACAAAGACGATGAGTAATCTCTAATCATTTTTTAATACACTGTACATCTGATTAGAGTTTTATTGTGAACTTTTGTACATTTACCGTTAGTTCACTTCCTTTAATTTGTTCCAGAAATCAGGACTACAAGGAACCTCCTTCTCCCATTTGCTTTAGAACTGAAAAGAACTGTTTCCTTGATTTGCTTCAAAAACTGGAATCAACAACTCAAAAGAAAAACCTCCTCTCTAATTCATTTCAGGAACCAAGACCAGAAACATTTGAAAATAATAATGGTTCTCTGGTTCTAACCTCTCAAGCTCACTTTTCTTTTTCTTCAGGGCTAAGAGCTGAAACTGGAACCAGTTCTAAAACCTATATTCTCGATTCCGAGGACCAAAAAAAAAAAAAAAAAAACAGCGGGTATTAAACTTCAATATGATGCCAGTTTACAGTTATTGAAAAAGCCATGAAGTGTACATGTAGCAGACAAACACTCACATTAAAAACTGATCTTTCTCCTAGATAGGTACCACTACAAGAGTGCGCCGCATGTTAACCAGCAGAGTAAAATGGACGTAATACTATCCCCTGTTACCATATCTTGACACGCGGCACACTCTTGCGCTTAAATTATTTAGAAAACTGATTAATTTTTCATTTTTTCAAAATGTAAAAAATTGCACATCTATTTGGTACAAATATCTGTCTGGTAACTTATATGTATATTGGGTGAAATGAAATGTGCGCTGAATCTGTTCTTGTGCAAAAATGTAAAACGTCAGATTTACCTACACTACAAATCTATCACAATTTTTATCTAAATTTTATAACCAATTCAAGCTGGAAACAAAGTTTTTACACCTTCATTGAGCCAAATTATGGGCCAAAATGTATCAAAAATTGTACAATTTACCAAGATTTCCAAAAAAATGCCTCCTTTTCTAAGCTGTTTATGGGTATTTGCATTCTTTTTGGGAAATCAGCTTCAAATTTCCCTTTTATAAATCGAGTTGAATATTACAATTTGAGCAATTTTTCATCCCTGAAAATTTTGGCAAATTGATCAAGTTTTGGCACAAAAAATAAGGCCTAAAGGATTAAATTTTTGACACAAATTGAAGATGAAAATTGCAGTACAAATTTTGTGGACTCAATTATATATATGTAACATTTTGAGTTTTTTTTTTTTTTTTTTTTTTTTTTGAAAGAATAAATTTAGCACAAAATCTGATTCTACTGGTAACATTTTATTGCTTCACCTGGTGAAGTCGATGGAGAAAGCTACAATACTCCAAATAATGCAAAATGAACTTGCTTCTAATTCCTTGAATGACCTAGGTATTTAAAAAATGATTTCAAACGCTAGAAATTCATACCGAGGTTTTTCTCTCCATGAAAGTCGAATGGTCGACAGCAATCATTGTTTGTATCCTAACTCTGATGAAGCCAAATTGAGTTGCGACGCTAGCGCGCCACCAATCTGTCAGGTCAAGTCCAGACTCCAGACAGACAAGCATTTTGCGTGAAGTAGCGCCCTATAATTGCTGCCTGCTGTAGAATACGTTCATTCTTGTAAGTAGCGCCTTGGGCCTTGGTCAACGCGCGCGTCAACGCTGATGTTTGGCTCAGCAGCTGCTGAAGGCTTATTTATTAATATTATCCTGGTTGCTCACCGCAATGTGTCTTTGACTTCATTGAATCACCCATATATTTTCTTGTTGAAGTGCGTTTCAGGAAGAAGAATCTAAAATCTGCCTACAGATGTTTGTAACAAAGTTTCTTACTCATCAATATGTGATTTGAAGAGGTTCAATCCCACGGCGGTTCCCAATGTCAGAGCTATTTCTTATCAATTCGAATCCTCGATGTCCTCGCTCACTCGCAATTATATCGAAATTAATACGGTTATTATTAAAAGTACAATGACCCAACGCAAGTAATGATGAGCATAATTGAATTGAACGAATGTTTTCACTTTTCAGCTACAACCTTGAATTTTGATAATTTGGACTAATCTGGAAACAGTTGTTGAAAACAATAACAAAGGCCTACTCAAGGTGAGTGATGAATACGTACTAATTTAATTGTTTTTCTGAACATCTTGGTTCCCATTATTGCCGTCTTTTTCTTGATGCAGGAACTCCTTGAATTCCTCTGGAAGGAAGCTATTTCAAAAGAGGAAAGTGATAAAGAGTGCTCAAAACGTTACAAATGCGGAATTGAATAATTATGTAATGCCCGCTTTGAACGAGTACGAGAAAGTGAGTACTTACCTATTTCATTCATGTATGGGTAGGTACTCTTATCTTGTTCTGATCTGTTGTTGGGGAGATACTTATAAGTATCAGTATACCTACATGTTGTGGATGGAAATTTGGATGAATTTACTTACTCGGAATACGTTACTTGTCTACTCGATTCCAATAAGTTATCTTATGATATAAAAGAGTACCTCTATCTCCGAGTGTAGACTTACAGAATTGATGATTTTATCAATGAAGATGATATTGGTAGGTACATGTTGACAAATAGGATAACGTAAATGTTTGATTAATTTTCTCAGATTCCTCAAGTCAGTTCAGAATTGAATCTTACGCATAATTTGAGAAAAATTTTGAATTTTGATCTTCCATTGTCATTTCAAAAGAACAAAAACTGAAATTGCCTGTCAAATAAGTTGATGGCGGAAGATAGATGTAAGTAATTTTTTGTTGTTATCATTAAACTACTGATATCTTTTCCTAGTTTGGTACATTCAAAATGATGATATTTTCTTTTAGAAGCAATTGAAACTGTATGGTGACAAAAGAGATCACAGAAATTATTTGAATGCTCGATAGTAAGAGAGAAATTGATCAACACATTGCTGATGTCGCTGGATTAGGAACCGCCTGTAGGAACCCTTCAAGATGCTGTTCTCTTAAGACAGGTAAGTTACTTACACAGAAATTATGTCCATCTCTTCTCTTCAAGAGAATTAACAATAGGTAATCCATGAAATGTTATTTGTTGTGGTTTAATTTCTGATGGAATTTAATAGTGTAGGCTAGGTAGCTTGTATCAAAAATCTAGTTGATTTTTCTTTTTTTTTTTTTTCAGTTTGCTTGTCGATGTTGAAACAAACCCGAGAATACCTTCATTGATGAAATCAATTTTTTGTGTTCATCATCTTGATCAGATAAATTGAAATCAAACAGACCAAGAAAAGCAGTATTTCCTGTAAGTACAAATTTATGGTATACCTAGGTAGTAAATAAAGTAGCTTCTTGGTTTACATGTAGGATGCAGGATAACCATAATTACGTTATACTCTCAACAATAGAGTTGATGCTACTTGCTGCTTAGCTGCTACAAATACTCCTCGCGTTGAAGATAGAGTTAAATGAGAATTACCTATACTTGATGAATTTGCAATTTCAAAATTACCTCACTGCTTGACTGAGGAAGAAATGATAAGATGACCGATAAGTGAGATTTCTGGGTTTGAATATTTTGCTCTTCAAAACCTCGTATTACCCGTAAAAGTTTGTTATGAGTGTTTGGAATAACATTTCATGTTGTTCTTTTGAAGAGCTGTTGAGAAAGTAGAAAGTTTCACAGTAGCGTCCAAAAGAATACCTTGGTTCAAAGCAAATTCATTTGAAAACAATCTTTCAAGTAAACCAGAGTTGCTTTGTTCTTTGCCGGCACAAGTTTGATCTGTACTACATTCTCTGTAACATGAAAAATAAGAGAAATTTGATGAAATTGAAAGTGGTCCACCCCCAAATTTAATTGACCGTGTCACCTACTGCTAATTGATATCGATGCGCTGAGCAATAGCAAATTATAATGTTTGGGAAACAGGCTTGTAGCCGAGTTGAGAGACTACTTGCTTTCCCCAACATTGCGGATGGTACTGTTCAGTCTCTTTTTTTTGTTTCAAAAATGTTGCTGGTGGTGGGACAAAAGACAAGAAACTTTCACATCTCTTGATTTATTTCTAAGGCGTTTCTCTCGAGTTATTTTAAAGAATTCCTTGTAGGAACGTTTTGAGATGAACATTTTTTGAATAAGTACTCAAATTTTGGTGAATCAGGGAAATATTTTTTTGTGTTCCTATGGAAACAAATTAGCTCTTGTGATACATTATTTTCATCCATAAGACTATAGTAAGAGAGAAAAATTGTGGCAAAATATCTCTTAGTCCGCAGGTGAATGTAAAAGAATAATGATAAATACTAGCGGCAGTCTTATTACACTACCACAACGATGAGATTGTGTCGAGAGTAAACCACACCATCAGCATCAAGTGCTACATAACGAATTAACTCCAATTACGTAAATAAATAAAGAAGGAAGGAAGAATGAAATAAAGAATGGACGCAGAGAAAACAAAAAAAAAAAAGTAATGTAGAAACTAGCTGCCCGGAGAAAGAGGGTATTATAACGAAAATCTTTGTCCACATGCTTGCCTTATCTTCTTCTAAGATCGTGCCTAACTGCTGATTTAAATTTATGGCGCATTTCGTCGATAGTAATTTTATTCCGTAACAGGTTTATTAATTAAAATGACACATTCGAATGTCATTTGAATAATTATTATAGATGGACAGAGAAGAAAAAAATCGAGAAAGAGATTTTTGTAACCTGCAAACTAAATTCAAAATGTATTCGATAAATGAAATTGGGATGAGAATCGAAATTAAATGAGCAGTCGTATAGATTCCATATTTTGAGAAATTAATGCTCTACCATTTTGCGTAAAATTCTTAGGCCGGTCATCTTTGTAGAGAAAACGATTTAATTCACAGAAGTAGGCTCTATGTACCTGAGAACAAAAAAATCCGAGTCAACATCCAACAGTGCAAGGGAAGATTGATTTACTCTAAGATGAGTTTCATCGAGTGTGAATTGGAAAGTAACGCGCAAGACGTTTGAATTATTGTGAGCATTTGGTGACAATATTTAATAGCCATTTTGCTCGATAATTTTCCTGCAGATGGAAAAGAAGCTTCATTAGTGAAGTTGCAATTGAGCCATGAAGGAAGAGTAGGTTGTTGTTCTCACTTTTGTGAACAGTACATTGTACGATTGGTGGGATAGGCATACTTTCGCCCTGTTTGGTAAATATTGAAAGAGGATGCAAAGGATTTCTATTTCTCACATCATACCCTTGAAAAGTCCCAACTCCAAACCATTTGCGATCTATTCTTGTCACTTCCAGCTGGCTTTTTGTTCCTCCTAATTCCTCTCATTTTCTCAACAGCTATGTCAGGTACGGCGCTGTCTTGCAATCGTATCATCATTCATAACGTCTGTTATGCTTTGAAAGAGGTGTTGTTTGTGGCAATTGTATCGTTTTGGTTTGTCGTTCTTCAATATTTTCGGTCTTCAGGACTGAATGCGAACTTGCTTGTCGATTTTCCAATCAATACTATTAACCAAATTGTTCAGTTTACATTGGCGATGGAGAGTCGTAAATTACACGTTACCAGGGGCAAGTGATTTACAAATCAATACAAGTTTGAACCTTACTCTCGCCCTAGTCCGCACAAGAATGAAAGTTTTAGTCGAGGTCAGAAAGAAAAAAAATCAATTATTTTCCTATTAAAAGATCGTTTTATTTAAACTAATAAGATATCCCACAAGCGGCATAGGTCAAGCCGTAAAAGTTGATATGATGAAGGCTCGACGAGGTCAGTTCCTGCGAGCGTTACAACTGACTGACAGCAAACACCCTGCGTAATGAAGAACGTTTGTGCTCGAAGAGCGTATTTTAATAAGCGCCTAACAGAAGACAGCGAAGGTATACATAAAGAAGTAATTTTTATGCCTGTTGCGTAAAGTCGAGTCTTTTGTCAACAACTACCGGTTCGTACATACTTGGCGAAGCAGACGCTGTAACAATAATACTGTAATATTATCTCACACACATTGGTAGTCAGTTACCGAAATGCCATCGCCATCTTCAGAAGTCCGCCACCACACGTTTTTTTTTTTTTGTTTCTGTCTGTTGAAAATCAGATAAAAATTATTGTTCTGGCGAAACGAGCACCCAAAAATAATTCTCATACATACGCACCAGTACGCGAGTATTTGTTAGGAGATAAATTTTATTTTAATTGCTGCATACGCTGTACACTGTAGGCTAGAGATAGTGAGTAAAGAAGTTGTTTCATTCACCTTACTTCTTATAATATCGTGCTCGCGGTTGACAAAAAAATTGAGAAACTGGTTGCTGGCTTCTCGTAGAGTCTGCCGGTGGCGCGTTAACGATAATAAATCTGCTTAATAAAGTTCGTATAATATAATTTTTTTTCTGCCCCTTATGCAGCGGCCGTGTTTGTTATGTTCTTTCCTTCTCAATCCGCGTGTGTGTTAAAAATAATAAATTTTCATTATTACAAAATACGAGTATATCGTGTGTTTGTGGAAGAGTACGCGGTTAACATTAAAAGGATGAACATTGCACGTGCAACAAAAAGCTTCTCTCTCTTTTTGTCCGAGTAGGTACTTGTAGTAGTGCAGGAAGTCGCAGTAAAATATTTTCCAAATCACCTTGTTGTTTCTTGTTTGTGTCGGAATTTTTTTGGGGAGAATAAATAAATAGATTAACACCCCAGGTGTATCGGGTATTTGTAACTGGTTCATGTTTATGAAGGTTATCTTCTATATAACAAAAGCCAAAAATCCTGGAGTTCGTTTTTTCAATGTCCAATGAAAAGTATAACTTATCTCCCGGCAATATGTGGATGAAATATCGCTCAACTTGCTGGTTAGATATTGTGCATTTAAAAAATATGGTACGCGACTGATGAGAATTACATAATTTGAAAGAGATTTTATTTTCATTTTCTTTGTTCCTCCAATATGTTTGCTGTTGAATTTCTAGACAACAAACCTTACTTCCTTGATGGAGTTGAACTTTTCTTTTGGTGTCCACTTTCTATGAGGGAACCTGGGTAAGCTGACGAGCCTTACTCGATGTGTTCCTCTGGAACTTATAATTAAAATGTTCCAGTTTGCTTGTTGCCAATATTCAAAGGTTGTGGCACTCCTGGCACTTGTTTAAGTATTAGATAGGATTTCTACAAACTATAAAGAAATATCCTTACATCATACACTCAGTTACAAGGATAGTAATGAATGCTTTATAGAAGCACATACACCCTTTCTCAATTAAACTGATTGAAACTGAGTCAATGAAGCCTACCTACTGGATATTGAGCGTGAAATTTGAGCAGTTTGTGAAGTGAACTACTTTGTCGCCGTATCAAATTGTTTCTTTGTGAGAATTTGAAATTACTTCTTGGGAACTGACCTGGACTTCTTCATTGATGTATTGATTCAAATGTGATCGCAAAGTTTGATGAAGTGTCTCATCTTCATTGCCCCAAATCTTCAATTTCTTCAAACGGATTTGGAGAATGATTGGGTTCACTATAGTTGGAATGGCAATTCACAGAACTGGTTTGTTGGTACCCAGAAATGTGTCCTGATGCTTCCATCTCTGGATGAGTTACCGGCAGGATTTGATCATTGTTGCTCAAAGGACGAGGATCAGTTGAATTTGAAGAGTGAATAACTGGTCCGTATCTCGCTCTGAGGTCAGAATGAGTTATATTTTGATTATTATGGATGTTTGAAGGACGATGAACGGTTTTTGAATTTGAAGAATGAATGACAGGTTTGTGTCTTGCATCTTTGTCTGACAAATGAGTTTACATTTTGGTTATGGGCGATCAAAGGACAAGGAGCAATATTTGAAATAATCTGTTACTGTGCATGTGGGTGGATTAAAATAATTGTGTCTGGTGTCCTTGCTACAACTGGGTTAAAGATTCAAAATGGATGATGAAAGAAGGCGCGATATCTTGTTTTCGCTCTGTATGGAGTCGGCCACAGAAACCTCCTCTATACTAGGCTACAGCTTAGCTACAATAAACCTCGTATAAAGTATATCAGCTCCTGTAAAATGAAAGATTACAAACAGACCAAGAAGTAGGCCAACCCCAGGCTGCTATTGTGGGTTTAGCTTTCATCATATAGACTTAGTATACAATATACTAAACTAAGGAGAAGGAGAACGAGCAGAGCAAGTGACTTCTTGCCCTGCTAGTACCCTAGAATATTATAAACTAGACCCATACTAGACTATGAAGGCCGTAAAGAAGCCTCCTCAAAGCTATTGGCTTGAATTCTAGTGGACATCCATACTAGACCAGTGGGGGGGGGGGGGGAGGGATCAATGTGCGCTGCCATGGAATCTGTTAATTTAGTATATAGAACCGCGGGCGAGCTACCCAAAAGCTATTAGCTTGAAATATTCTAAACTCGAATTATACTTTGCCAAGGATCCGCTTGTTTGCTCCCTCAAAGCTATTAGCTTGGAATATTCCAAAGTAGACTTATACTAGAGCAATGAGGGAGGGGGGCAAACGAGCGGAAACAACCATTAACTGAAAATATTCTTAACCGGCCGCTTGATAGAGCTAGGAGAGCAAACAAGCAGAGCGGGTGAGCTCCTCTTGAGCTATTAGCTTGAAATTATTTAAAGTAGGCTTCTACCAAGCCAAGGAGGGTGCAAAACAAGTGGAGCGAGTGAGCTACCCAAAAGCTATTAGCTCAAAATACCCGAACTGGAACTCTACACCAAGGAGAGCTCTCTAACTATTCCTAATTCAATGTTCCGTCACGACGTTATAGCCAGATAATTGCATACCTTTTGATGCACTTGATGGAAATGTCAGCGGTTTTTACTTTCTTCGGCGATGTGTTACACTTGAGAAATGAATTAAATTACCGAATCTAACCTAACCTAAATATAGCTTAAAATAGTTAAAAGTGGAAGGAGGGGGAAAACGTGCGGAGCAAATGAGCTCCCCAAAAGTTATTAGCTTGAAATATTCCCATTTGCGCAGTCATATTGATACTCAACAACAATATTATAGTGAGAAAGGAAAGACGTGAAACATGATCTTTATTCATATTTGGCTCCTGCCAGACAATTTCTTTTTACCTTGTCATAGCCTATTTAATTAAGAAACCTGATTTTTCAAAATGTTGAAACAATTTGTGCATCTCCTCTCGGAAAATTCTTTGTATTTTTAACCCCCCCGTATTGACTGCGTCTATTTTAGAGTCCTCATTTATGTCCAAGTTATTTGACTGTTTATCAAGTAGGTACAAACTTAATATTTTTGTCATTGAAAACGGAATCCAACAAATATTCATTAGAGCTTGTCAATTGAGGTGGTCTCTTCTTTCTAACAGATTTTTATGTAGTCATCTCTAGTAGCAGTTGCTTTTAAAAACAGATGCTTTTGTTGAAAATTTACTAGATTGAGCAAAATTTCTAATCAGAATATAAACTAAACAATAAAATAGATACAAAAAAATGATGAATAACAAGAAAATTTTTATATTTGCGACTTGTCCCTAAATAAGGGCTATTAGTATCAAATACCTGTTCTGGCAATGCTGCCAGATATTTTCAGAAATCCACACTAAAATCAGTTCTTGACGGACTTACCAATTCATCAATACCGATCAGGAGAAAAGTATTTCATGTAGTTGTAACCGAGGTACTTTTCCCTTGAGCAAGTCTGTATGCGTATCTTTTTCGAGGACCACAAATCCCTAGATCTGGCAGTACTAATATGAGTGTATGTGAACAAACCAACATTATATCATCAATCAGAACTTTTACAGTTTCTCCAATAAAACTTTGCGGCTCCCTATAGTCCAAATCAGCTGATAACAACCAGGAGAAGAGTATCTCCTGTGTAACTGTCTAAGATATTATGATCAGTAGTGGCAGGTTTCATTGTCAGAATGTGCGGACAATATTTATTCCAGATCTTGAAAGAAGTTTTTTCCGCAAACTGTCTGACATTATCCAAGGCCGTTGCGTCCATGCACTTCCTATACATTGCACTCTTAGTGGCGGATGACGGGATGTATATTATGGCTTTCAGATTTTTCTGAAATTGCCAACGGGCGGACGGCAAGCTTACAGCGTTTTGTTTGGGGAAAGTAGTAATAAAAGTTACAACGCCTTTGATATCTTCTACAGACAAGGTCTTTAGATGGTGACGAGGCTTATCTTTACTACCATGTATATACAAGGAGTAATGCTCTTCAAATTGTATTGTTTGATGGTGTTCTTGTACCTTGTCCGGCCTTTACCAATCGGATGAACGAAAAAATACAATTTTTGACAAACAGGTAGTCCCATAAAACAATACTGAATTGTTTGCATCTCCTTCCGAG
Organism: Aspidiotus destructor; assembly: GCA_035079395.1. Taxonomy (NCBI): domain Eukaryota; kingdom Metazoa; phylum Arthropoda; class Insecta; order Hemiptera; family Diaspididae; genus Aspidiotus; species Aspidiotus destructor. The sequence continues at coordinate 33,180,756 of JAVHKZ010000018.1, read as the reverse complement.
TATTGAGACTTGTTTCGAGAACTCAATTCAGTGAAGTGCTCAGCAATACATTTTGAAAAACGCATCACTTGAAGTTGACTCATCAAAATTATATCTTGTTCTTCTTTTGAATGTTCCTGAAAGACTTATCTGTACAGAGGAACGCAAAGTTGTTACGCAGAAGCTGCCTACAGCTGGCTTTACCAACAACAAATGATGAAAACATACTGATGTTTCAGTAGTTTATTTTTAGGAAATATTTTGTGCAGCAGGACTGTTTTGCGTTTGCCCTCCATTTTTGACCCCCTAGGAGATTTGCATTTTGTCGCTAGTCGCCCTCATCTTGTAACAGGTCACATTTGGTTTGAAATTGGAATCTATTAATTAATGTTTTGCAGTTAACACTATCATATGGTGACGCTGCAGACTGTACTAAGTACTATATTATATATATATTTTTTTTTGAAAATATTTTTATTGAGCAACTACATATTACATAAATGTATTCATCTCAAGATATAATAATAATGGTTGATGATTAACTTAGCAGATCCAGCTGGTGTTTTCTGCGAAGTCTTCGTGTGACGTGTGAAGCATCGAGTAGGGTTATAGCTTCTACGTTGGGATGTTTATGAAGTCGACTAGCGTAACTGGTTGCTTGCCTTTGGATGATTTGGCTCACTGTTTCGAGGTTGAGATCGCTGCGTAGTTGTGAATTGCTGACATACCATGGACAGCCCGTAATCTTTCGCATAAATTTATTTTGAAATCTTTCTATGATTTCAATGTTTGATTTCGCCGCCGTGCCCCAGATTTCCGCTCCGTAACTCCAAGACGGACGGAAAATGGAGATGTAAATAAGCTTCTTATTTTTTAAACTTAGTTGAGAGCGTGGTCCGATTAGCCAGTAGAACTTTGATCTAGATAACAAGCTCAATTGGCACGAGCACATCACGAATAAACGCAAAAAAGTACTATTATAATGATATAAAGCATGCTATCCCTAAGAAAACTGCAGAGTTGGACTTGTAGTCTTCAGCTTAAATAGTTCATGGGTGAGGTGTGAGTGCGCTAGTGATGCTTAAAGGGAGCTGTGGTATGTGACACAGTGACAGGGTGGTGAGGAGGCAGGGCGGGTTAAATATGATTCAAAAGATGAAAAGTCTGTATTATTCCTTGGCTTGTTGATTTTATGGATAATAATTGATTGTGCTAGGCAATAATTTTGGGAAAATAGGTATAAACTACAAGTTGGAGTTGTTTATATAAAATTAATTATTTAGAATTTTTGATAATAGATAGGTATAAGGAGGAAAAATTTTGCGGTATCACTCTTGTAGTTCACAGTGTTGGCGTGTTTTATAATTTCAATGACTTCCCTTAGCTTTGTTAGCCAAAATTTTTACATCTTTAAAATTAAAGGAGTGATACAATCTGTTCCATAATTTTTCTCCTTCATACATTGTCCAGTTTTGGTTTCAATCTTCCTCGTCTCTTGCGCATAAGGTCTGTGTTGAATATGGCAGTTGCTGCACTCTTCAAACAAAAACAACCAATTGATAAAACGAATTGGAGCAATTTATGACTAACTAGAATCAATGCACTTCCTTTAGTCAGAGCCGTCTTCACCTAATTTGCCGCCGTAGGCAAACAATTTCATGTTAGGTTTTGTTAAGAAGTTGGGACATGGACATGTCAACTAGTCAGCACAGAGCGCATATCTTTGTGATCATTCTCATTTTTTGCGGAAGCTGTTGTTTTGTTATAATAATGATTTTCTTCTTGTCTTTTTCAAATGGAAATTTTTTCAGACTCCCTGGCCGCCCCTAAAAGACTATGGCCGGTTTTCAATGGGGAATCGGCCCCCAGGCTGAATATCATATCCGTGCATTGGAAAATGTTTGTTGACATTAAAAACAATTTTTAAAAACAATAATACATTTTTATCCGTTTTAAATCCTCAAATATAGCCAAATTAATGTTATTTTCTTTAAAAATTCATATCTTAGAGAGTTTTCATCCGATTTTTTCAAACCATGGCATTTTGGAAAGGGGTTTTCAAGGCAAATCGACTGATAATTTTTTCGGAATTTTTCCATCAATATTTCTTGTCGAATTTCCTTGTTCTTTCCAGTCATGTGTTTCAGGTAGTTGTTCAATGTGCGGCGGGTAGCCTGCACATTTTGTTAGTGTGTGTTCTGGTGTATCGTTATTGTGTTCACAGAGGGCACATTAGGATCCTGTTCGTTTCTGGTATTTATAAGTCCAAAAGAACCATGTCCTGGACGATCCGGGCAAATCCAATAAATCAGCACTTACTCTGCAACTCTTGAGATCATATTTGGCACAAATTTTCTCGTTGGTTGAGCAAAGTGACGACGGGGATGCATTGTACAGCTTTTTCAAAAACCCAAAATCAGAATGCTTGGAAGAATCAAAATATGACCCCCTACTGCGCCTAATAGGAGGCTGAGAAAGAGGCTGAGATGCTGCAGAAGAAGATCCAGTTTCAGTTTCAGCGACGACGACAACCCCTGCATCCTCTTCGCAAATATCACCGAGTTTCGGAAATGTCATTATACGCGGTTTGGAAAATAAATTTGCCGGAATCCAAACTATTCTAAGATACAAACGAAAATCCTATTTCACGTTACTGTTCACGGGTGTTATGCTGTAGTTCACGCATTTTCGAAAGTTCATGTTTGAAGAGTTATAGATGGCCGCCTCCGCCTAGTTCGCCTGTTGGTAAAGTCTGGCCTGTTCCTAGTGGCAATGTTTATCTTTCTTTATAGATCTCCTAATGGGGGAAACCATTAAGTAACGTTAAAGGACATTCATTCCTTAACAGCATTGTTCAGACTCCAGAATTTCTTGTGAAATTTGTAAGTTGCGTCAATTGAGATGGATTTCAATTTGCAGAAGGACTTGTCAAAGTGGCTGCATGCTGATATACATCCTTGATTCCTTGCGTCGTGCTTCTGTCTCTTTGTTCCGTTTTCTTTTAATGACGTGATCTAATGGAACTACTTGAGAATCATGTCAAACTCTTCCGGGATATTGATACCCATTCTGTTTAAAACATAATATCAGATAATAAGTAATTTTGGTAACTAAAGGTTAGGTGGAATAATGGCAAATTTGCAATCAAGTAAGAGATGATATTTGCAAAATTGAATGATGAAGAAAGTTGGAATCCAGAATAACAAAGAATAGACCATTTTGTTAATGTCTCATCCTTACCAACAAAATATCAGCTTATTTAAGAGTTTTATGTTGTTTGTACAAAGGCACATAACAATAAGGGATGCACTCTGCGGATCGAAAGAAATCACACAAGTAGACCCCAAAGGTGGTATAAGTTTATACCAAAACGTCGGTCATCATATTGATTTAACTGAATGAACGACGGCTCTTCTTCTTATCAATAAACAAACCGTCGCGACAAGTTGACTTCACCTCCTCTGTTGAGAACATTGAGAGCTCCTCATCTCTTTTTCTGTATCGGATCATGTGCATTTATTCTGTCGAGTACTTATAGACTGTTACTCTGGAGAAGATAACAAGTCCTCAAGGCGAGTGTTACTCTCACGTACCTGGTGATCAATAAAAATCGTGTCGTCCGAAAATATCCAGGTCACTGATATTAGGTTCGTTCACACGTGCACGCCGCAATATTTACTCGTCGCAAAGTTCTCAACTTTTTGTACGACTTTTTGTTCCTCCCTTCATTCCACGTTCAAGATTGAAAGGAACAAAACACCCGCGGACAGGCGACAACGACGCGTTCCGATGAAACGAGAGACCCAACAAAAGAAAGTCGAAGAGCACCCGGTCACGCTGGAAAACTAATTTTTTAATTGTTATTAATGGTGAAGACGAGTTGATAAATTTGCCTGTCCCGTGTTCGGCGTGTATTTACGTCGAACAATTCACGTTACACGAGACGAGCTTTTTGCTGGTACTCTTGTCCTCGTTGATACGTTCTTGAACCGAGCTAAATAGCGCATTCTTTTGTCGCGGGCTGCTTGGATATCATTTTACAGTCATTCCATTATGACCGAGCTACACCATAAAGGCTCTTTACTTTATTCTCTACATCCAATAAGAATGAGGAGTTCTTGTAAAATTGTCGGACAGCTGCAGAAGTACCGGCTATGCGAGGAAGGTACGGCACATTCTTCTCGTAAGATCGCGAGTCAACTCTAGACTATAACGCCGTTCGACCTTTGTTTTCTTCGACACAAACTATCGAATTTTTGCCGACGGAGCTCGATTTATTCCATATATTCTAATAGGAGGTTCGCCGTGTACCATCGCCTATTATGCTTTTAATCGACGTCTAACGTTGGTATTTACGCTTTACGTGTGAGAAACTTCCATTTTACGACAATTTTTATCTGCTTTCTTTTTTCTTTATTTCTCTTTATCTTTGTTTCTCGCCATCGTGTTCTCGTCGTAATCAAATTAATTATCCACGTGTAATTTATTGCCTATGAGAGGCTACGCAACTACTTCGTCCCTGGCCTAAAGTCGTGAATTGACACTAATTAGTGTTGTTGTTGCTGTTTTTTTTTCTCTCTTTTTCTCCACGAAAACAATCCGCAATTTTCGTTTTGCATATTTCTACAGTGTGGGGGCAGCCTTTAATTGTAGCCAATAGATGAGAAACTCGCGGGGTAGCAGTGAACGCGAAGGCGTATACATTATTATTTTACATTGTTCATTCACGGTCGAAACTTTTAAAACAATAATATAGCTTCGTTATTTTTTCCTTCGAGTATACGCTCCGAGTGCTCGTAGGGTGGATGAAGGCGAGTCAAGGCTGATCGACCGTTCGCCGTTTAGATTGTTATCAATTACCGGTATCGGCTGCGAGGATCGCTCGTACTTCCGGACTCACGGGTTCAATCATGGGAACGAGGGATTGAAATCTCATCGAAAGAGGTTGAGAAATGAAGTTTTGTTGGACACCAAATTTAGCCTCATAGAATTATTTTGGTAGTTTACTATACGCGTCTCATTTACAGTGAGGTCATATGCGTCCGGGACAGCAAAAAGTTAAAGGGATTCGGTTTCGCTTTGGCTTGACAACACATCGCCGTCAAGGGCGAGCTGCTTAATGATTTGAGATCGAATCTGCTTTGCGGAAAGGTCCACTGGGTCATGTTCTTCAAGGTCAAAGTGTCCTCGACCAAATTCCTCAGACCCTTCATTTCTATTAGAAGTTGACGTATTCGTCAGAATTATCGGGTCGAGTTCCACAAATGATTAAGAAACCCAGGGCCGTAGCTAGACTAAGAAGAGCGAGTGGGTCACAGCCGGAAATCGAAGGACAAGAAGACTCTTTCTTTGGCCAAGACTAGTTTAACGTTTTTTCAGATGAGCCTGACTCACGTTAATATCCTCCTTCAGGCCTCAAATTTCTTTCCAAAGAGACCGTTTTAGACGAAGAAGTCCCTTCCCGAGCCTCGAAGCTCGACGAAATCATGGTGAAAATTGCTAATTACCATCATGTGTTGAGTGAATTCTGTCTCATACGGTATTTCGAAAGATTGTCCAGAATCCATTTTTTCGATGATATTGGCATTGCATCAGAAAATAATTTAGGCACATATACTTGACCTAATACTCTTCGATCTCTTATCTTCTCTCAAAATGAAACTAACTTCTCGAACTTCGGTGCAGACGAAACAAACAATGGGCCAGGTGTACAGACTGATGTACATATTATAGCTACTCGTCGATGGAAACGATTAAAATTAACGATACAATTTTTTTAATTAGTAAAAAGGATGTTAACAAGACGGAGTAAGATTGCAACGTAAGACAAATACTGGATACTGGTTTCAAAGTAGTTTATGCGCTATAACTAATATAATGAACGCTGGAACGTGGCAGATATAATATTATGAGGTTCAGAGTAAGATGCAGTATCCCTGCCGACCGCAGTCGGAATAATAATTTTTTCGCGATAATGAAAATATTAACGGGCGTTTCAACTGACATCACCAATAAAATGAACCCGTTTCAGTTGGTTTTTTTTTTCTCTTCCTCTATCATTTTATATTCATTTTCTCTCTCTTTTTTCATTTTGCACGAATGAGATATTGTTCGTTTGTTTTTTCCTCCCTTCTTTTCTTCGACTTGCAGAAACTGGTTTCACTTTAGCTAATTAACGAGAAATATAAGAAATGCAGCCTTCAAAAAAGGAGGGTTGGCAGAGATGGACAAATTTGTATGAGAGGATGGTGTATCACGTGCAACAGGCGTAAGATGACTATAAAATCTGAAGCTGTGATGAGGAAAGCTTAATGATGGGATAGGGCAGAAATTTGTTACTCTCACTTCTTACAAATATTTCGCAACTTTGTTATTGTCGCCGATTCAAACTTCAACCATTATTGATTGTTATGGCTGCTTTTTGCCTGCATGATCGTTCTCACCTATTGTTCCCTTATTGTTTATCTCTTCTACCTGATTCACGATAAATCATAAAAACTAGCAACGTTCAAAACTTTCAATCTGATAGAGTATCACTCACAACTCAGGAGTGCTGCGGGGATTTTATCTGTTCTCTATGTGCGTGGATGATGTTCCGACAGTATTTCGTCTTTGTGTTCGGTCTAATTTGTATCGTTTCATTCTACAATGTCAATTGAAGAAAAGAGTATTCAGGTCTGTCGTTTTTACTCTCATTAATCTGGAAATTTTACATTCTTCTTTCAACCAGCTTGAGAACTCCGAGAAACAATTTCGAACATGAGACGTTTGGTAGCTGTCATTTTCAATTTCACTGAATATACGGCAAATATGCCTGTTTGGGCTGGCAACCTGCTAGAAGCGCCACAATGGATCAAATTGAAAATAGGATCTGGATAGTTTCCCCATTTGAATGAGAACTGAATGATTTGAGAACGAACATATTGAACGACAAAATTTGTTGAACCTCTAATTTTTCACTAGTCACCTTCCCTGAAATTATTGATTTTCATCAATTTAAGAGAAGCTTCTGCCCACAAGTTGCGTTGTCGAGGGCCACCTATACAATGATTGTGAGCTTTGAGGAGCAAATTATGAAGAGTTTATGTCAGTGGCGTACCCAGAGGGTGGGATTAAGGGGATAGATCCCTCTCTTGGAGATTATTTTGTCAGAAAGGGAGCGAAAAAAAAATTTCGCGATGACGCGCGCCTTCAGATTCCCCCTCTTGTTCGAATCCTGGGTACGCCACTGTTTCATGCGTTCTTTAATTCTTACTTTCGTTTGGCGTCTTGTCACTCCCAAGTAAATAGTACCGCAGTTGTCACATTCGAGCCGATACGGGGATTCTTTAATTCAACTAGAAGTTTTTCGAGTTATTAATGAAAAGAAAAGCTCAATGAAGGTTCAGTGGTTTCAATTTTTTTCTCAACAATATTATGGTGATGCTTTATTGTGTCATTCATTTTTATGCTGCATGAGTTAATATCTCTATCTGACAAGAATTATTTGGTAATAACCAAGGCATTCTTACAAGTCACACGTATTTCTTCCGCAAATGTCTCTATTACTCACGCCCTACTTGATATACAAAGTTCATCTTTGTCTGAAAACTCATTGTAAATCAAGCTCTTTCATGTGCCTTTCGATCATTCAAATCTATCAAGTCTGAGGAGAGTAATGAGGTTACAATCAAGTCGACCTCACTAGTCACATATACAAATACTTCCTCTTTTCTCTATCATACTTCTATTCTTTTCTCCATTACTTTCAAATACCTTGATGCATAAAGCTTACCTTAGCTTATTTTTGTGGGCAAACAAAATAGTGCGTTGACTTTCAAGATTAGCCAATCAAAGAAACCTAATCTTTAACTCATTAATTGAATACTATATTCTCATTGGCTTTTAGCTATAGCTAATTCTAGGAACAAAGTAGAGCACTATACTTGGCTTTCAGCATTATAGCCAATCTCATAAAACCAGATTTTCATGTCTGAAAGGAATACTGCATTCTGATTGGCCATCATCATTGTCCAATCATATAACACAAAATTTTCATGTATATACAAAATACTGAATTCCAATTGGCTCCTGACAATAGCCAATTATAGCAAACCACATTTTCAGGTACAAAGCAAATACTGCATTCTGATTGGTTTTCAGCATTAGCCAATCATGCAAGGATGCTGTGATTATATAAAGGGTGGCTCATGTCCTTCTCTTTTAGTGGCGATCAAACTCTCCTCTGAACAGGTTTCCTGATCTGCCACTTCAAAATAGTTATTCTTTTTATTGCTATTTGCTATTACGACAGTATTATATTTTGGTATTGAAGATGGGTCTTGGTAGAAAGACAAGACGTGATGTAGAAATGAGTGAGAAAGAAAAGATGGAAAGTGAAAAGTGTGATGTAACGTGTGGCCCTGCAACCACAAAAAAACGGAGAGTGTGTGTGGAGAAAGATATTTCTGTGACGTGTGGCCCCGTGACCACCAAAAAACGGCGAATTTGTGTACAGGAAGATGATGTTTCTTTGACGAGTGGTCTTCTAACCACCAATAATCAAGCACTCTCAGTTGAGGAAATGACGAGCTCAGATGAAATGATGTGTAAAGTGTGTGTTTCTGAGGATGTGCCAGCTAGATTTCGTGAAGTATCTATTCGTGGTGATGGTAACTGTCTATTTCGATCGTTATCCCATTGCGTGTATAAGAATCAGCGATACTTTTATCTTATAAGGAAATCGATTGTGAATTACATTTCGGATCATTGGGAGGATTTCAGCCACGCTTTTCTTGCAGTCACAGATCTTTATGAAATTTCTATCGAGTCTGCCGACGACTACAAAGGTTACATGCTTCAGAGTGGTACGCATGGTGGTCAGATAGAGTTAGTAGCCGCCTCCCGTTTGTTCAAATGTAATATTCATTTGATGGTGAATGGTGACATTAACTGTATCGATAGCGAAGAGGGAGAGAAAATATTTCACTTGTTGTATACAGGTGATGGATTTTCTGGCCATTACTCTGCGTTAGATCTAGTGACACACTGACAACCACTGGTACTGCAAATGAAATTTTTGGATAAGTTAATTAAAATGTAAGCTAAGCTACCTATGTTTCAAACTATTTTTTTAATTTCACTCAAATACTCTATTTTTTAAGGAATAATGTACATACATAGAATTACAAACATTTCTCATTCTCCAACTATTTTGGCCCATGCTTTGCAGTCTGATAATTGATTTGCGTTTCAACCACAATAAACCAAACTTTTGATGTTGAATATTGATTCACTGTTTGTAAAAGTACCAAAAATATCTCCTTCCAACATAATAGCTCCCATAAGAAATACATGTGGAGCAAGGATCATCATATCACTAATGGATGATCATGGATATGTGATACAAATATTTTCATTTCTATGATCACAAATGTTTCAAAATCAAAAATCAAATTGTCACTCCTAATTTTTTTTGGGTACCATTTGAAGCTACAACAAATAAGAGTGTAAGAACGACAGGAATAATATATTGTACGACGACATAATATAAATGACGACTTCAAAAGAGCATGGACGTCCATAATTATGATTTAACAAGTGAACATATAACGCCCAAACCCATGAATATGGCAATAACTGTCCCGATTGATGAAATTCCTAAAAGGAGATTTTTAATGGCTTCGGACCACCGCAAGGCCAAATTAACGCGGCCGCATGCAAAATCTTTCGAATCTTTCTTAGAAACGTTCACGTCTACTTGCTATATTGCATGACTTAAAATATTATGGCACGTTCACCACAGCACGACAAAAAACATCAATAGGACGGCTACCCAAAAAAAAGACAATTTTAAAAGAAAGACAATTTTTAAAAAAAAGATAGAAACTTGTAAAAAATTGCAAAAATAATACGATCATAAAATAAGTCGGACGAAAAAAAATTATCTTTTATTGAATAGTTAGAGCCTTCCGGGCCTTGAATGGCCGGCCTCGTTTTCTCTTCCGTCCGAGAGTAATAATATAGGTACTAATTTCGTCTCCGTCGGTGCAATCACTTGCTTGAATCGTATCCTCATACCTACAAAATGCTTGCACACATGAAATTTCAGCTACATAGGGCATGAGCATCCTTCGTTGAGATGTATCCTCCCTACTCCATAATTTAGCCGAACGAATTCAGCGAAGGGTTTCCACTGACCTTCCTTCTTGTGGTAGTCAGCAAGCAGTGCCGGAGTGATCGTGCCGAGCTTCCTAGAACAAGTATAAAATTCCCCACTGTCTCCTTTCAGAACTTTTTTATTGGCCATAGCCCACTGGTAAGCATCTGTCCACGTGCGTAAACTTATAGATGGTTCCATGTGAAAGAGGACAAAGTTCACAGAGTCGGATTTCCTAGCAACTGACCACCGACTCAACTAAACTCAACCCATCCACCAGAGCATTTAAAAACTGTCCCTCCGGTAATCGCTCACGTAATGTATTTTCGCGCTTCAGAACACCATTAGCAGACTCGACACCGTTATTAGTACTGGGATGACCTGGAGCTATGCCCTCGCGTAATTCATGAAATTCTTGTCGATGAAAATATTAATTGTCGTCGAGACATGCTTTTTTGGCGTACAGGAACTTGTCGTCAATTTCATATTTTTGGTCGTAATATCCCTGTCGTTTTTTCAAGATATTTTTGTCGTCATGCCTGTTTGGGCTGGCAACCTGCTAGAAGCGCCACAATGGATCAAATTGAAAATAGGATCTGGATAGTTTCCTCATTTGAATGAGAACTGAATGATTTGAGAACGAACATATTGAACGACAAAATTTGTTGAACCTCTACTTTTTCAATAGTCACCTTCCCTAAAATTTTTGATTTTCATCGATTTAAGAGAAGCTCATTTGCCCACCATTTGCGTTGTCGAGGGCCACCTATACTATGTGAGCTTTGAAAAGCAAAATATGAAGAGTTCATGCGTTGCGTTCTTTGATTTTTATTTTCACTTGGCGTCTTGTATACAAGAATCTTTAATTTACCTAAGAACAACTTTTTTTGGAGTTATTAATGAAATAAAAAGCTGAATGAAGGTTTAGTGGTTTTCATTTTTTTCAACATAATATGATCATTTATTTTGCATTTCCATAATACATAATATCTATATTGGACGAGAGTTATGAGGTAATGACAAAGGCAAACTTCCAGCTCACACGCATTTCTTCCTCAAAATTTCTCTATTGCTCACGCCCTACTTGAGGTACAAAGTTCACCTTCATCTAAAAACACTCTATAAATCAAGCTCCTTCATGTGACTTTTGATCATTCAAATCTATCAAGTCTGAAGAGTATTATGAGGTTACAACCAAATGAATCTCCCTCACTCTTTTGTCTATCACTCCCAAATTACACAATGTTCAAGGTTCACCATACTTAGCTATTTTTCTAGCCAAACAAAATATTGCTTTGACTTTCAACATTAGCCAATCAAGGAAACCACATCTCTAACCTATTAATTGAATACTACATTCTCATTGGCTTTTAGCAACAGCTAATTGACGAAAACCACCTTTCTGTATATGAACAAAGTAGTGCACTCTAATTGGCTATAGCCAATCTCATAAAACCAGATTTTCATGTATGAACGGAATACTGCATTCTGATTGGCCATCATCATCGTCCAATCATGTAATACTAATTATTCATGTACAAACAAAATACTGCATTCCAATTGGCTCCTGACAATAGCCAATTATATCAAACCATGTGTTTATGTACAAAGACAATACTGCATTCTGATTGGTTTATTTCAGCATTAGCCAATCATACAAGGACTCTATGCCTATATAAGGGACGGCTTATGTCCTTCTCATTTAGTGGCGATCAAACTCTCTTCTGAACAAATTTCCTGATCTGCCACCTCAAAATAGTTATTCTTTTTATTGCTATTTGCTATTACTACGGTATTATATTTTGGTATTGAAGATGGGTCTTGGTAGAAAGACAAGACGTGATGTGAAAGTGAGTGAGAAAGAAAAGGTGGAAAGTGAAAAGTCTGATGTAACGTGTGGCCCTGCAACCACTAAGAAACGGAGAGTGTGTGTGGAGAAAGATATTTCTGTGACGTGTGGCCCAGTGACCACCAAAAAACGGCGAGTTTGTGTACAGGAGGATGATGTTTCTTTGACGAGTGGTCTGCTAACCACCAATAATCAAGCACTCCCAGTTGAGGAAATGACAAGTTCTGATGAAATGATGTGTAAAGTGTGTGTTTCTCAGGATGTGCGTGCTAAATTTTGTGAAGTTTCTATTCGTGGTGATGGTAATTGTCTGTTTCGATCGTTGTCCTATTGCGTGTATAAGAATCAACGTTACTTCTATCTTATAAGAAAATCAATTGTGAATTACATTTCGGATCATTGGGAGGATTTCTGCCACGCTTTCCTTGCAGTTACGGACCTGTATGAAATTTCAATTGAGTCTGCCGAGGACTATAAGACTTATATGCTTCAGAGTGGTACGCATGGTGGTCAAGTTGAGTTAGTAGCAGCATCCCGTTTGTTCAAATGTAATATACATTTGATGGTGGATGGTGACATTAACTGTATCGATAGTGAAGAGGGAGAGAAAGTGTTTCACTTATTGTATACAGGTGATGGATTCTCTGGCCATTATAGCGCGTTAGATTTAGTGACACACTAACAACCATTGGTGCTGCAGATTAAATTTTTGGATATGTTAATTAAAATGTAAGCTAAGTTAAGTTTCAAACTATTTTCTTTAAATTTCACTCAAATACTTTATTTTTTAAGGAATAATGTACATACACAGAATTACAAACATTTCTCATTCTCCAACTATTTTGGCCCACGCTTTGCAGTCTGATAATTGATTTGCGTTTCAACCACAATAAACCAAACTTTTGATGAAAGGTGAAATTTTATCCGTGATAACTACTAACTAAAAGGAAAAATTTAAAAAAAGGCTTTAACTATCACATTTAATTTAAATCAACTTATCGACGTTTCGACACAGCCTAGGTGTCACCATCAGGAAACGAGAAGTAGAACTAAATAGTTGAAAGGAGGAAAGCCTACAACGAGAAACTCCTCACCCTTGTAGAGGATGAATCAACTTACAAAAAGTTGAAAAAAGATCCTACTTCCACCATTGAGAAAAAGAGCAATAAATTCGTTAAGACCATGCCTGAGAAGAATTACATCGACTACAATCTTAAGAAGTTTCTCACTCGTCACAATTCGGTTGCTCCAAAGATTTACGGATTACCAAAAATTCATAAGGCTGGTACACTACTCCGCCCAATAGTGTCGTGTATAAATTCTCCGACCTACCCTCTATCTCAATTTATGGCTGAAATCTTGACCAATATTAGAAACGATACATACAACATCCGTTCGTCCTCGCAACTCATTGAAAGTATCTCGTCAAAAAATTTGGATCCGTCCCACATCATGGTGTCATTTGATGCGGTTTCATTGTTCACAAATGTCTCAAAGTCTCTTGCATTAGAAGTTGTGGAGGAGAGATGGGACGATTTATCTGGAAAATGGACAGCCCTTGACAAAAACCTATTTTTCAAGATTCTCAAGTTCTGTACATCGGAAAGTTATCTAGTGTACAATGGTACATCCTGCGCACAGACAGAAGGATTAGCAATGGGGAATCCACTTTCACCGATACTATCAGAAATGGTACTCGACAAATTGTTCCATTTAATAGAAGACACTTTTGGTACCGACATTAGCTTTAAAACAAAGCATGTGGATGACAGCCTTTTCTTCATTCGAGAAGACATTTGCGATGGTCTCCTACAATGTTTGAACTCCTTTCATGATCGCATAAAATTCAATATCGAAATAGAAGAGAACCGCGCTATCAACTTTCTCGATCTTACAATTTTAAGAACTCTTGATGGACGTCCAGTATTTAACTTATTTCAGAAACCTACCCACATCTAATCAACCCAAGTCTATTAAATATAATACTATTATAAATTTAAAAAACCGGTATCTATCCTATGCTGACCCCGTTTTTCACCAGACTATTTTAAGCAATTTTTATGGCATGTTACGTGAAAATGGTTACCCTCTATATGTTATTAATAAGTGTGTGAATTCTGACCGTAATTGTAGTTCTAATCGTAATGTTGCCTCTAGTGATCCAAAAAAGTTTTTCTCTATTCCTTACACAGGTTCAAGCAGTGCGATTATTTGTAAAATTCTCAAAAATTTAGACAACAAAATTTCCATTTCTTTCGGCAGTCACAGCACCATAAGACAAAATTTCTTTTCGAAAACCAAAGACAATACCCCCCCTTTTACAAAATTCTGGTGTTGTGTACAAGATTCCTTGTTCCACTTGTCCCAACTTATTCAATGTGGGGGAGACATCTCAACTCTTGAAGAAGAGAAGGAACCAACACAAGAATGATGTGAAGAATCAAAATAATCGCACAGCTTTAGCCTCTCATTCTATTTATACAGGACACAAATTTAATTTCGATCAGATAACTATTGTAGGTAGGGAAAATAACACTAAGAAACGTAAAATGTTCGAGGTAATTCATATAATGAGATGTAATAATGTTAATTTCAAATCTGACGTGTCCAATCTCGCTAATACGTACACGTCACTCATTAGGGAAGATAGGAGTTATTAATTTCATGTTCAATTTTGTTTTGTATTTTTATCGTACCATTTCCTTTTAACTATTTAGTTCTACCTCTCATTTCCTGATGATGACATCTAGGCTGTGTTATTTTTTCATCTCTTTAATTCGACAGCAGTGTTGCAAAATAAATAAATTACACTACACAACAACAAAAAAAAAATTGAAAACCACATGAACGAAATTATACAATTCTAAAAGTATTTTTGACGCTGATCACGATGCCGTTATCCGTTTTTCAAGTTTTGGCCCGGTTTTTGAGAAATGATCAAATCAAATTCCCGCGCTTTGTTGCAACGTGCGGCGTATGTTACCCAGCTATCGAATTTTGCGAGAACGGGAACATACACTGCGCGTCGCAACAAAGCGCCGGAATTTGATTTGATCATTTCTCGAAAACCGGGCCAAAACTTGAAAAACGGACAACGGCATCGTGATCAGCGTCGAAAATACTTTTAGAATTGTATAATTTCGTTCATGTGGTTTTCAATTTTTTTTTTTTTGTTGTGTAGTGTTATTTGTATATTTTTCCGTCGAGACTATCCGTTTTATTTAAGTGAAATTAAACAAAAATAGCTTGAGACATAATTTAGCTTACAAGTTAATTGACTCATCCAAAAATTTAATCTGCAGCACCAATGGTTGTTAGTGTGTCACTAAATCTAACGCGCTATAATGGCCAGAGAATCCATCACCTGTATACAATAGGTGAAATACTTTCTCTCCCTCTTCGCTATCGATACAGTTAATGTCACCATCCACCATCAAATGAATATTACATTTAAATAAACGGGATGCTGCTACTAACTCGACTTGACCACCATGCGTACCACTCTGAAGCATATAAGTCTTATAGTCCTCGGCCGACTCAATCGAAATTTCATACAGATCTGTGACTGCTAGAAAAGCATGGCTGAAATCCTCCCAATGATCCGAAATGTAATTCACAATCGATTTCCTTATAAGATAAAAGTATCGCTGATTCTTATACACGCAATGGGATAACGATCGAAACAGACAGTTACCATCACCACGAATAGATACTTCACGAAATCTAGCAGGCACATCCTCAGAAACACACACTTTACACATCATTTCATCTGAACTCGTCATTTCCTCAACTGGGAGTGCTTGATTATTGGTGGTTAGAAGACCACTCGTCAAAGAAACATCATCTTCCTGTACACAAACTCGCCGTTTTTTGGTGGTCACGGGGCCACACGTCACAGAAATATCTTTCTCCACACACACTCTCCGTTTTTTTGTGGTTGCAGGGCCACACGTCTCATCACACTTTTCACTTTCCACCTTTTCTTTCTCACTCACTTCTACCGCACGTCTTGTCTTTCTACCAAGACCCATCTTAAATTCCGAAATATAATACTGTAGTAATAGCAAATAGCAATAAAAAGAATAACTATTTTGAAGTGGCAGATCAGGAAATTTGTTCAGAAGAGAGTTTGATCGCCACTAAATGAGAAGGGCATAAGCCACCCTTTATATAGTCACAGCATCTTTGTATGATTGGCTAATGCTGAAAACCAATCAGAATACAGTATTGTCTTTGTACATGGAAATATGGTTTGCTATCATTGGCTATTGTCAGGAGCCAATTGGAATGCAGTATTTTGTTTGTACATGAATAGTTAGTAGTACATGATTGGACAATGATGATGGCCAATCAGAATGCAGTATTACGTTCATACATGAAAATCAGGTTTCATGAGATTGGCTGTAATGCTGAATAAACTTGAAAAATTAAGTTATGTGAAGTTGAACCACTTGATTTCTGACCCTCATTATCAGACAATGCTGAATAATGTTTCAAAGCACTCAGTGAATGAAGTTTCTCATGAATCCTTCCAGGTCACTCAATTATCTAACGAGAATGACGAGAGCTGAGAAGTAACAGCTTAGCCGATCTCACTACTCACCCCTTTCCGCTCCATCTTCTATTACTTACAATACTTCTCAATGTACAATGATCACCTTAGAACTTTTTGACATGTTTCATGTCCTTAGGCTGACCTGATCCCCCTGACCCCTATTGAAATTTAGCGATTTTTTTAAACGCGAGTGGCCCCCCCACCTCTCTCCCCCCATGACCCCATGGGTGATTCAAAAATTTGCGAGTTTTTTAACGCAAGTTCACCCCGCGAGTTCACCTTGCTTCGTTTATATCCGAGCATTTTAGTAGCTTTATTGTGGCTTTATACTAGCTTTATACTAAGATTTCACAAGAAGATGATGATGCCACAATAAGGTTGATGACGTCATGGCCCCCACTCCCAGCGTTTTTTAAAGTGAGGTCCAGTAATCTCATCAGATTTAAATATGCTAAAGTAGACTTGTACTGGACCAAGAAAACGAGCGGAGCGAGTGAGGCCCAGTGATCTTGTCAGCCTTAAATACGAGTATACTTTGGTAGACTTACACTAGACCAAGAAGGCTCATTAGTCTGAAATATTCCAAAGTAGATTTGAACTACATCAAGCGAGTGTGCCGCTCTAAAGCCTTGGCCCAGAAGTCTCAAATATTTATGTCTCGCTATATCCACATTATATTATCTGATTAGGCAAAATTTTGAAAACTTTTTTGTCCCTGTTTATATACTAGGTTTATACTGGCGTTTTGATAGCTGTATTATACTATCTTTTAATCGCAAAAACACCTCCTTCTAAAACATGAAACATGGTCTTTATTTATTTGGCTACGCCAGAACATTTTTGTTAAACAGAAATCCACACTATAGAGCTGGTCCTATTAACTACCCATAAAACCAAAGTTACAATATTTTTGTAGCCTCATTTGTTATGGGTAGTTTTGCCACCTAAGGATTAAATAAAATTTATCTGTGATCAATTGTGCCAGTTATTAATTTATTTATTTTATATTTTGACCAAAAAAACATCTCTTTTGTGCAAATACGTACACTGAAAAACAGAATTCAATCATGCTATTTCAACAAGCGCGGTTGCAATTCAGTCTTGGTTTCCTTACTCAAATTACTGATTAAATAGCTTAATTGGGAGTCAATATCATTGCCTGATTTTAGATTTCTTCCATTCTGGTTAGCTTTCAGTTTCAGTCAATTTCAGGAGGTAGCCAGTTTTATTTTCAGCGTGGGCCACTGGGCAGCTAGAAATATTTTTTTTGCCTCCTCACTTCCCTTTCAAAAGCTTGCTCCCTCCTCAACGCCCTTCCTAATTCTCCCAACATCTAAATTTTTGCCGGAATGATGATTGGTTTTTAGCACTAGCCAATTGCATAAAACCAGATTTTCAAAATGATTAGAATACTGCATTGTGATTGGCTTTCATAATTGTCCAATCATATAATACTGTATTTCATATACAAACAAAATACTGTATTTCATATACAAACAAAATACTGCATTCCAATTGGCTTCCAACATTAGCCAATTATATCAAACCACGTGTTTATGTACAAATACAATACTTCTGATTGGTTAATTTCAGCATTAGCCAATCATACAAGGACTCTATGCCTATATAAGGGGCGGCTCATGGCCTTTTCATTTAGTGGCGATCAAACTCTCTTCTGAACGAATTTCCTGATCTGCCACTTCAAAATAATAATCCTTTTTATTGCTATTTGCTATTACTACAGTATTATATTTTTGTATTAAAAATGGGTCTTGGTAGAAAGACACGACGTGCGGTAGAAGTGAGTGAGAAAGAAAAGGTGGAAAGTGAGAAGTGTGATGTAACGTGTGGCCCTGCAACCACTAAGAAACGGAGATTATGTGCGGAGAAAGATGTTTCTGTGACCTGTGGTTCCGCGACCACCAAAAAACAGCGAGTTTGTGCACAGGAGGATGATGTTTCTTTGACGAGTGGTCTTCTAACCACCAATAACACTACACAACAAAATAAAAAAATTGAAAAATGCAAGAACGAGATAGTACGATACTAGAAGTATTTTCGACGCTGATCACGATACCGTTGTCCGTTTCTCGAAATTGGCTCCGGTTTTCGAGAAATGATCAAATCAAATTCCCGCGATTTGTTGCGACGCGCGGCGCATGTTACCCAGCTATCGAATTTCGCGAGCACGGGAACATACACTGCGCGTCGCAACGAATCGCGGGAATTTGATTTGATCATTTCTCGAAAACCGGAGCCAATTTCGAGAAACGGACAACGGTATCGTGATCAGCGTCGAAAATACTTCTAGAATCGTACTATCTCGTTCTTGCATTTTTCAATTTTTCTATTTTGTTGTGTAGTGTAATCAAGCACTCCCAGTTGAGGAAATAACGAGTTCTGATGAAATGATGTGTAAAGTGTGTGTTTCTCAGGATGTGTGTGCTAAATTTCGTGAAGTTTCTATTCGTGGTGATGGTAATTGTCTGTTTCGATCGTTGTCCTATTGCGTGTATAAGAATCAACGTTACTTCTATCTTATAAGAAAATCAATTGTGAATTACATTTCGGATCATTGGGAGGATTTCTGTCATGCTTTTCTAGCAGTCACAGATCTGTATGAAATTTCGATTGAGTCTGCCGAGGACTATAAGACTTATATGCTTCAGAGTGGTACGCATGGTGGTCAAGTCGAGTTAGTAGCAGCATCCCGTTTGTTTAAATGTAATATACATTTGATGGTGGATGGTGACATTAACTGTATCAATAGCGAAGAGGGAGAGAAAGTGTTTCACTTATTGTATACAGGTGATGGATTTTCTGGCCATTATAGCGCGTTAGATCTGATGACACAATGACAACCACCGGTACTGCAGATGAAATTTTCGGATAAGTTAATTAAAATGTAACCTAAGTTAGGTTTCAAATTATTTTTTTTTAATTTCACTCAAATTCGCATTGCGCCCGGCCTGTAGCCGCGCTAGTGTCGTGGACGAAAAGGTGATCACATGAAAATTTGTATAAGAGCCAATTTTATTTCAACTAGCTGTATCTCTGTTAATACTGAAAAAAAAATACCACTTGTAATGACCTTTTTTGACTCTTTTGACTAGTAGAATAGTTTGGAACTAATAAAAATACTAATTTCGTAACATCACCTTTTTGTCCAGCTTTCACAAATGGCCGCCATAGTAAATATAGAGAGCGACTCTTTCTGGGCGCAACCCGAATACTCTATTTTGTAAGGAATAATGTACATACACAGAATTACTAACATTTCTCATTATTTAACTATTTTGGCCCATGCTTTGCAGTCTGATAATTGATTTGCGTTTCAACCACAATAAACCAAACTTTCGATGTTGAATATTGATTCACTGTTTGCAAAAGTACCAAAAATATTTCCTTCCAACATAATAGCTCGCATAAGAAATAGATGTGGAGCTGGATCATCATATCACTAATGGATGATCATGGATATGTGATACAAATATTTCCATTTCTATGATCACAAATATTTCAAAACCAACTTTTCACTCCTAATTTTTTTGGGTACCATTCGAAGCTACGACAAATAAGAGTATAAGAACGACAGGAATAATATATTGTACGACGACATAATATAAAGGACGACTGCAAAAGAGCATGGACGTCCGTAATTATGATTTAACGGCTGTAATTAAGAATGGACGACAGAATATTGAAATATACAGTCAAATAATAGTTTCCACTCCTACTTGCTATATTGCACGACTTAAAATATTATGGCACGTTCACCACAGCACGACGAAGAACATCGATAGGACGGCTACCCAAAAAGATAGAAACTTATAAAATATTGCAAAAATAATGCGATCATAAAATAAGTCGGACGAAAAAAAATTATCTTTTATTGAATAATTAGAGCTTTCCGGCCCTTGGATGGCCGTCCTCGTAGTTTATCCTGCTGCTTCTCTAGAATTTCTACCTTGACATGTTCAGGATGTCTTTTAAAACGCAACCCTTCCGCGCGAAAACGCGATTAACGTATTGAAATGGCTATAATGCGCAAATTGTCCGGAAATCCGTTCATTTTCAAAATAACAATACTGGTTGCATTGTTGCACAAACCTTCGACTCGAGACGATTAATTGAAATCTTGTTCGGCAAAGCAACGTTCGGGAACTCATTTGTAATCAAGATTTTGTGCTCAAATAATGTTCTAAAAGATGAAAATTTGTTGCTGAGGATCGAAAACCATTATGTAACTTCAACACATCAGCTCTTAACAAATGACAATTAATTTCGACTATTAATCGGCAAACGAGGAGTGCTGTTCTGCGACAATACTGTTGAACAAAATAAAAATAATACCCTCCTCCATCATCTTTTGTGGCAAATCGGACGGGCCTCAACGGAAAAATTTCCCTCAATTTTTTCTTAGTTGGCTACACCAAACTTGCGCCAGACAGGAATTTTGGCCTCATCAAATTGAATTTTGGAATATCTGTCATTGATACAATAAGAGACTTCATTCAGTGTGTTGTGTCAGCGTCACCAGGAGGGCACAGTCTAGCAGTTCCAACATCAAATCCTGTAGCTGGTATGTAAAGGATGCGTTTTTCAAATAATTTTACAAGCCACTCCCTAAGTTGGCTCGATTCCACCATTTCAACTTCAGCATCGATGCCGCAGAGGAAATAAAATGTAAAATGTTTGCGGATTCGGGAATAAATGTTTTCAACATTACGCGTGATACACCCGATTACGGCGAATATCCTCAAGAAAAACCAGCAGAACGTCTCTCTCTTGAAAGGCAATGGTACTTGTACCAGTAACTTCGACCTTTGGGCACGGACTTAGCTAAGGCCGACTTCTTTATCAAGAAACCAATAGAAAACCTCCCGAGGAAAGATTTTCTTGCGTGTTTTTCATAAAACATTGATTCATGTTCAATGAAACTTATGTTACCGTATTTTGTCTAAATTCAGTCGTTTTTCTTCATTAATAGTTCAATGAAGAAGGCTGTACAACTGTGAATAAAGCATAATTCATGCAAAATCCAAGACAATGAAATCATTTCCCGCCGTGTAGCGCTCATTGTCTGGTTCGTCCAATCTGTGTGTAAGAATATTGATGTTCTCTGTGGAAGGGAGGGTGACAGAGGACTTGGAAGTGTGTAAACGATGAAGGCGAGAAAATAGAGGTCGGTCTTGTGAAAGCGCTGTATTCATCCGTTTTTGAGTGAGTGTGCTTCATTGTACGTAACGTTGGCTTTAGAGTCATCTGTGAACTAGAAAGTTTGGAAGATTCGATGACTACGGGAAGGATGTTGTTAGCTCTAGGAATTTGACTGAAGTCTAGTCGAATGTTGAGTCGAGAGAGTAGTTGATTCGATCGACGGACTGTTCTAACTTTCGCCGAGCAATCATAGTTTATCAATGACTCGTACCCGCCCAGCCCCTTTTTGAAAAATTGCCCTCAAATTTCTGCGAAGGTGCTTTTCCGCGATACTACCAGTGACCGACACCATTCGTAGTGCCTACTCTTATTGTTGCTTCGGAAAACGCTTCTTTCTTGATCATGGCCGCTTACTTTTTAAGAATAAAATTATGTGAAAAATACTCGGCAAATGGTATCCTCCTTGACGGTTGAAATATCTTTCGTCATACTTCCGTGGATTGTTCCATCACTTAGGCATAATTTACTCGTAACTTCTTCTTCCCCTGCACCCTTCCAACCCTCTAAATTCATTCCAATCAAACAAGCAATTGCGGCGGCATTTTCCATAAATAAACAAGAGAGAGAGAAAAAAAAGACTTCACGGTAACAAAACCACACGTAAGTGCCATGGGTTGCCAGTCGGTGTACTGCACACGTACTCGTACAGCGCTGTATATTTATTGTAATAAAAGCGCAAAACATTCATCAAAGGAAAGTTCTCGGTCGTTATTTTCAACCAACTGCCAGTGAATACTCTTTGGTATTTACTACAAACATTATATACCTCGTTCGTTACCAATTAGCAATGAAGAAAAAAATTTTTAACGCAAGCGGTCTCTTCCTTACTCGCTGGTTTTGTTTACGCGACAAAGCGCGACCATCACCGCTCCGCGAACCAGCCCTCATGAAATTCAAACTTTTTCACGATAGGTGATCCTAGATACTTCGTGTAGACCTATAGGTACAAAAGGCAATATCGTAGATTAAAAATAACGTATATTTAAACTCGATCATCATCGAGCGGCTAAGTAGTGGTGGTGCCAAAGCGTTATCTATAGCTTTAAAAAGCTATACGCGAAGCCGGAATACAACCTCGTAAATTCGATCGTTTAATTTGTATTTTGTTGTCTTATAAATGATAAGTTACGATCGACATAATGAGCTAACACATCACGATGAAACAGGCTTCGTTTCCCCACCAGCGACGTGGTGCGAAATTGAAGAAGGCGGCGTGGCTCATCGATCTTTAACAACATTTTTCCCGTAATTTACTCGAACATTTATTGAATATCTGGACGTAAGTTATTAATCGATCGAACGCATATAGACGAACTCCACTGAGTTCCTTTTCTTCGTAGATCTTTAAGGATTTCTACGCGTTCTTCTTTGATTTTTTATGGGCTGTTAACGAATTGTGACTGGAATTGTTTATGCTCAGCATGTTCGATTTAGGTATTTTCCTTAGTTCGGAGTCAAGAATTGAATGAATTTTATTGAATTGTAGATGAAGTAGAAACGACCTTTATTGTTAGCACGTGTTTGTCTAATCAAGTTGATACC
Organism: Aspidiotus destructor; assembly: GCA_035079395.1. NCBI lineage: Eukaryota > Metazoa > Arthropoda > Insecta > Hemiptera > Diaspididae > Aspidiotus > Aspidiotus destructor. Next base: position 33,157,473 of record JAVHKZ010000018.1, on the reverse strand, counting down.
AGTTTGTAGGTAAATGAAAAACAGATGTGGGGTGTCGATGAAATGTTTTGTAGGGCTAGTTCGCGACATGATATTTGGATGAAAATGATGAAAGTATTGATGGATGATGAGATGATTTCCGTAACACTAGTATTACTGATGAACCGATCAATTATTCAGTAACTCATGTTAATTTCAGTGTACGGGTTCTTCGTTCCGCCGACTGATGGAGATGATTTGTGAAATTTAATGATTAGACTTCTCAAGGCTTTGCTCCATTCTCTGAGAAACTTTCGATTGTTTTGTTGGCTATTAGTGAAGGCAATTCTGCACCTTAGTGTTGAAATCACCATTTTTAAAATGACAGGTAGCCTGTTGAACACCCCCACGTTTCGGTAATTTTCAAGAGTGCAAAGTGATGTTACCTAATTTTAGGACAGAAATTTTCTTTTTTATATCTCATTTTAGGTTTTCGGAGTTGACTTGCGATAAAGAAGGAGGAAGGTGAAATGATGTAGGTAAGATGAAACTTTTGAAATGTAAGAGAGATGGTACCGGTGTTATTTTTGAGAGCATTGGGCAGGGAAGGCGGATGTTTAATGAAAGACGGAGGGTTTGGAGTGGAGTAGGTAAAGATATTATAGACTTTTAAATTCATGATAGAGGAGGAAAAATACAATTGAGAGTACCCAACTAGATCGAAGATGATTATTAAGAACACAAGTATGGTGAAGAGCTTTATCTACCTTGGTTGTAAATTATCAAACGAGGAAGAAGCTGACACAAAGAACAAGCTGATTAATGAACCGAATATTAGAACCAAACCTGGTCAGCAGAGTCACTTGCACCCGAGCCTGTAGTTTAATGGCGGTGCTACAACTGGTATACAGATCAGAGGCTTCGTCACCCAGAAAATTGGAGCTAAATCGCATTGAAACCACTGAGATGAGATTTTCACGACGCATGGCAGGGTATATGTACACTTTTCGACAGAAAAAGAAATGGGGGCATCAGAGAGGAACTGCAGATAACACCAGTTATGGAGAGAGGAAGCCATATTACAGATATGGTGGGAAATTATGGACCAGTTCATGGAGTATGCACAGACTATGTTGTTTCTAGAGGATAAGGTCGAAATATTCTTCAATTGCACCTATTAGTTTTAGATTGAGAGATTCCTGTGAGATCTGAGGCGGATGGTGGATATGACGAAGATAAAAAATAGATATGTTGTTTGGTAGGCAGATAGATTGGAAGTCTGCGGATCGGCGCATAAACTGATTTTGAGATCTGTGCGATAGGCTCCGGAGGCCAAATTGAATGGTATCTGTAAAAGAGAAGAGAGGTTGTGAATCGAATTGCCATACCTATAATCTAGTCTAAAGCAAATGCGCCTTCTGTAGAGATGTGTGAGAAATTTCTAGTTAATACCTTTGGAGGATGTGACATGAATTTCAAATTATTTAAGACTCTATTACGGTTTCAAGGAACTTGTTCTGGGGATGCTGGTAAGTGTTAGATCAACCAAGGAATTAGGTGTAGTCCCGAGAAAAGATTTAAAAACTTTGTAGAGAAAGGGACTGAAAAAATAGGAATAGAATTTTTTTTTTTCAAAATGACAAAGAAAGCTGTAGACACAGTGCTGCCAGATATAAAAATTTTTAGTCCTCGAAAAAAATAAGGATTTTCCACGGATTTTGCTTAATCAAGAAAAAAGTACCTTAGTCACTCACTTTTCTCTCGGTCGTTATACGCCGATACCACAGTCCTCCGCAACATTAAGTCGATGGAGGAAATAGTACCTCAGTTATTGGTATGAGATGTGGGTTCCTCCTGATCGTTAATGTTGAATTAGTCTCAGAAGAAATGGCGAAAACGGATTTTTGAAAATATCATCTGGCAGCAGTGTCTAGACCGACCGTCAGAAACTTTTTTTCAAAATTACAAAGAAAGCTGTAGACACAGTACTGCCAGATCTACGGAATTTTGTTCCCCCCCAAAAATACGGATTTCCCACGGTTTTTGCTTATGCCAGAGAAAAGTCCCTTAGTCTCATATACGAGAGATACTTTTCTCTTGGTCGTTATAAGTGATACCACAGTACTCCGCAACATTGACTCGATCTAGGGAACAAAACCTCAGTTCCTGATTATGAGAGATGCGTTCCTCCTGATTGTTGATGTTGAATCAGTAGAGGTCTGTGAAAATCCTTATTCAAGTCTTAGAAAAAATTGCGGAAACGGATTCTTGAATATTGGTGATTATAGAAATAAAAATAATTAATATTTGTTTCATTTTTTAAATATCCATCATTTTCCATTAATAACATGATGATCTTTGCTCGGAATGTATTTCTTATGGGAGCTATTATGTTGGAAGGAAATATTTTTGGTACTTTTGCAAACAGTGAATCAGGTGTACCAATCAATTTTCAACATCAAAAGTTTGGTTTATTGTGATTGAAACGAAAAACAATTATGAGACTGCAAAGTATGGGCCAAAATAGTTGTAGAATGAAAAATGTTTGTCATTTTCTGTATGTACTACATTATCCCTTAAAAAATAGAGTATTTTAGTGAAATTAAACAGAAATAACTAGAAACATAACTTAGCTTACATTTTAGTTGACTTATCAAAAAATTTAATCTGCACCGCACGTGGTTGTCATTGTATCACCAGATCTAACGCGCTATAATGGCCAGAGAATCCATCACCTTCATACAATAAGTGAAATACTTTCTCTCCCTCTTCGCTATCGATACAGTTTATGTCACCATCCACCATCAAATGTATATTACATTTGAACAAACGGGAGGCGGCTACTAACTCTATCTGACCACCATGCGTACCACTCTGAAGCATGTAATCTTTGTAGTCGTCGGCAGACTCGATAGAAATTTCATAAAGATCTGTGACTGCAAGAAAAGCGTGGCTGAAATCCTCCCAATGATCCGAAATGTAATTCACAATCGATTTCCTTATAAGATAAAAGTATCGCTGATTCTTATACACGCAATAGGATAACGATCGAAACAGACAATTACCATCACCACGAATAGGAACTTCACGAAATTTAGCACGCACATCCTGAGAAACACACACTTTACACATCATTTCATCAGAATTCGTCATTTCCTCAACTGGGAGTTCTTGCTTATTGGTGGTTAGAAGAGCACTCGTCAAAGAAACATCATCCTCCTGTACACAAACTCGCCGTTTTTTCGTGGTCACGGGGCCACACGTCACAGAAATATCTTTCTCCACACACACTCTCCGTTTCTTAGTGGTTGGAGGGCCACACGTTACATCACACTTCTCACTTTCCACCTTTTCTTTCTCATTCACTTCTACCGCACGTCTTGTCTTTCTACCAAGACCCATTTTTAATATAAAAATATAGCAAATAGCAATAAAAAGGATTAATATTTTGAAGTGGCAGATCAGGAAATTTGTTCAGAAGAGAGTTTGATCGCCACTAAATGAGAAGGGCATATGCCGCCCTTTATATAGGCACAGAGTCCTTGCGTGATTGGCTAACTCTGAAAAAACCAATCAGAATGCAGTATTGTCTTTGTACATGAAAATATGGTTTGATATGATTGGTTAATGCCAGAAGCCAATTGGAATGCAGTATTATGTTTGTCTATGGAAATTTACTTTTATATGATTTGTCAATGATGATGGCCAATCAGAATGTATTATTCTGTTCATACATGGAAATCTGGTTTTATGAGATTGGCTAGAATGCTGAAAGCCAATCATAAGGCTTTACTCTTTGTGTATGCAAAAATGTGGTCTCATAAAATTGACTGAAACTGAAAGCCAATCACAATGGAAGAAATTCAGAATCAGGCAATGAAATTGACTCCCAATTTAAGCTTTTCAATTGATAATTTGAGTATGGAAACCAAGACCGGATTGTAACTGCTAGTTGAAATAGGATTTTGTATGGTTGACATGAAGAATGTCATTGAGAATCATGAGTTAGGTTGGAGTGTTCTTAAATACAGACCTGTAGGTTTGAAATTTGTTTTTCTGGGCAAATGATAATTCTCACTTTTTTATTTTTAATGAATGAGATGTTTTTGTGGTCAAAATATGAAATAAATGAATGAGTAACTGGCACTATTGATCACTGATAGATTTCATTCACTAAACTTGCAATGTTTCATTGGCCAAACTACCGTCATTAAGCGCGTTCTAAAAGGTCAATAATATTGACCAATAATGTGGCCTCAGTCAATATTATTAACCGTGTGGAAGAGGAGTGACCATGATATTAAAAAGTGCATCATCAAAATATTGACCCGGGCAAAAATATATCAGAACGGTTCTGATATATTTTTGCCTCTCTTCAACAAAAGTGGCAGGTGATTCATTTTATCAGTATGGGCAAGTCGACATTGATCGTTTGGATGAAGTCATCAATATTTTTGATCTTCCAAGTATTTTGACGTCAATATTTTGATGTCAATACTATTGACGGTTTAGAACGCGCTCCAGGTATGGCAAAATGAGCCTACCAAAAAGTTGTAAGTTTAGTGATCAAATTTATGGGTAGTTGATAGGGCCAGTTATTCATTTACTTGTAGAGTAGATTTTATTAAAAAAAGTTCTAAGGTGATCTTTGTAAATTCAGTAGTTTGTAAGCAATAGAAAAATGAGCGGAAGGGGTGAGAAATAAGGTCAACCAAGTTGTTATCTCCCAACTCTTGTCATTCTCAATAGATAATTGAGTGACCTCTAAAGATTTGTGAGGAGCTTCATTTCCCAAGTGTTTTGAAACCTTAATCAGTATTGTGTGATGATGAGGGTTAGAGATAAAGTGGTTCAACTTAACATAACTAAATTTTTCGAGTTTGTTTTCAATATATCCTTAATTATACAGATACTATTGTGCATGAAAGGAGGAGAAATTACAATATTAATAGTCATCATAAAAGTCAAAAAATATAATAATAATAACTTGCAGACAGTTGTGGTTGTGGTTGAAACGCAGAAACAATCATTAGTCAGGAAAGCATTAGCTAAAACAGTTGGAAAATGAAAAACAGGAAGTAAAATGCCGTCATAACGGAAGCCAGATGAGGGAAAAAATGATTGAATGACACTAGGTGCACAACAATTGAAAATTTTTTGCGAATTGCTGAAGTGAAATAGGTTGTATCTAGAATTATTTTTTGCGCTCAATTGAGAACTGTTTCCCATTTTTAATAGGAAGTTGCGTTTTCTTGTTATGGTCTTGTAAAGTTGCAATGCATTGTTGCAAGACATACTTAATGTTTGTTCTCAAGCTTCGACCTACAATAGCGGTATCAACGCATGATGTAAAATGCTTTGCTCAATAAGGAACGCATTTTATCCCAACAATGCGCAACAACTAAATATTGTTGGTACTTTTGCAAACGGTGAATCAGGTGTATCAATCAATTTTCAACATCAAAAGTTTGGTTTATTGTGGTTGAAACGCAAATAAATTATCAGACTGCAAAGCGTGGGCCAAAATAGTTGGAGAATGAGAAATGTTTGTAATTCTGTGTATGTACATTATTCCTTAAAAAATAGAGTATTTGAGTGAAATTTAAAGAAAATAGTTTGAAACATAACTTAACTTACATTTTAATTGACTTATCCAAAAATTTAATCTGCAGCACCAATGGTTGTTAGTGTGTCACTAAATCTAACGCGCTATAATGGCCAGAGAATCCATCACCTGTATACAATAAGTGAAACACTTTCTCTCCCTCTTCGCTATCGATACAGTTAATGTCACCATCCACCATCAAATGTATATTACATTTGAACAAACGGGATGCTGCTACTAACTCGACTTGACCACCATGCGTACCACTCTGAAGCATATAAGTCTTATAGTCCTCGGCCGACTCAATCGAAATTTCATACAGATCTGTGACTGCAAGAAAAGCGTGACTGAAATCCTCCCAATGATCCGAAATGTAATTCACAATTGATTTTCTTATAAGATAAAAGTACCGCTGATTCTTATACACGCAATAGGATAACGATCGAAACAGACAATTCCCATCACCACGAATAGAAACTTCACGAAATTTAGCACGCACATCCTGAGAAACACACACTTTACACATCACTTCATCAGTACTCGTCATTTCCTCAACTGGGCTGGGTTGATCATTGGTGGTTAGAAGACCACTCGTCAAAGAAACATCATCCTCCTGTACACAAACTCGCCGTTTTTTTGTGGTCGCGGGGCCACACGTCACAGAAATATCTTTCTCCACACACACTCTCCGTTTTTTTGTGGTTGCAGGGCCACACGTTACAGCACACTTCTCACTTTCCACCTTTTCTTTCTCACTTATTTCTACATCACGTCTTGTCTTTCTACCAAGACCCATCTTCAATACCAAAATATAATACTGTAGTAATAGCAAATAGCAATAAAAAGAATAACTATTTTGAAGTGGCAGATCAGGAAACCTGTTCAGAAGAGAGTTTGATCGCCACTAAATGAGAAGGGCATAAGCCGCCCTTTATATAGTCACAGCATCTCTGTATGATTGGCTAATGCTGAAAACCAATCAGAATGCAGTATTTGCTTTGTACCTGGAAATGTGGTTTGCTATATTTGGCTATTGTCAGGAGCCAATTGGAATGCAGTATTTTGTATATACATGAAAATTTAGCATTATATGATTGGACAATGATGATGGCCAATCAAAATGCAGTATTCCGTTCATTTATGGAAATCTGGTTTTATGAGATTGGTCGGTGCTAAAAACCAATCATTATGCATTACTTTCTGTTTATGCAAAAATGTGGTCTTTTAAAATTGAATGAAACTGAAAACCAATCAGAATGGAAGAAATTTAAATTCAGGCAATGAGATTAAAACTTGGAAATGAGCTATTTAATTGATAATTTGAGTACAGAAACAAAGATTACAGTCATAATCACTGCATTTGAAGGGCGGCATACTCGAAAAAGAGGGCGAATAAAAAAATATTGGCTAGAAAACTGTAGCTCTAGCAGAAAACTCTTTCCTCATACATGCCCTAAATCAGTGGTTCCCTAACTTTTCTTCCTCGCGGCACTGTATTTCTCCCTTTTACATACCGCGGTACAATTGATCATACATCATAGTAAGAACTGAATGAGCCTTGTAAAAAATACGTACAAAACAGCAGTACATCTCGTCTTGATGACTCTTGAATGCATTCTAGTTAAGAAGTGAGACCAAACTATACTTGTAGCATACTTGAAATTATATTAGTAAAGTCTTTTGAAAAATGTGTAATCTGAAATGTTCTCTTCCCGCGGCACACAGTTTGAAAACCACTGCCCTAGATGATCCTGTAGGGGTGCTTTTTTTATCAGCTTGGTTTTGCAATCCTTTACGTTTGAGAATTTCATCTCCATAAACAACATAGAACATTCTTCTAGTTTCTTCTTGTCAAATTCAAACGCCTCCGTGTAATAATTAATTAGAGCTTTATGATATTCAAAAATTCATCTATTTCCTCTGCCGCGCCGATGATAAGTTGAAGCCGAAGGCGTTTGAGGTGATTTCAGATATCGCCATGTTCTTCTTAACTCGGCGTGCATTTCTTCAAATACCTTCTTCAACTGTTTTTCGTCAGCTTCGCCTTGGGCGTTTGCCGAAACGTGTCTACAGATTTTCTTCGACGATTATTACCAGATCTCACTACCGTCACTTTTCTCTCTCAGCTTCCCGCGTAGTAGATTTGACGCAGCGAAGAAGAGATCTGTGTGCATCTCTGGCGATGACTAGTTCTTCTTTCTCTTCTTTCGTCGCCAAGGAGAGCCATGCAAGCAGGAATCTCCCTTTCGCTCGTTGTCTGAGGAGGTTGGTACCCCTGTACTCTAGCGCTCTGCCAAGGGGGATATCACCACCACTGTTTCCCCAGACCTCTCGGCTATTTTTCGTCTGGTAGAGGGGCGCTTGGTCCCCATCTGTCAGGTCTGTGGTCGTTCCCGATCTATTTTACTTTGTTTCTTCAGTTGCTGATTACCGCAGGACGCCAGAGTGCGTCGAAGCCTATTGCCGGTTCGCTGGGTCCGAAACCAGCGAGTCGATTACTTCATTCTTCTTCATTGGGTCCCATATCTATGAGTTTTTGGTCGTTCGCAGGCCGCTCTAACTGCATTGAAAGAGAACCTGTGGAGATGATCCCAGGGCAAAGGTGACTGTCTGCCCTGGTTGACGGTTTTCTGACCGGGGTTGTCCTTTCCCATGCCTTCTTGTGGCTAAACGGCTTTACCAAATTCATCCCGGATTGAAGTTTTGGAATCTGGAGATACTCTTTCTCGAGAGGTTTGGTCAACAGGCTTAGAGATTTGGTCTTGTTCCTGAATGTTGGCAGAGTTGGAAAGCCAGTTGAAAGTTTTAAGCCGAAAGGCAGAGAATTTTTGGGAAAACAGCTGGAAGCGGAAAGTCAAAAAAGAATCCCAACATTTAAAACCAAGTGTAGTAAAGAAAACTGAAAGTCAAAAGCTACAAACTAAAATTTGAAGCATTTTATGGGAAAATTGAAAGCCTGAAGTTTTCTATTACAGAATGAGAGCTAAAAGCCAGAAGCCAAGTTTGTATCTATCAGCTTTAAAATCTGTGTTAGACCAAGGCTAAACAAAAGCAGTCGAGGTTCAAACCGTTGCAATACTAGCGCAAACTGTTCTTCACTCCCTCTTGTTCCAACACATTGAAGAAATTGTGTTACGTGTCAGTGACCTTTCTCATTATTAGATCCTAATTCAACCTTGGTCTCTAGGGTTACATTCCCAATGCAGAACTCCCACCTTTTCAATACAACGCTAGCGCTGCACACTGTGAATTACAAACCTGAACAATCCTACTGCTGGTGCTCCTCGCTGATACTCGTCGATGGTTGGTTCAGAGTCTCTGAGGTAGATGCTATTTTGCTGGGAGTCATTTCTCATAAATCTTGGTATTTAATGTTGTAGTTTGGTGCTTTTTATTGTCACCACACTCTGTCTGTTCGGCAGTTCCGTGTGAAATTGGCTGCTCTCGCTCTAATACTGGGTTACTCCGTACATATAAGAATACTTCCGTTATTATGCGCAGTTCATAAAGGTCCAACTCAAGTTGACTTCTTGACACTGTGCCGCTTTGTATACCGTAAAAATGATTAGCAAACAAATTCCCTCGGAAATTTGATGTATTGAGCACAGATACTAACAATAAATACTACGTATAAATTTGTAGAGAAGTATCGTAAACTTGAGTGAGCGTTTTGGACCTTACAACCTCTACTTTAATCATGTTGAAAAATCATCAATGTACGATCAAAACAATGAAAATGTTTGCTTACGCGCCTTCACTCATCCGTTATTCTTCGTAGATAATAGTATGGTACGCTGTTTATATCTTCTTTCATCTCGTTCTCGCTGCTTGATGGGAACAAGTAGATAACAACAAAAAAGGTAAACAGCCGAATTAATTTAAATTAAATAAAGAGATTTGAACCGCCTTTGTACGTACGAGTATATGCATATATACAAGGAGTTCAGCGTCTACTTCCTCTTTCTGCGAAAGTTACGTGTGTATATCTATGCTTATTTTCAATAAAGGTGGAATGTTTAATATTTACTTAAGATCGACAGATACGAATGAAAAAGAATACAGTCATTGTAACCGCGTCTGCCTTCGAGCTACAGTCGAGCCATATTCCACTGCGAAAAATACGAGCTATAACCTACAAAAAAATGATCCTCCGCTAACGATACTCGCGGTTTACACGAGTTGAGCGCGGAACTGAGAACATAAAACTTTCGGATATTATTTAATCTCCCACGAGTCCCGGTTATGGTCGTCAATTAATTCCGTAAAACATGCATAAAAGGAGCTTGTTCGCCCTTCAACGATTGCGTAGCGTATCCCTTCATGTAGCGAGCATGATGCCATGGTCAATTATCAGGAGCTCACCGTTGACCAGAAAATATGCGCTCTCTCGGGAGGAAAGGGGCTTAACGAAAAAGAACTGGAAAATTCCGACAGTATCGAAACGCTATGACTGATCTAAAAGTCAATTATGCTTCTCATAAACAAGGGAAGCTCTCTATAAATCGCGTCTCTGAGGACTGCGGGCTTTTCGTTCCATTATGGCATTCGATTTTGTCAAGTCCGATTTTTGATTAATCGAAAATTTGATGTATTGAGGGTAAAGAAATTTGAATTGTTGATGTTTCGTTATTCCATTTCGAGTACCACCCATGTTTTATTGTTGATGGAGTACAGCGTGCATGTTTGTTTCTCAGTTAGCTTCGTATTCCGGTTTCCTTGTACATGCCATTGTATAATAAAATGTACTTTATGATGATCAAAATCGATTATTTTTTTCTGAATATGAATTCAATTACGAGAACAACTTCTGAAGTAATATCAGAGATAGGGCGGAATATTTTGCTCTGCATTTAAATCTATCTTGGACAATTGTAAGAAGATTACTATATGAAACGGTATTTTGATGAAACTTCGGCAGGTTTATTTGTGCACAAATTTGTGGAGAGAACAGAACGTATGCGCGAAATTGCATAGAGGGTTTGCGCTGTTTTTTAAAATTGTCTCTGATCATTGTGCAATGATCACGTTAAATTTCCGTGCTTTGATGCGACGTGTAGTGTAGATCCACGCTAAATCCTGTAGCTTGGAAAGGCACGTTAGCCGTCGCAACGAACCGCGGAAGTTGACGTGATTGTTGCGCGATAGTCAAAAGAACTGTAAACGGCGTTGTATTCAGTGTCAAAAATGTTTCCAGAATAGTCCGCTTTCGTTCATGCGTTCCATCGGTCGTTTTCAAAACTCTTCATTTGCCGTAAAAATTGATGAATATTGGGAGAAGAAAGAAAATATACTAAAATTCACGGGTTCTTTGATAGAGATGTACGAGGGAAGGCGTCAGGGATACCTCGCGAGAGCGTTCTGAATCTTATGATATTTGAAGCATTGCATGGCACACTTTGGGGGTTATGTCAATTGGTGTATGAAGCATCGCATATCTAGTTAACTGAAGGGGCTACACTAACCTTTGAGTTCTAAACAATGGGAGGGGACTTGGAAAAATTTTGACCTCCGAGCATTGCCGGCCGGCGGACGGTTTTTCTGGGAAACCCCCTGTTGAAACTTCCCAATTAGACCATCTTCAAAATAAAAGAAAACAATTTGGGACTACTGATGTCTACGTTTGCCATGTGCGTATAAATATATTTTTCTCGTAAGAAAGGAAAGTACTTGAGTGAAATTAAACAAAATTAACTTGAAACTTAATTTAGCTTACATTTTAGTTGACCTGTCAAAAAATTTCATATGCACCGCACGTGGTTGTCATTGTGTCACCAGATCTAACGCGCTATAATGGCCAGAGAATCCATCACCTTCATACAATAAGTGAAAAACTTTCTCTCCCTCTTCGCTATCGATACAGTTTATGTCACCATCCACCATCAAATGAATATTACATTTGAACAAACGGGATGCTGCTACTAACTCGACTTGACCACCATGCGTACCACTCTGAAGCATGTAACCTTTGTAGTCGTCGGCAGACTCGATAGAAATTTCATAAAGATCTGTGACTGCAAGAAAAGCGTGACTGAAATCCTCCCAATGATCCGAAATGTAATTCACAATCGATTTCCTTATAAGATAAAAGTATCGCTGATTCTTATACACGCAATGGGATAACGATCGAAACAGACAATTACCATCACCACGAATAGGAACTTCACAAAATTTAGCACGCACATCCTGAGAAACACACACTTTACACATCATTTCATCAGAACTCGTCATTTCCTCAACTGGGAGTTCTTGCTTATTGGTGGTTAGAAGACCACTCGTCAAAGAAACATCATCTTCCTGTACACAAACTCGCCGTTTTTTGGTGGTCACGGGGCCACACGTCACAGAAATATCTTTCTCCACAAACACTCTCCGTTTTTTTGTGGTTGCAGGGCCACACGTTACGTCACACTTCTCTCTTTCCACTTTTTCTTTCTCACTTATTTCTACATCACGTCTTGTCTTTCTACCAAGACCCATCTTCAATACCAAAATATAATACTGTAGTAATAGCAAATAGCAATAAAAAGAATAACTATTTTGAAGTGGCAGATCAGGAATCCTGTTCAGAAGAGAGTTTGATCGCCACTAAATGAGAAGGACATAAGCCGCCCCTTATATAGGCACAGCATCCTTGTACGATTGGCTGATGGTGATATCCAAATAGAATGCAGTATTAGCTTTGTACTTGTAAATATGGTTTGATATAATTGCTTAATTCTGGAAGCCAATTGGAATGCAGTATCTTGTTAGTATATGTAATATAGTATTGTATGATTGGACAGTTACAAAAGCCAATCACAATGCAGTATTTTGTTTTGTAAATAAAAAGGTGCTTCAATATGATTGGCTAATGCTGAAAAACTATTTTGCTTTGTATACAAACAAATGTTGATTGTCCAAGTTCATTTTAAATATATTGTCCAAATAGATACTTTGTGGAATAAAATGAAAAAAAAAATAGAATCATTGAATTTCAAAAACTTCCAGTTTTATTAGAGGATCCCGTTCTTGATGGAGAGGAGTGCGGAATGAGACGACTCGACTGTGGTGCTATTTACATTGCATGGGAGAGACAGGACGCCAAGTGAATACATGGAGAAATGAACATGAGTCTTCTCAAATTTTTGTCTTCAAAGCTAACATTGCATTGTAGGTTCAGATTATTTGTTCAAAAGACCATAATTGCTTCTTTTCAGAAACGCGTTTATTAAGAGAACAACAACCGGCATTGGCAGCTCTATATCAGAGTTCAGGAAAATCTTGATGAAGTTTTGACCCCTGAACTGCATCTTTGGTTACCAGCTACCCTTGCAAAATACTTCCAGATACCATCCAAAAATTTTCAATTGTTGTGGAATGTAATTTATTTATATTTTTCCCCATCTGGCTTCCATTATGACGACATTTAACTTCCTGTGTTTCATCTTCCAATTTTTTTTTGCCAAGCCAATACTTTCTCAACTAATAATAGTTACTGCTTTTCAACCACAACTGGTCGCAAATTATTATTATTACTTTCGACTTTATTATGATGAGTGATTATTTTGTTACTTTGTTTGCACAATAGTATCAGTGTACATATATTGAAATTGAACTTGAGAAATTGAGTTATGTGAAGTTGAACCACTTTATCTCTGGCTCTCATTATCACAGAATGCTTCAAAGCACTCAGTGAATCAAGCTTCTTATGAATTCTTTTAGATCACTCAATTATCTATTGAGAATGACAAGAGTTGGGAGGTAACAACTTAGTTGACCTCACTACTTAGCCCTTCCGCTCCTCTTCTCTTACTCTCAAACTACTCAATGTACAAAGATCGCATTTTTTGAACTTTTTAAACATAATCCGTATTATGGAACTGATCCTATTAGCCGCCCATAAATTTAATAAACTTGAAATATTTTGTCATACCTAATGATTGTAGTTTGGCTTCTGAACATTGCAAGTTTAATGACTAAAATCTATTGGTTGTCAATAGTGCCATTTATTAATTCATTTATTTCATATTCTGACCACAAAAACATCACCTTCATGAAAACACATACTCTGAAAAAGAAAATTCAAGTCTACAGGTGACCTGTAGGATTCTTTAACAGGTCTATATAAGAACGCTCCAACCTAATTGTTATAATTCTAAATGACATTCTTTATGTCAATCATACAAAATCCTATTTCAACTCATTCAAATTATCAATTAAACAGCTTAATTTGGAGTCAATTCAATTGCCTGATTCTCTTCCATTCTGATTGGCTTTCAATTTCAGTCAATTTTATTAGACCAAATTTCTACATACACAGAAAGTAATGCAATGTGATCTTTTTTTGGCATGAGCCAATCTCATAAAACCAGATTTTCATAAATGAACAGAATACTGCATTGTGATTGGCTTTGCGATTCTCCAATCATATAATATTACATTTCATATACAAACAAAATACTGCATTTTCATTGGCTTCTGGCATTAGCCAATCGTATCAAACCATGATTTCATGTACAAAGACAATACTGAATTCTGATTGGTTTTCAGCATTAGCCAATCATACAGAGATGCTGTGACTATATAAAGGGCGGCTTATGCCCTTCTTATTTAGTGGCGATCAAACTCTCTTCTGAACAAATTTCCTGATCTGCCACTTCAAAATATTAATCCTTTTTATTGCTATTTGCTATATTTTTGTATTAAAAATGGTTCTTGGTAGAAAGACAAGACGTGCGGTAGAAGTGAGTGAGAAAGAAAAGGTGGAAAGTGAGAAGTGTGATGTAACGTGTGGCCCTGCAACCACTAAGAAACGGAGAGTGTGTGTGGAGAAAGATATTTCTGTGACGTGTGGCCCCGTGACCACGAAAAAACGGCGAGTTTGTGGACAGGAGGATGATGTTTCTTTGACGAGTGGTCTTCTAACCACCAATGATCAACCCAGCCCAGTTGAGGAAATGATGAGTTCTGATGAAATGATGTGTAAAGTGTGTGTTTCTCAGGATGAGCGTGCTAAATTTCGTGAAGTTCATATTCGTGGTGATGGTAATTGTCTGTTTCGATCGTTATCCCATTGCGTGTATAAGAATCAGCGATACTTTTATCTTATAAGGAAATCGATTGTGAATTACATATCGGATCATTGGGAGGATTTCAGCCACGCTTTTCTTGCAGTCACAGATCTTTATGAAATTTCTATCGAGTCTGCCGACGACTACAAAGGTTACATGCTTCAGAGTGGTACGCATGGTGGTCAGATAGAGTTAGTAGCCGCCTCCCGTTTGTTCAAATGTAATATTCATTTGATGGTGGATGGTGACATAAACTGTATCGATAGCGAAGAGGGAGAGAAAGTTTTTCACTTATTGTATGAAGGTGATGGATTCTCTGGCCATTATAGCGCGTTAGATCTGGTGACACAATGACAACTACGTGCAGTGCAGATGAAATTTTTTGATAAGTCAACTAAAATGTAAGCTAAATTAAGTTTAAAGTTATTTTTGTTCAATTTCACTCAAGTACTCTCCATTCTTACGAGAAAAATATATTTATACGCACATGGCGAACGTAAACATCAGTAGTCCTAAATTGTTGTCTTTTATTTTGAGGATGGTCTAATTGGGAAGTTTTAACAGGGGGTTTCCCAGAAAAACCGTCCGCCGGCCGGCAATGCTCGGCGGTTGAAATTTTTCCAAATCCCCTCCCATCGTTCAGAACTCAAAGGTTGCTGTAGCCCCTTCAGTTAACTAGATATGCGATGCTTCATGCACCAATTGACATAACCCCTGAAGTGTGCCATGCAATTGGGTTTTAAAATAGTATTTTTGGTGAAAAGACTTCGCTATCATTAATAATTTTTCTAGCTTCTCTGACAAAATTTGGAAAATTGAAAAGAGGGTTTTTCTTAGCTCCACAACAATGACCAAGCGCATTGTAAACCCTGGAGTTGTAGGAAAACTTCTCCAAAGTAACGACAGCATTACTTTTGTCAGCGCTTTTGTGATAACTAACCCTTCCCCCGTAATTGTCTTCCTCAAGTTCTTGCTGATTACGTCACTCGGCATCACCGTTTTGAATAGATAGATCCCGGAAGAAGGATTGATTGAATTAGTCTACGGCAATGATTCATGTTTTGATGACTCGCTGATTCAATCATGAGATCTCCTTCAACGTTACCTATTCTTGAAGATATTCGTTTTTGTAAGTTACGGTTTTCCATAATTCAATTTTATACTCAGAAGAGTAAAGTAAAGTAAAAACCAATTACTATAGCCGCAATGTATTTTATAAGATCACGAGCGCTTTCGGCTAATAAGCCATTCTCGAAGTGTAGAAAGCGACTGAACCCAGCACCAACGAGATAGGTAGAATCGAAGGAAATCATGATTGAATCAAAATGTTGATCATTCCCGTATAGTTACTAATTCAATCAATCCTCCCTCCGGAATGTACCTGTTCAAAACGGTGACGTCTCCGTTGTTACAGTGCCGATAAATTTCGATTTCTTCAAGACCTACTTTTTTATTTTCCCAAGGTGTTATGTGCTCATCAATTCTAATTTTGAGCTGACGGCTGGTCATCCCTGTATAAACACTGGGGCAATCCTTACAGGCTATCCTATGAACTCCTTCCCTCTCGACCCTCGGAATAGGGTCTTTTAGTTTAACAAATGAATTTTTGATGGTATTGAGATTGTAATTCGCCGGGCGAAAAGCAAAAGGACGGAGGATTTGGCTCAACTCCGATGAAAATTTTCCAAGAAAAGGTAATTTAATCCATCGTTTCCTTCTATCAGAGGGGTTACTCTTCTGAGTATATAATTGAGTCACCTATTCTTGTTGATGTTGGGATTAGTCGCTTTCTATACCTTGAGAATGGTTGTTCAGCCGAAAAAGTCTGGTCGTTAAAAATATTGCAGGGCTTGTAACAATGTTGTAGAAATTCAGTCGAATGTTGAGTCGAAAGAATAGTTGTATAGAAGTGGGATTCAATCCGCCGAACATTTATCGCTCATCGATAACTCCTATCCTCTCTCCTCCCAGGACAATAGTCCTGCGAAAATATCTAATTTTTTCTTCGAATCGCGTACGTGGTTGATCTTGTTCGAATTTCGAGTTAATCTACTCTTTCTTCAGTTCGTGAATATTCATCTTGATAAATAAACTATGATTCGTAATTTATCGCACCGTGTCGAATCATTCCTACCTTTTCTTGTTGGTTCCTGAATTGCTAGTCTTATCCTGTCAGTCGAGTAGTCAGTAGAATCACCATTCTGCCTTTCTCTCTTCTCTATTTCTTTCTCTCACGTGAATCGAATGGTGTATGGCTCTACGATTCGTATTCTTACTCGTATCTCGCCTTATCTTCATGGCTTGAAAGAGGGGTAGCTTATCGTCGATTGTGCGTAATTTTTTGTCTAGAATTGCTTTGCTCGTTTCACGAATCTTCAGTACGTGTAGCAAGAGGCATGAGCGCGTCATGCCCTATAGCCCGGACAGGGCTGGCTCGAAATAACTTTTCGGATTTGCTCAGATGAAAATTAGAGTTGTGATGTATTTTAATTATCTGTCGCGGGTGTCGGTGCTTAATTTTGTGAAAGTAAAGCAGACGTATCGAAGTAGCAAAACTGTGTTCGCAACGAGTGTCTGGTTCGGTTTTTATCTCCGATCTTCGGTTGGGGTAGTCTGTGCTCAACTTTTCATGTACACGATCGATTTTTGACGCGAAGATGAAAAGTTCTATTTCGAATGATTTCAAGTGATGTGGAGAATCCATCAATTGTAAATGGTTTATTGGTAACGTACAAGAAATTCTTATGTAACTATGTACTCGCGTAAGCATTTAGTGTTATTTCGTCATTGACACCATGCACTTTTACGAGAATTTTTTTCATCTCCTGAGGCGTGTACTCAGTTCGTGATGGTAGGTGTGTGTCATTCGGTGTGAGACAGGGAAATTCTACCCTCCGATGACAAAATTGATTCTCCGCGATGCTTGATTATGCCGAAAGATTTTTGATCTGAACAGCATCCGCATTGAATTTCTGGAGAATAATTCTACACTTCGCTTCGTGAGAGTGAACTCTATCCGCATGATCTGCGGGTCGCGTAGTCGGGGTGCAATTTGTGTGCCGTAAATTTCTACTTCCTTCCAAATAGATAACATTGGCCAAAGTTTCCGCATTTGTTTATCCAATACGATCAGTTGATCTGTCAACTGATCAATATTCTGCTTTCGATTGACCAATCGTTTTTTTTTTCTTTCTTTTCATTTCGGTATCTTTTGTGAGCTCGGGTATCCGTTGAAATAGATGCACTACTTTCCGGAGTTTTTGGGCAAATTCTTATTGAAGGGGAGGCCTCTGAGACACCCTCTCCAAATCTAACAAGAAAAGAAGGAATGATATTCAGGGGAAGAAAGAAAAAACTCTTGTTTTGTTCGTAAAATAGAAAAAAAGTTGTGGAATTCTACTTCTAAATTCATCCTCTAAATCCGCTTCCTCTCCTCGAGCAATAGATCTGGTACCGGTGGTACGATAATGAGTGAATTCTTGTGCGACCCATTCATATTAGAGGATACCCTGATTCCGAAGATATTTTCGAAAGCGATTGCTATTAAGTAAAACTAGATAGGTATTTTTTTCCACCCCTCTCCTCCCAAACAACACCTCAAGTATGATAATGCACATTTATAGAGGAGGTAGCTGGAAGTTGTGATGAGAGGTAATTTCAATTCGGTTTTCGCCATATTTTCCTCCTTCTTCTGCATAGGTGATAAAAAATGATGTGGGAGGAGGAAGAGAACGAAGTCATCGCGCATCCAATTCTTGTTTCGTTCTTTCCCGAAGTTCAATACCCATCAATGTCTATCAGAGAAATGCTAGGTCAGAATGTAATCTAAATTAGCTTTTTCGAAAGTGTGCACGTATAAGAACTCCGCTTTCTTTTCGCGCGCTCGGATAATTCTACTACCCATAACCGTAAAACTATACTAGAAAAGTATACGGAATATTTTAATTGAAATTATATGAAGTATGAACGAGGTAAACGAGGCGAATCTGAAAGATCAGGACTATCTCCATTAGGTGCTCCCTAATTACTGGTACGCGTCCAAGAATTCAATTAGAATAATTGTGATGAGATCATGTACGGTAAGTGATGCGGTTTCTTTTTCATTCGTCGCGAGTTCATATAAATTTAGATCATCACGTTTCCCCTCGAACGGTCGTCGGTATAAAGCTGTACCCAATGTGGTGGATGATTGTTATGTTTTTTCAAAATTAGATCGGTACGATTAAGTTGTTTTATAGTTAGGTGAGTTTGTTTCTCATTCGTTCGATGTACAATTCGACGATTTGAGAGTCGACGCACTGCAATTCAGAAGCAATTTTGGAATGTTTCATGTCTCTGCTCTGAACCTACTTTCATTTCAAAATTTGTGTGTGTAGATGACCTTGGTACTAGAGGTTTTCTTAATTTTGAAAATGTGCGAGCGTCCTAGATGTATCTTTGATATATGCAGTAAAGCATTGTTATATTAGGCCTGTATGTACTAGCCTTTTACCTAGTCTAGGAATTCTGCGTACTGTATCCCTCCTTCATATAGCTTAACTAGTATTAACCTAGATGTCTGGTCCATTAAAATGAAGGCTTACTAGCAGACCAAGAGATGGAGCGTACAAGTGGAGATAGAGAATTTCGAAAGCCAGTAGCTTTTAATACGTATTCAATGCGTGCAAAAGAAACGGAAATAATTCCATAATTCGAAATATTCCGAGTTGTCCCTCCCCTCCCCCCTGTCGATGAAGTTGGAAAATTATAGTCTGGTATCAGGGACTTGATTAGGTGGCCTTCGGGTTCTCCTTCGCGGCTGACCAATCCACAATTGAACCTACGTCAGCAGGAAAATGGTTGATGGTTTCAGTGCGTCACGTCGTCGGGTCTTGAATTTTCGACGTAGGCCTACTTCTTATTCGAACTTTTTAAAATTTCGAACTTTCTGCCATTCAATCATATTTGTATGTTCGAATTTCGTGTTTTCGACCTATTAGCTTCAAAATTTTCGGTTTCGACCAATTTGTTTTCGAACTTATTGCCCTGAATCTATATAATAGCACCTTTTGGCAGTAATCGATGTTTATTTCTTTTGTGCCTTTGAGAGAATTGATATAAGCTAATTTTTCATCTCTTACTGTTAGAGGGTTAGACCCTGAGATGCATATCCCACAAGGAATTGACAAGCGGGTTAACCCGATTACGGGAATCTACATTGAATGCTCGAGACAAGAGCTCGAAGTATACACGATAGCGTGCATGCGAGAGGTGCGCGCAGCGCACATAAACTGGAGTGGTTGAATAGAGCTAGTAGCGAGAGACGCTAGACGATCGCGTACGGTACCCGGAGAGCGGGCACGGCTGTACATATCTACACGCTCTAACACTTACAAAATAATGGTTAAAGGATCTCGATCAGAACCGTTTCAGGCAATTTCCCATACATCAAGTAGCCAGGTGGGAAACTTGTAACGCTGTGCGGAGTGTCATTGTATTCGTTAGTGCATTGAGTCCATTGTAGCAGGGTAAACGTGATTCTTTTTCTGCAATTTCTTTCTTGACAAAACCAAACTCATCATACATTAGTTTGAAGAAAAACTTTTAATTTAATCCATCCAATTCATTTAGAAAATCCGCAAGGGTGATGATTTTTGCAGAAATAGGAATCAAAAACTCGTTGTTCTTCGACGGAGATAAATGAGAGAAGGCAAGGAACCTGTTTCATCAATCTTATGATGTTTGGAACGTTGTATATCTGGCTCCTTGAAGGGGCTAAGCTAATTGGTATATGAAGTATTGCATGTCTAGTTACTTGAAGGAGCTACTTCAATCAGGTTTTTTATAATTATTTTTACATGAACTGTAAGATAATATTACATTAACATGTACGAGTGACAGAAGATTAAGACATGTTACGATAAGTCGCGCAGTCGCTAACTTATCTTAGAAAAGCTTGAGTTTAGATGCACGAGTGAATTATAACTAGTATGTCACACAGTCGCCTGGATTTCTTCTTTCAAGTCGTATGATGACTCTCGAAGTGATACAAACTTCATTGCAATAAGATTTGCGCCGCCTGCATGCTTATTCATATGCAATAAGAAACATCGCATTCACGGTTTCGGATATGTTGGCACTATTGTCTGGGTCATCCTCAAACACCAAGGCATGGTTAGCATCTATGGATAGCATGTACCCCTGGATTCTATACCTTGATGTCCCCACGTTGATGTACTGTCCGATAGGGCTTCTCTGCATGGTAACATTCTCGTTTGCGTACAATGGACAATTGCTTGTGTTTCTGCAAACACAAGGCAATGCCAAGTCGCACTCGTGGATTGTGGATCCGCTAGCTCTGAACGTGTTCCAAGTGTTAGACCGATCACCATAATAATAATAATAATAATAATAATAATAATAATGAGCCTTTATTTCGGTAGATTAATACAACATTGTATGGTATTACTTAAATTAGTAATGCCTACCGGACGCCCTTTCCTGGGCACGTATACAAATTCTTCTGGAAGGTCCACGTGTGTTCCTCTGATACGGCCCTCAAAAACGGAATGTCATTGGGGAGGGTTATTACGTATTCAGCGGGTGTTACACATTCCTCCTGACCTTTGCTGTTGAATATAATGGCCCAATCTAATGAATCCTGTAACTTCTTTATAACTCCACTGTCTCTTTTATATACGTCCAATGGTCGCCTCTCGATTCTTGCCCTTCTTTTCGCCTGTACAACGGCAGTAATCCAGGTCGAGTCCTGCATGTAGAGACAGTTCACGTTTCTGACCACATCCTTTGTGCCTAACCAGTTAGACACCAGGTCCAACACATAAACCGATCCCTGTACAAAGCTCTTTCCGGACACTGCGTTCTCCAAGCAGAAGTGGTGTACCCCTTCCAAATCCATATAACCGTTTGAGTGGTGACAAACCTCCTATTATCTGTTCTTAATCTAATCACCGGATCTAGTAAGTTTCCTTTAGAACCTCCTGTGAACTGATAGCCTACGAGAGGGTGGGAAAGCGCGGCAATAACGAGTACCCATGTATTAAGGCGTAAACCACCCATATCGCTATTGCTATGCCTATTTCTAGTTTTCTCTTGTACCAATAGTAGGTTACTGCTAGTAAACCTACCACGGTCCATTCCAATTTCAGCAATCCAAAGGCTAACACCCCTAGAACGATCACCTCTTGCAGTTTTGCCTTTAAGTAGATTCCGGCAAAAATAACTCCGATCACTTGATAAAACCTGAGGGAGGACGCGTTATCCCACGTGTATGGATCACCTAAAAACTTCTTAACATCGAGCTGGAAATAATCTCGCAGCTCGTGTATCACGTTGCTGTTGGTTGCTTGAGCGCTTATCGGCTTTAGCGCATTTATTGCTAGTAAACACGAACGGTGCTGCGCAGATTCCAGCACAAAGACCTGAAACATGTGAAAATCAGGAGAGAAGAGGATTTGGTGATGGCAGGCTTCTTTCGGGCTCCATTTGACTTTTGGCACTGTTGTTGATTTATTTTAGCTGGAACGCAAACAATTATCGGACTGCAAAGCATGGGCTTGAATAGTTGGAGAATGAGAAATGTTTGTCAATCTGTGTATTCCTCAAAAGATAAGTAGAATTTAAGTAAAGTTAATCAAAAATAACTTGAAACATACCTAACTTACCTTACATTTTAGTTGACTTATCAAAAAATTCATCTGCAGCACCGCGGTAGTTATCAGTGTGTCACTAGATCTAACGCGCTGTACAATAAATGAATTACTTTCTCCTCCGCTTCGCTATCAATACAGTTGATTTCATCATCCACCATCAAATGTATATTACATTTAAACAAACGGGACGCTGCGACTAATTCGACCTGACCACCCTGTGTACCACTCTGAAGTATGTAATCTTTGTAGTCGTCGTCAGATTCAATGGAAATTTCATACAGATTTGTAACTGCAAGAAAAGCATGGCAGAAATCCTCCCAATGATCCAAAATGTAGTTGACAATTGATTTTCTTACAAGATAAAAGTATCGCTGATTCTTTTATACACGAAATATGAGAGTGATCTGAACAAACAATTACCATCACCACAAATAGATACTTCACAAAATTTAGCAGGCACATTCTCAACAACACACAATTTACACATCGCTTCATCAGAACTCGTCATTTCCTCAACTGGGAGTGCTTGGTTATTGGTGGTTAGAAGACCATTCGTCAAAGAAACATCATCCTCATGTACACAAACTCGCCGTTTTTTGGTGGTCGCGGGGCCACACGTCACAGAAACATTCTTCTCTACACACGCTCTCCGTTTTTTTGTGGTTACAGGGCCACACGTTACATCGGACATCTCACTTTCCACCTTTTGTTTCTCACTTTCTTCTACAGCTTGTCTTGTCTTTCTACCAAGACCCATCTTCAATACAAAAATATAATAGTAATACCGAATAGCAATAAAAAGAATGATCATTATGAAGTGGCAGATCAGGAAATTCGTTCAGAAGAGAGTTTGATCGCCACTAAATAGGAAGGAATTAGCCGCACTTTATAGAGACACAGCGTCTTTCTATGATTGGCTAATGCTGAAAACCAATCAGAATGCAGTATTGTCTTTGTATAGAAAAATATAGTTATGTATGGTTGGCTAATACTGGAAGCCAATTGGTCATGCCTAAGGGTAATAGAGAGTTTGTATGCGGAGAGAGGGACATTCTCAAAGACATTTCTATAATTCATACAATTTACGGTTTTCATGTAGGCACCTATATGTACGAACGTATTTCAGCTCTGACGTCATTTATTGGTACCCCTATAGTCTTTTAGGACTGTTGCTTTCAACTTTGCGTGTGAACATTTTCTCTCATATGAAAAATGCCCTCAAAACAGACGTATCGCGTTGGAGATTGATGAAGGAACGAAATTCTGCGTAATCCCTGTCCTCTTGATAAACACATCATCTCCTTCATAATTTATTCTACCCTCGATACGAAAGTTCTGTTCCTCACCCGAAAAACCTGGGCATATCAACTATAGAAAAGATATTGTGCGTTCTTGAATTCGTATCATGAGATCTGCGATAGTTTTCGGTGATAAGGTCTCGAATGAAAGGGATCTTCATTCACATGGTTTCTCCCCTCGTTCAGCGTCCGTCACCTTCCTTTCTCACGGCATTTTAAATCATTTTTGTCTTTGTTATAATGACTCGTTCAGTCTAGTAAACATACGTACATAAGAGGTAACATATTGGCAGGCTAAGAAAAGACGATGGCACTCGGGCACTTCCTTGACGTACGCCGATCTTGAAAAGATGTCATGATTAGGATATGTACGATCGGAAAGGTCGTGCGAATGTTTGCCAAACACCGAACACGCTGCCAGACCGCAGCGAAGTGCGAGAGAGCAGCAGCCTGGCCTATATTTACAAACAACCATAAGCAGGTACTATAAGGAGGCCGTAGCAGCCGGTCTCTCTACGACTCCGCGATGTGAGAAAGGATGTCGAGGAAAACGTTCTTATTTTTGTTTACGCGCGCTTCATCTCCGAACGACATTTCGGCATCATAAAGCAAACACACTCTAGCAGTTCGCAGTTGGTAGCGTTCAGTTCATTGTTTACACATTGTTCTCCGTACAGCTTTGTACAAATTTAACTCCGAGTGGCTTACATGCGTGTACGGACGGTGAAAAGGGAAGACTTTGTCCTACACGTATTAGTTTAGAGAGTCTTTACAGATTGAATTTCTGCGCTATAGAAATTTGTTATGTTTTACTAAAACGGTTACTAAATGTTTTATATTATTTATATTTGTCTTCTCTTGTTCGTGTAAAACATTTTCATTTCGTCGTAGATCACGAGACCGTGAGGTACCTACGATTGGGAAGAGGAGACACGACGACGAATTTCGTCTCCAAATGCGACGGCAATTTGTAAACAAGTTGTACCGCATTATTTTATTAACTTCAGTCTCGTTCTATCTGTTCACATTTTTCTGTTGTAAAATCCTCATAATATCTCATTCTCTCGCTCTGTAATATTAATTCAAATTCACGGTATAAAGTGTATAGGTACCATCGCACGATTATCGATGAATGAAAATTAGTGTGTTCGACGTGGAAACGATATTTCAACGTACGAGGATGGAAAATCTATTTGTAGTTTCCAAAAAAAAAAAAAAAAAGAGAGAAAGAAATTATCGTGGATTATTTAGTTTTATTTTGTTCTTTGCTCGCGCTCGTAAACGAATTTAATTGTCACGTATCGACGTTGAAGTTGTTTTATATTCTAAAACAAATGGTGGTTCGAGTGCGTTGATTGTTATCTACGAGCATTTTATAAGTTCCAACGGTAGACTGTTCTGTAATATTTTTGTTCGAAGGCGAGAAAAAATAGTCGTTTCTTATTACTTGATAGGTACACGAGGGTGATATGTCGTCGAAATGGGATCCTTCATGCGATATCGATTTAGGTGAATTTAACGCAATAAATTTGATACGTACAAGTACAGATTCTGTAAGATTCTTGCAAGTGAAATTAGTGCACGTCATCTCGTTTCCAATGTACATCAGAGGATACGATGAACTGCTAGTTGGTGTACGTGCGATTTATTGTGTGCCAGATCTGAATTTCCCGACCACGCGCTCGAACGAGCGAGTGAAATATTTGTTCTCATTTGAAAAATACGGTACCAGCTTGATGATGGCTAATATTGTAGCAATTGAAAAAACAAAAATTTTCTATCACGCTATTCAAAATGACCCGGCTTGCATTGAAGGTCTCTAAACTCGAGGTTTGTAATTTATATGGAAAGATTGAGGTTGAAACAGGTTAAGCGCCGGAGAGACGTACACGGTAGCAATAGGGATCGGGCAATCGAGGATGAAAAAAGCGGCTTGTAATTTCCTTCCTCCGGCAAAAAATGTGAAACACAAATCCAAACAAAGAGGAAATAGACTTTTTCAACAAATGAGCTGAATGGTTTTGTTTCGCACGCATAATTCCGCCACGTCTGGAGACTCTCTCTCGGTGCTTCTCAAAACCCAAAATGACTCGTACGGAATTCGTAATTAAAAAGAACGTATTTACGACGCGGAGGTTGCCTTTTTCTAGCTCTCAAAGGCGCTGGCAATGTGATCGATATACTGTCGTAGAGCGAGTATATCAATGTAACTTGACCACGCGCACCCCAAGTTTCCAGTCTCCAGCATTTATACATCATTTCAGAAAGGAGGAAACTGATAAATATCGACAATTCTTTCAACTCTTGCACACACTTTCAGAATTCTTATTGTTTCCATGTTACGTAATTTTTATAATCAAAATCGAAGTATTTTCGTTAGGTAGTCGAATATCTTGGCATCCAGTATTTGATAGGTAACGACAAGATTCTACGTCGCGACGTCTTTCTCCTACAAATAGAATCGCCTCCTCCATTGTTTGCGGTATTGTTGTTGGATCATCGTACATCTCTCCACCCGGAACCTAAGCGATAATGGCAAGATCTTTTGCCTGAGCCAAGTCCCGACGTCACTCGCCTGGCTACGAACAAGATCGCCTCGTCCTTTGTTTCTGGAATTTTTGTCAGATAATCGGACATCTTTCCATTCAGTACTTGAGTAGTATCGGCAAGATCCTTTGTCTTAGCCGAGTCGCCATGTAAATCACCCACTCTTGTTCGCTTCGGTTTTGGGGGCGAACTTGACCAAAGGCAAATGTACCTGATAAATGAAAAATGGAACGATTTTAGATTTTAGTTATGCGATATCAAAGGTCGCGCTGATTTCGGTATCTAGTATGGTATTTGCAGTGTTTTTGTTGGATCATTGTACATCTTTCCTCCCAGTACTCGAGCGATAATGGCAAGTTCCTTTGCCGGAGCGAAGTTCCGACGTCTCTCCATCTTATAGGACCGTTTCTTTCTCTAATTGCCGTATTTTCGTCAAATAATCTTCGGACATCTCTCCACCCATCACTCGAGCGATAATGGCAAGATCCATTGCCTGAGCCAAGTCCCAACGCCTCTCCACCCAATGGGATAGTTTCTTTCTTCAATTGCCGTTCTAAAGAGGAGAAGATAGGGGGAAGGTACTTATTATACTTCGAATGGCGAGGTATCGCATTGTACGCGAAAGCTCTCGACATAATTATGCCTAAACACTGTAATACTTTGAAAGCGTCATGTACTCGAGAGAATTTTTCCTAATTCTTTCAATTAGGGTGCGGTGAGACTGAAGACATGAAACATGTCAACAGAGGAATCTTCGTGTTCACTAGAAGAACTGATCCTATACAAAGAGTACGAAATCGAGCAGGTCTGTTTTACCAACCCGCAACTGTCACCGTTAAAGGGAAAGCTGTGATCCCAAAGCTTTCCATTTAGTCCCATCTCCTCCGTAACTGAATTAAGAGTCAAAATGCTGATAAACTATCGCCCCACCCAAGTCATTGAAACAGTCATCCCACAGTAAGAACTTCGTGTCCTCTTTCTTTATGCTCATCAACATCTTCTTCTCCTAATTAAAGCTCCTGTATCCCAAAATCTATTTGGGGACGACTCACTTCGACTAAAACCCACAGAGTAAGAGGTGGAGTGTGCTCTACGTTGCGAGCCATAAGTGCCATTGGGGTGGACACGCTCCCATAAGAAAATCGCCTGATGATGAACCTGGTCTTGTTTTTGTTGGATCATTGTACATCTTTCCACCTAATACTCGGACGGTAATGGCACGATCCTTAACCGGAGCCAAGTAACTCCTTGGTCCAAAAAATCCAAGATAAAAAATCGGTTTCTCCTCTCTTGGTCATTTAAAGTATACTGGACATATCCGTGCAAGAAAAACTTCACATTCACTATAATTTTTTCGTGAATACTTAAAACATTAAAGAATAATAAAAATTACTACAATAGCTTTCCAGTTTTCACTCACATGTGAGTAAAAACTGGAAAGCTATTGTAGTAGTTTTTTTTTGTTCTTTGATTTTCCATTCAGTACTTCAGCAGTAACGGCAAGATCCTTTGTGTTAGCACAGTCGCCATGTAAATCACCCATGAACAGGATGGTTTCTTCCTTTGTTTGTATTTTTGCATCCGGTGCTTGAGTGGTAATGACGAGAACCTTTGCCTGAGCCAAGTCACCACCTCACTCTTGGCGGTGGATAGTCGACGATTGATGAAAAAGATTCCTAAAAATAAGAATAATATCTTCCTTTGTTTTTAGTATTTTCGTTTGGTAGTCGAACTTCTTTGCATCCAGTACTTAAGTGGTAATGGAAAGATCCTAAGCCTGAGCCAAGTCGCGAAATTTCAACAGGGAAACTGTTTTATCGGGGGGGGGGTGTCTTTAGGGAAAAACGTCCGTCGTCCGGCTGGAAGATGATGAAAATTTTCCAAGTATCCCTCCTATCACCTATAGCTCAGAGGTCGATTACTTGGTTCCGCGTTTTCAGTCACTATTGACATGTTTCATGTCTTTGCTTTGGGTTCATCCGTATGGTAATTTTCCCCATTGGCAATGATTCTGAAATCTCCGAGTCCGATTTCGCGCCCTCGGTAGTTTCTAGCTTATCTTAATGTAATGAAATAATATACAAGGTGTAGGCTTGATTTAAATTAGGCTAAGAAAACTCCGAGAGCCCTTATGAAGCTATTAGCTTGTGACGTCATAAGTCGGTCTGTCCGTGCAATTGACCTTGGGTATCTGAAGCTTTCATTTATTGGGCCTGAAGTAATTAGCCTAAAATATTCTAAAGCAGACTTATTCTAGACCAAGAAGCGGGGTGAACGGACGGAGCAAGTGAGCCCCCCTAAAGTCATTAGCTTGAAATTTTCTAAAGTAAACTTATACTGGACTAAGAAGCCGGGAGTGCCTCCCTAAAGTCATTAACCTAAAATATTCCAAAGTAGATTTATTTTATTCTAGCTTTATACTAGGATTATACTAATCTTCAACTAGACTTATTCTAGACCAAGCTCCCAAAAGTCACTAGCTGCTAAAAAAGACCTGAAACATGATCTTTATTCATTTGGCTCTGCCAGAAAATCTTTTTACTTCTTTCTTTCGTTTGAGTAGACTTTTTGATTTTGGAGGGCACATCACTGGGTCTGAAAAAAACAGAATAATTTTTATAAATTATAAAAAATCCTGATTTATTATCAGAGATGTGTTGTTTGTGGTCGATTAAAAAATTTTGAACCAACAGCGTCAGGTATATCAATTCAAGTGCGGTACATAACCACAACCTCAGATTTGTTTTCAAACTCACGGATCTAGGAAAGTTTTTCAAAAGTGTTTACTTGGGCATCCATCAGTCCTCTTGCTTCGGTTTTCATAAATTGTTCGCCCTAATTTCTTTGGGCGTCTTTGTACCGAAAATGGTTATAATACAAAATGCCTACCTTATTCACTTTCATCAACTAACAGATTTACGTCTAGAACTTGACACCCCTGGTCCCTAGTAAAATTCAATTCGAATTCTTAGTTCCTTATTTCTAGCCAAAATTATGCAGTTTTTCATTCGTTCTCGTGTATACGATCTACGAACGATATTTTTAGATTTCTTGTACTCGTACTTCAAAGACTTCGTACCTCGTATGAATGCGACTGGGGGGATTGTCTTCGTTCCTGTACGTTGAAAGACAGTTACAAAGAAAGGGATTATGAAAATTAATTCAACGTCATATACCATAGTCATTGAAAATTTTCATCAACTTCGGTACAATTAGTTAGGATAACGTTGGAACGTACATCTTTTCATCACCTAGACGAGGTAAACACGTCGTTGCAAATTAATAAAAAAATAAATAAGTGACATGATGTTCAACTACCCGTTTATTTTACCGACGTAAAAAAGACGTAAAACGATATTTCAAAAAAAATGTAAATAACAAAGTGATAAAATGTAATCCCGTTACTGTTTTTCATCAGGTTGCTATCAACAAATATTCCACAAAACGAGTGTTTTATTCGGGATATACATGACTGCTGAAAGTAATAATGTGGCAGAGACGAGTAGCGTACTGAAAGTTGAATTTTTGGTACACGATGAGGACTTCATGAAAATTTTTCAAATTGTTGAATAAGTTTCACTGGTTTTGGCTAGTAGCATGTACCTAGACTTGAAACAGAAGAGGAATATTTCCAATTCTGTTTCAAACTTCCCAATGGTCGTGTCTTTTTCAAAAATTACTTTTTCCTTTCTGTGGAGTTGCTTTGGGAGGATAGAAGGCGAGTTGAGCTCTACTGTGAATTCTTGGAACATAAATGTTTATTCTCGATAGGAGATCAGGTTCGGTTATCCTACCACTGAGGATGTCACGTAGAAACATTACCGATGAAACCATACGCCTTTTTTTTAGGGCACTTACCTGAAAGCCTGCCAAAAGTTCCTCATATGGCACATCTACCGGGTAGTATTGGACGATTCTGTAGTGCACGTATTTTAGGAAACGTTTCTGTATCGCCTCTGTAGCTTTAGATTGACTTTCAGGAGGAGTGTCCCAAACAAGCGCGCCAAACTCGAGATGTGACCGAACAAAAGAGAAGTAGAGGGTCTGAAGAGTTCTTATATTTTTAAAACTTCCCGAGCACCGTATAATAAACCCCAAAAGCATTTTCGCCTTACGTGTCGCCTGCAAGTAGTGCATCCCGTATGTGAGGCCATGATCTATAATTATACCCAGGTCCCTTACCCAGTCAGTTTCGCGTAGTGGCTGGTCATCGAGTGTATATATATGAACGTAGATTCTCGATTTTTTCCTAGTGTAGGTTATTTTTTCACATTTGGAAAGATTGAAGGGTTGGTCATTTTTTAGCTCCATAGCAGTAATGTATCTAAGTCACTGTGGAGTTTTAGGCAGTCTTCCTTACATTGAATTCTACGGAATATTTTTAGATCGTCCGCAAAGAGTAGCATATTCGAGTATTTAATTCCCTGATCTATGTCATTTATGAACAACAAAAAAAGAAGTGGACCCATGTTAGAACCCTGAGGGACACCAGAGGGACATCTGAACCGGCGAGATTCTTGGTTTTTGTAGACCACGTATTGCACTCTTTTTTCCAGGTATGACTTAATGAATTGAACAGTGGAGTCAGTGAATCTTAGGTATTCCAATTTAAGGAGCAATATTCTATGATTCATTTTGTGGAATGCTTTTTGAAAGTCAGTATATATAACGTCTACCTGCTCACCCTCATCCAGTTGCTCCATTAAGTATTGACTAAAACAGGCCATATTTGTGTGAACCCCTCTGGCTCTACGAAAGCCATGTTGCGAGTTTGTTATATATTTTTCAACTTGATTCGTGATCTGATTGTGCTTCATATTCGATAAATCGTGTACTTTTATATTCTTCACCTTCAATTAGTGGGAGAAGACGCTGCTCTATTCTTGAAAGAGAATGATGGCCGCCCGATTGACGGCGAGCTAATCTCAACGACAGCGATGCGATGGCTGTGCGAATGGAATCGCGAGCTCGAGGAAGACGGCGGCTTGGGAGAAAGGAGCCGGAAACATTAAGGTAGAAAGAAGATGGCCACTGCAATGAAAAATTGCAAAATGATGATGAGCTTCTGCAAAATCCGAATAATTAATATTCACAATTTCAAGCGCTTAAAATTCAATCATTGAAGAAATTTCCCGAATAAAAATTAATACGCATCCGAATCTCAAAAATACCGCTCCGTTAACAGCACTGGGAGAAGGTTTTGGAAGAGAAGAAGTTGGAATGGGCTACGGTTACAGTCAGCCAGCACTGAAGTATTACTGACAGGACGAAACCGTCGGCCAGAACAGAACGGGTGCATTTTGAACAATTTATTTTTTTTATTTATTTATTCTGTTCAATTATTTCAATAAATTATGAATCACCGCAACCTCAATCACCGTGTCAAATCAATCTGGTAGACACCCTGAAAAAGCTCTGTGTACATCAGCAGTAATAACAATAGGGTGAAATCGAATTTTTATGAGGAGACCGCACAAATCTTCTAAAAGTAATGGACCTCGCTACAAACAATCATTCAGTGAGTGTTGGTTTTTTACATGAGATAAAGCGTCATAAACAATTTGTAGACTTTTATTCATTTTAAAAATTCCATGATCAGGTGTTCTCTAGTTCGTTTTCAGGAAATTTTTCAATCGATTTGTTGTACAAGCTCGAGAGTGTAGCATTTTTTCTCAGTTGACGTATGAGAGATTGCAAACGTCCTGAGGCAAGACCATAGTTTGTTAGAAGGATGGGTGGATACTGGATCCGTGGTCTAGATACATGATAGCGTTCTTTGATGAATTGGATAGAGTCGTCGAATCTTTTGAGAGCCAGATCATCATCACGCGAGACAGGATCGTCGGTGATTCCAATATTTTCGAGTTAATGTCTTGACAGGTGGCATTTGGGTTCTTCGCAGGAGAGAAAGAGAGCATTGCTGAAAGTGGTTCAGTTCTGAAGGAGGAGCGACATTTTCTCCCGGCAATAATCCATACAAAATTTGCACACTCGTATTCTAGTGAAAACAGATTCAAGACTTACTTAGGTAAATGAAAGTCCATGAAAACAATGTACTTATCCAGAATTTAAAATAATATAATCTCTGACGTCAGCCGACTAAATATTAAAGTAAATGAACACAGTGTAAAAATCCAGCATCTGCTTACGGGTTGAAGCGTAGCCGAAAGTTGAAAACCCTCCACAAAAAACACTTTTTTCGCTCTCTCTCTGTCGAAATAGAATTTTTTGGTTAAAATACCTTGTATGAAAGTTGCAGAATATGAGATTACCTACAACAATGATGTCTTTCATTTTCAGGCTAGGATCAATATTTTTTCAGGAAATCGCGTGGGAAGTACACCAAAATTATAATTACGTTATTGCACAGGTGATGAAAGACAAGTAGAACAGCCACATTGATGCGAAGCATCTGTGAACTTTACTTACTTCTTGACATTATTATTATTATTATTATTATTATTATCAGCTTTTTATAATAAATTGTTGTAGCTACATGTGTACTTATAGATTAATATTTACATGGCCCTATTTTGGGCGAAGGCCTCCCTCAACCTCGACCACTCTTGTCGGTCGTACGCCACTCTGTGGTACAATTTGTTGTGCCCCAGAAATTTCATTATTTCATCTTCCCACCTTGTTTTTTGTTTTCCCTTTCTTCTACCCTCTTTTAGAAACCAATTTTTTAATTTATTTGCCCATTTATTCCCATCTTGCATTGATACATGTCCTGCCCAGTCCCATTTTGCTCTTTTTGCTGCTTTCAAGAAATCGATTCCTCCCTTCATTTTTGCTTTTATTGTTGTTATTTTTACTTTGTCTGTCTTTTTGATTTTGAGTATGCTTCTTTCCATATTGTTTTGTGTAACACAAATCTTTCTTTCTTCTTCTTTCGTTAGAGCCCAGGTTTGGGAGCCATATATTATGGTAGGCAGCACGCATGCGTTCATTATTTGGGTTTTTTGTTTTATTGAGAAAGGGCCTTTTATTATATGTTTTAGGGACCAAAATTTATTCCATGCCAGCGCAATTCTTCGGTCTACTTCTCCCTTGTGTCCGTTTTATAGAGATATTTTTTGGCCCAGATATATCACTTCCTCCTCTGTTTCTATTCTTTTCTCGTCTATTTTAATTTCTATTTTCTCTCCTTTTTTTATCAATATTTTTGTTTTGTTTGGATTTATTGTTAGTCCTCTCTCTTTTCCTTTTTTGTTTAGTTCTTGGATCATCTCGTTAAGTTCTCCTTCTGATGTTGCTACAAGCACAACGTCGTCTGCGAATCGGAGGTTGTTCAGATAACTTCCATTTATATTCATGCCTTTTTTCTCCCATTGCATTTCCCTGAATACGCTTTCGAGAGTACTATTGAAGATTAGTGATGACAGAGGATCACTCTCTCTACTTTAAAATATTCTCCTACTTTGTCTATTTTTATTCGAGCTTTCAAATTCTCATACATTTCTTGGATTAGTTGTATGTAATTGCTTTCTACTCCCTGTTCTTTTAGTGCACTGTACATACTTTTGTGTTTCACAGAGTCGAAAGCCTTGTTGTAGTCTATAAACGCTAGTATTACTTTCTTATTATATTCTTCGCATTTCTGTATTAGTTGTTGTAGTGTAAATAGATGGTCGATTGTTGAAAAGTTACTTCTAAATCCTGCTTGCTCGTTTGGTTGTTGTGCTTCTAGTTCTTTGCTTAGTCTGTTGGCGAGTATTTTTGCGAATATTTTGGCTGGAGCTGACGTCAGGCTGATGGGTCTATAGTTTGTTATGTTGTGTTTGTCTCCTTTTTTGTGAAGTATGATTATGTCAGATAAGCCCCATTCCGATGGGGACCTCTCTTGTTTTATTATTTCGTTAAAAAGTTTTGCTAAGTATTTGACTACCGTTTCGTTACCGTATTTTATGTGTTCGTTGAGTATTCCATCAGGTCCGGGAGCTTTCTCTTTTTTTAGTTTTTTGATACATTCTCTTACTTCTTTCTCAAGGATTTCTGGAATTTTTTCTTTAGTATTAATTGTTCTTTCTTTGTATTTTTCTGTTGATTTTTCTTCATTTTTGTACAGGTTTGTGTAGAATTTGGTAACTAGTTCTATTATGCTTCTTCTGTTGTAGATCTTCTTACCTACTTCATCTTTCAAGTAGGTTATCCACTCTTTCCCCGTCATTAATTCTTTTCTTATCTTTTTTGTGCTGCGTGTACTTTCTAGTATTTCTTGAATCATTTTATTTTTTAAGTCCTCGTTGTATTTGCGCAGCTTTTGCTTGACTACTTTACAAATTAGATTGAGTTCTATTTTCTCAGTTTTTGTTAGGGGCCACTTTCTTATTTCCTCTCTCTTTCTTCTTAGTTTATCTATTTCTTCGGGTATTTTTTGAGTCTTGTATTTTGAGTTTTCTCTAGGTATTGATTCAGTGGCTGTTTTTATACAGCTTACAAAATTACTATTCATACTGCACTGTCTACGTCGTTTGTTTCTTGGTTTTGGTTTAATAGCTTGTTTAGTCTGTTGTAGTATTGTGATATATGCTCTTCATCAATTCTTTTTATGTAACTCACTTTTTTATTGTAGGGTTGGTGTCTTGTTTTATCAAGTTTTATTTTACATTTTATCATTCGGTGATCAGAGTGGAATTTAAACCCGCCTACAACATCAAAGTCTGTGATTTCTTGGTTTAGTATTGTTGTTAATATGTAGTCTATTTGGGTTTTGTGCTTCATGTTGGGTGATATCCATGTCCATCTCCTGCCTATTCTTTTTTTGAACATAGTGTTCATTATTTTCAGATGGTTTTCTTGGCAGAACTGCACTAGTTTCTCACCTCTCTCGTTTCTCTTTCCGTATGTGTAGTTACCTATGGTGCTTTCTTCTCCCGGAATTCTTAGTCCTACTTGGCTGTTGAAGTCTCCTAGTATTATTAATTTGTTCTGTACGTTTACTTTTATTTTAGTTATTTCTTTTCTTAGTACTTGGTAGAATTCTTCGTTTTCTTTGTTTGTGGATGCGGATGTGGGTGCGTAAATCTGTATTAAGTTCAGTATGTTGTTGTTGTGTTCTAGTTTTAGTATTGCGAGTCTTTCTGATATTCCTTTGAATAGTACTACTTTCTCTCTCCATTGCTTCTTTATGAGAAATCCCACGCCTTTTGTGCTTTCGTTGGTGCCTATGTGGCAGAGTAGGTTTCCACTTTTCGTCTCCTTTATCTTTTCGCCTTTTCTTCTCGTTTCGGATAAGCCTACTATGTCTATATTGGAGTTCTCTATCTCTTTTTCAAGTTCTAGTAGTGCTTCCTCGCTTAGGAGTGTTCTGACGTTCATACTTCCTATCGTTATCATATCTTTTTTCCTTTCTTTGTTGTTTCGCTTGTATTCTTTCTTCTCTTTCTTACTCTCTTTTTTAAAGATTCTATCGATGTTTTTTGTTTTTTTGGTATTTTTATTTATTCTTGTATTTACGTTAGTGTTTTTATTAGTAATTAAATTTAAATTTAAATTTATTTTCTTACTTGAGTGGCGTGAGGGGGTTGGTCGTTCATACCCTTGTTGACCAGACATTACTGGGTACGAGGTTGAGTTCGGTTCACATTACTTGTTTCTATCTTTGCTGGGTGGCTTCCGTTGGTTGTTCGCGCTGTTTGGCTTGTTGGTTTTTGCTCTTGAGTTGTCCATTGCTTTTGTAGTTATCGCTCTCGTTTGAATTCTCTCTTCGTTTGCGAATTGTTCTTCTATCTCTTTCAGTTGTTGTTTCGTTGTTATCTTGAAGATTGGTGTGTCTTCCTTCTTCCGAATGAACACCTGTTGCCTCGCGTTGACCCATGCAAACTTCCATTTGCCTTCCTTTATTCCTTTACGAGCTTCTTTGTGGATTTCGGCGGTTCTTTTTGACAAGTGTGGGTTAATGTAAATACCTTCGATTCTATTTTCTTTCGATCTTCTTATAAGTTTTGTACGTTTGCGGCGGTTGTCCAATCTTACAATTGAACGCGTCTCCGGAAGAAGGGCCCAACTTGAAAAAACCTGTTTTGAGAAAAACGTGCTTAAAGATTCAAAACGCTACCCCGAGAAAACTATGGCTCCTGGCGGATTGATTGATGAATGAAATGAAAGAGTGTACACTCTAAATTCAAAATCAAAATAGAAAATGGAACTTGCATCAAGTTATTGACCATATATATGGACCTGAAAAGTGCCAAAGTTAGGCCCTTTTTCAAACGACTTTTTTTTTTTGTTATTTTTGCGATAAAATCTCTCTCTGAAGTGACGAAATGCAAATTTTTCATGTGAATTTATTATTGGGCTAAATGACAATGATGATATACAAAAATGGGAAGAAAAAAAAATGGGTGGAAAAATTTTCATAATGCTTTTTTGGGACGACATCTTTATTTTCTAGTTTTACAGTAGATATTAGAGCAACGACGCTGTGATTGGTTCTTGAGGATGCAAAATCAGGTGGACAATGACTTTTCATTGATTCCTCAGGACGACCAGTTCATTTTGGAGAGCTATTGACCAGTTGGACTTCACTGGAAATAGTTTTCTCTTCCTCTTTCCTTCCTAACTCCATTTTTTTCACTACAGGCTAATCTTTAAACCCCTCTTTACTCCTCTTTTACGATAGATAGCGCTTTGTAATTTTACATCGTGATAAAAAAATGAGTGTAGAGTAACAAAAAGCAAAAAAACAAAAAAGGGCTCAAGTCAAGTTAGGCCCTTTTTCTGGAGACGCGTTCAATTGTTGCCGCTGGCGTATCTTCTTTGTTTTTACTGGACAATCTGTGGCAATCGTTTATGTCCCACTCTTGTATCTTGACTCCGAGCGACTTTCCCAATTCTTGGACCTTTTCTATCAAATCTTCTTCGCAGGAGAGAAAGAGAGCATTGCTGAAAGTGGTTCAGTTCTGAAGGAGGAGCGACATTTTCTCCCGGCAATAATCTATACAAAATTTGCACACTCGTATTCTAGTGAAAACAGATTCAAGACTTACTTAGGTAAATGAAAGTCCATGAAAACAATGTACTTATCCAGAATTTAAAATAATATAATCTCTGACGTCAGATCTTTACAAAAAATTATACATTGATGGAATTGGTCATCGATAAGAGAGGGTGCAGTAAGTAAATACTGAAAGCGGTTTTTCACCGACTAAATATTAAAGTAAATGAACACAGTGTAAAAATCCAGCATCTGCTTACGGATTGAAGCGTAGCCCCCTAAAGTTGAAAACCCTCCACAAAAAACACTTTTTTCGCTCTCTCTCTCTGTCGAAATAGAATTTTTTGGTTAAAATACCTTGTATGAAAGTTGCAGAATATAAGATTACCTTCCGCCCTCACTCTAAAATACTGCCCTGGCACGAATTGCTCTTTCTTGGGATGAAATACTGAGGAGTCTTTTATTAAACTTCTTCTTCTTCGACTTGCAAAATGGTGAGAGCACTTCAAATTTTATTACAAATCCTTCAGTTTCTGCGTAAAGGTTCCCGGACTCAACTATATCTTCACAGGATCTTCATTCGAATTACCCCATCGCACTGCCATTCAGATCATCTCACAGTTCAACATCTCTTCTCATATCCCGTGCTTCAAAACCAACGTTCCACCAGCACAAACTCTCTCCAATTCCCTCAACTACCTTTGCCCAATTTCTCTGATTATAAAACTTCTTACTTATAAGAATAACAAGTATAATTAATTGCACAAACAAATTTCACTCCTTCAGAGAAGTCGCGTAGCTCATGAAAAAGAAGTGATTTTTTTGGGAGAGGAGAGCACACAAATTTTATGGGTCCGCCATTGCCCAAGATATCTACCTCAAAATTTCATAATACAGTAGTTGCAAAATTCTGTTTGTAATTTATAATCAAAAATCGTTTATTCTTTTCTTCCAACTTTTTACATGTAACGCAGCTTGGAAGCACACGAGCAACAACTCTTCGTCTTTTACAAATCCAATGATAACGTATGAGAAACATCTGCATGCAGGAGAGTTTCATGATGAAGGGTTATCAACTTTTTTGTGTCCTCGTGATCTCGAGGTAATAATATCGGAGCTGATCCTGAGTTACTATCTTGGTGATTTATAAAAAGAGAGCTACATTGAAGTAATTTATCAGATGTAAAGATGAATAACGAGGAGTTTTTCTGAAGTCCGTCCCTTCTTCCATGAAGAATATTCTTGTAGGTGGCTGCGTAATGCCTTTTCTGAATATATGTGACCCAAAAGTGTTGGACTTCTTGATTAGTGAGAGGACCTTTAGATGGTTTAGCCTGCCTAGCAAACAAACAATAAGCTGTTATACGCCAGAGTTAGATTTACATCTTTGTTCTTCGTTTTCTGCGAGTTTTTTTTTTTAGAATTATGTATTTTTGAAACGCTTATCAATCATTATTGAAATTAAAAAATTCCTCTTGCTGGTATGAGAAGCAGACCTCAGGAGCAGCAGACAAAGTAAGCTACGAATATCTTCCATATTGATGCATACTCGTGATAGAGGAGCGAAACAAAAACACAAACCTGAATAGCATGTGATAAATACTAAGTTTGTACAAATATGACTTAAATGGTGATGGGAAACTATTACTAAGTGAAACTAACTCAAAACTGCGATCGTCACGAGTACAAGTTTCTCATCCTCTCTACCTCTCTCTCGCGTGTACCCGCCTTCGATGCGAATAATTAAAATAAAATTTATCTTCTTATCTCTCAACATATCAACCACGATACGAGAAAATGGTGGAACATGCGCTGCACCTAGGTGTACGTACACAGAATAGAAGGATCAGTTCTGAGGTACATTACGCTCCATATGAACAAATATATATCGTAGATTTGCATCGTGATACGAGCGCCGCTTTCTCATCAGGGAGTCTGGATAGATACTTAGTAAGCTGTATATGTAAGTGTGTAAAAAGCGGAAAACTCGACGCTGCAGTACGGCGGCGCTCATGCCCCAGCCAAGTTACCAACAGTTCAGTGGCAGTGTACGATACGCTAACTTGCTACAATTATAGTATTTTATTATAACTTGAAAATACGGTATATTTGTTTAAATATAGTTTGCATTTAGCGGTGGCATAGCGACTACGATAGCGCTGACGGCGATGACGGCGACGCGACGTTTATTGTGAAACTCGATACATATTATTTTATATCATACTGGGTAAGGATAGCCCTATAGTCTCGTAGTACGTTAACTGCCGAATGGATGCTGTTATAATGTAACAATCTCTTAATCAGAATATAATATACTCGTTAGTTGAGATGTCGCTGTTGGTAGGAACATTTTTATAGTTTTTTATCCGCAATTCGTAGTATGTGCCCCTGCATCCCAACTGATGTATGGGTGTGCGTTTATCTGCTGCGTCTCTTCTTTAAATACGTATCAGTATTTCCAGCACGCTTATTTCGCCCGCTCTCGCTAACAAATTTCCACACTTATTTAATGAGCGCGTTAACAATCGCTGCACCGCCGTTGACAGCTGAATGTACTGTAGTGCCATATAGTCTGTCTAAACATTAGAAGGCGTAAAATGCCGATAGTCAAAACTGTTTTGTATAAAGAATATTACTTTCGCCGTCTCCCGAAGGCACGGGTGTGTGTACTTTGGATGCACGATTTTCGTGTCGTACTGAAATTTCGAACGAGCACTCGGATCTTGCTCTCACGTATTTTGACACGGCTCATACCGACGCATAATTCGGTGCACTTACATAATAGCCGGACTGCGTGTATATTTATGCTGGACTGTCGTCGTAAAAGGCTACTCGTATACATACGGGCTACGAAGCTGCAGGGCTGATAATATGTCATCGTTATAGAATTTTGTAAGGGAAAGCTTGTACGGTATACCTTACCGAGCATATATGGAGGGGTATTCTGTATTCATGAGGATAGGAATTGCACTGCGTCGCGCGATGAATTATCATTAATAATTTCGGATGCTGAAACAGAGCGCGTAAGAAATTACGCATAAATGGGTGACTAAAGATGACTATATTTGTGCTCCCTTCCGCGCGTATACGGTATTCAATATTGCAAACTCTATTTCGTCCGAGCGAGGTGGCAAGGTGAAGCTTACGAGCGGTTTTTATGTGGAATGAATTTTTAAACTACGTTCAAATCGACTTTATACTTCGGCACCGGGTCGAGAGTGTATTTTCACTCGGGGTCGTGATCATTTGCATCGAAAATGGAAAAACGTTTCTATGTTGAAAGTGAACACGTCTCTTGGCTGTTTTGGAATCAAAGTCGACGATATCCTCATTTACCCTCATCGAGAATTTTTTTAGATATAAATACAGGTCTTTCGAGACAAATATCGAGAACAGTCAACTCACCATTCTATCAAGGGTTGGAATTGGAAATCATCTTCAATTTTTTTATCCATTTTAGAGGTATGGAGGAATGAATATAGAAGTCATCTGAGGAAGGTATGAAACTAGGAAAGGTTTTCCATTGAATCGATAGATTCAGATGAGGGGACAGGTATTCTTGCTTCCAGTGAGCGTTGGGACCGTATTCCTCGAAAATTATTTCATTTGTTGACATGTTGATAGTTTTTATAACTATTATTGACATGTTTCATGTCTTTCCTTTATCCCCCCCCCCTCCTGTACCTAGAAAATTGTCCGGGCATCCGTCCGGCCGTGACCTTGGGACTTGGAAGAATTTTGGGTGAGGTCAAGTTAGGTTAGGTTTAAGGACTTGTAAAAAATTTTTATACCTGGTGGGTAATTTGAAAATCTGCGAGTACCACCCCTCTACTCTTTCTCTTTGTAGTACATTAGGTGTACTTGTCTCTGTAGTTTCTAGCTCATCTTAATATAATGAAAAGGCTTAGGCTAGATTTATGCTAGGCTAAGAAAACTCCGAGAGCCATTATGAAGCTGTTAGCTTGTGCCGTCATAAGTTCGGTGACGTTATAAGTCAGTGACGTCATAAGTCATTGACGCCATAAGTTGGTAACGTTCCCTGTCTCTTCAGTTTGAAATATACTAAATTAGCCTAAAATACTCCAAAGTATACTTATACTGGGCCAAGAAGCGGGACAAACGAGTGGAGCGAGGAAATTTTGGACATTTTTGAAGGATGAAAAGTTTCAGACGACTGGCGAAAAGACATGAAACATGATCTTTATATTTTTGGCAACGTCAAGAAATCCTTCTTTTCTTGAAAAGTTGTTAACAAAATACATTTTCTACAATTTTCTTGTGCGAGGACTTTACGTAAGAGTCCTTGGATAGTTTTTACTATCAACCCCGGATCCACTTCATCAGTTTGTCTCCCCCCCTCTAAGGCTCTCTGAAATCGCATTCAGAATTGCACACAATGTCTGTCCATCCTGTCTTTGAATGGGCAGAGGGTGTTGGTTTTGTAGTGGTGGTGGTTGTCCGTTGGCCAAGGAAAGAAAGGCGACTGTCACCGATTCTTTACCGCACTCCTCCTCCACCATTACCCTGGTGTATTCGGCCTAAGGTGCAGACTCATCAACTTGCAGCCGTTTTGACCTTCGTAACACCGGTGGCAGCTTATAAGTAGGACCTGCCACCGTATCGTCCAAGTAGGTGAGTCCTCCGGAATCACGTGACATCCGTAGCTGAAAGTGAGACAAATGCTAGGTATTACAGGCTGCGTCTCAACATTTCCGACATCCGTCTCAGGATCGCTTTGTGATTTCAATGTCTTTAATCTCACCTTAAACAGTCGTGTACCAAAGGAAATTTTTAGTAGTTATGACGGTGCTACGACGTGCACCTTAGGAAGACGTTACGACGTTCACAACCGAGACACGGTGTTCATAATATGAGCACATAAAGATAACTCTCAAAGGCATAATGTATCAATCATGTATTCTCTGGACACGACTAGCCACATGTATCTAAAGACTAAGCTCTTATATATCAATCGTAGAGGAGTTCGTACGCGTCTTTTTGTCACAATATCGAATCGTCGCTTGTTTGTTTTTGCTTACGTTACGTTCGGCTACAATCACGTTTCGTGTGATTGTAGGTTCGTGACGAGATATGCCAAATTCTCGTCACATCCAACCCCCCCAATTTTGAAAAGAGGATACAAGCTTTTTCTCCCAATTTTGCAGATGTCGTACGAATTCCTGTAAACAAGTTATGGATTATAAATGAATATACAAGAGGTAATAAATTGACAAATGTGTGATACAGTTAATAGGTAAACAGTTGTATAAAGAAAATATAATGATACGAATGTGGATTAGCGGTACTTTTGTTTTAAGATAAACAAGGTGTTGGAGAATGTACATGTGCGAATGTCTTGCGAAATGAATTTGAAAACATTTTTTTGCCGTTATTTTTCGAACGTGTTGAATTGATCGTATATATGATGATCACGACTCCGATACTTGGTCACTTCGAGAAAAGCAAGGACGATGGAAAACGTTGCGAAGAACGCTGCTGGCGAGGCCGCGGTGGTCCGGGCCTTAACAAGATTATATCAGTGGCGTGGACGTCACCCTGACGTCCCCCCTGTTTCCGTGTTCACCAGGATTCGGCGGTAAGTATCTTTGGCATATACCCTTATTTTGACTGTGATGTTATAGCTGACTTAGCGTCGTGTTCTTGTAGGGATCGTTCCTTGGCACTCGGCGACGTGAGGGTTCTGATAACCTTTGCGCATAATGCGTCGCCGGTGCCGCCTGCGCCCGTCGGGACTCCCTACGGGGAGTTGGAGCCCGTGCGGGGCTTACGTGTCAGACCGCCGTCTCCAAGGTATGTGTATACACACAATGTTCATATCTGTTACATACTTATACACATAAAGAGAAAAAAGGTACAAAGGTGGTTACACATAAAAATTGATTATGTTCTTAATGTATTTACATGCTCTTGTAATATAAACTTAACTTCTCTACTTTTTAGTAACTGGATATCTTTAGATAATCGTATGTACATGAATCCAAATATAATAAATGCAATAATAGTAAATATAAAAAATGATAAGGTGACCAAGTCTTGATAGAAGGGGGACCCGTAAATTGTCTTTATGTTGTTAGCCAAAATTTCCTTATCTAGTTCCTTCTCGAACTCTAAATTCGTTTGTAGCTTTATGGTGGGGATTTCCTCTGTCCATCTTCTATTGATCTTTTCTATGGCATATCGGGCGTTCGTTTCTAGTGAATTCTCGAATTCGCTATCGGGGAGTTCACTCCATTGGGCAGGTATGATTCTGATTATTTCGATCTTTTGTTTCTCTCTCTTATTTTCTTCGAAGCATGGTATTGCCTTGTCTATAATGGTGATGTTTGTCTTATCTATTGTC
The DNA here is from genome assembly GCA_035079395.1 of Aspidiotus destructor. NCBI lineage: Eukaryota > Metazoa > Arthropoda > Insecta > Hemiptera > Diaspididae > Aspidiotus > Aspidiotus destructor. Next base: position 33,114,063 of record JAVHKZ010000018.1, on the reverse strand, counting down.
TGTATCAGTTTCCTGTTGCACTCAATTTTCAGATGGAAGGCACCTGGCTTATCTGTTTCTACATCAATTCTTTTTAAACTCCCATTTTGTCCAGTCACAAAGGTGTTATCATTGAAGCTAGTTAGGATGTACTCTCTATGTCCTATTTCTTGAACTAGCGAGTAGTTTGTTTCGGAATAGTCCTCATTCGTGGAGAGTTTATGGCACTCGATTACGCATACCCTGTTTATGAAGCTGGTTGGTCTATTTTCGAATAAAGCCTTGGTACACGCTGCGTTTCTATCATTAATTACCCCAGAGAGTGAGCAGAGCCTATCTACCCCGTTACATAACTGTAGCGCGTATCCCGTAAGGGTCCTGACTTCTTTAGAGTTGTGCTCAAAAATGACTAAACTTTTTTCTAATTTAATTGAACAGATTTCAGTCTTTTCGTGTCTATAGGCGATAGGGATTGGTTCGAAGAGTTCATAAGTTGCATCTTGTGGGATTAAAGGAATTTTGATAGCCAGTTGGATTTCATCACTGAAAATTTGGCATTTCACAATGGGTATTTTGTAATATTCAGTTATTTTTTCGACCGAAATTGCTAATTGAAGCCCCATCCCCTTTATTTTAGAGCTTAGTTTCAGAAGCTGTGCTTTTAGATCATTGGGGTTAACTACGTTAGCAGGAATTAACTGCTGATCGCATCTTTTTCGTATCTCCTTGTAATGGGTAGCTACTAGGATAAGCTGGTCAGCCAAGGCACCTTTTATTCTGATTACATCTTCTTCCTTTTCGAAAATTCTCTTAAGGTTGTCTGTTTGCTCTCGAAACCAAGATGTTATACCATCGACTTTCTTATCAAATTGGAATAACGCCTTATGTTGCTCGATCACTGCCTCCCTAAGTGCTAAGTACTGTTTATCTAATTTTACTACGTTATCATTCGTGTCTACTAAATCAGTCTGAAGAGCCGTACCACAACACCACTGAAACATATCCCCGATAAACTGAATTGCCCTTTTCTTTCTATCTGACTCTTCTAATTCCAGGTCGAAAACTGATGTCCTTACTTCTTTTATTAGTAATTTTTTTGTTTTTCTGAAAATTTCTTCGTATCTATTCTTAGTCAGGCAATCTCCACACGTTTTATTAGACTCGTGCGAATAATTTTGACTTAGACATGTCACACCGTTACTATAATGTTTACATTCATCATTCGAGTATTCGTAAGCTATACTCGCCATTTTTTCGATGGTGTTGTCTAAAGATAATATATGTTCACTAAACATGATCGGAATGTTATGTTTGTACGGTATAATATTATTATTAATTTTTCTAAAAAATATTCCGTTCGTGATTTTTACTACGTCGATTTCTCCATAGGCCGTGCACCAAGTGATGCTCAACAAAATAAAAATTCCTGTTGTCTTCATGGCCTGTGAACAGAATCGTGTACACGGGTTCCAGATTTTAAAGCGTCTTCAAATACATATTTATAGTATACAAATATAGATGTTAGTAACCCGGGTTTGTTTTATCGATCTAGACTCCTCAAATCCCTGGTCCCTCGTGCGTAATGAGCGTCCTCATTTTTTGTAGTGATTAAAATTGTCCCTATTTTCATACTTCTTAACCCTTCGAGCGTGAACCAGCTCGTCTTTCCCGTCGAGGTCGATAACGACAAGAGTTGGGGATTCTATTTTCAAAACTTTATATGGCCCGGTGTAGGCTGTGTCGGTCTTTTTCGTAAAAACATTTTCTAACATTATCTCTTCTCCCACTTTTATTTTGAAGTCCTTGAACTTTTTGTTGTGATAAGAAGCGTATTTTTTAAAGTTATCCTGCAGAATTTGAGGTATTCTTTTCCTGAGTTCCTCTATCTCCTTTGGTTCGATGATCTCTCCCCCTTCGCTCGGAATATCATACTTGTTTTTCAGAAATCTGTCTTTTTCGGAGAAAACTATTGATGCAGGACTATAACCCTGTAACTGTGCTGACGGTGTATTATTGTGGGCTCTCATTATCATACGAACTGTTTTGATAATGTCATTCTTTTTTAATCCTTCCACAATTAGACACGCGAGAGCATCAGAGTTGGAGGGATGGGCACGTTCAATCACTGCATTGGTGTAAGGAGAATATTTTATACTATTTTTTAGTATGATACCACTTTCTTCGCAAAATTGTTTTAATTCCCTGCTTTTAAATACACTCCCATGATCCGTTTTTAGGAATCGAGGAGCTGGGAAGATGGACATTAACTCTTCTAAAAAACTTATTACTGTACTGGCTGTGATTGAGTGGTATGCTCGGATGAAAATAAATTTAGAAAAATTACAGATGGAAGTTAGTATAAATACGTCTTTAGAGCCATATTTGTAGGGTCCTACAATATCGGCGTTTATTTGGTAGAATATACGATCATCGTTTTTGACTCCTTCTTTGATCCTCCCGTATTTGAATTTTGGTTTTTTGACTAACTGGCAAGCATGACAGGTTCTTACATGATTTTTTACGTCGGTATATAAATTCGGCTAGAAAAATTGATTAGCCAATTTATTGTAGGTTCTCTCAATTCCAGAATGATTCCCTGTAAGGATACCACTGTGAGCGTCCTGTAGTAATTCATTTCGAAGTTTTTCGGGTATATAAGGCAGCTTTAGTGATTTGTTTTTATTGAATTTCTTGAAGCACACAACTTTATTATTGTCGAGGCAGTATCTCCTCGAATCCCTAACTAGTTTATTTATTTCTTTTTTTGAAAATTCTTTTTCATCTAATTTTTCTTGTGAGAGAATCTTTTTGAGAGCGCCTATTATTTTATCCTCGTCTTGTGCTTTAATAAATTTATTATTAATATCTGGACTACCTGTAATACAATTTATAGAAGTAGGGTTTTCTTGTTCGAATGTACGCGATAACGCATCTGGAATTACATTATCATCCCCTTTAATATGTTCGAATTCGAAATCAAATGAATTCAAGACGTCAGTTATACGGGCGATTCTAGAGGGGTGTAGGGTGGTGCTTTCATTTATTTTCCGAGAGATTAGGTTTCTGCTATCGGTTTGGACCTTGAATTTTTTTAGAAAAAGATATTTTCGGAAATTTTTAAGGGCTTTGCTCAAGGCGATCAATTCTAAGTCAAGACTGCATAGGTGCTTTTTACTGGGAGGGAGTTTCTCCGAGTAATAGGCTACCGGTTTGACAATCTTGTCTGAAGGGTCCCTTTGGCTCAATACTGCGCCTACTCCGTAGCTACTGCCATCCACAGCCAAGATCGTTTCTCTTTCTGGGTCGAAAATCTGCAATACAGGTTGTGCAGTAATTTGTTCTTTTAATTTTTTAAAGGCCTCGTCGCACTCTGAGGTCCACTTGATCGTCTGTTTTGAATCCGTCTTTCCCTTCAAAAGATCCATGATCGGTCTGGCAGTATTTACGAAGTCTTTCATAAACTTTCTGTAGTAGCTAAAATGAGAAATAAATCCTCTTACCTGTTTGATGTTTCTCGGAACTTTTAATTCTTCAATAGCTTGCACGCTCCCTAGAGTAGGAGTTATCTTTCCATTCTCAATATTCATCCCTAAGAGTTCGCATTTAGTTTGAAATAAGAAAGCCTTCTCTGTATTTATTCGTATGTTGTGCTTATCGAGTTTCTCTAAGACTTCCTCAAGATTTTTGTATTGCTCATCAAAATCTTTCCCATAAATACATAAGTCATCTAAATAAGCTATCATCTTTTTAAAAAGTTGTTCCTCAAAAATATCGTGTATAGCACGTGTCATGGCTGCCGCAGATGGCTTCATTCCCTGAGGTAAGACTGTGAATTCCATGAGTGGACAACTATCAAATTTAAATGCAGTAATATGTTGACAGCTTTCTTCGATCGGAAATTGATAGTAACCTGCCTGAAGATCGAGTACAGAGTACATCTTTGCTTCCTGTAAAGTCTCGGTTAGAACTTCTATTCGTGCAGTTGAGTTCTGATTTGAAGCTATCCTATCATTGAGTGGCTTATAATTCACGAGAAGACGTGGCTTTCCAGATTTTTTCATTTTAATGAATGCATTCGCACAATACTTACTGTTCGATTTCTTGATGATTCCAGCTTTCCCGAAGTCCTTAAGTAATTCTCTAACCTTGGTTCTTTCCCCTGCTGACATAGGAAAAGGTTTGCAGACTACAGGATCCTTATTTATCAGATTAATTTGGTACGGAGGTGTATCTACTCGTCCTATCTTCGTAATATCGGTCGCAAAGATATGTTTATATTTATTCACGAGAATGAGTGCTTTCTTACGCTGAGCCAATGGTAGATCTTTACTTACCTGTATCTCAATGCCATCTTCATCTCTCAGAGTTTCGTCACCTTTAAATTTTAGCTCAGGGCCTTTATCTTCATTAGCAACTCCTACCTTATTTATCCTAACCGTCGGTTCCTTATTAATCTCGGCTAACTTCTGATTTTTGTAAAGCGTGATTGATCTCCCAGTCCCATTGTAAGCTTCGACTTCACTTTTATTATTTATACTAACATTTATTCCCGTATGTGAAATTAGACTGTTTATACGAGTGATATTTACTTCGTTTTCTTCACTTTCTATTCTCAATACTTGGCGTGACCTTGGTGGAACTATTATTTTATCGTTTATTACAATCATATTATTTATTTTCTTCGTCTCTTTATTATTTAGAACTCTCCTAACGTATTCTTCATCCATTTTTATGCAGTCTTTATTACCGAATATTATTTGTTTATTCATGCCATCAATAATTACAGAATTGGAAAGTTGGAAATCCATTCCAAGTATGAGAGGAGAATCGAGTTCTTTAACAATCCTAACTTTTTGTTTGTAAACAGTCGTACCTATTTTAATTGTCAACTCAGTAGTCCCATAATTTTTTAATCTGAATTTGGACGAGCAAGCACATAATATATCATTGTTTTCAGTTATTATGCTATCTTTCGGCACGTAATCAAAATGACATACACTGTCATCAGCGCCTGAATCGACCATACCCCATGTTTTGTTTTCACTTGAAGGACTAATTATTTCTATCGGAATGTGTAAATTACGCAAAGCCGAAGCATGCGTGAAAGTGGTTATATATTTACATTCGTCGTTATTAATTTTTTTACGTGATTTTCGCTTTTTTCTTCTATTTTTCTTTTCATTATGATTATGATACTTATTTACAAATAATTCTTCATTGTCGAGAATACTGAATCTATTTTTCGAACAAAAATTAGGGTATGTTCGTTCACTATACTGCTTGCTCGCCCAATTTCTTAGTTTTTTGATTTGTCTTCATCCTTATTGTTCCCCTGCCCCCTTTCTCGTGAATTATTACCTCGCCATCTTCCATTTCCGTTCCTTCTTTCACCATAGTATCCTCTCTGGTAGTAGCCTCTCTGGCCGTAACTCTGACCGTAACCTTGTCCGTAACCTTGTCCATAGTTCTGACCGTAGTGATAGCCTCTATTATATGGTCTGTATCCCTGATAATTTCTATAAGGGGGGGGGGTGAGGTCTCCTAGGGTAATAGCTGTTTCGAAATCCATAAGCCTCATAGCTTCGTCCTTGTCCAGTAAATTCTTCCCGATCTCTATCTACAGACTGGATTTTGTTAACCGAGCTACTTTTTTCTTTCAATAATTCATCCAATTTCTTGTTCATCTCTAATATTTCGCTCTGCGCTTTAGCTTCCACGTTCAAAGTTTTTTCTAATTCCAATTTTATTATTTTGTTTATGTTTTCCCTGTTCGTTTCTTCTGTTAGCTCACGATCCCTCGCTTTTTTCAATACTTCCTCTCTCTTCAAGCTCTTTTTCAACTCATCCGTGTTTTGGTGTGGAATAATGCTTATTCTGTCCCTTATTTCGCGGTTAAGACCCTTAATTAAGTGATTGCACCTGTCCTCTTCGCTCATCTGAGCGTTGAATAAGTTACACAATTCCATCATCCTATCAAAGTAATCGATCAAAGATTCGTTTTCCCTCTGTTTGGCTTCTGTAAATTCTGCTGTAATAGTAAGTCTGTCTTTCTCAAATCTGTCCTTAATTCCCGTTTTGAAGTCTATCCAATTTATCCCGTTATTCCTACTTGTGATAAAGTTAGTTAACCATTCCGCAGCTTTCCCATTCAAAGCTTTTGCTGCTTGTCTTAATTTTTGCTCATCACTCCACTTGTTCAGCACTCCACACGTTTCTATGCTCTTAAGGAAGTTGTTTACATTATCAGTTTCTTTGCCGTGAAATTTTTGGGGTTCGACATTGCCTAACTGTATCCTCGTCATTTCCTTTACTAAATCCTCCATGATCATTTCCTTCCCTTCTTCAAATTCAATAAAGCTCCTATTCGCGATTTCGGGGTCGTCTTCTATTTTTGTGTTTTTTCCCAAAAAATTACTTAATGTGTCACTAAGACTTTTTCGAGGGATGGAGAGAGTGTAGTTTTCGTCAATTTCAATCTCGTTTAAAGTAATTTCCCCAACGATATTTTTTATTTCTTCTTCACTCTCCAAGCTCTCTAATTTTAACTTTAAGTCGTATTTTGCTTCTGCTTCTATTTTCAATCTTTCGTTCACACTTTCTGGGGCTTTTTCTAAGAATCTCGCTAAATATTTCCGGTACCTATCGCTTTCTTTAACTTTTTGATTGGTGTTTTTATTGTAGATTACCCTTTCATCAATCTGGCCACCTAACGTATTGACTAGATATTTAGCATCCTCTAATCTTAGTTTATACACCCAGGATGTCATTTATAATTATCCTATTTTAATATTAACATTAACTAAATGTAATTATATTGATGCATATTCTTTCAGGTTCCATCCATACGAGAGGCGGCCGATGTGATCTCAGATTTCCAACGATCTCATAGGTTTAAGTTAGGTTAAGCGAAATGTAGTATACGATAGCCATAATAAATAAGTTGTTATTTGTACGGAAACATACTTTTGCTGACTTCGACGATACGATACTTTCCAACGTTCGGCGTGACGCGATCTTTTCACTTTCCGCGGGCTCGATTTTTCCACGTTGGTCGCCACTTATGACGGTGCTACGACGTGCACCTTAGGAAGACGTTACGACGTTCACAACCGAGACACGGTGTTCATAATATGAGCACATAAAGATAACTCTCAAAGGCATAATGTATCAATCATGTATTCTCTGGACACGACTAGCCACATGTATCTAAAGACTAAGCTCTCATATATCAATCGTAGAGGAGTTCGTACGCGTCTTTTTGTCACAATATCGAATCGTCGCTTGTTTGTTTTTGCTTACGTTACGTTCGGCTACAATCACGTTTCGTGTGATTGTAGGTTCGTGACGAGATATGCCAAATTCTCGTCACAGTAGTATATTATGCCAATGTCCTCCCATACTTCCAATACTTATCTCCCCAAGCTCCCGTCATCGTAAGAATTTCAGGTTCTTGAGAGTACATGCCGTGCACTCTTAATTTTTGCGGGCCATGACTGCCCTAATTTGAAAATCCGCGAGTACACCCACTCCTTACCCCTCCCCCCTCAAGTTTTTGCGACAAAAATTTCCTCACTAGAATAAAGTAAAAATACAGTCACGTAAGAGAATTTATTTTTTGGGGACAATCGGTTTTGTGTCAACAAGGCAACATATTTTGAATAAAAAACTCAAGTTTTTGGCTTTTTCAATTTCAAATGTTTGCATGAATAAAGCTACGGATCTACTTGCTTTAGGGTTGGTTGTAGTATAGGAATATCTTTATTCTACAATCGAAAATGTCTTGTAATTATGAGGAATCTTTTCACCTCCAACATTTTTGCAGCTTTATGCAAATCGGAACTGAGTACTTTGGTACACTCTCTAATGCCATTCGCGTTTACAGATTTTGTATCCAATTCTCGTCCTTCAATCTTATCGTCCTCGCTGAGTGGTTGAGTAATCCCTTGGACGTTGTCGGCAAACCATATATAAGCTTCTTTGGTTTGTGTGCGTGCTTGTGCAAGCTTATATTTTGTGGGGTGTTCTTGAGATCTGGGGTGTATAGTTTTTAGTTTTCGGTTAATGCTAATAAAACTGAAAACACGATTTCGACCAGCAAATGATACACTTCTAAGATAGTGATCTCTAAACTGAATCTGATCTATAGTCTGTGTTCGTCCATGTTGGCGTCCATGTTGCGGTGCTCGTCGACCAGTATGGACCACGTGGTAAGAAAAATTGTACATCACCCTTATCAAAGGGAGGATCGCGAAATACAGAGCGGTTGCGCTGCAGGCTGCAGGTGGCGATTTACAGAAAGTGGACGAGAAGGTGATTGTGTATTAATTTTTACTAGGGCTTGGAATTTAACTGTTAGATCGGTCCCTTCCTACCCAAATTAATGGATAAATTAGTAGTCCGAGCGTTGTGGGTGATTCAGAAATCTGTGGGTACACCTGTACATCACCTACCTTCCTCAAATTGATGAATAAATTAAGAATTCTCGTGGAGGAGCTTCCCTACCCAACAATCAGAACTACCAAAATTTTTGTAATTGTAAGGATGGGCAGACCAAATTATTATCATATAACTGCAGATCAAATCAAGGAAATGCTACCAGAAGAGAATCCTTGAGGGTGTTACTTGAAAGAAGATCTGAGGCTTATTTTTTATGAAAAATGTTTTGCAATTTTTTTATCTCAAATACCATTAGGAGCAATACAATTGCGTATTCACTCCTCAACCTCATCTCTGGCAAAAAGATAAATCCGTCTGAACCACCACCAATTGCCTGCATTCTGAATGAAGATAACAGAGTAGACACAAGTACGGAAGAAATGAACATGTATTACAAGCAGATTTGAGGTATAAACGACAATACCAATATGGTCTTTCAATGCAAATGGTTCAGTATGTGCCAAAGGATTTTGTAAGGAGTTTGTTAGATTCTTGCTCTTTTCATTTTAGTCGCGTATAATCGAGCTATCACTCGAATAATTTGTTATTTATTTACAGTGATTGAAGTTGTTATAAGGATGGACAGACCAAGATATTACCATATAACTGCAGAGCAAATCAAGGATATGCTACCGGAAGAGAATCCTTTAGGGTGTAACTTGAAAGAAGATATCAGGCTTAATTTGTTTGAAGAATTTTTGCAATTTGTTATCTCAAATACCATTGGGAGCAAGCCACTTGCGTATTCACTCCTCAACCCGTCTGTGAGATTATACTGAGTGAACCACCACCAATTGCCTCTGTATTCTGAATGAAGATAACAGAGTGGATACAAGTACAGAAGAAATGAACATGTATTACAAGCAGATTTATACCAATATGGTCTTTCAATGCAAATGGTTCAGTATGTGCCAAAGGATTTTGTGTGCAGTTTGTTAGATTCTTGCTCTTCCATTCTAGTTGCGTATAATTGAGCTAAACTCGGGATAATCAGCACTCCATCCTCTTCGCTAGCCCTCACCTTGTCAGTGGCCCTACTCTCATTATCCTCTAAATTAATCAGTATCTCCTCTCCATCAAATCAACGCAATTTTTCAAGTTATGGCCAAAATCATTAAGGGAATTCATACTCAAGAGAGTCAACTACTTTGTTTTACTCTTTTGAGTATGAATTCCCTTAATCTCTTCACTACTGTTGTGAGGTTCGGCATTAAAATATTGTTAACTGCAATTTGCTTTGACTGACGAAACGATGTGATCTAAAAAAAACTGTATTTTCAGAATACTTCGATCAATTTACAGAATACTAAGTACAGTCTATATTCTTGAGAAAAATGTAACCACTTCTTGCAGCATGATAGGCTCACAAGTTGGCTTCATTGAATAGATTGACCCATTGTGTGACCTGTATCCCACTGAGTCAGTCCACTTTCCTTCAAGAGTAATTCACTATGAAGCACTTGGCTAAAGTCCTAATTCTTCTTTAACCACATTTCCTAGGGCATCACCGTTGTTGGAAGGGAGTTGAGAAAATTTCAAACCTTTCTCCAGGAGGGTAGGATTCTTCAGCACTGAACTCAACCTGAGAGTGATTATGGAGCCTAGGCTGAAAATTCTGACTTTCTAATAAAAAAGGCGACACCTAAATGTTTCTCGCCTAGTTATATCCTGAACTCTGTTATGGCTGTGCTGGTGGTAAATTCTGGTTTCTTAGAATTCAAGATTTTTACCTGTACTTCTAATCAAAGGGTTGGTTTGGTCACTGTGGATGGCCATAGAAAAGCTTCCAAGGCATCAATTTCCGCGCAAAAACCGAGAATCATTTTTAGTTCAATTATTGTGCAATTTGCCACATTGAGATTGATCTTTGCCGTTGTGATTTTGTCCTTCAAGATGGAATTCCTATTGATGGAAATTGCCAGATCCCAAAGAATTGTGTTAACATCCAGCTTCTTGCCATACTTGAATCGCAGTTCCAGCAATATTTTCTCGATATTATCCCTCTCTTTGTTCTTTGGTTCATTTATTTCGTCGCCCTCTCGGCTTGCAACAATAGTTTGGAGGGTTTGGATTGAGTGTGGTCTGGCTCCTTCATCAATGCTTGCGCAATTGTATCTTCTCCTTCACCAGTCAACCTCTAGGACCTTTCTTAGAGCTCATCAGCAAGGCTTTGCAACTCTTGCTTTCTCAATTGGGGATTTCTTCCTCCCTCTCTTCTTTGGTAGGCGCAATATTGGGTTCCATAAATTGCCTCCACATCATCGATATTGACTCGAGGCACTACTTGCCACTGTGAACATTTCAACAAACCAAGTTCTTTACCTTTGATTGAAATTGACATTCCACTTGTTCAAGAAGTCAACTTACTGAGGTATAAATTGTTCTGTCAAAGTTGGCCCTTTCCAAAAGTTCTTTCGACCATAATTGGTGCTGTTGAGTTAGTATGATTAGGTTCAATCTCTAGTACCTCGATATTATTTTATTTATAATAAAATTATTTTGAAATTCATAGTGATGCAGGTACAATGATTACAATTAAAAAAATTAAATCCAAAAAATAATATAGGAAGGACTGTATCTTTTGGAAGCCCCACCTGAACACAAGTCTCACTTCAGTTTACCCTGAGTTTACCAGTTGTGTTCAAGACATTTTTCTGTGCGGGTAGATTTCAATTTGTTATTTAAAAACCAGAAATGAATTTAAAAAAAACTACAGAAACAGCCGCAAATTCCTTAGAACTTTCATTACCTATGATGAATATAAACTTCTTATTTCTATAACTTACATTCAAATGAAATAATGACTGCAATGATCAAAACATTCCTATGAAAGTATATGTGCCGCAAGATCCTTGGTTATGGACACCAACGCAATGCGCCAAAAGACTTAATAGCTGGACTCTCTCGGCCATGTTACGTACGCAATTCTTTCATTCGAGAAAAATAAAAATTATTGAGAGAACAGAATTCTTATGTCATTGCTGTTCTCATTTGAGAGTACATTTCATTGAAAGCATTAGTTTAACGTTGAGTAAACAGAGTGGAAAGAGATAAAATTACAACTCACGACGCGTGATCTCCTACAGACGCTCAGAGCAAACAGCAAAGCCAAGTAAAGGCCCAAGAGCCGGACCATCTCACTGACCGAGGCTTTTTTGTGAGGCTAAGAGGTCATCTGTGGAGTTGGTTATTGCGCCCGATGGCGTGTCAAGACGCATCCTCTGCTTCTAGGATGGCCTGGTGTAGTGATGAATGGACTACGTACACTGGCTATCCTTGTCAGTTGTACCTCGACTAGTTCAATTGTTTTAACGGGCCCATTATGACTCTCTCAAATAATTCTCCTTCCCGATTTAATTTACAATTTGTACAAGACTGATACTTAAAAAATCCTGTCCTGGGTCATGTAGGAGGTACGCGTAATGTAGTAGACTATGATGGAATGTGTGGGTCCCTACTGGTTTTTGGTGAGTCGGATTTTCGGCAGCAACATTCGGGAATCCGGTTCGCGTGAAAAACATTGCAATAGGAAATGGTAGTTCGAGGGATTGGCAAAATTGATACAATTGTCACGTATGACTGGAGTTATTTAATACACGGTGCAGTTTTACTGCTCGTTTACAATTGTTAATGGTTTTTTTTTTTTTTTTCTAACTTCGCTATATACTCGACTATAACTACCTTCGGAATAGTTCTTATTCGTTTGTTTCTGTTGTTGTATCTTGTTTGCGTGTGCGTGTATAAAAAGAAGAAAACTGTTTGTTTGTCGGCTTTACGTCACCTGTCACATGGGGCAAAACATAAAGCGCTCGATGCCGACCAGCCACCTCGATTAAAAACTGATCTGTTACGACCAAATAGAACAGCGAGAAAGATAGAAACTGAGACGACGATAGAAAAAGTGGTATGATATACGTAAACTGAAAAACAAGAATGTAGAAACAACAGCCGTATTGATTTGCTCTCAGCTGGCTGATGGATACATTCTTCGGCATGCTGCAAATTTTCAATGTATATTAAATTGCGATGCGAGTAGCTCTGTATTGCCGATTCCGATGTCGGCATTTACGAACTGGATCCGGTTTACGCGGCGACCACTCACTTCGAAGAAAATCATGGACGCATATACGTTCCTAGATATATAACCGCAAATTGCGTGCGAAAAAATGTAGACTAGTTCTATACGGCGGCAGTCATCAAATGCGGTATTACGAAATAATTAACGATATCATTCTCGCGCCGTACGTCGTCTATCATTTTTCTATCTAGAGAGCCGAGTGCTTGAGAAAATGAACGTAAAGGAAGATGAATTATTATGCAATCGCGTTTAATTGGAATAGTTTTTTGATCGCGAGCTTGTGAACGTGCAAGTTCAACTTGATAATATACAGAAAAGAAATTCAAATGCACATACGTACTTAATTACAATATTTTCAGAAGCTTAACAAACGCTGATTGAGAGATAGTCTTACCGAATGTCGAACTTGAAGAAAGATGGAGGTGAGGGCGAAGGCGATGGTGACGGTGACAATTTCACATATCCTGATGAACTGGAACTCGAGGATGAGGTATTAGAGGTCAATGATGAGGTGTTGGAAGATGACGAAGGGGGATTTGAAGTTGAAGATGAAGCAGTATTTGATGAAGTTAGCGGTGTCTTAGGAGGTGATGGAGAATCTACGTCCGCGAGGAATTCCGCATCCGTTATCTCTTCTAGCATTCGCAGATATTTCGACATCCCTTCAACACATTGTGAGTGCGTATAATCTTCATCATTTCTCATAAAATCCTGTATGAAGTCAATCACCACAGTAACAGCTGCATCATCCTGACATAATGCGAATGAGGAAGGACAAGGTTCCGTTTTCTTTGTAACCGGTATACTTACGACTCCTGAAACACAGGTCACAAGTATCTTCCACAAAGTTCACATCAAAAGATGCTGTAGTTCTCAGCTTTTCAAAACTTGATGATTGAAGAGCTAGATTAGTCACCTCACAAGTCGCTACGTGAATTTAGAACTCAAACCCGTTGCCGGAAGATTAAGTTTAGTTATGTCGCAAATTACCTCGCTGTTCGATATTTTTCAGGACATAGAAGGCTTAGACCTCCGGACCCCAAAGCTTCTTGTCCATGGCAAGAAGGGTGTGGTTTGTCTGGCGAATATTGGTCTCCTCGCTTTTAGGCTCACCAGCGATGGCCCTGCAACATTGGCGACGCCAATGCCACCAAGTCCCCCCCTCCGACGCTCATCCCTTAGCTCAAACCCAACCGTTCACGCAGAGCCTCACTTGTTGCAGTTTTGAGATCTTGGTAACAAGGGTCTCGATCCCCGCCCTATCTTCAATCTCATTGGAAGTGGCCGCCTTGACGACCACCGCCTTCGTATCCTACTCACCAAGTCTTCAGCACGCTCCCGCTGTACTCTGCACACCAAAGGATGTGGCGCTTTTGGCAACCATATCCATGTGCCAACGGTTGCATAGGTCTTCTGAGACTGCTTCCCGAGCACGTCAGTCATCGCCTGAGTCATCCTTTCGGTTGAGCCTTAAGAGTACCCCCGGGGCGCCATGAGTGACAGATGCACCAGCATGGGGGTCTTCATTCTGACCACAATCTTCTTGGATGCGGTCTCAATGCTATGATAGAGTCAGCAACGCTTTCCCTTACATGGCGTCGTCTGCGTTCATCGCGAGACCCAAGTGTCTGCTCTACGTTCGAGACCCAAGAAGAAAGCTGGTCAAGACCGCAGCCTCCGCCTCGAGAGCAGGGCTACCTGCTGCTGTTTTTTTTCGCCACTGCGCGCCGATGGACCCGAAGGCTCCAGGCTGGCAATGCCCCCCCCCCCCTAACCGCATGAAGGTACATGAGCCCGCCTCTTTCCTTCTTCCTGCTTTTCTCCGCTTCATTCCCTCGTTCGAGCTCGGGTGATGTTAAAACAACAACACCCGCGTCAACCTCCGTACGAGCGACAGGGTCCGTACGGAGTTCTCGGGGACTCTTGGGAGGCGAGCCTCCTTCCTGTCCCCGAGCTTTTTTAGCTTCGACGCCCGCCAGAGCCGACGTGAGGCGCGTTTCCAATGATGACGAGTACGCGTCGCTACTCCCAGAAGGCTGGACTCAGAGTCCGAGGACCTCGAGCTTCGCCCACCAGAGGACGGCGCGTCACTGACACCACTGGAAGTGGCAAGCTCACCCGGAGGTCCCATAGGAGGTCCCCGGGCGCGCTCGGAATTTTTCGCGGGCGGTGCGTTCCCACCTCCGGAAAGTATGTTGGTCGAATGATTTAAAAGATAGCCCGCTCAGCCGAAGACCCCGAGCTTCGCCCGCCTGAAGACTCCACGCTCCTTGCGCCACCGGAAGTGGCAGACTCACCCGGAGGCCCCATGAGAGGTCCCCGGGCGCGTTTGGATTTTTCGCGGTTCGAAACCTTAGTCAATGGCGTTCCCACCTCCGGAAGGTATGTTAGTCAGAGGGCTAAGAGATAGCCCGCTCAGTGCGCTGACACGCCGCATGATCTTACTGCGGGGAGCCTTCAAGAGACTCTGCTTGGCTATGTGATCATGCACTATCTCTAGTCAAGGGCCGCTGGCAACCCGCCGTGGCTAGCTCCCTCGGCACTATGCAAACACCGAACCACGAGAAACTAACCGGCAATCAACTAGCAAATTACGTAGATGGGCTCATAAAATGAGGACGACGCTTGGGTGTAATCAAGAACCATGAATTGTCTGTTTTGTGCTCTCGTAGCAGAGGTAGTTGTTGAAGGTGGTGTGGTTGCCACTTCTTCAAGTTTTGTTGGGTGTTGTCAGCCAGGTTCAGGTCTGTCAGCGCCAGAAAGTCCTACAAGTTTCTGGATCTTGTAGTGGTGTGCTATCCTGGGATTGTGCTTGTTTGGCAATTGAAGTCTTTGGTAATGATGAAGGATGTACTCGATGGAGAGAGAAAGAGGGTACAAAGGAATGTAAGAAATTCAATCGCTCTTTTTCAATTACCATAGTTTGTACATTTGAACAATCCATTCACTTCATGTACGATGTTCTTGCATGTCGTTGAAGATAGGGCGCGCCCTGGATCTATGCCGTTGTGCTCATCTGCTTGCGATAGCCCATCTTCATGTATCATTGGTATAGGCACGTGGTTGATGTCTTTCCTGACGAGAATAGCGCGTTGGTTTGACAGGGGGAGTCCCATCCGGGTGCTGGTGTCTCCTTGTTGAGGGTAAATGAGCAGATTATGTCGGCGTTTCTAGAATCTGCAAACATGATGGCATTATAGGTACAAGGATTGGTTAGAAAATGCAAAGCACGTATATAAAATAACTTTTGTTTAATATAAGACGTCTTTCGACTAGAACAGTCATCATCATAACCAATCCTTGTGATCATGTCACGTAAAATCGAAGAAATAATTTCTCGTGGCATTATAGGTGACACCTTGAGCAGATTGCAGTTCAGATTCAGAATATGGAGTTGATCAGCGTCGGTTGAGGAGCTCCCTCTGGTGAGTGCGTGCTCAGGGGTGGACAGTGTTTGCCATTGATTTTGTGGTTTGTAGGCCTTGTTTCCTCCTTTACGTATGAATAGTCCAAGGTTATCTTTTTCATGGTACAAGACACAGTCTTCGCAGTTAGGCTGGGTGGATAGCAGCTCTTATCACAATTTACAGTCTCATTGGTCTTTTTCCGCGCGTATTACACCCTTCTGTAAAGTCCCTTGTATCATTGTAGCATGGACCTATGCGCTTTGTCCATTTACGAACTTGAATCTTTCATTCCCATTCGGTGGGCAAAGACTATGCCTCCTGTTGTACGGTTGATCATGATTTTGCCTGGTCTGCTATTACAGCTAAATAAGTAATCTAACTCAACTGCAGGAGTAGCTAGGAAGTGAAAACTTTTCTGAGTCCGAGGATGGGTCCTAAACCCCTATCCTTAAACCCACCGTAGTTGTCACTCCTCACTCTCAATTCATCGAACCGAAAAAGATATTAAAAGAAGGAAAATACTTTATTATCCAGCCAGCTCTAAACAATGAAGCAGAAAAAATAAACAGAACGGGTAAAGGTGGCGGGCAAGACGTCCAGACGCTCTGACGTATTCTCCGGATGAAGGAGAGAAAGAGAGCCGAGCCGGAAATTTTGGCGTCGTAGTCTACGCTCGCAGATATTCAAACATTCGAGGATGTTGTTTTTTCCTTGTCTTTTCTCTGAACAGCATCCTACGATACAGTTGCCAAAATACTTAAATCGTCCTTGTCCTACCACGATAAGCGTGTACATAGTACAATATTAGAGGGGTGGGACGAATTACTGAGAGGTGAGCTGCAATCAATACCCAAACGTTAACGAAGACGAAGTAAAAAAACGCGAAAAAAAGATAAAGAAAGTAAGGTAAAAAAAAAGAGTGAAAGATACGATATTTAGATTCCTTTCTGTGTGTACTTTCGAAAGGGATTTCGCGAACATAAAATTCTCATTTCTTTTTCTTCCTTTGTCCTGTTTTCATAAATTTTGTATAAGTTGTTTAAGTGTGCATTCAGACTGGCGTATTCGTATAAGGCCGAAGGGAAATAACGAACAACGTATATAACGAAGAAAGAGAGAACGTTGCTTATTTCATGGCATTTGTTTCGCTCGAGCTCGCTGCGCCTACATTTTTTCCATTATATACAGCTTTATGTCGTTTAGTTTATTTATTCCAGGAGTAAAGTACTCGAGCAGATATAAGATATTTTTTAGCCCTCGATGGTAATTTGTACATGAATATCCTTCGTTTTTTTTTTTTCTTATTAAACTGACCATCAAAAATGGTTCTTTTGTCCAACGACGGAAACTTATTTCCGTGTAGTCTCTGTAGTATTCATGAAATCGACTCGTCATAAGTTTACGACTCGTCCGAGACCTTTTAGGTCACACTTTCGTTAACGATTTTCGACTTCGATTGGAATTTACGATCGAATCAAGTTGATTTACGCATTGTCGCGTCGAGTAGGTGGGATAGAAATAGCTCTATGCGTTTACACTTCTAATGAAGAAGACTTTATTAGAACGTTGCGTTCATAATTTCACCTTAGAATTGTGGTGTAGGGTGTCAAGCGTTATTCAATCAGCGTGCTTCTATTCGGGACAGAGAGATATTTCAATCGGCTAATGACGGCGTTGAGAAATAAGGGACTGATTACTATAGGTAGGCATTTTCAATAAGTGTGAACGTGCTTTATAAGGAGGAATCAACTTTGTAGTGCATAAATTGCCACGAATGTAGGTAGGTAACTCTGACACATGAGTTACGAATACAGGACGATAATTGTAAGATGACTCAAAAGGTGTTGAGTCGTGAGAATTCACAAAACGACTTTCCAATAATTCAAATCAATAAAAATATTAGCACCATTATGCGTCTTTACATGCGAGGCCAGATGAAGGCAGCGATGATTGTTTCGAGTTTGTTTCTTTTGATATGTTTTATATTTTCTGACACATTTTACACTACTGAAAAATCGCGAGTACCACCACCTTCCTCCCTTGCCAAAATAATCGACTCAAACATTTTTATACCGGGCAGGTGATTCAGAAATCTGCGAGTAGCTCCTCCTATACTATTTGTATTCTCTTATGATGGACTTTTTTAAGTTTGGCTCTAGGTGAAATTACTATTTCGATTTCGTTGTCATTATCCTCCGGGCCAAACTTTTTGGCACGCGATCAATTGGGGAGTTGAAAAAATTTTCGCGATCGACCATTAGACGAATAAAAAAAAATAATAATGAGAAATATGCAATTGAGATATTGGTTGTATAATAGACTCATCAGAAATCATTTAACGGATCAAATTAACAATTTTGAAGGCTAAATCAATGACCTCTTCTGGGCGCCCTGAAATACAGATCCACCAGTTCGAGGGTTTCGATATCTGTAAAAGTCACCATACTCTGCTCCCTTTGCTTCTAGCAAGGCTTTATGCTTACGCCTTTGAAGGCTACTCATTGAACGGATGGAATTACCAATTTTGAAGGCGAAATCCATGACCTCTTTCGGGCGCCCTCAAGTACAGATCCACTAGTTCGAGGGTTTCGATATCTGTAAAAGTCACCATACTCTGCTCCCTCTGTTTCTAGCAAGGCTTTATGCTTACGCCTTTGAAGGCTACTCATTGAACGGATGGAATTACCAATTTTGAAGGCGAAATCCATGACCTCTTTTGGGCGCCCTCAAATACAGATCCACTAGTTCGAGGGTTTCGATATCTGTAAAAGTCACCATACTCTGCTCCCTCTGTTTCTAGCAAGGCTTTATGCTTACGCCTTTGAAGGCTACTCATTGAACGGATGGAATTACCAATTTTGAAGGCGAAATCCATGACCTCTTTTGGGCGCCCTCAAATACAGATCCACCAGTTCGAGGGTTTCGATATCTGTAAAAGTCACCATACTCTGCTCCCTTTGCTTCTAGCAAGGCTTTATGCTTACGCCTTTGAAGGCTACTCATTGAACGGATGGAATTACCAATTTTGAAGGCGAAATCCATGACCTCTTTCGGGCGCCCTCAAATACAGATCCACCAGTTCGAGGGTTTCGATATCTGTAAAAGTCACCATACTCTGCTCCCTCTGTTTCTAGCAAGGCTTTATGCTTACGCCTTTGAAGGCTACTCATTGAACGGATGGAATTACCAATTTTGAAGGCGAAATCCAGGACCTCTTTCGGGCGCCCTCAAATACAGATTCACCAGTTCGAGGGTTTCGATATCTGTAAAAGTCACCATACTCTGCTCCCTCTGTTTCTAGCAAGGCTTTATGCTTACGCCTTTGAAGGCTACTCATTGAACGGATGGAATTACCAATTTTGAAGGCGAAATCCATGACCTCTTTTGGGCGCCCTCAAATACAGATCCACCAGTTCGAGGGTTTCGATATCTGTAAAAGTCACCATACTCTGCTCCCTCTGTTTCTAGCAAGGCTTTATGCTTACGCCTTTGAAGGCTACTCATTGAACGGATGGAATTACCAATTTTGAAGGCGAAATCCATGACCTCTTTTGGGCGCCCTCAAATACAGATCCACTAGTTCGAGGGTTTCGATATCTGTAAAAGTCACCATACTCTGCTCCCTCTGTTTCTAGCAAGGCTTTATGCTTACGCCTTTGAAGGCTACTCATTGAACGGATGGAATTACCAATTTTGAAGGCGAAATCCATGACCTCTTTTGGGCGCCCTCAAATACAGATCCACCAGTTCGAGGGTTTCGATATCTGTAAAAGTCACCATACTCTGCTCCCTTTGCTTCTAGCAAGGCTTTATGCTTACGCCTTTGAAGGCTACTCATTGAACGGATGGAATTACCAATTTTGAAGGCGAAATCCATGACCTCTTTCGGGCGCCCTCAAATACAGATCCACCAGTTCGAGGGTTTCGATATCTGTAAAAGTCACCATACTCTGCTCCCTCTGTTTCTAGCAAGGCTTTATGCTTACGCCTTTGAAGGCTACTCATTGAACGGATGGAATTACCAATTTTGAAGGCGAAATCCATGACCTCTTTCGGGCGCCCTCAAATACAGATCCACCAGTTCGAGGGGTTCGATATCTGTAAAAGTCACCATACTCTGCTCCCTCTGTTTCTAGCAAGGCTTTATGCTTACGCCTTTGAAGGCTACTCATTGAACGTATCAAATTAACAAATTTGAAGGCGAAACCCATGACCTCTTTTGGGCGCCCTCAAATACAGATCCACCAGTTCGAGGGTTTCGATATCTGTAAAAGTCACCATACTCTGCTCCCTCTGCTTCTAGCAAGGCTTTATGCCTACGCCTTTGAAGGCTACTCATTGAACGGATCGAATTAACAATTTTGAAGGCGAAATGCATGACCTCTTTCGGGCGCCCTTTTCTAAAATATTCAATTTATGATGTATTTGCAGTGTTACCAAAGTGCATTA
Organism: Aspidiotus destructor; assembly: GCA_035079395.1. Taxonomy (NCBI): domain Eukaryota; kingdom Metazoa; phylum Arthropoda; class Insecta; order Hemiptera; family Diaspididae; genus Aspidiotus; species Aspidiotus destructor. The sequence continues at coordinate 33,093,714 of JAVHKZ010000018.1, read as the reverse complement.
GAGAGCTAAAAATATTAGAATTTGAAATTGGTGTGTTCAACCACTGGCTACCTTATTTAGTAGGAATTTACTTGGTTCGTTCATTTCGATCAACTGACATTCGTCTATGAAACGCAATGGTGAAACGGAATGCATTGGAAGAGTGAGATGAGTTTATACTGATAGCAGGAGGTGAATATGGAGGTGTAGAAATAGTAATTGTATTTGGGGAATAGTTTGATGATGATAAAGATGAAGAAGAGATCTGCCATATACCAAGATTTTCAATGTATTCGTCTTCTGGTACTCGGGAGTGTGAAGAATTCGGAGAGGTAAAACTATATTTCTCATCCCTTTCATTAGATGAGGGTGGAGGGTTTTGACGGGAGGAATATGAGTACATTGCTTGTACCATTGTTGTTCATTCTATCCGGTGAAAATTTCGAGACTATCACCTGTAAGGCTTTGGTGTATGAAGGCGGGACACTGAGCTAAAACATCCGAACTATCTTCTTCGGAAAGTGCATTATACTTCGAGTTAGATTCGGAATTTGTTTGAGGAGGAGACAGTGGTCTATACGAGTTCTGGGATGAACATGAAGGTTCACTTACTTGGATGCAATGGTTGATTCGTTAACGAACTTTCTAAGGCTCTCGTATCTTTTTTGTCGGAATCAACATAAATTGCTTCCCACAATTGCTTATCAATGAAACGTTCATTCATACGGTCGTCCCAATACGATTTATATTCGCTATCATCGATTTGGCTGCCGTAGTATCAGTGCATCTAACATCGTATTGTGTTGCATACGCTGATCCTTTCTCTGTGATACTGCAGGTAGTGGGAATAGATGAATAATTACATGAATGATAGAATTCACCTTAAGAAAACTAAAGAATGAGTTCGTACTTGCACACATTTTTAGTACTGTCGTTGTCATTCTCCCATCAATCTGCGTTTTTAAACTCCCTAGAATTTGGGCTCAAAATGTTTCGGGAATGCATTCAATTGTCGGGTTTTAATGCTCTATAAATGTGGGAAACGTGAGAGTGTGCACAATATAATTATAGTCACAGGTCACACACCTATGGATCTTGAATGACCTTGACCCATGTGAGAGATTCGAAAAATTCTGTCCTTGAAAACGAGGAACTTGGACATCGAATTTTACGTCAAATCTTGCAAGATTTTGAAGTACTTCCTTTTCATTCTTTCCTCTCGTTCGCCGAGTGTGCTCGAATGTGGAGGGCACATCACTGGGTCCGAAACAAACAGAATTCAGCTTCAGGGCGAGGTCGAAGACAATCTTTTTATGGCTCAGTAGGAGCACAGTTAAACTAAAGGGATCAACCGTCAAAAGTACAGCTGGCCGGTAGATCAACCGACCTTCGCGAGGAGACAATGTAGAAGAATAAGAGTTCCTTCCGAGCGGAAAATCCTGTCCCAAAGCGAAAGTATTTCGAATTAGAGACCGTCGATTCGAATAATGACGAAGCGAGTGAGACAGAAAATGTAAAGAAAAGATGAAAATGACTAAAAATTTGAGAAATAAATTCTTTAGCAGCATGTAAATGAGATATCGGTCGGTAATGCGTATACGTCGGTCCGCTCGCTTCTCCCTCGTGTAATATTTTACTTCGTGACGATATTTTCGTTTAAGCCGCCCATTTTAAATTAATTTCATAGAATATTTGACAACTCTCGTTATTGTTTTGACACGTTAAGCGAAGCTTGTTGCTCACGTCGAGAATGCCGGATTAATAAAACTATTTCCTCGTTGCTTTTTTCGTCTTCCTCATCTTGCCGGCGCTCGCTCGTTTCATCATCTCGCATCGGCTGGCCCGCACCAGTGAGAAAATTCGTCGTCCGCGGGCGTATTAATAAACACATCATAAGTATTCCATTTTCGGATAAATGGCTGACGCGAGGCCGATCCCGAGCGCCGCGGAATGAAGGTTGATTGATTTGTTGTTCGAAAACGAAGCGTCCTCTCTAGTGCGTCGAGAGTGCGAAAGATGCGGGCGATGGGGAAAAAAATTTGATCCGTGTATGGGCGTTCGAGCGCAAAATAAAAATTAATGATCGCGTAACCTGTAAATTTTTGAATTTACATTTATCGCGCGGGAGAAGCCTCAAGCTACGATGTCTCGATCAATATTCATAATTTTCTTTTGTTTTCGAAAAAAAAACACAGCGCCTTTGTGGTTTTAAAAACAATGGGATTTGTAAGTGCACGTAATACGCGTCGTTCATTGTCGGGAGCATAACGCAGCATCCATTGAACGTTTCGAAGACGTAAAGTAATTCGATAAATGCGAGCGCACGCCGCGCAAGAGTTAACGTGGCTCCCTAGCTCTTGATGAGTTAATTAATAATGACAGTCGTCCTCGTCGTCTTTTGTCACGCGATATACTGTTGGTATTGCTTTTCTTGCGTGGCAAATGACTTACCGCGGTAAATAATTCGTGCTCGCATTTTGTTTAGCAAATAAGATACTCGCGAGTCGCTTGTCACGATTAATAACTCGCGCTGCTTTGTAACGCTGCAGCTCTTCTCCGTTTGTTTTCCTCCCCACGGATTTTCTTGCGAATTTTTTGGCCCCGACAAGATACTCGGTGATTGTTTCTAAAATGTACATCGATAAAGGTAAACGGTCGCGCTCGTATCCGCGGAATATCCTGATAAGATACGGTGCAGTTAAAACACTTCCCTCCTCTGCCGCGCTTGTCGAAATTGACACGTTGTACAGGAAATTAAATTTCTCCGTCGTCTTACTCGGTGAATGTACGTTTTACCTACCGCTTCCTACACGCTGAAAGGAGATGACTATGAACTTATTGTGGATACCATCTAATCCGTTTTCGTCGCTATTTCTCATGCATGCTTTTATACTCTGCGTGGAGGACAAAAGAAATTCGTTACGCATTCATTAGAAATTCATTGGAAACAGCTTTGTGGGGTGAAGTTTTGAAAATTTCTCCGATAGCAAAGCCTTCGACGCAGTGTCGATTGATGCTCAGTTCTATGGCCGTAGTTTTCTTGCAATTTTTCCGTCTGTGTAGTCAATCTAGATTTCTCTTATTAGATCTATTATCTTCGGACCCTCCTCTTGCGATCTCGTCAAACCCTCGAATGTTTTCCCTTATTCATTCAAAATATTTGCTCGTGCTTATTACATCTGGATGTAGTCCTCGAACTCAACAAAAGTCATGCCTACTCACTCAGCAACATCTTTTGACAAGAAGGCGGTTCAACTAGGGTAGCTCGCCTCACGCATAACCTATAGTTGAAGGATATCCTGTACTCCTCTGACCGTTTCCATCTCCAATTGCGTAGATACAAAATTAAACTTGTATTGAGCCGCCCGTTGGGTGTTATTTAATCGCCTTTTTCGCTATCCACTCCAGAGCCTCATTCAGGTGACTCAACCAAATTTCCTCCTTCGTTTCAATCATTTGCAAGCCGTCAATCGTCCTAATTCTCTCTTTTGAGAAGGCCAGCTACCGAAATTGTGTCCGACCAATTACCTTCAGGTGCGTGTAGTTTACCATTGCTGATTATACTGCTTGAAATGTTCGTGGAACCGATATTTGAGGCCTGTAGTACCAGGATACAAGGCAGCGACGTACGTGACACATGGTGCACGGCGAGCTACCGGTCGCTCGCGAACTACTACTTAGTATGCAGTTTTATTCTTACACCACCTCACACTCGATGAAACCTTGCCGGAGGAAATAATTTTTCGCTCGACACTACTTTTCCCAAGTCATACATTGTGGTTTTTTTGCTCTAAATGCCAATTAGCTGCAGACATCCTTTCAAGATGCTCGCGTACATTCAGTCGTCAGAATGTGTGTATTTGCATTAACTGACACTTCGAGAATTAAAGATACAGCGCCACACACTCGTGTATATCGTTAAACTCATATGGTACTATTCTGTTTCGTAACAAAAAAAAAAAATAAGTGCTCATTCTATTTTTCTTTACACGGTTGTTCACAGCTAAAGTTGTCTTTGTTTCGGTTCTCCTTCTTTTTACTCGGGGCGAAGTGTTGTCGTAACTCCGACCTCTTTGTCGCTGCTGATGGCGATGGCATTTTTGAACATGTGTTCTCTGTGGACGCTGGAAAAACAACGTCGACGCGGAGCGCGCATACCTTCGACACAATCTTATCGTTTTGTGAAGTAGGTTCGCGAAGCGCAAAAAAAGAAAACAACGAACGGTGTGACTGAGCCAAATATGGTCAATTCGTATTCACCACAGACTGATATTGTCTCTTCTTCGCTATTGTTTTCAAATGACAACGCAAGATTAGCCGCGATCTACTGAATATTCCCCCATTAATAATTTTCCGCGTGCATAAGTTGCATCCGCTTTCTCGTGCCCGTCGAACTGTAAGCGTCGAATGTAAGTTAACGATTGCCGATAAGAGCGACCTAATTACGACCTTGTTTGTACTCCTCAACGTATCTACCTGAACTAATCTAGAAAATTGTCGAGTAAGTTTGCATATAGTTGAGACTAAAGTACTCGATGACTGACGGTATTACTGTGATGCTGTATCACACAAACGTGCACAAGAGTACTTCTTACATATTTACAATATTGGTACACTCATCGAAGTTAGGGCGTAGCAGCCGGGGTTTTGAACCAAATTATTTTCGTGCAAAATACATTTACTAGTGGCTTACGATACGCAAGTTTACACCGGTAAACTTTTGCCACTGCGTCCAGGGCCGTTCCGAGAGGAAATTATCGAGGGGAGTGAAAAGAAAAAATATTCTGCCAAATGACTGGGAGCTTCAATCTGCGCTCAAGAGAATTGGTGAAGTTTGAAAGTCAACATTTGCCGACTGGCCCAAAAGCCTGGAGGTGTCACAAACCCTCTACTCCCCCCCCCTTGGAACGCCCCTGACGGCTTCATCTTCTAAAAGGGTAGACCCTCCTTACCTTCCCGCAACATCCTCTCCACTGTCGCACCGTTCTCTTTTCCTCAATTGTGACTCGCGGCGATACGCAACTGCTCAAGTTCAACGACACCTTCTTTACTGCTTGTGCCCTCTACCGAGCGTGTAATCTGCTATTTTACTTTAGGGTCTCTGTTGACCTTGTACGTGCTCCGAGGAAAGGTTCTGTGTGCTCTACTCCCCGACATAGCTCGGCTGCCGGCAGCAACTAGCTATTTTCCTCGTGAGCTTGGCAAGTGCCCGATAGACTTCCCGGCTGAATTCGACCTCTCGCTTTCTGGTCGCATACCATCTTTCAGATGATTCAGCTCTTCTAGTGGCAGAGTCTTCTTACTAGCTACCTTTGGGCAGAGCCAGAGAACGTGTTGAGCCGTGTGGTTTGCGAGCCAGACGGACACAATGGCGTGCGACGCAGACCAAACCGCTCAAAATGGCCCGTGACTCGTCACCACCCAACTTGTGTACTTTTTTGGAACAAGCCGTGGGGCTTGCAGGGCTCAGACCGTTCTTGTAGACTGCTCATTCTTGTTACCACACTTGCTCAGACCCTCTTGTGCCCACTTTCTCCCCTTCTCGCTACCTCCATTAGATTTGATGTACTGGTTTTGGTACCGGCGGTACATTGCTGGCCGTTTCTAGGTTATCTAGTCTCTGCAGAACGCACAGTGCCTTGGTACCGGTCGTCGCATATGCTTTGTAGAGAGCAAAAAGTGTGGGCTGTTCCAGTGCCCAATCGCTAAGCGCCAGTTTCCTACTGCTCCTTAATCTCTCGGCAACGCACGCCACGACCCACACCCTAGAAGCTTGATAGACTAGAAGGAGACCAAGCCGCGCGGCGCCAGAGTATACCGTCTTGGCACGGTCAGTTACAGTCCTCCTATGCACCTCAAACGAGATACGCTGTTCAAGCTGGACACAAAATACAATCGCCCGGGCATCTTGATGCTTGGAGTCCGGTGAAACCTACGTTTCATGAGATATGACCAGCCTTTTGGTATTTTCAGCAATATAGTCTCCGTCAATTCAAAATTGAATGCTGTGTCATGCTCACTGCTCTAGTTGGTAATAAGATCGACGCAAACCTTTGCAGGTTCTTTGATTTCGTGTCGGCTGTCGAATTGGGAAGGGCAGCTTTATCAGCGCACGCCAAGACCTACCTGTTTGCAGGCCACTGCAGCTTCTGCCAGCTATTGAACAGTAATTTCCACCCTAGGGGACCAATCTTGGATCCCTGCGGGCAGCCGTAGTTTGAAGTTTTCTGAAAACACTCATAATTGAGCGTGTCTGTTTAAGAAATAGTCCCCAAGCAATCGAACTAAACATACTCTGTCGCTGAAGGGCGCGATTGAACACTCCGCTGATTTCCAGGATGCGCCCCCACAACCCTGGACTTCCTCTATTAAGCGATTTACGGCGTCTTCAGCGTCATTCCTTGCGCAGAATCCGTACTGGCGACTATCGAGGCAGCTTTCTGTCTCTCGATTATCCTCCAGGCGCCTCTCCATGAAGTCCTCCAGACATTTCTTGAGAGTTCTAAAAGGACCAATAGGTCTGCGGGTCGGTTCTTTCTGGGGTCCAGACTCGGATCCTTTATAAGAATCTGTCACTTCGCCAACCCTCACAGGTGCGGCATTGACTCGCGGGAGAGCAGCGCTTGAACGGATCAATAAAGACGTCAGGCACGACTTTGTAGGCTTCCTGGAGCATTTCAGCTGGGATGCCGTTGTGCTCAAGTGCGTTACCTAATTTCAAACGCCGGAGACTTGCTAAAAGCTGCCGACAAGGCACGCATTGAACACTATATAGGTGACGCTTAGCTGTCTAGAGGCCTCACTTTGGTGAGCAAACCTTAGCCAATAAGCACTTCTTTCCTGCCCTTTATAAGCGAGTTGGGCCCTGCTAACGGTTCAACGGCCTGTAACTGCGCTCTGTAGCGTAGTTACACCAATATTCCAGAGGGTGGAGGAGGTTATAATGTAATATATTATACGTTTTTTTTAGCGGGGAACCCACCATCCATTTTGTTGGGGGGATTACATCTTCAAAAAACGTCCGCGTCCGGGAGTTTCTATGAACTGCGTGACGTGACGTGTGACGCTTTATGACGTTATCGATGACCTTGACCTACTTTAGGGACTTGTAAGAATTTCTACTTCCAACCGTGTCGCATTATGACGTCATCAATGACATTGACGTACTTTAGGGACTTGTAAAAATTTCTACTTTCAGCCTTCATTATATCAGGCCTAGTATACAGTATACTGAGAAGTGCCCAGCCAACTCATTCGCTGAAGAGGCATTTTCGCGCATCTGTCCTCCCATTTCCTGTTGATCCTGGAAAGAGCACCGGTAAGGTTTCTTTTCTGGTGGTTTTCTAAGGTAGGTTCTGGAGCAGGTTAGCACCGCTTCCTAAAGGCGGCCGGATTCTCGAAGGCTCTTTTAATGCATATATCTCAGCTATCAATTCCAAATGCACTTGCACGACCATTTTGGGTCGGTGACGCGGCATCTGAAGTCGCAGATATTCTGAGTTGTGAGTAACATAGAGAGTCAAGCGTCACAAAACCGGTGCTTATCGATTCAGCGACTCCGTTGCCGTGTATACAAGTGTCTAGGGAGCGCTTCTGAGGTACTTCGAAGCAGCGTAAGAGCAAGTTTACGCTATGAACTTCTTTGGAAGAAGAGGAAGACCACTTATCAAACTATATGGCCTTCCCAACAGCTTTCTTCAATGGTACTCTGGGGGAGGGGGGGGTCCACGAAGAACTCCAATTTTCAAGGTCAGCACGGCTGTTTGGATGTAAGTCGTGGAATAAGGTTCAGGCCAGATGTCTAGCTACTATTTACTCAAAATCAGGAAAAGTGTCTTATAACTTTCAGACTACCTTCCCGCTTCCTTCTACCCGCAAATTCGGTAGCTCTTCAACATTCAAAAAATCCAGTCGATTCATCACAAATGAGGAAATAAACGTCTTTTGTGTCCGTCATTTCTCTCTTTCTTCCTCATCCTTCTTTAATGTCACCACAATAGAAAGAACTCATTTTCTAAAACTCGTAACTTATAAAAATGTATGCGTGAATGTAATCATCTTGTACTCACCGCTAAAGGCAAAACGTAGTTCTAGACGAGGAGGGAGCGAAAAAAAACACGGTTGCTTCAAGCTGCGAGGAAAGGTTTACATTTTTTTAATTAAAAATTCCAATACAGCTGGAAACAAGAGGAGAGAGCGCGTCTACATCAGAAATTTGTCGTCGAGAACAATAATGGGCATATCTCCAATACGTAGAGTGTGCCGTCGTGTACTACAGACGTTCTTAGAGAGAAAGACGAAGAAAAAAAAAAGGCAGGACGCACGGAATGGAATCGAGAGAGGTACAATATAAGTGAAAGGAACAAGGAGAATGTTGAAAGAGAAATGAGTCTCGAAAGTGTAGTACGCGGACTGTACGGAGGGTGAAATTATGACGATAGCGGCGAAGACGACATAAAAGCTGGTGAAATAGCGCGAGACGCGGTAACTAATGCGAAAATATGTGATTTACAAAGTGGTATAAACAAGAAAGAGAATACCCAGCTGCATGATGATGATGAGATCGGTTGGCCAGATACGGAGAACGGATCGCGCGAACGAAAACTCATTTAATAAAGGTTTTTGGACGCGTACGTTCTACGGTACGTCCGGAACCGAGAGGAGAAGCACGATGCTGTTGCGACTAGCTATATAGGCTAGTTACCCCCCTTAATAAAAGGTTCGTTCCTTTAAGTAGCTGATTGTATTACGAGAAAATTGCTTTTGCGGTAAACTTTTAGCCAAAGTTATTTAATAAAAGGGACGGAAAAAGTTTTTCGCCGGCCGCTGCCGCTGCGTGTACGTGGACACGAGCTCGGATTTATTGAAAAAACGCGAAAGAGAAAGCGGGAGAGAATTTTTCGCGACTTTTCATCCGCCCATTTGGTGGTATAGACTGGAGATGTTTTTTTTTTTCGCCATCGAATGATACGAAAAGTTGCGTTTAAAAAAAGAGGAAACATCTACGAGCTCGAGTTATTTTTAAGTGAATAAAATTTCTCTCGTTTATTCACGGCGAAAAAAAAAGTGACTTACTTACGCGATTGTGGAGAGTGAAAAAAAAAGTCATCCAGCTCGTTCGCTTTCTTAATTTCTCTCTTTCTCTCGAAATACGTTGCTTTTCATTTTCATACGTATTTTTCCTCGTTTTTTTTTTTCTTTCTTTTTAATTCGAGAGCGAACTGCTACGATAACATTGTTGAATGTAGTACAAAACGAGAGAAGTTCTCATCACAGACGGCTTAGTGGTAATGCGATGCGACATTCCGGTTGAAACAACACCGCGTCCTACTACAAAATAAGTTTAACTTTAGACGGACGATTTAATTCGAACGCGGTTCGCGTGAAAAATCAGACGGCGATTACGCGTAACCGCTTTACATTACGTCCCCGCTGTTTCTTCCTGTATCGTCGACGCAACAGTTTATAGGTACTATAATAGCGTACATATGTATAGGTGTGCCCTTTTTCCATCGCCGCATGCCTTACGATATACTTTTTGGTATTAACATTTCGAAAAATTTGTTTTAAAGACACGACCTGTCAAAATGTCTCGTCATAGGTGACAGCTTATCGGGTAAAAACGGAACAATCGTTATACAGGCGCTACTAAGGTAACCATCGATTATCGTCGTGGCCGGTGTCGGTGCTGGCTTCCTGCCCGATACGATCGCGCGATTGAGTTCGCGCCACCTTTTTTGCATGCAAATTACCCAATATTTCCGACAGTGTATGATGTACGAAAATAGGTGTCATGCTACTTTTCGAGAGTTCTTTGCTCTGTGCTGGTTTTAATACACTTTGAAGAAAGGAAGTTATGTGGGACCGACGTTACAATTTTTACGAGCTTATCATCTATTCTCTTCTTCCTAATGAACTTAATAAAAGCGTCGACGACTTTACATTGTTTTGAAACGTAAACTAAGTATTTTTAATCCGAATATGCGCGACCTCTTTTGGTTGAAACCATCGGCAAGAATTATGAAAGAAAAGAGATGGCACGCTTCCACTATGCAGATGCGACAATTACCCCTCCTCCCTTCTGTATTCCACACCTTGATAAACTTCATGGATTACAGTTCGACGTCTTTCGACCAAAAGTCGACTTAGTCGATTCAATTCCGCACATTGTCGACCGCAAATTCGATTCACAATCGACCGCTCTTTTCGACCATCGACTCATTCTTCGACGTTGATTTTGGATGGACATATTATCCGTCATCCATCGGTAAAAGATTCTGTAATCGACGTTGACACGGCGTAGTTTAAGATGAGGTTTCAGAATCAAGGTCAAAAATAAGTTCACTCTTGGTATATAACAGATTTAATTTCGCCTTGACTAAAACTGGACGTAAAAATTGCGTCAAAACTGGTCACGTATAATTTACATACTACTGCATCTGCAGCGTGTCTGTTCTAAGATAAGGTTTGAATCCTCCTCAAGAATTGTGAAGTATGGTGTAGTCCATGAACGCGTTTCTAGCTGTTTCAAAAACCGTTTGTAATTCTGTTGTCCACGTTATTGACATTTTTATTGTCTTGATCGGCACCTAACCTGATCCCACTAATGGAAATCTGTGAGACTTGAGTTGCCTCATCCTTCCAATATTGGGGTGTATTGGTTAGAGTGAGCCGTTACTGCAAATCCGCGAAGCCAGGTTGCGTCCCAAAGTAATCTATTATTATGTCCTTCTCGCTCCGCTTGAGGCGGGTAGGTACGCTATTGTACGGGCAGTGGCCAAGTATCAATAGCAAATCTAGCTCGAGGTAATAACCTCTCTAACTATTCCACAAGTACTGATTATCACTGATTTCTGCATTTTCCTTTATATTTCGCTTCGGACTCCCATTTCTTCCAGATTGGTGAGTAGGCTAGCGTGGATATGTCCTGTACTTGATATTACAACAGGATATGTTTTAATTCTTTCGACTTTGCATATCCTTTCTACACCTAAATCTTTATATTTCCTCATTTTCTCATCGTACACAGTTTGAATATTATTTATATGGGGAATTGCAACGTCGATTATCTGCGAGCTTCTTTTGTTTCTTTATCTATTACAACTATGTCCGGTCGATTGCATCCAACTTCTTTGTCTGCCCTCATCGTTTGATCCGAGTACATTTTGAATCTGTCATTTTCCATAGATTTCTCCGGAGTATACTGGTAATAAGGCTTCTGCTTTTCATTTTTTATGCCAAGCGCATGGACTAGGGCTATATGTAGTATTTTGACTACTTGGTCATGTCGTTCCCTGTATTTATTATTGGCCAGTTCACTACTTCCATTTATGACGTGAGCAATTCTTTCCCCTGGTCGACACTTGTCCTCAATATCAGCTTCCTTCAGGATTACTTTACGGTAGTCTTGGTGGCTACTACCTGGTTCTGTATCGCTAGCATCAGTCCCTCCGTATCCGGAAAAATTTCCCCTTTTTTTAGCCATTTGTTTGACGCCTCCTTCATCACGTGTTGGTTTCTTAACTCAGCGTAAAACCTGCCGTGTAATGCTTTACCACTCCATCTCTCTATTTTATATCGCCTATACTTTTCAATCGTTTCTGTGGTTTCTTTTGGATTTCCTGCCAGTTGCAAAGGTGTCAAATTTTTATCGTATTTTATTATGGTCCGTATCATTTTGTTCTTATTCTGGAGGAAATATTTTCTCATATTAATGATCTGCTTTGAGTGCTATTCTGTGATGTCTATTACACCTCTCCCTCCCTCTTATCTAGGTATTGTGACTCGTTCTATCGCTGCCTTTGGATGATGGTATTTAAATTTAGTTAGCGTAGTCCTCATTATTATCATTATTATTATAAGCCCTTTATAACTACAATAACAAAGCTTTAAAGCTAATTAATTTAATAGGAAAAATTACAAAGTAGTTTGGGCCCGCGAGCGGGCGAAGGCCTCCCTCAGCCTATAACTGTTGTCACGTTATCTACATTGATATCTTCTGCCAAGATGTGCAAGGTCTCGTCCCTTTGTTGAAGCAGGAGGAAGGAACATTAAAAAATCTTCTCGCAAGTTGTGGCTAGTTTGTTACGCACAGCTGGCACTTCGTGAATGTATGGTTCAATATTTTATCGGTAACTTTATCCTGAGAAGGTAGGCATCCTTATCGGCTCTCCTGTGGGCTCTCTCGGAGATTTTTATGTCCAAAATTGAGCTTGACTTGTTTTCTTCGGACCAAGTGCTGTTGAGTCACATCCATTACTGGCACCGATATGTGGACGATATATTATGTACGTGGACCGGTCCTCGAGATCTCCTTGGTGAGTTTCTCAAGTATCTGAATAAAATGTATCCCTCCGTAAAATTTATGCTAGAAATTGGAGGTGCTTCCATAATATTGTTGGATCCCACTATCTCTGAAGGAGATGGGGACCATAAATTTGCAATATTCAGAAAGGATACTTCGACCGATACAGTCGTTCACGGATCGTCCTTCTGCCCATTTTCTCATAGGATCGCTGCCTTTGATGGTTATATTCATCGGTTGACCAGCATTCCGTTGAGTCAGCCTGCTTTCCAAAATGAGCTTGTGACCATGAAGCACTTGGCCGCAGTGAATGAGGCAAACTTGGACATTGACCGTATGGTCTACAAAAATCTTACGAGGAAAGGCCTGGACTCTACCTCTTCTCTCCCAATAGTAAAAAATTGCGTTGGATCAGTTTCCCGTTTTGGGGTAATTTCTTTCTTTGCCCCTTTGGCTTCAAGCCTGCCTTTAAGGGTTTGTTTGTCTGGCTGAAGGACCCCCATCCCGCGGGCGGAGAGGAGCGGGGTGTATAGATTGGAATGCAAGGACTGTAACGGCGTATACATAGGCAAGAGAGGTTGCCGGCTCGAAATTCGAGTAGATAAACACCTCAAGGCCCGGAGAAAAGAAAATTTGGGTGATTTGACCTATGCGGACCACCTTATCTCCAGTGGTCGAGGTTTTAAAGAAGGATCAGCTATCCTCAAAACATGAGCAATTTGTAAACCGATGTCATCGGCAACAAATGACCCAACTTTTGGGCGACTGCAATATTTTTATCATTGACTTGAAATCGACTTGGAATCCAAGTCAATTTTGAGTCAATTTAGTCTGGCCCTAATATTGATCGAAAATCGATTGGAGGTAGACTCGTTATCAACGTCGGAATGGAATCGACTTCTACTCGATGAAAAACTCGAAGAGGTCGACTTGAGATCGATGTCGATTTTTGGTCGACAAAAAACGCGAACTTCGCCAAATAACGTCGACCTAATTTCGACTTTATATTCACGTTAATATGGAGTCTATTCTTGGTCGATCACGGAGCTGAGAGTGTTTACTCGGATTTGAATTAAAGTTGACGTAAATTCTCAGTGCACAAACTATTTAAACTCCGTTTCATGATGTTGATTCCATGTCGAACTGTTTTTGGGGTTCTTGCCACCTTTGACAAGGCGAGACAAGAGTCCATATGCAACCGCAAAGAAAAAGAAGAAAAAAAAAAAAAGATTCTCACCCAAAAAAAATGTGTTGTGACGTCACTCAAGTTATACATATTTTTCTTTTGCATAGCAATTTACAAATTTCGGAAGTTTTTCATTATGTTTTCTGTAACTTCACTGCTCGCAGATAAGTTATGCATTCATAGTTACTTGAAGAGGATTCAATGTAATGTATTATTGAAAAATAGGCTCCAGGTTGAAACGGTCGAGCAACAAAATCGACCTCATATCAACGTTGAATGTACAGCAAACAAAATCTCATGTACTTCAAATCGACTATATTTTGACGTCAATTCAAAGCAGGCATAAAATTATCTACTCAACATTGATTTTATTTTGGGACAAGCGAAATTTATGATTATTTGTTTTCAATGTTGATATAGGGCATGTGTACAAGAATTGTTTTCTCCAAATCGACTTCCTGTCAACGTCAAATATCAAAAGGTCATTAAATTCTGTTTACTCATAATTGACTTGATTTCAACGTCAATTGCAGGACTTTGATTGGAAGGAATGAAGTTCATTTTACATCAATTTGCAGTCGATTGTGGTTGATTTCTGTTTTGACGGTAAATTGACGTCAAATTTGTGTCAAATACTCATTGAAATAATGGGTCGACATGATATCAATTTGACGGAAGATTGACGTTGATTTGTGGTTCAAAGGGTACAAGTTGCATCTGGGTCAGTGGCGTTCCAACTTTGCCCAATGATGGTTTATTGACCAAAAGGTCTTGCATCTTCTTCTTTTTTATCTGCGGTCACTGTGAGTGTTCTTTTGGCTTACTTTTTGAGTATTCTGTAATTATGTTGAGCTGTAATCGGACGGTGTTAATTCTATTTATACATCTGAATTTGGAGTTATCTCATTGTTGACACTTCTCAAGCGTCCTATATCCACTGAGACCAACCAGAAGCGGGGCAAAGGTCTTTCTGTAACAATATCTTCTCAACTTTTTGACCAGTTGTATGTGCTGTCTTCTCGAGTCCACGCTTTCTGTTTCCCGAGCCCAGTGATCATCTTTTTGTATTCCAGTTGTGAATTTTCTTTTCGCATATTTGCATGACAGCCCTACTGGCGATGTTATGTTTTGTCGGCGGATGCCTTAGCACATAATAATGGCTGAGATGCAAGGGACCGTTCCACATAGTCTTCCATGCGCCTCCAACTTGAGAGCAAGGGCGATGTGACCTCTTCCCTCGCTTTGTTTATCAAAAGAGTATAGCAAAAGTTGAACACATTGTCTGTCCGGCAAATTTCCAAGTGTCTCCTCATCTATAAAGCTCGTTGGTCAAAATCTCTCAGAATGCCCTCCCGATTTCCAAATCCTTGAAAAAAGTCAAGAGTCCCTGCTTTCTTTCTCTTTCTTCGTTTTGTGGATATTTTTTGCATGCTGGATGATCTTGATAATACAACTCTTTCGTGTGACACTGAATTCTCGAAGTTCATTTCCGTACTCATTCAAATTGAGAGACATCGCTATTTATTTATAAATCTAGTAGAACTCGATGTTACATTTTTCAGATAGTGTACTTATAGAGAAAGAGGATTAAACTAGAGTTTCTGGGACATTTATATGTCAGCTTGAAGCACTTTTAGCTGACTTTTCAGGTAATCTTATCCTCCGCGGGGATGCTTATCTATCTACTATCAGATATAATGCACTGTAATGGTCAAAGTATCCATTACCTGTGTACAATAAGTGAAATACTTTGTCTCCCTCTTCGCTATCAATGCAGTTAATTTCATCTTTCACAATTACATGAATAATATTGCACTTGAACAAATGGGATGCCGCTACTAATTCTAACTTCCGTGAGTACCTTTCTGCTACAAGTTACTTGTCTTGGTATATTACCATTTTTTCATGGCTTTGATATCCTTATTGTCTCCGTTTACGGTAACGCGTGAATTGGTCTTCACTACCAGCGAAATCGTACCTTTATTTTCATTCACTTTCAAATTTTCCAGTAGGACTGCATCATGTTCTTTTACTACAAAATGATCATCCCACGTTTTGATCATGATTGATCGACCTCGTGTCAAAGTCGATTTCGAGTCGACAAATGTCGACTCTACGTCAACTCATTTCAAGTCATTATCGAGTCGACCTGAAATTGACTGCTCTGTTGGGTAGATTTTGAGTCAATTTGTAGTTTTTTGGTAACGGTGAAACGGAGTGGTCGATATGCGGTTGATTTTGGGTCGAAATGGGCGGAGCTAAATTGACGTCGATTTGGTCGACATAATGGGTCGATTTCGAGTTGATTTAACGTAAAATCGACGTCAATTTGACTTGTTCAACGGGGAACTTTCTCACAAAAAAGATCGCGCGTTAAAATACGTACAAAAATACACACAGACTCACATCGAGGTTTCCCCGAACGTTTATCGAGGACCAAATCCGGAGGTAGTAATTTTTTGACGAACTCCTTCTCTTCTTCAGGTAAATTGTTGAAGAGTTCGCGAGAAATTTTCGCCGTAAAACTTATCAATGGACTCTCGAGGAAGGACCTTCATTGAATTGAAAAAACACAAGACACTTTTCGTACTCATTAAGTGTCTCACGATACTCTGATTAAACTTTTTATTCAGGAAACTCACCCGCCGCAATAACTGATAGCGATAAAGTTTTGCGTCCGAACGTTTAGTATTGCAGATACTTTCAACGACAACGGCTACCCGAAAGATCAATTCATCTTATTGCGTCCAATCTCCATCAGCTGACGAACGAGATCGCTTAGGTATTTCTGCTTTTTGTCCGATAGAAATTCTTGATGGCAGCTGTCTGCCGGTTTTATGAGATAGAACCTGGAGATTCAGCTGATCCAATAGAATTAGGTGGACTATGCAACGAGGCTGCAGTTGCTTATAAAATTACAATGTTGGTGTACCTGCCTCAGTCGCATTAGTAATGGGAATGGCGCTAAATTTAAACACGAGTGACCGGACTTCAGTTTCCTTTTAGGATTCTCAATTAGATAATGATTCTGGTTGATCATTTCTAATCGAAAAGTCATCAGATCGTCCCGTACTGACCAACAGTCCGAAGTGTCGTTCCTATAGGTTGCGATCGTTTCAAATGCTTTGGTCACATCGAAACGATGGTGCATCAACATAACATAAGCTTTCTCCTTTCTTCACAGCTGATGCAGATGTTGTTTTCTTCCTGACAGCTTTCGGTTTGGTAACTGGAAAAAATTCAAACAGGAGGTGAATATCTTGAACTTGTACTTACGTATGTGAGATGAAAGATAGTGTCCTAGATGTTTCACCTCGTCGATTTCTTTTTGGAACTGGTTGTTCGCACTGATTATCCGAACAAGACGGCCGCGATACAGACAAAAGGAAGACAGTTTTTTCGTTCACATTATCCGGATCAGTCAGACTGCTGATTCCACTATCGGCCTCATAAATGTCTTTAGTTGTTTTCGACATGAAGCGGAGTAAATTTTGATGGATAAACTTTGTAATCCAGATAACAAGTCATGTTCCAAGAGGTACATGGATACTCATACAGATAATTAAAAAGTGACATACCTCTCATCGGCGAGCAAGGCAGGGGCACGACAGCATCATTCTCTTTCTTTATTGGTAACAAGGACGGTGGAACGGCGGCATTTTTCTCGACGTCTATAACTGAAAATGCTGATGTTTATTGTCGTAATGCGATGGAAGCTGCCGCGTGTAAATTTCTAATAATCTACGTCGCCTTTTCATGACTAAGTATCATTTTAACATGCTTGGCCAAAAGAAGCACTGCAACGGTTGAAGCTATTTTGGGAAAGATTCCCTCGATGATGAGAATGTGCTCTATTACATATTTGAGAACGTGCTAGATCCGTCCTTGTCAAATATAGGTACTATTTGAATGCCCTCTGACACGAGATCTCCTCAAAACTGTTAACGAGAAACTCGCGCACGAGTAAAATACTGCAGATATTGACGACTTTTTACTCCGTTCGCGCCGGTTCGCTGTATCTTAATCTATTGGCTATGCTCTCGACACCGACTGAGAATATTCGTACCAATGAGGGCAAATAAATCTACTCAGCAATGGTGATCTTATAGGTTTACTCCAAGGTGAAAGGCTGGGGGGGGGGATCTGAAATAAGGAACATATACGCGTATAAATGTAGACATCGGCGTCGCGAAAGACATGACGGCATATGTATAGCAAAGAAGGTCACGTCGATTTGAATTACTTGGCCCGATATATTTGTATCTGATCGCTTACAAGATTTATGGCGTCTATAGCGTACGCTCGTAGATTATACTTTGTATATTTTTCGATTGTTAAACCTTGTCAACCGATATAACGTAATTAAAAGGCTATACACGATTGATGTAGGGACAACTTGCGCGCTGCATTTGCACGAACACGACGTTCCTTCGTGATCGGAGAATATCACCGAACGGGTTTGCATCATTGACAGCGCGACCATGTCGGAAGCGAGTTACTCTTCATCCACTATTGAAATTTCCGTATACTTGAGTGAAGTACCTATTTAGAATTCATTCGATGTGATAATTGGGTCAAAAACGCGTTTACAGCACAGTATGCCCGTAGAACCGTACAGAATAAGAGGGTGAAGGTTTCCAGAAGGTGATACAGGGCTCGAAAACTTATCATTTTCAAAAAAGTTGCTTGTAATTTTGAGTTTGATGAAATGTAAGTAGTGCACTGGGAATTAAAAAGATCCCATTTGATTCATTAATTAGTTCACGAGAGTATTTTTGTGTGCTTCTACAGAAAATAGCCTTTCCTTAAACATTGGCTCTTGTGATCTTACTGAGTGCAATGATGCTGGGTTGTGATTGCTCCACTTTTGCGTTTCTGTTGGCTATCGAGAGTGCTGTCAGCTTAGTAGTGGTTCATGTTCTCCCTCTCTCATCCTATCCCCTAGCCAAACGATTTTTCGTTATAAGACGTGATTACAGTGTTCAAGAGGCTGGCATTTCTCCCCGCTGCCTCTAGAAATAGGGTCTCCTTCTCTTCATGCGGTTTTCTACATTTTACCATTGTGCTTTTACTACTTTTGAGTGATTTTATGGCAGACGACTCCCACCTCATCCTGGTTAGGCGAATGCGAGTGGGCCGATTAGGCTGGTCCCGACACAACGACAATTGGGTCCCGTGGCTGCGTGCTTTCCAAAGTAACGGCTCTTCGGATTCATACCATCATGGCGCGGCGGTGCCACCCGTGACAATTATCCCGTAGGACATAAAAAAAAATAAAAAAATAAAAAAAATAAAAAATAAAAATAATTATTATTTTATTATTTTTATTTTTTCACATTTCATTGATTTCCCTAGGTATCATCTCATTACTTTTATCTACATATTTTCTATTTTCATTACTCTGACGCTAGGAACTGGAATAACACCGAGAAGCCATAAAGCAAAGGTGTGCCAGTTTCTGCCTAGCGTCACCCTGATACTGTTTTTGTTTATTTGATCAAATACAATAGTTTAAAAAAAAAAAAAAAAAAAAAAAAAAAAAAAATCCCGTAGGACAACTTGTCTGTGGCAGCGCCGGAGCCGTGGGTAGAGGAGGAGCGGGCGAGTAGAGTAGACGGGTTCAAGAGGCCAGATGTAGCTGGGCCACCTCCTTCGCTCTTAGATGCACCACTACTAGCATCTGTCTTCATTTCCAATCCGAAGAACGGTAATTTGTTGAACATCTCGATACAATACAAAAACTTGATACAAACTTGATACAAACTTGATACAATACAAAAACTCGATACAAAAGGGTTAATTATAATCGCACATCAAAAGAGAATGTTTGAACAGCAAATCTGTAAGCAGCAGAAAGTAATGAGAGAACAGTAAAAAAATGAATGAAATGAACAGCAATGGTACACAGTAAAATGAAATGATGAAGCAGTAAAAGTGATCTTTTTTCAGCAGCAAATTAATATTGAAATGAACAGTCGATGCTCAACAGCAATTAAATTTTTCTCACCTCAAATCACTCGGTTTCTGACACACATATGCCCACCTTCCTTACCGCACTGGACGGCGGCGTACCAGTGGGCAGCCCAAAACAAAAAAGTCTTAGAAGCTGATGAAGAGGGAGGAATGACTTTGGTATTTTATACAACATCGAGCAGTTTTGGCCGGCCAATATCGAAGAAGCTTCTATGTACAATGATCTCGAAGCAGAAAGGGTGGAAAAGCTTTGATGAGTTCAAAAAATATCAGTATGGAGTTTGGAAACTTTGTGTTAATCGTAATGACACTTCAGCTTCGGTTTGTTCATGTCCGTTTTTTCTGAAACATTTAACGTGCAAACATTCTCTTGGTATGCTTATCCGCCTCCAACTTTGCGACGTTCCTCCGCAGGCGAAAAATGTGCCCCTAGGGCAGAAACGTAAACGAGGGCGCCGGGCGAAGGCAAAGAAAGCTCTGTTAGTGCAATGATTATCCGTTCTAGTCAGAGTTCTAGTCCCCTCAACTTTATTCGATTTTGTTGTATTTTAGATTATGCACTGATTTTATTTTATTTTAGAGTTTTGACTGATTTTATTTCATTTTTTTAAATTTAGCAGTCTACTGCTGGATTAACGCATTTTGCTGTTTAATTTTTTTTTTTTGAGGTTGCATATATTATTTGCTGCGCAATCCTCAATTAGCTGTTCAATGCGATTTTTTACTGCGCATTATTTTCTTTGCTGTGGGGTCCTCATTTTGCTGTGATTACATTCTTTTCACTGCGTAAACCATCTTTTTTGCTGTGCTCTAAAATCCAACCCGATACAAAAACTTGGTTAATTCTTAGTGTAGTACAAAAGAGAGTATTGAAAAATTGTGCTTTTACTACTTTTGAGTGATTTTATGGCAGACGACTCCCACCTCATCCTGGTTAGGCGAATGCGAGTGGGCCGATTAGGCTGGTCCCGACACAACGACAATTGGGTCCCGTGGCTGCGTGCTTTCCAAAGTAACGGCTCTTCGGATTCATACCATCATGGCGCGGCGGTGCCACCCGTGACAATTATCCCGTAGGACATAAAAAAAAAATAAAAAAATAAAAAAAATAAAAAATAAAAATAATTATTATTTTATTATTTTTATTTTTTCACATTTCATTGATTTCCCTAGGTATCATCTCATTACTATTATCTACATATTTTCTATTTTCATTACTCTGACGCTAGGAACTGGAATAACACCGAGAAGCCATAAAGCAAAGGTGTGCCAGTTTCTGCCTAGCGTCACCCTGATACTGTTTTTGTTTATTTGATCAAATACAATAGTTTAAAAAAAAAAAAAAAAAAAAAAAAAAAAAAAAAAAAAAAAAAATCCCGTAGGACAACTTGTCTGTGGCAGCGCCGGAGCCGTGGGTAGAGGAGGAGCGGGCGAGTAGAGTAGAAGGGTTCAAGAGGCCAGATGTAGCTGGGCCACCTCCTTCGCTCTTAGATGCACCACTACTAGCATCTGTCTTCATTTCCAATCCAAAGAACGGTAATTTGTTGAACATCTCGATACAATACAAAAACTTGATACAAACTTGATACAAACTTGATACAATACAAAAACTCGATACAAAAGGGTTAATTATAATCGCACATCAAAAGAGAATGTTTGAACAGCAAATCTGTAAGCAGCAGAAAGTAATGAGAGAACAGTAAAAAAATGAATGAAATGAACAGCAATGGTACACAGTAAAATGAAATGATGAAGCAGTAAAAGTGATCTTTTTTCAGCAGCAAATTAATATTGAAATGAACAGTCGATGCTCAACAGCAATTAAAAACTCGATACAAAAGGGTTAATTATAATCGCACATCAAAAGAGAATGTTTGAACAGCAAATCTGTAAGCAGCAGAAAGTAATGAGAGAACAGTAAAAAAATGAATGAAATGAACAGCAATGGTACACAGTAAAATGAAATGATGAAGCAGTAAAAGTGATCTTTTTTCAGCAGCAAATTAATATTGAAATGAACAGTCGATGCTCAACAGCAATTAAAAACTCGATACAAAAGGGTTAATTATAATCGCACATCAAAAGAGAATGTTTGAACAGCAAATCTGTAAGCAGCAGAAAGTAATGAGAGAACAGTAAAAAAATGAATGAAATGAACAGCAATGGTACACAGTAAAATGAAATGATGAAGCAGTAAAAGTGATCTTTTTTCAGCAGCAAATTAATATTGAAATGAACAGTCGATGCTCAACAGCAATTAAAAACTCGATACAAAAGGGTTAATTATAATCGCACATCAAAAGAGAATGTTTGAACAGCAAATCTGTAAGCAGCAGAAAGTAATGAGAGAACAGTAAAAAAATGAATGAAATGAACAGCAATGGTACACAGTAAAATGAAATGATGAAGCAGTAAAAGTGATCTTTTTTCAGCAGCAAATTAATATTGAAATGAACAGTCGATGCTCAACAGCAATTAAAAACTCGATACAAAAGGGTTAATTATAATCGCACATCAAAAGAGAATGTTTGAACAGCAAATCTGTAAGCAGCAGAAAGTAATGAGAGAACAGTAAAAAAATGAATGAAATGAACAGCAATGGTACACAGTAAAATGAAATGATGAAGCAGTAAAAGTGATCTTTTTTCAGCAGCAAATTAATATTGAAATGAACAGTCGATGCTCAACAGCAATTAAAAACTCGATACAAAAGGGTTAATTATAATCGCACATCAAAAGAGAATGTTTGAACAGCAAATCTGTAAGCAGCAGAAAGTAATGAGAGAACAGTAAAAAAATGAATGAAATGAACAGCAATGGTACACAGTAAAATGAAATGATGAAGCAGTAAAAGTGATCTTTTTTCAGCAGCAAATTAATATTGAAATGAACAGTTGATGCTCAACAGCAATTAAATTTTTCTCACCTCAAATCACTCGGTTTCTGACACACATATGCCCACCTTCCTTACCGCACTGGACGGCGGCGTACTTGTGGGCAGCCCAAAACAAAAAAGTCTTAGAAGCTGATGAAGAGGGAGGAATGACTTTGGTATTTTATACAACATCGAGCAGTTTTGGCCGGCCAATATCGAAGAAGCTTCTATGTACAATGATCTTGAAGCAGAAAGGGTGGAAAAGCTTTGATGAGTTCAAAAAATATCAGTATGGAGTTTGGAAACTTTGTGTAAATATCAGTATGGAGTTTGGAAACTTTGTGTTAATCGTAATGACACTTCAGCTTCGGTTTGTTCATGTCCGTTTTTTCTGAAACATTTAACGTGCAAACATTCTCTTGGTATGCTTATCCGCCTCCAACTTTGCGACGTTCCTCCGCAGGCGAAAAATGTGCCCCTAGGGCAGAAACGTAAACGAGGGCGCCGGGCGAAGGCAAAGAAAGCTCTGTTAGTGCAATGATTATCCGTTCTAGTCAGAGTTCTAGTCCCCTCAACTTTATTCGATTTTGTTGTATTTTAGATTATGCACTGATTTTATTTTATTTTAGAGTTTTGACAAATTTTATTTTGTTTCAGACTTTCAACGGATTTTATTTTATTTCAGACTTTTCACTGATTTTATTTCATTTTTTTAAATTTAGCAGTCTACTGCTGGATTAACGCATTTTGCTGTTTAATTTTTTTTTTTTGAGGTTGCATATATTATTTGCTGCGCAATCCTCAATTAGCTGTTCAATGCGATTTTTTACTGCGCATTATTTTCTTTGCTGTGGGGTCCTCATTTTGCTGTGATTACATTCTTTTCACTGCGTAAACCATCTTTTTTGCTGTGCTCTAAAATCCAACCCGATACAAAAACTTGGTTAATTCTTAGTGTAGTACAAAAGAGAGTATTGAAGGATAATCCGCCCTCACTTCCTCGCTGTATCTCATGTGATTTCCGACTTTTTTAGCAAAATCTTCAGCGAAGGTTTCTAGTTTTGCAACGTGCGTAAGTAATTCTTTTCAAATTTTCACCTTCCATTTTTGAGAGCACTATTTTTCTTAAATCTGTCGTATCTTTGGTAAATGTATGTTGTTTAAACCCCCTCTTCTGCTTGGCAACCGCCAAGTTACTTTGGCAACCGCCAAGCTGTTTTTTTTTTTTTTTTTTTGAATTTGGAGGCCCTTCGGTTACAGTTGGTGGATTGTCTGGTTTTTAACCGTCATCATCATGTCGCAAATTTGCGTCAGTATTCCAATGGCATTAACCATCATTGGGCCTGTGCCCCTTTCACCTGTCTGTGTAGAATACTGAATGTACGAAGTACCTACTAACGGCTGGCAAATACTTAATTGAATAATTATCAACTTATAATAATTGACCAAAATTATTTGATGCGCCGCCTATTTGATAATGTTCCTCTGATGTTCCTCGTATGTGACAATTCGGTATTTCCCTCCCAAACTGGCGTGAAATACCGACTCGTAGCTTAGCCTAGCATGAAATCTGCGACTGCAACAAGAGTTTCGAAAACAAAACGAGAGAAATAATGAAGGTTTCGACTGCTCCACTAACTTTGGGTAGCATTGATCTGATCTCTTCATATCAGCTTATCTTATTGAATTTTTGCTTCACCAAACTTCATGTATCATATTTCTGAGCATCATTTCATGATCCAGCGGTGGTATACTATAAGGTCCAGATTCTTTAATTTCAAATATGTCGATGAAGGGTTCGACTGCTCCTCTAACTTTGGGTAGCATTGATCTGATCGCTTCATATCAGCTTTCAATCTCATTGAATGTTTGCTTGGAATGCAATCGTAATCTCAGTGAAGAAGGAGTATGAGCTATAGGAAACTTTCCTTCTGGAGCAGTTGCCCAGCAAAAACTTTCGTGGGACAAATTGCGTCAAATGTATTTTGGCGGCGCGATTTTTGGAAGCCAGACGTTGACCAGTGGAAAGAAGTAAAAAGAAAGAAAGGAAAGATCTCGCTCCGAGTATGATTAAATAATGGTGCGAGGTGTGGGTATAGGTTTCAGCTGCTATTGAACTACTTTTATCACGATATAAACTTATCGATGTTATCGCAGGACTCTTTGTTTTACACGTTCGTTATGAGTCCTATCTATAGGAGTGTGGTGGGAACACCACAAAAACTTACATGGTTCTGAGAACCTTCGTCGTCTCTGATATTCGAAATTTTTCCACGTGATTATGTTCCAATACTTCATCTAGCATCTATTCTATGCGCTTCTTTGTAACGTTCATCATTCTTCTTCTTGGAGTAGATATGTAAGACGAGCCCACTTTCCTCTGCCCCTCCAGATTGGATCCCGCAAGAGTGACTGACATTCCGCTCATAATTTTTATACTCCTTGGTAAGAACTTTCTTTATTTCGGTGACTTACACTGATTTCAAATTCATTTAAAGAACTCTTCACATCTTTGGAGGCCTGGACCCTCGCCTCTACCAAAATCTTCCGTTCTGTCGGAAGTAGGTCATCGCACTCGTTGTATACGAGTTCACGATCAGATTCATAAAAAAAAAAATTAAATGATATTCGTGTATTCCTCTTTCGAGTTAACTATCCCATAAGATTGTCGAGAAGGCTAATAAGCTAACGGCGATAACAGGATCGATGAAATATTCAAATTAGCTACCAAAACATATACGTTTGTAAGGCCATTTCCGTGCAAAGACCGAGAGAAGATCGGAAGGTACATTTACAATCGGCAAAATGAGTTGGAAACGAAGGAGAAAGAAAAATATCGAATACAAAAAATACGAGGGGGCGTCACCCGGCTCGAGCGCGTGATTATCGCCGCCTTCCGATAAACAAAAAATAATCGGTATTTGTTGAGTACCTTCCGAGCGCGTGTAACTGAAGAAAAAAGAAAAGCGCTGAAGAGAAGAGCGTTCGCGATAAAGAAAGGAGTTATGAATATCGATCAACACTTTCAATAAATAAATAATAATAAATAAAAGCGTAATCGAAAAGCCGGCGGCAGTAGACAAGTCGGCGATGCAATATTTTACGATGCTCGATCGGTGATATCATCGAACGTCGATGAATAGAATTGCGTAAGTTGGCTGTACGTGAGCTTCGGGATTAATTTTTTGTTTCCATACTTAACTTACACATGATGCTGCTCTAAAGTAAAAGTTCAACGGCGAATGTATTACCAAAGTGGGCTATAAAATAGTGTTAGAAATATTATGTTCTTTTTTTTTCTCTCTAGCCCATTCGGTTTTAGATCGATGACATCGATAAGAAAGGAGACTATACGATGTATTGTTTCAGTTGCGGTAGCGATACTCGTATATGGATTTTGTAATCAGTGAAAGTCCACGCGACTCGGTTATGACCAGCAGCCGAGATGAAACAACATCTATGTTGGCCTATTTTTTTGTGTAGTGGATGTCCATCAAGAGTCATACTGTACCGTGCATAATTTTGATCTCCTCCTGAATTTTAGTCAATGGAATGATAAAATTAATCCCCGATGTCATTTTTGGGTAGGGAACTTCCTATTATATTTTTGTGAGCGGAGTGACTGAGTCCTGGAAGGTAAATAGCCTAACGTCTAATTAAGGAGAATAACGTTGCTCAACTAAGGAATTTTCTAATACATGTTACAAAACGCTTTCGGTAACAAAAGCCCATCATCAAGAACTGATGAGAAAACATGCATAAGAGATGGAAATAAACTACTGGAGTGAAGACAGATGAATCACCAAGCTCATATCAATCTACGCTCTCCCCAATATCCTATTCCATATTTGAGCGCATTCAGGCGGTTATTATTGGAAGGGGGGGGGCTTCAGAAAACTGGCTTCTTCCTTCATTCGAAGTTCTAGTCCAGAATGCCGAAGTATAAGTCCGTGCTTAGGCAACACTCTATCGCTGAACTCCACTAGATGTATGCCGGCAAATTTCAAACTCCTTCAAAGCTTTCCTCCTGGGGAGGCAATCCTCAAGTCTGAGTAGTTGAGACCTGAGAGGATTTAATGAATGCCCCACTTTGATCAGTTGCTCCGCAAAGGTTGACTTCCTTCTCGCAAGCTTGGGGGTGGAAGCGACTTCATGCTTCTTGGAGTGCGTGGAAAATTCCACCCAGTCTTTGGGACTTTTTTCGTTTGACTCTGGAATCTATGGAAAGTATAGCTGGAAAACTGGACGTTGACAAATATCTCTGATAATTCATCATGATTTATCTGTGATACAAATTGCAAAGTATTCATTCGGTGAGGTATTCCATGTACAGTAAAACCTCTAACCTGGAACGCATTCGAACTGCGCCATTTTTCCGGCCTGGCCCATAGTGTGTGAGAGAAAATTTTTAGACTGAAAATGTATTGTATTAGGATGCGAGTTTCCTCCAGCTCCGGAACCGACCCTTTCGGTTATTCGCTTATGTCGCATGTGCAGCGCCGCCCCATAAAAAGTCTCGAGCATATCGATAATCGAATTCTTTCGTTCAAGTTCTTCATATCTCGCGAACAATTTGGTATCACGATCCCTAATTTCTGGCAACAGAATGGCTTTCGCTGTCTCAAATCCAGTCTGATAGGACATGTCGTTCTCATATAATGCAGAAGCGTAAGCTTTCTCAGGACTGATTCTGAAATCTGCGAGTCCGAGTTCGTGAGTCTGCAGCAGTTTTTAGCTTATCCTAATACAATGAATAGATTTATAGGAGGCTAAGAAGACGCTGAGAGCCATTATGAAGCTATTAGCTTGTGACGTCATGGGTTTGGTGACGTCATAAGTTATTAATCCTGATTCGCTTACAACATGTTAAACATACTGAAGCGGGACGAACGAGCTGAGCGAGTGAGGCCCAGTAATCTCATCAGCCTGAAATATAAAAAAGTAGACTTACACAAGATCAAGCGAGTGTGCCGCTCTAAAGCCTTAGCCTAGAACTCTCAAATATTTATATCTCGCATTATCCACAACATATCTGATTGGGCAAAATTTTGAAAAGACGTGAAACATGATCTCAATTTTTTTAGCTGCGCCAAGAAATCCTAAAATTCATCAGTTAAAACGATGTGCCGTTTGATGAACTTTATCTGTGAGTTTTGTTAAATTATTGTCAATATACTGTGTTCATAACAATACAAAATATTTTTTATTTCAACAATGAATTATAATTGTACTTACTCAAGGTCGAGTTCCACCGGCTCATCATGGTCGGCATCGGAAATTAGGGTCACTAGTCTTCGTTCGTACAAGTCTTTCTGAAAAATATTTTACCAAATATGAATTAAAGAGTTTCAATGAAAGTTTACTGTTGTTTACAAGTACTTTCAATGGAATGATACTTCTTATTTTAGATAGCCCGAGGGGGGAAAAAAACAGAATTTTGGCACAGTAATAATGAAAAGGGATGAGTATAGGAGTAAAATGATATCAATGTTAGAGAATGAAACGACGTACAAAAAACTCAAGAATGATCCCACACCTTCTTCGCAAACAAAAAACAACAAACTGGCGAAAAAGATGCACAACAAGAAATACATCGATACACAAGTCACAAAGTTTCTCACCACACACACCAGCAATCCCCTACGGATTTATGGCGCGCCCAAAATACACAAACCAGGAAACCCACTCAGACCAATCGTCTCCTTCACTAATGCTCCAACTTATAACCTCTCTTCTGGCTCGCATCCTCACCTGTATTGCAGACGACATTATATACATCCGCAACTCACATCAATTCACCCTGAATATAAAAAAATCCACAGTTAGATAATGGAGACGTCCTAGCCTCATTTGATGCAGAGGCCCTATTCACCAGCGTTCCAGTTCCCCTTTTAATGGAAATCACAAGAGAAAGATGGAATGAAATAAAGAATTTCACAGCCCTAGATGAAGAACTGTTTTTCAAAGCCCTGAAGCTCTGCATCACACAAGGATACTGTAAGTTTGAAAACGTCCATTATTCACATGGGCGGCCCTCTTTCATCTATCGCGGCCGAGATTGTTGTAAACAAGCTTTTCCGGTCCATCCGCGATAATTACAATGTAATGTATTTAACTAAATATGTAGATGACAGTTTCTGTGTTGCAAAAAAGGACAGAATTGATGCTACTTTTACTTTTATGATTTCCTTCCACAAACGTTTAAAATTCACTATTGAATTGTTTGAATTTTTTAGATGTGTCTGTAATCAGAAAACCCGATAATAGTTTAACTTTTAGCTGAATTATTAATTTTGACTTTAATCATCCCATTCACACTAAAGTAAATACGGCCAAATCTTTACTCAAAAATAGACTCACCCTTTCTGATAAAGTTTTTCACAAAGAATATGTTGACGATTTTAAGAAACTCTTAACCAGCAATGATTACCCTAAATGGTTCATCAATCGCATTTTGACTAGTATTACTGACCCCCCCCTCCTCATAACGTAATTGAACGCAAAAAATTGTATTCCATCCCTTACATCGGCGTCGCCAGTTTAATTAAAAAAAAAAAAAAAAAACATTTAGAAAAACTCGCCCCCAATATTCGTGTAACTTTTAGCTGTTATACAAATTTCCTAATAGGCCTACTTTTTTTACCAAATTGAAAGACCACGTACCCACTATTTATCGTTCTAATTTAGTCTGCAATATTTCTTGTACTAAATGCGATAAAGTTTATATTGGCGAGACAAAACAGCTGCTGGATAAGAGATTGAAGCAACACAAGAATGACGTTACCGTAACAACCTCGAGATCACTGCGCTTTGTCAACATACCTTAAGCACAGGCCATCGCTGCGATGTCAAAAATGCTACCATTCTAGGTTACGAGAAGAATTGAACGCGTCTCCAGAAAAAGGGCCTAACTTGACTTGAGCCCTTTTTTGTTTTTTTGCTTTTTGTTACTCTACACTCATTTTTTTATCACGATGTAAAATTACAAAGCGCTACCTATCGTAAAAGAGGAGTAAAGAGGGGTTTAAAGATTAGCCGGTAGTGAAAAAAATGGAGTTAGGAAGGGAAAAGGAAGAGAAAACTATTTCCATTGAAGTCCAACTGGTCAATAGCTCTCCAAAATGAACTGGTCGTCCTGAGGAATCAATAAAAAGTCATTGTCCACCTGATTTTGCATCCTCAAGAACCAATCACAGCGTCGTTGCTCTAATACCTACTGTAAAACTAGAGAATAAAGATGTCGTTCTAAAAGAGCATTATAAAAATTTTTCCACCCATTTTTTTCTTCCCATTTTTGTATATCATCATTGTCATTTGACAAAATAATAAATTCACGTGAAAAATTTTCATTTTGTCACTTCAGAGAGAGATTTTATTGCAAAAATAACAAAAAAAAAAAAAGTCGTTTGAAAAAGGACCTAACTTTGGCACTTTTCAGGTCCATATATATGGTCAATAATTTGATGCGAGTTCCATTTTCTATTTTGATTTTGAATTTAGAGTGTACACTCTTTCATTTCATTCATCAACCAATCCGCTAGGAGCCATAGTTTTCTTGGGGTAGCGTTTTGAATCTTCAAGCACGTTTTTCTCAAAACAGGTTTTTTCAAGTTAAGCCCTTCTTCCGGAGACGCGTTCAATTATAAAGAAAAAAAAAAAAAGAACGTTGGAAGCTATTAAAATCAAAACGTGTAAAAACTCTGTTAATTTTAAAACTAACTCCCTACAAGTTATAAAGTATTTGTATTCAGTTCTGTAACACCCCCTTGATAAAGAAAACTGTGTTTCCGAAACGTCGGGTAAATTGTATTGAATGTTTCTTGACGGCAGTGCCGAAAAATTCTTGTTTTCATTTTGTAAAGAAATACCGTCAAGAATAATTCTCGACAATCAATCCCTACTGATTGTCCTCAAATAATTTTGTAATTGAAAATGATTTTGTGATATGTACTTACCATTTTTTTAAACATTTTTTGATAATGGGCGGTCATGGCTTCATGTAGATCCTGCTCCCGCCTCAGAGCTTCTTCTTCGGCTGCCTAAAATATAAGAAAAGAAAGAAGTGTCATGAGAACATTAGATAGAAACAAAATGCATAATATTATTTTACTGACATGCGAACAACTAAATTTGCTACATATTATCCAGTTTTCAACTTTACGGCACATTTTAATGTTTTTTGACAGCAGTGCGGAATAATTCTTGTTTTCATTTTGTAAAGAAATACCAACAAGAATAATTCTCGACAATCAATCCTCACTGATTGTCCTCAAGTAATTGTGTAATTGAAAATGATTTTGTGATATGTACTTACCATTTTTTTAAAAATTTGTTGGTAATGGGCGGTCATAGCTTTGTGCAGTTCCTGCTCCCGCCTCAGACTTTCTTCTTCAGCTGCCTAAAATATATGAAAAGAAAGAAGTGTCATGAGAACATTGGATAGAAACTAAATGCATAATATTATTTTACTGACATGAGAACAACTAAATTTGCTACATATTATCCAGTATTCAACTTTACCGCACATTTTAATGTTTTTTGACAGCAGTGCCGAAAAATTCTCGTTTTCATTTTGTAAAGAAATACCGTCATGAATAATTCTCGACAATCAATCCCTACTGATTGTCCTCAAATAATTATGTAGGTAATTGAAAATGATTTTGTGATATGTACTTACCATTTTTTTAAAAATTTGTTGGTAATGGGCGGTCATAGCTTTGTGCAGTTCCTGCTCCCGCCTCAGACTTTCTTCTTCAGCTGCCTAAAATATATGAAAAGAAAGAAGTGTCATGAGAACATTGGATAGAAACTAAATGCATAATATTATTTTACTGACATGAGAACAACTAAATTTGCTACATATTATCCAGTATTCAACTTTACCGCACATTTTAATGTTTTTTGACAGCAGTGCCGAAAAATTCTCGTTTTCATTTTGTAAAGAAATACCGTCATGAATAATTCTCGACAATCAATCCCTACTGATTGTCCTCAAATAATTATGTAGGTAATTGAAAATGATTTTGTGATATGTACTTACCATTTTTTAAAAAATTTGTTGGTAATGGGCGGTCATAGCTTTGTGCAGTTCCTGCTCCCGCCTCAGACTTTCTTCTTCAGCTGCCTAAAATATATGAAAAGAAAGAAGTGTCATGAGAACATTGGATAGAAACTAAATGCATAATATTATTTTACTGACATGAGAACAACTAAATTTGCTACATATTATCCAGTATTCAACTTTACCGCACATTTTAATGTTTTTTGAGAGCAGTGCCGAGAAAATCTCGTTTTCATTTTGTAAAGAAATACCGTCATGAATAATTCTCGACAATCAATCCTCACTGATTGTCCTCAAATAATTGTGTAATTGAAAATGATTTTGTGATATGTACTTACCATTTGTTCGAGCATTTTTTGTTATGGTCCGTCATGACGCTGACGTCAAACATTGCCTTTTCACGTCAAACATCGCTTTTTCACGCCGATGGCCATCTTCTTTGGCTTCCTAAAATATATAAAAAGAAAAAAGTGTCATGAGAACATTAGATAGAAACAAAATGCGTAATATTATTTTACTGACATGAGAATAACTAGATTCGCTACATAGTATATCAATTTTCTCAGGATTAGTACAATGACTGAAGATATCTTACTTGCGTTTGATTTTGAATTTGTTCAAACAAAACAAAGAATGCCAATTTGTGGACTGCAAATTTCCCAAACCTGCCTGGTAGGTTTATGTCACATCTGTTTCTGGAATATGTTTTTGTAGATTTTGGGAAGGAGATTAAGTATTTAAGCAATATCAGAGATATCACAGCTTTTCAAATGGAAAATTATTTTTTCAGCAGGATAACGTTCTCGATATTATGGATAACCAACGTATTTGTTCAGGTTCTTGAATTGATTTCTTAGAATTTAAGTAGCTGGTTTTTGGAGCGGATGTACTTGCAAACTCCATCTAGCCAATCGTTTCCATGTATAAAAATTCCTAAATTTTTGTTTTGTCTGCGGAGCTGCTCCTTCATAACTTCCTAAGTTATACTGCAAAAATTAGTAATATGATCTAATCAAAAATTGAATAAGAATATTGTAGCAGTTCCTTATTATGGGAGCGACGCTTACCACTTTGGTGAGCTTACACATGCCTTCTTTTGTATAGAAAAAGAGATAGTCAAGTGTTGTTGACAATTTGAGGCAAGATTCTTGATTTTTACTAGGTATCAAATATTTGAGAGGTGCTTTGAAATTTTGATTGCTTGGAAATACTGCAAAAAGTTTTTGAAGTGATTCACAAATAAAGAACATTTTGAAGTGTGTAATCGAGTAAAGGTTACATTTCTTTCAATGAAGAACCCATAAAAGAAACAAATAGAAATTCAGAGTGCGAGAACATTTGCCGCATTAATCTCCGAACAAGAACATTAGTTATTACTGTTGGTCAAAGTTTATTGCGGAAATTGGTAATCCCAATCTCAAAATATTTGGTATCAATTGACACAAAATTCATGTCAAAATACTGTCAGCAACCATGATTGGTGGAGTATTTGCCAAAATATGGTCAAAAGTGTGTCAAAGGTTCTGATTGGTCAAAATTGTAGTCAAGGTGTCAGAATAGCGTATCATGATTTGCAAATTTGACACGCGTCAAAGTTGTGTCAACTGCTTGAGATCAGGAACACAATCTTTCAAACAGCATTCTTGTTGCAGAATCCAAAGAAAATGTTGCACAATTCACAAGTGCTCCAAACTTTGAGGAAAATGTATTCCAATACCTAACAACTGTCATGACGCTGATCGCAGGTCTCTGTCCTTTCTTTTTAATCTGAGGACATTTGCTGCTTTGATCTCTGAACAAAAACATTATTTATTATGACTGACACAAGGTGCAAAATGACACAACGTACCGATTTAAGGAACTACTAACGCTAGGCTACCTACCAACTTTCTATGGAAGTATAATTTAGTGATTGTAGGAAGTTGATCCATGCATTTGAAAATTGAAATACATACATCGTTTTTAAAAGTTTCATCATGAAAAGTTGTTTTTGAAAGGAGTTGAAATGGGAGCGGCGCTTACCACTGGGGTGGGCTCACACATTTCTTCCTTTGTATGGAAAAAAAGATACTCGAGTGGTGTTGACAGTTGAAAAAAGGGACACGAATGCATTATAAAAAGCTGCTCGGATAAGGATCACCACGGTCTAACCACTGACGCTTTGATTTCACAAGTCTGTTTCAATACACAAAGTATCGTTTTTGTACAAGAGGATCAAAAATGGCCTTTCTAATTTCATCAGCAAAACTTCTTTTCGGATTCCTACACGGTAGAAGGTGCCTTAGGCATTGGAAGGCAAAATTTTCCAGCTCATCTCTGGTAAGTAAAATACCAGAGGCTTTACAATGATTCGTCTGGAAAAGAAAAAAGTGTTAAAAAGGATATTTGCATATTCCAAAGTGACAGGCATTGAGAAAGCTCAACGCTATCAAACTGTTGTGTGGTGATAATCAAAATTAGAATGTCCAGGAAGTGAGTACTGACGTCAGTGTTATCCAAAAGCTTCAACCGCGGGTCATAAATGGTATAGTTATGTCGACTTTGAGAGGGATGAGTTGAATCTCCTAGAGAAAGGTTTAAAATTCGGGTTAACCCTTCTTAATAATGCCGATACTTTGGTTAATGTCGTTGCGGAACTTTAAAATTCCCGAAAAAAAAAACCTGAAAGTTTTTTTCCCAACATTTAATTTCTCGACACTACAATGTCCGATAATCCAAAATGATTCACATTTATTATTAATTGAAAGAGATGAGATTTTATCCGTGATAACTAAAATTAGGTACGGAAAAGTATAGGAAATGGCTTTCATTATCACAAGATGAAAAATTTTAATCGACGTTTCGACACTACCTCGGTGTCATCATCAGGAAAGCACAAATAGAATTTTTTTTTTTCGACTTTCTAAGATGAAGTTTTTTTTATCTTTTCTACATAATATTTAGGCGCGTTCTTTGCCTTGGCGATGCGCTCACACGGCCTGCGACCTGAATCGCAAATTCTCTTTGGTCATTCAAATTCAGCGTATTACCAAAGATCGCTCGTAGGTGACCAATTAGTCCATCGACCCGGCTCTCTTTTTCAGCGAATGATAATGGCTCCTCGTCGGAATCTACTTCTGATTGTGCACTGTCGGATGAATCACCTGGTTGGACTTCCTGCCAACGTGAAGTATGACTTGAAGGTATCATAAAGTTTGGATGTAATTCCCGCCGTCTCTGGTTGAACTACTTTATGAGTATGATTCACTCTATTGTTGCGGACCTGGAAATGAAAATTGGGCCCGGGGTCAATATCCAGAAGGATTGTGCTGCTTTTGTCCGCAACACCCCCCTCCCTTGTATAAATGATCTAGCTTCTGAGCTTATCAAGGGGATTAACAGGAAGGTCAGAGAAGAGGGCTTAACCATTACTAAGGCTGGCGAAGGTAATGCTATTGTTGTAATGCAGAAGTCCTCCTACGTCTCCAAGGTCTACGACAATCTCGGCCAGTGTGGCGCAAAGGAAAATGCCGATTTTAATTTCTCTAGCCACGTTACAGAAGTTAGAGAGGTAGTTAATAATTGTTAATTTATCATTAAAAGCCTCCCCTCTTGTACGGGCTGCCAAAATTTCATAAGAGGAACACCCCAATGCGCCCAGTCTTTTCCTTCATATCTTACCCTACTTTATTTCCTGGCGAAGTTTTTGGACCGCTGGTTGGAATTTGAATCTCCCTACTTTGTACAGAATCCGGTCTCCTTGGCTGACAGGCTTCAAGATGATATTCTTCCGCCGGGTTCTATCTTATGCTCTTTTGACGTAGTCGGTTTATTTCTTAGTACCCCTAGAGCTACGGCCATGTAAGATATGGGTGATCTCCTTGTCCAATATGATAGCTGCCATTAAGAATTAGCTGAATCTTTCACTTTGCTCAATATCTGTTGGTCTCCCAATTTTTACAAATTTGACGATAAATTTTTTGACTTTCCCGAGGAGGTAGGCATCCCGATCGGCTCCCCTCTGGGTTCCCTTATCTCGGAGGTTTTCATGTTCAAATTTGAGTTTGATCTTTTTTCCTCTGGTCAGGTGTTTTTGGGCCATATTTATTATTGGCACAGGTACGTCGACGATGAGATGTGTACGTGGACCGGTCCTCGAGATCTCCTCTTGGAGTTCCTCAAGTATCTAAATATTCAATATCCTTTCATTAAATTTACATTGGAAGTAGGCGATTCATCAATCCACTTTATGGACCTTACAATCTTTGATAGAGACGGCGTCCATGAATTCGCCAGCTACAGGAAAGATACTTCGACCGATATTACTGTCCACGACAGTTTTTTCTGCCCTGTTGCTCACAAATATGCTGGTTTCAACAGTGTTATATCCATCGTTTGACCAGTATTCCGTCGGGTCAGCTCACCTTCCATAATGAGCTTCTGACTATAAAGCACTTGGCCAGAGTGAACGAGGTCCGTTTAGATATTGACCTTATGGTTCGCAGGAAGCTAGCTAGGAAATGCCTTGACTCCACTACCTCCCTCCCCCGTAATCCGACTCCAGATGTTAGAAGCGGTGGAGTAGGCTTCCGTTTTTGGGAAAGTTTTCTTCTCAATTAGGTCGCATCCTCCCTTTGGGTTCCGCCCAGTGTATTATAACCTAATCACTGTAAAAAGTCTATTTGTTAAGTTGAAGGACCCTATCTCATTAAATGGAAGAAGCGGGGTTTATACGGTAGAGTGTAATGATTGTAACGGAATTTATATAGGTGAGACCAGTCGCCAGCTCAAAATTTGTATAGCCGAGCATATGGAAAAGTGGGAACAGAAGAAAATGAGTGTTTCAGCAGTTGCGGACCATCTTTTGACCAGTGGCCACAGCTATAAAGAGGGATCTGAGACCCTCCTGAACAGAGAGACCTCGGTTGTCAAACGTAAAGCGCTCGAGCACATTGAAATTATTCGCCATCTGAATAACGACAACCTAAATGTGCTCAACAGGTACATACCTGATGAGGGGTTGATTGAACTAGTTTATGAGTATGATTCACATATTGTGATGACTCGCTAGTTCAGTCATGATTTCCTTGGTTGTTCTTGTCACCAGCCGGAGTTGGTTCAGTTGCTTTCACGTCCCAAAAATAGGGTATAGGTTACATGTGATGTGACCAACTCCACAGGGTGAGAAGTCAATCGACGATCACGTGCACGTATGCGATATTTCCCCTTTAGTATGTTCGCACATCACGCAATCCCGGAAGGAGTTCGATCCCTAAAGAGAGCTAATCTACCCAAACCGATACTAGGCAATGTCATAGATCCTCTCAAGGCGTGAGCAACTCCCCGATTCGCCCGATGTGGACGTACAGCTAGCTCAGTGTAGCGGAGAGCATGAAGAGACATTATTTCAGGCTCGTGGGTATCATTTCAAGTAGACCACCGATCTATTCGAACACAAGAAATAAGAAAGAAGGGAACTTCTTCTTTTGGAGTGAAATTTGACCACTGGGACGGGTCATCGAAGATAGACGCACCTTGTCAATCGATGTAATTGGGACTGATAATGGATCAGATTCGTAATCACCTGACTGATTATAAAAAAAGGGAAAAGTAGACGCAACTAAAAATATAAAGTCCTACGGAGAGACAAAACTAAAACTATTGCCAGGTGATGGACGGAAACTATTGAGACGAAATGAGATTCCCTAATAATTCTACCACGAATAGCGATTCATATTCGACCGTTGGTACCTAAAAAAAAAAGAAAAAGTTTTTCTTCATGTTTACAGCATTCAAAACGACGTCCCGAGGAAATACACACCTAAAAACGTTAATCAGAGATCACTTCGATCACATCCCGAGCACCTCCCTCCCCTCAACGAACCCGTCTGTTCATCGCAAAATAAGATTCGACGTTTCAATCTTCGAAGACTGACGTTTATTCAAAAGAGAAAAAAAAAAATATATATATCGACGAATAACACTATTAGTACAGTAGATGGTACTCACTTTAGTAGATGGCCAAATATCATCAGGAGCCGAACGTAGAAAGTTTATGAACTCGTGATATTGGAGAACTTTCGATTTTTTCGTCCGGTACCCAACATTCTTCCTCTTTATAAACGGTTTCAACTTTTCATACTTCGAGATTTTGACATTGTGATAAGCGAATAACGTTGCCTTGAGCATTGAATATTTTGCCCATAAGGTATTGGGCGAGAATTTCTTCGATAATTTTTGAAAATATGCGAGAAATACGTCTTTGTCATCAAATTCCCGAATCCTATTTGAGTTCTTCAAATCCATGAAAGCTTGATATACGATGTCGTACTTATGTTTGGAAAGAGGCGGAATAAGCTCACCATTTGCGAGGGCGGCAGCTTCGCGAATATTTTCCGGTAAATCATTCGACGAGTCGGACGAATCTTCCGAAAAGTCCATCTTCATACTCATTATTATTACTACGTTATAGAATTATTCCGAATTCCAAATATTTAATTAAGAATAACGTACTAAATTGTAATAATGATTGATAATGATTAATGATGCCGGTAAGTACGCCAACGTTACGCTACACTAGTTTAAAATTTAAATGATCAACCGTTTAACGTGAGATTACCGGAAATGCGCACTAGAAAGTAAGTAACTTAGTTTTACTTCGCAACCTTAGTGGTAGACTGGATGGCGTGGTGGTAGAGGTCTTGCCTCTGAAGTCAGAGACCGCGGTTCAAATCCCGCTCAGGGCGGTTAGAAAAAAAAAACGGGGTTTCAATTTGCGGGCGGTTAAGAAATTTGCGGGCGGATAAGGAATGAGTGACAGAATGAGGAACTTCACCACCGCAAATGAAGGTAGTAAAGATGGCATTCCGGGTGTGTGTAAAGTAAAAAAAATTTTCATGAAAGAGTGGTCACTTACTGATGTAGAACTGCGTAGACACGTGCTAAATCTAAATAATAAGAACAATTTTAATACAAAACCGGTTCGATGAGAAGAATTGCGCGTTCTGTTGTCGATTGTTCTCGATGAAATTTGATTATACTTTGAATCTGAAGATAAAAATTCACATGGCTATGGCCAACACGCAGACGTGACCTGTTTTCGAAGGACAAACAGGGAGGATATACATCCTCTTGGATCAATGACGGTCCTTTGAATGCTTCTCGCTTCCCCGTTCAGGGCGCCGAACACTGAACATAGTTGAAATTAACGTACCCCGTAATGGACAAAATAACGATGCACGCGCGAAAGTAAATTCCTGAGATAATTAACCGGGATATATCGTTCCGGAAGCCCTCGATTTCGCGGAATAAAAATTTATAAATTTCGACAAATTATACCTCGGTATCGGGTGGATTTCAATACGGCAATTAAAACGACCCAAACAATGTAAAAACTTATAAATTCTCGTAACTCACGTTCAAAATCCGAAACATGTTCTCGAAAAATCTTGGTGTAAGTTGTTGAGTTTTCGTTACGAAAGGTTTTTGAATTTTTGTGGCTTTATTTTTAAATTTCTCCTTTGTTTATTCGTTTGAGTATGTCCTTAGAAATAGGTCCTATTCAGCGGTACACTTTTTCATTGGATGATTTCAATACGGTTGGTTGTGATCGTAGCTGCTTGAGTAAGGATTTCAAAGGACCTTTTGCTAAACCATAATCAATTGGCCGGAAAGGTGGGAATTCGCTCCACGATTTTCTCTGTGTTTTGTGGTAAAGAGAAATAGCTGTATCGTCATCATTTGTTGTTGGGTCATCTGTGATCCCTAAATTTTCTAGCTCAAAGAACTGAGTGACGTCGTGAATAGATGTGGACGTAGAGGGCGTCATTTCTGTTGCATGAGGGTCTTTATTGGATCAGACATAAAACGACTTTGTATCGGACATCTACTAGCCAAATTCTATTCAAGAATTGTGTTTTGAAGGTAGACAGTTCCTGTGAGTTGGATCTGTGCAGGGAGGAGGAATTCCATCTCGTAGTCGCTCCCAATTAAAATCTGCACCTCCATATCTTCATCGTAGTCCTTTATAATAGCCCTGTGGATCAAATTTTGATAAATCGTGAACCTCTGGATACAATGACTTTGAAATTGTATCTATCGAAAGTCATTTAACGTGAATGACTCCGCTGTTTGCAGTCTCTGTAGAAAAATCAACCCGCGTCATTTTTACATTTCGAACTGAGCTATCGGTTCTTCTACCCGTCCTTTATTCTGGAACAAAGTAATTGAGACAATTTTGCAACGATGCAAGTTCGTGAACATCCGTTGTCGTACATTAATCGTGTTCTAATTCTCTTATCACCATTAAAAATTTTCACTACCGAAGTCTGCATAATTTTTTCTTCTTCATGAGCAAGACAAGCGACTTCTCCAGGATAAGATGTAAGAGGGGGTGCTGATGCAGGTCTCCTCAACGTTGTTTGGGATGAAGAATGTGAAGAGCAGAGACTTCGATGATGCTCCGGAATGCTTTACAGTAGTAGCATGGTTTTCGACTTTCGTAATGGTTACTTCTGAGGCACAGGAAACGCGCGGATAGGAAAGCATGTCGTCTAGAGTCTCCTTTCTCTACAGTCAATTGAGCAGCCCAATTTCTTTATTACGTCCGCCGTTCAATGATTCGTTATTCTGTTTGATCTTCCTCTTCTAGGGTCTCAAGCCTTTGGCATGCATGCTCAGCACCACAGACCACCGTAGAAAAGAAATTTCCGTAGGTATCAGAATTCAATGTCATGAAGTTCTCTGAGTGAACATTATCCAATTTCTTACTTATCGTCTAAGTATCATCATTTTTATTTCATTCAATAATATCGAAGGATTTCCAAGCAAAAGATTTGCCCATAAATTTCACGCTATTTTCTGGATATTACACTGAGATCATCAAAATATTACCTTGACGGGACTTGGCTCCAAGGTCGTATTATTTTATCAAAGCCCGAGTCGCGAATGACCAAATAGTTTATACGTATCAATCGACTTTTACAGTCTATCGAGAGCCGTCTCATTTCTCAATTTTTTGTCAAATTTATACAAAGTTTGTAAAGTAATCCAAAAGTAGAAATAAAACTATGCTCGATAGTAAAACGCGACTTCATAAACACGAGGTCGGGAGTATAATTTTTTAATGAAATAATATTAAACGATATTTACGTTTTTGGTATTGAAGAATACGATTTTGAAATGAGGAGGAAGACGATGAACGAAAAGAAGGGGGTGCGAAAGACGGAGAAAACTTTAATTTACTTTGGTCCTTAATTTTTAATGCTCATTCGTATTCAATGACGTTGTATAGTTTTTAAAATTCATCCGACAAATAAAAAAACAGTTTCTAAGAACATAAAACAGATGAAAACCATGAATATAAAATTCGTGCACCGGCGCATGTACGGAATTCGTTTTCATTTATAATAGAGATCCAACTACAGCGAGGAAGGAATTAGAAATAGCCTTGTACCTTACTCTCCTTGTCTTCTTTAAGGTCAAACTAAAAGAAAAATATTAGGTTAGCATTTTTAGAAGTATAACTCGTTTAGTTGGACTTTTTCTGCTCGATTTTATCAGAAAGACACTTCCTAAATGTCCTTCTTCGTGAAAAAACTTCAGTGTATGTTTTTTTCCTATTCCGCCTCGGGATGTATGAAAATATGACGAACTTACGTACTTCATTCTCATCTCTGTTCTGCTTATTATCTCATCCCTCTAATTTTACTCATCTTCGTTGTTATAATATCCTTTCGTGCCTAAAAAAAGTTAATGGTTTTCCTCTTTAAAACACGATCTCCGAGGAATAAAACGTGCCCGGAAAGGTCTGTATAATATTGTTTTAGCTGAAATAAAACATATTCTTTATAAGCCACCGGTGTTTTGGTCGAGTCAAATATTTCGTTACAAATTGTCGCGCTAGCGAAAACTCGAGTTGAGCGTATATAGATTAAAAAAGTTTTTCCTACTCGAAAAAAGTTCTTAATTTGGAAAATTTTTAAAAGAATTCGTAATGGATGGTCAGCGTTTCCAACGGTCCGTCTGCATTTATGTACACACGTTAGCGAACGATAACCTCCTGGAAGATGTTCATGGATAATTGTGTATTGACAAACTACTGACAAGGAGAGCGGGTATAGCCCTTCCCTCAGGGTGTTCAGCCTGAGACGTTCCCATGTAGGTCAACATAAATCAGTATCAGGAGGTACATCAGGTCGAGATTATTGAGCTCACTAACAGAAAGGAGGTGACTGGTGAATACGACTAATCTAATAATTGTGATATACTCCCTTCATATTTGGTTTATATACAATTCGTTGGTCTACTCGCAGGTAAGTTGGGTATATAAAACTTCGCGTTCCAGCTTTACCTGCGAGTAGGTTTTTACAAGAGATGTACGTCGAGAGATGTTCGAACGTACGTACGCTGTACGCTTCGCGACAGTGCGGAGTCTCCCTACACTCTGCCTCGACGTGACGATATATGTTGGAATTTTTGAAAAGGGACCTCAGCCTTGATCGAGCTCTGCGTCCCTCCTAGTGACACCCTCTTTTCCTGAAATGTTGAGGCCTACGCTATCCCTGCCTCCGAATCTCTTTACGAGTGATTTGTATAATTCTACACATACCACTCTAGTAGGGCCTGCAATGAGCACCTTCTTGCCAGCGTTTTGCATAACAATATTGGGTATTAGGCGCCATGTTTTCCCAGCGCCTGGGTGTTGCACAATCCTTTTCACTCCTCCTGTTCGATCCGTTATTTTATTTTCCAGGTAGTCCTTACCTACATAATGAGGCATTTTACTGATTTCGTATTTGTTTTCCTTAAACATCGTCCATCTCCCTACGAGTCCAACTAGCTTCAGCTCACCTTCTCTCTTCACGTAAATTGGTGACCCCGACTGACCCGCTATAGAAAATGACGGCATCACAAGGACACCATCCTCGAATCTCGCCTTTGTAGTGTACGTGGTGCGTGTTTCCTCTTCTTCTAAATTGATGTACACTTGCTCATCGTCCTCGGGCTCGACGAACGAGGGCAAACCACCCCAGGTCACTATATCAGACATTATGTTGATGTAGCTAGGTTCCAAGTCATTGTTCGTCACCTCTAGGTTTGATGCCCCTGTTGCGTGGTAAGGAGCAATGAAAACTCCGTTCCACACAACGCCAATGGCTTTCGAATGGCGAATGCCGAGGAAACTCTTATAAATCCGGTATACACCCTCTCTCAGGGTTAATCTAGTCAATTCCTCCTGGACCAGTTCCTCCATTCTCTGGGCTGATAGAAACCCCGATATGAACACCAGCGCTAACATGGACAGACCAACGTCTACACGACCTGTCAACATAGCAATCACTACGAAGACAAGGTACATGATAGCCTGATTGTGGGCCACATTCGTCTCTCTATGCTGCATCACCACCTGTGGAGGCGGCAAAACTTCGTCGCTATCTCGGATGTTAACTGACAACCCGTGAGGCCTTAAGTATGTTGCTTCTACTCGAACCATCAGTCTACTCATCCACCATTCTATGTCTAGGAAATCCAAGATATACCTTGCTATGGCGGGGACCTCTCGCATGAAGCTAGACACTGGAGTGTCTGAATTATCACCGAATTCTTTCAGGTACTAGCTTCATCTCCTCAGCCACCATGTATAGCATGAAGACAGGATGCCAAGCATCGTAACTGAGCCAACTCAATACCACGGCACAAGCTAGCATCTCCTTTTTGGTTCGTTCATCGGTGGTAAACACCACCATATTTGTGTAAATGTACCATACAAACAATCGCACAAAACCAGGCACGGCACTAAACAACGAAATAGTAAAAAGCTTATAAAATAAAAGATAAAATACTTAGAATATAAGATAAAAAAGGATAAAAAATGAAACAAAACAACCAAAAATGAATAGAACTTGAAAAAAAAAATAAATAAATAAAAATAAATAAAATTTTATAACTCCTTGGCCGCTTTCATCATCTTATACTTTTCGATGATTCTTGGTATTTCTTTGGCGAGAAATTCATCATTTTCCTTCACTTTCTTCTCTTCCTCCTGTTTCTTCTTCCAAAGAGTGCGTAACTGGCGGCGGCGTTGTTGGTTCCGCCTCCGGCTCTCTTTGCCGGACTTCTTGCGCTGGGGCTTTTTCTCATTGTCAGTGGCGGCCCACGCGTACACACCAGCCTGGAGTTCCTCCAATTCTTTTTTCCAGGACTCCGCCATGAACTCGAGAGAGTCTATCTGATCCGGTTCGTAATCGCTGGTCGGCTCCATCTGAAGATAGCGGTGAGATAGAAAAAACAGTGAAAAAAGGGATAATGAGGGAATAAAAAATATATTTTGTATGTTCAGCAATAGTTTTTGTGACAAGTTCCAGACTGACATTCCTGGGGAGGTTGTGTATCTTGACGTCCCAGGGTAAAGGTGCTACTTTTTCTTTCACTGGTAGGTTGAGCTGTGCTTGATCAGTAGTGTCAGCACTCCTACAGGTTACAAGGATGGGTCCACTAGGGAATAGCACGTGTCATTTTACCCTAACAGAGGCCGGATTGGGTATCCTTGCAGACAGCGTTGATATCGGATCTTGTCCATCTGAGGGGAGAATGAGGAGGGTGTTCTTCCTCAGACGTCTCCCACGTTGCCTTCTGGATTTTGGCCGTGGATGGTTCGAGGGTACAGATTGTTGATTAGTTCCTTGAGTTTGGGTTCGAACCAAACTGACATTACAAGAATTTTTTCGTGCGTGGTTGGGCAACAGCTGGGCTAGTGGCCTCTGTTGATTGGTTAATCGGAGATGTTTGCGCCGCTGAATTGCTATACGCTGTGACTGAAGCAGATTTGGCGGCTTCCAACTCCTTCCCAAAATTGAAAATCATAGTGTCCCGTTTCTTAATTTCA
This sequence comes from Aspidiotus destructor, assembly GCA_035079395.1. Taxonomy (NCBI): domain Eukaryota; kingdom Metazoa; phylum Arthropoda; class Insecta; order Hemiptera; family Diaspididae; genus Aspidiotus; species Aspidiotus destructor. Next base: position 33,049,471 of record JAVHKZ010000018.1, on the reverse strand, counting down.
CCTGATAACATTTTGATTTGCTGGCTAAGCCGTTGATAGTTGACCTTGAGTGTTGACAGTTTGGTGGTTAGCTGTTTGATATCTGTTTTGCTTGTGGAATATCCAAGCTTAGTCTCAAGAATCCACATCTCACGATCTTTTTGGCGGATAATATCAACGAGTGAGATCTGCTTGGTGGGGTTGACCGTTTCCTGATCATTGTTCCTCCGCTTCTTCAAGATTTGGGTTGGATTAGCTGGCGATGGCGGTGGTGAACGTTGCATCATGATGAAGGTTTGAGGGGGGGGGGTCGATGGGAACTTCCCTCTTCCTCTAACTGTCACTTCCTAATAGCCCACGTCCTACCTAAAAGCAGAACCCAAGGGTCCGAGAGCTAGAAGTAAGGCTGACTTGGGGCCGGAACTTGAGTACAATTTAACCTGATTCAAGTACATCAGGGTTCTTGTTCAAGCTGAGCTCGACAGTGGAGATGAAGGCCAGTCACCCGCGTTTTTTTGAGGCAGCGCGTCTTGGAGTGTGCCAGCTCCAGTGGATGGCCTGAGGATAAGAGGAAGGATTGAGGATAAAAGGTGCTACAATCACTTCAGTCACTTACACTTGAAATTACTTGAGAAAGCGAAAATTACGCGAACTTGAGTGAGTCTAGGTGATGTTAATAACTTGAAAAGATGAGCATAATTGAAAAATCATGTAAATTCTCGAACTCCAAACGCACTCAGAACAAACACGGGTGTTGTTAGCTTGATATTTTCCGAACAAGTTTGAAAAATTGAGGAAAGATGATCATATGCTATGAAACGGAGACCATAATTCTTGCAATTAACGATGGTAGGCACTTGATAAACTCGATATCGATGAGTTACGACACAAAATATGCTTAAAAATTCCAAAATTCTAGATCAGGAAGTGACCTGATGAGAATCAATTGTTACTTGAATTGGAAAAATTCACCGGATTTCCATTGAAATTCAACTTGATTTTTTTGATTAGCCTATGCCCGGACACCTTATCATAAGCTTAGTTTAAGACTAGTGAAATCCCAGGTGGAAAGGGGGGGGGGGTATTTTCCGTTTTATTATAGGTCTAGTTTAGCCTGTTTAGGACTGGTAAAATCCTAGCACAAAGCTAGTATAAAACTATCATAAAACTAGTATATAAACTGGGCACTACCTAATATAAGTCTACTTTGAAATATTTTAAGCTGTTGGCTTCTAGGTAGCTTACTCGCTCCGCTCGTTCTCCCCGCCCTCGGTCTGGTATAAGCATACTTTGAAATATTCCGAGGTATTAGCTTTTAGGGGCTCACTTAGTCTATATTGAAGAATTTCAGCAGTAGTTGGCTAGTCCAGAATATTTTTAAACAATAGCTTTTGGGTGGCTCTTGGGCTTATTCGCTCCGCTCTTTTGCCCTCCTCCCTTTCTTGGTCGAGTATAAGTCTAGTCTCGTAAAATCCTAGGGAGAGGGGATCTTCTACATCTATCATAATTCTAGTTTAAGACTGCTAAAATCCTAGTAAGCCTACAAGGTCTGGAAGAAGCCCAGTGCTCAGACCTACCACGTTCACTGTACATTTAGGCATACCTATATAAGAACTAAATCTACTACAAGCGTCATGTCATCTTGGAAAGGCCAGAAATCAGCTGACTTCGGAGCGTAGAATAATATTGATACTCAAACTGCGCTAGGGTGTATCGATAAAGTTATAAAATTGAACACTCGTTGGCAAAATCCTTGCTTGCACACCGCATGAATAAATCATTTGAATTGAATCCAATACCTGAAACTGTACTGTACGGGATGAAGTTTTCTCGCATCGCACCGGGTGTTTCTCTCAAAGCGAAAGCCTGAACCATATCCAAACCTTGTTCAATCAGTGTATTCGTCGATCGGGACTTATCTTTTGCTTTTGTTATAGAAAATCATCGCGAACCTGTTTTGCTCTGGATTCTCCGAATTTTTCATTACGTCTGATTTCCTTCCTCTGGTTTCTGGTGCGGTTTCGTCGCTCTTACGTTGAGGGAACTACCACAGATAATGAATTATGTTACTCTGTGGAACGGCGTTTCTTGAACAAAGAGAATGTGCCATCGTTTCCTCTGTAATTTCAACTTGTTGGTGAATTTTTTGTCGCATCAAAATTATGGTTCTTCCGGGGGAGATTTCTCCCTCTAGACTGTGTCGCTGGATGATGGTTATAGTAGCCAGTCGCGTGCGTAATTGAGAGACAACCTGTGTATTTCGAGGAAGAGGAACCGTTCTAAAAGTTCAAGTTGTAATCGAGTCTTGAATCCAACGAACAGCAAGGAGAAATTTTCATCAGGACATACGCCATTTGAACTTGTCTTGTTTCATCTTCCGACACCTTCATCGATATCTTCTTCACATCTTTTTAGAGATTCTTTGATACGCTGGTCACAACAATCTGAACATTCGGGTTCCAAGTTCCGAGTCTACACTCGAAGGTTACCAATTAAGATGAGCAACATGGATTTACCTTTGTTTTCGTTTCTGCCTTCAGGAAAGCCGGACGAGAGGAGCCAACATGGTGCCGCGCAATCACGGCTAGAACGTATCAAAGGATCAAACGCTCTGAACAAGAATGATAGAGGAATGTCGAGAAATCAATCTGTAAAATTCCCATTTTTAGAGATTGTTTACAGTCGATTCATTTCAAGTTCAGAGCAAGCTGCAGTTGGTGACTTGAATTTTCAGATTACTTGAGCTCAACTCAAGCAGTCATTTAAAATGAATGGAAAATTTTCGATAGTTTTCGAACTATTTTCGACTTTGCCACACCTAATAAAATCGCAAATATAGCCCGAGTTGTTGCAAAGTTGAGTCATTCAGGTTACGATTATCCGTTGGTTGATGATTTCACGTCAACCTTCGAAAACGGTTCCGAAGACCGCATCCGAGTTTTTCAAGGTGAGAACTCCCATCGTTTGCGAGTGGTTAAATCATCGAAAAAAAATTTCGCTGCGACTGTAATGTGGATGGAATAGCTGGAGACTGGCTAATAACAATTATTGCGCATAATAAAGCTCGCAATAAAAATTCAATCAATTATAAGAATAATGTAGGTACGCTGTAATACATCAGTATCTACTTCGGTACAAATGGTAATTTATTTTAGTCATCGTATTGTATGATTGGTAGGCGATGTACACTCGGTATTAATTCAGATTCTGCTACAACATCGACAGCAGCGCAGGTAGGTTAATACAGAAATATTGTACGTCTATCACCTAGTTCTTATAGCGAGACTGTTCGATCGCCTGGAAGATCGGCCAACACAACAGCGTGAAGCCATCGTGACATTTATGGATACTATGCGATGTTAAATTTTACAAATAAAACATATTTATGCGTACCCGCGTTAAATATATAATACGCTTTATTATACGCGCCGTATATATCAACGTGATCAGCATCCGTACGCCGCGTTATAAAAATTACTCATTCTCTAGAGAGTATAGAATACGTTCTTTCGCGCCGTATATATTCAAACCAATAAAACAAAATTGCTGAATATTCTAATGATAAATAAATAAGGCGCGCGCGAGCCCTGGTCGGAGCGGGAAAAATGAATCTTCGGACGAAAGAAAAAGTGTAAAGTTTGAAAGGCGAGGGTGAAGGCGAAGCGAACGCCGCGTCGAATGTACACAGAAAACTGGTTTCCATCACATCTCGGCGAAGGAGTTGCGATATTAGGTATGCGCGAAAATTTATTAAATAATAACGAATTTTAAATACGAGTTTACTATGTCGTTAGTGTCGATGGAAAATATACGTAATATCGATAAACGCTACGATAGAAAATTCTGAACACATTTCTACACAGTTTACAATATATTCTATGAGTTTCGAACGCGTCCAACGTCGCCTCGTTAATTTCACACGTATTTGGCATTTAATTGGATCACGATTTTCTTGTCTCGCGCGTTTACTCGTATTTAGAATTTATAATATAAATCTTCGACAGTTTACCATAAATATTAGAAGACGTAGAAGAAGCGGGAAAAAGAAGAAGAATGCCGAGTTACATCGGGCGTATAGTTGAATTAAACGTCGAACATTATGTTCGCCTTTATAAAGTAATGCGTGTGTAAGGCGGTTCAATTTCAATCTATACTCTCGCCGTTAGGTATGCTTTCTTTGTAGAAATTAAAATGCGTCGAACGAGGGATGAGTACGACTCAGGGTCTCGAGACAAGAAATTGATTGCGTTCGAGGGAATGGAGTTGTACCGCATGACGAAGTGTGAAAACATCAAATGACCATAAGCGAGTGAGCGGCAACAGGAATGAAATAGGGATGTAGCGAGGAGACGTGAAGGGGAGAGGATGAATGTTCTGAAATTGAAGAAATTTTCCTTCAAAAATATTGCAGATATCACGAGTCACCATCTGAAAAGGAACAGAAAGGAAATATTGTACGGGCCCGTAAAAATTTTTTAAACCAGAGTGACAACCGGTTTTGATGTGTACCACACCATCATCAGATCGCATATTTTTCCTCACAATATCACAGGGAGCCATATCACAGCGGTTGCTACCTGAGTAACTTTCCTTCACCGAACATTCCACTCCAATGATGGTAAATGGGATATTGGTTTTCAATACTATTATGAACAACAAGGAATGAATCACCTGATGATTCATCGTGAAGCTGTAACTTTTGCATAACTCTTCAAATTTTTGACAAAATTCATTTACCTGCTTTTGTAATTCAAAATTGTCTGGGCGTCTCGTTTTTTCGACTGGGACCAATCCTGGAACAATTGTCGCAAAAAAGTCACCATTTTCCGTCACGTTTGATAACGTTATCAGTGACCTTGACCCACTTTAAAGTTATGAATTGGGACTACTCTTGGAAAAAGTGTCACAGTTTACTGATGGTTATTTTATATTTGACTAGGACTTCTGGAAAAGTTACAAAAATATCATCACGGTTTTTCTTTACGCTTGATGACGTCATCAGTGATCTTGTTCTACACTTTGGCTTAGAAATTTACTGCGGAACGCTACTACACAAATTTTGTCTCCAAATGCTGGGACGCAATTCTAACATGTGTACAATGGCCCTAGGACGCAATTCGAGTATCCAAAAACACAGAGCAAAAGATTTTGACGTTTAAATAAGTTGAAGAGTTCATAAAAGAATATGATTTCAATTAATACGGTTCTCTAAATTATGACCAGAAACACCAGATGAATACATACTCAGAATGTAAAACAAAGGAGTACCTTGAAATGTAACCACAGAAACGAGAAATTTGCCGGAGCGCTTTCGATTAAAAACCATTGTCAACGACGAAATGAAAGCAACTAAACAATCTAACGGCTAGAAACAATAAACTACCGAGGAAATCATGATTGAACTAGCGAGTCATCACGATGTAAATCACACTCATAAACTAGTTCAATCAACCCCTCATCAGCAGGTATGTACCTGTTGAGCACGTTAAGGTTATCGTTATTCAAAGGGCGAATAATTTCAATATGTTCGAGAGCTTTTCGTTTGAATTCTGAGGAATCTCTGTGGAGGAGGGTCTCAGATCCCGCTTTATAACCGTGGCCACTAGCCAAAAGGTGGTCCGCAAATGCAGAAGGACCTATTTTCTCTAACTCCCACTTCTTAATATGCTCCTCTACGCGAATTTTGAGCTGGCGGCTAGTCTCGCCTATATGTATAAACTCCATTACAATCATTACACTCCAATTTATAAACCCCACTTTTTTCATTCAAAGGGATAGGATCCTTCAGCTTGATAAAAAGACTTCTTACTGTGTTGAGATTGTAATACACTGGGCGGAACCTGAAGGGGTGGAGGATACGACTTAATTGGGAAGAGAACTTACCCAAAAACGGGAGCCTGATCCACCGCTTCCGGACAACAGCTGTCGGATTACGGGGGAGGGAGGTAGTGGAGTCAAGGCATTTCCTAGCTAGCTTCCTGCGAACCATAAGGTCAATATCTAAACGGACCTCGTTCACTCTGGCCAAGTGCTTTATAGTCAGAAGCTCATTATAGAAGGCGAGCTGACCCAACGGAATACTGGTCAAACGATGAATATGACTAATGAAACCAGCGTATTTGTGAGCAACAAGGCAGAAAGAACTGCCGTGGACCATAATATCGGTCGAAGTATCTTTCCTGTAGATGGCAAATTCATGGACACCGTCTCCATTAGAGATAGTAAGGTCCAAAAAATTGATGAATGAACCGCCTACTTCCAATGTAAATTTAATGGAAGGATATTGAATATTTAGATACCCGAGGAACTCCAAGAGGAGATCCCGAGGACCGGTCCACGTACACAACACATCGTCGACGTACCTTTGCCAATAATAAATATAGTCCAAAACACCTGACCAGAGGAAAAGAGGTCGAACTCAAATTTAGACATAAATACCTCCGAGATGAGGGAGCCCAGAGAAGAACCAATTGGGATGCCTACCTCCTCAGGAAACTCAAAATTTTACCGTCAAATTTGCAAAAATTGGGTGACCAACAAATATTAAGCAAGGTAAAAAATTCAGCCAATTCTTCATGGCAGATATTAGATTGAACGAGGAGGTCGCCCATGTGTTTCATGGCCGTAACTCTCGGGATACTAGGAAATAAACCCACCACATCAAAGGAGCATAGGATGGAACCTGGCTGAAGAATACCATCCTTAAGCTTATCGGCCAAGGAGACAGAGTTCTTCACAGAGTAGGAAGATTCAAATTCTACTCTAGATTTAAACCAACGATCTAAGAACTTCGCCAGGAAATAAGTGGAGGAAGATACAAAAGAAACGGCTGGCCGCATTGGGATGTCCCTTTTATGAACTTTCGGCAACCTGTATAGGAGGGGGGGGGGGCACAGGATTAGGCTCAAGAAGACGCTTTTTAAGCCTATTGGTTTTAATAATAAATTCCTTTCTGCCCTGTTGCTCACAAATACGCTGGTTTCATTAGTCATATTCATCGTTTGACCAGTATTCCGTTGGGTCAGCTCGCCTTCCTTAATGAGCTTCTGACTATAAAGCACTTCCTCGAGATCTCCTCTTGGAGTTTCTCAAGTATCTAAATATTCAATATCCTTCCATTAAATTTACATTGGAAGTAGGCGATTCATCAATCCACTTTATGGACCTTACAATCTTTGATAGAGACGGCGTCCATGAATTCGCCAGCTACAGGAAAGATACTTCGACCGATATGACTGTCCACGGCAATTCTTTCTGCCCTGAAGCTCACAAATATGCTGGTTTCAACAGTGTTATATCCATCGTTTGACCAGTATTCCGTTGGGTCAGCTCGCCTTCTATAATGAGCTTCTGACTATAAAGCACTTGGCCAGAGTGAACGAGGTCCGTTTAGATATTGATCTCATGGTTCGCAGGAAGCTAGCTAGGAAATGCCTTGACTCCACTACCTCCCTCTCCCGTAATCCGACAGCTGTTGTCCGGAAGCGGTGGATCAGGCTCCCGTTTTTGGGTAAGTTCTCTTCCCAATTAAGTCGTATCCTCCACCCCTTCAGGTTCCGCCCAGTGTATTACAATCTCAACACAGTAAGAAGTCTTTTTATCAAGCTGAAGGATCCTATCTCTTTGAATGAAAAAAGTGGGGTTTATAAATTGGAGTGTAATGATTGTAATGGAGTTTATATAGGCGAGACTAGCCGCCAGCTCAAAATTCGCGTAGAGGAGCATATTAAGAAGTGGGAGCTAGAGAAAATAGGTCCTTCTGCATTTGCGGACCACCTTTTGGCTAGTGGCCACGGTTCTAAAGCGGGATCTGAGACCCTCCTCCACAGAGATTCCTCAGAATTCAAACGAAAAACTCTCGAACATATTGAAATTATTCGCCCTTTGAATAACGATAACCTTAACGTGCTCAACAGGTACATACCTGCTGATGAGGGGTTGATTGAACTAGTTTATGAGTGTGATTTACATCGTGATGACTCGCTAGTTCAATCATGATTTCCTCGGTGGTTTATTGTTTCTAGCCGTTAGATTGTTTAGTTGCTTTCATTTCGTCGTTGACAATGGTTTTTAATAGAAAGCGCTCCGGCAAATTTCTCGTTTCTGTGGTTACATTTCAAGGTACTCCTTTGTTTTACATTCTAAGTATGTATTCATCTGGAGAATATGATTTATTTTACAGTGATTTTTACGGGCAGAAAATGAAATGGAAACTATAGGGCGGTATTACCCGCCCTATGACGATATTACTCACACTATGTCTACAAGTAGAACGATATGGCGGTCTCACCTACACCATGTTAGGTAATTCCGCCCTCCAAGACCCTCACAAATTGTTTTACATGAGCCACAATTCTCCCCCCACTCTTCTTTCTGACCTCTGAGATTATACTTCAAGGTTCTCTCCTGAAGCCCATCCATCCACTTGCACATTAAGTGCCGTAGGAAGCTGTAAAATGTAATTCTCCTTTAGCATAGCGATAATACCCACACCTACCTTAATATCAAATCCTCATCATGAGGAAAGCACGTATTTACTACTAGACAGATATCCTAAAGACCAAAGAGTATCAATCTTAAATAAATCAAATGAAATAGTATCAGTATTTATTGATGGACTGGATATTCTAGAAGGAGAAAAAACAATGTGATGTAATAATAATGATAAGATTTTTTGTTCTCCTTTTCGTGATAGACTTTGATCATTATTAAAAAATATCAATTTCCCCTATTTTGTTGCGTACTCATTTTTGAATACGTGCACAGATTCCGCTGAAAATATCTTATAATGTCAATACACTGTCTTACAATGCACCCATCTTTGGAGGATGATACGGCCAGAAACGGACAAACGACAAAAAACGAAGCGAAATGCTTGTCTCAACATCATCATGGACCAAATAGAACTAGATACCGGCGAAATGAACCCGAGGAAAGAAGAACTGCACTCATCAAAATAGGACTTTCTGGTGTTCGCTCCAACTTTTATCACCTTTCATGGGCTCGAGTCGTCATTCCAGCATTTGCTGCCAATGTCAACTCCTGCGTTTACACGTTCTCATAAATACGCGTGTACGATTCATCGCCTCCATACACAGTAAAACACCGACGTAATTGGCGCGTATAATTATAAAAATTTCTTCAACATTCAATTATACTTCGCCTCGGCACAAGGCGTAATTAACGTTTACATTAACGAGGCCAACGAATTAATAGCGACACAGGAAAATATAATCTTATCGCAATAATTTCAACACCTCTTTAATAAACAGTCGCTAAAAAGATGATGGAAACGCGGATAATTGTCGAAGAAGCGTTGGTGTGTCAAGAATTCCAGACAAAGATTCTAATGGGTGATGGCATTTGTACACGTAAAACCACGCAGCGGTGGAAAAAAGAAATATGATTTAATATTTTCTGGCCCAATAACACAATTACAAAACGTCATATGCAAACGAATGAACGCTGTGACGGTTCACACCGTCGTATAATATGAGAACGCGTTGACAAATCAGAAAACAGTTGGACGTTAGCCCAATATAATGGAAAAGGAAGAAAGAAAAAAAAAGACATGTACGGAGGATTGTAGCGTATATTATTTTAAATTACGAGCTCATGTGTGCTCGGTTTGCTGGTAAACTAGTCCTTCTTCATTAAGTTAATTACCCTCAAAGTGTTATTTACAATCGTCTCATAGCATTTTTTTTTGCCTCGTTTCCTTGTTCTGTTGTCTTTCCGTCTTTTAACGAATCTGGTCGCTGACACGGAAACGAAAAAACGACTTCGAGTTTTTCAATGAATATAAAGCATTTATCTTCGATAAGAAAGTCATAAATTTTTACCGAACATCAACCGTTTCACCGGACTTTTTTTTCTTGAGGTTACACGTTCGCGGTAAGTCGTTCGAATTAAAAATACAAATCGTTTACGTCGGAGTACAAAAAGTTGTTTAAATTTGTGCGCAGAACAATTTCTTCCGAATGTATTTGAGGAACAGATGGCGTGAATGACTACCGTTTTAGAATGAGGAATGTTTCGGGACCATAAGAAGACGGGGATTTGTTTCTACGTAAAGCTCATCAGTTGTGTCACGTGGCCTCTAAAGTCATTCCAGATACTGTTTCCTTTTCAAGGTTGATAGAGTCGATCAGGTTTTGCAATTTTACTATATTCTATACGAAAGACCTTGTCATTCATTCCTCTTCTTTGCTGGATGATATCTTCATAATGCGTAAATCAGACTACTCATACACGGCACATCAATCACCTGTGACTGGAGATGTGCCGCACGTAAGATCAAGCGTCGCAGGTCAGCGTTCATCAGTTATACTGTTTTGACAAGTGATCGAAATTCAATTCGCCTCCAGTCTGAGAGGGTCTGGTTGTCTGTTGCAAATATTTACCTAGCTTAAACCGCGCATGAGTGGGTTATAAAACAGGCGAATTCAGTCTGGTTCCTATGAGAAATCGAACACGTGCCCAAAAGTAGCTTCGCATGGTAATATTGTGATAAAATATACCGTAAGGTAAAAATAGTCAGCCGGATAGAAGAAAAGAGAAGACACAGAAAAACAAGGAAATTATTGACCGCCCTCCTTACCCATTCTACCCAGTATCGACAGATTCGATTTATTTGACCGCCGTGTACAACAGCACGAAATGCAAATTAATCTCATTGATTTATGCCCTATAATGTTATGTGATTGAAGAAAACATTTATTCGTGTACGAACATTGAAATTATACCGCACGAAATGTACACCGAGAAATCTTTCTTCAACTTTCTGAAATTCGAAACCCATATTGTGATACTCGAAAAGAGCCTTTCCTTGCCCCTCCTGCTAGCTTCAAAATAGAAAACTTTAGTGCCTTTATTATTTGGTCGAACAAAGGTGTTATGAAACCTCATCATGTTGAACTCTTTCTCGCTCAGTAGCTGAAGATCTACCGTAAATGACAATGGGTGGGATACGTTATGAGAAGTGGGTAACAAAAAATTGCGATTTTTACTCCTTCATGACGAACATATCGGTCATCCGCCATGCATCATATTCGCAACCTTTTCAGCCAGGGAGTTTTGATAATAAATTCGCAAGAGTATTAATCACACGTCTTACTCTTTCACGTGATTCGGAAAACTAAAGAGGGCATCTTCCTTTGCACCACACTGGCCAAGAACGTCAAAGACCTTGGAGATGTAAGAGGACTTTTCCATTACGGCATTACCTTTGTCAGCCTTCGTAATAGGTAAGCCTTTCTCCCTGACCTTCCTCTTTACTCCCTTGATCACCTAAAAAGCAAGATTTTATGCGTAGAAGGGGAGTATTACGGACAAGGGCAGCACAATTTGTTTGGGCACTGAACACAGGCCCAATTTTCATATCTAGGTCAGCAAAGACATTAGCCAAAGTATCAGTATTACGTATTAAGACGAATTTAAAGATTTTCTTCAGGAGATTCAATTCATCGCTATCAACCTCATTGGATTTTGTAGTGAATGAAGTGTATGCTTTAAATTTGACTGCTAAGAAACATATTCGTGAAAATGTTTGCGCAGGAGCACGATGTGACGATGTTATTTCTGCCTTACTCCATTCGCAAAACTTCCAAACATTACGACTTTCGTACCTCATTGAGTTCTTGGGACAATTGCCAGATGATAATCCAAAAGTTATTCTAAGATGCATCACCACTTTGTAAGAGGCTGAGATTCGGTACGAAGTTGTCATGTGATTAATGTCTCTGTTTTAGAGGGTGAGTTCTTCCAAAGAGCAGCACTTCCCACTATGAAAAATGAGAAACAAAAACGAAATATTGAAGTAAGTTGCTTAACGTTCTAGAAATATGATTCGTTTGTAGAATATTTTTAACTGACATACAGAGCCGCGCCGAGGCGTGGGCAAACTGGGCAACTGCCCAGAGTGCCAAGAACAAGGGGCGCTAAACAAAAAGTGTACAACTTTAGTTCCACTTTTAATTTTCCAGCAGATTAATACCTCTTCCGAATTTTTTTCTCAAATTTGAAAATCATATTTATGTAATAGGAAGTTACAAAGGAAACAGGCAGAATAGCGAGTGAAGTAAGTTGTCATATAGATAAGAAGGACTACGTACATTATTCTAAACTTGTCAATAAAAAGCGATAATATAGAATAAAAGAATTTTCATTCTAATTTTACTCTGTAATATTGAAGTTTTCCCTAAGAATGGGACGCGAAAAGGTTGGTTTGCCCTGGGCGCCAAAAAGTCTCGGCACGGCCCTGTATATTGTACTTGTAGATTGGGCTGAGTGGCTTGACTTTCTTCTTCTCTGTTGAAATGAAGGGATCTGACGAAACCAAGAGCATGTTCATCAAATCTCTGTTCGTGTGTCCTCGAGAATCCTTTCTTGCGTGTTCTCGTCTCAATTGTCTCACATATGTATTCGCAGCTTCTGACGCTCCTTCTGGAAGCTGACCTAAAAATTTACAAAAATCTATACATATCCATAATCTTGTGGGCAAAAATAAGTTCCTTGACTTTTACCTATTGGCAACAACGCATTTTCAATTATGTCTGCTCTATGAATTAAGAGCTTATGTGTGTGCGCTGGTAAGTCAAACCATGGATACAATTCAACAAAGAGTTTTGCCGTATCCAACGCCTATACTTTGAAAGCTTCCGCGTTTATCTCTTTACCCGAATATATGGCCGCCAAATTGATAGAAAATCGTTTTTCGAGACTCAGACCAGTAATTTCTGCATTGTTCTCGGCATTTTTGAAAAATCTCCGCGCTGTGTTTCCATCATTTATTGTACCGGTACCTATGGGACAATGTCAGGAGAGGGACAATATTTTATTACTCATTATATTATCACGCACACACCTTGTAAAACAATATCAATCAGCAATCCGGTTTCAGTTTGAAATCGTTCTTGAATTTCACTCTTCTTCTGTTTTAAAAGTTCCTTGTCTTTTTCTCTAGTAACCTACATAAGGTAAAGGTGCAGTCAAAAATACGATCATCAATACTTTCTAGGCTCATTAAGAAGACTCAACATACCCTCCATGTCTGATCTATATATGCTACGTGTATCAAACATTCGACATATCTGATGTTTGTATGTAGCACAGAAATTCCGAATCCAATACTTTTTGGATAAACTTCAACATCAGCCAAGGACAAATCATTGAGTTTGGAGGGAGGTTGCTTGCAGATTTGAAAATTTGTCGAGCTTACTCCTGTCAGGGCAGTAGAAACCTGGAATCATGAGAATGTTTTCCACGTCAGGGAGAAGAAGAGATAGAAGAACGATACACAGAGATGGCAAACGAAACGAAATTGGCAGCGGCGATATCACACGTCTAACAACGTAACAATGAATGAAAATGTTCCAGTACAGATCTTATCAGCTGGACAACAGATTCTCGAAAAATTCAACCTGATGTAGGCCTATGAAGATTCATTCACGAAAAATTTTGAAAACGGGTTACTTACATCCAACGAGCCAGCTATCTCCCTCATCTCTGTAGATTCTTCACTTCTCTGCAATGAAATAAAAATGAAATCGTTAGAAACCAATGAAAAAATAAAAAATGAAAAATATTCTTGAAACTCTTATTCTATGTACCATTTGCTGTATCTGCTTCATGATTTTTTTCCGCGTAAATAACGCCTCTATTCCCATAACCAGTAAATCTTTTTCCGTGATTTCGTTCAAAATAGATTCATCCGCTCGATTGTTCCGAAATATTTCATAGCATTCTTTGGTTTCTTCTTCCGTCAAATTTGCATTCTTGAAGAATTTTATCCAGAATCCACAATGTGTTATTCGAGTATTGTTCATCACTTTTCTTAAAATTGAGGGAAAGAAAAAGTATGGTCATAAAATGAGGTGAAGGAGGAATACCCACCATTAGAATTTTTGCCCGACATGTTACAAAGGAAAACGACACCAATCCAACTTGAAAAGTTGTATCACTCCTTACGCAGAGAACTGATTTCGCTAGGAGAGGTTTGATGTAATTACTTTTTTCAACTTCTCTGTAAAATTCTCGGAACTCAAAAGTATGGCTGGTAGGTGAATGATAACGCTTTGATCGTTCCGTATGTTCCGTATTATCATGGATCAAAGATGAAGTACTTACATTTTTTCTACAACAATAATATAGAGGAGCATGGCTGCTTTGTTTATATGCATCGACCTGAGGAGAGCCTGAGGAGAGACATGTAACCTCGACAGTGGTGCCACATACAACGCCCAACATAATTATTCTTGATATTGCTATCATTTTTCTCACTCTTCTGTCGAGGCATTGTTCCAACTCCCTATATTTTCCATCAGTATTGTGGCATTACAAGACGATGTTGAAATGGAATAACTCATTCGTGTTATCATTCCTTCCAAATTATTTTTTTTCTGCATCTACGTGTACGTGATACAGTAATGGCTTTTTCTGAAGTGTATTTAAAATTGGTTCAATATGATTGAATTCGCAGATATTTTTGAAAATACTTCTCAGTGTTAGCTCTAAGTCCTCTTTGAATTATTTTGTTTGAGATTTTGATGAGTTATTAACAAGATGAAATTCTCCTTCATAGGGCACTGGTTATCAGCTTTCTCTTTTGTATCGTAAAATCACGTAGCTCCGTTCATTTCACGTTCATTCTTAAGTTTATCTCAGCGTTTTCATGTTCTAATCATCTTTTATTGAATATTATTTCGAATTTCATTCCTTGAATTGCCTATCAAAATGTCTTCTCAATCGTATCAATGTTAAATCGTCTTGAGTCATAAGTTCTTTTGGATCAAAAATCATTTCGAATTTCATTTCTTGAACTTGTTCCTATCGAAATTCTACCTCCATTGTTAAGATAGTCTAAATTCTTTTGAGTTTATTTGCTATATCGGTGACATTATGAAATTGAGAAGTATTTTCAATTTTCAAATACCTACAGTGATGGAATAAAAAAATTCACATGAAAGTGGTTTGATATCAGTATATCATCGCGTATATAAAAAAATTCATAATGACAGAAGTCGACTCGCGTATACCAACGTGGAAGTACACTTCCTCATCAAGGACAACTTCGACAATTTTCATGCTTTGAATCTGTGCACACTCAACTAGTTGTCGAGACAATTTTGATACACAGTAGCTGACTCGCTTATACTGTTGTGGAAGTGTACTTCCTCGTCAAGGACAAATGACGTTCTGTGCGAAAATCTCACACGCGTTGGAGTTAGTGTTAACTTGAGGATCAATGAAAAGTGAAGAAAAATGAGTAAAAAGTGAGAAATCTGGCTGCTTGTAGCTCATAAATGGAAACTTGAGGGTTGATGAGAAGTGCAGAAAAATGAGTGAAAAAGTGAGAAATCTATAACTGTCCTAGAAATCCAGAACTGTCCTAGAAAGCCATAAAATCCAGAACTATCCTAGAAATCCAGAAATGTCTTAGAAGTCCAGATTTGTCTTAGAAATCCAGAACTGTCATAGAAATCGAGAACTGTCTTAGAAATCCAGAAATGTCATAGAAATCCAGATTTGTCTTAGAAATCCAGAACTGTCATAGAAATCGAGAACTGTCTTAGAAATCCAGAAATGTCATAGAAATCCAGAAATGTCCTAGAAATCCAGAACTGTCTTAGAAATCCATAACTGTCCTAGAACATACATCACCCCTCTACTTATGACAGCTAGAATTGTCCGAGTAGAGCTTTTTGACATGTTTCATGTCTTTTCTCTGCCCCCTAATTCTTGAAAATTGTCTGGGCGTCCGGCGGTGACCTTGGGACTTGAAAGAATTTTGATCTTTTCTATATCCCTTTATTAGTTAGTATAAGGACTTGAAAGAATTTTGGTCGAAAAAAAAAAGAAATAATAAAAGAAAAATAAAATAAAAAATATAAAAATAAGAATACAAATAATTAAACAAATAAAAAATGAATTTAAAAAAATGGAATAAAAAAATAAATACAAATTAAAAAATAAATATAAAGAAATGGAATAAAAATAAAATTAAAAATCAAATAGAATTAGATTAAATAAAATTAAATTGAAAACAAAATAATGTCTGGGTGGTCATTGAGAAATTTGCGAGTATCATCTTCTCTCTCTCTCTCTCAAAAAAAAAAATAATAATAATAATAATAATAATAATAGAAAAAAATTAAATCAAAAAATAAAATGAAATAAAATATAAATAAAATTAAAAATAATCATGAAAAATCTCATCAGCCTGAAATATACTAAAGTAGACTTGTACTGGACCAAGAAGCGGGATGAACGAGCGGAGCGAGTGAGGCCCAGTAATCTCATCAGCTTGAAATATACTAAAGTAGACTTACACTAGACCAAGAAGGCTCATTAGCCTGAAATATTCCAAAGTAGACTTATACTACATCAAGCGAGTGCCGCGAGTGAGTCCCAGAAAACAGTCAGCCTAAAATACTCTAAAGTAGACTTATCCTAGAACAAGGAGCTAGAAATTTCGGAAATTTTTGAGCTATGAAGAGCTTAAGACGACTGGCAAAAAGATATGAAACATGATCTTTATATTTTTGGCAACGCCAAAAAACCCTTTGTCTTTTTGATCAATTGTTAGCTTTAAAGCCGTCGATTGATCGGATGGCCCGCAGAATATCTCAAAGTCTAGATCCTTCAGACAACCACCAGTATTTGACAGAGTGAACAGTGGTTCTCTAATATCTTTTTCTTCATTTTCAAGGTTTCATGGTGACCCCGAGTAAGAACTTCCACAAGTTTTGATTCAGTCTTATATCCCTTTTTTCTTTGCGTTAAGCCTATAGAGCCTCAGGTGTTGTCACAGATGGACCTATAAGAAAAATGTTTCAAATAAATTATCAATCTAGAGAATTGATTGAACTTCTTGAGTAATTCTTTTCTGCGTAATTAAACTTTTAAAAAAAGGAACTCACTTTTTTCGGCCATTTTCCTTCTTTTTGAACGTTCGGAACTTTCTTCATAAGACTATGGGCAACAATTGGCGGTATAATTGCCTCTAGAACACAAAATGATGATGGGCGCTCAAAAACTAAAAGTTCAATCGCTCTTCCTCTGAACATTGGAAAGAATGATGAGATATTTTCAGAAACACTTCTCTGATTTTCTATTACAGTGAAAGCCGCTTAATGTGATCGCTTTCGTTCGTGGTCAAAGTGATCGTAATAACCGACTGATTCTAAAATCCGGGGGTGGAAATTTTATAAAAAGAAAATTTTTTTCGCATCATAATTTTTTTATTATATGTACTACAACACAAAATTGTAGTATAGATCATTTTTAACGTATACATACAAGATATACAGTCTCACTTTTTTTTTTAAAAAAAATAAGTTGATACGCCTTTGTTTTTTACTATCTTCAATCATTTTTTTCAAAGTATTTTTCGTAAGTATAGTGTAAAACAAAATTTTCACCATAGCACTTGAAACTGCCACCCAATACATCGATAGCTTCCAGCATTTGTTTATGGGAAGGGGTTTCAGGAGAAGGATCGTCATCGTCTTCGTCATCTGAAGAAGCTTCTAATTTATGAAATGTACATGTTTCAAGTTGAAACGCGAGCATTCTGTCATACAATGCCGAAAAATTCACTGCATTCAGAAAAAATTGATTCTATTAAACGATTTTTTGATCACATTAGGCGGCAAAATTAGTACACATTTAGATACAGCCGGACCGTTCCCACCCATTCTGATTCTTTTAACCAAATTATTCGAACCAAACTGACATTACAAGAATTTTTTCGTGCGTGGTTGGGCAACAGCTGGGCTAGTGGCCTCTGTTGATTGGTTAATCGGAGATGTTTGCGCCGCTGAATTGCTATACGCTGTGACTGAAGCAGATTTGGCGGCTTCCAACTCCTTCCCAAAATTGAAAATCATAGTGTCCCGTTTCTTAATTTCACCTGATAACATTTTGATTTGCTGGCTAAGCCGTTGATAGTTGACCTTGAGTGTTGACAGTTTGGTGGTTAGCTGTTTGATATCTGTTTTGCTTGTGGAATATCCAAGCTTAGTCTCAAGAATCCACATCTCACGATCTTTTTGGCGGATAATATCAACGAGTGAGATCTGCTTGGTGGGGTTGACCGTTTCCTGATCATTGTTCCTCCGCTTCTTCAAGATTTGGGTTGGATTAGCTGGCGATGGCGGTGGTGAACGTTGCATCATGATGAAGGTTTGAGGGGGGGGGGGGTCGATGGGAACTTCCCTCTTCCTCTAACTGTCACTTCCTAATAGCCCACGTCCTACCTAAAAGCAGAACCCAAGGGTCCGAGAGCTAGAAGTAAGGCTGACTTGGGGCCGGAACTTGAGTACAATTTAACCTGATTCAAGTACATCAGGGTTCTTGTTCAAGCTGAGCTCGACAGTGGAGATGAAGGCCAGTCACCCGCGTTTTTTTGAGGCAGCGCGTCTTGGAGTGTGCCAGCTCCAGTGGATGGCCTGAGGATAAGAGGAAGGATTGAGGATAAAAGGTGCTACAATCACTTCAGTCACTTACACTTGAAATTACTTGAGAAAGCGAAAATTACGCGAACTTGAGTGAGTCTAGGTGATGTTAATAACTTGAAAAGATGAGCATAATTGAAAAATCATGTAAATTCTCGAACTCCAAACGCACTCAGAACAAACACGGGTGTTGTTAGCTTGATATTTTCCGAACAAGTTTGAAAAATTGAGGAAAGATGATCATATGCTATGAAACGGAGACCATAATTCTTGCAATTAACGATGGTAGGCACTTGATAAACTCGATATCGATGAGTTACGACACAAAATATGCTTAAAAATTCCAAAATTCTAGATCAGGAAGTGACCTGATGAGAATCAATTGTTACTTGAATTGGAAAAATTCACCGGATTTCCATTGAAATTCAACTTGATTTTTTTGATTAGCCTATGCCCGGACACCTTATCATAAGCTTAGTTTAAGACTAGTGAAATCCCAGGTGGAAAGGGGGGGGGGGGTATTTTCCGTTTTATTATAGGTCTAGTTTAGCCTGTTTAGGACTGGTAAAATCCTAGCACAAAGCTAGTATAAAACTATCATAAAACTAGTATATAAACTGGGCACTACCTAATATAAGTCTACTTTGAAATATTTTAAGCTGTTGGCTTCTAGGTAGCTTACTCGCTCCGCTCGTTCTCCCCGCCCTCGGTCTGGTATAAGCATACTTTGAAATATTCCGAGGTATTAGCTTTTAGGGGCTCACTTAGTCTATATTGAAGAATTTCAGCAGTAGTTGGCTAGTCCAGAATATTTTTAAACAATAGCTTTTGGGTGGCTCTTGGGCTTATTCGCTCCGCTCTTTTGCCCTCCTCCCTTTCTTGGTCGAGTATAAGTCTAGTCTCGTAAAATCCTAGGGAGAGGGGATCTTCTACATCTATCATAATTCTAGTTTAAGACTGCTAAAATCCTAGTAAGCCTACAAGGTCTGGAAGAAGCCCAGTGCTCAGACCTACCACGTTCACTGTACATTTAGGCATACCTATATAAGAACTAAATCTACTACAAGCGTCATGTCATCTTGGAAAGGCCAGAAATCAGCTGACTTCGGAGCGTAGAATAATATTGATACTCAAACTGCGCTAGGGTGTATCGATAAAGTTATAAAATTGAACACTCGTTGGCAAAATCCTTGCTTGCACACCGCATGAATAAATCATTTGAATTGAATCCAATACCTGAAACTGTACTGTACGGGATGAAGTTTTCTCGCATCGCACCGGGTGTTTCTCTCAAAGCGAAAGCCTGAACCATATCCAAACCTTGTTCAATCAGTGTATTCGTCGATCGGGACTTATCTTTTGCTTTTGTTATAGAAAATCATCGCGAACCTGTTTTGCTCTGGATTCTCCGAATTTTTCATTACGTCTGATTTCCTTCCTCTGGTTTCTGGTGCGGTTTCGTCGCTCTTACGTTGAGGGAACTACCACAGATAATGAATTATGTTACTCTGTGGAACGGCGTTTCTTGAACAAAGAGAATGTGCCATCGTTTCCTCTGTAATTTCAACTTGTTGGTGAATTTTTTGTCGCATCAAAATTATGGTTCTTCCGGGGGAGATTTCTCCCTCTAGACTGTGTCGCTGGATGATGGTTATAGTAGCCAGTCGCGTGCGTAATTGAGAGACAACCTGTGTATTTCGAGGAAGAGGAACCGTTCTAAAAGTTCAAGTTGTAATCGAGTCTTGAATCCAACGAACAGCAAGGAGAAATTTTCATCAGGACATACGCCATTTGAACTTGTCTTGTTTCATCTTCCGACACCTTCATCGATATCTTCTTCACATCTTTTTAGAGATTCTTTGATACGCTGGTCACAACAATCTGAACATTCGGGTTCCAAGTTCCGAGTCTACACTCGAAGGTTACCAATTAAGATGAGCAACATGGATTTACCTTTGTTTTCGTTTCTGCCTTCAGGAAAGCCGGACGAGAGGAGCCAACATGGTGCCGCGCAATCACGGCTAGAACGTATCAAAGGATCAAACGCTCTGAACAAGAATGATAGAGGAATGTCGAGAAATCAATCTGTAAAATTCCCATTTTTAGAGATTGTTTACAGTCGATTCATTTCAAGTTCAGAGCAAGCTGCAGTTGGTGACTTGAATTTTCAGATTACTTGAGCTCAACTCAAGCAGTCATTTAAAATGAATGGAAAATTTTCGATAGTTTTCGAACTATTTTCGACTTTGCCACACCTAATAAAATCGCAAATATAGCCCGAGTTGTTGCAAAGTTGAGTCATTCAGGTTACGATTATCCGTTGGTTGATGATTTCACGTCAACCTTCGAAAACGGTTCCGAAGACCGCATCCGAGTTTTTCAAGGTGAGAACTCCCATCGTTTGCGAGTGGTTAAATCATCGAAAAAAAATTTCGCTGCGACTGTAATGTGGATGGAATAGCTGGAGACTGGCTAATAACAATTATTGCGCATAATAAAGCTCGCAATAAAAATTCAATCAATTATAAGAATAATGTAGGTACGCTGTAATACATCAGTATCTACTTCGGTACAAATGGTAATTTATTTTAGTCATCGTATTGTATGATTGGTAGGCGATGTACACTCGGTATTAATTCAGATTCTGCTACAACATCGACAGCAGCGCAGGTAGGTTAATACAGAAATATTGTACGTCTATCACCTAGTTCTTATAGCGAGACTGTTCGATCGCCTGGAAGATCGGCCAACACAACAGCGTGAAGCCATCGTGACATTTATGGATACTATGCGATGTTAAATTTTACAAATAAAACATATTTATGCGTACCCGCGTTAAATATATAATACGCTTTATTATACGCGCCGTATATATCAACGTGATCAGCATCCGTACGCCGCGTTATAAAAATTACTCATTCTCTAGAGAGTATAGAATACGTTCTTTCGCGCCGTATATATTCAAACCAATAAAACAAAATTGCTGAATATTCTAATGATAAATAAATAAGGCGCGCGCGAGCCCTGGTCGGAGCGGGAAAAATGAATCTTCGGACGAAAGAAAAAGTGTAAAGTTTGAAAGGCGAGGGTGAAGGCGAAGCGAACGCCGCGTCGAATGTACACAGAAAACTGGTTTCCATCACATCTCGGCGAAGGAGTTGCGATATTAGGTATGCGCGAAAATTTATTAAATAATAACGAATTTTAAATACGAGTTTACTATGTCGTTAGTGTCGATGGAAAATATACGTAATATCGATAAACGCTACGATAGAAAATTCTGAACACATTTCTACACAGTTTACAATATATTCTATGAGTTTCGAACGCGTCCAACGTCGCCTCGTTAATTTCACACGTATTTGGCATTTAATTGGATCACGATTTTCTTGTCTCGCGCGTTTACTCGTATTTAGAATTTATAATATAAATCTTCGACAGTTTACCATAAATATTAGAAGACGTAGAAGAAGCGGGAAAAAGAAGAAGAATGCCGAGTTACATCGGGCGTATAGTTGAATTAAACGTCGAACATTATGTTCGCCTTTATAAAGTAATGCGTGTGTAAGGCGGTTCAATTTCAATCTATACTCTCGCCGTTAGGTATGCTTTCTTTGTAGAAATTAAAATGCGTCGAACGAGGGATGAGTACGACTCAGGGTCTCGAGACAAGAAATTGATTGCGTTCGAGGGAATGGAGTTGTACCGCATGACGAAGTGTGAAAACATCAAATGACCATAAGCGAGTGAGCGGCAACAGGAATGAAATAGGGATGTAGCGAGGAGACGTGAAGGGGAGAGGATGAATGTTCTGAAATTGAAGAAATTTTCCTTCAAAAATATTGCAGATATCACGAGTCACCATCTGAAAAGGAACAGAAAGGAAATATTGTACGGGCCCGTAAAAATTTTTTAAACCAGAGTGACAACCGGTTTTGATGTGTACCACACCATCATCAGATCGCATATTTTTCCTCACAATATCACAGGGAGCCATATCACAGCGGTTGCTACCTGAGTAACTTTCCTTCACCGAACATTCCACTCCAATGATGGTAAATGGGATATTGGTTTTCAATACTATTATGAACAACAAGGAATGAATCACCTGATGATTCATCGTGAAGCTGTAACTTTTGCATAACTCTTCAAATTTTTGACAAAATTCATTTACCTGCTTTTGTAATTCAAAATTGTCTGGGCGTCTCGTTTTTTCGACTGGGACCAATCCTGGAACAATTGTCGCAAAAAAGTCACCATTTTCCGTCACGTTTGATAACGTTATCAGTGACCTTGACCCACTTTAAAGTTATGAATTGGGACTACTCTTGGAAAAAGTGTCACAGTTTACTGATGGTTATTTTATATTTGACTAGGACTTCTGGAAAAGTTACAAAAATATCATCACGGTTTTTCTTTACGCTTGATGACGTCATCAGTGATCTTGTTCTACACTTTGGCTTAGAAATTTACTGCGGAACGCTACTACACAAATTTTGTCTCCAAATGCTGGGACGCAATTCTAACATGTGTACAATGGCCCTAGGACGCAATTCGAGTATCCAAAAACACAGAGCAAAAGATTTTGACGTTTAAATAAGTTGAAGAGTTCATAAAAGAATATGATTTCAATTAATACGGTTCTCTAAATTATGACCAGAAACACCAGATGAATACATACTCAGAATGTAAAACAAAGGAGTACCTTGAAATGTAACCACAGAAACGAGAAATTTGCCGGAGCGCTTTCGATTAAAAACCATTGTCAACGACGAAATGAAAGCAACTAAACAATCTAACGGCTAGAAACAATAAACTACCGAGGAAATCATGATTGAACTAGCGAGTCATCACGATGTAAATCACACTCATAAACTAGTTCAATCAACCCCTCATCAGCAGGTATGTACCTGTTGAGCACGTTAAGGTTATCGTTATTCAAAGGGCGAATAATTTCAATATGTTCGAGAGCTTTTCGTTTGAATTCTGAGGAATCTCTGTGGAGGAGGGTCTCAGATCCCGCTTTATAACCGTGGCCACTAGCCAAAAGGTGGTCCGCAAATGCAGAAGGACCTATTTTCTCTAACTCCCACTTCTTAATATGCTCCTCTACGCGAATTTTGAGCTGGCGGCTAGTCTCGCCTATATGTATAAACTCCATTACAATCATTACACTCCAATTTATAAACCCCACTTTTTTCATTCAAAGGGATAGGATCCTTCAGCTTGATAAAAAGACTTCTTACTGTGTTGAGATTGTAATACACTGGGCGGAACCTGAAGGGGTGGAGGATACGACTTAATTGGGAAGAGAACTTACCCAAAAACGGGAGCCTGATCCACCGCTTCCGGACAACAGCTGTCGGATTACGGGGGAGGGAGGTAGTGGAGTCAAGGCATTTCCTAGCTAGCTTCCTGCGAACCATAAGGTCAATATCTAAACGGACCTCGTTCACTCTGGCCAAGTGCTTTATAGTCAGAAGCTCATTATAGAAGGCGAGCTGACCCAACGGAATACTGGTCAAACGATGAATATGACTAATGAAACCAGCGTATTTGTGAGCAACAAGGCAGAAAGAACTGCCGTGGACCATAATATCGGTCGAAGTATCTTTCCTGTAGATGGCAAATTCATGGACACCGTCTCCATTAGAGATAGTAAGGTCCAAAAAATTGATGAATGAACCGCCTACTTCCAATGTAAATTTAATGGAAGGATATTGAATATTTAGATACCCGAGGAACTCCAAGAGGAGATCCCGAGGACCGGTCCACGTACACAACACATCGTCGACGTACCTTTGCCAATAATAAATATAGTCCAAAACACCTGACCAGAGGAAAAGAGGTCGAACTCAAATTTAGACATAAATACCTCCGAGATGAGGGAGCCCAGAGAAGAACCAATTGGGATGCCTACCTCCTCAGGAAACTCAAAATTTTACCGTCAAATTTGCAAAAATTGGGTGACCAACAAATATTAAGCAAGGTAAAAAATTCAGCCAATTCTTCATGGCAGATATTAGATTGAACGAGGAGGTCGCCCATGTGTTTCATGGCCGTAACTCTCGGGATACTAGGAAATAAACCCACCACATCAAAGGAGCATAGGATGGAACCTGGCTGAAGAATACCATCCTTAAGCTTATCGGCCAAGGAGACAGAGTTCTTCACAGAGTAGGAAGATTCAAATTCTACTCTAGATTTAAACCAACGATCTAAGAACTTCGCCAGGAAATAAGTGGAGGAAGATACAAAAGAAACGGCTGGCCGCATTGGGATGTCCCTTTTATGAACTTTCGGCAACCTGTATAGGAGGGGGGGGGGGCACAGGATTAGGCTCAAGAAGACGCTTTTTAAGCCTATTGGTTTTAATAATAAATTCCTTTCTGCCCTGTTGCTCACAAATACGCTGGTTTCATTAGTCATATTCATCGTTTGACCAGTATTCCGTTGGGTCAGCTCGCCTTCCTTAATGAGCTTCTGACTATAAAGCACTTCCTCGAGATCTCCTCTTGGAGTTTCTCAAGTATCTAAATATTCAATATCCTTCCATTAAATTTACATTGGAAGTAGGCGATTCATCAATCCACTTTATGGACCTTACAATCTTTGATAGAGACGGCGTCCATGAATTCGCCAGCTACAGGAAAGATACTTCGACCGATATGACTGTCCACGGCAATTCTTTCTGCCCTGAAGCTCACAAATATGCTGGTTTCAACAGTGTTATATCCATCGTTTGACCAGTATTCCGTTGGGTCAGCTCGCCTTCTATAATGAGCTTCTGACTATAAAGCACTTGGCCAGAGTGAACGAGGTCCGTTTAGATATTGATCTCATGGTTCGCAGGAAGCTAGCTAGGAAATGCCTTGACTCCACTACCTCCCTCTCCCGTAATCCGACAGCTGTTGTCCGGAAGCGGTGGATCAGGCTCCCGTTTTTGGGTAAGTTCTCTTCCCAATTAAGTCGTATCCTCCACCCCTTCAGGTTCCGCCCAGTGTATTACAATCTCAACACAGTAAGAAGTCTTTTTATCAAGCTGAAGGATCCTATCTCTTTGAATGAAAAAAGTGGGGTTTATAAATTGGAGTGTAATGATTGTAATGGAGTTTATATAGGCGAGACTAGCCGCCAGCTCAAAATTCGCGTAGAGGAGCATATTAAGAAGTGGGAGCTAGAGAAAATAGGTCCTTCTGCATTTGCGGACCACCTTTTGGCTAGTGGCCACGGTTCTAAAGCGGGATCTGAGACCCTCCTCCACAGAGATTCCTCAGAATTCAAACGAAAAACTCTCGAACATATTGAAATTATTCGCCCTTTGAATAACGATAACCTTAACGTGCTCAACAGGTACATACCTGCTGATGAGGGGTTGATTGAACTAGTTTATGAGTGTGATTTACATCGTGATGACTCGCTAGTTCAATCATGATTTCCTCGGTGGTTTATTGTTTCTAGCCGTTAGATTGTTTAGTTGCTTTCATTTCGTCGTTGACAATGGTTTTTAATAGAAAGCGCTCCGGCAAATTTCTCGTTTCTGTGGTTACATTTCAAGGTACTCCTTTGTTTTACATTCTAAGTATGTATTCATCTGGAGAATATGATTTATTTTACAGTGATTTTTACGGGCAGAAAATGAAATGGAAACTATAGGGCGGTATTACCCGCCCTATGACGATATTACTCACACTATGTCTACAAGTAGAACGATATGGCGGTCTCACCTACACCATGTTAGGTAATTCCGCCCTCCAAGACCCTCACAAATTGTTTTACATGAGCCACAATTCTCCCCCCACTCTTCTTTCTGACCTCTGAGATTATACTTCAAGGTTCTCTCCTGAAGCCCATCCATCCACTTGCACATTAAGTGCCGTAGGAAGCTGTAAAATGTAATTCTCCTTTAGCATAGCGATAATACCCACACCTACCTTAATATCAAATCCTCATCATGAGGAAAGCACGTATTTACTACTAGACAGATATCCTAAAGACCAAAGAGTATCAATCTTAAATAAATCAAATGAAATAGTATCAGTATTTATTGATGGACTGGATATTCTAGAAGGAGAAAAAACAATGTGATGTAATAATAATGATAAGATTTTTTGTTCTCCTTTTCGTGATAGACTTTGATCATTATTAAAAAATATCAATTTCCCCTATTTTGTTGCGTACTCATTTTTGAATACGTGCACAGATTCCGCTGAAAATATCTTATAATGTCAATACACTGTCTTACAATGCACCCATCTTTGGAGGATGATACGGCCAGAAACGGACAAACGACAAAAAACGAAGCGAAATGCTTGTCTCAACATCATCATGGACCAAATAGAACTAGATACCGGCGAAATGAACCCGAGGAAAGAAGAACTGCACTCATCAAAATAGGACTTTCTGGTGTTCGCTCCAACTTTTATCACCTTTCATGGGCTCGAGTCGTCATTCCAGCATTTGCTGCCAATGTCAACTCCTGCGTTTACACGTTCTCATAAATACGCGTGTACGATTCATCGCCTCCATACACAGTAAAACACCGACGTAATTGGCGCGTATAATTATAAAAATTTCTTCAACATTCAATTATACTTCGCCTCGGCACAAGGCGTAATTAACGTTTACATTAACGAGGCCAACGAATTAATAGCGACACAGGAAAATATAATCTTATCGCAATAATTTCAACACCTCTTTAATAAACAGTCGCTAAAAAGATGATGGAAACGCGGATAATTGTCGAAGAAGCGTTGGTGTGTCAAGAATTCCAGACAAAGATTCTAATGGGTGATGGCATTTGTACACGTAAAACCACGCAGCGGTGGAAAAAAGAAATATGATTTAATATTTTCTGGCCCAATAACACAATTACAAAACGTCATATGCAAACGAATGAACGCTGTGACGGTTCACACCGTCGTATAATATGAGAACGCGTTGACAAATCAGAAAACAGTTGGACGTTAGCCCAATATAATGGAAAAGGAAGAAAGAAAAAAAAAGACATGTACGGAGGATTGTAGCGTATATTATTTTAAATTACGAGCTCATGTGTGCTCGGTTTGCTGGTAAACTAGTCCTTCTTCATTAAGTTAATTACCCTCAAAGTGTTATTTACAATCGTCTCATAGCATTTTTTTTTGCCTCGTTTCCTTGTTCTGTTGTCTTTCCGTCTTTTAACGAATCTGGTCGCTGACACGGAAACGAAAAAACGACTTCGAGTTTTTCAATGAATATAAAGCATTTATCTTCGATAAGAAAGTCATAAATTTTTACCGAACATCAACCGTTTCACCGGACTTTTTTTTCTTGAGGTTACACGTTCGCGGTAAGTCGTTCGAATTAAAAATACAAATCGTTTACGTCGGAGTACAAAAAGTTGTTTAAATTTGTGCGCAGAACAATTTCTTCCGAATGTATTTGAGGAACAGATGGCGTGAATGACTACCGTTTTAGAATGAGGAATGTTTCGGGACCATAAGAAGACGGGGATTTGTTTCTACGTAAAGCTCATCAGTTGTGTCACGTGGCCTCTAAAGTCATTCCAGATACTGTTTCCTTTTCAAGGTTGATAGAGTCGATCAGGTTTTGCAATTTTACTATATTCTATACGAAAGACCTTGTCATTCATTCCTCTTCTTTGCTGGATGATATCTTCATAATGCGTAAATCAGACTACTCATACACGGCACATCAATCACCTGTGACTGGAGATGTGCCGCACGTAAGATCAAGCGTCGCAGGTCAGCGTTCATCAGTTATACTGTTTTGACAAGTGATCGAAATTCAATTCGCCTCCAGTCTGAGAGGGTCTGGTTGTCTGTTGCAAATATTTACCTAGCTTAAACCGCGCATGAGTGGGTTATAAAACAGGCGAATTCAGTCTGGTTCCTATGAGAAATCGAACACGTGCCCAAAAGTAGCTTCGCATGGTAATATTGTGATAAAATATACCGTAAGGTAAAAATAGTCAGCCGGATAGAAGAAAAGAGAAGACACAGAAAAACAAGGAAATTATTGACCGCCCTCCTTACCCATTCTACCCAGTATCGACAGATTCGATTTATTTGACCGCCGTGTACAACAGCACGAAATGCAAATTAATCTCATTGATTTATGCCCTATAATGTTATGTGATTGAAGAAAACATTTATTCGTGTACGAACATTGAAATTATACCGCACGAAATGTACACCGAGAAATCTTTCTTCAACTTTCTGAAATTCGAAACCCATATTGTGATACTCGAAAAGAGCCTTTCCTTGCCCCTCCTGCTAGCTTCAAAATAGAAAACTTTAGTGCCTTTATTATTTGGTCGAACAAAGGTGTTATGAAACCTCATCATGTTGAACTCTTTCTCGCTCAGTAGCTGAAGATCTACCGTAAATGACAATGGGTGGGATACGTTATGAGAAGTGGGTAACAAAAAATTGCGATTTTTACTCCTTCATGACGAACATATCGGTCATCCGCCATGCATCATATTCGCAACCTTTTCAGCCAGGGAGTTTTGATAATAAATTCGCAAGAGTATTAATCACACGTCTTACTCTTTCACGTGATTCGGAAAACTAAAGAGGGCATCTTCCTTTGCACCACACTGGCCAAGAACGTCAAAGACCTTGGAGATGTAAGAGGACTTTTCCATTACGGCATTACCTTTGTCAGCCTTCGTAATAGGTAAGCCTTTCTCCCTGACCTTCCTCTTTACTCCCTTGATCACCTAAAAAGCAAGATTTTATGCGTAGAAGGGGAGTATTACGGACAAGGGCAGCACAATTTGTTTGGGCACTGAACACAGGCCCAATTTTCATATCTAGGTCAGCAAAGACATTAGCCAAAGTATCAGTATTACGTATTAAGACGAATTTAAAGATTTTCTTCAGGAGATTCAATTCATCGCTATCAACCTCATTGGATTTTGTAGTGAATGAAGTGTATGCTTTAAATTTGACTGCTAAGAAACATATTCGTGAAAATGTTTGCGCAGGAGCACGATGTGACGATGTTATTTCTGCCTTACTCCATTCGCAAAACTTCCAAACATTACGACTTTCGTACCTCATTGAGTTCTTGGGACAATTGCCAGATGATAATCCAAAAGTTATTCTAAGATGCATCACCACTTTGTAAGAGGCTGAGATTCGGTACGAAGTTGTCATGTGATTAATGTCTCTGTTTTAGAGGGTGAGTTCTTCCAAAGAGCAGCACTTCCCACTATGAAAAATGAGAAACAAAAACGAAATATTGAAGTAAGTTGCTTAACGTTCTAGAAATATGATTCGTTTGTAGAATATTTTTAACTGACATACAGAGCCGCGCCGAGGCGTGGGCAAACTGGGCAACTGCCCAGAGTGCCAAGAACAAGGGGCGCTAAACAAAAAGTGTACAACTTTAGTTCCACTTTTAATTTTCCAGCAGATTAATACCTCTTCCGAATTTTTTTCTCAAATTTGAAAATCATATTTATGTAATAGGAAGTTACAAAGGAAACAGGCAGAATAGCGAGTGAAGTAAGTTGTCATATAGATAAGAAGGACTACGTACATTATTCTAAACTTGTCAATAAAAAGCGATAATATAGAATAAAAGAATTTTCATTCTAATTTTACTCTGTAATATTGAAGTTTTCCCTAAGAATGGGACGCGAAAAGGTTGGTTTGCCCTGGGCGCCAAAAAGTCTCGGCACGGCCCTGTATATTGTACTTGTAGATTGGGCTGAGTGGCTTGACTTTCTTCTTCTCTGTTGAAATGAAGGGATCTGACGAAACCAAGAGCATGTTCATCAAATCTCTGTTCGTGTGTCCTCGAGAATCCTTTCTTGCGTGTTCTCGTCTCAATTGTCTCACATATGTATTCGCAGCTTCTGACGCTCCTTCTGGAAGCTGACCTAAAAATTTACAAAAATCTATACATATCCATAATCTTGTGGGCAAAAATAAGTTCCTTGACTTTTACCTATTGGCAACAACGCATTTTCAATTATGTCTGCTCTATGAATTAAGAGCTTATGTGTGTGCGCTGGTAAGTCAAACCATGGATACAATTCAACAAAGAGTTTTGCCGTATCCAACGCCTATACTTTGAAAGCTTCCGCGTTTATCTCTTTACCCGAATATATGGCCGCCAAATTGATAGAAAATCGTTTTTCGAGACTCAGACCAGTAATTTCTGCATTGTTCTCGGCATTTTTGAAAAATCTCCGCGCTGTGTTTCCATCATTTATTGTACCGGTACCTATGGGACAATGTCAGGAGAGGGACAATATTTTATTACTCATTATATTATCACGCACACACCTTGTAAAACAATATCAATCAGCAATCCGGTTTCAGTTTGAAATCGTTCTTGAATTTCACTCTTCTTCTGTTTTAAAAGTTCCTTGTCTTTTTCTCTAGTAACCTACATAAGGTAAAGGTGCAGTCAAAAATACGATCATCAATACTTTCTAGGCTCATTAAGAAGACTCAACATACCCTCCATGTCTGATCTATATATGCTACGTGTATCAAACATTCGACATATCTGATGTTTGTATGTAGCACAGAAATTCCGAATCCAATACTTTTTGGATAAACTTCAACATCAGCCAAGGACAAATCATTGAGTTTGGAGGGAGGTTGCTTGCAGATTTGAAAATTTGTCGAGCTTACTCCTGTCAGGGCAGTAGAAACCTGGAATCATGAGAATGTTTTCCACGTCAGGGAGAAGAAGAGATAGAAGAACGATACACAGAGATGGCAAACGAAACGAAATTGGCAGCGGCGATATCACACGTCTAACAACGTAACAATGAATGAAAATGTTCCAGTACAGATCTTATCAGCTGGACAACAGATTCTCGAAAAATTCAACCTGATGTAGGCCTATGAAGATTCATTCACGAAAAATTTTGAAAACGGGTTACTTACATCCAACGAGCCAGCTATCTCCCTCATCTCTGTAGATTCTTCACTTCTCTGCAATGAAATAAAAATGAAATCGTTAGAAACCAATGAAAAAATAAAAAATGAAAAATATTCTTGAAACTCTTATTCTATGTACCATTTGCTGTATCTGCTTCATGATTTTTTTCCGCGTAAATAACGCCTCTATTCCCATAACCAGTAAATCTTTTTCCGTGATTTCGTTCAAAATAGATTCATCCGCTCGATTGTTCCGAAATATTTCATAGCATTCTTTGGTTTCTTCTTCCGTCAAATTTGCATTCTTGAAGAATTTTATCCAGAATCCACAATGTGTTATTCGAGTATTGTTCATCACTTTTCTTAAAATTGAGGGAAAGAAAAAGTATGGTCATAAAATGAGGTGAAGGAGGAATACCCACCATTAGAATTTTTGCCCGACATGTTACAAAGGAAAACGACACCAATCCAACTTGAAAAGTTGTATCACTCCTTACGCAGAGAACTGATTTCGCTAGGAGAGGTTTGATGTAATTACTTTTTTCAACTTCTCTGTAAAATTCTCGGAACTCAAAAGTATGGCTGGTAGGTGAATGATAACGCTTTGATCGTTCCGTATGTTCCGTATTATCATGGATCAAAGATGAAGTACTTACATTTTTTCTACAACAATAATATAGAGGAGCATGGCTGCTTTGTTTATATGCATCGACCTGAGGAGAGCCTGAGGAGAGACATGTAACCTCGACAGTGGTGCCACATACAACGCCCAACATAATTATTCTTGATATTGCTATCATTTTTCTCACTCTTCTGTCGAGGCATTGTTCCAACTCCCTATATTTTCCATCAGTATTGTGGCATTACAAGACGATGTTGAAATGGAATAACTCATTCGTGTTATCATTCCTTCCAAATTATTTTTTTTCTGCATCTACGTGTACGTGATACAGTAATGGCTTTTTCTGAAGTGTATTTAAAATTGGTTCAATATGATTGAATTCGCAGATATTTTTGAAAATACTTCTCAGTGTTAGCTCTAAGTCCTCTTTGAATTATTTTGTTTGAGATTTTGATGAGTTATTAACAAGATGAAATTCTCCTTCATAGGGCACTGGTTATCAGCTTTCTCTTTTGTATCGTAAAATCACGTAGCTCCGTTCATTTCACGTTCATTCTTAAGTTTATCTCAGCGTTTTCATGTTCTAATCATCTTTTATTGAATATTATTTCGAATTTCATTCCTTGAATTGCCTATCAAAATGTCTTCTCAATCGTATCAATGTTAAATCGTCTTGAGTCATAAGTTCTTTTGGATCAAAAATCATTTCGAATTTCATTTCTTGAACTTGTTCCTATCGAAATTCTACCTCCATTGTTAAGATAGTCTAAATTCTTTTGAGTTTATTTGCTATATCGGTGACATTATGAAATTGAGAAGTATTTTCAATTTTCAAATACCTACAGTGATGGAATAAAAAAATTCACATGAAAGTGGTTTGATATCAGTATATCATCGCGTATATAAAAAAATTCATAATGACAGAAGTCGACTCGCGTATACCAACGTGGAAGTACACTTCCTCATCAAGGACAACTTCGACAATTTTCATGCTTTGAATCTGTGCACACTCAACTAGTTGTCGAGACAATTTTGATACACAGTAGCTGACTCGCTTATACTGTTGTGGAAGTGTACTTCCTCGTCAAGGACAAATGACGTTCTGTGCGAAAATCTCACACGCGTTGGAGTTAGTGTTAACTTGAGGATCAATGAAAAGTGAAGAAAAATGAGTAAAAAGTGAGAAATCTGGCTGCTTGTAGCTCATAAATGGAAACTTGAGGGTTGATGAGAAGTGCAGAAAAATGAGTGAAAAAGTGAGAAATCTATAACTGTCCTAGAAATCCAGAACTGTCCTAGAAAGCCATAAAATCCAGAACTATCCTAGAAATCCAGAAATGTCTTAGAAGTCCAGATTTGTCTTAGAAATCCAGAACTGTCATAGAAATCGAGAACTGTCTTAGAAATCCAGAAATGTCATAGAAATCCAGATTTGTCTTAGAAATCCAGAACTGTCATAGAAATCGAGAACTGTCTTAGAAATCCAGAAATGTCATAGAAATCCAGAAATGTCCTAGAAATCCAGAACTGTCTTAGAAATCCATAACTGTCCTAGAACATACATCACCCCTCTACTTATGACAGCTAGAATTGTCCGAGTAGAGCTTTTTGACATGTTTCATGTCTTTTCTCTGCCCCCTAATTCTTGAAAATTGTCTGGGCGTCCGGCGGTGACCTTGGGACTTGAAAGAATTTTGATCTTTTCTATATCCCTTTATTAGTTAGTATAAGGACTTGAAAGAATTTTGGTCGAAAAAAAAAAGAAATAATAAAAGAAAAATAAAATAAAAAATATAAAAATAAGAATACAAATAATTAAACAAATAAAAAATGAATTTAAAAAAATGGAATAAAAAAATAAATACAAATTAAAAAATAAATATAAAGAAATGGAATAAAAATAAAATTAAAAATCAAATAGAATTAGATTAAATAAAATTAAATTGAAAACAAAATAATGTCTGGGTGGTCATTGAGAAATTTGCGAGTATCATCTTCTCTCTCTCTCTCTCAAAAAAAAAAATAATAATAATAATAATAATAATAATAGAAAAAAATTAAATCAAAAAATAAAATGAAATAAAATATAAATAAAATTAAAAATAATCATGAAAAATCTCATCAGCCTGAAATATACTAAAGTAGACTTGTACTGGACCAAGAAGCGGGATGAACGAGCGGAGCGAGTGAGGCCCAGTAATCTCATCAGCTTGAAATATACTAAAGTAGACTTACACTAGACCAAGAAGGCTCATTAGCCTGAAATATTCCAAAGTAGACTTATACTACATCAAGCGAGTGCCGCGAGTGAGTCCCAGAAAACAGTCAGCCTAAAATACTCTAAAGTAGACTTATCCTAGAACAAGGAGCTAGAAATTTCGGAAATTTTTGAGCTATGAAGAGCTTAAGACGACTGGCAAAAAGATATGAAACATGATCTTTATATTTTTGGCAACGCCAAAAAACCCTTTGTCTTTTTGATCAATTGTTAGCTTTAAAGCCGTCGATTGATCGGATGGCCCGCAGAATATCTCAAAGTCTAGATCCTTCAGACAACCACCAGTATTTGACAGAGTGAACAGTGGTTCTCTAATATCTTTTTCTTCATTTTCAAGGTTTCATGGTGACCCCGAGTAAGAACTTCCACAAGTTTTGATTCAGTCTTATATCCCTTTTTTCTTTGCGTTAAGCCTATAGAGCCTCAGGTGTTGTCACAGATGGACCTATAAGAAAAATGTTTCAAATAAATTATCAATCTAGAGAATTGATTGAACTTCTTGAGTAATTCTTTTCTGCGTAATTAAACTTTTAAAAAAAGGAACTCACTTTTTTCGGCCATTTTCCTTCTTTTTGAACGTTCGGAACTTTCTTCATAAGACTATGGGCAACAATTGGCGGTATAATTGCCTCTAGAACACAAAATGATGATGGGCGCTCAAAAACTAAAAGTTCAATCGCTCTTCCTCTGAACATTGGAAAGAATGATGAGATATTTTCAGAAACACTTCTCTGATTTTCTATTACAGTGAAAGCCGCTTAATGTGATCGCTTTCGTTCGTGGTCAAAGTGATCGTAATAACCGACTGATTCTAAAATCCGGGGGTGGAAATTTTATAAAAAGAAAATTTTTTTCGCATCATAATTTTTTTATTATATGTACTACAACACAAAATTGTAGTATAGATCATTTTTAACGTATACATACAAGATATACAGTCTCACTTTTTTTTTAAAAAAAAATAAGTTGATACGCCTTTGTTTTTTACTATCTTCAATCATTTTTTTCAAAGTATTTTTCGTAAGTATAGTGTAAAACAAAATTTTCACCATAGCACTTGAAACTGCCACCCAATACATCGATAGCTTCCAGCATTTGTTTATGGGAAGGGGTTTCAGGAGAAGGATCGTCATCGTCTTCGTCATCTGAAGAAGCTTCTAATTTATGAAATGTACATGTTTCAAGTTGAAACGCGAGCATTCTGTCATACAATGCCGAAAAATTCACTGCATTCAGAAAAAATTGATTCTATTAAACGATTTTTTGATCACATTAGGCGGCAAAATTAGTACACATTTAGATACAGCCGGACCGTTCCCACCCATTCTGATTCTTTTAACCAAATTATTCTATTAAGCGTGAACACATTAAGCGGCTTTCACTGTACTTAGATCTATAAGTTAGAATCTCGTAGAAAGAATAATAATATCCTTACCCAATACTTCAATAACTGGCAAATAGAGCGCTAGATCCAACCATTTTTTATTGTTTTTTTCGAATCTGTTTTTCACTCGCATGCTGGTCACCCATCGCGAATTGAGATGCAGCACATAAATGTTGACTCGTAATCCAATATCGTTTTCAATTACATCAGGGATATTTTTGTATTGCTACCGACACCGTTCGATTACAAAGTTCGTTAGAGTCTTCTTGGCGGCGCTATTCTTTGAGATTTTTCTCTCGAGCATGGCTGTAAATTAGACGATTTGTAAGAATTTGCTCAACAGAACTCATAACTAAACATAAAATCAGCCAATTGTACACAAAACTTCTAAAATATACTATCTTAAAATTGACAGTATTGAACCCATTTACCGTATTCTATAAAAATTGCGAGTACTCTTCCATCTTACTTCACTCAATCCAGTCTCCTAATGGTTGGTTTTCCTGCCTCCCATGATTCTGGAGAAATCCAACGTGAAATTGTAGATCGTATTCAAAAAACGTAACAAATTTTATATCCATTCTTGCCCTGAGCCAGTCTTAATAGCAAAATTCTGATCAAGCATTCTGTCCAAGAGTAGCGCTGTCACCAAACAATCAGAATACTACTAGAGGATGACTGTACATTGACTCTAGACCAACGTCGATTGAAGTTTGATTAACAGTCGACCAGCACACGTACATTCTCAGGAAACTAAAAATCAACTGGAAATCGACGCAACAGAGTAATTGATTTCAGGTCGATGAAATAATTTGGAGAGGTTATTTTTTTTTGTCACTTTCATGCTCGTCAATTCAATGAAAGTTTCACTTTCCTTCCTTTCACTTCTCGAATGATTTTGGCTCATGAAAATTTCAGGATAAAGTTGTGCACTCGGGCTTGAAGGGAAAAACAGTGATTCTAGTACCCGAATCGATTCGGCATCGCTCTCAATTATTAATCCACTCCGTCAAATTTTTCTGTTTACATTTGGAGACATTTCATTATATAAACTGGAGCTGTCACTCGTCATTCTTCTGCACGCTTCCTTCGAGTGTCAAGAAACCAAGCACCGATTAACGGACAGAAAAATTCGTTCTCGTACAGACCGGAACACCACGACTAGCTGAGAATTAGCTCGACTATGAATCTCTCCGCGCGAACTTCGGGGAAATTGGACACGTTGATTGATGAAATAAGGGGAAACAAGTGACGCGGAAAAACTAGCCAAAGTTTTAAAGCAAAATACGCGTATATTTGGGTGTCAGTGTATACGAGAACGGTAGACGGGGCCTGTTTCGTCCTTCTCGCCGTCCTCGTCGTCATCGTATCAAATTTAATACTGATACGAGAAATTCAACTTTTTGCCTGGTGCGTTCATTTTAACAAAACTGTATTTACGAGGAGTTCGACTGTGTTTTTGTTGTACACGAGTGCAAAAGAAGTTTTTAACCAGTAACTATCGCGCTTTGTATTATCTGCCCTATCTTTTCGTCGAGTTCGTGTGAAGAAGAAGAAGAATGAAGCATAAAAAGTCGACTCGAACGAAGTCGCGGCGGTGAATAAACGAATAAGTTTCTCGAATCGAGGGAAAAACACCGTCATGGAGTTCGAATTTCAAACAGTGATGAATGCCGTAAGGACAATGACTCTTCAGAAGAGTCGAGCTGAAATGGACGAATCAAATTTGCTCTAATTTTTTTACTTCGGATGTCTTGAAGTTCTGACATCGTTCAATTGAAATGATAATGTGCCTTATTTCGAGACATGTTCTCAATTACAGAATACTCAATGAGTGAGCGAAAAGAACGATTAGAGTGAACGCAGATCAGAAGAAGAAAATGCAAGATCTTTCGGTTAAAAAACCATCATCGGGCGAAGTTAAAACGTCACTGACCCAGATGTGACTGGTAAAACAGAATACGATCGAGATCATGATTGAACCAGTGAGCCTTCGCAAGGTGACTCAAGCTTTTAGACTAATTCAACCGATCCTTCGTCGGAAAATTCTGGAGACAGCAAGTCTTTCTGGTAGCTTTAGGTACATGACTCATTTCGCACACTGAATGTGAGACGGGTATTCTTGTGAGATTCCTCATCGATTTGTAACTTGGAGTAGTCCTGAAAAAAAAAAAATTAGTCCCCACAACCACGACCACTTAATTAGAACAATAAGTTTCAGAGAAAGATTTTCATACCAGTCGAGTGCTCAGGAGGAAAATCAATATCACCGGCGATGTTTTCGATTTTTCAAATCGTTTTTTCCTTAACTTGAGAGTCAGAGCAAACGGCGACCGATAAACAATAGACATTTTCATTCAAACAGCCTTGACATATAACACGTTCCTGTATCTTGATGATTTGATATACAACCAGTGTGTAGAATCTGAAAATAAACGATTCACGAATGAACTTTGCCCCGTTGCTTCACTATAAGATCTGTCTATGGATCTTACAATGATAACGAGTATAAGAATCGAAAGATTACGACGAACAAACTGCAGTACAGAATGGTATGGAGAAACTCGCTCTCTCGCATCCGACGATTCGCACTCTAAATCAACGTGTTTGTCGCCTTCTTCAAAGGTACATCCAGCAACCCGTTGTTGCGTGATCGCGTCGTTCAACGAATCAATTAAGCTTCTTAGATCATCAATGTATAAAAATAAATACTCGTATAAGCTTACCGTGCAGATAATCATCGTATTGAAAAGAAAAAAAAAAAAAGCTTGATTTGTTCTAATTTATTCGCGTACATTCGTTCTCCGGCGAGATGAGCATATATGCACGCGTTTCTACACAAAAGATATACGATGGATATCAATAATTAAAAGAAACTATGAGACGAGAAAATTTCAATTTATAGTTAATACTCTAAGCGTCACCGTTATACGTTTTCTAATTAATAAGCTCGCGGAAAATTAGGCAGCAAAAATAGCGTCAGCGCGCAGTGAGTGTGGGAAAAATGGTGGACTAATTAAAAATGCATAAGGATTAGCTCGGATAGGTGCCGGAAAGACTAAAGGATATGTTTATAGCGAACGCAGCCTTTCCGCATGACAGAATCGGTGTCAGTATGCGCGTCATGCTGGACCTTAATTTTTGAATTATATTCGCGCTCACACAATCTCAAGAGCGTGCGTGAGAGCTTCATTTTATTACGAGTTCGGCTCTGTATATACTTTTGGCAGCGCGTTCAATAAAATTAGACTCCAAATAAGTAGCAAAGTGTAGAAATTCGTATTAGATTTATCTATTCATTAACGCGTCCGTCAATTACACCGAGGTGTCGATTTTTCGAATAGAGAGACGTAGGTATACACGATGTAGGTATAAGTACAATATAGTCGAGCTTTTAACATTCCTCGATTTTATGGTGGTTGTAAACGTCTTTTCCGGGCCCAAAGATGACTGGTCTTCGGGCAGCGGTCGCTTTCGCCTCGTCTTAATTAGTCGTACTCCAGTTCATGAATTGCGTTTTATCTAAATCGTAAAAAGTGCTGGAAAGTATTCGTAGACATGAATTCGAGTTTATTATCGGATCGTATAGTCAAATATCATTTTGTGATTCGCCTCCTCTTTAGATCGTTTTTATTTAACTCGAAAAGCTTTCTCCCCACAATTGTATAGAATTAATAGACGATATGCTTCTTCATTACGTTGGAAAACACTCCGCGTATCATTTATCTCTATCTTTATAGTCACAAAGAGTGGTCGACATCGTATTTGTTTTAACGTTGAAGAGTTTAATTCATTTTGGATTGAGTTTCGTCTAACTGAGGCCACCTT
This sequence comes from Aspidiotus destructor, assembly GCA_035079395.1. Taxonomy (NCBI): domain Eukaryota; kingdom Metazoa; phylum Arthropoda; class Insecta; order Hemiptera; family Diaspididae; genus Aspidiotus; species Aspidiotus destructor. The sequence continues at coordinate 33,010,017 of JAVHKZ010000018.1, read as the reverse complement.
AAAATCACCGACATCGTGGCTATGTTTAAACGGAGTAATGTTTGGGTGTACACGGATGGGGTCATTGTCATGAAAGGAGGAAATTTTGGTTGGCAGAATAATTTATCTAGTGTAGAGTACCGCGTGATCAGTCAAATTTGTACGATTTTACAAATCATGGTTGTTCATTATAATGAGGGATACTTCAAAGAGTATATTATTGAGTACCGCATTGGCGCGTCGATCCCTCTATATGGTCGCCTTCGTGGAAATAGCCTGCAGTGGGAAAGAGGTGGAGAAGATCCAACGAAAGGTTGTGCTGAGGTGTGTTAGTGCCCGTTCTTGACGGACCTTGGATGCCAGATGTACCGATTTTTGGTCCTCGAATTTTTAAAGATCTTACGTACAATACGGATTTCTTGCGATCAAGGGAAAGGTACCCTAGACACATATACGAGAGATACTTTTCTCCTGTTTGTTCTGGGCTAGCACTGCAGTATTCCGTAACATTGAGTCGATCAAGGGAAAAGTACCTGAGCTACTCTTATGAAAGATGATTGTTGTTAATTGACCAATCGAAGTCTGTAGAAATCAGGTTTTAGGGAGGATACGAATTTTTGAAACTATCATCTGGCAGCACTGTGACGGACGCTCTTTGCGTCACTACCATTGATGCTTTTCGATGGTGAGAGAGCGGTGGTATTCAAAGTAAAGGGCAGGAGAAAGACTGATCAAAAGGTTTCATGGGTTAGCAAGAGGCCAGACGCTCCTCGCTAGAATTGCTAAGAGCTAGCCTGGGAAATGGAAGACCCGTCTGTTTGTACACGACTTTGATGGCAGGATGAAGCGAGACCATGGTCAGCTGAACTTTCACCTTTCCTATGTGTCAAGCAGGCATGCTCTTTGAACAAGATGTTAAGAAAAAAGGACCAGACAACGTGTTTGTACGGCAATCCAGAACGGGACGATGGTCCGAAGGAACATGGCACCTTATCAAGAATTAAATGGACGTGGAATGGAAAAGGCGGATGCAGAGCCACGCTATTCTATCACCTCTTCAACACCTGTGTATGGTCTAGATAAAGACAGAAGAAGAGACCCTGACAGTTTCGTAATTTGGAATTAATAGTGTTCTCAGTTGAGACCATTGTTTCAATCCTGGAGCTGACTTTTCAACTTCATTTATTGCCCTCTCACTCTGGAAAACTTCCCCCAATGTATCTTTGCAATGAACAATGTAGTGCTTTTCTACCAAAACCAAGGCTGCTTGGGCTTTGAGTAAATTTGGTCTCTATTCTAGCTTCTTTGATGTATGGATGCCTCTTTTCAGGCCCAGCATTATAACATCTTGATCGAATGCAACCTTTCAAAAATTGGGCAGGTTCTCTCTGAATTCATCGATATATATTTAAAAACAAGGATATCCCTATGACATCAAATTAATCGTCCTAGCGCCATAATTCAAGTAACGTCTTGATATAGAAGCCAATTAACCACATAACTATAAGCGCTAATACGATGCTCACGAGACCAACGTCGACGAGAGAGTACTCGTACCAAGCTAGCTTTTTAGCCGCTATCTCCATTCTATCCAATTTTTTGTGCTTCAGAATATACTCGGTCCAGAATACAGCGTCCTCCATGGGAGTTCTCGGACGATCTTTAAATATACGTGACTGGGTTTCAGCATTCAAACGGTACCTATTGGGGGGAAAACATTGAATTAATAGAAAAATATTCATCCAGAGTGAGCATAATGAAACAATTGACCGTTCAAACCGGACAGCGCTAGTGTCGCGCTGCAATTTTACAGAGCGGGGAGGGACTAAAGAAGTATCTAGACAATGGGGTTTCGGATTTTTTATTTCCTGTCCATGAGCTGCAAAGTTTAGATACCTCTTTCAAATTCGGCAAAAGTACTTTTACTGTTGAATTAGCGATCCTACCGGGGAAGAAGATACTAAAGAATGGAGATAGAGACTGATTTTCTGTGCTGTCACAAGTCATGCTTTACAGCTGAATTTTTGCCTTGAAATGTAAACAACTTTCTCGGCGTCGTAAAATGCAGAACTTGCAGATTTCAGACATAGGACTTAATTCTAGACAACCTATAACATGCCTGTCCTTCATATACCCCATTTTAGGTTTCTTAATTTGAACTGACATGTTTCGTGTCTAGCGCTATCTTTTTCTTCCAAAATTTGCGTGCCGTGAACTTTATCATATACTCGAGGAAATGATGCTAGACAAGCCAAACACTTCAAGACATTCCTGAAGTGTCAGATTCAAGGTGGCACTGTAGTTCTGCACCTCAAATCTAAAATTGTACAGACTTCTGAATTCTAAGGGAAGATACAGTATATTCTGTAGACAAAAAGAAAGAGTGAGTCATTTCATATTCCGCGATACCTTTTTCCTCTAGGAATGCGCTGCTGTAAAATAAAATATGAACAATTTTATTTCCATTTTTACGGAAACTTACTCTCTGTTTTCCAACAATTCGTTCACAGCCGCCAAAATTTCGGTTTGAGGCGCATCCGGCTCGATTTCTTTGCCAATTTTTATTTTTCTGACAAAAGCCAAGTTGTACTTTTGGTCGGTGAAGAAAGGAAGGCCGAGAATAGGCACGCCGCTGTAGATTGTTTCCATCACGCTGTGAAAGCCACCGTGACTGATGAAAAGTCTGCAGTTGGGATGATCTGAATATTCGGGAGAAAAAAATAGAAGAGAATTAGTTTCATTCAGAAAAATTAGCCATCCTTAACCACCTTGGATGGGTAGGAGGCAACTTAGCAACAATGCAATCAAAATCCAGTGATGAAAAAAGCCCTCCTTCTTCCTAACTTCACATCCCCTTGCTCCTTTACAGGTTGCTCGAAGTGTATGAGAATAATACCTCGATGCGACCTGTGGTCTCATTCATTTCCTCTCCTACCTTCCTCCTGGCTAAATTCTCGGACCGTTGGTTCAAGTCTTGCCTTGATTTCGAATCTCCTCATTCAGCCTCCAAATCAGTCGCTTTGACGGATGTTTTGAAGAATGTAAATCTTCCCCGGGCACTACCATTTGTTCGTTTCATGTCGTTGGTCTGTTTTCGAATATTCCTAAACCTACTACTATGCATAGTATGGATGAGCTACTTGTCAAGGCCAATATCTCTCGCAGTGGACTTGAATAATTCTTTGATCTTTCAAATATCTGTTAATGCCCTAACTATTGTCAATTCGAAGGGAAGTTGTTTGAGTTCCCCTATTGGATCACCTTCAGGCTCCCTCATCTCCGAAATTTCCATGTCTATGTTTAAACTTGATCTCTTTTCCTCGAACCAAGTGTTCCTCAGTCACGTTTACTATTGGCACAGGTTCGTGGATGATGTTCTGTGCGCGTGGCTTGGTGAGTTTCTGAGGTATTTCAATTCCTGCTACCCCCCTCTCTCTTAAAATTTACTTTGGAAACAGGGCAAACATCCGTTCACTTATTGGATTTATCGATCTCTGTAAGGTCGGGTATCAATGAGTTGAGAATAACCGGGAAGATACTACGACCGATGTCTTGGTGCAGGGAACGTCATTTTGTCCTGCTGCTCATAAGATAGCAACTTTTATTCGTAATAGATTAATTCACGGACTGACTCGTATTCCTTTCAGTCAGGCTGACTTCAAAAAAAAATGTTAACAATGAAAACCTGACCAAAGTGAATGAGGTCATTTTCAACGTCGACGTGATGGTTCGAAGAAAAACTCTTAGTAAAATCCTCCCCGTCAAGACACGATCCGTGATCGTCGTATGCGTTAGATCAGTCTTTCTTTCCTGGGGAAGTTCTCCTTCTAATTGGGCCTGTGAAAGGATTGCTTGTGAAGTTGAAAGATCCTATACCAGTTGATGAGAGGAGTGGTGTTTATGAGATAGAATGTAAGGATTGTGGGGGTTTTGACTGGCCTGAGCATCTGAAGTTTTGGAATAAGGAACACCTAGGGGAATCAGCCTTTGCCGATCATTTGATCAACAGTGGCCATAGTTTCCTTGAGGGATCGGAAAGGTTTCTCCATCTACCGCAAACGTACCACCTTCGAACATAAAGAAATCATTCGCCATCTCAACTCCGATTGCATTACTGTGCTAAACACGTCCATTCCGGAAGATGGTACTTGTATATGATTCACACAGCGACCTCTCGTTTGGCCAATCCTAATGGTTTCATTCTCTCCTCCGTCTTGTCAGTTGCTTCCATCTCATTCCCGATGAGGGCTTATAAACCGAAAGCGCTCGAAGTCTTAATTTGTTTTCGTATCTTTCACTCTTCATTTTGATTTTTTCTTTTTGCTAGTATTAGAATGATTTGTACGACATACTCTATCCACAAGTGAAGAGTCTACTAATTAAAACCTTTTTGAAAATCGCGATATTCGTTCGTGCCAGGCTACCAACCTTTGAGCTTCAGGCAAAGATCCCTACTGATGTGAGTAGAACTCGGGTCAAGGAACGTAGGTGGAATCATTGATACACTAATCAATTATCGTGCGATGCGCCAAATGATAAGAAAATTATAATTACTCAAAATGGCCAGTTGTGGTAGCCACTCTCGTATCATTATATCATGCGTCTCCTGGAGAACTGGTTCTATGGCCTTCCATTTCCAAATCACGCGCACCGATAATTTTGTGAAGATGTTCATTAACTTCATTCCCATTGGGCCGGCCGATGTTGGATCTATTAAAGAGCCGAGACTAACAAACACGACGCCATTCTCAGCTTCGTCCATAAACGTTTTAATATCCTGAGAAAAGAAATTATTATGTTGTTACCGTGAAATGAATAAAATCCGAGAGGAGTTTTACTTGAAAAATGTATGTATGTAAATTTCACAGATCTCAAAGCATTGACGAACGGAGATATTTCTCACAATCAAAGTCTCAAATTCTTTCGACAAGGAAGGGAGGCCAGCCCAATGGAATATCTGAAGAATACCATTGCATCATGCCAAATCTACCACCTGCAAGGATTATTCTTTATATTGAATCGAAGCGAAGATCCTTGAGACGAGTGTACGGGTGGCCCAACGGGGGAATAATAGAGGTTGATCTCTTTATTTTTATGGAATGTTTTCTCTAACGTTTCCTTTGTCGGTTACACCACCTTATCTCAAGGGTTCGAGTATTTGAATAGATGCAGGACATACGGGAAGTACCTCTCTAGGTTAGATGGAACAGTTTTTTCAAAAATATTTTTCTTCCTCCTTTTGAATGTATCTTTGAAGTACCACTCTTGGCTCAAGAGTTAGAGAATTCGATTTAAAAGATGTTTGTGAGTCAATGATTTCTGATTCATAGAATGAACTTTGTTCAAATACCTCCATCGTTTTATTCGACAGGAGATACCCCGGGCCTCCAGAATTTGAATTCAAATGGGATGTAGGGAAAATATTTCCTCAAAAAGTCATGTCTGGCGTCAAAAAATGGCAAAGTTGGTCGTGAAATTTAGGTAACCTGTTCTGAAGGACGAATTGGTTACAAATCGGTTGCCGTATTGAAAGTTTGAATTCAAAATTCGGAGTTTCGAAAGGTCTAAACTAGTGGTCTTCAACCTTTTGTGTATTGCGGGCCAAAAGAGAATTTTTCACACCTCGCGCGGGCCAAGTCAGGTTAGGTGAGGTAAATCTTATCTGAATAATGCACAATCATGTTTTGAAATGCCCACTAGAAATGATGGAATTAAAGCGTGCCAGACAGGTTCACGATTCAAGAGCAGGTTGTTCTTTCCTCTTTCCTCTATTTTTTTCTTTTTTACCTTTATTTATCTAAATTTTATCACCTCACACGGGCCACTCGGAAGCACTCGGTGGGCCACGCGTTGGGGACCACTGGTCTAAACTATTCTGAGTCCTCTAAAAAGACGTAAAGCCCTATAATTGACGTTTTCCAAGCCCCAAGGTGGTTTAAATTTTTCCAAGTTTCACTCCTGTCATACGTACGTATTTACACAACGAAATTCAAAAATTCGTTGATTCCCACTTCCAGTTCCATGAAAGTAAGATAATAGATAAAATGGAAAATGGCTACCCAACGTCTCATTAAATAAGAGAAAGTCACACAGATAGATAGAGATGGGTGGCTGAAGTCGAGATTGAAGAGAGAGGAGTGTGGTCGGTTGATGGTGAGCAGTTGGTAGGTGAGAGCAGACTAGTCCCGCGGGCACCGCATTCAGTCGATGTGAGCACACTGTTGTAAACGCTGACACTGCGGCCAGAAAGAGGAGGAAGAAGCCGGACTATACCCGAGGACATCGCGATGAATAGTCCGGAGGGATTGTGGGAAGAAGCCAAGAAAAAGATGAGAAGGGAAGCGAGAAAGCCAGTAAGCTTGGGTTCTTTAACGGAGTTAAATGAGAGGAGGCAGGGAACCTGTTTTATGTTTGAAACGTTTTATATCTGGCTCATTGAAGGGGCCAGGCCAATTGGTGTATGAAGTATTGCATGTCTAGTTAATTGAAGGAGCTATTTTAATCAGGCTATCAGTGCTCCCAGACCTACGGATTTTCAATATGAGCCAAATAGAAAGAGATCATGTTTCATGTCAAGCCCAGTATAAACCTATATAATCAAGCAGCCTAGTTTAGGCCTGATACCGGATCATTAGTAGTGGTCAAATTGCACGCAACTCATGGACTCAGAGTACATAGAAATTATGCATGTCTTCGGGCGTTTGCAAGGTAAATTCAAAGTAAAGATCACTTATATCGATCTCAATAGTATCGATACATCAATCTCGATAATATCGATACACCAATCTCGATTATATCGATACATTAATATCGATTATATCGATATATCAATCTCAAGTATGTCGATATATCAATCTCGATTCCATCCTCCAAGCGATAAGAGAGAAACAGAAAAATTTTTCAAGTCCCAAGGTCATGTTGCCTCCCAAACGGCGGATATTTTTACGAAATTTACCCCCCCCCTTCCCTAATAAAACAGGTTCTCTGTTAGAAGTAGGAAAGTAGGAGAGGAAGTCGAGTCAAGCTGCCGGAGAAGTGACGAAATTAACTCGCGGAAGATATTTTATAGGGTGTTTTCGGCGCGATCATGGCGCTACCGACATTACATAATATTTAGGAAAAAAAAAATTACACGATGGATATTTAGCTGAAAAAATCATGCACCGAAAACATTCATCACATTATTCAAGAAATATACGAAGGTACACTTGGGTCACATTTCGCAAGAGATTAGAAGCGCTCTTCAAACTGATTTTAGATTTCTAAGGTTGTCTATTCAATAGAGAGAACAAATCGTCCAAAGGATGCAGGAGCACACCACAGGAGTTTTGTGCACCTCAGAGACCCTTACAGATAATGCCCCAACCTTTGATAACATGTCATTGTGTGCAGGCGCGGTATGTCGGGTCGACTTTTTCGATAAGTGCCGAAATTATGATTCCCCACTTCAAGTGGTTAACTATTCTAAGATTCGAAGCACGAAGTTTTCAACATAAAGTATTCGAAAGAACTTCGTTGATTACAGTTGGCGGTTGGCGCACGGGGTCCGCGTATGCTATACGCAACAAACATTCAACGTGAACGAAAACGCATCTAACAGCCGCCAACAAATCGCTTACGGACTGTACCTTGTTCTCGTCGAACTTCGTACTCCTCTCTCGATTCTGTATCATCTTCTAACCATACAATGATACAATTTTCTGTACATTCACATCGTTAGCGATAGAGTTGTTTTTCACATTGTACGTACGTATCTTACATGCTATTTATGAACGTCGAGAGAGCTCATGTGCAGAAAGCGTTATCAAGTTTCATATTTACGTCAATACCTAGGTACGCAAATTATCATTTTCTCGGGATAGAAATGCGACGTAATTGGAAATTCTTCAAAGGGAGGTCACACGATAGAAGACTATGCCGCTACAAGTATAATCAAAAACCTTACCTCTGGCAGAGACTGATTTTCCAAGTGGATTCCCGCAACATCAATAATATACTGTCCATTCGGTCGATTATGAGAGCAGCTGAAATGCGATTCGACAAAAACAAGAGATAAACGTTGACTCAACTCTCGTATAGTCGGCGGTTCCGAATGGTCTGATCCCAATAGGAAATCGATATGCATTTGGTAAGCCGACACGGATACGCGATCATAGAACCATGTTGTGAAAACAGAGTGAAATGTATTTACACAGCGTTCCCAAAAGTTCATCTCATCTGAATACGGAAGGTAAGAATGAGGAATGTACGAGTACGTTATCGGGTTGGCCATCACCCAGTGGTAAATCGTTAGCATCGGTTGGACGCTCAAACCGATTAAAGGGCAATCGAAATGGTGACTAATTGCAAACGCTCCATCCAAATGATACAGTTCCGCAAACATGAGATCGAATTTGGTATCCGGGTTGTTGTAGAAGTCCTGAAATTGCTTCGTGCGTATCAGCTGGCCGAAAAAATAGTGTAGTTCGTGGTGTATGTAAACCCAGTTGAAAATGCGCGAATACGATCGAAGATTGTGGAATCCGATTTCTGCAAGCGACGAGAATAAAATAACCGAAAAGGGTCGAAGTTTCGTAGAACTATATAATATACGCGAGCCAACTTACCAAATAGTGAAATTTTAGCTTCGATTAGGATGGTCGAGACATTCGGCGTAACTGGTTTCATAGGATAATAACTGAAAATGGTTACATTATGTCCGGATTCGGCTAGACGACGAAATAGCGGGTAAAAAGGTACTACGTGGCTTCTTCCTTGCGACGGTAAAAACGCCAAAATATTGGAACTTTCGACGTGACCGAAATACGCTGCCGAGATGCAGAAGAGGACGAAAGCTCGACAAGAAACCATAATTGTGTAGAAGATAAACGTCCAAATTAATGAGAATCAATAACAAATCGAATCGAAAATTGAGCAAGCGTTATGAGAAGTTCAACTCGACTGATGATTAGGTATCATTCCGAGATTTTTATTATACTGCGAGGACGCTCGTGTGCACTTTGCTCAGATAAAAAATTCCCTTGTCGATAAATCGACGTGAAAAACGGTATTATTCTCAGATAAATAAAGTGATAAGTCTCGAGTGTAGTTCTCATGATAAAGCTGGGTACACAGAAGCAAACCACAGCGATAGTTTGAATTCAATATTCTTTTCTCGATTTTATTTCTCAATCTTGCGTAATGCGACGCCATCTCATCGGAGTACGTCAAAGACGGCCTTCTAAACTCTTGGTGACGTACTCACAACCAAGTGAATTCGAAAAGACGAATGAAAATCATGAGGTTTTTATAGGTACGCGTACTTACTTATACGCTTTGAATGAAATCGAGTCCCTCAGAGGCAAAGAGGACCCAAAAATAGTGACACCAATCATGCAGGACTGCAGCATATTATTAAATGGACAGATGCTTAAACATAGCCCTCGTAGCGGGGTGCGGTGTCTTTTGGTGGCAAAAAAACAACCGAAGAAAAGAGATGGGTTTATTCACAAGGCGATGAAGATTGGACTTCACAACTTTTACAATTCGTGCTCGCGTGAATGACGCGCGTGAAGGTGGGAAGAAATATTGAAGAGAGGGTAGAGGAATGAGGAAGGAAGATGACTCGCAAGATGTGTGCAAAATGTATTCCAAACTAGTGTCTTCGCATGGGTCTTGGTCACAAGAAGAATGCTTTGGACATAGGTAAACTCTCCTTCCAGACAATCTACACCTAAGGAAAGGTTACACTCGGCTCGAGCGTTCTGAATCTAGCCTCTCCTGTCTCACATCTATATGACTTCAGATCATCTTCTTTCCTGCACGCTACATCCAGCTTCGTAGTTCCCAAACCTCCTGTGGTTCACCCCGAAGTAGGCCTACTGAAAATGTAAACGAAGCGGTCGACCTTTTCGTAATTATGGCTTTTCACCTAAAATTCCCTTCCGGTGAACAGTGCGGCTTTCAAATAAGTCATTAGTACAAAAATGTAGACAGTTTCAGGATACCTTACGAAAAGGCTAATGTAACTGAAAATTTTGAAAGTTCTGTAAGTCCCTTTCCTCTTCGTGACTATCGTAATTTTTCTTGACTTGAGGCTCTGATTTTTCCAAATGTGGAAGTCAGTATCTATCATCGTTGAAGAAGTGCTCGCCTTGATTTGGATGGCGTACCGCGTTTCCTTTCCTTCCAGCGAGATTTATTTGACTTCCTCAGGCTCATTTACCAATTTCAGGCGTATTTGATTGCTCCTGGGGCGCTGGACAAAGATATAATCCAGACGCTAGTAGCTTTCTTCGTCAAGTTGGCAGCGGTCTTCTGAAACGTCTTCTAACTAGAGGTAGTGACGAGGGATTCTGTCCCGCGCTTGTGTAGTACCGTTATTTTGGCTAAAGAACTTTATTTTTGATCACCCTCTGGTAGAAAGATGGCCAAAAATTCACGGGTTCGTAAACGAAGTTGAATGAGGGGCGGAAGGAGACCTGTTTTATGAGGTATTCCAAAAGAACCCTAAGGTGTTTAAAACGTTGCATATTTGACTCTTTGAAGGGGTGGTGTTCGAAGCATTGCATACCTGGCTTATTGAAGGAGCTAACCCTATTGGTGTGCAAAGCGTTGCATATCGAGTTACCTGAAGGCAGTGCTACCAGACAATATTTTCAAGACCTGAAAACAGATTTCTACGGCCTTTGACCAATTTATCAATAACGATCAGGAGAAAGGTATCTCTTATAAGAATAACTAAGGTACTTTTTCCTTGATCGACTCAATGTTACGGGAGACTGCACTATCAGTCTATAACGACCAGGAGAAAAGTATCTCTCATATGAGTGCTCATCTCTTGATCGCAAGAAATTCGTATTTCACGCGAAATCCGTACAAAAACCTGTGTATTTCTCGAGGACTGAAAATCCGTAGATCTGGCTGCACTACTCGTTTGCATACATCGTTCACCAAGCTAGAAGTTCAACATACAGTATACTGGACTTGAACTAAGCTAGGACCCCTCCTTGTATGATACTAGCTGTGTACTAGTATGTGCACAGTATAGGGCAGGACAGAAAGATCTTACCAGTTAAACGAGAGTGTGCTAAATCTGTCGAAGCGCGAAAACGCAAAACGTTAGAAGTCTAGTTTAAATGTACGAAATTTGTATCTCTATTTTATCTTTAATTTGAGCCATATCCGAAGTTCCTACGACTTTTCTGAGTTATGGGCCAAAATGTGCCAAAAATTGACTAGTTTGCCAAAATTCTCAAAAATTAAAAGTTGTTCAAACTTGCATATTTCCTCTGATTAGAAAGTGAAGATTCAACGCTGATCCCGAAAAAAATACCTAAATAACCTCATGAAGCTTGAAAGAGGAAGATTTTTCAATTTCTTATATTAAACATTTTTGCAAATTAGTCAAGTTTTGGCTCATTTTGGCCCATAACTCGGCTCAGAAAAGTTCTGCTCCACCCTGTATATGATAGGAGGGGGATAGAAAATGACCCATTATTGTGGTTTATATAGAATTCGAAAGCAAGGCAATCAAAAAAAAAGTTTGAAAGAGAGTAAAATGATACAAAAAACCACAGAAAAAATTATACGACGAGCGCTTTCGAAGTGAAGACCATCATCAGGAATGAAATGAAAGCAACTGACGAGACGGGAGAGGGAATGAGATCATAAAGATTGATCAAAAGAGAAGTCGCGGTGTGAACCATATACCAGTTCAATCAGGCCATCTTCTGGAATGGACCTGTTTAGCACTGTAGTTCCATCGGAGTTGAGATGAATGATTTCTATATGTTCGAAGGCGGTACGTTTGCGGTAGGAATTCTCCTTACAAAGGAGCCTTTTCGATCTGTCACGGAAAGTAGGGCTACTGTTGATCAAATGAGACTGATTCCCCCAGGCGTCCCTTATTCCGAAACACAAGCCTTACATTCCATCTTATAAACAACACTCCTCTCGTCAACTGATATAGGATCATTCAACCTCACGAACAACCCTTTTACAGTGGTAGGGTTGTAGAATGCTGGTCTGAAACCGAACGGGGCAGGGCTCGACCCAATTGGAGGGAGAACTTCTACAAGAAAGGAAGACTGATCCAGCGCAACCGACGATCACTGATTGCATCTCTGGGTAACGAGGTGGTGGAATCAAGAATCGACGTCAACATTGATCCTGTTCACTCTAGCCAGGAGTTCTTTGTTGAAAATTCTTTTTTGGAAGGGCCTGACTCGAGGGAATACGAGTCAGTCTGTGAACTAAGTTCGTAGGAGCTGCTATCTTATGAACAACAGGTTACAGGACAGAATGACATGACGCTCCGTGGACTAAATTATTGGTCGTAGTATCTTTCCTGTGATTTCCAAACTCATGGATACTCGATCTTACAGAGATCGATATATCCAAAAAGTGAATGGAGGTTTTCCCTATTTTCAAGGAATGGAAGAGTAGTAAAAATTGCGATACCTCAAAACGTCACCAAGCATATCTGGGAGGCCAGTCCAAGTCCACAAACCATCATCCACGAACCTGTGGCAATGGTGAATATGACTCAGTATAACACCCGGTTCGAAGAAAAGAGATCGAGTTCAAACTCAAGACATGAAAATTTCGGAGATGAGGGAGCCTAAAGGTGATCCAAAAGAGATCCCTACTTCATCAGGGAACTCAAAGAAGTTCCCTTCGAATTTACAATAGTTAGGGCACCAACAGATGTTTGAGAGATCAAAGAATTCTTGAAGTTGATTATGAGGAATATTGGCCTTAACATGTATCTCGCCCATCCGCTGCATAGTGGCAGGTTTAGGAATTCCTGGCAAAAGGCCAATGGCAACAAAAGAACAGATGGACGTGCCCGGGGGAAGACTTACATCCTTCAGAACATCCGTCAAAGCGGCAGAGCTGGAGGCTAAATGAGGAGATGCGAAATCGAGGCTAGACTTATACCAACGGTCCAAGAATTTAGCAAGGAGGTAGATAGGAGAGGAAATGAATGAGACCACAGGTCGTATCGGGGTACTATGCTTATACACTTTCGGCAACCTGTAATGGAGTGGGGGGGGTTGTGACTTTTTTCATTACTAGATTTTGATTGCATGGTTGCCAAGTTGAGGTAGTTAAGGATAGCTAATTTTTCTCAATGAAACAAATTCTCTTCTCTTCTCCTCTCTTCTAGTTTTTTTTTTTTTTTTTTTTCGAACAATCAGATCGTTCCAACAGTAGAATTTTCATGAGTCACGGTGGCTTTTACAGCGTGATGGAAACAATCTACTGCAGCGTGCCTATCCTCGGCCTTCCCTTTTTTTACCGACCAAAAATACAACATGGCTTTGTCACAAAATGAATAAATTGGACCTGACGCGCCTCAAACCGAAATTTTGGCGGTTTTAAATGACTTGTCAAGAAACAGAGAGTAAGCTTATATTCAAAAATGAAAATAAAATTGTCTATATTTTATTTACTTGAACCAACGGTCCGAGAATTCAGCAAAGAGGTACGTAGGAGAAACGAAGAAATGAAATGAAAGAGACCACAGTTCGCATTGGGCTGTTCTTCTTATCCACTTCAGGCAACCCGTAAAGGCGGGGTTAGGAACATTCATCGCTCGGGTCTTGATGATAGCCTCACACTTGTTGATGACTTAACTTGATTAGGAAAACTTAAAATTCTCACTCTCTTTAGCCCCAAACTGGAGCACTTCATGGACCTTGGAAGCATAGGCGTATTTTTACATCACCACAACAGTATTGCCTTTGTCAGCCTTGGTGACAATTAAGTTTCCCTCCTTGATCTTTTTTCTTTAAACCTTGGATCAATCTTCCTGGTGACGATGGGAGACCTCAAAAATCGTCCTTAAGAAAAATTCGTCTTTCGATCTGTAGATATTCGTACATACGTGCATCGTAAATTCACTCGCCGGAAATTCACTCATATTCCTACTCGCAATAGTCTATCACATTTCCTCTCCTTTCTCTCTCTTCGATTCTCTTTTCTTTGTCGCACGTGTGTGTGTACTTCTTTCGACTCTTTTTTCCATCGCCGATGTACGAATAGTGAAGTCTCATTTGTACTGTCCGAATGCGCACGCAGTGTCCCATCCTACACGTGACATATGACCATATTTGGTCATAAGACAATTAATTATGAATTTCCATCGAAACTCTGTAATAACTAATCAGTCCACTTTTTACACGAATATAAAGAATATCGTTTACCACGTGAAGACCTCTTCTATTTGAACCCTCTTTCGCGTCTTCACACCTCCCAATTCATTACTCATTCGAGGAAGGCGGTTTTGCGGACTATCTCGGCACATACTTTTTGGGTATTACCTCCAGAGCCAATTTGCACAGTGAGATCCGCAACAACATTTGCCAAAGTTTCATCAGTCTTGAGAGGAGGTTAGACTAAAGGAGGCCTGTTTCATCGCTATTCAATACTACCGACTATTATGTATAAAGGGGGGGGGGGGATTCCTGAATAACAACACCGTCACTATCCACTCCCTCGACCACATCAACCTCTTCCTTAACTTCCCATTCCTCTTCTCCTTCAAAATCCTCTCGAACTTGCGACACTTTTCGTTGACATCTTCCGTATCTCATGATGATCGGGATTGAGAGAATAGTGTTTCTTGGTAGGCTTAAACTTATATGCATTTATGTAAGTCTGTACGCGATTCTTCATGATAGAAAAACTGGACTATACTGACGATTGCATTTATTTCAATGGAATCGCGAAAACAAAAGTTTTTTAACAACGTTATTTTTAAAATCAAATAGATTATTCGAATGTACTGTACCTTTTGTTTCAACCTACATGTACACCGACGATAATTTTGACTGAATATATCGGAATGCTAGGTCACGAAATCGGGAAGAACAGGAAAAGACGAGCGATGTATGATCTTAAGGGGAGTAATTATTCCTCCCTGAGTACGTGATACTTTGTGCATGATGAGTCAGTCTTGTACAATTTATCTAGGTACTGAAATTGTTCTCATTTTGCCGTGTTGACATAATTGAAATGGTTAATCTGGACGTGGGACAGGAGCTTTAAGAACTACGATGAATTTTAGCGCGATTTCGATTCATCAAAATATAAACTATGCGGATTTTGCTACCTGAATCCGACAACTATTAAAGGTGAAATGTGCCCATTAGCGTTTTTAGCATTCATGGTACTTCCGAATTACAAAAAGGTACAGTATCTTCAAATAACGTCTTATCAAAAGGTAGGACCTTCGAATAACGGCTTTTCAAAAGGTACAGTGCCAACCTTTTAAAAAAACACAGAATAATTATAAGAATAAAAAATTAACAGCTTAATTATAATTAATGGTTGGGAAGATGATTGGCCACGTGCGCTCTCAGTTCCACGATGCTGGAACATCTTGCTCCACACATCCGACAGCGATAAGGTGGGTAATGGTGACAGTGGATGTTTACAAAATGCCGTCTCCTGTATTCATTCAACTGGAACCTTTCCCCACATTTCGGGCACTCGAAGGGATACTTTTTACTGTGGACCGATCGCAGATGGCGCTGCACATTTGTGGGCGTGGCAAATTGTTTGCCGCACCGACGACATTGACGTCTGTTTATTCCCTCGCATTGTTTCATGGCGGGGTCTCGAGGCTTGTACCGACCCTTATTTCGCTCGTACTCTACGAAGTTTGCAATGATATGGCAGCAGTTCCGACATTGGATGTTACCCCATGAAACCCATCCCCCGCTCTGATGGCCACATCTAGGGCACTTCATTTCTTGCAAACTGTAATCAAAAGAAAAACAATCCACATTTATCAATTGCCGAAAATACTAATGTAATTTCTAATTTTCATTGGTTAGTTTTGAGTGTTTTTTTCCTATATATTTGTGATTTCACTCCTCAAGTTTTCAAGCTACTGCAAAAAATGTATATTATTGTCTGCTTATGAAAAAAACAAAGAGTTCGACTGTTTGCGGGAAAGTTTCAAAACATTATGAATTCATGAAGACATTCATAATTGCAAGTTATTTAAGTGAGAATTGTAGGAGTTGAGCAAAATTTTTGCGTATTTGATGTATTGAACGGTTATAGGCTACATAAATTACATTTGGGCAAATAGATCTACACCAAATGTCTATTCACTCATCACCACGCATTGAAGGTCTTAAGACAATATTAGAATACCCTGCTCAAGTAACCTAAATTAAGCCTAACACAAATAAAACAGAAGGTCTCCTTCTCCAACGGCGAACGAAGAGACAAAGGAAGGTAGAGCAAATTGACTTAGATATGGTGATCAAAAGATCCAGTAATATAATACCCTGCCCTCTGTACGGTTTTCATAAACCTCAACCTTTCCACCTAATCTCTATGGATTGCAAAACTGTCTGCAACACTTATTCCAACTGTACACGCTTTACATGAACCATTTAATTTATGTAACAGCTTTCATAGTGTGATTTCACGAGAGAATTGCTAGATATTTTCATTTAACTACGAACTACTTACTTATGTTTCTTCTGAAAAATTATGCGATCGCACGAGACTTCCACTTCTTGAATAACACTGGAGTACGGATTAATGAAAATATCTGGAAAAATACATTTGGTTATAGCACGAAAGCTAGGAAAGTGATGTTAAAAGGCACAGTTGGTGCCTTACTAAAATACGCTTCATCAGTTTTTGCACATCGAATGAAGTTGAAGTATGTGTATCGACACATTGACAAGGCACACCGTAGCATGATTCAATGCTACGGTAGATTGTATCGTGATGTTTCATACATCCCGGCAAGCGTAATCTGCGGAATAAGGCCACTCAAGTATGATAGAGCTGTGAGAACATTAATGTACTCAAGAAAGAAAAAGATCCTATTAAACTACGAGAAGATCCTTTTGAAACTTCCCACAAGAGACATGAGGATGAAAGAGCTAAAACCATTTTTAGAAATAGAAGCAAACAAACTATGGCAAGAGGAGTGGAATTAGTCAACAGAAGGAAAATGGATAGAATAACTCCTGCCAACCATCAACAATAATCGTAATCCCCATGCTTTTGGCTTGGACAAGCCTTGAGTGGGCATGGGTCTTTTCGGATGTATTAACAACGCGATGATCCATCATGCCAATGTAAGAAGACAAATGAGACCTCGAAGCACATATTCCTAGAATGTGAATTTTACCAGAAAACCCGCCCTGAACTTCTAAATGGTGATGAACAAGAAACAAGTGATGACCTAATTGAGGCAGTGAGAGACCTCTGTAGCAAAGAGGTGGTCAACGAACGAAAAAGAATCAAAGAATCAAATCTAGCTGATCCACAGTAAAAGAAGACAAGCTGCATCTGTGCTGCAAGACTGAGCCTTAAGCATAAGTTTTTCCCACTAACCTTCAGCATAAGTTTCCGTAATAGCTCACATTACCTTACAATAATAACCCATTTCATCCAAACAATAAACATTTCAATATAGCCTTAAGCATAAGAACAACCCACCACTCCCTTCGATATACTTGTAAGTACGTAGGGGAGTAGTGGCAACATCTCTCCACCCGCTGTTCAGCACTGTTCAAGTGAATTTTTAGTGCCGAAAAATCCTTGCTCTACTAATAAGTCTAACCTAAATTCCGCTCAAAGACTCTAGTCAAAAATAACAGCCGATAGGAATAGTATCCTATCTGATGAAACACCTCATAAGAAGTCCTATGGTCTAGGGCGTTCAAGACGTCGAGAAAGTACTCTGCTGCCGTACAAAAAATAAATGACGTATATCACGAAAATTTCCAGAATGTCGGATCACGATAAAGGTATTATATGTCTTCTTTCGGTGAAAATATATAGCGTGAGGATTGATGGATGAATTTCAGGAACTATTTTTCATAAAGAATTCGATGTTGAAGTCAGTTTGAAGATAACGATATTTTTTCTGTGAAAAACTTGATGAATAACATACGTGCATGATAAAACCTTGACGTAAGTCGCGGAATTACACGCAAATTGATCTGATGCACACATGTACACACGGACACATTAGATCGTTACAAAGCAAAAAACGGTCTTCATAGTCAATTATTTTTTGTACGGCAGTCTGCTCCCTTGCTATGGATCTAATCCCTCGCTCTTTTAGCTAGAGAAGTCGGTACAAAAGAGAGCTTTACAATTACTTTTTCCTACACGATATTCTTAGCCTAGTATTGGTCCAGTATACTGTATATTAGGGCTCCAGTCGCTCTTCTTTTCACTCATTCATAATCTGTCTCTCATCACCACCATCTTCCGCATATTTTTCATCTAAAAATCCAGCTACCAAGACAATCCGGAAAAGAATGATATTTTGAGAAAAGTCGAGGAAATAACTGAACCTAACCTTACCTAAAGAAGCCCTCACTGTATTCTTGTAAACTAATTTAATGAACCCTTTGTCAAGAATGAACCTGTCGGAATAAAAGGTTCTTCATAACAATAGACGCACCGATAACAAAAGGATAGGAATTTACTTCAGGTAATGTGAGCGACTACTCCTAGTGAGTGAGAAATTGATCAAAAAATTGCAAATTTCTCAAGAACCACTCGTCCGATTCTCAAAAAAATTGCAGGTGCACATCTTCAGATATTCTACTACAATATGGCCAAGTTTCAATAAAATCCGTATACACAAGAGAAGTGTATGGACGGAAAACATTTGCTTAATTTCTCGTCAAGTCCTCGCTTTCACCCTTGGTGATTCACTGTGTGCAATAGTGTATGTACTGGCTGGTTGAACTTACTTCTGAGGTATGCCTGGGATTAAGCAAGAAACCAGAGTAAGACTTCCTCCTCACTAAGCGATTTGAGGTCTACCGCAACTCTACTGCAACTGAAAAAGAAATTCATGTTATTCAGCGGTTCGTCAACTTCAACAGTCTAAATGTTGACGTCAAGTTATTACTGCGGCGGAAATCACTTTGCTCTACACTCTCGGTATCTAATCTCAACGCTTCTCCCCATATCCGACCTAGCCGGACTTACTGGATTCGTCTACCATTTGTGGGGCGTCCTTCAACTTTACTGGCTAAGGAGTTTGAGCGTTTCAACTATAAGATGGGTTTTTATACCTTATCCTCAGTTGGTTCTCTATCCAAAATGAAAGATCGCATCTTAGATCCGTGCCAATCTGGCATCTACAAGCTCTCATATGGAGTCTGCAACGCCCCGTTGGTCAGACGGTCCTTCGATAAACGCCTTAAAGAACAGCAAAACGATTTCAATAATTTAAACGATGGTACTACCAAGAAGAAACCCTCAGAGTTGTCGACCCTTACCCTTCATTGTCATCGATACAATCATCATTTCGACAATGTTAGATCTCGGCTGATTCATCGGCAAGGAAAAGGCTACATCCTAAATAGTTTTGAACCGGTTGAAACGGTGATTGCGATAAGGCACGAACAAGAAAATCCTCAACGACATCCGCCACATACTCTCGAACCCTCTCCTCAGCTTTTAAATGGACAACCCTTACTAGCTTTAGTTCTTTAAACTTTGGTTTTCGATTGATCTCACTTTTATCATCTTTTCTCCGTCTTTTTCCAAAATTTATCTTTGTGGCTTGTATTTAAAATTCCGAGTAGAGAGCTAAGTGTATCGTGTGTTTCTTTAGTGGTTTCTTGCTTAATCAAAATTACACGTACATATGAAGAAACCATTCGAATGACCTTAATGACATGTATTCGCCAACTGATAACGCTGTTTTTATCGAATGGCTCGCTCATGCGGATACCGTTGAGCGAACCATTCGATAAAAACAGCGTTATCATCCGGTGAAAACTCGTCTTGTCACCTCCTTAGTATGAACGAACTATTCAGCAACGGCGTGAAACCATGAGCATTGAGGAAGGTTGCATGCGGAAAATCTTCAGCGATGGAGAAAGTACATACGAATGCACAGCGCTCACCTGCACTTGCACTTTTTATTGCCAGCATCAATGCCCCTATCGACCCATTCTCCGAAAAAGAGAGAAGGTAAACGGTGATCCATGTACGATACCATCAAAGTAGCTCAATCGCTAGTTCCTCAATCATGTCTGATCCAACTACGATTGGCGAATCTGGAGGCCGCCATTGTGTATACGAAGATTACCTTGAAGAGCAGTTCAATGCAGAGGAGGAAATGGAGTCACATTAAGTACCCGCGACAAATATAAAAAATGGAGTCACCATAGCCGCCAGTTACGGCACTTCTCAATTAAAGCAATACTTAGAAGCCACGCGCCAGATCGAGAGAGTCATTAGGGTTGTTTGTGACCTGAACGTCAGTGCACCCGGAAGCCATTAGAAGAAGCAAGAAACAAGTATAGCGAATGAAGAACCAACTGAGCAGTCGTATGAAGTCGCTTTAGTTCCTTCCGTCAGCAGAAAGAACCCAATACCTTCGAATAACGTTTTATCCGTCGGTACTGTACCTTCGAATAACCTCATCCATTATGAATTATGTAATAGCTAGTATTTTACGTTTCCTATCCTTACCCTTACCTAGAATGTAAATCACTTTTCCTAAACGGATACCGCAGTGCAGAATGATAATTTCTTCACTCCAACAACTTTTTCTGGAAACGAATACGATGAATGAAAGCATAAAATCCGCAGTGGAAAGGGCAATGAGATACGATTCACACTGATAGAGAACAGGACAGAATGCAAAATTCACAGCTTCACATTTGCTACGCAGTGCACTGTAAACCACGTCGTATCGTACGCGAAAGTAGCGAAAGTTCCCGATGAAAAAAATTTTTTGCAGTAAGAGCAGCAAGTTGTGAGTATCACCACTGGTTCGACTTGTAGCCACTCGCTTCGCTCCTTGCGCGCACCGCGTCGAACTTGTTGCAATAAGTACTTCTCACTTTTGCTCCTCCTACAGTAATATACAATTTTTCCCTTGAACTTCAACTTGATAACGCTGTTTCAATCTAGTTAGATATCAGACAACATCCGGCTCTCTGTAGGGTTCTCAGAAACCTCAACCTTTCCACCTTATCTCTATGGATTGCAAAACTGTCTGCAACACTTATTCCAACTGTACACGCTTTACATGAACCATTTAATTTATGTAACAGCTTTCATAGTGTGATTTCACGAGAGAATTACTTGATATTTTCATTTAAGTACGAACTACTTACTTATGTTTCTTCTTAAAAATTATGTGGTCGCACGAGACTTCCACTTGAAAGAGTTTCTTGAATAACACTACATCAAACACCTCTGGGATGAGACTGCTTGAAGTTTGATCGAAAACTGACTTGAAAGTTTGAGTGAAAGGGGCTTGTATGGATAGATAGAAGCAACGATTAAAGAGATTAATACAAAAAAATTGAGCTTTAAAATATTTAAGTACAGGTAGTACAGCTTGATAGATTGAAGTAAGTTACCAGCACTTCATGGACCTTGAAGCATAGGCGGATTTCTCCATCACCACAACAGCATTGCTTTTGTCAGCCTTGGTGACAATTAGGTTTCCCTTCTTGATCTTTCTCTCTGAAACTTGGATCAATCCTCCCAATTCATTACTCATCATTCTTTTGCGGACTATCTCGGCACATACTTTTTCGGTATTAACTCCAGAGGCAATCAGCACAGTGGGATCCGCAACAACATTTGGCATAGTTTCATCATTCTTGAGAGGAGGAAGACCAAATTTCAAACCTTTCTAAAGAAGGCTGTTTCATCACTATTCAATTCTACCGACTATTATGTATGAGGGGAAGGGGGGTCCTGAATAACGACACCGTCACTACCCACTTCCTCGGCCACATCAACCTGTTCCTTTACTTCCCATTCTTCTTCCCCTTCAAAATCCTCTCGAACTTGTGACACTTCTTGTTGACATCTTCCAGAAATTGATCGAACTTAATGGGCGGGGGGGGGTTGAGAAAGTATCTCATGATGATCAGAATTGAGAGAATAGTGTCTTTTGGTAGGGTTAAACTTATAATTATGCATTTATGTGAGTCTGTACGTGATTCTTCTTGATAGAAAAACTGGACTATATTGACGATTGCATTTATTTCAATGAAATCGAAAACAGAAGTTTGCTAACGACATTATTTCTAAAAGGTAACAAATTCAATGGTAAATAGTCCAGTAAAATTAGGTTATATAGGGTGGGGCAGAAAGATGTTACCACTTAAACGAAAAACTCCGCGAGGATTCCGCGAGAATTTCGTGGAGTTCCCCGATTGACTGGTAACATCTTTCTGCCCCACCCTGTATATCATGAAGTTTGCATTTTGGGGGGGGGGGGAAGCAGAAATTGTAGAGTCCGGTGCTGGGAACAATATATCAAAAATCCCACCCCCTAAACCTTGTGCAAAATTTTCTATGGCACGTTTTAGCCTCCCAAATTTGGTTTTTTGTCAATATTTCGAAAAGTTGAAGCGATAGAAAAAAATTTTCCAATCCAAAATTATTCCTCGTGAAATTCTACACAAGATACCCTACTCGAACATCATTCTAGACCTATTTTTTGACCTCAAAAGTTCGCGAGAAGTGCTCAATTTTCAAAAATTTTCATGTTTTTTGCCTGTTACACGAAAATGACGACTTTTAGAGAAAATTAATACGTCACAAAGACAATTTGCAATGAATTTTCGTGTCTAGAAAGTGCACCCCCACGTTGCAGCCCTCTATTTGATGTTTCGCGAATATATTAGAAAGGCTAACCTGGAGAACAGAAATTTTGAATCCAGAAATACTCCCCGTGAAATTGTACATGAAATAGTATATCGAAACTACAAAAATGCAGATTTCCAAAAAATTTTTTACAAGTTTGGCATCATTGCTTCGTCACTGTCTTCTCCATCACTGTCAGTATCGGAATTGTCGCCAGGGCCTCCAGATCGTCGACAACAAAGAGATCGCCAATAATATTCTCTTCCAATTTTTCGTCCTCCATGGACAAGTCGACCAAGGGCTTCCACCAAATAATTACTCTCCTCCTTCTCGGCAAGTCCAATACTCCGTCTAGAGAAACCATTTTCCCCCTAACTTGTAATATAAGCTGGCGGAAAATGAGAGGGTGACCAATTCAAACAGTAGGAAGGCCCCTGGGAACTTCGACCTCTATATATACTCTTTAATAGACATCATACTACCCCCAAATATCTTCAAAATGGCCTGATGAAGGTGTTGAAAACAGATTCAGGATGTATCATGCATGAGTCATCTCTCAGTCGTTGGGGTTTGTGACTATGAATCATGACTGTCTTCAAAAAATGGATCAATTACAGCTTACGTTAAGTGCAGTTTGAGGAGAGAGGGGAAGTTATTGGATGTCACTGTCGATAAATGGCATAGATTTTGAAAGTATTAGAAATTGGCCGAGCAAATTGTTGGGACGTAAACAATAAGAGCTGATAACTGAAACAGAAAATGAAGTCGAGTTTCACTAAAAAAAAAAAAACATTGTAATGACGTCTACTAGATCCCCAAGGTTCATTTTGTCCTGCGTAAATAATATGTACTTGATTTTTCAGAGCGTCAGTTTGGCGATTCAATTCCTCGCATTGGATAGAACGAAGAAACTCTAGTTTGTCTTGATCTCAAGAAAATTCTAGGTCGTTATCATACGCCACCTTCACTCGACTCGAATTTTCTGGCTTTTGTCTCACATCCCTGATTTTGTTCCAGAGGGAGAATAATAAAGTGTCAAATCGTTGCTTGAAAGGCACGACTCAGAGAGAGGGAATGGTTGACAGTTTAAATTCATGACAGGCTTGAGCAACCTGAAGCTCGTGAGCCATATGCGGTCGATAAGGGGTGCTTGTAGGGCCCGTGGAGAGGAAAATAAAACTTGAGCAAAACACCTTTCTGTGATGAATCACAACCTACGGGAATCGAAATACAAGCAAGGTTGACTGAAAAAAAGAATTTCTTCAACGAGATTTCTGCGTTTGAGTGACAATACTCCAAGTAGTATTATCTGGTAGAAAATTTGTGACCTTTAACTCAAATGCAGCATAAAGGTACTCGTCAGTCAGATTCCTATGCGATGTTTTGAATGCTGTAAGCATCGAGAAAGTGTGCTCACATAGAGAGGTGGAACTGCATTCCTGCACTTCTGGATGTGGATAAGGCATAGGTTTCGAGTAGGTATAGGCCATAGCGTGTTTCTGCATTTGCTCATAGTCTATCTTCTTCTTCATGACGGCGGCTGCTAATGCAGACACTTGGAAAAGCTTCTTGATTGGTTATCTTTTTCTTTGCTTCGAATACCACCGCTCTCTTCTCAGCAATAAGGTCTGTCGGTGGTGAACGGGCTAATACGCAAAGAGCCTCCTCAGCGGAGCTCTTTGTTGAATATTGGTCGGTTTTTACTCGGGCTCGCATATAGGAAGATTGCCAGGGTGGTGCTCATCATGATCTTCCGTCTTGCTTCACTTGGCCCTCTCACACAAGTTTTTTACAGATGAAGGACCTATGATCAACGGAAAATCGACGATGTTGACATCAGTGAGTAGGATGAACAAGGTGGTATTCATCATGATCCTTTTCCTTGCGTCCCTTAGCCTACCAGGTTCCTCATCTGAACCCTTCGGTACACATCTACCCTACCCAGCTTCCTTTTACGCCGAGCGGTGCTCATCATGATCGTTCTTCTTGCTTCTCTTGGCCTTCCCAGGTTCCTCATCAGGTGTCTTAGGTATGCATCTACCATTCCTGCCTTTTTCGCTGTCATCAAGAAATGGTGCCTGAAGCTCAGCGTTGAGTCAAACCAGATGCCAAGGTACTTCATCACATTTTTGGTCTTGATTTCCACTCATTCCAGGCAAAAGGTGGGTGGACTGAACTTTCGAAGGGCCAAATTGACCGGGTCAGCTGTAGTTTTCAAATGTCAAGGCCATGCTTACTTCTAAATCTTTGATCTTACCACCCTCACAATATCTTCTTTGTTCTCTAGACAGACATCCGCACCCACTCCGCCACAACCTTTCCCTGGTAGTCGGGATTATGTCAGAGAGGCGTCAAAGGAAAATGGCATACTTCCATCAACAGCGGAGATATTAATAGCATCAATCCGAAGTTCCACCTTATTGTACACATCTGCGCTAAGACGATGGCACAATTATTAACAATTTGATCCGTCTATCAATGAAGTTCTTAACTTCCTCACGCAAGAGTTTAAATTGGGTTCATCTTACAGTACATTAAACTGCACTAGAGCAGCGATTTCACTTCTGACAAAGTCATCAATAATGCTGAGTCAAATGATAAAGCACTTCTTTAAAAGAAATGAAAAAACTTCGCTCGAGAAAACCTCGATGCGATAACCCATGGGACCCTTAGCGCGTGCTCAGCTTTTTCAGAGTCAGCCAAACAAATCCGAAATATTCTTTGACACTCTATCCAAAAAACTTTTTGTCCTTCTGGCTCTTATTACGTACAGGCCACCGTCTTCCAACGATACAACTAATAAAGCTTCAGGATATTAAAGAGTCACGAACGTGTATCAAAATTTTCATATCAGACCTTTTGGGAAAAGGAAAAGTTCAACCTCCATCAACCATGACTCCAAAATTTGTCCTACTTACACCCTGAAGCTTTGTATTGAGACGTCGTGTGCCCTTCGAGGAAACATTAAGAACCTTTTTATTTCCACTTGCCCTCTCAGAACTGCAGTGACCACCCAGACTCTAGCTACTTCAGCCGCTCAACGAGGAGGTACCACATGAACTCAATACTCAATGCCGCAGGGCGGACGTCTAAATCCAACATATTCGCAAAGTTTTACAACCGCCCAGTGCGTCAGGTACCGGAGGGGTTTGCTCTCTCTGTTCTCTATGGAGCCCAACCCAAAGTTATGCCTATATCTGTTACCAACCAAGAAGCTCCTACTTAGTTCTATTCAAAACTGTGCAAAGAGAAGCGCATTCATGTTGTTTTTTCCCTTCTTTACAAAGGTTATTAAACTCCTTAATCGTTACTTCTGTTTTTTCCCAAGTTACATTGAATTATCACCCAAGCTGGGTGATAGAAGTGTCCAGCCTAAGTTCTATAACTAAACGGTTGGTCAGGTTACAGAAATAATGTTAAATAACTTCTTTCAAGTTTTTTTCAAGCATCAATTGCTGGTTTATAAAAAATTTCTTTCCTCGGGAGTCCATCAGGAACCACAAAATGAGGCACGAAATACAATTGTAAAATTGGACGAGCTTACCTGTGAAGTCCAATTGAAATTGTATGAAGGCCTCCTCCAAACAGAACAGTCCCACCCTATAACAATGGCCTATGAAGGACTCGGGTGCCCACCCTATATGCTTTCAAGAATGAAGACCTCAGCGTGGTACACTGCCGGACACATCGATAACGGAGAAAAAATTCCCCTTCCGGATTTTCTTTTTTTCTACTTTAAACGTGTGGCTACAATGTACTGACGTGAGAGACTACATGATGTTCTGGCTCCCCCTCTTTTCGTCCAAAGACATTTCGTCCATTTCACTTTTCGTCCACGAGACACTTCGTCCAATGAGACATTTTGTCCATGACGCTTTCCGTCCAAGGAAAATACGTCCAAAATTTTTTGGTCCAAATTTTATCCGAAATATTTTTCAAAATAAGGGTTTCATTCATTTTCTGGTCTTGCTGGACGCCAAATGGATCGCGTGGTGTACCTTCAGTAATTTCTGAAAGTGCACATTCCAACCCTCTACAACATTATTTGTTTGGGGTGTATCGTGAAGCACGCTTTTGGAAACGTTCCATACATTAGGAGGATATCCCGGTGGCACGGCCTTTCTGCGTTCTCGACGAGGGCGTCCTCTGACGTACGTCTTGTCAAAGTAAGACGGCAAACCGTCGACGTCTTCATGAATCTCTTCCATAATGTCGTCGGAAACACTCTGTACGTCATCCAAGGAAATGAAGGATAAGGCGAACAGTAGAGCTACATGAATATATTCTTCAATTTCGTGAATAACAATGATACCTACGTTGGATGAGCAAGTTATCCGGTTTTCCATTCCTTGTAGCATTTCCGCGATACGCATTTCCAAACTGTTCTCAGCCTGAGCATTGCCAGCTTTCTCCACGGCTACATTGGTATTCTTGAGCGGTGTCTGCGGTATCGATAAACGCAGACAAGAAACACCATTTAAAATGCATGCATATTCTCTTCACCTCTCCATTTACTTCATGCATGTAAGTAATAGTACAAGCTATAAATTTACATTAAAGCTCTAACAATGAGCTTCTCATATTTTAGTTGTACGACAAAAATTCACGAAATATCCTCTGGACAAAAAAAGGTGGACCAAGTGTCATAGGTCAAATTTTTGGGCAAAATATCGTCTGGACAAAATGTCCCATGGACGAAAAAAGTTGGAAGAAGTGTCACTGGACGATTTTTTTTTGGACGAAATGTTGTCTGGACGAAATGTCCGTGGACGAA
This sequence comes from Aspidiotus destructor, assembly GCA_035079395.1. Taxonomy (NCBI): domain Eukaryota; kingdom Metazoa; phylum Arthropoda; class Insecta; order Hemiptera; family Diaspididae; genus Aspidiotus; species Aspidiotus destructor. The sequence goes on along the minus strand of JAVHKZ010000018.1, from coordinate 32,982,659 downwards.
AAGTCGTGGAACCGATGTTCTGTTTGGAGGAGGCCCTCATACAATTTCAATTGGACTTCACAGGTGAGCTCGTCCAATTTTACAATTTTTTGTTATTTATTTAAGACCAGTTATTTTTGTCCCTTGATATTTTTCAATAACATAAATGTGTTTATTATTGGAACAAAAATGCAAGAAACTGAAAGCATCTGTGTTTTTTCCTGGATATTGCTTTCTTGAACCAATTGTAATTCCGCTTACAGCAATCGAATAAAAACAAAAGATGACTTTTCTGAAAGATAATTTTACGACAATTCTTTTTTGTCGGATGACATTTTTTCATTGAGAGCGTTTATGGCGAGAAAAATGCGAAAAACTGCAAAAAACTGAAATTTTGAGGGGTTTGAACCCCCATAACTCGGGACGCACAAGGTTGTGAGAAACAAGAGATGACTTTTCTGAAAGATAATTTTAAGGCAATTCTTTTTTGTTGAATGACTTTTTTTCACTGAGAGCGTTTTTGGCGAGAAAAATGCAAAAACCCGCAAACAACTGAAATGTTGGGGGTTTGAACCCATAACTCTGGACGCACAAGGTTGTGGGGTGTTGGGGTTTTTTCCTACATTGAGGACACCGCCTACAACAACTTCTAGCAATAAAACCTAATGTAGAAATTTTTTCATTTTCAAAACCCCAATCTGCCTGTACTAAAACGTACGTAACGCAGAATGTAAAAAATAAAATATTAAGGTATTGAGAGGACTTCTACCTGCAGACACTCTCTGACCTGAACTGACTATAAGCTAAATAAAACACGAAAAAGATACAGTGCTGTAATTAGTATTCTTAATCGTCGTGGTAGAACACCTCATCGTTCACGAACAGGACAAGTCTTGAGATAACTACAGATTATGTCATGATGACGTAATCCGGAGTTCCTACAAAGAAAATCTTTACATTTATTGAAGTTATTCTTCGTAAGAGGACATCACTGTGGCAAAATTAATTGTCTTCTTTTTCCCCTCAGAGTATTCCAAGTACGCGATTTAAAAATGACATACTCACATTCTTTATTAGAAATAGGTCCTCATGGAGCATTTGGCCACCACTTTTCAAGAAATTATAAGCCGTTATTACTTATTATTTACATACATTTCATTGGTATCACGTAATAAATGATCCGTTAAACATTCTACAGATAAATCTCGTAAGAAACAACTACAGTAACTTTAAGGCTGAATGTTATGCAATTTTATTACTCAGTTACCTGGTATAGCTCATTAAGCTCCAACATTACATCTCTAAGCATATTTACACCTGGAAAATGGACCAATCTGTACCAGTAGTCTAACTAGAGACTTCAAGAGTGAATAAAACTATCCAACATGCTGCTAATGTTAGTCGTAATCACGCCTCATTTTCTCAGCCGATAGTTGCAAAATTAAAATTGACCACATTTCCAGGAAAAATTATATCAATAACTTCGATTTGACACGACAGAGACTTGTCCTATTGAACAACATCCGCGAATTGCTGACATTAATAATGGTTGGGAAGGTGATCGGCCACATGCGCTCTCAGTTCCACGATGCTGGAACATGTTACGTTACACTTGTTACAGCGATAAGGTGGTGAGGAATGGTGACAGTGAATGTTAACAAAATGCCTTCTCCTGTATTCATTGAGCTGAAAGTTTAATTTGCATACCGGGCACTGGAAGGGATACAGTTTACTGTGGACACTTTGTAGATGGCGCTCTACAGCTGTGGGCGTGGAAAATTGTTTGAAGCATAGACCGCATTGACTACTGTTTCTTTTCTGGCTTGGTTGCGTGGCGGGGTTTTGACTGGCGCTTTGATGCATTGCGCGGCTGTGACTGGCGCTTTGTTGCATGGCGGGGTTTTGACTGGCGCTTGGTTGCGTGGCGCGGCTGTGACTGGCACTTTGTTGCATGGCGCGGCTGTGACTGGCGCTTTGTTGCATGGCGGGGTTTTGACTGGCGCTTGGTTGCGTGGCGCGGCTGTGACTGGCACTTTGTTGCATGGCGCGGCTGTGACTGGCGCTTTGTTGCATGGCGGGGTTTTGACTGGCGTTCCGATCCTTATTTCGATCCTTATTTCGCTCGTACTCTTGGAAGTCTGCCATGATATGTTCGCAAATCCGACAACGGATTTTACCATGTTCAGTTGTACCCCCGTTCTCGCGCTTGCATTTTGGGCACTTCATTTTTGCAAACTGTAATCAAAAGAAAAACAATCTACATTTATCAATTGCAGAAAATACTAATGTAATCTGTTAAATCTTGTAAAATTTTTCTCATTGGTTAGTTTCTGGTATTTTTTTCCTATATCTCTGTGATTTCACTTCTCAAGCTTTCAAACTACTGCAAATAATGGATATTATTGTCTACTTTTGAAAAAAACAGAATTTGACTGTTTGCGGGAAAGTTTCAAAACTTTTAACTCATGAAGACATTCACAATTGCAAGTTATTTGAGTGAGAATTATATGAGTTGAGCAAAATTTTTGCGTATCTAATGAACTGAACAGTTATAGGCTACATAAATTACATTTTGTAGAAATAGGTCTATACCAAATGTGTATACACTCATCACCACGCAATTCAAAGTCTTAAGACAATATTAGAATATCCTGCCCAAGTCCCCCGCCTATCATGTATAGCTCGAGAGTCGAGATTTTTCGAAGTCTTCCTTCTGTCATAAGTCATAAGTCTAACCTAAATTAAGCCTAACACAAATAGAACAGAATCATTCTTGTAAACTAATTTAATGAACCATTTGTCAAGAATGAACCTGTCGAATAAAAGGTTCTTCATAACAATAGACGCACTGATAACAGTAATGTGAGCGACGAGTGAGAAATTCATTAAAAAATTGCCAATTTCCCAAGCACTACTCGTCCGATTCTCAAAAAAATTGCGGGTGCACATCTTCAGATATTCTACTACAATATGGCCAAGTTTCAATAAAATCCGTATACACAAGAGAAGTGTATGGACGGAAAACATTTGCTTAATTTCTCGTCAAGTCCTCGCTTTCACCCTTGCTAATTCACTGTGTGCAATAGAGTATGTACTGACTGGTTCAACTTACTTCTGAGGTATGACTGGTATTCGGCAAGAAACCAGAGCAAGACTCCCTCCGCACCGCAAGATTCAAGGTCTACCGCAAACCGACTTTCACCAAATGTGTCAAGTCGAGGATCCTCCTTACATCCAGGTCGTCACAAGATGGCCGTCATCCACGCTGCCGTTTGCCCTATGCAGAAACTGTCCTTGGACTCTGCTGCAATTGAAAAAGAAATCCATGTTTTTCAGCGGATCGCTAACTTCAATAGTCTAAATGTTGACGTCAAGTTATAACTGCGTCGGAAATCACTTTGCACTACACGTTCGATATCTAATCTAAACGCTCCTCCCCATATCCGACCTAGCCGCACTCCCTAGATTCGCCTACCCTTTTTGGGGCGTCCTTCAACTTTATTGGCTAAGGAGTTGGAGCGTTTCAACTATAAGATGGGTTTTTATACCTTATCCTCGGTTGGTTCTCTATCCAAAATAAAGGATCGCATCCCAGATCTGTGCCAAGCTGGCCCTCTGTACGGTTTTCATGAACGTCAACCTTTCCACCTAATCTCTATGAATTTTGCAAACTGTCTGCAGCACTTATTACAACCGTACACGCTTTACATAAAACATTTCATTTTTGTAACAGCTTAATTACTAGATATTTTCATTCAACTACGAACTACTTACTTATGTTTTTTCTTGGAAATTATGCGGTCGCACGAGACTTCCACTTGAAAGAGTTTCTTGAATAACACTGCACCAAACACCTCTGGGATATCAGTGGGACTGCTTGAAGTCTGATCGGAAACTAATGTGGAAGTTTGAGTGAAATGGGTTTATATGGAGAGATAGAATCAACGATTAAAGAGATTAATACAGACATTGAGCTGTAAAATATTTAAGTACATGTAGATATACAGTACAGCTTGATAGATTGAAGTAAGTAACCTAAAAAATAGCAGAAAAGTAGATTGAAGAGTTTATGTGAAAATAAGACGAAAGTTCAAATGAATTTAAACCCGGGAGATGTGTGTATGGAGCGGCTGTCAGTATCCAAAGTTACATAATAATAAGGCGACAGAATACCACAAAGTACATGTGTATGTTACGACAAAAGACCAAAGACTGGAGATTGTCAACATTCTCCGGTAAATGTCGACAGTCACCCGGCATTGGAAAAATATCTCTTTCACAATACATGACTATAAAAGTGATCTTTATTCTTTCATCAAAGAGCGAAGGTTGATTTTTTCGTCGTTGTTCATGTTCGCTCTGTTTAGAGAGATTTTTACCCTCCAAGCGGTGGAAAAACACAAAATTCTCCAAAAGCTAGGTCCTGTCAAGAGAACGGATTCAAATATTGAAAATATGTTAGATGGCGGACAATAATATCATAGAATAGTTCCAAGGCCCGCCATTCTTCAAGCCAAAAAAAACTCCGCATATACCATTTGAGAATCCTCTAATGCCCTCATGAAGGACCAATTCTTTGTGATCATTCGAATTAATCCGAGATTCTAAATTACCGCAAATCATTATGACAAAAAGGACGTGTCGAGTTCGAGTCTCCCCACTCAACTATGGGGGAAGGGGGGTAAGGAAAGTATCTCATGATTATCAGAATTGAGAGAACAGTTTTTGGAAAACTCCACCGCAGAAAGAATTACGAATGAAGCCGCGAGCACGCTTTCGGTTAAAGAACCGTAAAGAGCGACTCGACGAGGTGGAGAAGATGTACAGTCACAACGACACCAGACAAGAAAATCATATCGAACCAGAAAAGTATGAGATTATCAGTCATACTCATAGACTAGTTCGACCAACCCCTCATCTGAAATGTACTTGTTGAGCAAAGTTACATTGTCGCTATTAAGGTGGCGAATAATTTTAATATGTTCTAAAGCACGGCGTTTGAATTTCGCCTTCTCTCTGTGGAGGAGGGTTTCAGATCCCTTCTTGTAACTATGACCACAGGTTATTAGGTGATCAGCAAAAGCAGAAATGCCCAACTTTTTATTTTCCCACTTAGCTATATGCTCAGCGACCCTGATTTTGACCTGACGACTGGTCTCGCCTACATACACTATACACCGTTGCAATCTTTACAAGCCACACTATAGACTCCGCTCTTCTCAAGAAGTGGTATAGGGTCCTTTAATTTGACAAGTAACCCTTTCACAGTTGTAGGATTGTAAAAGACAGGTCGGAAACCAAAGGGGCGTAGAATGCGACTTAATTTAGAGGAAAATTCTCCCAGGAACGAGAGTTTTATGAACCGAGTTCTTCTATCTCCGCAAGAATCGCGGAGGAGGGGAGGTAAGATCGAGGCAATTCCGAGTGATATTCCTGCGGACCATAAGGTTAATGTCTACTTTGACCTCATTCACTCTGGCCAAGTATTTTATAATTTGAAACTCTTTCTGGAAAGCTGCCTGGTTCATTGGGATGCGGATTAGCCGATGGATGAAACTATTGAACGCCGCAAATTTGTGGGCAACAGGGCAGAATGACGAGCCGTGGACCACAATATCGGTCGAAGTATCTTTTCTGTATACAGAAAACTCATGGACTCCATTTCTAACTGAGATATTGAGATCCAAGAAGTTGATGTTAGAGCCTCCAATTGTAACAGTGAATTTTATGGAGGGGTATTGAGTATTAAGATACTTGAGAAACTCACCAAGGCGATCTTGGGGACCGGTCCACGCGCATAAAACGTCGTCCACATACCTGTGCCAATAGTGTACATAATCCAGGAGTACTTGGCCGGAGGAGAAGAGGTCAGCCTCAATTTTAGACATGAAGATCTCTGACACGAGGGAACCTAAAGGGGACCCTACAGGAATACCAACGTAAAATTTACAAAAGTTAGGGGAACTGAAGAATTCCCCCACCTCCTCGTGAGGAGTATTAGAACGAACAAGGAGGTCCCCCATTTCCTGCATAGTAACGGCTCTCGGTATATTAGGGAACAGGCCGACCACGTCAAAGGAGCACAGAATGGTGCCTAAAGGAAGCAACCGGTTCTTAAGTTTATCAGTTAAGGAAACTGAATTTTTAATCGAGTAATTCGACTCATACTCAATGCGAGATTCAAACCATCTATCCAGGTATTTAGCGAGGGAGTAAGCGGGGGAGGAGACATAAGACACAACAGGACGCATTGGAGTATCCTTTTTATGTATCTTAGGCAGCCCATAAAGGAGGGGTGGCACGGGATTAGGTTCGAGCAGGTAATCTTTGATCGTCGACTTCTTAATTAAAACAGTACTATTATTAATAGCACTCCTCACCTCTTCGTTGTACTTGGGGAAATTGAAATCAGCATTTTTAATGGCCTTACACTGGCAAAGCACTTCTTCAACTTTATAGACATAGGTGGACCACTCCATGACGACTATAGAATTCCCTTTATCGGCTTTCATAAGTAAGAAACCCTCCTCCCAAAGCTTCCTTCTCAGACCCTTGATCACTCCTCCCATGGTGCTATTCATGCACGGAAGTGGAGTACTACGGACTAACTCAGCACAAGTTTTTTTGAGTATTGACACCGGGGCCGATCCTCACTGCCAAATCGGTGACGACGTTCGCGAGAGCATCAGAATTATTTGATGGGGGGAGGCTAAACTTCAACCCTTCTCCAACAGAGTAGTCTCGTCGCGAGTGAATTCTATTTGACTGCAATTTATGATACGGGGCTGGAATTTTTGAAAATTTTGGGCAACATTGGCTTTTGAAACGTCACCCTTGAAAGATTCGGCCTTTCAGTCTAAGAGGGCGGAAATTTTCTTGTGTTTCTTAGCCCTGAGGTTAGTCTCAAAATCACGGCAAGTATAGTTAACAGATTAAATAAATCTTTCTAAATCACATGGATGAAGCAAACCGGAGAGTCTTGAATGGACCAAAAGGTTCAGCCTGGGGGTGATGTTAAGTTGGCCATATCAGCTTCGTAGCTCAGATCTTATCCATTTTTCAGTGATACATCTTTCAAGTTTCTGAGTGGTGTATTTGCCGTCAGAATATAACTTGAACTTCACGGAACTAGGTTTCAACCTTAACTTTAGGCACTTCCGAAGAAACCAAATATGCGACGAGTACGACAGCCGTTGCTTACAAAATTTTGAAAAAAGAAACCGTAGGCACGCCTCATTAGCGCAATTAATAGAATTAATCCGGTTTTCGAGGTGCGCCGGATGAGGGGTTGGTCGAACTAGTCTATGAGTATGACTCATAATTAGGGCTGCCAAACATATGTAAATACATGTACAATTGAACGAACTTACCTGGTGAAGTTCAATTGAAATTGTATGAAGGCCTCCTCCAAACAGAACAGTCCCACCCTATAACAATGGCCTATGAAGGACTCGGGTGCCCACCCTATATGCTTTCAAGAATGAAGACCTCAGCGTGGTACACTGCCGGACACATCGATAACGGAGAAAAAATTCCCCTTCCGGATTTTCTTTTTTTCTACTTTAAACGTGTGGCTACAATGTACTGACGTGAGAGACTACATGATGTTCTGGCTCCCCCTCTTTTCGTCCAAAGACATTTCGTCCATTTCACTTTTCGTCCACGAGACATTTCGTCCAATGAGACATTTTGTCCATGACGCTTTCCGTCCAAGGAAAATACGTCCAAAATTTTTTGGTCCAAATTTTATCCGAAATATTTTTCAAAATAAGGGTTTCATTCATTTTCTGGTCTTGCTGGACGCCAAATGGATCGCGTGGTGTACCTTCAGTAATTTCTGAAAGTGCACATTCCAACCCTCTACAACATTATTTGTTTGGGGTGTATCGTGAAGCACGCTTTTGGAAACGTTCCATACATTAGGAGGATATCCCGGTGGCACGGCCTTTCTGCGTTCTCGACGAGGGCGTCCTCTGACGTACGTCTTGTCAAAGTAAGACGGCAAACCGTCGACGTCTTCATGAATCTCTTCCATAATGTCGTCGGAAACACTCCGTACGTCATCCAAGGAAATGAAGGATAAGGCGAACAGTAGAGCTACATGAATATATTCTTCAATTTCGTGAATAACAATGATACCTACGTTGGATGAGCAAGTTATCCGGTTTTCCATTCCTTGTAGCATTTCCGCGATACGCATTTCCAAACTGTTCTCAGCCTGAGCATTGCCAGCTTTCTCCACGGCTACATTGGTATTCTTGAGCGGTGTCTGCGGTATCGATAAACGCAGACAAGAAACACCATTTAAAATGCATGCATATTCTCTTCACCTCTCCATTTACTTCATGCATGTAAGTAATAGTACAAGCTATAAATTTACATTAAAGCTCTAACAATGAGCTTCTCATATTTTAGTTGTACGACAAAAATTCACGAAATATCCTCTGGACAAAAAAAGGTGGACCAAGTGTCATAGGTCAAATTTTTGGGCAAAATATCGTCTGGACAAAATGTCCCATGGACGAAAAAAGTTGGAAGAAGTGTCACTGGACGATTTTTTTTTGGACGAAATGTTGTCTGGACGAAATGTCCGTGGACGAAAAGTCGTGGAACCGATGTTCTGTTTGGAGGAGGCCCTCATACAATTTCAATTGGACTTCACAGGTGAGCTCGTCCAATTTTACAATTTTTTGTTATTTATTTAAGACCAGTTATTTTTGTCCCTTGATATTTTTCAATAACATAAATGTGTTTATTATTGGAACAAAAATGCAAGAAACTGAAAGCATCTGTGTTTTTTCCTGGATATTGCTTTCTTGAACCAATTGTAATTCCGCTTACAGCAATCGAATAAAAACAAAAGATGACTTTTCTGAAAGATAATTTTACGACAATTCTTTTTTGTCGGATGACATTTTTTCATTGAGAGCGTTTATGGCGAGAAAAATGCGAAAAACTGCAAAAAACTGAAATTTTGAGGGGTTTGAACCCCCATAACTCGGGACGCACAAGGTTGTGAGAAACAAGAGATGACTTTTCTGAAAGATAATTTTAAGGCAATTCTTTTTTGTTGAATGACTTTTTTTCACTGAGAGCGTTTTTGGCGAGAAAAATGCAAAAACCCGCAAACAACTGAAATGTTGGGGGTTTGAACCCATAACTCTGGACGCACAAGGTTGTGGGGTGTTGGGGTTTTTTCCTACATTGAGGACACCGCCTACAACAACTTCTAGCAATAAAACCTAATGTAGAAATTTTTTCATTTTCAAAACCCCAATCTGCCTGTACTAAAACGTACGTAACGCAGAATGTAAAAAATAAAATATTAAGGTATTGAGAGGACTTCTACCTGCAGACACTCTCTGACCTGAACTGACTATAAGCTAAATAAAACACGAAAAAGATACAGTGCTGTAATTAGTATTCTTAATCGTCGTGGTAGAACACCTCATCGTTCACGAACAGGACAAGTCTTGAGATAACTACAGATTATGTCATGATGACGTAATCCGGAGTTCCTACAAAGAAAATCTTTACATTTATTGAAGTTATTCTTCGTAAGAGGACATCACTGTGGCAAAATTAATTGTCTTCTTTTTCCCCTCAGAGTATTCCAAGTACGCGATTTAAAAATGACATACTCACATTCTTTATTAGAAATAGGTCCTCATGGAGCATTTGGCCACCACTTTTCAAGAAATTATAAGCCGTTATTACTTATTATTTACATACATTTCATTGGTATCACGTAATAAATGATCCGTTAAACATTCTACAGATAAATCTCGTAAGAAACAACTACAGTAACTTTAAGGCTGAATGTTATGCAATTTTATTACTCAGTTACCTGGTATAGCTCATTAAGCTCCAACATTACATCTCTAAGCATATTTACACCTGGAAAATGGACCAATCTGTACCAGTAGTCTAACTAGAGACTTCAAGAGTGAATAAAACTATCCAACATGCTGCTAATGTTAGTCGTAATCACGCCTCATTTTCTCAGCCGATAGTTGCAAAATTAAAATTGACCACATTTCCAGGAAAAATTATATCAATAACTTCGATTTGACACGACAGAGACTTGTCCTATTGAACAACATCCGCGAATTGCTGACATTAATAATGGTTGGGAAGGTGATCGGCCACATGCGCTCTCAGTTCCACGATGCTGGAACATGTTACGTTACACTTGTTACAGCGATAAGGTGGTGAGGAATGGTGACAGTGAATGTTAACAAAATGCCTTCTCCTGTATTCATTGAGCTGAAAGTTTAATTTGCATACCGGGCACTGGAAGGGATACAGTTTACTGTGGACACTTTGTAGATGGCGCTCTACAGCTGTGGGCGTGGAAAATTGTTTGAAGCATAGACCGCATTGACTACTGTTTCTTTTCTGGCTTGGTTGCGTGGCGGGGTTTTGACTGGCGCTTTGATGCATTGCGCGGCTGTGACTGGCGCTTTGTTGCATGGCGGGGTTTTGACTGGCGCTTGGTTGCGTGGCGCGGCTGTGACTGGCACTTTGTTGCATGGCGCGGCTGTGACTGGCGCTTTGTTGCATGGCGGGGTTTTGACTGGCGCTTGGTTGCGTGGCGCGGCTGTGACTGGCACTTTGTTGCATGGCGCGGCTGTGACTGGCGCTTTGTTGCATGGCGGGGTTTTGACTGGCGTTCCGATCCTTATTTCGATCCTTATTTCGCTCGTACTCTTGGAAGTCTGCCATGATATGTTCGCAAATCCGACAACGGATTTTACCATGTTCAGTTGTACCCCCGTTCTCGCGCTTGCATTTTGGGCACTTCATTTTTGCAAACTGTAATCAAAAGAAAAACAATCTACATTTATCAATTGCAGAAAATACTAATGTAATCTGTTAAATCTTGTAAAATTTTTCTCATTGGTTAGTTTCTGGTATTTTTTTCCTATATCTCTGTGATTTCACTTCTCAAGCTTTCAAACTACTGCAAATAATGGATATTATTGTCTACTTTTGAAAAAAACAGAATTTGACTGTTTGCGGGAAAGTTTCAAAACTTTTAACTCATGAAGACATTCACAATTGCAAGTTATTTGAGTGAGAATTATATGAGTTGAGCAAAATTTTTGCGTATCTAATGAACTGAACAGTTATAGGCTACATAAATTACATTTTGTAGAAATAGGTCTATACCAAATGTGTATACACTCATCACCACGCAATTCAAAGTCTTAAGACAATATTAGAATATCCTGCCCAAGTCCCCCGCCTATCATGTATAGCTCGAGAGTCGAGATTTTTCGAAGTCTTCCTTCTGTCATAAGTCATAAGTCTAACCTAAATTAAGCCTAACACAAATAGAACAGAATCATTCTTGTAAACTAATTTAATGAACCATTTGTCAAGAATGAACCTGTCGAATAAAAGGTTCTTCATAACAATAGACGCACTGATAACAGTAATGTGAGCGACGAGTGAGAAATTCATTAAAAAATTGCCAATTTCCCAAGCACTACTCGTCCGATTCTCAAAAAAATTGCGGGTGCACATCTTCAGATATTCTACTACAATATGGCCAAGTTTCAATAAAATCCGTATACACAAGAGAAGTGTATGGACGGAAAACATTTGCTTAATTTCTCGTCAAGTCCTCGCTTTCACCCTTGCTAATTCACTGTGTGCAATAGAGTATGTACTGACTGGTTCAACTTACTTCTGAGGTATGACTGGTATTCGGCAAGAAACCAGAGCAAGACTCCCTCCGCACCGCAAGATTCAAGGTCTACCGCAAACCGACTTTCACCAAATGTGTCAAGTCGAGGATCCTCCTTACATCCAGGTCGTCACAAGATGGCCGTCATCCACGCTGCCGTTTGCCCTATGCAGAAACTGTCCTTGGACTCTGCTGCAATTGAAAAAGAAATCCATGTTTTTCAGCGGATCGCTAACTTCAATAGTCTAAATGTTGACGTCAAGTTATAACTGCGTCGGAAATCACTTTGCACTACACGTTCGATATCTAATCTAAACGCTCCTCCCCATATCCGACCTAGCCGCACTCCCTAGATTCGCCTACCCTTTTTGGGGCGTCCTTCAACTTTATTGGCTAAGGAGTTGGAGCGTTTCAACTATAAGATGGGTTTTTATACCTTATCCTCGGTTGGTTCTCTATCCAAAATAAAGGATCGCATCCCAGATCTGTGCCAAGCTGGCCCTCTGTACGGTTTTCATGAACGTCAACCTTTCCACCTAATCTCTATGAATTTTGCAAACTGTCTGCAGCACTTATTACAACCGTACACGCTTTACATAAAACATTTCATTTTTGTAACAGCTTAATTACTAGATATTTTCATTCAACTACGAACTACTTACTTATGTTTTTTCTTGGAAATTATGCGGTCGCACGAGACTTCCACTTGAAAGAGTTTCTTGAATAACACTGCACCAAACACCTCTGGGATATCAGTGGGACTGCTTGAAGTCTGATCGGAAACTAATGTGGAAGTTTGAGTGAAATGGGTTTATATGGAGAGATAGAATCAACGATTAAAGAGATTAATACAGACATTGAGCTGTAAAATATTTAAGTACATGTAGATATACAGTACAGCTTGATAGATTGAAGTAAGTAACCTAAAAAATAGCAGAAAAGTAGATTGAAGAGTTTATGTGAAAATAAGACGAAAGTTCAAATGAATTTAAACCCGGGAGATGTGTGTATGGAGCGGCTGTCAGTATCCAAAGTTACATAATAATAAGGCGACAGAATACCACAAAGTACATGTGTATGTTACGACAAAAGACCAAAGACTGGAGATTGTCAACATTCTCCGGTAAATGTCGACAGTCACCCGGCATTGGAAAAATATCTCTTTCACAATACATGACTATAAAAGTGATCTTTATTCTTTCATCAAAGAGCGAAGGTTGATTTTTTCGTCGTTGTTCATGTTCGCTCTGTTTAGAGAGATTTTTACCCTCCAAGCGGTGGAAAAACACAAAATTCTCCAAAAGCTAGGTCCTGTCAAGAGAACGGATTCAAATATTGAAAATATGTTAGATGGCGGACAATAATATCATAGAATAGTTCCAAGGCCCGCCATTCTTCAAGCCAAAAAAAACTCCGCATATACCATTTGAGAATCCTCTAATGCCCTCATGAAGGACCAATTCTTTGTGATCATTCGAATTAATCCGAGATTCTAAATTACCGCAAATCATTATGACAAAAAGGACGTGTCGAGTTCGAGTCTCCCCACTCAACTATGGGGGAAGGGGGGTAAGGAAAGTATCTCATGATTATCAGAATTGAGAGAACAGTTTTTGGAAAACTCCACCGCAGAAAGAATTACGAATGAAGCCGCGAGCACGCTTTCGGTTAAAGAACCGTAAAGAGCGACTCGACGAGGTGGAGAAGATGTACAGTCACAACGACACCAGACAAGAAAATCATATCGAACCAGAAAAGTATGAGATTATCAGTCATACTCATAGACTAGTTCGACCAACCCCTCATCTGAAATGTACTTGTTGAGCAAAGTTACATTGTCGCTATTAAGGTGGCGAATAATTTTAATATGTTCTAAAGCACGGCGTTTGAATTTCGCCTTCTCTCTGTGGAGGAGGGTTTCAGATCCCTTCTTGTAACTATGACCACAGGTTATTAGGTGATCAGCAAAAGCAGAAATGCCCAACTTTTTATTTTCCCACTTAGCTATATGCTCAGCGACCCTGATTTTGACCTGACGACTGGTCTCGCCTACATACACTATACACCGTTGCAATCTTTACAAGCCACACTATAGACTCCGCTCTTCTCAAGAAGTGGTATAGGGTCCTTTAATTTGACAAGTAACCCTTTCACAGTTGTAGGATTGTAAAAGACAGGTCGGAAACCAAAGGGGCGTAGAATGCGACTTAATTTAGAGGAAAATTCTCCCAGGAACGAGAGTTTTATGAACCGAGTTCTTCTATCTCCGCAAGAATCGCGGAGGAGGGGAGGTAAGATCGAGGCAATTCCGAGTGATATTCCTGCGGACCATAAGGTTAATGTCTACTTTGACCTCATTCACTCTGGCCAAGTATTTTATAATTTGAAACTCTTTCTGGAAAGCTGCCTGGTTCATTGGGATGCGGATTAGCCGATGGATGAAACTATTGAACGCCGCAAATTTGTGGGCAACAGGGCAGAATGACGAGCCGTGGACCACAATATCGGTCGAAGTATCTTTTCTGTATACAGAAAACTCATGGACTCCATTTCTAACTGAGATATTGAGATCCAAGAAGTTGATGTTAGAGCCTCCAATTGTAACAGTGAATTTTATGGAGGGGTATTGAGTATTAAGATACTTGAGAAACTCACCAAGGCGATCTTGGGGACCGGTCCACGCGCATAAAACGTCGTCCACATACCTGTGCCAATAGTGTACATAATCCAGGAGTACTTGGCCGGAGGAGAAGAGGTCAGCCTCAATTTTAGACATGAAGATCTCTGACACGAGGGAACCTAAAGGGGACCCTACAGGAATACCAACGTAAAATTTACAAAAGTTAGGGGAACTGAAGAATTCCCCCACCTCCTCGTGAGGAGTATTAGAACGAACAAGGAGGTCCCCCATTTCCTGCATAGTAACGGCTCTCGGTATATTAGGGAACAGGCCGACCACGTCAAAGGAGCACAGAATGGTGCCTAAAGGAAGCAACCGGTTCTTAAGTTTATCAGTTAAGGAAACTGAATTTTTAATCGAGTAATTCGACTCATACTCAATGCGAGATTCAAACCATCTATCCAGGTATTTAGCGAGGGAGTAAGCGGGGGAGGAGACATAAGACACAACAGGACGCATTGGAGTATCCTTTTTATGTATCTTAGGCAGCCCATAAAGGAGGGGTGGCACGGGATTAGGTTCGAGCAGGTAATCTTTGATCGTCGACTTCTTAATTAAAACAGTACTATTATTAATAGCACTCCTCACCTCTTCGTTGTACTTGGGGAAATTGAAATCAGCATTTTTAATGGCCTTACACTGGCAAAGCACTTCTTCAACTTTATAGACATAGGTGGACCACTCCATGACGACTATAGAATTCCCTTTATCGGCTTTCATAAGTAAGAAACCCTCCTCCCAAAGCTTCCTTCTCAGACCCTTGATCACTCCTCCCATGGTGCTATTCATGCACGGAAGTGGAGTACTACGGACTAACTCAGCACAAGTTTTTTTGAGTATTGACACCGGGGCCGATCCTCACTGCCAAATCGGTGACGACGTTCGCGAGAGCATCAGAATTATTTGATGGGGGGAGGCTAAACTTCAACCCTTCTCCAACAGAGTAGTCTCGTCGCGAGTGAATTCTATTTGACTGCAATTTATGATACGGGGCTGGAATTTTTGAAAATTTTGGGCAACATTGGCTTTTGAAACGTCACCCTTGAAAGATTCGGCCTTTCAGTCTAAGAGGGCGGAAATTTTCTTGTGTTTCTTAGCCCTGAGGTTAGTCTCAAAATCACGGCAAGTATAGTTAACAGATTAAATAAATCTTTCTAAATCACATGGATGAAGCAAACCGGAGAGTCTTGAATGGACCAAAAGGTTCAGCCTGGGGGTGATGTTAAGTTGGCCATATCAGCTTCGTAGCTCAGATCTTATCCATTTTTCAGTGATACATCTTTCAAGTTTCTGAGTGGTGTATTTGCCGTCAGAATATAACTTGAACTTCACGGAACTAGGTTTCAACCTTAACTTTAGGCACTTCCGAAGAAACCAAATATGCGACGAGTACGACAGCCGTTGCTTACAAAATTTTGAAAAAAGAAACCGTAGGCACGCCTCATTAGCGCAATTAATAGAATTAATCCGGTTTTCGAGGTGCGCCGGATGAGGGGTTGGTCGAACTAGTCTATGAGTATGACTCATAATTAGGGCTGCCAAACATATGTAAATACATGTACAATTGAACGAACTTACCTGGTGAAGTTCAATTGAAATTGTATGAAGGCCTCCTCCAAACAGAACAGTCCCACCCTATAACAATGGCCTATGAAGGACTCGGGTGCCCACCCTATATGCTTTCAAGAATGAAGACCTCAGCGTGGTACACTGCCGGACACATCGATAACGGAGAAAAAATTCCCCTTCCGGATTTTCTTTTTTTCTACTTTAAACGTGTGGCTACAATGTACTGACGTGAGAGACTACATGATGTTCTGGCTCCCCCTCTTTTCGTCCAAAGACATTTCGTCCATTTCACTTTTCGTCCACGAGACATTTCGTCCAATGAGACATTTTGTCCATGACGCTTTCCGTCCAAGGAAAATACGTCCAAAATTTTTTGGTCCAAATTTTATCCGAAATATTTTTCAAAATAAGGGTTTCATTCATTTTCTGGTCTTGCTGGACGCCAAATGGATCGCGTGGTGTACCTTCAGTAATTTCTGAAAGTGCACATTCCAACCCTCTACAACATTATTTGTTTGGGGTGTATCGTGAAGCACGCTTTTGGAAACGTTCCATACATTAGGAGGATATCCCGGTGGCACGGCCTTTCTGCGTTCTCGACGAGGGCGTCCTCTGACGTACGTCTTGTCAAAGTAAGACGGCAAACCGTCGACGTCTTCATGAATCTCTTCCATAATGTCGTCGGAAACACTCCGTACGTCATCCAAGGAAATGAAGGATAAGGCGAACAGTAGAGCTACATGAATATATTCTTCAATTTCGTGAATAACAATGATACCTACGTTGGATGAGCAAGTTATCCGGTTTTCCATTCCTTGTAGCATTTCCGCGATACGCATTTCCAAACTGTTCTCAGCCTGAGCATTGCCAGCTTTCTCCACGGCTACATTGGTATTCTTGAGCGGTGTCTGCGGTATCGATAAACGCAGACAAGAAACACCATTTAAAATGCATGCATATTCTCTTCACCTCTCCATTTACTTCATGCATGTAAGTAATAGTACAAGCTATAAATTTACATTAAAGCTCTAACAATGAGCTTCTCATATTTTAGTTGTACGACAAAAATTCACGAAATATCCTCTGGACAAAAAAAGGTGGACCAAGTGTCATAGGTCAAATTTTTGGGCAAAATATCGTCTGGACAAAATGTCCCATGGACGAAAAAAGTTGGAAGAAGTGTCACTGGACGATTTTTTTTTGGACGAAATGTTGTCTGGACGAAATGTCCGTGGACGAAAAGTCGTGGAACCGATGTTCTGTTTGGAGGAGGCCCTCATACAATTTCAATTGGACTTCACAGGTGAGCTCGTCCAATTTTACAATTTTTTGTTATTTATTTAAGACCAGTTATTTTTGTCCCTTGATATTTTTCAATAACATAAATGTGTTTATTATTGGAACAAAAATGCAAGAAACTGAAAGCATCTGTGTTTTTTCCTGGATATTGCTTTCTTGAACCAATTGTAATTCCGCTTACAGCAATCGAATAAAAACAAAAGATGACTTTTCTGAAAGATAATTTTACGACAATTCTTTTTTGTCGGATGACATTTTTTCATTGAGAGCGTTTATGGCGAGAAAAATGCGAAAAACTGCAAAAAACTGAAATTTTGAGGGGTTTGAACCCCCATAACTCGGGACGCACAAGGTTGTGAGAAACAAGAGATGACTTTTCTGAAAGATAATTTTAAGGCAATTCTTTTTTGTTGAATGACTTTTTTTCACTGAGAGCGTTTTTGGCGAGAAAAATGCAAAAACCCGCAAACAACTGAAATGTTGGGGGTTTGAACCCATAACTCTGGACGCACAAGGTTGTGGGGTGTTGGGGTTTTTTCCTACATTGAGGACACCGCCTACAACAACTTCTAGCAATAAAACCTAATGTAGAAATTTTTTCATTTTCAAAACCCCAATCTGCCTGTACTAAAACGTACGTAACGCAGAATGTAAAAAATAAAATATTAAGGTATTGAGAGGACTTCTACCTGCAGACACTCTCTGACCTGAACTGACTATAAGCTAAATAAAACACGAAAAAGATACAGTGCTGTAATTAGTATTCTTAATCGTCGTGGTAGAACACCTCATCGTTCACGAACAGGACAAGTCTTGAGATAACTACAGATTATGTCATGATGACGTAATCCGGAGTTCCTACAAAGAAAATCTTTACATTTATTGAAGTTATTCTTCGTAAGAGGACATCACTGTGGCAAAATTAATTGTCTTCTTTTTCCCCTCAGAGTATTCCAAGTACGCGATTTAAAAATGACATACTCACATTCTTTATTAGAAATAGGTCCTCATGGAGCATTTGGCCACCACTTTTCAAGAAATTATAAGCCGTTATTACTTATTATTTACATACATTTCATTGGTATCACGTAATAAATGATCCGTTAAACATTCTACAGATAAATCTCGTAAGAAACAACTACAGTAACTTTAAGGCTGAATGTTATGCAATTTTATTACTCAGTTACCTGGTATAGCTCATTAAGCTCCAACATTACATCTCTAAGCATATTTACACCTGGAAAATGGACCAATCTGTACCAGTAGTCTAACTAGAGACTTCAAGAGTGAATAAAACTATCCAACATGCTGCTAATGTTAGTCGTAATCACGCCTCATTTTCTCAGCCGATAGTTGCAAAATTAAAATTGACCACATTTCCAGGAAAAATTATATCAATAACTTCGATTTGACACGACAGAGACTTGTCCTATTGAACAACATCCGCGAATTGCTGACATTAATAATGGTTGGGAAGGTGATCGGCCACATGCGCTCTCAGTTCCACGATGCTGGAACATGTTACGTTACACTTGTTACAGCGATAAGGTGGTGAGGAATGGTGACAGTGAATGTTAACAAAATGCCTTCTCCTGTATTCATTGAGCTGAAAGTTTAATTTGCATACCGGGCACTGGAAGGGATACAGTTTACTGTGGACACTTTGTAGATGGCGCTCTACAGCTGTGGGCGTGGAAAATTGTTTGAAGCATAGACCGCATTGACTACTGTTTCTTTTCTGGCTTGGTTGCGTGGCGGGGTTTTGACTGGCGCTTTGATGCATTGCGCGGCTGTGACTGGCGCTTTGTTGCATGGCGGGGTTTTGACTGGCGCTTGGTTGCGTGGCGCGGCTGTGACTGGCACTTTGTTGCATGGCGCGGCTGTGACTGGCGCTTTGTTGCATGGCGGGGTTTTGACTGGCGCTTGGTTGCGTGGCGCGGCTGTGACTGGCACTTTGTTGCATGGCGCGGCTGTGACTGGCGCTTTGTTGCATGGCGGGGTTTTGACTGGCGTTCCGATCCTTATTTCGATCCTTATTTCGCTCGTACTCTTGGAAGTCTGCCATGATATGTTCGCAAATCCGACAACGGATTTTACCATGTTCAGTTGTACCCCCGTTCTCGCGCTTGCATTTTGGGCACTTCATTTTTGCAAACTGTAATCAAAAGAAAAACAATCTACATTTATCAATTGCAGAAAATACTAATGTAATCTGTTAAATCTTGTAAAATTTTTCTCATTGGTTAGTTTCTGGTATTTTTTTCCTATATCTCTGTGATTTCACTTCTCAAGCTTTCAAACTACTGCAAATAATGGATATTATTGTCTACTTTTGAAAAAAACAGAATTTGACTGTTTGCGGGAAAGTTTCAAAACTTTTAACTCATGAAGACATTCACAATTGCAAGTTATTTGAGTGAGAATTATATGAGTTGAGCAAAATTTTTGCGTATCTAATGAACTGAACAGTTATAGGCTACATAAATTACATTTTGTAGAAATAGGTCTATACCAAATGTGTATACACTCATCACCACGCAATTCAAAGTCTTAAGACAATATTAGAATATCCTGCCCAAGTCCCCCGCCTATCATGTATAGCTCGAGAGTCGAGATTTTTCGAAGTCTTCCTTCTGTCATAAGTCATAAGTCTAACCTAAATTAAGCCTAACACAAATAGAACAGAATCATTCTTGTAAACTAATTTAATGAACCATTTGTCAAGAATGAACCTGTCGAATAAAAGGTTCTTCATAACAATAGACGCACTGATAACAGTAATGTGAGCGACGAGTGAGAAATTCATTAAAAAATTGCCAATTTCCCAAGCACTACTCGTCCGATTCTCAAAAAAATTGCGGGTGCACATCTTCAGATATTCTACTACAATATGGCCAAGTTTCAATAAAATCCGTATACACAAGAGAAGTGTATGGACGGAAAACATTTGCTTAATTTCTCGTCAAGTCCTCGCTTTCACCCTTGCTAATTCACTGTGTGCAATAGAGTATGTACTGACTGGTTCAACTTACTTCTGAGGTATGACTGGTATTCGGCAAGAAACCAGAGCAAGACTCCCTCCGCACCGCAAGATTCAAGGTCTACCGCAAACCGACTTTCACCAAATGTGTCAAGTCGAGGATCCTCCTTACATCCAGGTCGTCACAAGATGGCCGTCATCCACGCTGCCGTTTGCCCTATGCAGAAACTGTCCTTGGACTCTGCTGCAATTGAAAAAGAAATCCATGTTTTTCAGCGGATCGCTAACTTCAATAGTCTAAATGTTGACGTCAAGTTATAACTGCGTCGGAAATCACTTTGCACTACACGTTCGATATCTAATCTAAACGCTCCTCCCCATATCCGACCTAGCCGCACTCCCTAGATTCGCCTACCCTTTTTGGGGCGTCCTTCAACTTTATTGGCTAAGGAGTTGGAGCGTTTCAACTATAAGATGGGTTTTTATACCTTATCCTCGGTTGGTTCTCTATCCAAAATAAAGGATCGCATCCCAGATCTGTGCCAAGCTGGCCCTCTGTACGGTTTTCATGAACGTCAACCTTTCCACCTAATCTCTATGAATTTTGCAAACTGTCTGCAGCACTTATTACAACCGTACACGCTTTACATAAAACATTTCATTTTTGTAACAGCTTAATTACTAGATATTTTCATTCAACTACGAACTACTTACTTATGTTTTTTCTTGGAAATTATGCGGTCGCACGAGACTTCCACTTGAAAGAGTTTCTTGAATAACACTGCACCAAACACCTCTGGGATATCAGTGGGACTGCTTGAAGTCTGATCGGAAACTAATGTGGAAGTTTGAGTGAAATGGGTTTATATGGAGAGATAGAATCAACGATTAAAGAGATTAATACAGACATTGAGCTGTAAAATATTTAAGTACATGTAGATATACAGTACAGCTTGATAGATTGAAGTAAGTAACCTAAAAAATAGCAGAAAAGTAGATTGAAGAGTTTATGTGAAAATAAGACGAAAGTTCAAATGAATTTAAACCCGGGAGATGTGTGTATGGAGCGGCTGTCAGTATCCAAAGTTACATAATAATAAGGCGACAGAATACCACAAAGTACATGTGTATGTTACGACAAAAGACCAAAGACTGGAGATTGTCAACATTCTCCGGTAAATGTCGACAGTCACCCGGCATTGGAAAAATATCTCTTTCACAATACATGACTATAAAAGTGATCTTTATTCTTTCATCAAAGAGCGAAGGTTGATTTTTTCGTCGTTGTTCATGTTCGCTCTGTTTAGAGAGATTTTTACCCTCCAAGCGGTGGAAAAACACAAAATTCTCCAAAAGCTAGGTCCTGTCAAGAGAACGGATTCAAATATTGAAAATATGTTAGATGGCGGACAATAATATCATAGAATAGTTCCAAGGCCCGCCATTCTTCAAGCCAAAAAAAACTCCGCATATACCATTTGAGAATCCTCTAATGCCCTCATGAAGGACCAATTCTTTGTGATCATTCGAATTAATCCGAGATTCTAAATTACCGCAAATCATTATGACAAAAAGGACGTGTCGAGTTCGAGTCTCCCCACTCAACTATGGGGGAAGGGGGGTAAGGAAAGTATCTCATGATTATCAGAATTGAGAGAACAGTTTTTGGAAAACTCCACCGCAGAAAGAATTACGAATGAAGCCGCGAGCACGCTTTCGGTTAAAGAACCGTAAAGAGCGACTCGACGAGGTGGAGAAGATGTACAGTCACAACGACACCAGACAAGAAAATCATATCGAACCAGAAAAGTATGAGATTATCAGTCATACTCATAGACTAGTTCGACCAACCCCTCATCTGAAATGTACTTGTTGAGCAAAGTTACATTGTCGCTATTAAGGTGGCGAATAATTTTAATATGTTCTAAAGCACGGCGTTTGAATTTCGCCTTCTCTCTGTGGAGGAGGGTTTCAGATCCCTTCTTGTAACTATGACCACAGGTTATTAGGTGATCAGCAAAAGCAGAAATGCCCAACTTTTTATTTTCCCACTTAGCTATATGCTCAGCGACCCTGATTTTGACCTGACGACTGGTCTCGCCTACATACACTATACACCGTTGCAATCTTTACAAGCCACACTATAGACTCCGCTCTTCTCAAGAAGTGGTATAGGGTCCTTTAATTTGACAAGTAACCCTTTCACAGTTGTAGGATTGTAAAAGACAGGTCGGAAACCAAAGGGGCGTAGAATGCGACTTAATTTAGAGGAAAATTCTCCCAGGAACGAGAGTTTTATGAACCGAGTTCTTCTATCTCCGCAAGAATCGCGGAGGAGGGGAGGTAAGATCGAGGCAATTCCGAGTGATATTCCTGCGGACCATAAGGTTAATGTCTACTTTGACCTCATTCACTCTGGCCAAGTATTTTATAATTTGAAACTCTTTCTGGAAAGCTGCCTGGTTCATTGGGATGCGGATTAGCCGATGGATGAAACTATTGAACGCCGCAAATTTGTGGGCAACAGGGCAGAATGACGAGCCGTGGACCACAATATCGGTCGAAGTATCTTTTCTGTATACAGAAAACTCATGGACTCCATTTCTAACTGAGATATTGAGATCCAAGAAGTTGATGTTAGAGCCTCCAATTGTAACAGTGAATTTTATGGAGGGGTATTGAGTATTAAGATACTTGAGAAACTCACCAAGGCGATCTTGGGGACCGGTCCACGCGCATAAAACGTCGTCCACATACCTGTGCCAATAGTGTACATAATCCAGGAGTACTTGGCCGGAGGAGAAGAGGTCAGCCTCAATTTTAGACATGAAGATCTCTGACACGAGGGAACCTAAAGGGGACCCTACAGGAATACCAACGTAAAATTTACAAAAGTTAGGGGAACTGAAGAATTCCCCCACCTCCTCGTGAGGAGTATTAGAACGAACAAGGAGGTCCCCCATTTCCTGCATAGTAACGGCTCTCGGTATATTAGGGAACAGGCCGACCACGTCAAAGGAGCACAGAATGGTGCCTAAAGGAAGCAACCGGTTCTTAAGTTTATCAGTTAAGGAAACTGAATTTTTAATCGAGTAATTCGACTCATACTCAATGCGAGATTCAAACCATCTATCCAGGTATTTAGCGAGGGAGTAAGCGGGGGAGGAGACATAAGACACAACAGGACGCATTGGAGTATCCTTTTTATGTATCTTAGGCAGCCCATAAAGGAGGGGTGGCACGGGATTAGGTTCGAGCAGGTAATCTTTGATCGTCGACTTCTTAATTAAAACAGTACTATTATTAATAGCACTCCTCACCTCTTCGTTGTACTTGGGGAAATTGAAATCAGCATTTTTAATGGCCTTACACTGGCAAAGCACTTCTTCAACTTTATAGACATAGGTGGACCACTCCATGACGACTATAGAATTCCCTTTATCGGCTTTCATAAGTAAGAAACCCTCCTCCCAAAGCTTCCTTCTCAGACCCTTGATCACTCCTCCCATGGTGCTATTCATGCACGGAAGTGGAGTACTACGGACTAACTCAGCACAAGTTTTTTTGAGTATTGACACCGGGGCCGATCCTCACTGCCAAATCGGTGACGACGTTCGCGAGAGCATCAGAATTATTTGATGGGGGGAGGCTAAACTTCAACCCTTCTCCAACAGAGTAGTCTCGTCGCGAGTGAATTCTATTTGACTGCAATTTATGATACGGGGCTGGAATTTTTGAAAATTTTGGGCAACATTGGCTTTTGAAACGTCACCCTTGAAAGATTCGGCCTTTCAGTCTAAGAGGGCGGAAATTTTCTTGTGTTTCTTAGCCCTGAGGTTAGTCTCAAAATCACGGCAAGTATAGTTAACAGATTAAATAAATCTTTCTAAATCACATGGATGAAGCAAACCGGAGAGTCTTGAATGGACCAAAAGGTTCAGCCTGGGGGTGATGTTAAGTTGGCCATATCAGCTTCGTAGCTCAGATCTTATCCATTTTTCAGTGATACATCTTTCAAGTTTCTGAGTGGTGTATTTGCCGTCAGAATATAACTTGAACTTCACGGAACTAGGTTTCAACCTTAACTTTAGGCACTTCCGAAGAAACCAAATATGCGACGAGTACGACAGCCGTTGCTTACAAAATTTTGAAAAAAGAAACCGTAGGCACGCCTCATTAGCGCAATTAATAGAATTAATCCGGTTTTCGAGGTGCGCCGGATGAGGGGTTGGTCGAACTAGTCTATGAGTATGACTCATAATTAGGGCTGCCAAACATATGTAAATACATGTACAATTGAACGAACTTACCTGGTGAAGTTCAATTGAAATTGTATGAAGGCCTCCTCCAAACAGAACAGTCCCACCCTATAACAATGGCCTATGAAGGACTCGGGTGCCCACCCTATATGCTTTCAAGAATGAAGACCTCAGCGTGGTACACTGCCGGACACATCGATAACGGAGAAAAAATTCCCCTTCCGGATTTTCTTTTTTTCTACTTTAAACGTGTGGCTACAATGTACTGACGTGAGAGACTACATGATGTTCTGGCTCCCCCTCTTTTCGTCCAAAGACATTTCGTCCATTTCACTTTTCGTCCACGAGACACTTCGTCCAATGAGACATTTTGTCCATGACGCTTTCCGTCCAAGGAAAATACGTCCAAAATTTTTTGGTCCAAATTTTATCCGAAATATTTTTCAAAATAAGGGTTTCATTCATTTTCTGGTCTTGCTGGACGCCAAATGGATCGCGTGGTGTACCTTCAGTAATTTCTGAAAGTGCACATTCCAACCCTCTACAACATTATTTGTTTGGGGTGTATCGTGAAGCACGCTTTTGGAAACGTTCCATACATTAGGAGGATATCCCGGTGGCACGGCCTTTCTGCGTTCTCGACGAGGGCGTCCTCTGACGTACGTCTTGTCAAAGTAAGACGGCAAACCGTCGACGTCTTCATGAATCTCTTCCATAATGTCGTCGGAAACACTCCGTACGTCATCCAAGGAAATGAAGGATAAGGCGAACAGTAGAGCTACATGAATATATTCTTCAATTTCGTGAATAACAATGATACCTACGTTGGATGAGCAAGTTATCCGGTTTTCCATTCCTTGTAGCATTTCCGCGATACGCATTTCCAAACTGTTCTCAGCCTGAGCATTGCCAGCTTTCTCCACGGCTACATTGGTATTCTTGAGCGGTGTCTGCGGTATCGATAAACGCAGACAAGAAACACCATTTAAAATGCATGCATATTCTCTTCACCTCTCCATTTACTTCATGCATGTAAGTAATAGTACAAGCTATAAATTTACATTAAAGCTCTAACAATGAGCTTCTCATATTTTAGTTGTACGACAAAAATTCACGAAATATCCTCTGGACAAAAAAAGGTGGACCAAGTGTCATAGGTCAAATTTTTGGGCAAAATATCGTCTGGACAAAATGTCCCATGGACGAAAAAAGTTGGAAGAAGTGTCACTGGACGATTTTTTTTTGGACGAAATGTTGTCTGGACGAAATGTCCGTGGACGAAAAGTCGTGGAACCGATGTTCTGTTTGGAGGAGGCCCTCATACAATTTCAATTGGACTTCACAGGTGAGCTCGTCCAATTTTACAATTTTTTGTTATTTATTTAAGACCAGTTATTTTTGTCCCTTGATATTTTTCAATAACATAAATGTGTTTATTATTGGAACAAAAATGCAAGAAACTGAAAGCATCTGTGTTTTTTCCTGGATATTGCTTTCTTGAACCAATTGTAATTCCGCTTACAGCAATCGAATAAAAACAAAAGATGACTTTTCTGAAAGATAATTTTACGACAATTCTTTTTTGTCGGATGACATTTTTTCATTGAGAGCGTTTATGGCGAGAAAAATGCGAAAAACTGCAAAAAACTGAAATTTTGAGGGGTTTGAACCCCCATAACTCGGGACGCACAAGGTTGTGAGAAACAAGAGATGACTTTTCTGAAAGATAATTTTAAGGCAATTCTTTTTTGTTGAATGACTTTTTTTCACTGAGAGCGTTTTTGGCGAGAAAAATGCAAAAACCCGCAAACAACTGAAATGTTGGGGGTTTGAACCCATAACTCTGGACGCACAAGGTTGTGGGGTGTTGGGGTTTTTTCCTACATTGAGGACACCGCCTACAACAACTTCTAGCAATAAAACCTAATGTAGAAATTTTTTCATTTTCAAAACCCCAATCTGCCTGTACTAAAACGTACGTAACGCAGAATGTAAAAAATAAAATATTAAGGTATTGAGAGGACTTCTACCTGCAGACACTCTCTGACCTGAACTGACTATAAGCTAAATAAAACACGAAAAAGATACAGTGCTGTAATTAGTATTCTTAATCGTCGTGGTAGAACACCTCATCGTTCACGAACAGGACAAGTCTTGAGATAACTACAGATTATGTCATGATGACGTAATCCGGAGTTCCTACAAAGAAAATCTTTACATTTATTGAAGTTATTCTTCGTAAGAGGACATCACTGTGGCAAAATTAATTGTCTTCTTTTTCCCCTCAGAGTATTCCAAGTACGCGATTTAAAAATGACATACTCACATTCTTTATTAGAAATAGGTCCTCATGGAGCATTTGGCCACCACTTTTCAAGAAATTATAAGCCGTTATTACTTATTATTTACATACATTTCATTGGTATCACGTAATAAATGATCCGTTAAACATTCTACAGATAAATCTCGTAAGAAACAACTACAGTAACTTTAAGGCTGAATGTTATGCAATTTTATTACTCAGTTACCTGGTATAGCTCATTAAGCTCCAACATTACATCTCTAAGCATATTTACACCTGGAAAATGGACCAATCTGTACCAGTAGTCTAACTAGAGACTTCAAGAGTGAATAAAACTATCCAACATGCTGCTAATGTTAGTCGTAATCACGCCTCATTTTCTCAGCCGATAGTTGCAAAATTAAAATTGACCACATTTCCAGGAAAAATTATATCAATAACTTCGATTTGACACGACAGAGACTTGTCCTATTGAACAACATCCGCGAATTGCTGACATTAATAATGGTTGGGAAGGTGATCGGCCACATGCGCTCTCAGTTCCACGATGCTGGAACATGTTACGTTACACTTGTTACAGCGATAAGGTGGTGAGGAATGGTGACAGTGAATGTTAACAAAATGCCTTCTCCTGTATTCATTGAGCTGAAAGTTTAATTTGCATACCGGGC
Source organism: Aspidiotus destructor (assembly GCA_035079395.1). Classification (NCBI taxonomy): domain Eukaryota; kingdom Metazoa; phylum Arthropoda; class Insecta; order Hemiptera; family Diaspididae; genus Aspidiotus; species Aspidiotus destructor. Next base: position 32,955,228 of record JAVHKZ010000018.1, on the reverse strand, counting down.
ACTGGAAGGGATACACTTTACTGTGGACACTTTGTAGATGGCGCTCTACAGCTGTGGGCGTGGAAAATTGTTTGAAGCATAGACCGCATTGACTACTGTTTCTTTTCTGGCTTGGTTGCGTGGCGGGGTTTTGACTGGCGCTTTGTTGCATTGCGCGGCTGTGACTGGCGCTTTGTTGCATGGCGGGGTTTTGACTGGCGCTTGGTTGCGTGGCGCGGCTGTGACTGGCACTTTGTTGCATGGCGCGGCTGTGACTGGCGCTTTGTTGCATGGCGGGGTTTTGACTGGCGTTCCGATCCTTATTTCGATCCTTATTTCGCTCGTACTCTTGGAAGTCTCCCATGATATGTTCGCAAATCCGACAACGGATTTTACCATGTTTAGTTGTACCCCCGTTCTCGCGCTTGCATTTTGGGCACTTCATTTTTGCAAACTGTAATCAAAAGAAAAACAATCTACATTTATCAATTGCAGAAAATACTAATGTAATCTGTTAAATCTTGTAAAATTTTTCTCATTGGTTAGTTTCTGGTATTTTTTTCCTATATCTCTGTGATTTCACTTCTCAAGCTTTCAAACTACTGCAAATAATGGATATTATTGTCTACTTTTGAAAAAAACAGAATTTGACTGTTTGCGGGAAAGTTTCAAAACTTTTAACTCATGAAGACATTCACAATTGCAAGTTATTTGAGTGAGAATTATATGAGTTGAGCAAAATTTTTGCGTATCTGATGAACTGAACAGTTATAGGCTACATAAATTACATTTTGTAGAAATAGGTCTATACCAAATGTGTATACACTCATCACCACGCAATTCAAAGTCTTAAGACAATATTAGAATATCCTGCCCAAGTCCCCCGCCTATCATGTATAGCTCGAGAGTCGAGATTTTTCGAAGTCTTCCTTCTGTCATAAGTCATAAGTCTAACCTAAATTAAGCCTAACACAAATAGAACAGAATCATTCTTGTAAACTAATTTAATGAACCATTTGTCAAGAATGAACCTGTCGAATAAAAGGTTCTTCATAACAATAGACGCACTGATAACAGTAATGTGAGCGACGAGTGAGAAATTCATTAAAAAATTGCCAATTTCCCAAGCACTACTCGTCCGATTCTCAAAAAAATTGCGGGTGCACATCTTCAGATATTCTACTACAATATGGCCAAGTTTCAATAAAATCCGTATACACAAGAGAAGTGTATGGACGGAAAACATTTGCTTAATTTCTCGTCAAGTCCTCGCTTTCACCCTTGCTAATTCACTGTGTGCAATAGAGTATGTACTGACTGGTTCAACTTACTTCTGAGGTATGACTGGTATTTGGCAAGAAACCAGAGCAAGACTCCCTCCGCACCGCAAGATTCAAGGTCTACCGCAAACCGACTTTCACCAAATGTGTCAAGTCGAGGATCCTCCTTACATCCAGGTCGTCACAAGATGGCCGTCATCCACGCTGCCGTTTGCCCTATGCAGAAACTGTCCTTGGACTCTGCTGCAATTGAAAAAGAAATCCATGTTTTTCAGCGGATCGCTAACTTCAATAGTCTAAATGTTGACGTCAAGTTATAACTGCGTCGGAAATCACTTTGCACTACACGTTCGATATCTAATCTAAACGCTCCTCCCCATATCCGACCTAGCCGCACTCCCTAGATTCGCCTACCCTTTTTGGGGCGTCCTTCAACTTTATTGGCTAAGGAGTTGGAGCGTTTCAACTATAAGATGGGTTTTTATACCTTATCCTCGGTTGGTTCTCTATCCAAAATAAAGGATCGCATCCCAGATCTGTGCCAAGCTGGCCCTCTGTACGGTTTTCATGAACGTCAACCTTTCCACCTAATCTCTATGAATTTTGCAAACTGTCTGCAGCACTTATTACAACCGTACACGCTTTACATAAAACATTTCATTTTTGTAACAGCTTAATTACTAGATATTTTCATTCAACTACGAACTACTTACTTATGTTTTTTCTTGGAAATTATGCGGTCGCACGAGACTTCCACTTGAAAGAGTTTCTTGAATAACACTGCACCAAACACCTCTGGGATATCAGTGGGACTGCTTGAAGTCTGATCGGAAACTAATGTGGAAGTTTGAGTGAAATGGGTTTATATGGAGAGATAGAATCAACGATTAAAGAGATTAATACAGACATTGAGCTGTAAAATATTTAAGTACATGTAGATATACAGTACAGCTTGATAGATTGAAGTAAGTAACCTAAAAAATAGCAGAAAAGTAGATTGAAGAGTTTATGTGAAAATAAGACGAAAGTTCAAATGAATTTAAACCCGGGAGATGTGTGTATGGAGCGGCTGTCAGTATCCAAAGTTACATAATAATAAGGCGACAGAATACCACAAAGTACATGTGTATGTTACGACAAAAGACCAAAGACTGGAGATTGTCAACATTCTCCGGTAAATGTCGACAGTCACCCGGCATTGGAAAAATATCTCTTTCACAATACATGACTATAAAAGTGATCTTTATTCTTTCATCAAAGAGCGAAGGTTGATTTTTTCGTCGTTGTTCATGTTCGCTCTGTTTAGAGAGATTTTTACCCTCCAAGCGGTGGAAAAACACAAAATTCTCCAAAAGCTAGGTCCTGTCAAGAGAACGGATTCAAATATTGAAAATATGTTAGATGGCGGACAATAATATCATAGAATAGTTCCAAGGCCCGCCATTCTTCAAGCCAAAAAAAACTCCGCATATACCATTTGAGAATCCTCTAATGCCCTCATGAAGGACCAATTCTTTGTGATCATTCGAATTAATCCGAGATTCTAAATTACCGCAAATCATTATGACAAAAAGGACGTGTCGAGTTCGAGTCTCCCCACTCAACTATGGGGGAAGGGGGGTAAGGAAAGTATCTCATGATTATCAGAATAGAGAGAACAGTTTTTGGAAAACTCCACCGCAGAAAGAATTACGAATGAAGCCGCGAGCACGCTTTCGGTTAAAGAACCGTAAAGAGCGACTCGACGAGGTGGAGAAGATGTACAGTCACAACGACACCAGACAAGAAAATCATATCGAACCAGAAAAGTATGAGATTATCAGTCATACTCATAGACTAGTTCGACCAACCCCTCATCTGAAATGTACTTGTTGAGCAAAGTTACATTGTCGCTATTAAGGTGGCGAATAATTTTAATATGTTCTAAAGCACGGCGTTTGAATTTCGCCTTCTCTCTGTGGAGGAGGGTTTCAGATCCCTTCTTGTAACTATGACCACAGGTTATTAGGTGATCAGCAAAAGCAGAAATGCCCAACTTTTTATTTTCCCACTTAGCTATATGCTCAGCGACCCTGATTTTGACCTGACGACTGGTCTCGCCTACATACACTATACACCGTTGCAATCTTTACAAGCCACACTATAGACTCCGCTCTTCTCAAGAAGTGGTATAGGGTCCTTTAATTTGACAAGTAACCCTTTCACAGTTGTAGGATTGTAAAAGACAGGTCGGAAACCAAAGGGGCGTAGAATGCGACTTAATTTAGAGGAAAATTCTCCCAGGAACGAGAGTTTTATGAACCGAGTTCTTCTATCTCCGCAAGAATCGCGGAGGAGGGGAGGTAAGATCGAGGCAATTCCGAGTGATATTCCTGCGGACCATAAGGTTAATGTCTACTTTGACCTCATTCACTCTGGCCAAGTATTTTATAATTTGAAACTCTTTCTGGAAAGCTGCCTGGTTCATTGGGATGCGGATTAGCCGATGGATGAAACTATTGAACGCCGCAAATTTGTGGGCAACAGGGCAGAATGACGAGCCGTGGACCACAATATCGGTCGAAGTATCTTTTCTGTATACAGAAAACTCATGGACTCCATTTCTAACTGAGATATTGAGATCCAAGAAGTTGATGTTAGAGCCTCCAATTGTAACAGTGAATTTTATGGAGGGGTATTGAGTATTAAGATACTTGAGAAACTCACCAAGGCGATCTTGGGGACCGGTCCACGCGCATAAAACGTCGTCCACATACCTGTGCCAATAGTGTACATAATCCAGGAGTACTTGGCCGGAGGAGAAGAGGTCAGCCTCAATTTTAGACATGAAGATCTCTGACACGAGGGAACCTAAAGGGGACCCTACAGGAATACCAACGTAAAATTTACAAAAGTTAGGGGAACTGAAGAATTCCCCCACCTCCTCGTGAGGAGTATTAGAACGAACAAGGAGGTCCCCCATTTCCTGCATAGTAACGGCTCTCGGTATATTAGGGAACAGGCCGACCACGTCAAAGGAGCACAGAATGGTGCCTAAAGGAAGCAACCGGTTCTTAAGTTTATCAGTTAAGGAAACTGAATTTTTAATCGAGTAATTCGACTCATACTCAATGCGAGATTCAAACCATCTATCCAGGTATTTAGCGAGGGAGTAAGCGGGGGAGGAGACATAAGACACAACAGGACGCATTGGAGTATCCTTTTTATGTATCTTAGGCAGCCCATAAAGGAGGGGTGGCACGGGATTAGGTTCGAGCAGGTAATCTTTGATCGTCGACTTCTTAATTAAAACAGTACTATTATTAATAGCACTCCTCACCTCTTCGTTGTACTTGGGGAAATTGAAATCAGCATTTTTAATGGCCTTACACTGGCAAAGCACTTCTTCAACTTTATAGACATAGGTGGACCACTCCATGACGACTATAGAATTCCCTTTATCGGCTTTCATAAGTAAGAAACCCTCCTCCCAAAGCTTCCTTCTCAGACCCTTGATCACTCCTCCCATGGTGCTATTCATGCACGGAAGTGGAGTACTACGGACTAACTCAGCACAAGTTTTTTTGAGTATTGACACCGGGGCCGATCCTCACTGCCAAATCGGTGACGACGTTCGCGAGAGCATCAGAATTATTTGATGGGGGGAGGCTAAACTTCAACCCTTCTCCAACAGAGTAGTCTCGTCGCGAGTGAATTCTATTTGACTGCAATTTATGATACGGGGCTGGAATTTTTGAAAATTTTGGGCAACATTGGCTTTTGAAACGTCACCCTTGAAAGATTCGGCCTTTGAGTCTAAGAGGGCGGAAATTTTCTTGTGTTTCTTAGCCCTGAGGTTAGTCTCAAAATCACGGCAAGTATAGTTAACAGATTAAATAAATCTTTCTTAATCACATGGATGAAGCAAACCGGAGAGTCTTGAATGGACCAAAAGGTTCAGCCTGGGGGTGATGTTAAGTTGGCCATATCAGCTTCGTAGCTCAGATCTTATCCATTTTTCAGTGATACATCTTTCAAGTTTCTGAGTGGTGTATTTGCCGTCAGAATATAACTTGAACTTCACGGAACTAGGTTTCAACCTTAACTTTAGGCACTTCCGAAGAAACCAAATATGCGACGAGTACGACAGCCGTTGCTTACAAAATTTTGAAAAAAGAAACCGTAGGCACGCCTCATTAGCGCAATTAATAGAATTAATCCGGTTTTCGAGGTGCGCCGGATGAGGGGTTGGTCGAACTAGTCTATGAGTATGACTCATAATTAGGGCTGCCAAACATATGTAAATACATGTACAATTGAACGAACTTACCTGGTGAAGTTCAATTGAAATTGTATGAAGGCCTCCTACAAGCAGAACACAATGTAGTATCTCATGTCAGTGCAGTGCAGCCACAATTTTAAAGCGAAAAATTCATCTTCACCCTATCCACTATCAACCACGTAACACGAGTCTTCATTCTTCAAAGTGAATCATTGCTGCGAGGTAGTGCTGAAGGGTGGGAAGTTACCTCCATTTTAATAGTAAGCGGAGGGACTGTTCTGCTTGTAGGAGGCCTTCATACAATTTCAATTGAACTTCACCAGGTAAGTTCGTTCAATTGTACAATTGTATTTCATGCCTCGTGCAAGCAGATGTTCAAAGCGCTCGCAGCAATACTTCGAGTTATTTGATAACAGGAGCTGTAAAACAACTGAAAGATCTCGGGTAATAGGAGAAAGAGGAGCGGTGAGAAAAACATGAAGTATCTTTGAGATACATTTGTGTCATTTTTTCTTCTTTACTGACCTACATTTGCAAAAATTATTTTTTTTTATATTTTTTTTTCTTCTAACTATTGAGGACCGTTGAATCAAAATTGGCTTGTTCCGAGATGATGGGTCGATTGTAAAACCGTGCGAACGTTTGCCACTTTGCGAGACACCCTGCTGCCTTCATAATGACATCTGATGACACCCCTCCTCTTTGGGCAGCCGACGTTGATGCGTGCCGAGTACTGTGAGGCTTAAATTGGCAATCCACTCCCCTTGAATGTAAAGTACCTTTAATCCATCTGCTAAGCGTTTGAGTGGATGTCGGATGTATTGGAGGGTTTGTTGTAATGAACAGATCTTTTATTGAATTGCACTGCGTAAGGGTTGCGTAATATTTAGGTAATGGATCAGTGTGTGCGCAGGACACAGTTGTGAGTCTTGAAAGCATGGCAGGGTAAGAAGGGGTTGCGTCCTTCCTCTTCCTGACTTTTTTACTCGATCAGGGATGAAAGTTAATATTTCGTCTGCCATTATTACTAGGTTTTCCCAGCAGGTGGAACCTGTAATCAGTGATATGGCTGCTCTCGTGCAGTTGAGTGTGCGTATGAGATGCCTGAGTAGAATTCTTGATGCAGGAAGATTATTATCTGGTCCGTGGATGGAACATATTTATTTATGGAATTACTCTCGCAGTAGTTCCACCATCTGTTGAGTGCCGGTGTATATGTTTGCATTGTTGACTTTTGGGTTTATGCGAGAAGGATTTCAATGATTGGAGGCAACAGGTTCTGGTAGTTAGCTAGGGCTTCCTAGATACAATCCCTGCCACCAGGGAAAGCCGAATGGCTGGTGGGTGTGGTGTCATGTTGGCAGATAAAAGCAAGGTGTCAGATGGTTGAAGAAGTACTGGCTCAGAGACGAATCGTTCTTTGAAGAGCGGAAACCAGGTTTGTCCTGGGCAGTTTGGTATGACCAGGATGCCCATTGCTCTATCTCTCTCGTATGATTTTTTGAATAGTTCTTAACACCAGTAATAAGGGGGGAAGGCGTAGAAGTTTTCATCTGTCCGAGGGATAGTAAAGCATCCACCGCTTCTGCATCCGGATCGCATTTCCAAGAGAAGTACCTGTTGCATTTGTTGTTCTTTCTAGATGCGAACAAATCAACCTCCGAATGCGTAATTATTTTTTAAAGGTTTTTTGTGATAATTTGTACTCTATCTTTGTTTCAGTTTTTCTCGACTCATCAGCGTCTGCCGCGTCCTTATCTGCCGATTGGATGTAGGATGCAAAACGGTTAGATTGAATTTTTCACAATATTGCCATAATTTTAAGGCAATGGCGTTCAAATCTGGGAATTTGATACCTCCTATACAATCAATATAGGCAATGGCGGTTGTGTTGTCTACTCTTAACAGGAGGTTTCGATTGGTCAACCTTTTTGCGAAGGACTTGAGGGCGAAAAAAACCACCCACACTTCCAGTTCGTTTATATGAATGTGAGATACTACATAGTGTTCTGCTTGCAGGAAACATGAAGTACAAATGTAATTTTGTGAGCGTTATATCTCATTTCTGACAAATACGTTATCCGACTCAGGAGTCATAATCACATACTTCTCCAGTTCGATCATGATTTTCTTCTCTGGTGTCGTTGTGACTGTACATCTCCACCTCGTCGAGTCGCTCTTTACACTTGCTTGATAATGGTTGTTTAGCCAGAAGCGCACTCGCGGCTTCATTTGTAATTCTTTCTGCGGTTTATGGTAAATTACCTCCAGCTTACTCATTGAGTATTGTGGAGTTTTCTAAATATGTCCGACCGTAACCTCGAAAACCAGATTAATTCTATTGAGAGAATAGTGTTTCTTGATAGGCTTAAACTTATATGTGTCGCAGTCAGATAGCGTAGTTTGTCATCACGCGAAAAGACTAGGCATTACGTGAAACGGAGCCAGATAGTGAAATGAAATATTTTCTACCATAAATGACCAAATTTTCTTGTCATTACGTGTAATGCCAACCGTTGTTGGGCAGATATTGTAATTTCGTTATCTGACTACTTTGTAGCAGGCTTTTCATGTTCTGACTACACGCGGTAGACACTTACAGTAGACGATCAGCAGATTATAATGCATTGAAGCGTATGAAGCCAGAGTGCATCATCGTTTGTGGTTGGCCGCGCCATCCACAAAGCCAACGTTCGGTCGAGAGGAGCAATCAAGATGTTGAGATTATAATTTGGGCTTGGATGGCGGATAAGCGTACTTCAAAGTGGTCTGTTGGGCTTCCATTCGTGCAGTGGTAGAGAAATGGTTCGTTCCATCGCACCATCAATCGCTCACCTCATCAGGCCCTCTTTGGCTTCGCCCCAAAATTGGGTTTATCATCAACAAGTATCCCTACTGCCATTGCAAAGAAATTGAAATATGAAAGTGAATTTTTTTCCGCATGTGTAATCTTGTTTAAATCAAAAATATAGTATTTCCCATTCTTCCAATGAAATTGCATATTCGCCTACAGTAGCTGCATAGCGGCTGCTGACTATACATGAAATGGCTAAAAAGAGGTGGTCACATAGCGGAAAAAATTTGCATTTCAGTATCGAGAAAATATTTCATTTCACTATCCGGCTCCGTTTCACGTAATGCCTAGTCTTTTCGCGTAATGACAAACTACGCTATTTGACCGCGACATTATGTGAGTCTGTACGCGATTCTTCTTCATAGAAAAACTGGACTATTATTGACAATTGCATTTATTTCAATGAAATCGCGAAAACCGAAGTTCGTTAACGACGGTATTTTTAAAAGGTAACAAATTCAACGGTAAACGTAAGTAACACAGAATATAAGAATAAAATATTAACGTATTGAGAGGACTTCTACCTGCTGACACTCTCTGACCTGAACTGACTATAAGCTAAAAAAAACACGAAAAAGATACAGTGCTGTTTACGGTTTACTTAATTGTTGTGGTAGAACACCTCATCCTTCACGAACAGGAAAAGCTTTGATATAACTACGGATTATGTCATGATGACGTAATCCGGAGTTCCTACAAAGAAAATCTTTACATTTATTGAAGTTATTCTCCGTAAGAGGACATAACTGTGGCAAAATTGTCTTCTTTTTCCCCTCAGAGTATTCTCAATTCTCATATTTTAAAAACTGTTCTGCATTTAATTTCAAGTACGCGATTTAAAAATGACATACTCACAATCTTTAGACTATTAGAAATAGGTTCTCATGGAGGAAGCCGTTCGTAAAAAATGACCCGTTAAACATTCTGCAGTTACATCTAAATACTTCTAAATTTATCTAATAAGCATATTTACACCCGGAAAATGGACCAATCTGTACCAGTTGTCTAACTAGAGACTACAAGAGTAAATACAACTATCCAACATGCTGCTAATGTTAGTCGTAATCACGCTTTATTTTCTCAGTCGATAGCTGTTAAATTAAAATTGACTATATTTCCAGAAAAAATTATATCAATAACTTAGATTTGACACGACAGAGACTTGTCCTATTGAACAACATCCGCCAATTGCTGACATTAATGGTTGGGAAGATGATTGGCCACGTGCGCTCTCAGTTCCACAATGCTGGAACATCTTGTCCCACACATGTTACAGCGAATAGGTGGTGGGTGTTGGTGACAGTGCATGTTAACAAAATGCCGTCTCCTGTATTCATTCAACTGGAACCTTTCCCCACATTTCGGGCACTCGAAGGGATACTCATTACTGTGTACGGTTTGGAGATGGCGCTCTACATGTGTGGGCGTGGAAAATTGTTTGCCGCATTTACTGCATTGACGATTCATGGCGGGGTTTTGACTGGCGTTGCGATCCTTATTTCGATCCTTATTTCGCTCGTACTCTAGGAAGTCTGCAATGATATGTTCGCAGTTCCGACAATGGATTTTACCGTGTTCAACCAAAACCCCGTTCTCGTGCAAACTGTAATCAAAAGAAAAACAATCGAAGGGATGAATGAAGGTAGAGCAAATTGACTTAAATATGCTGATCAAAAGATCCAGTACTTCAATATCCGGCCCTCTGTACGGTTTTCATGAACCTCAATCTTTCCACCTAATCTCTATGAATTGCTAACTGTCTGCAGCACTTATTACAACTGTACACGCTTTACATGAACCATTTCATTTTTGTAACAGCTTTCATAGTGTGATTTCAAGAGAGAATTACTTGATATTTTCATTTAAGTACGCACTACTTACTTATGTTTCTTCTTGGAAATTATGCGGTCGCACGAGACTTCCACTTGAAAGAGTTTCTTGAATAACACTGCATCAAACACCTCTGGGATATCAGTGGGACTGCTTGAAGTCTGATCGGAAACTAATGTGGAAGTTTGAGTGAAAGGGGTTTATATGGAGAGATAGAATCAACGATTAAAGAGATTAATACAGACATTGAGCTGTAAAATATTCAAGTACATGTAGATATACAGTACAGCTTGATAGATTGAAGTCAGTTACCTAAAAAATAGCAGAAAAGTAGATTGAAGAACTTATTTGAACATAAGACGAAAGTTCAAATAAATTTATACCCGGGAGATGTGTGTATGGAGCGGCATTGAGTATGCAAAGCTACATAATAATAAGGCGACAAAATACCACAAAGTACGTGTGTATGTTACGACAGAAGACCAAAGACTGGAGATTGTCAACATTCTCCGGTAAATGTCGACAGTCACCCGGCATTGGAAAAATCTCTCTTTCTCAATACATGACTATAAAAGTGATCTTTATTCTTTCATCAAAGAGCGAAGGTTGATTTTTTCGTCGTTGTTCATGTTCGCTCTGTTTAGAGAGATTTTTACCCTCCGAGCGGTGGAAAAATACAAAATTCTCCAAGCGCAAGGTCCTGTCAAGAGAATTGATTCAAATATTGAAAATATGTTTACGAGATAGATGGCGGACATTAATATCATAGAATAGTTCCAAGGCCTGCCATTCTTCAAGCCACAAAAAACTCCGCATATACCATTTGAGAATCCCCTAATGCCCTCATGAAGGACCAATTCTTTGTGATCATTCGAATTGATCCGAAATTCTAAACTACCGCAAATCATTATGACAAAAAGGGCGTGTCGAGTTCGTGTCTCCCTATTCGGTCAAGAATTCGTCTACTCTGGCCAATAGCCTAAAAAATGTTCTTCTCCCTGCAGATACGACCCTTTGTTCTTTCGACATCGTAGGCCTCTTTCCTAACATCCCTAAAGCTGTCACCATGCAGCGGATGGATGAACTCCTTGTGAATCTTAATATTCCTCACGAAGAGTTGAGTGAATTCTTTGATCTTTTGAGGTTGTGCTGGACTCCTAATTTCTGCAAATTTTCAGGTCAACGCGTCGAATTCCTTCTTAGTTGCATTGGATAACTCCAATCGTGAATCAAGCTGCTCCACTTTATGATTCTCTCACTCAATAGCTTGGCAACATTGGCCACATACATTAGAGTTGACCTGAGGATGACGCTTGGGCGTTGAAACGTCGTCTTTTTTTTCAATGTTATCGAAAAAAAAGCGGTGCCTAGTGCCGTTTTCTCTACCTAATTTTTTCCATTCATTATTTTTTCATTGGTAAGGGAGGAAACTCGAAATATGGATTGATTTAACGGCAAATTTCTACGCAATCGTCCAAAGTTGAGATTTTTTCACTCGAAGTGATGCTCGAGGGAGGGAGGTCGAGACTTTTCCTTGTGAGCCTCCTACGAAATATGAGGTACTTGTTGGAGCAGTCATGGCCGCTCAACACCTGCGTCAGGTGAAAGTTTTGTTGGCCATGGTGTCGGTTCATCCACTCATCAAGGTCGTGTATTATCACACGGATTGTCCACTTGCTCAGCTCACTTTGGGCAATTCTTACTTTCCATTTCACAAAAAAGAAGCGCCTGGCCTCCTACTTAACCCGTAGAGTCTCACGGTTGGTCGTCGTCATCTTTTTTGCTCTGAAAACCACCGATCTCTCCTCAGCAATTAAGGAGCTCGATTGGTGGTGAACGTGATAATACGCAAAGAGCCTCCGTTAAGACATTGAGGTAGACACTAACACACCTTAGCGCAGCTCCTCGTTGGATATTTACCATCTCTCGTCTTCTGTATGGTATCTTTTTGTAGTCGGTCCATACTGGTGCACCGTATAGGAGGATCGACAAGGTGGTGCTCATCATAATCCTCCTTTTTGTTTCTCTCGGTCCTCCTAGGTTCCTCATCAGGCGGCTCAGGTATCCAACTACCCGGCCTGCCTTTTCCGCTGCCATCAGAAAATGGTGCCTGAAGCTAAGCGTCGAGTCAAACCAGATGCTCAGAGACTTCATCTTCTTCTTAGTCTCGATTTCCACACCTTGCCGGCGAAAGGTGGGTGGACTGAACTTCCAACGGGTCGTGAATAAAATGGCCTCCGTCTTATTAGCTACTAGTTTCAGGCAAGCCGACTCGATCCGACGCGACGCGTCACTACCTCTGAAGCCCGGTTTACCCTGCTTTCCACCGCTGCAGTTGTATCGGAGGTACATACCACCAGGGTGTCATCCGCATAGCAGATAAGCTTAACCCTCAGTGGCGGCTTCGCCTTGAATATCGCACCACAAAAGCGACCCAAAGACCGACTCCTGCAACATCCCACAAGTAACCGGGCGCTCTACTGCACCAGCAGACGTCTCTGCCTGGATTTCACGACAGCTAAGATAGCTGCCGATCATCCTGAGCAGGTATGCGGGCACTTCTACGTCCTTGAGGGCTTCCAAGATCCGCTTCCAAGAAAACAAATCGAACGCATTTCTAATGTCGAGGCTGACGGCTGCGCAAAACTGACGCGTAGCAATCGCTGACTCGGCTATCCTCTTCAGCCGGAACCCAGGATCTGATGTGCAGCGTCCAGTTTGAGACCTGGACTGGTTACCAGAGAATATATCTTTATTCTTCAGATAGCTCTCCAGTCGATTGGCTATCACTCTTTCCAGGAGTTTCCCAACATTGTCTAGCAGACAAAAGAGGATGGCAAGCCAGGTGGTTTCTCCGTATGGATCAGCGCTGGCCTGGCTTCTTTCCATCGCACGGAGAACAGTCCCCCAACAACTGCTGCGTTGAATGTATCAACCAGCAGTGCCGGGTCAACTAGGTGTATGGCGCTCCAGACTGGATTTGGAATCTCATCCGGGCCCGGAGCCTTCCAATACTTACCCCTGCATCCACCTCCTCAGTTCCTAGGAGGGACATACCACCCTCTTCTACTATTGGTAGCGTTACCATTGGTGGTGGCTGCTGTTGGAACAAACCATCAATGATTCGATCCACAACATTCGGCTCCATTTGGCTCATTTCTGAGAGGCCCTTTAGTCTCTTCAGCATTATCTTATAAGGCTTTCCAAAAGGGTCGTCCTTTGCTATCTCACACAGCTCTTTCCATGCAGCACTCTATTTGCTGTCTTTGATGGCCTTCTTCAGCCTTTTGCGAGCCAGCTGGTAATCAAGTGCAACCGCCCGCGCCCCTCCGCGGCCTCTACTGCGCTGGTGTATCCGGCACTGACGGTTGCACTTTTTTCTCAACTCGGCAATCTGGTTGGTCCACTAGTAAACGGTTCTCCTCTTCTTAGGTGGACCTTGCCTGGGCATGGCCATATCGCATGCTTTGGTGACAGTCTTAGTCATCCTCTCTGCTGCCACCTCCGCGTTACCGTCTTGCTCTTATCTTTGATCCCATGTGAGAGCAAGGTAAGTAGCTTTCAGGCGGTTGCTATTTAGCTTCCTGACTGCCTATTTTCTTATCAGCTTTTGTAGAGCAAAGACCTCAACTTCCCGGCGGATGGAGAAGTTGATATACCGACGATCGCTCCCAGAAATCTCCTTGTCCAGTACTGCCCAGTCTTTTATTCTTCGGGCTAGGCTCTCTTAAGCAAAGGTGACGTCAATGATGGATCCGTATTCTTGATGCATTCGGGTTGGAATGTTGCCCACGTTAACCGTTTCGAGTCAATTGTAGACAATTTACTCCCCCAAGGCATACCCACGGATGTCAGTTCGGCCAGAACGCCATTCCTCTGATCAGGCGTTAAAATCGCCAGCCAGAATTAGCTTATCACCTCGCTGTCTGGACATGCTTTCTTCCAGCTTGCTTAAGAAGTCCTCAAACTCCGGGAACGGGCGTTTTGGAGAGAAGTAGCAACTGTAAACAATCATGTCAGCCATCTTCACAGCAACATACCCCTCCCCGCTTTCGACCGCTCCCGGAACAATTGAACACTCTGGGCAAACACCAATGGTCGCTAAGCCAAAACTCGATGATTAGTCTCCTTCGTGTTCTTGTCATTCTCGAGGTTGCAGGTTTCAGTTTTTCAGGTCAGTTGTGTTCATTGTCTTCACTGAGGATGGCTATGTAGTCGAAAGCGCTTCGTTGCATCTTCTCGTTTTCTGCGGTTTCTGTTTTTAGTTAATCTTTGACTATCGCCCTTCTTTCATGAAATCATGTTGACTTAAAAAGGAAACTTTTTGGAAGCAAGCTTGGCGTCATTTCTGGGTGAGAGAATGAAACAATGGACTGATCTAGATATCGACGGGCTTCGACTTTATAATATGTGGCTCAAACTGCGCTTCTAATGATCTAGTTATAGATTGGTTTCAATTCTCACAAACAAACATCTCCCATAATATGACTGATATCATCGGAGATACAAAAATTCTCTCAAAGTTTAGATTTATCCTGATGTAGAAACCATCATCTTGCTGAAACATCAACTCTACGTACATAAGTTTCGCAAAGGATACCTCGCTTAATTTAACTAGCCAACTTTTTCAATATATTATCCAACTCCAAGTTTCACTTTTCACTTCTCTGTGACCTTCATGATATTCACTTTCATTTGATTCGAAAGAGACTACGTAGTTTCAAATGAACTATTTCATGAGAACCAATTAATTTCATTTTCTATAGCTTAACTTCAGGTGAGAGTTCCTACGGTCACGTTCTCTCGCGAGCAAACCCTCCATCCCCCTCGTTTTTTAATGATCGCGAATGCATAAGCGCTGCACCCATAAATGTCACCGAAAATGCTTTTTATTGTCTAACGCTAATTCCGCGTATTTTGGCATTTAAGATGTAGTACAGAACCGAGCATCGAAGCGCAGAAAAACGCGTCTAGATACGAGGTAGTATAGACGGAGTTACGGAAGTGTAGAAAGAGAGGCCGCGGGTGAAATTTGACAACAATTTCGCGCTCATTCTCGCGAATCCGCAATACACGACGAATATTTTTTGGTAAACTTTCGTATTCAAATGACAGGGAGAAAAAAAAAGAGACGCAGGAAATTCTTTATACGTTCGACTGGGCGCGTCTCGGTTTTATTGTGTATCTCGTCTGCATTTTGTATAGCGTTCGAACGCCTCCGCAAAGCCTCCTATATGCCATAGAGGAACGCGTAATTTCGACAATATGTGTAGCACTTTCGCGCGCTCAACCTTTATTTACGCTTTACGTAGGGTGAATGCAAATTGAATATAAAGACAACGAAATTTCGCCATAACGTAGTGAAATGATTAAATAAATTATTCGTCTCGAGGGAGTTCGAAGGATACATTTCTCGTCTACCCGCTGAAGGCTTATAGCTTTCGCGCACTTCGTCGTTGCCTCTTTTTTCCAATATAGGAAAAACATCGATTAATGATACGGTGGTACCTATAATAGGGCGCAGGATAAACTTGTGTCGTAAATATGACCGAACTACTGTGTACTTACGATTCGAGATATCAAGATACGACGCGTTCTTATTTATGACAATAACTTTCCGTCTCCGTATGATGTAATGTATTTGTATAGCGATACAGCTGTGGGATTTCAATCGAAGTGAAAATACCCAGTTCGCTCTCCAGCTTGTCCAGACAGCGTTGTCTCGTTCAATTCCGAGGCCAGATATCAACCCTTTGGCCCTTCCGATCTACTGCGTCTCACTTCTACAACAGATGTTGCTGATCTCGCTTCCGCGCCAATCTTGATCGCTGCCCATTTTTATGGAACGACATTCATTAAGCATTCATATACTCGGGAGTCGTAAATTGCTACACTAGATTTTGCGCGACATTTGTATCGGACGGTCGCTTTTTCTCTCTTCCCGATTTCTACGAATGTTTCCATTCGGCAAATTCACGCTTTTATTTACAGTATACTTATGCCGGCGATTTGGGGGCACGTTGCGAATCAAAGCTAATCGATTTAATCAACGTGCCCATATAAATGTGGCGGCGCGAAGGAGGTCTTCGGGTATCAGCAGTCACATTAACAGATCTTTTGTACAGAATAAAACGTGTAGTACCGTTTAATAATGCCTGTTTACAAGTACATGTGTGTGCGTGTGCGCGAACCCTGCCTCGTGAAATGTATCAGCTTTAGACGAGGAAAGCATTTCGATTCGTTAAGGATGCACATGACTATCATTAACTCTATTGTAATTTTCGGTATGTCTCACGCCCCGTCCTGCTGCTTTTTTTTTTGTCAATAGCTGTATAGGAAGAAGCCGATGTAACAGAAGGGGCTAATATCGTCACAGTCGTATTGTAGAATAAATAACGAGTTCTATCAAAACCATCCCCGCGTCCTATTCGGTGAGTTACGAGGTGCTCGGGACAAGATAGTCATTTGTAGGGATGAATCGCTGATGCTTCTTTGTAATCCTCGTCTTTTTTTTTTCTCTCTCGTTCCCGCTTTATCTTATTTTCTGTTGATCGCACTTTCCTGCACACGATGTGTGTACATCTTTTACAATGAGGCCGATTCATAGCGTAGGAATAAAGGTTACCGAGGTCTCGTCGAATTAGTTACTCTCCCTTTCCGCAGATTTCTTCGAAGCTTAAGCCGCGCTGATTAAGCGTAACTAGAGGACGGCGAGATTCTTCTGTCGAAAACTTCGATTCCACATCCGCGAGTATTTTAGTATTCAGGTATTTTATACGCGTTTTCAATGGTGGACAATACTTTAATGATCAGTTTTTTCTCCCGCGATGGTAATAGAAAAGAAACATCTTTCGAATTCCGTATTTTACTTGGTCTTTACAAACGTAGGCTGTAAAAATTTAGGAAATTCTTCACACTTCACGGTCGCACTCGAAAAAAAGCGAAAAAATTAATAAATCAAAATATATACGTATAATAATGTTGAAATTAATTTCATCGAGCTGTCGCAAATAGCAAAGGTGAAGTAGCGTATAAAAGATGTCATTGTAATCAACGGGGATGAAAGATGGCCGAGAAATTTGTTTTGAACTCTTGGAAAATTCAAAGTCCATAAATTGTAGTTACGCGTACATTAGCGTGAATAGATCGAATTTCCAGTTTTGTAGAATATAATATTGTAGCTCAAAACAACGTTTCCGCTCGTTAATGCGAGGATCCGCCATTCTCGTTGAAGCTATTTGGTAGAATGTATTTTTGTAAGGCTTATTTTAGAAATTTTCTCGTAGTTTTGCGATTTTTTTTCTGCTGATAGTGTTGAAGCATAAAAATATGCTGAAGTTGTCAGGGGCGTAGTAATTTTTCGAATTTTCGATCATTATTACGGAGAAGGAAACTTCCGAAAAGGGTTTACTCAGAAATTGCAAATACCGCCAGAACAAGTACCCTAGAAGCCACCAGCATTTTCGGTTGATCAGCCACTATGTAGGCGAAAAGGAAAGCGACTGAACTCAACAACAACTATAAGACTGAGAACATCCCAAAAAATCATGCTCGAACTAGCAAGTCATCACCGTGTTAATCATTCTCGTAAACCAAGTCAATCAACCCTTCGTCTATAAAATGAACTTGTCACGAACTATGACGTCTCCACTATTGAGATGGCGAACAGTGCCAGTGCGATCGGCAAAGACTGACTCTCCTACGTTAACTTTTTGAACCCGGCACTCTGATTTGCAATTAACGGCTAGTCGTATTTATACCCCAGGACAGTC
This sequence comes from Aspidiotus destructor, assembly GCA_035079395.1. Classification (NCBI taxonomy): domain Eukaryota; kingdom Metazoa; phylum Arthropoda; class Insecta; order Hemiptera; family Diaspididae; genus Aspidiotus; species Aspidiotus destructor. The sequence continues at coordinate 32,937,252 of JAVHKZ010000018.1, read as the reverse complement.
CCTACATGTTACAACCCCTCCTCTCAACCAGCGGAATAAAGTGTTTTAATTTAATAAGTAAACTTATAAAACGTTCGTTGAATCCTAGAAGACCAGAAGATACAAACTCAGTGTGAGGAGAACTTCCCTAGAAATGGGAGTTTTTCTTTTTCCCCTAGGGACTCCATTCTCCACGTCCGGAGTGGGGCAAGTTTGAAAAGTAACAAAATACAAAATCGATACAGGTACATAAAAATTTATGAAGGTACGGCGAGGACCGATTTTGATGAACCACACCATCATCAGATCGCAACTAAATCATAAGGAAGAGAAACGATAGAGACCCTCATCTGAGTTATAATGACAATGCTCAGATAAGGGCAGGAGGATCACCCTTTGAGTTGGAAAAATTTTCGCGATCGACCATCAGGAAAATTAGTGCACATTCATTTTTATTTTCTATAATTGTCGTAAGGCTACCTGTCAACATTATTACTCGTATAAGTATATCAATATTGCTAAGGTGAGGTAATTAATACGAATTATGAAATTGAGAGGTCGAGTGTAAATTTTTTATTTTAGAATTTTGTCGCAATCGACTGGAAATCACTTCGCGATCGACTAGTCGATCGCAAAACCCTGCTCTAGGTTATTCAACTTAATTAAGTATACTGTATATAGAAATACAACAATAATTACAACTTCGAGGAAATCGTGAGTCATCGTGACCTCAAAGATGCTGGCTTCAAAATTAACGGCAGAAAGATAGGTAGCATTAGCTACGCCGACGACAAGGTAATGATAGCAGAGACGCCGCAACAATTACAGAGAATGATGAACAGGTTAACGACGGAGAGTGCCAAATATGGAATGAATACAAACGTATCCTAGACAAAAGTAATGCAGATAACAAGGAAGCAAACGAATAAATCCCTGAGTATTCTCGTGAATGGAACACGCCTAGAAGAGGTTCAGAAATTTAAATATCTGGGAGTGACAGTCTCAAGCGACGGGAGAGACGAAACGGAGATAAAGACTCGAATTGGGATGGTGAGAAGAGCCTTCAACAACCTGGACCGCGTGCTGAAAGACAAGAAAATGAATATAAGTCTTCGAGTGAGACTGCTGATGTGCTATGTCTGGTCAATTCTGAGATATGCTTCAGAGACGTGGGTGCTGTTGAAAGCAGAGGAGAAGAAAATAAATGCGTTCGAACTCTGGTGTTACTGCAGAATGCACCGGATAAGCTGGACTGAAAAAGTAAACAATGAAGAAGTTCTGCGGCGAACGGGACTGCAGCGTGGAATCCTGTTACAGATGGTGACGGAGGCGAAGAGAGAATTGCTACAGAATAAGGTTACGCACGACATCCTGTTCCAAAATGTCGCCCAGAGGAAGATACCAGGAAAAGCGCCACGTGGACGGCGTAGAGCAACAATGCTATTGGGCTGGATGTAATTTAAGTCATATAAGGATTGTTACATACCGTGTTCATTTTATCGAGAGCTACCTGTACTGTAACAGATGCTAATAAACCAACTAAATTGGTAACTTCAGGGATTCCAGAAATTCTTCCTCAGCTTTTCCTGACTGGCTGCTACTCCCTACTCTTGACCCAGATTGCGCCGCATACGTCACAAGGATTTTTCAGCCGACGCAAGGGGGAGAAGGAGAAACAGGTCAATTTGTGTTTTGCCAAAGGATATCTTCTTTAGGTCTGATGGAAACTTCTTCCATTGTGGGAAACTTCTTCTGTTACATCTTGACTTACAAGTACTGTAATTCCTCTCCAGTTTCTTGCACTAAGCCCCCATTATGCCCTGCCTGGTACTCACAAAGAGCACCAGGAGCGGAAACTTCTCGTTGTTCCCAGTCTAGCACGTCAGGGCGGCAATTGCTGAATCTGGGACATTCATCTATCACATGTTTGGCAGTCTCCTCTTCTGAGAGGCAGGCTGGACACCTACTACTTGTTATCTTCATCCTTTTGTTCAGGTACTGCCGGAAACATCCATGGCCAGAAAGGGTTTGGGCCATGTAGAAGTCCAAATCAGGTCGAGTTGTGTACTTGACCTTCGGGATGCAGCACCTGCTCCAACTGCCTGTTAGTTTTCTGATTGGGGCGTTGTCCCACCATCTTTGCTAGATTCTCAGCATCTCTGCATCAAGAGTCAAGAAAGGGGGATGCTCATGAGGCTTCTTGAAGTATCCCCAGGCTACTGGTCAGTGTTTCCATAATATATACCATTCGATTTTCGAAAAAGTCATTCCCTTGAATTGTAACCGTCATCATAACTACACCACACTAAAAAAGTTTTCCAATTTCTACATTTTACCGGACGGTGATCATAATTTTTCTTCAATTTACCCTTCCCCGTGAAACAGGTTTCCTGTTAAAACGGATGGTTCCGTTATCGATGTCCTATAGGTCGAATCGGTCTTGATATTGAGAACTTAAATCAAAATTGGAATTTCAAATTGTCGAAATTTTTCCGAGCACCCCCCCCTCTCCATTACTTGGAACTCGCTAGTCAATATTTTGATACGTTGGTTATGGTGACATTAATGTCTTCACCAGAATTTCCTAGCTTAGTATTAACATAGTATTCTCTGTGTTGGGCTGACTGGCTCACCTTCGCCTCCATTCTTAGTCTCGTTTAGATCTAGTACGCTGTAAATTAGCTGATTAGAGTAGTGAGGACAGATACAATCACGTAACGAATTTATTCTGAAAATTTGAACAATCGAAAGTATAACACTCGACAAAACAAACGAATTCGGATGAAAACCTTAAAAAGTAGGTTTCGTGTAGACTTGGCTACGCATCATCGGGAACTGAACGTTACAGAAAGAACAAGCGAGAGCAGGAGAGGAACTAGGAGAAGATTAAGAGATGGAAGTTACTCGCTCCACTCTTTCGCCTGAATCGCTTAATATAGGTCTAGTATGAGCCTAGTAAAGACCTGTGGAGTCGTACCACGTCCCGTTTTCCCTCTCTCTCTCTCTCTCTGGCCATAGTTTTGTACATATTAAGAGTACGAATGGGCTAAGTGGTTGAGCAATGTTTAGCCTAGCATACATATGATTGTAAGATCTGACGAAACGAAAATAAATAATCGCACAAATAGCGAGAAGAATGATGCACTTTATTTAAAAGCGAATTCAAAACTTGAGTCGCTTCGTGCGACGAGAGCGCGATATTTGAGCAATATTTATACAGAGCTGTATACTCCGAAATGAGAGCTCGAAAAGAAAATAATCGAAACGTACGAACAATCTAATCTGGTTTCGACGTGTATGACGTCGGTCAGTATAGTCAGACAAGAATGTTCGTAGAATTTATCAGTATGAAACGAGAGAAGAAAAGGATGACAAGAAACAAGAGGAAACTTATCTCTTTCAACTTCGTTCGTTTCTATAACGTGACTCAAACTATGAAGCTTCAAATATTGAATTAGAGGAACTTATAAAGTACCAGAGGTGGAAATTTTTCCAAATTGAATCCTAGCGTGCGAAGTCTTTAGCTTTAGAATGAAGGGAGTCTAGTATAGAGGGCGGGATGAGTTTGATAGCCCAGCATACACCATTAGAAGCTGCATTACATGTCAAGCCTAGTGCGTATAGCATAGTATACTGAACATTGACTCTAGTCTGGAGGAAACTTGGTATAGTAAGTTAAGACTAGTTGAAGTCCTCAGAAAAAATGAAGGCAAGGTATAGGTCCGAAAGTAACGGAAGTTAAAATTTCTACAAATCCCCAAAGTAGGTCAAGGTCCACTGATGACGTTATCGGCATGACACAAACCGTGAAGATTTTTAGTGACAATTTTTCCAAGAGCAGACCCAATCTTATGAGCATGTAGATTGTCAAACGGGAGGAAGAGTTTGCTAGCGTGAGTAGGATACGTAACCGTGAGAGAGCTCTCGATAAACCAAGATATGAGCGAGTATCAACGAGAATCTTACATACATGGGTAAAAGAAGAGAAGATAGACAATTGATCAAGCCGGCAGCGATAGTTTCAAAATGATTTTTTCCCTTAAAAATCGTCTTCCTTTCACCGTCTAAATTTTCCCAAACAGAGCATTAATACTACTGTAGAAGTCCTTCCCGCACAATCTTTCGTGAATATTTCTAAAATTTATTTTCTCTGTTACAGGAACTTTTTCAAACTCGAGTGATCACTGTGTAAGTCAATACTGAGAAACTGTAGATCGACTGCTGAACGAATATCCTGGCGATTTATCAATACTCGTATTACAGAAAAATCTGTCTGTGAGGTCTATGATATAAATCAGACCGCACGGTATCATTCAGGGTGATCTTTCCTCTGCAAAGATGACATAGAAGCAGTTGTGATCTTCGAACTCAAGAATAAAACGAAGTAAACGAGAATGATATCTGTTCCAAAGTTCGCCGATATTAATCCCGAAATTAATTCGCTCGTGAATCATACCTCTTCTTTTCATTCTATCCCATAAATTTGTACACATATTTCTGTTTTCTTTCATTTCGTCACCTCTTTATTAGTTTATCGATGAGACAAGAATACGTTTTGATCTAATAAGTAATTTTATTCCTTTTTTTATCCCTCGCTCACGATAGTAATTCTTAAGCCAAAGTACGAAAATCATTTCCGACAGTCGCCCGACGATCGAAGCTCTGCTTGTTAACTCGACTACACATATAACTGTAGGTCAACGCGGGTTGCAGTGATTCGCCTGAATAAAGATACGTGATTTGCACGGCGTTTTCTTTCTTCCGAGTTGTATAGTGATTGTTTTTCTATCATTTGCAATTCGGAGCAGTGCAAAGGAAATTTTTTCATCCATCAGCAGTTGATACGACGTCAACCTGTGAAACTATGACAAATAGATTGCCTTATTTTGATCCTTGCTTACTTTTCCGCTGATGATACCTATCCATGTAAAATAGAGGCAATTTAATGTAAATACGTGATCCTAAGTCAAAGGTTTTATAGAGAGATGGTGAAAAAAGATGTACTTATACAGAACGGATATGTTCCAAATAGGAAGATTAGATTAGCAAAACGTGCTTGTAAAAACTTGGAAAAAGTGACTTGAAGGTAGAAGATAAATTGAGTCAATATTATTGAATCCCTTAATAACTATCTGCAGTAGCTTTTTCTCATTTTCAACAAATCTAGAACTCGTAAGTCTCATGAAATCGCTTACTTCGATGTCAGCTTGTCATTTCATGGTCAACCCTTATACTTCGGAGATTTAAACTTCGTTCAGATAAGACAAAATGTATGAGAAGAAACACCCGAGAAAAATAAAAAATCATGTTCTTCCAATTATTGTAAACACGGGGCTCACAAGAATAAACGTGTTTGAATCACTATGAAAATGATATCGAATTCAATACCGCGCTCCATATTCAGTAGTTTTCAATTATACTTACACGACGATATCTATACCGGTATTGTGCTGTCTAGCACACAGCATGCCGCCGATGCGATACGTATCTTCCATTATTTCAGATAATACGAAGGGCATATACCTTGTGTGATAATCAGTTCTACTAAGCCTATATGACAAAGTCTCGATCAATGGATGGTCGAAAGTTGAAATATATTCCAGAATCGATTTCGGTGAATCTGTATTACTGTACCAGCAATATTTCCAATAATATAATCGTACTTATCATTATTATTCATGACTACTTGAATTGTGTACGCTGGTGTAGGCGATGAAGGTAGATTGTGTAGAAAACAGTCTTTTGTTGAAAGTCTATTGAGATTGAAACGAAATAGACTGTAGAGTATTTTACTGTACAACAGTTGTTAGGAAGTGTATTTTATCTCTACCCACGTTATTCAACGACGTTTCTATGTTTTTTCAACTTTTGATTCTTTCTGAGCGATGTACGACGAATGTGGTAGCAAACTCAAAATCCCTGAAGGGGATAGTGAATAGGTTAACTCTGACTACACTTCGTTCTTAATTTTACCTTATTTTCTCTCAGAAATCTGAATTATGACTTTTACTCATTTCGTTTTACGTTTCTCCAATTCTTTTTCAAGTCAAAACGCATACTTTATTTTCAACGTCTGAATCGTAGTGTGACAAGTCGATAGGTAGAAAACAATGAACCATTTCGACTCTCATTCGAACGACCCCAAGGCAGAAGGATTCATCATTTTACTGTTAGTAGAAAACCTGTTTTATGAAGGGCTTTTTGGAAACGACTGGCCGACTTCTGTGACCCCTTTCTATCATATACGCTAGTATAATACAAGGAGAGGTCCTGGGCTAGTTCAAGTCCATCACAGTGTATGTTAGGCATTAACAATACTATCATTTTTGATAGTATTTTACTTTTTCAAGTCCCTCCCACTCTTCTCTTAACATATTATAAATAGCTTAGAGGTGGGTGTCTATAGAAATAGCTCCTTCAAGTAACTAGATATGCAACGCTTCAAACACCATGAGACTCAGAGAGTCCTTCTAAAAAGGTTCCCTACCTTTCTTCATTTGCAAATAGCGGACGTCAAATTTCCCACCTCCCACAGAACGGGTTCCCTTTAAAAGTCAAAGCTCAGGATAGCCTTAGTGAACTTTATCCTGCTCGCGGAAAATCAAACCGCACCAAAATTCTCACCGAAACATTACAGAAGAACCGCACCATAGTCGTTAATCGAACTCAAAAATGATGTTCGACAAAAAAGAGTAAAAACCTCATCCCTCTTTTCGGTAACTCCATATTTATGGTAGTCAGTGACCCAGTAAAAGTTCTCAGCCTCCGCTTTTTCTTCAAACACTCATGGCTGCCGCATACCTTGACCTATGCTCCACCATTCGCATTAGCACGGGCGCTTCCCCTGCTCTTAGTCCAGCCGCCAAATTAGGTTATCCACCTCTACATTTTGGTTGCTTGTTTCTTCACCTTTATCTTACAACTTTCTCAAATCCCAATTCTCAACATTCCCTCTAATTCCACCCCAATGTGTGCTACGTATTTCAATACTTTCCCTAGTAAACATTGTTCTGACTTGGAACTCTCAAATGCGAAGGGCTTCAGGGATTCAAGAGGGGAAACAGGTCTTAAATGGGAATAAAATGGGCAGTCTTTTCCAAATGAAGCATGTGAATCCGAAGAGCTTCAACCGGGGAAAATGCGGGAACAAGGGGATCGACGGGGCTTCAAATATTCTTTTCAGGGCTCCAGATAGGAGACAAATTGTTCACCGGGTCAACAACAAGTTCGATTTTCTCATCCATTCCCTTCAGAGGAAAATTCACTTCCATTGCCTAGCCCCCGTATTTCTCACATTACCCCTTTGGGTCTTACCCACCCTTAAAATAATACATGAACTATGTCAACTACTCAAAAAATCTACTAACTCCGCAATTTACCGTTCCTTACACTAGCTTTTGTCTCAAAGATGAATAAAAAATTGAAAACCAAGTCAATTTTGCGTTTTCAATTGGCTACAAAATCTCTTCTCCACTGTATCAAGTTTTAACGGGCGAAAACCAAGCCATCTCTCAATGCTTCAAAACAATAAAAATTTAGAGGCTATCGCAGGTTTGCAATGGCAGCGGGGAACCCGCAACCTCCCGCGCTCGCGATTACGTTGGCGTGAAAATGCTGCCTCAGCAAATTAGTTGACTGGGCTCTTCCCAGTATACTGTATACTAAGCCTGATATAATGAAAGCTGGAAGTATTTTTCCAAGTTCCTGAAGTAGGTCAAGGTCAAAGGTCATTGATGACGTCATAAAGCGTTTCGGTTGGAAGTTGAAATTTTTGTCAAGTCCCTCAAGTTGGTGAAGGTCATTGATGACGTCATGGAACGTCTCACGTCACGTCACGTTACGTCACAAAGTATTTGACCGAGTCCCTGAAGTAGGTCAAGGTCATCGATGACGTCATAAAGCGTCTCACGTCACGTCACATAGTATTTTTACAAGTCCCTAAAGCTGGTCAAGGTCATTGATGACGTCATGAAGCGTCTCACGTCACGTCATGTTACGTCACAAAGTATTTTTACAAGTCCCCAAAGTTGATCAAGGTCATTGATGACGTCATAAAGCGTCTCACGTCACGTCACGCAATTCATAGAAACTTCCGCACGCGGACGGGGATGCAGAATTTTTCTGAGAATGTAATCCCCTCAACCAAATGGATAGTGGGTTCCCCGTTCTCTTTCCAAGTGGATGAACCAAGACCATGGCCAGTTAAACTTTCAGCTGACGCAGGTCTAAAGCGGCCAGGGCTGATTCAAAAAATACCCCCATGAGAAGTTTGAAAAAAGTTCAGCAGATAAGGTACCTTCATTGCGACCAGGGGTGGGACGATAGACCACAGCACACTTTATTTGAGCATAAGGCATGGAGGATTCAAGCATGGAACTAGGTGTGATATCCACCGTCATGACGAAGAAGATGAACTAGAAATGGAAGCGGCAAATGCAGATACACGCTATGGCCTACCCGACACCTACGTATCATCTACATCCAAATGTACAGGACGGAAAGGAAGATTATCCTTGAAGAACGGGGAAGAAGAAACTCCAACAGCAATGTACTATATATGCAAGGTGTGGTTGGTGTATGTACTAATGTTTTGCGTGCCTGGGAGCGTTGCAACTTGGTGGCTGCCGTTGCCGTTGCCGTGTGGGAGAAGGGTGCCAAGGAGATTCTTCCAACGCTGAAGTTATATCCGAAAGGGGGCGGAAACAACTCGCACCCTCTTCACCATGGAGGAAGGGTGACACTGCACATGCGAAGTGAGACCTTTCTTTCCCGCCAAAGCGCAATTTTCTGACACCCACTGACTCTTCATCCACCTCAACAGCAACTCTACCCACCCACTTGTCTTCATCCATCTATTCTCTCTCCATAACTTTGGCATCCATTCATTGCGACATAACTTTCGTCTGGGTCCCTAGCCATAAAGGGATCCTAGGTGATGGAAAAGTCGATTTGGCCTGAACTTCCACGAATTAACTATCGTCGTCTTCCCACTAAAAGTGAGCTCTTCCCCAAGAGCCACCTCAAAATAATCACTCTCTGGTAAAATCAAATCTCATCAAAGGGATTAGTTCAATTAGTAGCATTACCATTCGCATGGACTCCATCGCACCTCATACGTCTTCGAATTGGTCGAACGCGTCGACTTACGCACTCTAACTTTTTTCGCAACCTTTTCCCGCTCTCATGCAAACATTGTCGCTTCGACTCGTTGCTGAAAGTCACCCATACTTTCGCATGCACGTCTTTTATTTCTCTCTGTCACACATCCATCAAAACAACTATTGCCGATGACTTCCCATCCAAAATATTATCTCATTTTAAAGCAGCAACATCGACTCATCATCAAGCTCATAACCCGAGTGATATGAAAGCTTAGCTCTTGGAGGTAGCGCGAAATTGGAATAAGGGGCTGCAGATCACGTAACAGTCAAAAATCGGATTCCGAACTTGCGTCAAAAATACCCCGAAAATGGTAAATTCTTAGGTATTTCTCTTTCGCTTAAGGCAGCGCTCGTATAGGTTCGAGATGCCAGAACGAGAGGTTGGTAATTAATTCTATTTGGACCAGGGTTTTCATTTACCCCGATAGTATTTATTTAAATTTACAGTAACTCGAGAATAGCTTACACTCGTGGAAGAAAAAAAGAAAAATGCGTAAATCATAATGAACGTTCATCCATACAGACATCCACGACTTTATCCTTTCATTCGAATACCTCCTATAATACTTTTACGTATCCATTCAAGATTGTTTACCTTTTTTTTCTCATACAGACACGATTAATTGAGAAGACCTATTCACGGATCTTCTCATATTTTGTTGATATTTTTCAAACTCTATTACGCTGTTCTCTTCTAGACGAAAGGGAGAAACATTACCGCGAGTATAGACTGTAAGAACACTTTAACGAGTCGTATTATTAATCGATAATCATTTGTCAACGGGTAGTGTGACGAGTACCGAGACTCGAGCAAAATTCATCAATCAAAAACTTAAGCTCGCGCCCTATTCAATGACGGAATATTTACACGACTCTCTCTCCTCGAAAGAAGGTACCGTACCGTACGTATATACGGTTTCATTCAATCAGGCTGAAGTACCGGTAATTGATAATGAAGAACTATAACGTGTATACTTTTCGAATACAATGTTTTCGTGTGAAAGATAGAAAACTTCACGGCGCGCCGCCGAGTGTACAGAAAATTACACCATAAATGATAAATACTCGCGTTTACGAGTAATATAGCCTTTGATGGGATTGCCCGCATCTCGAAAATTCCTATTCGACCGCAATTAATGTTTCGAATAAATGCCGGATTAAATGTCACACAGGTACGGACTCGCTTAGGAAGCAGCGAAAGACAGTATAATCGAGCATGAAGTGTGAAATCGGAGGTCACTCCGTCGTATAACTCAGTTTTCGACCTTTCGCATTTCCTCGGAGAAAATGTCAAGACGCGACAAGAACGAAAGTAAGAAGATATTATAGAGACTGAAATCCTCTGTTTCTACGCATTTATCAAAAGAGATACGAGAAGGAAGTTTAACTTATCGTAATTTACGAAAGTAGAACGAAGAAAAATAATATTTCCAACCGGCGATCAGCGAACTCACATACAAAATATCGCACACGTCTTACCGAGCGCATTTTTCTTTTCGATGCCTCTTTACGTATTCCACGGAAGTCTTCCTCCTCTCCGCCCTTCCTCTACTCGTGATTTATCGTGGCGTTTTCTTAATATTTTTCCAGTGTGACTGGTACTCATCTTTTTCCACTTCTTCAAATAATTATTAATCATATCATTTTTTTTCTACAGTTATATCATAGAACTTTCCTTCGCGCGTATACTTTGTCTGCGTACAATTGCCCCTGTACAACCGGTAAACTTACACGCTGATTATATTTCGTAGAATCCTATAACGTTTGGAATTTGGACGCTCGATCATCGGAGACGAGGAAAAAAATTACGCCGGCACACGGATTATGTACGTATATAAAATTTCGAATTTTTTTCTCTTTCGAGAACCCATATGCCCCCGCGTCAGTAGTATTCACGAACATACATCATTATATCTCAACCCAAATCTTGTAATAAAAAAGATCACGTAATTTTTATTAACCGAAAACGCGTGACTGCGTATTATAATGAGCGTAATAATTCGTGGCTGCTTAGACGGCGATAACTTTTGGCCCGAGTTCTTGAGACTTTTGGAATATTTATCATACGTACGTTCGCGAGCAGAGATTGTCTTACGTTTAAGTGCCGTTTCAATTTTTCCACTTGGAAAGCGTAATAGGCGCCCGGGGTAATTGTCGGCATTTATACACGTAAAATCTTCCACTTTCAATAGACCTATTAGCGAAATACAGGAATGGAGGAATGAACATCGGATGCGATCGGATCACATTTTGTAGCGATATAACGAGGAAAACGAAAAATATTGAGAAATAATACAACTTATTGTTCTTCTTATCGTATCCTTAAGGTAATAGCTGGATAGGATTTTTCGTCATGTGTAGGAAGAAAGAGTAGACAATACGCGACGAGCGCACGTAAAGCGGGGTCTCCGAGTGAGATTAATTTATCGTCGGTTAACCACAAATAACAGAAATAACAATAGCAATAGAGATGATAGATCTTGTTTGTTTAATGTTTCTGCAAGAAAGTCCCTCGGGTGCTTCGCGGCTTCGTGTTTCGGATTGCGATGTCTTCATCATTTCTTCGACAGTTCATTATAGTTTTTTCGAGCGCGAAAGCTTTGAAAAATAGCTCATTATTCGCTCTTCAGTCAAGTAAGACGGAAGTACCGAAATGCTGCCCGGAAAAATTTAACTCTTCATGAACTCGAAAGTAATGGTCGTTCATTAGTAACGAGCTGAAAAGAATTCGTGAACTGTTTGCAAATCACAATGCTCGTCTATTTTCACATGCACTTGGAACGAATCGCCTTCGAATTCTTGAGGGCTTTCGTTGCGTTAAGCTGAATTTATAGTAGGAACGTCTCATGGTATCGGGTGCTTTGAAGGGAAGATAGCTAGGTTGATGTTCATTTCCCATCACACAGCGTTTTTTGGCTTATTTTTTTGTCATGTTTCATATCTTCAGCCCCGCCTCACCCCACCTGCAAATCACTGGACCAAATTTACTAAAAATTACTGCAAGAACTTTCCTGGAATTAAAATTTTAGCTTCTGAGTTATACCTCGCGGGTGATACAGAAATCTGCGAGTATACACGTACGCCACCATATTCTCGCCAAATTGAAGAGCAAATAAGTACACTGGCCCTCTTTCCTCTCCCCCTCTCCCTTATACCCCAGGGATCAAGTCACTGGACTTGCACTAGTCCAAGAAAGAGCCTCGAGACCTTAGTGGCCTAACACTCAGTGAAATGGAATCCTTCCAAAGCCTCATCGGGATCATTTGGTGTGGACGTTTGGTTTGCTGAAGCAGTCTCACCAGCTATTATTGAGCTCCGTTCTGCCATGGTGTTGGAAATGAGCATCTGTAGACGTAAATACCCTGTTTTTTTGCTTAGTATGGTCTTTATTTCCTCGAGCTTCTCCTCTTAAGTGCAATCTGGTTGAGGAATGTTTTTAGTTGACGTACGTCAGAGAGTGCTTCTTTCTTTTTTCCATTTGCAATGGAGGTCAAAGCAGCCTCCAGTTTTACCCGCTATCAATTTTGTTAGGGAGATAACATCCTCAGAAAACGTCCGCGTCCGTGTCCGCGTTCGGGAGTTTCTGTGAACTGCGTGACGTCACGTGATGTGACGTCCCGTGTGACGCTTTATGACGTCATCAACGACCTTAACCTACTTTAGGGACTAGGCCATTACCAAAACAAAGACCAGAATCAACGATACTGACTGCAAAATTGTCAAAACATTCCTCAAAAACAACCCCGAAATAGTGGTAACCAGAGCCGATAAAGGAAATACAACCGTGATAATGGATAGGGAAGAGTACAGGAGGAAAATGTTGTCAATGTTGGATGACACAACAACGTACAAAAAACTTGAAAAAGATCCCACATCCTCCCTACAAACAAAGAACAACAATTTGGCCAAGAAAATGCACGAAAAGAAATACATTGATTCACAAGTCAAAAAATTCCTCACAACATATACCAGCAATTCCCCAAGGATCTATGGCGTGCCCAAAATACATAAAACAGGAAATCCACTTAGACCGATTGTTTCTTTTACCAATGCTCCAACTTATAGCCTCTCTCAATTCATGGCCAGCATCCTCACATGCATTGCGGATGACACTATAAACGTGCGAAACTCCCACCAATTCATCTCAGATACCAAAAATCTACAGCTAGACAATGAAGACATCCTAACCTCATTCGATGCAGTTGCCCTCTTCACAAATGTTCCAGTCTCCCTTGTACTGGAAGTCACAAAAGAAAAATGGCACGAAATAAAGAATTTCACAGCTCTGGATGAAGCATTGTTCTTCGAAGCCCTGGAGTTCTGCCTCACTGAAGGCTACTGCAAATTTGAAAACGAGCACTACAAACAATTAGAGGGTACGGCCATGGGCGGACCTCTTTCATCTATAGTGTCCGAGCTTGTTTTGGATAAACTTTTCCGCTCAATACGCGAAAATTATGATGTAAAGTATTTATCTAAGTATGTGGACGACAGTTTCTGTATTACAAAAAAGGACAGGGTCGACTATATTTTTGATTTTATGAATTCCTTCCACGAACGCTTAAATTTTACTATTGAAAAAGAGAAAGATAACCATTTGAATTTTTTAGATGTTACTGTAATCAAAAAACCAGATAATACTTTAACTTTTAAGCATTTCAAAAAAGTCACTTACTCTGGCCGAATTATCAATTTTGAATCTAATCATCCCATCCATACTAAAGTAAATACGGCCAGATCTTTACTCAAAAATAGACTTAACCTTTCTGATAATTTTTTCCACAAACAAATAATTGACGATTTTAAGAAACTTTTAACTAATAATGACTACCCTAAATGTTTTATTAATCGTATTTTGACTAGTATTACTGACTCCCCCCCTTCTAATAACGTAATTGAACCTAACAGACTTAAATTTTATTCAATCCCTTACATTGGTGTTCCTAGTTTAATTTTAAAGAAACATTTAGAAAAACTTACTCCTAATATTCGAGTCACTTTTAGTTGTCATAAGTTTACTAACATTTTTTCACCAAACTGAAAGACCCTGTCCCCACTATTTATCGTTCCAATTTAGTCTACAACATTCCTTGTACTGAATGCGATAAAGTATATATTGGTGAGACAAAACAGTTGTTAGATGAGAGACTAAAACAACACAAGAGGGATGTTACCAACAAGCTTGAGAATACTGCCCTTTGCCAACATACCGCTAACACAGGTCATGCTTTCGACTTCGATAATACCACCATTTTAGGCTACGAAAAAAACGAGAAGAAAAGAAAAATGCTGGAAGCCATCAAGATCAAAACTAGTAATTACTCTATTAATTTTAAAGCTGACTCCTATAACATAAACAGCATGTTTCACCCTGTACTCAAAACTTAGTCATAAATGATCTGTTTTTTCGTTCTTCGACCTACTTGTACTTGTATTTGTCTTTCAGTCTTGTTTTACCCTTGAAAAAGGCGGAGGTTCCGTCCGAAACGTCGGGTATATAAATAAAAATTGTATTATTTTGACGGCAGTGCCGAAAATTTTCTCTACCTTTTATAATATAGTTACCGTCAAGAAAAATTTCCAGACAATTAGAACATTCTAATTGTCTAAAAAGTTTTTTACACGATTAATATTATTCATTTCATTTTATTTATATATGGTTATTAAAAATGATAAATTTCATTAATAAGCAATCATTATTTAATTATTAAATAAAATTTAATTTTAATTTTAATAATTGGTTTTCATTTTTGAATACTAATTATTTTTAATGATTGATTATGAATAAATAATAATTTTTTAATTAAAATAATTATTATTCATATTAATTAAATTATTATTTTTTATTTTATTAGTACAATAATCAATACTTATATGTACAAATTAGTGTCATTCCGGCTATTATTCAATTCTTTTGCTCGCCACTCGCCCCCTAAGGGGCATCGGCACTATTGTTCCAATGAAAAAATGTATATAATTACTATACCAATGAAGAGCGTCTTTGAATTGAATTGAATTATCTTATGATATTATTTTCATTAATTCTAATAATAATAATATTGTTTATTGTAATTATACTCTGATTTAATATTAATAATTTTATAATTTATCAAAAATATTCAAGTTTTCAATATATAAATTTTTTTTCTTTATTTACATGATTCATAATTTTATTAATAAAATCACTGCGTTTACCATTTGATTTTTATGAAAGTGAATTTGAACTTATTGCTGGATTTAAGTTAGAATGAAGTTCAATTGAATTTATAATTTTATTTATACTAGAATATTCAGATATAATTTTTTTAAAATAATTTTAATATTTTAATATTTTTTTATAATAATTTATTAGAATTATATAATTTTAATGTTTTTGTTTATATTATTTTTATGAATTCGAATTTTTTATTATTCGTTTTCGTTATGATTTAATGATGGAATTTATATGGAAACAAATATTTTTTTTTCTATTTTTCTATTTTTATTATTTATATTTTAATAATTTTTATTTAATAATTTTATTAATTATTATTTTTTGAAAATAAATTTTAAGAAATACATATTAAAAAATAAATAATTATACGTTTATTTATAATTATAATATAAGGTTCTTTTGATGGTTTAGAACCAATAAAAGAAATTAAAATTATATTTATAATTAAACTATAAATAGGAATTTTTCTGATAATTGTATATTTATTATTAAAAATTTTTGATTCATTTAAATAATTGATTTTATAGATAAATAATGGATTTAAATCAATTTGATCAATATTATTATTCAAGTTCAGAGGATTTGAAGATCTATTAATATGAAGAAGAATAAGATGAATAAAAGATATGTATATTTTTTTTATTAACGCTTTATTGATTAATTAATAATAGTACATTTTCTTTTAACATGATTATTACTGCTAAAATAAAACGCACTGGAAAAAATCGATTAATTAAAATATTATTAATAAATCGATTACCTCAAATTAAAAATATTAATTTATCACCAATTAAAGGAATGACATCAAGAAAATTAGTAATAACTATTCTAGCTTAATAAGATAGAACTACACTGAACCACCTAGAGAGCTATGTAGCTTAACATTCAGTATACTTTTTTCCACTCTTTGTCCGCCTTTGAGTTAACAAAGGCAGTGCTTAACGGCGGACGAGGAGATTCCTATCAACTAATTATTCCTTCCAGCACCCCACAATCGTACCAACGGTCAATGTTGATCAATGAGGGGGTGGGAAATCTTATGCTTGAGGCTAAGTTCTGATGTGGATAACATCTGGGTGAAAAGTTTATTATACTGTTGGTAAGATAAAGCAGAGGAAAATAGTAAGAACTCATGCTTAAGGCTAGTGATACTAATACACGCTTATACAGCAAAGTTTAAGTGGTAAAATGGTTACTAAATAATTTTGACGGCCCTGCATCCGTCATTGTTTGTGCTTGCTCGATGTCTCTGATTCGCACGAAGTCTAAGTCCAAGTCATTCTGTTGTACTACTCTGTTCTCTGGCGTGTTTTTCCTGTTGTCCTCGGTTTCCCACCGATTGGTCATTGTGGTCCGGTGGTATTGCATTGGTTCAGACGTCCCACTCTGTGCAGGGAGAAGGCAGCAGGTGAGGATGTGTTTCGCATCTTGCTCTCCTTCACCACACCGACCGGCCGGGCTGGCCATCATGCAAATGCGGTGAAGATACTTCGCGAAGCTACCATGACCGATGAGTGCCATTCCCATCATGTAGCTTACTTCTTTTGAGTGAACCTCAGCAAATGGTATCAGTCGTTTGGTCCACGCTCTTTTCATACATGGGGCCCATTCCCTGTTCCAAAGGGATAACACCTCCTCGACTAGTTGAGCGCACGCACTGAAACAATAACTTCTAGAGTTACACGAACCCTGGGACTTAAGTAGCCTTACGTTCAGTCCCACGAGTGAACCCGTCGAGCTAAATAGCTCGCTGTACAATATTCGCAATATTACTACTTCTTGATTCTCTATAAAAACCTTTAGTACATCATAATTGATTAACCTTTTCGACCATAGTTTCATGTATGTGACAATGGCATAGTAAAAATTTCTTGCTACTGTTCTGACTTGATTCTCAGCCAATGAATGAGCTTTTGTAGAGCTGTAAATGGTATGAATCCAGCCTCGATTCTGGTTTTCATTAGATGCATCCACGAGTAGTACACGTGCGCAACTTTAATAGCTGACTAATCAATTTTCTGGATTTTTGTTTGTTTTTTTAATTTTCCATCAATTGCACGACATGCGTTTCGTTTGGTGGTGATACACCACACGACTTCTGGTTCTCCTGGTCTCTTGAGTGCGGCCTTTAGCTTATTATCTGACTCAGGGCCCGAAATACTTACGTCTTTGTAAACTTGTTTCGTGTGTCCGAGTGTTGCGATAACGTCACCCGTTACTGTAATTCCCATATCCATCTGGTAATTTCTATTCAAGTCGAGCAACATCCTGGTATGAATGAGATTATTAACGAAATTCGTCTTCGAAAAAAGTTTCCCATTCTTTTATAGAATGAAATAGAAAATACGAATCCATATTCCGGCTGAATCGAGTTTGAAAGCAGGGGGGGGGGGGGCTAAACTTCAAACCTTTTTCCAACAGAAAGGTATCGTCGCGAGTGAACTCTACCTGAATTACGTTACGAGACTGCGATTTTTGGACAGTAGAAGCTTTAGCCTTCAAGTCCAAACGGGAGGAAATTTTTTTGTTTTTTTTTGGTCTTGAGTTTGGCCGCAAACTAACGACAAGTATTTTGAATAGATTTACTGAATTGTACTACAGCTCAAAGGTAGGAAGGGGCAAATGGGAGAGCCTTAAATGCACCATAAGATTCAGTATTAATTCGAATAACCCTTTATCATCCACATTGCTTACTATTCAGGATTCTGCGAGTCAAATAGGTTTCTCCTTCTAGCCGCTTCAATTTACAGTCTGCCTATTTTTTCTCGGTAGAACGAATAAAAACTGTTGCTTCGACTCCAAAGAAAATTCTAACTTCCAGAGTTTTTTTTCTTGCAACAGCCACTAAAATCCATACATTCTTTCGTAACGTTCTCCACCCTCTAAAGAATACTCAAATTGCTGTGACATTAACTTTTGATAGTTTCACAACCTAACCCTTTCTATTAACGAGCTGCTGTAAAACATTGTGGAACCAGAAAGTACGATGACACTTTTTCGTAACGCGAAAATTTCTTCGGAATACCCGCATAGCGGTCGCTTCGACTCGTGTCGAGTGTCAGGCGTCTTTTATTACACATATCGATATCACAGTGTACCAGGGTACCGATATAGCAGACGAGTGAAGTATACGGTCGCACAAACTCGTCAATTAGATTGCGGCAACAGAAATTTCAGTATTTGAAAGGGAAGCCCGTATCCTCCGATAATGTCTCCCGGACCCTAACACTTCAGCGGCACGTTACGTAACTGTTATGGTTAGTTTTCTTTGCGCATATATGGGATGGGGATAGTCAAGTACCGGGGAAGGTACACAACGCAGGACGACGTTCTCTGGAGACAAAAAACATAATGAATAGCTAAGCAGAATAGGTGCGGAGAGAAAGAGAAAAACTTGAACGGAGGGGGAGGAACTAATTTGCGTTCTTGTCTCGTCAGTCGCATATTCCCATCTGAATATATACGAGAAAAAGCACACATCTATATGCGAATTACCGGGGAACTCATGTGCAAATTATTCACGCCTTAACGCAATTTTAAGTACTGTAATGTCAATATTGTTGCTCCCTAAAAAGAAAGCGGAACCAAGACATCGCATAATTTCGATCCCGCGATCTTTTTCATCATTTCAAAACGTCGCGTCGTCTTAGGCGTGAAGCCGATGCTAATCACATCTGGTTTCCCGCTGCGTTCGATTATTTTCCCTTTTTCATTTTTTCAAGATTCAAACTATTATCGACCTCGTGTTTGCGGGGTCCTTCCCGCTGAATTGTTATGAAATTTTCACCGTTTCAATCGTGGGACGATGTCTGGCGAAAGTTTTATTGCCGTCTCTCAACTTCCCTTCGAGTCGTACAAAGGCACGCGGTTCGTTCCAACGCACTTTTACGTGTTTTCTCGTCTATCTAATGAAAATTTATCTCGGGTACCTCCCGACTCTGGTCATTTTTTTTCTCGTGTCTTTTTCTCCCTTCCGCAATATTTTAAAATTGTGTCCTGGCTGACTCGTACCTTCGATGCGTTAGAATAACTCTGAGAATTACAGTATTACAAACAGGGCGTATTACATAGCAATAAAAAAAAAGTGTGGGTGCGAAACACATTTTTCTCGTTTTCGTCGCCTCTTACTCGCGACCAAACGAATATTCTCTCTTAATTCGTATAATGGTGTTTAAAGATATACCGAGGGAACCGCACTGCCTGAGCGAAAAAAAAAAATGCGTGAAAGTAAATGTCACATAGTTGGGCTGAGGGTTGACCACAAAGATGAATGAGAATACAACTCTAATGGAGGGTGTCAAAAAGTACGAGTAAAAAGCAAAACTAGACAAAATGAGGTAATTCAAGTTCATGAATTCAAACCGCTATGAAAGAGATGAGTTACCCATTTAGCGTAAATCATACGACATATGCTCTGCGAAGATATAAGTCAGATTGAGTAAACACGGATGCAGGTCGTCGTCTTGTAGGCTGAAACACTCGTGAAATGAACATTCGTTAGGGGTTGGAAACGATTGACACAAATCATATTTCTCGTAGTAATTGTGTCGCTTGTGAATGCTGTTTCCGGTACTCGCGAGGGCGGTTAATAAATCGCGAGATGAAACCCGGTAGACGTACGTACGTACGTGTCCGATGACAAGAGATGCGGGTCAGCAGTCGGTTTATGCGGTAAGAGAAGATTAGAATTACAGATCTTCAAGTAAGTCAATGTAAGAATTCTTCAGCTTGCTGTATTGTCTCCAATTTATTGTCCCTCGTTCTCTAAACTCGAACTCAGCGTGTTAATGTCTTACGAGATATTTTTGAAACTGAATGAGAATCTCGACGTAGGTTGACGTCAATCTGACCCCAAATCCACTTACATGAATACTTCCAAAATCGACGCAGGATTTTGGTTGAATGTAGTTTCGTTTTACTTTGACTGAAAATCAACCAAAATGATGCAAATTCGACAAAATGTTTTTTGAGTTGACGATAATTCGACTTCATACAGTCGATATTTCTTCAAAATCGACTGCATTTTTATGGATTTCGGTGCGAAAATGTCGAATTGACGTCGAAAGTTTGTCGACCTTGAGTCGACATTGCCTATGACTCGAAATCGACCCTAAATCGACGGTCGACTTGGTACTACGGGGACTCACGATCAGGTGGTTCAAGCAAGGAGGTTGAAGTGTCCAAAAGAGCTAGAAGAAATGCCAGAAGAAGAAAGCAAGTGCTTCTCAATCCCTCACAGCTCTTAGTAGATGATCCACGAGAAGAAACTTGTACTCAACTCAAACCAGAGATCTATGAATTTAGCTAGTGAATAAACGGGTGAGGATACAAACTTTCGAGAAACATACCTGAACATTCTACTCGGAACTTGCTCACCAATTTCGGTCATAATTTAGGCCAACAGTACGGCGAGGAATATAGGAAGATGACAAAGGGCATTCATATCATGGCCCCTAGAGGAGTTTGAGAGTTTGAGGACTACCTGATCCTGCTAGATGATAGTCTATCCAGGAGATGCGGAGAGGAGTGCATAGTGGCCGGAGACTGCAACGCCTGGGCAGAGGGATGGCACTCTGGCCGCACGGACCACAGAGGATATGCCCTTGGGGAGTGAACTGCCGACAAAGGACTAAAAGTTATGAATGTTAGCACCACTCCCACTCGATTCCACCACGGCTATGCGTCCCGCGTGGAAGTAACCTTCGCGTCAGAAGGCCTGGCCCGTTGGATCAAGGGCTGAGAAGTACTGGATGACGAGTCAGGGAGCGACCATTGGTACATCAGCTTCTCCCTCCGCCGGAAAGCTGACGTCGGTGCTCCAGCAATGCTGGTAAGAAGATGGGCAGCGAGGAAGCTAGATAAAGATCGATTACAGCCTAGCTTCCTGAAAACACAGAAATGGCAGTGGACACATTTATCCGCACAACAACGCGGGCTTGTAACGCTGCCATGCCCAGAAGTGGTTCATCAAAGAAAAGAAGACCTGTGTACTGGTGGACCGACAAAATTGCTCAACTCCGCTGAGAGAGCAACCATCAGCGCCGGATATACCAGCGTAGTAGAGGCCGCGAAGAGGCGCAGATGGTTGCTGGGCAATACCAGCAGGCTCGGAAAAGACTAAAGGCTGCAATAAAACTGAGCAAGAAGAGGAAACGGGATGAGCTCTGCAGTCTTGTGGATGAAGATCCCTGGGGAAAACCCTACAAAGTTATAATGAAGAAGTTAGGGGGTCCATCCGAAACTTTCCGAATGGAGCCAGAGGCAGTGGGAAGAGTAATTGATACCCTCTTTCCACAAAGCCTCCCACTTATGTTTACGCCACCTGAAGTGGAGGAAGACGTGCCTCTCCTGAGTGAGATTAATGCAATCGTTCAAAAGCTGCATGGCAAACAATGGAGAGCTCCAGGACCAGACGAGATACCCAACGCGGTGTGGAGCTCTTTCCACGTAGTGGATCCCTCTCTGCTCCAAAGTGCGTTTTAACAAGGCTTTAGCAGAGGAGACGTACCCCACACGTTGGAAAAACGCCAGGCTGGCACTAATTGAGAAGAAGGACAAACCACCTTGCCTGCCCTCCCGACCGCTCTGCCTGCTTGACAATGAAGGTAACCTTTTTGAGCGGGCAGTAGTAATGTGATTGGAGCACCACTTAGTGCCCAAGAAGATAATTTCTGGAAGTCAGTATGGTTTCCGAGCTGGACGCTGTACTTCAGACGAAGCTGAAGAAGATAGCTTCCGCGGCTATGAAGAAGCGCCAGTTTTGCGCAGCTGTCAGCCTCGACATAAAGAATGCGTTCAATTCCATTCCGTGGCTGAAGATTCTGAAGATGCTACAAAATGCCAGAGTGCCTGGATACCTGCTAAAGATCATCTGCAGCTACCTAAGCTGCAGAGAGGTCCGAGTAGAGACGTCTGCTAGCACAGTGAAAAGAAAGATGACTTACGGTGTTCCCCAGCGCTCTGTCTTAGGGCCCACACTGTGGAACATCGCATTCAACGGCCTGTTTAAGACTGAGCTACCACCAAGGGTGCAGCTTATATGCTATGCCGACGATACCCTGGTGATTGGCTCTGCCGACACTGTTGCCGAGGCACTAGAGGCTGTGTGACCCGTTGGATTAAGTCGGTCGGATTGAGCTTGGCAGTAGAAAAGACGGAGGCCATAATATTCACGACCCGTCAAAAGTTTAATCCACCCACCTTTCGCCTTCAAGGTGCGGAAATAGAGGCTAAGAAGACCTTGAAATACGTTGGGCTCTGGTTCGACAGCAAGTTCAGCTTCCATCACCACTTCAAGATGGCGGCGGAGAAAGCTTCGAGGGTGGTGGGACGTGTGTCCCACTTCATTTCGAACCAAGGAGGACCAAAAGAAGCCATAAGAAGACTCTACATGAGCGTAGCGATGGAGCCCCTGTATGGGCCGACTCCACAAGAATTGAGTACAGAAGAAGAGAAATTGAAAAAATCCAACAAAGAGCTGCGGTTAGGTGTGTTAGTGCCCACCGCACTGTGTCGACGGATGCACTTTGCGTATTAACACGGATACTGCCAATTGACTTGCTGACAGAAGAGCAAGCACGAGTGTTTGAAGCAAAGAAGAAGACAAGGACCATCCAACAAGCCTTGCGGGTCAAGCAGGAGGCCAGACGCTCCTCGCTTGCCAAGTGGAAAGAGCGACTCGCCCACACAGGAAAGGGTGAGTGGACGCGCGTGCTAATACGTGATCTTTACCAAAGGATGGACCGAGACCATGGCTAGTTGAATTTTCATCTGGCCATGGGTGCTTCAACAAGTACCTACACAAAATGGGGAAAGTGGAGCAACCGTCGTGTTCACACTGTCAGTAGCAGGGATGATGGACTACAACACACCATCTTCGAGTGAGAGGCGTGGAGACGTGAGCGGGGTGAGCTAAAAGGGTCCAAGAACTCACCCCTAGCAACTTGGTTCCATGCATGCTACGTTCAACGGAGGCATGGTACCACATATCTACATTTGCCGCTAAGGTGATGACGAAGAAAATGAACGCGGAAGATGTAGAGTCACGTTGACGTGTACCATCCCCCATTCTGCTGCGGCTGCTGCTACGCACCACCACCAAAAATAGGGCGCTCAGGAGGGAGTGCCCGTGGTAAGAAAAAGAAAATGGAAAAAATCCAACAAGAAAAAGAAAAGGAAAAGGAAGAAGTTTCCCTCGCCTGATGCGCTGCTGGTGAGCCCCTAGTGGACTCCCAGTGGCGGCTTAAAGCTCTGGTGGAGGAGTCGATACGCGCGTGTCCATGGAACAGGACTGCCTGAATTCCAGATTGCGTGCTGAGCACTCCCTTGGTCAGTAGGGTAGACCCCTGTTGTGGCCTCATTGACGCACATTGCAAGCGCGCGGAACACGAGGAGAAAATGGAACCAGGTCACTCTCAATACGAGTCCTCCGGACTACCGACGCAATGCCCAAAAGGGCGGTTTTTCGAGGACCACTTTGGGCGTGCGTGCACGCTCGCACGCCCCCGTTTCTTCTCAAAGGCAATTCATATCATGGAGATGGAGGATTCTCGCACTGTTACCTCTTCCGACCGAATAATATAACTTCAATTACGATACAAATGAATGATTGTTGACCTTTCCGACAATTTTCAGTACGGTGGTCGTCTCCAGGAATGTAGATTTTCGAGTGAAGATCTATCATAGGGAACAAGATTTCCCGATCGGATCAATAATATTATTTGACCGTACCTATACTTTATATTTACCAGCTATAACAAGATGATTATTGACACTGAGTAAACTTGAGAGAAATAATGATATAATGGGTACGCTATAAACAGCTTTAGGGTGCATGCAAAACAAGTAGCTCATGAGCGGTCTCATAAATTAAAGGACGAAAGTAGAAGAGAGAGACCATATTATATGTAGAAGTGCGCCGAACAAATGCCGCATCACGATCTGACGATTATATACAATTATGACTTCGAGTAGTTTGTTTTCCACTTTCAAACAGTTTATCAACGATCTTGTTGATTTTCTTATCCAGTGTAAGAAGTGAGTCTAACCGGTGTTTGTACGAAAAATTGATATTTGAATAATTACTGAATAATAAAAAGTACACGATGTGAGTTATTTGGTGCTAACGTGTTCCTAGATGTAGATGAGCGCGTATTTCGAATACGAAGAATGTGACGAGGCAAAATTGGACTCCCACGACGAAACACTCGGGGCTCCAAAATATCGTCTTATATTAAACGAATATAAAATTCGTGACCGCCTGATTTCCCCTCCTTTGCTGGTCTATAATCAAAAGAGAAGAAGATAGAAACAAACAAACACTGATCAAAGCGCGACACTGATAGACTCTGAAGATTTACGAAGATAGTCTAGTTTGCTTAATTTCTCACTCGTGTAGGGCGATTGATCGTTCTTCCATCATAGCGTGGCCTCAATCGATTTTCGTAGCATATCACTACCCCGAAATGAAGGCACCGTATCCGAAATCTTCAGCTTTTGGAAGTATCAAACGTAAATTGTAATGTATAGAAGTACGATAAAGATACCGTTGCCATTCAGAGTTCTGAGCTACCTGACTCGAGCAACGACACAAGGTACGATGCCCAAAGCTAAGTACGAGAGATGATACAGATGAATAGTACAAGTGCGAGTATCATTCGTCGAGAATAGTTGGGCGAACTGAGAAAGCCTTTACAAATGGTCAATGGCTTTTCTGTACGAGTAGGTATTCACTGCGATAATCATACGTATGATGTGTATTGAGGGTGGAAACTCACAAAGTTGAATAGTAAAGCCAGAGTATACTCATAGACGATGTACAAATTAAGCTATATATATTACGAGAATGAAATTCGACGTATGCTTCACAGGGAGGTACAAATGAATGAAGTGGGAAAGAAACTATTTCGCGAGATTGTTGCATTATTGCACGCGTGTACGTTGTTGGAAGCATGTGACTGTATTTGCAGTCTCTCTATTCAATAAACATGCTCGATATTTCTTGTCAAAGGAAATAAACTTCTACGTGAAAATGTTTCTGAATGATTTCGTAAAAACTTTTCACCGAGTTCGTTAGAGCAAGTTTTGATGCGGTTTTCTGCGGCGGCGAAGTTGACAGAAAACTTTTCTAGAGAGGTTGCCTTTTCAATTCTCCCCGGACTTTTCGTCATTATATTTCCAATTTTTTTTTGTAATTAATTTAAGCGAATATAAAAGAGTGTTTTCAACATCGCACGATTTCGCTTCGGAAATAAATGAGATATTTTTCATTTTCGTTCATTACGTTACGGTTCGTTCAAAATACCTACCGAGCCCACGTATTGGCGAGGTCGGATAGGGAGGGAGGTTTGCCAATGAGTTTTTTCAGTAGATTTATCATTGGAACTCATTTGGAGTACGATGAGGTGTAAGTACGGCGAAGAACCACACAGGACATGAAAGCAACTAATCCAACAATGGCTAAATTTGAAAACGTCTAGAGAAGCCAAGGCTATAGTAGCGAGTCTTCACAAGGTGATACATCAACTAATTCAATCAACTCTTCATCAGAAATGTAGCACAGTGACATCATCAATGATGGTGAATTATTTTGATATACTTGAACGCCATGCGTCTAAAATACGGATTTCCCCTGTGGAGGAGGACTTTCGACCTCTTCCTGTAACTGTGATTGTCCACAAAGGCTGACTGTCCTATGTTATGTTCGAGCCGAGCTTTTTTATGCTTGGCCACACCAATTTCAAGCAGATGGCTAGTCTCCCCTGTACATATGGACACAATGTTCAATTCTCAGATTTCATCATTCTCAATTAACGGAGCAGGGTCCTTCAACCTGACAAACAGTCCCTCTATAGAGACAGGATTGTACAACGCTGAACGAAAACCAAAGTGGCGAAGGACAAGAACCAATTTGGTTCTCGTAGCGAAAAGTTTGTTTTGGAAGACGCCAAAAGACTTCTATCACCGCATACGTTCCTATAGCTTTTCTGCGCTTACTTCGCATCCTCGTCGTAGCCCTCGATGAGCGCACATCGCAGCTTGGTCCTTTTGTTGACGATATCAAGATCGTGAAGTCGGGTACGCGATAAAACTCAGATGCTTTCAAACAATAATCATCGCTAATTGACTTTCAACAGTAAAAGCATTTCAACTGAAAACGTTCAACATCTGGTTTGGAGAATAAACACATAAGTTATCTTCACTATCGCTATCTGGACCATCACCTTTAAATCCCACACGTGCCTGTTTTGCGTACCGGTAGTTTAAAACCTATTAAGAGGGTTCGAAGTGAGTACAGAAAGAAAGACAGAATTTTCACACTTCAGGGAATTGAGAAGCGTGAGTGAAACGAATTCCAATTCCAGGACTCCTCGACATCCCTCGCCAAACAGATGATAATAATTAAGTTAATTTTTTGCTACCTATTCCACGTTACTGTTTGTCGTTTACAGACTAGGTACTAAGCAGTGAGTTATGAATTTCAATAATTTTCTAAATTGATGAAATTTAAGGTTTTCGTGTCTAGAAAAAGGCCAAACCAACGATCAAACGAAACTGAAATGCTAATGTCGATCTAAATACGGTATTACCGTGGCATTCTATTAAAATAATCGTTAACTTCTGAAACTTAATTTGGTTTAATAGTTTTCGATTACACTTTACTCGGGAGCATTTTAGAGCGAATGACGACATCAAACGAAGGAAAGAAAAAAGTATAAACTGTACAATAATAGTGGCACAAAACACGAAAGAATGGAACGCAAATAAAGGAAGCTGATGGAATGAAAAATTGTGCATAACTGCATACTGCAAACGTGTAAATAAAAAATTAGAATAATCGTCATTAAATACGTGTAAGCGAGACGAAGTTAAGGGAGCGAAAGAAACAAAAAAAATAAAAGGAAAATAAGAAATGAATATAATTTACAATACACTGTAGTGCGTTAACGTCCCATCGCGAGATACTCGTAATTACGTTTAGAAGCTATTAACGCGTCGACAATAATTAAAACTGGAGTCTTTTTTATTACACTTTGTTGCCGGTTATAAAAGCGTATAAAAAACGACACTTTTCGTATCCAAAAGTTGAATAAGTCCTCACAGTCTCGCGCACGCAGTTCGAAAATGTTCAACGACTTCCGTGTAATCAATAGTCTTACCCTTTCACCGATGGTGTAGTTTTTATTGAACATGAAAATACTTCATCAATGTTGAAAAATCGAATTTAAAAATTCTTACTCTTTTGAAGCGAGACATAGACTTGAAAAATGTCTAGAATCCGTCGGAGTAGATTGTAGACATACACATCTGTGGTAAGAGTGTACGGATTAGATCGAAATAAAGAAGGTATAATGAAGGCAAAGACAGATTACAAAGATTGTAATAGAAGAGTGACTACGTACTAGTCCTGGAAAATGAAGAGAAGGTATTGCAGGTATTTAGGGAGGAACGAAGCAGATGAAAAAGAGATGAGTGGGCCGGTTTTCTCTGTAGCAGTAAGGACGAGAAGAGCAAAACAAAATCCCAGAACTGTTGATAAGTGAGTCGATGTGTCTAAGACGCCGCGAACGTTTTCCCCAAATAATAATACAGATAATCCACCTTCAATGGGCTCCGCATCCTATCTTAGGTCTCCCGAGTATTAAAGTTTCAAGATTTACCATAATTAGCTCATCTAAGCAAGTCCAAGACTCCTCCTCTCCCCGACATGATTTTGGGGTGAGAGTGGGTTGAATTGTTTGTCTGCTTGTTCTCGTCTTCAACCTTCCAATCGTTGAAGGGTACGTGAGCTACCCTCATCCATTTAATTTCTGTTCTCAAAATGGGAACATAACCTGACCACTGTTTTCTATGAAAATATATGACTTGAGAGTCTCCATAGGCGAGACTGGCTGCCAGCTTAACATTAGAATAGAGGAGCATAAGAAAGCGTGGGAATAGAAGAATTTGGGGGAATCGGCTTTCGCGAACCATCTTATTATCAGTGGCCATAGGTATCGAGAGGGATCTGAAACCCTCTTCCTCAGAGAAAGCTCGCACTTCAAACCGAAAGCGCTTGAACAAATCGAAATTATCCGTCACCTGAATAACGACGACCTAAATGTGCTCGACAGGTACATACCTGATGAGGGGTTGATTGAACTAGTTCATGAGTATGAATCATATTGTGATGACTCGCTACTTCAGTCATGATTTCATCGGTTGTTCTTGTTAGCGGGGAACCCGGTATCCATTTTGTTAAAAGCATTACATCCTCAGAAAACGTCCGCATCCGGGTGTTTCTGTGTACTGCGTGACGTGACGTCTGGCATTTTATGACGTCATCAATGACCTTGATTTACTTTAGGGACGAAAAAATTTCAACTTCCAGTCAGGATGCTTTATAAGGTCATCAATGACGTTGACTTAGACCTACTTTAGGGACTCCAGCCAGAATGCTTTATTACGTCATCAATGACATTGACCTTGACCTAGTTTAGGGACTTGGGAAAATTTCAACTTCCAACAGGAATGCTTTATGACGTCATCAATGACCTTAACTTCGACCTACTTTAGAGATTCCACCCGGGATGCTTTATGACGTCATCAATGACCTTGAGTTTGACCTACTTTAAGGATTCCACCCGGGATGTTTTATGACGTCATCAATCATCAATGACCTTGACTTTGACTTACTTTAGGGACTCCAGCCAGAATGCTTTATGACGTCATCAATGACATTGACCTTGACCTATTTTAGAGATTCCACCTAGGATGCTTTATGACGGCATCAATGACATTGACCTTGACCTACTTAGAAGACTCCAGCCGGCATGCTTTATGACGTCATCAATGACATTGACCTTGACCTACTTTAGAGATTCCACCCAGGATGCTTTATGACGTCATCAAAGACCTTGAGTTTGACCTACTTTAGGGACTCCAGCCAGAATGCTTTATGACGTCATCAATGACATTGACCTTGACCTACTTTAGAGATTCCACCTGGGATGCGTTATGACGGCATCAATGACATTGACCTTGACCTACTTAGAAGACTCCAGCCGGGATGCTTTATGACGTCATCAATGACCTTAACTTCGACCTACTTTAAAGACTCCAGCCGGGATGCTTCATGACATCATCAATGACATTGACCTTGACCTACTTTAGGGACTTGAGAAATTTCAACTTCCAACCGGGATGCTTTATGACGTCATCAATGACCTCGACTTTGCCCTACATTAAGGACTTCAGCCAGAATGCTTTATGACATCATCAATGACATTGAGTTCGACCTACTTTGAAGACTCGAGCCGGGATGCTTTATGACGTCATCAATGACATTGACCTTGACCTACTTTAGGGACTTGAGAAAATTACAACTTCCAACCAGGATGCTTTATGACGTCATCAATGACCTTGACTTTGACCTACTTTAGAGTTTGGAGTTTCCAACCGGGATGCTTCATGACGTCATCAATGACCTTGACTTCAACCTACTTCAAAGACTCCAGCCGGGATGCTTCATGACGTCATCAATGACATTGACCTTGACCTACTTTAGGAACTTGGGAAAATTTCAACTTCCAACCAGGATGCTTTATGACGTCATCAATGACCTTGATTTTGACCTACTTTAGAGTTTCCAACCGGGATGCTTTATAAGGTCATCAATGACGTTGAATTAGACCTACTTTAGGGACTCCATCCGGAATGCTTTATGACGTCATCAATGACATTGACCTTGACCTACTTTAGAGACTTGTAAAAATTTCACTTTCCAGCCCTCATCATATCAGGCTTAGCATGCAGTATACTAAGAAGAGCCCAGCCAACTCATTTTCTGAGTGGGCATTTTCGCACAAACGTGATCGCGAGCGCGGAAGGTTGCGGGTTCCAGGCTGCCATTGCAAACCTGCAATGGTCTATATTCACAGCCGGAGTTGGCTTCAGTTGCTTCAATGTCATCGATGGTTTTTTAATCGAAAGCGCTCCGGTGTTGTTGGTTTTTCTGTTGCTTAATTTGAATTACCCCGATTGTTTCGCGTCCGTTGTACTCGTTGGAGTATGTCGTCTTCCCCCGATCTTGGCCTGAACTTAGCAAATCGGTAAACACTATAGGAGAGGGTATTGGAAAATTTCAGATTTCACTTTGAATTCTCAAAATCATAAATAATTCTACTCATCAGACAGGTTATTTTTATTCCTCATTCAACTCCGTTCAGGAAGCCGTCGTTTTAATAGAGAATCAGTTTTATCGGAGAAGGAAGGGTGGTTGGATCCAGCGTCCGGCAAAGCTCGGGATCGAAAATTTTCCAAGTTCCCCTCCTCTCATGTAGATATAAGTCGAAGCCCATTCAGTTGACTAGATATGCAATGCTTCATATATCAATTGGCTTGGCTCCTTTCATAGGCCAGATATGTAACACTTCAAACACTATAAGGCCGGAACGATCTTCCAAGGTTCGCCATAAAATAGGTTCCCTACCTCTCCTCGTTTAACTTCGTTGATGAACCTGTGAATTTTTCATTAGCTCAACAGGTAAATTCTCTGGTTTTCACTCTCGCTCGCCACCAGAGTGCGAATCCTGCGGCCTTTCAAACAACTTCTCTCATGAACACTTGTTGGAGCATCCATGACTGCTTCGTACTCATACGAGTGGGGGTGGAAATGACTGTCACTCTAATATTTTAAAAAGCGGAATCATGAAATCGGCCGCTTTTGATACTATAAGACAGGCTTCAAAAATGAGGTTCACATCCATTTACAATACGGAATACATTGCATCTAGGATTATCACAATAGTTTCCTGAATAATAAATATGCAATATATCTCTTTTGTACACATCGACAACGATACGAGACGCTCACACATAAGATACTTACATCTGTTATACGACAACGCTTCTGGACCTTTTTAATGTATGTAAGTGACACGAACCAGCCTCAAGTCAGTTTGGTTGACGGGAGGCTTTAAAGAGAGATCACCCGTACGTGTGAGAAGTTCAACTCAGGTCGCTCACGAAAAACAAGATATCGTTTGTCGTCTCTCGTACTACACACGAATACGCCTTTTGTAAGGGTATGTAAGACGCTCTTTGTGGCGGGGTTGCATTTGCTCGGGATGCGATATTGCGGAATCCGTCTGTGGCGTTATTTGTATCTGTCATTTACGTCTAATTCCTGCATCCTTTACGCAAATCCATTTCTCAGCTAGGCGTGTGAAGGCGTCGGTGTCGCACGATCGCGTAAAGCCTTGCAATTACATCTTAAATGTTCTTTGCTCGACTGTTAAGCTGTACGAGTAAGTGCGAGTTAATATCGCGCAGCACATTGCGCGAAATAAGCGCTCGTTCGTCTATTTTTAAATTCGAACTTAATCTCACCTTTAAAGAGACTAAGCGATTTTCAGGCGTCGTCTCGCACAAGTCGAGCATAATTTTCTATGAGTAAGCTCGGTGCCGTTATTAATCAACTTGGAATTTTTTTTTCACCCTCGACGATCTTAGTTTAAACGGTAATTATTATCATTAATGTAAATATGCTCTTGGTGAGATTTTATACTGCTTTTTCGCGCTTTCGAGACTCTCAATATTGAATGCAAATTCCGGAATGGAAAGTCGAAAGTATTTTCGTGTATATCATTTCAAACATGTTTTTTCCTTCTTCCTTTTTTTTTTTTGTTCGCAAAATCCATCAGAACAAAAAGGTAGAAATAAGGGAATTGTTTTCTTCGTTTACAGCGCCAACGAAATTTACGGAGATAAAACTTTAGTTTTCTGTAAACTTTGCGCGAATTCTCGAATGACGCGGAGAGAAAAAAGAGAGCGAAAGATACCAGACATCAGATACAGGATACACAGACGGAAAAAATGCTCGAACTTATCGGAACAACGTTTTCAACTTTGTTTCAATCTGCGCTCGCATGTCGTCTATTTTTTGTACATCGTCTGTACTATATTTTCACACTTTGCAGCAATCAAAGGAAATTACGAAGCAATGTGTTCCATATCGACAATTCGCACAGCCTAAGCATTTATCGTTCGCTTTTGCAGTAAAATTACCGCAACAGCTGCACGAGCCTTTTATGTTTCCCTGGCGTTCATTAGCCGTCGTTAAACTTTCCTCCAAGAAAATGATCGGCTTACCTTCTAAACTGGTTAAAATAAGTGGAAGAATGTGAAATATTGACAAGACTTACCGCGTCCTTTAGACACGGATAATCGTTTAATCCTTTTTTTTTTTTTTCCTCGGACTGACAGATTTTTGCGAGAGTTAATTTTCCATCTCGTGAAAAGCCTATACTTAGTAAAACAAGACAGCGTTAAATTGCCAGCGTTCGACGTAATCAATTGTTCGGTAATTGAATGAAACTCGTAAAAATTTTATTCCTCGCTTCGTGCGCTTTGATACGTATAAACTTTGTACTTTTCTTCCGACCAAATAGACGATGAACACGCGACAAACAGAACGCAATCGAGGCGAATTCCGAGTATGATCCTGTAATCAAATCAACGTGCATAAGTTTTCCCACGGTTATTCGAGCTTATATACCATTTTGATTGCACACCGTTTGATAAAAACTTCATCGTATGAACGAGGAACTGATTTATACCAATTCGGACGATACTGACGTACAAAATTTCCTTTCAGTCACTCTGAAACTGTCTTTACTTTAATGTAATAAAGTATACGTACCGGGAAATGGCTAATTACGGTGGTCCGACGTTATAAAAAGTGAAGTCGCGTGACGAAAGATTTGAAATGAATTGGACAGGAATGGATTGAAATGCTACTTACACTTTTATAGCGCGAATTTTCCTCTTTCGTGACTTCCTACTCCGTATAGTATTTACCTCATTCTGCGATACATGGTATTTTCACGTTAGCTCATTACACTGTAAAACATAACTCTAGATCTACCAGTAGCCATCTGATACAAATTGCCAGCATTGCTTAAATAAGGTAAAGTTCATGTCCCCAGCTACCAACGACTTGTGCTGGATTGAATTGTCCAGTTTTTTTTCTCGTATTGGTCTCTTTCTCCTTCAACCGTTGAGGAGGGCGAGAGGAGAGGTTGGTGGGCTGTGAACATACAAGACCTCATATGGGCTATTGCTGGATTTAGGGGGACGAATATAGATGGAATTGATTGTGCTAAGTTTGTAATGGATTCTGCCATCGAAATCTTCGTTCATCCTGATCTCTTTCTCCTCCCTATTCAATTTTTGGCCCGAAAAAGGGATGAGTCGTGGGTGCAAATAAGTCGACTCCTAAATGACCCGAGTTCTTGACAGATTACGCAATATAGTTTCTCTTTTGAGCTGGTCTCCTCAACATGGAACCTGTTCTATGAGGGAAAAGGAGGGGGGGGATTTTGACGTCCCGCCATCCGGAAAAAACTGATGGAGTTGGACTTGATGTTGAATAGAAAGTTTATTAGAATAAAAATTAATTAATCTAACATTGTGAGTAGACTTCTTAATTCGTTGCTATTATTGAGATGTCGGGTGAAGAAGAAAGCAAAGCTAGGCGAAGTAGCTCTCCTATTATCATAGATGAAGAAGAATTTCCTCGAAACTTCACCATTTTATTCTTAACAACGTAAAACAAACTCAAATCGCATGGCCTTCCACACATTGAAAAAAGGGAAGCATTTCTTGGCGTTGCCAAAAATATAAAGATCATGTTTCATGACTTTTCGCCAGTTGTCTTAAGCTCTTCATAGTTCAAAAATTTCCGAAATTTCCAGCTTCTTCTTCTAGTGTAAGTCTACTTTAGAGTATTTTAGGCTGACTGCTTTCTGGGACTCATTCGCGGTACTTTGGAATATTTCAGGCTAATGAGCCTTCTTGGTCTTGTGTAAGTCTACTTCAGTATAATTCAGGCTGATGAGATTACTGGACCTCAGTATGTTCCAGATGTAAACGGACCAGGATCACCGACTTATTTTTTATTATTATTTTTTTTTTTTAACAAGTATTTATTACTTTTTATTTTATCACAACTACCCGAGGGTATCTAGCAATAATATCTATGTTAAATATCTTAGTACATCAGACGATTACGCTTAAGTCTGCGAGTATCAGTAGAGTTATCGAGGAGACAAATTGCCTCGATGTTAACGTGAGCGTGGAGTCGTTTCTCGAAGGCTGTTGATAGTCTCGCAATTTCACTGGAGACAGCCGGGATTTGTAGATCACTGTGAATGTCATCGTTTCTCATGTAACGGTTCGCGTTCAGCAAGGCTCGGAGGATCACGTTCTCTCGCTGTTCGATCTTCCTCAGATTGGATGGGCTCGCGGTTCCCCATATTGGGGCGCCATATGTCCACATGGGCTTGATAACAGAGTTGTAGAGAAGCCTCTTATTCTCCAGTGTGAGGGTAGAATTGCGTCCAAGGAGCCAGTAATATGACTTGAAGTGTTTCTTCATTGCATCGCATTTGGCTTTAATGTGGGGTTGCCAGGTTAATCGTTGGTCATATTATTCCCAAGGCTAGTGTTATAAAATACCTTGGCATCTACCGACTTATGACGTCACCGATCTATGACGTCACTGACCTGTGAAGTCACCGAACCTATGACGTCACAAGATAATAGCTTCATAATGGCTCTCAGAGTTCTCTTAGCCTAGCATAAATCTAGCCTACGTCTTTTCATTGTATTAAGATAAGCCAACTTCATTATACAGTATAGACACCTAGTACTAAGAAAAAGAGTAAAGGGATAGTACTCAGATTTTTCAATCACCCACCAGGTATAAAAACTTTTTACAAGTCCTTGAACCTAACACAACCTAACCTCACCCAAAATTTTTCCAAGTCCATT
Source organism: Aspidiotus destructor (assembly GCA_035079395.1). Lineage (NCBI taxonomy): Eukaryota > Metazoa > Arthropoda > Insecta > Hemiptera > Diaspididae > Aspidiotus > Aspidiotus destructor. The sequence continues at coordinate 32,902,086 of JAVHKZ010000018.1, read as the reverse complement.
ATAAATATACTACAAATGGTATAAGAAGGATGGTACTCGCAAATTTCTCAATCACCTCCCAAGTATTTTTTATATTTATTTTATTTTTATTTTTTCATTTATTATCATTATTTTTTTTTTCAGAATTATTTTTGATTCGATTTATATTTTATTTCATTTTATTTTTTATTTATTTTAATTTTTTTTATCATTTTTTTCAGAGAAAGGATGGTACTTGCGAATTTCTCAATGACCTCCCAGACATTTATTATTATTATTATTTTTTAATGACAATAAATTTATTTTTACAAAACCGCAGAAAAAAAAAAATTCTGCGGTTTTGTAAAAATAAATTTATTGTCATTAAATGATAATGTGCCGTACCTTAGAGGAGAAAATTAATTCCATTTATTTTTATTCTTAATTTGATTTAATTTGATTTAATTTGATTTGATTTTTTTTTATTATTTCTTTTTTTGAGAGAGAGAATGGTACTCGCAAATTTCTCAAAGACCTCTCAGGTATAAATTTTTATTTTTAATTCAATTTTAATTTAATTTCATTCAATTTTTCATTTTATTTTTTATTTTTTTTTTATTTAATTTTTTCTTATTTTCCGAAAGAGGGTGGTACTCGCAGATCTCTCAATCACCTCCCAGGTATTTTTTATTTTTATTTTTTCATTCATTATTATTTTTTTTTCAGAATTATTTTTGATTTTATTTATATTTTATCATATTTTTTATTGAATTTAATTCAATTTTTTAAATTTAATTTAATTTAATTTAATTTAATTTAATTTTTATTTTATTTTATTCTATTTTATTTTTTATCTCATTTTTAGTTTTATTTTTTTATTTATTATTATTTTTTTCAGAATTATTTTTGATTCCATTTATATTTTATTTCATTTTATTTTATTTTTTTTTATTATTTTTTTTTTTTGAGAGAGGATGGTACTCGCAAATTTCTCAAAGACCTCCCAGGTATATATTTTTATTTTTATTTTAATTTAATTTTAATTTTAATTTAATTTTAATTTAATTTTAATTTAATTTTAATTTAATTTTAATTTAATTTTAATTTAATTTAATTTAATTTTTTTTTAATTTTAATTTAATTTTAATTTAATTTAATTTAATTTTTTATTTCATTTTTATTTAATTTTTTCTTTTTTTCCGAAAGAGGGTGGTACTCGCAGATTTCTCAATGACCTCCCAGGTAATTCACGAAAATTTTTCAAGTCCATTATTAGTGGGAGGGGAGAGGGAGGGGTGGTACTCGTGAATTTTCAATAATGTATAGGGTGTCAGAAAAGACATGAAACATGTCAAAATGGCTGATGACTAAAGTAAGAAAAAGCCACGTCGTAATAGATGTAGCTACAGAATATAATTTTTAGGTTTCTGATGTCAAAAGTTGATGGCGTCAACGAATCCAGACGCGGACGTTTTCTGAGGATGCGCCCTCCTCAAACCGTGTTCTCTCCTACAAAGTACGGCTCCTGTGCTAGGATGCCAGATCTACGGATTTTTGGTCCACGAAAAAGAATCGGTTTTTTATATTTACTTGACGTACAATACGGGTTTCTTGCGATCAAGGGAAAGGTACCTTAGACACTTTTACGAGAGATACTTTTCTCCTGTTCGTCCGCGTCGGGACGGAAACCTGGGTGCAAACCACTCTATCCACTCGAGGACAGCAACAAGCTCCATAGTCGAAAATTTTGAATTCATTCAAAATTTTCGATTATTGTGTTCCGTAGCACGAAAATGAACGTTAACGAACGAGTTTGTGTGATCAAGTTCCATACATTGGCTGGTCCAACGTGGTTAAGAAGACACAATTTGAGGCCACAGGCTAGAACTTGAACTTGTCGAAGAAGGTGGACATCGAAGAACCAGATGAAAAGAAACTCCAACGCCAACAGAGGGCACATGGACTCATCTAATATTCTCTGATGTCAACTCCAGGTTAGTCCTGAAAGAAACCTCAACGTTCTGGACCAGCCAAGCCCTCAGTGAGCATGTAGTGTTTTGAGAATATCTAAGGAGTACGAAGCGAAGGCCAATGACCATGCGGCACTTTCAAGAAAACAATTCATTCGCTTTCAATGCACGGACACGATCTATCGACTGGGAACCACCATCAGTCAATAACATCGACTATAAGGAGAAGGAGGCGGAGGAGAACTCCAACTTACTGAGATTCTCTCTGCACTTGCAACTTGAGTCAGACCTTTCTGTCGCTCTCTAGGTTTGCAGCCTGGGTGTAGGGCAAGTAGTTTAGAGAAAAAACGATAATTCTTCTCTTGGTCTCGAGTACCATCCTGGAGTTTTTTTCATTTCTTCTAAGAAGAGGTCAATTTTTATCTAGCTAGTGATCCTGTAGCCCCGTTTTATGATACGCTATCCAGATCAGTCTCATCTCTGTTACTCTCATTGTCTTGCTGTTCCGTTATTCCAGAGATAATGATTTCTCATTGCATGGCATTCGGTGTCTTCATATGACATGCATGTGTCAAGACCCTATTTCACGTTGACACTCGGAGTAGGTATGAGTCTTGCTATTAGTCTCTCTTCTGGTGAAACTGGAAATGCTGAATATTCTGTGATTTTTGTTACTCATTGCCCTCTAGTTGGATCTGTCGTGGCAGATTTCCCTCGCGGTGTTCTTCATCTTTGCTATCAGATAGTGTTTATCAGCCCCGGCGCTAGACTTTGGCGCTCCTTTTTTCAAAAAATCAGGTCTGTTCTTTTCTACTTATGATTTTACTTACTTTTAAGCATTTCTACAACCTCAGCGACATTCATGTTAATATTTTGCAGCATTCCGCTTACTAAATTGGTCCAATTTAGAATCAAGTGCCACAAAACAGTGCAACAACAAAACGAAAATGTTGATATCCTCTGAGCTAATGACTCAGCCTCACATCTGATATTGGCTTCAAAGGTCTCATCTTCGCTTATTTCAACCAGGGCGTCTTATATTTCTTTGGGGTTGTAACGAAATGGACGACTACACCACCTGGTGCTGCTCACTCATTTCACGGAATATTTTCCTCTTTCATATTTTTACTATGAAATTATGGAGGAAAAACTTCTATTGAATCTGTTTTTATAGTTGATAGTTAGATGGGTGCCCCCTTGAACTTGGCGCCCCAAGCAGCAGCTTCCTATGCTTCCCCCTGACGCCGAGGCTGTGGTTATTTAACCAGAAGCGCTCGGCTTTCCTCTGATTCTGCAGTTTTTGTAATTTTTTTCTTCTCCGATGCTTCTATCCACCAATTGAGCGGAGATCGCAGTTTCGTTATGCTATCATCCCCAACTCATGCCATTTGGCCTCTGACTGTTGTGCACGAGAACAAATTGTTTGTTTCTTAGAGCACACAGTCATCCCTTGAGATTTCCTAATTTTCAATCATTTGTATTCGAACTTATTTGTGAACCGGTTTGATAACTCCCAATTTTTGAAGACTTACGATCAAATGATCAAGCCTCTTTCCATTCAATTCATCTTGGTTATCCAGGGATGGTATGAAAAAGCTATTTGTAGAAAAGTTGACAAAACACGTATTGTCTTGCGACTATTACAATTATAATATGACTCATACAAATTCTTATCGTATAAACCATCGTTTAGAGGTACAAAAATAAACTCTTCTTCGACATTAAAGACAGTTGGCTTTCTCGCCTCATCATTATTCATCATTCTCTTTCCGTTTGTCCTGCATTTTGTGTAAACTGTATTTGTCGTGTACGCGTGCAGTCGCTTTTCGCCTGTTCTCTTAAACGTATTCCAATCGTGTTGGCTTCGTATGTGACATCATAAAAGAGCGTAATCGCGCTCAACTCGAACGCGCTTCATTTCTTCTTTCACGCCAACTAATTCTCATTAGCGGAACAAACTCACTACTGGAAGGCTGATGCTCAGAAAATGATGATTAGACACAGCCGTAATGGTCTCATATAATCGCGTAAAACAAACATCGTAAAAATTGTTGGCGCGTTTGCTGCCCCCCACAGTCATTGGTCGCGTTCCCGTTCGCTATAACGAAAAAATATAAAAGAAATACCGGTAACCGAGGATGGACGCGAAAATATACGGAATAGATTCCGGGTTAAAAGCGTAGGCGATACGAAAACACCCTCACCCTGTACCGTACGTATTAATTGTTCGCCATTGGCATCCGTCTAATCTGTCACCGGTAGACACCTAGACACGCTTTTTTGACCACCCATGTCATTTCGGAGAAAATAGCGCGAAACCATTTAATTACAATGTGGCTTCGTCATTTACGTAAACGCTTTAACCATGTGCATTATTTGTGGTGGTGCGTTGCATTGTATGCGTATGGAAGAGTGTTGTACGTGCACGAAAAGATCCGACATGTAGCACCTTTATGAAAGTGTGTGGATATGGAACATGTTCCGTTCTGTTATAGTACTTTGAGCTTCCTTCCTGTCATTTATTTTGCTAACGTCGAAAAATATGACTTGATTTACGCGGCAGTTTCGCTCTACGCTATCGTAAATGGTGCGCGCATACGCGTCATTTCCAAATGAAATACATACGTCCCGAGCTACCGTGTGGTCTTAATTGCAATTAATACACAACCGAGGGGTCCTCCGTGGTGAACATTATATGCGTGTTGCCTATTTGTTTGCGGTTTGGAGCGTTTATCGAAGACTGCTTCCATAATTAGGGAAGGCAGATGCGCCCATGCCTACCCACATTGAAGGCAGGAATGCTGTCGAGAGATGTACGAAGCTAATATTTTTTGAAAGCTAGTAGGTTGGATGGGGTTTGCGATTCGTTTTGTAATTTTGGTTCAGAAAAAGGTATGTGCTCAATGGAGAAGGACTGCCATGTCTCATGCAGATCAAATTGATCAATATTTGACATTGATAGAGCTGAAATCTGAAATTTGCTTCATAAAATTGTGTGACAAAATTACATCACGCAAGCTCTGTCGATAAGAGAGAAACTTAGAAAACATATTGGGAGTGTAGAGTTTTTATGAAGAGTTACAACGGTCGGCTTCGAGATTCCATCGACAGGTACAAATCGCAACTGGCCTGAGAATGGGTACACAAGATCTAAGTGAAGTCGGCAGAGTAGCGTCATTCTTCACTCTGTCTTGTATGTGCCAAACAAGTCATCCTCGGTGCCAATGAGTAATTCGCAGGCCGTATCGTTTTTATGTTTCGTGACATCTATCTCTTCTAATATGTTGAGAATTCTACCTTTTAAGGAGCTGTAAAGAAGAGAAACATTGATACGGGCTGGGGAGTGGCCCGGGGAGAGAATGTGGCAGGAGAAAACGGTTGTCTGGGACTGAGCGTCACGGTTGGCAGATTCGTGCTCATTGATATGGTCTCCGAGAGCACAACTTGTCTGACCTATGTTCACCGCACTTCAGTCGCCACTACTGAACCTATCAATCCCTGATTGTATGAGGAGGTAAGATCCTTGGAGTAAGAGAGGTGGCAAGCGTGAGGACGGTGGAGGGCAGTCCTGTAGTATAGTCACGAGTTTTGAACAAGTTTTAGAATTTTGTGGGAGAGATGACTCAAATAGAAGACCAGGACGTAGCGCCTCCTATCCCGGCTGTAGGTTAGGTTCTGTAGAGAGGTTCCGCTTTGTCAGTCATTGACCTTTTTGTTCTGCGAACTAGTTTTGGAACATATCCTTAACAAAAGACTGCTTTAGTTCTTGGAATCGAACAACCTCCATTGTCCCTTTCAATACGGCTCCAAAAAGGCCGGCAACACCACTCAAGCTCTCATTGAACTCTAATCACAACATCAATATTAATGGTGTTAGAGGACGCGATATGGGAAATATTTAAATTTCTGTTTTCAAACTGGGAGAGTCAATAGAAGACTAGCCAACCTGAGGACTGTGGTCACACGAGCCGCGCTTCTATGAGAGGTATGGCCTAGCAAATCTCAATGGATGGTTAGCCTAGTTCAGGCAGGCTTTCGAAAAATGTTGAAATCCAAAGTTCACGTCCCCGTGGAACTAAAGAGGTGGGAGATTTCAAGATCCGGAAAGTTCTGGGAGGGTCCTTCCAACTCTATAGTACACTTTATTCCGTTGAATCCTTTCGAATAGTACTGAATAACTTTGGTAAAATCATTCATAATGTTTACAGGAATGGGTTGTTCCTCGCTTACGTCTGCTGCTTCGATGAAGTTATCCAGCATAATGAAGGAATAAGGTGTTTTGCATAAATAAACGTACGATTTGCATTTAGTAGGTACGTTTTGTGGGGTGATTATTAATAGCTTGAGGTCCAAGGGAACTGCCAATACTCACCCTGTTACAGAAAATTTTATTCACGTATCTATACCACTGGTGGATGTCTGCGGTGAACCCGGAAAAGACTTAAGGGACGGAATCCAAGAGATATTTCTCCATCTTGTCATCTCGGATATGAAAGGATACAGGGACTGACAATTATACCTCGGAATTGATCTATATTAGTCAGTTGACAAACAGAGACCAGATCTTTGAAGTCTGAGACAGTGTCAGGAGGCACAGCGACTTCACTCAACGTATTATTTACTAGATTCCTCTACCGGTGTATTGTTGGTGTACACATCCGTGATATCGACCAAGATCAACTGAGAAGAGAGCGGCAGAGGGGACTGCGTATTATTGCTGCACCAGGTCGTAAGAATTTTCGGTGAGAAGTCTGTATTTTGTACAAAGCAGATCGAGATACAACGGTTCAGGAGGTACGTTGAGCTAGTATTAAAGGAAACCACCGGCCTGATCGGACAGCTCTCTTTGTAGGTCGTAATTGACCCGTAGAACTTGGGGAACGGGCGCATTTATGACCTTGGCAGCATCTTTTTTGACTCTGCCAGGCAAGTAGTGGTCAGAACCATTAAAACAAATTTACAATGGCAGAGGGGAATCCGCAACCTCGCGCGCTCGCAATGACGTTGGCGTGAAAATGCCCCCTGAGAAAATGAGTTGGCTGGGCTCTTCTCAGTATACTGCATGCTAGACCTGATATAATGAAGGCTGGAAATTGAAATTTTCCTGAAGTCTTTAAAGTAGGTCAAGGTCAATGTCATTGATGACATCATAAAGCATTCCGGCTGGAGTCCCTAAAGTAGGTCAAGGTCAATGTCATTGATGACGTCATAAAGCAGCTGGAGTCCCTAAAGTAGATCAAAGTCAAGGTCATTGATGACGTAATAACGCATTCCGGTTGGAAGTTGATATCGAGTCCCTAAAGTAGGTCAAGGTCAATGTCATTGATGACATCATAAAGCATTCCGGCTGGAGTACCTAAAGTAGGTCAAGGTCAATGTCATTGATGACGTCATAAAGCATCTCGGCTGGAGTCCCTAAAGTAGATCGAAGTCAAGGTCATTGATGACGTCATAACGCATCCCGGTTGGAAGTTGAAATGAAGTCCCTAAAGTAGGTCGAGGTCAATGTCATTGATGACGTCATAAAGCATCCAGGCTGGAAGTTGAAATTTTTCCATCCCTAAAGTAGGTCAAGGTCATTGATGACGTCATAAAGCGTCACACAGAAACTCCCGGACGAGGACGTTTTCTGAGGATGTTATCCCCCTAACAAAATGGATAGCGGGTTCCCCGCTAAAAACCCTTGTCTCCAAGGTGATGGTGGGGCACCTTTTATTAAAGAAGGCCAGGAAAGCTTGAAGCTCTGAAATCGGACCTCTTTGAAGACAAACTCTGTGAGCTTAGCCTCTTGACTGTAGTTTACAGTATTGTGTCTTGTAGTAAATGACCAATCTTCGCAAAATCCGTAGATCTGGCAGCAGTGTTGCCAGATCTACGGATTTCTGGTCCTGGATTTTTCTACAAGTTTTGTGTAAGATACAATTTTTTTGTGCTCAAGGGAAAAGTACCTTAGTCACACCAGTGAGAGATACTTTTCTCTTGATCGTTTTATTATGCTGATATAGCTATCCGCCGATCAAGGGAAAAGTATCCCAGTCACTAATGTGAGACATTTATTTCTCCTGATCATTACTGTTGAATCGGTAAAAATCCGTTTTTAGGCTTAGAAAAAATGCTGGATTCATCTGGCAACACTGCGTCTGATGCTATCAATTCTTGTTGGTGTTGGCCGCAGTCTCTTCTTTTGATGCTTCCAGAATTGTTGTTTTATCGGAAGCGCTCGGCGTCTGTATCATTCTGTGTTTTGTTGCGGTTTTCTCAACTTCATTTACGCGCCTTGTCCCAGCTTAATGATATGTTTCATGTTTTCAGCCCAGGTTTACAATTTAGCTCATGCTCTGACCTTTTACTTTATTTGCTACTTTTGCGTCTGGATTTCCTTGCGTATCCAGGCGTGCGTAAGCTATGTCTTTGGAAAATTTCAACTTACACTTATTGGATTACAAATTTCATTCATCATTTTGTTTTAAGATATTTTGATGACAGTTGGAATGCTATATCTATCCCATCTTTGGATTATTCAAATCTGTTGAGCTACAATTAAATCATAAGCCTCTCAATTTCCTCGCCCTCTAGAATACGCAAATTTCTCCACGACACATCTTCAACGTCCACATCTGATTACAGAATAAGTCGCTCTGTGACACCATGGGAGGTCTAGAACGCTCCTACGGTGTCATCGTTTTTGGCTATTGTTTTCACTATTGTGGCTGGTCTTAAAACCGTTTAGTGTATAAAAATAAGTGCGTAACTTGGTATCTTTAAAGAAGTGTGGCTGAACTAATCTGTGATGTTCCATTCATCGACCCCCACATTAACGATAACACACGCGCCCGTCGAACCGTTCGATGACAGCTGTGCGTTGCGAAACCTTTTAGCGATACTCTTGCTACCTCCAAACCATTATTATTATTATCTTTTAAATGAAGTGTTTCGCGTCAACTTTTTTTTTTATTCCATTGGTTCTATTTACGTCCGGATACCGAATGTTAATCCTATCATCAATATACTTCATTCTGATTCGATACGAAAGTCTATAGGTACGATAGTGAAGGACCCACATGTCAGAAGTTTGCATAGTTCTCAAATTGAAAATTTGGAAGCATTATCTTGACAACCGGATAGTCTAATGTTGACTAAAATAGTTCGTTAAAAGAAGTTATATACCGACTTCGTGTCTTTGTATCGTGTCTTACTCTGTTTAATGAGGCTTACGGGAACGAAATCCTCCCTCATGTTGGTCTATGTCACGTTGCTAGCTTCACCTCTACGTACTTGTGAAGAAAGAAAAATGCTTCATCGTCCACGAATATGAGAAATAAAATCGATTTTGTACCGAATCTATCGATTTTAGCGATGATGGAAGCCTTCTTGCGACTTCTTCGCGTGTGTACTATTTAATGAAGATAAATGATGTATAAAAGGATTAACTAAGTTGAATTGTTTGAAACAAGACGAGACACTTCATTCCCATAAAAACTTGGATGGGAGGCGAAGTATATATGACGAGAAGGAAGTGTGCACCAGTTAAGTCATCGTTTTCTTCTTTCGTGTTCCATTGTTCCCAAAAAGTAGAAGACTATGATGTCTACGCGAGAAAACAAAGTACAAAGTGTTGTCTACAGTCGACGACGTCGGTGTCTGTCTGCGCTAATCCATTACTGAAAATAGAAAACTTTTTCTAGAAGATCAACATTTTTAGTTTCTCAAAAGGCGAATGTAATAGCGTTTTGTTTTTAATTACATTCTGAACTTTTTTCACGACGCACCAACAGCACGTGTGTAGACCATAAGACGCGTACGGTTGACGCTGATAATATCTATTTAAAATAGTCGCGGTTGCTCATTAGACGAAGATAATATAGAAGTCAAATCTTCGTTCGGATTTTGAAACGAATATTTAACGAAAATCTCTTTCGAAATGACGTCTGAAGACGAAATTCGACCTTTGACTATACACGAGTAATTCGTGCCGATTAAATGAGACTTTTTCTCCTCTTCCGAACAGGAAACATTTAATTAACTCGACAGCGCGGAGCTCTTATTCACGCGAGAAAAGAAACGGAAAGGAAAAGGCAAAAAAAATTATGAAAAGAGGAAAGTTGTCAATGCACACCTGGATGGGGTTCTTATCATTTCCTATTAATTCGAAAAAAAATGTACTCGGCGAGAAAAAATTGGAGGGAAAATTCAGCTTATACAATTTAATAAACCGAAAGTGGCTAGAGCTTGAATGGTTTTGTCGTATACAAATAAGAGGAATTTCAAAAGAAAAACAGAGAACGCGAATTTCTCGTTGAAAATATTATTAATATAATACCGTTTATGCCGCGAACGTTTCCCCTATTATTTTCTTCAATATTTTTTCGAGTGTCTGATATACTGTACGCGTATTAGCGGTGGGTCTATTTCGTTCCAATTTCACCTGCTGTATGCAAACAATGACTTGTTGACTTCAGTTAGTGAACGCTGAAAAAACGAAAGACAGCAGTAGAAAATTAATATGTTTTATGGTTGCTTATTATATTGTTATGAAAGCATAATAAGTTCTACACCGTACTTTGCCAATCTCGAACTTATTTAGGTCTTCTCTTTGTGTTGGAATATAGGGGACATGAGAAGTCTCTCATTTTAATCGAAAATCGTTCTTAGTCCATGTCATTACTTAAAAAGAGGGCGTAATCAAGATAAAAGATTAAACGAGTTAACCCTTTCAAGGTCGATGTTTTTCGTTGGTTTCTTGACCTGTTTCGCATTCGTACAAAAATTATCTCAAATTAAATCCAGTGTTGGTAATTTTTATTGTACTTTTATTGAGTCCCCAAAAAACTCAAAATAATTATACACACTGCACTGTCCAGCCACAGATATACTCCCCTCTCCTTCCTCTCTCGTTTCTCGCGCAGAGTCATGAACTAGGAAGAATATTCGGACGCAACTGAATTTAGTCCCAAGTTGATGAAAATAGGGCAGAACAGTGTCTGAGTTGGTATCCATGGAGCATCGGATAATACGAAATGGAGTGGGAAGTACTGTAAAAAACTAATGAAATAAATTACTACATTTTGTAGCTTTCTTAGATGATTCGAAAGTTGATACGTGATCCATACAGAAAGTGTGGGAGACCACTATAATATGGCACATAGACACCTGTTATAACTAATAAACGTAATTACGTACTGTAGTGTTGAAAATTGGGCTTCACAAATTCCACCCTCTCAATGGCTACAAATCATAACTGTACCCTTGAACCGCGGAAGTGAAAGCTAGCGTCTGGCGCACGTCAATTCAGATTGCTCGCAGAATATTTATTATCTTACATCGATTCCCAGCAGTAAGTCTCTTCCTCCGTAATATACGAAATGCACCTATTTTTAAAAATGCAGTTCTCATTACTTTTTTTTACTGATTCTATGTTTACGTCGAATTTCAGAAGAGGAAAAAAAATCGTTTCGAAGTCCTCCGAAGTTTGGATTTACATACATGACATGACAGAATTTCCTTCTTATCACGCGCTCTGCTTACGATCTGCTGTATGTAACAGCGTCTGTCAGTGGGGTCGTTTTTCATTACACACAGCGATAAAAGCAACGTATAGGGTATTACATATAAGCTGCGATGTTTTTTTAACTTCGTTGACTAATGAGATAATTAATCTCGTTTTACCCTTGACACCCAACGAACGTTCGTTTTAGATAAAATTGCACCATAAACGTACCAGCGTTAGGCCGTTTTCACCCCAGATAATATGTGTATTCTAATCATCTTCTCCGGCTTCCTCGTTTTTCTCGGTGAACAAAATTTCCCGACTGGCGGTTTTAGCAGTTGCGATATTCTGTAAGCTGACGTCGTGATTTTCTTAGTCGTCCTCGATGGTAATGTTTTGCTTTAAATTTTGCGGGATAAAATTTCAGGTAATTTCTTTCCAGGCGAACTGCAGGTGGCTTTAGACTCGCATAGAATGGTTTCAAAGCATTTCCACCTGAGTGCATTCTTGGATGGAGACTTGTGTAAATAGGCTAGATTCTTCTGGCTAGGATGACCAACCTCGAATTTCGATAACAATTCATTTCTTGGAAAACAATTTTCTCGGGAACGCTTGGGTTGGTCACTGCAAAGAGCATGAAAAGAATAAAGATGAAAGATGAAGTAAATTGGTCGTCTATACTAAGACGGGGTACTACAAATAAAGATGATACTATGTGTTGTGTAGTTGAAAGAAAGGCACACGCATGTTTGCGTTGTAAACGTATATTAGCGAAAGGATTAAAGATGAACAGATAACGTACCTATGGTATTTACATCCCCGCTCTCAACTTATATGTACAGTAATAGGTTTCAAGACTGAAAATAAGAAATCTTACAATAAAAAAGTTCTATTGAACTGATTACATTTCACGTTCCATAGACCAATCCTGACTTCATTCTCTTCCTTTATAATCAAGTCTAGTCCCAATGTAGGTCAAGTTCAGTTGAAATCAGAGATAAGACGGCAAGTCAGGATCATCGAGCTCATTGGAGCCTTCTAGCTTTTCTACCACAATGGGAGGGAGGAGGGTGTAAGCACCCCAGACTCCCTTTTCTTCTACAAAATTCAAGTCTTTCCCGCTAATGTCCCTCGAGATCCCTTGAGCTGCATCTGGTGACGTCATCAGAATGGTTCCTGTGTTGATCAAAGTCAATTAGGATCTGGAGCGTCGCGTCCTGGAGGATTATGGCAATTTAATGTTATGCCATTTGGATTATGTAACGCATCAGATCAGTCACATTCAAAAGTTTAATGGACAATGTTTTGCAAGGCCTCATCGGGAAGGTGTGCCTTGTTTATATGGGAGAAATGATTATTTTCATTAAGACTTCTGAGGAACATTTAAAACATCTGAAAATTGTATTGAAGAGGCTGAAAGAAGCTGGACTGAGGCTATCCATGAAGAAATGTTCCTAGTTTCAAAGAGAAGTCAAGTATCTTGCGTATCATTGTATCAGCCAAAGACTGATCCTTATAAGCTAGAAGCTGTAGTCCAATGACCAGTTTCTAGGATTATTCACCTACTACCGCGGATTTAGCAATACTATTGCAAAAAGTTCTTCTGATTTTTTTTTGACATGTTTCATGTCTTTACTCAGACCTGACCCTAATTTGAAATTTTCCGAGTGCCCCTCCCCTTTAGCCTACTACGTGAGTGCCCCTCCCCCTTCACCCTCGTCTCTCCGTGGGTGATTCAAAAATTTGCGAATTCATGCAGCGAGTTTACCTTACCCAGTTTATATACTAGGTTTATACTAGCTTTATGATAGCTATTATATTAGCTTTATCTCTTGAACTAGACATGTAATAGACAGAGAAGACCCCCCTTCCCTTTAATGATTTCACTAGCATTAAACTAGGCTCAACCCGCGAGTTCACCTTGCCCAGTTTATATTCTAGGTTTATACTAGCTTTATGATCGCTAGGGTGCGCCAAAAAAATGTTAACATTCAACCGGGGAACTCCACGAAATTGTCGCGGAGTCCTCGCGGAGTTTTTCGTTGTACTGTTAACATCTTTTTGGCGCACCCTGTATTCTAGCTTTGAGCCTTCATTATACTAGACCCATAATACAGTATACTAGTTGTTGAAGCGGAAGGCCAGCCAAATACAGAATCGATATTTCGATACAATCGAGATCATTAATCGATATAATCGATATCAAAGTATTGATGTAATCGAGATTGATATATCGATATTATCGATTCTATATTTGGCTGACCTTCCACAACTAGTATACAGTATACTAGTTGTTGAAACGGAAGAATCGATATTTCAATATTTCCATACAATCGAGATCAGTAATCGATATAATTGATATCAATGTATTGATATAATCGATATTGATGTATCGATATTATCGAGATTGTATCGAGATATCGATTTTTATGCTTCAATAATTAGTATACTGTATACTAGTTGCGGAAGGCCTGCCAAATATAGAATCGATATTCTGATACAATTGAGATCAGTAATCAATATAATCGATATCAATGTATTGATATAATCGAGATTGATGTATCGATATTATTGATTCTATATTTGGGTGGCCTTCCGCAACTAGTATACAGTATACTAATTACACTACTGAACAAAAAAAAAAAATTGTTTTCGTACTGATTTGAATACGTAATTCTGAAGCACTTTTTAACGCTGAATTCAATGCCGTTTTCCGTTTTTCTCTATCACGTCTAGATTTTTCATAATGTTGATGTCAATTTGCCGCAGAACGTCGCGGAACGCAGTGATAGTTGAGCAGTATTCAAGCTCGAACGTTTGTTACATATTGCGTGAGGCTGCGGCAAAAGGACGCAAATAAACATTGACATTATGGAAAATCTAGACGTGATAGAGAAAAACGGAAAACGGCATTGAATTCAGCGTTGAAAAGTACTTCAGAATCACGTATTCAAATCAGTACACAAACAATTTTTTTTTTTTTGTTCAGTAGTGTTATTGAAGCATAAAAACTCATATTTCGATACAATCTCAATATAGCATCGATATTTCAATACAATTGAGATCAGTAATTGATATAATCGATATCAATGTATTGATATAATCGAGATTGATATATCGATAATATCAAAATTGTTATATCGATTATATCGAGATTGATGTATCGATAATATCGAGATTGATATAAGTGATCTTTACTTTGAATTTCCTTGCAAACGCCCAAAGGCATATATAATTTTTGTTTGTACTCTGAGTCTATGAGTTGCGTGAAATAATGAGCAGGTATTAGGCCTAAACTAGGCTGCTTGATTATATAGGTCTATACTGGGCTTGACATGAAACATGATATTTTTCTATTTGGCTTGGCCAGAAGATTTCTTTTCAAAGATTTTTGCCCCTCTTTAGAGAAATTTACTCCGCTACCCATGGTCGGTTGGATGTCGAAGATTGATGACAATGCTGCGGGTCATGTTCAGCGAGTAAAGGTTCTTCCATTCGAGGCCGGGCAAGGATGCAAATTTACAATGTTGGGTATCCCTGTGAATATTGCAATGGATATTGCTGGACCATTTCCAGAAACAGATAGAAAAAATTGTTTGGGATTTGGTTCTTTTTGGTTCCAGTTCCAGAAGGCAAAGTCAGGATCCGGTTCTTTTCGGTTCCGGTTCCACAAGTCAAATCCGGGATCCGATTTCTTTTGGTTCCGGTTCCAGAACTTGAATCTGAGACTCGGTTCCTTTCGGTTCCGGTTCCAGAACCTGAATCCGGGATTCGTTACCTTTTGGTGCCGGTTCCAGGACCCAAATCTGGGATCCGGTTCCTTTTGGTTCCGGTTCCAGGACCCAAATCTGGGATGTGGTTACTTTTGATTCCTGTTCCAGAGGCCTGGAAATACGGAAGGAGAACCGTTTCCTGTAGCGGTAATGGGTTCTGGTTCTCAGACATTAATTTTACCCACAGTTGGCAATCTTTACCATCATTTTTTGAGAAAAATATCTTCCTAATACAAGAAATTAAAGTGACAATTTTACTACTTGTGGGTTTACTCACCTTGTTTTTGACACGGTTTGTAAAATTTTGCACTCGTTCAGCAAATTCTCCCTTTAATTCCCTTGTATAGAGCTATACTATTTCTAGCCCGAGTGCACCAAGTTTTACACTACCTACTTCTTGCACTATTTAGTTAGTTCTAGTACCCAAATCTGAGATCCAGTTCCTTTCATTTCCGGTTCTGGTTCTAAAAGCCAAAGCTGGAATCCGGTTCTTTTCGGTGTCAGTTCCAGAACTTAAATCTGGGATCCGGTTCTTTCTGGTTCCGGTTCCAGGACCCGAATCTGGGATCTGGTTACTTTTGATTCCTGTTCCACCTGGAAATACGGGAGGGGAACCGCTTCCTGCAGCGGTAATGGGTTCTGGTTCTCAGCCCTGACAAAAGGACTAGGGTACATGGATACCCTTTTCTCTTCTGGCATATTGGACATTGGTCTACGGGTCTGCAAAGGAAATGTCCGCAAAAAAAAAAGAAGAAAAGACCATAGTAAGTTTTTTTCAACGAAATTTATATTCATATAATACTTACAAAAGCTATTATTTTATAATTTTCATTTTTATTGACTTTTCTTCAATGGTACTTCTTTATATTTCCAATCGTACAAGTCGAGCTACGTAATATGATTCAAAATATAAAAATATGCTTTTGCTTTCCTAGATTTAAAAATTAATTCCCGTTGATTGTATCTCCCGGAAAGAAAAACTGGGAAGTTTTCTGCATACTTTTTATCACAAGCCTGAATTATGTATCCTTTGACCTTTCCTTCACCCTCCTCAGAATTGATTGGCGAACCATTCACATACGATGAAATTACTTTTTCTCCGTTTCTGGTTCATCTTCTTAGGTCCCGATTTCCGTATCATCTGGAGTTCTTAACATTAGCTTCAATAATACTTTATCCAGTTTGTGCGCAATATTGAAGTCCTACAAAAACAAGAACCCATTCTCCATCTTTTAGAATGCTTATCATGATGTATTTCCTCGGTAGACGACAAGGCGCCAGCGAGACGTTCTTCGGATTTTCGAAGGCGATTAGCCTATATTAATTAGCAGTATCTCACCTTGGTTCAAAATGTAAGCTGATCAAGAATTTAATTTTTGGTGGAAACTCAGAATTTTCTGATTTTCAATCAATGCCTGATTATGAGTCTTTGGATCGAGTGTGCTTATCCTGTTTTGGGTCCAGTTGTCGGTCGAGTAGAGCTGGTGAATTGGAAAAAGTGGTATAGAGATATTGTTTCTATTGAGTTGCCGGTATAAATAGTGTTATGAGGTTGCAGGTCATCCACAAGATCGAGTCCGATACCGGAAGGGAGGGGGAAGTTGATGGTTCAATTTGAGGAGTTCGAATAGTCAAGATTCGAGAGGAAGCGGGAGAGAATTAAGTCGATAGAGTGCGAGTAAATTGAGCTTTGGATGCAAGGAAATTGTGAGTGAGATAGGAAAAGACATTGAAGGTGGAGGGTAGCCAGCTTCAACGCAGAGGCCAAGTGTGGGGCTAGATCTTCGTGCGTCGGGGGCTTTATTTACTTCAAAAACAGAGTGTATTGAACGATAGAAAAAAGTTGTATTATGAAAGAAGAACAGATGATGAAGGTGAATTTTTGCATACTGAGTAGTGGATCGGACAGGTCGGAAAGTGTTGAGTGGATGGTTAAAGCTTGAAATCAAGTCACCATATGAAATTTCAGTGCCTTGGTCATTTTTTTGAAGAAGTATCCATCTAATCGACTACGTATTTCATCAAATATTGAGATAATTCGTCCATTATTCGAAATACTTTGTAAGCATTATGCTCAGAGAAGACGCTTCAAACTACTCTTCGTAATACGTCGAAGATCACGAACAAAGAGAAAGAATTGAAATATTTTTACTGAGACTGACGTCGACACTTTTAAAGTTGTGCACCTCGCCTTATTCTACTGTTGAACTACTATCACCTCCGAGGTGAATAGTCGTTTCCATATTCCAAAGTATACATAGCATTGTGAACGCAACTTATTTTGTATTCGCCGATTGCATCGCTACTTCTTTCATTTTTTTTTTTTTTTCATATAAATGTGAGTTATTTTCGCAGATCTACCCGTTGGCTACAGGATTGACGCACGGTTGAAAAATAAAGTCTCCATCGGATCTCGAACAACGTTGAATTACACTGTAATAACACGCTGTTATTTGTTGTAGTGTACCTATGTAGGGACTATATATACGTACATATATAATTCCATCATGGAAGGTAAACAACTGGCAATTTAGTTCAACGTAAGTTAGACTTTTTTGTTTGTTGTTGGCTTAGAAATCCGCTACACTTTTTTTCCCTGTTAACGTCGTGTTCCACAGTATTTTGCCCGTAGCAGGTCAGGTGATATTGAAAAGAGTTCATCTTTCTTTTTTCTTTTCTTTCTTATTTCTTCTTTCTCCTAAGTACCTACCTATATTTTAATCAATATTGACAGCAATTGGATGACGATTTAAGCCACGAAATCGTTGCTTCGGTATAGATAAGGAGAAATCGAGCGCGTAAATTAATAGACTGTACTACCGGTAGGCTTATTAGGGATGTGTATTTGGTATGGTCTACTGATTTTGAGTAAATATGAATCGTGTACTCGATGGATTTTAGAGTGCAAAGTTCGAGCTCGGTTGATCATCGTCTAGAAGTCGTGTAGGTAAGTTTGAACAGGGATAAACGTGATATGTCCTCGAGAACGTAAAAAAAGAGACAATTTAACGACTGAAGTACTAATTTTTTGTACCGTATGCTATTTCAATCGATGTAAGTGAAGAAAACGCATAGCAATCTCAGACGCAGTTGCTTGACTCTAAAAGCTGGAGTCTATAGTGACGGAAGATGGAAGCGATGTCTAAAGGCCAGCTTGACCGCAACAAACTGGGGAAGGTTTTGCCAGTGTGTAACACTCGCATGGCAGACATTAGGCAAAAGGATAGATTAAAACATGTCTTTAAATTCGCGTGAAAAGCTAATTATAGAGAAAAGGGTTAATTCGTTATTCGATGTATACGAAAAGGTACGCAATGAAATAAAATTAAAATCCTCGAGACCTGCATATTTAAATAAGAAATAAGCTCGCGATTAAATTTCACTGCACGCCGATAATGTCGCATCGAAATTCATTTACTCACGTGTTCTTCTGATAAGAGGGTATACTTCGCCTCTTATATTTCTGGCTCGAGCATACGTTTAAATGAGGAAGTAAATCGTACGGCAACAAAAAAAAGGCGCAATCATCGCGCGGGTTTTTGGCGCGCAAAAACGTGCGATAACATAGAGTGGTATGGGTGGGTGACGGGGAGCGTATACGTGGAAAGAAGACACGCGATTCTCGAAAGTTTATGCCCTAAATCTCATACTTCATTAAGTCGAAATAATTTATTTAAAGCCTTACTCGGCTGTGTTGATGGGAATATAACTCGCTTGAAATGAATGTACTAGGTACGACAGTGTAGGCTAGGATGGCACTTTTTTTTTAATAATGCAAACTAACGTTTCAATTCACAGCACTTTCGTGAGTCGCAACTTTCAAAATATCAACTAACAATCAGTCAGGAAACTTAATTTACATCTCTGTTTTCATTTCAAGTATAAGTTATTTGTATCTTCCAGACAAAACGAGGTTACAGAGTTCCGACAGTAAGTGTGAGACAATATCCTCGTTTACAAAGTACTTCAGTGAGTTGGTTATTCATGTGACATTTGAAACCGGGAGGACAATTTCATATTTTGGTTGCAGGAGGAAGTATGAGTTCGAAGTTTTCTCAGTCTGTTACTATTCACTTGATGGAAAACAAGTCTCAGTACGTTTGATCATACTTAAACAATTTATCCTTGAACAGAGGAGGGCTGTTGGTTCTTTTGTTTACTCCTTCCATAGTTCATTGAAGGATGGAACTAGCGATTGACCGGCCATCGACATATGTGACTTGTCACGTGAAAAAACCCTTAGTCGTCAAGAAACGGGTCAGCAGTTTAGCGTTTGTATACGTGCAAGCCTGCAACTACGTTAAAACGTTCCTGCTAATCCGTTTCTTGACGACTAAGTGGTACGATGTTTTTTTGGTTGTTACAGTTTATAGCTTATGACAATAGTTGACCAACACACCTTATTTGAGTGCGAGGCGTGGAAGCGTGAGCGGTACAAGCTTAGTCGGTCTCTTCAAGAGATCGGGGTAGAAGCAGCGCTTGTTCCGAGTAGCCTGGTACCCACCATGCTAGGCTCCGAAGAAGCATGGAACCAGGTGTCTGCATTTGCGGCCACCGTTATGAAGAAGAAGATGGACCAGGAATGGAATAGGCAAATGCAGAACCACGCTGTGGCCTACTCGACACCTGTGTACCATCAACATCCGGATCTGCAGGAAGACGACGAAGAAGGACACCATTCAGCTTGATGATGTGATAGTGTCTGGGGTTGTTATGTGAGTGTCACTAGTGTATTTTGCGTGCCAGGGGGGCACTGCAGCTTGGCGATTGCCAAAGCAACTTGGCGGTTGCCAAGTAGAAGGGGGGTTCGCGTAGGAGATTCTTCCAACACTGAAGTTATACCCGAAAGGGTCGATTCCAGGTTGGAGGAAACAAAATTAAATGCATACGCAACCCGTACCCACTCCACTATGGAGGTACAGGGCGGCGTTCTGCAAATGCGACACAAGCGAAAAAAAAAAAAAAAATAGTTGACCAACATTCATTCACCTATTTTCTTTGGAACAAAAAGGACTGGTCTTGCCTATGGTGTAATTGACTAGAGTACAATGCGTTTTTTAAGAAGTTTGGCAATTGTTTTAGCGGGGAACCCGCTACCCATTTTGTTAGGGGGATTACGTCCTCAGAAAACATCCGTATCCGGGAGTTTCTGTGAACTGCGTGACGTGATGTGACGGGACGTGTGACGGTTCATGATTTCATCAATGACCTTGACCTACTTTGGGGACTTGGAAAAATTTCAACTTCCAGCCTTCATTATATCAGGCCTAGTATACAGTATACTGAGAAGCACCTCGTCAACTCATTTGCTGAGGTGGCAATTTCGCGCCAACGTGATTGTGAGCGCGTTCAACTTATTAGTCATCATTTTCAAGACTTGGAAACTAGGCTATATATGATAGGAGGAGGAGTTCCGCTCATTCCGACCTAGAATTAACTGCATATCAACCAGAAGTTGGCTCAAAATTGACCTCTCCTTTTCACCATTAGCAGAAAACTATATGTCGACTCAAAATTGACCCAACAGAGTCGACTTCAGGTCGACAGAAATTTGAGGATGTTGACTCGATATCGACTTGAAATTGACGAGGCGAATGAGTCAATATAAAGTCGACATTTGTCGAGTCGAAATCGACCTGATATCAATGTTGATTTCAACAACATATCGACGCAATCTCGACCAAGACTTTGAAAAAATTGGCTGGGCTCTTCTCAGTATACAGCATGCTAGGCCTGATTTAATGAAGACTGAAAATTGAAAATTTTCAAAATCCCTAAAGTAGGTCAAGGTCATTGATAACGTCATAAAGCGCCACACGTCACGTCACATCACGCAGTTCATAGAAACTCCCGGACGCGGATGTTTTCTGAGGATGTAATCCCTCTAAAAAAAAAATGGATAGCGGGTTCTCTAAAGCAGGTCAAGGTCATTGATGATGTCATAAAACATCCCGGCTGGGATAAAGTAGGTCAAGGTCACTGATGACGTCATGAAACGCCACACGTCACGTCACGGAACCTACCGAACGCGGACGCGGACGCGGATGTTTTCTAAGGATTTAATCCCCCCAACAAAATGGATAACGGTTCCATAAAGTAGGTCAAGGTCATGGATGACGTCATAAAGCGCCACACTTCACGTCACGCACGTCACGCAGTTCACAGAAACTCATGTACGCTGACATTTTGTGAAGATGTAATCCCCCTAAGAAAATGAATAGCGGGTTCCCTGAAATAGGTCAAGGTCAAGGTCATTGGTGACGTCATAAAGCGTCCCGGCTGGGCTAAAGTAGGTCAAGGTCAAGGTTATTGATGATTTCATAAAGCATTCCGGCTGGAAGTTGGAATTTTTCAAGTCCCTAAAGTAGTTCAAGGTTATTGATGACGTCATAAAGCGCCACACGTCACGTCACGGAAACTACCGGACGCGGAAGTAGACGCGGAAATTTTCTGAGGATGTAATCCCCTAACAAAATGGATAGCGGGTTCTCTGTTTAAAAAAATCCTCGGTGGATTTCCAGTCAACTCCGGGAATCAACGTGAAGTTGATGGTCAACATGGTTTATTGGTTGTTGGTCAGATGAGTATTGTGTTTCCATCGACGCTCTCACTGGATCTTTTGAGGGTTCGGCTTGTTAATTTTAGATAAATAGCGATGGGAGGAGTTCTCAATCTTTTTAATTTTACAGGGGTCATTTATGACGTCGAGAACCGATCAGCAGTCGTCAGCACAGGTAATTAGAATTAACAGAATAATGAGATAATTCAGTCGAGGTACCAGATATCTTTGCCCCTCTCTCCGTACGTCTACGAATGGTAGGTAGGGTTACGTTTCTTGGAGACGTTGCGACCAATCTTTATACTGGCTTCGGCTTATTAAAAGATATTCTTCTTCAATGGAAGCGTTGTCAATTTTACAGTGGCGTATTCAAGGAAGGGATTGGGAGGATAGATTCCCTTCCCCCCAAAACTCCGGCGATTTTTTTTTTGGTAGAGTCGTAGAAAAGAGATGAAACGAGATTGAAAATTTTTTCTAATTACAAGCAAATTTATTTTTGTTAACATCCTGGACACGCCTCTGCAATTGTCGTAGGGCATACAAAGACATTGTCACCTACCTAGCCAAAGTAACTGAGCAGTTGTGGAGTAACAAAATCTGCAACAAGAGAAATACCAAGTTCCTATGGAGCAACTATCACTAATCTTCACCTAGACGACCTCATAAGCCGGCGAGCTCTGCCAAGACAACCACTCCTGGTGCACTATGGGAGAACCAGGAAGGGCGTGGGGAAGATTGGCCGAAGAAGCAAATATCCCAAATAGCCTTCAGCATTAGATCTCACCTTTAGCCTTCACCATAAGAGCTCTAATAACAATAGAAAAGATAACCAGTCCATACATACAACATCCATAAAATTATTCTCAAGCATAAGTAACCCAAACACTTCCTTGGATGAACCTTTGGTACATGAGCAGAGTATCTACTTATAATAGATCGTTATATTGTCCTTCCCCCATACGATGAATCACTTGTGACAAGCGGCGGGCACATTATCCGAAGAGGGTGAGTGTCTGCAAGAATGCCGGAGGGTACGTATTTCATTTTGAAAATGGAATATAGCACGGCAACCTCACAGCATTATAGCCTAGAGTAGACGTATGCCAGGCTTATAGTTTGAAGCTAATATATAATCCACTAAAGCCCTAGTTTGACCTAGTGCAGCCTAATGTACGTACTGGTTGCTACGACTGGGGAACTTGAACTCGGCCTCGTAGATTTCCGGATTGGGCCAAGCGTTCGAGATTCTAAGTTCTTACTGTGGTGTATCGCACATATTATGAAGAAACTATCCAACTTACTCTTGGGATTCCAAGTGGGGGTGACTCGACTTCGCGGATTTTCAATATTGAAGTGAGGTGCTGGTAAAGACATCAAAAATGTAAACATGGAACCTGTTCAAAGCACCATAAAAAAACAGCTAGAAGGTGGAATGACCGGATCGGGGTCGCTCTAAAAAGGAGAGATACGCGGAAAGGGTGCTTACTTCCCAAAAATCCCGTCTCATGATAAACGAAAAGAGCTTCGACAAAATTGACTGACGTTCTCGCTACATGAGACCACCGCCAGGTCTGGAAGTGTCCCGGGAGAAAATTTTACCAGCCTGCAGCGAACCATTGAATATACTGAAAGATTTTGGCCACAGTATCACGGACAAAGAATCGTACGAAATGGTTCTCCTTTCGATCTTTCTCACAACGAGTAAAATTTTCTCCAATATGGAATTACGAGTATGTAGGGATAAGACAGACTCAATTCTTCATCATTTCGTTGGTATATACGTCGAAGAACTTCCAACGACGTTATAAATTTTACCTAATATACTCGAATTCTCTCGTTCGTGTACGTGTCTTCATTCGGTAGAAAATAAAGAAAAAGTGAAAGAGTAACACGCGAGCGTGATGTGGAGGAAAAAAAACGAGCCAACTTTATGGTCTGAGAAGGATTTTTGCGGCGAAAATGGGTGCGAAAGACTATTGGTATAGTATCTCGTACGTTGCGCTGTCGGAATATTAACAAAAATAAAAATCGCTTTAATGTGAGCCACAGGGGCGTTGAGGATCATCGCGGGGAGCAAATTCCGCTCATATTTCGAAGAACTTTCTCGCACTCAAACGTTTACCGCAAAGTATGTATGTAAGTTTCACATTTTAAATTCTCCACGGCACTTAGCGGGTGCCATATTGGTATCGCTGTTCGGTATTTTCGCGTTTCCGAAACTTATATTTTCGTCACATTTTTTTGCGTTCGCTCTTTGTTTACATTTTTCTTAGTTGAGCAACCTCGAAGGAATACCAATTAGAAGATATAAAACGCATAAAGCGCGTACACTGTGAACACGAGTTTCGGCTAAAAAGATTTAACAAAATCTTGTCCAATATAGAGAGAGAAAAAAACTTTCGATTGTTTCGAATACCATTTTGATACCAATTTCTAGTCAACTTATAGCGACGTACTTAAGGTTCAATATTTTGTAGTTTTTCATCTAATGTTGAACAACTTTTGGAGTCTGAACAATTTTCATTATTTTCTCCTGGCCTTCGTTCATCAATCACATATTCTCTCGCTCCTTTAACCTGAACCATCACGTTTTCGATCGTCGTACTTGTCTTACACGGTGGATGCACAAATTGAATGGATGAATAAATTCAGTTGGTTGTAGGGGAAATCGTTTTCATACCCTAACACGTAAGACTTTTTTTCACTTTCATTAATTCGAAGGAGTGTCCAGCGAGCTTTAGAACTTGGAAAAAAAATACTGTTGGCTGGACTCCTTGCTTGCAGTATGATTTTTACCACGTATGAGAAATCTATCACAAATTCTAAAACATGAGGAAGGTAATTTGTCATGCTTGTCTATTTCGCGAGATAGTTGTCGCGTAAACAAGTGATTCTCTGGGAACAAGTTTGTATGCAAAACCTCTGAGTACTACTCGTCTTTGGGCTGATGGTCAGTCGGAAATTTGTGAGACGCATGACGTCATCAAGGATTGACCTCAATTAAGGACTTTAAAAAATTTTACCCGGGCCCAGTTTAACATCATCATGGACATAGGTGGTGCGGTGTAACCACGGTGAAACTGTACCGCACTTCGTCCCCTACCTGACTTTCAATTTTCAAACGATGGTAACTCCTCTTGTACCGCACCAATTCTACTGAAACAGGATTTCAAAAATAGAAAACTGGTTGCTTATCGAATTATGTTCTCTTCATTTTTTCCAAAAACACAGTTTTATTTGCGTGCAAATCAAAAATTTCGTTTATTCCCATAAGCGTACATGTAAATCTGTATCCACTAATTCTTGAGTGCAACGTTGTGACTTCTCTACATTACGGCCTTGTATAAAGTAGACCGTGCTCAGATCCTCAGTACACTCACTCCATCCAGAAAATTTTATTTAGAATCTTGGCTTCTCTATGGATCGATAAAATTCATTACATATTCATGATTCACGCGCAGATTTTCAACAGCTGACGAAACAAGAGAACAGTTTTAATATCGACAAAATTATTTGCAGTAGGTACACGAAGTTTCACTTGTAAGTATACAATTCTCATATTATACAAACTCGCATAATCAGAATGCAGTTTTCAGAAATTTCGCCGATTGCAGTTATCATAAACATAATTTTATACAACGTAGCTGTGCGAAGGACCGAACCTATTGAAAGATTACAAGTGGTACCAGCAACTCTTGGGAAAGAACTTGAGAACTTTTATTTGCGAGTACGAGATAAAAATCGAAGTAAATTTAAACTCTGTAACGATTAAGACGGTCTGACTGTTCTTTGATCAGAAGTTTTAAAATTTTTTGAAAATCATCAGGGTCACCCGACTACCAATCACGCGAGTCAACTATGGACCCGCGAAAAAAAGAACAAATTTGCTCGAACATACTTAAGAGCGGTATATTCCACGGAATGGCCAAGCCGTTGAAAATGGACCGATGGTATCGTTTCTGGAAACTAATACTCAAGTACCCGGGCTCGATGAAATATCTCTCAAACAAAAAAACGATATTCACTAGAACGCATTTGACGTATCCTATCCGAAAGGAAGAAGTTCACCTAACTCGTATTTCTGAAGAACGATTCATTTTTGAAAATATTTACATATGCTTAGCCCGGGATCTTCGTGTAAAAAAAAGAAGACTCCTCGATTTTCACATTTCCGAAGAATATAATATCAACTTGGATTCGGAAGATTACATCGCTGGACGTTTTATATTTGTCAAAGAAAATCCCAAAAATGACGAGCAACACCTGTTACTTTATTTGGCGGAAGAACCAGCGAAAGTGATCAAAGAAAAGTCGAAAGAGCTCGAGGATATTTATTTACAATCGCGTCGTAGCCAAGAAATTGGTAATTCTAAAGGTATAAGAATAGACTAATGTTAAAGAGCTTGACGTGAGTTTGATTTATTTTACAAGTATGGCATTTTTTCTCCTCAGGGAAAAGGGCAGAATCTTCCAACGGCACTTCTTTGTGCACCTTGAACGGGAATAGGCTTGTTCAAATATGTTCATCTGTCCTGGGTTCTTCATACTTTGATGCTCAAATAAAATACCTACCCATGCCTGAATTAAACCATGAACACAAATGTACCACGATCAAAATCACATTCCAATTCCAGAGGACTCGTTTTTCAAGATTTGAAACGCAAGCGGTATCATG
This sequence comes from Aspidiotus destructor, assembly GCA_035079395.1. NCBI lineage: Eukaryota > Metazoa > Arthropoda > Insecta > Hemiptera > Diaspididae > Aspidiotus > Aspidiotus destructor. Next base: position 32,875,664 of record JAVHKZ010000018.1, on the reverse strand, counting down.
CTCCGCTCAATTAACGAATGGTCGCAGTATCTCTTACTACATTTCGCAGGGTGAAACCCCTCATGATATTTTTGTTTTCGCTCTTAATTCTCGTGATAATTCGATCTGTTTGTTGAATTTGAGCACAATTATCGGAAGATATTACATCGATCAAGAAGACGGAGGTAACGAAACTAGCTCTAGTGATGAATGGCAACCTTTGAAAACTCAGATCAAAAATCTGAATAAGACTTAGAATCCTACAATCGCCTCATGTCAAGGGGACAGTCCTAATTTTAAATAATCTTATCATGTGTGACCTGTTCCAAGATGAGGGCTATTGGCATCAAGTACCTGTTTCAGGGAACGGGTCGCAGTGCCTCCAGATATTTTCAAAAATCCGTATTCATAATTTTTCGTAAGACCTGAAAACAGATTTTGACGGATTTCAACTAATTTATCAATACCGATCAGGAGAAAGGTATTTTTCATAGAGGCAACTGCAGAGGTACTTTTCCCTTGATCGACTCGATTTTTACTGAAGACTGCAGTATATGCTCATAACGACCAGGAGAAAAGTATCTCTCATGTAAGTGTCTAAGGTACTTTTCCCTTGAGCGCAAGAAATTTGTATTTTACGCAAAATCCTTACTTATGATGACCAAAAATCCATAGATCTGGCAGCACTGTCCTGGGAGATTTGCGTTTTGCTGCTAGTTGCCCTTATCTTGGAGCAGGTCAGGTCACATTTTTGGTATTTTTTGTTCGTTTCAATGTAAATGACTCAGGTACTACGGAAATAAAGACTTGGTAATGCCATAAAAGCTAGGCCTGGCAGTGAAATAGAACTAAAACTTATGGAATGTCTAGAATAGACAGTGCAGTGCTGCCAGATATACGGATGATTTTTGTTCCTCAAAAAAGATACGGGTTTTTCTACGGATTTTGCGCAGTGTTGCAGCCAGCCGAAAGCCAAAAGCCAAAAGCCAAAAGCTGAATTCAACCAAATTTTTACTGATAAAAAGGAAGCTGAAAGCCAGTTGTATTAAAACCTTCCTAAGCCGAAACCCAAACTAAGCCGAATTTTTTATCAGCTTTTGTTTGTTTTTCCAATTTTTTGCAAAATACAAAATAATTCAGAAATAAGAATCACACCTTACTAGCAATATTTTTTCTTTATCTTCTAAAATTACTCCAATGAACAAATTGATTGAACAAATAACTAGCAGAGAGAGAAAGAATAATCATCGAAATATAAATACAAGCTGGAGAATAGGTATTTTTCACAAGTGCACCAAAGCTCCAATTCTCCTGATCTTTTCCTCTGTACACCAAATTCTACAGGACATTGATCGGCCAAAAATCAGCTGAATCCAGCCAATAATCAGCTAAATTAAGTCAGTCAAATTGAGCCAAAAGCTAGCTCAATTTTTTGGAAAGCCAAAAGCCAAATGCCGAAAGCCATATTCTTCAAGGTTGTAAGTTTAAGCCGAAAGCCAAAGCTAAAATTTTTGACTGCAATACTCTGATTTTGCGTCAAATACAAATTTCTTGTGCTCGAGGAAAAAGTTCCTTAGTTACTCATACTAGATATACTTTTCTCCTGGTCGTTATAGGCCAATACCTGAGTCTTTTGTAGCATTGAGTTTATCAAAGGAAACGTACCTCAGTTACTGGTGTAACAGATACCTTTCTCCTGATCGCCATTATTGATGGACCTGTCAACGTCTGTAGAAATTTGTGTTTAGGTCTTAGGAAAGATGGCAGATACGGCTTCCTGATAGTATCATTTGGTAGCACTGCTGTACAATTCTTGCTGAATCAGGGTGTAATAAAATACATTTTCATCCATAAGAGAGATTGTGGAAATGTATCAGCAGAATAATGATAATCAAAGCTTCTCTGTATTGGCATGGGAAATTTAAGCAGATGTCTGCCTTCTCATTCATCATGTATTCTGTCTGTAGATTCATGCGATCAATATCTCATCGTGGCTGCACCTTTTGTGCGCTTTATTGTGGCTTAGAATACTTGGTTCCCCCAAGTTGATAAACTTTTGAAGTCATTAGCTTCAGCGTGTCTTACGTTTTTCTTTTTCTTTGATTCAATAGTGAGCGGTTAGCTTGGGGTATTGTTGTACCACGGACGACTTTTCTTTGAAAAATTTCAAGGCTAATGCAAGTCATCCTCAATCTGGGTCCTGATGTGCACCTTTTACTTGCATTATTTTCCAAGTTGACCACGTTTTCCACAAATCTTTGTCAAAGGCTTATCACTTATTTAAAGTGCTGATCTCGCATCAGTTTTATTTTTTATTACAATATCGAGCTCAAGAGTTTGCGAATTACCAATAGAACCATAGAATTATAACATAAAAGACTAGAGATCAGTAGAATTAAAGAAACGCACCTTGAGGATTTTAATCCAGAATTCTTACTTATCATGCGTTGACTAGAACGCTTTCTATTCATAAACATTCCTAACTTTTGTAACTTCTAAACCCATCAACTGTACTGTTTCTTGGGTAGCGTTTTCAGCTGTGTACAGGAATACTTTGTTCGCACTGTACGCCCTTGATACATAGAATAGAGTTTTGATGTTAGTCTTCACAACTCTTACAGAACACCATATCATCCATTCTTCAGATTCGATTTTATTTCCCAAGGTTGTGAGAGCTAATTGCGGTTTCTTGCATTCAGATGACACGCTTGTATCAGTTGGCAAATATCTGGTCCACCCATGAAAGTGCATCGAGCTGAAAATCGATGAACATACTTGTAGCCGCTGGCCATGATCCAATTTACATACTGGATCCTCAAACTCATTGTCAACTGCCGGAATTAGTTTCAAGAATACCATTAATTTCCAAGTGTAGGGTACAAAGACAAAAACGCTTAAAATTATTTTCAATGAGCCTATAGGGGCGTTGTTGATCGACCTTCAGATCCAATCTGATGTGGGGTAAATCCCTAATCGTGTTTTTAGGTGCTGAAAAAGTAGGAGTTCCTTCTAAATTTCCAGAGTCTCCATCTCCTGGGGACCATAATACTGAAATCTGTTCCCATCAATAAGAAAAAGACAGGAAAAGAGAGCGTACCTATGTTTTGTCTGAGAGATTGTGTAGTACCTATGTAACTCTTCCTAGGCTTGCAAAAGGGTCTATTGGAACTGCTAGATAAGTGTGAATCAGGGGGAAATTCTGTACAAATTTTCAACCTAGTATTCATAAATTAACGGTTCCTAAGAGTTTTTTTCTTCAACTTCTAGTCTAGATTACTCAATATCAAGTACCGGTACAGATATCCTCACAAAATTACATTATAAATAATTTACCTGGTTTTTTATCCTTTCGTACTTCCTGGTAAAAACGCTCTATCTTATTTTGGGATACTTCCAATACCCGAGCCGGCTCTTCAGCAAGCCATTTTAAAACTATTTCTTTTGAGTTGTGTTTGCGAAATAAGAAACGACCTGTTGTGTATTCGTTGGAGGAATTTGTTGCCAGATTCATATTGTACTCGGCCGAAATATAAAATTTTTTAATCCATTTCCTCAGACGACTGCGGATCAAGCAAACATAAACGTTCTCTTTAACAGTCTCTCCGTTGCTCAACATCACGTCAATGGGTTTGTACGGATTTGTGTATAGTTTGAATGGTAACCACGATTGTGAAGTCGATGACACTTTATCGATATCTTTGAAAATCTCTCTGTGAGTTAATTCGAGTTCCAAGTGCACCATTTTTTCGTCCATATTTACTGAAGTTGTTCCGCTTAAAGCAAATATTCCACTATTGGACACGTGTAAACATATGCGTTTCTTACTTTCAGTGATGGTCGAGGTGTCCTCCTGAGGCGAAACTGAAGAATTGGTACTCCCACTTCGAGCTTTGACACTTCTGTAAAAATCTTCCAAATTCTCCACATGTGGTACAACTTGTAAAAATTCTCGACTCTTTGCAGTCAGGATTACTGTAAACGTGACGCTCATAATTAGGAGACGTTTCATGATGAGATCTCTGAATTTCTGTTGAAGTTGTGTCGCTGTTTTAAGTTGACTCAAACCGTAAATAATGTTTGTGTCTGTATTTATTCATAAGAAGTTACAAAAAGAGTGGAATAGGTACTCCTGTTGTATCTTGACACAGAAATAGGAAGTGTACTGTTTGGTATGAACTTGGAATGCAAATAAGAAAACAATTGAATGAGGCTTACACTGCATTATTCTGTCTTAGCAATTACATTTTGCAATGTTTAGGAAGGTGTTCTTCATGGAAACATCCACATCAAGCAATTGGCGCTTTGGGGTTTCAAACAGAAATGAAAAACAAGATTGCGTCATCCATTCTCATACGATTTTCATTTTCATTCAAAACTAATACGTTTATCTTTTGATGATTTGTCATTCTTTATTGTCATCAAGTCACTTGTTTTCTGTTTCGTGGTCATTCCTGATCCCTATATTTGTCATTTTGTAAGATACTCAAAGAGTGACGAAAGCAAAAATATTGCAAAGACCGCAGATATACAGAGGAAGACGCGAGATCTTTCGGTTAATAAACCATCATCGGGCAAAGATAGAAAGCCACTAACCCAGATGTGAGATGCAAACAGGATATCGACGAAGACAAAGTTCAAGAAAGAACGAGCTAGCCCTCGGAAGGTGACTCAGTCTCGTAAATCAAATCAATGAAACCTTCGCCAGGAATATGCCTGTTGAGGACAGTAAAATCATCACTGTTCAGATGCCGCACTATTTCGATATTTTCCAATTCGGACCGTATTAATCCTATATTTGTCACTTCATTCTTGCCCCATCTCGACCCCCCTAGAAAAATTTCTAGCTACGGCCCTGGTACTTTCTTTCATGGATAAAGTATGCAGAAGGAAGACTGGGATAACGCATAGACCCAACAGTGTTAAGTATTTCTGTTGGTTTTGCCAATGTAAACGCTGCTCAATAGTTGTGGAATTACACTCTATGGACCCCCTTTTACACAAGTCTAGGGATCTTGTTGCTGTGAGTATGACCAGGAAATTTCTCAAAAAACTGACAACATATAACGCAACTCAGTTGTCGGCCTTCATGTTGACAAAGCGGAGAAAAGGTGTCCATCCAGCATATTTTTTGCTTCCTTTATTTCGTATTTTGTGCCCAAAAAACCAGAAACTTGTTTTTTTACCCAAATGTTAAGGGGGAACCTGTTTTATCAGGGGTCTCTCGGAAAGAATGTCCACCGTCCGGCCGTCCGGTGGCCGGCAGAGATCGGAAATTTTCTGAATTTCCCTCCTATCACCAATAGCTTGCAGGTCGACATTTTTCTCGAAATTTTCCCGAGTCTTCCTCCTACAACCTATAGCCTGAGGTCAAAATTTTTTACCTCCTATAGCTTGAGGTCGAAATTTTTCCAAATTTTTTCAAGTTTCCCTCCTATCGCCTATAAATTGAAGTCAATATTTTTCAAAGTCCCCCTCCGCTCGGAGGTTCAACCGGCCGCCCGGCGGCCAGCAGAGGCGGCAGAGGTCAAAAAGTTTCTGAATCCCATTCCTACCACCCATAGATTGGAAATCAAAATTTTTCTGTTTCCCTTCTATGACCTATTGGTTGATATTGAAATTTTGCCGAGTCATCCATTTTGGAAATTGAATTGGCCGGCCGCAGGCCGACAGAGGTCGAAAATTTCAACAGGGAACGAGTTAAATTGGAGAGTCTCCCGTAGAAAATGTCCGCCGTCTACCATGTGGAAGCAACATGACCTTGGGACTTGGAAAATCATGTACATATCCGGCTGAGGTCAAAAATTTTTCCCAAGCCCCTCTCCTGAATATATTTAAGTACGAGTATAATGCAAGTAGGGGTCCTAGCCTAGTCTAGGTTCAGTATACTGTATTTCAAGTGCCCTTCCTATCATATGTATAGCTTCGAAGTCAGTGAATATAGCCTGACCAAAACAGTTCCTTCAAGTAACTTGATATGCAATGCTTCTTACAACAATTTGCTTAGCTCCTTCAATGAGCCAGATATGCAATGCCTGAAACACCATTCCTTCAAGTCCCCTTCTTATCATCTTGCAGCACTGATAGCCTGATTAAAATAGCTCCTTCAAGTAACTGGATATGCAATACTCCATACACCAAAGCCCCTTCAATGAGCCAGATATGCAATGCTTGAAGCACCGTTCCTTCAAGTCCTCTTCTTAAAATAACTCCTTCAAGTAACTGGGTATGCAATACTTCATACACCAATTGGCCTAGCCCCTTCAATGATCCAAATATACAACGTTTCAAACCACATGAGACTTATAAAACAGGTTCCCTGCCTCTCCTCATTCAACTTTGTTAAAGGACCTAAGAGTTTCCGAAGTCTCCCTCTTATGACCTATAGCTTGGAGATTAAATTAAAGAAAAAACTTTACAGAAACGCATAAAAGTTTATTGTTTATATGTGACCGCGGTTTCGCGATTAGAGGTGCAATCGCATCATCAGACAGAACAGGAATAATTCGAAATTGATGTAACAAACGGAAGAAGAATAAAACGACTCGTACTGACTATGAGTCAGACGAGTGCGTGTACATTCGTGTAAGAAGATTCGAAGTGGTGTATTGTACATCGTTTACTAATTTGGCACCCTCAACTCCTATCACCCCAATATTAAATTTACTTTAGAACTTGGAGGTCAGACTATAAATTTCCTTGATCTCAAGATTACCATTAAAAGCAAAAATTCCAGGCATACCCTTAACGATAACTTTGATTTTGATATTTTTCGGAAACCTACCACCACAGACTCTACCATCAACCAGCGCTCCTTCCACCCTCATGCTCATAAGAGAGCAGCCTACTTATCTATGATACACCGGGCGCTCACTGTCCCGCTCAGTGAATACAACCTTAATAAAGAAATCAACACGATTAAACATATAGCTAAAATTAACAACATACTTATTGACGTTGATAAAGTAATTAAAAAGAAACTCCATACCGATAGCCTAAAACGTACTTCTTCACTAATTGCTATCAATCACATCCACGATAATACTCGATGGCTTAGAGTACCATTCATTGGTAACTCCTCTTACAAAATATCTCGCGTTCTTCGCCATATAGGCTACCGCCCTGCGTTTTATACATTATACAGTCTCCGTAGGCTCTCCCAATTAAAAGACCCTACCCCTACAATGATGAAAAGTGGTGTCTATCGTCTTAATTGTGGGGAGTGCAACACTATCTATATAGGCCAGACTGGTAGGTCTCTCCTCACGAGAGTCAAGGAGCATGACAGCGCTTGGAAAGCTCGTCTAAAATTCTTAAATAGTCCCAATACCACCGAAGACAGTTATTATACGGGTAAAAATAGTGCTTTCGCTGATCACTTAATTGATTCAGGCCATACTTATAATAGCGATAAACACGTCGAATTACTGCACGAATGTAATAAGAGCAGAACTTTAGATATGTTGGAGGAGATCGAAATAATTTTACATAATAATAATCGTAATGTCAAATTAGTAAACGATGTACAATACACCACTTCGAATCTTCTTACACGAATGTACACGCACTCGTCTGACTCATAGTCAGTACGAGTCGTTTTATTCTTCTTCCGTTTGTTACATCAATTTCGAATTATTCCTGTTCTGTCTGATGATGCGATTGCACCTCTAATCGCGAAACCGCGGTCACATATAAACAATAAACTTTTATGCGTTTCTGTAAAGTTTTTTCTTTAATTTACAATGAATCGCAAAGATTTTCTAAACTTCATATAGCTTGGAGGTCAACATCTTTTCAAGTCTCCCTCCTATCATCTATTCCAAGTCCCCTCCCATCTTATATACAAGTATAAAGCTAGTGTACAACAAGTAAAAGCAAGTCCAATCAACTGTATTTTGACTCCGCCCCTCCAAAGAGCCAGATATGCAATGCTTCCAACCCCAGGAGAATCAGGGAAGGCACTTCCAAAGTTCTTCATAATACAGGTTCCTGCCACCCCTCATTCATCTCTGTTGAAGAACCTGTGAAGTTTTTAGCAGGGAACCTGCTATCCATTTTGTTACGGGGATTACATCCTCAGAAAATGTCCGCGCCCGGGAGATTCTGTGAACTGCGCGACGTGACGTGACGTGTGACGCTTTCTGATATCATCAATGACCTTGACCTAGTGTAGGGACTTGAAAAAAATTTCAACCTCCAGCCTTCATTATATCAGGTCTAGTATATACTAAGAAGAGCCCCACCAACTCATTTGCTGCGGGAGCATTTTTGCGTCAATGTGATCGTGAGCGCGTTCAACTTATTACAATATCATTTTCAAGACTTGGAAACTAGGCTATATAATTATGATAGGAGGAGGACCAGGGAGGTTGCGGGTTCCCCGCTTTTATTGCAAACTTGTAATGGCTTCTAAATTTTTCCCTTTCTCTGAGTCACATGTCCCACCCAGCTCCAGAACAAAGACAAACAAGCACAAACAAAGACAAACCATGACGAACCTCGACAAACCAAGAGGAACCAAAACAAAGCTAGACTAAACAAAGACAAAAAATTGCCAAAATTTCTTGAAAAGTAGACATTTTTCACCAACCTTTTCTAATTTTATTTGTACTGCTCCAAATCTAGTGTGCCAAAAAAGTTAATTTGAGGAAGTCAAAACTAAAGCAATAGGTTTTCTAACTGATGTGCTGAAATTTTGCATATTTCAAACCACCAATTACGCTTACATACGTAATGTAAGTCGCCTTGACAACTTAAAGTAGAATTACGATGTTGTAGTTTCAAAACTTTCTCCACAACGTAGGCTTGTACATGTTACGAGTTAGGAAATATTTATTCTGTCATCGATTTTGTGACTTCATTATTCATAACCCCTAGCTTTTTTTCAACATCTATTTTTTTTAATGAAACCTAAATATTTTGCACTCGTCAGCGACTGAAGGTCCTCTGGATCAGTTTGGTTTCCATTTCGCGAGAACTGATAGCACGATCGTCACCACTGGCGTTGGAAAATTTTTATGAAATGTGGCAAAAACGACCGAAAATGTACTGGCTATATCATATCACTGGAGGAATATTCACATCCAACGAATTCACTAAACTTTACAAATTTTCTTGGATTGGACTCTACCTATTGGCTATACTTTTCACGGTGCTATCTACCATTGGATACTTCGTTACAGTAAAATCCTTAGTTTTTTTCGATGCTGCCCTAGTTTTTACGCATGGTTTTATACCAGTGACCTACGCGACCATTGTTCTTCTTAGCAATGTCTGGAATCACTGGAGTCTTAGAGGTTTGCTCGAATATATTGAATATAAAACCGAGAAGCAAAGATTTGATACTTTGCCAGAAGTGAAGTTTTTTGAGGAACGTGATTTCCTTTGTATCAGACGCATCAACACTATAAAAAATTTTTATTTTTTCAATTTTTTCGCTGCATCATTTTATTTATTTTTTCCATCGCTTACTCTTCTACTCAAATTCAACGATAAGAATGCAATCTCCAATCCAGGATATCACCTGATCGGAGTGCCGTATATGGATCAAATTTCGTCAATGTATTCTTACTGGGGCTCGTACTTCTTTCAAGTTACGTCTTGCATGGTTCTATTTGTCATAATTCACAGTATTCCTTTGCTTGTCTCTACAATCGCTGTTGAACTCAATAATATAACCGTTGATTTTTGTGAACAGTTTAAAAAACTGAGTAGCTTGATTGATAGTCAAACTCATCTTCCCTTATTATCAAGAAACAACTCGAAAATTGAAGCTGAGTTGGTGTCACTCAGCAAAGAATATGCAGGATTTCTACGGTAAGCTGAATAAATATTATACAAGTTTATCCTATTTACAATTTTGTCATCCATAGGCTAGGAATTTAAATTACTTTTGTGAGCCTTCTGTCATTTGTCCTGTACTCATCTCGAAAATTTGATCGTATTATTTACCACTTCCATTGTTATCAGGAGGATCTCAAGCGTACTATTCTATTTTATTACTTTATTTACTAGAGTACTTTTGGGTGCTCTCCTGTCATCAGTTGGATTGCTGTAGGGCCTTGAAAATTATGACCTGATTGGCTAAAACAATACTTCATTATAATTGGTTCACTCACCTGTGTGCTGCCTTACTGTTGGTTACCGCAGGTGTCCTGTCATCTTATTGGTTGGTTTTTCTCTCTGTCTTGTCCAATCACCAAGCTGAATAATCTTCCCCTGTTGAATGCGATTGCATTGTTCAAGAGACTAGCATTTTTCCTTGTTGCCTTTGCAATCTCCGTCTGTTCCCGGAGTTCTCTTCCCTTCGCATGCGGTTTTATACTTGTATGTCACCAACGTCTTCTTCATTGCAGTGTGAGCCGAACAGTAACTTGGTGTCTTCTTTTCCCTTAATATTTTGTGCTCTCTCTCCCGATATCGAACTCTCCCTGAATCTCGCTAATGTAGATATCTTTGCATTCTTTGCTAATGAGCTTGTACACTCTACTCGGGCTTCCCTTGCTCTTTTCCTTTGTCTCGCTGTTGTCTGTCCTATCCACCACGGGTGGGTTGTAATTGTTGCCCGTCACATAATATCCGCTAATTGCCTTTTCCGGAGTACTTTCTCACTGAGCTGTCCTGGGTCTCCTTCTTTGCTCTCAGCATTTCCTCACTTTAGAATGGAGTAGCCTTTGGCTGTTTACTACCTCGATTTAGCTTGGTAGCAAAAGTTCTGAATCGTCGCTAATTTGTGCCTCAGGTGGTGGTAGGAGTCGTTCTGGATGATATTTTCATATTTTAATTGAATTTCAGGGCACTTCAGTCAATAAAAGGTTACCTAGAGTTCATGAGCTCGTTAACAATCTTTTTTTCATCCATGTTTACAGTGAATCAGATTTTCGTACTCCTGTTCGTAAATTCAGAATTATTTTGTTGTAAACTCAGCCTGAAATCTTGAGCTTGACGGAGTTTTTTCCCATTTCTTTTGCAGACTAATTTCGATTTTCTTCTGAAAATGAGATTTCTAGCTGGCGCTCTTTGCACTTTGCCGCATTCGTTTTCATATGGCGTAGCCGGAACGATGTTGAGTGATTCAGTAAGTTCAAAAATGTTGACAGGGATCCTGTTTATCGGGGGTCTCCCGAACAGAATGTCCGCCGTCCACCGTCTAGGAGGCAACATTACCTCGGGAAGTCTCCTCCTATTCTCATTTTGCACCTTGCGTCAGCCGACACCAACTGCCCCTATGCTGTCGCAGTGATATGCGCTGTTTCAACGGAGAGAGTCGATCAATTAGATTACACCAAGATTGACCATTTAATAAGATCAAAAATGGCCTTAAGAAATGCGGACTTTTGAATCGCACTATTTTCCCTGTGGTCCTAATTCATAATTGTGTTGGGTCAAGTCCTGCGAACAGGTTCATATGGGCTTAAGGACATTTATTTCAAATGATTGTTTAAATTTATTAACTGCAAAATGTGATTTCTAAATTGGTAATACTTTAATTTCTTTCTTATTTTTTCAGCAAAAAGAGATTGCATACCAAGTTTACAATTTACCGTGGTACAGTTTGTCTCCACGTCAGAGGAAAGTTATGTATATATTTTTAAACCAGGCTCAGCGACCCATCATATTTACAGCTTTTTATATATTTCCTATTGACAAACTGTCATTACCAAAGTATCTTCGTCTCCTATACTCTTATGTAAGCGTGCTTCTAGCCGTGAAAAGGACTGAAAGAACTAAAAAATAATATTTTCAATATTGTAATATAACTTGGAGAAATTCGTGACCCATATGTGCTTCAAATTTTATTGTACATGAACTTAAACTTGTGACTATCAGTAAACACGTGCCATGGTATGAAAAAGTGATCGAAAACTCGAGAAATTTGGACCGTCATGTTAGTATTTTTTGCCGCTGGCTGAAAAAAAGTCTCCCTATCATTGGTAAAAATTGAATTTCTTGTTTCTATGAATTAGGTATTATAATATTCACCTGTGAGGACTGTGGATGTGTTATTTTACTTGGGAACTAAATTATTCACGAATTCGGTGCTAATAAATTCAAATTCGGTTTTTTGGGATGTTATTCGCGGTAATATTCGGTATTTTCCGAAATTTTGAATTTAAAAACGATAATTGACAAAAATGATGGTAAAAAAGACCTACATGAACCGGTAATACACAATCAGATAATATTTCGCTTATTATACAGCACTATCAGATATTTTTTAACATTAGGTACTTTGAAGGAATCTTTGCCTTCTATCGCTCAATAAGTATTTATAGTCGGAGAATGAGCGGTCGACGTCCGAGGATACTATAGGCGCATAGGAATAAGTAGCGATTGTGGCGGAATCATTCATGTCTAATTTACACGTAAGGTTGTCGCCGTGAACCACCGCGTTGTTCAGATACATAAAAGTACGTAGTAATCTGTTTTCCGTTTGAAAATACTTCCGCGAGAACCAGGAATTGCATTCATCTTCCTGGATACATCTTCGACAATTCGTATGTGAGCATTTAAAACGATAAACCCCTAGTCTCCAACTGGTAAGATCGATAAGTATGAAGCGATAAACGCAAGGTCACAGGCCAATGTATCTGAAGTTCATATCAAGGATTTAAGAGTGGATGTGTGCTTGCTATCATCACGTAACTCCTCGAAGAGTTTAGAAAACCTTCGTACATGCTTTCTGAAATGATATACTCGTAGTATTTTAGGTTGAATTTGTGTCACACTGTCTCATTTCACGCGATGACAGCAGCTTTTTAATAATTTTTGGACATTTAGGTCAATCAGTTTTATTCGGTGGTGAAGTCCATTTTCGGTATTTTTCGGTGAAATGAAATTTTTTCCTGGCCTCCATACACCCTAAATCGTGCTCATCTTTCATTGTTTTTGACTTGTCCTCGAGTGAAATTATTTGACAAAAACCGGCAGATCCTAACTCTATTCATGAAGAACAAAACAGACAAGCTGTATCACTTTGTACATAGTATTTGTATCATTTTTGATAGCAGAAAATGATTATATGAGAATTTTTTACTGGATCAAAACACTATTATAGATCCTCACCAGTGCTTTAGAACTTTTAATCCTTTCTTCTTTCATCATATCTGATGCCTTCTTATCGAAAATCATGCAAGGTACATTATTATTTACCAAAAGAGACAACTTGCATGACTGAAGCGTCGGCTGCTCTTAATAGTTTCATATCTTTTCCAAGTTACTATTGGGACTTTCAATAGTCCTGATGGTCTTTCCTTCGATACTATCGATAGTCCGGATGGAAAACGTCGATCAGGAGAAAAGTCCCTATATCATAGGTGAGATAGATACTTTTCTCCTGATCGTTATTGTTATCCAAAAATCCCGTCAAGGAATGCATTTTAGATGTTGCCAGATGATGGACGCGACAAGGAAATACCATAAAAACGTGGTGCCACACTCATTCCACAACTGGTACAGCCTGACTGATCTCAATTCATTGAACTGGCGCACATTTTTATGCCCGAGTATTAACGGTGAACGGTCGACTGTTCACATTCCAGTTCTTTTCTCTATCTTTCAAATGTGTTATCAGTAAATTCCCACCAATTTTATGATTTTGATGAGAAAAAGTAAAACTTTTAAACTATTGATCGTTTCTCAAACTATCGAAGATAGGCCACTAAGCCTAGTTCAAGTCCAGTATACTGTATGTTGGTGAATGATTTCTCAATAACGATTATGAGAATGGTATCTCTCATACTTTTAACTGAGATACTTTTTTCTTGAACGACTCAATGTTACAGAAGAACAGTATTAGCCTGTATTGTTTTTTCGGCGGATTGAAAATCCATAGATCTAGCAGCACTGATAGCTTGATTAAAATAGCCCCTTTAAGGATCCAGATGAACAGCGTTTCAAACACCATAAGACTCATAAAAAAGGTTCCCTGCCTCCTCTCACTCAACTCCGTTGAAGAACCCGCGTGAGTTTTCTTTTGTTTTGCTTTTGACAAGTATATGTCTTTGGGCTGATGACCTTGACCTACTTTAGAATTTTGACCTTCAGCCTACATTAGACCTAATATACAATATACTAGACTTATACTAAATTAATTCCCCGAGAGTAGTTAGCTTTGCGTACAGTATACTAGACTTTTACTAGAGAAACTAGGCTGCAGGCTTGGCTTGCATTACACTAGGTCTAATATACTAACAGGCTAAGAATGGGAGAGAACAAGCGGAACAAGTGAGCCGCGAAAGCTAGTAAGATTAAATTTTCTGTTTTAGATAGCACATTATACACGTACCTACCAAGTTTTATATACGTGTATGCTAGACCTACAATGAAAACTAAACTTGCTACGATACATCGATATAATGGCGATTGATATGTCTTTACTTCGTATTTCCTTACAATCGCTCAAAAATACATGATTTGATGTTTTTTCATAAATAGGGAAAACTTACTCGAACTTTTTCTTTTTTTTTTTTTGGAATTGTGATAAGATAAGAAAATGCATCGATAATTATTTGCATAGTTTCTTTCTTCGCCGTATTAATAATATGGATAGACAATAATAGTAAAGTATTTCGTGACCTTATGCGACAATTTCTGTAATTCAATGAAAGTTCCTGTACCCCTAAAATTCTCCGACCTATTACATGAGAAGTAGTGAGGTCTGAAAAGATATAAATTATTCAAATTTCCGTTTTTCCTTTAAAAAATTATTATTGCATCTCGTTTTCTTTGTTTTTCATCCAATTCGTACCCTAAATGAAATGAAGAAACTGAAAACAGGTCTGTCAAGTTCAGAATCACTTAAAACAAAAATACTAACGGACGAGAAAAAAGTCTCCAAGTTGTTATAGCGCTTATCAGATTGTATTCAAAAACGAGAAGTTCTTTCCCGTTATTCACTGGTATCTTCATGTTCTCGTGGTCTTCTTTCCCTTTCCTTAGCAGAAAACAGCAACGAAAATTGCCGCTATTACCGTCCACTAAAATCGCAATTTACCGCGAATTTAATGATAAAAAATGTTCTTCGGGGATGAATTTACTAACGCCTATCTAACTGCTTTACACGCCAAAAATCTAGTAGCTATAGTATGCTAGGCCACGAGAGTTAATGTTATTGAGGTCTTAGCTTGTGATAACGAAATAGGGTGAGGACGGAAATGAACGTGGACATTTTTTTGCTGTACATTTCTCAAATGGTACGCATCCGCCGGTAACATTATAACATTATTTTTTTCGATGATGATGAGAAAAATAAAAAGAAAGTTAGCTCGTATACAGAATGGAAATCGAAAAAAATTCAAAATTTAAATGCAAAGCGACGCTCGAGTTAAGTCTGCCGGTTTGCTATAAAAACCTTAACGGACGATAATAATAATTTTTACTCGAAAAAGTCGGACGACACAATTTCTCTGCGCATCGTTTAACTTCAAAACGTATAGATACTGCTAAGCGTCTAGAGAATATTATATAGCTGTAAGAGTTGTTGAACAAACTTCCTCAAATATTATCTCGAAGCCAGTATATCCTGCCTATATTCTGGTATTTTGATCCTATTATTTTGTAAAGCAAAAAGGATGTCGAGTAAATGGCTGTAGCAAATCCAGAATTGAGTACATTTCTTCATATGTGCCCACATCACGTTGCTTCTCTTTGTTTTGTACTTCAAATTTCAGAGGCTTTGGCTACGTGATTTCTCTTCCTCTAAGCCGTAGTTGAAATTGTAACAAGACATGCTAAATAAGCTATGGTTGAAGCATAGTACATTCGCTAGGAACACTTATTTTATGATTATTTGCGGGAATATTTTTGCATTTTTCTATCATTAACCTGGTTAACCTGGTATTGTTTATATTCGGCTGAGTGACTCACGGGTTAGGTGGTGGTTGATGGGTTAGGTACTTGTCTAACTTGAAGCTGTGTAAGTGGATTATACAGAACGAATACTAATACGCTTGAAAATCTGTCTCATCTGTACTAAACCTCAATACATACCAGGGTGGTTGCACTTCTCTCTTGGAGTAGTCTAAGTCTAATTTGCAATATTTTGAGCCAATAGCTTTTGCATGCTTGGTCTAGTATAAGTCCGGTTTAGAATATTTCGAGCTAAAGCTTTTGGAGAGCTTCTTATTGGTCTAGTATAATGGTCAACATGCTATAGGTATACTAAGCTAGGGAAAGACGGGATGTTGACGATTTTGTTGGAGGAAGGAAATACTACGGTAGACAAACTCCTAATACCTGGGGTGTACTCGAAGGAAGAAGGGAAGGGGGAAATTCACAGCTTCTTTAACGGAGCTGAATGAGGGTGGCAGGGCACTCGTTTAATGGGGTACATCAGAAGGATCTCCTGAGTCTTATTGTGTTTCAAGCATTGCATATCTGGCTCATTGAAAGAGCTGAGCGAATTGTTGTATGAAGCACCCCGATTGACAATTTTTAGGCGAAAACGCTAGCGATATGTCGCCATCAAGCGAAAAAGAACACGAAAACATAGCAGTCTGTCGCAGCCAGTTCAATTGTACAATTGTAAGGCGATACTTTCGGCGAATTTGAGACTTTTGGTCGTATATACGAATGATCTACTTTCAAACGTTACATTCCTGCTGCGATTATTGGGCTATATGTGGTACAAAAAACGCTGTTGAACAATGTACCTGTTTTTTTGTCGCGATAACGCTACTATTTGTCGCAAAGCGCACATCTTATAACCTATACCTAGCGACTTGAAGTATGTGCACGGAATTCGGGCTATGAATCGCTACTAGCCCATAGGCCCTAGCAAAAAGCGGTAAAACTTGGCGGGACAGAGCGCCACTTCTGGAGGAGTTTCTTGGTGTTATATTAATGCTAAAAAACCATGATAGCCACCTCAACTTGGTAGCTTTTCAAGATGGCGGTCAATTCAAAATGGAGGATTTCTCTTTTAGAAAATGCTCGATATCTCGGTCAATTTTCATCAAATTTCAAAAATGCTTGTTTTCATAATATAGCTCATAAAATTTCCCAACATTTAGGTCTCTTGTGAATTTTGCCTATCTTCCAACCTGAAGGGACAGATCAAGAATTCTCTTTTTGATATGTTTCATGTCTTTACTAAGACCTGACCCTAATTTGAAATTTTCCGAGTGCCCCCCCCTTCACCCTTGTCTCCTCGTAGGTGGTTCAAAAAATGCGAGTTCATACCGCGAGTTCACCTTGCCCAGTTTATATACTAGGTTTATACCAGCTTTATGATTGCTATATTCTAGCTTTGAGCCTTCATTATACTAGACCTAATATACAGTATACCAGTTGTTGAAGCCAAATATAGAATCGATATTTCGATACAATCGAAATCAGTAATCAATATAATCGAGATTGATATATCGATATTATCGAGATCGATATATTGATATTATCGAGATCGATATGTCGATAAAATCGAGATCGATATATTGATATTATCGAGATTGATATGTCGATAAAATCGAGATTGATATATCGATATTATCAAGATAGGTGTATCGATAAAATCGAGATCGATATATCGATATATCGATAAAACCGAGATCAATATATCGATAAAATCGAGATCGATATATCGATATATTGATAAAATCGAGATCGATATATCGATAAAATCGAGATCGATATATCGATATCATCGAGATTGATATGTCGACATCATCGAGATTGATATAAGTGATTTTACTTTGAATTTTCTTGCAAACGCCCAAAGACATATTATACAATTTCTATTTTGTACTCTGATTGCCTGAAATTTGACCACCGCGAGTGAGCAGGTATTAGGCCTAAACTAGGCTGCTTTATTATATTATAGTTCTATACTCGGCTTAGCTGTCGGTCTGTACCGATAAATAACATTTTAATTGTCCGTACAGTGTACCTACAAATAATCACATCGTTTCTTAAAAGCTGTATTAAAGTTTCAAAGTTGAACGTGTATTAACTACTGCTTTTTAGCGTCTTACTCATGTTACAAAAATAACTCCAAAACCATTCGCGGTAATTTTATTACTGTACAGTCTACCAGTAAAATAGTGTTTCAGTCAGAATTACAAATCAGTTAAATGAATAAAAACCCCGCACTACGCTTTGCAATGTTTCAGCCACTCTTCTTTAATCATATCTGATGCCTTCTCACCGATCATCATGCAAGGTATATTAGTATTACCTCCAGGGAGTTCTGGTATAATTGAAGCGTCGGCTACTCTTAATCGCTTCAAGCCGTGAACCTTCAATCTTGGATCAACAACCGCCTCTGAATCAGTTCTCGGCCCCATTTTACACGTCCCCGC
Source organism: Aspidiotus destructor (assembly GCA_035079395.1). Lineage (NCBI taxonomy): Eukaryota > Metazoa > Arthropoda > Insecta > Hemiptera > Diaspididae > Aspidiotus > Aspidiotus destructor. Next base: position 32,857,392 of record JAVHKZ010000018.1, on the reverse strand, counting down.
TTGATGATAAGAAGTAACAGTGAGATAACTGATAACACATTCCATAGAACCGTTGCACGCAGGAATATCCCATACTTGTAGTTTTAAATTCCCACGTCGAAAACTCTCCGATTCATTCATTCTCTTGAATAATTCATAGCTCGCGAGAATATTTTGCACTTGTTGAGCTCGTCGCTGAGGATCTTCGGGGTAATCTATATTGATACCCACCGACGCGAAAGGATTAGCGCTAGTCAAATAAACCTTTCCGAGTGTGCCAGGTCTCAGCCCAGAATAAGCAACCAATACTATATAGTCGGCTTCAACTGCCATTAGGGTATTCACGATATCCGGTGATATGTTAAACCCAGTAGCAAGACCGCTTATTTCCGGGGACTGTGCTTTTATAATCAAGAAATATATTTCTGTATTGGGATAGTTTAACATCTTCCTCGTAGTATCGTAAAACAATATGGGACCTAGACTTGCCGGAGAACGTAATGGAGTAGTGCGATCGGTCAAATAACCGTACAAATAGTCCAGTTCAGAAGCGGGTGGATCCTTTGTGGAAGATGTATATGTGAATAGGAAACCGACAAAGCCGACATGATCTTGCAGATTATGTCCTACTTTTAAATGTTGGACAGTTTTGATGCCGAACTGTTTTAAATCCTCTTTTGGACCAATTCCTGAAAGCATTAATATTTGTGGAGAATTGATTGCGCCTGCGGAAATTATAACCTCTTTTTTAGCTGTCACGTTGTAGTAAATCCCATTCTTGTGGACTGTAACTCCGTACGCTCTCTTGTCCTTGTCAATCAATATCTTTGTAACGTAGGCTTTCTTCAAGACGTACAAATTCTTTCGGTGTCGAATAGGAGTAAGGTAGGACTTAGCTGAGTTCTGTCTTACGCCATCCTTTTCGGTAGCGAGGATTGTACCTACGCCAATGGTGGTTGTTCCCATATCGTCGACGTAAGGAATCCCAACCTCTTCGGCTCCTCGGTATATCAATCCATGAATGTTGAGAACTGTTTCTCGAGTCTCATTCTGGGGATAATACGAATATTCTACCCATTGATACCCGGAAACACCATGGAGCTTATTTTGTAGTTCAGGAATACTCATATGTTCTAATTTTTTGAAATATGGTAATACACTAGCAAAGTCCCAACCATGGTTTCCAGCTGCAGCCCATCGATCGTAGTCAATCGGATTTCCACGCGCGTAAATCATCCCATTTACAGAACTACAACCGCCCAACATTTTACCGCGCGGAAGGTAACATCTGCTATTTTGTTGAGCGCGACAATAGTAAGGTGATTCGTCCGCTTCGTACCCAAAAGAAGTACTTGGTGGATACAATAAAGTCGAGTAGAACGCAGGTATGTCTGATTCTATCGGAGGATCGTCTCCAGCCTCGATGAGCAAAATATTCCACGAGGGAATCTCACTCAAGCGACTAGCAATGACCGACCCAGTTGAACCAGCACCGACGATGATGAAGTCATATTTCACGCTTTCTAATGTCCAGGTACTTATGTCTGCAGGATACGGTGATATGATGTTGCAGGTAGAGTTTAAGAGACTTAGAATAAGTTGAGAGAAGAGCGCTTGAAAAACGCCAGTGCTTTTAGGAGGACATTGTTCCGTGAATGCTGGCTGAGGCATTGTCGATCTGGAAGAAAAGTAAGCATCAAATTATGAATGTTACAGGGCATAAGGCTTTTTCATGACTTGCTCAGTTATATGATATTGAAGTTTAAGTGAGATGAAGATGGATGTGAGAGGATTTGTATGTAGCTGAAGGGGAATGGATCTGAGCATCGGAAGACGGTGTAATGGTGTGGACTCATAAAGGCTGAGTGTACTGCCCGGAAGTTTGCTGTTAGAATGGGAAGATGAAAAAATACAAACAAATGGGCGATTGAGCCCGTTCTATGTACAAATTCAGTTTTGGTTGTAACAAATTGAACCAAGGATGAGAATTGTGTCAACTGGTTCATGTGATGGGGCTAAGCGGCGGTTTAGAAATTGAGGAGAACGGAGAAAAAAACTTTCTACGAGAAAAATTATGGATCATGTTCCATAAATCATAGTTGATGAAGTCATGTCCCCAAAGTAGGTGAACGTTAGATCTGCTGTATGCCATCATCAGTAGATTGAATTCTTGGCCTAGTACACTGTATAAATAATATACTTAGGTCATATTGACTGTCGATTCCAAATTTTCCGAATCCTCATGTCTGTACAATCTAATTGATCGAGCTAATAGCCCAAATGTGTAGCTCTATGGTTCGTTAAATAAAGGAAAAAAAAAAAAAAAAAAAAAAAAGTAAGTCAAGACCCTGTATATTGCGTGTTAGGCTGAATAGCTGACAGACTTATGCACAAAAGTACAAAAACAAAGGTGAATAACATACCTCAATTCTCGAGTAATATTTGTTCGTCACTCTTATTCTGAAGGAATTCTTCCTAGGAATCAAAAACAAGAATTATAAGCTTGAGGTCGAAGACGGGGTCGCACACTATACCCAACAAGAGTTTCAAAAATAACTAATGAAGAAATTTTTTCGCTTGTTACAAAATGCACAACCTATCATCAAAGCTAGTTGTTTCAAAGTAATTCACGCGATATTAAGTGGTCAAATGATTTGACAAAAAACAGAGAATCCCCTGGGTATTGTTAATAATCGAGAAAATTAGAACGAATTTTTTTTTGATAATATACACGAGCCATTGGGAAAGTAGTGTAAGTTAGAAGGAGATAGCACGATCGTTTTCACCGTGCCAGTAAGTAAAATGTAAGCAATTCGGCGAATTTATACTCACAGTATAAAGATAAACTGCATTAATAGCGTACAATGTAGGCAATGACATGTTCTGCGAATCCATAAATTCACAGTAGGAATAAAGCAAATACTCGAGGATATGTTTATGACCATTGTGAAATGGCAAAATACATTGATAATTTTTTGCATTCATGTCTTCTTTCCATGCAATAGAACGGGTAGACAAAGTAGGTAATTTGAAAGATTCACTTCGGCTCAACGTCGCAGTCGGTACGGTAATTGAGATAGTGAAAAATACCAGTTAAACTTCAGGATAAGTTTGAGTCCGGTTCCTTCAATTTATGAAGAGATACAATGATCCTATTCGTCTTACAGCCTTTTGAAGAATGATTGATAGGCTCCTTTTCCAAGAGTGCCGTTAATTGTTCGAGCCCCATTAGGCCGTGCCATCGAGGGTGTTATCTGGATGATGCAAATGAAACCATTATGTTCCATGCTACCAAGGCTACTCTTGGAAAAACCGTCGCAATTTTTGTACTATGATGTCATCAATTAGGATGACACGTCATCTATGACTTTGGTCATCCTTTACCTGACGAAGCCAGAGTTCATGGAGGAGGAGTGAACTAGTTAACCTAGCGCGCTACTGTACTATTCCTGGTAGCGGGACTTACCGCTTCGTCATCATGATCGAGATAGGTAGATAGATACATCAGAAGTCTAGATGATCGGCAGAATCAATCGTGGATACGATTAGAGACTTGTTCGTGCTAGTAGAGGTGAACGAGCGAAACGAATGAGCTTGGTAGTGTATGGCCATGAACAAAGTATTATACAAAGCTTAATTTAGGCTCAGCAATACTGGGAGAAGGCGGGGAAGCGGGTGAGCCATGAGTTAATTATCCTCTGGGGTGGAACAAGCTAATAAGAAGCTATGTGAGCGTGTCTCTAGAGGAGATGTTGTTTTGTTTTCGACGAGGCTGATGACCTTGACCTACTTTAGAATTTTGACCTTCAGCCTACCTTAGGCCTAATATACAATGTACAAGACTTATACTAGATTAATCTATCCCTCTCCCCGAAAGCTGGTTAACTTTGCGTATATCATACCAGACTTGTATTAGGGAAACTAGGCTGCAGAAGTAGCTCGTATTACACTAGATCTAATATACAATATAGATCTATATAGACTAGGAATGGGAGAAAAAAAGCGGAACGAGTGAGCCGCGAAGTAAAATTAAATTTTCTATATTAGATATACTTACTAGATTATAATGTGGCACATTATAAACGTATGTACTAAGTTTTATTTACGTGTATGCTAGACCTATGATGAAAACAGAACTTACTACAGCAGCCGTGTATAGAATTGATACATTGATATAAACGAGATTGATAAATCTTTACTTCGTACTTCTTTGCAATCACTCAAAGACTAATATGTACATGATTTTAGGTTTTCTTATGAATGGGGGAAAATTTACTCGAACTTTTTTTTTTGGAATCATGATAAGATAAGAAAATGCATCGATAATTATTTGTGTCGCTTCTTTCTTCGTCGTACAATATTGTGGATAGACAACCCATTAAACCAAGTCGACTACAAATCGACGTCATGTCGACCCATTATTTCAGTAAGTATTGGACACACTTCTCAGGCTGCTTGATGCACTTTTTATTCAGAGTCGATGCTGCCCATTGCTACCATATAGGAAAGTCTGTAGCACGGCAACTCTGTGTACAGAAATGTTGGTTGTAGACATTTTTCGAGTTTTTTTTACAAAAGACACAAAATGGGCAAATTTTGAATTTGAAATTCTTTTTTTTTTTTTTTTTTTTTTTGCGGTTGGATAATATAATATTTGAATTCAAGAGAGTTGAAATTTATAAGATCGACCTCGAGGAAGTTAATATTGCTACTCTCCTTCTCCCAAAACAGGCCTGGTGTCTCTAGAACCCTCTTCCTGCACCAGCTATGGCAAATTTCGAAGGTTCCTCATCTCAAAAAGGAAGGATTTCTTAGCGTAGCCAAAAATATAAAGATCATGTTTCATGTCTTTTCGCCAGTCGTCTTAAGCTCTTCATAGTTCAAAAATTTCCGAAATTTCCAGCGTCTTGTTCTAGTATAAGTCTACTTTAAAGTATTTTAGGCTGACTGCTTTCTGGGACTCACTCGCTCCGCTCGTTCGTCCCGCTTCTTGGTCTAGTATACGTCTACCTAGGGTGAAGGGGGAGGGGACTTCAGTATATTTCAGGCTGATGAGATTACTGGGCCTCAGTATATTTCAGATGTTGTAAGCGGGCCAGGATTAACGACTTATGACGTCACTGACCTATGACGTCACCAACCTATGACGTCACCGACTTATGACGATGCCGAACTTATGACGTCACCAAACCTATGACGTCACAAGCTAATAGCTTCATAATGGCTCTCAGAGTTCTCTTAGCCTAGCATAAATCTATCCTTTGTCTTTTCATCATATTATTTATATCTTTTTTATTTTTTTATTTTATTTTATTTTATTTTATTTTATTTTATTATTTTATTATTCAATTTATTTTATTTTATTTTATTTTATTTGTATTTTTATTTTATTTTATTTATTTTTATTTTTATTTTTATTTTATTTTTATTTTTATTTATTTTTTATTTATTTTTTATTTATTTTTTATTTTTATTTTATTTTCATTTTTTAATTTATTATTATTATCTTTTTTTTTCAGGATTATTTTTGATATTTTCATTTTTTTTTTGAGAGAGAGAATGGTACTTGAACATTTCTCAATGACCTCCCAGACATTTATTTTTATTTTTAATTCTATTTTATTTTATGTTGAATTATATTTTATGTTTATTTTATTTTATTTTATTTTATTTTATTTAATTTTATTTTATTCATTTTTTTTTATTATTTCTGTTTTTGGAGAGAGGATGGTACTCGCAAATTTCTCAAAGACCTCCCAGATATAAATTTCATTTTTATTTTTATTTTTATTTTTATTTTATTTTATTCTATTTTATTCTTTATTTTATTTTTATTTAATTTTTATTTAATTTTGTCTTTTTTTTTCTTGAAAGAGGGTGGTACTCGCAGATTTTCCAATAACCTCCCAGGTAATTCACGGAAATTTTCCAAGTCCATTATTAGGGGGAGGGGGAAGAGGTGGTACTCGTGAATTTTCGATATTGTATAGGGTTTCAGAAAAGACATGAAACATGTCAAAATTTACAAGATTTTTTAACGGTGTTAAATGAGGGGAGGCAGGGAACCTGTTTTATGGGGTACCTTGGACGCTCATTCTGAGTCTTATAGCGTTTGAAGCGTTGCATATCTAGTTAACTCAAGGGGCTAAACCCACCTCCGAGCTATATGAGTAGCCCTCGGATACAAACCTCGTAACTGAAGATTAACAAATCTCATAACTCCAATCTTTATCGAAAATGGGATTTTACATGATTTTAGCACCGTCTGGCGGAGGAAAGGAAAACGCATCGCTGACAGAGACCATGATCTTGCACGATGCCCGTTGAACCATATTTCGAGTCATAGGCAATGTCGACTCAAAATCGACGGAATTTCTACGTCAATTCGACATCTTCTTCGAAGTCCATAAAAATGCAGTCGATTTTAAACTAAAGGTACATCGACTGCATGCCGAGGTCGATCTGAAGTCAACATATCGTCGACTCAGAAAACATTTTGTTCGATATCATGTTGACTGCATCTCGACGTCGACTCCTAGGCTACCAAAAATGTGAACAATTTGTACACCTATTGTCGATGGCAACAAATGGTCGATTTTCGGTCGACTACGATATTTTCATTGTTGGCTCGAAATCGACTTAGAATCGAAGTCGATTTTAAGTCAATTTAGTTTGGCCGTAATGTTGACCGAAAATCGATTGGAGGTAGACTCGTTGTCGGCGTCGAAATTGAGTCGACTCCTGGTTGATAAAAAATTTGAAGAGGTCGACACGGAATCGACGCCGATTTTTGGACGACAAAAAATGTGAACTTTGTCAAATAACGTAGACTTAACACTTAATAAAGAGTCTATTCTTGGTCGATCCCGGAACTGAGAGTGTTTACTTACTCGGAATTGACTCAAAATCGACGTAAATTCTTAGTCTACAAAAAATTTGAGCTCCGTTTAATGATGTCGACTTGATTTCGACTCCATATCGACCTGTTTTTTTCTGGAACTTTACTACTCGCAGTTAAGTTATGCATTCATAGTTATTTAAGGAGGAATCAACCTACTATATTTTAGAGAAGCAAGCTACCGTGGTTAAAACGGTCAAGCAACGAAATCGACTTCTTATCGACGTCGATTGTGGGTCGATTTCTAGACGTAGAAAAAGGCTCACCTCCAATCGATTTGATAACGACGTCGATAGAGAGTTGATTTTGGGTCGGAGGCCACCGCCCACCTCAAATCGACTCAATAATGACGTCGACTTTGAGCAGTATAGCAGATTGTCCACCCAAAATCGACTTGATAACGACGTCGACTTCGAGTCATACTTTGGAAACCAGCAAGTCGATTTGACGTCGATTTGCAGTCGATTGCGGTCGATTTACGGTCGACATACCCCGGAACTATTTTGACTGTAAAGCGACGTCGAATTTGTGTCGATTACTTATCAAAATAATGCGTCGATATGACGTCGATTTGAATTTGTCACTGCGCTAACATTCCCATCTAGAATTGGCCTGATGCCTCGTTTACACGAGAGTCCAAGACACTGACTATAGGGACATTTCGGACCTATAAATGACCAGCGATTCGCGGCGAGTCGTGCGACTTATAGCCGCTAGCGAGCCAGTCGCAGCGTCTTGGACGCTTGTGTAAACGAAGCATAACGATTGCCAAACTTCAAACGAAAAACGACGTGATTCCGAATATTAGAAATCCTCAATACTGAAGAAGATAATACGAATCAAATTACAGTGTAGAACATTGTATGCTCATCTGTATTACTCATTTGCTTTGCCCTTTACTTTGAATCTCCTCCTGTCAGTCTCGAGGACTGAGGACGCTCATCATCAAGTACTTTGTTGTAGCACAAAGAGGAGATTTGAAAGAGAGACAGCAAAACTGACATTATCCACCGAACCGGTTCCGCGGAAAACCTACATACAACCCTTCACACTTTTTCCCCTTCCTGCGGAACAGTTTCGATTCTAGGGTGCTCTAAAATATTGATCGAGTGACACAAAGTGGGAAAGGAAAGACAATCACTGCTATTACCGATAGAGTGGTATCTTACGATACTTTTTTTTCGCCTGATTCGACCCATTTTATTTTGGTTCGCGGTAAATCGAGCTACGATTGTCTTCATCACAGGTGGCTAGCCATTGTATTTCTCGTGAGATAAACCATAATTCGAAAAAGATCTTTCCCGTATTTTAATTTTCATTTCTGTTTATAAAAACTCTACTTTTCACCCTAATTAGGATTTCCGAGAAACGTGGTGTAGTCGAGGCGTACACGCAATGATATATTATAGCATAAAACATCATACAATCCGTGAAAGAGATGGGTTTTGGTTCGACTCGAATGTCATATCACGAGGTTAGTAGGCACCTTTTATTTTGATTCGGAAGAATCGAATGTATTGTAGCGTGCAGGAGGCCTACATGTAGAACACAATAACAAACATAAACAGTAACAACCACAATAAACGTTTTGATGCAACTCAGGTGGTAAAAAAGCGATTTTACGAGATATATTGCCTCTGCCCGCCTATCTAGATGTGTGTGCTTTGTGTTGTCGATTTCAGCCGATAGATCCCGGATCGCGCGCTACGCTAAACGTTACCTCCGTTTCTCTACCCTTACCCCATAGATGCACACGACTGTTTTAAGGGGTTCAAATCTACTACAAATATGTTCCAGGAATTCGTCGGTTTATTTTTTTCACGGGGGTAAACCTCGGCGAAGGTAAACGTTCGCGTGAATAGCGTATATGCGTCCAAACACGAATGCTAAAAGTATTCTTGAAAGGTGATATAAATGCGAAATAAATTTGGTGAGGGGTAAATGAAACGTCAACAAATATTATATACTGCAGCTTTATTGATAGATTTTTGACTATAATCATTCATTGAGAGAATGAGGAAAAAAATTACTTCATATTAGGTCTCCGAATTGTGAAAAATACACTGCGGTTCAAGTACCGATTTTCTTTCATATTTTTAGAATAAAAATAAAAACGCGATAAGAGCTCTTGTACTATTTTAGGTTTGAGTGCACCTAATTACTTCCACACGACCAGAAAAAATTGTAACATCGTGTTGAATTTTTTACTATAATATGATGTTCACCTGATATTTGAATATTTTTAGTGTAATGCACCTCAGTCTGCTTAAACTGACGAGCAGAATGATATGCGAAAGTTACACTTATTTATTATTACCAATCATAAGAAATTCGTGCGGATGCAAGTCACTATGACAAAATTCTCTCATTCGTTCGTTTATCATAACGCGGATGTTAAACATACAGGACCAATATTCCATCTGGTGTCATTTTACGTGGCTACTAAAGAATGTCGACTGATGAGTTCAGAAGTAAAAGAATTTCTACGCATTTAGGTTCGTAAAATAATCAATTTTCAAATTCATTTTTCAATCGATCAAATTATTACTACTCTCCCGGATGTACTTCTTACGAATCTGATGTTCGATAAAGAAGAATCGCGAGTAATTTGATAAGCGAATTATATTAATTGATCGTTAGTACGAGAACGATTCATCTTCAGTTAAATACTAGTAAGGTTCATCATTGAGAAGTGGATGTAGAATACGTCGGAATCAGTGCCGACGCTGCATCGGAAATCTGAAACAATTTTCAATGGGTTATAAAAAATGAGTGTTTCTCTTCTGTTTTGCATTTTTCCCCTATACGTCTCTGTTTTACGATCTAAGATTCGATAAAATCTAATCACGATGAACAGTGAGGGACTACGGTGCGCTACCTGGATTTTTAACGTAAATAATTCGTCGGTCCCGTAGGCGAACAACGATTCGAAATTCCCGTATGCTCGAAGGGTTACATACTCGTATCAGATCCGGGGAAATTTTGATTGAATGAAATGCAGCTATTTTACGATTACATTATAGTCATTCCGGAGAAATGAGAATTATCAAAACTTCGAGGTAGGTGGTCAGAAAGTTACAATCGTCTTGAAAATAAAATTTCAACCGGATACAAAAACTTCTTGATTTTTTTTTGGCCTAAATTTTTTCTAAATCAGAACAATGGCTTGATTACACATGGGTTTTCTAGCCAAGGGTTAGTCAGGTCTCACTTTTCATGCAGCAAATTCCTCAAATTTTTTTCAGAAATAAAAATGCTCAAAAGTAGTATGATAACACATCTTGGTCTACAAAGCTTGAGTAGGAGAGGTGTAAGTAGAGCACTACTACTGAAAAAATTCTTTTCTCCTTCTGTAAAGGTGAAGCTTGAGAAGTTCTCAGTTCTGGGAGCGAAGTTGTGCTTAGCTGTCGAAGTCTCTTCTTTTCATTTTCCTTTCTTTTGGGTCAGTTCAGCACGCTTCTTCTTAATCTGTTTGTTTGGGAGGCAGGAAGAGAAGAACAGACCAGTAGGATGAAAGTAAATCTGGAAGTCAACAGAAACGCCTCATATAGGTGAATGAACTAATCACACCGCAATATTGTTGTAGCCAATTAGGTCACAGTATTAGACTACAAAAACTAATGTTCAAAGCCTTCTTTCTCAGTAGCGATACAACTGATGATGGGGTGGCACCGACTTGAGATCTTTTTAATTTTTAGGGCACTACTTACACCTTACCACACTCAATATGAAATCCGAAGGTTTCTTGCCGTAGCTATGTCTTGTCAGACTATTCAAGGATCACGGTCACCTTCTGGCATATTACACTCTCCTCACAATTAGTCACCTATTCTGACCTAAGGATTTACTTTTTGGAGTTTGGTATCCTTTATGTGAGCCTTCATTTTTCAAAAATCCACATTATAGATTTCTTGTTATTCGAGCACAAGAATCAACAGTCTCCAAGCATAGGCTACACAATTTATACAATAGTAAAAAAAAAATTGACTCGAATAGGCTATCTAAAGAAAATTACGTTGTGAAAGAAACCAACTGGGCGAATGTCCCGTAGAGCTGCAAAGAAGATATCTTCACGTACGAATCATTCGCGAGTCACTCACCAATGTAAAGGTTAATTATGGGATTATTGTATTATACTCTCACTCGCTGTAAGAGTCAACAATGAGAGGCTGATTTTAAACAAGATATCATTAACTTGCGAAAGAATCTTTGACGCCGTAGAACTACCCTTATGTACTTGGACTACTGCGTCATGAAATATTTCCCAGCGTTTTCCTTAATCTCGATTCGAGGTTGTTCATTCGTCTGTAATGTTTGAAACAATTTTCATCCAAATAACACAAAATATAATTACAAATCTTGATGATTACAGATATCACCCTGAAGGCAGGTAACTATCTTTTGAAAGCGAACGATACGACAGTTCTTGTGAGTGGTGTCCCGGAAAGTAAATAAAACATCTCTCTGCAAATCTCAACGTATGTACGAAAATTCATACTCGCTTTCGAAAAACCTAAGATTCCCGGAAATTTATTCTATTCCCAGATGATAGGTGCGGCCTAGTCTGTTCGGTCGAATTACTTCCTCTACGTTGCATTTTCTTTTTTTCTCCTACAAACTTACAATTTGGACATTATTACCGAGCTGTCTTCGGTGCTCGTCCTACATCGCATCAGTCTTGTTCGAACAATTTATATTCGGGCGCGCGCATAATGAGGGAGTTTATCATTAGAGAAAACAAAATCTTCCGTCTCGATATTACGCGGCGAAAAATAGAAAAGCTCGAATCGCTACCCCTTTATTACTTGCAGTTTTTGCCTACTCGAACGTGTAGTGTAAAGAAAAGTCAGAACTAACTGCGCTATGGCATTTGTACTCAATTGATCATCCGGCCGATTGTTGCGAAAGCCCAGGCTGGGTGGTTATGGTATGCGATTATCTTTAGTAGAAGATGGTAGAAATAGAGAGAGGGGCAGAACGAAATTGATGAGCTGTGACCATCTACTTACCCTATTTGGCGCGTACTGGTTTTTCTTTAGCACAAGTCAGGGCTTCGACCCTTCTCAATATCACTTTCTTCTACTTCCTTTTACGTTTTTTTTTTCTGCTTTGTAACAAAAGAATGTTAAGGGTGGTACGACGACGAACAAAATACACTCCGTCCTTCTGTTTATTGCTATCTAAATCACAGTTTATCCGTTTAAATGAAATTTCGTCAACGTTGCTTCCTCTCGCCGTGGTCCTACGACTAGCAAAGGTCAACTGCACAAAATTGAAGTAGAGCAATTCGGCGACAAAATGAGGACGAAGAGGTGACAGCACCTATATGGTCAATGAATCCATCAACCTGTTACCATTTACCGCACAGAAATGGGGAGAAATTGGCGATCAATCGTCAAGAATGATTCATACGAAAAGGAAAGCGTAATTATTGCGAGTTGTAACCGATGCCGGGCAATATTGAAGCAGCTGATCGAAGGATCGTGTTTCCTTAAATGAACGTTAACTAGCGTTTTCGCTTTTGCACTTCGTGCGTCCTTGCGAAATTCGTCGATGTACCGTATTTTAAAAACATTTTCAACACTACAATAATGGGTTACATGAATAGCAAACTGAGGCTAAAGGTGTACGTAAACTTTGTTGTTTACTTTTCCTCTTGATAGCTTTCGGAGTGGCCAGAAGTGTTCTGCCTTTAGAGCGCAATTTTGTGGCTACGGCTTTCGAATCACTCCTTTTTCGCAATGCGGTTAGTTTGTTTTGTTAAATGAGGGGAATCAAAGGAATAAATGAGTTTAAAATTAGAACGTTCGGTGTATCATGAAATGATGTCCAGATTGATGTCACGTGCCGCGTGTCCGGCTGCGCTATATTCGCGCGATGAAAGGGACTGTACACAAAAAGGCATTATAGTGGTTTTGGTTTCGCGTTACAATTTGATCGCTCTTAATAATGAAGCATGTGTATCGCTACCGAGCTTCGTCGCTGCGCTGTTTCAGAAGGAAGAATAAATACGAGTTTATAGTGGAAGAAAGCTGAGTCAATTTACAAAACCGTGAAGTCCAATTACACTCGAAGCTAACGTCGGGAAAATGAGCTATTTTCTTTCGACGCGGATCATCACCTATAAGGATGACGCATTTGACGTTTTTCTTTACGAGGCTCTCAGTTTTTTTCGTATTACGTCACAATATTCGCCTGCTATACGTGTACACATTTGTTCACCGCAGCCTAAGAGGAAGATGACACATTGTCTCTGGTTTCTTTTGACATGTTTCATAGCTTTAGTCTACCCTTACCCTAATTCAAGAACCTGCGAGTACGGACCCCTACTTCCATCTCTCAAATTTATGAGCGTGGAATATTTTCGAGAAAATTTTTGTGTGCATGTGCAAGCGTATACTTGCTATGTAATTCAGAAATTTACGAGTACACCTCCAAACCTCGTGGAATTTGGACGAAATTTCCTGGAAATCGCTGAACAAACGTCCTGGAATTTTCTGGACAGAATTTCCTGAAAACAATTCACGTATGCGTGATTAAGAATTCTGCTAGTACACCCCCTTTATACTCCGTCGGTGATTCAAAAATCTACGAGTATCTCTCGCATGAAGCTTATACTAGCTCCAAGCCTCGCTTTGTACTAGATACTCCCACCTTATCGACAATCCAATTATGTACTACTCATCATTAGAGCTATGCTTCCTTTATACTGTAAGCTCATTCCAAAAGTAGAAATTACTGGACGAAACTTTCCTGGAAATTATTAGACAAACCTCCTGGAATTTACAGGCCAATATATCCCGTAGGTGATTCAGAAATTTGTGAGTAATCCTTGAGGGCCGCGAGTGAGCCCTCCAAAAGCTGTTGGCTTGAAATATTCTAAAATAGACTAATACTAGACCAGATTACTGTATGTACAGTGTTCATTCTGCAATGTTCCATTTATATGATAGCAGCTAATTGTAGGTACCCTGAGAAAAACATGAAACATGATCTTTATTCATTTGGCTATGTCAGAAAATTTTGTTACAAAGCAGAAGCTCAAGATTTATCAAAGAAATATTTTAGAACAGCCTCCTCCTCGAGCAATAAAATAGAGGATAAATGCTGGTAAGAAAGGCCTGCAGCTTGAAACCTATGATCATGAAAATATTGTCCTTACCTCCAGCTGCTTCTTCTGCAGCGAAGCCTCATATTCAGTTCATCCACGCTCTTCTACCCTCGTATATGGTAACTTCTCAAAATTTCCAAAAGTCCTCAAAGTAGGTCAAGGTCACGTCTACCCTACTTCGTGGCTGAAAATCCCCTGGTAGTGTCTCACGAACTGTCCACCTTATGATGTCATCCAGTAGACTTTAACCCTTAATATCCTAGTAACATAACCAATACGAGCTAAATCTGGCCCATTTCATCAATCCCTGACCCAGCTTGTGTGTTCATAGGACCTCGATCTCTTAGCTGGAAACTCACAATTACTTTAGTTTGGAGCAGTGCTGCCACATCTACGAATTTAATTCCGCAAAATTTTTCCTGAGATTTTTTGTAAAATGAGAATTTCTTGTGCTCAAGGGAGAAGTACCTTAGTCATTCATATGAGAGATACCTTTCTCCTGGTCGTTATAAGCTGATACCGCTGTCACATGTAACATAGATTCGATCAAGAGAAAAGTACCTGACTTGTTAAAGTGAGAGATACTTTTCTCCTGATCGTTATTGATAAGATTGATGTAAATCTGTTTATAGGCGTAGAAAAAAGGGGGATACGGATTTTAGGAAATATCTTCTGGCAGCACTGGTTGGGAGTTTATTCCATAAGACACGCATTAATCCAATTATCTTGGAAGACGTTCGCGAATACGTCCGGTTAGGATCATAGAAAATTATAGGCTCGGTGAGAGGGTCTCGAAAAATTTTCTTCGGAGGCGAAACCCTGATTTAATCGTATTTTCGGATCCAGAAAAATTTCGATGAACCTGGGTATCTAAGGATTTCGAGAGGAAGGAGAAGAAAAAGTGGACAGAACTTGGACACTAGTCAGAGAGGATTCGAATTGTTGAGCTACATTCTCAAATTTTGCCCGCATCTTACTTCCTCTAGAGGAAAGTTTTGGAGAAATTACAAAAAAATCTCCGGTCTCGACTTTGGAGATTCGCCAAAAATCATTATATGGAGGAAGGCTTGACATTATTGGTGGATTTAAAAAAAAGAAAAACCAACGACTTTTTGCGCAAAAATTAAAGGTCATGTTTTATGCTTCCTAGAAGTTCCTGAGGCAGGCGTCAATACTATTGCAGAACTCTTTCGTACCATCGAGCAAGGAAACAAAGAAGACGCTGAAAGAAGATGAGAAGAAGATCAATTATCAAACCAGCCTGAGCAGAGCAGGGTTAACATTTCCAGCTGACCCAAGGTCATGGATTAATATACTGTCGAGAAGGATGATCTCTTCACTCGGCTGTGTTTCAATAAGCTAGTACGAGGAATCATAAGTATAGAAACAAGTGAGATCAACTTTTGAGGGATGAAGAGGATGTAGAGAGGCGCGGCGGTCGCTCTGATCTACATTAAGCACGTGGAAAAGTTGAAAAAGTCTTTGAAAGTAAGACTAAGAGGAAGACGAAGAAGAAGCAGATGAAGAACTAGTGAAATGATATTCTCAAATGAGTGGAGGAGAAAGTTCAGAATCCTCAAAATCACGGAGTTGATGGAATTATTTCCACCGAACGAGAAAAGAAGAGCTGCTCCCATGAACCGTATCGACTCCAAATCGACTCGCTAATTCGACCAAAAGTCGATTCAAAATCGATCGCTTCTTCTCACCATCGACACATCGCAGAGGTCAAAATTGACTCGATTCCCAATATTTGATTGTGGGTCAATTACCGATCACCCATCGGTGAAAGATTCGTGATCGAGGTCGATATTGAGTATAGATTTGAAGTGCTTAATCTGATAATTTCAAAATCGAGGCTCCTTTACAATTGAAATCACTGCAGTTCCATAAATTTCAAAGCTTCTTGAACGAGAGGTATCGAGTGAACAATTTGAAGAATTTCTATCATTTAACGTCAATTCGCGTTACAGAAGTTTTGCTTGAAAATTCTTCCTTCTTAAAGATGTATTCTTGAGAAGGAAAATAATATTTCTGTCATACAATATGGAAAATTGTTAAATTAAGTTAGTGACTATCACGTACCCTGCTCACTCGGTGTTTCCTCGTAGAAGAAATAAACCTGCTTGAATGCATGAAACTCTTTAACAAGATGAGAAAAAATTATGGTCTTCGCATGTTGATTATGCTCTCTACGTTTACCGTCGACTAAGAAAATTATTATTTGATCCAATTTTTCCTGATACGATACTTAGGTATATTGGAGTATTACATGATGTCACTAGATCAGTGAGATAAAAATACTGAATTTTGTAACGAAAAGAAAGAGAGAGAGAGAGACACTGTGCACACGTGATGATAGGAGATAGGTCTGCCTTATGACAGAAAAAGAAAAGATTATACCATTAGATAACAATATTCAATCTTCTTGTTTCTCGTTTCTTGACTTCAAAAAGAAGAAAAAAAAAATGTTTTCCAAAGCCTATTATTTACGGAAAATAAGTTACATATTTTCCTCATTCGCGTTGCGCTTCCCGTAATTCTATCCACCTGTTTTCAGCTATACTCTTTCCTGTCACTTCCGTATCAAGTACAGATGTCGCTATTTCTTGTGGAAAATATCTGCTCGTATTATCGTTCGTATCTCTTGTCTTTCTTTCGCTCCCTCTGCTTAGAAATCCTGGAGGATTTCAAACCTCGACAAAAGCTCTTTGCTATATCTTTCAAAACATACATACATGTTCTTAATTGGTTTCCGATGGGTTTTTGCCTATAATCATACAGTTGAAAAATTATATCTTTATGAACCTTGATTGTTAACGTTTTTGTCTAACTTTGGTCGACTCAGGTCATTTACAAGTTGTTTTCTCTCATTTACGATGTTACAGGTTTAAACTGATGACGTCATGGATGTTGATGACGTGACAAAGAGGTTCAAACTGGTAGCTGTCTTTAAAGGGGCCTTTATGCCCTATCGCAAATTATTTTGTCTCGAGGTCTAGCTGGATCGAGCAACTATAGAAAGACATCAAAAATGATCTTCATTTATTTGACTTCGTTAGAACATTTATGAATATCTTCGCCAGTATCGGTGAAGAAGATATTGGTATCGTTCTATTCCTCAACCTTGACCTTACAATCTCAAGTTTATCTTCGCGGCCCGAAAAATGGCAAATGCCTCTCTGTCTAATTGTGAAAATTTCTTCTCCGCAGTGGCCAATTGGGATGTGAGATGAATCACCCTGCGACTCCTCCCTCAACTGACTCGTTCTTTGAAATGAATCTCCAGGGAGTATCTCCCTTCTTCAAGCTTTTACCCCGCTCTTCATTGAGACCTTCACGAAAGAGAAAACACTCTCAAAAATGTAACTACTTTGTTCATACTTAAGAACACGGTTAGCTGATCACCCATCCTTATCTGGAATATGATAATTTTTCCCAACGCTGCACGCCAGCATGTTTGACTAATTTGTGTACACGGCAATCATCACACCTTTTTGTACAGGAATTTTGTAAGTAAGATAAATTTTTTCGACTTTATCGCCATACGATATTATTTATTAATTTTTCTGCTATCATACATAAAGTGCTGTTTTTTAATTTATGCACCTTTCTCGTTTTTGATCTCATTAACCCGGTTGCAATCATCACCGCAGAGGTAGGACGGAAGCAGATGAAATTAATTTTTCCTCGCGGTCGCATACTATCATGGCACTACTGTATTACCCATGTCGCTGTATGGCGAACTATCTTGATTACAAAGATACGGAAACGAAGTGAGAAATTTGAAAAAAAAAAAATAGATACAATCGCTATTCGTTACTAGCTGAGCGAACGTTAATATTTCATCGTGTTCGTTATTTATTCGTTCAGTAAATCATAGACCCACCTCGCGGACTACCTCTGCAGTATGTAAATTTGGACGATTTTTTGGTGAACATGAGTGACTACTGATGGCCGCGGTAATGAGGCAATAAATTCATTGCAGGTTTCGTATAGTCCGCATGCGTTCCTAATAGTGTCATCGAAGCGATATTTTCTTTGAATTTTCGATGCATCCTCGTATGTACCATCGAGGTTTGAATGGAATTGCCTCTATTATGCAGCATACATACTACGATGCTCACACCAGACTCACTAAACGTGTTTACGGCCACCATATAAACAGTGTAGAATGCGAGAGCAGGTGTGAGGTTGTCCGGGGTGTGAGATACCTCTCCGGTGTATATTAGGCGCGCGCTTCGACGCAATTGGAATTTTAACGGCAGCCTTTTTCTACTTGTCTCCGATACCTATTGATGTGTATCTCTGTTGACTCCAGCTGTGATTTTTTCACAAAAACATAACACTCAGTATACCGCAAGCTACTTACTTTTTGATGAGCGAGTAAATCTTAGGCAGGATTTCACCCTTACTAGCCACCGATGCATACTCGTTTCCATACGGGCCGATTCGAGCGAATCTAAAACGGACAGATGACATCGTGTTATGACATAACGTACAATGAAATAGATAGGATACCTCCTTAGATCTGCATTGGCTCGTATCCTTTTCTTTTCTCTCTTCACTTTCGTCGTGTCTTCGTATTCTCTTTCATCTTCTTTGTGTTGTATACGAAGTTATTGTTGGATTTATTCAGCCGAGTATAGAGGAAGAACACGGATTAGGAAGATTTGGTGAGCGAACAATAGTGACGCGTCGTAACAGCGTTTTACGATCATTATCATATAAAGTTTCGGCTCTTATGTTGTAATAAATTTGTGTTTGATGATACAGGAATAAAAATTTTATCGAGTAAGATTCAGTAATATGAAAAATTTTGAAAAAGATTTCGATTAGCGGTAAAATATCAGTTTCAAATTCATTCCCTATTCCTATCACAAGAACAAAGCGCAAAAATTACGGAAGTACACGTTCTAAGAGGGTAGAGAGGCGCAGAACGATATACAATTGGAAGAACGAAGAAAAATGACCATTGGATGACACGAAAAAATCATATTTGAAAACTTCGAACAAATGAATGTAAATATCACCAGAATTTCATTCGAAGCTAACCAAGTCATCGGTAATTAGAGACTTCATTTATTTAGCTTTTCTTATACTTGCCCTCAAAATATACAATTAATGTGCCTTTTGAGAGTTGAATGATTACTCATCGATTTCAACAAGCTCCGAGAAGTGCTCCGATACTGCTTTTTTGAATTTTTATCGTTTGACGCCTTGTATTATATTGATTGGCGCATTTACACTGTGTGTTTCAACATTTTTCGGTCATATCGATCCAACCTGATTCCATTCGATTAATTGGGGAATGTTGTCCACAAAAATGTTGACAAATATTTAATCACTCGGTGTAAGTTCGCCATATTGGAAGTAGTTTTACCTCAAGGACGCACGGGCGGTTCTAGGAGAGAATTTTTGAAGGAGAATTGAATTTTCGAATCACGCGCAGATACTTCTGAAAGCTTAGGAGTCAGTATGAAATTTTTTTTACGATACGGCGAGACAAAGAAGGTGACGTTCTGAGCTGACGACGTCACGAATGATCTACTTTTCAAGAACAATTTCAAATCGAGCCATATCAACAGCTAGGAGAAGGACTTGGAATATTTTCTAACATGGAACTATGAGATGGGGGGCTAGGGTATGATGGGCTAATAAACTATAGTAGACTATATGGGCTAGAGATCACGTATACATGGGTATGCTAAGCTAATAAAGAGGATGAGGTGAATTTTACATGATCGTTTTTTCCGAAGGGAGAAATCTCTACTTTTAATAGGGAACCATTTCTGGGGCTATTTCGAGAAATTTGCGTGCACCGTGCGCTCCATGTCCTGTGCCATCGAACGAAAACTGACTCACTCTGGTCAGCTTGAAAAATTTCGACTTTATAGGAGGCGGACTTTGAGAAATGTCGACTTTTTGGAGAACTAAGGGAATTCCTGATATAATAGGAGGAGCTCTTGGAAAATTTCAACTTCCGAGTCATAATACATGATAGGAAAGGGATTTCTAAGAATTTCAATTTCAAAGCTTTCCTCCTATAGTTAGGTTAGGTTAGGTTTTTTCTTCCTTCAAAGTTAGGTTAGGTTTACGGACGGCCGACAGCATTTTCAAATACTTGGGCGTAGACTTATCCTACCAGAAGAAGAAACTGAGTGGATTCTCAAGCGTATCGGAATCAATAGACAAAACTCTGAGGATACAGATTAAAAATCTAAAAGATTATGGTGACCCTGATGGTCGGACAAAAGAAGAGCAATTCATGCGGCGGATATGCAGGAGTACACTTAGAGAGCGAATCCGGACGGAGGATTCATCGAAAACATTTGGAATCATACCAATCATGAAAACAGTGAAGCAATTAAAGAAGAAGTGGGAAACACAAGTCGTTAAAATCACAGAGTTCGGTCACCAAACTAGTGCAGTGTCAAGGAGTACACCGACAAATAGACGCATGAGAGGAGGATCAATGAAAAAACTGATTGACACCAGGGGCCTTTCCAGAGACCCCGATCCAAATAGGCCTTCCGCAAAGAAAGGAGATAGTGGTTATGGAATATTTCGATTATACTCGTATTTACGCGAACCAGCATGAAATCAACAGGATTTCACGAATGAAGATATTGTGATAATTACATTATAGGCTGATAAATCAATTCATCTGCCTGTAAATCACCGATTTGGGTCCATATTCTTTCTTTCTCAGAATTCGAATGTGAAATAATTTACGAGTGAACAGCTAAGAACGTGACAATCTACCATAGAGGTTGAAAAGGTTGTAGGCAACTATTTTTGAAGGAACTAAAGTAAGGTTCCAATTTGCGGCAGTTTTCATACAACTGTGAAAAGATTTTCCTACCATAAGATTTGGATTTGATTGATATAAACTGACATCAAGAGGTATTTTTTGCCCCCCTAAAAAAAAAAAAAAAAAAAAAAAAAAAAAACTATTGTTTGTGGATCACAAGAAGCAATCGCCGACATCAATCATTTTATCAAAACTATTTTTTCATCATTGCTGACTACAAAATCGAAAATTGACTCGTGAACTGTAGTTTATTACTACGTTAATTATCACAAAGGAGAGGAAAACATTCTCAAGTCTCTAATGACGACAGTCCTACTAAATACTTCTCTCAGAACTCTAACTTCTCCTTCCGACAGTAGCCCACGTCGTATTTAAAAATCTTCTTAATTACTTTTCAGACATCTTCTTTGCAGCCACCATCATGAAGAAGAAGACGGACCGGAAATGGAACAGGCAAATGTCTGCTGACCTACTCAATATCTGTGCACATCAACATGCACATTTGCAGGAAGAAGAGGAAGATCATCCCTGAAGAAGTTGAAGAGAAGCCAACAGCATCCAGTGTATTTTCTGAGATAGTGGTGGTGTTGTTGTCAGTTCTAGTGTTTTCCGCGTGCCAGGGAGGCACTGCAACTTGGCGGTTGCAAAGTAGAAGAGGGAGTTCGCCAAGGAGATTCTTCTAACACTGAAGTAATACCCGAAAGGGTCGATTCCGATGTTAGAGGAAACAAAATCAAATGCTTACGCACCCGCACCCTCCATCATGGTGGAAGGGCGGCGCGGTATAACTGACATAAGCGAATATCTTTGCATGGATGTGAAAGTTTCTGTAATTTTCTTCAGGGGATTTGTTAGCTAAAGCAATGGACGACAAAGGAATCACCATCTCCACTCTCTTCTCCTCGCCAATTTCCCGTCAATTACGAGAGATGAGCGAGTCAATTTTTTTCATTTTTTTCGACGCACCGAGGGGCTAGATTAGGTTTACTCCTCCCCTAGCACCTTCCAACATGTTGTACCAACAGTCAAGAGAGGGAATGAAAAAGAAGTTGTAAGATCTCAATTCTAAACATTCAATTCACACTTCTATGCTGGACACAGAACTTTAACGTCTTATTCTTTCTCTTGCTCAGCAAACGTTTATGAGTTTTCAATGAATATAGGCCAGCATCAGACAATAATTAAGAGAGTTAAGTTATTTACTCAATGGAAGAAAATCGCAGCCCACCTAGTGAACTGTTCGCGGTTTTCTTCGATAACTTTGTCAATTTAGGCAAACAGGAAACCTGTTTTATGAAAGTGACTCGCGTGTAGTGTCAAACTCAGAGGCCAGAATTTTTCCGAGTCCCTTTTCCATCATACACAGCTTGGAAGCCGAAATTTTTCCAAGTTCCCCTCCTACCCCCTATTGCTTGGAGATCGGAATTTTTCAAGTCTCCCTCCTCATAGCCTTATGGGTCGGAGGTCCACATTCTTCTGAGTCTCACGTTTTGCTGGACGGTGGCTAATGCCCGTTGATTTTCTTTACCGCCCCCAACATTGAATCATGTATTGTCTCTTTGGAAGTTTCATTTCATTTATACATCGATTTCGATTTTATTCGGCTGCCCTTCTTAGTCTGATGAAGTCTATAGGTATGTTAAACGAACTAGCTTTCGAGGACTCACTCGCTCCGCGCTGTAGTAAGCGTCTGCTAGGCCCCTAACCTGCATTCTACTGGGTATACACAAGCCTAGGCTAAAGGTCGAAACTCTTCGAAGTCTCTGTCAATGACAACGTCATGAAGCGTCACGTGACACAGATTTTTGACCGACCCTCAGCTTGAAGATCTATACATGTCCAAAAACCAGCCTAGTATGAGGACAGCTAAGCCTGCAGCCTAGTCAACATAAGCCTAGTGCCCTGGTTTGATGAAAGGCTAAACCAACTAGTGAGTGCACGGATAGTACAATGAAGGCTGAAAATCGGAATTCTTTCAAGTCTCTAAAGAACATCGAAGTCATTGATGACGTCATAAAGCGTGATGTCGCGTCACGTCACGCAGATTCCTGACTAACCTCCAGCCCAAAGACAAATATAAGTCATCATGTTTTAACAATCGGTGTCGAAATTTGGGATTAAGTGTTGGGAGGAAGGGGATGCGGTCTTTCTACATAAGTTGTTGACATTATTAATCGTCTGGCCTCTTTTGGAAGAGGATCTATTCTCAGTTGGTTTATTCACCAATGTCTCAACAGTCCAATACTGGAGCGTATTGTCCTTTGGCAGACACCGCAGATATACACGTCGGAGCCTTGGCAGGAGTACCGATACTATTTGGAAACGGGACGAGTTCAAATGGGCGCCACCGATTAGGCATCGCTGTTTGAGCGCCGCCATTCGGGTGCGAGGTTCATCTGGGCGTTAATTTCATATGGGTGCCAAAGGGTTCTTTGTTACCAGATATTTTTGCTGAGGCAAGGCACCGGCGATTCCAGTGTAACTTTGGCTACTCCTATCCTAGTTTGAATAAATTTATCGATAAAATAGGACGCTGTCAGAAAACGCGAGAAGTCGATTAGAGCCAATTGGGAGGGGGGCGTATAGAGCCTCGAGCTAAGGATTTGAAGTACCAAAGATGTGACGAAAGCCTCTATACATTGACAATTGATTACGACGAATTGAGCCAATAGAGTACTTGAGAGCAGTGGCTCACAATTTACCTAAATAGTCGCCTCTGAATGAATTTTGTGCTGTGAATTAATGTGTGTTGTGCACGAATGTGCTTTGTGGATGAATTTTGACGAAGTAAAGCTCTATGTTTTGTAGATGGGAGACGTTGCCGGTGACTCTAGTGTGACTTTGGCTACTCCCACACTACTTTGGGTCACCTAGATAACTGAATTTGGCTACTTCCTCAATCTCCGTGCCGCGAATGTGAGATTGGTATTCATATTCAGTGCCTTGGTCTTGTCGGTTTCGATTCCCATACTCAGCTGTCCGTATACCGCCACAAATGCATGGGTCGTTTCCTGTGTTCCCTGTATGGTGTTTCCGATCAGTTCCAAGTCGTCCGTATGCTGTTATTTTGCGATGTAGCGAGAGCACATTTACCTCTGACTTTTCAGTCGGGCCAGATGGAACAGTCCTCCATTCGACTGTAAGGCTGGCATCATGAGCATCGCCAACGCGTATAAGTTGAGAACGCATATCCGTCAGATCCTGCTTGATATGGTAAAATCTTCGTTGAGTTCACCGTCCAGTATGACGTACCAAAGCTTGCAAAGATGATGACTGAGATCTTTTTGGTTGTGAAGTGTATTATTAGTACGCCGCTCTCCTTCTCGAAGGAACAAGAGATAAGATGATAAGATCGAAAAGCAGAAGTCTAAAACAATTACGAGTTCGAAGTTCCATAAGTTTATGAACGTGAAATCAGTGATCGTATCTCACAAACATTAATACTCCAGCCTTATCGCAGATCGCCTCTAATTTCGCAGCTGTTCACATAGTTTTCTTCGCTATCTCCTCTAGTAAAGTAATTTATTTTGATTACGATATATTAGTTTTGTGTTCGCGGAATGTGACAAAAGAGCACTTCGAATCTACGCGGCAACGGTACTCGAAATTGTTTTGTATTAGTCGGCTAACGATAATATTTGAGTTCTGCCGACGCTGGAGAAACAACCGCCATCTCGGCAGCGCTACAAGAAAGATTGCCGTCGTGATTTACGACGGAGCATCCGCGTCTTCGCGCGTACCACCACCGTGAAGATAACGCGGTGCGAGAAAATAAGAAAAATAAAAAGAGCCGTGGTAGCGAATTGAGACGAGAAGTGCATTTTCTGGTTAACGGTTTCTAAGCCGTGTATTGTTTATCGGTGGCTAATAATGTTGACATTAAACTCGTACAGTTTTCGAGAAGGGGTGAAATTATATTGGGCGCGTTATTACAACATCGTAGATCAGTATATAGCGACCAAATAGCAACCACCGTTGGTGAAAATATGAGTGATTTTCCGTCCGATTGTTTGTGAAAAAAAGTTGGAAAGTGCGTGAAAAAGGGTCGTCTTCTTCTTTTTATTTCCCTCCGTTTTTATTGATAACTTCTTGTTATCGTTAACAATTATTCATGAATCGGGGTGCGTTGTAAGAGCTCGTAAATCAGTCGACATAAATCAGGCTCGAGATATTTTCATTAAGTGGTTGGGGAAAATTTTCTTTCAGAAATGTGCGCACTCGCATTCTAATACATCGCAATACAGCCGTACGGATATTCTGCGTGTAATGCCGCTCTGTTCTAATGGTCTCAGCTGCCGACGAAGCTTTTGAAGGAAGCTATTACTACAAGTTTAAAGTCTGCAGTCGAATGAAAGTACGAAGTTATGAATAAATAATGAAACATGCGTTCTTGCTGATATAGATATCGATATGCAACTTTGAATGACCGTGAAAATTGATTTGTGATGTTCCGATGTCTCGTCAAACAGAAGTGTAAAAATAAAAACTCGTTACCTTAGATTTGAGGGAGTCCGGTGGGCGACGATCTCAACTGCTGCCAATGAACTGTTTTCTGAAATTTTACGAACAAAACGTGTATAATTTGCAATGTTTATCAAAACTTACTCTTTTTTTTTTAAACGAGCTAAAAACACTCCCCCTCTTCAAAGTGGCCAATCGTAAAACCTAGTCATGTATATAGGCCTGGTATTTCATAATTCTTTTGACGAAATAAAAGCGCGCCGTTCGGAGACCCTTTATTGTTTTGGATACATCTGAAATCTAGTTTAACAATTTTGCATTATTTGTTTCATCTTCTCTTTTGTCTGTCGTGTTTACTTCTCGAGCGAACGTAAAAGAATTACGATATCCGCGATACAGCGCAATTTCGCGCGGTCTTTTGTATCGCACTTTAACGAAGCGAAGTCATTCCGGGCACGTTGAACCCATTCCATATTATACAGACAAAAATATCGAAAACTCCCTAAATTATTTCCAATTTCATCCTCGGACACAATTTGTAAATTTGCTTATTATAACTTCGAAGTAGAAAGTTTTCCTGGGTATATAATTTAACGAGACAGAAGATAGACTTATTTGGCGAATGAAATGCAGCGAACTGAAGGATGAATTAGAGACGCGAGAGAGTGGGGTTGGACATTCTGACGCGGTGTACTCGACAAACCAGGGTATCGTTGCGACATTATCTTCTTGATACAAGGTACTCATCTTTAATTTGGTAATGCCATTCTTCATTTCTGTTTGACTGTCGCGTTCTCCTCTCTGGCCGGTCTCAGTCGCTTACCCACTTTGATATGTGATCGAGCGCATAGGGGTCGTGATCATTTACATTTTTATTTATTTCTTCACAACGCTTTGGTTTATACGCGAAGACAGACGAGGGAGAAAATCGTTCGTCCGAGAATAATGTGCAGTAGATATTTTCAATTAGGGAAAACGTTTGTAAGTGAATAGGCCGTAATGGAAATACACGGGCCGTATACGGTGTACACTTTGACGAGATTCACTTTGATTTGGAGAAAAATCCAGAAGTTCGTAAGATTTCCTGATACGCATTAAAAAGAAACGCTAGAGCATACCACGAGTGCAGTTGAAAAAAATCGAAGAGATGCTCTCCAAATAATAAAAAAGAGAAATTCATTATCAAACTTTCACTCGTGCGAAAAATTTTTCAGTTAGTGAGCTGAGAATTTCCACGATTTGAACGATCAAAAAACTACTGCTGAATTCAATCCGAAATTTGGAACGATTGAAAGTAGTCTACAAAGTAGAGAATTGCAGTAATTCTCTTTGAAAGGATTTGAACTCCACTCCTGGTCCTCATATCACCGATGCAGTCGACAAGAGAGTTTAGGTTCAAATACTACGTCAAGATAGCAGCTTGAAGGAAAGATCACTGGGAAAGGTGTGATTACATTCTTACTCATGTTATGAAAGGATGAAATTTCTGAAGGCGGGAAATTTATTCGAAAAAATTGTGCAACCGTAAACGAATTTAGGTGTTGAAGAACAAAAATTCTGAGATCTCTTGGTCAAGAGATCATTGACGAAGAACAGTAAATGAAGAATGAATTGAGGAGATGGAAAACGAGAAGCACGTCCATGAGAAAACGAGAGAAGCAAAACTGCGCTCTAGTACTTTTCTGTTTAAAAGAGATGAGATCATTGATGAGGACATGACGTACGATTTCCATCTCTCCAAGAGTCAAACGATGATGATGACGGTAAGAATTTTTGACGTAAGGCAATCGTTTGGATCCCCCCCGCCCCTCTCTGTCACTCTCACTCTCTGCAAACGCCCAACAAAAGACGAGTTTTTAGATAAAATTTGCTCCATCACGAGAAACCACGTCGGCACGTTTGTCCGCCCTGATCAGACACGGACCACAGCCAATCTCGCGCCGTGAGTTCTCTTATGTTGGACGCAATTAAAACAATGTCTCCTTTTTTAATGGAACGAAATTCAAACATTTTTTTTCTCTTTCACTTGGGACGCACCTGGTTTTCCCATAAGGTGATCTGCCTAAGTTGACAGATCCAAGCATCGATGTTTACCAACGTCCTAATGATTGAACGTCTTCTGGTTTTGTCGATATAAATGTCGTGTCAGTTCTGGCATTGTAGCCTACAGACACCACTCTTCTTTTATTCAGGAATCTGATCTTTAAGGATTAGCAGGAATTTGCAAAAAGAAGTCGAGTTATTGTGAGCGACGCAGTACGAACCGGATTCCACTCATAGCATTAGAATCAGCAAAGGGAACCTTGACCAGACGATTGCCCACAAAAAAGGAATGTTGAAATTACTGGAGCCAAGAGAGGATGTCAGTATTGAACAATGAAGGAGAATCACAAATTGCAAGAAATCCATCGTTACTTCCAGTCGAGACTGAGACTCGTGACCTCAACCCGAGATTGTGACTCGAAACTGAGACTCAAGCTTGAGACTAGAGACCGAGACTCGAGAGACCGCGACTTGGGACTGAGAATCGAGACTGATGACACTTGAGCTGGAGACTAGAGATTGAGACTTGAGACTGACACTCGAGACTGAGACTGAGACTCGAAAATGAGACGCAGGACTGAGACTTGAGACTGACCCGTGAATTTAAGATTCGAAACTGAAACTGGAGCTTGAGACTTAAGACTGAGACTCGGGACTGAGACTCGAGACCAAGACTCGGGCTTGAGACTTGAGACTGAGACTCGAAAATGAAACTCAGGACTGAGACTTGAGACTGACACGTGAATTTGAGATTCGAAACTGAAACTGGAGCTTGAGACATAAGACTGACACTCGAGACTGAGACTCGGGACTGAGACTTGGGACTGAGACTCGAGACTAAGGCTCGAGCTTGAAACTTGAGACCAAGACTCGAGCTTGAGACTTGACACTGAGACTTGAGAATGAGGAATGAGGGTCAAGACTGATACTCAAGACTGATACTTGAGACTGATACTTGGGACCGAGACTCGAGACTGCGACTTGGGACTGAGAATCGAGACTGATGACACTTGAGCTTGAGACTGGAGATTCAGACTTGAGACTGACACTCGAGACTGAGACTGGAGCCTGAAACTCAAGATAGACATTCGAGACTGAGACTCGAGCTGAAGACTTGAGTTGGAAACTGGAGCTTGTGAATCGAGGCTGAAACTCAAGATTGAGACTCAAGACCAAGACTCGGGCTTGAGACTTGAGACTGAGACTCGAAAATGAAACTCAGGACTGAGACTTGAGACTGACACGTGAATTTGAGATTCGAAACTGAAACTGGAGCTTGAGACTTAAGACTGACACTCGAGACTGAGACTTGGGACTGAGACTCGAGACTAAGGCTCGAGCTTGAAACTTGAGACCAAGACTCGAGCTTGAGACTTGACACTGAGACTTGAGAATGAGGAATGAGGGTCAAGACTGATACTCAAGACTGATACTTGAGACTGATACTTGGGACCGAGACTCGAGACTGCGACTTGGGACTGAGAATCGAGACTGATGACACTTGAGCTTGAGACTGGAGATTCAGACTTGAGACTGACACTCGAGACTGAGACTGGAGCCTGAAACTCAAGATAGACATTCGAGACTGAGACTCGAGCTGAAGACTTGAGTTGGAAACTGGAGCTTGTGAATCGAGGCTGAAACTCAAGATTGAGACTCAAGACCAAGACTCGGGCTTGAGACTTGAGACTGAGACTCGAAAATGAAACTCAGGACTGAGACTTGAGACTGACACGTGAATTTGAGATTCGAAACTGAAACTGGAGCTTGAGACTTAAGACTGACACTCGAGACTGAGACTTGGGACTGAGACTCGAGACTAAGGCTCGAGCTTGAAACTTGAGACCAAGACTCGAGCTTGAGACTTGACACTGAGACTTGAGAATGAGGAATGAGGGTCAAGACTGATACTCAAGACTGATACTTGAGACTGATACTTGGGACCGAGACTCGAGACTGCGACTTGGGACTGAGAATCGAGACTGATGACACTTGAGCTTGAGACTGGAGATTCAGACTTGAGACTGACACTCGAGACTGAGACTGGAGCCTGAAACTCAAGATAGACATTCGAGACTGAGACTCGAGCTGAAGACTTGAGTTGGAAACTGGAGCTTGTGAATCGAGGCTGAAACTCAAGATTGAGACTCAAGACTGAGACTCAAGACTGAGACTCAAGACTGAGACTCAAGACTGAGACTCAAGACTGAGACTCGAGACTGAGACTCGAGACTGAGACTCGAAAATGAGACTCAGGACTGAGACTTGAGACTGACACGTGAATTTAAGACTCGAAACTGAAACCGGAGCTTGAGACTTAAGACTGAGACTCGGGACTGAGACTCGAGACTAAGGCTCGAGCTTGAAACTCGAGACCAAGACTCGGGCTTGAGACTTGAGACTGAGACTTGAGAATGATAGTCAAGGTACTCAAGACTGATACTTGAGACTGATACTCAAGACTGAGACATGAGACTGACACGTGAGTTTAAGACTCGAAACTGAGACTGGAGCTTGAGACTTAAGACTGACACTCGAGACTGAGACTCGGGACTGACACTCGAGACTAAGGCTCAAGCTTGAAATTCGAGACCGAGACTCGAGCTTGAGACTTGAGAATGATACTCAAGACTGATACTCAAGACTGATACTTGAGACTAATACTTGAGACTGAGACTCGAGACTGGCTTTTAAGCCTGGAACTCGCACTCGAGACTGAGGCTTGAGCTTGAGACTGAAACTCTAGTTTGAGACTTGAGACTGAGACTCAAACCTGAGGCCTAAGGAGACTGAGACTCGAGACCTAGACTCAAGATAGAGACTCATAAGTAAGACTCGAGCCTGAGGCTGGAGGAGACTGAGACTCGACACCAAGACTCAAGAGTGAGATTCAAGGCTGAGACTCGAGACTGAGACTGGAGCTGAAATTTTTTGCCTTTCACCGGTAGGACACCTTTCGATTCCATGCCTACCGTTTTGATCACATTTTGCTTTATGAGTTCTCTAGTAGAGAAAAAATTGAGTGCTAAGTATTTCCTCTGTTTTAGAAGATCCAGTACCAGGACTTTTGGTTGAAGTAGCTCAGGTTTCCTCCTACTTTTCTCAATCTTTGATTCAGATTTATTCGTCGAGGTTTGATTTGAGCTCTCGAACTCATGGAAATGTGGCCACTTGCTTTGTCCTCCTTTTCATAACCTAATATAGGAACGAGAAAACGTGACCTTAGAACGATAATAATCTAAGTATGTAGGAGACTTGGAAGATTTTGGAAAAATGGCAGATTTACATATTTTGACTTGAGAAATGACTCATCTATTTTGGAACAAATGCTGGTATGACGTCATCAAAACGTGACTCTTACATACCGTTATGCCAGGGACTTGGCATTCGGAGAAACGAGGGAGGTAGGAAACTTCTGACCCGTGCTATTAAATCATGAGAAAAGAAATTTGAGAAAAATTCCGAGCTTCGAACTTGGATAAAAGTAGTTGGTGTCTTGCACCCATTGAAAAGCATGCAATCAAACTTGAATTTCATTTCTGCATACTTTCTTGAATTTGATTACACTGTGCAACAAAAAATTTGGACTTGGCTATTTATGATTCATTCTTCTCTCTTACATCACAGTAAATGAAAAAACAACCATCTTTTATCTGAAACTTTGCTTTTAAGAAAGAAATCACCTAAAGTTGAATGGAATCATAGAAATGAAAACTATAGGTTTTTCTGATCCGGCTGCACTGATGTGCATGCGTACAAAAGCAAAGTTCTGAAATGTTGTGGTATTTGGTTTCTGACGAGCCCAAACAACTTGAGGATACCAACGAAAACCCAAGGACAAACCGAAAAGAAAATTTTGTTGCACAGTGTTATTCTTGTTGAAACCCTAGAATCTGCACCAAAAATATTCCTGTATACTTTAAATTTTCCTAATTTTGGAATGTTTTGTATATTTTCCAACAAAATATTAATTCAGAGTTCGAACAATTTCGGAATAAAGTGACCGGATATTAAATTTTGGAATGTTTTGTATATTTTCCAACAAAATATTTCAGAGTTCGAACAATTTCGGAATAAAGTGACCGGATATTATTTGAATGCTGTGTGGGTACTGACTTCCTTAATAAATTTCAAAATGAAAGTAGAAAAAGCAAGGTATTCTGTCGGCTAAATAATTATTAGAGAGAAGAAAAATTTCAGTAATAGTGTATTTAAAAAAAAAAACGAGGTTCTCAAGTCACCATTCTCTGGTATGCTTAAAGTATCTGTGTTAAGCACTTCGTGTATGTACGTAGGGGTGCATGATACGGTATACATTTTATATAATGAAACCTTCATCAATCAATCTTGAATCGAGGAAGATAGATTTAGTCGAAAATACGTGTTTTACATACAATACGCGGCTGACGTTGTCACCTTAAAATAATATTTTCAGACCCGTATCCTGTATACTGAAAAAGAAAATTTTGTCATCGATGCTATAACATACGACGCTTTTGTGTATAACTTTACGTAGGAAGAAGTGAAAGAGCTTTGGAATAAAATCCATTCATTAGGATGTATTCATCGCCTGTGTAAAAGCGCATATACTCGCACCAACGCTCACCAAGTCGTTTGTTCGTCGAAAAAATACACGCTTCGAGATAGGGTTGACTAAAAAAATGCTACAAAACTTTTTTTTCAGGCATCGCAGGCACATGCTCCTGTGTTCTAGAATATCATCATTTATTTTCGTTCATAAAAACTGGAAGTACGATACTTCAGCTAAATGGTCTCTATAATATTGTCATTCTCTAACCTGCTCTAATAGTTTGTGTTCCGGCATACGCTGGGAGCATCAGAAGAAAACACTGTAATTTTATATCTTATTTTCTTGCAGGACAAAAGCTGTAATATACACACATGTCAGTTCCACGGTATTGAACGTATTCATTATTTCACAACATAATAAGCTCAACTTAAATCTCAGTTAAGGAACGTAATTTTTCCCATCTTTTCATTATTCTCTGGTAGTCCAGTAGATAAACGGATATTGTACAGAATTTTTTTCAAAGCTTCCTCGTCTCAAGCATGTAGATATAAGCTTCTCATTTCGAAAGGAGGAAAAATAAGAAGAAATACATATTACGTTTTGCAAATATGTTGCAAAACCACGATCTGTTCTCGACGTTCAATTAGTTGAGATAACAAGATCTTCAGTGCCATCACTTTTCCAATTAATTTCTGAAGACGAAGGTACGCTGTCCTACTGATTGTCTCTCATAGTTCGAAGCTGACGCGTGGTTTGTATTGATGATGCGTTGGCCTTTGAACAGCTAAATTATCGAAGAGAACGCCTTACTTTCAACTACTTCATAACTGACTTGAGGTCGCTATTGGTGCTAGTGGTTTGGCATAGACGCGTAATTCATGCCTAAGATCATGTTGTATTTAGTTATTTTGGGGCATGGAGCCTCGAAGTTACAATATTCCCCGGTGGTCGTTTGGAGCTGACACGTCAAACGTATTACGACTGCGTCTGTTGAATAATGTCCCAGGCAAACGTGTCACATCAGCACTAAGCACCAATAATGACTATATTGGTATAAGCAAGCATGTTCGTGCGCCTGTACTGTATCAACTTGATTACTATTCGTATTGACAATGACCAGTAGCCTTCACTTGATACCAGTTCTGACTTCCTACACTGATCGTGACATAGTACAAGAAATATCTGAGCCCGCAATTGACTGCTCTCTTCTGCCATGCCACAGAATACCCAAGACCATTTCAGGGGTCGCATCAGCCCCGAATAATTTATTACTCAAGGAAAATAGAAGCGTGAGCTTATTTTGAAATAGCCTTGTCTACTACCTGATGATGATGAGTCAATCTTTCAGAACTTTCGACTCTTGAATGGAGACTAGCATTCTGAAGTGAGGGAGAAGATCATTAACAGGCTTGGACTGATGGGTCGGGAACCGGGAGCTTCCCGGTGGGCCGCGAAGATTTTGGGCCGACGGGCCGGTCGGTCTAAAAAATAATAATGTTTGTGATTTTAAAAAGTTAATTTCGAGGGCCAGCCGGTACAAATATTTGTCGAATGCTATTGTACCTTCAGTTCAACCCTGTATGGACATGAGAACTGAGGAAACTGAGGTTTCCGTATTAAGGGCCACTCTCCGTATTAGTCTAGCTTTAATACGGAGTTCCACTCTTAATACGGAGTATGGACTTGTGAACTGAGGAAACTGAGGTTTCCGTATTAAGAGCCACTCTCCGTATTAAGAGCCACTCTCCGTATTAACCAAGCTTTAATACGGAGTTCCACTCTTAATACGGAGTATGGACTTGAGAACTGAGGAAACTGAGGTTTCCGTATTAAGGCCCACTCTCCGTATTAGTCTAGCTTTAATACGGAGTTCCACTCTTAATACGGAGTATGGACTTGAGAACTAAGGAAACTGAGGTTTCCGTATTAAGGCCCACTCTCCGTATTAACCAAGCTTTAATACGGAGTTCCACTCTTAATACGGAGTATGGACTTGAGAACTGAGGAAACTGAGGTTTCCGTATTAAGGCCCACTCTCCGTATTAGTCTAGCTTTAATACGGAGTTGCCCTCTTAATACGGAGTATGGACTTGGAAACTGAGGAAACTGAGGTTTCCGTATTAAGGCCCACTCTCCGTATTAGTCTAGCACTGAGGAAACTGAGGTTTCCGTATTAAGGGCCACTCTCCGTATTAGTCTAGCTTTAATACGGAGTTGCCCTCTTAATACGGAGTATGGACTTGAAAACTGAGGAAACTGAGATTTCCGTATTAAGGGCCACTCTCCGTATTAGTCTAGCTTTAATACGGAGTTGCCCTCTTAATACGGAGTATGGACTTGAAAACTGAGGAAACTGAGATTTCCGTATTAAGGGCCACTCTCCGTATTAGTCTAGCTTTAATACGGAGTTGCCCTCTTAATACGGAGTATGGACTTGAAAACTGAGGAAACTGAGGTTTCCGTATTAAGGGCCACTCTCCGTATTAGTCTAGCTTTAATACGGAGTTGCACTCTTAATACGGAGTATGGTCGACTTAAGAATTACAACGTCGAGGGCGAAAAGTCAAGCTCCTGCTCCGGGAGTCCAGCTCCGAGCTAGAAGCCGGACAATTTTTAGAGCTACTCAACTCCGGCTGACAGAGCTGGATCCAAGTTAAAGTTGGCCTCAGCTTCTTACTTTTTCTTTGCTTTTCTCAGGCTTTCGGAGAGAAACGGGAATGAATAAAAGTAAAAAATTGGAGGCCATTGCAGGTTTGCAATGGCGGTGGGGAACCTGCAACCTCACTCATCCTCCTCCTATCATCCTCGTCTTTCGCCACGCCAAGAGGTTTCAATGGAATAAATTGCCTTTCTAAGCTTTTTTCAGAAAATGAGTCGCGCTTTAGGTTAGGTATCTTGATTTTTTACCCACTTATTATGATTCCATCTTTTTATGCAAATTCCTCATCAATCTTAAGAACGAGATTCCTAGACATGAAAAAAGTGGTGATTATAGCTCTGGCGTAGAGTTTGTGTCGACAAAACCAATAGACTTTCTACCGTTGAGACTGTAGAACACATCAATGCTTGAGTCTCTTCTAGCCAAGTCCATTTAGCTTATGTTCATCACCTTATTGAAAGTAGACACCAACAGAGAAGCAGTTCCATTCAAGTGTTTTACGTGGCAAAATCCTTTGGTTCTCAAATTTGAACCGGGTTCAACATTACTGGCTGATTGTGAGCACGTTAAACGCTGGACAACTTCAAATTCAGTTGGTAAAACAGATTTTTAGAGTTAAATGAAGTTTCAAAATGTTCAACTCAGGTTAAATACGTAGTTGGTAAAACTGGCCCTTAAACGTCGTACAAAAACGAGGATTTACTCCACTAGCTCGTCTTCTTACGTGAATGTGCTTCCCGTTCTTCATTTCCTCACCTCAGTCTTCATTTGCATTTCATCGTCGAAGGTCTTTTGACTGAAAAAGGTATCTTAGAAATTTTAAACCTGGACCTACATAATGACTTCTCTCTAGAATGGTCATCGGCGGGAAGGGCACTTTCCGCTCTTCCTCTCCCACTTTAGTTTGTCAATGTACAAAGATGGTGTCGCTCATTTCCAAATGTTTCTTATTTTTGTTCATTGGGATACCGCACCATTGATTCAGGCTTTTTGACCATGAAAACATGAAACATAATCTTCATTTTTTACTCGTCAGTCCCTCAATAAGACTGAGCGGTTTGCATTAAGAGATACGTTGATATTGAAAAGGAAAAAGAAAGCAGAATTTGAGTTTGAAGAAACATCCGCCCTCTTCCAAAAAAGAGGGAAAGATTATGAAAAAAGTGAAAACATTAAATTCCAGAAATTGAATAAGTAAATATACTTTCTATATTCAAAAAAAAAAGTCATGGACCAGATCCTTCATGTATGGGCTGAGAAAGAATATCCTCTTCGATTGGAAGATCATTATTTTACTCTTCTTGTCAGGGGAAAAGAGGAAGAAAACAAAAGATTTGGAAGATTTTGCTGTTATGAATTCCTAGGAAAAATGGGGGTTGGCATAATTTGGTTTTCTCAAGAGAGAAAGGTAAAAATTTCCAAATTTTAAAAGTCTAGAGGAAAACAATGAGATGGAAATAATCGCCAAAGTTAGGTAGGATATTATTAGGCGTTCTCTTGTTTTTGTTTTGTTTTGTTTTCTCTGAAACTTCATTTTTTTCAACGCGAAAACATGTTTTTAAGTACATTGTTATCGTACTTTTTGGAAACAGCTGAAACGTGTACGTTTCCCTTCTACTGGAGTAGTTCAGAAGTTCAACTTTATTCATAGATCGAGCACACATCTGAGTGCAACGTAAGAAATATTTTCTATAAGTAATTACCGTTCACTCCTATATAATATGCACGTAATTAATATTACAACTGTCTCAATAAATTGTTCGACGAAAATCATTATTAATATTATTGTCATCGCAAATTCGAACGCGTTATAATATAAACCATATACGAGTACAAATTTACATATTATAATACCGAGCAAATTTATTATTCTGCTAAAACGTAATTTTTGATGCAGCAGATGTTTTCTCAGGACGGTTTGTTGCAATAATAACAAGGAAATTTAACGCGAATGCACCGAACGTATATTAGGGGTACATATCTAGAAAATATGATTGCTGACTGCATGATACAATGTCTACCAGATACAAATCAAAAAACTCGAGCTCAATTTGTATGAAATCTCTTCGAAACGTCGCCGAGTAACTAATTAAATATTTCATTAAAATACTCGACTGATTCACTCGAAATCGGCGCTACTACGCTGCGACTTTTTCTGCTTTTTCACGACTAGGGATACGACTCTCAACGGTTTTCCGGGAGGAAGCTCTGGGACGGCTTTTTTCCCGCCTCCGAAAGGCAAGTACGACCGGATACCACCGCTCGTGCCGTCCGAGTTTTTCATAGCCCTTATCGCGGAATTAGTCGCTGGCAGCAGAAGTGATTTCGTCAAACCTACTTCCGAATTGCGAACACCTCGTAGTAACGTGAAAGCCGGTAATAGCGATCGAATACCGAAACCACTTTTGGAGTCTTTCTTCTTGGCAGACTTGGTCGACAATTTCTCATTTTTTTGAGTGAGTTTCTGAGCGTACTTTTTGATATCCTGGTCCGCCTCCGTGAATACGTAGAAAGCGAGTCGTTTTTTTGGAGGATCGTCGATGGAGGAAATGTATACGAAAGACTGTTCGTCATCTTGGTTTTCTCGTTTGATCAAAATCGGGCACGTGAGAACGCCTCTCTGGGACATGTAGTCGTATTTCTCTAAAACTATGTGTTTGAGTTCGCATTTCGGAGTTCTCGTTTCGTCGTGATGCCAGCCTTTACCTTCGAAAAACGCCGAATTGTCGTGCAACGCTGTTGTGCAGTATTCCTGTAGCTTTCCCACATCGTTGTCTCCGCAGAAGAATTCTTGCTTTCTAGCTTCTTCAGCTTTAAATTGTAGAAGACAAATTAGACGTCATCAAATGTACAGAAGTCCAGTGTATAACATTTGACCTTCAAAAACTTTATAGGGTAGATTCTCTGTCCACCTTTTCTGTGTTAAATTTGTTGGGCGATATGCCTTCTTTTGCTAAACAAATTCCCTTGGATGATAGGAAGTGTCTGGGAGAGGAAATGAAGATCTGAAATCGAGTGAAAATTAAAAAGTGGTGCGGGGGATCTGGAAACTTGGCATCATCATCTACATGCGGTTCCTCAAAGTTCATAGTCAACTGGAAGGCTTTGGAGGAGTGTGAAATTTCAAGGTCATTGGGATTGAAAACAACAGAGCCTATATTTCGCTTCACAGTTCTAGCAAGTCCTCGTAATGCGCAAGGTCAAGGAAAGGAAATCTTTAACCTAGGTAATGCAGTAATCAAATCTTAAGAATAATAATGGAAGTCACTCATTATAATCGCAGATCAACTGGCATCAGCAGTATTGGTAGGATTGACAATCATGAACATGAGTTAAACTCTCTAGGAAATTGATAGAGATTTTTGTTTGTCATCTGTTATACTGGACTTCTCTTAGAGTATAAATACCCAATCAATAAAAGTACCTACCTTTTGTTAGTTGTTTCTTGGCACTGCGGGCCGAATACATCCGATAAAACCAGAGACCAGACTTGGCGATACCCCTCCAATATATAAGAAAGTCAGTAATCTCCGGAGTCGAGTTAAGCGCGAGTTTTCGCGCACGTTCTCTATTCTTTCTGTACTTCTCGATAATCTCATCTCGTTCTTTCTGTTCGTGCTTCAAATAATGCTCGGCATCTTCGGCAGCTAAAGCTGATTCAGCTTTCAGCGATCGAGGAGTCGAACTTAACGATCGCACTCCGTAACCAAAGGACATTCCGGTCATTCCTTTCCCTAAATCGGTTATGGAGTGAAACGGATTGGTGAAGATCGTTTTGGTGAATTCTTTGCCCATATCGACAATGGCTGACAGCGCACTCGCGAAAGCCAGCTGTTGTTCGCACCGGAACACCACTAAACTGAATAAAACAACCATCAAAATTGATCGTTTCATATTTGATTATGAGAAAAAAAAAAAAAAAAATTGAAAACTCGCTTATAGCAATACTTTCTAGACGAGAATCACTTTTCGTTCTAATATTACAAATTGTAGAAACGAATACAGTTTGAAAGTTTGCGAATGTAATTGAAAATAAAATTACGGTAATAGAACGCAATTACTAGTAATTGTTAAAGAGAAAATAGAATTGAAAAATTAAAATATAGGTACGACACCTACGGCGTGTGTCGTATTTGATGCTCTGCTGTTTTGAACTAGGTACTGTAGCTTGAAATGCCACTCGTACCATACTTTGCAATTAGTCCAGACACGTGTTAGTTGGTAACAAAATGTTGAAGATCATTTTCTTCAAAAAAGGATATTGTAATAAATCTAAGTTGCATTGCAAGCCTTTTATTTTGTGGAATATTGAAAAACTTATGTCCTCGCTTGATTATAGCAGTTCTTTGGACAAGGGTCAACAAAAGAGTGAAAGAGAGAGAGGGCCAGAAAGAAAGAAAAAAAGTGGACAGGGGGAGAGGAAATAGTGAAGTGATAGAGAGAGGATTTCAATGATATTATAGCACCAAGAGAACATGATTGAATGTGGCGGTGGTGCCAACCTAAATAAAGACACGCTTTGGTGGAAGAGAATTGTGAATCTATTTATATAGGTAAGATTTTATGGCGTTTCCTTCATCAAAACCTCAACATTCCTACCATTTTAAGATGTTGGTTGCATTGCTGTGACACTTGCAGAGAGTTTCTTGTATCCTGATCTTTCTATATCCATCTGGATTTAATCTAAAAAACATTCCTAAATGACAACAAATTCTCCTGCTTGTACTCAAATGAGTAACAGAGTACAAAGCTTATAGTATAAATATCCTTGAGTTGAAAAGAAATGTTATGGTGGAGTCAAAGGAAGTGTCTCTTTGTAATCACTCAATTGAGTCACTAAATAGAACAACTTACATAATTCTCAATTGCGTTTGAAGGCACAGTAAAATATCAAATTTGAACCGCTTTGTGACGTCATCAACATCTATGACATCGTTAGTTCAGCCCTGCCCAGACCTGTGATATCATCAAATTAGTAACTTGGTATTTTCTTTTTGACATGTTTCATGTCTTTAGTCTTACCCTGCCCCTATTGAAAAATTTGCGAGTACCATCCCCTCCCCTCTCCCCCATAATTAGCGTGCACGTGCGCGTGCAGTTTTATACCCTAGACTGATTCAGAAATTTGCGAGTACCACCTCGTCTCACCTTCTAGCGTGCGCGTGCAATTTTATAACCTTGACTGATTCAGAAATTTGCGAGTACCACCTCGTCTCACCTCCTAGCGTGCGCGTGCGCGTGCAATTTTCTACCCTAGACTGATTCAGAAATTTGCGAGTACCACCTCGTCTCACTTCTTAGTGTGCACGTGCAAATTTATACCCGCGACTGATTCAGAAATTTACGAGTATACTAAAGTGGACTTGTACTGGACAAAGAAGCAGGACGAACGAGCGGAGCGAGTGAGTCCCAGTGGAGTAATCTCATCAGCTTGAAATATACTAAAGTGGACTTGTACTGGACCAAGAAGCGGGACAAACGAGCGGAGCAAGTGAGTCCCAGTAATCTCATCAGCTTGAAATATACTAAAGTGGATTTGTACTGGACCAAGAAGCGGGATAAACGAGCGGAGCGAGTGAGTCCCAGTAATCTCATCAGCTTGAAATATACTAAAATGGACTTGTACTAGACCAAGAAGCGGGATGAACGAGATGAACTCTAGCCACCGCAAGAAAGTTCAATATTTAGAAAATAAGGTACCTACTTCAACTTATTTTCACTTAGGTATAACAATTTTTTTTACAAAATACTCTTTCACAACGTTTTGCAATATTTTGGTAGAAAAATATCATTGAATAAAACGTTCAAAGAAAAAAGCCCAGAACTATGCTCAAAATTATACTAAGACATGAAACATGATCTTTATTTCTTTGGCTACGCCAGAACAGTTTTTTTCTTGGATTTACAGATTTCTAGATCAGGTTGAGGATTCCAAGTTCATCAATAGGGAGGAAGCAGTGGTCAAGTACAAGCTGGTACATTTTGTATGCTAAGCCTGGTTTGAGCCATGCATACTAATTCCTTGCAAATTTTTGGACTTGCGAATTTCCAAGCACCAATAAAGATCATAGAAAGAGAAACCCCAGTCCCAAACTTCTCATAAGAGATAAAAGAACAGTAAAAAAAGTTTAAACCTCCATATAACATCATCATCACCTGGAAAATCTGGTGACATCATCACCATGTGTGAGATCACACATACTGGGAATTGGTACAACAGAAAACTCAGAAATTCTGGAAAAAGTGGAGTAGCGCATACCTCAATACACTCCAGCAAAGATCTAATCGAGAATTCAAAGGACCGGATTCAAGAAAGGAGACATTGTGATTGTTAAGGACGATAACAGTCCTGTAGCTCATTGGCCTCTTGGTATGATCATTGACGTTCATTCACGATCTGATGGAATTGTTTGTGTAGTAATTGTTTGGATGCGCAGCAAAAGCTGTGACAACGTTACTGTATTAGAAACAATTTTAGTACTTTGAATTCTCAACAATATTGTGTACTATAATTACTATTGTTTTCTTTTTTCCAGGGTTTGGATGTGAGATTTGATTATCAGCATCTGTGATTTAACTTCTACAGTTTTGAAATAACAACACATCTCCTGAATGTTGATTATGATGATTGGTTAGCAAAGTAAGTGAATATTATTACGACACATTCATTCATTGCCTGTACATTTTAGTCTGATGATGTCCATCTGTAAAGATCTGCTGTTTTTGTACGGACATATATCCTCACTGTACGTGCAAGGGCTCACCATGAGTCATTGGCTCTTCTATTTTCACTGTCCCGGAAGTAAAATTTCCTCGAAAGGAAATCTAAATGTTTGTTGTTCATTGCTCAGAGTCACATTAATTTTCCCATTAGAACTCAATTAGCAATGTGAATATACATATGTCACTCAGCAAGTAGAATGGATCTGATGTATCCAATTTTTGACAACTTTGTGACTCTCTAAGACTGAAACCGTTTTGATTTCTTTTTTTGATAGATAGATTGAAAGTCGACAACTGAAAAAGCATTAAAAAGTGAGTCTTTGTTCTTTACCTCTAGGTCAACTGTCACAAAGGGTAATCTTTGATAAAGAGAAGTTGATTCCTGTTAGCTGTTCACCATTACCCAATAATATCAAACGAAAAAGCCACTATCTTGGTGACTGAAATTAGAAATATTTCCCCCAAAAAAAGGATTTAATATCCTAGTTTATTGAAAAGTAAGCAATCAGTCATCAATAAATTTAAGTGTGTGTCTCTTGTTCATTAGCAGTGCTATAATATCTAGATTTTTTGAACGAGGTTTATCATCTTGTAGGCTCCTGAACGATGCCGCTAACTCTGCTCGTCCACTTTTGCTACTCGTGCTCTCGCGGAAAGATTCGATGCTCTCTGGTCTTCGAGGGGTATGAGGCGTTCTAGGCGTTCTAGGTGTTCTAGGCGATTTAGGCGATTTGGGTGTTCGAGATGGTTCTCCAAAGTTATCGTGTTCTCCCGTGACCTCCATGAATAAGAAAAATATCAAACGTCTTATAGGAGGATTATCGATAGAAGTGATGTACGCCGAAGTAATAACATCTTCTTGATTCGGTTTCCTCTTCATAACTGGGCATCTTAAAAGAGAGCGTCGCGCGGTGTAATCGTATTTCTGTACACGTACTCTCTCAATCACGCATGTTGGAGGCGCTCCTTTGGGATGAAATTCCCAACCAGTCTCTTTGTAAAATTTTTCGTTAGTAAAAGCGTATTGGCAACGATCGAAAAGCCTATTCGGATCCGAGTTGCGGCATAAAAACTCTTTTCTTATATGATCCTCCAAATCGCGAAGTCTCTGCTGTCTTTTAAAGAAGTACCCCGCATCACTTGGCGAGAAAACAAACTCCATATTGCCAAACCAGTTACCGCAAAGGAACAACGAGTAATTGATACGCTTTCCCATACCGCGGAATTTCTTGTCCAGACTCACCAGAGTGTTATACACTTCGGCATATGGATCACATTCAGCGTCACATGAAAAGAACAATGTATCGAAAAAAATTATTAAAACGCAAAGAATTTTGATTAGGAATTTCATTTTTATGTTTGGAAGTCTTTGTGATTGACTGAGAAGATTGAATTTTCGTTGATATTATCCATGTTGCTCTAGCGAGAAGGTTTTGAAAGTTCTGAGAACATTCGCGCGATTATTTGTATATTTTTGCTCGGTAAATACGATCGATAAATCCACATGTCAGAATGTTTTCAAGTTAGGTACTCATATTCGAAATATCTAGCGGTCGGAACGACTGTTGATTGTCGCGAGGCATTGAGCTATTTTTTTCACCAAAAAAATGAAAAGAATTAATTTTATTCTTACATCGAACAATATTTATAATTCACTGTTGATTGTGAAATCGCATAAGGGATAGAGTACGTCTGGACAAGTTGAAAAGATGGTTTTCGTCGTCAAGGAGATAGAAAGGTGTGACAGGATTTTGAAACAGAAGCTAGGAAATCGATTCAAGAACCAGTCTGTAGCAAAAGTTTCAAGCGCACTACTTGTAGCCAGTCAAAGGGATGTAGTTTGGACGATGTCGAATGGAAGGAGCTATGTTCTTTTCGCTGGATGCCTTGCTGAAGCTCTCTAATCGAATTTGGATTAGATTATATTCTTCATACATTTAGATGGGTGCAGTGTTTAGTAATGGAGGTGTAATATTAATATTAGATATGACAATGGAGCCTAGTATACTGTAAGTTGAACTTATTATAGGCTAGTATTTTGTATCTTAGGCCTAGTATAATGAGGACAGAAAATACGAGTCCAGAAATAGCGTATGTCGAGAGTTTTACAAGTCCTTAAAGTAAATCGCAAGGTCCCTGATGACTTCACAAAAATTGCACGTGAACGAAAACGCTGTCTGAGGACCCCCAAATCAAATTGATAATGGCTTCTCAGCAAGTCCCAACAATCAAGCTGTCAACAGGGAACTTCTTTTATCGAGGGAGAGGGTGTCTTCCCGGAAAAAACGTCCGCCTTCCGGGAGACAATCTAACCTAACCTAACTTGACCATGACCATGGGACTTTAAAAATTGTTTGTTTTTGTCCTATCGCTTATGGCTTGGAGGTTGAAATTTTCCAAGTCCCTCTCTTATCACCTATAACTCGGAAGATCACGTATAGTTCGAAGTTACGAAGAAAGGCGATACTTCTAAAGAAAGAAGTAACTAAATGCAAAAAACCAGAGAAAATACCAAAAACCTTCGAGGATCTATCGACTAAGAAGTCATCATCAGCGAAAGACAAGAACGCAACTGACTTGAAAGACCGAAACCAACCTCGAGAAAAGATGAGAACTAAAGAAGAGAACTACTCATCGGATTGTGAATCATAAACAAGCTCGATCAGATCTTCGTCCGGTATGTACCTGTTCCACAAAACGAGACCACGAGTGTTCTTATGACGAATGATTTCGATATGCTCCAAGGCGGTACGCTTGAAATCGGAATTTCCTTTGTGGAGAAGCACCTCGGATACCTTTCGGAAGCTGTGCCCATAAGCAAGAAGGTGGTCAGCGAAAGCTGACTTCTCCACTTTACTATCCTCCCAGGCTTTCTCATGCTCCCCAACCCTAATCTTAAGTTGGCGACTAGTCTCTCCGATATAAACACTCATACAATCATTACATTCTAACTTATACACTCCACTCTTCTCATCTTCAGGAATTCGATCTTTCAACCTAACAAATAACCCTTTAATAGTGATGGGGTTATAAAACGCAGGTCGAAAACCGAAAGAGTGAAGGACCCGGCCTAATTGAAGAAAGAATTTCCCCAAAAATGGGAGCCTAATCCAGCGAAATTTCTCACGGCTGATAGTACGTGGGAGGGAGGTAGTGGTGTCGAGGCATTTCCTAGTAATTTTCCTACGCACCAAAGCGTCAATATCCAAGTGAATCTCATCAACTCTACTTAAATGTTTTAAGGTGAGTAAGCTCTTCTTGAAAGCAGTTTGGCTCAACGGGAATTCAGTGAGCCTATGGACTAAACTGTTAAAAGCAGCATGTTTATGGGCAACAGAGAAGAATGACGACCCGTGGACTAAAACATCGGTCGACGTATCTTTTCTAAACACTCCAAACTCGTGGACCCCGTCTTTGTTGGAGACAGTAAGATCCAAAAAGTTAATG
This sequence comes from Aspidiotus destructor, assembly GCA_035079395.1. Lineage (NCBI taxonomy): Eukaryota > Metazoa > Arthropoda > Insecta > Hemiptera > Diaspididae > Aspidiotus > Aspidiotus destructor. Next base: position 32,812,726 of record JAVHKZ010000018.1, on the reverse strand, counting down.
GAGGCGCCTCCCACTTCCACGGTGAACTTCTCGGAAGGGTATAGCTTATTAAGATACGTGAGAAACTCCAAGCAGAGCTCTCGGGGACCAGTCCATGTACATAGCACGTTTCTACATACCTGCGCCAGTAAAGGATGTTATTTAAAAGAGGATGGCCAGAGGAAAAGAGATCCGATTCGAACTTAGACATGAACACCTCAGAGATTAGGGAACCTAAAGGCGAACCTATAGGAATACCTACCTCCTCTGAAAACTCATAAAATTTACCATTAAACTTGCAAAAATTAGGAGTTCAACACAACCTCAAAAGATCAAAAAATTCACTCAACTCTTCGTGAGGAGTATTGAGATTCACCAGGAGTTCACCAATCCGCTGCATAGTGACAGCTTTAGGAATGTTAGGAAAGAGGCCTACAACGTCGAAAGAACAAAAGATCGTCTCTGCAGGGAGGAGCACATTTTTGAGGCTTTTAGCCAAAGTGAAAGAATTCCTGACAGAGTAGGGAGACTCGAATTCGAAACGGGATTTGAACCAACGGTTCAGAAATTTAGCTAAAGAATAGGTAGGAGATGAGATGAACGACACCACCGTCCTCATGGGCATATCAACTTTATGGACCTTAGGTAATCCGTAGAGAAGGGGAGGGGGGGAATCGGGTTAGGATTAAGAATGGCTTTCTTCATTCGCTCACTGTTAATGATGGCAGTTCACCCATTAACAACATCCCGAACTTCCTGGACCTGTTTAGGAAAACTGAAGCTGTTATTCACTTTTGCCCCACACTGCTGAAGTACATCATACATCTTAGAATCATAAGAAGACTTAATAATTATTTATTATTATGTGTCGTAATATTAAAAACCGCCTCGATGATACATAAGAAGACTTCTCCATCACAACCAAAGAATTACCTTTATCGGCCTTAGTGATAACAAGTCCCTCCTCCCTTACCTTCTTCTGCAATCCCTTGATCACTCCACTCACCTTGCCGTTCATACGGGGGAGGGGGTTGTTGCGGACTATCTTGGTGCACTTCTTTTGGATATTGCACCCGGGTCCTATCTTTATAGCCAAGTCCGCAACCACATTAGCGAGGGTCTCACTGTTCCTAGGAGGAGGAAGAGCAAATTTCAGACCTTTCTCAAGGAGGTAAGATTCCTCCTCGCTGAATTCAAGAACCCTAGGTTGAAAATTCTGAACAATATTCTCACCACTGACCTCTTCCTCAAGGATTCCGTTCTTCAACCTCATTAGAGAAGAGAGCTTACCATTCTTCTTAAGCTTCAAATCCACCTCAAATTTCCGACATTTCCCATTAACCTCATTCATAAACTTATCGAATTCAAGAGGGTGGAGCATACCGGAAAGTTTGAATGAACCATGAGATTCAACCTGGTGGTCACATTATGCTTACCGTACCATCTCCGCAACTCAGACCTGATCCACTTAGATGTTATAAAATTCTCGAGCTTCTTCGTAGTCTGTTCAAAATCGGAATAAAAACGAACTTTTACAAAATTAGGCTTTAACCGAAACTGCAAACACTTACGAAGGAACCAAATATGCGAAGAAAACGAATTACGTTGCTTTCGGAATTTCAGTAACAAAAATCTCAAATACGCCGTCAAAATTCTTTTCAACTTCCCCCTCCTTTCTCTAAATCTCTCTCCAATAGCTCGGCCTTCTAACATATATCGTAGTATGAAGCTAGTACATATAATACAAGGAGGAGTCCAAGCTCAGTTCAAGTCCAGTCTGTATACTGTATGTTGGTGAAGGATTTCTCAATAATGATCATGAGAATGGTATCTCTGGTACTCTTGACTGAGGTACTTTTCCCTTGAACGACTCAAGAGCAGTATTATAACCTGTAATGACCCGCAGAAAAGTATTTCTCATACAAGCGACTGCGGTACTTTTGCAGAGAAGTAAATAATAAGTTCTCTTCGTATGTACGCGGGGATTTCATTGCAGAGAAGTGAAAACAACACACACGTTTTTCTCTCGAGCCCAAGAAATCCGCATTTTACGCAAATTCCGTAGAAAAATTTCATTTTCTTTCGAGGATTAAAAATCCGTAGATCTGGCACCACTGATAGCCCGATTCAAGTAGCTTCTTCAAGTAAGTACGTATGCAATACTCCATCCACCAACTGGCCTAGCCCCTTCAATGAGCCAGATATACAACGTTTCAAACACAATAAGACTCATAAGACAGGTTCCTTGCTTCCGGGTTCTTTAACCCGTTAAAGAATCCGTGAGTTTTTTCAAGATATTGGAAGGGAGGTAAGTTCGAAAGGAGGGCCATTGAATGATGTAAACCATGGAGCTATATGTGGGAATGGGAGGCTTTGGAAACATTGTAATTTTTTCAATTCACATAAACGAGAGGATTTGTTTTTGAAATATTAGAGGATTTCTTTCATCTTATAGGAAGTGACTTGTTGAACGCTCTCGTTTTTACTCAACAGTAAGATAAGGGTAAACTGTTAACAGATGGGGAAATTAGTGAAAAAATATGATCTCTATTCAAGTGGTTGATGAAAGAGATTCTCTGAGAATTGTTTTTATTTATTTTCGACCAACTTTCGCTCATGTTATCAATCGGCTTGCATTTCATATTTTCCTCGAGCTAATTCGAGCCACAGCGGTACAAATATTATCTCCATAAATTATATCTGTATACCTTTGTCATTTTTACGTTGACCTATACTTCAATTTTTTTCGATTTCTTTTTGAGCTGCAGTTTGTGTCTTTTATTTATAAGTAATGTAACTATTTCCAGCGGTCTTGGTTCTGGCTCCTTCGGCTGTACACCGCTTATCCTTCGCACCAAACGCCCCCTTTTGTCGTAAGTGTAGGCCGGAACCGGTAAACTAGTTCGTCGAATTTGATAGTCAACTTTCTTGCGTGTAGTTGAACGAGGAACTTGCAACTCGTCGACACTACTTTTTGTCGCTCGCGACATCTTAGGATCGCCCGATTTGCTACTTTTTTTAGCCCGAGGTATTTTAGAATCAACAGGTTTTTCACTGATCACATTTCCTCGAATCGGTCCGTGATCGGCAATACTAAGTCGACGAGAGAGACTCGGTCGAGTCGATTTGGTATCGTGCTTATCTTTTTCTACGTAGTTGCTCTCTTCTATCGTTTCCTCTTCTCTGAAGCTTCTTCTACTTGGTTCAGTATCTTCTATCTCGTTCTCTTCATCCGAATACTCTGTTTCCTTTCTGCGCAAGCTTCCTTTACTCGATTCAATGCCTTCCATCTGGTACTTTCTTCTGAAATTAGTTTTTTCTTTTTTGTGTAATCTTTCTTCAATCGGTTCAATTTCTTCCATTTTATTTTTACCCTTCAAACTAGCGCGGACAAATTCCACATCTTCGGCGTCTCGAATATCTCCTAAACTGATTCTACTTGGTTCAGGTTGATGAACGCTCTTGCGATCACGTTCATCACGATCGTGAACAACACTCGCGCTTTTTCGCGGGGGCTCGTAAGCTATCATTTGTGATTCAGCCGTTTCAGGAGTCTTCTTCTTCGGAGTCCACATGAACAAGTAGAAAATGAGTCTGTACGAAGGTGCATTTTCAACAGAAGAGATGAACATACTAGACTTACGATCTGGTTCTATATCCGATTGACTAAGGACGGGACATCGTAGAAATGTTCGCCACGTTTTATAGTCGAAGCTAATCAGATGAACAAATTTGAATTCACACTGCGGTGTTCCTCTTTCATCGAATGTGACGTTAATTTTCTTCAGCAGTTTCTTATTAGTCACAGCCCATCTACAATAGTCTTTAAGTTTGTTTGGATCCTTATTCTCGCAGAAGTACTCAAACCTTCTTCCTTCTTCGGCTAGAAAATATTCAAGTTGGAATGAAAGAGTGGATTGAAAAATTTACATCATCAGCATAAATGAAAAGTACCTTTTGTAAACTCCCTCTCGTAGTACGTCATTTTATGTCTGAGATTTTTCTTCATCAGATCGACTTTTCGATCACGAGCTCTCTGTTCTTGGTAAAAAAAGTATTCCGAGTCATTGTAGCCCAGTGAGAATTCAAAGTTCAATAAGTAGCTCCCGCTATCCAACCAACCAAAACTTAGTACTCTTCCCATACTCATGATGAAGTTACCCATAATTGAGACTGAATCATTGACTGCGAATCCAAACTTCATGATTTCGGCATATAAATCAAATTCGTCGGCAAATGCTGACCACATATTTTCAAATGAGGCCAAGATCACGAAAATTAGAATAGTTGACGACTTCATGGTGAGAGGAATGAAAGATGAAGATCAGAAAAACGAGAAAATGGAAAAGAAAAGAAAAATACAGAGACTTATGAGGAAAACAGATAATTTGCAAATATCTACTTTGAAAATCACGACAGTACGCGTTTTCCACATACGTACATGGTGTTATGTATTTGAACAGATAAAGTGTGCTAGGCTCCTCCTTCGCGAATATTTATAAGCTCGGTTGAATGGATCACGCTTCGTAGAAAGTGAACTGAGAATTTTTGTCCCATACCGAGACATTGTGTCTGAGAGTGGTGGTAGAAGTCCAAGTAGGAGGAATACCTCACTCTTAATTTCTCATTCTTCTTTCATTATGAGCTGTACTTTTATAGGGAAACATAAAACTAAACAGAACAAAACGGTTAAAATAAGGCTAGGTAGTATAACCATCTAGTTCTTCACTATGTACTAAGAATGAGAAACCATGCCAGGGAATGGTCAGTGAAATAAGTCAGCGATTAGAATCTCCAAATTTGTGAACAGATTCTAGGAACAAATTCATGGGTTTCTCAGTCCCTGTCCTTCCATCAACATTGGGGCAGATGTAACAGGGACCAAAATACCGAAAGAGGCAAAGACCAAAATACCAAAAGATGCAAAGACCAAAATACCAAAAGATGCATGGAAGACCAAAATACCAAAAGGTGCAAAGACCAAAATACCAAAAGATGCAAAGACCAAAATACCAAAAGATGCAAAGACCAAAATACCAAAAGAGGCAAAGACCAAAATACCAAAAGAGGCAAAGACCAAAATACCAAAAGATGCTAAGACCAAAATACCAAATGATGCAAAGACCAAAATACCAAAAGAGGCAAAGACCAAAATACCAAAAGATGCAAAGACCAAAATACCAAAAGATGCAAAGACCAAAATACCAAAAGAAGCAAAGACCAAAATACAAAAAGAAGCAAAGACCAAAATACCAAAAGATGCTAAGACCAAAATACCAAATGATGCAAAGACCAAAATACTAAAAGAGGCAAAGACCAAAATACCAAAAGATGCATGGAAGACCAAAATACCAAGAGGTGCAAAGACCAAAATACCAAAAGATGCAAAGACCAAAATACAAAAAGAAGCAAAGACCAAAATACCAAAAGAGGCAAAGACCAAAATACCGAAAGAGGCAAAGACCAAAATACCAAAAGATGCAAAGACCAAAATACCGAAAGAGGCAAAGACCAAAATACCAAAAGATGCAAAGACCAAAATACCAAAAGATGCATGGAAGACCAAAATACCAAAAGGTGCAAAGACCAAAATACCAAAAGAGGCAAAGACCAAAATGCCAAAAGAGGCAAAGACCAACATACCAAAAGAGGCAAAGACCAAAATACCAAAAGAGGCAAAGACCAAAATACCAAAAGATGCTAAGACCAAAATACCAAATGATGCAAAGACCAAAATACCAAAAGAGGCAAAGACCAAAATACCAAAAGATGCAAAGACCAAAATACCAAAAGATGCAAAGACCAAAATACCAAAAGAAGCAAAGACCAAAATACAAAAAGAAGCAAAGACCAAAATACCAAAAGATGCTAAGACCAAAATACCAAATGATGCAAAGACCAAAATACCAAAAGAGGCAAAGACCAAAATACCAAAAGATGCATGGAAGACCAAAATACCAAAAGGTGCAAAGACCAAAATACCAAAAGATGCAAAGACCAAAATACCAAAACATGCAAAGACCAAAATACCAAAAGAGGCAAAGACCAAAATACCGAAAGAGGCAAAGACCAAAATACCAAAAGATGCAAAGACCAAAATACCGAAAGAGGCAAAGACCAAAATACCAAAAGATGCAAAGACCAAAATACCAAAAGATGCATGGAAGACCAAAATACCAAAAGGTGCAAAGACCAAAATACCAAAAGAGGCAAAGACCAAAATGCCAAAAGAGGCAAAGACCAAAATACCAAAAGAGGCAAAGACCAAAATACCAAAAGAGGCAAAGACCAAAATACCAAAAGATGCCAAGACTGAAATACCAAAAGATGCATGGAAGACCAAAATACCAAAAGGTGCAAAGACCAAAATACCAAAAGATGCAAAGACCAAAATACCAAAAGAGGCAAAGACCAAAATACCAAAAGAGGCAAAGACCAAAATACCAAAAGAGGCAAAGACCAAAATACCAAAAGAGGCAAAGACCAAAATACCAAAAGATGCAAAGACCAAAATACCAAAAGATGCATGGAAGACCAAAATACCAAAAGGTGCAACGACCAAAATACCAAAAGAGGCAAAGACCAAAATACCAAAAGAGGCAAAGACCAAAATACCAAAAGAGGCAAAGACCAAAATACCAAAAGATGCAAAGACCAAAATACCAAAAGAGGCAAAGACCAAAATACCAAAAGATGCAAAGACCAAAATACCAAAAGATGCATGGAAGACCAAAATACCAAAAGGTGCAAAGACCAAAATACCAAATGATGCAAAGACCAAAATACCAAAAGAGGCAAAGACCAAAATACCAAAAGATGCAAAGACCAAAATACCAAAAGATGCAAAGACCAAAATACCAAAAGATGCAAAGACCAAAATACCAAATGATGCAAAGACCAAAATACCAAAAGATGCAAAGACAAAAATACCAAAAGACGCAAAGACCAAAATACCAGAAGATGCAAAGACCAAAATACCAAATGATGCAAAGACCAAAATACCAAAAGAGGCAAAGACCAAAATACCAAAAGATGCAAAGACCAAAATACCAAAAGGTGCAAAGACCAAAATACCAAAAGAGGCAAAGACCAAGATACCAAAAGAGGCAAAGACCAAAATACCAAAAGATGCAAAGACCAAAATACCAAAAGATGCATGGAAGACCAAAATACCAAAAGGTGCAAAGACCAAAATACCAAAAGAGGCAAAGACCAAAATGCCAAAAGAGGCAAAGACCAAAATACCAAAAGAGGCAAAGACCAAAATACCAAAAGAGGCAAAGACCAAAATACCAAAAGATGCTAAGACCAAAATACCAAATGATGCAAAGACCAAAATACCAAAAGAGGCAAAGACCAAAATACCAAAAGATGCAAAGACCAAAATACCAAAAGATGCAAAGACCAAAATACCAAAAGAAGCAAAGACCAAAATACAAAAAGAAGCAAAGACCAAAATACCAAAAGATGCTAAGACCAAAATACCAAATGATGCAAAGACCAAAATACCAAAAGAGGCAAAGACCAAAATACCAAAAGATGCATGGAAGACCAAAATACCAAAAGGTGCAAAGACCAAAATACCAAAAGATGCAAAGACCAAAATACCAAAACATGCAAAGACCAAAATACCAAAAGAGGCAAAGACCAAAATACCGAAAGAGGCAAAGACCAAAATACCAAAAGATGCAAAGACCAAAATACCGAAAGAGGCAAAGACCAAAATACCAAAAGATGCAAAGACCAAAATACCAAAAGATGCATGGAAGACCAAAATACCAAAAGGTGCAAAGACCAAAATACCAAAAGAGGCAAAGACCAAAATGCCAAAAGAGGCAAAGACCAAAATACCAAAAGAGGCAAAGACCAAAATACCAAAAGAGGCAAAGACCAAAATACCAAAAGATGCCAAGACCAAAATACCAAAAGATGCATGGAAGACCAAAATACCAAAAGGTGCAAAGACCAAAATACCAAAAGATGCAAAGACCAAAATACCAAAAGAGGCAAAGACCAAAATACCAAAAGAGGCAAAGACCAAAATACCAAAAGAGGCAAAGACCAAAATACCAAAAGAGGCAAAGACCAAAATACCAAAAGATGCAAAGACCAAAATACCAAAAGATGCATGGAAGACCAAAATACCAAAAGGTGCAAAGACCAAAATACCAAATGATGTGAAGACCAAAATACCAAAAGAGGCAAAGACCAAAATACCAAAAGATGCAAAGACCAAAATACCAAAAGATGCAAAGACCAAAATACCAAAAGATGCAAAGACCAAAATACCAAATGATGCAAAGACCAAAATACCAAAAGATGCAAAGACAAAAATACCAAAAGACGCAAAGACCAAAATACCAGAAGATGCAAAGACCAAAATACCAAATGATGCAAAGACCAAAATACCAAAAGAGGCAAAGACCAAAATACCAAAAGATGCAAAGACCAAAATACCAAAAGAGGCAAAGACCAAAATACCAAAAGATGCAAAGACCAAAATACCAAAAGATGCAAAGACCAAAATACCAAAAGAAGCAAAGACCAAAATACAAAAAGAAGCAAAGACCAAAATACCAAAAGATGCTAAGACCAAAATACCAAATGATGCAAAGACCAAAATACCAAAAGAGGCAAAGACCAAAATACCAAAAGATGCATGGAAGACCAAAATACCAAAAGGTGCAAAGACCAAAATACCAAAAGATGCAAAGACCAAAATACCAAAACATGCAAAGACCAAAATACCAAAAGAGGCAAAGACCAAAATACCGAAAGAGGCAAAGACCAAAATACCAAAAGATGCAAAGACCAAAATACCGAAAGAGGCAAAGACCAAAATACCAAAAGATGCAAAGACCAAAATACCAAAAGATGCATGGAAGACCAAAATACCAAAAGGTGCAAAGACCAAAATACCAAAAGAGGCAAAGACCAAAATGCCAAAAGAGGCAAAGACCAAAATACCAAAAGAGGCAAAGACCAAAATACCAAAAGAGGCAAAGACCAAAATACCAAAAGATGCCAAGACCAAAATACCAAAAGATGCATGGAAGACCAAAATACCAAAAGGTGCAAAGACCAAAATACCAAAAGATGCAAAGACCAAAATACCAAAAGAGGCAAAGACCAAAATACCAAAAGAGGCAAAGACCAAAATACCAAAAGAGGCAAAGACCAAAATACCAAAAGAGGCAAAGACCAAAATACCAAAAGATGCAAAGACCAAAATACCAAAAGATGCATGGAAGACCAAAATACCAAAAGGTGCAAAGACCAAAATACCAAATGATGCAAAGACCAAAATACCAAAAGAGGCAAAGACCAAAATACCAAAAGATGCAAAGACCAAAATACCAAAAGATGCAAAGACCAAAATACCAAAAGATGCAAAGACCAAAATACCAAATGATGCAAAGACCAAAATACCAAAAGATGCAAAGACAAAAATACCAAAAGACGCAAAGACCAAAATACCAGAAGATGCAAAGACCAAAATACCAAATGATGCAAAGACCAAAATACCAAAAGAGGCAAAGACCAAAATACCAAAAGATGCAAAGACCAAAATACCAAAAGGTGCAAAGACCAAAATACCAAAAGAGGCAAAGACCAAGATACCAAAAGAGGCAAAGACCAAAATACCAAAAGATGCAAAGACCAAAATACCAAAAGATGCATGGAAGACCAAAATACCAAAAGGTGCAAAGACCAAAATACCAAAAGAGGCAAAGACCAAAATGCCAAAAGATGCAAAGACCAAAATACCAAAAGATGCAAAGACCAAAATACCAAAAGATGCAAAGACCAAAATACCAAATGATGCAAAGACCAAAATACCAAAAGATGCAAAGACAAAAATACCAAAAGACGCAAAGACCAAAATACCAGAAGATGCAAAGACCAAAATACCAAATGATGCAAAGACCAAAATACCAAAAGAGGCAAAGACCAAAATACCAAAAGATGCAAAGACCAAAATACCAAAGATGCTAAGACCAAAATACCAAAAGATGCATGGAAGACCAAAATACCAAAAGGTGCAAAGACCAAAATACCAAAAGAGGCAAAGACCAAGATACCAAAAGAGGCAAAGACCAAAATACCAAATGATGCAAAGATCAAAATACCAAAAGAGGCAAAGACCAAAATACCAAAAGATGCAAAGACCAAAATACCAAAAGATGCAAAGACCAAAATACCAAAAGATGCAAAGACCAAAAAAACAAAAGACGCAAGTTTCATTATTGATATAGGAACATCCACAATTAAATCTCCTTCATTATAACAGATTTGTGTGAATGAGATCATAAGAATGATATTGCTCATACTTACTGAGGTACTTTTCCCTTCAACAACTCAATGTTACAGAAGAGCAGTATTAGCTTGTAATGACTCGGAGAAAAGTATTTCTCATACAAAGCACTGCGGTACTTTACCCTCAAGCCTAAGAACTAAGAAATCCAAATTTGACGCAAAATCTGAAGAAAAATCCTTATTTTTTTGAGGGATTAAAAATCTGTAGATCTGGCAGCACTGATAGTCTGATTAAAATAGCTCATTCAAGTAACTAGATATGCAATACTTCATTCACTAATTGACCTAGCCTATTCAGCGAGCCAGATACATGACGTTTCAAAGACCATAAAACTCATAAAACAGGTTCCCTGCCTCCCCTCATTCAATTTGGTTAGAGAACCAGTGAGTTTTTTTATTGGTACCGGTACCCAGTTCCCTATTGAAAATCTTCGAGTCCAAAAATTTGCAAATTGTCCTTAACTTAATCCAGGATAGTTTGCGTATCATACTAGATCAAGGAAGAGTCTCAAAAAGCAGTTAGTCCAACACGCACCTTTCAAGTAAGAAGTTTCACTTAAATGACCAGAATACTATTCATAATAATCTCCAAAAGAGTTTTTTTCTCTTTCAGCAACTATTATAATCAAAATATTTGGGCTGTGACTAGCAATGCAATGGACAAGAGTTTGAGAGTCTAGCAATCCTCTGATGGAAGGTTGTTGTTACCTCTAGATTATAGCTTGCAGGGGATATTTTACACTGTCTAATTGAGACTATGTAGGTCTTTTGCCATGTTTCATTTGGTGGAAAACGCAATCCAACTCCTGACCTTCAAGCTGCTTTTCTTCTTAAGAAAATGGGACGTATACCAAAAGCTCACTTTTATGATTGAATAATAGACATGTGTTTTTTTGATGGGAAATCCGCCATCCGTTTAGTTACTGGGGGCCCTCAGTGTCCGCGTACACGTAAGGCTGGGGGGCATGACGCTGGCGGGCGTAACGCTGGGACTTGGAAAAATTTCGAGCTCTTCTGTGGGCTAGTACAGGGACTTGGAAAAATTCCGGGCTCTTCTATATACTCAGCTTTCCATCATCAGCCGCGGGTCTCCCGCAACTCGTGATCCCTGGGCAAGAGCCTGTAAATTTTTTCTGGTTGATTAAAGAAATACATGGTGGAGCTCTACTCATTCCACTCATACTGGACAAAGTTCATCTTGGAAAAAATGACATTGTTCAAAAGTTGATCACGCAGATTGCAATATAGGTAGTGTATGTCCAATATGTAAACAAAATTAATATTCAGTAATCATATATTTTCAATTTGGGCGAGCTAATTTGAATTTAACAAAAGTAGGTGGAGAATTAATATAATGCAAAGAGTTAGACCTTATTTATCACAATTGCTTTAGCCGGATCCTCTGTAAATCGCCTATTTATCAACAAATACTCAAGTCTTAAAGGTAACTTGTCCTCAGATCTTATTTGCTGTTGTACTGTATGGGTAGAAACATTGGATCTAGGGTCTAGTTTTTGTCTAAAGGTGTTGAAAATTGGATGAAATCGCCCACCGTTGTTGTTAACCGGAGCCATTTGGACGTAAGGAGCTGGTTGTACTGGAGACGCACCAACATAATATTGTGGCGCGTACGATGCACTATTGTTTGGTTGACTCGAATTTACATTGGGGGGCGTTGTTGGTGCATATGAATAGTTTTCTGGGTACGAGTTCATGTTAGGGGGAGGTTTAGTCGATGGTGGATAGTTATTGACTGTAGGGTACTGCTTATAATTTTGTTTAGAATAATCTTGGGCAGAATCTGCACCCGGATAGTATTGTGTTTGACTCAAATCGACATTAGGGTACGGGATTTTTGAAGGTGGTGGTGGACCAACAGTAGAAACATCTGTTTCTATCTCGTGCGACTGAGGATATTCTGAAGGCTTGTGCGATTGAATTTGAACAGGTTCGGATTGGCCATCTTTGAACATAAACAACACAAGGCGGTACATTTTAGGTTTTTTTAGAGCGGATATATAACGAATAATTCTCGTCGGCACCATTTCTTCATTCTTGATCAAATATCCGCACATTAAAACTGTCCGTTTTGTGTCGTAATTATACCTTTGTAAATGTACTCGCCTGAACTCGCACATTGGGCGGAATAGTGCATCAACTTCCCAACGAAGATTCTGGAGTTCGCTGTTCAGTAAAGCGTATTCGCAAAACTCTTGCATTTTGGCTGGATCGCGGCAATATAGCTCGTATCTGTACTTTATAGTAGCTGAAACACGAGGCCGTATTTAATAAACATTGAGATAGAAGGAGGAAATGGGAGAGAAAGACCAGTATTTGTGGTCGAGGAAACTCACCTGCATCAAATTTCTGCTGGGCTATGGCAAATTCATTTTCTACCTTGTTCTTGGTACGATAATCACATAACATAGCGAGCAAATTGCAGCCGATTTCCGCGGCTTTAGTTTTGTCGTTCAGTTCTTTTTTCTGTTTCAGATTCTCTTCCAAAATTTTGTATTTCCGATCACGACGTTTTATCTCTTTGTAGAAGAAATACTCGGTCTCGTTGGCATCGAAAGCGTAATCTACGTCATCCCAAGCATTACGACTTTTACGCCATGAATACTTCATCGAGTGTCCAGCGCCAACGAACGCATCACCCACATCAACAAATGCGTAACCGAATTTCCTAAATGCTTTTCGGAAGTTCTGTCCAAGTCTGCGTCTTTCAATGTACCAATCGACCTCTCCACATTTAGCGTCTGGCCACAATTCAAAGAGTGCGACTGCCGCAAAAATAGTGCCGAATAACGAATTCATTTTCAAAATTTTGACGACGAACTAACGAATGAATAGAATGAAAATATTTCGCCCATCTTAAGCTGCATGGCTGCACTGACATCGATAGTCTTGTGTTTGAGCAGAATGTTTGATTTCGTGGTTACGTTTATGTACATAAAAAAACACCGTTGAGAATGAATAAATAGGTACCTAGAAGCAGTAAAGTGGTGAACAAATTTGAATTTCGTTCTTGTAATCATCGGGCCTCGACCGCTTAAAATATTGCTACGCTGATGACAACATATTAGGGCGAGACATTAGGTTGGTTTGAACCAAAGTATTTCTTGTGAAGGAAATTCTCAGATTAGAAAAAATGTCCAAGAAAGTGGATGAAGAATGGATTATGAAACAAAGATAATCGAGAAATTTCTGCTGCTTAGCAGTGAAGTTTGATTTTAGGATCTTCCTTTGAATGTGCCCCTCTTTAGGATGGGATCTCCTCAGCGCTTTTATCCAAGGTCAATAAAGAAGATACGTCGGTGTGAACCGTCGCTTCTCTCATCTCGTCCCTAACCTATTCGCTTAGCGGTGGTTCAATCCTGCGTCAAGTTCGAGTCTCCCTACTCCATGACGTACCTATGAAAATTCACTAACTGCCTATTTCAAGTCGAAAAATCAACGGAACACAAATCAAACAATGTTTTACATAATACCACATTATATGAATACATTTAGTTGCGTGATATCGAGTATCATTTTTACAGAAAGAGAAGATAGGAATAATCAATCACTAAAATACTTCTCCTTTAGATCGCGTGTATCTTTATTCAAAACCAGTGTCAGGATCCGCAGCGGCACCATTGCTTCTGCTTCTGCAGGCTTTTTTGAGAAAATTGAAAAAATATTCTTTTTGTCTTTATCTGATTGTCGATCAGGGCTGGTAGATCCACTCCTTACTCCTTGGTATGCATTTGTTTGACGGGGCGGAGAGCCAGATCCACCTTTTTGACTACCATCCATTTGAGGGTCGGGGCTAGGAGATCTACTTTTTCCACCTTGAAACCATCCGTTTTGCCTGGGTGGAGAAACAGATCCACCTTTCTGACTACTATCTACTTGACGATCGGGACTAGGAGGTTTACTTCCTCCTCCCCACCAATTGTTTTTACGTGGTGGAGAGACGGGTTCACCTTTCGGATTATCATTGTATTGACGATCAGGGCTAGTGGGAGGGCTATATTGCACTCCTTGATATAACTCATTTGGATATACTGGAGGATAATGTACGCCTTTGAGCGTGTTATCAGATTGTGGTGAGACAGATCCACCTTTCTGACTACTATCTAATTTACGATCGGGACTAGGAGGTTTACTTCCACCTCCCCACCAATTGTTTTTCCGTGGTGGGGAAACGGTTTCACCTTTTAGATTATTATTATTATATTGATAGTAAGGACTAGCAGGCGGACCATTCTGCACTCCTTGATAAAACTCGGTCTGATACGCTGGAGGATAATATACAGGCATGTTTTCAGTTTGATGGTTCTGATAATTGGATTCGGTATTTTCAGCCTGCGGTGGTGGTAAAGAAAGCCTCTCATAGAAGTCGTCATCGAACCCCATCCGCAGTAAGGGAGAAACAAACAGGTAAAATCGCATACGATTCTGCGGTGGGTTGTCAACAGATGATATGTACATGTATCCCTGTCTTTCAAGTGGTAATGGAGCTGTTGCCAGCCTGATCGGACATCTTAAGAAGGCACGCTCCGAACTCAAATCATACTGCGGCAAATAAATGGGCATCAATTTACATTCTGGTTTCTCTCTGTCAGTGATAACCGGAACGACAGGAAACATCGATTTTAATTCCTTGTTGTAGAGAGCCAGTCTGCAGAAGTCAGCAGGGCTTATTTCTGGATGATAGCAGAAGTATTCTTGTTTTCGTAGGTCGTCCGCTGTTGATCAAAAATAATTGAAAAGTTCAATTAAACTACAATTAAGAAATGCTGGACTTAATTATTTTAGTGATTGTCTGAATTGATTTAGAGAGCTAAATGACTGATCGTTGTCTCATCAATTTTTTGTTTTACTCTCACAAAAATGAGGTATGAACTATTCCTGACCTCCCTCCCATTATAATGACTAATGACGCTTCTGAGTGAAACAAAGAACCTGTTGGCATCTCATCTGGGCATCAGTTATTCTTAATCAAGCGTAATCATCAGAGGTTGAAAATGACAATACTCTAAGCTCTCAATTCAAAATCATTGGGTGAATCTTTTCAAATCGCATTTTACTAATGAGAACAAATGCGCACCAAATCCATTCAATCACACCCCTCTGAAAATTATTCTAGAAAACTCTCCAACCAACTGTGAAGGCTTTGCTCCATTCTGTATTGCAAAGCTTCGACATAGGAGTACAATCTTGTAAGCAAACATCCCTCGCTTTATTCAAAATTGTCCGAACCACAGATCTCATTGCCTGGCTTGAAATACTTATTTTTTTCAAGACTCACACATCGCCTATGTGCAGTAGCTGCTGAACGTGCCTCCTCCTTGACCGCTGGTTGTCATATTGTATTCTCTAGCTTTGGCCCTACAACTTCGATGACCGAGATCGAAACTCCAGTATCTCGAAGTGATACATACTTGTGAACGTAACCTCAGATGTCATCTTCAAAGTACCATTTTAATCTTAACGTTTTTCCTACTAGTTCATATAAACTCTCACTCCTGGACTCTTTATAAACTACAACCTGACAACTCTTTTACTAACGATAAAACAGGTGGCTTATCAAATAGCTCCCGAATTCGACAATATTCTGATTTAGAGTACGAGTATTTTTCAAACTCACCTGTCTGAATGTTTTGTTTTTCCAACTTCTTAACTCTTCTTCCCAAAAAGAACCATTGGATGGCTTTACGTAGCGCGTTATAAAGGTTCAGTGTCCACATTTCTTTTTTCGCTTTATCACGTTTTCTAATCTTTTCTGCCAGCTCCTCTCGCATGAAAGCGATAACATCCTCACGTGCTTTGTGCTCTTTTTGGAAATGATATGCCGCGTCCGGTGTGCCTAGAACGTATTCTTTGTTGTTGAGCGCGGCCCGAAAACGCATCCAGTCGTATTGGAAAATTCTACCCACATTCATGCAAGCGTTTCCTGCCCACGATTTAATATTCCTAAATGCTCTCTTCACTCTCCACCAATCAATTTTGTCCGACACGCGTTTTTTGGTATACTTGTCCGACAAGCGTTTGTCATCGCCACCGTCGCATGAACTCCACATTCCGCTTAAGACCACGACTGTGATCAGAAGTGCTAACGGAAATTTCATGTTTGACAGTTTGAATCAAATCCAAAAATGAGAGGAAACGAGTAATGTGCAGAAAAAATTTACGACTGAGAGTTTGAGAAACTACTACGAAATTTCTTCGTCACTATTAGTAAACTCTGTTACCTACTTTATTTGAACAGATTTTGAACAAACGTTATTGCGATAGAGGCAGAAGCGTGTTTGACTCGAGAGTAGTTACATAACCGGAGAAACAGAAGTCATAATTCTATGCTTGAGCATAACTTCAATCAGACCTCGCTTTTTTCGCATGTGCAGCGCCGCCCTTCCTCAATGATTTAATTTTGTTTCCTCTAACACCGGAATCGATCCTTTCGGGTAAAATGTCAATTTTGAAGAATCTACTCGTTCGGTGACCGCCAAGTTGCAGTGTCTCAAAATGAGAACACACGACAACAACACCACTCGCTGTTGGAGTCTCTTCTCCGTCTTCTTTCAAGAATGATCTTCCCAGCCTTCCTGCACATGGATCGTATACAGGTTTCGAATAGGCAATAGCGTGGTTCTACATTTGCCTAGTGCATCATTCCTGACCCATCTTTTTCTTCATGACGCTGGCTGCAAATGCAGACACCTGGCTCCATGCTCCTTCGGAACAGCATGGTGGATACCAGGCTAGTTGGAGCTAGCGCTGCATTTACTCTAATCTCTTGAGGAGACCGAATAAGCTTGCCCCACTCACGCCTCCATGCTTCACACATAAATAGGGTGTGCTGCGGTCATCATACTTTTCGCTTATGTTGCATGTGCAGTGCCACCCTGTCCTCCATGGTGGAGTAGTGAGAGTTGCTGATGCATTTGATTTTGTTTCTTCCTGTACCGGAGTCGACCCTTCCGGGTATAACTTCAGTGTTGGAAGAATCTCCTCGGCGTACCTCCTCTTCTGCTTGGCAACCGCCAAGCTGCAGTTCCCCGCTAACACGCAGGAAAAAAGAACACACAACAACAACATCACCTTAAAATATAGTAAATTGCTGTTGGAGTTTCTTCATCTTCTTCTACCTTCAGGGATGATCGTTGTCCTCCTCTCCCTGCAAATCTCGTTGGTGACGGTACACAGGTGTCGAGTAGGCCCTAGCGTGGTTCTGCGTTTGCCTATTCCATTCCCGGTCCATCTTCTTCTTCATGACGGTGGCTGTGGCTGCCATGCAGGCACCTGGTTCCATGCTTCTTCAGAACCTAGCATGACGGATTCCAGGCTACTCGGGTCAAGCGCTTCATCTACCCTGATCTCTTGAAGAGACCGACTAAGCTTGTCCCGCTCACGCCTCCAGGCCACACACTCGAATAAGGTGTGCTCTGGTCCATCATCCCACCCTTGGTCGCAGTGTGAACACCTTGCCTGCTCAACTCTTCTTAACTTCTCATGAAGGTACTTGTTGAAGCAGCCATGGCCGCTAAACACCTGCATCAAGTGAAAGTTTAGTTGGCCATGGTGTCGGCTCATCCACTCATCAAGGTCGCGTATCAACACCCGGGTTGTCCACTTTCCCAGCTCACTTTGGGCAATTCGTTCTTTCCATTTCTCAAGCAAAGAGCACCTGGCTTCCTGCCTAACCCGTAGAGTCTCGTCGTCGTCTTCTTTTTTGCTCTGGACACCAACGCTCTCTCCACAGCACGTTCCATCATACTACCCTCAGTTCCAGAGCAAACACGTTGTCTGCTGAAGTTTCTTCGAGTTTTCATAGTGGTATTTGTTGAAACAGCCATGGTCGCCCAACATCTGCGTCAGGTGAAAGTTCAGCTGACTGTAGTCTTGGTTCATCCACTCATCAAGGTCACATGTCAACACACAGGATGTCAATGCAAAGCTCACTCTGGGCAATTCTTGCTTTCCATCAAGCAAGGAGCGTCCAGCCTCCCGCTTGACCTATAAAGCCTTTTGATTGGTCATATCCTCTTTTTGGCGGGAGACCCGCCATCCGTTTAGTTACTGGGGGCCCTCAGAGGAATTTTGTCCTCGTACGCATAACGCTGGGGGCATAACGCTGTGGGACGTAACGCTGGAAATTGGAAAAATTCGTGAACTTCTATGCGCTAGTATAGGAACTTAAGAGAATTTTGAGCTTTTCTATACCCTCTGTTAGCTAGTATAGTGACTTGGAAAAATTACGGCCTTTATATGGGCTAGTATAGGGGCTTAGAGGATTACAGGCTCTTCTGTACCCCTCTATTGGCTAGTATAGTGACTTGTGAAAATTTCGAGCTCTTCTATGCTAGGATACCAGATGTACGGATTTTCGGTCCTCGAGAAAGATACGGGTTTCTCTTTTCACATAGATTTTGCGTTCAATACGGATTTCTTGCGATCAAGGGAAAGAAACCTCAGACATCCGTACGAGAGATACCTTTCTCCTGTTTGTTACAGGCTGAAACTGCAGTATTCCGTCGAGTCGATCAAGGGAAAAGTACCTCAGTCATTCTTATAAAAGATACCTTTCTCCTGATTGTTATCAATGGATTAATCAAAGTCTGTAGAAATCTGTTTTTAGGGCAGATACGGATTTTCGAAACTATCATCCGACAGCACTGCGTCTAGGGGCTAGTATAGGGACTCGGAGAAATTCCTGGCTCTTCTATAGTTCTCTATGGGACTTGGAAAAATACGTGACCTCCTTGACTCTTGACGCTGGGACTTGGAGAAAAGGAAAAGGGAAGCTAAACACATAGAAACCAGTATATGTTTCTGTATTTACTACCGAGAAAGGATAAATTGTAATCTACTTTGAAAATAAATTTTAGGCTTACAGTCTACGTAAACTAATAATCTTGAACCCTCCGCCATAAGCAACTCTTGCTCCCCGAGCAAGAGCCTGTGAATTTTTGCATTGAACACCACCGCTCCCTCTCAACAAGGAGCTCGGTTCGTGGTACACGAAGAGCCTCCTTCGAGACTGTGCCAATGCACTAACACACCTTATTGCAGCTCTTCGTTCGATCTTTAGGCACCAACTCTCTCCTTCCGAAAATAATTTTCATTAAGACGGTCCATACTGGCAGACCATATAGAGGATCGAAAAGGCGGTACTCATCATGATCCTTATTCTTGCTTCTCTTGGCTCTGCAGTCTGCAAGGTTTTTTATGAGGCGGCATAGGTATTCAATTGTATGATGTTTTCAAAAACATCATACAATATTATGGCTCGTATTAGCTATGAAGAGTCTATTCACAGGTATTCAATTACCCTGTCTACCTTTTCCGCTGTCATCAGGATATGGTGCCAAAAGCTCAGCGTTGATTCAAATCAGATGCCTAGGTACTTCATCCCTGCTTGGTCTTGATTTCCACATGTTGCGGGCAAGGGTGGACTTGAGTTTTGACGGGTCGTGAATAATGTGGCTCCTGTCTTACTTTTAGAAATGTTTAATTTAACCGACTCGATCCAACGCGTCACAATTTCCAAGGTCTGCCGTTCTCCATCCCTACAGTTGTTTCAGCAGTGCATACCACCAGTGTTTTTTCAGCGTAGAAAATAAGCAATCAAAAATTACAGCTTTGATTTTCGGCTTCAATTTACAATTTTGAAAAATGCTCTGATGAAGTGTCGATCAAAAGAACTGAGACTTTGCTACATTTGTGGAAGATACCTGTTCTCCAGTTTGGGATAGCCTCCATTTCACACCCCAACTGGTATTTTTTTTTTTTTTTTTTGTTACACTACGATAACGATTCGTATGTTTGTGAATTCGATTGAATGGTAACAATTGATATGCTTTCGAATTTCAAAATATACGTTTTCATTGCAATTTTTGATAAGTACATTTTTATGTACCTACTTATCAAAATCACCACCCATGCTGTGATCCAGTTCGTTCTAAAAAAATAATAATCTATCATTACACTTTCAGAGATGAAAGAAATCTCGAGTGGTATATTTTTTTATGATCCACTCCTGTCAAAAAATCTATCGAAGCGTAAATAAATAAATCCTATTGCCGTGGCATCTTTCACCTTTACTTGCGGATGTCTTATTTCGAATTTGACTGTGACAGTTTTTCTCCGTCGGTTGACGAGAGACTTCGTCGTTCGTTTTCTTTCATTATTCATGCATGAAAATATTCAATTGCCATTCCATCGCGCTTCTTCATTGTCCCTCCCTCTTTCTGAAGGGATCGCCACGAGTTCATCTTTTCGTGACGATATATACTAGTGCAGCGACCATCGAGCGGCCTTTAAATTTTAATGAATACCGAGAGGAGTCGGAGAAGTTTGTCATTACCGCGATATTGCTCGCGTGTTATTATTTTTCGCTTACACGACGAGATAGGCATTTGTCTGGCGGACTGTAAAACGTGATTACTTACTCGTCCGGGCATGAGAAGGCGGTACACGCTGGTGCAACCTGAGAGACTCGCGATGTTGGAAAACAGAGACGCGCACCGGCAGCGAAAGAGGAGCGAGTAAATACGATCAGAGAACGACAATGTGAAATGGCAAAAGGGCGTCATTTGGCTTGCCGCCGTTCGCGTGGAAAAAGTGATTACGTTTCACAGCCACTTTATTGTGTATCCGACAAAATACAACTTCACTCTTTGTTTACAGCTATCTGCTTGTAAGAGATGATACACACGCCAGCATGCTCCGCTGACATTTAACTATTTATACTTTCGCTCGTATCATCCCGTGTGTATACCCAGTTTCGTATAAATTAAGTCAATTTGCTCGATTTGCTCGTACCGTATATTAATTAGCGAGATACATGCCACCGCACGTACATAAAGCGACCCCTTTTGGTTATTAATTTTTTCGCTTCGCGAAAACCTGTGGCGTAGGTCATGTCATTTTTTAATCTGATGACGAGAGAAATCTTCTAAGATCAGCACGTGAGATGTGTAATTTTGATATCATCGTTATTTTACATAAGGAAGACTCATTATTCTTAAATTTCCTTCATAACCTCGAATATCAAGAAACTGTAATAAGGTAAAGTGTGGATGCATTGGAAAAATTTGATTTTTCCCGGGAATAATATCGAGTGGATCTTATAGAAACTTTTTAGCACAACTCGCGTACAGCTTGTCTGGACTGAAATGAAAGAAGAAAAATTTACTCACTTTTCTCAGAACTTCGCTTCAAAATTCAATCCGTGTCAATTTCTTTTTTCTTCTTCCAACTATTCCGCTCATTTTCTTTCGAACAGCTTGTTCTGCCGAATGCTTCATCTCGACAACGCAATTCAATTGAGGACTGAACAAGAATTTGACTGAAATTTCCAGGATTTTGCATGTACAATGACATGTGCCGAATAAACGTAGTTAGAAGAATTAAGCTTGATTCAATGAAATCATTAACTTCGTAGTAAGTATTGTCGTAATTTACTAAAATGGCAATCGTCATCTTTTCGCGAAACTACATCCGCAGCCTTTCATTTTAATTGACTCTTTTATATTCTCTAAATGCCTTTTTTCAAAATCCTCTTCTACCCACCGCGATTTTATCTCTCCATCTGTCTTTTTCTTCACATCACTATTGTCCTAGTGAACATTTACTGTCTAGTATTCAACATTACTTTCCAATACATGAGTATTGAGCAAAAATTGTTCAACTCCTAGAAAATGATTTACGCTACAGCGTACAAATTTCAACGAGCCGAATGGGAATCATTCAACGCACGAATGGGTAATATAAATGGCGATATTATATTACTATTTCCGAAGGTAAAAAGCGATAATTAGGAACGAGACAGTTAGCGAGGACGGTGAACGGATTTAGGAGGGGGGACTATGAGCAAACAAGGGATGAAAAAAACGCTACGATCACGTGCACGTAATTTGGAGGAGGTAAAGTGACGGTAGCCGAGTATAATTTACCAATATACTTGTTGGGGTGAGACGTCAATCGAATGCAAATAAGGGGTGTCGAATGTCACCTTTTAATCGAGAGCAAAATATGGGATTTTTTTGATTGGAGTCGTTTGTTTAACAACTATCTGCGTCTCCTGCTCGACAACGATCATAATTCACAATATAAATACTCCCTCCTCCCTCACAACGCATCGATCTGCAGTGTAATACTCTCTACCAAATCTTTCTAGAAATTTTAAATTATGACACTCTCAGGTGTTTCTGTTTACAACATGAACGTACGTACAATTTTCAATACCTGTTTTCAAACATAGATACAATATTGAAGTGTGTTACGATTCTAAAAAGTAAATAAGGAAAGCTATCAAAGATAGCTATAAAGACTCGTCGCTTTGTTTCACTCTTCATGATACGTATAGCTGAATTTTCATTCCGAAAATGACCCTTTTTTATCGGCTGTTGAATTGGCTAGCTTTGATTATTGTTTGTACAGCTAGACGGCACGAGGTTGATTGGTTGGAAGTAGTGCCTCATCTCGAAAATGTGGAGACATTCTATCAGCAAATAAGAAAACAAAATGGGAGTAAGTCGACAAGTTTTTCATCATAGTATTCAACTCATCCAATTATCACGACTTAATTATCGCAGAGTTGTACGACGGAAGCGAACATACCTCACACGCGTATGCGAAGAATCTAATTTGCTGGAATTTACTCGCCAGCGGTTTTTTCGATATGGACAGCGTCGAATTAGAGCCCATCGATATGAATATGGTTTGGGTGTACTACGAGCTGAAGCTTATGTATCCTGGGATCATGAAAAAGCTGTACGAAGAGGTCCCCGTTTCGAAATCCACGCCAGAGCTTACAAAGTTCCGTTACGTGAATCCAACCATTAAGATCAATGTAAACATGGAAAAAGAATCGGTTCCCGAGTACGCGTTCTTATGTCTCGGTCGACATCGGGAAACCACCAGAATCGTCGAATATTACGTCTCCGAAGAGTATCAGGTCGGGGATGGTTTGCTTTCGCGGGCGGTAGGTCGTTTCATGTTCGCCTCTAGTGGCGATTGGGGTGATGAGAAAATCAAAGTTTCTTTATTCGCCGAGGAACCAGCGAGAATACTGACAAATGCGAATTATAATATCGAGCATCTTTACGTGCAATCCAGAGGAAATAAAGAACCAGGTAAATTACACAAACGGGTAGGTGCACGGTTGAGGAATTTGCCAATACGTAGAAAACCATTCGGTGAATAGAAGACTTGAATAGTCGATTCAAAAAAAGGAGGATCCAAGGAGTGTTACAGGCGGAGTCTTAATAATCTTGAGGTATTAAAGGAGGGAGTCTTGGACAGGTTCCAAAGTCTTGAGTCACGTATTTGAGCGCGAGGTTTAGAGCTTAAAAGTAGGAGCTTCGAAATTTATTGGCTTAGTACTCTGAATCTCCGCCTCTGTCACCAAAATTGGCGTGTCTATTAGAGAGGCGGTCAAGCCAGGGATTTCATTTCTAGGAAGAACTTCAAATCTAAGATGCAAGATCTGCGGATTTAATACGGGCTTTTCTTTTTCTACAGATTTTACGTACGATGAGAATTTCTTGCGATCAAGGGAAAGGTACCTTAGACACTAGTACGAGAGATACTTTTCTCCTGCTCGTTTTAGGTTGATACTACAGTGTTCCGTAATATTGAGTCGATCAAGGGAAAAGTACCTCAGCAACAACTATGAGAGATACCTTTCTCCTGATTGTTCCGATCAAAGTCCGTAGAAATCCGTTTCTAGGTCTGACAAAAAATAGCGGATACGGATTTTTGAAACTATAATCTGGCAGCACTGCTTCAAATTAAGAGAACGTCATCCTTCTTCTGCCGCTAAGGAAGAGAAGGTGTTCCTCTTCTTCTTCCTCTTCTTCTTCCTCTTCTTTTGACAGTACACATATATCCTCTAGCATATTACAGATTAGAGGAAGACGTTGAAGCAGCTTGCCAAAGCCACTTGAGAGTCTCAATGACAAGTTCCTCAAGTTGGTCAAGGTCATTCATGATGTCAACAGATCGTTACGCTAATTTCAGCTTGACCCCTACCCAGCCTTTGGACCTATACATGTCTGAATTTTAAAGGGTTTGAGTTAGGTTTGGCCGAGGATGGTACTATTGGATGTTGATTTCACTTCTTCATGGTTTTTACTTAATCTTTCCAAATCTTGCGATAAATTAGCGGCCATTGCATCTTCTACAGTGGCAGAGGGGAAGCCATAATTTTAGCTCTTCCAAATATCATTCTCACATTACCCCACTTTTCTCTTCATGTACCTGAAATTCTTGAAAGTCCTGAAAAAGAAAGTTTCTCTCCTATGTTTAAGTATTGAAACTCTTTCTAGCATCATTCCCTGAATTTTGGAAGTCTCTCCTCTGCAAGGATTTCAACTAAGAATCGTTCCCTGGTATGACGTCACACTCTTCTGCTTGTACTTTCTTTGTCTTCAGGACTTTAACAGACGTTCAACTCTCAGAATATATTGTCCACATGCTTGTAATATTTTCGAGTCTATCCTCTGTCTCCTCTCAACAACCTAAGTGTATTAAAGACGTCAAGCCCTTCTTCAACCTGTGTTTCTTCTTGGGAATGAATTAACATGGACCTCGGTGAGAAAAAGAGTCTTAACTGGAAATGTCTTAGCCCCAGACTCACCACGGCTTTTATACCAGGAGACGATATTCAGCTCGAGCACAACTACACAGTTCAAAGTTTGACCTTCAGCTGGGTCCACCTCTACAGAGTTTCATTGCTACAAATTGTTTCGAGTCCTTTTTCTAAAAAGAATTGGAACTCGAATTCCTTGGAGTCTCGAGGTCAAGGCCTTTGATGGTATAATAAAGGTCGGATGAGGTTAATTCTATTGCTCCAAAAAAAGTCTCATCCTAAAACGCTCCTCTGGCCCTAGCTTATGTTTACCCGAAGTTTTTATTGCAGCTCAAGATTCCATCTCTCCTTCTCTTCTCAGATTCAGAGTTGACATTTTTTTTCTAGTCCTTCCTCTTTATAGTTTCAGTGGTAACCTTTCTCTAGTTCCTTCTAAAAAGGTTCGGAGCTCAAAATGCCGCTTCAGTGTCCCTAAATAATTATGATGAAGTTAATTGATGACGTCACTAAAGTCGGTTCGGTGATTACACCCTCCAAATTCAACAAAATAGGTATCGGATCTCCGGCTGAAGTGGCTTTCTTTCGGAGTGCTGAAAATGAAGGTCATGGTTCACGTTTCCTATCAACTTTTGATATAAAAAATGGTTATGCAAAACTCTCGTATTGTTCCTGTGAGATCATTTGGGTAGATGATGAAGAAGATAACTGATAGAATCAGCCTTAAGATAGTGACCCTCCTCTCCCTCCCTCCTCAAAGTAAAATCTTCCGAAAGTATGGATGAATACGCTGGCACGCTGTACTAGGCTATTTTTTGCCGACGGAAGGGAAAAATAGGAAGACATTTGATAAAACCAGCCAATGGAGAGTGGCTCTCCTTGGCTTCCCTCAGTAGATGAGCTTCAGCCTCTTTCCTTAGTACTTTTTAATTTGTAGAAGTTCTAAGGTCATGGTCCTCCGGACGTCTAAATTCAAATTTAGGAAATAGCAGAGGGATTACAAAATCGATAAAGACACGAAGAGTTATGAAAACCACCATCCTATCGGTGAGCATCTGACCTTATAACCTCCCTGATTTAGATGCATTCTATTGAAGAGACGCCTATTCGCCAAAGACCTCCCAAATGACTGCAGTAGTTTTCATGATTAGAATCTGAATTGATGAAACACGAGTTATTTCTGAGTAAAATTTTTGGTTTCATTCACAGCAAAGTCACCGGACTCCGATCCTTTGTGCGGCCTCAGCGTTAAAGAGCAGGTCCAAATTTGCACATCTGTTTTGAGTTCTCCTCATTACGACGATGATATAGATTATGTACCGGATATTGACGTGGCCCCGACCGAGTGCAATAAGTGGAAGATAGCAGTTTCATCGGACGATGCTGCCGAGTACCACGAATGGATGATGGAGTGTAAGGCCGTCTTCAGCGAGGACGATTCACCTATTACGTATTACCTGTCGCAAGCTTACGACCCTTACAAGGTGTTCGTTTTCAGACCCAAGTCAAACACCACAGAAAAGGTGATGAATGTAGAAACTTTGTGCGTCAATATAAGAAATGTTAAGAGCATAACTAAGTAACTTATAAATATAGTTCAGATCATAATACGTACCTTCTGTGCAAAACATTATCGTTCAAAAATATGCTGGATCAATCGTTGAATAAAAAGGTCCATTTAAATTATTAAAATGGCTGAAGGAGATGAAAATGTATGTTTTGTCCGTAGTCTGTTTTTATTTGAGAAGAAAGCTCCCCACCTCCTCCCTCCGACATCTGAAAAATACCCTCAGGAAGTCAATCTCTCATCCTATCTATCTGAATAGAATTGGACTCCTTACTCCCTTGAGTGTGTGTAAGGTTCAGAGTTCTCTCAAAGCCCCGTGAATCTCGTTTGGTATTCCTATGGCACAGAATTGAAAGCCTCTGGAATTATATTACTCTCTAGATCTTCTTTACCATCCTGTATTAAAATACTTGATTTAGAAGTCTCCAATTTTAAAATTTGATCGTCTACGAGTTTTGAGCTTCTAGCAACAAACTCCTTAATTCATACTCTTGAAAGTTTCAGGCACGTCCAATTCTTATTACTGTAACAATTTCATAAATATTATATAGGTGCATATTTTACAAGTATATTATTCCTTATCGTCTTCAGGTAAACTCCCTGCAGCAAAGTCAAGAAATTTATTCTTATATTTCCCTACTGTTCGCGCCAAAGATCCAAAAAGTTCGTTAACCAGCGAACCGGTGTTATGTTTACTTCTCATGAGAGGCGCCACCACTCCTACTTCTACTTCAGTAAACACGTAATAATGATCTTCTTGTTCGAATTCAGCTCTCTCAACCATCGTCATGAACAAATAACCGTTTTCTTCCTCGTCAATTACGACAGGGCATCGGACTAAGGTCTCAGTTTCAGGAGGCACATCGTGAAGTCGAAATCTAATCGTTTTTTCAACGATTAATATCTTCTCAACGGGCGCTTCTTCGTTGAAGAGGATCCTGTTGTAACGTAGGAGAGGTTCGTTCAGATATTTCCGACACAGTTCGACCTTCATGAACGCGTTCAGTTCTTCCAACATGTGTAGAGGTACACGAATCGGTTCGAGCTTGTGCCCTGTGAAAGGAAATTAAGTTGTATTGGGAGAACAATATAATATCACAGAATTTCTGATCAAGATTTTTTAGGATTACAGCGAGTACAATATCACATAACAAGCATTTCGTTTTTATTTTTGGGTTTCAGGGTTCCTAAAATTGGCCTGCAACCAGTTAACTCTATCAGCTCGAGGCTCGAAGTTTACTTCAATCCTTCGAATGTAGGGACTTTCTTAGTGTGTAATATCAGTCTCTCCGCTTGCCAATATGGTAAACAAGAAGATGATGCTGCTCAACAAGGACAACGGACTCAAGAGAAGGTAGTTGGAGGAGCTGGAACGAGCTCGATTGGGCACTGATGGACCTGTTCTTAGAAGAGCAAAGATCTGCGTCTATGCTAGTGCCAGTACCAGTGCATCAGACCATGAAGTTAGACAGTATTTCCGAGTACAAGGCGATAAAGGATTCTCCCGATTAGTCAACTGAGAAAGAGTACAAATGGCGAAAAAGGCAACTTTATAACCACGCTTTTTAAGAGTGTGGGCAATCCTGTAGGAAAAATGTTCAATGAAGGGAAGCTGTGCCCATTTTGTGCGATGGTATCATGATACTGGCACGTTGATGAATATGAGAGTGAAGATATCCGCCATTAATTCAATGCCTGTGATGGTAGACTTCAAAAAAATAGAAATGGAGACAAAAAGAGAGTTTTTAGCGAGTTCATGTGAGATATTAGGAGTGAGGGAGAGGCGTATGTCGTGTAAGGATGGGGTCTAATGGCTAAATGTGAAAGTGAATTTCATAGAAGGCTATCCAGAGTTTAGGTAAGAGAAAAGTTCTCGCAGAGCTTTATCGTCCACATAACGTGAGTGGAAGGGATTTTCAGAAGACAGGATATTATTTTCGAAAAGGTTCATGAAGACGTCAGCAATAAGAGCCGATAGGTATGGAAAGTTCGTCTTTGAATTAAGAAGTCGAACCTTCAAGAGTACAGAAGTTCTCAGCAAGCATGATCAATTTTTGAAATCAAACAACCCGATGATCGACTCCTTCCTCGGACAGAATGTCGCACATTATATTGATAGCACCTATGATCGGAATATTGGAGTAGGGTATTCCATTGAAGATTCATAAGTTTTGCATTGATTGATCCACTGCTCGAAGCGCTAAATAAAATTTGCATCATTCTCAAAAGGAAATAAAGTTTCGACTTTGAAAAAATGAGATTTCGAAAGAACAGGACTATCATCATTTCATAGATACATACCTGATTTTAACCGAAGGTAATTTTTCAGAACGAAATAGAAAAATTCTCCTCGATCGCGATCATTGTTGACGAATCCGAAATTCCTGCTGTAGAAAGCCAATTCAGCCTCGGTACCCGATTTGCCGTCTTTGAAAGTTTTCGTGCTCTCTATCTCGATAAAATTCCGCCGTTGCGGCTTCCAGTTTTCCGGTTTCTTCTTCAGCCCCGCCGATACACGATTCATAGAAGATGAAAGAATAATTACTAGAATAAGACATAGGATCACTTCCGAACACATTGTGCACCAGCTTCAGGTGCTACAGTGAACATCAATATTTTGATTATTTGTTATTTCAATACAGACGGTGAAAGAGAAATGGTTTGTATGGGAATCGAGTGTTCCGAATTCTCATTTATTTTGCTTCGAATCAATTCTCGCCATCGAAGATGAGACTTCGCCGTTGACAAGTTCTTATCCAGCTCTGGCCGGACTATTGTGTAAAGATATCGAAGGACCGAGGGTTAGCCATTTTCTTACTTCAAGGTTGCATAATTAAGTACTATTCGGGTAGAATCACGTCATCAGTACTGGATTTAGGTATAGGCAACATAGGCACGAGCCTAGAGCGGCAAAATTTTCGAAGAAGAGAAATTTTTTTTTAATTCTGCAAAAATCATTCTTACATGGTAGCTGTACGTTTCCTGCCTAGAACGACCAATGAGTTAAATCCGGCGCTGCACGTCATTTTTGTTCCTCGAGAATATTCAGTGAAACTCCTGCCTAGACTTTGTACCCTGCTTCTTCTGCTTCTACAAGACAACAAGACTAAAATCGAATTCATCGTGGTTCTTATTGATCGCCGTTAAAGAGAAGTGAAATAGAATTTGAAGTTCGTGAGAAAATATAAAATGGTCTGTTGTAGTAATGGATAGCCAAATCGCGTGCTAATCTCTATATTTAAAAATGGGGCTAATTTATATTTTAGCGTACGCTCGTATATAGAAAATAAAGGTCGACGCATTTCCGGAAAGGTTTTGTTATCGTAAAGCAGCAGTCAACATAATATTTACTCTGTATCGTAGGGGCAATTTAAGTTAGGCGTAACATATAATATAGAAAGTTTATTATTTTCTTACGGTGAGTTATTCGCACGACTCCGTACTTAATACCTGTTCCACCTCGCTTTCATTCAGCCCAAGTTTACCTCTAATTGAAGAAAAAATTATTTCGCAAACGTTCGAAACGATAATTATTACATTATTTGTTTATTCTGGCACGCGGCACAGTTTTTTTTTTTTTTTTTTTACAAAATATTTACTCCGGGAACACCTTTGACATATTTTGATCGATGTAAGCTCACGTGTGTACGATTGCGACAAGCAAAACGGGGCTGTTAACGAAAATATTTTCTCTTCCAACCTTCTCGATTCTAATTTCTATGTCGACCCTATTTCGTAGACGTCGTGGGTATGTCTGGAATAGATCGAGTTAAACGCCATCGGCATATATCCTTACTTTTCCTCCGCGTCTGACGGTTTAAGACTTTATTAACTTTTATTTAACCATTCGTTATCGAGGATTAGCGCGAAGCTGGCACGGAGAAATGCGAAGCTAGCAGTTATATTCTCAGTCGCTAAGTCGTCTTAATTATTTTTATTGTGCATGCGACCCGCTGCGCTATTGTCTTTCATTATAAAACACGTGCTAGCTGTCGTTTCGAAAATAACTGATGATCGAAAAGTGTGTTGTCAAAAACAAAACAGAATACTGTACATAATTTTGGGCTCGCCGGGGCGCTCGACGCGATATATTATTTCCAATTATTCGAACAAATTTAATCAAATAAATGTTAACCAGCCGCCTCCGCGAGACCGTTTAATTTTACAACGCGAATAAGCCACACAGAGTACAATTTAGAGCTTCGCTTTAGTATACAGTGTGAAAAATGCCGTAAAACTATGATTCTCTACTGATGTACGTCGTAATTCCTGACATTTATCGATATGGCGGGGTAGAGTGGTCTCGTCGAAATGATATTGCTAGATTTCTTTTAGCTCTTTTTTCGCACATACGATGGAGGCGGCGTGCAAAATAACGATGAGGAAGGAAGGAAACTTCGCCAGTGCAAAAGAATTTGACGGAGAATTTTTCCGTCCGGAATATTTAAATAAGAAATAAACGTTGTCTAAATCGAGCAGAATTCGTGGTGTGTATGGGTTTCGATGAAAATGTTACGATTTCTCTTTCGAAAGAAATAATTGAATTAGATATTTTATTTTCTTCATCGTCAGTAATCCGCCTATTTCGAATTCTTTTTGCTGGGATATCCACATTCTTGTGCTATAAATAAAATATAATGCATTGAGAATGGAATTTTTATAATTGTACAATAGCTACGGAATTCAGAAAATATGATCTTAAGAAATACCTACTCGAATAAGCTGAATTTCAGTCCGTAAATTGTTATACGCCTAAGAGACTAAAAGGGAGGAAAGAGCCCGATCGCTGCCAAGGATGAGGGTGTTATAAACTTGGTGTGATTTTTTCTTTCAATTGAGTACATCTTTCCAAGATTTTGAACTCAGCTACGTCAAACTTAAGGAGTTGAAATTCAAAAATTTGAAAAATTCGAAAGCTGTTTATTCTTCAAACCGTACGAATATAAAACTTGTAAAATCCGAAAATCTATGAAATTTCAAAATAGTAAAATAAAGTATTAATATAAAGTTCGGAAAAAATTTTTAGTAGGTAATCGAAAAATACACACAATTACCAAAGATTTTAAATATTTTCAGCTAAGTAGCCATTATCAAACGACACCCAAAATAGACCTGAGATACTTTTCCCTTGATCGACTCCATGTTACAGAGGATTGCGATATCATCCTATGACGACCAAGAGAAAAAGTGAGAAGGATTTTTTGGCGTTGCCAAAAATATAAAGATCATGTTTCATGTCTTTTCGGCAGTCATCTTAAGCTCTTCATCGTTCAAAAATATCCAAAATTTCCAACTTCTTGTTCTAGTATAAGTCAACTTTGGAGTATTTTAGGCTGACTGCTTCCTGGGACGAACGAGCGGACTGGGCCTTACTCGCCCCACTCGTTTGTCCCGTTTCATGGTCCAGTACATGTCTATTATAGTATATTTCAAGCTGATGAGATTACTGGGACTCACTCGCTCCGCTCGTTCGTCTCGCTTCTTGGTCCAGTGCAAGTCCACTTTAGTCGAGGGTATAAATTAGCACGCGCACGGGAGAAGTATTTTTTATTTTAATTTAATTTAATTTAATTTTTATTCTATTTTTATTTTATTTTATTTTATTTTATTTTATTTTATTTTATTTTATTTTTATTTTTAGTTTAATTTAATTCAATTTAATTTTTTTTTATTTAATTTTATTTTTAATTTTATTTAATTTAATTTTATTTAATTTTATTTTCATTTTATTTTTATTTATTTTTATTTTTATTTTTATTTTTATTTTAATTTAATTTAATTTTATTTAATTTCTATTTTATTTATACTCAAAAGGTGGTACTTGTAGATTTCTGAATCAGTCGAGGGTATAAATTAGCACGCGCACGCGCACGGAAAAAGTATTTTTACTTTCATTATATTTTTATTTTATTTTATTTTATTTTATTTTTATTTCATTTTATTTCAATTTAATTCTTTTTATTTATTTATTTTTATTTTAATTTAATAATTTAATTTAATTTATTTTTAATTTATTGTATTTTAATTTAATTTTAATTATTTAATTTCATTCAATTTTAATTTAATTCAATTTAATTCAATTTAATTCAATTTAATTCAATTTAATTCAATTTAATTTAATTCAATTTAATTTAATTTAATTTAATTTAATTTAATTTAATTTAATTTTAATTTAATTTAATTTTATATCATTTTATTTTCACCCAGGGGGTGGTACTCGCAGATTCCTGGATGACCTCCCAGGTGATTCGAGGTTTATTTTAATTTAATTTAATTTAATTTAATCTAATTTAATTTGATTTAATTTAATTCATTTTAATTTATTTTAATTTATTTTAATTCATTTTAATTCATTTTAATTTATTTTAATTTTATTTAATTTAATTGAATCCAATTTAATTCTATTTAATTTAATTTAATTTAATTTAATTCGATTTAATTTAATTTAATTCAATTTAATTCAATTTAATTTAATTTAATTTTATTTTATTTTATTTTATTTTATTTTATTTAATTTTATTTAATTTTATTTAATTTTATTTTATTTTATTTTATTTTATTTTTATTCTATTTTATTTTATTTTATTTTATTTTATTTTATTTTTATTCTATTTTATTTTAATTTAATTTAATTTTTTATTTTATTTTTACTCAGGGGGTGGCACTCGCAGATTTCTGGATAACCTCACAGGTATTCTCCAAAAAATTTTCAAGTTTATCAATGGGGGGAGGGGAGAGGGGGGGTTGGTACTCGCAAATTTTCAGCAGTGCACCAGGTGTAAAAAAAGACCTGAAACATATCAAAAAATCTCGAGTAAAAGTGACTGAGGTACTTTTCTCTTGATTAAGCAAAATACGTAGGTGGAAAATCTGTAGTTTTCCGCTATTTTTCCAAGACCTGAAAACGGATCTGGACCTTCCCTGATTCAACAATAACGATCAGGAGAAAGGTATCTCTCATACTTCAAACTGAGATACTGTTCCCTTGATCGACTCCATTTTACAGAGAATTGCCTTGATTAAGCAAAATACGTGGAAAATCTGTAGTTCAAGGACCGGAAATCCCTACATCTGGCAGCACTGTAAAACGCCCTTGTATAGCTTGGAGATTTTTCCAAATCCCCCTCCTACCATATATAGCCTGGAGGTACCCCATAAAACTAGTTTCCTGCCGTGCTACCAGATGATATTCTCAAAAATCTGTACCCGCCATTTTTTCTACACCTGAAAGCAGGTTTCTACCCATCAATATCGATCAGGAAAAAGGTATCTCTCACAATATGAACGCATGTACTTTTTCCTTGATCGAGGCCGCGTTATCAGCGAATAACGACCAAGAGAAAAGTATCTCTCATAAGAGTGACTAAGGTGCTTTTCCCGTGAGCACAAGAAATCCGCAATTCACGCTGAATCCAAAGAATGATTTCGAGGAGCAAAAATCCGTAGATCTGACAGCACTGCTGCCGCTCGTCGTCAACTCCACCAAAGAACCCGGACGTTTTCCAAAGCTTGTAGAGTTAGATGTCATTCTGAAATCCATACAAAGTTATGACCAAAAAAGTCAGCTTTATCTACTTTGGGAACTAGAAAGAATTGCTCTAGTATATCATGTTCAGCCTGGTATACTAGAGGAAAGGACTTGAGAATTTTCGAGTCCCTAAAGTAGGTCGAGGTCATTCTTTCCGTCACCAGTTCATGACGTAAATTTTGTTTTGACATGTACATGTCTTTGCTCTGGTCTTATCCTTATGGAAATTTTCATTGTGGCAGTGATTCTCAAATTTGCGAGTCTGAGCCCCCCCCCCTCACCCTTCGAAAGGCACTTATAAGAATTTCGAGGTTTTCTCAGAGGAGTGATTCTGAAATCTGCGAGTCCGAGTTCGCGAGTCTGAGTCCGAGTTCGTGAGTCCGAAGCAGTAGTTTATCCCAATATAATGAATAGATTTATACTCGGCTAAGAAGACGCTGAGAGCCATTATGAAGCTATTAGTTTGTGACGTCATAGGTCGGTGACGTCATGAGTCGTGAATTCTGGTCCGCTTACAACATTCTGAAACATACTGAAGCGGGACGAATGAGCGAGGCGAGTGAGGCCCAGTAATCTCATCAGCCTAAAATATAATAAAGTAGACTTACACTAGACCAAGAAGGCTCATTAGCCTAAAATATTACAAAGTAGACTTATACTAGATCGAACGAGTGTCCCGTTCTAGAGCCTTAGTCTAGAACTCTCAAATATTTTTGTCTCGCACTATCCACTACATATCAGATTGGGCAAAATTTTGACAAGACATGGACATGATCTTTATCTTTTTGGCTGCACGAAGAAATCCAATACCCAAAATATCTAGATTCCTAAATCCCTCCCCAATAGCTCCTGCTCCCTTTTTTTATAATTCTATCAGTATGATTTATGACTCAGATTCTCCAACTTCTTCTGAATCTGGAAATTTCAGCCCTTCCTAAATTTTGGCTGCAGAAAGATGCTCAGTTTGGGACCGACGTGCAAAAAAAACTGTCTATAATTTACAGAACAACCCAAATCTTATTTGCCGCACGTATAGTAAAAGAAACATAAGACAACTAAAATATACAAAGTGTGTGGATCATACTACTGAAAAATTACAAAAAAACCTCAAACCTGCCTGTCCTTGTCTGAAATGGAATTTCATGGAGAAAAAAGTTTATAACATTTCTTTGTAAAAATGAGTATTTCTCGAGTCTTCTTCTGATAAAGTGAAAATTGCACAACCGTCCACCTACTTAGCCTGATGTCATAGTTTAGGGTCTAAGTTGGAGGGCTTCAGTTTTTATTATTATAATTTTTGTGACGATACTGAGCGCCAGCTCTCAGATGACCAAAAAGCTCACATTTGCCAAGATCAACCAAGACGCACTGAGAAATTGCAAATGGGAGTTGGTCAATAGGGATAGGTACACATTACCCTGCATTCGCTCAAAATCAAGTTGCTGGGATTTGCAACCACTGGTAACTTTTTATCTCAACTCTAAAAGCCGTTTCGCATCACCTAATAATGCTACCGCAATAGCACTGTACCAAGATGAATAAATCTTGCATATATACGCTTAGGACTTGTCTCTCACCCTGCGAGTATTTCAGCACTGGTGTGCATAACTACACGTTTGGTTCTCAAACTATTAGGCAGTACGTACGCGTAATAGTAGTCCACCCAAAAAAGAAACTAACGTCATTAGATGTTTCAATTCCATGCAGAGCGAGAGAAGTCGCTTGGCAAGTAACAAGATCCTGTCGTTAACGTTACGAGGGTGCATCTTAACGTCGCTTCCCCTTCTTTGCGAATGAACTACAGGTTATATATTGATTGACTCTACCACGCGTATACCAGCGCGTTTGGGAAACAAGAAGCACTTGTGGTTACTTGTGTACTCGCAGATAAAACTAGGAGTCTCCCGTATATACCTGAGATCTTTGTAAACTCTCTAGGTGCTCCGCTACCGTTCGGCTCTGCAACTTCAATACAACATGTCTTCATGTTGAATAAACATGTTTAAATGTTGTATTGATCCGAGTTTAGGTGAGGTACCAGTGGTGTTGCCAACCGCACACACTTTGTGATATCATCTAACTCGGCGTTCGCCACCCACTTAGTGCTCTCGTTAATTTAAGTTAGGATCTCAGGCGAATGTTGGGCTTGTCGACACGGTAGCGAAGCACCTCACCTCATAAAAAAAAAGAAAAAAAAAAAAATCAATAATATTATCAAAGCATTTTTAGGTTCTTCAATGCTTCTTTTGAAGAACTGAATATTATGCAACTATGCAAGAAACTGAAGTCCTTGCTAGGAAACAAACTCCAGGCTATGTATAATATTTTGAACATACGTCATTGATCATATTGCTAAAATTTAATTTGGTCATCAACGTACATGATAATTTTTCAATGCGTGCGGTATTTATCTAGATGGTGAATTAGATCTTGAGAGAACGGAGTCCTTTTTTTTATCAGCTGATTCAAATAGAAGAGTAAATCTTTTCTTTGTAGCGTCTCAACCCCCCGCCCCTTTGTCAGAGGGGTCTTTCCGCTCATTAGAGGGATCACAGCAAAGAAAGTACTTAAGGGATGCCACCTACATTTTTAACTAACGGAGGAGAAATGAGGAAACCTATAATCACAAGGGAGAAGGCCAAGCCAATCAATGTGTGATGACCTCCAACAAACGGAAAGCTACATATACGCTTTAAGGAGAGCAGAAAGTGCGTAAGGGGAAAGAGTACCACTCTCCCGAGTCGAATTTGAAGGGCATATTCGACTGACCTAAGGAATAAGCAAAAATAAACTGAATGAATCTTATGATTCGAAGAGATCTGGATTTGCGCTGCAATTAAGAAATAAGAACACACAAATACAAGACAGGAAAACATAATATATTACTAAAGTATGCAGTAAAAAATAACACGTACGGTAGGAGGTTTCAAGGTAAGCAATTACTACATAATAATTTAGTGAATCAAACTAAATGTCGAAAAAGAATGGATGCGACATCCATCTATTAAATAAAATTTGGAACCAAGAAGCACTAGATCGGCATTCTGGCCAAGGGTCAGGTTTCTCTTACCAAAAACTTGTTAAATTAACGATGAAGTCGAATACCCATGGTGGGTGTAGCAACTGGAGTTGGGCACAATCCCAAAATAATAAATGACTCGCACGGCTAAAAAACCTATGACGAGCAAAATAACGATAACCCGCTGGACCTATTGTCCCTTGGCGAAGTTTATCATCAAATAAAAAGTCATCTGTTGGTGTCGGAACTTGTCGATCCACCAAAACAGGACAATATAAAAGGGAGCCGCTCCAGTGCACCCCAACCTAGTCTAATACCCGTGGAAAATGAAATAAAATAAAGAAAAGTAAAAAGAAATCAATTAACAGGCATAACAACACGGAGTATGTCGAACAGGGTTAAGCGACTCATGTATAAAAACAAAGCTGCCAGAAAGAAAATCCCTTCCCCTGACAAACAGAACACTTCAAAGTGCTAAAAGGCTAATTTTGAAGCCACGAAAGAATATACAAACGAGTAAACGTAGAATGCGTATCAAAACATAAAGTACAAGTTACATCAAAAGATAAAGTACAAGTTACATACCTTGAATCCTTCCTGCAATGCGCACTGCGAGTCCGGATCGCTAAGCTACAACGAAATCATAATTAAAAACGTCACCCAGCCCCAGTAAAAGGGGGGGGGGGGTAAATTCTAAGATCCTTACATTGCTAACAAGGAAAAATGAGACTCCTCAATAAGGTGAGAGAGACTAGAATAAACACAAATAAAAAATTACGAGTAAATGATAAGAAAAAAAAACATAAGGCGGCAGGGACAAACGGATTGATCTTCCTCCGAGAGTGGTTCTTGGAATGACCATGGTTGTCTAGGCGATGGAGACGGTGGCGCACGTTGACATGGCCTCAAATGGTTTGGACGCCACACTTTTGGAGTTGGCGATGATCCCGGGCATTGCGGGTTGGCACCGATATATTGCCTACGGCAAGATGCATGGGTTTAGGGTCGACTTTCCGCTGATCGGAGATTAGGGACGCATAGCTTGCGTCATGGTAAAGGACAGGCACAGAATTTCACGATACCGGAAGAGCAACCAAGAATTTGCGGCCTGAGGCCGGTCACACGGCCCGTACGCGCATATGAGACACAACTCGAACGTCACATTTTAAGCGAAAAGGTATCACACCGAGAATTTTTGAACATGACGAAAATATAGAGTTTTATAATATCGGAGGGTTAACGGAAATAGAGGCCTCGCGGCCAATCTCGGAGAGAATTACATGATACTTGGGAGTACAATCGACGCAAACGAAAAACGGAGTCACAGCACCGATTCGAACTACAATCATTTCGGCATTCGAACAACAACAACTGTTTTGAATACGATTCTCGAAAATATCGTCATCGACCACCACTAATATAGGGTCGATCACGTGGCACAGCAAAAAAAAAAAAAGGAATACGGACTGGTTGTGAAGGCGAAAGAATGAGTTTCTGAAACACAATATTGAAATCTACGGAGAGAGGGTTATGTAGGATCGGGCTAGTCTACGACTCCAAACTATTTACGACATCCGGAGAGAGACTATTTCGAACATCAAGAAAACTTTCATTGAGGGTATAGAGCAGTACAAAAGAACATATGTGTGTTTTTTGCCTGTAGCCTTGTCCAACGCGTCGTAGGAAACTAGTTCGAAGGGTAGTCGACGTTACGTGATTTCTATTATTGAATTAATGAGAAGAGAAGAATAAAATGGGATTCTTGTATTACTCGAATCGAAGATTTGTGACGCTACATCTTGTTTTTGATCGTTTAGTTCAAAATTGACTGACAAGAATCATTTTGGGCTGAAGATTTAGAAAAATTCAAAGGTTCGAGACATTTTATTGAATGGAATCATTCTGGTTTGCAGCTTTGGGTACAGTGACTTCGTGCTCTCTAATCTTCATCCCGAGTACTTGCTCACACGTCATAAGTTTGACGAAGTAAGGACACGTACAAGTTGACTCCTGAATAATCCACGCGCCGAAGTGTATATCCATAGAAAATCACCAAAATTCTTCCACTGTCCCTTCTTTGTCTCATACTCTTGCAGTTATAATGGGAAGGTTACCAGTGGTCGCTCCCCGTATTTTGAACGACACCTAATCTTGAGGCATACTCACGTCAAAATTTTGAAAATCATCAGTAAGATGTGACTGGACTGCGACTGTCTTCCAAACCAAGTAAGGAAAACTGAACATTCAGTCTCTTAGCAGTGCAGTGACAAAAATTTTGTTCCGAAAGTGAGAAGAATTTAGGAAAGGCATTTGCGGCATGTATAAGAGAATAGCTACAGTCGCGAGAGTTGTGTGAGTCCCTGAAGGGCATACAAAGATCTTTTCCGTACTGATTTCTTTCATTTGTGAACACTTTAAGTTCGTTTTGATCCTTGATCTGAGAGTTGGTACGCTCCAAATGTTCGTTTTTCCTTCCTATCAGTGGACCAGAATTCTTCGAAGAGTGGAGCCAACAGAGAAGTCAGAAAATGTACGCAATAGTCATCCAATTTATCCAGATAGAATTCTTCTCCACATTTCTGCTTACCGTGGAGCTAAATTCACAACATCCATTAGTTTTTTTAATCAATAATTCTTTCGCATGTCCGTACTTATAAGACCTCCGAATATCTTCACGGTAAGGTACTTGACAAGAAAGATTTTCTATTCTTCGAAACTCACGCTCTACTTAACTCGATGGGAATATGCATTCACGTATAAATAAAATAAAAATTTTATCAAGAGAGAATATTAATTCAAGACACTCACTTCATTACGTAAATGATTAATTTGTTGGCATCAGCGAAAGGTTTACAGAATAGCCTATATATTGCCACCACGATTCTACCGTCAACTTCATTTTATGAAATTATGACAAGAAAAAGCGCTTATAAGTTGAGCGTAAACTTATCAGAGTCTTGTTAGCGGATGAAGACCTCGAATACAGTGTGCTTCTAGAGAACCTAATTTGTCGAACCTGAAAATCTTCCAACGTATTTTACTTCTTCCTTTCTTCTTTTTCTTTCCATATTTCTTCCTTTTCGTGCCAGTACTCCGTTTTTTCCTCTCTCTCAACTTACAAACTTTCGACGATAATATCTTATTTTTTTTCTCTTATGTACTCGTACTTCCTCTTTTCATCTTCCTTCCTTCTCATTGCTCACCCTTCGTTACCTTCTATCTTGCAGTATCGCGTAAATAATAGAAAAAAAAAACACACACAAACATCTTATCCTTTTATCAGATTCGAAATTCGATATCATTTATCATTTAATGGAAAATGTAAAACAACGAACCCGAAGAACAGTCTCGTGGAAAAAAACCGTACGTAGTGTACATCGCTGTTGCCAAAAGAAAAATGAGGAAAAGAGACCACATTTTGTAGCGTCTTCCTTTTCACCTCGCGAAGACAATACGATGCCAAAGTCGGTTTCCTTTTCGTACGATGTTCGTCTGTAACTTTTACTTCAGACTATTAGGAAAGAGGGAAACCCGGACACTCTCGGTTTCAATGCATAAAGTTACTCATTTAAAACTCTGTGTACTTGTATCGTTCTTCGATTACAAGATACGTGAGTTCTTTCTTTTTTCTTTTTTTTTTAGAAAAAGCACGCGATACAATGAAGGAGCTGTCAAAATCCAGGCCACGTGCCTGCTAGGCTAAATTCTGCTCAGAGTATAGGCTTTCCATACAGTGTCTATCTCCTTCCCGTTGATAGACTGAGATCCTTGCCCTCATCCGAAATCTGCGGGTACAAGAGAGAAAGAAGAAATGGTAAGTGCTAATTTGATGACGTCACATACAAGTCCTAACTGATGACGTCCTAAACAAATGACGTCATGGTTGTTGATGATGTCAGGAAAATGTTTAAGCCGTTAGATGTTTTTACTGTGCCTTACCCGCCTTTGGGTAGCTAGATCGAGCATCTATAAACATAGTTTTTTTAACGGAGTTGAATGAGAGGAGGCAGGGAACCTATTTTATGGGGTATTATGGTAAAGCCCTTATGATGTTTGAAGCGTTGCATATCTCACCCATTGAAGGGGCTGTGTTTGAAGAATTGCATATTTGGTTCATTGAAGGGGCTGAACCAAGCTGACTTTTTTGGTCATGACTTTGCATGGATTTCAGAATGACATGTAATTCCACAAGCGTTGAAAAGCGCTCGGGTTCTTTAGTGGAATTGGACCAGGTAAGGTAGCAGTGCTGCCAGATCTACGGATTTTTGTTCTTTGAAATTAACCTTTGGATTTGCGTGAAATGCGGATTTCTTGTGCACAAGGAAAAAGTACCTTAGTCGCTCTTATGAGAAATACTTTTCTCCTGGTCGTTATAAGCTAATACTCAGTCTCCTCAACCTTGAGTCGATCAAGGGAAAAGTACCTGTCTTATAGTTGTGATAGATACCTTTTTTCTGATCGTTATTGATGGGTAGAAATCTGCCTCCAAGTGTAGAAAAAATGGCGGACATGGATTTTTGAAAATATCATCCGATAGCACGGTAGTGCTGCCAGATCGAGAAAAATACGGATTTTTTCACGGATTATATTAGTGTTCAAGAGAAAAGTACCTTAGTCACTTGTATGAGAGATCCTTTTCTCTTGGTCGTTATGGGCTGATATCGCAGCACTCTGTAACATTGTGTCCATCAAGAGAAAAAAAGTACCTCACTCGTCAGTGTGAGAGATCCTGATCGTTATTGTTAGGTAGATTGCTGAAATTCTACAGAAATCTGTTTTTAAGTCTTACAAAAAATGGCGAATACGGATTTTTGAGAACATCATCTGGCAGCAGTGTAGCACGGCAGAGAACCTGGCTTCTCTTGGCTATATATGATAGGAGGGTGACTTAGAAAAATCTCCAAGCTATAGAAGAGCGTTTTGAGTCTTATGGTACTCGACGATTGAAGGGGCTAAGTCCATTGGTGCATGAAATATTGCATATCTAGTTACTTCAAGGGGCGATTTTAACTTTCAGGCCATGTACACCGACTTCCAAGCGACACATGAAAAAAAAATTTCTAAGCTATATGAGGGCGCTTCCAATCTTGTGGGGTTTAAAGCGTGACATATCTGGCTCATTGAAGGGGTTAAGCCAATTGGTGTATGAAACATTGCATATCTAGTTACTTGAAGGGGCTATTTTAACTTTTAGTCTATTGTACACCGACCTCCTAGCAGTATATGATATAGAAGTAGGAGGGGGGGGGGAGCTCGGAGAATTTTCAACCTTCGAGCTTTGCCGATCGGCGTCCCCCCCCCCCTTCCTCCTATAAAACAGATTCTCCATTAACATACACATATCCATGTCAAAATCATGTCATTACAAAGACATTCGAAGCACTGACGCATGGTGCGCTCTAATTTTCTGAAGACTTTATGATGCTATAGTAGTCCTTACTGAGTGGTCACCTTCTAGTTATGGCTCTCCCCCCCCCCCCCCGCAACAATCACCGTCACTAAGAAAGAAACTAGGGCTCGAAGGTTGAGTGAAATGCTGGTAGTGCACATCTACGATTAAATAATTTTGCTTCTAAATGATTTATGCTGATATTTGGCGAGTTGGTGAGATGTGTAAGTGGGCATGAAAGGATTTCCAACTCGAAGCTATCCAACAGGTGTTTGTCACGAGAGGAGCTCTACATGAGTCAGTTGGTAAGCCTTAATGAAGGTGAAAGAGGTGGCCCGTCTCCCCTCCCTCTGCAGACGAAGTATTCTAAACCTGAATGACTCACCCTGAAAAAGTCGACTTTCTCGAGAGTAAGAGCAAAACGAGACTCGAGGTCTAGAGGAAATGAATGCTCGACGCCAGACAATTTGAGTTAGTTATCTTCTTTCCGTGAGTTGCCCACCAAAAATTTTTAGAAGTACTTCACTATTTGTGGCCACTCATGAACTACGGTAATACAGAGTCGAGTAAATTTCCCATTCTAGCACTTTTATCTGATGATCAAATCGAAAGAAGAATTTTATGAAACTAGCGGTACGGATAGGTCTAAAATCTCGGTTTTAGGAGAGCTACAAATAGCGCATTTTATGACGCGTCTTCTTTTAGAAAATCGATTCAACATCATCTGGTCTTTGCGAACGAATATACAGCCTATGAAGTTGTGTAACTGTTCATTACTATTTCGTGATTCAAGAAGAGCTATCCTGCACATACAGCAGATTACAGTTTGTATTGTCGCGTGTGCTCCACCGCAGCATCTTGACAGGATAGCGATTACGACATCCGACGCTAACAAAACAACATTTTGTGGCTTATATGCTGAGAATTAGAAATTAGCCCGCATTATGACTTTTTTACGAGGTTAATCGGCACAGGGCTCTCGTT
Organism: Aspidiotus destructor; assembly: GCA_035079395.1. Lineage (NCBI taxonomy): Eukaryota > Metazoa > Arthropoda > Insecta > Hemiptera > Diaspididae > Aspidiotus > Aspidiotus destructor. The sequence continues at coordinate 32,769,362 of JAVHKZ010000018.1, read as the reverse complement.
TATACACCGTATGTAGTGATGCAGCAACGTATTTCAAAGTTTATTGTCAACGACGCGACGTTACGATGTCGTCGTTTCGGTTAGCTTTTCGTATATAGTCTTGAAAGTGTATTTAATGCATACGCCAGCGCCGTAGAATGTAATTTTAATTACGTATACGCTATAGTGACATTAATAAACCTCCGAAAGTACGCGCAATATGGTTTAAAGAGACGTTACACTCGCGTAAATACCAGCGATATGATAAGATTTTTACGACTCCGTTTTGTTTTCAGTTCCTGGATCTGCGCGGTGGCGTAAGCGGGCAGTAGAGTTATTTCAATTTTCAATAAAATTTTCGACTTTGTGCTTTCAGACGCTCCAAATGATGACGCGACTGGGCAATTGTGAATCTATTCAGCCAGTGGTAAGCGCGTGCACAACTTGCTTCTCATCTATCGAAACTTAATCGTAAAACCATAACACATCAAATTTCTGTCTGATTCAATTTTCGAAGAAAACTAGAAGCAAGTGCCCAATAATAAGATTTTTATTGTTACTTTTCTCCATCTACCTGCGAAGAATGCGAAGGAGAGTAAGAACCTACATTACACCTACACGTGTATAAAAGTGAAACGAAGCGTGCAGCGAACTCCTAAATTACGAAAAGAAGATACGACGCAGTTCAAGCGGGCGAGTCTTTCGAATATTCTTATCCGACGTCGTAATAGAATCCACTATTTTCCGTGGAGACCTCTCTTGGGGGCGAAGCAGTTAGGCGAATTCCACGCGACAGCGAGCTGGAATTCGTTCTTGCCAATTAATAAGCGATTTACACGAGGGAAAGTTGACTTTTTTTGACGGGTAGAATACTTTGTCTTAATTGTTTGTTCTTTTACTCGTCCTACGATGGTGTTTCTGTCAGCCTTTTCTTTATTTTCTTTTTGTTCTTTTTGCCGCGAAGCAGACAATCAGTATAGACTGAATTTTTCATCAACGACAACGATCCGTTTATTTGAGTGACTCGTTTTGGCGTCTGACTGACAGCGAGGGTGTCCAAAACTAGATGATAAAATGAGCGTATCATTTATTATTCATCTCTATGTAGATGGAAAATCAAATCACAGGTAAGTAAAAAAGACATCGGATGCCACTTAGATGAGACGAACGGTATGAAAGTTTCGGACAGAAACTGCGCTATCCCATTTTCCCCATCTTAATAAACGTTGTATCGATCTTCTTGCTGCATTCTACTCGATTTAATAATGTAGAAGTAGAAGATTTCAATCATGAGTTTGCTACGGTTTGGCTCTTTCTGAAAAAAGAAGACAAAAAATATAGTTTCATATTATAGAAGAGTAACCTACGAATTGCAGGTGAATACTTTAGTAGAATTTGAGTCGAATTTTTCCCACATTTCGCTTGCGAGTCCTTTTCTCACGGTCAAAAACTTGGCCGAAGGTATGAAAGACGACATAGGCAGTTGAAAATAGCCTCCGACGAGACTGAGGAAGCGACATGCTGAGTTGAGACAGTAATGGTATCGCAGACAGGAACCAGTTTTGGACCAAGCAGCATCACCCTGCCTAGAAGGCCTGCAAAGAAAGCCGCTCAGGTAACAGGTAAGGGGATGCACAAAGAGTTTCCAACCTAGACACAGATTTCAGAGCGGCCTTAGAACCACCTTGAGGATCACTAAAAAAAAAGGAAGAATGGAATGGACGAAGACCATGAACGAAAGTATTAAGCGAGTTTATTATGAGTGTACAGAACTGGAAACAGATCTAACAGCGTACAGATCTGAGATATACAGAAGATTCAAGAGCAAAGAATTGCAGATCAAAGGCAGGTTATTAGAGGAAACAAACTACTGACCACTTTAGAACTCGACGCAATTGAAACAACCAGCAGTCCAGTCGTTGAAACAGCACCGCCATTGGAAGAAATATACGCGAGGCACTGTCTGTGGATACGTACATAAGATTCTTAGCCCTGGCTGAAATACCCGCTGTAAATCAAGAATACCACCCGTATAGATCAGGGTGTGCGCAGAGTCAAAATAATATTCACAATTTGTAATTGGTTCACAACTGATTTCAAGGTGAATTGGCCAGTGGCAGTAGCCAATCTCTCACCTAGAGTCAAGAGCAGAAAACAGGGTTATCAGCAATATTCCCTCCATCTATCGCCCGACACAGCGAGCATTTCAGCAGAATTGTTTACTTTGACTAGACAAGAGTCCGTTCACGGGTCCTAGAGAAAAAGAAGTACAAGCGATTCAATCCGCTTTTGGGCTAGAAATTGAAATAGAGGAAGGACTTCCATGTCCACTGACTCATTCACATTAGTTGGAGAGAAAGAAGATGCGCACAAACAAAAATTTTAGAGGCCATTGCAGGTCTGCAATGACAGCGAGGAACCCGCAACCTCCCGCGCTTGCGATCACGTTGGAAAATGAGTTGGCTGGGTTTTTCTCAGTATACTAGGCCTGATGTAATGAAGTTGGAAGTTGAAATTATCATGTTCCTAAAATAGGTCAAGGTCATCGATGAGGTCATACAGCGACACACGTCACGTCACGTCATGTCACGGCACGTCACGGCACCCAATTCACGGAAACTCTCGAACGTGGAAGTTTTCTGAGGATGTAATCTCCCTAACAAAACGGATAGCGGATTCTCCGCTAACAAAAATCAACCCATTAAAACCAGCCTAAAGTTAGCACAAACAATTAAAACTTGTTAGGCGATTCTGAGTCAAGGATGAGGGGCTTAATGTAGGCAGTCATCCCTCAATGGATCCAAAAAATTGTAATGACGTCATGACCTGGTGGGTGACCTTGACCTACTCTCAATCTTTTGACCTACTCTGGGTGAGAGAGAAAAAAGAATAGTAAGGTACTAATTTGATGAGTTGATGACGTTACAAAGAGTTCAAGATTTTCAACTTTATTTGAAATTCTCGATCATCTGATGACGTCATAAAGTAGGAGAGACCTTTGAAGAAGATGACCTATGGTTTACAAGATCAGTATTGTAGATCAACCAGTCTATAGTATACATAAAATGGACTAAGGAGCCTCTTTGAAGACTTGGCTCTTAGTATGTTCCACGAGAGAAGGACGTTAAATGGTACCACGGTTACGTTTAAGAAGGAAGAGGGTTGAAGAGATTTACATTGCGGTAACAGAGAACAACCAATGATGCGGGAAAATAACCCACCTCAGCATTATTTATGTGACGGTCTTGCCATTTTCAAGTCATTTTCTCGTGACAATTTGCAGACACAAGCCATACATAGAGGCTAACTGAGTAAGCGTGTGCTTGAAGTATTCAGTTTGTAATTAAGTCGAGCCGCAACATATCTGACCGTGTTAATTCTATTAATAACACAAATGTAGCGTTCTTTTGGTTCCTATCTAACATTCAGTACAAGAAACCCCTAATTTACTGAACTAGTTTGAATTCAAAATATCCTGCGGGATCTCACCAAGAAACAACATATGATTCATCAAAAATATGACGGAAGAACTTTTCAACCATACTGGTGGTGTTTATAGACTTCAGTCTGGTGATTGATTTACCATCTAGATTTTATACAAAAATGTTCCCCAGTGTTTGAAAGCTGAGCTTGATATCTCTTTCAGAACTCTTTTCCCATTTTTACTCCCATGAAAGTCCCTGGAATCGGGGTTTTATACACAAAAACTTTAAATAAGCATTTATTCTCTTCTCTTGCACCGCTCCTCAGCCGAAGCGGTGGGTTTTTGTTATTTTTGCAATCTCAAGTTCATCGCTCTATCTTTTGAAACAATGGAAATTACTAAATTCCCAATTACGTCAGACGCATTTTCGTTGTCTTAGATTGCGTCAAAACAAGTCTTATTATTATGCACTTTATAACGTTCTTAGCTCTACTCTTATATCAGATCAGATTACGAGATTGGTAAACTGGTAAACAATCGTGAAGCTGGTAAGCACTCTTCGAAAAGAGAAGCCATTTATAGTTCGTACAAACTTCAAATCATGAACTCCGCACAAATGCTTTTATTCTGGACTTCATCATGCGTCTTCTTTTTCTATTGCTCAACACCAATTTTTGGTTGGGAGCCAGATATGGAAACTGTGCACAGAGAAATCGATCTGATTAACTCGATGAAATTATCGTGGACGGTGAGTAGATGATAGACATGGCTAAAAATCAACTTTTATTTGAAACTTTTCATTTGTCGTCCCCACAGGCTGAAATTAATTACATGTCGTATTTCAGTAGCGATGAAGTAAAACGAAGATTAGGTTTGAGGAAGCATAGAGAGCGTGGAAAATCTGAACCATTACAGGCGAGTCTTATCGAAATGATAAGAAGACTCGTACCACAAAATTTTGACATTCGTCAAAAATGGCCCAATTGTACCGTCATGCGTTCAGTCAAAGATCAAGGATCGTGTGGTAGCTGCTGGGTATGAACTTTGAATCTCATTCTGAAAACTAAGAAGCTGACTAAGTGAAAATGATTTAATAGTATCTAATTCTAGGCCCTTTCAGTTGCTTCATCTTTCGCAGACAGGTTATGCGTCGCTTCTAAAGGAGCTGTAAACAAGAACATGTCCACCGAAGAACTGATAACCTGTTGTGACCGATGCACAAATGGTGGAGATGGCTGCCAAGGAGGTTATTTAGATTCAGCTCTAGAATACGTCTACAAATACGGTCTCTGTACTGGAGGAGATTACAAATCGAAAGAAGGATGTAAGCCGTACTCGGTGGCGCCGTGTAACATAAATAATTGTGCCCCATTCACGATGGCTGATGCATGTCGATCAAAGTGTACAAACCTCAAGTATGGTAACGAATATGGAAACGATAAGTACTTTGGTAAGCGAACGGATAGACTCTACAAGATTGCTGAGGTAGAACTGAAAATTAACTTTGGTATACTCAAAATTTAGCAGGTCCACCAGAAATACTCGGCGACAATGAAATTAGAGTTCAGTTATCAATCTTGTTGAAGGGCAGTGTAATCGCTACTTTCGTAATGTACAGTGACCTAGTCAATTATAAATCAGGTAAAGAGCAAGGAACTTTTTTGTACCTTACTCAAGTGGCTTGAGTTCTTTCTAACAACATTCTGACACTACCCTCTCCTCACCTCATCAATTCGACCTCCAGGAAGGAAGTAAGTGGAGCATTTTTCTTTTTTGTTTTAGGAGTTTATAAACATGTGACCGGATACAGACTAGGAAGTCACGCGGTTCGTGTTCTGGGATGGGGTGTGGAAAATGATGAACATTACTGGTTGGCTGTTAACTCATGGAACACGTCGTGGGGTCAGAATGGATTGTTCAAAATTTCTAGACACAACAATAATTGCGACTTTGGAGAATTTGTTGCACCTACCGTCAAAGATATCTAATAAAAATAGAGTATTTTATTGTAATTTATTGCTGGACGGAATTTATTTTCTGAACAAAGGCTGTTCTTTCATTTCCATTTTGGTATCCAGGACAGACAAAGAGTATAGAGATCCCTATTTGCCCCAATGCGGACTCTGAACTGATCTCTATCTCAGTTTGAGACCGTTCGATTATCCTACAGGTAATATTATTGTGTCAAGGTTGATAGCTACTTCGGAGGTACGAATCCCTCCCTCGTCTTCACCCTGTAAGTAGTAAGTCTGTGCTTGCTAATCGCTCGATCTAATTATCATTACCGACTCTGCTTTTGTACACTGAGGATTCCTTTTTAAGAATGTGCCGCAACTTGAAGAGTCAAATAATTGCTAGACGAGTACTTGACTTTTATGTTATCAACCGCTGTTCATTGTATTTCATCAGTAGGTTGGATTATGCTACTGAGCATCTGGTAAATTTGATTTCGATATATCTTAACCAGTGGACCAAATGCCTTAAGGTTCGCGCGAGAATAGCTTATCAAACGTACACATTTCCATTCATGCAGCCAAGATAACAAGAATCTGCCCACGAGCATACAATTTGCCTTTGAACATAATTATGCCTTCTTAATTAAAGCGAATGAAGATGCTTTCGGGGGTTTTGCCTCGGAAAATTTAATTTATCTCGAAAATTGAAATTGCTGGCTTAGTTTCGGACGAAAAGATTATTTATCCCGGTTTTTCAAGAACAATATAAATAATAATACGGTCCAACAATGATGTCGCGCTTTCTCACGACGACGGCCACAGATTGTATCTTAATAGTCTACAGAAATCAGGTTATACTGCGACTATTTAGTATTCTACTCAGTAAAAATCTAAAGCGAGATTTATTACAAGCTCGCAGTTTGTCGAAATAATTAAATTCGTATATCTTATCGGCGGAGACCGTTGAAAATACAAGTAGTATTTCGCCAGTATATACGAAAACCATCTGCTCGGTTTTTCTCGTGCCATATTCACTGTATTATATACGTACATGCTGTAAAGCTCACAACCGTCCTCCTATATAGCTGCTCGTTTTGTTTTTTAATTACGCATTCCGTACTCGTAATTTCAAAATTTCAGTCATCGTATAGTTTCTCTCTATCTTGATGTAATGTAGGCGTTTTTTATTCGTCTGTCGGTGACGCAATTTTAATTTGTAGATTCGGCGTGAAAATATGTCACTTCCTTTATACGACGAAACAAATTTTCGAATGCGGACTCGCGTGTGCATCGAAAATTTTTGCTTTCTGAATATTTATTCGAGCGTAATGAGCGTCGCTTACGTCGAAATCAAAGAATTCCAGCACATACTGTACGTGCAGCTCGTAAAATTAGGTCCGGGCGACTTTGAGGGTAAATTTCATACACATGTATACTGTGCTTTACAGGAGCTAATCACTGTCATTTTTGAAATACATCATGTATCTATGTGCATACAAGTTATGATAAAAATAATAGCACTGAGGAAAAGGGCGATACTCTTTTTTAAGGACTCCTTAAAAAAGAGTATCGCCTTCTTCGTCATAATGAATAACTGTAACTTAGAGTCTCGGATTAATTTGAATAGCACTGAGATTGCAATATGATGGAACTTATTTCTTACAGCTTGATTTGCCGTTGATCAATTCTTTTGTATTCGCAGTGAGGAGGAACTCTTCTCCTGTGAAATGACGAGGCCAAAATTACAACAACGCAACAAAATGGTCTCTCCTCGTCCAGGTCCGTAGCCAAAGAGCGGAGGCTAAACCTTCCACTTAGGTCACTATAGGCCCCTACATCAGAAGAAACGAAGATTTTTAAAACCTCCAGCCATTAATCGAAGATCATGAAAATTCCTATCTCTTTTGACTATATCATGTCCCGTCTTTAGCCTCTTCTATAGCGGATCATTATATTCATAGTTCAACATTGGCTTAAATACGATTTTCTCATGGTGGGCGGGGGGATTCTTCCATGAGTGCAGTATATTTCCAAAAATTTTTCCTAATTTACGCAAACAGTAGACAAAATCACTGCATTGAACGGGAAAAGGATACTAAAAATGGGGGGATATATGTCCCATAATCCCCCCTCATCTATGCCAATAATTTAAGTAAGCTCCTCGCACTCATGTATTATGGTAGCTTGGGTTATAACTCGAATTTCTAAACTGTTTCAAGAACACACTTACTCAGTTAACCTCTATGTATGGCGTATGTCTGCAAATTCTTGACCCATGTTCACGATAAAATGTCTTGAAAGTGGCAATACAGTCACATAAATAGTGCTGGCATGGGTTACTTTCCCGCACTTTCATCGGTTGTCAAGTCTCCAGAATCTTCAAACAGGCTCCTTAGTCCATTGTACGTATACTTCATACTGGTTGATCTATAATATTGATACTGTGACCTATCTCTATATATCTGAAAGTCACCCTCCTATGGGTTAGAGTAGATTTTGTCTTGCTATCAAGTGAGGTTAGGTTCGAAAATTTTGACTTTCGAATTGTACATTATAGGAGGGAACAAAGAAAATAAGTTCAACGCCTCGATATAGCTTGACTTACAAAGTTTCAACTCCCCAGATATATTACTATGTGTTCCTCCTGTAGTTGAGTTTGGTTTTTCTCCTTCAAAATAGGTTAGATTTCCGGCTGGTCGGACGGTGGATACCGGGAATTTTTCCTCCATTGGAAAATTTTGACTTTTGATCCATTGCGATTGGAGTGACTCGGGACAATTTGAATCCAAATTTTTCCGAGTCCAATGATCCCATATAACTCGAGAACGGGACTTGTAAAAATTTCAACTTCCGATCTATATTGTATAGCAAAATCACAGGAGGGAGACTCGAAAAAAATTGTAGTTTTCCGAGCTAGTAGTATGGGCCAGGGAATTGGAAAATTTTGACTTTTGAGATTATCATGATAGGAGAGGGGAAAATGTTAACTTCCGTTTCTTTGTATCAAAATAAAATTTCTCCCATGGAACAGGTTCCCTGCGTTCCTCGCTTAGCTTTGTAAGAAGCCATCGTTTTTCAAGTCCTCAATTGGTTCGAAATTTATGACATTTTTTTCCAATTGATGACGTCGTAGTAACAAAACAGTTACGATTTCTTGTTAAAATTTTTCGTTGAAAGGGTGTTCCCTGTCTTCAAAGCATCTCAAATTCTGAAAGTTCGAGGATGTAAGTTGTAATTCAGAGAAAGCCGACAGTACGTTTCATAAGGTTAGCAGAAAGAGCTAGGAATTGGTATTGTAGAGGCTTCAATCTTCAGGCTGAGAATAAGGCCGAAGCGAAGCACCCCTAAGACCATTGAATGCCGAGGAGTGGCTTATAAGCAATACTTTCAAGACGAATTTGCCATTAATGGAAGCGAGCAGGGAATTTGTTTCATGAATTTTGTTATTTTGAGAATGAAGCCAGTTGTTGATCCGCATCACCTTCAGAATAAGTTCTGTAGTTGGTCAATCTTCTCCTCATATCTATGAATTAGGATTGAAGGATTAAAATTTTGTGTCACGTCCCACCCCAATAAATACGAGGTCGAACGTTTTGTAAGGTTTTGAGTCATAATATACAGAGGTTGAAGTCAAAATTCTTGGAAGGTCCTGAAATGGGTTACCGTTCATGTAGTTGATCTTAGCGAAACATACCTCCATGGTCTTAATTTTTAGCAGTCCCTAAAGTAGTTCAGAGCTGCATCCTTCTGAGAGCCAAATTCAAAACCTACTGAAGGTCGACATTTTCACAAGTCCTTCAAAAGGGTCACAGGCTAAATCCCTGGTCAGAGCCAAAACCGTTTCCTTTGTAATTTTCAGTTCTACTTTTGGTCTCCTGATGATAACATCGAGGTAGTGTCGAAACGTCGATAGTTCTTTTGATTTCTTGTGATAGTAAAAACCATTTGCAATATTATTTAGTAATTTTAGTTATCACGGATAAAACATTCATTTTTCAACTATTATTCTTCGCTTGAAATTTTTCTAAGTCTGTAGGTCAGAGTTCTCTTTTTTTAAGAACCTCATTTTAGCCCTCGAATTGGTCCCCTCTTGGAAAAGATACAAGGGACAAGACCATGACCTGCTCAAAATCGAAAATTTTCCAAGTCTCAATAGTCACTCATGATTACACAGCTCTACAGACAATTTTTTATCAAGTTTCTAAAGTAAGTCAGAGCCCCCGCTCCCTCAGGAACCATAATGAGCCGGAAAGATGAACAGACGACCCTTCTATAAAACAAGTTTCTATTAAAACTTGCAACCATCAAAGGCGACACTGCCATCACAAGAAGAGAGACATACTCATGATAGAGTCGAGTTTTTTGCTGAAATTACAATTACACCAAAGCGCTTTCGGTTAAATAACCATTGCCAACGAAGACAATTTCTGTGACCCTAGCAAAAAACCTTTCGTTCTTACTATTTTTTGAGTATGCCTCTCTTCGGTGTGTCTGGCCATAATTTTAAAAATCGCATTGATTCCATCAAAGCTGAGCTAAGTAAAAACAGCCAATTACAATTCCTGAATGATACAAAGGATTGAACTTGAAGTCCCAAAGTACAGTACCGGGGGCGTAGCTGGGATTAGGCTCGTGAAGATTACGTACGCAGGAGTTGTGGAGGAGTTCAGAGGCGTCGCCCCTGGAAAAATTTGGTAATCTGTCTTATCCCAGGAACAATTTAGAGAGCTTTTGAACGTCTTTGTCGCCCCTGAACCCCCTTTTTCGCTCTTCCCACAACCCCTGCTGAGCTCAAACTGGACAAGTAGCTCGGACTTCAAGGACTGTAGAGAATCAACTTGAAAGGACTGTTTAAATCAGTGATCCAGCGCTGCTGTACAAAGTTGAATATTGTTGTATCTGTGAAATAACAATTAGAAGAATAAGGCTTATGGTATTGTCCACTATAAGTGAAAATTCTACTGATTGTTGTCTTCCATAATTCAACTTTATACAATAAGGTACTAACTAGTGAGTTAGTTTTTTAGCGGGGAACCCGCTATCCATTTTATTAGGGAGATTACATCCTCAGAAAACGCTCGCGTCCGAGAGTTTCTGTGAACTACGTGACGTGACGTGTGACGCTTCATGACGTCATCACTGACCTTGACTTTGACCTACTTTAGGGACTTGGAAAGATGTCAACTTCCAGCCAGGATACTTTATGATGTCATCAATGACCTTTGCCTTGACCTACTTCAGGGACTTGAAAAATTTTTAATTTCCAGTCGGGATACTTTATGACGTCATCAATGACTTTGACCTTGACCTACTTTAGGGACGGGAAAATTTCAATTTCCAGCCTTTATTATATCAGGTCTAGCATGCAGTATACTGAGAAGAACCCAGCCAACTCATTTTCTGAGGGGACATTTTCGCGCCAATGTGATCGCGAGTGCGGGAGGTTGCGGGTTCCCCGCTGCCATTGCAAACCTGCAAAGGCCTCTAATTTTCTCTTTCATTTTCAAGATGGATTGTAATATCAATGGCAGTGAGTTTCTAAATCTTTGGAGTTCTTGTGACAGTTTTTAAAATTTTCCTGCAATTGTGTCAGACCTAGTACTTTTGGCTTTGTAAACATGAGGCGGTTGAGGAGGTTCAAAAAAGTTTTTGGAGGGGGCCGGGTTCATCCAGGGCCTTCCTTGGCTACGTGCCTTAAGTACAGCGAGCACTATTTAGATTGCTCATTTATGGATCCAATCCTTTTGCTCTACAAATGACATTGAGTATCGAATAACTTAGATTAGTTTTTTATTTGGAAAGTTAGCCCTCGATGTATTTCAAAAGTTCGTATCTCCAGACAACTATTCAAAAGAAATGTCACACGAATATAAACAAAACAATGAGTTTAATTTGCCGCGAGATGATACACAATAAGATATTTTGTTTTCTTGAAATGAAAGCTACTAACCAAGGACGAAATTCCTCGTAGGTATTTATAAAAATTGCAAACTATATGCTGACAGTATCAGGTACTCGCATGCCTCTACAATGCTACGAGGAAATGCTTAAAAGGAGACAGAAATCGATGATACGTATCTAATTCAGTTTTTGTTGACAATAATACACGATGGAGTACCGTACAGACAAAGAGAAGGAAAACGTAAATAGGAGTAAGTAGGCCTAGTAGCTGATTGTTACCGGTACACACATCCAATCTATACGCTCTCAAAGAATGATAGCACCGAAGTGGGTAGGTATATCTTATCGAGGGAATAATAATTCTGTATATATTTTTCCTTATTTTAGTTCCTTACAAGCAAAGCCTGGACAAATGACGAGCGGCGCTTATCTGAAATAAAAATCTATTTGTGGATAGACGACATAACAGAAAAAAAGAAACAGTTTTTTCGTTCTTTTCAGTTATAAAAATGACGATTGAAATTCGATTTGCAGCGGCAGATTTATTCTTCTGTATTTTTAATGTAACTCATATCTGCGATTTCATGCGTGCACCGCCTCTTCTTGAATTTATCGCAACAGTCGATGCCGACATAGACACACACCCCAAATCATCTACAAAGGGAAAAAAAACCGAGAGAATGCTAAGAGAAACCGTGACTGTATATCGTAATCATACCGAAAAATTATTTCTCTTTTCGATATCGGGCTACTGTTCGCGATTTCCGGCTTGTTCTTGTTTCGAGTTCGGTTCCGGGGACAGCTATATGTACGAGAAAGTGGAAACGGCTTTATCAATATCGATTACAGGGTGTATACGTTGGCGATGAAGGGCGGACTAATAAGGGCGCTTGGTTTGGTCAGCATTTATATCTGTGAGAGTAGATACTATGTATTGTATTTTCCGATTGGAAAAATGAATTAGATAAATCTTAATGTTAGCGAGGAAACGTTATGGAGAGAAAGGAAGAAGGGTAATTTGAAGTCGTTGAGCAAGCTTGTAAACTCCGTATAAATGTTGCTTGTTTTCATCGTTATAGCAATAACGCTGTGGTAAGATATGAGCGTAATATTAGTTAGGTGTCTAATAAAATTCATCGAGATAGCGGATATCGCGGAAGTTATACGATAGGGGAGGATGAAAGTCATTCATTAATTGCTCTTCAAAGGAATTGTTTATCATATCGTTCTGTGTATGAAAATTAGTTTTTGGTGAGGCGTACAATCCGCTGGCATTACTCGCGTGTTTTTTTCCAAATCCGGTATTCAAAATCTTGGTTGACTCTGAGGACTAAAAGTTAAAGATTGAAAAATTTTACCGAAACATGTATGCGACCCTCGAGTAGAGAAAATGAGTAAATATTTTCACGATGAAAATCCTTCAACACATGTGCGTTCATTTCTGTGAACACATTCTTTAGCTCGTAGATAAATATCAAATAATAATAAAGATAAAATGTATTCAACAAAATTGTCCTATTCAGTTGTCTTGATTTCTTTACTGATATCAGTTACAAATTGTCGTGGTCCTCAGGTCGAGAGGACGGAAACGAACCGAAAACTCGGCAAGCGCAGTTCTCGGGCGGAACTCGCGTTTTTTAGCCGTCACCTTGGGTTCATCAACCATGGTCGAATACAGGAGCAGTATTTCTACAACTTATTAAACCTCTACGTGGAGTTGAAATCAGGTATCGAGCACCACTTCTGTGTCACCCGAACTTGTTTCTTTCTCGCTGTTCACTCGGTCATCTTTTTATTGACAGGGCACGAGCTACAAGCGCTTCACCTCCCCAAGGATGTATTAGAAGAATTGAGTAACTTCATGAAGGTGGACGTTTGTCGTAAATACCTTAACGAACCTCTCCTAATGTATAATGAAATTTTTTTAGACGAGGAAGCGTCACTCAAGACGATATCGATTGTTGAAATGGCGATAGAATTTCGGCACCACGACGACGTACCAACAATATTAGACTCGTTCATTCGATGTCCAATCGTATTAGAAGGCGAACCGGCAGGTTATCTCTACATGACTACAACTGAGAGAGCAGAGTTTGAAAACGAAGACCATTATTACATTTTTGCTGAGGATCGACCAGGCTTTGTGGCGCCTCTAATGCGAAGTAGATTCAACTATGGTTCCTTGTTCAATAATATTTTGGCTTCGTTTCGAACTCATGCTTGGAAACTGGCTGATGTCTTGCTCTCCATGGGTGAATATTCAGAACATTTAGAAAAGTAGTTAATTCCATGAAAAGTGCCGAATAAAGATTAATTTTTTGATTGGATTCTCTCTCACTTCAGCGGCTCTGAGAGCTCGTTTAAAATATGGATTCTGGACTAATAGTATTGTATAGAGGTTTGATTCCGGAGGTAGGCGCGGCCTAATTCAAGAGAGAGGGGAAAGTTTGTTTTCTTGAACCAGATAGATTATAGAGGTAATGAACAACGGCAGAAGTTCTTATTCATATATGTGCTCTGTATTCTCTCTGGAAATATCCTCCTCGTGTGCGGAACCCTCAAATTTCAAAATCAATCTAGGTGTGAATCATTTTGGCTGAGTGGAAATGGGCTCATCATACATAGGACAGAACAATGAACATTTAGTTTTGGAGTGTACGATGACAGTTTGAAAGAAAAACTGATGGAAGTTCTAGAGAACAGCGTTGGTGAGCTGACTCAAAAGTGAATGCAAAACTTCCACATCCTGAAATCATCGAACGGAAGGAGTTGAATAGGAATCTCATCGCAATTCCATTGACAAGATCTTTCACAAGTCCAAATCAAGATTAAAGAAGCATAGGAAAGATGAAGCACCGGAGTCAATTACAGCTCAATCTGAGGCTAACGAGGAGAGGAACCAAGTCTGGATGAAGGATAGATGCATTCTGCTTCATTCTAAGTTTGTTGGAAGATTGATTTTCCTAGTAAGTGGTAATAGACTATGGTAGACACTCACCGGCGAGGTCTAACTTCGCAAATCTGATCTGTCCTGACTCGCGGAATAGCAAAACACTAGGCTTTTACGTATGCGACAATATTGTATTATGAAAAGATCGACAGACACGACTTGTACATATGCACGATTTCGCGACTTAGTTTCTAATTACGTACGACTTAACCTTAGTAGACTGATTGAACTGATTGATTGATGGCCCCTCCGATGGGAGCCTCTTATATACGCCGAAGAATAGGCTCTGGCCAACGCCTCGTTGCACTCTGATCTCATTATTTCGATCGCCGTCGATTCCTATTTTCCGCTTATTCTGCATATTTACACTCCTTCGACGGCGATGTTGATGTTTATATTTCGGCGTCTGTTTTGTGCGGCCAGTCACCTATACCTCTACGAAATCTCGTACACCATATAGACATTGAGTTGAATTAGGTAGAAGCTTACTTGGTGACCCGAAAATCTAACAGCTGAATTGATCACACCGTGCAAGAAAGTGATTTAATTCTTGATTGGTAGAATGGATGCTGAAAATGGAATGCAGATTGAGAAGAATCTGCAAGAAGAATCCGCAAGAATGACTTCTAGAGGGATGAATAGGTGGTGGGCTATGGTTTAATTGAACAACCCTTGATCCTGCCTCCTTCAGCCTATTACTCTCTCTACTTCCATTTCCTTTCCTGTGGTATCTTTTCTAGAGTCCCCCTTCTCTTCCCCAACCTCATCTTCTTCCATACTTTCTCTTCTTCTTAGTTCATCTCTTACGCAATTATTGGCGGGATTTGATGTTCTTAGCACTAACTCACTTTATCTATAGGCCATACTGGCGATTACAATGCCTAAGGGACTGATTTAAGCGAGCGTAACCTGAAACAAAAATCCATGAATATCAAATGTTCCTTCCTTGGTACTAAGCGTAAGCCTGTTGGGATTGGTTTTAATGACCGCCACCAGACATACTGCAAATTCGTTTGTATTTTCGACCATCAGGTAGAACACTCAAGTCTACTTGGGACGAACAACCCTGAAAATTTTACAACGGTAAGTTGTGCACTTCCTCATTTCTCTCTTCTATTTGATAAAAGAGACCCGGGATCGATTAACTCTAAATTCTTTTGAAACGTTATTCCGGAAATGTCTTAGTAAGTTGTGCACGTCGTTTTCTTTTCTCCCGCCATTTCATAAATTTCAAGATCTTGAAATTTTAAACGAAATTTTTTACGGAATTTCAAAACATATACACATACGAGCTGACAGCTGATCTTACATAAACAGATCGTATTTTATGAAATTTTTGCCAACGTCATGGAGAATGCGAGAGAAGAATGGAATTGCAAAACGGATGTCACGGACGAGTTCGTCAGGGGTAGTTACGATGCATGACGCGATGAACGTGCGTGTGTCCGCACGTTTATCGGAAATATTTCGTTCGGGTGATGTCTCCAGATAAAAAAAGTTTGGATAAAAGTTGTTCTTTGTTAAATTTTTCATAAATAGCATTAATTATATCATTCTATAGGCTTTTAGGAAGAAATTTCCGCCGTTCAATTTATAGATTTTTATTTTTATTGCCATCGCACCGTATAATGACGTAGTTAGAAAAAGCTACTCTAAAAAGACTGTACGTTAGACTGGTATCGTAGCCCTGTGATTCCTTTCCGAGCAAAAAGTTGATTCCGCTTAGCATGGAGTGAGGCAAGAATTGTTTAATTGCACTCGCTGGTGGTGCCCCTCAATCTTCAAATCAACAAACTTCGCGTTAAAAGCAGCGCTTTTATGCTTCTTCACGAAGAGATGATATGAAAATATTATACTCCTTTTTTTCCCTTTGAAAGAAAGTATAAGGAAATTGAGTAGACGAAATGAGTGGGAGAACGGAGAAACGAAAGGAAAGAGAGCGCGTGTATGGTTAAGAGGGAAAGAACGAGACCTTTTGTCTGCTGCCACCCTGTCCTTCCGTTCATTAATGCCCCATAAAATTAATTTTCCAGATAGCTGGATTTCTTCCCCCTACACGTATATAAACTCTTTCGTCTCGCGGGTTCGTATACACAAGAATAACAAAAATCATATTCAGCTTTTTCTCTGTCCCAAGTACAGCATAATTACTTACGTCACCATCGTATAAATTATAGACCGCCGTCGACTTTTCGAAAACTGATTCAGCGTAAAGCGTGTAATACAACCAAAATAGGTCCACTCACATCAATCCCCCCATTTCATATCATAGAATCACCTACGTACAGAGTGAAGGAATTGCGATTATCTGAGCTGTGTTTAATGAGAAGTCAGTCGATTCGAAACAAATCCATCATTAAAAAAATCCGATCAAGTATTTCGGGAATTTTTTTGACGGCCGTCGAATTCGCCCCTCTTTCCTTGATCCTCAGATTCTCGTTACGATTGTCATAGCCACTAACACTCGAACAAAGTAAACAAATAAAAAAATATATTAGACCGTGATTGATGGTCGAGTTTATATATAAGGGCACTTAACTAATACACAGTCCGTTACTTTATTTCAAACTGAGTTTTTTCCCGCTATTAGACGATGGGCAAGTATACGTTATAGTTTTTTTTTTTTTCTTTCTTTTCCTTCTCTTCGTAGTTATGTTCTGGGGTGAAAAAATTTTCGCGAGGAAACTTATATTATACGTTATACAAGCATGGCTTTTTGTAAAATTATCAAGCCATATACTCGGCACGCCACCCACAATGAAGTCAGATAAACGAACGACACCAATATAAGCTAAAAACTTGCACACTTCGGAGTAATAACCGTACATTGTACTTTATAGAATTTTTTAAACGCTGAACGAATTTACGTTTCCTATTTATGTCGCGGATGTCGCGAAGCGGCTAAATGTCATCAGAGCGTATAATAAAGACGAGAAATCATTATTGCTACTAGTTTTTTCCAAAATTGATTTTTTTTCTCTCTCCGACTTATCCTGTACAGACGTAACTCATTTCGTGCGTTACTCGGTTGCGGCGAAATGAAAATTTTATATACGTGGGTACGTAATTTCATATCTTATATATTTTTTTTCACTCGTAAAATTTTCCTGCATTTTATGACAATCCAGTTTCACGAAAGTACGCTATAAGCATTCCTCACGAGTCAATCTACTTGTCACTGTCTAAAAGAGAACATCTTTGTATTTGCGGTGTATCTCGATGTAAGAAGGATATATAGACGACCTTAGGTGGAAGGAAACAGAGTAGCAAGCTTTCTGCCCACGTACCGTAAGTCGCGGAGACTTGCGATCTTTTCATTCGGAATAATTCAGAAAAGGAGTTTGAAGGTGAGTAATTTGTATGGCCCGTTGTGCTGCACATCAATGAAAGAATCTTGCTTAAGAACAACTTTTTGCTCACATTGACTTTGTATGAAAGAACGAAAGCCAACATGTCTCCTCCAGAGACACTCTAAGGCTGACTAGTTAATGGACTCACCCGCTCCGAGCTCTTTCGCCTTTCCAGTCTCCAGTATTGTAAGGCGACACTTCCATATGATGGTAACATTGATTTTATCGATCATATTGAATCGATTCTAACGATAATATTGACTTTCGATAAGTTTACCATGATGTCATAGAAACAATGGACTATACTCCTTCGCCTCAATCTGAGTCGAACCCTCCTCCCAAGATGGCCATACTCATCAAGGGAAGAGGAGCAATGACCATTGGACTCCAGAAAATTTCAATTTTTATTACTCAGAACGCTCGCAATCTTTGGATAGCCTTATCACTTTCCTTCTTCTTCTGGGTCAAACGAGTTGAGGGAGCGAAATGCAATTTTTTTACTTACTCAGAAATCTAGCAATCTATCCCCCCTGGTCCAAGAAAAATTCAGATTTAATAATTTTAATTGTGTACATTCACACGCGCATTTCCTTTCTAAAACACTATATCCAGATCCGCGCCAGCAAGAAGGACCAAGTTTTTAATTTTACACGCAATCAGCTTGAAACATTTGAAAAATTCAAATAAGATATTTCATCAGTTTCTCCTCGCGCTTGAGGCTCTCCTTGCGGCTCAACGCTATCGGCTGATTTCTCAAGTTCGACCATATTCTACGTAATTTACCATCCACTCTTACTGATTTGTCCACAATGATTCTCACCGGTCTCTTGGTTGGTTTATAGAGAGCTCTTGATCTTTTTTTTATTCTTCTTAATCTTCTCGAAGTTCTCTTCCGTCTGTAGTCACTCAAATAGACGGGTGGTACACTCGGGCATTTACACGCCGAGACTATTCTGTCTTGACAGAATACGCAGAATAGTGTCTTAAGTTTGTAAGTTTTCATTTCATGCGGTAAGGTGTCGGTGTAACTGAAATCATATTTCTCTAATTGTTTGCTTAGTATCGCGGCTTTGCAAATACGATCTCGTTGATCTGGACTTAAGGTGCACACGCGACTCGGCTGTGGCTTCTTCTTCTTCTTACTCATACTCGTATCTTCTGAAACTAAAAAGAAATTGAAATTCACACAAATATTATCTTAATTGTGTATGAGTAACACGTTTCAAGAATTTTACCTTCGACAATCGTTCTGACTTTGCTCAATTTGAATGCGTAAATTGAGTTCTCGTCTTCTGCGGTGTTTGTAGAGTCTATTCTTAACAATGAAGAAATTGAAAATAAAACTATACCGTAGTTCATTCTCATCGAAACTGATAAAATCTTTTGAAGATATTACTCGATTTTTTGAAGCGCACGCTATGATACCTAATACCGAACGCTTGTTGAAATATTTGAAGTTTAGCTTGACGTTAATTTTGAGAACTAGCATGACAAATATGAGATGATACAGATGTGTAAACTTTCAATAACTGTTTTAACAAAGAGGTGTTGGAGCTAGCCCCAGTACAAAGAAATATTCTTAGGAACTCCTTGGAAAGTTTAACTTTTGATCACGAATAGGAAGAATCATTTTTCCTTTGTGTCATGTCATGAAGATGGCAATGTTCTCTTTTTCATCATCAGCGCAAACCAATTTGTGCGCAATTGTTCATTTTATTCTTGCTTCGTTGAAAAAATACCATTTTCCAAACTCAAGTACCCCTTTATATCCTCGCCTCTGCTAAATTGTTCCCTTTGGTGCCCCTAATGGCCTCGATACTTTCTAGAGACTTCCTTGCTATTTTAGAACTCGACCTGGGGGTAACAATGGTTATCACCAAGTATCCAATCGTTGGAAATCCGACCATCACTCCCTCCTTGTTTCTAAATTTTTATTGGTATAGGAAAGAGGGGGGGCGGAGGCTGTCGGTTACCTACAAAGAGTTCTTGACCACTAAGAAATATTTTGAAGTCTGTCACCGAAAGATCGAAAAACTTGGAGCTGAAGAAAAGGGCTTTGAGTTCGTCCATCACGCCCTAATATTTCACCCACCTGAGAAATGTGGAAAAAGTTTAGGTCCATCACCAAATGATGAAGGAGCTTGGAGCTTCCTAATTGATATGAATGGAGAAATTTCCTAAAATGTTGACTCCAGGGGACATGAAACACTCGGAGATGAAATTTATAATTTTTCTTCTTCTCTACATTTGTCTTGTTTTACCCACAACGAATGCTGTATCTCTTGGAAGGTAGGTAACAAATAGTGACTATTGAAGACTCTTTGGGAAGATGTGAGTTGTAGTAGTTTGAAAATGGAACCAAGCTACAGGTCTCTAATTATGATGAAAAATTCTCATCGATTTTTAATTTTTCATACGATACCCGCATACCTACTCTCAAACAAAACTCGTCAGCAATCAGTCGTTTACTCGTATCATGTGCCAAAACTCTTCTTAGCAATAAAACTCTTTCTATTTTGATGGTCTTCGTTCAGTATACTCCAGAAGATTCCGTGGAAGAACGCGTGCTGTTATAATGGAAGGAATGAAACGATATTCCCTTCGTTTGGGCTTGATTATGATGACTGCAACCGAATTTCTTTTTGTTCCATCTGTTAGATAGATTTTTGGTTTTGTGGGACATCCGCATGCCGACACAAATGTGTCACGATAGAAGAATGATTTACGAAGTCTGTAGATTCGAACTGGCTCGAATAAGTACACAGGATCATATTTGTAGCCGTAGGGTAAGATGCGTTCGTGCATCAAAGCTTCCATGCATACTGTACTCAAATCCGCTGGACTTAGCGAGCATACGATGACCGAGCTAGTCGGTACTCTATTTGGCTCTGAAAGACAGAATAATTATCAATGAGCGTATAACGATTGTTCGTTGCTCTCTTTCACAATCTTCTTTTAGTATCTCTCTGCAGCACAGCCGAAAAAATACCTCTCAGAAGAATGCATTGATAAACACTCACAATATTATTACCAGCAATCACCTTCTAGAGTTTAAACCTACCTCGAACAAATTTTAAAACTTCGCGCACTTGAATTTTTTCGTAAATCGAGTTTTCGACAAAACTAATGTTTACTGATATTGAAATAGCGATACTCGTTAAAATCTTTCTGAGGCACATTTCAACGAATGCTAGAAATTTGTAATAAAACCTTAAGATTTGCCTTCCAATTATTTTTCAATTGAGTTTTCAATGGTGCTGTTAAGAAATGATGTTTGAACGAAATAGGGAACGTAGAGCAGATGTTCGAAGCAAATACAAGAACGGTAGGTATAACAATACAGACTTGAATTCAAATTCTTACGTGAAGTGAGGAAGAAAGTTCACTCATCGGGCAACAATGTCCTCTCTCTAATTGTTCGAGTGCTTCATTTCTTGTACAGTGATTCTGCACATCCTCTAATGCTAAATTGTTGCACGATAACTCTGATAGTCTCACATGAAAAATTATAGTACCATACTGCAGAAAGGATGTTTGGGACATTTGACGAGGCTGGAAACATAGAAAGTAGAAAAACTGAAAATTGAAGTTGGAAATGTCATACTATTTCTTACTGCAATTGAACAACTTCTGTGTTTTAATTACAAACTGGAGGCGAGACAGCTCCAAGTTGTCATGACGCGCTTCTTCTTTCCACGCGGTGGACCTCCAACATCATTTTAACATCTTCGAGGGATGAACTTTCGTCTCTTGAATCTGAAATTGAAATTTTAGACTGGGACTTATCTTAGAAGAACCATAACAAGAAACCGTCGCGAGAAAACGATTGAGACTACTTGAGGAAGAACCATCGCGAAAAACTTTCACAAATTTTTTTTACAATGACGTCATCAGTAACATCATCAACTGAAAGACAAGTTATCAATAGCCATCAATGACTTTGATCTGATGGAACCTATGTATATGGGCAGCAGAATGAGCTACATGTCCCGACATACAGAATCCAAGCTCCTGATATACTTACTGTACTAGTGTGGATTTTCATGATGATCTTGTTACAACGACGTCATCAGTGACATTGATCCGATGGAGATTGTATTCAAATACGGAGGAGTAGGCTGAGCTAGTTAGCCTGACATGTTCAGTATATTTAGCCCCTAATATGCTACACAGGACTTCTGGCATGATTTTGTAATAATGATATCATCAAAGACCTTGGCCTGACAAAGGGGTGAGGAAATTTCACCCAGGCGTAGTATGACGTCATCAGTGACATTGACCCGATTTGTAACTATGATGTCATCAAAGACATTTACCTGACCTGTATCAATGATGTCATCAGAGATCTTGGCCTGATCGAGAGCTTGGCAAAATTTGTACCCAGGCATAGTATGACATCATCAGTGACATTGACCCGATTTGTAACCATGATGTCATCAAATACCTTGTCCTGATCAAGAGCTTGACAAAATTTCACGCAGGCATAGTATGATGTTATCAAAGACATTAACCTGATCTGTATCAATGATATCATCAAAAACCTTGGTCTAACAGAGGGTTGGAGAAATTTCACCCAGGCGTAGTATGAGGTCATCAGTGACATTGACCTGATTTGTAACTATCATGTCATCAAAGACCTTGGCCTGATCAAGGGCTGGTGAAATTTTACCCAGGCATAGTATGACGTCATCAAAGACAATTACCTGACCTGTATCAATGACGTCATCAAAGACCTTGGCCTGACAGAGGGATGGGGAAATTTCACCCAGGCATAGTATGACATCATCAGTGACATTGAACCCAGGCATAATATGACGTCATCAGTGACATTGACCTGATCTATATCAAAGATGTCATCAAAGACCTTGGCCTAACAAAGGGGTGAGGAAATTTTACCCAGGGGTAGTATAACCTCATCATTGACATTGAACTGATTTGTAACTATGATGTCATCATAAACCTTGGCATACAGGACTTCTATCATGATTTGGTGACAACGATGTTATCAATGATCTTGACCTGATTAAGAGGCTTCATATTACCTGGGATGTGAGCTGAGGAATGCTAAGAGAGCCTGTGTATGCTACAGGAGGAGGAATGAGCAAGTTAGTCTAACGTGCATCCTAAAAGACCCCTAGTATACTATATTATCGTAAAAATACTCAACCCTAGAAAGCGAACGAGTGGAGTTGTCAACTGGTTAGCCCAGCATACAGAATACTAAGCTTCTACTAATCTAAAGAATTACTACTGGTAGAACGATGTCATGACGGCATCAAAAGTCTATACAGTCGGTAAGGTCAATTCAACATGATCAATAAAACCGATACAGTGATAATTAGAATTGGGTCGGTAGTTCTGGAGAGTGGACAGGCGAACGAGTTCCGAGGAAATGAGCCTGTGAGTTAGTTAGGCTCTAAGATGGAGCAAGCATATTGTGACAAGTGTTGAGAAATCCGGCCTCAGGGTGAAAATTATGAAAAATGAGTTAGCAGCTGATTCTTAAGACCTATCGCGATTCCCTAACTTTAAAACTCATTGAGATACAGTAAATTAAAGTTGAGAATTTAAAAAAGTGGTTTCCAAGAAAAACGCCTTTGATTTTGGTTCTCGAACATATCTACATAAAAAACTGAAAATCGACAAGAATCGATTTTTTCTATTTTTTCGCGATATCTCGAAACTTATTTTTTACCGTAAGGTCGAATCTCTAATGAACCAAGGACTGCTAGTATTTACCTTGATTTTTTTAAGGTCTTGGATGTAGCACAGTTGAAAGGTATAAAATTTTTAGAATTCCTTTTTTTTTTTTCTGGTTTCAGTACAGAAATTTATTTTAGACCCAATAGTCCAAGCTCTCCGAACGCTTTGTATTTTTTTATCAAAGAATTCCGAATGAAAAGTTTTCCTTTGGAAAAAAAAAAAAAAAAAAAGAAGAGAAATGATATTAATATCATTACTACTCGTAAGCGTTTGAATTGCCAGTTTTCTGACTTCTAATTCCATGTCGTTTCAGCACTAACTTCGAACATTAGTATACGAACTATGGAAGTAGTTGTTTTTCACCAGGGAATATAACAACGAGACGCGTCTAGACATAAACGAAGTTTTGAGCAGACAGTATTCGATATTTCTGTGTATGAATCGAGTGACGCTCTCTACAGGAAAACTGTAAAAGTACTTCGATAAACGACCAAATGCCGACAAATTTCAAACGCATCAACTGTTGTACGTTGTTTTTAAAATAATAAGTTGTACGAAAATTTCATTTGATGCGTTGAAGCGATAGATTTTTCATTTTTATGATATTCGGAAAGGTACTTCCCTTGTTAGTGACAATTGTGTGAAAAGTTTCGTTCTTTGAAATTTTGGGTTGATCTGTTATCTTACTCCGATCCTGAAGTTTTTTAGAAACAGAGTTGCGACCTCTTAGAACTGCAATTAATTTATTTTCCTTGATAAGTTCGTTATCTAGAAGTTTGATGAGAAGAAACGAACCGTCATCCAACGTAATTCAAACTATTCCCTTTGTCTAGCCTTATAAACAACAAATTTATCGAACCTGTTGGAAGTATTGCTAGGCTTCCGTTTCACAGGCGCTCGCTCGATGAGGATATTTTTGTACCTCCAAACGTGCACAGCTAGCCAGTATGGTACGCTTATCCATCCACTTTTCGGCGAGTTGTATCTACGCAAAAATATTTGTTTCCAAATGCGAATTCAAAGAAAATAATACCAACAAACGCAATAAATAAATGTTTTTCAGGAAAAGGTTATTCACTTCATAATGTTGTTCCGCCTAAAATTGCTATATCTGTGACTCAACGCAATCATTTTTTTTTTTTTTTTTTGAAAACAACTTACACAAGCCTCTATAATTAAGCCCGATCAACTGATGAATCATGAAGTAAGAAATTCGGGCTCGCACCTCACGAACGTAGTTCTTTACTTTTAATGTCATTGCAAAGTTTATCTTGGTGAAGTAAGAGGTGCGTATTAGTGAGTGAATTTACTGTCTGGTAAGTACGTCTTTCTTCATTTTTTTTTTTTTTTTTTCGTCCTCTGATATCCAACCTTCTGAAAGAGAATTATAAAATTATTTCAAAAGTACTAAAACGAAACTGTAGGAAGGCTGGGTTGAGAAGCAAATATCGATCATAATATTCTTCTGAGTCGTCTTCACTTATGGCCATATGAAGGAAATTTCGGTCCGAAATCTCTCTCATCCTTAGGTCAATTTGATATAAGAAATCGCTCACCTAGGTTAAAATTCAGATGGATGGACTGGATACTGAAGAAGTATAAATCTAGTGAAAATCTCCCTGGCTCGAAAATTTTCCTTTGTACGTTCAACAAGGAATCTGTACATGAAGCTATTCGAAAACAATGGCTAGTGTCTACCGTCCGTAGTCCAGAACTGGGCTCAAGGGGAGTGAAGGCGCTTAGTTAGTGAATACTAAGAGAAATAGGGTGTAGAGCCCTTTAGAAACTGGAGAAAATGCCAACTTTTGAACTATACCAGAATATCAGAAAACGTGAAAGGATTTTGATACCATTTGAGGAAATGTACTCCAATCAGCAACCTTTAAACATCAGATACGGAAAATTTCAACAACTAATCGATCCCAATCGATTATTCGGTTCTGAATCGAGAATTTGTCCCTGAAACCGGTTCTTTGCATGAGAGAGCCCCTACAATCTGCAAACGAAATAAGTTGTAAATTTTTTGAAAGAAATTTGGGATTTACTCCCACACTAAAATACGGATATATTGTTTTAATACAGGAAGCTCGACGTTTCGCAGTGCCCAGACTGCATTATCAAGAGAAAAAAAAACGTACTGAATGAATTCAACATCAGTATCGTGCACATACGACCGGAAAAAAAAGGATTATAGAGATTAAAGTACATAAATCATGCAAATACAAGACGTGACTAATTATGATCGTAGTTTTGAAACGCAAATCGAAGTTTAAATCAATCGCCTGATTTTGGCCGATTAGTTTTAATCGTATTTTATTTGTCAGAACTCCGATTAAACCTTAGTTAGTAGAATCGGCCCAAACCGAACTCGATTATCGTCGTACTTGTAAGAACGAGGGAGAAAACATAGGACCAACGTCGATTAGAACACATCGGATACGGTACGTCGAAAAGCTACAGCGCAGGAATAGAGGCAAATATAACCATCTTATTAGCAAACAGACTTCCTATACCGGTAGTTTGTACCAAGTGAAAACCTTTCATTATCTCATTTTAAATTCCATTTTCTCTCGTGCTGCTCAGGTAATAATCAAAGAATCCAATCACGGGGTAATCAGCCATATACGGTCACCTCCTCCCCGGAATTCGTAGAATTATTTTCCTCACCGCCGCGTACGTCGTGATACGAATGCCAAAGCATGTGCTTTACAGTACTCGTATAATTATGTAATCGAAACTTCACACTTTCTCTGATTTTTCCAGTGTTGAAAAGTCCTCTTTAGTCAGAGCAGGTATCGCAGGTCTGCCACAGCTATAATGACCAGAAATCTCCTGGTCGTTACGGAAATGGATGTTCGTTCAAGAAAATATCACGGTAATTGACACAGTTTTTGAACCGTGCGAAGTGAGATGAATTGCAACGAGTCACCTGAGAATATAAGAACGTTTCATCTTGCACCATTTTTCACAATCATTAGTTCCTCGTATGCCTGCAATGGTAAGTTAGACTTTTCTTCTAACGTGTAACTACGCAATCATTACGATGATCGTTCTCTCCGACCAGGTGAACTTTAATATCGAATTAGTACATAACACGTATTAATATCGGTCATATTTAAATACACGTGACACGATAGTGAACTGCACGTGGTTTTAGACTTTATTGTTTGAATGAATATTTTCAAGCTAAATGAACTAGTAAATATTTTTCAATTTCAAAAATAACAAATGAATAGAGTGGATCTCGATAATGGTAAGAAAGTTAGATGAACTTGATAAAAATACGACCTTATTGTTCAATATTATTTCGTTTATTGACAGAAGGAGGGTTTCTCTTTTGGAGGTGATTGAGATTGAAGCTCCATTGGATTCAACAAAACTTTACGAACAGAATTGGAACCTCTTTTAAAATTGAATGAAAACGATGTGGGTGAATCGAAACTGGGTGAAATCTGATTCTGAAATGCGGTATGAAAAATATTCGTTCTTCAGGATCTTGGAGTTCCCGTTGAACCATGTCGACTCTTAAACGACGTCGATGTAACGTCAAATCGACGTCATATCGACCCATTATTTTGATAAGAAAGCGACACAAATTCGCCGTCGATTTCCAGTCGAAATAGTTCCGGGGTATGTCGACCGTAAATCGACCGCAATCGACTGCCAATCGACGTCAAATCGACTTGTTGGTTTCCAATGTATGACTCGAAGTCGACGTCGTTATCAAGTCGATTTAAGGTAAGCGGTTTTCTGTTATCAAGTCGATCTTGAGAGGACAGTCTGCTATACTGCTCAAAATCGACGTCGTTATTGAGTCGATTTGTGGTAGACAGTGGCCTTCGACCTGAAATCGACTCATTATCCACGTCTTTATGAAGTCGATTCTGGGTGAATGGTCTACTATACTGCTCATATTCGACTTCGTTATTGAGTCGACTCGAGGTGGACGGTCGTTTTCGACCCAAAATCGACTCCCTATCGACGTCGTCTTCAAGTCGATTTGAGATGAGCTATTTTCTCCGACTAAAAATCGACCCACAATCGACGTCGATATAAAGTCGATTTCGTTGCTCGACCGTTTTAACCGGTAGCTTGCTTCTCAAAAATATAGTAGGTTGATTCCTCCTTAAGTAACTATAAATGCATAACTTATCTGCGAGTAGTGAAGTTTCAGAAAAAAACAGGTCGATATGGAGTCGAAATCAAGTCGACATCATTAAACGGAGCTCAAATTTTTTGTAGACTAAGAATTTACCTCAATTCTATGTCAATTCCGAGGAAACTTCCTCAGTTCCGTGATCGACCGAGAATGGACTCCTTATTAACTGTCAAGTTTACGTTATTTGACAAAGTTCACTTTTTGTCGACCAAAAATCGACGTCGATTTCGAGTCGATCTTTTAAAATTTTTTATCAACCAGGAGTCGACTCAACTTAGACGCCGACAATGAGTCTACCTCCAGTCGATTTTTGGTCAACATTAGGGCCAAACTAAATTGACTCAAAATCGATTTCGATTCTAAGTCGATTTCGAGTCAACAATAAAAATATTGTAGTCGACCGAAAATCGACCATTTGTTGCCATCGACAATAGGTGTACAAATTTTTCACATTTTTCTCATATCAATCTTATTTTTGGTAGCCTAGGAGTCGACGTCGAAATGCAGTCAACATGATATTGAACAAAATGTTTTCTGAGTGGACGATATTTCGACTTCAGGTCGACGTCGTCATGCAGTCGATATACCTTTAAAATCGACTGCATTTTTAAAGATTATATAATCTTAAACTGGTATTACTTTTACTCAATGTTGACGTCGATTTTCAGTCGATTTCTAGTCAACAATGAGAAACAATGAGAATATTGTAGTCGACCGAAAATCGACTAATTGTTGCCGTCGAGATCGGGTGCACAAATTGTTCACATTTTTGATAGCCTGAGAGTCGACGTCGAAAATGTTATTCGAGTCGACGATATTTCCATTCCAAATCGACGTAGTCAAGCAGTCGTTTTACCTTCAAAATCGACCGTTATGTTATGGCCTTCAGTAAGAATGTCGATTTGGAGTCGACATTGCCTATGACTTGAAATCAACCCTATATCGACGGTCGACATGGTTCAACGGGTTAGTAAGATTCGGCCCTCGGAACTCGTGTTTACATCATAATTTTTCTGAACTTCATAATTCTAGAGTCATTTATAGTTCAAATTTATCATTTCAATCACTAAAGCTCTCATGACCAGAGAGCGTTTGTAAGAGTGAGACATTTACAAATGCAAAAAGATGATGGATATTCGCACTCCGAGAACTCACCATAACTTTTGGGCCAAAGCTCAATGAAATTATCGCTTTATGCGCAGGTTTAAATAGCTCTTTCCATCGACAAGAAAATATTGTACCCAGGCACGTCGTGTGAACTGCACCCAAAGTGGTGGAAAGAACCAATACGTCACAGTATTAAACTATATTGGAAATCATCCCTTTAGAAGATTGCCATAATGTCATATTTCGGTCATGTCGATCGTGCAGGCAGCACTAAGACGTTTTTCGTAAAGGATAAAGTGAAGAAAACCAGGGGCTGAGGAAACTTATCAGTTCTTTAGAAGGGCTCTATATGTGAGGATCTGATTCCTCAACTTCGGGCAACATCGGCCGGGCAGCGAATGATCGAAGTCACGATACCTTTAGAAGGTGTGATACAACAATTGAGCGGATTGAGTTGGTCTCAGAGCATCGCATCCTCTTCTTCATCCTGTAATTTCCATGAGTTATGGTTTTCTCATATCTTCAGAAAGAGGGAAGCCCCAATCCTCCCTGTCAAGATCAAAGAAGGGTGTATGAGCGGGTACGAGTTTCATATAGGTTTGTGAATCACTTGTATCTCAACGATGAAGCAGAGAGCTAATGACCCTTGTGGGAATCCTTCTTATTTTCATAGCTCACTATAATAGCTAATATTTCTCCTTTCACGCAGCAAATCAAATATGTAGCTAAGAGCGTGTCTCATTCGTCCCACTCCGGCCATGTCTTGATTTGAGAAAAAGAAAGACCTTCATGGCGGTTAAATTATCGATCGAGCTTACCAGCTCTCCATCCTTGAGTCAATACTAGGAGAAATGAGAAAAATTACATTTCACGATTCGTCTTCTGGTCTCCCCAAGAATGGCCTAAAAATGGAAATTATTCGACGTAAAGCCAAAAATGCATTCTAATTGGATAATTTACACGACGAGTCCTACTTTATGAGCCAAAGAACAAATACGTGAACGTATAACGACATCGAATCTCTCTACGGGGATACCGAATGTCGAAACGAATTTACATGCAAAAAACGGAAATATTGATAAAGCGGGCGAGAGTAGACGCGCGGCTCGATGATTTCGCTTCGTCATTATGAGTAAGTTTACAAATTGATTTCCGAATTCACTATGTCGGAATTGTTGTATAGATTTACGCACGAATCAATAGAGTCGACGCCGTCGTCGTATTATGCTACATTATACGAATCACGCCTGTTCCCAACAGCGTCAGAGTGGGGCAGGAGGTTTTGCAGAATTAAGTAAAATTAAAGAAAGCGAGCGAGGGTCAGAGAAGAAGGGCGAATGAAAAGTCGTGACGGGACGTCGCTTATTGAGTACGTCCACATGATGAGATTAGGTCCGCATGGAGATTGACATCTGTGTAGCAGTAGCGGCAGCAACCTTTCCTGACAGCACCCTCGTCTTTCCTGTGCAAATCTTATTTTATTGAATACGATTCAGTAATCGTCGTATGGTAAGAGAGCGGAAGCTGCGTCTATATTGCGTATATTTATGCAACGAATTTTTTTTTTTTGGAACACAATTCTTTAGATAGTTTCTCTAGAGCTTACCCCTTCTCTGAAAAAGTTGTTACTTATGAACGACGAAACAATGTACCTTATTTTTTTGACCTATGGATCGGTAGTAAGATGGTAAATGAATGCTGAGACGTATTATGATCGTAGGATGGAGCTCAACAATCCAAGTGCTCTGAGTCACTCGACTTTCTTTTTCTATAAGGCGTATTTTCCTCCCAGGATAAATCCACAGTCCAAGAGATGAACGACTGAGACAAAATTTCTGAAAAATTAAAGCATTGGCTCAATTTTTACTGTTCTCCTTTCGCTCGCTACTTGGAAGTGGTTTTGGTGTTTTCTAAAAACTAGATTAAGAGTCAAAAAAATTTTAAAACAGTTTTCAATCATTGTAGTCGAGGATGTTATGCAAATGTACCCAAAGGTCGATAACCTAGCACGCTGCAGACTGCGACTGTATACTACTGTATATGACGAGAATCGTTAGAAATTTTTACCTTTGATTGTTTCTTCTTCATTGTCGCTCTCGGCTTAGTCATCTTTTATTAACTACGAACCGAACAACGAACGGATACAAAGAAAAATGAACGGATAACGAAAAAGGAAAAAAAAAATTCACATTCAAAAACGCATCGGAAAATTTTTATTAATTATCATTAATGTTATGCGAATGTACCCAAAGGTCGATAACCTAGCACGCTGCAGACTGTATACTACTGTATATCGACGGTCTCATACACAATTGAGCTAACTAATAATTTTATCAAAAATGAGTTTGGTACATATTCTTGTAGATTTTTATGCCCTCTATCCGTCTACACTGATAAAAATTGCAAAAACCAATTTTTAAGCTCAATCGAGAGTGAAAACTGTTTGAGCAAACTGACCAAGCAGCTTTTTCTAATGCATAAATGTTCTAAGTGAAACTGGTATCAATCAACTTTACACCTAGCCCATTTTGCGCGTCATAAATCAGCAGGTAGACAACACTTAGCTCAATTACGTAGGATTTAAATGTACCAAGTGACAAACTTTCAAATACAAAATGTGCTAACTACCACCTTCTCTCTGCACAATTGTTCCAAGTACAATAATTGTCGCGCCAAATGGGCTGTCCAGGAAGTTCGGGATGTTGTTAATGGGTGTTCTGTCATTATTAAGAGTGAGCGAATGAAGAAAGCCATTCTTAATCCTAACCCTATCCCCCCCCCCCCTCTCTAAAGATTACCCAAGGTTCATAAAGTAGATATGCCCATGAGGCCGGTGGTGTCGTTCATCTCATCTCCTACCTACTCTCTAGCCAAATTTCTGGACCGATGGTTCAAATCCCGTGTCGATTTCGAGTCTCCCTACTCTGTCAGGAATTCGTCCACTTTGGCCAATAGCCAAAAAAATTTGCTCCTCCCTGCAGACAAGGTCTTTTGTTCTTTCG
Organism: Aspidiotus destructor; assembly: GCA_035079395.1. Classification (NCBI taxonomy): domain Eukaryota; kingdom Metazoa; phylum Arthropoda; class Insecta; order Hemiptera; family Diaspididae; genus Aspidiotus; species Aspidiotus destructor. Next base: position 32,737,832 of record JAVHKZ010000018.1, on the reverse strand, counting down.
ACGTTGTAGGCCTCTTTCCTAACATTCCTAAAGCTGTCACTATGCAGCGTATGGGTGAACTCCTGGTGAATCTCAATACTCCTCACGAAGAGTTGAGTGAATTTTTTGATCTTTTGAGGTTGTGTTGGACTCCTAATTTTTGCAAGTTTAATGGTAGATTTTATGAGTTTTCAGAGGAGGTGGGTATTCGTATAGGTTCGCCTTTAGGTTCCCTAATCTCTCAGGAGTTCATGTCCAAGTTCGAATCCGATCTCTTTTCTTCTGGCCATCCTCTTTAAAATAACATCCTTTACTGGCGCAGGTATGTAGATGACTTGCTATGTACGTGGACTGGCCCCCGAGAGCTCTGCTTGAAGTTTTTCACGTATCTTAATAAGCTATACCCTTCCGTGAAGTTCACTGTGGAAGTGGGAGGCGCCTCCATTAACTTTTTGGATCTTACTGTCAACAAAGACGGGGTCCACGAGTTTGGAGTGTTTAGAAAAGATACGTCGACCGATGTTTTAGTCCACGGGTCGTCATTCTGCTCTGTTGCCCATAAACATGCTGCTCTTAACAGTTTAGTTCATAGACTTACCGAATTTCCGTTGAGCCAAACTGCTTTCAAGAAGGAGTTACACACCTTAAAACATTTAGCTAGAGTTAATGAGATTCTCTTGGATATTGACGCATTGGTGCGTAGGAAAATTACTGGGAAATGCCTCGACACTACTGCCTCCCTCCCACGTACTATAAGCCGTGAGAAATTTCGTTGGATTAGGCTCCCATTTTGGGGGAAGTTCTCTCTTCAATTAGGCCGGGTCCTTCGCCCTCTCGGATTTCGGCCTGCGTTTTATAACCCCGTCACTGTTGAAGGGTTATTTGTTAGGTTGAAAGATCGAATTCCTGAAGATGAGAAGAGTGGAGTGTATAGGTGAGAATGTAATGATTGTAGGAGTGTTTATATTGGAGAGACTAGTCGCCAGCTCAAAATTAGGGTTGAGGAGCACAAGAAAGCCTGGGAAGATAGTAAAGTGGGGAAGTCAACATTCGCTGACCACCTTATTGCTGATGGGCACAGCTTCCGACAGGTATCCGAGGTGCTCCTTCACAAAGAAAGTTCTGATTTTAAGCGTACCGCCTTGGAGCTTATCGAAATCATTCGTCATAAGAACACTGATGGTCTCGTTTTGTTGAACCGGTACATACCGGACGAAGATTTGATCGAGCTTGTTCATAAATCACAACCTGATGAGTAGTTTTTTCTTTGTTTTTCGTCTTTTCTCGAGGTTGGTTTCGGTCTTTCAAGTCAGTTGCGTTCTTGTCTTTCGCTGATGATGACTTCTTAGTCGATAGGTCTTCTAAGGTTTTTAGTATTTTTCTGCGTTTTTTTGCATTTAGAGTATCGCCTTTTTTCGTAACCTCAAACATAATTGTTGACGTCTCTGAAGGGCTGAAAAATCGAAAAATTTTCAAAACGCTCATCTCCTGAAAAAATAGTTTTTTACAGATAGCTCAATTGTGTCTGAGATCATCGATATGACGAAGCATGCTGTTTGAGCAAACCGTTGCACACACAACAGCTGTGTTGGGCTTCCAGTCTTTAGCTCGAATGGTTCAAAGGAGTGAGGTGTGAGTGCGCTAGTGATCCATTGAGGAAGCTATGGTAGCTTCCCGATGACAGAGGATTCTGACTGATTTATACGTGCAATATTTGTTTGTTCTTAATAGATGAAGTAGTTGAGTGGAGTTCAAACTTCGAGTTGCAAGTTTCCATTAACTTTATTCCAACTTCAACAACAGGAAGGTCAATCGAAAATCAATGAATTATGGACAGAGGAGTGACTCATGGTCAACCTCCTCACCACATGGCTGTGTACAGGTATGAAGCAGGAGGGTACTCAATAATTTGAGAATGGGATTTTTTTCCTCTTTGGAATGTATAAACATGTTTTACAGATCGATGTTGCCAGATCTACGAATTTTTGGTCCTCGAAAAAAAAAAAAAATACGGATTTTCCACAGATTTTGCCTCATCAAGAGAGAAGTACCTAGTCACTCGTGTGAGAGATACTTTTCTCTTGGTCGTTATAGGCTGATACCGCGGTCTTTCGTAACATTGATTCGATCAAGGGAAAAGGACCTCAGTCACAGGTATGAGAGATACGTTTCTCTTGATCATTGTTGTTGAATCTGTCTGTAGAAATCCGTTTTCAGGTCTTAGAAAAAATGGTGGAAACGGATTTTCGAAATATCATTTGGCAGCAGTGTTACAGATGGAGGAAAGTTTGGAGAATGACTTGAAGCAGCATTGTTTACAAGTTATAATTTTCCCATACTTCGTGTTCTCGTGCTGGGTTATGGGTGTTTGTGTTTGAAACCATATGGCATAGAGATATTTTGTCTTTGACCTTAAGATTTGGGAAATTTCAAAAAGTCAGCTCTAGTCATAGGAAAGAAAATAGAGGTGAGTCTGTCAGCCTCCCATATAATATACTATAAGCTAACACTAGGTCAAGAAGTGTGCTCATGAGCTAGTCAATCCTATACATAGGATACTAGGCTTATACCAAGTTAACACCAAGATAAGATACGTGAATATGTAATCAAATATCTGAGGGTGAAGAATGACTGCAGGCTGGAAAGGACGACAGACCTCGTAGACTTCGAAGACATAAACCGCTGAGGACTCTACCTAAGATTGTAAGCATTCGCCAGAATACCGACGAGGACTTGAATTATCTCAGGGAGGTTATTTTGATAGAAAACTTTGGTACGAACTACAGGTTCTTGCGTCAACTGTGCAATATCTCCTTTCTTAGAAAACGTACCTGAGAAAATGGTCGTATGGATAGACCGAATGTTTAGAAACATGGCCTATCACTACTAAACATCTAATGTTTCTTGGAATAATGGAATATCTCAGGGAACGAACCACCAAAACAATGTCGTCACCCGAGCATTTTGATTTTGAGATGTATAGCAGCTATGGTGGAGCAACGATGAATTTGGAAAACCGCATTTCAAAGGTGAGGTTCCCGACTCCTGAGATTGACTTCTTCTCAGCCCGGGCACTTGGTCGACATGACTATTATAAAAGGTAGCTTGGTAGAATTCAAAAAGGTCACCTGTGCGCCAGAACAAAGACGAGTCTGTGGAGAACGTATTGAGGGAGTGAACGAAATTTTCCCTGGACTAACCAGTGATACTTGACTGGTAGAAAGAGAACCACATCGAGTACTTGAGCAAATCCCTTATGAGTCCGTGGGTGACGGAGCACCAAGAGACATGAGATGGAAGATGATGAATTTACATGAGTTAATACTAACAAAATAGTTAAGACTGGAAGGAGAAGAAACGGCATCTGAACTCCTCTTTGGCAACGTTGGCTGAGAAATCAATGAGATACACGCGGTGTCTGCCAGTGATGAACACATAGGTGCACCACTGGGCGCGGCATTTGTCAATATTAGCAGTCCCTGTCCCGGGAGAACATTAAGGATTAAACCAGGCTGGGAGTGTGGAGAGAAGAGCGGGGGTTAGAAAGAGCTTCAGGCTTTTACCCTACTTACGCAGTATAGTCTAAAATGTAGTGATTGCTGGGCTGTAAAAAGAGGGGTAATTTTCTCCACACCTGAGGAAAATGTTGTGAGTCATTGATACGTCTTTGAAATTTTATCAGTACATAGCGGGATTACATCCTCAGAAAACGTCCGCGTCCGTGTCCGGGAGTTTCTGTGAATTTCGTGACGTGACGTGTGGCGCTTTATGACGGCATCAATGACCTTGACCTCTTGGAAAAATTTTAAACTTCCAGCCTTCATTATATCAGGCCAGGTATACAGTATACTGAGAAGAGCCCAGCCAACTCATTTTCTGAGAGGGCATTTTCGCGCTAACGTGATTGCGAGCGCGGGAGGTTCCCCGCTGCCATTGCAAACCTGCAATGGCCTCTAATTTTCGATTGTATCAATTTATTGATTGTGTACGCAAGGCTGCTTCCCCTCGGTTGTTCTTATTTCTAGTCTAGTATAGGCCTAGTAGACTGTATTTTAAGCGGAGTAGCTTTTGCGGATTATTCTTGGTGAAGTATAGGGCCCTTTCCCTGTATCATTTTGCATACTTGTTCGCCTGATTCTTATCGTAATGTTTCTTTGTTTACGTAATTACGTTAGTCTTATAGCAGGGGAATAGATATGCTATTATTGCATATCCAATTCTCCTTCCATAAGACCAATGTAAACAAAGAACCATTACGATAAGAATCAGGCAAACAAGTATGCAATATGATATAGGGAAGGGCCCTATAATATTATAGAGAATGAAGGAATTTCTAAAAAAATTAAAAAATGAAGATCTGTTTTTGATTTTGCGAGAAAAAATTTTCAAAAATTTCTAAAAATATGATATTAAGAAATAATAAATAAAAAAGGAATTGTTATAAATAGCAAAAAACTTAGTTTAGAACAAGAAAAAAAATTGACTCAATTTATAATTTTTTCTTAATTCATAAAAAAAAAATATTCATCCATTACAAAAGAAACCAATTTGAAAGACATAAAATATCATAAAAATTGAAAAATATTTTTTTCAATTTATTTTTATTAGGTATTGATTTTTTTTTAAATTTTTAAATAAATGATTTGAAAAATAATAAAAAAAGAAATATTTAAAAAAAGAAATACTAAACAGCTCAAAAAATTTATTCAATGCGGTTCTCTCTTTTTTTTTTCTCTCTCTCTTTTTTTTCTTTCAAATATGAAACTTGGAATTTCAAAAATAAATGAATTGAAATCATCAATTTTAAAATCTGCAAAAAAATTATTCTAACTAGTATGCGCCTAGTTTAATGAAGATTAATGATCAAAATTTCTTCTAATCCCCAAAACGGTTCAAGGGCGTTGATGTCATAAAGCGTCAGGTCGCGCTAATTTCTGACTGACCCTCAGGCCAAGACATATACAAGTCGAAAGATGTGCTGTTGACGACTGTTCATCAGTGGCGCAGTTGAAATTCAAACTATCAATTGCTCCTCCCTTCCCAAAGATAAGGAACCATAATTATTTTAAAAGGCAAAATTGAGAAATGGAATTACATATGAGGAGAGAAAAGAGTAAAGGGATCTGCATTCTCAATCCTTCAGGCCTTCGGCTGTACCTTTATCTTTTAGCATGATTTAATTTCTGTACATTTGGAAGAAATACTTGCTACAGTAATCCAGGTTGCCTACCCAGTTAGCGGTATGATAAGAAAACAGTCAACGGGCTCCACAGTGAATAGAATTCAACAAAGTTTCATCAGAAGCTGGCACAGTAACTCAGTCATGTAAAAAACAATTTATTCCTTCATGGGACCCAGAAATTAGCTTATTTAGCTCAAAAGAGGCGCAAACTGCGGGGGGCCGCAAACCAAGGAGGCACCCTAATTGAAAAATTCAAGAGAGCGGTCTATGAAATTCATTTGAGTTTCAAGTTGTGCGAGACATCATTCGAGAAAAGCTCCTTGGTGCGTTGTTCTCTGCGAACACAGCTAATCAACCTGTTTTGGTATTTCTAGGTTAGGTCCTCTTTCGGCTCTTGGCCGTTCTGTGCTATACACGACTTTTCTTTCTATGTGTAGTTGTCCTCCTCCATTACCACTACCGGGTTATATTTTGCTCTCCTTTGTCAAGAACAGGTTGTTCCGTCGGACCTTCTCCGCCGCATCACTCGCGTTTCGTCATTGGTTCAAAACTGCTGTGAGCCAACTAATAAAGCAGGATAGTACGCTTAAGATCTTTTTATTCTTGTGCTCACTCACTTATATCTCAATAGGACACAATGTATTGTTGAAAATTACAAACCGCACAATACATTGTGTCAATATGTCCAGCAATATTTTCCAACGGTTGATTTCAGATCTCAATATGAGTTTTCATACCTTCTGCAAAGAAAGCGAGCGGGACATTGTATCTACCCCACAAAAAGATGTGGGGAAAAAAAAGGAAAGAATGGTTTTCTAATTATAAATTACCAATTTAGACATGTTGGCGACAGAAATGTTCGGAGCATTAAGAGGAAATCCACTCTATATGATGTAGTATTTACTTGATGCGCGTGTAATCTGTAGGGGAAAAGAGCAAGAGTGGTATACGTTAAAGAGGACCTAATGCTGAAAATTAATGACGATCTTGATAATAATATCAGCTACAGGCAGTCCTGCCTATGCTTAAAAATAGTTCCAAGAAGAAGAAAAGATGTTCTCTTGACTATACTTTCCCTCATATTTTTTTACCAATTTAGACACTCTCTGCAAATTAAGATAAATCACATCACATTCTTCTGCCTTCTTGCTCTCTCGTTTAGGCAAAATTTCTATCAACTTGGTTTCTGTGAACAACAAAATGGTTAAAATATATCTCTCCTCTGACTTACTTGCTGATTGCTCATAAAAACAAAGAGGGTAGAAATTCTGCCTATACATGAGCAAGAAGGCTGAAAAACGTGATGTAACTTATCTCAGTTGGTACCTTCTTTATTCTTTCTTTCCTGTTCAGTTTCAGTGCCAGTCGTTTTCGTCACTGCAAGCAGAGTAGGTCACCGAAGATGAAAGTGACTTTCTTTAGTCTAATCTTTCTTACTGTATGACTACGACGCTACCTCTTGTGAAATGGCAACTTCATGTAATCGTCTGGTTTGGCCGTGCCTCACGCCGGAGCTGCATGTCTCCCAAGTTGGAGAGCGTTTTCTCACCCATTGAAAGAAAATTTCATAATGTTCGTAACATCGTACTTTTCAAATTTCTATTGTACCGCAATTTCCAAGTTCCGTTAAAATATTTTCACAAGAAAATGTGTTTAAAATTGCGTAATATTCTGTTCACGAAATTCACCTAGAGTTTGGTATCCATTACGTGAAATATTATTGAAGGAATTTTCATGACGTTCCAAGGCACAGCACAATAAGAGCTTGTCGAGTGATACTGAAATTTTTCTATAAGATATTGAAAGTTAAAAGAATAGACGATAATTACGATTCTATTTGTATAATATAACGATGCTCTACAAGCCGTGTGCGATTATTATTCTTTCCAACGAAAAACACTGTATTTTCTTATCGTCACGGGTACCGGTACATGGAATATTACAGTGCGTCAGCTGCTGGTCTTGATAATCGATTTAATTGTTATTACTCTTATTCAAACGACATTGTTCGGCAACATGTGCACTCCCAAAATCCAGTAAGTTTTGTTTCGAAATTTTTTGTCGAATAAAAATACATCTCCATTGTACTGTCGAGCGTGGCCTGTTTTTTTTTTCCTAGAAAAGGTGTCGCGTAGGTAGGTACTCTTCATAATTATTGACATTGGAGCACACGCATTTCCTATGAAGTGATACTTATTTTTCATCTCCGAACGCAATAAAGTTTATAGTTTGTCAGTGTTTAACGAGAGACTGAGTACCTGTGTACGAGAAATCGGTCATGTTGTCAAATTTCTTCAATTTGGTCTGCTGGTCATCGACAATCTTACTGATACTTCACAGCGTCAATGTGCTCAGCCTTCAGATGAAGTGAGTAACACCTTAAATTTTGTCGAGAAAGGTTGCCTTAGTTGAAATTTGTTAATTGATTGCTTGATGTCAATTCTAGATACGAAGATGGGCCGATTCTCATCTTGCCGGAGAGAGTGACAACAAGCAAAGGCGTTGTGAAACGTAATTAAGTTATAAAAGTTTTATTATATTATGTATTGGGTAGTCTCGAGTAATAATTAGAAAGATTAGTTATTTATTGTTCGAGCGGGAGAAAAGACGTTTCAATTCGTTATGTTCCCAAAAGCCGGGAGTGCATCACAGTGTACCTCATTTCCATACATGTTCTTTACGAAAAGCCATACCTCTTCTTTTAAAACCATTTGAACAAGAACTAGCCTAGGTATTTGAATCTTTTCGTTGTTTTCATTGAAATTCTCTTCCGATCAAAACTTAGGCTCATGACGAGCCATTGTCTCGAGTTTTTGTGCTTCACATTTTTAGTCTTCATTGACCCTAACTACAAGAATCGTAGCCAACTCCTATTCATTAGCCTACTACATGAGAATCATTTTACGAGTGATAATTCATCTAATTAATTTTGGACTTCGTCCACAGGGGAAGCGATAGTTTCAAAATTACCGAAATTGAATGCGAAAAGTTCCTTCTGTGCTCTACCAACTAGCGCGATTGACGATATCTGTCGAGCCATCACCGAAGTTCACCAGAGTGTTTACAACCAGTTCAAGTACAGAGTATTGAAAAATATTCCGGCCGGAGACTGCAAATTACGAGATGTTGATATGGTCTATAACTTCGACGACACCGCGCAAGCATACGTTCGTAGTTGTCCGTTGGATCCGGTATTCCATATAGCTCAAGGCAACAGACCAGGTTGGGTTTTCGTTTTCCTTCCTGGTCCAAACCCTAATGAGCTCAAATTTGCGGTCCATCTAGGACCGTTCGACAACAGAAAATTCTTTTCTACGTTATGGCATCTCATAAAATCGTTAATTCCATTTTGATCTAAAATCTTACTTGCGTCGCTTCCGCAGGCACTAATGATTATAAAAATGTTGATTTTTCACCGGGTGTAGATCTTAGAGGAATTATTCTAGTGACTTTTAGCTATATTTTCGTAACTCTGATGCAATAAACTCGACCTTGAAGATATGTTTGTTTTTCGATATTGTTGCAAGAGCGAATTTTGAGAATAAGCGAACACGTCATTAGTACAAAGACTAATGAAGGAATCGTTACTCATTACAAGTACACAGAATTCATTGTTCAATTGAACTTTCTCGAGCTATTTTTGTACATGCGATTGTGTGAAAATTTAATGTTCAAATATTTTTGCAATGATCATTGAACATGACTTTGTGTGAGTAGGTCTATTGTTGTACGGTAAGAATAGAATTCTCGAAAATATGTACATAGGGCTTTTCCCGTCATCATTTTGCGCACTCGATTGCCTGATTACTCGCTTGACCTAGGTCCTGAAGCAGGGGAATTGATGTTGTCAGAAGACTGATGTGGTGCAAGTACCACGATACAAATCAAGCGATGAATGAGGGAAAACCTACGTGTCTGTAAAATTATTTACCCCTTCAAGAAATGTCTTTACGAGTCATCATATCAAGGGGTAAATGAAGTCAATATGATATAAGGAAAAAGCCCTAAGGATACAGTTTTCTGCTCATAAGCAGTCAGTGCGATTGTGCAAAATAAAAGATCAAAATAGAGAAAAAAAAGGAAGGATTTCTTGGCCTTGCCAAAAATATAAAGATCATGTTCCATGTCTTTTCGCCAGTCGTCTAAGCTCTTCATAGTTCAAAAATTCCCAAAATTTCCAGGCTCTTGTTCTCGTATAAGTCTACTTTACTATATTTCAGGCTGTTGAGATTACTAAGCCTCACTCGCTCCGCTCGTTCATCCCGCTTCTTGGTCCGTACAAGTCTACTTTACTATATTTCAGGCTGATAAGATTACTAGGCCTCACTCGCTCCGCTCGTTCGTCCCGCTTTTTGGTCCGGAACAAGTCTACTTTAGTATATTTCAAGTTGATGAGATTACTGGGCCCAGTACAAGTCTACTTTAGTATATTTCAGACTGATGAGATTACTAAGCCTCACTCGCTCCGCGTATTCGTAGACACCTCAGAGAGTAACTGATAGAAAAAATCATAAGTCCCAAGGTCATCTGCACGCACGCGTTACACGTTACACGTTACGCGCACGCAAATTTTCAAATAAGACCCATTATGTTGATGAGTAAACGACAGAAATTCGACGTCGATTTCCAGTCGAAATTGTTCCGGGGTTTGTCGACCGTAAATCGACTTGTTGGTTTCCAAGGTATGACTCGAAGTCGACGTCGTTATCAAGTCGATTTAAGGTAAGCGGTTTTCTAGGAGTCGAGATCGACGTCGTTATCAAGTCGATCTTGAGTGGACAGTCTGCTATACTGCTCAAAATCGACGTCGTTATTGAGTCGATTTGTGGTGGGCTGTGGCCTTCGACCTGAAATCGACTCACTATCCACGTCGTTATGAAGTCGATTCTGGGTGAATGGTCTACTACACTGCTCATATTTGACGTCGTTATTGAGTCGATTAGAGGTGGACGGTGGTTTTCGACCAAAAATCGACTCCCTATCGACGTCGTCATCAAGTCGATTTGAGGTGAGCCTTTTTCTATGACTAAAAATCGACCCGCAATCGACGTCGATATGAAGTCGATTTCGTTGCTCGACCGTTTTAACCGGTGGCTTGCTTTTCAAAAATATAGTAGGTTCATTCCTCCTTAAGTAACTATGAATGCATAACTTATCTGTGAGTAGTGAAGTTCCAGAAAAAAACAGGTCGATATGGAGTCGAAATCGAGTCGACATCATTAAACGGACCTCAAATTTTTTGTAGACTAAGAATTTACGTCGATTTGAAGTGAATTCCGAGTAAACTTCCTCAGTTCCGTGATCGACTGAGAATAAACTCCTTATTAACTGTCAAGTCTACGTTATTTGACAAAGTTAACATTTTTTGTCGACCAAAAATCGACGTCAGTTTCGAGTCGACCTTTTCAAATTTTTTATCGACCAGGAGTCGACTCAATTTCGACGCCGGCAATGAGTCTACCTCCAGTCAATTTTTGGTCAACATTAGGGCCAAACTAAATTGACTCAAAATCGACTTCGATTCTAAGTCGATTTCAAGTCAACAATGAGAATATTGTAGTCGACCGAAAATCGACTAATTGTTGCCGTCGACATCGGGTGCACAAATTGTTCACATTTTTGGTAGCTTGAAAGTCGACGTCGAAATACGGTCGACATGATATTGAACAAAATGTTATCCAAGTCGACGATATTTCCATTCCAAATCGACGTAGTCAAGCAGTCGATATACCTTTAAAATCGACTGCATTTTTAAAGATTATATAATCTTAAACTGGTATTACTTTTACTCAATGTTGACGTCGATTTTCAGTCGATTTCTAGTCAACAATGAGAAACAATGAGAATATTGTAGTCGACCGAAAATCGACTAATTGTTGCCGTCGAGATCGGGTGCACAAATTGTTCACATTTTTGGTAGCCTGAGAGTCGACGTCGAAATACAGTCGACATGATATTGAACAAAATGTTATCTAAGTCGACGATATTTCCACTCCAAATCGACGTAGTCAAGCAGTCTTTTTACCTTCAAAATCGACCGTAATGTTGTGTTTAGTAAAGATGTCGATTTAACGTCGAATTACAGTCGATTTGGAGTCGACATTGCCTACCCTAAATCGACGGTCGACAGGGTTTAACGGGAATGAAAGCTGGAAATTAAAATTTTTCCAAGCCCCTAAAGTAGGTCAAGGTTATTGATGACAGAATTAATCCGGTTTTCGAGGTTGCGGTCGAACATATTACGAAAAACTCCGAATAACCTGGAGGTAATTTACAATAATCCGCAGAAAAGAATCGCAAATTGAAGCCGTGAGCGCGCTTTCGGTTAAACAACCATTATCAAGCATGTGAAAAGAGCGACTCGACGAGATGGAGAAAAAGTACAGTCACAACGACATCAGAGAAGAAATCATGAACAAACTAGAGAAGTATGAGATTATGGAGTCATACTTATAGACTAGTTCGACCAACCCCTCGTTTGGAATGTACTTGTTGAGCAAAGTTATATTGTCGCTTTTAAGGTGGCAAATAATTTCAATATGTTTTAAAGCACAGCGATTGAATTTAGCCTTCTTTATGTGGAGGAGGGTTTCAGATCCCTTTCTGTAACTATGACCACAGATTAAGAGGTGATCAGCAAATGCAGAAATGCCCAACTTTTTATTTTCCCACTTAGCCAGATGCTCGGCGACCCTGATTTTGACCTGACTACTGGTCTCGCCTACATATACACTGTTGCAATCTTTACAAGCCACACTATAGACTCCGCTGTTCTCAAGAGGCGGTATAGGGTCCTTTAGTTTGACAAGTAACCCTTTCACAGTTGTAGGATTGTAAAAGACAGGACGGAAACCAAAGGGGCGTAGAATGCGACCTAATTTAGAGGAAAATTCTCCCAGGAATGGGAGATTTATGAAACGAGTTCTTCTATCCTCGCAAAAATCGCGGGGGAGGGAGGTGGTAAGATCAAGGCAATTCCGTGTGATCTTCCTACGGACCATAAGGTCAATGTCTACTTTGACCTCATTCACTCTGGCCAAGTATTTTATAATTTGAAGCTCTTTCTGGAAAGCTGTCTGGTTCATTGGGATGCGGGTTAGCCGATGAATGAAACTATTGAACGCCGCAAATTTGTGGGCGACAGGGCAGAATGACGAGCCGTGGACCACAATATAGGTCGAAGTATCTTTTCTGTAAATAGAAAACTCATGGACTCCATCTATAACTGAGATATTGAGATCCAAGAAGTTGATGTTAGAGCCTCCAATTTCAACAGTGAATTTTATGGAGGGGTATTGAGTATTAAAATACTTGAGAAACTTACCAAGGAGATCTTGAGGACCGGTCCACGCGCATAAGACTTCATCTACATACCTGTGCCAGTAGGTATATAATCCAGGAAAACTTGGCCGGAGGAGAAGAGGTCAGCTTCAAATTTAGACATGAAGATCTCTGACACGAGGGAACCTAAAGGGAAGCCTATCGGAATACCAACCTCCTCTGAGAACTCGTAAAATTTTCCGTTAAATTTACAATAGGGGGCCAACATACATTGAGTAAACTGAAGAATTCACCCACCTCCTCGTGAGGGGTATTAGAACGAACAAGGAGGTCCCCCATTTCCTGCATAGTAACGGCTCTCGGTATATTAGGGAACAGGCCGACCACGTCAAAGGAGCACAGAATGGTGCCCGGAGGAAGCAACCGGTCCTTAAGTTTATCTGTTAAGGAAACTGAATTTTTAATCAAGTAATTCGGCTCATACTCAATGCGAGATTCAAACCATCTATGGCGAGGGAGTCAGCGGGGGAGGAGACATAAGACACAACAGGACGCATTGGAGTATCCTTTTTATGTATCTTAGACAACCCATAAAGGAGGGGCGGCACGGGATTAGGTTCGAGCAGGTAATCTTTGGTCGTCGACTTCTTAATTAAAACAGTACTATTATTAATAGCACTCCTCACCTCTTCGTTGTACTTGGGGAAATTGAAATCAGCATTTTCAATGGCCTTACACTGGCGAAGCACCTCTTCAACTTTGGTGACATAGGTGGACCTGTCCATGACGACTATAGAATTCCCTTTATCGGCTTTCATAAGTAAGGAATCCTCCTCCCTGAGCTTCCTCCTCAGACCCTTCATCACTCCTCTCATGGTGCTATTCATGCATAGGAAGAGGAGTACTACGAACTACCTCAGCACAAGTTTTTTGAGTATTGACAGCGGGGCCGATCCTCACTGCCAAATCAGCGACGACGTTCGCGAGAGCATCAGAATTATTTGATGAGGGAAGGCTAAACTTCAAACCCTTCTCCAACAGAGTAGTCTCGTCGTGAGTGAATTCTATTTGACTGCAATTTATGATACGGGGCTGAAATTTTTGAAAATTTTGGGAAACATTGACCTCTGAAACGTCACCCTTGAAAGATTCGGCCTTAGAGTCTAAAATGGCGGAAATTTTCTTGTGTTTCTTAGCCCTTAGCTTAGTCTCAAAATCACGGCAAGTATAGTTGACAGATTTAATAAATCTTTCTAACTCACTTGAATGAAGCAAACCGGAGAGTCTTGAATGGACCAAAAGGTTCAGCTTGGTGGTGATCTTAAGTTGGCCATACCACCTCCGTACCTCAGATCTTATCCATTTTTCAGTGATACATCTTTCAAGTTTCCGGGTGGTGTATTTGCAGTCAGAATATAACTTAAACTTCACAAAACTAGGTTTCAACCTTAATTTTAGACACTTTCGAAGAAACCAAATATGCGACGAGTACGACAGCCGTTGCTTTCGAAATTTTGAAAAAAGAAACCGTAAGTACGCCGCATTGGCGCAATTAATAGAATTAATCCGGTTTTCGAGGTTACGGTCGGACATAATTAGAAAAACTCCACAATACTCAATGAGTAACCTGGAGGTAAGTTACAATCTCATACTTCTCTAGTTCGTTCATGATTTCTTCTCTGATGTCGTTGTGACTATACTTTTTCTCCATCTCGTCGAGTCGCTCTTTTCACATGCTTGATAATGGTTGTTTAACCGAAAGCGCGCTCGCGGCTTCAATTTGCGATTCTTTTCTGCGGTTTATTGTGAATTACCTCCAGGTTACTCATTGAGTATTGTGGAGTTTTTCTAAATAAAGTTATTGATGACGTCATAAGGCGTCACACGTCCCGTCACGTCACGTCACGCAATTAACAGAAACTCCCGGACGCGAACGTTTTCTGAGGATGTAATCCCCCTAACAAAATGGATAGCGGGTTCCCCGCTAAAAAACAGCTTGCCATGTTCGGATATTTCGCACAATGCGTCCATAAACTTCGGATCTTTGGAAGGGAAAACAACGTTGAATATGAAAAATTTGTAGCTTATTTCGATCGTTGAGCCATGGGTCTCGCTGATTGATTAGGATTGAATTTGTTCTTGTCCCTCTCATATTTTCATATATCTGTCAGAGTGTGTAGGGTCTCCAGCTGTGGCCGTTGTCACTGCTTGCTGAGCTGTCCCCGATGACTCATGGTGACTCGTCGTACTCATCGTACTCGTACGTACACGTACGACTCGTCCCTCAGTGTATGCGCTGTGCTTGCTCGAGACACATCTCTCGAGCTGGTGACGCTCGCCTCTGTAGATTCCCGCGTTGGTACGCGCCTGGGTTAACCCGGTCTCGGTCTCCACCGGGGACCACCCTGAGGGCTCATATCCCTCTAACAATATCGCCTTTGCGTATTGAGCGTCGACGCACGCCCAAAAAGGTTCCCGAAAAACCACACCCCTAGTCTGGCTTCATTTCCTCCTAACTCTACTGACCGCAGAGGCGCTCGATATTTAATTCGGAATTCTAGTAGTCCCGTACCAGAAACAGGGGTACAGTGAAGTAGACATGTGAAGAATAGCAAATTGCTACTCTTGAAGTCCATTGAATAGAAACATTGATATCGCATAAGAACGTGTACAAAACGTGTATTCGCTGACCGTACGTATACAATAACTAAAAGAATGAATCTCATCTGCTTTATCGCTAACAAAATATTCCCAAGGAAAAAAAATAATAAAAAACAGAAAATAGAAAATAGAAAACCGAAAAATTAATGAAAACAAAATGCTTTACATGTTTGATCAGAGAAAACTGGGTTTCAAATTACAGACAAACAGGAATAAGAAGATGATGCGGTCTCTTTGATAACTGACCGTCCGGTCCGCCCTGCGGACATGATAAGTTCTGACCACGTCATTTCCATCCATAACGACGTTTTCGACAATGCCCCGAGGCCAATCCTTCGAAAACATAGACTCATTACGCATGAAAACCAATGTGCCTTTGGACAAATTCCTCTTCTTCTCAACCCATTTATGTCGTTGGCTCACCTGGTTCAGGAAATCCTTCAGCCACACAGTCCAAAAGAATTTCACGCGTTTTTCCAGTTCCAAAAATCTCGTTGACAATTTGATTCCGCGATCCGGCTCCTCGATGGCTAACTCATCCATACGTCTGCCAATTAGAAAATGACTAGGTGTCAACCACTCGTTTTCCTTCGCTGCTATTGGCCTGCTGTTAAGTATGCCTTCAATACAAACTAGATACTTCAGCACCTCTCTGTAAGTTACAACAAAACTTTGTAACGCTGCCACCATTCGACGCTTGGCTGCTCCAACCGCATTGTCTCAGAAACTGCCTCGATGGGGAGTACCAGGGAGGTTAAATTTCCTATCGACTTCTACTTTAGCGGCACCTTCGATGACTTGATCTTCATTCAGATGGAGAATACATTTCTCTGCTCCCGTAAAATCGGATACATTGTCAGAGCTAACAGTGCGAAGAACACCTCTCCGATTAATAAATCGCTGGAAGGTAGCCAACAAACCTTCTGTTTTCAGAGAACATACTAATTCAAGGTGCACTGCTCGAGTCGCCATGCACACAAACACGGCTCGACTGCAAGGTGATAAGTATCCACAATAATTGACCCCAACATTGGAAAAGGGATAGCTAGGCAAAACTCTTACACTGGGATGATCAGCCGCATTTGTTGGTATTCAGGCGGTCGGCAATAATGTCGGCGACAATATACCCAACTACGAATGAATTTTTTCACGCGACCACAAATTCCACCAGTGAATTTGTAACGCGCCAATGAAAATGTGACGATGAATGATTTATCAGCATCGAAATACTCGATGTGTACTTTATTGATCATTAATTCTGTTAAACTCGAACGCGCAGGGATTATAGCTGGAGACTTGCGCTCATTTAAAATACTTGGAGTATTTTGAAGACGTGTGGCCAGGGGCGGATAGGCCCAGGGGGATAGGGGGAAAGTTCTCCTTGGGCCGCGGTAAAAAGTAAGCAGAAAGGTCGTGAAAAGGGCCGGGAGAGCGAAATCTTCATTATTTGAATTCCTCCTGGGCTGAAATTTACCTATCCGCCGCTGCGTGTGGCGGTACAAATGATTCCTCGTTCATCCATAAAGGGATTCAATTTCAAAGCCAAAAGAACGCTACGCTTTTTCGGTAAAAGTTTCTTGGACAACCGTACATAGTCAATGTAAACGAATCTTCTTTGAGTACACTTTACTAAGGTACACATAGATTCGTTCAATTCTTGGCTAGATAATTTTCCGCCAAACTCGTCCTTTATCTGATCCTCATTTACTAAGCTTCTCATTTTTATTCTATTTTGGATCTTTTTTATGAAACGTAAGCAAGAACTTGTTGAAGTTGTCCCAGGTCTGAGAATTTCTCAAAAATATCAAAATCACAAACTGTTGAACAGCTGGTTTCTTTTACTTTTTTCATTTCGTTGTAACAACCTTCATCATCTAATGGAATATTTTCGCAATCAATTTGTTGTGGTCCATGAAGCCACGAGGCAGAGTTTAAAAACGCTGTTATTGACGCAAATTCTGAATTCATTGTAACGCGAAGCCAATTCTAATTGACAATTGTGAGTTTTTTCCGTCAAAGCACCTCCTACTCCTATCACGAAACTAGACCATTGTTTTTTTACAAGAGGGAATTTATATTTTCTGGCAAGCTCTTCAGCAATCAGCGTAGGCTGTGAACAAGCATCCAACAAAACTCTAATTTTGCCAAAAAAATTTCCACATTTCGCATAAACAACAGCTGAAGGTATAATGGAACAAATCCTTTCAACCCGTCTACAATGGTACAGCTGTTCGATATCTCTGTGTTCGATATAGATGAAGCTGTGGCTGTATCAGTCGTCTACTGCGCGACTGTTTATCGTTCATCAACGCGCTCAAAATGCACAGTAGAATGATGTTTTCCATGACAAAAATCCTTTGAAAAATGTCGAGCACCTAAACAGTTGGCGCATCGTTTTGCTTGTCTTATTAATTCATAACCTTGGGAGGTAGTTATTGCTCTGTACGTACATCGCAATCTATGAGTACGTGATGTTCATCACAAGCTAAACAATCCTTTTCCTGTTTCGATTCGGTAGCGAGAGAAGAAACGACTTGTTTTTCGTTACCGTGCTTTTTACTACTAGCTGAAAAATTTTTCTCTTCAAAATTTTCGCCTTTAGATTCTTCAATTATTTTTACCTGGGCTTTAATAAAACTAGCGATAAACGAAAAAGAATAAAATTTGCCATTCATGATGAGTTGCCCTTTTTTTCGAGCGAGAAACTCTTTGAAACTTTTGCGAGTACATTGACGACCAATTTGAAACCGGTTCACCGCACGCCTCTAAATTTTGTAAAGCTTTATTGAACGCTTTGTAGGCTTCTAAAATCGCGATTTCGTTTTTACCAGGCTTCACGGAAAAAAATGACTCGAAATGAGCCTTTATAATTTTGCATTTATCGTCATACCTTTCGTTGATACGTTGCCACGCTATGGGATAAGATTCGTTACATCAATCGAGCAAAGTTTCGACCCTAATTCAAATGACCGTGTTCTTCATACATTGTAGAGTCTACAAGGTGATTTTTTTTCCTTCTTTGTTAACTCTAATTTGAATTTCGACGCTTTGCAGGTTTAAAAAAATAATAGCAAATCGTCTAAATAATTTTCTAATTTGCCTTTGAGGCTTTCTTTCAAATAATAAAGCTTCTGAACTTTACTCAAAGAACCATCACCGTGTATGAGATTTACGAATATCGCTTTAAAAGATAAAAAATGTTTAATATCCCCTTCAAATGTAGGAGGCCAACAACATGAAACATGATCTTCGTTCATTCGGCTCCACCAGAAGATTTTTTGACATGTTTCATGTCTTTGCTCTAACCCCTACCCTGATTTCGAAATTTGCGTGCGTCTGTGTGTGCGTGCAAATGACCTTATACACTAGAACTAAATCTATAGTAAGGTGAAGCCTTCATTATACTAGGGTTAATATACATAATATTGTTTGTAGTCGCTGTTATCCAGCTCTCTAGTATAGTGAATGGTATAATACCATCATGAAGATGTATACAGTATACTCCCGTTGAACCATGTCGACCGTCGATTTAGAGTCGATTTCGATTCATAGGCAATGTCGACTCCAAATCGACTGTAATTCGACGTCAAATCGACATCTTTACTGAAGGTCGTAACATTACGGTCGATTTTGAAGGTAAAAAGACTGCTTGACTACGTCGATTTGGAGTGGAAATATCGTCGACTTAGATAACATTTTGTTCAATATCATGTCGACTGTATTTCGACGTCGACTCTCAGGCTACCAAAAATGTGAACAATTTGTGCACCCGATGTCGACGGCAACAATTAGTCGATTTTCGGTCGACTACAATATTCTCATTGTTCCTCATTGTTGACTAAAAATCGACTAAAAATCGACGTCAACATTGAGTGAAAGTTATACCAGTTTAAGATTATATAATCTTTAAAAATGCAGTCGATTTTAAAGGTACATCAACTGCATGGCGACGCGACGCGACGTCGATCTGAAGTCGAAATATCTTTAATTCAGAAAACATTTTGTTTGATATCATGTTGACTGCATTTCGACGTCGACTCCTAGGCTACCAAAAATGTGCTTGATATGAGAAAAATGTGAAAAATTTGTACACCTATTGTCGATGGCAACAAATGGTCGATTTTCGGTCGACTACAATATTTTTATTGTTGACTCGAAATCGACATAGAATCGAAGTAGATTTTGAGTCAATTTAGTTTGGCCCTAATGTTGACCAAAAATTGACTGGAGGTAGACTCATTGTCGGCGTCAAAATTGAGTCGACTCCTGGTCGATAAAAAATTTCAATAAAATAGGAGGCCGAGCTATTGGAGAGGGATTTAGGAATCTAGATATTTTGGGTATTGGATTTCTTCGCGCAGACAAAAAGATAAGGATCATGTTTCATGTCTTTTTACAATTTAGCCTAATCTGATATGTAGTGGATGATGCGAGACAAAAATATTTGAGAGTTCTAAGCTACGGCTTTAGAGCGGCACACTCGCTTGATCTAGTATAGGTCTACTTAGTAATATTTTAGGCTATGAGCCTTTTTGGTCTAGTGTAAGTCTACTTTGGTATATTTCAGGCTGATGAGATTAGGAGACCTTACTCGCTCCGCTTGTTCGTCCCGTTTTTTGGTCTAGTGTAAGTCTACCTTAGTATATTTCAGGCTGATGAGAGTTCGTCCCGCTTCTTGGTCTAGTGTGAGTCTACCTTAGTATATTTCAGGCTCATGAGATTACTGGGCCTCACTCGCTCCGCTCATTTGTCCCGCTGATGTTGTAAGCGGACCAGAATTCACGACTTATGACGTCACCGAACCTATGACGTCACAAACTAATATCTTCATAATGGCTCTCAGCGTCTTCTTAGCCTAGTATAAATCTAGTCATTATATTAGGATAAACTACTACTTCACACTGGCGAACTCGGACTCGCAAATTTCAGAATCACTCCCCTGAGAAAACCTCGAAAATTTTCTAAAGGGCTTTCGAGGGAGTGAGGGGGGCCCTCGGACTCGCGAACTTGGACTTGCAGATTTGAGAATCACTGCCACAATGAAAATTTCCATAAGGATAAGACGAGAGCAAAGACATGAGCATGTCAATAGGTCGACTCGAAATCGACCAAGGCGTGGAAATCGATGTCGATTTTTGGTCGACAAAAAGTGTGAACTTTGTCAAATAACGTAGACTTGACAGATTCTCGGTCGATCACGGAACTGAGGAAGTTTACTCGGAATTGACTTAAAATCGACGTAAATTCTTGGTCCACAAAAAATTTGAGCTCTGTTTAATGATGTCGACTTGATTTCGACTCCATATCGACCTGTTTTTTTCTGGAACTTCGCTATTCGCAGATAAGTTATGCACTCATAGTTACTTAAGGAGGAATCGACCTACTATATTTTTGAAAATCAAGCCACCGGTTAAAATAGTCGAGCAACGAAATCGACTTCGTATCGACGTCTATTGTGGGTTTATTTCTAGTTGTAGAAAAAAACTCGCCTTAAATCGACTTGATGAAGACGTCGATAGTGAGTCGATTTTGGGTCGAAGGCCACCGTCCACCTCAAATCGACTCAATAACAACGTCGATTTTGAGCAGTACAGTTGACTGCCCACCCAAAATCGACTTGATAACGACGTCGATCTTGAGTCCTAGAAAACCGCTTACCTTAAATCGACTTGATAACGACGTCGACTTCGAGTCATACATTGGAAACCAACAAGTCGATTTGACGTCGATTTGCAGTCGATTGCGGTCGATTTACGGTCGACATACCCCGGAACTATTTCGACTGGAAATCGACGTCGAATTTGTGTAGATTTCTTATCAAAATAATGGGTCGATATGGCGTCGATTTGATGTCACATCGACGTCGATTAAGAGTCGACATGGTTCAACGGGAGCTGGAGGTGAACTAGACAAAAGCAATCAGCCTAAAATATTCTAAAGTAGACTTATACGAGACAAAGAAATAGCAATCAGCCAGAGCAGACATATACAGTGAACCGTCAAAAAACCCGTTAGCCAAAAATATTCTAAAGTAGACTTATACTAGATCATGAAGGAAGGCGAAGGAGCGGAGCTTGCTACCTTTAGAAGACATGTAACATGACCTTTATTTACTTGACTACGCCAGAAAAATTTTTAATTTAGTACTTCCAAATCTTTCTTTCCCCTTCCCTCTCATGCCTGAGCATCGAAATTCTTCAAAGTCTGCTTCGCGATTGAAATATAGCTCAAAAAGCCATAATTCCCCCCCCCCTCCTTCCTCTTCTGTCATGTCCCCATCTCACTTATATTGCGCGGAGATCAAAATTTTCCCAAAGTCTCTATTGTAGGTCACCTCCCTCCCCTCGCCTTCTTTGAACCAATTCACCTCCTTCCTTTCCCTCCTATAAAACTAAGAGTCAAAATTTAGAAAACTACACGATACTCAATGAGTAACCTGGAGGTAATTTACAAACCGCAGAAAAGAATCGCAAATCGAGGCCGCGAGCACGCTTTCGGTTAAACAACCATTATCGAGCATGTGAAAAGAGCGACTCGACGAGATGTAGAAAAAGTACAGTCACAACGACACCAGAGAAGAAATCATGAACGAACTAGAGAAACATGAGATTATGAGTCATACTCATAGACTAGTTCGACCAACTCCTCGTTTGGAATGTACTTGTTGAGCAAAGTTACATTGTCGCTTTTAAGGTGGCGAATTATTTTAATATGTTCCAAAGCACGGCGTTTGAATTTAGCCTTCTCTCTGTGGAGGAGGGTTTCAGATTCCTTTCTGTAACTATCGCCACAGATTAAGAGGTGACCAGCAAATACAGATATGCCTAACTTTTTATTTTTCCACCAAGCCAGATGCTCGGCGACCCTGATTCTGACCTGACGACTGGTCTCGCCTACATATACACCGTTGCAGTCTTTACGAGCCACACTCTAGACTCCGTTGTTCTCAAGAGGCGGTATAGGGTCCTTTAGTTTGACAAGTAACCCTTTCACAGTTGTGGGATCGTAAAAGATAGGCCGGAAACCAAAGGGGCGTAGAATGCGACTTAATTTAGAGGAAAATTCTTCCAGGAACGGGAGTTTTATGAACCGAGTTCTTCTATCTCCGCAAGAAACGCGGGGGAGGGAGGTGGTAAGATCAAGGCAATTCCATGTGATCTTCCTGCGGACCATAAGGTCAATGTCTACTTTGACCTCATTCACTCTGGCCAAGTATTTTATAATTTGAAGCTCTTTCTGGAAAGCTGCCTGGTTCATTGGGATGTGGGTTAGCCGATGAATGAAACTATTGAACGTCGCAAATTTGTGGGCAACAGGACAGAATGACGAGCCGTAGACCACAATATCGGTCAAAGTATCTTTTCTGTATATAGAAAACTCATGGACTCCATCTCTAACTAAGATATTGAGATCCAAGAAGTTAATGTTAGAGCCGCTAATTTCAACAGTGAATTTTATGGAGGGGTATTGGGCGTCGTAATATTTACGCGAATAAAATGAAACAATTATTTGGAATGAGGTAGAAACGCGACAACGTAAAAAATGTGTTATCATGAGTAACTTTTGCATATTAATAAATTCGATTGAATGTTCTAATTGTAAATTTATTTTTGGCTCTTTGCCTGTTATCCTTGCGATTTGCGGTTCAAATAAGTGCGTTTCAGTCACGTGTTATTTTGTATTAGGATCGCGTGTTTGAAAATTAGTGTTATCGGCGTTGGCGTGTTTTTACGTGAATGCGAATGAGACAATTATTTGGGAATGATTTGGGAACGCCACAATGTAAAAAGTGTCTGTCATAATGAGCAACGTTTGCCTATTAATAAATTTGATCGAATGTCTAAACTGTAAAATTACTTTCTACCGATGAATAACTGTTCATAAAGTTTTGGTATCTTCCTAGGTAGGTCACCTTTACAGAATAGAAGAAGGGTGATAAGAGATGAATTCTTGACATTGGTCCAAACAATTTGAATGAAAGTTGTGTTGAAGCGGTATAGCAGAATAAATGAATGATAGTTGTCTATCCTGACCAGAGCATATGATCGGTATTGAGCTACAATGAACCAATTTTGACCAAACTTAATAATCCTCCATAAGGATGTCCAAAGCACATTCATAGGTTAGAGCCATCCTCCCCTCACCGAGTGAGGGAGCATGCATTTGGAGCCCTAAATATGTACCAATTTTGACAAAATTCAATTTATTCTCTATGGAGATGCCTGAACAACATTGATAGGTTAGAGCCCCCAGAGCTCTATCCCTCACCCTTAGGGAGGACATGCATTTGAAGCTCTAAATATGAACCAATTTCATTGATCAGCAGAAAGGTATCTATGCTACGTATACATATAGAAACTTTTTGAATAAATTCAAAAGCGAAGTGAAATAAGAGAAATTAAAAAATTCTTTATTTCAAATTACATTGACCGCTTTTTGAATTTATTCAAAAAGTTTCTATATTATTGTGTACCGTAACACGGAAAGGAAAATGAACGTCAACGAACGCGTTCGTGTGATACGTATACATATACTTGATCCCCACAGGTAAACGTCGATGTAGCTCAGTCCAAGTATGGTAGTCATTGAAAGTGTGATCAGAAGGAACTTCAGCATTTCAGCAAGCAGCATTCTGCAATATTGACATGTTTCATGTCTTTTCTCTACCCCCTAAATCTCGAAAATGCGTCCGGGCGTACGGGCGTCCGGCCATGACCTTGGGACTTAGAAAATTTTCAACGTCGAACCTCAGCCCTACCCCTGATTCCGGAATTTGCGTCCGGGCGTCCGGGCGTCTGTACAATTGTCTAGTATAATAAATAGTATTATACAGTTCGTGAATGGTATTATACTATTATAAAGATACATACAGTATACTGGAGGTGAACTAGATGAGGACCCCTTGTATTGTACTAGTTTTATACTAGCTTCAAACTAGGATTATACTAGTTTGACGGTCATGCTTTATACTAGGTTTAGGAATCCTGTATACTGTATCAAAGCAATTAGGTTCTTTCTTGGTCTAGTACAAGTCTAATTTCGAATAAAATCGTCAGAAATTGGTTGATAGTAGCTTTATACTAGCTTTATCCTATCTTTATGCTAGCTTTATGAAACTTGGTTGATAGTAACGCGTCTGTATAATTCTTCAGTATAATAAATAGTATTATACATTTTGTAAATGGTATTATACTAGCTTTATACTAGGATTATACTAGTCTTGAACAAGATTTTCATATCTTCAAAAAGTAGGGCTTAATATACAGTATAATAAGTCATGATATACAGTATACTAGGCTAAGCCTTCATTATTCAAAACCTGAAATGCGTTCGGGCGTCCGGCCATGACCTTGGGACTTGGAAAATTTTCAACGTCGTACCTCAGCCCTACCCCTAGGGAATTAAGGAGTTCATCCTCTCTCTCCCTATCCTGCTATACCTATGCGCTAGTGGAAACTTAAACTTCAAAATACTTATATTATACAACTTTTTATTTTTTTGACATGTTTCATGTCTTTGCTCTAACCCTGCACTCATTTGAAAATTTGCGTGCATGCGCGTGCGTGCGTGCGTGCGTGCGTGCGTGCCGGTGACCTTGGGACTTGAGACTTTTTTCTCTCCGAGCCCTACCTTAATTTTGTTGGAAATGTGCGTGCGTTCGTGCGCGAGTGAGTCCCAAGAAGCAGCCTAAAATACTCTAAAGTAGACTTATATTGGACCAAGAAGCGGGACGAAGACGAACGAGCGGAGCGAGTGAGTCCCAAGAAGCAGTCAGCCTAAAATACTCTTAAGTAGACTTATATTGGACCAAGAAGCGGGAAGAACGAGCGGAGCGAGTGAGTCCCAGAAAGCAGTCAGCCTAAAATACTCTAAAGTAGACTTATATTGGACCAAGAAGCGGGACGAAGACGAACGAGCGGAGCGAGTGAGTCCCAAGAAGCAGTCAGCCTAAAATACTCTTAAGTAGACTTATATTGGACCAAGAAGCGGGAAGAACGAGCGGAGCGAGTGAGTCCCAGAAAGCAGTCAGCCTAAAATACTCTAAAGTAGACTTATAGTAGACCAAGAAGAGGGCAAACGAGTGGAGTATGCTACCTTATAGAAGACATGAAACATGATCTTTATTCATTTGGCTACGCCAGAAAATTATTTTCCGGACCCCCCCCCCCCCCCCCGATAAAACAGGTTCTCGGTTAAAAAGAACTGAAGACGTGTTCGGCCGCAGGAAAGGGTCCATACCTATTTTGCAATTTGTTATTGTGACCTACACTGAAAAATCATTCCATCAAAAAACAAGAGAAAAGATTGGCCGACCCACTTCCAGTCTGGTACTGGCTGCTTGTTTCATCATTTTGTCAATGTTTGAGCTGATTTGCTTCTTCCGTGTGAGCGACTGCAGATGCTCTTACCTTTACACATGCTATGAAAAATACAGAACAGGTTCGAGAATTTTTGGAGGAGTTGTCGATGAGGACGCTGATTTGGGCACGTTATTGTCAGGTTCTCAGGTATTATTGACGTCCGAAAAGTCAAGAGATATTCCTCCCAGGGGTGTATCTTTTCATTCGGAATAATTCAGAAAAGGAGTTTGAAGGTGAGTAATTTGTATGGCCCGTTGTGCTGCACATCAATGAAAGAAACTTGCTTAAGAACAACTTAAACACCATAAAGTTAATTCTCACGTACGCTGTGTGTGCTCCTACTATGTCGTCTATCTCGTAACAATATAGGAATGTTGTACACCGGTCCAACGCTGTCGAGAATACGCGATGACCGACATATACACAGTACTAGACACCAAATTCTATACTGTTACAAGAGTATACGTCCGTATACTGGTATAGGAGGGAAAAACATCTCATGATCTCATTGATCGAGAGTTTGGTGGTAAAGAGAAGAGAGAAAAGACAGACCGACGGTAGGGCATTTCTCTTTAAATAATATCAGTGTATCTATCTCAGTAAATTTTACTCGTTTTAGAATGTGAATCCTACCTTTAACTTGATGAGTAAAATCGTTCTACACATTAAAAAATTGTAAAAATTCCTAATATATTACTGCAAAAATTTCTAATACGGTGAAAATGGTGCAATTATCGAGAATGCTGATAGTGAGTCTAATTCTTTTCGCATCGATGGAACCGTTGAGAGTAACATCGAATATATGTATTACGGATGTTGAAGACCCTGATGAGTCTTCAGAGATGATCGAGGAGTCAAACACTGATCGAATATGGTCTCTAACTGTTCACTTCACTTCATGGACAGTCAATGGTACGTTTAATGTGAATGATAATCATGTCGACCCAAAGCCTGAGTTCAAGGACAATAGAACAATTTTAAATAGCGAAAATAATGTAACATCCGTGTTCCGAGTAAAACATGGTTCGTCTATAGGGGGAACAATAGAAGTTCAAGTTTTGTTCCAATTTGATGATTATTCTATCTTTTTGAATGCTGCCGAAATTGAATTTCTTCCTGTGCGTATGCGTCTACCTGGTGAAGGCTATCAAGATGCTGTTCTGCCGGTGATATCTTCCCGACATCCTGCAGATCTCATGAATAACGTACGCAGTATTTGTTATGCCCATAAATGCGGACTTCGACCGTGTTTTTTGAAACAAGAGGTAAATTATGAGTTTTTCATACACTGTGATAGAGTTAAACCATACCCGTAGGAAAATGTTCCGTTATCTAGAAATAGTATCGGCAAACGCGTGAGTTTTTCAATAAACAAACTTTTTTTCTTGCAAGGATTGTAATTAATTTGACTGCAAATTTCGGCTTTTTCCGCACAATTCTCGCGTATAATAATTTACCCATAGCCTTCGTTGCCACCCAAAAAAATGAATACTTTAACTCGCGCAAGTATCAAGTAGGTATTCAAAAGTCAGGAAATAATGATTATTATGATTAGGTATTCCTTTCTCTCTCAGTCAAACACGGGCGATGTCGGTATCGCGTGATTGACGTAAACATCATGTGATAATCGGTCATTCTCTCGAGAAAATTAACAACGAATGCTTCACATAGTATGTACATTCTCATATTTTCAATCATCGCGAGATACAACTAGTACGTACGCGACGTTCTTCAAAATGTACAAAAAAATTTTGTTTGGTGTCGGCCTATTCGTTGTTCATATTGGAGTTACCGGTACGATAGAAACTGCTGGCGATGACGATGGAGATCTGGACGGACGCGGGCTTGAAAACGGCTGTATGAACTTGCGCGGATCGAATTTATATCAAATACATCAGGCTTGAGTACCAAGTTTAACGCCGAAATTACCACAACCCCAACAGCGAAAAAGGTCAGACAAAATAATTTGTTCTTCAATAATACGCAAATAGTGCGAATATATTATTGTTTAAAGAAAGATCGAGAAGCCGGTCTCATTGGAGGCCATATTGATATTTTTTCATATCCACACCCGATACTTGTCCCTACATCCGAATTATTGATTTCGAAGCTCATGTTCGTCTCAGATAAGGTGCAAAAAACCATGACCGTATCACTGACGAATAGAGTAAACAGGATACCGGTGATAAAAGAACTACTAGATTGGTTTTACATTTGCGCCATGATGAACAATGAGGCGACGTTAGATTATAATGAAGAAGTAATTTATAAAATTATCATAATTTGTAATCGCGTAGGGTTAGGGTAGGCTTGTTGAGTACGGAACTGTAACATTTGACCTCAAATGCCACATATTTGTAATCGTAGAAATAAGTAAATTAAGAAATCTGTACATGAGAATTGTATACACGCGATAATCGCGCGATAGACAATTCCACACGTATCATAAAAATCGGTCGCAATTTCAACCAACGATATCATCAATGTAAACAACTGCGCCGTCGACTCAGCACGAACGCCGTGACGCCGAGACAGCTTCGTGCCTGAAGCTGACCACAACCTTATCTCGGACACGTACTTTGAAGCTCTTAAATACTCATCAAAATCGGCACTCCTTACGTAGTCTTTCACCGGAGTCAACTGGACATCATCCGCGAACCGTTTGTCATACACGTTTTTCATCACTTGTATTTTGAGACTGTGTCAATACATTCGTTTATTACTCTCGCGCATTCATTCGAGCTAGTAGCCTGGGCCTTCCTCACAGGAACCTTTAGTAATAGTGTGTAGAAGTTTTACATTATCAGTATACGGTTAAAACAATGATGTGTATCTATAGGACGGTCCGCGAATGCACACCCCTAAAAGACATACTCTGCCGTACATACACGAACCTACTCGGAAAACTAGTCTAATGGTGAAAGAAATTCATTTTTGGGCAAGAGGTTACATACGACTTAGGATGATTGCAAGAGACTAACGAGAATTGTCGATACCTGCTCTAGTACCGAATATATATATAAGACGGGACGTCTTATCCAAAGAACAAAGCGATTTGATGAATGCACGAAAGTTTATTAAATGTGAATTCAAAAACAAAGTCGCTTCGATAGTCGAGCGAAAGACGACAGAAAGAAATAAACACGAAAAGCGAAAAATGAACACGACTAAAAGCGTGTAAGCCAGAACAAGCAAAATAAGCGAAGGAACAGAAGAAAGCTACGAGCGTCATAATGTGCGGTCATTGAACGGTGAGTCAGGGTTGGATATGAAGGATGACGCAGCGGTGACTAAATGAAGAAGAGCAGACAGAATGAAACAAGTAGACAAGGGAGCCGAAGTGTAATTTTTATCTTCTCTTCTAATATATAAAGACAAGTTGTGATTTCGTGCATCCGATGTTCTCAGTACTTGCTTGATATTACGCCTTGAAATTTTCACAGTATATAAATAGCAAACCGGAGAATGTTGTATGCGCAGTTAAATTTCGATTACTTCATTCTAAAAGCTGTAATAAAGCTTTGAAGTTGACTTGCATGTGTGTCTATGTGTATGTGCGCTGCGCCACGGCCGACTTCAACTAACAGGCCTCACTTGTAAACTTGACACCTGCGCATCAGCTGTTATTTGTAGGTGAAACGTTACTACATGCTCTTATGGAAAAACCACAGAAAACAACAAAAATATCGAGAAAATCATTTATTTTGCCATTTCATGGAAAAGTGAAGAGGAACTCTTTTGAAGATCAAACAATTTACAATTTTTTAAGCCTAGCCTCGATGAAATTGGTTCACTATTGAAGGAGTTATCATGATTTTAAAATTAAAAGTACAATAGGGGACGGCGGGACGTAGTGCGGTCCTTGCACACCTTCCCGCACGCACACCGAAACGTCTTTCAGCGCTATTGCCAAGTAAATCACTAGTGAGGCATGGCCGTCTTTAGTTTCAGGCCGGAATATTAAAGCTGGCAACGTCGCGGTGACGAAAAATACGGGGCCGAGTTTCATACACGCTCTTATGCAAAATTTTCAAAAAACACATTAATTGTTGATTTGCGAATAGTATTCGATTCCAAAGGGAAAAAGTTGATACATACATGGAAAGAGTAAACGATTCTCGATTTTTTGAGCCACATTTCGTTAAGATTGATCAACTACAAAGCGAGTTATTCGTTTAAAAAAAATAAAGTCAGACAGAGGGCGAAGTGCAGTACACGTACCGCGCTTCGCCCTCTGTCTGACTTTTTTTTTTAAAACGCGAATAACTCGCTTCGTAGTTGATCAATCTTAACGAAACGTGGCTCAAAAAATTGAGAATTGTTGGTTCTTCAAATCACATTCTCTTCATCTTTTTCAAAAACTTCACCGTATTCGTGTCAAAGAGTCTTTTTTGATGTTCTCCCATAAGAGACTGTACAAATGTCAGCCCCGTGCAATGTTGTCGAGTTTCGAATATTCCGGCCTGAAACTAGAGACGGCCATGAGTGAGGCCTGTCATTGAAGTGGGCCGTGGATGCGCGCTCTCCGGTATCCGTAAATGCGTGTTCGATTGATCAGTGTTACCAGTTCCGTAGTTAGTGAATGTTCATTGTATGAGAGACTACAGCACGTGCACATGACGTGCACCGTTCAGTGAGAGCGGAAGGAGTCATGCACAAGGGTGGCAAGCTTAAGCTTCATTTAAGTTTTAAGCCGTAAATAAGCTCAAGTTTAACGATTTTTTCATTCGCCTAATTAAGTCAGTTATAAGCGAAACAATTTCATCATCAGCTTAATTAAGTCAGTTTTAAGCAAAACGATTTTAAGTTTAAGCGTTAAGCTCGAGCTTTATGTTTTTATTAGCTGAATTCCCTGGGCAATGGCTTAAGATAAGAACATTTTTTTTTTTGAAAATAAATGTTTCAAACAACAGAAAAGGTGGGTAAGGGTATGCATATAGACAAAAAAAATACCCAATTCCCATGACTCATAATTGTTATTATTGTTCTTATCACAATCTTGTTACCTTGTATCATTCTAAAAAAATCTCAATTTCTCATCGGTCATCGAGGTCATCGTCATCGGCCATCAAGAAAGCAAGCTCCGCTCCTAGGTCCTCTAGCTGCTGAGCTCCTTTAAAGTTCAAGTATTTTGTTTCCTTGTATGTACCGGGCAATTGCCGATCGGCGATCCCCACGAAAAATTGACTAAAAATAAACTGTTTCAGTTTGTATAGACCAGGACACGGCCTACTTTATATAAGGCCTTAATGCAGCGATGTCACAACGTCGCACTCAAAAAGATGTGGATACAGATTTACACGTACGCTTATGGGAGAAAACAAGAATTTTGATTTGTACCCAATGAACGTGAACCGCCCCAAAACGTAACTGATAACAATCCACATGCGCGCTGTTGTCATTTTCCACATTACGGCCTTAATGTAGGCCGTGACCAGGATCATTGCAGACATCTTCAATAATGGTTCAATTTTTAGTCAATGAAGATGGAAAAGTCGAACCGGAACTCAGTGATTCAAGCAAGTGGCTCCCAAGTCCTGCCAAGTCCCCAGCCAACAAGCAACTTAAGCAAGCAAGGTTCATTCCACATGACTGTTAACGATCTGGAGAATAGTAACCTACACTCATCACAAAGAATCACATTTCTGCAGATCGTTAGCATCACGGTAGGTTGTGTTTCACAATATTCTAACATTTTAAGCGTTCCTTAAGTTTTAAGCTGAAGTTTAAAGTTAATCGCGAATCGATTCAAGTTTTAAGCCTAAGTTTTAAGTTAATCGAAAACTGATAAGTTTTCAAATAAGCTTTAAGTTTAGGCGAAAAAAATTTTTATTTCAGTTTTAAGTTTAAGCCATAAGCCGTAAAATTGAAAAGCTGTCCACCCTTGGTCATGCAATCACTACAACAGCTGATGAACATCGGCGCTGTGAGGCGGGTGTAATGCTTACATCAGATTGCGTCAGATCCTGTATTTACGCATCATTTCTTCTTCACCCAGGACGGGTATTACACTGGGTGTGCGAGGTGTGCTAGGTAGGCAACCAGGGGAAACCACACAAAATACAATCGCCGAGAGCAATAATATTACACTTGGGGCATTATTATTTGTTAGTGTAATATCCGCCCGTTAGCCCGTTCATTATGTTCGATCGTAGTTCCTTCTCGCAACCAGTACTGTATTTTTTGTAAATGAAGAAGTACCGTATCATCCTTGCTGTATTATTTACTTGCGGCGAACAGAATTCACAAACGTCCAAAATAACGAACTAGAGAATTACGTATTGTGAACTCGAAGGAGATCTTCTTTTCCCCAGATATATGTTCCGGATATACGTCGATTCTGATTTGTATGGTACAATAATATTAGTACTTGGCGTCAGTAGTCACATGTTTCTTTACAGGGTGAACGTATGAAACATCCATAAGAAAGGAACGACGCAAAACACGTCTACTAAAATACACGATTGTACCAGTTGCAGCTCTCGCGTGGCGTTGCTTTTCTGACGTTTCCTACATGGTCATACTGATCGACTCAACACTCATATTACTCTTTATTTAACGGTCGAATCACCCTGATCAACTTTACACGCGTTTACAGGGACGGTTAATCGAACGTATCACGCACACAAACACACACATGCGGCCCAACTTTGAAGCTTTATTACAGCTTAACGAACAAACTGTTTTGCGATATTGTTCACCATAAACCTTCCCAGATACCAAAGCTTTTTTTTTACTTATCTTTCAAACGAATCCGTTCGATACGAACAAAGATTTCAATTAGGGAATTCAACATGACGTCACACGGCATGTTCTATTGTCTCACTTGTTGGCGATGTTACATTGTCTGTTATGGGACACGTTTGGTTTTTCTCAATTATCTTTGGAAAGAAGGCCTAAAATGGAAAAATTATGAGAATGAGATTTATTGCCCTTATAATTTCCTACATTATGGTACAAGAAAAAATTACAAAATTTTAAAGGTAGGTCCAATCGATAGGAAATTACAAAGGGAACAAACTTTGATCTCTTCATTTTTTCGCATAAAGGCTTATTTTCTGAGAAAACTGAGAAAAACAGGATACGCTCCATAAGCCGCAATGTATTACTGCCAACGAGTGAGATCTCGTGAGTCACAATTGTGACGTCAGTGTAATTGCCTAATAGTTGCAATATTTGTCCGTCCGCAGGACGGGTACTATGGCTTGTATAGGTATATGTTCAACCACGGTTAAATCCACAAGGTCATAATACGTTGATATCTTACTCAGATTCAATAAAAATACCAGGCGTGGTAATCTTTGCCATACATCAAATTTATTTAATCGTAAGTGTATAGCAGGTTATCGAATGAGAACTGATTATATCAAAATCTTAAACAACTCAAATTAACTCAAATTTCCACCAAAATCACCAAAATCTCTTCCGTCTTACATTTCTTAAATTTCTATTAAATAACCACAAAACCTACTCATTTTGCATGTATGAAAGTATGCAAATTTGATGTGAGAATTTTGTAGAATTTTCAGGATTTTTTGACGATTTTAGAGTTTAAGAGGAATGAGTTGCTGCGCTAGAGAAATTCGTTACTGTGCTTGATGTATTTAGTCATTTACAAAAAGATGAATTTCTAGTGAGTTGACTTGACAAAAATTGAGTTGACTTGATGAAAATAGTGAGAAAAAATCACCTATTTTGCATATAAATGCGTGTAAATTTGATGTGAGAATTTTTTAGAATTTTTAGGATTTTTATAGATTTTAGAGATTGATACGCATGAGTTGCTGCGCTAGAGAAATTCGTCACTGCGCCAGGACATACGTAGACCAGATTTTTTAGGGCTAAAAAAAGAGAAAAACGATAGAAATTTGATACAACGCTTCACTACTCTACTTTTTATGATTTTGAAATTGAATAAAAAATGAGAGAAATTGCTCCCTGCACTTCTTTTTAAGATTTTTGAAATTGAATGAAAAATTAGAGAAATTAATCCCTGCATTTCTTTTTGTCGTTAAAATAGTGAAAAAAATGATTTTTTAGGATTATTGGAAGTGTTGAAAAACGATGAGAAACTCGGACAAGTGTTCTGGAATTCGGCTACGCAGCTATGAACTTGGCTAGGCGGCTATGAAATTTTCGTTTGGTGTTCTGAAACACGGTTACGCGTCTATCGCTCGGTAGGCAGTGGCTATTTTTACTGTGTTTCTTTTAGAATTTTTAAAAATTGGATGAAAAATGAGAGAAATTAGCCCCTGCGCTTTTTTTAAGATTTTTAAAATGAAGTGGAAAATGTGAGAAATTAAGCCTCAAAATGAGAGAAACTGGTCCCTGTGCTTCTTTTTAGGATTTTTGAAATTCAATGAAAAATGAGGAAAATTAGCCCCTGCGCTTCACTTCGCCAGAACATACATGTCATGGATGACCTTGAAGTTGTATTAAGAATTTGAGCCTTAATTTTTCCTGTATTTCAAATTGTCATCTTTTAATAAGAATAAAGATATGTATACGAGTCCTTGCTCACTCACTTCTCTTCGAACTTTACGTTTTTAAACTAGAACTTGAGCATAAAAAACCATCTGACTGGATACATCAATCTGACGGTGCTGTTAGGCAGGTAAGATTAAGTGCATACCGCATCGGAGGAGTGAGTTACGCTCCTAATCAGTAAGTAAAGAAGTTGATAAAAATTCGAAGTTTTGTACCGCAAAGCCGCCCGTAGCATCCGCT
This sequence comes from Aspidiotus destructor, assembly GCA_035079395.1. NCBI lineage: Eukaryota > Metazoa > Arthropoda > Insecta > Hemiptera > Diaspididae > Aspidiotus > Aspidiotus destructor. The sequence goes on along the minus strand of JAVHKZ010000018.1, from coordinate 32,703,641 downwards.
GTATCAATGGATGATGATTTTTGATTCCAAATTTGATTCCCTCAGCTTTCGAAGCTTTTCTCGTGGGTATTTTTTTCTTACTGCTTCGCTTAATAAAGTTGATCAATCTGAAAATTTCATTTCTGCCCCATGACGTACGCATACGTTATACTTATTCCACCGTTGTTGTTTTTCTTTCAATTCCGTTCCTTTCTAACGCTTTCTATGAGGAAAAGGAGACCATGGAATATTTCACTCGTCTCAATGGTACCGTACTACGTATAAGTTTCCCTCTCTTCCTTTTGCAAGAGTCGACAGTTTTAGTTCTCGTAAATTTTACGTACAGTAATGTATCGAATGCATCTATTGGAATCACACAAGCTCTCTATTGGAATAACCTGGAACTTTGAACGTAAAGTGTAAAATGCATAGAGGGAGTTGTTCCTCATCGGGAATACGAATCGATGAATGTAGATGCTGCTACAATGCATTATCTAAAACCAGTTTAAAAAGGCTCAACTTCGAGCAGTGTAGTGAAGAGAGCGCCACGCGTATAAACAAGCATGAACGAACTCTGACTGAAAAATAATTTTCTTAATTACGTTCACTGATAGATAATTGGCGAAATTAGACAGTGATGAATGAGTATTCACACATGAAACGTACATCTGCGTTTTAATTATTCTCCGAGGAAATACGATCACAACCAAAGCTTTTTAATACGACTAGACGTACATAATACGAAACGTTAATTATTCATAGAGCCGGCATACAGACACTGATACAGAAACGAAAGACCTATTAATTTGTCGTCTTGAAATTGAAATCGGTGTAGGAACTAATTATCATTTTCGTGTATCATTCGTCCTTATGTATACAAGTACGTTTCTCCTATGCTGGTCAGCCGTTTTCTGGTGCCACGAAAGTCGACATTTTTATTCTCAAACAGGCGGCAGATAGTCAAAGAGCTTGTCAAAAAGTTCAAAGAAGTATTGATGACATCTCCGTCCTCAACGAACTGTTACAGAAGAGAAAAAGAAATGAAGTCTGTATCCGTTTTTCACATACGCCTTTCTCCGTCTCTCGCATCCTTTTTTTTTTTCATCTCTTTCTTTCTGTGAACGACATCCAACGTTTTCTGTCGACGTTGTAGCCGTCGTGAAAACCATTTGTCAAACTCAAATCATCTCCTTATTCGCTAGACTACGGTACCGCTCGACTTAGAGGCTTCCGGACACCCCCTTTTTTTTTCTCTTCTTTCGTTATACTTAATTTATGTTCTATTTATTTCAGTATTTATGCCGTTATGTAAATTAGCAAAAAAAAGATGGTAAGGAGAAAAACGAGTAATTATTTATGGTTAGGATGAATGCACAATTCAGAAGCAAAAATATTGACGGCCCAATGATTGACTGACTGCTCACCAACAATGCAATAGTAAACAAAACCCGAATGAAAAAATTATACCTAAAACGTATAACGTCCAAATAAATCAATTCTTTGTTCGAGAATGATGTTATTTTACAGACTATACAAAGGGTATTTCGCCGAATAAACATTTGAATAATTTTATTTCTTTTTTCAGCACTCTTTGTTCTATCAAATTATTGTGTTCTAAAAGTTTTTGTTCGTACGAAGACAGTCGTTTTCTCGGTTGAATATTTGCGGACGGTCAATATTTTGACATTACATAGATCCACTCGTACGCTCGTATCTTCGTGTTTATCGTGTGGTCGATGTTTCCCCCTCATTTTCATCTCTACAAGACCGAGTGATTGCCGAATGAAAACTAAATTTAGAATAATTAATGGCTCGGAAAGCAACCTTTGTATAGAATGCGTACCGATGAAAGAAGAAAATTATACAATTGAATGCGCGAATTCGTTAATCGTCTGATTTCACGAATCGAAAACACTCGAGGAAGTTTCGTATGAATCCTGCTGAGAGGATAATAATAGTCTACCCCGTACTTATTATAAATCGATTAAAAAAATATTATTAAAATAGGTAAGGGGAAAACGTGTCTTTTCAACGAACGACGGCGATAAAAATAACCTCTAATTTCTGGAAAAATTTATGATTATTAGATAGACGTCGTATCTTGGTACAAAAGGAGAATTTCGAGGAAAAAAATTGAAAATAGAGATACTGGTTTTTGAGACTTTGATTCTGTGGTTGAAGGTGGCCTGAACAACTCGATTCAGAGGGAAATGTACTTTCAGTAGAGACCTATTTGTTAGCTGTGGGGCACTTTTCCAGCAACCATCAGGGGTTGCCATCAGCTATATCACTGCAAGAAAATGCGGCCAGTTCAGCCTCTTCATTACCGGTTACAATCATTTATTCGTCAGCTAAGGCCATACATTGTTGTTTGATAAGCTCGCTACACCTGATCTTAAAACTTGTCCTCGGTAAAGAAATTCCCAAGTTGAACAGTACATATTTCATTTAGAACAACTTGGCCATTTTCTGTGTTTACGAGCCAGAGCTACCATCAGTACAGACATCAAGTCTTTATTTTCATTGTCTCGCGACTTTTAGTCGATATTTGGATCTGAATGAAGTTTAAATTCTTTGGGAAATGAAGGTGAAATTTTCTCAAAGCTTCAAAAAGCAGTCAAATAGTAATCAAAACAAGGTTAAAGAAGAATCAAAAGAGAGTCAAACCTGAGTCAAATAATGGTCAAGAAGCTGTCGAAGTATTACAAACAAACGGGCAAAATTTTGTCAAACGGTCAAACAGCAGTCAAACATTGACTAAACAATTCTTTGTCAAATTGGTCACAATACTGTCAAATTTTCAAACAGCAGTCAAAACTTGCCCTCTGATTGGCCAGAATTGATTGTCAAAGGTGCCAATGTCAAAATTCTCATTTTTGACATGTGCTAAATCTCGGTCAAAGCGTTCCAATCGGGTCAATTCGCCACCAAAATTAGGAATAACTCATTTGAAATATTAAAAAAAAAACTTACAGGCTCTTGCTCAGGGAGCAAGAGAGCGGGAGACTCGCGACTCATGGTTCAGGGTTGAAGATTGTAAGTTTATGTCGATCATAGTGTATAATTTTTGATGTCTGTAGTTATTGAAGATTTTAAAAGAGTAAATTTGGAAACATGTGAAAGGGATATTTAGTATCCCTCAGATGACTAGAAAATAGTCGAAATTTTTTCCACGTTCTGTGACGAAAAAATTTTCCCCAAAAGTTCGAAATTTTTTCAAGTCATTATACTAGCCAATAAAGAACTATAGAAAAGCAAGGAATTTTCCCTATACTAGCCCATAGAAGGGCTCAAAATTTTTCCAAGTCCCTATACTGAGCTAATAGAGAATCAAAAAAGAGAAACAAAATTTTCGGCCTAATTTCACAATAATACGAGTATTTATTTGTGAAATTGGGCCGAAAATTTTGTTTCTCTTTTTTGAAAACTATATATATTATTTCACGAAAAAATTTTGTAACTAATAGAGAATATAGAAGACTTCTAAATTTCTCCAAGTCCCTATACTAGCCCATGGAACGCGACAAAATATTCTAAGTCCCAGCGTTACGCCCATACTAGCCCACAGAAGAGCTCGAAACTTTTCTAAGTCCCTATACTAGCTAATAGAGAATACAGAAGACCTCAAAATTTCTCCAAGTCCCTATACTAACCCATAGAAGGCGACGAAATATTCCAAGTCCCAGCGTTACGCTTTCCGAGGATTTGCCCCCACAGCGTTAGCGTTACGCGTACGCGGGCAGAATTTCTCTGATGGCTCGCAGTAACTGAACGGATGGCGGGTCTCTTGCTAGAATTAATGGCAGCTATGGCAGCGGGGGACCCGCAACCTCCCGTGCTCGCGATCATGTTGGCGCGAAAATGCCCCCTCAGAAAATGAGTTTGCTGGGCTCTTCTCAGTTTACTGCATGCTGCCTGATATAATGAAGGCTGGAAATTGAAATTTTTCCAATTCTCCAAAGTAGGTCAAGGTCATTGAAGACGTCATAAAGCGTCACATGTCACGTCACGTGACGTCACGCAGTTCAAAGAGACTCCCGGTGGAAATTGAAATTTTTTCAAATCTGTGAAGTAGGTCAAGGTCATTGATGAAGTAATAAGGTGTTGCACGTCCATTCATGTGACGTCATGCAGTTCACAGAGACTCCTGGTGGAAATTGAAATTTTTTCAAGTTCCTGAAGTAGGTCAAGGTCAATGTCATTGATGACGTCATAAAGCATACCGGCTGGAAGTTGAAATTGTTCCAAGTCCCTAAAGTAGGTCAAGGTCATTGATGAAGTCATAAAGTGTTACACGTCACCTCACGTGACGTCACGCAGTTCACAGTGACTCCCGGACGCGGACGTTTTCCGAGAATGTAATTCTCCTAACAAAATGGATAGTGGGTTCCCCGGTAAGAAGAGTCGATCTTGAGTTTATTTGTGGTCAAACTGGTGGATGGATATCGGCCTCCACATTGATCAAGATTCGACATGATTTGTTGAGATGAATACAAATAATTACTATTTCAACCTGGTCAGCTGTTATCTTTAACCAAACATTGAATTTAGGAGTATACGAGTGGTATCTAGATGTGAGGCTTAGGTGATGCTCTACCATATTGAATATCCTTCTTCTAACCTTGACTCGAAAAATAATAGAGAAATAAAGTGACGACAGTTTGTGACTGATGAACCATTTCGACTGTCGATTGACGTTGAATCGAGAACTCCCTTCTTTCGAAGTCTTGGTCAAAACTGAGTCAAGTCGACGTTGAATCGAGAACTCCCTTCTTTTGAAGTCTTGGTCAAAACTGAGTCAATATAATATCAACCTCGTCTCGATTTCAGGATCAAATCATTATGGAGTAGTCATATTTCGACTCAATTTTGACTCATTTGCCCCGCCAAACTTTTAGTAGACACCCAGTGTCGACCAATAAGTAACGTTAAATTGACCAATAGAGTTTACTCAGTCATAAGAGCGTCAATTTATTCATTGAAATCGATTTGACGTCGTTTCAGTATCGATCGTCAGTCGATTTCCAGTTTTTTGCAAATGCATGCCGATCAATTTTCAATGGACCTAAAATCAACGTCAATCCCAAGTCGATTTTCAGTCACGTCCTTGACGCGTTCTGTATGTTTGATAACTTCGCTACTCGCAGATAGAATGCGCTTCGTAGTTATAATTATACAACGAAGACCATTGAAAGTCTTAATTATGCATGAGCAGTGCAGCAATGCTGAAACCAATGCAATATGGACGTCGATTTTTAGTCGAAATCGAAATCTAATATCAAATATCGATTCATTTTTGACCTCGATTCTAGGAAAATTTCTACGTCGAAGATATCCGTTTTTGTATGTTACGGTTTTCCATAATTAAATTTTATACTCAAAAGAGTAAGGTAAAAAACGATTACTAAAGCCGCAATGTATTTAAAAATTCACGAGCGCTTTCGGCTAATAAGCCATTCTCGAGTGTAGAAAGCGACGATTTGCCAGCTTTTTGCAAAGAATGACAATCGACCAGAACCCGACGTCGATTTCAGCTGATATTAGTGGGAGTCAACTCCATTTCGACGTTGACAATGAGTCGATGCTGGCAGAAAAAAAAAATGGTTGATTTTGAGTCGACTTCCATTCATTTTGATTCGATTTGCGGTCGACAATTGGTGCGAAACTGAATCGACTCAACCTTTGATCAAAATAATTTGAAGTCTATTTGACGTCAAATTAACGTTGATTTGGAACCGTATGGTTCATCGGGTAGATCCAAGCTCACACGATCATCCACGAGTACGGTGGGGGGGGGATACAAGAAACGTCTCGCGTCCTATACATTTTAGAAACCCTTCCAGAATTGAACTTTTGAATTGTGGCTGAGTGCACCGATATAAATGCAAGTTATTCTGCTGTATTATTTTTGGAGAAAATGGAATAATTATACGAGTATGAGACTCACGGTACATTTTGTATAAGCGATGCGATACGATACCGATACATCAAAGTCGATGCCCATTTCTGGTTGAATCCTATGGTAAATTAGCTCGGATGTCGAAATGAAACCCAGAAGTCGGAGGGCTTTCATTCATTTTTCCGAACAGCTCAGACGTCAAAATCAACGACAAAGGAAAAAATTCTGTCTTTTTCCGCTCGCGTTCAAGGCGTTCGCAAAACTATCACGCCGTAGTCCCACTACATAACAGAAAAAATTTCATAGTCCACCCTTTCATTCAGTTAGAATAATTAGCTGTGAACGTTTCAACTCACGACTTTAGTTTCAGACTTTCCACTTTTCGCTTTAATATATGAGAGCGTTCAATTGAAAGAAAAAAAACATAGAAAGAGTAGAGGGGAGAAGTACTTCAAATCACAAACTCAGTTTTTTGTACACTTCGAGGAACTTCTCAAAATTAATGAATCATTAATTTCTCCCATCGCATGGGTATAAATTGTGCTTTAAAACCGCTCGATAAGTCGAAGTTCATAGGTTTGCCGATAGATGGCGTTGGGCGTTTCACTTTCGTCTGTGCGGAAAACAAGCGTATTTGCTGTAAGAGAATTTATTATTGTAAAGGTTGATGACTGTAGAATGACAGAAAATCTTAAGAAATCTAAGAAGGTGAAAAAAGAAGATTAAGGGAAGACAGCCTACAGAGGTATGAGAGAGTAAACGCCAATATTTTTAAATTCAATCATAAAATATTAATGTAATTATGACAATATCTAAGTTAGATCGATTTGTCGAAAATTTCCAATTTCTCTTTTCAATGTCCCGTGTCTGATCTGCCACATGTCACCCTGGAGGAAATGTGAATACCTCGAGCTGCGCATAAACGTTAATGACCTCATCGCTGCTCGATTAGAAGTTTTGGATACGTTGAGTACCGAAGGTCTAGCGATCGGAATAAACACCGCCGATGCAATCAGTCCTGCGTATTCAGAAGAGGGTGAAATACCAAAAGTGTTGACAGAAGATCCCTGGGTAGAGAATCAACTGACCTTGCTCGCATCGTTGATCACAGCAAACTCTTCCTCACTCTAACAATAAATCACAATCGCTAAAAATAGCTGATGGACAAAGGAACGTGTCGAATCAACTCGTTTTTGTACATTATTGAAAGGTACAAAATGCAGAAAACTGCGAGAAATCAAAACACATGCAAGTGCTTTTGGTTACACAAAAATTCTCAAGATATAGAAAGCATAGAATTAATTTTCTCCTCTAAGGTACGGCACATTATCATTTAATGACGATAAATTTATTTTTACAAAAACCGCAGAATTTATAATAAAAATAAAATAAAATAAAATAAATAAATAAAATTTGCGCGAGCGCTTTCGATCAAAAGATCATCTTCAAGCGACGGAATCCGTCGCTTGAAGATGATCGTTGGAAGTATTGAGGGAGCAGGCGCGGGTGAGGTTAGACTCCCAGCGTTCCAACGTAGCACCCAATTTGGTCTTCCATCCTCCCCTACTGAATCTCAGTGATGTGCAACTCTCTCCCCCTGAAGAGAGCCTACTTCGCTCGGGCCTTAAACATAGCCTCCCACCTTTGGATCGCTCTCAAGCTACTGCGAGCTTAATTGCGGACTTGTCCATTAAGGTCGGATCAAGCGTACCGATTTCCAACCTTTGCTGTCAAGTTTTGAATGATCACCACGTTAAGGTCATGGATCCACAGACGTGTAATTTGGTTGGAAATCTTCAGAAGAGAATCCGCCACCATCGGCTTGTTGTCACCAAAGCGGACAAAGGCAGTGCCGTAGTAATTTTGGATCGAGCTGATTATGAGAGGAAGATCATGGAGTTTTTGGAAAGCAGCAGCTGTACCGTTAGTGGTGTCGACTTAGATTTTAATTTTGCTAGCTATGTTTCTGACGTTAGGCTACTTGTTAATAAGTCCACTACATGGCTCAAAAATTCTATTTCTGTTCTTGTCTCCAATCCTGTTCCTCCTCAGCTTTATGGCCTTCCTAAGTTACATAAGGAAAACATACCCATCAGACCGGTGGTGTCTTTCATTTCCTCCCCCACTTTCCAAATATCCAAGTTCCTTGATCAGTGGTTTAAGTCGTTGGTTAACTACCAGTCTGATTTCTCCGTTAGTAACTCTTCTGAGCTTGCGGAGAAAATCAGCTGTGTTTCTCCCCCTGAGGGATCTTTCCTTGTTTCCTTTGATGTTAAAAGTATGTTCCCGCGCATCCCCTTGGCCCCCACTCTTGAATATGCTAATTCGTTATTAGCTGATGTGCAGGTTCCTAATCCTCTTATCAAGGAATTCATGGCATTATTCGAGATGTGCCTTTCCCCTAACTTTTGCCAGTTTAAGTACCTGATTTACGAATTCCCCAAAAGTATTGGTGTCCCTATCGGCTCCCCCCTCGGTTCTTTGGTTTCCGAGGTGTTTTTCAAACGGTTTGAGGAGGAGTTATTCCAATCTGGTTCTTACCTCCTCCACCGATACGTGAACGATGTCCTTTGCTTCTGGAGTGGCTCTCGTTATGATCTCGATAATTTCTTAGCGTTCCTCAATAGTCGTTATCCTACTATCGAGTTCGCTATTGAGGTAGGTGGTGCCTCTATCAACTTCCTTGACCTTTCTATTTCTATTGAGAGCGGTGAGCACTCTTTCAAGGTCTTCCGAAAGAGCACTTCGACGGATATTTCTATCCATAATTCCTCGTTCTGCCCCTTTCCTCGTAAGCTTGCCGCCTTCAATAGTTTCATCCACCGCCTTGTTTCTCTTCCCCTCTCTCCGCAGGGTTTTTCTGAGGAGCTATGTGTTATTAAACACCTTGCTCATTCCAATGGTATTAAGATCGACATTGATCGTATGGTCCGGAAGAAACTTATTTCTAAAGCTTTGGACTCCACTACCTCTCTTCCCCGTGGGACTGTTGGGCTGGGGAGGAGGAGGGAAAGATGGGTTCGCTTGCCTTATTTGGGTGAGTTGTCCTCAGACTTCCGTCACCTCCTCAAACCTTTCGGTTTCCGTCCGGCATGCATAGTTTCGAGTTGAACCAGGCTGTTATGCTTCATTGTGAAAGTTCGTTTCGTCGTCGGTTGGCTCTTGAGCACATCGAGATCGTACGTCCCATGCATAATAGGCGGGTTTCAGTTTTGAATCGGTTTATTCCCGACAATGATCTTATCGAGAAATTCTACTCTTTGCCCAACGACTATGATTTATCTTAGTTTCATGTCACCGCCGGTCTGATTGCGTATGGTTTCTTTTAGTTTCTTATCCCCAGTCTAAACTTTTGGTCAGTTTGATAATGACTATTGAGTCAAAAAGCGCTTTATGCTCGTGTTCTGTATTTATTTTTTTCGGCAATTTTTCTCACGTTTTGATTTTTCTTTCATCTTTATTCTTTAATCTTTCTTTCATCTTTTTTCTTTTTCTCCTTTTTCTTTTTCTTTATTTCAAAATTTCATCTCTGAATTCTAAATTTCTATTTGTGCGGTTTGTAATTTTCAACAATACATTGCATTGTGTCAATATGTCCCGCAATATTTTCCAACGGTTGATTTAGATTAAGATACTTCGACCGATATTACTGTCCACGGCAGATCCTTCTGCGCTGTTGCTCATGAATTTTCTGCTTTTAATATAGCTTTATCCTTCGACTGACCAGTATTCCGTTCGGTCAGCTCTCGCCTTCCAAAGGGAGCTATCGACTACAAAGCACTTGGCCAGAGTGAATGAGGTCAACTTAGATATTGACCTTATGGTTCATTGGAATTTAAGTCGGAAATTCCTAGATTCCACAAGCTCTCTCACCCACAATCCGATCTCAGATAGCAAAAAGCGTTGGATAAGATATCCGTTTTTGGGGAAGTTCTCTTCCCAATAAGGTCTTGTTGTCCGTCCTTCTGGATTTCGACCAGTGTACTACAACCTTAACACTGTATAAAGAATCTATTTGTCAAGTTGAAGGACCCCATCCCTATGGTCGAAAGGAGGGGTGTTTACAAGGTGGAGTGTAACGACTGTGATGGAGTTTATATTGGCGAGACTGGCCGCCAGCTTAAAATTAGTCAGTGCAGAGACAGAGGACCCACACAGAAGAGCTATACGATACTGAAGGACAGGCAGAGAATGTTATAGCAAAAGTTAGCCGTCGGAAGACTCGTGATAACAAGAAGCAACGGTCGAAGAGAAGTGCAGATGGCTCACTTTATCACAACTCTCTTGAAGCAATTTTCATTCATACTCGCTAGTGATAGATTTTGGTTACAATTATTTATTCTACTACACACGTATCTTTAACTTTTTTTCCAGTTTAATTTTTTTTTTTTTTTTTTTACAGCTCACGTTGTAAAGATTTAAACGAATACTTTCACTAGCCGCGAAATGCATTGCACACGCGAATGGCCGGTAAATAAATCATGAATGCCGCATCGTGACTGCCCATGTACGAGAGATCATATTACGTACAAGTACTCTCAATTACGAGAACGTTTTCGAAGACACACCGTGCCAAAGTGAAGGAAGGAAGAGTGAATGAAAAATGTACGATAAGATTTTTTCACCAGACACGTAATAATTGCATAAAAATTACATTCAGGGTTTAAAGTTGACAATATCGGCATACCGTCCAGAGTCACGGAGTAGAAATTATTTTGTGTCGTATGATTAGTACAAGTTTACAGTACGTACTACGAGAAGAAAGAAAATTGTGGCATTATGTCAGATGGTGATCGTAAGAAGTAAGATATTGTTTCAATTGACGCTTGAGACAATCATGGTCTTAATACAATTCTCGTGTCTCTTGGTACGTATATTTATTAAGCTCTTGCCAATAAATAAAGTAGAAATGGAGTAAACCTAAGCCGTCAATGAAAAAATTTAACTGCGAAAACTGAAAAAATATTTCTCTCCTTTGTCCACTGTAGAAAGAAAAGGTGTGTCTCCACAATTCAAAATACGATATTAACACACTTGTGCGGTTTTTATTATTTCAAATCCCAGCTATAGTCCATCCTGAACACAGTATGTCTCCGCCTATACGTGGTATTTCCCAAGAGTATAAATGGGCATCGCGTTTTACCGTATTTCAGGCAACATGCTCATAATTGTCATTTCTCCAAAACATTTCATATTATTTTTTAAGTACGCTCGTAAAATTAACGCGTATATATAGTAAAGGAATGAAGACTCTAAAACTGTACTTTAGGTTACAGCATTCAAAGGTTCGTAATGATGATGTTAATAGATTTTCCTCCTAAATTTTAAACTACCGTACGGAACATCGATGTACCTACGTCTGTAATTATGCATCGTAAAACGGCTACGCGTTACTTTTTATCTAGAACACGACGTTGCACTCGACGAAGGCTTTTAGTAAAAGAAAGATTTATGGACAAACATCAAATTTTACGCGAGACACACAATATAAGGAGCTATGGTACACGTATTTATTGTTATTTACCATCAACGACAACGTAGAAAAGTTCTAATTAAATTCTGTAAAAGAATCATCATCGTCCGATTCGTACATAAATGTCAGAAAATTTTTTAATAAAATGGTACAACCACTTAAAATTTATAGGTATACGGAAAATCGAGAAAAGAGAGAAAAACGAGTTCTTTGAGATCTATTTGTCCAGCTAGAGTGAACTGAAGTCATGTCATGAAGGGACATCATCGTCCGAAATTTACATCGATTAAAACGTACTTCAGAAGGATGAATAATAAAAACAAATTGGTAAGAAATGAGTGTGAATCATTCGAATATTATTTTTCGGGTTAATGGTGATGATTATTAATTAGGAACTATGCAGCGGACCTATTAATGATACCCACTCGTGAACTTCAAAAAAAAAACTTGATAATTATTAGAATAATAAAAATTATAAAAGGACTTCATCGTAACCCCTGACTGTTTTCTTCTTTCGAATGAGAAGTAAAATTATTATCGTAATTATATTTTATGATTGAATAATGGAGGATACGTTGAATATACATGACTGCGTTCATAACTGAGAGAAATGGCTGTAAGATTTTTCCCATCAAAATCTAAAATTTTTGGCGTATATTTTCTCTTAGCAGTGGTTCGCTACGGGAGTACGAACAGTTATGCTCAGGGGCACCGCGAGACTGACCAAAATAGCAATACTCGAGCCCCAAAATACTACAAACAAGAAAACTTGCTTCCCTTCAAGACCTCTGAGGGAAAGCACATTTAAAATCCTCTCTAGAAGCCCTATTGATTCCTCTCCTTCTCGTTTTGAATACATGAACCCGCTCGAATTCCCGGACGTGAACCACCCTCGGAATTCTTTTTTGAATCCCTGTTCTCGTAATGAATATCTGAAGCTCCTGAGAGCCCCGAGCTTAAACTGGGAACGATGTCTATCGGGTTTATGAGCTAGCCATTTGTTTTAGGGAAACCTGATGATGTCGTGAATTCCGATGCGCCATCCTCCGAAACAGGACTGAGTACTACCGGACGTCCAGAGAGAGTTTGAATTAGGTAAGAATTCACAAAGCATGATACAGTGGCAAATGTCGTAGCTGGTTTGGCGCTGAAGAGGCTGGAGTGAATGATCACAAGAAGTTCATAATACCACGCTCCCCTTTCAGTAAAAGTAATGCTGGGAGTCCCTTCAAACTCTTCATTTCCACACGATGGCATATCCTGAATGTATGCAGGTCATCTTATTGATGGTTTCTGGCAGTGTGCTCTCGTACCACAAATGCTGATCCTGCTATCTATGAAATAGAGCGATGAAAGTCTGCCATGATAGAGCAGCACAACCGTGTGCGTTCACTGAATGCGTGGATTGTTTTCACAATCAATCCCAGGGTGTCTAAATCTACTTCAATAATGTTTATTGATTCTCTTTACTTAAAATAGTTTGTAACTACTGTCTTTTTTTTTTATAAATAAATCCTCATGTCCCAAATTGTATAATAGTCGAAGGAGATTTCATCGCATATCCCTACGTGCTATTATTTACCTTATTTGAGATAATCAGCTCTGCTCTCTCTTCCCGTAAGTTCATCTTGCTTGTTTACTTCATTGTTTGTCGGCTCGTACTCCCATAAGTGCAGACAAAACATTTATCTAAAGGATTCAACCAAGAATCCACCTTCTGACTTAGATATCGTAATGATATTCAGTTTCTTCATTCCGAACGAAAGTAAATCGAGACAAGAAATTTCAAGTTTAAAACCATTATAACTTACTTTACTATGCACGACTACGAAATGTACTGGTTGATGAGACTATACGTAATGCATAATTAAATTTTAGTGCTACGTTCTTCTCGTGATTGATAGCGAACCGATCATCAACGTCAAATGAAAATAATTTCAGTTAGGCGAATTATGTAAATCTTTCGGCTAACTCTACATAGACTCAACTCTTCGTGAATATTTCACAATACAAGTCGAGAAATACCGTAATATACGCAGTCACAGAGTAGAATCTAAGTAGGTAGACTATCATTTAAAGATTTAAATATTAAAATGAGTATCGTGAGTTCAACGAAAAGAGATTACCAAATTCTCCTCATTGTCATATTCTCAATTCTCTATAGGTACCATCGTATTGTAGGCCTCGGTACCTAATGTTTCGACGAATTTCTTTCGTAGTTTGTATTTATAGCTTTTTGTAAACGATGAGGCGAGCAAATACACATTGAATATCCGCGCCATCAGGAAGGTTTGCTGATGCTTGATGTCGTTTGCGGTAATTGTAATTCAAATTACATTCGTGCACATTGCGGGAGGAAGGATCGTTATATTTTCATTCCACAGTACTGCTACACTTCCGTACGAGTTCAACGTCAGAAACTGGAATAGTTTTTTGCACGGTTACCTGGAAGACGGGCACCAAAAAAGTGGTACGATTTTTCAAGATACAAATCAATTAATAAAAGTGGATTATTTTTTATAATGTTGGCCTAATTGTTCGACTTTTTATGTAATAGAATAACCCGCACGCGTTCACTCTCTATCGCATTAAATATTATTTTATCAAAATTAGTCATCAATAAGACTAGACAAATGGAACTTTCATAACTAGTGAATGGTGGATATAAGAGCTTGTGCCTCGTATACAAGACTCAACGCACGAGTTGTAAACAGCTTTTACAGATGTTCATTTTCTATGTAATAAGACCTGCTACCTAGTGTATGAAGCGGTTCTCAACCTTTCGGCACCCGTGGCACATATTTTTAAAATATTATTTCGAGTTAGTGGAAAGTTTCGTAATTCACGCGTATTTCATTGTACGATCTACATTCTAACACAAAGTCAAGGTCGGGTTATAAGAATGAACAATCATCAGATCCACACAACTGCAGCTTCGATTGTTATGCCTTTTATAGAGGAGATCTCCACGTTTGGACTTGATAATAATATTTGACGAAGATCTTCATTTCTCGGTCGAACGAGCCTGACGAGGTTTAAGTAAGTAATAGGTGTAGTGCTTCCTCTTCATTGGTCTAATACCTGTTGGAGGGGTGCTTCAATAAAATAATTCAAGTATTAATGTCAATTCTTTCACTTCTATTTCGATTAAAATAAAATTTTTGTAGTCGCTGGTGCTCTTGCGTCAGCTTGATCATGCTGCTGTCTGACTTGCTACTGATTTTGCACCGTAAGCGCTTCTATACTCAGATATGCGTGCTGACTGAATGTTATTTGACCCTTCATCTACATAAGAGGAAAATGTTCTGGCGGAGCTAAATAAATGAAAATCATTTTTAATGTATTTTTATAGTAGGTCGTTCCAGATCGATCTTCTATAAAAGTTGCAAGGTTATTTTTTTCTATTATTGACATCCTTCACTACTAGAACATTGCGAGTACGCCCCCTCCCCGCTCTCCCAAAATCTCGGACTTGAAAATTTCAACAAGGAACCTCTTTTATTGGAGGGTCTCCCGGAAGGAACGTCCGCCTCCGTTGTTTGCCATCTACCGTCAGGGAGGTAACATGACATTGGAACTTGGAGAATTTTCCTAGTCTCCTTCTATCATATATATCCAACAGAGGTCAAAAATTTTACAAGTCCCTTCCTATCACCTATATTCGAAATTTTTCCGAGTCCCCCTCTCATGACCTATAGCTCGGAGGCTGAAAATTTGTTAAGTCCCCTCCTATAGGCTAGGCTAATGGACGAAAGAGTTCTAGCCTAACTTAAGTCCAGTCTCCTTCCTATCGAATGTATGGCTTGGAAGGAGGTGATTGTAGCCTGATCAAAACAGCTCCTACAAGTAAATAGATATGCAATGTTTCATACGCCAATTCGCCTGGCCCCTTCAAAGAGCCGAATATGCAATGCTACAGACATCACCCCTCCAATAAATTCCGAAACCCCTTTCTTTCATCTTACAGCACTGATAGGCTGATTAAAATAGCTCCTCCAAGTAACTAGATATGCAATACTCCATACATCAATTGGCCTACCCTCTTCAATGAGCCAGATATACAACGTTTCAAACACCATAAGACTTATAAAACAGGTTCCCTGTCTTCTCTTATTTAACTGAGTTTTTTTTTTTTATACCTGGTAGGTGATTGGGAAATCTACGCCAACACATCCCCCCCCCCCCTCTTCTATAGGTATTACACTAGGTTTATACTAGAAATACTAGGCTTAGGATTCAGCTTTTCATTTTTATAAATGTGTGTAAGAGAAGTGACGAAGAGCTTTCGACATCCTATATTGATATGTATGGGGCGGTCCAATCGGAGCCAAGTGACTTTCAGCGTTTCAATCTCCTGATTTCTCTATCCTCACCTTCTCGTTTGACACGCCTGAGATGAATTTGAGAAACTTCTAGATCATCTCTTTGACTTTTGAATAGCCGGTAAATGACAGTGATTGAGCTATAGATTGAGGAGAAGTTGTAAGAAAATAAGTGTGTTTCATTGGGTATAATTTGAACCCTGAGATGATTTTATTTCATCCGCACCTACATCTTTTCTCTTTCTCAAAATATGACCCAGAGTGATTGACGATTTTTGTGAAGAGTTCTTGTTATGATAATGTATCGGCAGAGAGAAAGAAACTAGCGAAAAGCGAGTCGCCCGTTGAACCATGTCGACCGTCGATTTAGGGTCGATTTCGTCGACTCCAAATCGACTGTAATTTGACGTCAAATCGACATCCTTACTGAAGGCCATAACATTACGGTCGATTTTGAAGGTAAAACAGTTGCTTGACTACGTCGATTTGGAGTGGAAATATCGTCGACTTAGATAACATTTTGTTCAATATCATGTCGACTGTATTTCGACGTCGACTCTCAGGCTACCAAAAATGTGAACAATTTGTGCACCCGATGTCGGCGGCAACAATTAGTCGATTTTCGGTCGACTACAATATTCTCATTGTTTCTCATTGTTGACTAGAAATCGACTGAAAATCGACGTCGACATGAGTGAAAGTTATACCAGTTTTAGATTATATGATCTTTAAAAATGCAGTCAATTCTAAAGGTACATCGACTGCATGGCGACGCGACATCGATCTGAAGTCGAAATATCGTCAACTCAGAAAACATTTTGTTTGATATCATGTGGACTGCATTTCGACGTCGACTACCAAAAATGTGATTGATATGAGGAAAATGTGAACAAATTGTGCACCTATTGTCGCCACAAATGATCGATTTTCGGTCGACTACAATATTTTTATTGTTGACTCGAAATCGACTTGGAATCGAAGTCGACTTTGAGTCAATTCAATTTGGCCCTATTGTTGACCAAAAATCGACTGGAGGTAGACTCATTGTCGGCGTCAAAATTGAGTCGACTCCTGGTCGATAAAAAATTTGAAAAGGTCGACTCGAAATCGACGTCGATTTTTAGTCGACAATAAATGTGAACTTTGACTTATAACGTCGACTTTATTTCGACTTCATATTCTTGTTAATAAAGAGTCTATGTGGAGTATAGTACACTAGAAGAGATAGTTAGCCCACTCGTTCGAAAACCGAGACAATTTTCCATTAATTCAAAACTGTCCACCCGTCGTTATTTTAGCGCTAGTACTGCGTTTTTCTAACGCGGGGTAAGAGCGGGCTGTAGAAAAATAGGTTTCAGACTTTTACATGGGCTCTTATGGGAAATAACCCTTCAACGGCGATTTTCTCTAAAAGTATGCGTTAAAATACAAACATGTCAATGGTGAACTTGAAGAAAATTTTTCGTACTTTAATTTGTTTTCTCATAAATTTTTCATCAAAATGTATATTTCTTGAGAAAATTGCTCGTAAAGGGTAATTCTCCATAAGAGCCTATGTAAAAGTCTGAAACCTAAATGTTGCAATCGCCTGCGAGTGGCGTAAAAACGAACTTTTCGTTTTGCGCTCCGCGTTACATGGTAGTTTCGAACGAGTGGGCTAACTATCTCTTCTAGTGTACTATGATGTGGAGGTTTCTGTGAACTGCGTGACGTTACGTGTAGCGTTTTATGACGTCATCAAAAACCTTGACCTAATTTAGGGACTTGGAAAGATGTCAACTTCCAGCCAGGATGCTTTATAACGTCATCAATGACCTTGACCTTGACCCACTTTAAGGACTTGGAAAAATGTCAACTTCCAGCCAGGTTGCTTTATGACGTCATCAATGACCTTGACCTTGACCTACATTAGGGACTTGGAAAGATGTCAACTTCCAGCCGGGATGCTTTATAACGTCATCAATGACCTTGACCTACATTTGGGACTTGGAAAAACTTCAACTTTCAGCCTTCATTATATCAGGCCTAGTATATTTCGCGCCAACGTGATCGCGAGCGCGGGAGTTGCGGGTTCCCCGCTGCTCGAAATTTTTTTGGTTGAAGGGGGGGGGGGGGTATGCTTATATGGGAAATATTTGATATGACGCAAAAAAAAAAAAGATTTCGCATGCAAAATGTATGGGTACAAAAAAAAGGAAAATGCACGAAAATGACATAGAATTACACGCAAAATTGAAATTCATTACAACGCTGTGCCAAAGAGGATTATCCGCGCTTCTTTTTTTGTCAAATGATAATTTGCTTACAATATTCTAAAGTAGACCTGTACCAGACCAAGAAGTGGGGCTCACTTTCTCCGCTCGTTCACCTCCCTGAAGTAACTAGCCTAAAATATTCCAGAGTAGACTTATACTAGACCAAGAAGCGGGGCAAACGAGCGGAGGAAAGTTTTATATTATGATCCTTAAAAATGTAGTCGATTGTAAAGGTACATCGACTGCATGGCGACACGACGTCGATCTGAAGTCAAAATATCGTCGACTCAGAAAACATTTTGTTCGATATCATGTTGACTGCATTTCGACGTCGACTCCTAGGCTACCAAAAATGTGATTGATATGAGAAAAATTTGCACACCAATTGTCGGCGGCACCAAATGGTCGATTTTCGGTCGACTACAATATTTTTATTGTTGACTCGAAATCGACTTGGAATCGAAGTCGATTTTGAGTCAATTTAGTTTGGCCCTAATGTTGACCAAAAATCGACTGGAGGTAGACTCATTGTCGGCGTCAAAATTGAGTCGACTCCTGGTCGATAAAAAATTTGAAAAGCTCGACTCGAAATCGACGTCGATTTTTAGTCGACAAAAAATGTGAACTTTGTCAAATAACGTAGACTTACCAGTTATTAAGGAGTCTATTCTTGGTTGATCACGGAACTGAGAGTGTTTACTCGGAATTGACTTAAAATCGACGTAAATTCTTGGTCTACAAAAAATTTGAGCTCCGTTTAATGATGTCGACTTGATTTCGACTCCATGTCGACCTGTTTCTTTCTGGAACTTCACTACTCGCAGATAAGTTATGCATTCATAGTTACTTAAGGATGAATCAACCTACTATATTTTTGAGAGGCAAGCTACCGGTTAAAACAGCCGAGCGACGAAATCGCCTTCATATCGACGTCGATTGCGGGTCGATTTTTAGTCGTAGAAAAAAGCTCACCTCAAATCGACTTGATGACGACGTCGATAGGGAGTCGATTTTGGGTCGAAAACCACCGTCCACCTCGAGTCGACTCAATAACGACGTCCAATATGAGCAGATTAGTAGACCATTCACCCAGAATCGACTTCATGACGACGTCGATTGTGAGTTGATTTCGGGTCGAAGACCACCGTCCACCTCAAATCGACTCAATAACGATGTCGATTTTGAGCAGTATAGCAGACTGTCCACTCAAGATCGACTTGATAACGACATCGATCTTGAGTCCTAGACTTGATAACGACGGTGACTTCGAGTCATACATTGGAAACCAACAAGTCGATTTGCAGTCGATTGCGGTCGACTTACGGTCGACATACCCCGGAAATTATTTCGACTGGAAATCGACGTCGAATTTGTTTCGATTACTTATCAAAATAATGGGTCGATATGACGTCGATTTGACGTCACATCGACGTCGATTACGAGTCGACATGGTTAAACGAGCGTCCATCATGGTTTGCCATATTGATCACGATCTCCGAAAAAAACAATCACGTCACCTTCGTCCTAGGCAAGCGATGTACGATGAAGAACATTTTTGGGTATAGTGTACATTAAAAGACATCTGCACAGATCCTCGGTCTCGGTCAATTTTACTTTATAACAGCTCTTTTAATTGAAGTCATGTCAACTTTATGCG
The DNA here is from genome assembly GCA_035079395.1 of Aspidiotus destructor. Classification (NCBI taxonomy): domain Eukaryota; kingdom Metazoa; phylum Arthropoda; class Insecta; order Hemiptera; family Diaspididae; genus Aspidiotus; species Aspidiotus destructor. Next base: position 32,684,056 of record JAVHKZ010000018.1, on the reverse strand, counting down.
CAAGTTTTATTTGTACAACGAAAAACACATTACTTACGTGTGGGGGTAATATCAGAGGAAAGGGTTGTTAGTAAACGAAAAGTTCGAGAGAAAAATTTGACCTCTACGTCGGGATTCGAACCCGTAGCTTAGCGGTTAGAGCACTTCCGAAAAATCTCAAGTTCTGATCCAAAAGACGGGGTCAAATTATTCGCTTGAATTTTTCATCTACTAACAACCCTCGTCCTCTTCTATTTGTTTCATTTGTTTCTTCGTTAACTTTCGAAAGCTCTTGAATTTCCCTTCAGAAACCCCCCTCCTCCTGCTCACCAAGTCTTATAATTTTATCCCTGGCTAATATGAAATCCGCAACTTGGATACACAGTCAGGTTTACCCGAGGATTCCATCCCTCTCCTCTTTCTCGAAGGGATGTTTCATCTTATTGCACTGCGCTCTACGTAAGAGAGATCGAGAGGAGTTTCTCAACCCGCTTCGAAGAGCACAAAGGAAGTCTTCACAGTAATGCCAATCCTTCTTATTCCGAAAAATGCTCCAACTGATCCCAAGGAGAACCTTATATCGTATGGCTGCTACTGAAGTAATTTTCCTAGAAAAAATAGGTGAAATGATAATGTATAAAACCACAAGATAGAGGATTCGCGATGTCTGTGTTATTCTCTAATTTTTGATCGGTAGCACACTTTTTGGACTACCACTTCAAAATGTCTTTTCATGGTCATCCTGGTGTGCGTCTCCGTGTGGGAGCAGCAAAGCAACAAAATGACATAATATTATGGCCTCGTACGAGAAAGCCTGTAGGTACTTCTATTGTTTACACATCGTAAACGACGAAATATACTAATAAAATATTTCAGGTCGACGAAACGATCTATGGTTCTACTCGTAAGTCATTTTTTAGCATTTAACTCGTGAAAAATCAAGTCCTAATATTATCCTTTCATTTTTCTGGATAACCGCGAGGTTATACAAAACACATTTTTTGCCACCATAATTATTCTGTTCGGAAATTAGTTATAGCTTATTTTATTTGTCGTTTCACAACATACTATCTTTGATGGTGCAGAACCACTACTCTATTTGACTGTTGTAAATTTTAGCTGGGAAGACGCCGTACAATTTTAACTGCGCGTCCGCCATTCGAACTATTGCAATTTGTGAATAATTAATTACTTTACGAGCTACATTTTGGTTGTCGAGGTGTCTATGACATTATCGCTCCGCAGTATTAAATTTCACTTAGTTTTTTAATCCACAGCAGTAAAACAATATTTGGTTGAAAATAATACTCGTAGTTTACATTCTGATAGGGAATCAAAATCCAAAGATATTATTGAGATCAAAATGACTTATGGATTTGGGAGTAGCGTTGAATAGTTGTACCAATTTTGAACATCTCCCGACTCATCTTTTGTGAGAGACTCTCAGCAGTGCCAGTGTGAATCTCGAAGACTCTCGAAATTTTGTACCTAGTATTCTATGCAACAATCCCGATATCATTTTTGCTCGATTTTAAGTAAAAAGTAGGGAAATAATGATTTACTCGTGCATTTCGCGACCCTAGACCAGATTGCTCAAAATGGCTGCAGAATGTTCGCTTTTGACAAATGTTCATTCCTTACGCGCACTTCAAGGTTCACCTTCACATAAATGATTACCAGTATCTTGGAAAAGAGACGATTGTACATTGTGACAGTGATTTGCATCTAGACATTTACATATTAGAATAATAAATACCGACATAATACGTCACTGAGTCGGCGCTCGGATGTTTCCGACAATTTCATTGAAAATTTCAACATCGAAGGACGCAAAACTTGGGCACATTATTATTCATTTGCGTATGCGGTACATTTTATTCCTCTGGTGTGAATTTGCTATAAACGAGAGCACCACATTCACTATTCGCGTTTTCCTTTTAATTAGACGACCTCGAAGAACAGCCGAGGAAAAAATTATGTCCATCAATAGTCGCACCCTTGGGCATTCTAATGAGCGCGAGTCCGTTTCCGTCCAGACTTCCACAGAACTGTCATTTATGCACGCATTCTGCGCTCTTACACAATTCGCCTTTCCATCAATTAGACGTACTTCATCAGTAAGTCGAAGTTATTGTCATGACAATAGGGAGCTGGAGTGGTGCATAAAAACGCTACATAATATAAGAGACAACTGATTTATAATATCCGAGAAAAAGACCGATTTATCTAGAAAGATAAAAATCGACGATTTTTCTCCAGCGCTCGCTCACCTTCCTCCTGTCTTCCTCTTTTTTTCTCATTCTCGACGAATTGTAAAATATATACGTTATATCGACAAATGCCAGTTGGAAATAAGAAATTCCAACTCCGTTTAGAAAATTGTTTGAAATCATGATAATGCAGAACACAGAAATGCGAATGTGAACTTGGTGCGCTTACTTATATTCGTTCATATTATGGACTATGCATGTATCATACACTACCACATACCACAACAGATAATACAGGGAATAAGAGCACTGACGCTATAAGAATACGAAAAAAAAAAAAAAATCGAAAGAAGATCGGCATGAAGTTACGAAGTAGTGAGAGTTCAACATTTCTACACCTGTACGTTCAATAAAAAATAAATTGGCCTAGATCGTGGAACGCGCGCTTCGTGATCGTGGTCTGTCCACAATATTCGACCAAAGAAATCCTTCTCGCGGTTCCTCATACGATAACTAAGACTGGCTTTTTTCAATTACACTGATACACTCTTTTTTGCTGAGGAAAATATTTCAATATGAAGCTTTCGATAGAGATATTGTAGCCGCAAAAATATGTCGGTGTCGGCTTCCACATTGTCCGCTATCTCCTGCGACAAAATCGCGTAATTGGTAAGATAATAAAATTTCCATCGTAGCCAGAAGAAAACACAACAGTAGCTTCAACTGTCCAAGAGAAAAAACCCACCGTGGTGTTGAAGAGGAATAACGAAAAAAGGGTTGATACTCAAATGAGTACCTAACGGATTACAAAACCACAAAAAACGAAAGAAGGTGGAAAATGTGAAGCTGAAGGATCAGGTGAAGAAGCTCCTGGTTTATCACAAAAAGGCAGACGAGGAAAATGTGAGGTACCTTCAACAGCTGAAGGATATGAAAGCTGGGGCTGCCCTACTGAAAGAGAATATGAATGGCATGCAAACAGAGCTGCAGAGGCTTGTGAAGCAGTAGCAGCATGGCCAGCATCATCAGAACCACCAGTAGTGGCTTACAGGTTTCCATGAAGGCCAAGCAGGCGAGGATGTTGGCCAATAGAATGAATGATATTGAGAAGCACGCACTCTGTTGTGCACTCGCGGTGAGAGCCGTCATTGATGAAGGAGGGCAAAGGTGCAGGAATTCGCGTTGTGTCGGCTGCCAGAGGAAATGATACTGTAACGTTCTGTGGCAAAGCCACAAGCAGCAAGCTTGCACGTACCCCGAAACTTTTAGTAAAGACAGACGCTACTAGAAAGCGCACCTATAACTGCCGAACATTCCTGAAAAGTCCAGAGCACAAACAATTAATTTTGCATAACTAATTTGCCGTTCTAGAAGATATCTCGAAGAATCCGGAAATAGGAGGAAGGCTATAAATAGCCGGCAGTAACCTGCAAGGATGGTTCAGTTGGTTCAGTTGGTATACTGAAGCGATAAAGTTAACTTGCTCTCCTGTTCTTTAACGTGATTGTATAGTGATTAACGGTGTATTTTGCAGTTAACGTGCTCTCGTGTTTTTCAACGCGAACACCTTGTGATTAACTGTGTGTTTACAGTGTTTAGACTGTGTAGTGTATTTGCGGTTCCAGTAATAAAGTTTGGTTTTTACAATTGTCCTTTGTTATTGGCATCGGTGGAAACTTGGTGACTGGTAGAACGTCACAATTGGTGTCAGAAGTGGGATTCAAAGACATCGCGCTTCAGAGTAAATTGGATTGGATTTGAAGACATTGCGCTTCAGAAGTGAATTGGATATTCTGACATAAAGTGGAGATTGATTGTGGATTTGTAGTGGTTGTGGATTGTGATATTGGCACGTGAAGTCGAGATTGATTTTTGGAATTGAATTTGATTGGTAACCGGTATTGAGTATTGGTGAATCAACAAACTGTCCAAGATGATCCAAAAGAAGATGTGGGAGCTGACCAAGGTTGAACTTCAGAGGGAGCTGAAGAAGAGATTGTTACCGCACATTGGAACCAAAGATGAACTCGAAGATTATCTGGAAAACGCTCTACTAGCAGAAGGTGCAGATATCAATGAAGTTAATTTTTATGTGGAAGCTCCACCTATTGATATGACTGCAATGCTACAGGCGTTGACCAATGCAATGGCCAAAAATTCGGAAGACCTGAAGACTGGGTTGAAGGTAATAGACCAGAAACTTGAACAGAATAAGGAAGATCTCAACCAGAAACTTGAACAGAACAAGGCAGATCTCAACCAGAAGCTTGAACAGAACAAAGCGCATCTCAAAGCAGAAATTTTCAATGGATTAAGAGAAGCTGTGAGCGTTGAAGTCAAACACCAGTTTGAACCAATAGTCGAAAAATTCAAACAACAATGGAAAATGATGGATGAACGTCTTTGGAAACTGGAAGGGAACTCAAGAGTAAGCTTGCTTGTAGATCCGCCTAGCGTTGACCTCTTCAGTTCTAGATCTAATGAAGGAAATGTACCAGTTATGGAACCTCCAACCAAGAAGATAAAAGTAGTAGAAGAAAACGAAGATTTTGAACAAAATGGTTCCATCACTGATCATGGGAAGCTGAAGTCAGCAACAGTGGGCCTGCCTTCAACTGGGGCTGAGGAGGAGCCCAGGAGCTACAATTTGAAAGGGAAGTGCTCTGACAGTCAATCAAAACGGAGCGTAGAGCCGCCAACTGGGATGATAAGAGTGATAGAGGAAAAGGAAGATTTTGTGCACAATGGTTCCATCGTTGAAAAATCTCCATCTAAGAAGATAGATGTAACTGAAGAAAATCAAGTCGTTGTGCTCAATGGTTCCGTCATTGAAGAATGTCCAACCAAGAAGATCAAGGCGATTGAAGAAAAAGATGTTGTGCAGAATGATTTTGTCATTGAGGAGTCTTTAGCCAAGAAGATGGAAATGATGGAGAAAAATGAAGATGATGTGCGCAATGGTCTTGTCATTGCTTGTGAGAATGTTGACAAGCTTGAAAATAGCTTCTTGATGACTTCTGTAAAGTGGAACAGAAAGAAGAAAGTTCTGATTGGACCAAAACTCAGATCCCGTTACAAAAAGAGAGAAAGTAAGAAGTACCGCAGGATAAAGACAGCCATCAAACGGGTCTGGTACAAAAATCATCTTGACAAGCTCGAGTCAGCAGTGAAACCAGATAAAGGATTTCCAGACCGCCATAGAGATGAAAGGAAGTGGTACAACCGTGGCCAAGAAACCTGCTTCAGAGCGCACTGTCCAAAGAAGAGAAGATGTGTTTACTCACTGGAAGAATTAATCGGGCAACTACATGCAAACCAGTAACCTTTCTGTGGCTGAGGATGCCAGACCTGACTCAATACAAAAAATGGTTTTGAACATGTGGTTTGAGTTTCCGGGATGTGATTTTCCTGATTGATGGTGAAAATAATTGGAACTGATCTCACCAATTACAGGAATTGGTGATGCCAAATTCATGACTCTGTCAATGGGTACATCTTTGCTTGCCTGGTTTAAAAGTTGGTGACTGGTAGAACGTCACAACTGGTTGGAAAGTGGACATGGGTTGATATGTCCTGTAAGGAAGCAACTTTAGTGCAATTTGCGGATATCCATAGCTGGCTCTTTGTTCAGTGAAGATTGTTTTTCCACCAGATGGAAGCAAATGGAGACTGGACACTTGATGGAGATAAGAAGCTGATGAAGAAATGTGGATAATGGAACATCAAAATAGATTGATCCTATGGAGTCTGGCACTTGAACCGTTCAAGAATGAGGAGGGGATAGTGTAACGTTCTGCGGCAAAGCCACAAGCAGCAAGCTTGCACATACCCCGAAACTTTTAGTAAAGACGGACGCTACTAGAAAGCGCACCTGTAACTGCCGAACATTCCTGAAAAGTCCAGAGCACAAGCAATCAAATTTGCATAACTCATTTGCCGTTCTAGAAGTTATCTCGAAGAATCCGGAAATAGGAAGAATACTGTAAATAGCCGGCAGTAACCTGCAAGTATGGTTCAGTTGGTTCAGTTGGTATACTGAAGCGATAAAGTTAACTTGCTCTCGTGTTCTTTAACGTGATTGTATAGTGATTAACGGTGTATTTTGCAGTTAACGTGCTCTCGTGTTTTCCAACGCGAACACCTTGTGATTAACTGTGAGTTTACAGTGTTTAGACTGTGTAGTGTATTTGCGGTTCCAGTAATAAAGTTCGGTTTTTACAATTGTCCTTTGTTATTGGCATCGGCGGAAACTTGGTGACTGGTAGAACGTCACAATACTAAGAAGCTCGCTTTCTTTTGTACACCCGCGGTGATAGATCAAACAAGGCCCTGTCTTCTATGAAGTAGAGGCCCTTCTTCGTCAGCTTTTTACGGACCATACGGGCAATGTCCAAATTAACCTCATTCACTGCAGCCAAGTGCTTAGTGGTAGCAAGTTCCTTTCGGAAAGTGGGCTGATTCAACGAAATGCTGGTCAACCGATGAATGTAACTGTTGAAGGCAGCCATCTTATGTGAAAACGGACAGAAGGATGACCCGTGGACAACTGTATCGGTCGAAGTATCCTCTCGGAATATAGAAAATTGATGGTTCCCATACCCAATCAAGCATGGTTATTTTCTCACCACTTCTCAGTCTACAGCTCAATCACTGTCATTGAACCGCTATTCAAAAGTCAAAGAAATGATCTAAAAGTCTCTTAAATTCATCTCAAGCGTGTTCAACGAGGTGGTGCGGCTAAGGCAATCAAGAAATTGAAACATTATAGAAGTCACTTGGTCCCGATTGGACCCCCACATACATACGAGTATATACCATACTCATAGATTGACTGAACTATGCCGAGAGAAAATGATCTCAACCTAATGTCAAACTTTTGATCCCGATCAACCTTCACCTACATACGGAATATCTTGGAACGCGATCTAAATGCAGTGAAAGGGGCGTTAGCTATTCATTGCGCATCAGCAAAAGCTCATTCCAGGGTCTCACTTTTTGCGGTGGTCGTATGCAATTGATTAGCAAGAATGTTGGGTGGTTTCATCTTTGGAAATGCTTGGGTTTGCAGTCATCTCTAGTCTTTGCTGCGGTAAGCCCTCTTCAAAAGCACGTCTATGGATTGTCTGATCAGTGAATATCTCAAAGAATCCTGAAAATATATTGCGAATAGTTTTTATGCAATTTTGGACCTAACACGTTGCATTTTTCGACCCTTTCACTAGCCCGAGGAAATTACTGATCGGAGTTCGACATCCTCCACTCCTTAAACCTCGAAAGTCAATGAGCATTATAGTCGTCGATTCTTCCTGATGCAAAAAAAAAACTCGCGGCGCTCGTATTTTCCGATCGAAGATCTTAAATTATTGTAATCCGTATTATCCGCGATAGGTCGAATGTTCTCTCGCGCGCCATAAAATAACATAAAATGAAGAATTTCCATCCGTAAAGCACGGAATCAGCGTTATATACACATACGCATGCCAATACTCGTAAATTAATCCGGCTCGTGAAACAAGATTAATTATTTCACTTCGTATAGAGTGGTGGTCAAACAAATTCTGAAAAAGGTTTTTTAACGAGTATCCTATAATGGCTTAACTAATTTACGACAATAAGAATAAGCCGGATTAAATGGGAAAAACTTAGCGCGATCGAACCGATGTGCGCTGAAGAACTAGTTAGGAAGTTTCGTATCAATTCGCGAACACGCGGAATTCGTGTTCACATCTTTACACGCATGCATTCTTTGGCTATAAACAGTATACGTATACCTAATGCTGGTACGTATTTTAGCATCGGGCCGAGAACACGATCTTGTAAAATTATGATGCTCGTTACTTCTTATGACAAATTGAAATAAATGTTGGTTTTATCGCGCGCGCGTTGCACCGCATATATGGATTATCTGTTACGACTGTACATTAAAGAAACGCTCGAAATCGTTCATTTGGATGCAACAATTTGTGGGCAGTTCGAGTTCTGAAACATGAGGAAACTTCGTTTATCGATGCTCGGCTATGAAAAAAATACAATTTGCAAAACCAGAGCGTTAAACACGATACTATGCCACTTTTTATAAAAGCGAAATATTAATTCTATATCGGTTTTACATGCGCGTTTGGCCTCCTTCACGCGAACACTTCCTTGTTCCATACCTCGTAATCTTATATCAGGAATCGCTCTAATGTTTGTTCTTGAATACTTTTTGTGGCCAACATTATCGCAAATTCGAGATCAAAGGATGGAACAAATTACCGCATTCCTTAGGAGGATAATTAAAGTGTTTGTATAGACTACTAAGAGACATAGAAATAAATTAGAAAGTTTCTGTCTTAAAATTAGAAAAAAGAGAAGGACCTGAGTTTTGTAGGCATCGTATATTGAGGACCAGTATAGTGGTCTCGCCCATTGGTTTCCTCACATCTGCCTTCTCGTCAACCGCAGCCTTTAGCTGATATGAGAAGGTACCAACTCCAGCACCATTCCACCAGCCTTGATGAAATCTCGTGACAACTTCAATGATGCCAAGCGTGGTGATGGATAATTTGGTTCTTGCTTCTATCACAATGGTTGCATATGATGGTGAGCCATCTCTTCAACACCACGGTGGCTCTTTGCAGTTTTCTTCTCTTCAACAGTTGGAGCTGCTGTTGTGCCTCCTTCTGGCAACAATGTCTATTTGCAGGTTGACAGTTTGTTTCATTAGGGGGCCTGCTGTCGGTTGCGAAAGGCGGCTGAGGGTTCTTCATGTGGATGTGCCGGGAGATCACCTAGCTCCAGGGGGTACTTATTTTGGTGTAGCTGCCAGAAGAGGCTGTTGCTGCGGTTGTTGCAGTTGCGGCTAGTGTTGTTGCTTCTCACTTGTCTGGCTCCTCTGTTGGGCCGTCCTCAACAATGGTTTAACGCAGTTTCTGTGTCTTCGCCTGCTTGGTCTTCATGGAAACCTGTAAGCCACTAGTGGTGGTGCTGATGATGCTAGCCAATGCTTCTGCCTCACAAGCCTCTGCAGCTTTCTTCGCATGCCAGTCATGTTCTCTTCTTAGAAAACCCTTCTTAATATCTTTCAGCTGTTGAAGGTACCTTATATTTTCCTCTTCTGCCATCTTGTGATAAAACGGGTGCTTCCTCACCTGATCTTTCAGCTTCACATTTGCTACCTCCAAAGAGCATATTTTATAAAGGAGTCGTGTGCTCTCTTGCTAGTCCTCCAACCTCTGCAATCCCTTGGCCTTTTTCTGCACTTCAATCTTGCTTCTCTGCTCTGCCTGGCACTTCGCATGCTATGTCCACGATGTTTTTGGAACTTCTCCATTGTTGACCTCATCTTTGCGTTAGGAAAGTTTGATATCTTGCCAGAAAATAAACCCTCCATGTCTGTCTTTTTGCCTTCAGACCCAGTCTTTAAAACAAGTTGGCCTTCTGTGGCTTGACTTCTTCATCTGCATCAGAGGGGTGACAAACACTTCGTCCACACCCTTGGGACTTCTTTGTAGTAGCACCCTTGGCTCCTCTTGAGACGGCTCTGGTACCATGGTCTCCATGGTAATTGTTACCTTATCATACAATTTGAATACATCCCCCCCAATCCATCGCCACCTGAGCGCAACAGCGTGGGAAGCCAGTTTGCTGCATCCAAATCGGCACCTATAATCTTATGTTTTGTTATTCTCATCTAAAATGAGTTGCAGGAGGAGGCTCCATACAGGAAACTGCTTCCGCCTTCCCATATCATCTATCATGACCATATTTTCCCAACGAGCAGCTTTTTCCTCGCACCTCTCACAGTTATAACAGGATGTTCATCATCAGAGTTGTCCTTCTCCTATCCAGTCACCAGGTTAGGTTAGGTTAGGTTACATTTTTCAGAGCAATCAATTTTTCTTCGGTATTCGGTGCTGGTAGCGTATGCGCTCTACCGGCCCTTCCAATGGTAGCGTATGCGCTCTACCAAAAATTACATTAGTATAGTATGTACTCTACTCATTCTTTGTGATCTACTCTGTAAGCCTGTTAGCGTAACCCAGAAGACACCACGAGGAGGTCGGCTTACACGTCTTCCAAAAATGCTTTCAACGACATGGAGAAAAATATCTCTCACAAGAGTGACTAAGGTACTTTTCCCTTGAGGACAAGAAATCCGTATTTTACGCAAAATTCGTAGAAAAATCTATCTTTTTTAAGGAACGAAAATCCGTAAATCTGGCAGCACTGGTATAAACCTAGAATAAAATTAGTATAAGCTGACTAGCTCCTTTCAATCCGTGATATTAGACGATATTCCACAAATTGCTCATTTTCGGCCTTGTTCGGCCTGGTTTCGGCATTTACCCCATTTTCGGCACTTAGAAATTTTTTACAGGCCCCACTACCCCTGAAATGAACTTCTATCTGATTTTCAAGCTTCCCGCCCTTACCAAAATGATTCGACAAATGCAAAGGAATCCGGGCTCTGCTCATGACTTTATCCTTTGAGAATAGGTATTTACTTCTACCCAGTATTTTTTGCTGTGCCACCCACTTTCTTGTGAGGGTGTGGGTCGACTCTTATGAAGTTAAGAAGTCTTTGTCTCTCTGCTGAACATGACACATTTTTCTACTTCTAGTATAGTATACCAACATAAGTAATGGCCAGAAACATAAGAATTGAGTCTGTGAAGTAGGCCAATACCACGCCTACCCAGTGACATCCTTAGAGAGTTGGGGTTGGAATTTTTGTCCACGGAAATGATTACTTTGCCTCTCTTTTCTTTGAAAGTCATTCTTATGTAACAAAAATTCTACACGAGGAGTATCTTGGAGTCCATTTAGTCCAAGTATAGACCATACTCAACGCCTTCAATTGTAGAATTAACACGAGTCGCCAATTATGACCAGACACACCACAGGGAGGCGTACTGAGAAAGAGTAAAACTAGGAGTAAAGTGCTTGAGCCACAGAAGTTATTTTAGGTGGCTCGAACTAATTATTCCTGGTTTCACTCTTTTTGAGTATGCCTCTCTTCGACCTTCAATTGTTGCAATATCCAAATCCTAATGCATACATCTCTTCTCCTTCCCTTGCTCCTCCACAACCTTACCGAAATTGCCTTAAGTGGAACCAATAATCAAAACTACACCCTCTGATTTGTTTGATGAACTCTTGGTGTTTGAATTACTTTATAATTTCAGGTAGGTAAGTTGTAACTGCTATTGAGTTTTTACAACTTGGCGTCATAATTTTTTTACTGCCCCTTGCTAGGAAAAATCAAACGATAATATTCGATTCTATGATCCAAAATTAGAAAAACAGGTGTTTCTTTTGGCACGCGTGAACTCATTGTTCATTATAGTTCAATATTTTTCATACTAAGGTGAAATTCCGTTATTCGATGTTGCCACAAAAATAAGTAAGTTACCCACGTATTATCAAGTCGAGTTATTGAATAGAAGAAAAAACACATCGCGTTTGCAGAGTACGTTTAGTGTTTGGAAGAAGTGTAATTGCTTTGTACAACTCGCACCAGTATAATATAGCTACTTGTAGATAACATGAAAAGTGCAAAAGGCAGTAAAAATCGAGCTTTCACCGAACACTTTTTTTCTTATTGACCTTTTACGCGATTAAAGAATTTAACAAATTGTTCTGCAGAATTTCAATGTAGAAAAGAGAGTAGAGAACAAAAAAAAAAAGCAAAGGAAAAAAGGAACGAATTATACGAAACAGACTCGTTTGAAGCGTAAAGATTTTCTTTTTGCACCTCCTCTCGTCTCCTCTAGTATTTTTTCTTTTTTTTTTTTTGCCGTTCGAAATGTTGAACGCATTACACAGGAAGGGCGGCGAGTAGATGACTGATTTTTCCTCGCGAAAAATTTCAAAGTATATCCAGTGTAAGAGAAACCAGAGAGAAGAAAGGAAGCAATGATATGAAGCGAGAACACTATATATGTACGCTGATAGTTGCGGGAAAGGGAAAACAGAAAACAGAAAGAGAGTGAAGGGGCGGGAGGACTATAGGAGAGTCGAAAGGAAAAAAATACGTTCGACTAAGTTTAATTGAAGTGGCTACTTAACGCGGGTCTCAAAACTGAAAGGCCAGTCGACTTTGTGCTATGAACTGTGAACATTTTAATTGGAACTGAAAGAAGGGTGCGTTTTTTTCTTTCCTTCTTTCTTTGTTTTTCTTTCTTTCGCCTATTTATTTTTCTTGTCTCCTTTTATATCTAATTTCATTTCCAGTAGATTCCTAAAATGTAGGAATTTTTTTTTTGAAACCTTTTTTTCTTTTTTCGAACATCGTTTGCACTAACCAAAATTACGATAAGACTAAAGAATTACGTAATCGAAACTATTTTTATCGTTATTTTCACTACGCACGAACAAACACCTGCCCTTCATAGTTCGTTCACAAGAGAAACTGGGCTTAACACAGAAGACTTATTGAATTTGTGAAATTGCAGCAAAGTAAATGATGAATCTTTGTTGTTACGGTTCTGGAAGAAGGAATTTGAAAAAACTTGTCAAGATAAAATTAAAATCATTTATTTGTGCTCTTCATCCTCTTGTGACTCATTTTCTTTCTAATAATGAGCATTCTCCCCCGTAAGGTACCACCTGGACTCGCTGGGGAGCTTACGTAGTATTTTGTCTGTTCTCAGGCGGTCGCGTGCCCTGGCCTAGGACCTTGATGGGCGTTGGCTGGTTTGCGAATGGGGTGACAGGCGAGAGTGCGACACAAATTGAATGAGTGGGCGGAAGAATGAATGAGGAGACCTGGTTCTAGGACTCCAGACTAAGCTGAACACCTGGGCTAAGGGTCACCCAAACCGAGGAGCTCGAATTGGGAGAGTAGGATCTGCCACCTGAAATCTGTCTCGCGCGCAGTTAGGGTCTAGATGTGCTGACTGGGCTGATTTCCCAGGATTCGCTGCTGGACAGGGCGTCTTGTGCTGGGTGGCTGCACATTGGGTTTGCAGCTAGTGGGCGCTCTAAGCTCAGTTGTTTGGTACCCTATGGATATTGGACTGGAGTACCAAGTGTGAGGATGGTGTGATGCTGGCGGTGATTATTTCATTTTTCTGTCTGCATGTGATCGGCGTATGGTGGGGTTGTGGTTTAGAGGTGAATTGCTGTTGGGATGAAGGTTGGTCGCTTTAACAAAAATCACTGGAAGAAGGTAACTCCCAAGCTAATTGGCAGCTGTCTTCTTGCAGGTCAGAACATGGGCTCACAGAAAATTTAGAGGCTATTGCAGGTTTGCAATGGCAGCGTGGAACCCACAACCTCCCTTGTCCTCCTCCTATCTTATTTAGTCTAGTTTCCGAGTCTTGACAGAATAAGTTGAACGCGCTCGCGATCACGGTGGCACAAAAATGCCCCCTCAGCAAATGAGTTGGTTGGGCTCTTCTCAGTATACTGTATACTAAGCCTGATATAATGAAGGCTGGAGGTTGGAATTTTTCCGAATGATGATGTCATACAGCGTCACACATCACGTCACGCCCTGTCATGTCACGTCACGTCACGTCATGACACGTCATGTCACGTCACGTCATGTCATTTCACGTCATGTCATGTCACGTCATGTCACAGAAACTCCCGGCCGCGGACGTTTTCTGAGGATGTAATCACCCTAACAAAATCAATAGTGGGGTCCCCGCTAAAAAGGAAAGAACAAGCTTGACAGAAACCCGTCAACTGGTGTAGGCAGTCACACCTGCATCAGGATCATATTCATGTATGGGGTTACATACTGCCTTTATCTGCACTTATCACATTGGGGTAATTCGTTGTTCCTCCTCTCAAAATCACTCAAAATTGAAAATTCTCTGAATCTAGCATGGAAATGCTCCATAGCTAGGTACCGACTCAGAATTTTTATCCAACGAGTGCCCCTAGAAAAGCTGTGACTGTCATGGAATAACATCATTACCAACAATGAGTGTTCCAGCCATCCCATACTAGACCATGGGTAACATGAACCGGCGGTAGTCCTAAGGAAGTTCATCCAAACTTTCGAGGTAACTCCAGTCGGTTGGATCCATTACTGGATGTGGCTCATTTCATTCTCGAAGCAATCTAGTTTTAGGGCAGGTCCAAGTCACTAAAAGGGCTCTAAGTCGACACTTTACAACTCAAAACCTTCCAAATACAAAATACAAAATTATCTAAAATGCAGGAAGTTTTCCTATTGTTTCTAAATCCTCCCCTCCCCTTAATGATGGCTCATAATTCAACTGAAAAACCGTTCACGTCGATCTTATAGCTTTTTCCGGGAACCAAAGTATCCTATCGTGAACGTGACGTAGCTGCTGTCGAATTTCTTTCTGAGCCATGCTTTACTCCTATGTCTTCGTCGTTCAATGACGGCTTTCAAAGCCTTCGCAATAATTTCATATTCCACTCTTCAGACGCGAGTTCTCACGAACGCATTTAACATTTTGCCGTAGAATTTGCGGTTTTCTCAGATACATCAATCTTGCCTTTCGCGATGAGCGACGAATCTACCGCAGCGAAATTGACTTCGTACGTACGCGACTTTTACGCGTTCTCGGTGATCAAGATCTAACGCTCCCGTGCCAAATCGACCACACGGACGCATTACAATCAAGTACACCATAATATTCGTCATAAAATATAATTCTTCGCATGTTTGATGATACAGGTACCTAAGATCTTTCTTTTATTTTTCTCTCTTAATTTATTTATTGCAAGGAGCCTGACAGCGTTATCGAGTAGTGCACGACGTACACGGGTCAAATCGTGCCGACCAAATGGACATTACATAAGGTGCGTAGCGTAAAAATGAGAAATATGTACATGAGAGAAGATAGACGCGTGAAAAAAAAAAAAACTTACACTGTACTTACCGCGAAGAATAAAACAAAATTAATACGGTCTGAAATTACGTACAGCATAGTGCACGAGAAGGAAAAAAAAAAAAAAGGAAAAAAAGGTTAAATATGGTCCCATCTGGCTAGTACAAGTATGTCGATGTCGGTGTCGGAAACAAGGTACGCGCGTTAAAAATTACATAAATCAATGACGATCGTCATAGGTGTAATTTTCTGATAGTGAACTTATTTCATTATCGTTAAAACTGCTCGCGTAGTTTGAAGTATATCGTTTGCACCGTTAATGAACATAGTATTTTTTTTGTTTTGTGACATGAATTTTTTCACTTATTCGAACGAGGATTATGAGCTACTTTATGATTTAAAGAGTGCAAGAAGGTAATACGATTTGACATGGCCGTATGAGTTCAATTAGATCGCGTGGATATGAGTGGTATCTTCGACACTCATGCTCTAACTTTTGCATCACATGCGGGCGTTCAACATTCTTGATTATTTTGCGGGTGATGAGAAATTCTGAATAGAAATATTCAGAGTAACGAGGCATTGCAGGTTGAACGGAACATTGGTATTGTAGCCAGGCGAGTAGTCCATATTCCTTCGTACTCTTTCACTCATTACAGTGGTCGATGATGGGTGCAGCGCCCGAGCATACTACTTGCCGCTCTGATCATCATACTCAAATCCAAACAGGGTTTTCCAGTTATGGATAGACGTCTTGAGCCCATAAGCTTCTCTCTTTGGATCATTGGAAATATGCAAAATTACACCCTCGCAGCTGATCACTCTTGCCGTAAAAATTTGCTTACCTCAGTAGGGCCAGGCCGCTGGCACATTTTCATGTAGATTATCGTGGGATCTTGTATATTGAAAAGCCAGTGGACCAGAATATCCTTCCCGATGTAATTGGTATCTGTGAAATCTCTCACGTTTTTAAATACCGCGAACTCCGCGCTTATTAGGCGGTGGGTGACACCATTGGCTTCTATAATGAAGTCTAATCTAAAGTATTCGGGTAGACACTCACAGAAGGATGCGGATTTATAGTTAAGAAATAACTCCGGCTTTACTACCAAAACTAAGAGGCACTTTCTTATGCAAGGACAAAAATACTGCTTGATAAATGTTATAGAAAGCTTCGTGTTTTGTGGTAAATGAATCTCATTTCTGTACATAATTTACATTTTAATTGGACACAAATAACACACACAAAAGGTAAAAATACGAAACAAAAACACGGAACTCGGACGAGAATCGAGTAGGAACTAAAAAACTATATTACACGGAACGCGCACGCGAGTACGAGCTAGGGGTTAACTCGATCTCGCGGCGGGTGTCGTAACTGGTTCGCGAAGGGAGGCTCGCCAGTTACGGGCAGCGTAAGAACGCTGTTAACACTCCCCCCCGGATGAACCTGTTGAAGGTTCATCGAGAGGAAGCGGGACTAAAGATGTTACGGCGCGGCGTCGCTCGGCACCATCAAAGAAAACGTCCACATTACGAATGTGTCCGCTGGAGTCTGCGAAGGTTCTAGTTATTCGGCCCAACTTCCACTTCGCTGGTTTCACTGATTCTTCTTTGACGATGACTACGTCGTTCGGATTCATGTTAGGCATGGATTTTTTCCACTTGGTCTTTGGTTGTAGTTGGGCTAAATAATCACGCCTCCACGCATCCCAGAATGACTCAACTTTGGACCGGATTAGATCGTACCTTTCGGTTAATCGCAATTTCGTTTGGATATTGAGAGCGTGATCGGGTGGAGTAAGCGGGGCTTCACTAATAAGAAAGTGCCCAGGCGTAATTACTTCGAAATTTTGTCCCTCTAGATTACGATAGCATAGAGGTCTTGAATTTAAAATTGCTTCTATGCAAGCAAAGATCGTCAGGTACTCCTCAATATTGTAGGATTTGTTCCCCATCACTCTGGTGAGGTGAAACTTGGCGGACTTTACTGCTGCCTCCCAGATACCACCTTGGTGAGGAGCTTTCGGTGAGTTGAAATGCCAGTCAATTTTCTCGGAGGTGGCAAATTCTTGGAACTTTTCACGACTCTCTGTGAAATAATTTTCGGCTCCGACAAAATTCGTGGCATTATCTGAGTGTATTTCTTTTGGCCACCCTCTTCGAGAAGAAAATCTTCTGAGGGCGAGTAGGAAGGCCTCGGTCGAGAGGCTGGCGGTGGCCTCAATGTGCACGGCTCTGGTTACCATGCACACGAATAAGACTGCGTAAGCTTTGTACGCATGATAAGTCCGGTGGGCCAAACAAACGCAAGTGAATGGTCCGGCTAGATCTACGCCACTACGTGAAAATGGCCTGTCGATATGGACTCTAGACGCTGGTAATTGGCCCATTAGTTGGTGAGCTGAACGGCCTCGGTAACGGGTACAGATGACACAGTTCTTGATGACGCGCTTGATGATGGGTGTAATTCCCCTTACAAACCAGAAACGTCCTGCAAGGTGAGCTAAAATCACAGCTCGGCTACAATGAAAAAATTTACAGTGGAGATGGCGAATAAACAATTCAGTTAGAGGCGATTTGGCAGGCAGATTATAAGATGTTTAACATCGGTTGGTAGATTAGAATTTCGTAGTCTACCACCAACGCGTAGGATTTTGTTGGATGGATCTATGAATGGGGATAGAGAAAGAAGCGAACTAGAATTTTTTAATGGAATGCTATTATCTAAGGCGTAAAATTCTGTGGAATAGGAGGCTAGTTGAGCTAGGCGAATTGCTGCAATTTCACCTATCTCTCTTTCGGCTACAGATAGTACATAATTGGTTTCGATGGATTTGGTTTTTCTTGGTAAGGATTGCCGCTTTTTCTCTATGACAGGTCGTAAACAATTATTGAAAAACACATACATATACGATAAGACATTAATTAATTTCGAATAGGAAGAATAACGATAGAAAAGTTCGGTAGAAACATGGGGTACATTTACAATCTTATTACTACACAATTCAGGTGGGAAACATAAGGAAGTATTTACATTAATTACATTAAAGGTTTTCAAAGAAAAATCAAAATTTATATCGTACAAAAATTCAGGACCTTTTGTCCACAAATCATTAATTAGGAACGACTTTACAGAAAGGCCTCTTGTAGCTAGGTCGGCGGGGTTAAATTTAGTAGATACATAGTTCCAGTGATGGAAAGGCAAAATTTTTACAATTTTTAAAACTCTATTTTTTACAAATATAGGCAATTTTTCGGTCGAACTGACGGAACCTAACCAACCTAAAGCAACAGTGGAATCGGAAAGGGCAAATACGTTAGACATTTCAATATTTAAAGTGGTTGCAACGCGGTCAATTAATTCGGCTAATAAGAGAGCAGCTTGAAGTTCAAGCTTCGGAATAGTCAATTCTTTTATGGGGGCCACTCGCGATCGCGAACAGATTAGATAACACGCGACGTTTCCTGATTTATCGATTTCTCGGAGATAAACTGAGGCACAGTAAGCTTTTTCACTCGCGTCGCAAAACCCGACGATTTGGCGCACTTCAAAATCATTAAATTCGATGTAACGTCGGCGAACGGAAAAATCTTTCAAGTTTAATAATTCGGCGTTATAGTTACGGTATTTTTTCGCTAACGATGACGAAATGGGATCGTCCCAACCTAATTCTTCTCTCCATAGATCTTGGAGCATTAATTTGGCTCGAATGGTGACAGGCGCGAGAAAAGAAAGGGGGTCGAAAACTCGCGATATTTCGGATAAGAGGACTCTTTTCGTTATGACTTTATTTGAAGAATGGGCAGGCACGTCTAATTTCACGGTGAACGTGTCTTCTTTCGGATTCCATACCAATCCTAGCACAGAATGGGATTCAGATGGCTGCAATTCGAGTGACGAAGTATTTGCTACTAGAGTTGACTCGATTCTCTTTAAAACTTCTTCTGAATTGGACATATATTTTCGCAGAGGAAAACCTCCGGACAGCAAAGTAGAGTGGATAACTTTCTGCAAGGCTACGGCTTCCTCAACACCGTCAGAACCACAAAGGAGATCGTCCATATAGAAATTTCGCTTAATTACTCTAGAAGCGATTGGGTCGGAATCTGATATAGAATCAGCAAGGATTTCAAGGCATTTGGTTGCGAGAAATGAACCTGGTGTGGTTCCGTACGTTATAGTATTTAGCTGATAAATATCTATAGGGTCGGAAGGATTTTTTCGGTAAACAATCCTTTGGAAATCTCGGTCTCTTTTATCGATGACGGACTGCCTATACAATTTCGCTACATCTGCTGTGATAACGATTTTATGTAGACGAAATTCGATCAAATTGTCTATAAGTGCCGATTGAATGTTCGGCCCTTTCATTAAAGCTTCGTTTAAGGAGATGCCATCATTACATTTGGCTGACGCGTTAAAAACTACGCGTAATTCAGTTGTTGTACTACTGGGGCGTACCACTAGTTGATAGGGTATATAGTAAGTTTTTTCGGGTTCTTTGCTTTCAACAACTCGTGTCATGTGGCCAAGGCGTTCGTACTCTTCCATAAAATCATGAAACTTCTTTCGAGTGGGGATATCGGTACGGGTCTCAATTTTTCTAAGAGCCGCGATGGCTCGGTTTTTTGTGTTCGAAATTTCATTTTTATTAGCTTTAAATGGTAATCGAATCACAAATCTACCTGTTTCGTCTCGATAGTGGTTTTTGAGGAAAAATTCATTACATTCTTCCTCCTCTTCGGGGACTTTCAAATCAGTCGGCGCGATCTGTTCTAACTCCCAGAATCGCTTTAGTTGGTCATCGACAGACTGCATCGAGAAATTACAGTGTGCCGTTGGGATTTTCATTATCTGAAAACAAAGGTCGGTGCCTCCGTTTACAGTCCAACCGAAGTGAGAGTTACGTAATTTTAGGCCTTCGATTTGGACGGATTCGTCAAGGAAGCACATCTCAACGTATTCTGCGCCTAATAAAATATCTGTCTCTCTCTCATTCATATCTTGGTCGGCTAACTGGTACTGCTTTATTCGATCGTATAGTGTGAAAGAGCTATAGTCTGGCACTTTATAGGAGAGAGAGGAGGCTGGCGCCACTTCAGCGTGAACGTTCAATGAAAAAGGACTAAATCTCGACTCTATGTTGAACGTACATGAATGTTCACAAACAATAGGTCTATTTCCAATGCCTTGAATAGCGATAGGCATTGTACACTTATGTGTTGGTAGTTTTAGTTTTCGTACAAAGGCGTCTGAGACTAGGGTAGGTTGCGAGCAACCATCTAACATTACACGACATAGAACTGAACCATTTTTATAAGGTAAACGGACAACAGCAGTAGGTAAAACAACGAGTTTACGGGAGGGGTTGGATTGACTGCAAGTATTACTGCTTAACGCTTCACTCACGTGGTTGTTGACATGGTTATTAACATGGTTGTTGGCATGGTTATTAACGTTGGCATGCGTATGCTGTATCGGTTGTTGCTGCTGCATCGGTGGATGCTGCATGTGCTGTATGGGTGCATTCTGTGCTGAAGCACGTTGTACCGGGGCATTCTGTACTGATGGTAACGGTGTCCTATTAAACCCGTCTAAATGGAGCATCGTGTGGTGTTTTCGGCGACAATTTTTGCAGGTTTGGTGGCTATTACAGTCAATGGCACGGTGACTTTTACTAAAACAATTAGCGCAGAGCGCATTCTTTTTGACAATTTCGTACCGCTCTTTGGGAGTTTTCTCTCTAAAGACTTTACATTCGATTAACAGGTGTTGATCATCACACGCGTGACAACCTGATCGGTGAGAAACTGCGAACGATTTTTTAATTGGGAAAACTTCTATCTTTTTTTGGGTATTTTGGTTGGGTTTTGGCTTCTGACTGCTCGGGACTTGCAATCTAGATTCGACATTCGCAGCACGTTTTTTCAAAAAATCATTCAAAACGTCATACTTTGGGAAATCGGTATTATTGGCTAAGGTATTCTCAAAATCTTTCTTTGTCTCGTCGTCTAACTTCGAGTACACTATGTAGGATATTAACGTATGATAATCGTCGGCATTGCAGATTTTTAGATTACGTAAGGCTGGATCAACTACATCTAATAAATCACGTATTTCGGTTTCATTTTTTATTTTCTTGGTTGAGAATAAATCATTTAGGTGGGTCTGTACGATGATTTTCTTATTCATGTAGCGTTCTTGGAGTCTTTCCCATACTTCATCATACGATTTTTCGGATACGGTTATGCCGTCAAGGACGCTAGTAGCTGTCCCTTTTAGAGCTCCTTTGAGGTAATGAAGCCTTTGGAAATTGGAAAAATGGGCTTTATCGTGCACTAAATCTTTGAATAGGTAATAAAAATTGATGAACTTGCGATAATCACCATCAAATTCGGGTAGAGGTATATCCGGTAATTTGGCTTTTGGTACATTAGCATTGTGGGTAAATACGTTACAATGATTATTCATTGCTTCGGAATTAGGATTCTTAGCTTTCGCTTTGGATTGTGCTTCTTTAATGGCTTTTATGGACATAAGAACAGTATTCTTTACCTCGTTGGCGTTGGAGAAGAGATCATCCTCTTCTTTCTTGGCTGCAGCCTCATCGCTATGATCAATCATGCTCCAAAGCGTGCTCACTACTTTTTCGAATTGGGATCTGGAATCGGTTAATTCGGTGACAAAAGTCTCTAAACCGGCGGCAGAGTCTTCTGTAACATCATCTAGGTTGGCGTCTACGGATTCTTTGCTCTTTATTATAGAGCGTCTTAAATACCGCAGTTCTCCTTGGAGCTTTTGCTTCTCGGAATCGGGCATGGTTTTGGATGGCAATTCACTACCGACGGCACTAAATCTTCGCCAACTAAACACTGTCGAAGTGGTTTACGAACTTAAACATGTTTTCAACAAAGCTGGTAATTACAGCTTCCCGGGTTTCGGCACCAAAATTGTTTTGTGGTAAATGAATAGTCTCATTTCTGTACATAATTTACATTTTAATTGGACACAAATAACACACACAAAAGGTAAAAATACGAAACAAAAACACGGAACTCGGACGAGAATCGAGTAGGAACTAAAAAACTATATTACACGGAACGCGCACGCGAGTACGAGCTAGGGGTTAACTTGATCTCGCGGCGGGAGTCGTAACTGGTTCGCGAAGGGAGGCTCGCCAGTTACGGGCAGCGTAAGAACGCTGTTAACACTTCGGATACGAAGATCTAGAATGCTGGTAGAATGATTTGTATCTTTGGTACAGCTACTGAAAAGTAATTGAACTAAAATTCCTTCTATCTCGGATTAGGTAAAATGGTATAGCGTGAAATTATTATATTTCAACTCTCCCATTCATATGGGCGCCACCGGTTGGGCACCGCTTTCTGGGTGCCAATCCCCTTAAAGCTCAATTGGGCGCCGAAATGAAAAAGCAGAAACAGAATGTAAAAAGCACTGTCACCACTAAAGAATGTAAGTTCGTTAGCGTAAACCAGAAGACACATCTTGGAGGTCAGCTTACTATGTCTTCAATCCATAAAACATAGAGTTTTGCTTCGTCAAAATTCATCCACAAAGCACATTCATGCACAACACATATTCATTCACAACACCAATTCATTCGGAGGCGACTATTTGGGTAAATTGTGAGCCACCGCTCTCAAGTACTCTATAGGCTCCCTTTCGTCGTACTCAATTGTCAATGTGTAGAGGCGCTCGTCATATCTTTGGTACTTCAACTCCTTAGCCTGAGGCTCTACACTCCCTTCCAATTCATCGTTGATATTGCATATGATACAAGAAGAAGGCGAAAATATTTGGTAACAAAAATTAGAGGCCATTGCAGGTTTGCAATGGCAGCGAGGAACCCGCAACCTCCCACACTCGCGATGACGTTGGCGCGAAAATGCCCCCTCAGGAAATGAGTTGGTAGGGCTCTTCTCAGTATACTGCATGAGACCTGATATAATGAAGGCTGAAAATCGAAATTTTTTCAAGTCCTTAAAGTATGTCAAGGTCAAGGTCATTCATTAATGACGTCATAAAGCATCCCGGTTGGAAGTTATATTTTTTCAAGTCCCTAAAGTAGGTCAAGGTCATTGATGACGTCATAAAGCGTCTTACGTCACGTCACGTCACGCAGTTCACAGAAATTCCCGGACGCGGACGTTTTCTGAGGATGTAATTCCCCTAACAAAATGGATAGCGGGTTCCCCGCTAAGAACCCTTTCGCGTCCATATGAACTCGGCGCCCAGATGAAACCCATCCCAAAATGGCGGCGCTCAATCGGTGGCACACATTTTAACCCGTCCCATCTTTGTACATTGCGGGCAAGTACTCTAGATTCCACTCAGGTCTTGGGATGAAAAACAGTTTATCCATAGGGAGCATCCAATTTTGAAAAGACGTTTTTTCATATTCAGCATCCTTTTTTTGCTGATTCGATAGGAAATCCATTGAGCTGTTGCTCTGTAATATACATATAATCGATATTCCTTTGGACTCATCATCGGCTCGCCATCGGAGTTTAAGTAGTATTTCCCTACTCTGTGAATTTGTCCGACATGTAGCTTCCTGCTGAGAGAGCTAAAGGTGATCAGTGTTGCCAGATAATATTATCAGAAATCCGTATCCGCCATTTTTTCCAAGACCTAAAAACAAATTTCTACGGAGTTTGACATATCCATCAATAACGATCAGGAGCAAGGTATCTCTCATAAGAATAACTGAGATACTTTTTCCTTGGTCGACTCAATGTTACGAGAACTGCGGTATCAGCTCACAACGACCAGGGCAAATATATCTCTCATGTATGTGGCTAAGATCCTTTTACCTTGAGCACAAGAAATCCGTATTTTACCCAAAATAAAATCCGTAGAAAAATCCGTATCTATTTCAAGGAACCCAAAATTCGTAGATCTGGCAGCACTGAAGGTGATCCGTATCTATCGTCTCTGTAGATTGGTGATTTGACTTCTCAGGGTGATCTACTTTTTCTGCTCAGGTGACATGTCGACGAGGAGGAGGTTGAGATGAAGACCTCTGACGCGTCCGCTGACCACAATTGGGATGTTGATCTCTCCAAGCTAGAAAGCAAACAACAGTTCCGGTCTCTGTATTGGTGGAAGTCAATATCTGATGATGTCCCTGGAGAATTTTCTGCATTAGAAGAAGCCACTTTCAATGGCTCAATGAGGAGAGACTTAGTAGATTCTTCCACTTGCTCTATCTCTGAGCAATTATTGACAGCCAGGTTGAGAGGAGGAAATCCCAAACCCTGCAATATTTTCATGACCTCATTGATCAATTGGTCTAGTTCCTTTTTGGTATGTCTCAAGGGAATTACTTGGTTAGCCTTTGATTGAAAGCCTTCAGGTAGAACAGCCAATGGTTCGTCGGGAGTTTCCGGGAATAGACAGATCCCAACTACCAAAACGTCCTCACATTCTTCCTCTAGATCTAAACTCTCTACCCTCTGGTTAAACGACTGAATCATCGCATTACGGTTGGACCAATACTCCTGTTTCTCAATGTGATTCCTCAAACGCTACAAAATCTCCTTGTCTAGGTTTGTTGGGTAATATATTATCCACAAAACTTTAAAGATTGGATCGAGCCCCGATAATCTACGAGTATTCTCGCGACTTACGTATCCTAAACTTAATGTCTAAAATCATTAGGTCATCGTGGCATGGCTCCGCCTCAGCCTTCAGATGGTGATGTCTCACAATAGGGACTGGGTAGTCAAATATGAGATCGAAGTCACTGTCTAGTGGGTATTTCTCATCCCTCTCTACATGACACATCAGCCGGGTCTGATACATTTGTATCGGGGTGGATTGAGAATCTTCTTTTTCTTGACTCACCGCCGTCGTCGAAATTGCTTAAATTTCAAGCGCACAATTTGCTATGCAAACATCGAGGGTGACTTCATATCGACTCAAAGTAGGTCAATTTGAAGTCGACCAGTATACATTCCCATAAAAAAATAATGCGAGTGTTAATTGGCGGAAGTCAATTTCAGGTTGACAGAAAATTTGGAGAAAAAGACTGGAACTCAACTCCAGATCGATTATAGTTGACTAAGGCAAAACTTTTATTTCCAGGGCGCGATAAATCGGTTAGTAATTAAAGAAACAGAGCAGTCTATTTCAGGTCGATAAAAAATTTAGAGCAGTTGGCCAGGCGCGGATCCAGAACGTGGGACCCAAATGAATGTGGTCACCTCGAGTTGAGCCATACTTAGTTTTTCTTTCTCAAAGTGAAATTTTCTTTTGTCGTATAATTTAGGAATTGGGGGGGTATTTCATCTATTCCCCCTACTCCTACCCCAGTGCTGCCAAGTGATAGTATCAAAAATCCGTAAGACCTAAAAACAGATTTCAACAGATTTTGATTGATCCATTATTAACAATCAGGAGAAAGGTATCTCTCATAACTAAAGCTGAGGTACTTTTCCCTTGATTGGCTAAATATAACGGAACATTCAGCCTATAACGAGCAGGAGAAAAGTATCTTGCGTACTAGAGTTTAAGGTACCTTTCTCTTGAACGAAAGAAGTCTTTATACTACGTAAAATCTATAAAACAAAAGGAAAACCCGTATCTTTTTCGAGGACCAAACAATCCGTAGATCTGGCATCCCAACCCCACCCCCACCCGATCCGCACCTCGGCTCAAAAGAGAGTCGATGGTGATGAGCTTTCAACTCAACTAATTTCATTTCTACTTTTTAGCATGATACGGGAAATAATGCCTTCTATCCTCTTTATTCTCGTGTTGATGAATTTCTCTATTTTCTTCTTGTTCAGTCGTATTTATTATTTTTGGGAAAATCTACCGACAAATGAAAAAAAATTTCCGTTTTGAGTCTCTGACATGAGTTTGTCTCGAGCTCTCTAGTATTATTCCCAAAAATATTCCGAATCCAAACCTGTAACTTTCGAATGTTTCTGAAAGAATTTATGGATGAAGAAATTCGCAGTAACTGTTGCACTATATCACTTCAAACTGCATCAAACAGAAGATATTATACAGCAACACTCGTGTTTATTCATTTTTGAACTCACTTCCTGCATGGAATCTGTTTTGTCTTATTTAATTTTTTACATAATTTTTCCATCTTTTCATTAATTTGTTTCATTTTATTAAGCTTTCCTATAAGACTTTCAAAATCAGCATATATGGCAAATGGAACTTTCATCGAATGATTATAATTTTTTAATTCAACAATATTATCTGCTTTATTAGGTAGAATTACTTTAGCAGGTTTATTTAATCCGCAATAATTTTTATGTTCAGATAATACTTTCTCACAAGGAAAACTATTCAAACACATTTTACAAAGATATTTCTTTTTACAATTTTTTTGTAACTTGTCTTCCAACATTGACTATACACGTACCAGACGAATACTCGCATTGTTGAAAAAGTTGTCACTTTGAAGGATACTGACGCCAGAGTGTGCTGCGTGTTAATACGTTGGTGTAAGAGCGAGGGAATGTTCTGTCTCTTTCACTCTGCCGGTTAACACGCAGCACACTCTGGTGTCAGTATCCTTCAAAGTGACTTCTTTTTCAACAATGCGAGTATTTGTCTTGTAGGTGTATAGTCAATGCTTCCAACTAGTTTCCAATAATCTTTAATAAGACAATAATGGGTCTTTTCTTTTTCCTTTAAAAACAGTAAATCAATATGATTCTTTTTTTCATCTTTAGTTATGTCTGATAAAGGTTGAATTTTGTAGTTACTATTTATGATGATATATATTAATTGATAATCCTCCTTTAATTAAATAAATTAAGATTATTAACTCTTATTGCACTTTCGTCTTTTAACACATAAAAATTTTTTGATCGACGTTTTGAACGACAACGTCGATCAAAAAATTTTTATGTGTTAAAAGACGAAAGTGCAATAAAAATTCTTTGTTTCATCTCATCGAATAGTCGTCTAGACAAGTTATATATTTTATTTTATTATTAACTCTATTTACAAATTTATTATTATTTTGAGCTTTCATTGGAAATTCAATTCCTTTTAAAGCTTTATCAAATATGTGCTCAAATTTTTTATATTTAGCTACTCTTTGTGGATCCTTATCTACAGGGAACAGACCAGCTAAAATAGACCATAAATAACATTTATTATCATTCTCATTTTTAACATTTATGATAGCTTTCTTACTTGCTAGAATTTTGGGGAGTTCAATGTAAGAACCAGCTCTGAGTGGATCATACTTATTTATATCAATTCTGAAGCTATCAATTGATAGTAAAACCCATTGAGTACCCTCTGAATTATCTTGTATATTTTCATGTCTTCCTATTATATGATTAGTAATGTTATTGTACATCTCATTCAAGTTGGTTTCACAAAGAAATGTATAATTTTCGGTTTGTAAATACATTTGATTAGTCTCAATAACTGTATGCCCCCTCCTTTCATAAGTTGCAGTTACACAGAAATTAGCTCTGATTCCATTATGTAAATGGATCCATTTTTTGAGAAGTCCAAAAGTAGGTTTTTTCATAAAATCTAAAAACTCTTCTAAGTCTTGTATTTCCCATTCATTTTGAATTTCAAATTGTGTGTGTCTGCTTTCAAAATTCTCATCTACAAATCTAGGTCTAATTTTAAAATCATTCTCCTTACTTGACTTAAATATATCATCATCAAACTTGAATGGAGTTCCTGAAAGCCATCTATTTATTTCTTCCTTTGTTGATGTAAAAGTAATTTGCATTTGATGTGGTTGAAGTAATCTGGATTGAGTTAATTTTTGTAATAATATAGAATATAATTCATTCAATTTTTCACTTACTTCTCTTCCTCTAAAAGCTATTATAAATTCTATACTTCCTTAAATAGTTTTCTATTTGCTTTGTTGTTTTATTTGCATAGAAATTATGCACTTTAAAAAACTGAATACGTTTTTGCTATGTGTTGAAAAGAAAGAAAAGAACAGAAATTGTACGTACTGTACTGTAATACTTACTGTATGTACTGTACACGTGCTATCAGTAGGAGCACTTATAAGACACCATTAGTTAGAGAGAGGAAGAATTATAGCGTTTTACTGCGAGTTGAAAAGAGAGAAAAAAATTCATGACTTTAGTTGCAGAGGAGAGTTCCAATATAATTGAACGCGTCTCCGGAAGAAGGGCCTAACTTGAAAAAACCTGTTTTGAGAAAAACGTGCTTAAAGATTCAAAACGCTACCCCGAGAAAACTATGGCTCCTGGCGGATTGATTGATGAATGAAATGAAAGAGTGTACACTCTAAATTCAAAATCAAAATAGAAAATGGAACTTGCATCAAGTTATTGACCATATATATGGACCTGAAAAGTGCCAAAGTTGGCCCTTTTTCAAACAACTTTTTTTTTTTGTTATTTTTGCGATAAAATCTCTCTCTGAAGTGACAAAATGCAAATTTTTCATGTGAATTTATTATTTGGCCAAATGACAATGATGATATACAAAAATGGGAAGAAAAAAAATGGGTGGAAAAATTTTCATAATGCTTTTTTGGGACAACATCTTTATTTTCTAGTTTTACAGTAGATATTAGAGCAACGACGCTGTGATTGGTTCTTGAGGATGCAAAATCAGGTGGACAATGACTTTTCATTGATTCCTCAGGACGACCAGTTCATTTTGGAGAGCTATTGACCAGTTGGACTTCACTGGAAATAGTTTTCTCTTCCTCTTTCCTTCCTAACTCCATTTTTTTCACTACAGGCTAATCTTTAAACCCCTCTTTACTCCTCTTTTACAATAGATAGCGCTTCGTAATTTTACATCGTGATAAAAAAATGAGTGTAGAGTAACAAAAAGCAAAAAAACAAAAAAGGGCTCAAGTCAAGTTAGGCCCTCTTTCTGGAGACGCGTTCAATTTTTAAATGTGTCTATGATGAGCAACAATTTCCAGATTATAAGACTTGGTATATAGGGGAAAATGAAATATGTAGTAGAATTTAGTGATCGAGTCTGTCTCAACCTTGATAGGGTTCTCTCCTTAAAAAATCTGAATTTGAATGACACTAATGTGTATAGATGCGTGAGCCCTGAGAATGAATTTTCCACAAACCTAGTAGTTATCATCAAAAGTTATAAAGGAATAAAGCCTAAGAAAATTATGAAACGTGAGTAATGAAAAAAAAAGAAAGAAAAAAATCAATTTTAATTTTGTCCTCTCTTTCCTTCTGATATCAGTCATGCTGATTAAATCCACGCTGCGTAATATAGTTTAATCAGAACAGCTTCAGCGGGAATGCTATCATGTAATTGAAATTTGAAGAAAATATCTGACTACCAAATTATCTCTACAGACAAATCTTGATATTTCAATGAGCTTCTTCACGGCTATCAATGAAATACGTTCATAAGCATTACTCGCAGTAAACTACAGAACGGATCGACTATTATATGCTGTCACATCTTCGAATATTTTGACTGAAGTGTTTTGGTAGACAGCAATATGGATTTCCGAACAGTTTCTGTATTAAGCTTTTGTTTCCTTTATCTTGTGAAGTACCATTCGTTTAAAGTTATTATCATTGATTTCAAAGCAGTAAGTATAAATGACATTAGTTTACCACTCAAATTCCTATATAGGTAGTTCAATACCTGGTTTGAATATTTCCTAGGAAATGGACAAGATTTACGCCGACATGAACATCACTAGTCCTACGGCACAAGATGAGATGTTTGCAAAAAAAATTATCGACGAACGTATCACAAAAGAGGAAGCTCTAGAGAAGCAGAAGGAGAAGGAAGACACAATTCGGAAGAAGGAAGACACAATTCGGGAGAAGGAAGACACAATTCACAATTTAACAAGAAAATTAGGAAACTTGGAAACTGAAAAAGTAAGCCAAAATCTTCATTTATTTTGTCAATTTGTGCAGTCTGAAAAAGAGGGATAAATCATTTCAGTAGATAGGTTAAACTTATTCGATTCGTTGAAATTCCTCGAGATTTTTTTTTTGTTCAAATAAAATTCATCTTTGAAGAGAATGGTTAGGCGTTTTTTACGTGATAGCTGTGAGCCTATTTTCCTTTCGGATTTTTCGTCTATTTCTATTCCTTCATCAAAACGTTCAGTAGGAGTGAGTAAATTAATCAAATTGCAGTAGGTAAGTTAGTGATGAGTTGGAATTCGAGTTTTTTCCAAAGCTATTTAGGCTACGAGTGTATTACGTGTCTTTTTGATGAATTTTTGGGTGTGGTTAGGCCTATTTTCTGTTCGTCGAATTTTTTCGTCATTCTCTCTCATTTCATCGAACCGCAGTCTGAAAGGGTTAAGGAAAAATTCAGTTGAGTAGAATCATTTCAGTTGATAGGTTATTCAACGACGAGTTGAAATTCGATTTTTTTTCATTTTTCATCTTCAAAAAGAATGGTTAGGCGTTTCTTACGTGATAGCTGTGAGCCTATTTTTCTCGGATTTTTTGTCTTTTTCTATTCGTTGAAACGTTCAATATTGTAGAATGGAATTAATCAAATTGCAGTAGATAAGTTATTCAAAATTCCTTCAAATTTTTTCGTTTGTAAGACTTCATGACGTGTTTTTTCACCGATGAGTCGAGATAAATTTTGGAGGGCACCAAGTGTTCACCTGATAGAACTATTTCTTTCGGATGTGACGAGTTGAAATTCGAGTTTTTGCCGTAGGTACGAGAGAAAGCTATTTACGAGTGTATTAAGTGTCTTTTTGATGAGTACGTCGAGATAAATTTTAGAGGGTATTAGGTGTTCACTTCATAGCTATGAGTTTTTCTTTCATAAGTTATTTTTTTATCATTCTTTCATCAAATGTTCAGTTTCCATTGTAAAATGAAGTGAGTAAATTCACCAAATTTCGAGAAAATTCATCGTACCTATGAGCTTCACGTCAGTTTACGTTGGGCCACAATAGGCCATGAGAACGATATTCATGTTTGTCGAATCTAGTACATTTTGAAGAGAAATTGGAAGATATAATCATTTCACGGGATTAGTTAGGTACCTGTTCAATAGTTCTTTTTCGTCTTTTCTGTTCATTGGAATCTTGTGATTTATTTCAAAAACAGAATGCGAAAACCTGTAATTATTTGCATCTGTTTAAATTTTCAGGAGAGTGCTGAAAAGGTGGCGAGGCGACTTGCTTGTCCTCCGCGTATTCGATATTGGATAGACCACCTTGATGAAATTTTTTTGAATAACCCAATTAAGTATGAGAGACGAGCAGGAGAAATTGAATCGAGAGTGACGCAATACCATTTCGTTAAAACATGTCAGAAAATTAACCAGGCTCTGCAGAACCTTGATGGAATACGTGATGATCAATTCGAGGCTGTATGGTCAAAGTCAAAGCTGATTCTACCGAGCAACGAAGAAAGAACATATGCTCGTGAATTGATGGATAGGCCTTCTCCGAAATCCGAGTCTGCCAAAAACAAAGAAAACAGTGAATTGATGGATAGGTTTATTCCAAAGTTTACAAAGTCAAAAACAAGTCTAGAAGAAACACTTCAGTTAATGTATGCAGCAGAAAATATGAGTGATGTTGAAGCCGTTTGGCGAAGTCGGTGGCTTGCATTGCCGGAATATTCCAGTTTGGCTTACAATGATACGCTTATATCTTTGTCGTTGGATAAAATTATTCGTGAGATAGAGCAAGACGTTTTTTTCAAGACAAGATCTGAACAGAATTACGCACTAGATTTTATTCTCAATTTTAAATACCATGGCGAAATTCTGGATCGGAGTAAGCAATACAAAAAGTGTATCAGGGTCCTCTATTTCGGCGAGGAAATTGATTCTAAAGTAATGGATGAGAATTTGAAGAAGAATGCTCCAGGTGTACCATCCTATCTGGTGACACATCGTTATTGCAGCATTGTCGGTAGGTTGTATCACTTAGTGTCAACTGTAGACGAGCATACCGCAGGATTAGTGACAACTAAATTCAAATGTATACCTCAGTCTGAAGATTATAATTTGTATATTCAGGCTCTTTTAGATAAAGGAGAAGACGATTATGTATATGTCATTGAAACCTTGTCTACTTCTTGCAAAATGTTTAAAAACTTGAAAAAGAGTAAAAAGAATAAAATAGAGAAATAGTTGATGTTATACTCGTATAGTTTCTTTTCTACTCCCGTGAAAGAAAAATTCCTCGGTGACTTGCTGTCAGCTGTGAGTCAGCTCGATTTTTTTTCCATCTTCATTATGTAGCGTTTCAGAATTTTAGGGGTAGGTCCGTGCACGCAGACCTATTGCAATGTTTTTTTTTTTACCGACTTTTCGTTAGAGAAGGGAATATTGCTCCCCTCACAAGTGTAGCGGAAATGGGGGAAAGTGAATTTTCTCGACGTTTTGAAGGTCCCAGATCACCATGAGACTGATGAGAAAATTTCAGATTGTACAGGCCATCATAATTTTGCAACTAATGGGTGAATTTTGTGGAAATTCGGCAAAAGTATACATTGTATCTTGAAACTAGTTTGTTTTTTTTGTTTTTTTTTTCTTTCTTGTCGATCGGATGCTTAGGTTCTGAGTAATCCTTAAATATCGTAATATTGTATTAGAAGAGTTGAGGTACAAAAATATCTAATTGTTAACCGTGAACTTTCAGCTTTTTGATTTGTTAAGCTTACTGGTTAGCCATAATCAAAAGTGCAAATATTTATAGATTGACTCTGAGTCTGAGGAAAGCGCATGAAGAGCCTCTAGAAGCCCTTGACCATAAATAATTTTTGGCTGGTTCCGAAATTTGTAATTCTTCGATGAGATACTTACTTCAAGAGCTTCTACCGTTAGCGGAATCTTCCGGAAAGCAAAAATTTCATATGCCTCCCTTGCAAAAAACATTGAATGATCGTGCAATTCTTTGTCCTAGTTGATAACGACCGTTTGTGGAATAAAGGACGAATATTCAAATGTAACCTGACTTTATCGTATCACATCGTATGACTCGAATGCTTCATGCCTACCTACAACGGCAGTAGTCTGTGCGTGACTAACGCATTAGAGAAGCGGCTTGCCCTCGAAGGACTCGCTCTTGGGCTTCCAGACTATTGCTGACGCTAAGACTCGATATTGAGTGGGCGGGCTTAAGATTAAACTGATTTTCGGTTGATTTTGATGAAAACTGTTGAAATTGGTCTAAAAATGGGGAAAATTAGTCTTTGTTCTTTTTTCAGGATTTTTTAAATTACATAGATGAAAAATGGTGGAAAAT
This sequence comes from Aspidiotus destructor, assembly GCA_035079395.1. Taxonomy (NCBI): domain Eukaryota; kingdom Metazoa; phylum Arthropoda; class Insecta; order Hemiptera; family Diaspididae; genus Aspidiotus; species Aspidiotus destructor. The sequence goes on along the minus strand of JAVHKZ010000018.1, from coordinate 32,650,840 downwards.
GACCACTGCGCTAGAGAAATGAGTAAGTGCGCTAGAAGGAAATTTCTCATATTTCACGAGTGATGGATGTAGCTCTCACGAGAAGATTTATTTTATGGAAAAAAGATAGAAAATTGATGCAGAAATGATACGAAAACTCTGAAATTTTCGAACTATCTTGGAAGCAAAATTATGAGAAAATGGTTTGATTTTGCTTTAAAAAATGGTAAAATGATCCTTGCGTTAGAGAAATTCATAAGTGCGCTAGAATCTCACGAGAAGATTTATTTTATGGAAAAAAGATATAAAATTTATGCTGAAATGATACAAAAGTATAAAAATTTTTAAACTACTCAAGAAGAAAAAGAGAGAAGAATTAACCATTATTTGTTTTAAAAACAGAGAAATCTTAACTAGTCAGTACGCTAGGAAATTTGAGCGTTGCGCCGGGTGCGCCAGAAGGAATATCTTATCTCTACTGCTATCTGCTTGCAGCGATTTGCTGCGCTCGGTCCCGCCGGGAAAAATTATTACCATATGGCAGCCTGAATTTTACCAAGTGGCTGCTAATCCCATAAAGTATAGGTTAATTTAGATTGCCATTTGTTGCACTTCTAGTCAATTGTCTGTCAATGAGCAAGCACTGGCTACGTATGGCAGCCAAATGGCTAACAAGTATTTTCCCGGCGGGGTATAACGCACTACACTTGCGCAAGATAGAACGCGATACGTTCAGTTTTAATGAATTACACTGATCTTTTGCGAGGAGTAACGAAACGTTATCTCGTGTCATCACGCTTGCGACCAAAACAAAATTAATACGGTCTGAATTTACGTACAGCATAGTGCACGAGAAGAAAAAAAAAAAAAAAGGAAAAAAAGGTTAAATATGGTCCCATCTGGCCAGTACAAGTATGTCGATGTCGGTGTCGGAAACAAGGTACGCGCGTTAAAAATTACATAAATCAATGATGATCGTCATAGGTGTAATTTTCTGATAGTGAACTTATTTCAGTATCGTTAAAACTGCTCGCGTAGTTCGAAGTATCGTTTGCACCGTTAATGAACACAGTATTTTTTTTGTTTTGAGAAATGAATTTTTTCACTTATTCGAACGAGACTCATGAGCTACTTTATGATTTAATGAGTGCAGGAAGGTAATACGATTTGAAATGCCGTATGAGTTGAATAAGATCGTGGATATGAGTGGTGTCTTCGACACTCATGTTTTAACTTGTGTATCGCAATGGAGTGTTTAACATTCTTGATTACTTTGTGGGGGATGAAGAATTCTCAATGAAAATATTCAGAGTAGTGAAGCATTGTAGGGCGAAACATTGGTTTTGCAGCCTGGCGAGTACTCCATATGCCATGATTTCCATCGCACTCTTTGACTCATTACAGTGGTGGCCGATAGTTGCGCACGGGCGTAATACTTGCCGCGTTGATCATCATACTTATACCCAAACAGGGTTTTGCGGCTATGGACAGACGTCTTAAGCCCATAAGCTCTGCCCTTTGGATCATTGGAAACACGCAAGATAACACCAACTTAGCCGATGACTCTTGCCGTAAAAATTTGCTGACCACAGTAGGCCCGGTCCGCTGGCAAAATGGCACATCTTCATGTAGCTTATCGTGGGATCTTGTATATTTGAAAGCCAGTGGTCCAGAATATCCTTTCCTATGTAAACGGTATCTGTGCGATCTTTCACTTTTTTTGATACGGCAAACTCCGCGCTTATTGGGCGGTAGGTGACACCATTGGCTTCTATAATTCTGAAATCTAATCTAAAGTATTCGAGTAGACACTCACAGAAGGGCGGGAATTTACAGTTGAGAAATACCCCGGCTCTACCACCAAAAATAGGAGGTCTTTCTTATACATGGGTTAAAATTCTGCGTGAAAATGTTGTAAAAGGTTTCAGGTACGAAATTTGGACGGTTTCCAGGACGTGAGAATGCTTGTGTAGAATGATTTGTATCTTTGATACAGCTACGGAAAAGTAATTGAACTCAAATTCTTTCTATCTCGGATTATGGGAAATGGTATACTTGAGAATTATGATATTTCAACTCTCCTATATATTTGTAGGGTCCCGTTCATAAGGGCAACGCCATTCGACTGCGAATCCCCATAAAGTTCAAAAAAGCAGAAAGAAAACCTCTCGCGCTTGCAATCACGTTGGCGCAGAGATGCCCCCTCAGAAAATGAGTTGGCTGGGCTCTTCTTAGTGTACTACATGCTAAGCCTGATATAATTAAGGCTGGAAATTGAAATTTTTCCAAGTCCCTAAATTAGGTCAAGGTCAAGGTCATTGATGACGTCATAAAGCATCTCGGCTGGAAGTTGAAATTTTTCAAGTTCCTGAAGATCAAGGTCATTGATGACATCATAAAGCACTACTCTTCACGTCACGCAGTTCGCAGAAACTCCCGGACGCAGACGTAAACACGGACGTGGACGCGGACGTTCTCTGAGGATGTAATCCTCCCTAGCAAAATGGATAGCGGATTCCCCGCTAAAACGTAGAAAGCACTGTCTCAACTAAAGAATGTAAGCTCGTTAGTGTAAACCAGAAGTCACATCATGGAGGTCAGCGCACAGTGTCTTCCAGCCACAAAACATGAAGTTTTGCTACATCAAAATGCATCCACAAAGCACTTTCATACACAACACACATTCATTCACAACACTAATTCTTTCACAGGCGACTATTTGGGTAAATTGTGAGCCACCGCTCTGAAGTACTCTATAGGCTCCCTTTCGTTGTACTCAATTGTCAATGTATCGAGGCGCTCGTCACATCTTTGGTACTTCAACTCCTCAGCCTGAGGCTCTACACCCCTCCCTATTGGTCGTTAATATTGCATATGATATAAAAAGAAAACGAAAATATTTGGTAACAAGAAACCCTTAAGCGCCCACATGAACTCGGTACCCAAATGGCGGCGCCCATTCGAACCCGTCCCATATCAGGAGAAAGGTATCTCTCGTAAGAATAACTGAGATACTTTCCCTTTGATCGACTCAATGTTACGAGAACTGCGGTATCAGCTCTCATCAACCAGGACAAAAGTATCTATCGGAGATTCTATCCTCAATAAAATTACGGATCATATTCAAGAGGAATGAGTTTACGAAAATTACATTCACCGTATATTTTATAGAGCGCGAGCGCTTTCGGCGTGAGCCATTGACGAGCATTAATAATGCTCGTCAATGGCTCACGCCGAAAGCGCTCGCGCTCTATAAAATATACGGTGAATGTAATTTTTGTAAACTCATTCCTCTTACAAAAGTATCTCTCATGTATGTGATTAAGGTACTTTTACCTTGAGCACAAGAAATCCGTATTCTGCCCAAAATCCATAGAAAAGTCCATAGAAAAATCTTTATCTATTCAAGAAAAATTCGTAGATCTGGTAGCACTGAAGGTCATCTGTATCTATTGTCTCTGCAGGTTGGTGATTTGACTGCTCAGGGTGATCTACTTTGTCTGCTCAGGTGACAAGTCGGCGAGGAGGAGGTTGAGATGAAGATCTCTTACGCGGTCGAGGGCCACAATTTGGGTGTTGATCTCTCCAAGCTGGAAAGATGGGGACTATTCCGGTCTCTGAATTGGTGGTAGTCAATCCCTGATAACGTCCCTGGAAAATTTTCGGCATTAGAAGAAGCCATTTTCAATGGCTCAATGAGGAGAGACTTGGTAGATTCTTCCACTTGCTCTATCTCTGAGCAATTATCGATAGCTAGGTTGAGAGGAGAAAATCCCAAACCCTGCAATATTTTCTTGACCTCATTGATCAATTGGTCTAGTTCCTTTTTGGTATGTCTCAAGGGAATTACTTAGTTAGCCTTTGATTGAAAGCCTTCAGGTAGAACAGCCAATGGTTCGTCGGGAGTTTCCGGGAATAGACAGATCCCAACCACTAGATCGAAAACGTCCTCACATTCTTCCTCCAGATCTAAACTCTCTACCTTCTGGTTAAAAGACTGAATCATCGCATTACGGTTGGCCCAATACTCTTGCCTCTCAATGTCGTCGTCGTCGTCGTTGCCTTGTAAGATTCCTCAAATGCTACAACATCTCCTTGTCTGGGATTGTTGGGTAATATATTCTCCACAAAACTTTAAAGATTGGGTTGAGCCCCGACAATCTACGAGTATTCTCGCGGCTTACGTATCCTAAACTTAATGTCTAAAATCATTAGGTCTGGCTCCGCCTCGGCCTTCAGATGGTGACGTCTCACAATGGCGACTGGGTAGTCAAATATGAATTCGACGTCACTGTCTAGTGGGTATTCCTCATCCCTCTCTACATGATACCTCAGCCGGGTCTGATACAATTAAGTCCATTCAAGACCTAGTCTACATCCCTCAGGACAATCCAACCATATTCTTCGGGGGGGGGGATTGAGAATCTTTTTTTTCTTGACTCACCGCCGTCGTCGGAATTGCTTAAATTTCAAACGCACCATTTGCTAGGTGAACATCGAGGGTGGCATTATATCGACTCGAGGTAGGTCAATTTGAAGTCGACTAGTATACGTTCCCAGAAAACAATGAATCGAGTGTTAATCCAGGCAACGGAGCAATTGACGGCAGTCAATTTCAGGTTGACAGAAAATTTGGAGAAAAGGACTGGAACTCGACTCCAGATCGATTATAGTTGACCAAAGCAAAACTTTCATTCCCAGGGCGCAATAAATTGGTTGTTAATTAAAACAACAGAGCAGTCTATTTCAGGTTGATAAAAAATTTAGAGCAGCTGGCGAGGTCCGGATCCAGAAGGTCATGATGGGGGGGGGGAGTCACGCCGGTGATTCCGCGAGAATGAATATGGTCACCTCGAGTTGAGCCATACTCAGTTTTTTTTTCTCAAGGTGAAATTTTTTTTGTTGTATAATTTAGGAATTGGGGGGGAGGAGTTTCATCCATTTTCCCACCCCCATCCCAGTGCTGCCAGGTGATATAGTATCAGAAATCCGTATCCGCCATTTTTTGTAAGACCTAAAAACAGATTTCTACAGAGTTTGATTGATTCATTATTAACAATCAGGAGAAAGGTATCTCTCATAACTATAGCTGATGTACTTTTCCCCTGATCGGCTAGATATAACAAAACATTCAGCCTATAACGAGCAGGAGAAAAGTATCTCGCGTACTAGAGTTTAAGGTACCTTTCTCTTGAACGAAAGAAGTCTTTATACTACGTAAAATCTATAAAACAAAAGGAAAACCCGTATCTTTTTCGAGGACCAAACAATCCGTAGATCTGGCATCCCAACCCCACCCCCACCCGATCCGCACCTCGGCTCAAAAGAGAGTCGATGGTGATGAGCTTTCAACTCAACTAATTTCGTTTCTCTTTTTAGCATGATACGGGAAATAATGCCTTCTATCCTCTTTATTCTCGTCATGTTGATGAATTTCTCTATTTTCTTCTTGTTCAGTCGTATTTATTATTTTTGGGGAAATCTACCTACAAAAGAAAGAAAATTTCCGTTTTGAGTCTCTGACATGAGTTTGTCTCGAGCTCTCTAAAATAATCCGAATCCAAACCTGTAACTTTCGAATGTTTCTGAAAGAATTTATGGATGAAGGAATTCGCAGTAACTGTTGCACTATATCACTTCAAACTGCATCAAACAGAAGATATTATACAGCAACACTCGTGTTTATTCATTTCTAAACTCACTTCCTGCATGGAATCAGCTCATGCAAAAAGTCAAGATGTGTCTAATCCGTGTTCGTGCGAGAAATATTAGGCAATCTATATTATAGAGTACACAAATTCATGCCGTCTCCGTCTACTGGTTAGATACTTTATAACGTCCCGATATTTTCCGCGTAAAATAACTTTGTAACTTTGGCTCACCGGTGAGCGGATCAGTCGACTTTACGAATTGAGGTGGAATTTATTATTCGAAGGAAGATTATTATTTAAATGGAGAGGCTGTAGACTGGAAAAGGCGAACGTTCACGTGTACGAAATTTTTGACATTTTAATTAGTCGAATATTTACGAGTGGCGGTTGAAAGCACGCGTGACATGACGAACGTGAACACATATTATGAGATACGAAGAACGCCTAAAGCCGAAAATTGTATACTGCGCTTTATTAGCAAACTTGTGTAGAAGAAATGTCTGCGAAGATGAAAGACTCGAAAAGGATGAAAAGATTTTCGTACCGTAAGTTACGACGGTAACTTTTCGTACAGGGCTACCGGAAAGTCTTCCTACCAAACGTATGAAGACGTCAAAATAAATTGAGTTTGATTCCGCTGACTTGTTTATGGAAATTACATTTCAATTAATTTATAACCGTCCGCGCGAAAGAATTTTTTTCTTCTTTTTCATTCTTAATAAGTTATTCGTGGGTGCGCGCGATCCACACTCTTCTCTTCTGTATATCTTCGGCAATGAGCTGTAAGACACTTTCTACTTTTCATCTTTCATCTCGTTCCTCTTTAAAAAAATTTATCATGATTATAAATCAATTTTTATTGCCTGTACCGCCGCGAAAGCTTTTGCACGACGTAGAGCGAGTTCCAAAACACGAACAGCTGACTGTAAGCGAGTATTACGAAATTACTCATTCATAGCCGTGTGTTTCGATATTTTGGGCACTACTTAGCCCGCGATAAGACGGAAGTGGGATAACAAAGAGATTTTTCATCGTAAACTGTTCGTAGGATGAGGCTATGGAGACCGCCGGAAATATTCGGTTCAATTTTGAGTGATTATTTTTAGGTATACTGCACTGTATTAGATATAATCCAAATTCTGAATAATATAAACATTATCATTATGAAAAAATATAAGACCGTACCTGCGTTCGACTTGATCATTCGAGAGTCAAGCCGAATAAACTCGATGAAAAAAACCTTGACCAAACCAGAACAAACACGAATTTTGAAAAGTATGAAACTCCGTTAGGTAATAGACAGTCGCACGATGTGAAGGAGACATGTTATTTTGTCTTCAGTTACTCTGGCAGATTCTTCTTTCAGACTCGAGCTCAGACATTTTACACGAAAATAATTACGTTTGGTCGCATTGAGCACGGTCAAAACTTCACTTGTTCCTAGTCCTATGAACGTCTTCCTTTTTTTGGAAAATTGGTGTTCGTTTTGACTCAATCGAGGTTTTCTCCATCCAATCCATTATTGACTCGACTCTCCAATGCCCATAATCAAACATTCGTAAAACTCATTTACATTCACGGTAATAATCTGTATGTATTGACCTCGGCAACATTGGTAAGTGCTTCTTCGTCTTAATGTAATCTACCGCTCCGAACATTGATCATTTTCTTCAAGCCAATGCCTTTCTTGCTTCGTGTGATGACATCCCACAGTTTTTAGATGACGTGCTGTCTTCCCCGCAGTAATGAAACAAGTAACAACAATAAGGCTTTGCGTTCGTGACGATCTCTGACCGTTCTTTTCAGTCTGTACGAGTGCTTTTCCAGACTATTTAAGCTTTTCCTTCCCCGTGAGAAGTATTCAAGGATACAAAAACCGATTTAGGTCTTGAGCTTTCTTCATGGTAAGGGTGTATTTTTCTATAAGTACTTCCAAATCCAGACGTGGCTTTATCCGCGACAGGTAAGTATTATTGATTGATGGCCTAGAGGAACAGTGCGAAGAAAGATGAGCCAAAAGACTAGGAAAGAACCATCGACGCACTGCAACAATTGCAGAAAGTTTACTGTCCCAACATTCTTGCGCTTTCCTCTCTATTGTAAGGTAAATGGAACAACAACAGCGATAGTCTGATTGTAGTTCATAGGTCACTATACCGAACTAATAACTGGGCGCCCACTACATTTTTTGACACCAAAAATTTTAACGTCGTAATAGATATCCATTCTTCCAAATCCGAATTCAATTGGCTCGAGAATGCGAAGTCCGTGGCGTTGAATCTTTCATGAAGTTCAATCTTTATCTTGATAGAGATAAACTTCATCGGATTTAATTGATCAATGTAACCGATCAGATTTCATGATAAAAAATTTGTTGCTCGTAAGCAAAAATTACGGACGAGGGAAGGGAAGGAGAGAAATCCCGTGCTCTATTGATGCACGCTGTGCGTGTATTTGGAAAAGTTTGCTTGCGATTGAAATATGCACAGAATATTTAATGTGAATTTAGAGTAAAATTCTATGAATTATCCGAAGAAGTCATCATGATCTTGGTCCTGTTCCAGACAAGAGTTGTTCAGACCCGACAAGAGCGGGAGGGTACTTTTTTTCAGGGCCCGAGATTTTCAGGAGGCCAGGAGCACTCATAAAAATTCACGGGTTTTTCAACGGAGTTGAAAACGAGGAGGACACCGGTTTTATGAAGCACCTAATAGGAGTGTTCCGAGTCTTATGAGGTTTGAAGTGTTGCATATCTGGCTCATTGAAGGGACTGGCATTGCTTATCTAGTAACTAAAAAGGCTACACCTTTTGAGCTACATACAATAGGAGGGAGACTTGGAAAGTTTTCGACCTCCGAGCTCTAACGGCCAGGCGGACGGCTACCTTTGACTTTAATGACGTCAACAAGGTACGTTAGGTTAGGTTATGTTGCATAGAAGGAAGGTATCTGCAGAAAACTTTCGCAGGAAACATCCGTGTTTGTAGCTTGATGACGTTATCAACATAATATAAGGTTGCATGGGTTATGTTGCTTGGAAAAGGGTAATTTTTAAAGATGGGCGATCATCGGTTATTAACCAACTAACTAATTGACCCTGGTATAAAATTGACCTGAATACCGGTTTACTTCTATTAGAAGTAAACTGGTTAATGAGAGTGCAAAAACCAGTTAACTGCAGGCAAAATTCACATTTTAACGGGGAACTAGTTTTATTGGAGAGTTTTCCGAAGAAAACGTTCGCCGTCAGACATCTGACCGGCCAGCACAAACCGCAGAGGTCGAAAATTTTCTAGATCCACTCCTATCATGTATAGCTTGGAGGACAACTTGGGGGTCCGTGTATATAATCTAAATAGAATAGTTCCTTCAGGTAACTAGATATGCAATGCTTCAACCCCCCCCCCCCCTTTAATGAGCCAGATATGCAACTCTTCTCGAACACCATAAGACTTGGATGGCCATTCCAAAATACCCCATAAAACAGGTTCCCTACCTCTCTCAATCAAGTTCGTTATAGAACATGGGAATTTATTTATTATGACTACAATATTTGAACATCGAAACGACATGAAAGATCTTCTCTCTCTGTTTTTTCCACTTTCACATTTCGAGCCGCAACGATCCGCATCTAGGTTCAACTTTGATGATGTCATCAATCTAAATTAGGTTAGATTAGAAAGAACGCATTCTCGACAGACAACGTCCATGTTTGACTTGATGACGTCATCAACTTGAGTCAAGTTAGTTAAGTTATGATTGTGATGTTGCGTAGAAGAGGCTGATCCTCAGACTATATCTATATTTGATTTTGATGACGTCATCAACCGAAATTAGGTTAGATTACGCTGCGTAGGAGGAAAATATTCTCAAAAAACATCCGCGGTTGACTTGATGACGTCATCAACTCAAATTAGATTATGTTATGTTGCATAGAAAGGGGACTCATAAAATGTTATAATCGACTTTGATGACAAGGAGGACATCTTTTCAGAAAACGTCCGATCCACGTTTAGCTTAATGACGTAACATCCTCATTACATCATCAATCTAAAGTAAAATTATGTGGCCTAGAAAAGGACAATCTTCAAAAAACGTCATTGTTCAAGTTAGGTCGAGTTATGTGGTATAGAAGGGGAGCATCATCAGAAAATGTCCGCGGTTGACTAGATGATGGCATCAACTAAAACTAGGTTGGGTTCCGCCATTTGGAAAAATTTGTCCTGCCTAGATGACAAGAAAGTTTAGGTTTGCCAAAAGATGTGACCTACCCCTGAGAATATTTTTGTAAATTAACCATGCGTTTTCGAGAAATGATACTAAAGAAAGACGAAGTAGATGAAAAGCTTGAAGCAAAACGAGTTTTTTTTATCCAGAAAAAGGTGTCACAAAGAGTACAGTAGTACCTTTCAGTATGATTTTAGATCCCGGCTATGTTTCAGGAAGCAGCAAGAACTTGCTTCTTGCAGGTTCCTGGCTACCCTTGAAAAGTTTGCAATGGTTCAAATTGTTGTGATTTTTCAATGGAAGGATTTTTCTACAAAAGTATCATTATTTTCTCATATGGCGCAAGAACTTGGGGAAGAGGTACAATGAAATCAAGAATGGAAGTAACGCCCATACCTACGTCACAGAAGGTGGGTGTAAAGAGGATTGGGGGCCAAAACTGATCTTTACGAAGAGGCTAATCGGCAAATGGAAGTCAGGGTTGATGAACGTGTTCATGCGGGGAGACCCTTGGTTGCATCCTAATATACGGCAACCGTTCTCTGTAGGTGATTTGGCTTTTGCTGATCCTATTATTTCTAGCAGAGCTTTGGAAGGGAACGGAACCCCCCGCCCCTCTCTCTCTCTCTCTCTCTCTCTCTCGTTGGATGATAATTATTATCGGCCTATATTAAACGTGAAAATACCAGTACATAATTATGGCCGGGTAGATCAGGAAGGATCACTCGAAGTAAATTCGTGGTAAAATATCATGACCAGACTAGAGATGTGGGGAAAAAATTACCTAAAACAAGTTTGTAAAATTCGACAGAACTGCAGCTTGCGAGTCTTATTTCAAGGTTTAGGAGGAAATTATGTTTCTTTGCCAGAGAACCTTGAAAATTGTCTAAAATATTCACTTCTTAAATTCGTTTTCTTAGCTAGTAAACATTACTAGAGGAGTGGATCTTCTCGCGACTCATGATGGTGAAGGATCGCTGTTGAATAAAATAAACTGAGGTATGCGTATAAAAATACAAACTTCTTTATTTCACGGCCATAAGTGTTTGATAATCATTTAATCATCAAAACCCCGAGCTTCTTCCATACTCTGATCTTCTTTTATTTCACTTTTAGGACGATTCTTTAATCCTTCAGGAAGATCTTCTTCTTCTTCCGGTTGAGATTCCCGTGGTCCCTTACAGTTTCCATAACGTAATTTGTTCGAAACAGCGTTCAGGGCATGGTTTATTCTGCTCTCTGTATCCAGAATAGGCTTGCCGAGGGGAGGATGATCACAATTTTTCGCTCCCTCTTCGACAAGGTTGAGAAGCTCCTTTAAGCCGTACGCGTAATCGTACCATTCGAACAACGTTTCACGGTCAGTCTCTTCTATAGCTTGTTCTAGCTGTTGCTCTGGAAGAGAAATACAAAACAGTTTTACGGTGGATCTATTCATGGCCAAGCGCTTTCGGAAAGAGAGGATGAGTACGGAATTTTGTGACTTCAGCATCATTAGACCTAGTTTGAACATTTTCTTTCAGATATCTGCCGTTCAGCGTGAAGTTTGCCCCCTACAAGCCCCGGCCAGTTCACATCCAAGCGCATTCGAAGAAATGATTATTGGCTATGAGCCTTACTGCACTTATTCTAACATTTTACCAACCAATTCACACAACTAACATTGACACCCTCTCCCTCCCCATGTTTGCATCCTATCGAAGTGCGGAAAATATTGACGCCCCAGAGAACTGGAAGCTTGCTATGAAATTTGACTATGTAAAATGAAATTTGAGTTTCTTCCTTTTTCTTTTTCACCTTACCTCCCAAAAGCTCATTTGTGAACTTTACTTCCGTAAAACCTACTCTTTCTGCGCAGGGTTTCATGCAATCGTTATTCGCAAATTGAAATCTCGCGTCTCTACTAATGGTTCTTCATGAGCTCCAGCTTGACTGAGTCTCCATTATCAACCCCATCTACTCATTGCACAGTTAATGTGATGAAAAATGAAAATAATGCATCTCTTACTGTTAAATTTGTCCGAGTCGCGAATACGGGTATCTATGAGAGGTGGTTTGTAATTAAGATTTTTCTCGTGAATCGTATATTTCGGTTCATTCTCTTTCCTGTATTTTGGAGTCGATGCAAAGAATTGAGTAGTCGGATTTCCCGGCCTCGGACTCGTTTTACGTTGACTTATTTGTGCACGTGGATCTCTCTGTGGTTCTCCGCTACCATCATTAGGCCGTATACAACCTTCGAATTGTGGATTTACGAGAATACGTCTACAATGCGCGAAATCAATCCTAATATTGATTAGAATAAAATCTGAAAAATAACCAATAAGAAATTTTGACTTCAAGAGTTGTAAATCTTCGAGATGAGGAAGGAAAACTCACGTATCAGAATTTGAAAAGCTAAGCATAGCCTCATTTTATTATTTCAAAACATACAGTAACGTTTGGAAACTAAAAGAGGGCTTCGAGGAAACAACATTGTAGTCTTCTGAATTATTCTGCCGTAGATAACGCGTTTTATCACAAATTTGATGCTACAATTGATATCCAATAAGTCGAAATGTTGGGGAAGGAAATCATTGGAAGATTGCTCGAGCATATTGTACATGATGGACCAAAAGCATTCGAAAAAAAAATTCACAGCAAAAGGACTTACATTTTAGATAAATAAATTGAAATCCTTCCTTCGTGTCCGCTTGTTTGCAAGTAGATATTTCAATGGCTTTAAAGCAAGCTATAAAAAAAACCCACATTACACGATAAGCGTGAGCTTTTTTTAACTCTTTGTAAAGAGTAGAAAAATTAGTGATTAACTTTCACGAGTACATCGTGAAGTTGACTGCTTCCCTTTCCATTGTCATAATTTTGTAGGTAAGTAAAAAAAAGAGAGAGAATTTGGTTGTCGATTCAGTCCACAAAAAAATAAAACTTTCAAGTTGGTAAGTATAGGAAATTTTCTAACAAAGCCAAATGAATGAAGATCATGTTTCATGCCTTCACAAGTCGCTCTCCTCGTCTATCAACTTATCTGTAATTAGCAACGCAGAATCCGAAAGTTCATGGGCAAGGGCGTTCCGCAGCTGTTTTTCTGGCTAAGATTGAATTTCAGATCAACATAATCCAATTTCTCTACTTTTATGTTCAACGATACCAGGTTTGAATTCCCTGTAAAATTTTCATCCTAAATGACTTATTATTGAGACTGTTTGAGAGAGAAAAAATTTTTTCCTCAAAAAACAACCAAGTCGAAAGAAATGTTTTAATTCACAACAAATATAATAAATTTAATATCATTATAAAATATAATACTTTAATTCAAAATTTTATAATTTTATTTTAAAATTCAATAAAATTTAATAAAATTTAATAAATATTTATATAGGACTGTAAATATTGAATAAAATAAAATTATTTAAATATTTCAATCAAATTAATTATTATATTGCTTGAGCTTAAACGGTTAAACAATAATCATGAATCAATAAATTACCTATAAAAAATATCAATCAATGAAAAAATTACACTACACAACAAAAAAAAAAAAAAAATTGAAAACCACATGAACGAAATTATACGATTCTAAAAGTATTTTCGACGCTGATCACGATGCCGTTGTCCGTTTTTTAAGTTTTGGTCCGGTTTTCGAGAAATGATCAAATCAAATTCCCGCGCTTTGTTGCAACGCGCGGCGCATGTTACCCAGCTATCGAATTTCGCGAGAACGGGAACATACACTGCGCGTTGCAACGAAGCGCGGGAATTTGATTTGATCATTTCTCGAAAACCGGACCAAAACTTGAAAAACGGACAACGGCATCGTGATCAGCGTCGAAAATACTTTTAGAATCGTATAATTTCGTTCATGTGGTTTTCAATTTTTTTTTTTTGTTGTGTAGTGTTATTAATCAATAATCAATAAAAAATATTAATCCAATTATAAAGTCAATACAAAGAAAAATTGATATAAATTGAATTATTAAAAATTATTTTCATCATTAATGATAAAAAATCAATTTTGATACTTTTTTTGGTGAAATGTATCAAAGTTTAGTTTAGAGTAGTCTTAGATGTTATCTTCAACACAGAGTCCAAAAGTCCACAAGAAGAGGGGTCTGAGGCTGTTTTTGTGATTAAAATTGAATTCTAAAGCAACATCATCAAATTCTTTTACTTTTATGTTTGATCTGATACCATATTTAAATTCCCTGTTAAATTTTTATCCCAAATAATCCATAAAGAAATTTTTTCGTCGAAACTGAAAAAATAAAAAAAATAATTCAATTGATATAAATAATATTAGAATGATAAAAAAATTATTATTTATTAATAATCAATACTGAAAATATATTCAAAAATAAAAAGTAATTATTAAAATTAAAATTAAAGTTGAAGAATAAGTGTTTTAATAAACAACAAATATAATAAATAATTTTGATATATATTTTGGTGAAAAATCTTATAAATTCAATTGAAAATTCAATAAAATTTAATTTGAAAATTCACAATCAATAAATCAATCAACATTAATTTTGATATTTTATTTGAATAGTTATTATATTATTCAAGCACAGACGATTGAAGAACATTAATAATTGAATTATAAATATCAATTTTTAAGAAATTATTAATAAAAAATGTTCACCCAATTGAAAAGTTCATATAAAGAAAAATTAATAGAAATTGAATTAATGAAAATAATTTCATTGAAAGCAATACTGAATTAATTTTGATACTTTTTTTGGTGAAATTTTTGAAAGTTCACTTCATAGTTCTCTTATGAATATGTAATATCTTCAACACAGAATCCAAACTTCCGCCTGGAGGGTGCTCCGGGGCTGTTTTTTTTTTTAATGAAAATTGAATTTTTAAAGTCAAACTAATATAATTTCTCTACTTTTATATTTGATCTAACACCAGATTTAAATTCCCAGTAAAAGTTTCATCCTAAATGATGTCTTATTATTGAGACCGTTTGAAAGAAAAAAATTCTCTTTTCCTCAAAAAACAAGCAAGTTGAAAAACATGTTTTAATTAACAACAATTATAATAAATATTATTGATAAAAAAAATTTCACTGAAAAATTTTTACAAATTTATATAAAAATTTAATAAAATTCAATTAAAAAGTTATAATTAATAAATTGATTAAAATCAACTTTGATATTCAATATGAATAATTTATTATTATATTGTTCAAGCATATATGCGGTTGGACAAGATTGATAAATAATTTACAGATACCAATTATTGAAAAAGTTATCATTAAATAATATTCACAAAAAATATCAACTCAATTGAGAATTTGATTGAAAATTTAATAGAAATTGAATTAATAGAAATTCATTTTGTTGATCATAATAAAATCGATTTTGATACTTTTTTTTGGTGAAATTTTTCAAAATCGAGTTTACGGTTGTTTTAGACGTATTTTTCAACGCAGAATCTAAAATTCCTCATGAAAGAGCGCTCGAAGGCTGTTTTGTGGTTAAAATTGAATTCTAAGCAAATACTTCTGAATTTCTTTATTTTGACTTGGTTGTACATTCAATGTGATACCGGATTTAAATTCCCATGACATTTTCATTTTGAATGACACATCTTCGAATCTAACGTGAATTTAATTGCAGTCTTTTTTTTCTCATCCTTCTCAAATTTTTTTCTCTAGCGTCTTCATACTCTCGAAATGGTATCAACTCACAGACCTGTAGAGAGGGGGAAGGGGGCTCGTTATGTTTCTTGTTCCGGATCAAACTGAAGCTCTCAACGGGCCTGTCAAGTGATACCAGACCTGTCTCCGAACATAGCTGATGTTAGTGACGAGGAGACTAAGTACCAAGTGTCCTCTTCCATCTCATAACGTTAGTAGGTAAAATGAGCCATTTAAGGGTTTCTCTCTTCTACTGATGACGATTCCAACATAAGGCAAGATACTCTGATGACTGCAAACTTTTGAAAGAAGAGGAAAGCCACCTTCAAAGTATTCTTCTCTGACTTGTCCTATCGTCAATCCAAAACTCTTTGATTTGTATGGTTTCACTAAATGGGTGCTGATATAAGGCAATAATTGCTACTTGCAGTATCGAATTCTCTTTTTATTGTGGATCCCGTAACAGAAACCTGTACAGGGACTCTTTCAAATTGTCTTCTTTTTTTTGTAAGACAAAAATCACCCACAAAGACTGAATCATTCCTTTATCCAGTGAAATCACCTTTTTTACATTATTGGTTTAATTTTTTCAGATCTCCAGAATAAAAATTCTAAATTATTCTAAAGTTTGTTTACGTCGTATTTGGCGATCAGCGAATAAAGTGTCCGTGAGTCAGCCATACAAACTGAAATATAGTAGGTCCATTTCGTACCTGCGAAAGCTCACGCTCTAAAATAATAAGGCCAAAGCACTAAAACAAAAGAGTTATTATTGCAATATCTTATAAACCTCCCCGCTTGTATTTTCAACACTTGTTGAACTACACTAACAAAAACGATGCATATTTTTAGTTAGTAATATGATCCATTGACTTATTTTTCTCTCTCATATAAAAGCAAAGCATTGGAAAATTTGAGAATTATAACAATTTTCTCATTCACACCGCGTCTAAGAATTATTCTCAAAAATATGAAAAGAATGACGACGACTGAATTTCAGTTTTTTCTCATATTCAATAAATTTTTGTATCTTTTTATTATACTATCGATGATGCGCGAAATAAATTGTCCTGATGGTATGCTGGAGGTGCGGCAGCAATTCGCAAATAAATACGTTGGAAAAAGTAAGAAAGTCTCGAATTGCTTTCTGGATCATCTATAGACTCAGTTTTTCATTTATTTTTGCCAGGAGACCTCTTAAATTTGAACATCTTTAGTACCAGTTTTTTAAATCTAAAATATTACCGACATCTTACGCCATTTTCAGGAAAATAACTAATCCTATTTCTTTACAGGCTATTCGCCGTGGAGAGGTCTGACGAGGCAAACATCTGGTAATCTTTTAGAAATTTCAGAGCTCTGTAAAGCAGCGTCTGGAATGAAAGAATACAATTATCATTCCGAGTTCGAAACAAAATTGCAGCATCATATTAAGTTGACTCGCCGAGCGGAAGCTGTGCTCGATTTGCTCGAGTGTTACGTTGCGATTTACGATACGACTTCACGGTCACTCCAGCCAGTTATTGAAAAAAGATTTTATTTAGCTCAAGGAGATCGCAGCGGAACTGCGTTCAAATTGGTACACATGAGGAATAATTTTTGGAGAGTGGTTGGTAAAATTACGTCTGGCATGTGGTTTCGTTAGCACCACTTAGAATAGCGTGTAGTTTCTTGTTGGTGTCAATACTCGCTAAAAGTATATCTCTAAAGCCTTGTTCGAATTAATCAATAATAAGAGGATCTGTTGTTTCCTTAATAATTATAGTTCATTCACACACGTAACAAATACTTTTTTGAAGCACAAACTAAAATCATAAAAATTTAGTATAATCGTCAGGAGAAGTTCTCACGCTGTAGTAAAATAAAAAGGAAATCAAGAATGCTAATACCTTGATCAATTGAGCATTAGTCATCCTCACTATGCAAGAGTCTATACAAATCATAGACCAAAACAAGAATTTAGGCGCTCATGTGTACCTTGTGGTTAATAACCCGAAATTGAGAGGCTGTTACGAGGTTCCAGCTGGAAATTGTTTTGTCGATTGCCGTAAGCAAAAGCACCTCTGCAGACTAGCGTGCCCTTCCTCTCTGAGAGAATTTTCAAAGTCTCAAGGTCGAAGGGTGCGTAAATAATGGGCATACCGAGCCGCCAGGACGAAACTTTAAAGATGAGTTTGTTCTCCTCCCACCCTGCCCAAAGACACTTGCGCCTGTTAATGAAGATGCCAAGCAAAGAGAAGGAAAAATGCAATAAAAAATTGACCTTCCTTGGCCCTCTCTTCCTCTGAAGTCTAAAACGTAGCCAGAGAGAGCATCTCAAGAAAACTGCTTTACAGCACTCCTGGCGTAAGCCATTGTCGACATGAACGCACGAAGCGTTTCTATGGATTTGTAGAAACTAATGAAACTATCTGAAGTTTTTATCAGACAAAATGATAACTTTTTTTTTTCAAAACATTCGGTGCGCAAACCTTATCTCGAAGTTGAATTAATATCAGGAGCAAATTTGCATCCCATAAAAAGGAGTAATAAAAACAAATCAAATTTTGAAAAAATGTTGATCCTATTATTCGTAATATTAAACATCTTTATTGCCAGTTTAGCTTTTAACCGAGATCCTCCTCCACTGGCTGAGCCATTTCGAAAAAAATATATGGACTGGGGTAAGTACAGCCATAGGAAATTGAAATGGAAAGAGTCTATCTTCTTACCAACTTTCTCACCCACTTCGACTGCAGCACCCTTTCCCACCATCCTTCGATTATAACCCTTTTATGTGGGCTACAGAGCGTATCGACTCACCAGATCACGATGCCAATGCAGTTGATGAAATCGCAAAAAGCTTCAGTATTTCCCAAAGTCGCATGATCTACATTCACTCAGAAACATTCGAAAAGTGTCATGACTAAAAAAACAATAAAAAGGTGAAGCTGTCAATGAGAAAATTTGACAAGAAGAATCAAGGTTCATCATTCTCCAACAAACCTATTTCCCTTTTTTGGTATAGCATCTCTAGCGTCGATGAAAGTCATGTACGTATGAGTTACGCAGCTGCAAACTCATCTTGTTTATCAGACTGATCTCACTCCAACTAAAGTTAAGTCCTTTGCCACCTCCCTTAAGACTGTGTTGTCCGAATCGGTAGTCTGCCTTTGGGCTGAAACTGAGCTGGAGGTATTGAGAGTAGGACTCATGGCATGAACTTGTACAGAATGACTCGGCCGTTCTGTCGGAGTCGGTCCACTTCATCAGAGCCTCTCTACCCTATAAAATTTAATTTTAGTTTATACTCTACATGACGAATTTCGGTTGCCTCGATCAATAATTGAACTGTCGTAAACTCCGCCATTTTCGATATACCAACCTCGACACGCATGAAAACGGTACTTTAGTCGTAGAATTAAGTTTTTCAATCACCTCATTCCCGAGAGGTCAGAGCGGTTTATTCTCAATGGAATTCATTTATTTTTCGCTGTAAAAAACACAAGGGCTTTACCCGCACAGAAAATGTTTTTCGGTATTTCGACCATCTCATGGTCTTCTGACTTTTTGCGCAGGTAAAGCCACTGTTTTTTTGCACTTGAATTCTCCTCGATTTGAGGATTGAATTTCCTAATTAGCTGGTATTTAGAATGATTTCACAATTTTGCAGGTTATAGCGAATGGAAAGAATTGCGCGAAGCGAACAGCACAACTATGGCTCGTGTGTGCACGAAATACGTGTACAAGCTTAACAGCGCGAATAGAACAGAAGCTCACACGGAGAAGAACTTCCACAGTCGATATCCCTACATGAACCATACGAAATCCACCTTCATCGAGCTCGATACTTTGATGTGTAATTTAACTTTGATTAATTCAGCGAACGAAGTAGAAGGAACACATTTATTCTACTTAGCTGAAGGTGACGAGCCGAATACTGCTTTCAAATTTTCCATCATAAACGACGGTGTTTTTCTCACTCGTAGAATGACTGATGTATGGACATGAAATATTAAATTTTGTAGTATGGCTTCATGTGGTACGAATGGTACAAAAACTCTGAATATGGAAAACCAAACTGACGAATTTGAGAATATGCGGAAACAAATTCAATTTCTGCCCCACATTCGCATGGGACAGAGATTGCTTTTCCTATTCTTTCACGATAAGCTATAAGAAGCTGCCATGGCCTGATAATGCCATACTTCACTTGAAGCTTGTTGGATTCCCGTGTTCCTCCACATTTAGCAAATGTCTTAGACTTTTCGTGCAACCTGGCCAAGAGTTATTTCATTTTGTCATCGATTCAGTCTTAGACTCGCCCTGACTACTAGACCAAATTAGCTCTAGCCTAGCATACAGTATTTCGGGCAATTATTAGCTTGGTACCAGGCCTGTGTGCCTCAGCACATAGTAAACAAAGCTAATCCAGATTTCAGAAACCAGCTACATGTAAAGGGAATAAGCAGGGATATCGATGACGTCACAGGAAAATTCAAGCTGATGACGCCACGAATTAATAACGGCCGGGAGGGTGATGACGTCACCAGCAAATTCAATGGATAATAAGGAGGTCTTTAATGTGCTTTCACCCGCTATTGAAAATTCTCAAGTTTGCGCTATGAGTCCCTCTTTTCAACGAATATACCGGCGCCCCAGCTATCTAGCGTAGCAAATGACTCCCGAAGGCTACTTAGTTTATTATACTAGAGAAAAAGTTTAAGCGAGTTTGATGGTCTTTACTGCCTTTATCCACTATCGAAAATAATTTTGTCTCAACTGTAGCTGGATCGATGAAACTAAAAAAATTCATCAAAAATGATCTTTATTTATTCGGCTCCGCCAGAACATCTTATTCAAGAGTTTAATTCGTAGAAATCTTTGAAACATTCTGAAGTTTTTATCAGATGAAAATGATAACGTTTTTTTGCAAAACTTACGGTGCGGTAACCTTATCTCGAAGACGAAATTTTATTAGAAGATAATTTGAATCCCATGAAAATAAATAAAACCAACCGAATCTTAAAGATGTTGATCACATTTGTAATACTGAATGTTTTCACTGCTAGTTTAGCTCTTGATGACCAAGATCCTGACTCATTGGCTCAGTCATTCCAACGAAAGTACTTGGATTCGGGTAAGTACCTATACAACTATGAGAAATAAATATGAAAATTTCCTCACCCATTTCATCCACATGACCCTCCTCACAGCATCCAGACCGTTATTGACTGTCCGGATGACGATGCAGTTAATCAAACTGCCAGGAGTACTTAGCTTTTCCAGAATCTCATATTAGAAAAATTTACATTCTTTGGGAAACATTCGAAAATTGTCTTGCCCTAAGAGACATCTATTGATGGGCGTGAGAGTCACGCTAGCAAGCTCTAGCGTTTGCCATCCTAATCCCTATCCAACTAGACGAGTCATTTGGTCTCGGCCCCTATGTCTGTTCCGTCTGGACCAGTGGTCTACCTCCACGGTGCCACAGAACCTCTGCCGAAAATGAGCTGTAGGTGAGTCATGGTATTAACACGTGGAGTGCCTTGAACGTTCCGTCGGAGTCAGAAGATCCTATCACGACTTCACCACTTAAATCAATTCTAGTTTCTCCTACGCGAAAAGGATTTAAATTTCCTTGATGAGCTGAACAGTCGTAAGCCGCACCATACCCCAACAGCAACTCGGCCGGAGCACGCGTGAAAACTTTACCTCAGTCGTTGATCAATCACCCTATTCCCCAGAGCTCAGAGTGGATTTTTCGATGTTCCTAGAATTCCCCTGACGCATCTGGATGAATTTTCTGCAATAATATTATAAGATAAATTGCTGATATTGACAATGATTTCACAATTTTGTAGGTTATAGCGAATGGAAAGAATTGCGCGAAGCGAACAGTACAACCTTGGCTCAAGTGTGTTCAAAGTACGTGTTCAAGATTAGCAGCGCGAACAGAACAGATGCTCTCACGGAGAAGAACTTCCGCAGTCGACTTCCCTACATGAACTATACGAAATCTACCTTTGTCGAGCTCGATACATTGATGTGTAATTTGACTCACATTAGTCCATCTAATGAAGTAAAAGGAAGACATTCATTTTACTTAGCCGAAGGTGACGAGCCGAATACAGCTTTTAAATTTTCCCTTATAGAGGAAGGTGTTTTTCCTACTCGTAAAGTAACTGATGTATGGACATAAAAATTATAATTTTGTACCGCAGCGAAAAGAATGATTCTCGTTTTATTTGCCACGGTTTTTGTCAGGCAGAATTTGAAAGCCGAATCTTTGACTCTTCTACCTCAAAAATAGAGTATGGCATCGTAGACATTTTCTTTACATTTACATATACATAAGTCTTTGAGATAGGGGTTTGGCTGAACTCAAGGCTATTGGCTTGAAATACCCTAAATGGAACTATTCGACAAGCGCAGGTGAAACTGGCCCTCAGACCTAAAACGTGAGCCGCTCAACCATGAAAACCTCGAGAAAGGACTGCAGACATGAAACATGATCTTTTTCTATTAATTTGACTCCGCCAAAAGATTTTTCTCTTTTTTTTTTCCATCTACCTATCTTCGTCGAACCAGGTCGTAATCATGAAGGGAAATCGGCTCCAAAAATGGGTCGTTTGATGCTGGTTACGAGAAAATTCCATCGATCTTGATGCTGATTTAAATCAGAATTTAGCGTTAAGCTCCTTCTATATTTACTACCCCTCTTTACCGGTATTTTGCATACTTCAGTGGAAACTAGAGAATACTGCTAAACCCTATGCTCAGTACTACTTTAGTAGTCGCTTATATTTTCACTCCCCCAATTCTGTAAGAACCCAATCATACAATAATAACACATGTATTTACACAAGAAATTGCCTTTGTTCAAATAAGGTGGTGTTAACCACCCTTGAACTACTCGATGTGCTATCACGAATTCAAAAGCTGGATGATTTGCTAGGCGGATCCATGACAGATATCGACCCAAGTTTAACATTCGGTGAAACCGTTAAATTCCATATATTTTGAAAAACTTGCGCGGTAATGATCCTGGTTCTGTTTTCCGGCGCTGACAGCATACAGAATTTATAAGCCGTATCCGGGTCACTACCCTCTGTGAGATAGAAAGCGGCTTCTCCGACAATTTGGGATTCATATTCTTTGTATCTCGTTCGACAATGCATTATATCGAGGACGACTTCACATTCTTTTTTATCGCTGCTACTACCATATAGAGCTGAGTACTCGAGCATTCTCTCAGCTTCAGCTGCTCCTTCGTCGGCTCTATCTTTATACGTGAAAAATGACCAACATATGTTCGCGAGCGTATTATTGTCCGCCTTCTGCATCTTCTTCCAAGGTGTGTAAGCTATGATTGTGAAAGAATAATGACGATGAGATAGTGAAGAAACTTCAACCAATTTAGGTGAACGATGTCTTACCTTTTCCGCAATATTTTTCTCGGAATTTTTGATCTCTTATACGATGATGTTCATACGGATCTTCAATCTCAGTGTCGGGTTCAGGCGGAGCTTCGGACTCAACGTCACTCGTCGCAACATTGCTTAGGTAAATCGTTGCAAAGGCAACTGAAATCAGAACTAAGGCACCGTTTTTCAATTTTCGGCTTTGCATAATGATATCAATATTACAATAGACTTTTATGCGAGCTAGTCTTGAATGTCTAACAATGTTTCAGGTTTTTTTTTTATTAATCTAATTAGTTCAACGAGTAGAACTATCTTCTCTATCTAATCTCGTTTTGAGTTCTGTTGTAGATTGTATTGGCATCGTGATGTACTTATGTATAACATTAACAATTATCAATGGTTATTCACGGCTTCACGAAATTTCAAGTTACTGATTCCGTTAACTCTGGATATGCTACTATCAGTCGTCATGCTCAATAATAAGTGAACCACTCTGACGAAAACATACTCAAAGAGTTCGTTTTAATCCTTTGAGTATGTTTTCGTCTGATGATTTTGGCTATAATTTGAGGAATCGAATTAATTCTAAGTGAACCACTGTTACTCGTCTTTCTTTGTTATTCATTCACCACAGGGCTGAGATAGTACCGTGAAGCCGAATTTCGAGAAATGAGGAGAGGCAGGGTTCAGCTCAAGTTCCCCTCAAAAAATATTATAACCTCTTACTGAAAATGTCTTGTATGAGACTGTTCGAAACTGCAATTAACCTAGTGTACAAAGTTCACTCTGGGAATAGGAGCTCAGAGACACAAGTACGGGCACATGTACAAAGCCCCCTTCTTCAATAAGAGATAAAGTTTGCTCTACGTTGCGAGCTTCAAGTATGTTAAAGTGGAGAGAAATTGTACAGACAGGCACATATAAAAGTATTTATTCGACACGACCGGTTTCGAACCTTACCGGGTTCATCATCAGGCGTTATTGGCCAGAGATGTAAGAACAATATCATTTTAGTCTCTGATCAATTATACGCCTGATGATGAACCCGGCAAGGTGCAAAACCGGTCGTGTCGAATAAATACCCCTTCTTTTGAATTTTTACATCGACTCCTCATTGCCATTCCCGTCACAAAAAGGCCCCCTATGTCTCCATGGTGCCCACCTTGTGTCCTTCCCGCTTAACCGTGACCTTCTTCAGAAAGAACTGTCCTACCGGAATGGCATTCGCCTCGATATTGGCAAACTTGTCCCTAGAACACAAAGGAGAGGGAGACACAAGGCACGTAACGATTAGGAGTTTCAACGTCCTCCCCAGGCAGGCCCAATGTGATAAACTCAGACCAATCCGCCTCTCTTATTTGAGTAAATTGACCGCTCTCTAGCAAAGCTTTTAAATCATATAATTTTCTCCGTTATCATATGAACCGCAGGTCAAGTGTCCAAGACTCTGTCCTTCTTTTGGGAGAATGTGACGTCTGTAAATTATCGTGCCCTGATTTCGCCGCGCTCTACGGCTGAGAAGACTCCAATAAGGACAAAGTAAGATTCGTGTGAAACACAAAAAAGTGACTGTATTTTAGATAAAAAAAATTGAGTATTTTTAGTTTAATAGGCCAAATGCCAAAGTGAGTCTCAAAAATCAAACACGATTTTTCCTTCTTTTGCAATCTAGTCCCAGATCTTGTATAATACATTCAATTAAAATCGGAAATTCTTTCCTATCTTTTTACATCGTTTTGCAAATTTGAATAAATACTCAGACACGATGTCTCTACGTTATTAATCGAGCACGTACTCGGGTTTTGGCCATACGTCATTAATTTTACGAATTAAGACGATGTTGAGATCTTTGACAGTAAATTGGAATACCGATTTTGGCTCATCTCCCTCACACAAATGAAATTCTTCGTTTTCTTCAGCAGCTCCTTCGCCACGGAATGAACTAACAGAACATAGTATAGTATCGAGCTGAATGATGGAATCCTCGTGACCTAGTAGTCCATAGGAATTCTGAGGTTTCTTCTCTCCTGCGGCGATAATCATCGTATTATTATCCGCTTTTGACGCGCAATTTGAACAAGTTTTGCAGACTTCTTCCAATACCGCAGACATAGCTTCGCCGAACTCTTTCCAGGGCTGATAACCTGCAACATTATCACTAACTATATAAGGTCTATCCACTAGAAGATTAGCAGGGATCTAATTAGTATGAGACCTCTTGGGGAGCGGACAATGAATTCAGTCTGCTTTTGATAGCACGAATTTATAAGTTACAGATTCAGCTAAAACACGAGCTTTAAAGATTCAAAATAGAGTGTAAGAGTTTGCAGGTGACTGAAGGAAGATATATCGTATCTTTCAGATACCGAATTTCTATATTAATGTGAAGACTGTGATGTTGACACCAACTTACCGGTAAGATTTGACATGTACCTTTTCTTGAACATCTTTTCTAGTTTTAGATACTCGTCGGTTGAACTATCATTACAAGACACGTGATTCCAAGAAGCAATTGTCAGCAAAATTTGCAGCAAAAGTAAAATTTTCAACATTTTTTTCGGTGTATAAGTTTCGCCTCTCTATAAATTACCACTATCTTGAATGACGTCAAATAATTTCTTGCAAATTTTTCTGACTCACAACTTACAATGTTATACATCCGTATAGTCTTCGTTTTGTTTCTTTATTCTACTTAGAAGCGCGAGAAAAACAATAATAGAATTTAAGAATGAGTAATTTACCGCAGTGTTCGTCAATGTTTCGGATATAGTGAACGATACGATTTTCCTAATCTGAAGATTGATAAGGAGAGAATCTTCCGAAATTATGTAATTGACGATGGGTCGATGGCAAGAATTGATAATTTTTGAGTAGAGTAAACGAAGACAACATCGATATAAAAGAGCAAATGGCTAACCAAATGTTGGTTTTCATTTTTGTGTTTGAAAATCGGAGCAATAAATTAGAGGCCATTGCAGGTTTGCAACGGCAGCGGGGAACCCGCAACCTCCCGCGCTCGCGATGACGTTTGCGCGTAAATGTTCACTTAGAAAATGACTCGGCTGGGCTCTTCTCAGTATACTGCATGCTAGACCTGATATAATGAAGGCTGGAAATTGAAATTTTATTTCCAAGCCCCTACAGTAGGTCAAGGTCATTGATGACGTCATAAAGCATCCCGGCTGAAGTTGAAATGTTTCCAAGTCCCTTAAGCAGATCAAGGTCATTGATGACGTCATAAAGCATCCCGATTGGGAATTGAAATTTTTTCAAGTCACCAAAGTAGGTCAAGGTCAATGTCACTGACGATGTCATGAAGCAACGCGACTAGAAAGTGAAATTTTTCTAAGTCCCTAAAGTAGGTCAAGGTCATCGATGACGTCATAAAGCATCACTGGAGGTTGGAATTTTTCTAAGTCCCTCAAGTAGGTCAAGGTCAAGGTCACTGATGACGTCATAAAGTATCCCGGCTAGGCTGGAAGTTGAAATTTGTCCAAGTTCCTAAAGTAGGTCAAGGTCATTGATGACGTCATAAAGTATACCGGCTGGAAGTTGCAATTTGTCCAAGTCCCTAAAGTAGGTCAAGGTCATCGATGACGTCATAAAGCATCACTGGAGGTTGGAATTTTTCTAAGTCCCTCAAGTAGGTCAAGGTCAAGGTCACTGATGACGTCATAAAGTATACCGGCTGGAAGTTGCAATTTGTGCAAGTTCCAGATCAAGGTCATCAATGACGTCATAAAGCGCGACATGTCATGTCATGTCATGTCATGTCACGTCACGTCACGCAGCTCACAGAAACTCCCGGACGCGGACTTTTTCTGAGGATGTAATCCCCCTAACAAAATGGATAGTGGCTTCCCCGCTAACAAAGGGCGCAGGGTTTGCATTTCAATTGGCAGAAAGCCACGAGTACAAGATAATGACAGAATACTCAAAGGAGTAAACGAAAAATACTCATTACAGTGAATGCAGATAGAAGAAAGAAGATGCGAAATCTTTCGGTTAACGAACCATCATCGGACAAAGTGAAAACGTCACTGAACCAGATGTTGACTCGTAAAACAGAATACCGACGAAATCATGATTGAACTAGCAAAGCTTCGCGAGGTGACTTCTCGGGAAAATACCTGTTGAATACATCGCTGTTCAAATGATGCACTCTTTCAATATTTTCCAGCGCAACACGTTTAACGCAGGTGAAGTGATAAACTAACTGAAAAGGAGGAGGGCCAGGGAGCAGGGGTTAATCCTTACTAAAGCTGACAAGAGTAACGCCATCGTAGTCTTGGAGAAATCCTCATACGTATGCAAGGTTCCGGAAGTTCTTACTCAATGTGCAGCTATTGAAAATAGCTCTTTTAATTTTTCTAACTACGTCAAAGAGGTTAGAAGAGTTGTCATAAGATGTGAATTTATTATAAAAAGTCCTTCGTTCAGGAGAGTCCTTCTTCAACCCAACCAGGCCTCCTCTACAGGCTGCCTAAGGTGCACACGAGGGATAATCCAATACGACCTGTCACGTCCTACGTCTCCTCTCCCACCTATTCTCTGGCCAAGTTTCTGGATGGTTGGTTCAAATCTCGAATCGAGTATGAGTCCCCTTACTCCGTTAGAAACTCGGAGCCTCTGGACGAGAGGCTCAAAAATGATACCCTTCCTCTGGATACAATCCTGTGCTCATTTGATGTAGTTGGTCTCTTTCCCAATGCAGCATATGGGTGACCTACTTGTCAAGTTTAATGCTCCTCATAATGAGATAGAGGAATTCTTTAACCTTCTTAATGTTTGTTGGTCTCCAAACTTCTGTAAGTTCAATGAAAAATTTTACGAATTCCTGGAGGGGGTAGGCATCTCTATCGGCTCTCCATTGGGCTCTCTCGTTTCGGAGATTTTCATGTCGAAATTTGAGGCTGACTTGTTTTCCTCGGACCAAGTGCTATTGAGTCACATCCATTACTGGCACCGTCATGTGGACGATATATTATCTACGTGAACCGGTCCTCAAGATCTCCTTACTGAGTCTCTTAGGTATCTAAATAAAATGTACCCCTCCACGAAATTCACTCTAGGAATTCGAGGTCCCTCCGTAAACTTTCTGGATCTCACTATCTCTAAAAGATAATATGGAGACCATGAATTTGCAATATTCAGAAAGGATACTTCGACCGATATAGTCATTCACGGATCGTCCTCTTGATCCTTCTCTCATAAGATCGCTGCCTCTAATAGTTATATTGGAAAGGTTTTTTCGTGATAGACCAATCTAGATATATAAAATAATGCACAGCTTTGCCATCACAGGTTTAAGTATATTTTCACAACGCGACAGGTACATAATACAAGAGTACCTACGTGACGTTTCGCTACCGTCGGTAGCATCTTCAGACTAAATTTTAAAATACAATATACAGTACAAAGAAAAAATTAGAGCAGGATAGAACCAAAGATGAGTCAGTGACGAATGACCTCAGTGTACACGTTCGACATCGAACTTCGACATTTTTTCAAAAAAGAAATAGCACTTCGGACGGTAGCGAAACGTCACGTAGGTACTCTTGTATTATGTACCTGTCGCGTTGTGAAAATATACTTAAACCTGTGATGGCAAAGCTGTGCATTATTTTATATATCTAATAGTTATATTCATCGGCTGACCAGCATCCGTTGAGTCAGCCAGCTTCCCAAAAGGAGCTTGCGACCATTCAGCTCTTGGCCGTAGTGAACGTGGTCAACCTGGACATTAACCGTATGATCCAGAAGAAGCTTACGAGAAAGGGCCTTGATTCTACCTCCTCCCTCCCCCGCGATGTGAGTTATAATAGTAAAAAAATTGCGTTGGATTCAACTCCCGTTCTGGGGGAATTTTCGTTCAAACTGACTCGCGTCCTCCACCCTTCGGTTTTAGACCTGCCTTTTATAACCTTACCACTATCGAAGGTTTGTTCGTCAGGCTTAAGGACCCCATCCCGCGGGTGGAGAGGAGCGGGGTGTACAGACTGAAGTATCAGGACTGTAACGGCGTATACATAGGCGAGACAGGCCACCAGCTCAGTATTCGAGTGGACGAACGCCTTAAGGCCTGGGTGGTCATGGCTTCAGAGAAGGCTCAGCTACCCTTCTCCACAAGGAGAGGTCGTTTTTTAAACTTGTTGCGCTGAAAAATATTGAAATAGTGCGCCATTTTTTCTTGTAAAGTCGGAAAGTTTTTGATATTCATCTGTTTTTGAGTTGGGGTGAGTCGGAAATCCGCGCAACGCTTTTTACAAGACGCATAGTCTCCGAAGACCTTGACTCAATTTAAGAATTTTCCCAGAGCGTAATATGACGTCATCAGTGACCTTAATGTGAGTTGAAAACGTGGAAAATTTTACTGAGGCTGCAGTATGACGTCATCAGTAACCTTGACCTAATTTAAGGACTTGGAAAAAATCTACCAGGGGTGTAGTATGACGTCATTAATGACCTTGACATAGTTTAGAACTTGGAGAGATTTCACCGAGAGTGTGGTATGACGTCACCAAGGTCACTAATGACTTACTTTGAAGTGCTACACGTTCCAACCCCGGTCAGAACAGTCTATACTGATGCATGGACATGAATGATTATATAATTATCTTATACGCTCATTTTCATAACTCAATGAAAACATCATAATTTTGGCCTAAGTAGAAAACATGGTACAAAAACTCTATGAATATAAAAAACCAAAATAGGTGTACAACAATTGATCGAACCGAGCTATGATTTCTAGGAAAAATTCAAGGTCTGCCAACCTCGACATCCACAGCAGATACCGACCCAAGTTTAACATTCGGATCAATCGACTGATTCCATACATTTTGCACAACACCGGAGAGAATGATTCTCATTTTGTTCGACGGCGCTGGTATCATACAAAACTTAAAAGCTGTATCTTCGTCTGCACCTTCTCCAAAATAGAATACGGCCTCTCCAACGAATTGTTGTCGAACGTTTCGGTATCTCACTTTACATTTTATTATATCGAGCACGACATCATCACCGCGACCGAATACAGCTAAGTATTTGATCATTTTCTGAGCTTCGGATGCTCCTTCGTCGGCTCTGTCTTCATACGAGAAAAATTTCCAACAAATGTTCGCGAGCGTATCATTTTCCGCGTTCTGCATCTTTTCCCAAAGTGTATAACCTGAGTAGGTGAACGAAGAATGACGATGAGAAAGCGAACAATTTCCAACCAATTCAGGTGAACAGTATCCTACCTGAATGAAAAGTATTTAATTTTTACAACGTTTCGACCCAACCTCGTAAAAATTAAGTACTATTCGTGCGGGCAACATTTGTGTTTTCCTTGCACAAATAAACTTACCTTTTCCGCAATATTTTTCTCGGAATTTTCTATCTCGATCTTGTGCGTCGTCCTCACACGTCGCAAAATTCCATACGAGAATTATTGCGATCAGAACTAAGTTATAGTTTCTTAACATTTTGAACAACTATTGAACATCATTTGAAGTTTAGGGGCTTTGCGGAAGGCTATCGATAGGTTTTTTAGATCCGGGCTAAAGGTATCATTTCTCCGATGTTTGACCATTCTGTAAGTTTTTTCGTTTGGAATTCAAGAAGTGGAACTATCGTCTCTATATCTAATCTCGTATTTCAGTTTTTTTGTAGATTGAGTGCCGTTATAGTACGCGATCTGTGAGATTACTTCGTTCTGCCGCTAGTGTTCAACTGTTCTCGTATGCGGTCTGTGAATGCAATGCGCTCTGTCTGGGTGAGCCTGTCGCCGTTACCCAGAAGATACCACCAGGAGGCAAGCTTACATTGCCTTACACAAAATAGCTACTGCCCAAGATATGAGATATCTCTATCATAATTATGTTAGGTGTAAGTCACTCGTAAGTCTTTGAGGAAGGCAAGGAATAAGTCAAAAAGTATTCCATCGGTACCTTCGCCTGCAACAGTCATCTTGATGAGACTGGAAGGTTGACAGTAGAACACTGTTTCAATACCTAAATTTTGGTGCACAACAGCTCGAGTATGAGCTCCGATCATGGGATCAACCTAATGCTCTTGGTGATTTACGGCTCTGAGAACCAAACCTTCGACATGTAAACAACGGTGAGCAGGCCACGCCTCTGAATGGATGACAGAGTCAGTTCCACATTCACAAGTAATGGTTAAAAATTCAATTCATGAGTTGTTTACAGAGGAATGAAGCTTGGAAGAATCTTTATTCGAGAGCAAAGGGAGGAGTTGGCTGAGCTAGTTCAAGAACTTGCGAAAATATCGAGCTGTGAGCTGTATCTAAAGAGAGAACTTTAAAAAATTTCAACATAGGTGCTACTTGAGCACTGATAGACTGCTTTCTCAGCGGCAGGCAGAGCGCAAGCAAACTCCGAATTCGTGTAGAAGAAGTTGCCTATCAACTCCCTAATACCCTACAACGTTCAATCTACCACCGGCCACTACGCGACGCTTGTCGGGTGTGTGTTGGTATACGTGCGTAGTCCCTGTTAGGAATGACTTTCAAAAATTAATTCTCAAACCTCGAATTTCCGATCAACATTCATCATTTTGTAGAATGTTGTTCATGAAGCCTTGATTAGGAGCGCTATAGAAACAGAATTTGGGAATTTGGCTCTGAAAAGATTTTATGGCATTGGAAAAAAGCCACATTTTGCCAACTTCAACAACTTATGAAAAAAAATGCGGAAGAAAAAAAACAAATTCTGTTTTTAAAGCGCTTTTAATCAAATCTTTCTAAAGAACATTCCAATAAATCAGAGAATTTAGTTCAAAATTGAAGTTGTGAGAATTAATTTTTGGCACCATGTTTTACGCATACGTTTTCACGTGTAAAGCACACCCGTAATAGTTAAGGCCGAACGCGGCAGCCTCGACTTGCCTCGTTCGGCCTCGGATTGCCTCGCTTCTCACCAAGTGCGTGCGTTGTTTTTCTGCCGCACGAGGCAACACAAAGGCATGTTCGCAGTTGCCTCACTTTGATGGACCGACAACGGTCGGATCGCGTCCGCACGACGCACGAGGCAAGCTGAGGCACGCTGAGGCATTCGGTGCGCCGTCCACATTTACCGAACATTGGCCGAACGAGGCTGCCTCGTTCGGCCTCGCGTTGCCTCTGCCTCAAGTGTATTCCCGGCTTTACACATTCACGGCCGAGCACATGAATGTACCAGAGCGCAGACTGCAACAAAGCATATTTCTATAATGGATTTTTTTAGGGGTGTAGTATGATGTCATGAGTGACCTTGATTTACTTTGAGAACCCTATAAGATGTAACCTTGGCCAAAGTATAGTCTAACATATAGTGCAGTCGGAAAAAAAATTATAAAATGTTCAAAATCATAGGTATAATATTATTAAAATTTTAATTTAAAATATTGATGATGATATAAAAAAATTTTTTATTAAAAGAAATATCAAAAATGAATTATTCATTAAAATATTTTTTATTATTATTCAAGTTAAATGAAATTGATTAATTAACTTGATTGTATAAAATTTTTAATTGAATTATTGTAAAAAAATTTATTCAAAATTCAATATAATTTTTTAATTATTTTAACAATAAATTATAGACATTTCAAATCAATATAAAAATTAATATACATAATGAAATTGAATTTATGAATCTAACAAAATAAAAACATTGTTTCAATAATTAATTTTTTTCAAAAAATGGCTTTCACTGAAAAAATCTTGAATTTGATGGACTCTCAATAATGGGGAAAAATTGTAAATAATAATTAAATAAAATGATATTTAAAATTTTTATTAGCAAATTATCAATTATTAATGACAAAAATTTCTTCAAAAATGTAATCCTCAAATCATAGAAAAATTGATTTTATCAAAATAATGTAATAATAAAATATTTAAATTTCATATCCAAATTATAAATTCATATATAAATTATTAAAAATCAGTAGCGTAACTAAGAAGTTTCTTTGGGAGGGAGGAGGGGGTGTGGTTAAAAATATGAATACGCCACAAATGAGAAAAATATGTAATGCGTCTTGAAAATGACAGAACATTCATAAACTTTGGAAGCTTGGAAAGCGGGGGGGGGGGGGGGTTGACACATCTCTCCCCTCTCCGTTGTCACGATACCGTTAAAAATTGATATAAAATTGATATTTCTATTCAATAAATAATTCTAAATAACAATTATTAGAAACTATTTTTTGTTACCCCAATAAAATTTAAATTGATTGATGTATATAAATGAATAAAATTTTTCCAGGTCTTTTTTTCTCTAATTAATATTAAATTACTTTTGATTTAATAACAATATTCATATAACACAAATGCGTTCCACTGTACTACCCCACATTTTTAAGTAGTGAAGTATATATATTTTTTTTGATTTTAAAGAAATACTTATAATTTGTTACAAATCGTATAGTTTTTAAAAAATATATTATAGCTTATATATATTTTAAAAATCATACAGTTTGTAACAAATTGTATATTTTTCTTTAAAATCAAGAAATATATACTTCACCAACAATTTATATAATTTTTGATAATTATAATTTTTATTTATTCATTCCTTCTAATAAATAACAGTAACTAGGCTACACTGGGCCTTCCCTACTTTCACTAAACTGGGCCTAACATGCAGTGTACTTGGCTGTCCTTGGCCTGACATAAAATATATTGGGGACTTTTATTATACTGTATGTTCGGCTAACTAGGTCTTCCTGTCCCCTTGAATCGTCATGACTTTTCATTAAGGCCGATGACGACATAAGTAACCTTTAAAAGTCTTGGAAAAATCGAGCACGACTTCAACGAGACAATTTAAGCCGAAAAATTGAAATAAGACAGAAACGAATGAAGGAATTTAAGATTTGAACGAAAACTCTTCCATTTCAATTATCAATGTTTTCAAGCTTTCCGCTCACAACTTTTCAGATATTTCAACAACGATTTAGTTATTACTAGTCCTATACCCTAGCTCTGAAAACTAACAGCAACATTTTTTTACAATGATATCTACATCCGTGCATAGAATTCAGAGACGTTGACCTTTTAGGGAGATTTGAATTACATACAATACGTATCTGCAATAAGAGCAGATGAGGATTCCAGTATACCCTCGAAGGGAGATGAATTTCACTCTTAGCTTTGCCCAAAATTTCAAGCGAGCTGCATTATTCCACCCCCCCCCCTTTTCTCCAATATCCGCGCCTACGTATTCGGTGACCAATAGACCCTCTAGGAAGGACGAGGCGAGCGGTTCTAGAATCCTGACTGGCGAATACACGAATAATCATCGTTTCGTTGATGAATTCAGTCTAGAGGAATATTACATTTCTCCCCGGGATTCGTAGCTGTGACCACAATTCCGATGCTTTGAATTCGTGTGTACCTGGAGGATGGGAAAAAGGCAATTGCGGGACTTGGTATGATTAAAAGAAAAGTTATTGCTCGTTCGCATAATTTGCATTTGTGTAAGGATCTCTGCAATGACATAATATCTCTTATACACGCAGATCATAAACTGCGTTATCTCGATTTTGGCGCGCAAGGTCCACAAATGCCAAGCAAAGAAAGAAGAATTTGTGTCACGTGTAAAAATTAAGGGACAAGAATTGAAGAACTATTTACCTCGTTTATCGTCGGGTTGTGTCAGCAATACATGCAAACCTGAGCATTGAACTTGCGACAGAAAAAGCGTAAAATAAAGTTGGTGGTTTTCACGACGGTTCAATGAATTTTCCTCTTGACCTTCAACCGAACCAGAGCCATTTAAAGTCAATAATTTGCGCAGAAAGCTAATGTGTAATTCCGCAAAATTTTTTCCACGCCAAGAGAACGTGAATACTTACGTACACGTGTGAAAATATTGGACTAAGTTTTTGGGTGATGTAAAAAAATGATTTACTTCGATGCAACTACTTTACAACTGCATGAGAGAAAATAATAATGGTCATTCATATTTCAAAGTATTGTCTACACTATCCTGCGCTTTTAGTTTCTTTTTAATTTTTGTGAAATAATAGCCACCAACACAAAGCGCAGCTGTTTGAAAAGAACTGAATGTGTTCCCAAAAACGTACATAGTTGGCTAAATTGAAACTTCTATTTTGTACAACTAATGAAAAGGTATTATTACCAAATGTATTGACGACGTCCCGCAGCAAAAAAATTCTCATACAAATAAAAGAAACCTCGCTCTAAATTATTGTCACATTGTCATCTTCTCGACTACGCGGTATGCAGAGCAGAAGGGGTGCTAAATTTATCTTTCAAGCAGCAATACAGTTTTTGTATCTAGTGTTACGAGTAGCACCTGAAATTTGGCATCCGAGTCAGAACTCTCGGGTTCTTCTCATTTACTGTTGAAATTTTCGATGGCGTTCCGAAATGTGCAGTAAAAGTATTTTAATTGTAATCATTATCAGCTATTTTTGGTTGTTTGGCGATTCTGCCACCCGAAATCACGAGAGAGACTTTTGGAAGAGGTATCCTAGTTCTCGTGAGTGGTGATTGAATAATTAGATACGTATGTACTTCTTCGTATAAATCCACTGATGCTGGGTGGATGATGAAAAAGCTTTCCTAGCCTCTTCCCACTCTTCCCATTTCAAAAGTTGTATCAACCAACGAGGAGACGATGTGCTGGTGCGTTTTCCCATTCCGCACAACGTGTTGCTCTATAGTACGAAGGTGACTGAATTTTAACCAAAAATCATTTTCTGGGACCGTTCTTGACAGTCGTTCTTATTCCTATTCTCAAGCCTTCTATGCCCACATTATTCCAGCTTCAGTGCTCTATTAGCAACAAATGTGAGAGTGGTTCCAATAGCTTACCATTAATGCATCTGTCAAGCCCAATCATCACTCATCGGGTATTTTGAGTCAAGTAACACTATACTCTAATCCAAAAACGAGAAGGCTCCGATACATACCTCAAGCTCTCCTTCCAAATTCCATTTTTCAATTCAAAATATTGTGTATGATTTATTCCGCAGAAATGTATCTTTCATGGAGACCGATGATCATAGCAACGAAAGACGAGCTTGAAAAGCTCTGTCTCAAGTCCACCAGCGTCGTTCATCCGGGCTCGAGAAAAGAAGCGAAAACAACGAGGAGTCTCAGACGGTACGGAAAATTGAAATCAGCTTCGTTGGGTGGTCTGCGTGCTTTTCAAGCCGATATTTTGAAATGCAATGTGGTGTTCATCAACGATAGGGAAGGCCATCTATCCACAAATTTTTACCTTGTTGATGGGCTCGCAGCCGGAACGATGTTCAGACTTGTTAAAATTAAGGAATTTTTCCATTTAGACGGTGTCGTTTGGGAGGCATTGGAAGCCAAGAAACGTGTTCAACGTCCCTCGAAAAAATATTTCGATGATATAACCGTACTTCAAAGAGCATTTGGAAAATGATTTTCAATTGTTATTCTGAAATATTTCCGCATGATACAGAATTATTTTTTCCGTTCCAAATCCGTTCAAATGCTTACTTAGTCACTATAATCTGATAATTTTTGGCAAATTCAATTGAAGTAAATCGTTTCATAAAATTTTAATTATTTTCTTCAAGACAGTGACCAACTTTCAATTAAACAGTCATGTAAGTGGGAAAATTTGGCTTTTTAATCCCTTTCCTTTTCGAAAATTCTGGCAAAATTTACGGTGTCCATGTTGTTTGTGAATGGTTGGGGGGCCAAGTCCCGGCAGGGAGACGCCTACAAATACATACACGTTCTCCGTTTGAATGCCTCATCTTATAAAGTTGATCATTAATTGACATTTTTGATGTCTTTACCGGCACCCGAACCCACTATCAGAAATCTGCGAGTCTGAATCGCTCTTCTCTTCCTTAGTCGATAGACTTAGAATCTTCAAACCGAGTTCGAGTTTCCCATACTTGGCATACAGTTTTTCCGGCTATACTAGCGTCAAACTAGGCCCGGCATTCGCCTATACTGCATTATATCAACACTAGACTATAATTAAAATGGTTTAGCATACAATGTACTAGACTCAATAAGTTGAATGGAGTCTTCAAAGGTATACGAGCTCTCAGTTGAAATAAGGAAAAAGAAGAATTTACAGACACGTATTTTAGTTACGTGTCTGTAAATTCTTCTTTCTCCTTTTCGTGCCACACTAGGGACTAAATTATACTAAACGTTTGGCATAAGAAAAGAAACTATGACTTCACAGATGTTCATGACCACAATTGCAAAAAATTCAAGCTGATAACGTCACAAACTAATGATTTCGCGGATGGTGATGTCTCTACAAGCAGATTTGACGGATAATGATGACGTCATAAAGAAGTGTAAATCTGCGAGTTCAAGTCCGAGGTCCCCCCCCCCCGGAAATTTGCGCGGAATCCTTGACTTGATCCAGAATAGTTAGCTCATCATGGGAGCGAGCAGAGCATATGAGTCTCGAAACGCTGGTCAGCTTAAAATACAGTATTAGACTTAGAATGGCCTTTGATCAAATTGCTTGCAGCTTTATTCATGCGGAGGAGGGGGGAGAGATCTTGCAGACCATTTCGGCACACTTCTTTTGTAGCCAGCAATGATTGCCCAGGAGTCTATATAGGGATGAGTGCTCACTTGCTTTGTACTTGAAAACGCGTGGGAGAAAAGTAACTTGAGAGAGTCAGCCTCTGCTCATTATTTTGTTGATTGGTTCTATGAGTCTCTCGCTATGCTAGATACAGTTAATAAAGCTGGACTGTCAGAGTACCGATTTCCTCGAGCCTGATTAAGGTCAACTAGCTCCTCATGAGTTGATGATCTTGTCAGATTTTGCCCAATAGTTCAGACTTTTCCACACTATGTATAAAAGTAAGAATACCTTCTGCTTGAAATGAAAACTGACAATCACAACAAGGTGGTGCAAGACTTCAGGAAACTCATTAGTAAGTGTCTAGAGGTTAACCTGTACCAATTCCAAGGGAAGACTTACAAATTTCCGGATGGCCTCCCCATGGGAGGCCCTCTCTCGTTACTTGTCGCCGACGTCTACATCGACCACCTGGAAAACGCAGTCCTTGATAATTCAACGGAGGCAGAAGGTGTCCTCCTATGGAGAAGATATGTTGATGACATCACGTGTATTTGGAATGCTCCGGATTCACAACTCGACTCACTCTTCAATAAACTCAACAACTTTGCAGAGCCTATAAAATTTACGATGGAAAATGGAGGGAAGTTGGTGACCTTCCTGGACCTCAAAATATCGCTACTGCCTACCACCCTTAGTGATGAGCTTCTTACACCAAAATTTGAGATCTTTCGCAAAACTACATATTCTGGCGTATCCAACCACGGATCCTCTCTACATCCGCGCCACCACAAACATGCAGCCATCCACTCGATGATCCACAGGGCGATTGAAATCCCTATGAATAGACTAGCCTTCCAGAGAGAAATAGACGTAATTGAGCAAATTGCTCACGCCAACGACCTACAAATTAATGTTGACTTGATAGCCAGACGCAAGATGCTCCGACGGATGTTATCTGAATCTCAATCCAGATCCCAACCAAGCCCACACCCAAGCCTCCCGGCATCAACAATTAGGAGGAGAGAAAAATACATGCGCCTCCCATACCTTGGACGACCATTGGATAAAAGTGCCAAAGAACTCAAGAGGTACGGCTACAACACAGGGTTCTACCCACTCTCCACCTTACGCAAACTCTCGAAGCTCAAAGACCCTGTGCATCTTCTTGAAAAATCAGGAATATACCAGATGGATTGCTCCTTGTGTAATGCTTCCTCTACATAAGCCAGACAGGCAGATCCCTGAAGACGCGCCTCGCGGAATACCGACGCTCAGCAAGACCAAACTCAGTGCTGACTGAGGGGGAGGCAACTGCGGTAGGACGGCACTGCTTGAAAAAAAACCACAGCTTTGATAAAATCAGTGTTAAATTACTCCATCAGTGTGCCAAGGGTGATAACATGAACAGACTAGAGGAGATTGAGACCTCAAAATTGTTCAAAGATAGACGTTATCAGGCATTGAATATCTCCCAAGCCACTTACTCCAAACCATCCCTACGCTAGTAACAGAGGATGATCTCACCGCTGAACATTGCCAACCTGTTGTCTTTTTTTTTTGTGTTTCGTCTTTTGTCTTTTGTCTTTTGTCTTTTGTCTTTTGTCTTTTGTCTTTTGTCTTTTGTCTTTTGTCTTTTGTCTTTTGTCTTTTGTGTTTCGTCTTTCGTCTTTCGTCTTTCGTCTTTCGTCTTTCGTCTTTCGTCTTTCGTCTTTCGTCTTTCGTCTTTCGTCTTTCGTCTTTCGTCTTTCGTCTTTCGTCTTTCGTCTTTCGTCTTTCGTCTTTCGTCTTTCGTCTTTCGTCTTTCGTCTTTCGTCTTTCGTCTTTCGTCTTTCGTCTTTCGTCTTTCGTCTTTCGTCTTTCGTCTTTCGTCTTTCGTCTTTCGTCTTTCGTCTTTCGTCTTTCGTCTTTCGTCTTTCGTCTTTCGTCTTTCGTCTTTCGTCTTTCGTCTTTCGTCTTTCGTCTTTCGTCTTTCGTCTTTCGTCTTTCGTCTTTCGTCTTTCGTCTTTCGTCTTTCGTCTTTCGTCTTTCGTCTTTCGTCTTTTGTCTTTTGTCTTTTGTCTTTTGTCTTTCGTCTTTCAGTTTTCTATTTTCCCACTTTTTTAGATGCTTGGCAACCCTGATTTTGACTTGACGACTGGTCTTGCCTACACAGATACCATTACAGTCTTTACAAGTCACAATATAGACTCCGCTCTTCTCAAGAGGCGGTATAGGGTCCTTTAGTTGTCCAATTTGAATATTGTGGAGTTTTCTAAATAGACCTATACTAGATCACAAAAAGGGGTGAATGAGCGGAGCAA
Organism: Aspidiotus destructor; assembly: GCA_035079395.1. Lineage (NCBI taxonomy): Eukaryota > Metazoa > Arthropoda > Insecta > Hemiptera > Diaspididae > Aspidiotus > Aspidiotus destructor. The sequence goes on along the minus strand of JAVHKZ010000018.1, from coordinate 32,611,082 downwards.
GTGAGTTCTTCAAAAGCCACTAATGACCTTGAAAGCTATTAGCTTGAAATTTTCTAAAGGTTACTCATACCAGATCAAGGATGGGAGCAAACGAGCGGAGCGAGTAACCTGTCCAAAAGCCACCAGCTTCTGAGAAAGACATGATACATAATCTTTATTCATTTGGCTATGCTAGCAAATTTTTTAGTTCCTATTTCTACAATTTTATTCAACAGCTTGAATCGCTAATTGGTTGAAAGTTTTTCAAGTCCCACTCCATTTCAGGATACATAGCTCAAAAGTTGAAAATTTTCCAAGTCCTTTCTCTTTGTATGCTATACAGCTAAGAAATTTGAATTCTTGTAAGTCCCTCCACCCCGCACTTTGCTCAATGGTCGGAATTGTTTGAAGAACCTCTCCCAATATATAAGTACACAGTATAACTCAGAAGTCAGAGTCTCTGGGGCAGGTGAGAGTTTGTGCCTTCCCTGGGACTACAATTTACTTACATCACTTCGCTTCATATATCTGAAATTTCTTCAGGTTCTTCCTACTCATGTTTAAGGTCGGTTACAGCAGATGATTCTGTTCAGCTTTCCAGTGTAGGTTGGAGGCCTTTGGAAACGCAGTTCAGCAAATGGAGGGCGGAACCTGCACTCGTCCTTAAATATTTCCCCACATTGTTTTTTACCCATACACAGCAATAAGAACTCAGTCCAATCATCTTTCCGAGGATAACAATATTGAGAACCTCAAAAGACATCAGGTTATATTGAAAACTAAATGTGCAATCACATACAACGAGGAATCGATAAGCCGATACACAAAGAAAGAGCTATCGCCCGCTACACCTCTGGAAAAATAAATCCGTTCACCGTTTACGCATATTTCTTCAGCAGCGATATCCAACGCAGAAATTTTCCCACCCGCAGCTGATGAAAAAGTCGTCTGGGTATCGGCACGCGTTTTGTTAACGCCAATTTCATCATTTTGAATTACTGTTCTTGCTTCTGTCATCTCTGATTCATTTAATATTTTATTCTCTGATGTGGAGGCTTCTCCATCGACAACTGTTCGCGACCCTATTTCATCAACTCCATTCTCGTTTTCTTTTGCATCTCGATTGGAAGTACCCTCTATCACAATATCCTTTCCTCTCGCAATTTTAGTGCTTAATTCAGACTTGGTCAAGTCATCTCTACCATCTAGCGACGTTGGCTGAGGATGTTTATAATAATTGCGCGCGTTGATAATGTAACAACTACACTCTAACAGAGTTATGAATAGAGGGCCTCGATTTAGATATCGAAAATATACAAAATATGAACCGGATTGTCCTACTTTATTCGGTACGACGATTTTCTTCTCGGCAAATAAACGACTTGTGATCGGTCTATGCCATTTTAGTGGCTTCAATGACGATGGCTGGGTCGAACAGGCGAGGGTCTGCAAAGTATATCCAAAGATTGAATGTTTCCAAAAGATGTGTTTTTCATGCGCTGAAAACCAAACGATAATAAATTAGGTAACGATTCAACGACTTGTAAAACGACATCTGATGTAAAATTTTAGAACCTGTATCCAATAAACGCTCGGCTAAAACGGGGCTCAATTTTGTCACCGGCCGCAGATCGGATAAGAGGGATATTTCATCTAGGTTAGAAATATCATGAGAAAGTGAATTGTAGTTGGTTGAACCTGGGCTCTTGACATCATTGTTTTGGGCGCCGAGCAACTGATGAATGACACTGACAAAGAAGGAAAAGAACCCGATCACTTTTCCCATCGTAGTCTAAAATGAATTTCATCATACAACAACGCATTAACACAAGATATTCGTTCTGTTTACAATTTTGTTTTCCTTCGTAGGTACTTTCTTTACATTATGAAAACATGTGTCTTTTAGAATGCTAGAAATCTGTTCAGTGAGGAAGAAAGATGAAAGTACATGAATAAAACGTTTTTTGGTTACATTGATGACTTATTTATATTTACTATCGCATAATGAAACTACTCGAGTTTTCCTTCATAAGCATTTATTTGATAATTTCAATCAGTTGCTCGCCCAGTGGTGACGATAAGAAACCAAAGGATGATAAAACGCCGACAAACGATAATTCTAGAAAACGAGACTCGCGAAATATTGGTGACAATTCCAGGGACCCCAGACAACGTGGAAAGACTGAACAAGGAGGTGACACATCAGAATTTTCATTTCCAGTTCAACAAATTCAAACGGACAACATTCTACCATCCGGCTCAACTAGCCAGATGGGAGGTTTCCCCTTGATGTTTGGAACGGGACTTCCACCAGTTTGGGTGTCAACAAGTAATGAAAAAAAGAAAGGAGGACTAACAATAAATGATGAACCTAACCCAAAGAGACCAGTACCAAGGATAGTTCTTAAAAGTTCAACGAACATTGGCACTGATGCGAGGCAAGATTCAAGAATAAATGACTTTGGGAAAACGGCAGGAACAGATAGTGGAAGTTACTCTGTAAGTGGTAACTCTCACGGTTCGACAAGTGGTTTCATAATCGGTCGTGATTCGAGAGTAGTTGGATCATCATCGAGTGATCCACCTAATTTCAGCGGGTTAGATTTTCTTCCACCTTCTACAAGTGCTGTTCCTGCACCTTCAACGCAACCTCCTTCAGAATTAGATCAAGTGGCATCAGAGGGTTTGTTGCTAGCATTCAGAAGTGAGTTTTCAACAGTGAAATTTCAGTAAAAACTTCGACGCATTACAATATGTTTCTTTCTTCATTGAAAACTATAGGCCAAAGAAGGATGGTTTCAGTTCCTGAACGCTTTGCGGATGGTGTTCCATGCGCGGTTCCACCTGGCAATCGACCAATAGAGCATAGTCTTTTAACGATGAAAAGTATACGTATACCCATTCGAATGGGTACATTTCACGTGAGACCAGTAAAGTTCACATACCATCCGGAGGTTGAACCGACTAACTTTGTTATGCTCGAATGTGATTGCGAAATTTCCAACGCAGGTTTCGCATTTGAGTTGATGTTGACAAGTTATCATTTCTCCATGCTCACGTCTCCAGAGTCCGTGTGTGTCGACGGGAAAATTCATTTGTTGAAGGGTGTTATGGGCCCGAGCTCATTTTTTGTTTTTACTTACAATGGTATTGATAGAATTTTCCATGTTCTGGCTCATATTCGGGTCACTCGAGCGCCTAGAAGTCCGTCGGTAAGTATAACGAGTCATCAGACGTCAAGCTATCAAGAATCGGGTGGCTCCTCGAATCAAACTGAGGACGTTGCAGGAGCATCCAAGAATCAAGAGTCAGGAGGTTAGGTAACAATTGTGTTTGAACTACTCGGACAGGTGATCTAGTTTTACGTTCAAATTATTCCAAGCATTTTCATCCCAATCCTTACAAATAGTTTTTGAAGTGAATTTACAATATTCTAACTGACAGATATGAACTGGAAATGTATTCAAGCACTTTGAGGTGAATAAAATATTCTAACTTTACGGCACTCCATTTCAGTGTTTCAAATTCGCGAGTCCGAGTGGCGCTCCTCCGTTGATGGCCTTGGAATCTTCGCACTCCACCTGACCCATGAATCTGCAAGTCCACGCTCGAGTTCCCTGTCCTAGCATACAGGCTATTCAGAGCAGGCCTAGCACACAATATACTAGATTACGTCACGGATATCGATGACGTCACAAACGGATTTGACGGATGATGACGTCACTAGCAGGTTTAAACTGGTTGAGGTCTCAACTGTACCGTCATCTGCTAACGAAAGATCACAAGTTTGGGATTGAATTTCCCCTTTTCAATGTTTTTACAGGTGCCCCAGGCGTCTATGGAAATCTTTGAGTCCAAGTCCAAGTTAATATTCCTCCCTCCCCCTCCCAGAAAATCTTTGAATCCTCAACTTAGAATCCTCCAACGTTCAAGCAATATCAAGAGGATGGATTGAAGGTATGAGGCACGTAACAAAAGACGCTCAAAATTTGACATTAAAATTTGATGATTTGACCTTGTACCTTCAACCTTTCTCGTAGTGATGACACCACAAGAAGATTTATACAGCTTCATGTCTTTAGCTACCAAAAATTTAAAAGTTTGGAACTACGTCTCGTCTTTCCAATGTCTTAAACGGCAGCTTAGCCGTCTATTGGAGATTTGCGAGTACAACTAGATAATCTGCGAGTCAAGTCCGAGTTAACCTCTGAAGGTGAATTCTCGACATGATCCAAAATAACTAGCTTATTATACTAGACCGAAAATGAGGGAGATCCCTGAAAGCTGTTTTACTTCTTTTTGTAATACAATAGACAAAGAAAGAAGGCGAACGAGGGCAAATTCAAACTGATGAAGTCACAAGGAGGCTTAAACTGATTTATGTTTTCACTGTGTTTCTATCTGCTATCGAAAATTTAGTACTGAATTTCCTCTTTTCAATGTCTCTACTGGCACCTCATCCTTCTGGAAGAAATTTGCGAGTCCAAGTCCGAGTTGATATTCCCCCGCCGCCTTCCCCTCCCAAAAAATTCGCGAGGAATCCTTGACTTGATCCAGAGACAGTACTGACCCCAAATCTTTGATGACGTCATAAGGTGGTTCAAACTGGTCAATGTCTTTACTGTTCCTTTATCCGCTAATCAATAATTAGGAAGTGGGTTTCCTCTTCACCGGCGCCCTTGCCATATATTGGAGATCTGAGATTCCACGTCCAACTTGATCCCCCCCCCCCTTCCAAGAACACTACGATGGATCCTTACTTGATCCAGAATAGTAAGCCTACCCTACTAGTTCAAAAATGAGAGTGAATGAGCAGAGCAAGCGAGTCCTCAAAAGCTATTACTATACATATGTTGTATACTACACTTACACTAAACCAAGAATGAAGGTGAACGAAGGCAAATTCAAGCTTATGACGTCACTAACCAATGACGTCATGGATTGTGCCAACGCCGCAAACAGATCCAATCCTGATTTTGGAGTCAGCGTAAATGTTTTCAGGATACAACATTTTTAGGATTTTTTTTTAGCGGGGAACCCACTATCACTATCTTTTTCAGGGGGATCACATCCTCAGAAAACGTCCGTGTCCAGAAGTTTTTGTGAATTGCAAGAGGTGACGTGACGTGACGCGTGGCTCCTTATGACGTCATCAATGACCTTGACTTTAGGGGCTTGGAAAAATTTCAATTTCCAGCCTTCATTATTATTAGGCCTAGCATGCAGTATACTGAGAAGAGTCCAGCCAACTTATTTTCTGAGGGGGCATTTTTACGCCAACATGATCGCAAGCGCGGGAGGTCGCGGGCTCCCCGCTGCCATTGCAAACCTGCAATGGGCTCTAATTTGTAACAGGGAACCCGCTATTTCTTTTGTTGGGGGTACTCCCAGGAATTTTTTTGCAAGCGCGAGCGCGTCCGCAAAGGTTGATGACGTCACAGAGAGGTTGATGACGTCACGGAGAGGTTGATGACGTCACGGAGAGGGACTTGGAAAAATTTTGATCTAGCCATATATGATGCAAAGTGGACTTGAGCGCAAGCGCGTCCGCAAAGATTGATGACGTCACAAAGAGGTTGATGACGTCACGGAGAGGTTGATGACGTCACGGAGAGGTTGATGACGTCACGGAGAGGTTGATGACGTCACGGAGAGGTTGATGACGTCACAGAGAGGTTGATGACGTCACGGAGAGGGACTTGGAAAAATTTTGACACTCTAGCCATATATGATGCAAAGTGGACTTAAGCGCAAGCGCGTCCGCAAAGATTGATGACGTCACAGAAAAGTTGATGACGTCACAGAGAAGTTAATGACGTCACAGAGAGGTTGATGACGTCACAGAGAAGTTGATGACGTCACGAAGAGGTTGATGACGTCACAGAGAAGTTGATGACGTCACGGAGAGGTTGATGACGTCACGGAGAGGTTGATGACGTCACAGAGAGGTTGATGACGTCACGGAGAGGGACTTGGAAAAATTTTGACACTCTAGCCATATATGATGCAAAGTGGACTTGAGCGCAAGCGCGTCCGCAAAGATTGATGACGTCACAAAGAGGTTGATGACGTCACAGAGAGGTTGACGACGTCACGGAGAGGTTGATTACGTCACGGAGAGGTTGATGACGTCACAGAGAGGTTGATGACGTCACGGAGAGGGACTTGGAAAAATTTTGACACTCTAGCCATATATGATGCAAAGTGGACTTAAGCGCAAGCGCGTCCGCAAAGATTGATGACGTCACAAGTTTATGACGTCACAGAGAGGTTGATGACGTCACGGAGAGGGACTTGGAAAAATTTTGATCTAGCCATATATGATGCAAAGTGGACTTGAGCGCAAGCGCGTCCGCAAAGATTGATGACGTCACGGAGAGGTTGATGACGTCACGGAGAGGTTGATGACGTCACGGAGAGGTTGATGACGTCACGGAGAGGTTGATGACGTCACAGAGAGGTTGATGACGTCACGGAGAGGGACTTGGAAAAATTTTGACACTCTCCATATATGATGCAAAGTGGACTTAAGCGCAAGCGCGTCCGCAAAGATTGATGACGTCACAGAAAAGTTGATGACGTCACAGAGAAGTTAATGACGTCACAGAGAGGTTGATGACGTCACAGAGAAGTTGATGACGTCACGGAGAGGTTGATGACGTCACAGAGAAGTTGATGAAGTCACAGAGAGGTTGATGACGTCACGGAGAAGTTGATGACGTCACGGAGAGGTTGATGACGTCACGGAGAGGGACTTGGAAAAATTTTGACACTCTAGCCATATATGATGCAAAGTGGACTTGAGCGCAAGCGCGTCCGCAAAGATTGATGACGTCATGGAGAGGTTGATGACGTCACAGAGAAGTTGATGACGTCACGGAGAGGTTGATGACGTCACGGAGAGGTTGATGACGTCACAGAGAGGTTGATGACGTCACGGAGAGGGACTTGGAAAAATTTTGACACTCTAGCCATATATGATGCAAAGTGGACTTAAGCGCAAGCGCGTCCGCAAAGATTGATGACGTCACAAGTTTATGACGTCACAGAGAGGTTGATGACGTCACGGAGAGGGACTTGGAAAAATTTTGATCTAGCCATATATGATGCAAAGTGGACTTGAGCGCAAGCGCGTCCGCAAAGATTGATGACGTCACGGAGAGGTTGATGACGTCACGGAGAGGTTGATGACGTCACGGAGAGGTTGATGACGTCACGGAGAGGTTGATGACGTCACAGAGAGGTTGATGACGTCACGGAGAAGTTGATGACGTCACGGAGAGGTTGATGACGTCACAGAGAAGTTGATGAAGTCACAGAGAGGTTGATGACGTCACGGAGAAGTTGATGACGTCACGGAGAGGTTGATGACGTCACGGAGAGGGACTTGGAAAAATTTTGACACTCTAGCCATATATGATGCAAAGTGGACTTGAGCGCAAGCGCGTCCGCAAAGATTGATGACGTCATGGAGAGGTTGATGACGTCACAGAGAAGTTGATGACGTCACGGAGAGGTTGATGACGTCACGGAGAGGTTGATGACGTCACAGAGAGGTTGATGACGTCACGGAGAGGGACTTGGAAAAATTTTGACACTCTAGCCATATATGATGCAAAGTGGACTTAAGCGCAAGCGCGTCCGCAAAGATTGATGACGTCACAAGTTTATGACGTCACAGAGAGGTTGATGACGTCACGGAGAGGGACTTGGAAAAATTTTGATCTAGCCATATATGATGCAAAGTGGACTTGAGCGCAAGCGCGTCCGCAAAGATTGATGACGTCACGGAGAGGTTGATGACGTCACGGAGAGGTTGATGACGTCACGGAGAGGTTGATGACGTCACGGAGAGGTTGATGACGTCACAGAGAGGTTGATGACGTCACGGAGAGGGACTTGGAAAAATTTTGACACTCTCCATATATGATGCAAAGTGGACTTGAGCGCAAGCGCGTCCGCAAAGATTGATGACGTCATGGAGAGGTTGATGACGTCACAGAGAAGTTGATGACGTCACGGAGAGGTTGATGACGTCACGGAGAGGTTGATGACGTCACAGAGAGGTTGATGACGTCACGGAGAGGGACTTGGAAAAATTTTGACACTCTAGCCATATATGATGCAAAGTGGACTTGAGCGCAAGCGCGTCCGCAAAGATTGATGAGGTCACGGAGAGGTTGATGACGTCACAGAGAAGTTGATGACGTCACGGAGAGGTTGATGACGTCACAGAGAGGTTGATGACGTCACGGAGAGGGACTTGGAAAATTTTTGACACTCTAGCCATATATGATGCAAAGTGGACTTAAGCGCAAGCGCGTCCGCAAAGATTGATGACGTCACAGAAAAGTTGATGACGTCACAGAGAGGTTGATGACGTCACAGAGAAGTTGATGACGTCACGGAGAGGTTGATGACGTCACGGAGAGGTTGATGACGTCACAGAGAAGTTGATGACGTCACAGAGAGGTTGATGACGTCACGGAGAGGTTGATGACGTCACGGAGAGGGACTTGGAAAAATTTTGACACTCTAGCCATATATGATGCAAAGTAGACTTAAGCGCAAGCGCGTCCGCAAAGATTGATGACGTCACAGAGATGTTGATGACGTCACAGAGAGGTTGATGACGTCAAGAAGATGTTGATGACGTCACGGAAAGGTTGATGATATCACGGAGAGGGACTTTGAAAAATTTCGACACTATAGCCATATATGATATGAAGTGGACTTGAAAAAATTCCTACCTCCGAGCTATAGATGATAGAAGAAGGACTTCAAAAAATTTCGACTCTCGAGCTATATATGATAGGGGGGGGACTTGAAAGAATTTCGAATCTCGAGTTCTCCCCTTGATAATGGACTTGTTTTCTAGAGAAATTTTTATACCTTTGTGGTGATTGAGAAATCTGCTGGTCTAATGGACTTGGGACAGCGGGACAGCGGGTTCCCCGCTGCCATTGCAAACATGCAATGGGCTCCAATTTTTTTTTCAAGTTTTCAGGATTTTGGTCGTTCCAATTATTATTATTATTATTTTTTTTTTGGAAAAAAATAATTCAGCACAATGTCATTCCGGATTTTGGTTTTCAGGAAAATAAATTCAGGGAAAAGTCCGAGAAGGGGTGGGGACGTGAGGTTTGAAGTTACTGGAGGTTTGAATTTTGTAAAAATGTTTAAATGGATAAGAATGATTACAGGTAGGTAGCAGACATGAGGAAAGATAAATATGAGCGAATGAATTAAGTGTGGGGAGAAGTTTTGTTCATCTTTTTAGACTTTCAATTTCAAGATGGTCAAGAAATACGTGATTTCTCAGATTAAAATGTGGAATTATTTATATCATTGAAATCGGGTGTTGCTTACAGCCATGATGATAGTATTGCTTCAAGAATGATGCATGAGCCAGTATTTATCCTGAGGCTTGGTGCTATCCTATAACTGGCTAAGTGGGTCTCACATTAATATTTAAAAAAACTCACAGTTTCTTTTATGGAGTTGCATGAGAGGAGGCAGGGAACCTTTTTCATGAGTTTTATGATGTTTGAAACGGTGTATATCTGGCTCATTGACGGAGCTGCGCAAATTTGTGTATGAAGCATTGCATATCTATAGTTACTTGGAGAAGCTGTTTTGATCAGGCTATACTCACCGACTTCCAAGCTATACATATGATAAGAAGGGGACTTGAAATACAGAGTACTGGACTTAGACTAGGCTAGAATCCCTCCTTGCATTATCCTAGCTTTCTACTGATATATATTTATGTTTTCAAGCTGGCACTTGCAGATAAAGTAGGCAGTTCGAGTTCTTACCTATAAGATAGTTCAAAATGATAGTCGAGCGTCAGTTGATTCCTCTATTTTGAGATAAGGTTGGCAAAACAAAATGCGTTACCACACTCAATTCTAGGAGAGGGACTTGAAAAAGTTGTAGCTTTCGAGCTGTAGGTGATGAGAGGGGACTTGGAGAAATTTCGACCTCTGTCGGATATATAATATGATAGGAGGTTCCGAGTCTCAAGGTCATGTTGCATCCCAGCCGGTGGAAATTTTTTTTCGAGAGGGAGAGACCCCCCACGAAAAAACAACTTTACTTACACTCCAGAGTTTTCCTTTTTTCTGTTCAGCAATGTCGACTTTTAATACCAACACATTCTGTCTTTGAAAACAAATTCAAATAACTTATAGGTATTAATAAGAAAGTTTTTATATTTTATAGGTCATTGTAATCAACACAGCCCATCTTCGAAATTAATCTAGCACTAAATGAGCAATGACTTGAAATATATTTTTAGTTTTACTGTACACAAAAAATGAATTGCTTCCATGTAGACCTTTTGAAAGATACACAAATCTCTCGTTATCACCTGCACAGATAGAATCAGGGTACACATCTTCTGCCAATCGATATTTAGGCACTTGTAGGGATTCCAAAACAGGGCTTCTTCTGAATAGTTGATGGCCCTTATTTCCACCAACTTCAGCTTCCTTTTTTCCACCAACTTTATCTTCATTTTTTCCACCAACTTCATCTTCCTTTTTTCCAGCAACTTTATCTTCATTTTTTCCACCAACTTTATCTTCATTTTTTCCACCAACTTCATCTTTCTTTTTTCCGCTAATTTCATCTGCCTTATTTCCACCAACTTCATCTTCCTTTCTTCCGTCAACTTCATCTTTGTTTTGATTTACAATCACATCGTCACTGTCAGCCGTGTTTTGATCTTTAATTTTCATTTTTTCATTATTTGTGGCTTCGGTTTTCACCTTAAAATATTGATTTGAATTTCGCGCTCCGTGACGTTGTAGAAAAATACGTCTCTGATATTGCTCTTCAATTTGACCTTCAATCTGAGTTTTCTTCTTTACTTCATTTTTCATTTCCTCTTCTCTCTCGATTTTTTTGTTAAAACGATCTATCATGTCAGTAACAGGACTTCGTCTGCGTAGTTGATGACTCTTCTTCCCACCAACGTTATCTGAGGTTTGGTTTACAACCACATTATCGCGATCAGTCTTGTTTTGATCCTTTATTTTTATTTTGTCATTTTTTATGGCCTCAGTTTCTTTTTCGGTAGATTGATTTGGTTTTCTCTCTCCCTTTGATGGTTTCTTATGTTTGTCTTTAATTTGATCCTCAACCTTGGAGTGCTCATCATTTTCTATCTTATTTTTTCTTTTGAGATGAAGTTTTGTATCTCCCTTGGGCTCATCATCGGCCCGCTTCTCTTTTTTCTTTTTCTTTTTAATTTTTTTGTTTTCGTCGTTTTCTCCATCATGAGATTTTGGTATCTTCCTCCATTTTTTCACGAGTTTAGTCTTTACTATTGTCTCGGTTTTCTCATCAACCTTCATAGAATCAGGCTGGTTTTTATCTTGTTCGTTGTTCTTTGCACCGCTCACTTTATCATTGATGGAATTTTTCCTCTCCAATAACTTTGATGATTTACCTTCCCCATTCTCCTCCTCTTCCACTTTATGATTTTTCTTTCTATCTTTTCCAGAGTCATGTAAACTTTCTTCATTTCTGTCTTTCTGTCTTTTGACATTGCCCGCCTCATTTTCTGAATTTTCATGAATTTCATCATTCTTTTGGTTCTTCTTTGATCCCTTGTTTACTGGTTCATCAAGATGGTGCCCTACATCTCTCGTTTGTGTTTCAGTGATTTTTGAGGTACTCGCTTCCTCCAAATTCTCGAGAAAAATTTTCTTCTTTTTGTCTCTTTTTATTTTCTCTTTATGTTTTTTCCCGTAATCTTTTGAGGAGTCACCATGATTTTCTCCCTTTCTTTTAAGTTTGTCAAATTCTTTCTCATTTTCTGAGTAACTGATTTTGGTGAATTTAAGCTTGTTTTCATCTAATTTTTCAATTTGTTTTGTCGCGATATTTCCCTCATCTTTGTTGTTATTTACTTCAGCTTTTCCATCTTTCTTTTTTGTACTATCTTCTTCTTTTGGGTTCTTAGATTTTGACGATTTGTCCTTGGTTTTGCCATCGTGTTTGTCATCTTTCTCCTTGTCTTTATTTTTTTCAACTTTCTCATCTGGTTTCTTGTTTTTCTTGTCTTTTTCAGACATTTCTCGCGGTTCATTTTCAGTTTGATCTTCTTCTTCCAGGTTTTTAGATTTTAAGGATTTGTCCTTAGTTTTGCCATCATGTTTGTCATCTTTCTGCTTGTCTTTATTTTTTTTAACTTTCTCGTCGGGTTTCTTGTTTTTCTTTTCTTTTTTTTTGTCCTTTTCAGACATTCCCCGCGGTTCATTTTCAGTTTGAGATTCTGGTTCCTTTTCCTTCTTAGATTTCACCTTATCTCCTCCTTCCTTGGGACCTTGGTCAATGATTTTTTTCTCTTTCAATTTATCTTTTTCTTTTTCTTGCTTTTGTTCTTCGCCTTTTGCAGAATTTCTGTCTTTTGATGCGGTTTCAGCTAGTCCTGTTTGACCATCTCCGTCTTTATCTGTTTCAATTTTATCTGATTTCTTTACTTTCTCCTTCGTTTTTCCATCTTCTAATTCGTTTTCATGTTTTTCTGCTTTTTGTTTTTTATGCTCAGTCTTATCTTTTTTGTCAAATTCTTTCTCCGGTTTGTCGTGCTCTTTCTTCAGTTTCTTTTCTTTATTCTTCTCCTTGTCTTTTGGATCACTTTCTCCTCCCTCTTTGTCCTTCACTTTTTGTTTATGTTTATCTTTGTCCGATTTTTCTTTAATTTTCTTCTTTTTATCGTCATCTCCCTTGGAATGACCATGAATTTCTTTGTCTTTTGCTTTCTCTTCAGTTCCTTGAGTTACTTTTTCCTTGACGACTTTCTTATCATGGTCAACTTTCTTATCATCGTCGGTTGGTTTTGATTTTTGTTTCTCTTCTTTCTGATTATTTTTACTTTTTGATTCCTTTGCTTCCTTTTCCTCTTTATCATTTTTCTCTTTGGGTGCCTTTTCTTTGTCTTTTTTTGATTTTTCTTCTTCCTTTTTAGGTTTTGATTTTTTCTTATCATCATCTTTATTTTTGGACGATGAAGTTCCATCCGTTTCATCTGGACTTCTTCTAAAAAGCGCATGATCTGAATGGTCATGACTCTCATGCTGATGACTACTATGAATCTCGTGTTGCTCTGAAGAGCTGCTCTTGTTCTCCTCCGAGGGTATCTTATTTTCTGATGATTGTGCCTTAGGCTCTGGGAGTATTTCATCGACTATTTCTTGAATCAATCCTTGTTCAGATTCAGAGTGAGATTTTTCTTCATCTTTGAAGGAATGATTATGGTCGTATATGGGAGGCTGATATGAGACAGAGGTCTGCTCAGAAGAATGGCTTTTTTCTTCTTCTGATTTCTTTTCTGTGTGCACAACTTTAATTGTTATACTTTCCTCAACATTTTCTTTCGATGAACTTTCATCTTTTTCTTCTTTCTTCTCATGGTTTTCCAGGATCTCTTCTATCAGTTCAGCACCAATCTGTTCTTTCAATGATTCTGGCGACTCGTGTTTCTCTTCTGAGGATGAACTGCTGCTAGATGATTTACTGTTTTTCTTCTCTTCTTTCTTGGATTCGTCCTCCACTTTCTCTTCCTCTTTCAATACATGAAGAGTTATCTCTCCCTTACTGTGAGAGTCGTGGGAAACATCTCGAGAGGGAGTAAGAGATTCTTCTCCTTCTCGATATACCACAACTCTATTTCCATGATGCGATTCATTATGAAATGATATTTCTGAGGGCGTGGTATGGTGTTCCAGTAGTAGAGCTTTTTCCTTTTCCTCACTAGATGAGTTGTTTTTGGTATCCAATACTAGAACTTTTTCTTTTTCCTCACCAGATGAGTTGATCTTGGTTTCCAATACTACAACTTTTTCCTTCTCCTCACCAGATGAGTTGATTTTGGTTTCCAATAGTGAAGCTTTTTTCTTTTCCTCACTAGATGAGTTGATCTTGGTTTCCAATACTACGACTTTCTCCTTCTCCTCGCTAGATGAGTTGACTTTGGTTTCCAATACTACAACTTTTTCCTTTTCTTCACCGGATGAGTTGATCTTGTTTTCCAACACTATAACTTTTTTCTTCTCCTCGCTAGAAGAATCGATCTTTGTATCCTCTTCAATCAGAATCTTGATGTTAGAATTTTTTTTCTCGTCATCACTCGAATCATGATTTTCAATTTCCTCCTGTATTTTCTCAAGAACTTCCATCTTTGTATGTTTTTTCTCTTCACTAGAAGATTTATCAGAATTTTCTTTTACTGCATGTTCCACTATAATTGTTTGGGCCAGTAACTGATCTTTGTGTAATTCATCTTCTCGAGATTTCGAGTGGTCTTTCTCGTCAGAAGAGCGACTGATATCTCGATGAATTTCCGGTAGCACATCAATATTAATTCTCTCCGTGGCCTGTTCAACTACTACTACTGAATTAGTTCTTGGTGATGGTACAATAAGTAGTTTTCCACCAAATTCATCTTCTTCTGAAGAGGAACTGCTATTCTTTGCCTGTCCACGGAATCTACCCATTAGGCCTCCAACAAGGCTTCCTACCAGACCTGGACTCGGAGGAGTTGGACTTGGCGGAGGAGCTTCTACATGAGACTCCTTATCTTCTCTGCTAAATCTACTGCTGACCGTTTTTCTGAAACTCGCTACTAGACCTTGGTTTGGAGGACTCGCGCTCAGAGGAGGAGTGTCGGTATGAGACGATTTATCTTCTCTACTGAATTTACTACTGACCGTTTTCTTGAAACTTGCCACAAGACCTTGGTTCGCAGGACTCGCACCAGACGATTTATCTTCTCTATTGAATTTACTACTAACTGTTCTTTTAAAAGACTGAAAATATGTCTCTTGGGGAGAACTCTTTACCACAATATCCTCATGTTTTTTGCTTTTGTCCTCTTCTGATGAGGATGATCGATCCTTTGTTTTTTCTTCCACATGATCAGTTTTGATAGGTTCTACTTTGCTCTGTTCTGGTTCGGGAGCTTTCGAACCCCATGCCCATTTCATTATCGACTGAATATAACCGTCTGCGGGAGGATTTTGAGTCTCTTTGATCTCCTCTTTAGGTTTTTTATGCTCCTCTGAGGACGATTCTCGACTTTTTGAGGTACGAGCACGCCCTTCAGATTTTGTACTTCTGTTTTCGATTTCTTTGATGCTGGCACTGGCTGATTTATCGACCACTCTTCTATCACTCGATTCGTGAGTATCTTTATGGTGATCAATCCCGGTCGGTAATTGAATCGTTTCAGTGATTTCGATGGATGCAGAACGACTTTTATCAACCAGGGTTGGCTTGGCGAATTGTTCACCGCTTCTGTGTTCTTCGGTAAAACGATATTCTTCGAATCGCTTACTGCCTCTATTAAGTTCATATATTCCGATTGTATCCTTCTGTCCTTCCGAACTTTCTTTTTTTTTCTCCCGTACGCTTTTACTGTCAGACACGTCTTTGGTTTTTTCATTTTGGGTGCTTTTCTCTTCTTCTTTTCGACCAAAAGGATTGATCATTTGTTTCAACTTTCCAAGAATACTGCCTCCAGAATCATTAGGAGTTGTTTGAACTGGGGTTTTGACCACCATTACTTCTTTATGGGATTGGTGCGAAGCGTCGTTACTGCTTGCGTTCTTTTCACTTTTAACTTCATATTCGTCTTTGATGATGTGAATGTTTTGCGAAACCTCCACTTTAGATTTTTCTTCTTCGGAGGAGGAAGACTTGGAGCTTTCTTTGGTATCGTGCTTATCAAGACTTTGAACATGAATAGTTGTTTCGTTCTCTTGATTATAAGATTGATGCGCTATTACGTTGGTATTATAGCTGCTTCTCTCGTATTCGTCCGAGGACGGCTTCGTTGGTAGTCCTGTAGTACCTGAGATCGTATTATCGTCAATCCTAATACTCGATCGTCGTCTCTTCAACGGTTCGTTGACAATTTCTCCACTCTTCGAATGGGACTCGGAGCTAACATTTTTTTGATTTTCGGTTCTAACGGGTGTCAGAAGCGGGATCTGTTGTAATTCAATCCCACTAGTTGAGGGACGTTGTGAGTCTATCGTTCCTTGGGAAGGAGGTCTACTCAATTCTGCTAATTTCGCACTGGACGTGAAAGAACAAGAACATTTCAACATCGGTACCTTCAGTGATTTTATTTTCTTGGAATCGTTGAAAGCGAATAGGACGTCGTGCTCTTCGTAATTACCACCTTCTTTTTGTATTTTAATGAAATTGGATGAAAATAATGTATGCTTAATGGAGGACGTCGTCAGTTTTAGTGTTTTGGCAAGGCGGACGTAACAATGCGTTGCTTCTTTTTTGGACAGACTCAGCGAGGAATACCATTTGCCAGTTCCACCTAAAGTGACAGATATGAGAGTTATTCACAAGGATTGTAAGCTTAGCCGGTATCTTGTTCTCAGAATAGTCCCTCTTACAAGTTTTTTTTTTTTGCCGGAAAACGGGCTGAAAAAATTTCTCCAAGGTTGACCATAGGTACCTCAGGAGTTAAAGAAAGAGAAAAAGATTCGACAGAATTGAGGTCCGTGTTTGAGCTATGGAGGAGAATGTCTGAATTGAATAATAGAAGAGGATTCGGGAAACTGCGTGCGGGCGAGGGCTCTATCACAGGAAGGTTAACGAAGACTTGAAGAAGAGTTACGATAGGAAAAGAAGGAGCGGCGTCTGAAAATTTTTCAAAAATTCATTTTTCGAGATCTGGATGTAGAACATGAGCAGGGAAATGGGAATCAATATGAGATTCTGAATTACTGCACGGCTATTCATTATGAAAAAAGGGTTGATACTCAAAGGAACTACTGATTACAAAACCGCAGACAAGGGAAAGAATACAAAGCGCTTTTGACTATATTAGTCATCCTGATTGAAGACACGAACGCCACTGACCTAACGATAAACAGAAACACCATCATCAATCTTGAGAATAACGGAACAAGAGGGAGACTAATCATCGAGTTATGAATCATAATCATAAATAAGCTCGATCAGTCCTTCGTCCGATATGTGGCTGTTCAGCATAATAAGACCATTAGTACTCTTATGACGAATTGGATCTTGGAACCCCTCAAGAACGCAGAAGTGCCCGCATACCTGCTCAGGATGATCAGCAGCTACGTTAGCTGTCGTGAAATCCAAGCAGAGACGTCTGTTGGTAAATTGAAGCGCCCAGTTACTTGTGGGGTGCCGCAGGGGTCGGTCATTAGGCCACTGTTCTGGTGCGTCGCATTTAACGGGATATTTAAGGTGAAGCTACCACCAGGTGTTAGGCTCACCAGCTATGCGGATGACACACTCGTGGTATGCACCGCTGAGAAGAGTATAACGGAGGAGAGCAGGGTAAACCGGGCCTTAGAGGTAGTGACGCATTGGATCGAGTCGACTGGACTTGAACTTTCAGCCAGTAAGACGGAGGCCATTTTGTTCACGACTCGTCGGAAGTTCAGTCATCTTTCGCCTGCAAGGTGTGGAAATCGAGACTAAGAAGAAGATGAAGTACCTGGGCATCTGGTTTGACTCGACGCTGAGCTTCAGGCACTATTTCCTAATGGCAGTGGAAAAGGCAAGCCGGGTAGTTGTATACCTAAGCCGCCTAATGAGGAACATAGGAGGACCGAGAGAAGCAAGAAGAAGGGTTATGATAAGCACCGCCTTGTCGATCCTCCTACAAGGTGCACCAGTATGGGTCGACTCCATGAAGATACCATACAGAAGACGAGAGATGCTAAAGATCCAACGAAGAGCGGCGCTGAGATGTGTTAGTGCTTACCGCACTGTCTCGACGGAGGCTGTTTGCGTATTAGAACGTTCACCACCAATCGAGCTCCTTGCTAAGGAGACAGCGGTGGTGTTCAGGGCAAAAAAGACGACAGCGACCAACCGTGTGACTCTACGGGTTAAGCAGGAGGCCAGGCGCTTCTTGCTTGAGAAATGGAAAGTAAGAATTGCCCAGAGTGAGCCGGGCAAGTGGACAACCCGTGTGTTAATACGCGATCTTGATGAGTGGATGAACCGACACCATCGTCAGCTGACCTTTCACCCAACACAGATGCTTAGCGGCCATGGCTGCAACAACAAGTACCTTTGTGAGAACTTAAGGAAAGTTGAGCAGGCAACGTGTTCGCACTGCGACCAAGGGCGGGATGATGGACCAGAGCACACCTCATTGGAGTGCGAGGCGTGGAGGCGTGAGCGAGACAAGCTTAGTCGGCCTCTTCAAGAGATCGTGGTAGATGTAGCGCTTGACCTGAGTAGCCTGGTATCCACCATGCTAGGTTCCGAAGCCAGGTGTCTGCAGTTACGACCACTGCCATGAAGAGGAAGATGGGCCAGGAATGGAATAGGCAAATGCAGAACCACGCTATGGCCTACTCGACACCTGTGTACCATCTACACCCAGATGTGCAGAAAGGAGAGGTCGACGATCTTCCCTGAAGATAGAAGAAGATGAACAAACCCCAACAGTAATTTACTATATCTTAAGGTGATGTTGTTGTTGTGTTTCTTGCGTGCCAAGGGGGTACTGCAGCTTGGCGGTTGCCGAGCAGAAGAGGGGGTTCGCTGAGGAGATTCTTCCAACACTGAAGTTATACCCGTAAGGGTCGATTCCGGTACTGAAAGAGACAAAATCAAATGCTTAAGCAACCCGCACCCACTCCACCATGGAGGACGGTGCTGCGCTGCACATGCGACATAAGCGAGATTCTTATGACGAATGATTTCGATATGCTTCAAGGTGGGATATTTGAAATACGAACTCTTTTTGTGGAGGAGCACCTCAGAACCCTCACGGAAACTGTGCTCCTTAGCAATCAGATGGTCAACGAATTCCGAATCTCCCACTTTACCCTTCTGCCAGGCTACCTTATGATCATCGACTCTAATCATGAGCTGGCGACTGGTCTCTCCAATATAAACACCCGTGTAATCTTTACATTCTAACCTATACACTCCACTCTTCTCATCTTCAAGAATTTGACATTTCAACCTAACAAACAACCCTTTAACAGTGACGGGCTTGTAGAACGCAGGTCGAAAGCCGAAGGGCCCGGTCTAATTGAAGAGAAAACTTCCCCAAAAATTGGAGCCTTATCCATCGTAGTTTCTCATGGCTAATTGAGCGGGGATGGGAGGTTGTAGCGTCGAGGCATTTCCTAGTCCTTCGCACCAACTCGCATATGTCCAAGTGAATCTCGGTTACTCTGGTCAGATGTTTTATGGTCAGTAACTCCTTTCTGAAGGTAGTTCGACTCAAAGGAATGTTAGTAAGTCTATGAACTAAGCTGTTGAAAGCAGCATATTTGTTGGCAACAGAGTAGAATGACGGCCCGTGGACTAAAACATTGGTCTACGTATCTTTTCTATAAATGTGAAACTCATGGATTTCATCTTTTTCGGAGACAGTAAGACCCAAGAAGTTGAGGAGCCTCCAACTTCCAAAGTAAACTTTATGGATGAGTACAACTCATTGAGATACGTGAAAAACTCAAAGCAGAGATCTCGGAGACCAGCCAGTACGTCATCCGCATATCTGCGTCAATAAAAGATGGCCAGAGGAGAGGAGGTCGTATTCAAACATGGACATAAACGCCTCAAAGATGAAGGAACCTAAAAGGGAACCTATAAGAAAACCCACCTCCTCAGGGTGCTCATAGAATTTACCATTAAACTTGCAGAAATTAAGTGACCAGCACACTTCAATAAATCGAAAAACCTACTCAATTCTTCATGAGGAGTGTTTAAGTTCACAAGCGGTTCACCCATCCACAGTATAGTGACAGCCTTAGGGATGTTAGGGAAGAGCCCTACGACGTCGAACGAACAAAGAGTTGAGCCTGCAGGAGGAAGCTAATTTTTCAGGCTATTGGCCACGGTAGAAGAATTCTAAACAGAGTAGGGAGACTCAAACTCGACACAAGATTTGAACCAACGATCTAAATATTTAGCAAGGGAGTGGGCAGGAGAAGAGGTGAACGACACAATCGGCCGCATCGGCATATCTTCTTTAAGGACCTTGAATAAATCGTGGAGGGGGAGGGGTTGGGAGTTAGAATGGCTCTCTTCATTTGCTCACTTTTAATGATAACCTTACTCCTATTGATGACATTTCGAACCTCTTTGACATGGTTTGGAAAACTGAAGCTGTCATCCTCTTTCGCCCCACACTGCTCATGTACATCTTACATTTTAGAATCATACAAAGACTTCTCCATCACAACTATCACATTACCTTTGTCAGCCTTATTAATTACTCACCCCTCTTGCCTTACGTTCTTCTGCAATCCTTGATCACGCCACTCACCATATTACTCATACAAAATGTGTTGCGAACTATCTCGGCGCACTTCTGTTGGATATTGCAACCGGGTCCTATCTTTATCGTTAAATCCACAACCACGTTCGCGAGGGCATCACAATTGTTGGGAAGAGGTAAAAAGAATATCAAACCATCTATGTTCAAACCTTTCTCCAGGAGGCATTTGAGATCACTCGCCGGAAAACCAAAACAGAAAATAAAAATGTGACACTACCTCTCCATTCGATAGTTCAAGCGTCACATCAATTCACTCTCCCTAAGTTACTTCTACCATGTCTCAATATAAGCATAATAAATAGTCTAACAAGGAAGTTAATCACATTCGGTTTACCTTTTATAAGCAAATCTTCCGCTTTCTGAGGTTCCAAGACCATTTGTTTCTTCTCTTTTCTTGAGAGTAACTTTTTTCCCGACTTCCTTCTCAACTCTTCGCCTATTTCATCATCGCAACCTGTGTTGAAGCCGAAGCTTAACAAACTGATTAGCAAGAGTAACGATAACCTCGTTGAGAAAGTGGAAGTTTTCATGCTTCCAGAAAATGAATTCAGCGATACGAATGACAGAGCATATTATTCATATATGTCAAGCGTACATAAGAATTTTGAAGTTGCGTGAGAATTGAAGATAACGTCAATAGCAGATGCGAAACAGAAAAGTACATAAAGATTGTTTTTAGGAATCTTTTCCGACTATTTGAACGAGGAGAATGAAGAGAAGACAGATGCGGCGCGGCATCATTATTTCATCGTACATTATTGGTGCAATGTTATTCTGTGATTAAATCGATTAAAGTTTTTACGAGATAATCAAGATGTTCAGCATAATTCGATCAGTCGTACAGGAAGCAGATGCAATTCGTAATACCTATGGTCTATTATCTGCTCTTCGCTAGTGGTGACATTCGCTAATGGAAATGAAAAAGTGAAATCAAGTCAAGAAATGCCTTCTTCTGCTGAAAAACAGCCAACCCAAGAATAAAAGAGGCATCCAAAGACGTCAGCGTCAAACTGACTCTCACAGAAACCTAGTGAAAGAGGTAGACATAATACTAGAAGTAATCGATTTGGGCAACACCTTATCTCGCTTTTATCGAGAATCTGAGTCACTCATGGACATATCCGGTTTGCCTCCTGCAAGACTGAGAAATGATGAATCAGGAATCAAAGCTTGATGAGAGAATAAATCATGAAGATCTGCAAGGTAGTTTTCCGATCCTTCTCTAACCCGAGAAATACATACAGGAAGATGATTTTAAAAGGAGCCAACTTTCTCGGAAAATTCTAAGCCGGATACTGGGAATTATCCACGCGAGGCGAAATCTTTGTGACAAGTTGTACGATTTCTGTTTTACTCATCAGTTTTTACATTTTCAATGTCTTTACAAGCATCCCAGTCTACATCCGAAAATCCAGGAGGCCGAATCTCCCCCCCCCCATCCCCGTTTATAGACATAATCCTCGAGCTTTTGACTTATTTCAGAAATCTACGAGAACGAGGTCTAGTTTCCCAGTCCTGGCATACAGTGCATTAGGATATACTAGTTTATCACCCTCCTCTGTAGTAAGGACGTAACATGCTTGCATGACTGACATTTATAGACGGATGAAATATTCAAAAAATGCTCGTCCGGTGTTCAGGAAATATCAGATTCACAATGGCTAGGGTAAATTATCCACACATGCACATGGTGGGATCTAGAGGATGAAATTCAATTTCCATCAACCGTCATGGAATCAATCATTCAATGAGGTTTGGATTTCGAGGAAACAGGTCCATGAAATTGTGGGAATGGCGTTTGACCAACTTGCTCGAAAATTAAAGATAAAAAATTGAGATTCCAAATAGGATGTGATCCGAGAGTCCTGTCTTAGACTCGCTAGTTCAACATTTTTCTCCAGAAAAATTACATTTCCATCGTTTAGTTCACGTCGTAATGAGTGTGTATAAGTCCATCAATCATGTTACACACGGTTAAATGAACTGTATTTGTCATCTTTCACATTAAAAAATAAGTGTTATGACCCCTACGAATCGATTTTCATGCGTTCTCGTTAGTTCATAGCACACGTGTTAATTTTGCGTACCATTATAACTGAAAACAAAAAAATTTCAAGGCGCAAATTGGGTTTTATTAATCAGTTTCTTGTGTCGCTGAGACACACATGTTTCCAAATGTGGTGTAGACTTATACCAATTTGCGAATAACAAAACACAATACCGTGCAACCACTTGCTCTATTTCTGGTTTGTAAGCCGTTATACCATGTGTAAACCGAACGTTGGTTTTTGGTTATGTCTCTTATCCGTAATAATTGCCGCATCAGTGCGGTGTGAGAGCGACGAGCAAGAATCTATTCCAGAACTGAATGACTACGAGGAGGCCTATAGATTGTTCGAGTACTCGAAGAGTACATTGAATCCGTTAGCGTCGTTTCCCTCCATCTCGACAACTAATAAACAGATAGCAGAGTATTTGCTGTTGAGCGGTGAGTACCTAATTTAGAACAAAGTATCGAATTAAAATTATATGACTCTTTTTATTGTATATACTCGAATACCTCTCAAATCAGAAATATTTCGAAATTTATACCGCCTTTGTACTGTCCGTAGTTATATCGTTAAAGATAACATGAGTATTTCGACCTTCAGAACTGGAAACACGCGGAAATTGTGATCGATGATCGTTTAGAATCAAAAAAGCATGAGGTTTGATATAGCCCCATTTTCGCCTGTAACCTTGGGGCCAAAAAAGGTTTTTCAAACCACCAACTTATTCCAAACCTGCTGGCGTTGTAGTCCTAGGTATGACCTTCAAAACTGGCTCACTTTCCATGTTATCATATGAATCTCCAAGATCCACCCAACATGCCTGAGTTTTGCAATTTCCACACTTAGTCGCACGAAACATTTTGTTTTTTATGTTTGAGCGTAGAGGCCTTACAATTTTATTTTTGGATATACATATGTGTATTTTTAGTATCATTATACAGCAATATAGGAACAGAGGTTGCGTCCTTGTTGTTCCAAACGCAGAACAACAGAAAACACGTTATTTTTCGGAAAAAAAAAACACGAAGGCTTAGCATGTTGGAAGAATCTTGGAGATTCGAGGGTTCATAATTATGATACCCTTGAAAGTGAGCACGTTGGACTTCTTAAGACCTTAATTGTCATGAACTTGTAATTCAAAAGCGCATCAGCGAGGTATGGAATGTAGATAATCTCGTTTGAAATGAGCGAGAATCATGACTTGCCTTCGATATTACTACCTTCTCAAGTGAAAGATTTTCAGGTCTAGGAATGGAATGTCCGCATGCCAAAAGATGAGCAGGAAAATTAGAGTTGGTGGTTAGTTGACTCTTCTCAAAGGCAGTTTTATGTGCTTTGATTCGAGTTTATAGGGTGGGACCCGTTCATCCTATGGTATGCGTCGCACTCGATCTTGTAAACACCACATTTTTCATCAGAAGGAATGAGGTCCTGAAGACGCGAGAGGTGGTTTCTGACAGTGTTAACGTTGTAAATGGCTTCTAAGTGTTGTCAAACGTACTGGGACAAGAAAGTCGTATTCATTTTTCTCTTGTAAGCGGGAGATAGTGGCATCGAGAGCTCCAGAAACTAATTTCTTGTGTACCATTTTATTAGTATTATTGCATGCGTGCGCCGTCCATCCGTAAGGGCAAACGAAATCCTAGACCAATATTCGGCTAAAGCCCTTATTATACTAGCCCTAAATGAGGCTACTGTAGTGGGTAGAACCTTCATTATATAACCAGACTAATACTAGACTAAGAAGGGAGACAGACTAGGCCTATACTAACATAGCGAAGTTTCCTAATATACAACATGCTCTATACTAGGCTAATCCTTAATTGTTCTACCGCTTGCCCCCGACCATAACCTGGATTAACAAAGTTCAAAAGAAGGTTCCGCGGCCAAATGGCCTTATCTACTAGACCTGTACTAGGTTAAAACCTTCATTGTACTAGGTCTGAGTCAGGATGGCATATCTTTTGAGTAGACTTATATTGCCGCGAGTGAGCCTCCAAAAGCTATTAGCCTAACATATTCTTAAGTATACTTATACTAGACCAAGAAGGGATGTAAACGAGCGAAGCATGCTACCTCATAAAAGACAACAAATCTTTGTTCATTTGTCTATGCCAGCAAATCTTTTAGCGGAGAACCCGCTATCCATTTTGTTAGGGGGATTACATCCTCAGAAAACTTTCGCGTCTACGGCCGGAAGTTCCTGTGGAATGCTTGACGTCACGTCACGTGACGATGACGTCATCAATAACATTGACTTAGACTTACTTTAGGGACTTGAAAAAATTTCAATCTCCAGACAAGATGCTTTATGACGTCATCAATAACCTTGACCTACTTTTCAACCTCCAGCCGCAATGCTTTATGACGTCATCAATAACCTTGACCTGCTTTAGGGACTTGAAAAAATTTCAATTTCCAGCCGCGATGCTTTATGACGTCATGAATGATGTTCGAATTATTTTCAATGTTTTCTGATGTGCGTTATGTGTCAGCACTGCGCGCTGACACAACCCTCTTTGAAACAAGTTAAGATTTCAGTACAACTCGTAACGTGTATTTACAGACTACTCTTTGTACGTGTACATCTTTCAATGCCTTGAATACAAATAAAAGCCTTAGAAACCAAGTGACTTCATCATTTACTCTGAACAAATGACATTGACTTGGACCTACTTTAGGGACTTGGAAAAATTTCATGTTCCAGTGGGGATGCTTTATGACGTCATCAATGACCTTGACCTACTTTAGGGACTTGGAAATTTAATAGATGTACCTCCATCTGTTTGATACAATAGCGTTATTATGGCTATGTAACTGGAATATTGATATGCGGGCCTAGCTATTTGTATCATCGAATATTGATATGCCTAGCAATCTGTATCATCTTTAATATAAGCCAGAAGTCCTCCTTTATTATACTAGCTTCATACTAGTATAACTGGAATCTTTTAGCTATAGATGATAGGAGGGGGAGCTCAAAAATTTTCCAAGTCCCAAGGTCATAGGTGATTATGACTGTATAACTGGAATATTGATATGCCTAGCCATTTCTTATTATCTCTAGTATAAGCTAGGACCCCTCCTCGTAGTACAGTAGCTTTATACTAGTATATAATTAAATAGGAGGGGACTTGGGGGAGGGGAATAGGAAAGAGGGGAGGTCAAAAAGTTTCTAAGTCCCAAGGTCATAGTTAGGTAAGGAAGTTGCCTCCCGGACGCCGGACGCCGGACACTTTTTCTTGAAAGACCCCATGATAAAACAGGTTCCCTGTTAAAATTTCAATTTCTAGTCGCGATGCTTCATGACGTCATTAGTGACATTGACCTTGACCTACTTTGGGGAATCGAAAAAAATTTCAATTCCCAGCCAAGATGCTTTATGACGTCATCAATGACCTTGACCTTGACCTACTTTAGGGACAGAAAAAATTTCAACCTCCAGTTGGAATGCTTTATGACGTCATCAATGACCTTGACCTACTTTAGGGAGTTGGATGACCTTGATCTTGACCTACTTTAGGGGCAGAAAAAATTTTACTTTCTAGTTGCGATGCTTCATGACGTCATCAATGACCTTGACCTACTTTAGGGACTTGGAAAATTTCACTTTCTAGTTGCAATGCTTCATGACGTCATCAGTGACATTGACCTTGACCTACTTTTGGGAATTGAAAAAAATTTCAACCTCCAGTCGGGATGCTTTATTACGTCATCGATGACCTTGACCTACTTGAGGGACTTGAAAAATTTTCACTTTCTAGTCGCGATGCTTCATGACGTCATCAATGACCTTGATCTGCTTAAGGGACTTGGAAACATTTCAACTTCAGCTGGGATGCTTTATGGTCCTACTTTAGGGACTCGGAAAAATTTTAATTTTCAGCCTTCATTATATCAGGCCTGGCATGCAGTATACTGTGAAAAGCCCAGCAAACTCATTTTCTGAGGGGGCATTTTCGCGCCAACGTCATCGCCAGCGCGGGCGGTTGCGGGTTCGCCGCTGCCATTGCACACCTGCAATGGCCTCCAATTTTTTGTTTGCTTTCATCTTTCGACATGCTACAAATAATGGCTGAAAAAAACTGATTGTATCTCTAATATACGTGTGATGTAATCACTAAAATCTCCGTTATCTCTGTTCTGTATATTCTCCAATATTCAATACAATATCAAAATTTTGTTGACAGTTGGAACGGGAAAATGGAGACGACCCATACTGAGCGCGAACCGAGCTTCGATGGGGCAACCACCGTGCGTCGTACATCGTTATTTCAAGGACGGAAGCATCAAACATGATCTTTTCGGCGAAAAAAGTATCAGAATCAAAAAAGAATTCGGATCCTACGAACACCACACCATCGCCTTCCAATACAATTGGCACTCGAGTAAGAAGAAAATCGAAATGCTAAAATGCCCGTGCGTTTTTGGGAGTAAAGCGCGCTCGTCTCGTGACCCTAACGATTTGCCGAAATTCATCGACGATGACCAACTCAGAGTGTTGGAGAAAACTGGAAAAAAACAAACACTGCGGATAGTTCAGACAACAAAAATTGTGCCCCGATATGGACCCACTCTGCCTAAGAAGGGCCGCACTGGCGCACCCAATATCGACGCGTATCCCTACCAGTCGTCCGAGGAAGACTCTTATCGCGCTGAGTCGTTGCGACTTCTCGAGAAAGTATCGGCGAGACGTCTGTTGGGTAGAGATATTTGCATCGATGGTCACGTATTTTTCAGCAAGGGAATCAACGGGGATAACTCGTTTTTCGTTTATGGGAGAGATCGAGGATTTTTAAGAGTTGTGGCGCATCTAGTTTTAAGATAAAGTCCTAAGATGTAGAGAGTAATCAACGTTGCGAACCATGATGAATAGTCATTAGATTTGGAAAAGGTGCAAGGACGTACATATTTGTCGGTACCATGTGCCATGCAAGGAATAAAAACTAGGTAAAATACATACAAGAACCAGCACCTTTTTGAAATCTAATGGATATTCTTATACGTAAAGTATTTCATTCAGAATTTTTTATCACGAATTACTGTTTTTTTCAAAATTAAAAATGTTAATTATAAGATCCCGAATCTTTTTGACCCATTTGAGTTGAAATTTTCCTGCGATGGCGAAATGTCCACGAGTTTTATTCATTTCACTTTCTAATAAAGTACAAGGATTGAGAAAGCAAACGATATACACAAGATCAGGGAATAATCTACATTTTATTCGAAAACAGTTGTATCCACAAATATTACTGCTTTGTATCTTCAAGTGAGCTTGTAAGTGCACGATGACATCACGTCATACGAGAAAACAAAATACACAAAATAGTATTGGAATGCTTATAATATTTTCTTTTTTCAAAATTTAATAAATTTCACGTTCTCAGAGAGATGGATTCATCAAAATGGTTTCATTTATTCTTCATAACCATTGTGTTGAGTTCACGGTCAATAATCTGCCCTAGAAGCAGAGAAGGAGAGGACAGAGTTCGAGGAGAAGACGACGAAGATGGAGAAAGTGATGATGATAGTAACTATAGTCCTTCACCAAAGAAGCCGATGAAATGCGTTTCTTGTTTCGGGAAATTGACATCCTTAAAGCGGAAAAAACCTGGTACACAACTGGACACGGTGGAAGTGGAGGAACTTCTAGCGAAAAGTAAGATTGTCATTTATAAAAAAACGGATCGGCGATTCCCATTTGATACGTTCAGTAGATATTGATGAGAAATTCAAGTTCTTCGAATCTCTCTGTAACAAAAGAAAAGACACAAATGAATTTGAGAGAGATTTGAGAGGGCAATTGTTTTCCTAATGAAGAGGGTTCCTGAAAATTATGTTAGGTAACTTGGCTCAGGTGCTTCAATTTGAATGCTGCTACATCTGAAATACTCTTGTAAGTTTAAAACTTCAAAAAAATTTTCATAAATTTTTGGATTTCCATGGAGTCTAAATTGGAGATTCTCTCCAATTTTTCATCATTCACATTGTCCCGCTTTTGTCTGGCAAAAAGGAAAGAGCACCAGTGAATGTAAGTCGATCAAAAAGCAAAACCAACATGACTCTCTAAGGTTCATACTCAAATTACTAGGTGACCAAAGAGTGGCTAATTTTTCAACAGGTAAATTGTTTAATAAGAGAATTTTTGGTGGAAACGTCTGCCATCCGCCAAGGGCGAGAGCCGGGCTTCTGGCAGCGAGGAATCTGCAACCTTCCTAATAAATCCAAACAATGTCAAAACCTAGCTCTAGGCCGCTCTCTTTTTTCTCTTCTCATATTATATAGCTCTAGAGTGAAATTATGGTAAGTCCTCCTCCTATCATATAATAGCCTAGTTCCCAAGTCTTGAAAATGATGACTCTACACGCTCGCAATCAGGTTGGCGCAAAAATACCCCCTCGACAGCAAATGATACAAGGCCCGATACAATGAAGACTGGAAGTTGAAATTTTTTTTACAAGTCCCTAAAGTAGGTCAAGGTCATTGATGACGTCATGAAGCGTATAACGTCATGTCATGTCACGTCACGTTATGTCATATCATGTCATGTCATGTCATGACACGGCACGTCACATCAGGGCACGGCATGGTACGGCAGGGCCTGGTACAGCACAGCACGGTATGGCAAGTCATGTCATATAACATATCACGTCACATCACCTCATGTCATGTCACGTGACGCAGTTCACAAAAACTCCTAGATATGGCTGGGATGCAAAAGTTTCTGAGGATGTAATCCCCCTAACAAAATGGATAGTGGTTTCACCGATAAGGAGAATACTCATTGGTGGCCTATATCATAGTGGGCAAAGTATACTCAGACAACTCTAAGATCTGAAACTGATTTGGGCAGATTCAACACCTTCCTGACCAAGTCTTTAATGATCCTTAAGCGCAGAGTGCAACACAAAGGAGTAGGTGGAGTAGGTCTGTATCTGGCAACAAGCACCTATTTGCATTAAAAAGCAAAACAACGTTGTATGTACAGAGCTGCAATGATATGCGGATGACCTGGTGGTCCTGAGCCACTCTGCCAAAGACATGCAACAAATGATGGACACATTTGCCAGAGCGAATGCAGGGCAGTCTTCAACATGGCCAAAACAAATCACTTTGTAGAGATCCACTGGGTACAGACCAAGTGGTACAAAGACTTCATGAGTAGATCTAAAAGTAGTGTTCTAGCACCATTTCCATATTCAGAGGGTTGAATGACAGCCTTCTGCTCATTTTTATATTAGAGGAATTGACTTTGAGAGGGTTTGTGGCTATTGTTTCCATGATCTTAATTTCTTACAGGAAACCCGCTATCCATTTTGTTAGGGGGATTACATCTGCATCCACATCTGTGAGTTTCTGTAAACTGCAAGCTGTGCTGTGTCATGTCATGCTGTAACGTGATGTGATGTGAAATACCATGCTGTGTTGGGATGGTACATGACGTGACGTGAGGTGACGCCACATGCTGTGAAGTAACATGAAGTGATGTGAAGGGAAGTGACATGTGATACTTTATGACATCATCAATGACCTTGACCTACTTTAGGGACTTGGAAAAATTTCAAATTCCAGCATTCATCATATCAGGCCTAGTTTATTGAGAAGAGCCCTGCTTACTCATTTTCTGAGGGGGAATTTTTGCACCAATGTAATTGCAAGCACATTCAACTTGTTACACCCTTATTTTCAAGACTCAGAAACTAGGCTATATATTATGATAGGAGAAGGACCAGGGAGGTTTTGGGTTCCCTGCTGCCATTGCAAACCTGCAATAGCCTCTAAATTTCGTTTTCACTGTTCCCTCTCCTTATGGTATTGATAATCACACTTTCCTTTCTTTGGTCCATTAACAAACTTCAACTCTGTAATAAAACCACCTTCATTCAATAGCCTCCTAGTCACCCTCCTCTTTCCCAACCTCCAACTCTTAACAACTTCCTTACCCTCCTTTATAAAAACATCTGCTAAAACCTCTTTCAAAGGCTACCCCTTCAAACAGAGGACAGTCAATCAACCTTTTGAATATGCAAATTGTGCTAGAACCTTACTTCTGAACGCTACACCCAAAGGCTAAGACCTTTAAACAGCTTGGGAGGAGATCTGCCAGGACAGGAACGTTTGGAGGACAGCTTGTCATAGTAATATCAATATTTGTGTCCTGCTGGAGTCAGACAGCCTCATGGCAAGGGGTGTCAGGGAACGAACTCCTCAGAAGAATTTTCTTGCTTTGCCACTGAGTGAATGGCAATACGTGTACATAGTTCTTGGCTAGCCTATTTGATTACCTATTGAGACGCTTCAATGCAGCGAGGCTGCCATGCAAAATGAAAGAATGACAAATGTGCAGAATAGCGATTTGGAGAAAAATATCTATCTGAACCTTCTTCTCACCTCTTTCTGAGATTCCAGAATGATAGTGGGATCCAGATACTTGACTACACTTGACTCATGTGTCCTCTCCATAGCAGAACATTCAATCATTAATCACCTTTAAGGTCAAACGCTTACTTATACTCGATGATTAATTTGGTTCCATACCTAAATCTTTTGTCACATCATATCACCATGACTTTCTGAATCGCTTTTTCAGATGTAAGTTTGAAGTTTGACGGCCACTTAGCTTCATTTCACCAGAACGACATTCTAAACCTTTCCTGGCTCCAGTCATTTGCTAGCACAGAAAATGAGAAACTAAGAAGCAGGGCAAGTGTTAGAGGTGTAAGGGTGAGCGGGGTGAAAGAATTTTGAGATGCTTCAATATCCACCAAATACCTAGAAATCAAGAGGCGCGCAGTTGAATAATCCTAGGTCTGTCTGTCCCGAACCGGCCTTCTAATTATCCTCCAAAAAATAATCATAGAAAATTACAAACGTTTACAAATAATAATTATTTTTCATACATTTTTTTTTTCTTTCATTAGAAGTAAGGAAATATTGGCTGATAAACGAAAAGAGACTGGAAGCGCCGCTAAAACTGTGCCAGAATAGAAAACTCTTGAAACGAAAAACACGATCGGATGCGCTGGTATTCTTTACGAATAAATTCATCAGACTAGAGGGGAGCGAGATAGGCACGTACGAAAAGCATCGCGTGCAATTCAGCCATCAGGTTGAGGGTGGTAAAGACATGGAATTGCTAGCTTGTCGATGCGAGGTAACGAAATTTGACACAGATTCTGACGAAATTGACGAACGCGTATCTCTGGAACAGGACGCAGAATCAGAAGACTCGGACTCTTACGACACGACGGAGGAACAGAGTCAATCTTACGAGCCCGCCAGACTATCCACAAACTCTGTGGATACATTTTTTGGTTGCAATCCAGCCGAAAAGAATAAATTGAACGATTCTAGCGTTCCCCATAGCGAAAGCGATGGTAATTCACCGACCACTAGACGACTAAAAAACCGGAAATCTCCGGGCCGTGCAAGGACCCCCATTTTCGAGCTTTCCAAAACTCATATGGCTTTTCCATCTGGAAGATTTGACAATGTGGCAGATCTAATAGCCTTTCCCGAAGACGAAAAAGACTTGTCGAGCCCCGAGTTTGAGGAAATATCGTCGAGGAATCCGATACCGTCGGTGCCCACCACAGAACCGCCCACGCAAACGCACTTCGACACAACCTTGGAGTTCCCGCCTTTCAAGAGACAACTGTCGAACAGATCGTCGGATTACGGCGGAGCTTCTTTCTCTTTGTCGCGTAACGAAAGAAATCAGGAATTTCCTCAACTTCGGCGGACGAATTCGAATCGCACAAAACTATCAGATTCGAGTGAGTCTCAGAGCCCTAATCGAGAAATTCCAACAAATCGTCGCACCAGAAGTGTGGATCTCACAAAAGTGGGAGTCTCGCAATCGTTCCATCAAATGGTCGTCACAAACGCGGAGGAAGTATCGGCGTCCAATATTTGCGTCAACGGACGGATATATTTCTCTAAAGGTATGAGCGGGAAAAAATCATTGTTCTTATACGCGAAAAATCCAGACGCTAATAACTTTATCGTAATTGGACATTTTAAATTGTGAACGGAGAAATAAAATTCTCTCAGGGAATAAGACAATATTATTGAACTCCGTTGGCCATTTTTACAACATCCTGACCCGCGTAAGACGATCTGTTCTAAAATCTATTCATTAAAACGTTTTCAGTAGTCCCTGCGTCTAGATTATTTTAGGAGCGAGGGTGAAGAGCGGAAAAAAAACGACGAATTTGTGATGTTGTTTAGCAGTCAATGACTAGGGGTCTCGTATTTTATTGACACTGCTGCAAGCAAACAAATATTTATTCGAAGTACAAAACTCGTCAATCGGCTCATAAACTCGGAAAAATAATAAACGAAACGTAAAAATATCGGTAGGTATGTATTTGTTTTTCCAATCATAAATAGTGATACTACAAAATGTACTATTTTGGTACAATAATGTACAAGCAATCCCTTGTTAGAAGTACAAAATTTCGAAAAATTGGAAATGAAAATACTTCGAGGGACGCGATGTTCGGTACCTAATTTAATTTGAAAATAATCGGAACGAGGAGCATGCAGGAAGCGGTGGCAGTAACTCTTCTACTTTGTGAATTCAATTTTTTCTACGTCTCGATGCGAATCATTAAGAATTCTAATGGTCGCACCTTATGTCCTCGCACATTTCCCAACTGACAAATAAATATACAGATAACGAGAAATTGTAAAGTACGAGTAATCATTGTTTCACTTCGGCACTTTGTCGTTCACTCGACGAAACAATACGTGACATCTGCGACGATCCAGTGTAATTATGGCAGTACTTTATTGCTTTGATAGGAAACGAATACAAATTACGTTTGGAATTTCGGTACAGAAGTAAAGAGACGAGATCAAAGTGAGAGCGCCTAGGTGATAATAAAAATCAATAGGTAACGAATAAAGATGGAAATAAAACTCTTCTTGGACAACTTGATGGGATGGACATAATGGAGGCTAGTTTACAAAATAACTGATGGAGAGAGATGCGTTAGAATGATATGAAAATGTCAGTATGAAAGGGAAAAATTCATTTCTTCTTGGTATGAAGACCATACTTCAATTTCAAAACCATGGGTAACGAATATTTATTCAATTTACGAAGAAATATAGCAATTCTGAATTCAATTTCTTAAACCTCTGTGAAGTCTTAGGAAAGACACGTTGGCTGATTCTCCCATTGATAATTTCTTTTTTTATCCTTTCTTCGGCACATGAATTTGTTGCATCTAATGGTCTTGCGCATAGTCATCTTAAACTAGACTCAGATAATTAACCCAACTCAATCCTAAGATGTAGTGGTAAACTGGGACCAGAGAGAGAGAGAGTTTTATGACATCGGCTCGAGGTCTATTGGCTGTTCAGACAAACTACTGGATCAAGTGACTTAGTCAGCATGCCCTACAGTATAACTAAGTTCGCTGACGTCATCATGACCGAGAGAGAGTGGTTCTGCATTTGCCTATTCCATTCCTGGTCCATCTTCTTCTTCATGACAGTGAATGCAAATGCAGACACCTGCTCAACTTATCGCAAAGGTACTTGTTGAAGCAGCCGTGGCCGCTTAACACCTGCGTCAGGTGAAAGTTTAGTTGGCCTGGTGTCGGTTCATCCACTCATCAAGGTCGCGTATTAACACACGGGCCGTCCACTTGCCCAGTTCACTCTGGGCATTTCTTACTTTCCATTTCTCAAGTGAGGAGCGCCTAGCCTCCTGCTTAACCCGTAGTGTCTCACGGTGTCACCTTTGTCGCTCTGAACACCATCGCTTTCTCCTCAGCAAGGAGTTTGATTAGTGGTGAAGGTGCTAATACACAAAGAGCCTCCGTTGAGACGGTGCGGCAGGCACTAACACACCTCAGCGCAGCTCTTCGTTGGATCTTTACCATCTCTCGTCTTCTGTATGGTATCTTAATGGAGTCGGCCCATACTGGCGCACCGTATAAGAGGATCGACGAGGCGGTGCTCAACAAGATCTCTTGGTGCCCCTAGGTTCCTCATCAGGCGGCTTAGATATCCAACTACCCAGTCTGCCTTTCCCGCTGCCATCAGGAAATGGTGCCTGAAGCTCAGCGTCAAGTCAAACCAGATGCCACGGTACTTCATCTTCTTCTTGGTCTCAATTTCCACACATTGCAGGTGAAAAGTGGGTGGACTGAACTTGCGACGGGTCGTGTATAAAACGGCCTGCGTCTTACTAGCTGGAAGTTCAAATCCTGCTGACTCAATCCAACGTGGCACTTCCTCTATGGCACGGTTTACCCTGCCCTCTACCGTTACACTCGTCTCAGCGGTGCATACCACCAGTGTGTCATCCGAGTAGAGCAGGTGAGCCTAACACCCGGCGGCAGCTTCACCTTAAATATCCCGTTAAATGCGACGCATCACAACAGTGGCCCAAGGACCGACACCTGTGGCACCCCACCAATGACTGGGCACTTCAATGTACCAGCAAATATCTCTGCTTGGATTTCTCGGCAGCTAAGATAGCTGCTAATCATCCTGAGCAAGTATCGCTTTTGTCGCATTTGAAAAACGCCGCCCCTTCCTCCATAGTGGAGTGGGTACGGGTTGCGTATGCATTTAATTTTGTTTCCTCCAACCTGGAATCGACCCTTTCGGATATAACTTCAGTGTTGGAAGAATCTCCTTCGCGAATCCCCTCTTCTACTTGAGAACCGTCAAGTTGCTTTGGCAATTGCCAAGCTGCAGTGTCCCCCTGGCACGCAAAATACACTAGGGACACTCACATAACCACCACAGACACTATCA
The DNA here is from genome assembly GCA_035079395.1 of Aspidiotus destructor. NCBI lineage: Eukaryota > Metazoa > Arthropoda > Insecta > Hemiptera > Diaspididae > Aspidiotus > Aspidiotus destructor. The sequence continues at coordinate 32,575,958 of JAVHKZ010000018.1, read as the reverse complement.
CATCATCAAGCTGAATGGTGTCCTTCTTCGTCGTCTTCCTGCAGATCCGGATGTTGATGGTACACAGGTGTCGAGTAGGCCACAGCGTGGTTCTGCATTTGCCTATTCCATTCCTGGTCCATCTTCTTCTTCATAACGGTGGCCGCAGATGCAGACACCTGGTTCCATGCTTCTTCTGAGCCTAGCATGGTGGGTACCAGGCTACTCGGAACAAGGGCTTCTTCTACTCCGATCTCTTGAAGAGACCGACTAAGCTTGTCCCGCTCACGCTCCCACGCCTTGCACTCAAATAAGGTGTGCTGTGGTCCATCATCCCGCCCTTGATCGCAATGCGAACACGAAGCCTGCTCAAGTTTCCTTAGCTTCTCATGAAAGTACTTGTTGAAGCAGCCATGACCGCTTAATACCTGCGTCAGGTGAAAGTTCAGCTGACCATGGTTCCGGTTCATCAACTCATCAAGGTCGCATATTAGCACACGGGTCGTCCGTTTGCCCATCTCACTCTGGGCAATTCTCGCTTTCCATTTTACAAGCAAGGAGCGCCTGGCCTCTTGCTTGACCCGTAAAGCTTCTTGGTTGGTCGTCGTTGTCTTCTTTGCTTTGAACACCACCGCTCCCTCCTCAGCAAGGAGCTCAAGTGGTGGTGAACGTGCTAATACGCAAAGAGCCTCCGTCGGGACAGTGCGGTAGGCACTAACACACCTCAGCGCAGCTCCTCGTTGGATTTTAACCATTTCTCTACGTCGGTATGGTATCTTCATGCAGTCGGCCCATACTGGGGCACCATATAGGAGGACCGACATGGCGGTGCTCATCATGATCCTTCTTCTTGCCTCCTTCGCCCCTCCCAGGTTCCTCATCAGGCGGAACAGGTATCCAACTATCCTGCCCGCCTTTTCCGCTGTCATCAGGAAGTGGTGCCTGAAGTTCAGCTTCGAGCTAAACCAGATGCCCAGATATTTCATCGTCTTCTTGGTCGCGATTTCCACACCTTGCAGGCGAAAGGTGGGTGACTTGAACTTCCGACGGGTCGTGAATAATATGGCCTCCGTCTTATCCACGGCGAGTTCAAGTCTGGCCGACTTGATCCAACGCGTTACTTCCTCTAAGGCCCGGTTTACCCTGCTCTCCACCGCTACAATTGTTTCGGCGGTGCATACCACCAGTGTGTCATCCGCATAGTAGACAAGCTTAACACCTGGCGGCAGCCTCACCTTGAAAATCCCGTTAAATGCGACGCACCACAACAGCGGCCCGAGGACCTACCCCTGCGGCACCCCACAAGTAACATGGCGTTTCATTGTACCAGCAGACTTCTCTGCTTGGATTTCTCGACAGCTAAGATAGCTGCTGATCATCCTGAGCAGGTATGCGGGCACTTCTGCGTCCTTGAGGGCTTCCAAGATCCTTTCCCAGGGAATCAAATTAAACGCATTTCTTATGTCGAGGCTGACGGCTGCGCAAAACTGACGCGTAGCAATTGCTGACTCGGCTATCCTCTTCAGCCTGATCCCAGCATCTGACGTACAGCGTCCAGTTTGAAAACCGTACTGGCTACTTGAGATTATATCTTTCTCCTTCAGATAGCTCTCAAGACGATTGGCTATCACTCTCTCCAAGAGTTTGCCCACATTATCGAGCAGGCAAAGTGGACGATAAGAGAATGGCAGGCCAGGTGGTTTATTCTTCTTATCAATCAGCGCTAGCCTGGCTTTTTTCCATCGCACAGGGAACAATCCCCCAAATCCTGAGCAAGTATGCGAACACTTCTGCGTCCATGAGGGCTTCCAGTGTCCTCTTCCATGGGATCGAGTTGAATGCATTTCTTATGCCGAGGCTGACGGCTGCGCAAAACTGACGCGTGGCTATTGCTGACTCAGCTATCCTCTTCAGCCGGATCCCAGCATCTGATGTGCAGCGTCCAGTTTGAAAACCGTACTGGCCACTAGAGATTATAAATCGCTTTCCTTCAGATAACTCTCCAGTCGATTAGCTATCACTCTTTCCAGGAATTTCCCAACATTGTCCAGCAGACAAAGGGGATGATAAGAGGATGGCAGGCCAGGTGGTTTATCCTTCTTATCAATCAGCGCTAGCCTGGCTTTTTTCCATCGCACAGGGAACAGTCCCCCAACAAGTGCCGTATTGAATGTATCAACAAGCAGTGCCGCGTCAACTGAGTGTATGGCACTCCAGACTGGATTTGAATCTCATCCGGGCCCGGAGCTTTCCAATACTTACCTCGCAGCCTATTGACAGCTGCATTCACCTCCTCGGTACCTAGGAGGGATATACCATCCTCTTCCTTCTTCTATTGGTAGCACTAAAATTGGTGGTGGCTGTCGTGAGAACAAGTCATCAATGATTTGACCCACAACATCCGGCTCCATCCGACTCATTGCTGAAAGACTTTTCAGCTTCTTCAGCACTATCTTATAAGGCTTTCCAAACGGGTCGTTCTCTGCCATTTCACGCAGCTCTTGCCATGCAGCACTCTTGCTGTCTGATATCAAGAGTTGATATAATAACTGTTACTCGACTTATACTTAAAGTGACCATTTTTTGTTCAACTGAAAACGGGACATCGGTTTATTTACATCAAGTAGTAAGTTGTAGGTTTACAGTAGAAAAAACACATTGGTTGATAAATTTTATTTATTTATCGAAGTACAGTAGTAAGTATTTACTGTATTAAAAATTTAAAAAGTTGTAAAACATGAATAATGCTCAATTATTTATATATTTGTCAGAAGAACAAATTTGTTTTAATACAGTAGGTGATGATTTTAAGTAAGAATAAAATTCTGGGCACGTTTTTTTAATATTTACCTTAGTTATCAACATCGCCTTAAGGACTGGGACCTGTAACTGGGATTTTTCAGCCGTCCATAATTTATTCATTAAAGAAAAGACTCTTTCTACCGGTGCATTTGTGCCAGGCAAACATAAAATATATTCAATTAAAGCACAGAAGTTTTCATGTTTAAGATTGTTGGTGTGAAAGTGTTTGAATACTTCCACCCAACGAGTTTCCATCGAAACATTTACATTATTCCATTCAGTTACTTTTTGCGACGAGATGTATTTACAAATTAATGAAAATTCGTCGAATACTTCTGTGTCTCTATTGCAATCAATATATCCCTTTGCAATCATTACATCCAATGCTTTTTGAACGTCTTCCCATGCTGGTACTTTTTTTGAATCTGCCCAGTAAAACATCTCCAAATCCTTAGTTAAAAAGCAAGAATCGTTTACTCCGAATCGACTTCTAATTGACTTCATTTCTACGTCGATTGAAGGACATTGGTTAAAATAAATGATGGTCGATTTGTAGTCGATTTGCAGTCGATTGTGGTCAATTTCTGGTCGATATACTTCGGAACTATTTCGACGGTGTGTCGAATTCTCATTGAAATAATGAGTCGATTTGATCGACGTCAGCTTGACGTCGGTTTTTAGTCGACATGGTTTAAAGGATTCACTCGATCACTCTTAATAATTACCTTACTCCTATTGATGACACTTCGAGCCTCTTTGACATGGCTCGGGAAACTGAAGCTGTCGTAATTGATTTTGATATTGAGGATTCAATTCAAAACTGGAGTCCCAAAAAATAAGATATACTCTACGAATTTCAAAGCTTTCTAGGGTACAGTTGAAACATTATTTAATATGACTGTGATGCGCTTCACGAAAATGGACCACGCATCTTGGCATGGTAACTCCCTCTGTAAACTTGTCCGTCAAATTTGGTCTGTCATACACCAGGATATGATTTTATAAGTTTTGAGATTTTCATCATTGATTCCTATGATCCTTCAATCAAACATTATAAACAACTTTCTCTGTGTAAAATAAAGCTAACGTGCACGCCAGTTTTACACGGAGAGCATTCACCATGCCGAGATGTGATCTCTCTCCATGGAACGCATCACATGTGAAAATATTGATTGAATTCGATTTCTTGATATTCTCTGCGATAGAATGATTAAATTCAAACCATTCTTGTAAACGCAGAAAACGTGACAAAGCTCAATCAACGCGTACACAACACAGGTCCTCATACCATCATAATACGCACAAGTATTACAACCTTTCTAACGCAACGTTTTGCAATAGTTCTTTTGCGTTTCATTTTTTTTTCTGAATTTTTCGACTATTATCAAAATAGCTTTCCAGAAGTTGGTATTCGTTTACTCAACTACCCACGTAAGCTTATTATTATTATTATTAATATTATTATGTATTATCATTATTTTTCCCCATTTGGCTCATTGAACCGTTTCACGCAGCTGGTAACTTCCTAACTTGACAATACTTTTGCTTTAGGCACTATTTTGTTTATTTTTTCTAATGACTTTTTGTTGGATCGGGTTTTTTACGTGAAAAAGCAATGATTTCTGACGATATTTCCACTCATTTTTGCAATAGGCACGTTACAAACCTATCGGAATCTTGCGTTCTCTCGATATAGGTAAGTACCTACCTCTAGTTCACTCACTTTAAAAAGTCGTGTTTTTTCTGTGATTTTAGGGGAAAAAGTGAATCAAAGATAGATTTTAGGACGTTCTCGCATTGTGAGGGTATCAGAATTTCACGCCTGATCGCGAAAAAGGTTATACAAATGCCATGGTGAAAAAAGAGTTTTTTCTTTCATACTTTGCTTCCCTTATCAGTGATAGCAAAATAGATTGTTTAAAAAATCAGTCATGGTTTTACTCTCTTATTGTCTTCGCCAATTGTGTTCAGATTCGGTTTCATGCATGTACTGTGGCTCCTATCAGGGTACTCCAGTTTTTGCAAGATATTGTATCCAAGTGCCCTTAGACGATTCATGTGATCTTTGGCAGCTTTGTTTTGTTGTTTAGGGTGGAATTGTAATCGGAGTTGTTTCTTCTGCCTTATTTGTATTGAGTCCTCATCATCTGTACTAATACTATGAGTTTCCATATTTGTTGCAAGGGATACACCATGTGGCGGCAAGGAGTTTCCAGACTCTTGCGAAGAGTATATCTGGGTAGCGGCCGCTTGGTCCCGCTGGCTCAGGTCATTGATCTGTGATCCGGTGTGAGAGGTCAAATGATTTGGGGAAGTTGAATCCATAAAACTTCCCATGAGAACAAACGAATTAGTCTCCCCAGGCCGTGCGTCGTTCCTGGATGGCCCTATATACTGTACAGGTCAGGAGGTATCTGCAGGTGCCTTGTAGACTGACATACGTCTCACCCATGCATCCCTTGACCAGATACCCTCAGATTGACGTGAAGATGTTGGGTGAGGGTGGGGTGTCTCTGCTCTCCAATTCCTAGAATTACAGGAGCAAGGGGCATCCCAGCAGAGACCCCAAATGACTGTCAGAGGGGTGACTCTCCCGGCGACTTTGGGTGAAAGAGTGAGTGGGAGATGCTGGATTGGGACGTGAATGACTGCAGTAGTACGTAACCCGCTTCCGGAAGTAAAGGCCGTACAAATGTCGGCCAGAATCCGCCAAGAGAGACCTGAAGTGCAGAGCAGTACTGAACCCATCAATGGAAGTGAATGCTGTAAGCAGTACGTAACCCCAATCTGACATTCCCTGGTGATCGAGTACCTTGTTTCCCGCTTGCGCTACAGGAAAGTGCGAGATTTCTTTCCCGGACTTGGTCCTCATAAGACATCCGCGGGATGGTGAGTTGTCCCGCGGCCCACGACAGAAGAAGGGGATTTTTAAGAGTTATACAGGGTAAGGTGTGAATACTCTAAAATTTAGTAAAATTCACAGCAAATCTTTTGGTGGCAGAATTTCTCATCTACAGCCAATATTACTCAAGATATACACCAAAAACAGGAAAAAAAAAATCAATTTGGGGGATCAAAAATTGCCACAAAATATTTTGCACAGAAGGGGGGGGCGGGAACTTTCAGAGGTTGTTTCTGGGATCATTCCTCACAAGTTTTTGGGCAAAATGCATGGACCTTCAACTTTCAGTGATCATTTATTGCAGTTTGATGTATTTTTTGCTGCGGAATTGTCGAGAAGCTGTTCAATCGATTTTTTTACTGTGCATTGTTTTTTCTTTGCTGTCAATCTGTCCTTTTGCTGTGATAAAATTCCTTTGCCTGTGTCAATCGTCTTTTTTGCTGTGCTATTAAATCCAACCCGTATTCAAATAGGTTCATGCTTTGAAGACAATTTCAAGTCACAACAAACACGGTCAGTCGCGCGTTGTGATTCGCGTAAAAGGGTGACGTACACCGGTTACACGAGGATGATTTCCTGAAATGTATGAACGAGTATCCCATTGCTGCTCAAAAACAATAAGTTGCGAGAAATCGAGTTGAAATTAGCTTTTAGGAAAACTATGAAAAATATATTTTTTTCACAAAACGTGTAAAAAAATGTGGTGTTTTTCAGTGGGGTACCCAGGGTATGCTGAAACAGATGATTTTCGAACTAATTACGTCTTAGCTGGTAGCGAAAAAAATATGTGACAAATATTTTTACTAGCCCTAATAACACTTGTGAGAAGCCCTACCAGTGTACAGAACTCGTGCAAACGAATGAAAAATGACTTCTTGTCAAATTTTTTTTACCTACTCATAGGAAAAATAAGATTTGGAGGGCAATAAGTACGATCTTTTCTCGAAAGTTCACTTTTTACTTTTTACAGATCATTTCGCCAATCGAAACCATGATTTTCAATAAAATTTTGTAAGTACTCGTATTATAAAACTTTTTTCAGCTAGTACCGCGTATTGAAGTCAATTGAAACTCAATATAAAATTTCAATGGAAGGGATTTCGTTTGGTTTTACTTGTATTTTCTCAGGCTATTGGAATTTATTTTATCGTTATTTCCTCGCAGGGTCATTATTAATTACTTTATGAATCTTTCAATAAGAGAAAGAAAAGAGAAATTTTTCTAATTTGTAGTAATTTGGATATCAGGAAAATGATCGTTAAAAGAATCAACAAGAGTTTTGGTACATCACATTATTAAGGGTGTGTATCGCTCGTGAAATCGTGCATTAACAAAAAGTTTCTCAATGCTCGAGTTTTCCATAGATTTTGAGGTTTCTCAGAAAGGTTCAACTTGAGGCGATATAGTAGCAGAATTTCAAAATTTTCTTCCATAGGTACGCTTTTTATTTCACTTCCAAATCATCAAAGATTTTTCTATTTTCTGACGTAAAATTTTTTTGGAGTAAAAATTCGGATTTCCGCTTTTATAAATTGCCTCAAGTTCAACGTTTCTGTACAACAGTTCTAAAGCTCGAGAAAATTCGTCGAAAAATGGAGCTTTGTGAAAATTTTTGCAAATCTTGTCAAGTCATTCCTCCAAAGGACTACCCACGCACGCCAGATAAGCGTCGCGTAGTGACTGCTGATATACCAAACCTTGCAGTGTATTTGGGGATGTATATGCAACTTATCGTACACCGTTTCGGAGCCGGGCGAAGCAAACCCTTTTAAAAGATCACACACTTTTAATTTTTTATTTCTAGAATCATCATTCTCCTCAATGCCTTAGTCGGTATCTACGGAAATATAACTGTCCGAAGATACAAAGTTAAGAAAATTAAATTCGGTGAGTTATAGGTTTATTCCAATTATATATCGCGGAGTTTAACACATCCAGCGGAGTATTCAAAGTGACAACTCCCGGGAGTCCGGGAATTTCTTTTTACGCCCACCTTTTCGAAGTGAAATTTTGCGGAGATAAATCATATTTCATACTAAAACCAAAAAATTCAGCCGCCGATTATTATCTTGTCCTGTACACGTACGAAGGCATTGAAACGGAAGAACGCGACCTCCTAGCGCTTCTAGACAGTTTCTTACCTCCAGACCTTTGCTTGTAAATTTCCAACGACGCAATCGCATTAATGTAATTATATAATATGCTTTGAAGCTAATAAAAAATTGAAAGTGTAAGTCGATCAATTTCTCGATTTTCTTGCTTCAACTAGCTCCAAAATTGCTAATCAAGGAATACAAGTAAATGGATGAGAGTGTTGGTCACCATGTCCGGGTTATTGGCTAGGACAGAAGAAGTTGTCGAGAAAAATTTCTGAGATCGTAAAATTTTGGCAGAGAAGTGATCCGTACCGAGAGGAATTTCGAGTTTGAGGATGAAGAAATTGTGGACCCACACTCTTCATGATTGTTCTTAAAATTTCTAGAAGGCTACACCAGCATACCAGAAGGTAGGCATCTTTGTAAATCAAAAATGATAGAACGGAGCTCGGTTGGCTGCGCACGGCCGAGTTGATCGGGGTTTGAATTGGTCAGCTGCCTCCTTCTGCTAGAGTTATTGATTGTGGTTCTCGATATTAGTTCATTTCGATTCAATAGGAAATATTACTCTCAACACTTTTAATTATCCGATCAATATTACCCCGTTCAGACGTCATACGTACATTCCAATTTTATAATTACACCGTATCGTAGAAAATAGATGTCGAATAAAGTACGGGTATTTTCCGGGAACAGAACAGCATTTTCAACCATTTAGGGATACGACTGAAACTGACACGGAAACACCTTTCGGTGTAACAACATAACGTAAGCTGGCCGTATATATGCTACTGGATACTCGTATCCTAAATAATGAAGGATAATAATAGTATTTGTTATAACGAAACCATTTAAACATATTATCCAGAATAAATGTTAGGTACAGTCTTATACTATTTCGGTACCATGTGTGTTTTTGTACGTGTCATTCGGTTTACCTCAAGCCGCATTGCAGCCTCCGCGTCTGAAATTATTTCTCTCGCCGCGCGTTTAATACTAAACGTTTTCGGCGTTTTTTTTTATTTATTTCACGTAAATATTCTCCAATACCGAGAGTAGACGTATTTAAAGGTCTACAATCTGTGTCTGTTTACACATACGCTCACCGCGGACACCTAAGGTGGTCTACATTTGATAAAAACTTCTATCACCTGGCTTAATTTCCGAAGGGTAATAATCCCTTAAGATATCGGCGTGTTTATACTTGGCACTATGAAGGAAGTTACAGGAGATGGCGCACACCACCAGACTACAACAATTGTTCGATTCTTTACGTAACAGTCAAAATATTTCTTCGTTTTTGCGGCTTTTACTATTAAAAGGTTAGGTGAGAAAAGTGCTGCACAATAGAGAACGGCGTCCATGTAATGCAAAACGAGGTGGACGCACAAGGGATGTTAGGAGCGTATTTACTAAGTAGGATATTAAACCTGATAAAAAAGCAGGAAGAATGAAAATATAATTCAGTTTAGTTTTGCATTAGTTCTTTTCATCATTCGTACTAGCGACAAAACCACGTACAGTGATTCAAGACAACAAGTGGGTTTGTTAGAAGGATTCGGCGATGGCGTACGTAGTACCGTTGAACCATGTCGACTACAATTCGACGTAATGTTGACCCATTATTTCAATAAGTATTCGACACAAATTCGACGTCGATTTACCGTCGAAATAGTGCCGGGGTATATCGACCAGAAATCGACCATAATCGATAGCAAATCGACGTAAAATCGACTTATTCGTTTGAACAAAAGTCTTGCAATCGACGTAGAAATCAAGTCGATTATGAGTAAACAGAATTTAATGAACTTTTGATAGTTGACGTCGACAAGAAGTCGATTTGAAGTAAACGCTTCCAGTATACAGGGTGCGCCAAAAAGATGTTCACAGTTGAACGAAAAACTCCGGGAGAACTACGCGACAATTTTGTGGAGTTTCCCAGTTGACTGTTAACCTCTTTTTGGTGCACCCTATATATGCCCTATATCGACATCGAAGATAAAATAAGTATCAATTTCGCTCGTCCTAAATGAATTCAATTTTGAGTAGATAGTTTTATGCCTACTTTGAATTGGCGTCAAAATATAGTCGATTTGAAATACATGAGATTTTGTTGGCTGTACATTCAACGTCGATATGAGGTCGATTTCATTGCTCGACCGTTTTAATCTGAAGCCTGCTTCTCAAGAATATAGTACGTTAAATCCTCTTTAAGTGAGAAAATGAGTTGAATTTCGGTCGTGGCAATCGATATTTATACGCAACATCATCCCCACTAGACCGTTGTTGACTTGGTCAAGTATAATTGTAATTCCTAATAGATTCTGCAAGTAGTGCGCTCGCTACGTAAATGTCTTCACCAAATAAATACACTTTCTCGAGCCATCTCAAGTAATGATTATGCTAGGTCCCTTATCGGACAGATTGTCACATTTCAATGAATCACAGAGGGAAGAGGGGAGGTGACTCTACATCAACAATAGATCGACATTACAAATGAGTCAAAATTGCGACTTTTCGGCGTAGAGTACGCTGATTCAAAGTTGGAAATGAAAATTTTGGTACGGCGGTAAATCCGCTATCTTGGCTGTGTTGAATCATCTAGCATTAATTCTTCTTGCTCCCTACGACGTTGAAATTTTTATAAGTCCGGAGAGTTTCCTCTTCCCGGTGATTTTTCTTGGAATCTTGCCCTAATTTTTGAGAGGCTCGCCGTTTTAGGGACTGAAACCAAAAGTCATACCCAATCAACATCATCCGCTTGGGCTTCCATCACATTCAGGAATTTCAAGTGATCTCCGAACCCTCCAAATGCAATGCCTTCATACTTGTAACTTTTTCAAGCTCCCCACCCTCATCTCATCACCTCCGAGGTACATCGATGACGTCGAGGTTTTCTTAAACTGGTATTTTTTCTTGACAATCAACTAGGCGAATTTGAACCTAGTTCAAAGTCAAGAGGAAGGTTTTAACATGGAGAGTTTTAGCTGAAAACTCTGATGGCCTATGTTAGTTGTGACCTGACATTTGTGCCCAGGGGAAGAATTCAGCTCAAAACTCCAAAGTTATAGCCTAGGTTCAGACGTCAACCTTTCTCTAAGCTCACTTCTTCAGGAGTTCATAAGTTCGAAATTTTCTCCTCATTCCCCCGTATGTTACTAAAACTCGAAATTTCTTCAACGTCAAGGCCATTGATGACGTCACAAAGTTGAACACAAACCTTTTTCAAGGATATAAGCCCACACAACTCGAAATTAGATATCGGAGATTTTATCCTCAATAATAAAGTTACGGTTCATTTTCAAGAACATGAGTGAACACTTTTAAAATTACAATCACCGTATATTTTATTTAAACGCGAGCGCTTTCAAATAAAATAGGCCTATACGGTGATTGTAATTTTAAAAGTGTTCACTTATTTTCTCGAAATTAGACTTGAGGAGTTTTAGCCGTAAATGCCGTCATAAAGCATCCCGGCTGGAAGATGAAATTTTTCCAAATCTCTAAAGCAGGTCAAGGTCATTGATGACCAATGAACTAAATAAGAAGGACTGGAATGTGCACGCTCACGACGAACCCGAAACGCCGTGTTAGAAAGAGATGGAGAGTGGGTGATGGAAGAAAACTTGAGTCTGTCTTTGTCTAGCGTATTACGTTGAATAGCGCATACAATATAAAATGTTCAATTATTGTTATTTTGCAACTGCGTTTTGATTTTTCTTGAAAATTTTTCAATGATCCTCTGTAGACGTTCTTTAAAATTAATTTGACTTACCAATTACAATATTTTGGTTTTTATTTATCCGTATTATGAAGTTATTTTTGAAAGCTTTCTACTACAAAATGATGTGGATGAAGGAAAAAATTCCAAACATCGGTAATACAATTCCCTTATTTGTTGATAACAATTAAGTTTTGCGCACAAAATTATTTAATTAAAATGAAAACCCAAATAGGGCCTAATTTCTGTAAGCAGGTATTCTTTGAGATTTCCCGACATTGAAAATTTAATATAAGAGGAAAGAAATAAATGCTAATAATGAGAAAAATAAATTCTCAATAAATAAGTAAGTACTCACAAAAATTAGTGCCCACTTGATTTCTCTTTCAATTTGTTTCTCAATACAATGAATAAATTAATAAAGAGTGTTCTGACGGAGCCAATAAATAAAGATTGGGACTCATAATTATCTCTTTATGTGCTTTGCACTTGGCAATGTATATGCCAGACAACGCAGACTTGGAATTCAGAAAGAGGCACTGTCTGGCAGAAAAAGGGGCTTCGAAAAATTTTGACCTCCGAGACATAGGTGATAGGTGGGGCATTAGAGGGGAACTTGGAAAAATTCCAACCTCTGAGCTTATAGGTGATAGGAGGAAAACTTGAAGAAATTTTGACATTCCACCAAGTGGTGACAGGAGGAGGAATTGAGGAATTGAGGAACAACCTCTCTGTCACTCTAACTATGAGTATTGATATTATTTTTTTATTTTTCCCATAAGCTGTGTCCACAAAACTTCCGGGAAGTCTTTTGAATATATATTCTAAAAATTATTTACAAAATTCTGCAAAGTTTTTTGGTCAATAGAAATTCAAAACAATTTGAATTATTAATGACGCTTTTTCACTTCTTTGGTACGTTCTTCAATTCTATTGACCGAATACTACATTGTTTTTATTGACTGTGTACAGCCTCTTTAAATGAGTAAATGGACCAAAAAAGGTTTAGCGCCAAGCCCCATTCAACTGGTAACATTGTAATCATATCTTGCGCAACTGCAAAGCACAAGCTTGTGTCCACATATAAAATATCTGGGGGCAACCTTCAACCATCTCTACTTGTAACCTATGTTTGGAAATTGCATGTGGTTGTTTGGCAGATATATTGCCAAGTGCAAAGCACATAGAGAGATAATTATGAGTCCCAATCTTTATTTATTGGCTCCGTCAGAACACTCTTTATTAATTTATTCATTGTATTGAGAAACAAATTGAAAGAGAAATCAAGTGGGCACTAATTTTTGTGAGTACTTACTTATTTATTGAGAATTTATGTTTTTCATTGTTAGTATTTATTTCTTTTTTCTTATTATATTTTCAATGTCGGGAAATTTCAAAGAATACCTGCTTACAGAAATTCGGGCCTATTTGGGTTTTCATTTTAATTGAATAATTTTGTGCGCAGTCAACTTAATTGTTATCAACAAATAAAGGAATTGTATTACCGATATTTGAAATTTTTTCCTGTATCTACATCATTTTATAGTAGAAAGCTTTCAAAAATAACTTTATAAAACGGATAAATAAAAACCAAAATATTGTAATTGGTAAGTCAAATTAATTTCAAAGAACGTCTACGGAGGATCATTGAAAAATTTTTGAGAAAAATCAAAACGCAGTCGCAAAATAACAATAATTGAACATTTTGTTTGGTATGCGCCATTCAACGTAATACGCTAGACAAAGACAGACTCAAGTTTTCTTCCATCACCCACTCTCCATCTCTTTCTAACACGGTGGATCGGCTTCTCGTGTACGCGTTACGTGAAGCGTGCACATTCCAGTCCTTATATTCAGTTCACTGTTGATGACCTCACGTCACGTGGCGTCACGCAGTTCAGAGAAACTTCCGAACGCGGACATTTTCTGAGGATGTAATCACCCTAACAAAATGAATAGCGTGTTCCCCACTAAAAAGGAAGCAGGCGAGTTGAGAAAAGAATCGACGAGTCAAGATATCGTTCGGTTGTGAGAAAAAGAGTGGAGGAGTGCCGAGAGTTAGATCCAAACCACAAGAAATGTGAGTTGAAATTCGATGTAGTATTTTTCACTATATTCATTCAATTTCCTTATACAGTCAACGTAACGATGATCTTCTTCAATTACCAAACTTCATTTTTTGGTAGCCTCTTCCACAATTTTGACCTTCTTTTTAGCACTCCGATTTTCTAAATAAATAGCTGGTCTAACAGGGCATTTACAAGCGGATATTATTTCTTCTTTGCGATTCGGAAAAATTGAACGGGGTGTGGAGAGTTTGTACGTTTTCACAGGTCCCATTTGTTCATTTGCCATGATATAAGTGTAGCTTTTGACATGGTCCGTAGCATCCCGGCACATACGAATTTGTTTTTCAGGTGCCAACTCGCAGATACTTTCTTCTGAAAATTGAACGGAATTCATAAAATTTATATATTTCAGACAAAGAGTTGATGGGTACTTATATTCAAGAAACAGTGGCGTGGATCAGAATTTCTCGAGGGAGGGGACGAGAAAATGGACGACCAGGATTTTGAGGCAGGGACTACAAATTTTTCAATTGATCCTCAGAGAGGGATTTGTCCCCCTCATGCCCTCTCTTGACTATGGCACTGTCATGAAAGTAATTGATATTCTTGAAATACAGCAAAAAACATCTTCTTGAGCGGAATGAACTCATTATTGTGCCACAGCGATTGTCGATAGGGTTCCAATGAACAAAGATCAGCTCGCCTGAGCTGGACGAAAACAAATCCACGAAACGGAAATAGAGTTCCAAGTTGAAGAGCAACATTTGGAAAAGATTGTGAATTCTAACTGAGTTATTGATTGACATATTTGAAACCTGTTGATGGACTCTAGTTTGATTCTTGAGCTGATAAAAAATAATCTTGGTCCAGTTATTTCAGAGTACGAAGAATTCCTTTGGACCATACTGGTAGGTACAACACGGAGTCAAAACGTCTTTGGTAACAAATTTGCAAACATGAAACCTTTACCAACTGTCGAAGAGGGATCCATCACAACTTTTGTCAACACGTCCCTCCTCATCTCTTTCTACCACCAAAGATGTACGTTGATGACGTCACGCTCTTCTTGAACTAGTATTTTTTCTCGACAACTAACTAACCAAGCTCGTACTCAGTTCATGGTCAAAAAGAATTTCTCAACTTGAAAAGTCTGAGCCAAAGATCCTCCTCTGGACATGGCCCAAGTTAGTTGTTGTCTGGCTCTTATTCCTAGAGGAAAAAGCTAGCACAAGATTCTTTAGTTCCTCTAAACTGTTACAATAGTGACGGTCCATACTATCCTCTTCATTCGTTACTCGCTCGCATACCAATTATTGCCCCGAGATCATTTCGCTGCAGACTACACCCTTGGCAAATGATGCAGTTAGACTTTGCTTGTGAAAATATGAGCAAAATTTACGTGTATCCAACTCCTTAATTATCACGTTCGTCTACGATGAAAATACAAATAGCTTTTGAAACAAAACATTTATCTACCTTCAATAATATCTTCTACTACATTTATACGAAGCTGAAATTGAAGTCCAGATATTTCCACAAGAGCATTATCAGTGGCGGAGCTGAAACGCCAGTCGACTAAGAAACCTATGAAAAAGATTTGAAATAGAGAATTCTTTCTCATTACTTGAAAGATAACGTAAAAATATGGCATGAAAAGTTAGATGGGATCACGATAATGATATAACAATGATGAAACGTTTTGGCAAAGCCGAATATGGTTTTACAAATACAGTCATCATGTGCACATTTTCACACGTATTTATTTATTTAAAAGACAAACATGACAGATGCGTCAGTCAAATAATAAATTTTTGTCTAGCTATCGTCAGACGAATCAAGGTTTTGCAGGCTTATTCATACTATGTATTGTACCCAAAATATTCCCAAAAAATACTCGAAAAGATTTACGATGACGAATCTCGAACAGGGTTCACACTGGCCCTGGGTAACGCCATCATCTTTCGGAAAACCTGACAACAGAATTCATACCTACACATGATATTTTGGTGAATTACAAGAATAGATAGACCTGAACTTGCATGTAAATAAGCTGACTAGAGCAAGAATTATCGATATAGCAGAGCGGAACCTCAAATGCAAATGCAAGTGCTTCCTGTCATGTATTATTACTAGTTTATTTAATTAATAACTGAGAAGCCGTCATTAACTACTGCAGATGCGAAGTTAATTAGCGCGTCATTTCAACTGCTACTCGTCTAAGCGCGTGCTTGCATTGAATATAGCTTCAAGTTCAAACACGCAGACAGGTACACACCGGTATTCGTTTGCGAGCCTACTTTCACAGAATATAGGCACTTTTCATACGCCTTATTTCCGAATACTGTAATTATCCTTCGCTCGACGATGATAGTGTACGAAAAATACAGTGCACGAAAGAAAAATATACATAAATAGTGGTGCATATACATATACTGGTTCACAAATTTTTATTCACAAAAATGATGGAAGAGTAAACAGTGAAAGAGTTATAAAAATAAAAGAGAAAATGATAGGTCGTAATAAAATTCGGCATTTCGTCGAGAATTTATTAATTAGCTAGCCAAAACATAGTACTTAATATAAAAGGTACCAGAATGCAGAAGTATTCAAATGCCGTGGAATATACCTTGCTATCGTAATATACACGTATATGGGCACGAGTGGGTATTCACTGACGAGCAGCGCAAATAAAATATTACAAAAGAGATATTATAATAAGTTGGAAGTTTGAAAAAATAAATAAATACGTATACCGTACATACGTTTCAACTTCTTGAGAAATAATTTATTTTTATTTTAATTGCATTTTTTTAACAACATTTCCTTGAATGGAAGTGAGATTGTTTTCCACACGCTTGTATACGTATAGTCAACTTTTCACAATGTTGTGAGGTTTGAATGAGATGTATTTACAATCCAATTGCCGAACAAATAGGTTTCGACTGGTGTTATAATATTATTAACATAAAGGTTTTGTAAATCAATATTTAACCCACTTAGTTGTACGTGATATCATCGTGAAACTTACCTTCTTTAGTTGCTTTCATTCAAACAGTGGAGTTGTAGGTACGTCACGTGTGGGCACAAGATCGGACATGTGGTATTTATTGACTCTCTTGCGATATTGACACGCTAAGATGGTATGAGAGAGAGAGAGAGATAGTGAACAATAACTTTCATCCAAAGAAATCAATATTGCACAAATCACATAATTGATGGATGAAGAGATCTTTCAACTCAACTACACCAAAGAAAAACCATTGAATTTCAGTCTCAGGCTGCACTCGAAAATACAATCTTCCGCTCACCTACAAAGTCACGGCGTACAAAAATTATGACTCCAAACCTACAATATATGATAGGAAAGGGACTTCTTAAACAAGAAACACAAGAAAACTGCATCATATACCAGCCAATACAACATTTTGATAAGAGGAATTGATTTCTGGAAGTTGAAATGGTTTCTGAGATGTAAAAACTGATTGAAATTGTTACTGAGAAAAATACTCCAGACTACTCAAGGAGTAAGCTGGAGGGCAATTTACATAAGACGCATAAAACAACACACAGGAGCCGCGAGCGCGCTTTCGGGTAAACAACCATTTTCAAGCAAAGATAAAAAGCAACTTGACGAGATGAAGAATAAATAAAGTAACAACAAAGCCAGAGAAAGAATCATGACTGAACTGGCGAGGTATGAGATTGTGAGTCATACTCATAAACCAGTTCAACCAACCCTTCACCTGGAAATTACCTATTGAGTAATGTAATATTATTGCTGTTTGGATGACAAATAATTTCAATGTTTTCCAAAGCACGGCGTTTGAAGTAAGAGTTCTCTCTGTGGAGGAGAGTTTTGGCTCTTCTTGAAACTATGACCACTGGTAATAAGGTGGTCAGCAAAGGCTGGCTCGCCCAGATTTCTCTTTTCCAAAGCCTTTTCATGTTCATCCACTCTGATTTTGATTTGACGACTGGTCTCGCCTACATAAATACCATTACAGTCTCTAAAAGCTATGCTATAGACTCAGTTTTTCTTAACAAACGGGGCATGGGCAGGGTCTTTCAACTTGACAAAGAGCCCTTCAACAGTAGCTGGGTTGTAAAAGACCGGCCGGTAGCCAGAGGAGTGAAGAACGCGACCCAACTTTGAAGAAAATCCTCCCAAGAAGGGAAGTCTTATAAAACGAGCTCTATTATCTTGGCAGGAATCGCGGGTAGGCAGTTGAATCAAGGCAATTCCGCGTGATCTTCCTATACGGACCGGACCAAGAGGTCAATGTCCAAATTGACCTCATTCACTCTGGCCAAGTATTTTATAATTTGGTATTCCTTTTGGAAAGCTGACTGGTTCAGCGGGATGCGGGTCAGCCGATAAATAGAGCTGTTGAACGCCACAAACTTGTGGGCAACAGGGCAGAATGACCAGCCATAGACGACAATATCGGTCGAGGTATATTTTCTATATTATTGAAAACTCATAGACTCCATCTCTTTTTCCAAGAAGTTGATATTAGAGCCTCCAATTTCCAAAGTGAATCAATTGAGGGATATGGAATATTACACATAAGATGCTTAAGAAACTCACCTTAGGGACCGGTCCATGCACATAGAACGTCATCTACATACCTGTGCCAATAGTGAACGTAATCCAGGAATACTTGGCGCAAGGAGAAGAGGTCAACCTCGAACATGAACATGAAGATCTCTGAAACAAGAAATCCCAATGGGGATCCAATAGGAATGCCAACCTCCTCAGGGAACTTGAAAAATTTCCCATTTTATTTGCAAAAATTGGGTAGCCAGCGATTTGTCAATTCAGTGTATTGACAGTACCAGTTTTAGGATTTTTGTAAACACATATGGGGCCGTTGCCCTCCCAAACGGAAGACACAGATGCTTCTAAAGAATTCCTTCAAACAAGAAACGTAGATACTTCCGGTCTTGTGGTCTAATCGAAATAAGATGGTAGGCGTCTTTCAAGTCTATTGTCGCCATAAAGTGACCCGCGACTAACAGTCGAGAAGCCGTTCAGTAATTCACTAACTTGAAATGCGGAGGGCTTATAAAACAATTTAGTTCTTTCAAGTTGAGGATTACTCGTACATTTTTATCCTGTTTTGGTTTTAGGAACACCGGTGATATAAATTGGCCCTCTGTTGGATGGCACGGGGTAATGAATTCTTTCTTGACCATCGATGGTAGGATTTCTCTCAAGCGACGGGCATCTCTCCCATTCAGTGTAGTACGTTATGGTGCATGTTGGACTGGCGTTTTAAAGAAGGGGATGGAGTAACCTCTTACCCAGGACAGTATAAATGGATCCGAGGTAACCTTTTTCCAGGCCTTGAAAAGTGTCTAAGGCGGTCCCGGGAAAACTTACCAAGAATTCTAACGTTTTTTGAATATTTTCCTTTGTGGCGACCTGCGTGTACTCCGGTACGATCTCTGAGAGTGACGGTTCGGTTCTTGTCTGCTTGGCTTTTGAACTTGCTTCTTCCTGTACCCGCCTTTTGTCTGGAACGTCTTGTTCCATCGACGCGGCATGGCTTGTGCGATGCCCGAATGGGGAGTGTTCATAGGGTAGCTTGTAGGGATTGCAATAGCCATCAACTTTAAATTAAAGTGGATGAACACAAAAATCATGGAGTAAAGGAAAAGTGAATGAGTCAGTCTTTGCTGATCACTGGTCCGAAGTTCTCCTCCACAGGGAGAATTCGTATTTTAAACATCGGCTCCGCCAGCTCCAGAGGAAATCATAATTCTTCAACATCGGAATGACAACGATACCACCGTGTTGAACGGATAGATTCCTGAGCCGGGATTGATTGAATTAGTCTAACTACTTCCATGTTACTTGGTCTCAGAATCAACGCGATTTTCCAAATTATGGCCGGACACACCGAAGGATGGCATACTCAAAAACAAGTGAAAACTTTTTACTCCATGTCTCTCTTCGGTTACTTCTTGTTGTTGTTGTTAGGTTCAGACGCTTTCTATACCCTGAGAATGGCTGTTTAGTCAAGCGCTCGGTGAGTTCAATTTAATGCGGTCGTCGTATATTTCTTTTAAAACACCAAGAGCAGCAAATTACATCCAATGCATCTGAAGTCGGTTCCCCGTCAAGCTCATAACCCGAGTGCAGTTAAGAGCTTGTAAAAAGAAATTTACAAAAAAGTCACGCTTGCTCTAAAATTGGAAATTCTCTTCAAAAATTCGTGGCGAGGCTATACAGGTGAACTAAGGAAAAACAAAATACCAGTGCAAAGAATGTTTGAGCATCGCTCCTGGACAATTTTACTGATGTTTATCATTACTTCGTTGTATTCAATAAACATTTGTTGATAAAATTAAGCATCTACTCTCATTTTCTTTTCATCGAGCGTCATTAAGCTCGTGCGTACATGTAAACGCCGCGGTATGACCCTCAAGAATGTTGATTAGTGCTCGGTCGATCTTTGTCTCAAAATTAGTTACTTAGGTTTTTATGAATTTCATTCACATCACCATACCAAAGTACAATTTCGCCGCTAACTAATGGCCGCCGGGCTTACGATTAGGGATTTATTTATCACACGTGTGTGGTCAGAGTCTGAAACTGGCGGTAATATCAAAGCCTCAATCATCTTTACTCGATCAATTAACAGATTAAGTTATGCCGCGGGGCTTATTCAATTGACACCTATACTCGTTACTCAACCAGCATACCAAAAATATCATCCATCGTACGTACGTAGGTACAGTAAATATCGCATTCCAGCGACGGAATCTTATTTGTCACAATAATTGTCATTTTCGACAGTCGTTGTTTGACGCATTCTTCCGATTATTATCGGCGAACGTGTTATTAATGTTTTTAGATCATTCTCGAATCATTCATCAGCTTCCGAATGATTATCTGGCAAAACGATCAAACAGGTCTCGGGGTCTAGACTACCGCGTGTGTCCCGGGTATTAAAAGAGAAAAATGAAGATGAAAGGATAAACGCGAGAAGAAGAATCCTTTTTTTTTTCAAATACAAAAATATCATTACAACGAAGAAGGCAGAAGCCACTTTTTTTTCTTAGAAATAATTTTGAATAAGACGACATTAAACCGTAATTCGAATGCCAATCACGATTGCGGCTAGAGGTAAAAGTTTTAACAGGTACAATGCACAGATACGGTATTCTGGTGGCCTGACACGAGGCCCTGTTGTTTTGTTGTGGGAGGTTTGACTCTTTCACTTCTGATGTGAGACACTGATTTCGTGTCTCCTTTACGATTATTATTATTTTCTTTACCGAAGCGCGGCCCGCGGCTCCGATACAGCCGAAGCATTTCGCTCGCCACGGGTGCGCGTACTGAATAGAGTGTAAGTACTGGCAATATAAGATTATCGTAGAACGCTTAATCCGTCGTATTTACGACGATCGTTTTGGAAAAAAATTGTTTTATTTTATTTTTTTCTTTGTCATCTTGTCACATGTAATGGCTGGACGAGCGACGCGAAGTAATTCGAATTAATTTGCATAATTTACGATATTCGTTGTCATTATCGCTTATCCTCGCACATGGCGAACTGTATAGGTGTATAAGCCTCTCCTGTTTGGGAGACCTACACATACATTTTCTTATATTGTAGCCTAAATTCGAGGAAAAAATAACTTTTCGGGGGCGTTACACGTACTTAAAGTTTGAAATGTTGGTATACAAAGAAGATGAATTAATTATCCCATTCTGGTGCACCATCTAAGAAATTCGCTTTTGAGTTTCAGAGTGCGAGGTTCAATTGAACGACTCGTCGAGTCGTACGAAGTTCACAAATTTGTGATAACCGATCTTGTATGTATCAATCACATACAACAGGATTACGCGACAATGCGGATCGATTTAGTAAGAATAACATTCAAGCTGAGAGAATTAATTATTTTCTGAGTGGAACAACCGTAGGAATGAGACAGATGACTTATTTTTAGCGATATTTTCAATCTCTCGATCAATTATGAACGAGTTCATTGACCGAACGCTGAAGTGATCACAATAAATTGCTTACATTTAAACTACGAACTGATTCCAGAGTTGTACAATTGTTTACATTCTGTTATCGATCATCAACCTAATTTTCTAATGAATAATTCTAATAGAAATATTTTTTGGCCGCTGAAAATAATACCAAGTAAACTCTTCGATGATTGGGAACTACCGAGGTTGGACTCTTTGACTCGTCGCGTCGGCACGTAACAAGAAAGAAATCTGATCCCAGAATCGCAGATAAATTCCTCGTTAAAAAATGTAGAGTAGCTCCCATCGGTGCCCGTAATATTTATGTGAATATACTTTTTATTCAAAACTCATGTCTGCAGCTAGGGATTTTAAGAGTGTAAAACTTGAAATTTGGTCTTACAAATATCGTTTTTGGTCTCATTTGGCGCGAACTAAAAACTAATAATATAAGAAAATTGGAAAAATGAAGAAAATAAACGCATTTTTCATAAAGTTGAGGGAACAGACAACCGCGAAAAGCATATTCATGAAGGGTAAGGAGGACGTGGTATCGCCAGCCTCTTGGGAAAGCCTTTTCTAAAAAAAATTTAAACGAAAGACTAACATGGTTTCTCGACTCTAATAATGCACTCGCTCCCTGCCATTATGGCTTTAGGGAAGGCCGAAATACTTTACAAGCATTATCTGACTTACAGCAACACATCAATAACGCAGAACACACCAAATCTTCTCACTACACTATCTTTTTTGATCTCCAACAAGCTTTCGCTCGCTTTTGGTGCCATTACATCCACCTAAAACTACACAAAATAGGTCTCAGGAAGAGCCTCCCAAAATTGCTTCAAAGCTTTCTCTACAATAGAACTATTACCATCAGGACAGAAGACCGACTCTGGTCACCAAACCATACTCAATGGCATTCCTCAAGGAGAAGTTTGGAGCGTCCCCCTCTTTCTAATAGCGACTTCTTCCTATTTTCAAACTCTTACAGAGCAGCACGCCTCCTCCAAAAATGCTAGATAATATCGGTTCTTGTGCTTCTGACCGTGAATTCCGTTTCTCTTCAGGTAAAACAGGTCTTGTCATCTTTCGAAAATACAGACGCCATATAACCCGACTTCATCCGCTAATTCTTCAAGGCTTCACAATCAACATTCCCTACTCTTACAAATTCCTGGGTTGAATCTTTGATCAAAAACTCTCCGAGACGCCTCATATGAAGTCACTTGAAGCTCAATGCCTAAATCCTGTCAATATCATGAAGTACCTCTACCACACCCGGACAAAATGTAACCGGACACTCCTGCTCCAACTATACCAAAATCTTTTTCCCTCCCAACTCGATTATGGTGCTGGCAGAAAGTCCAAAATCAAACTCCTCGATACTACTCAAGTATGACTCTCGGAGCTTTTTGAACTTTCCCCCCATCTAAGCCTTTGTGCAGAAGCAGCAGAACCACCACTACATTTCCGCTCTCTCATACTGACTGCAAACTTCCTTGCTTTGTCTTCTCAGATTCCTGACCTTCAAATCTATAAATATATCCTTGCTCCTAGCAATTTCCTCCTCTCCTCTTCAAAACAGTGCTGCCAGATCTAAAGATTTTAGTCCTCGAAAAAGATACAGGTTTCTTACGGATTTCGCGTAAAATAAGAGTTTCTTGCGCTCAAGGGAAAAGTACCTCAGATACAAGTGTATAAGAGATACTCTTCTCCTAGTCGTTTTAAGCTGATACTGCAAATTTTCGGAGCATTGAGTCGATCAAGAGAAAAGTATCTCAAATATTCTTATGAGAGATACCTTTCTTCTGATTGTTATTGATGGATTGGTCAGTCCGTAGAAATGTTTTCAGGTCTTACAAAAGATGGCGGACATAGATTTTTGAAAATATCTTATCTGGCAGCACTGCTTCAGAATTCCATCTTCAATACCACCCTAAACTCTCGCCTCTCCTTCCTATCAAACCATCGACGCCTTCGTGGCTATCCCTTCTCCCCCTCCACCTATGAGACTCAACCTTGCAAATACCCCGAGATTGGGCAATTATTCCTATGGAAGACTAATCTCAGAAATGATCGCAGAACACCCAAATCATGAAATCTGCTACACTAATAGCTCTAAATCTCAATCTAAAACAGCCTATGCATTAGTAGAGCATTCTCTTCGTAAGTACGAACCATGGTATCAAGGTGAGTTTAGGAATTCACAGGCACGTAACCAAGGTTTCGTGCCTGTGAATTCCTAAACTCACCTTGAGCCTATGCATTCTCTATCCACGGCTCCATTACCATTAAACGACTCCGTAATTTAGTTTCAGTATATTGCTGAACTTAGTGCTATACACTCCTGCCTCCCACAACTAACGCAACGTCCCTCACGACACAATTAAATCTTATTAATTGATTCTCTTTCTTCACTCAACAATACAAGACATCCACTCAACAAACCCTATAACTCAAAGCATCCACGTTAGTCTTGCAACTCTTGCTTCCATCGAATCGACATTTTTCATCTGGATCCCTGGCCTTATCGGTCTCCCTCGATATGACATCGAGGTTAACCGAGCAGCCAAGGAAACCACCCGCCTACGAAAGATTACAGATCCATCTTTCTCCCTATCATACGATCAAAAAACTATTACCGTTCCCTAATTTTGAATGCCTGGCATCATCTTTGGACTCTCCTTCTGAACAGAACGATTGAAATTTATTGGAATGATTAGAAGTAAAATTAATAGTTCCCACCAAGAAAAACTTTTAATTTACTTTTCTTTATAAATCCTGCATCCAATGAAGATTCATTATCACGAGTACATATGTAGGGAGAGGTCCGAATTTATTTTTAAATTTGTAAATTTTCTTTTTTCCACATTTTCCTAGAGAAAATCACAAATCTTACTTACAGTCAGTGTTTTGCTCGGTGTTGGAAACCAAACAGGGCCGAAAGAATCCGGTTATTTTTAGTTCTCGTCTTTGTTGTGCTTCTCAAAAAGCTTTTTCGTTATGCTACATTGTGTACACGTATAATATTTTACAAATATTCGCATTTCGTTCGCAATACGACGTGTGCGTCTACATTTTTGTATAGCAACGCTCGTATACTTTTGACGGAAACATGAAAAATCACTTTTACAATCATACCACGTTTGCGTACTTCTTTTTTTAACTGAAAATTATACTTACTGGTACTTTTTTTCCTCTCCGGAATTCTCAAACGTTTTCCGTCCTCTCTTTTTCTATATACTATAGGTGCCCGCAATAATAATACAGGCTATTTGCGATCGGTTGTGCGAAGGAAAAACTTCTTCAAATACGCATTAAAAGGCTCAATAAGAAAAGGAAAAAAAAAAAAAGGAGCGCCGAAGAATGAAAGTGCTATTTTTATACGCGTTTATCCTAATCGACCGTCCATAACGTACGTAAATCGAGTACTGTATTGTAGTTCAACAACTTGCTCCCTCACTCGAGTATTAAAAGTTCATTGGTGTTTCTTCCTCTGGTGAATGTGTGTGAAGTACTAATACATGTTTTGAAAACATATTCATTGATATGATCACACGGTATTAGCAATAACTAGAAACCTTTTACCTTGATCTGAAGATTCCAAAAGCAAGCATTAAGAGTAAGAGGTGCGAAGCTATTGTCCTCGAAATGAAGGACTCTGATTGAGAAATCGTTACTAGATGTCTTATCAGCGATATTGTTCTCTAAAAGTTTGCCGGTACGGAAATATTGTTTTCAAAATTGTGAGCGACTCAATCGACACTTGTTTGAAATCTTTTATACACGGGCTACGCTTTCGACTTCGAACTTACTTATGAAGGTCAATTTCTTTTGCATTTGAATGGCAGTATTTCCCACGGTTAAGTATGGGTAAAGCGCGATATTTCATGATTGTCAACTTTTGGAGAGAAGACTCTCCCGACATGAACAAGACGTTAATAATGAAAAAGATCATGCTGCTCTGGCATGCCACTCTAGAATCCTCAACCATGATTTTAATTTTGACAGTACCTCCATTTTAGCTTACACAATATAAAGAAGAGATAGATTCGGGAAATAGTAGAAATTATGACTCATGATAAAGCTGTGAACTTTAAAACGGACTGCGGTAATTTCAAATTGTTTTATTCGACGCAATTGAAAAGATTATCTTTGGTATCTTTCATTTCAGTTTGTTTTGTGCGCTTGATAAAGAACGGTGGCCGTTGGAAACGTCGCGAATTAAATACATCATTTCGGGGTAAATTTAGCCCACATTTAATCTAATAACAAAAACGAGTCTAGATTAGGAATACTTGGCTTAAGAAATTCGACGTGGCTTTTTTATCGCCCTGGTGTCTCTGAGGCAGTACACAGGATCATCAGATTCAGGAGGCTCAACTCCGCAGACCGGCCACCAGGCCTACCACGCCAAATGAGACGACGGCGATGGAGGAGTCGACTCGAAATCGGCGACATTAATCCAATATATCAGAAGTCGACTCAGTTTCGACGTCGACAAGGAGTCGACTTCCAATCGATTTGTGGTTGACAGTAGGCTGAAACTGAATCGACTTGAGACCGACGTCGACTTCGAGTCGATTTAGGTTTGTTGACCAAAATGGTTCATCGGGCCTACCAGGAGGAAATAGAGGGAGAGGAGTTGAATATGGTTACATAGTAGGGTGAGGAGAAATTCTTCGTTTTTCGAGTTCCTTCGTAGATATTAAGAACACAGTAAGAATTTCATGTGGAAGGAAGACAGTCTGTGATTTTTGGGTACAAGATCACGGCGTTCTTGGTAGAAAAATTGATATTGGGTATAGCTCGAAGCTGAACGCTTGTGGTCATCCTTTCCGAGTGCTCCATTTATGTGTAGCTCGGGAAGTTAAGAAAATTCTCAAATATTCACTATTCATCATACTAGAGAATATTTTATCCACATCAGTTTAAAAGAATGACAATTCAGGACGTTGAAATTTGAAAGCACATCGTGAGTTATCATGCAGAGCAAAACCATTATCGATTTAGTTTTCAAAAAGTCACTGAAAATGACCTCTCGCTGCTAAGGATCGCTGTTAAGTTCGTCATATGTCCGGCATTTAGGTTCAAATAATTTGATCACCACATATCACGACTTGCCCAGCTCATTACCTCTGTCCCTCAAGAGTAATGTGCATTTATCAAACGACCGAACCCCTCGTCAAAATTCCAATATTATTATTTACATACACGAAACGATATCTTACACCATACGTTCACCATGTGTACTTACAGAAGATCGCATTGAAAAGAAATTTTACATATTTACAATCACGATAACTTCCTACAGTGCTCACTTACTCTCCGAGCGACACAGCGTATTTTCAGTCATACCTCTAACGTAGTTCGTTCTAGATATTTAAGAAAAAAAATGTGGCTACCGCTTTTACCATGCGGATCAGATAAGGTATCGTCATTATTGTGAAACAAAGGCGAGCACCAATGAAGTACAATACGATGTAATTGTGACAGTAAGGCATAAATTTTTATGTTTACCGTTTCGTGCAGCCAGTCGAGATGCTGGGCGCCGAAAAGCGACTTAAAAATACCATATACCTTACGTATAATTTATCAATAAACAAATACACAGTCTCAGCTCTCGAACGTCGATCGTTAGTAACCGTAGGAATCGGTCGAGCATAGGTCATATTTTTCGAAAATAATATAATTCGTATTCATCGATTTGGGAGCACGCTACAGACCACCCTGATCTGCATTATCAATCACGTAGAATTTTTCGGATGCGCTTCTAGCGGCCTTACGTTCTTCCTGTACGCGCACGTTCGTGATGGTACCTATACTCTTTGCAGCAGAATATTTAATGATCTTCGAAATTAAACTTATGTATTCCAGCGATCAAAATACATAATGCTCTACATTTGATAGAGGTCCGGTTAGACACCTCTCTCATGCACTCAACTATGCTTTTGTCTCGACGTGTAATATGATCGGTAATATAAATTAATCGCCTGAGTAAATGGCGTAGGACAAAAGAAACGAGCTCCAATTTTAATTTACGACCTCTTTATTAACGGAGATAATACGAGTGTTTTCATTCAGCAGATATGGGTATTCAGTAGCGATAAATTGACTGATTTTGAAATACTATTAGGTAAAAGTGAAAACAAAGTTTTGTTTTTTGCGGTTCGAGTTTCCAAACTCCTGAGGTCATCGGAATTACAATTTTTACGTCTATGAACTTGGACCCACGTGAAAGGAAGTAATTGTTCAGACGTGAGACGAAAGTTGCGGATAATTTGGGCAGAGTTTTTTACAACCTCTCAGTTTCCTAAACACTCAAAGTAGGTACTCTTTGATTACATAGTGTTTAATACTGTCTGCAAGCTATGTAGAAAATGTATACGAGGTACTATAAAATTATTTTAAGAGAGTCACAATTTATTCTCTGCAATATAACAGTATATTTAGAGATATTAATGTTCTGATTTCCTATAACTATATTAATTACTTCTATTATCCTTATCGCCCACCTTCAAACTAGTGTGCATATGGTCTTACAAATTTGTTTGTCGTGATTTACGAATGTTTGACATACAGCCTTCACTTGAAGAAGGCGTTGTAAAGATCCAAATCTTCTTCTATGTTGAATAGAGATGAAGAATTGTTTGTGTTGATTCCAATTCTGCGATGTCGTTGGACAAGTCTCCTTCATTTTTACCTTCTTCCTCTTCTGTAAAAGTGACGGTTCTGTGAGCAAAATTGTACTTTAGTGTCGCTGTCTCTTCTTTTCTCTCTCCTTTGTTTCATTTCAGCTCTGTAAGTTTCTTCACGAGAAGTTGAAACAGGCCCGTAGCTAGCACCAGGGTAGTCAGGACACGCCGCCCTGGCTACCAAACATATGAAAAAAGAAAAAAAAAAAATTCACTGAGAAAATTGAACATTAGAAAACATGGCTCGAAAAACATTTTTTAAGGAAAATATTTCATTTTTTGAAAAGTTGTAACGACTAACGAGAATAGTGGCTGCACTGTGCCGCTATGCAGCTGCCAGCAGTCAGCTGCCAAGCTCTCATTGCGGCAAAAGGTGCGGCGGCTGGCCGGCAGATCGTGAATAATACTTGTTCATGTTCTGATAACAATGAATCCGGTATTGGTCTTCCGTGTTCGACGGACCTCGTAGTACTGTTAGAATAATCGCTTAATACATTTAAATTTCACATTTGTATTCAATTATTTAATCAAAGTTAGAAATTCGAACGGAGTTGTGGCGGTGCCGACTGCCGAGTAAAATGTTTACAATTCCTTTCTTAAAAATCCAACAACATCAAATTACACGTGCGCATTCTCGAAAGGACGCCTGTTTTTGCTACGCCTGTCGAACCTCTGGAGCAACTGAAACCAAGGAAAGTACTTACAGCAAGCAAGGTAAGGTAACGCGCTAGTGTTTGAACGGTCTCTAGTGGTTGAACAGTTCAACTTCAAACGCTAATATTAAGCGATCGGCAGCACTTTAGCAACACTGCAATACGTCACATGAAAGTGCAGACCTCCCTGCTTACGCCTACATGCAAATAAACAGCCAGGCATCTATGGGTCCAAGTCATGGCCGTGTCCAAGTCCTGTACTAAGTGAGTACAAACCAATGCTTGTTGAGTGGTTGGTAGAACGGAAGAATAGAGGTTTTCCTGTGACCAAAGATGGTCTACTTGACAGTGTCCAAAAAATTGTGAAAAAAGCCAAATTGCAGACAAATTTTGTAAATGTACGCCCCGGTAATAAATGATTTAGACTATTCATGAAAAGATACCCAACAATTTCAATCCAAACTCCCCAAAATTTGTGTTCAGCTCGTGCCAAAGTAAATGGAAAGAATGTTTGACAGTGGTTTAAAGAGATGGAGGAGTACTTGGAGAAGAGAAATTCGCGGCATGTTTTCCGAGATCCATCACAAATTTTTAATTTGGACGAGACCGCCCTGTATCTGAATCAAAAAGGAGATAAGTTCATTGCTACCCGAGGTGATAAAATAGTTTACACAGTATCACCAAACGACTACAAAGAAAATTTAACGGCTCTTATAACTATAAGCGCAGCAGGAGAAATTCCTCCTCCTATGATTGTGTTTCGTTATACTCGAGTACCTGAAGAAATTTCACCATCTGTTCCAGCAAAGTGGTGCATTGGTCAATCTAGAAGTGGATGGATGGTCAGAAATACTTTTTATGAATATTTTCCCGATAGTTTTATTCCATGGGTAAATTCCAGAGGCATTGAAAAACCAATCATCGTCTCTTTAGATGGTCATACATCTCATGACACTTTTCATTTATCTAAGCTATGTTCTGAGAATGGGATAGAGCTGTTACCTCTTTTACCCCACGCAACCAATCTGATGCAGCCCTGTGATGTGGCAGTGTTTTGTTCTTTGAAAATTGACTGGAAGAAGGCGATATGTAGTTGGAAAGAGGACAATAATTTTGATGAAGTGAAGTTACTAAATGTGCCCTCTATTCTAAAACCTGTACTAGATTCATTTCCGCAACAAACCATTATAAATGGTTTTCAGGATTGTGGCCTTTGCCCCATTAATGTGGAAATGATGAAATTTTTGGACTTAGAGAAGGACTCTGATCCCATTTTGCAACCAAAGCATACTCAAAATCCTTCTCCATGCCGAGAATGTATCCAAAATTGGGTCCGTTCTTGCCCAGCATGCCAAAAATCAAAGATTGGTCCACATATTCAATCAGCAATTGGAAAGTTTTCCTCAAGCGACCGGTTCCAACATGTCCACATAGATATTGCCGTCCTCCCTGAAAGTCAGGGATACTCGAATGTTGTCAGCATGACTGATCGCGCTACCCGATGGATTGAAGTGGTCCCTGTTTCTGAAATGAAGGCGCTAACAGTATGCCGCGCATTCATCAATGATCAACCATTAGGTATCTTGATATGGAGCCCCCTCCATCTAACATCAGACAGAGGAGCCCAGTCTGCCAACCACTGGAACAACCATACAAAAGACTGTATA
Organism: Aspidiotus destructor; assembly: GCA_035079395.1. Taxonomy (NCBI): domain Eukaryota; kingdom Metazoa; phylum Arthropoda; class Insecta; order Hemiptera; family Diaspididae; genus Aspidiotus; species Aspidiotus destructor. The sequence goes on along the minus strand of JAVHKZ010000018.1, from coordinate 32,545,387 downwards.
CCGTTTTGAAGCGTTGCAAGAACTCGTACTTCAAGCTCAGCATTAATGATGAAGCAGACAACGTCTCCATAGACCGCCTCAAGCCAGCTTCACAAATAAAACTTCTGTGATCACAGAAAAAAAAAAAAAAAAAAAAACATGAAAACTTGTTGGATCACTAATTGGGATAGAGAAGAGATTAACAGAATCACAGTTGAAAAGTTCATATTTAACCCTGTGCCACCATCCTCACACAATTTTATCATTACCAGTATTAGCAAGGGGAATTACAGTAACTTTAACTGATATTAATTTTAAAACAATATTTTTTAATCCTAGAGGTAACGGAAACCCTGTTATATTTCAATATTTTTATCAAATTTTGAATTAATTTAAAAATTAATATAAATATCACATTTAATTAATGAATTTATAAAAAATTTCCAGTCATCAGTTTATTAAAAACATTTTAATGACAATTTATATGAAAATTATTCTGCTCAATGATTGATTGATTGAATTGCTGTAATCATAAAATTATTTATTAATAATAGAAAAAAATTCAATAATTACTTTATTTATTTTAATAATAAATTTTCCTAATTCAATAATTATTTCTTCAAGTATAATAATTATTTTATTACCATTAATAAGAATTTTAATATTTAAAAATTCAATTATTTTTATCATAATATCAATTCAAATCTCAGGAATTATTTTTATTATCACTATTTTAATAATAAATTATTTATTTTATATAAATTAAAATTATTTAAATAATTAATTAGATTGATTAAAACAATATCTATAATTATATAATTAATTAGGATAAAATTAATAAGATTGAAGTAGTTATGACTGCCCAAATAATAGTATTAATAATTAATTATTAAATTTATTAAATTAGAATTTATTCATAAATTATTTTCGAACATTAATACTAATCTTAAATATGAAAAAATTATTATGTATCTGAATAATCAAAATAATGATTAAATTTTTTAATTTGAGAAATTAATGTTAATTTGAACTAAATAAATAATAATTTTATTGATATAAATAATAATTATATTTGATTTTCAATTAAAAAATTTCATAAAATTAAAAAAATATAAATATAATTATAGTACAAAAAAAAATATATATATCACAATGAATCTAGAAATTGCCATTCTAAAAAACAAAAAAGTTACTTTTTCAGATACCACAAAATTTCATCAAGTCCCTCTCCCATCATACATAGCTGGAGAGTTGACATTATTGCTCAAGAATCGAAATTTTATTGAGTTTTGTACATAGCTTGAGAGTCGAAATTATTCTAACTCGCCATCCCATCATATATAGCTTGGGGGCTGAAATTTTCCCAAGTCTCCTACTTATCATAACAGCTCAAAAGCTGAAAATTTTACAAGTCCCTCTTCTAACATCTATAGCTCGGAGTTTGAAATTTTTCTGTTCGAATTTCTGCCAGACAGTGCTTTTTTCTGGGTCCCAAGTCTGCCGGGCGGCGCTCATTTCTTCTCATTTTTACCCCCCCCCCCCCCCTCCTCATAAGACAGGTTTCGTGTTAAAACTGGTGGGAATTGTGAAAGGATTTCGAAATAAGCTTCAAATTTGTTCGAAACTTCGAAAATATACAGTAATTATTTCGAAAGACAGCCGCATCAGTGGATGAAATTTCGTATAATTTGATCACCAACGAAGTGATTGATGCCCCATGAAATTTAACTTGATATGACACAACGAGACTCTATTGGACTAGAACTTTTCGAGACTTTTACATATATTTGGGGCGCCATCTCGAATTCTAAGGAGAGGTTCGAGAGGCACCCTCTCTCAAAATATTTCTTTCAGGAATTTTATTTTAGCATCAAAATCCATCGCATGTAAACCTTCCAACATTCGCATGATAGTGAGTTTCACTGACTTATACGTAGATGTTATATGCCAACGTCGAATATTTTCAACGCCCAAGACAATATATCGGATGTCACTCTGTATTCCTTTCATCAGTTTTGCTAATTATCGACGCTGTACGTGTAATGAAATAACGTGAATACTCATATCGATGAGATAAGTAAGCACGTATATATGGAAATATATAGTCGATCAAAATATTATGATTAGGCGGCACATAAATCATACATTGACTTTCGCGTCAATATACGTTTTCAAAAGAGTATATTAATATAATGGCAACGGCTGCGTGGCGTCAGATAATTAATCACGATGCTGGTCAACTTCGTCGAAGTCAATGGGTAAAAAATATTTTTCAATACGTCAATCACCACGACCGTATGTAATATTGTAGCCTACAGTACCTATGTACGCGCGTTCATGAAACGGAGCAAAAGTCAAAGGTAAAAGAGCCAGCTTTTCACGTGGATAGAACGCCGTACGAATATTTTTCTTCTTCTCTTTCACTTCCATTAAATACGAGATCCTCTGTCTGTACAGTACGTTGTACCCCTCAACCCTGGTTATTCATTTTCGTCCGCGTGTAATTAAAATGACCTATCCAGAAGGTTTTGAACAATCGCAACATTCTAATCGGTAATTAAGTTCGAGAATTATGTCTCCGAGCGATGAATATTTGACTATTGAACGCGGAGAAGAAAATTGCACGGGCGATGCCAGGGTGTCTCAGCAAGTTTTGAAAAATTCGACACCATTATCTCAATTTTTTCGGACGTCTTCTGTAACTACGATGCATTGTTTGATCAGACGTGAAAGTTGGTTCGTCGCCTGAAAACAATAGTGGAGGCAAAATAGACATTGGTCTATGCATTTTGAGGGTAACGGTGGGAAATTGCAAAAACCTATGAGGAATGGTCCCAGAAACAACTTCTGAAGGTTCCCGCCCCCCAACTGCTGTGCAAAATTTTTTTGACTTTTTTTGAACCCCCCAATTGATTTTTTTCTGGTTTTTGGCGCATATCTTGAGTAATATTGGCTATAGATAAGAAATTTTGGCACCAAAAGATTCGCTGTGAATTTTACCACACCTTTGAGTGCTTCTTGCCTGATGATGACTATATGTCGAAAACGTGCGCGTTCGCGTTTACTTTAATTTACTTAAAAATTAAACGATAATTATGCGGTCTTTGTAAATAAAATTTAACCTTAATCACACCTTAGAGTATTCATATTTTGTTAGCCTACACCAAGGGCTGAGCGTACAAATGCCGCTAGAAATCAAGAAAACACTACAAAAATGAAGTTTCTTGGTATTTTTTGTTGTTTTTCGAGCTCAGCTCAAAAATTGAGAAAGTTGGGGTGGGGTAATGTGGTCAGCAAACTTTGTCTCGTGAAATTTACCACTAGATGGTGTATTTGAACATTAGCACAGGTCTAGGCTGTCACCTGACAGTGTCGCCCGAAGTAAAGAATTGTCGGAATGATGACGTATTTTTTGGGTGCTCTTGTGATGGGAGCAGTAGTGAGGCCTTAGGATCTTGCTCTCTGGTTTTTGGAAGTCGTTTCTTCTGTGAGGTAGGTTGCGCATCAGTTCTTTGTGTATTCTTGGGTCTCCTCTTCTTATTAGTGACTACTACAAAGTCTGTTTTTGTAGCAGTAGAGGGAGAGTTGCTGGTGGTGGCAGTGTTGGTGTCGGTTTCTGGTGGGTTAGTTGCAATCTTGTGGTTATTCAGGGTTTTTCTTATGAGCATTGCAGCAGGGCTAATGCCCACAATTGGGTCGTTGGTGTTACTAAAGAGGATTGTGGAGCCTGTGCCCTGGCATAGGACTTACTCTTGGTGGCTTTTCCAGGGGCTTCTTTCTTCTTGGTTGCAGAGGCTGATGTGGTTATTTAGTCTAGAACTGGTTTCAATATTGATTTGACCAACTTCTTTACTTTGGGAGCTACTGTCTTCTGCCGTTGTGACTTGTGATGTGGTGGCTAGTTGTTTTGTAAGACCTTGGACGGCATCGTGCAGGTTGGCAATTCGTTGCGAGAGGGTTACTACTTTTTTTTCTGATAGTTTTTTCCTTGCCTTGCGTTTGTGGTTTAGTTCTTTGCGAAGATTTTCTATGACGTGGTCGTTGTTTTCTGGTCCAGTTTTGCGTTCCAGGCATTGGCGTTTCCGTTTCCCAGGCTCGCAGTTCTGTCTGTTTTTTCTGGTAGTCTGCAGCTTGGGATACTGACTTTTAAGTTCTTTAATTTATCCTTTTGTGGCTTGTGTATGGCGGGAGTGGCTGAGGTAGCAGGTTGGCTTTGGCTGACCATCCTTTTTGCTTCCAGGTTGTTCAGAAAAGGGTGATAATAAATTGCACAAAAAGAGTAAGGCGTTTGAAGGAAAAGTATAACTACAAAAACTTAATGCATGATGACAATATTTTAATTCTAATTTGCGAAAACCACAGCGCACAACATTTTGAACCTCTGTAACATAAACAAAGGAGAGCTTAATTTTTTAACGAATAATAATTTATCATTTCCCAAAATTATAATGTCTGTTCAGACCTGCTGACCCAGACAGCCGCAATTTACACGTTGATCTGGCAGGGGTCAGGGGCATATCCAGGATTCTAAGAAGGGAGGAGATATGTGCAGAAATGATGCTTGTAAGTCGAGAAAAGTTTCAATCTTGTCTAAAAAATAGAAAAAAATTGCTGAAATCTCTGTAGCTTGGGGGATCTATCCCCCAGTCCCCCTCCCTGGATACGCCACTGGCAGGGGTACCCGGTTTTAATTACGGGAATTACAGACAAGAATAATGTCTTCCATCCTCTTACACTGTTGGTTGCAAAGGGCTAGAGCACCAATGACTTTGAATTTGTGTTTGGTGCTTTACATGAGACTCAATTAGATTGGTCCTTTTCAATAATATTATTAGCTGATGAAAGTGATGCAATAACGGCTGGATTCAGAGCTGCTTTTGGACCATCAGATGTTTGTATCCAATATTACTTCCACATTGTAGATTGAACCATTTTGTAAAAAAATGGAAAAAGTCTGATACTAAGCTAGGCTTAGATTTGATGAATTATGTTGAAAGACAAAGGCTGGGAAATAATGGAGCCTGGTTTGAGGGAGCAGCAGCTGGACATCCATCTTCTAATACTGCTCTAGAGTCACACAATGCTCTCATCAAACGACTAATTAATAACAACTTTTTCTGCAGACTGTATGAATCTTTTCTCAATTTTTTTCCTATACAATGTAATTTTTCAATGTGCACAAATTTATTCTTGTTTCCTCTTCTTTCGTATTTCTCGTCTTTTGTATTTCTCGTCTTTCTCATCTTTCGTTCGTATTTCTCATCTTTCGTTCGTATTTCTCATCTTTCGTTTGTCTTTCTCGTCTTTCGTTCCTCTTTCTTGTCTTTCGTTCGTCTTTCTCGTCTTTTGTTCGTCTTTCTCGTCTTTTGTTCATCTTTCTCGTCTTTCGTTCGTCTTTCTCCTCTTTCGTTCGTCTTTCTCGTCTTTTGTTCGTATTTCTCGTCTTTCGTCCGTATTTCTCGTCTTTTGTTTGTATTTCTCGTCTTTCGTTCGTATTTCTCGTCTTTCGTTCGTATTTCTCGTCTTACGTACGTATTTCTCGTCTTTTGTTCGTATTTCTCGTCTTTTGTTCGTATTTCTCGTCTTCCCTTTGTATTTCTCGTCTTCCGTTCGTATTTCTCGTCTTTCGTTCGTATTTCTCATCTTTCGTTCGTATTTCTCATCTTTCGTTTGTATTTCTCATCTTTCGTTTGTATTTCTCATCTTTCGTTCGTATTTCTCATCTTTCGTTCGTATTTCTCGTCTTTCTTTCGTCTTTCTTTCGTCTTTTTTCGTCTTTCTTGTCTTTCTCGTCTTTCTCGTCTTTCGTTTGTATTTCTTGTCTTTTGTTCGTATTTCTCATCTTTTGTTCATATTTCTCATCTTTCGTTCGTATTTCTCGTCTTTCGTATTTCTCGTTTTTCGTATTTCTCGTCTTTCTTATTTCTCGTCTTTCTTTCGTCTTTTTTCGTCTTTCTCGTCTTTCGTTTGTATTTCTCATCTTTTGTTCGTATTTCTCATCTTTCGTTTGTATTTCTCATCTTTCGTTCGTATTTCTTGTCTTTCTTTCGTCTTTCTTTCGTCTTTTTTCGTCTTTCTCATCTTTCGTTCGTATTTCTTGTCTTTCTTTTGTCTTTCTCGTCTTTCTCGTCTTTATTTCGTCTTTCTTTCGTCTTTTTTTGTCTTTCTCGTCTTTCTCGTCTTTCTCGTCATTCTCGTCTTTCTCGTCTTTCTCGTCTTTCTCGTCTTTCTTGTCTTTCTTGTCTTTCTTGTCTTTCTCGTCTTTCTCGTCTTTCTCGTCTTTCTCATCTTTCGTTCGTCTTTTGTTCCTCTTTCTCGTCTTTTGTTCGTATTTCTCGTCTTTCGTTCGTATTTCTCGTCTTTTGTTCGTATTTCTCGTCTTTTGTTCGTATTTCTTGTCTTTCGTATTTCTCGTCTTTCGTATTTCTCGTCTTTCTTTCATCTTTTTTCGTCTTTCTCGTCTTTCTCGTCTTTCGTTCATATTTCTCATCTTTTGTTTGTATTTCTCGTCTTTCGTTCGTCTTTCTTTCGTCTTTCTTTCGTCTTTTTTCATCTTTCTCGTCTTTCTTGTCTTTCTCGTCTTTCTCGTCTTTCTCGTCTTTCTTGTCTTTCTCGTCTTTCTCGTCTTTCTCATCTTTCGTTCGTATTTCTCGTCTTTCGTTCGTATTTCTCGTCTTTTGTTTGTCTTTCTCGTCTTTTGTTCGTATTTCTCGTCTTTCGTTCATATTTCTCGTCTTTTGTTCGTATTTCTTGTCTTTCCTTCGTATTTCTCGTCTTTTGTTTGTATTTCTCGTCTTTTGTTTGTAATTCTCGTCTTTCGTTCGTATTTCTCGTCTTTTGTTTGTATTTCTCATCTTTCGTTCGTATTTCTCATCTTTTGTTCTTATTTCTCATCTTTCGTTCGTATTTCTCATCTTTTGTTCGTATTTCTCGTCTTTCGTATTTCTCGTTTTTCGTATTTCTCGTCTTTTGTATTTCTCGTCTTTCTTTCGTCTTTTTTCGTCTTTCTCGTCTTTCTTGTCTTTCTCGTCTTTCTCGTCTTTCGTTCGTATTTCTCATCTTTCGTTCGTATTTCTCGTCTTTTGTATTTCTCGTTTTTCGTATTTCTCGTCTTTTGTATTTCTCGTCTTTCGTATTTCTCGTCTTTCTTTTGTCTTTCTCGTCTTTCGTTCGTATTTCTCGTCTTTTGTTCGTATTTCTCGTCTTTTGTTCGTCTTTCTCGTCTTTTGTTCGTATTTCTCGTCTTTTGTTTGTATTTCTTGTCTTTTGTTCGTATTTCTCGACTTTTGTTCGTATTTCTTGTCTTTTGTTCGTAATTCTCGTCTTTCGTTCGTATTTCTTGTCTTTCGTTTGTATTTCTCATCTTTTGTTCGTATTTCTCATCTTTTGTTCGTATTTCTCATCTTTCGTTCGTATTTCTCATCTTTCGTTCGTATTTCTCTTCTTTCGTTCGTATTTCTCATCTTTCGTTCGTATTTCTCATTTTTTGTTCGTATTTCTCATCTTTTGTTCGTATTTCTTGTCTTTCTTTCGTCTTTCTTTTGTCTTTCTTTCGTCTTTTTTCATCTTTCTCGTCTTTCTTGTCTTTCTCGTCTTTCTCGTCTTTCTTGTCTTTTGTTCGTATTTCTCATCTTTCGTTCGTATTTCTCGTCTTTTGTATTTCTCGTTTTTCGTATTTCTCGTCTTTCGTATTTCTCGTCTTTCTTTCGTCTTTCTCGTCTTTCGTTCGTCTTTCTCGTCTTTCGTTCGTATTTCTCGTCTTTCGTTCGTATTTCTCGTCTTTTGTTTGTCTTTCTCGTCTTTTGTTCGTATTTCTCGTCTTTCGTTTGTATTTCTCGTCTTTTGTTCGTAATTCTCGTCTTTCGTTCGTATTTCTCGTCTTTCGTTCGTATTTCTCATCTTTCGTTCGTATTTCTCATCTTTCGTTCGTATTTCTCGTCTTTTGTTCGTATTTCTCATCTTTCGTTCGTATTTCTCATCTTTCGTTCGTATTTCTCATCTTTCGTTTGTATTTCTCGTCTTTTGTTCGTATTTCTCTTCTTTCGTTCGTATTTCTCATCTTTCGTTCGTATTTCTCATCTTTCGTTCATATTTCTCATCTTTTGTTCGTATTTCTTGTCTTTCTTTCGTCTTTCTTTTGTCTTTCTTTTGTCTTTCTTTCGTCTTTTTTCATCTTTCTCGTCTTTCTTGTCTTTCTCGTCTTTCTCGTCTTTCTCGTCTTTCTTGTCTTTCTTGTCTTTCTTGTCTTTCTCGTCTTTCTCGTCTTTCTCATCTTTCGTTCGTATTTCTCGTCTTTCTTTTGTCTTTCTCGTCTTTCGTACGTATTTCTCGTCTTTTGTTCGTATTTCTTGTCTTTTGTTTGTATTTCTCGTCTTTCGTTCGTATTTCTCGTCTTTTGTTCGTAATTCTCGTCTTTTGTTTGTATTTCTCGTCTTTCGTTCGTATTTCTCATCTTTTGTTCGTATTTCTCATCTTTCGTTCGTATTTCTCATCTTTCGTTTGTATTTCTCGTCTTTCGTATATCTCGTTTTTCGTATTTCTCGTCTTTCGTATTTCTCGTCTTTCTTTCGTCCTTTTTCGTCTTTCTCGTCTTTCTCGTCTTTCTCGTCTTTCGTTCGTATTTCTCATCTTTTGTTCGTATTTCTTGTCTTTTGTATTTCTCATTTTTCGTATTTCTCGTCTTTCGTATTTCTCGTCTTTCTTGTCTTTCTTGTCTTTCTTGTCTTTCTTGTCTTTCTCGTCTTTCTCGTCTTTCTCGTCTTTCTCGTCTTTCTCGTCTTTCTCATCTTTCTCGTATTTCTCCTCTTTCTTTCGTCTTTCTCGTCTTTCGTTCGTATTTCTTGTCTTTTGTTGGTATTTCTCGTCTTTTGTTCGTCTTTCTCGTCTTTTGTTCGTATTTCTCGTCTTTTGTTCGTATTTCTCGTCTTTTGTTCGTATTTCTCGTCTTTCGTTCGTATTTCTCGTCTTTTGTTTGTAATTCTCGTCTTTCGTTTGTATTTCTCGTCTTTCGTTCGTATTTCTCATCTTTCGTTCGTATTTCTCATCTTTCGTTCGTATTTCTCATCTTTCGTTTGTATTTCTCGTCTTTTGTATATCTCGTTTTTCGTATTTCTCGTCTATTGTATTTCTCGTCTTTCTTTCGTCCTTTTTCGTCTTTCTCGTCTTTCTCGTCTTTCTCGTCTTTCGTTCGTATTTCTCATCTTTCGTTCGTATTTCTCGTCTTTTGTTCGTAATTCTCGTCTTTTGTTTGTAATTCTCGTCTTTCGTTTGTATTTCTCGTCTTTCGTTCGTATTTCTCATCTTTCGTTCGTATTTCTCATCTTTCGTTCGTATTTCTCATCTTTCGTTTGTATTTCTCGTCTTTTGTATATCTCGTTTTTCGTATTTCTCGTCTTTTGTATTTCTCGTCTTTCTTTCGTCCTTTTTCGTCTTTCTCGTCTTTCTCGTCTTTCTCGTCTTTCGTTCGTATTTCTCATCTTTTGTTCGTATTTCTCATCTTTCGTTCGTATTTCTCATCTTTCGTTCGTATTTCTCGTCTTTTGTTCGTATTTCTCATCTTTCGTTCGTATTTCTCATCTTTCGTTCGTATTTCTCATCTTTTGTTTGTATTTCTCGTCTTTTGTTCGTATTTCTCTTCTTTCGTTCGTATTTCTCATCTTTCGTTCGTATTTCTCATCTTTTGTTCATATTTCTCATCTTTTGTTTGTATTTCTCGTCTTTTGTATTTCTCGTTTTTCGTATTTCTCATCTTTCGTTCGTATTTCTCATCTTTCGTTCGTATTTCTCATCTTTCGTTCGTATTTCTCATCTTTCGTTCGTATTTCTCATCTTTTGTTTGTATTTCTCGTCTTTTGTATATCTCGTTTTTCGTATTTCTCGTCTTTCGTATTTCTCGTCTTTTTTCGTCTTTCTCATCTTTCGTTCGTATTTCTTGTCTTTCTTTCGTCTTTCTCGTCTTTCTCGTCTTTTGTTCGTATTTCTTGTCTTTCATTCGTATTTCTCGTCTTTTGTTCGTAATTCTCGTCTTTCGTTTGTATTTCTTGTCTTTCGTTCGTATTTCTCATCTTTCGTTCGTATTTCTCATCTTTCGTTCGTATTTCTCATCTTTCGTTTGTATTTCTCGTCTTTCGTATATCTTGTTTTTCGTATTTCTCGTCTTTCGTATTTCTCGTCTTTCTTTCGTCCTTTTTCGTCTTTCTCGTCTTTCTCGTCTTTCTCGTCTTTCGTTCGTATTTCTCATCTTTCGTTCGTATTTCTCGTCTTTTGTATTTCTCATTTTTCGTATTTCTCGTCTTTCGTATTTCTCGTCTTTTGTATTTCTCGTCTTTCTTGTCTTTCTTGTCTTTCTTGTCTTTCTTGTCTTTCTTGTCTTTCTCGTCTTTCTCGTATTTCTCGTCTTTCGTTCGTATTTCTCATCTTTCGTTCGTATTTCTCATCTTTCGTTTGTATTTCTCATCTTTCGTTTGTATTTCTCGTCTTTCGTTCGTATTTCTCTTCTTTCGTTCGTATTTCTCATCTTTCGTTCGTATTTCTCATCTTTTGTTCGTATTTCTCATCTTTTGTTCGTATTTCTTGTCTTTCTTTTGTCTTTCTTTCGTCTTTTTTCATCTTTCTCCTCTTTCTTGTCTTTCTCGTCTTTCTCGTCTTTCTCGTCTTTCTTGTCTTTCTTGTCTTTCTTGTCTTTCTTTCGTCTTTCTCGTCTTTCTCGTCTTTCTCGTCTTTCTCGTCTTTTGTTCGTATTTCTCGTCTTTCATTCGTATTACTCGTCTTTTGTTCGTAATTCTCGTCGTTCGTTCGTATTTCTTGTCTTTCGTTCGTATTTCTCATCTTTCGTTCGTATTTCTCATCTTTTGTTCGTATTTCTCATCTTTCGTTTGTATTTCTCGTCTTTTGTATATCTCGTTTTTCGTATTTCTCGTCTTTCGTATTTCTCGTCTTTTTTTGTCTTTCTCATCTTTCGTTCGTATTTCTTGTCTTTCTTTCGTCTTTCTCGTCTTTCTCGTCTTTTGTTCGTATTTCTCGTCTTTCATTCGTATTTCTCGTCTTTTGTTCGTAATTCTCGTCTTTCGTTCGTATTTCTTGTCTTTCGTTCGTATTTCTCATCTTTCGTTCGTATTTCTCATCTTTCGTTCGTATTTCTCATCTTTCGTTTGTATTTCTCGTCTTTCGTATATCTTGTTTTTCGTATTTCTCGTCTTTCGTATTTCTCGTCTTTCTTTCGTCCTTTTTCGTCTTTCTCGTCTTTCTCGTCTTTCTCGTCTTTCGTTCGTATTTCTCATCTTTCGTTCGTATTTCTCGTCTTTTGTATTTCTCATTTTTCGTATTTCTCGTCTTTCGTATTTCTCGTCTTTTGTATTTCTCGTCTTTCTTGTCTTTCTTGTCTTTCTTGTCTTTCTTGTCTTTCTTGTCTTTCTCGTCTTTCTCGTCTTTCTCGTCTTTCTCGTCTTTCTCATCTTTCTCGTATTTCTCGTCTTTCTTTCGTCTTTCTCGTCTTTTGTACGTCTTTCTCGTCTTTTGTTCATATTTCTCGACTTTTGTTCGTATTTCTCGTCTTTTGTTCGTAATTCTCGTCTTTCGTTCGTATTTCTTGTCTTTCGTTTGTATTTCTCATCTTTTGTTCGTATTTCTCATCTTTCGTTTGTATTTCTCATCTTTCGTTCCTATTTCTCTTCTTTTGTTCGTATTTCTCATCTTTCGTTCGTATTTCTCATCTTTCGTTCGTATTTCTCATCTTTTGTTCGTATTTCTTGTCTTTCTTTCGTCTTTCTTTTGTCTTTCTTCCGTCTTTTTTCATCTTTCTCGTCTTTCTTGTCTTTCTCGTCTTTCTCAACTTTCTCGTCTTTCTTGTCTTTCTTGTCTTTCTTGTCTTTCTCGTCTTTCTTGTCTTTCTCATCTTTCGTTCGTATTTCTCGTCTTTCGTTCGTATTTCTCGTCTTTTGTTCGTCTTTCTCGTCTTTTGTTTGTATTTCTCGTCTTTCGTTCGTATTTCTCGTCTTTTGTTCGTATTTCTCGTCTTTCGTTCGTATTTCTCGTCTTTCGTTTGTATTTCTCATCTTTTGTTCGTAATTCTCGTCTTTCGTTCGTATTTCTTGTCTTTCGTTTGTATTTCTCATCTTTCGTTCGTATTTCTCATCTTTTGTTCGTATTTCTCGTCTTTTGTATTTCTCGTTTTTCGTATTTCTCGTCTTTCGTATTTCTTGTCTTTCTTTCGTCTTTTTTCGTCTTTTTTCGTCTTTCTCGTCTTTCTCGTCTTTCTCGTCTTTCTTGTCTTTTGTTCGTATTTCTCATCTTTCGTTCGTATTTCTCGTCTTTTGTATTTCTCATTTTTCGTATTTCTCGTCTTTCGTATTTCTCATCTTTCTTTCGTCTTTCTCGTCTTTTGTTCGTCTTTCTCGTCTTTCGTTCGTATTTCTCGTCTTTCGTTCGTATTTCTCATCTTTCGTTCGTATTTCTCATCTTTCGTTCGTATTTCTCATCTTTCGTTTGTATTTCTCGTCTTTCGTATATCTTGTTTTTCGTATTTCTCGTCTTTCGTATTTCTCGTCTTTCTTTCGTCCTTTTTCGTCTTTCTCGTCTTTCTCGTCTTTCTCGTCTTTCGTTCGTATTTCTCATCTTTCGTTCGTATTTCTCGTCTTTTGTATTTCTCATTTTTCGTATTTCTCGTCTTTCGTATTTCTCGTCTTTTGTATTTCTCGTCTTTCTTGTCTTTCTTGTCTTTCTTGTCTTTCTTGTCTTTCTTGTCTTTCTCGTCTTTCTCGTCTTTCTCGTCTTTCTCGTCTTTCTCATCTTTCTCGTATTTCTCGTCTTTCTTTCGTCTTTCTCGTCTTTTGTACGTCTTTCTCGTCTTTTGTTCATATTTCTCGACTTTTGTTCGTATTTCTTGTCTTTTGTTCGTATTTCTCGTCTTTCCTTCGTATTTCTCGTCTTTTGTTTGTATTTCTTGTCTTTTGTTCGTATTTCTCGTCTTTCCTTCGTATTTCTCGTCTTTCCTTCGTATTTCTCGTCTTTTGTTCGTATTTCTCTTCTTTCGTTCGTAATTCTTGTCTTTTGTTTGTACTTCTCATCTTACGTTCGTATTTCTCATCTTTTGTTTGTATTTCTCATCTTTTGTTTGTATTTCTCGTCTTTCGTATTTCTCGTCTTTCTCGTCTTTCTCGTCTTTCTCGTCTTTCTTGTCTTTCTCGTCTTTCTTGTCTTTCTTGTCTTTCTCGTCTTTCTCATCTTTCTCGTCTTTCTTGTCTTTCTTATCTTTCTCGTCTTTCTCATCTTTCGTTCGTCTTTCTCGTCTTTTGTTCGTATTTCTTGTCTTTCGTATTTCTCGTTTTTCGTATTTCTCGTCTTTTGTATTTCTCGTCTTTCTTTCGTCTTTTTTCGTCTTTCTCGTCTTTTGTTCGTATTTCTTGTCTTTCCTTCGTATTTCTCGTCTTTCCTTCGTATTTCTCGTCTTTTGTTCGTATTTCTCTTCTTTCGTTTGTAATTCTTGTCTTTTGTTTGTACTTCTCATCTTACGTTCGTATTTCTCATCTTTTGTTTGTATTTCTCATCTTTTGTTTGTATTTCTCGTCTTTCGTATTTCTCGTCTTTCTCGTCTTTCTCGTCTTTCTCGTCTTTCTCGTCTTTCTCGTCTTTCTTGTCTTTCTTGTCTTTCTCGTCTTTCTCATCTTTCTCGTCTTTCTTGTCTTTCTCATCTTTCTCGTCTTTCTCATCTTTCGTTCGTCTTTCTCGTCTTTCGTTCGTATTTCTCGTCTTTCGTATTTCTCCTCTTTCTTTCGTCTTTTTTCGTCTTTCTCGTCTTTCTCGTCTTTCGTTCGTATTTCTCATCTTTCGTTCGTATTTCTCATCTTTTGTTCGTATTTCTTGTCTTTCGTTTGTATTTCTCGTCTTTCGTTCGTATTTCTCGTCTTTTGTTTGTAATTCTCGTCTTTCGTTCGTATTTCTCATCTTTCGTTCGTATTTCTCATCTTTTGTTCGTATTTCTCGTCTTTTGTATTTCTCGTTTTTCGTATTTCTCGTATTTCGTATTCCTCGTCTTTCTTTCGTCTTTTTTCGTCTTTCTCGTCTTTCTCGTCTCTCTCGTCTTTCGTTCGTATTTCTCATCTTTCGTTCGTATTTCTCGTCTTTTGTATTCCTCGTTTTTCGTATTTCTCGTCTTTCGTATTTCTCGTCTTTCGTATTTCTCGTCTTTTTTCCGTCTTTCTCGTCTTTTGTTCGTCTTTCTCGTCTTTCGTTCGTATTTCTCGTCTTTTGTTCGTATTTCACGTCTTTTGTTCGTCTTTCTCGTCTTTTGTTCGTATTTCTCGTCTTTCGTTCGTATTTCTCGTCTTTTGTTCGTATTTCTCGTCTTTCGTTCGTATTTCTCGTCTTTTGTTTGTATTTCTCATCTTTCATACGTATTTCTCATCTTTCGTTCGTATTTCTCATCTTTTGTTCGTATTTCTCATCTTTCGTTCGTATTTCTCATCTTTCGTTCGTATTTCTCGTCTTTCGTATTTCTTGTTTTTCGTATTTCTCATCTCTTGTATTTCTCGTCTTTTGTTCGTATTTCTCATCTTTTGTTTGTATTTCTCATCTTTTGTTTGTATTTCTCATCTTTCGTTTGTATTTCTCATCTTTCGTTCGTATTTCTCATCTTTCGTTTGTATTTCTTGTCTTTTGTATTTCTCGTCTTTCTCGTCTTTCTCGTCTTTCTCGTCTTTCTCATCTTTTGTCTTTCGTCTTTTGTCTCGTCTTTTGTCTTTTGTCTTTTGTCCATTTGATCCCACTTGCTCAGGTCATTGATCTGTGACCCATTGTGAGAGGTCAATTGGTTTAGGGTAGTTAAATCCATACAAGTTCCCACAAGAACAAACAAATTAGTATCCCCCAGGCAGTGCGTCATACCTGGATGGCCCTATATACTGCAGAGGTGGGGAAGTATCTGCAGGTACCCTGTAGACTGACATACGTCTCACCCATGCATCACTTGACCAGGTACCCTAGGATTGATGTAATGATGTTGGGTGAGGGTGGGTCTACATTGAAGTACACTCTCTGTTCTCCAATCCCCAGAGTTACAGGAGCAAGGGGCATCACAGTGGAGACCCCAAACAACTGTCAGAGGGGTGACTCTCCCGGCAACTTTGGGTGAAAGAGTGAGTGGGAGGTGCTGGATTGGGACGTGAATGACCACAGCAGTACATAACCCGCTTCCAGAATAGGAGGTTGTACAAATGTCGGCCAGACTCCGCCAAGAGCGACCTAAAGTGCAAAGCAGTACTTACCCCATCAGCAATTGTGAATGCTGCAAGAAGTATGTAACCCCAAGCTGGCATTTCCTGGTGATTGAGTACTTGAGTACCTTGTTTCCCGTTTGGGCTCCAGGAAAGTGCGAGATTCCTTTCCCAGACTTGGTCCTCACAAAACATCCGCGGGATGGTGAGTTATCCCGCGGCCCATGACAGAGGAAGGGGATTTTGAAGGTTGTCCAGGGTAAGGTGTGAATGCTTCCCTGCAGAGTGTGTGAAGGAAGGAATGGTGATTGGGGTTGTGACGGTCATACATGGAGTTAAGTCCATTCAAGCCTTTCCACTATTGGTCCATCCTTGTGATCTTCAGCTCCCTTATCACGACAAGGTTGTGGAAACACTTGTGCCCCCACCCCCTCCAAAGAGGGACTCCACCCCAACCTTCTTAATTCTTGAGATAAACTCGAAAAACGACAAAAAATACCGAGAAATTTCATTTTTGCAGTATTTTCCTGATTTTTAGCGGCATTTGTAGGCTCAGTCCTGGTGTAGGCTAACAAATGGATACTCTGAGCAAATTTTTTGGTGGCGAAAATTCTCATCTACAACCAATATTACTCGAGATATGCGCCAAAAACCGGAAGCCATCAATTTGAGGAATCAAACAGGGCCACAGAAAATTTTGCACAGCAGTTGGGGGGCGGGAACTTTCAGAGGTTGTTTTTGGGATCATTACTAACATGTTTTTGCAATTTCCTACCGTTACCACCAAAATGCATACGCCCTCAACTTTTAGGTCTAATTCGCCTCTACTACAAAGATAATACCAATTTTTTTTTTCAGTTCAACTGAATCAAATTCACTTCTTCCTGACTGTAAGCGCATTAAACCAAGAACAGGGATACATGGGAATCCTCGCGAAAGCCAACACCAAATGGATCACGAACGCAGCACAAAATATTTAAATTAGAGATTTCTAAAGCAAAGTTGCCGCTTTCGTTCGTATTTCTCATCTTTTGTTCGTATTTCTTGTCTTTCTTTCGTCTTTCTTTTGTCTTTCTTTCGTCTTTTTTCATCTTTCTCGTCTTTCTTGTCTTTCTCGTCTTTCTCGTCTTTCTTGTCTTTCTTGTCTTTCTTGTCTTTCTTGTCTTTTGTTTGTATTTCTCATCTTTCGTTCGTATTTCTCGTCTTTCGTCTTTCTCGTCTTTCGTTCGTCTTTCTCGTCTTTCGTTTGTATTTCTCGTCTTTTGTACGTCTTTCTCGTCTTTTGTTTGTATTTCTCGTCTTTCGTTCGTATTTCTCGTCTTTCGTTCGTATTTCTCGTCTTTTGTACGTCTTTCTCGTCTTTTGTTCGTATTTCTCGTCTTTCGTTCGTATTTCTCGTCTTTTGTTCGTATTTCTCGTCTTTCGTTCGTATTTCTCGTCTTTTGTTCGTAATTCTCGTCTTTCGTTCGTATTTCTCGTCTTTCGTTCGTATTTCTCATCTTTCGTTCGTATTTCTCATCTTTCGTTTGTATTTCTCGTCTTTCGTATATCTCGTTTTTCGTATTTCTCGTCTTTTGTATTTCTCGTCTTTCTTTCGTCCTTTTTCGTCTTTCTCGTCTTTCTCGTCTTTCTCGTCTTTCGTTCGTATTTCTCATCTTTCGTTTGTATTTCTTGTCTTTTGTATTTCTCATTTTTCGTATTTCTCGTCTTTTGTATTTCTCGTCTTTCTTGTCTTTCTTGTCTTTCTTGTCTTTCTTGTCTTTCTTGTCTTTCTTGTCTTTCTTGTCTTTCTCGTCTTTCTCGTCTTTCTCGTCTTTCTCATCTTTCTCGTATTTCTCGTCTTTCTTTCGTCTTTCTCGTCTTTCGTTCGTCTTTCTCGTCTTTCGTTCGTATTTCTCGTCTTTCGTTCGTATTTCTCGTCTTTTGTTTGTATTTCTCGTCTTTCGTTCGTATTTCTCGTCTTTTGTTCGTAATTCTCGTCTTTTGTTTGTATTTCTCGTCTTTCGTTCGTATTTCTCATCTTTTGTTCGTATTTCTCATCTTTCGTTCGTATTTCTCATCTTTCGTTTGTATTTCTCGTCTTTCGTATATCTCGTTTTTCGTATTTCTCGTCTTTCGTATTTCTCGTCTTTCTTTCGTCCTTTTTCGTCTTTCTCGTCTTTCTCGTCTTTCTCGTCTTTCGTTCGTATTTCTCATCTTTTGTTCGTATTTCTTGTCTTTTGTATTTCTCATTTTTCGTATTTCTCGTCTTTCGTATTTCTCGTCTTTCTTGTCTTTCTTGTCTTTCTTGTCTTTCTTGTCTTTCTCGTCTTTCTCGTCTTTCTCGTCTTTCTCGTCTTTCTCGTCTTTCTCATCTTTCTCGTATTTCTCCTCTTTCTTTCGTCTTTCTCGTCTTTCGTTCGTATTTCTTGTCTTTTGTTGGTATTTCTCGTCTTTTGTTCGTCTTTCTCGTCTTTTGTTCGTATTTCTCGTCTTTTGTTCGTATTTCTCGTCTTTTGTTCGTATTTCTCGTCTTTCGTTCGTATTTCTCGTCTTTTGTTTGTAATTCTCGTCTTTCGTTTGTATTTCTCGTCTTTCGTTCGTATTTCTCATCTTTCGTTCGTATTTCTCATCTTTCGTTCGTATTTCTCATCTTTCGTTTGTATTTCTCGTCTTTTGTATATCTCGTTTTTCGTATTTCTCGTCTATTGTATTTCTCGTCTTTCTTTCGTCCTTTTTCGTCTTTCTCGTCTTTCTCGTCTTTCTCGTCTTTCGTTCGTATTTCTCATCTTTCGTTCGTATTTCTCGTCTTTTGTTCGTAATTCTCGTCTTTTGTTTGTAATTCTCGTCTTTCGTTTGTATTTCTCGTCTTTCGTTCGTATTTCTCATCTTTCGTTCGTATTTCTCATCTTTCGTTCGTATTTCTCATCTTTCGTTTGTATTTCTCGTCTTTTGTATATCTCGTTTTTCGTATTTCTCGTCTTTTGTATTTCTCGTCTTTCTTTCGTCCTTTTTCGTCTTTCTCGTCTTTCTCGTCTTTCTCGTCTTTCGTTCGTATTTCTCATCTTTCGTTCGTATTTCTCGTCTTTTGTATTTCTCATTTTTCGTATTTCTCGTCTTTCGTATTTCTCGTCTTTCTTGTCTTTCTTGTCTTTCTCGTCTTTCTTGTCTTTCTCGTCTTTCTCATCTTTCTCGTATTTCTCGTCTTTTGTTCGTATTTCTCGCCTTTCGTTTGTATTTCTCGTCTTTCGTTCGTATTTCTCGTCTTTTGTTTGTATTTCTTGTCTTTTGTTCGTATTTCTCGTCTTTCCTTCGTATTTCTCGTCTTTCCTTCGTATTTCTCGTCTTTTGTTCGTATTTCTCTTCTTTCGTTCGTAATTCTTGTCTTTTGTTTGTACTTCTCATCTTACGTTCGTATTTCTCATCTTTTGTTTGTATTTCTCATCTTTTGTTTGTATTTCTCGTCTTTCGTATTTCTCGTCTTTCTCGTCTTTCTCGTCTTTCTCGTCTTTCTCGTCTTTCTTGTCTTTCTCGTCTTTCTTGTCTTTCTTGTCTTTCTCGTCTTTCTCGTCTTTCTCATCTTTCGTTCCTCTTTCTCGTCTTTTGTTCGTATTTCTCGTCTTTCGTATTTCTCGTTTTTCGTATTTCTCGTCTTTTGTATTTCTCGTCTTTCTTTCGTCTTTTTTCGTCTTTCTCGTCTTTTGTTCGTATTTCTTGTCTTTCCTTCGTATTTCTCGTCTTTCCTTCGTATTTCTCGTCTTTTGTTCGTATTTCTCTTCTTTCGTTTGTAATTCTTGTCTTTTGTTTGTACTTCTCATCTTACGTTCGTATTTCTCATCTTTTGTTTGTATTTCTCATCTTTTGTTTGTATTTCTCGTCTTTCGTATTTCTCGTCTTTCTCGTCTTTCTCGTCTTTCTCGTCTTTCTCGTCTTCCTCGTCTTTCTTGTCTTTCTTGTCTTTCTCGTCTTTCTCATCTTTCTCGTCTTTCTTGTCTTTCTCATCTTTCTCGTCTTTCTCATCTTTCGTTCGTCTTTCTCGTCTTTCGTTCGTATTTCTCGTCTTTCGTATTTCTCCTCTTTCTTTCGTCTTTTTTCGTCTTTCTCGTCTTTCTCGTCTTTCGTTCGTATTTCTCATCTTTCGTTCGTATTTCTCATCTTTTGTTTGTATTTCTTGTCTTTCGTTCGTATTTCTTGTCTTTTGTTTGTAATTCTCGTCTTTCGTTCGTATTTCTCATCTTTCGTTCGTATTTCTCATCTTTTGTTCGTATTTCTCGTCTTTTGTATTTCTCGTTTTTCGTATTTCTCGTATTTCGTATTCCTCGTCTTTCTTTCGTCTTTTTTCGTCTTTCTCGTCTTTCTCGTCTCTCTCGTCTTTCGTTCATATTTCTCATCTTTCGTTCGTATTTCTCGTCTTTTGTATTCCTCGTTTTTCGTATTTCTCGTCTTTCGTATTTCTCGTCTTTCGTATTTCTCGTCTTTTTTCCGTCTTTCTCGTCTTTTGTTCGTCTTTCTCGTCTTTCGTTCGTATTTCTCGTCTTTTGTTCGTATTTCACGTCTTTTGTTCGTCTTTCTCGTCTTTTGTTCGTATTTCTCGTCTTTCGTTCGTATTTCTCGTCTTTTGTTCGTATTTCTCGTCTTTCGTTCGTATTTCTCGTCTTTCGTTCGTATTTCTCGTCTTTTGTTTGTATTTCTCATCTTTCATACGTATTTCTCATCTTTCGTTCGTATTTCTCATCTTTTGTTCGTATTTCTCATCTTTCGTTCGTATTTCTCGTCTTTCGTATTTCTTGTTTTTCGTATTTCTCGTCTTTCGTATGTCTCGTCTTTCTTTCGTCTTTTTTCGTCTTTCTCGTCTTTCTCGTCTTTCGTTCGTATTTCTCATCTTTCGTTCGTATTTCTCGTCTTTTGTATTTCTCATTTTTCGTATTTCTCGTCTTTCGTATTTCTCGTCTTTCGTATTTCTCGTTTTTCTTTCGTCTTTTTTTGTCTTTCTCATCTTTCTCGTCTTTCTCGTATTTCTTGTCTTCCGTTCGTATTTCTTGTCTTTCGTTCGTATTTCTCGTCTTTCGTTCGTATTTCTCGTCTTTCGTTCGTATTTCTTGTCTTTCGTTTGTATTTCTCGTCTTTTGTTCGTATTTCTCGTCTTTCGTTCCTATTTCTCGTCTTTCGTTCGTATTTCTCGTCTTTCCTTCGTATTTCTCGTCTTTCCTTCGTATTTCTCGTCTTTCCTTCGTATTTCTCGTCTTTTGTTCCTATTTCTCTTCTTTCGTTCGTAATTCTTGTCTTTTGTTCGTACTTCTCATCTTTCGTTCGTATTTCTCATCTTTTGTTTGTATTTCTCATCTTTTGTTTGTATTTCTCATCTTTTGTTCGTATTTCTCATCTTTCGTTCGTATTTCTCATCTTTCGTTCGTATTTCTCGTCTTTCGTATTTCTTGTTTTTCGTATTTCTCATCTCTTGTATTTCTCGTCTTTCGTTCGTATTTCTCATCTTTTGTTTGTATTTCTCATCTTTTGTTTGTATTTCTCATCTTTCGTTTGTATTTCTCATCTTTCGTTCGTATTTCTCATCTTTCGTTTGTATTTCTTGTCTTTCGTATTTCTCGTCTTTCTCGTCTTTCTCGTCTTTCTCGTCTTTCTCATCTTTTGTCTTTCGTCTTTTGTCTCGTCTTTTGTCTTTTGTCTTTTGTCCATTTGATCCCACTTGCTCAGGTCATTGATCTGTGACCCATTGTGAGAGGTCAATTGGTTTAGGGTAGTTAAATCCATACAAGTTCCCACAAGAACAAACAAATTAGTATCCCCCAGGCAGTGCGTCATACCTGGATGGCCCTATATACTGCAGAGGTGGGGAAGTATCTGCAGGTACCCTGTAGACTGACATACGTCTCACCCATGCATCACTTGACCAGGTACCCTAGGATTGATGTAATGATGTTGGGTGAGGGTGGGTCTACATTGAAGTACACTCTCTGTTCTCCAATCCCCAGAGTTACAGGAGCAAGGGGCATCACAGTGGAGACCCCAAACAACTGTCAGAGGGGTGACTCTCCCGGCAACTTTGGGTGAAAGAGTGAGTGGGAGGTGCTGGATTGGGACGTGAATGACCACAGCAGTACATAACCCGCTTCCAGAATAGGAGGTTGTACAAATGTCGGCCAGACTCCGCCAAGAGCGACCTAAAGTGCAAAGCAGTACTTACCCCATCAGCAATTGTGAATGCTGCAAGAAGTATGTAACCCCAAGCTGGCATTTCCTGGTGATTGAGTACTTGAGTACCTTGTTTCCCGTTTGGGCTCCAGGAAAGTGCGAGATTCCTTTCCCAGACTTGGTCCTCACAAAACATCCGCGGGATGGTGAGTTATCCCGCGGCCCATGACAGAGGAAGGGGATTTTGAAGGTTGTCCAGGGTAAGGTGTGAATGCTTCCCTGCAGAGTGTGTGAAGGAAGGAATGGTGATTGGGGTTGTGACGGTCATACATGGAGTTAAGTCCATTCAAGCCTTTCCACTATTGGTCCATCCTTGTGATCTTCAGCTCCCTTATCACGACAAGGTTGTGGAAACACTTGTGCCCCCACCCCCTCCAAAGAGGGACTCCACCCCAACCTTCTTAATTCTTGAGATAAACTCGAAAAACGACAAAAAATACCGAGAAATTTCATTTTTGCAGTATTTTCCTGATTTTTAGCGGCATTTGTAGGCTCAGTCCTGGTGTAGGCTAACAAATGGATACTCTGAGCAAATTTTTTGGTGGCGAAAATTCTCATCTACAACCAATATTACTCGAGATATGCGCCAAAAACCGGAAGCCATCAATTTGAGGAATCAAACAGGGCCACAGAAAATTTTGCACAGCAGTTGGGGGGCGGGAACTTTCAGAGGTTGTTTTTGGGATCATTACTAACATGTTTTTGCAATTTCCTACCGTTACCACCAAAATGCATACGCCCTCAACTTTTAGGTCTAATTCGCCTCTACTACAAAGATAATACCAATTTTTTTTTTCAGTTCAACTGAATCAAATTCACTTCTTCCTGACTGTAAGCGCATTAAACCAAGAACAGGGATACATGGGAATCCTCGCGAAAGCCAACACCAAATGGATCACGAACGCAGCACAAAATATTTAAATTAGAGATTTCTAAAGCAAAGTTGCCGATATGAGGGAGCCAAATATTGTTTCTCGTCTTTCTATTTGGATGGAATGAATGGATAAAATTGAAATTTCTTCTTGTCTTGCGTAAATAGTAATTGTTCTAAATTTTGAGAAAGATTCGAGCATGACTCATCATAAAAATCCAGACGAACAAAGACATTTCGAGTTGAAGTCATCTACTTTTTACGACGACGCAACTTACGTGATTATATTAATAATTACGAGCGAATCGGAAAACCATTCGCAAAATCTCGTAGAAGCGTTTCAATTAACATTAAAAAAGTATTTAAATACGCTTTCGCGCTGTATAATTTTACGCCAACCATTTGTTGAAGCTCTCATGAATCTCAATTACAGACGTGCCTACACGTAAAAAACTTACTCATCCTCAACGCATTGCAGAAATCGAACGAATAATACATCACTTCGTGGTCGGTGAAAGCATGTGCCCGTATAACCCGCGACTTCGGGATTTTACACATGCAGAAAGAGCTTTTTTATTGTACACCTAAATAGATAATTAAACTTTCAGTGCAATGAAATTTGCATCTGCACTTTTCCTCGTAGGCACCGCTCGCGTACAATACGAGTACGAATCCATACACGCAATTAACCGATTCTAATCCACCCGGAGATTCCAGTTTGAGAGTGCTCGAGCTAACAAATGGTTAACGCGACATTGCACTTCAATTTAGCGTAAAATGACCAGTTTTAAATTAATCTGGTCGTCTGTTATAGAGCGCGATAATTTTACTGTCGCGTCGCTCTTTAATCATGTATTTCTTTCTGCAGTTTTGGGAACAAATGGCTCAAAATTTTTGGACCGATCTTGTAGATGAACGCGACACTCTACCCTCAATTAATATATGTTAATTAGGCAGGTCGTATGGACTATTCACCTTTGTAATAACGGTGGTCAAGTACTCGACGCATTCCAAGTTAGGCTCGCGCAAATTCTACGAAGTGATCGAGTAATAGCTCAGCCCGGAGGTGGTAAATTTTTCGTTCGTATCGAGACACAAGGTGGATTCCCCCTTTTTACGCGTGGTCGTATTTTTTGCCCTCTTTCGAACGTGTTCTCCCGATCGCGGCGAGAACTCATACTTACTCTACCGGAATGATTAAATGCTATCAATGAAGAAGAAGAGAATATCTCGCAGCCATTATTGTCGTTTCTCGTTGATGCAGTTTTGTAATTTTTAATTAACCGCTTAGAGCCATTCGTTCGTGTGTACGTGTTTTAATTCGACCATCCCATAGCTTCCGCGCGGCCAAATAATCAACAGCGCCGGCTCGTGGTCCCGAAATAATTAGGACTTTGTACATGGTAGAAAGCACGCTGCACGCAGAATAGGCAATGTCGATGGAACGCCCGATTAAATGGTGTAAGACAAAACCGTAACTTACCCAGTATATATTCGCGAGTATCGTTCTTAGAAGAAAAACCAACTCCTTTAATTAGGTTCACCATCTTAATGGCGTTATCGGGCAACGTCGTTGTACGTGTTGTAATTTTAAATTTCTCTTAGCATCATAGGGAGATTTTCTCGGGAACGTTTTGGCGGATTATACGAGGGCGAGAAAAACTCTGACCGACAAGACCATTTAGATGGAGACTAATCAAGAGCGAGTAAATGGTTCTACGCGCGGTATCGCCATATCTTTTTTTTTTTTTAGTGGTGTAACATCTCTTTACATTGTACATTGACCGTTTAATCCGAATTGAAAGAATCTCTTTCTCTAGAGGTTTGTACGACGATACTAAGATGAATAATTGAAACGATTAGTCGTTAATATATTTGACGACATTATATCTACACGTTGTTTTCTTAGAAATTCAAATTTCCTTAATTAGCTCATTACGTTATCCACTGATATACGATGTACAGACGTACGCTGGCTAATGCGCACGAGTAGGTACGCTCAAGTGATACATTATTCTGCGTCCAGTTAAGGTGTACCCGCTCTCTCAAGGTATTTATCAATATAACGATGATTTATAAAGTCGCCAACGTAACATGAATGTTGTCCATTATTACTCGTGTAGTCACACCACGTTAGCTTCTGAAAATGAAGTATTAATTATATACAGAAATTGAGCCATGTTCACAGTTTATGAAAGACTCAAATTTTCGAGAGAAAATCAAAAAAATTTAATATTCAAGAGACATAATACTTTCTTGGTGTCATCAGAGACAATTGATATGAATCTATATCAAGTGAACTATTCGATTTTATAACGCTAGGTGAAAGTCCTTGACCTCAAGAAGATAGTTCGAGGTTCCAGGTGGCACAGATCCAGGTGCCGATCCTTACTGCCCTGAAACTGGTGCAGTAAGGTAGTATTCAGATAGGGTGGAGCACCTGTAGGGTCCGCTCACTCGAGAAGAAGGACACCGCGCCTCCACGCTGCTTAAAATGCCTTCGAAGAAGCAATGGATGTTATAGATTCGGTGAAGAAAGACATCTGATACGGGACTGCCACCCGTACCCAAAATGCCGAGAAGATGGCCGAGATGCAGGTCAGGTGGTCGGAAGCAAAGGCTGCAGAGGTGATGCAGAACCCACTGTCCGAGGGTGTAGAAGCATCAGAAAAAAAAACACCAGCATCTTAATGACTGGGATGCTCAAGTTCCTTCAGGTGAACCTCGAGAACTGCAAACTTGCGCAGAATCTTCTCAAGCAGTTTGTAGCTAAGAAATTGCGAGTGAGTACTACAATGTAGCAAGAGTACAAGGATGGTAACAGACAGTACTGGCTTAGCGGACATTGATGTTTGCCCACAGTGTCCAATTCCTCCGGGAGAGGTCGAAAGCGGAGAGGGATGAGTTGCTGTGACGATGGCCGAAATGGTTGTCTACAGTTGCCAAATCGCCCCTTCTCAGAGTTTGAGGACTTCTTAAGAAAGCTGGAAGAAAGCTTGTCCAGTCGGCGAAGTGATAAGTATATTGTGGTAGGTGATTTTAATGTCTGGTCAGAGGAATTTCGTTCTGGCCAAACTGACATCCGTGAGTATGCCTTGGGGGAGTGGATTGCCTACAATCGACTGGAAACTTTCAACGTGGGCAACACTCCTACCTGAGAGCATCAAGGATACGGGTCCATCATTGATGCCAGCTTTGCTTCAGAGAGCCAGACCCGAAGAATAGAAGTCTGGGTGGTACTGGACAAGAAGCGTTCTGGGAGCGACCATCAGTATATCAAATTTTCTATCCATCGGGGAGTTGAAGTCGCTGCTCCACAAAATCTTGTAAGAAAATGGGCAGTCAGGAAGCTGAATAGCAACCGGTTGAAGGCTAGCTACCTTGCTCTCACATGAGACCAAGGAAGAGAGCAAGAAGAGAACGCGGGTGTGGTAGCAGAGAGGATGATTAAGACTGTCACCAAAGCATGCGATGTAGCCATGCCCAGGCAAAGTCCACCAAAGAAGAGGAGAGCCGTCTACTGGTGGACCAATAATATTGCCGAGTTAGAAAAAGAGTGCAACTGTCAGCGCCGGATATACAATCGTAGTAGTGACCGCGAAGGGGCGCGGGCGGTTGCACCTGAATTCCAGCTGGCTCGCCAAAGGCTGAGGAAAGCCATTGAAGACAGCAAGAGCGCTGCTTGGAAAGAGCTTTGCGAAATGGCATAGGAAGACCCATTTGGCAAGCCTTACAAGATTGTGCTGAAGAAGCTGAAGAGCCTCTCAGCAATGAGTCGAATGGAGCCGGATGTTGTGGGACAAGTCATTGACGGCTTGTTCCTGCAGCACCCACCACCAATGGTGAAGCTACCAATAGTAGAAGAGGATGGTATATCACCCAGGAGATGTATGCAGCAGTGAATAGACTGCGGGGAAGTATCGGAAGCCTCCGGGCCCAGATAATATTCCACATCCAGTCTGGAACGTCATACATTCAGTTGACCCATCACTGCTTGTTGATACATTCAATGTGGCAGTTGTTGGGGGACTGTTCCCTGTGCGATGGAAGAAAGCCAGGCTAGCGCCGATCGATAAGAAGGATAAACCACCTGGCCTGCCATCCTCTTATCGACCATTTTGTCTGTTGGACAATGTTGGAAAACCCCCGGAGAGAGTGATAGCAAGTCGCTTTAAGAGCTATCTGAAGAAAAGAGGTACAATCTCTAGTAGTCAGTACGGTTTTCGAACTGATCGCTGCACATCAGATGCTGGGATCTGGCTGAAGAGGATAGCCGAGTCTGCGATAACTACACGTCAGTTTTCCGCAGCCGTCAGCCTCGACATAAGAAATGGAGAGGATCTTGGAAGCCCTCAAGAACGCGAAAGTGCCCGCAGACCTGCTCAGGATGATCAGCAGCTATCTTAGCTGTCGATAAATCAAAGCAGAGACGTCTGCTGGTCCAGTGAAGCGCCTTGTTACTTGTGGGGTGCCACAGTGGTCGGTCTTTGGGCCGCTGCTGTGGTGAGTTACATTCAACGGGATATTCAAGATCTGGATGGCGTAGGCCGGTCTTGGGACAGACTTGAGAGAGGACTCCACTGACACTGTTTTTATTAGCGTCAGTTTCAACAAAAATGTATTTGGATGGATTAAATGATTGGAGAACAGGAAATACGAGCCCTGATAGACCGAATTCCAACGTCAATTAGTGACAGAAAGGAGATAAAAAAAAATCGTAAAAGACGCCATCACGGCGGTGTCCAACATATTCGTTACTAAAATATTTGATCGCCTCAAGGCCGGCAAAATGCTCAATGCTTCATCATCATCGTCGGCTATATCGAGTAGGAGTTGGACTCCCGCATGTATCCTTTTAGGATAGCAATAACAACAATCTTATTTAAGCTAGTGGTGGTGTAGTTGTTGAGTGTTCTAGTGTTTTCTGCGTGCCAGGGGGGCACTGCAACTTGGTGGTTGCTGAGAAGAAAAGGGGGTTTGCCGAGGATATTCTTCCAACATTGAAGGAATGCCCGAAAGGAAATCCTATGGGTTAATTTTGTATAGTACACAGGTTGCCAAGTGAAGGATAAATGGCTCTTCAAACGAGAGGTGGAAAAGCCGTCCTTAGCCGCAAGAACATCTCTCAATTATGATTGTTCACAAACATCAAACAAATAACCATCCTCCACAATTGAAGCGGCAAATAACAACTCAAAATCTGAATGTTCACAAACATCGAACAAGGAACCATCCTCGACGACAGACGCGACAAATAACCACCCACGATTGGATGACGTACAAACATTAAACAAGGAACCATCCGAAGACGCGACTGCAGAACCGGTGTTAAAGGAAAGGTAAGCGCCTATAATAGGTCATTTTAATAAATACAAGTATAGATACTCGCAGCAAAGGAGATAAAGTAATGAAAATGGTACCATGTTTTTCATTCTGCGTTCAAACAGGAAGCTTGTTGGAGAGTTTAATGGAATTAATGGCGTCGACTCCCTCGAGCAATCCGTGGGACTTCCGCTGGACGCGTAGTCGTCAGTTCTGATCCAGTTTTGGAATCCAACGCTTTGCATACAGCCGGACGTCCCCAATTTGCAAGCGCTGTAGAGCGTTTGCAGAAACAACGTATTGACGACGTCACATCGACCGTAAATGATTTGACGAAAACTTTTTTCCTAAGAGATGAGCTACAGGCTGAACTGAAATCGGCGCTGGCTCCAATAAAACAGCAAACAGGCGACGTATAAGAAATGCCGTCTTGATGATGTGTGACAGGGATGAGGAGCAGCTACTCTGTCCATCTCAAGGTGAAGTAATTCAATCAGTAATGAAAAGTGAAAATAGTCAAAATACAAGTTCAAAATTGAACGACAGTAAAAGAACCAAAAATTGACGTCAAATTGAGAATTCATCGCCTTTATTGTTGAAATTGACTTTACATCGATGGCAATATCAAATCGATATTTTGTTGCTTAATCCACTTCTCCAAATTTCTCATCAACACAAAATCGTCTACTCTGTAGCGTCAATATTTCCAATCAGTTTTCAGATCTCTGAAAATATAAAGTAGTCGACTTCAAATTGACTTTTGATCTGAAGTCGAAGAACAGTCACCCCCTTGAAGCGTTTGATGCGTTTGTTGACTTTGCTACTCACAGGCAGAATGTGTAGACATAGTTATAAAATGTGGAACGGTGAGAATCTCAATTATGCTTTTCCAATAAGGCGATGGTGAAAACAAACGCAATTTCAACGTCAATTATGCACGCGCCAAGAACACGAGAATTCAAATTAAATATCATCGCAAAATGGTGAACAGCACTCTATTCAAGTTTGAAAACATTTCAACTGTAAAAGTGTACACTTGAGTACATGGTCAACAATTTTTTCTTTTTGTTTTATAGTGTTATTGGTATGAATAAAATATAAAACCATTCTAAACTTTCAAATGTATCGTGGTCTATGATAAGAACTGAAAATTTCATCTCTCATCCAATATAATAGATGTCAAAGGTTTTATCATTATCAACATTCTTAAAATATATGAATGTCGGTTCTAGTCCACATTTGGACAAGTTCATTTCAGTTCCTTCATCACCTTCTTCCTCACTAACTACCCATCGATGAACCGAATTGATTCCATAGCTCTTTGTGTTCAGGTTGTACCTTCCAGCCTCTTTTTTGTAAAATGAATGATCTGGCTCCTTATTGAATCCATTATTTTCGTTCTCGTCCAAACGATTTGAAGTACCTATGAACGCAGATTTACAAAGAAAACATAACACTTCAGCAAAATTACGTGAACGGCTAGGTGGTAATGGAGAATCTTTCAGTTCTGCGACAACCAGATGGAAACATTCATTTTCATCTGTTGTAGGTTTCTGGAGTCACAACAATGCAATAATATTACAGAGAAGATAGAGGAAATTAATTTCGAGATCGGATCACAAAAAAACAGAAATGCGCAGATTAGGTGTCAGATAGGCAATAGTGAGATGAGATACTTAGGTGTGAAAAAACTTATCTTTGAGAGAAGTTTCTAGGCAAACGTCGTTCTTCCAATTAAAATAAATTAGTAATTTGTAGCACTTCTTCGCAAATTATAGGATGCTTACTTTCCGGATAAGTAACAGAGTGGACTTTGATCCGGTTTCTTATTCCTGCATTCACATGTTCGTAGGTGAAGGCGAGTACGACGAAAACCAAAAACAAAGATCGACCCATGGTATGTCTCAAAACCTTCTTGAAAAGAAAATTACATAGAAAATTTATAGTGAGATGAAAAATACGAACAATTATACGTACGAAAAAATATTTATACAATTCAGGAATTTTGTGGAGAGAACTGCAGATAAAAATTTGAAAGTAATTCAATAATCTAAATCTGTGGAGATTTCAGTAGAGGGGTATATTTTTCCGATTAATTTTAGAATCTAGACGTCAATTCCTCCTAGGCGAAAAAATTGATCACAAAAAAAAGGATCAGACGAAAAACTGTGAGAAAAATGAAATAAAATGAATACGAACTTCGGTTTCCAAGTTACTGACTGAAAATTACTCAAAAACGAAAGACTACTTACTTGTGGCTCAATGATAGTCCAAAGTATCTGAATAGGTACGATTTAAAAATTCAACCTCAAGTCATGTTTTGAACGCAAAAACATCTGTTCAAATGCCGAAGAGAAAATTTTCGAAGCTCAAAAAGTATGTTTCATCAATAACGTTGAAAAATAAAAACCAATTGTGACAGCAAAAATACTCATGGTGATGATGCTCTTGTGTTTATTTCATAAGTACAAATAGTATTTCTATTTTGCAAAATCGAAAAATTCACGAATCAACAACTGCACGATATTTTTCTCACCTTCTGCTATTTGTACACTTTCATAGGAGTTTATCAAAAAAAACATTCATCCACTTTCTCGCAATGATACGTAATAATTTTTTTTTTACTGGCGCTCGGTGTAATCTGGCATCTACCTCTTGGATAGGTTTCATCCGCACCTTTCGAGTAGACGGCCAACTCTAATTTGAACAGAAATTTTTCAAGGTTGCAAAATAGGGAAACAGTTAAATGCTACTTCGAGATACATGCATGCATCCTAGAGTTCTCTTTTCAACTCTCAAAAGGGTATGGACCGATTCGGAGACCCCGAGCCACAATAGAATGTCTCTCAGAATGAAACATCATATGAAAATTTTTCAATAAAGCGAGCTTCCAAACTACTCTCAGGGTTATCAGCTCCGAGAAGATAACTTCGGAGCGCCTAAGAAAGAACTATACTTATGAGGGTGAAAGTAGAGGAAGCGCAGTAATTAGGAGAGTGGGAGACAGTATCGAAATTCTAAAGAGCAGATGGAAGACGTGAAGAATCAGAGCGAGATAGGCTGATATTGTATTTTCCAGATGGGGATGCAAAAAGAGGTGTAGGCGAAAAGCAAAATTGCTTTTCGCCTATCCAAGTATTTAGCTCTCTGGTTCCGAGAAACGACCGGTTTTATTGCTCAACACGCTCTTACCAACTCTGCGGATTTGGCTCAGAAACTTGATGGTATCCGGTTCTCGAAGTCGTGTCGTTTGCTCTCTTTCGATGTCTGCTCTATGTATACTACTATTCCTACAAGTAAAGCTATCGATGCGATGTACGAGTTGGTGGTCAAAGCTGGTTTTTCATTCGATGCTGCGGATGAATTCGAGCGCCTCATGCTACTATGTGTTCGTAAAAATTTGTGCCAGTTCAATTCTACAACCTACATTTTTCCTGATGGTCTCCCGATGGGAGGCCCTCTTTCTTCTCTCATCGCAGAGGTCTTCATGGACCGATTAGAGAGATGGGTTCTCCGCTTCTCCCGCTACGCTGCCCATGTTCTGTTATGGTACCGCTACGCTGATGATATTTTTTGTGTATGGACTGGTTCTGATTCCATGTTAAAACTTTTCCAAAAAGATCTCCACTCTTTCGATCGTAATATAAATTTCACTATGGATGGGTGACAAACATATCGATTATCTGGACCTAACTATAAAACTCCTACCGGATGATATTGATGACGGAGCTCTTATTCCTGTGTTCTCAGTTTACCGCAAGAGTACCTTTACTGCTCTCTCTATTCACCAACGCTCCCTCCATCCAACTTCTCATAAACTTGCGATCATCCACTCCGCTGTTAACCGTCTCATTTCTCTTCCTCTTTCCAATGAAGCTCAACAAAAAGAAAAATGGTTCATCCAATGTATAGCTGCTAAGAATGGCCTCAATATCGATGTTAACCTCATGATCCGACGGAAAAAACTGCACCTAAACTTATCCGAGTCTCGCTCTACTGCAAGTTTTCAAGAATTCGCTGTTTCCAATTTCTGCGCTAATCCTGGTACCTCTTCCAAAAAACCTGAGAAAGTCATCTGGATGCGTCTCCCCTATCTTGGAAAATTATCTGATTGGTTAGCTCGTGAATTACGCAAGTATAGCTACCGTGTAGGTTTTTACCCCCTTACTCGTGTTGGCAACCTTTCGCTACTAAAAGATCCGATCCCTGAAGTAGAAAAAGCTGGTGTTTATCGACTCACGTGTAGCTGTAGAGCTTCCTACACAGGCCAAACCGGTCGATCTCTTGAAAAAAGACTCAAGGAACATCGGACGCATTTTAATACCATAACAAGAACCAAATCCGTTCGTGGAGTTCAAAACCCTTCTGCTATGGCTGTTCATTGCTTCAAATCAGGCCACTCGTTTGATGCCGTTACCTCTTCCCTCATCCATCAATGTAGCAAAGGCTCGAAACTTGATAAATTAGAAGAATTTTATACCATTGATGATGTACCCATAATTAAATCTCGTACTACAGGAGGCAACGTGCTCAATAATTTAGATGCTGTATTCGTGAACAATTTTATTCGATACATGTTAAATTATGTAGAATGATTAAGATGTAGCATGATCTGTCTGTACTGCTTTTATCCTCAGTCTAGTTTGTCTCGCGCCTGATGATGGTTTGCTAGCCAATCCAAAACCGGTAGCGATCCTAATAAATATCAACTTTACGCGTGTGTTGTTTTCTACTTCCTTAAAATGAAATTCCCGCGTACCTATGAAGAGAATTTATTATTTATGAACGAAATAGTTCTAATGGAAGCTGAACCAAGCGAGGTAAGAGCAATTTTTTCCTGAGCTTGGTATTATTTGCTTCCTTGACCAAAGAAAGAGTTATTTTTACCGACTTTTCGACTGAAAAGTCGGGTATTGCTCCCGACCCAGATGTGGCAGAAAAGCCTGGAAATGAATTTTCTCGACGTTTTAGATCGGATTTAAGCTCCGCATTTATAGATGTGAAAGATTTGGTCCATGACAAAGCCGCACCCAAAAATGAAGAGTTTCAGTCCTTCGTGATTAATTGTAGAGAAACAAGGCACCCGTATACATGCCCTAAAAAAGATTAAAAGTCATGGATGTATGACGACTTTCAGCCGTCAATGGATCGGCGTACTGATGACGAAGAGAAGATAGTATCAAAATTGGAGCAAAATGCGAATTCTATTTAATAAGTCATAAAGACAAGGTATATTCCCCGATGTTTTAAAAATAGCAATTACAGTTCCTGTCCCAAAAGAAGGTGATTCTACGCAGATGACAAATTATAGGCCAATAGCACTTCTCCCATGCATCTCTAAGATCTTTGAAAAATGTGGAAAAGATAAAGTTCTGAACTATTTAGATCATATAAATTTTCTGAGGGATCAGCAATATGGCTTTAGAAGGAACAAGTCAACGGACACTGCCCTGTTTACCCACATATCAAATATTGTGAACAGCATTGAAGAAGATAATGCTGCAGTGGGAGTATATTTGGATTTAGCAAAGGCCTTTGATACAGTTCATCATAAATTAATGGTCAAAAAACTAGACGGGTTGGGGTTTCAGGGGCCTTTGCTAAAATGGTTCACATCATATTTGTTCAACAGGATACAATGTGCAAAAATTAATGGGGTTCCAAGTGATAAATTACGGGCAGTGTTTCTGGACCTCTTTTATTCTTAGTTTACATTGATGACTTGTTCACTTTACCACTCAAATGTAAAGTCACCGGCTATGCTGATGATACCTTGCTGTTGTATAGTGTCGCTACTGTTGAAAAGGTCAACGCTGACTTCAAGCACGATGAAGAAATCTTGAAAAGGTGGTTTAGGGAGAACTTTCTTCATTTAAATGTTGATAAATGTTTTAGTATAGTGGGCTAGCGAGTTGAAGCTGAGGATTGAAGACAAAAATTTAGAGAGGGTAATTATGGATGAGAAGCCAACTTGGACGGTACATTCAACTGAACTGCAATTCAAACTTCGGAAATTAAACTCTTTGTTCTACCATTTGGAAAGTTATTTTAATATAAGACATTTAAAAGAGCTCTACCAGCCTCTCTATGAATCAGTCTTCAGCTACGGTATAATACATTGGGGTGCCTAAAGGCATATAAAACCCATAAAAGTACTGCAGAATAAAGTATGTCAAAACATACTCTCGCTATCTCCCCGAACCATAGAAAATATAGTTTACAA
Organism: Aspidiotus destructor; assembly: GCA_035079395.1. Taxonomy (NCBI): domain Eukaryota; kingdom Metazoa; phylum Arthropoda; class Insecta; order Hemiptera; family Diaspididae; genus Aspidiotus; species Aspidiotus destructor. The sequence goes on along the minus strand of JAVHKZ010000018.1, from coordinate 32,511,594 downwards.
AGCAATGAATGTAATGAAGCTGGAGGAGGTACATAAAAAGATATTGTTGATGTTTCTTTTCAAGAATCAGGACCTCTTCCGGCTCCCTTCTGATAAACGTACAATTACCCGTGCGGCTGTTTCAAGGGTGACGGCCTATCCAGGCTGGAGAAAAGAACACTCCATAATGCAGGCAGGGTATCAGGGGGCAAAATTGTTCAATAGTTTGTCAGCAGAGATTAGGGATGAGGTGAGGCTATCGGTTTATAAGAGACGCATTGGAGAGACAATTTAGGAAATGTTCATTTGTTATGTTTTTGGTTTTGTTTTTGATTGAATTTTTGTGTTTTGCCCTTGTTATGGCCATTATTGTTATTGTTACTATTATTCTGTTGTTACCGGCATTGTTGTTATCATTTTTCCTGTTGTTATGCAGCTGGCTCCTTATTTTTGTTTTTTCTTGGTATTGTTATTGTAATTGTTATTTCTGTGGATTGCTGTGAATGTTTATATCTAGAGACCGGATTCCTCGGCATTTGTCACTTTTTTTCCTGAAGGACGAAATTATAGATAGACGAAATCAATGAGAACCAAAATGAAGTTCGAATCATGGTAAATGGTATGCAGGAAAAAAATTTCATTTTGCCGAAAAATGCCGAAAATGAGAAAAATGCCCGACAACAAGAAAAATGCCGAAAATAGCCGAAAAGACCAAATATTGTTGTTCATAGAATTTTACATGGATTTTAAAAGGTCTAAGCTTTGATTTTCCGCAAATATCAGAAAAAATCAAGCTTCAATGAGAAATAAGTAGCTCTAGTTGATGTGTGATAACTGCTGCGTGAAATAAACCATGCCCGATCATCGCGATTTCTTGAATGAAACTTGTTGTAGTCGAGTGAGAGTAACGAATGAGTAAGCTGAACTGTATCGAAGCATGCCTCATCTTGTCGTAGCAGGCTTATCATTAGGAATCCTGATACTAAACTGTAGAATCTCAACGACCAGTCGGGTTCTTCAATTCAAACTCCGTAGACCTACTTGCTAAAATTATTCACGATGCCTAAAGTTAAATCGACTGGCAGTGCTGGTATGCGACAATGGGTCCGAAAGTATAATGAAGACAAGAGCCGAAAATTGCCGAATTTAAAGATTTTGATGCCGAAATTCACACGTTTTGATGCCGGGAAATCCGGTCTCTATTTATATCTTTAGTGTATCATTTTTATAAATTTGTTATTGTTGTTGTACTGCTGTGATGTTTCTGTTATCTATCTAGTTTTCTTGAATTATTATCTGTCTTTTTTTGTCCTCCCTCCCCCCCCCCCCCATCCATCATATTCTTTTTAATTTTCTTGTTAATAATAATAATAATCACGCTCGCCCCCTAAGGGGCATCGGCACTTCTGTTCCAATGAAAAATGTATGTAATTATTATATCAATAAAGAGCATCTTTGAATTGAATTGAATTGAATTCTAATTGGATACTGGAATAAATGAATAAATGAATGGATATTTTATTGAATAAATTTATATAAATTATTAGTAAATTAAAAATGATTTTATATTAAAGACAAGAAAACCTTAAAAATTTTATTTATAAATTAATATTTATATTTTTAAATTTTATTGAGGTAATATAAAATATATATTTTTTTTTTTTCTATTAATAAATTTTAAATTACTTCAATGATAACAGGATGATTAAATAAATTCATTTTTAGTTTATTACCTCGATATTGAATTGAGGAGCGTTTTTCCAAAAATTGTTAAATCCATTTAGCAAATTTTTCAGGAAAAATAAAAAACTACCTCTATTTGTCACAGTGAGAGATAATGGCAATGTGTGAATGGTTATAGTAGGAGTAGATGGTCATACATGAGTACAAAGATTGGCATCCACGTGCATTGGTTCATTAGCTTGTGAGGCTGCGCCAAAGAAGTACAAATTTTGGATTTAACGAGTTTTGGAAAACTAATTTATCTTATTTACATGTATTGATGTCCAAAGAAAATTGAAACAGGGTGCTAAAGTAACACGGCTCATATATCTTAGACGCATAGATAGTGGTGCCAAAAATTATTTGACATTTTTTTATATGATGTATTACTTGTATAAAACGCTAAAAACGCTAATATCTCAATTTTGAATAAAATGGATTTAACGAGTTTTGGAAAAACGCTCCTCAATTAATAAAATAATATTGGAAGAATTTTTATAAAATTAATCTGTTCAATTAAAATTTTATTACATGATTTGAGTTTAGATTGATGTAAATTAGATTGGATTTTATCTTAATTAAATTTTATATTATTGTACAAAAGGATTAAATATAATATAAATATAATGAATTAATACTTGAATTAAAAATTTAATACAACAATCATTTTCAAAATTAATACTAAAATTATTTTAATTTTAATTATTTTCAAAATAATTACTAATAATTTTAATAGGTTTCAATTTAATATATCAACATATTTAGTATTTATTGTATATGAAATTGATGAAAAAATTTCTTCAATCCCCAAAATTTATATTTTAAAATTTACACTTTTAAAAAAATTTTATCATAAATTTTCAATTTATAATAATTTTATATCAATTATTCAATAAATAATAAAAAAAATGATGATTCAAATTAAATCAATAAAATGTCAATATAGACAAATAAATATCATTTCAATAAATAAATTATTATTAATGATAACATAATAATTATTATAAGTGTTCCTATAATTATATGAGTTATATGAAATAAATTTTTTAAATAAAAAATTTAAAAAATAGAATTAGTTGAATTAAAATTTAAAAATGTATGTTCAAAGTATTGAATTATAATAAAATAAATTCTTTAAATAATAGTTAGAAGAATATATTTATTTATTTATTTATTTATTTATTTTATTTTATTTTTATTTTTTTATTTTTTTTCCCACCCCTCTTGCTCAAAACTCAATTTGTATGAGCATGGGGCGGTGTTTCATTTTCATTTTTGTATTTAATTAATGAGGCTCTTGCAAATATATTATATTATTAATTATTTAAAAAATTATTTTCATTTTATATAAAATCCTTCATCTTCCTCTCATCTTCATGTATCTCTTCTATCCTAAGTTCCTTCATTTTCATATACCTACTGTAAGCTGGTTCAGGGACAATTGTTTGCAAGACAGTTGTTAGCGCAGACAATTGATCGCATCATCAAAAATTGTTTGCAACATTGAAAATTGTTCGCATCATTGAAAATTTTTGCTTCATCAAATGCATCACAAAAAGGAGTACAAAAAATTGTTTGCAAAAAAAATAAGCTTGTCAGCACTAGAATTTTACATGTGCAATGATTCGCATAGGGAGGCCATGGTTGGTGAAGTAAATTTTTTTCGTGGGGGGGGGGGGGCAATAATTTTTCAAAAAAAATCAAAAGAACTTTTTGCAGTAGTATTTCTAAATCAATTACCTTTTAATTTTTTTAGTCGTTTGAGATGAGGCGTTGCCCCACCCCTACTTTTGTCTGGGGGCCCCCTTATCCCCCTATTCCGCCACCCATGACTGAGGCGTTATCAATGCGATCATGAACGCGTACAATTTTGTACTCAACATTACTCGCAGAAACGGATCATCATCCTTACTACAATTTACTGTAGCATCGTCATAAATTTGTAAAGTTCATGCGGACAACTTTCAATGTTGCGAGCAATTTTCGATGATGCGAACAATTTTCAATGTTGCGAACAATTGTCCCCACACCCTCTAAGCTAATCTAACATTATTTGTTCTCATTATAATGTAAGTATGAGTATTCTACAAATCGAGCCCATAGCCCGCAGGGTAGTTTTATGGCTCGTTAAATAGATAAGAAAACAAGCACCTCGGGCGAGGTGTTAGGAGGGTCGGCTAAATGAATTCTTTTTTGGAAAACTCGATAAATAAAAACTTGAAAAAAGCTGAATTTGGCTGCAGGTTGAATCACCTCCTCTCCCCTCCCCACAAAAAACCGGTGAATAAACTTTTCACAATACACTTCAGAAGACCATTTAAGATACATTCCAGAGGAAAATCTTTTGCCCTCACTTTTTTCCTTATCCAGAGCATTGTTACCTGGGCTAAAAGGTATACTAGATTCTTTGAAAAACTGAGATGAGCATAAATTTAAATGGCTTCTGTCAGCTGAACGCAGAATTATACATGTGTTTCACGACTGGAGAGGGACATGAAGAACACTTATTTTTATCATACACTGTTCCCACAAAAAAACCTGAAGGTAAACTTTTCACAATACACTTTAGGGAAAAAAAAGGGCACAGTGACCAACTGTAGCTTTATGGGAATATAATAATAATAATAATAGAAATAACAATAATCTTACCTCCAGATTCTGCCATATGAAGAAAACAAGAAAAAATCAAAATCAAAATCAAAACAAACAAAATGAACTTGAAATAAGAATAATCAAGAAAACAAGAAGAAAAAAAAAACAAATTCAAAAAAAAAAAAATGAACTTGATATAGAAATAATAAAATTACAACCACTAATCTTCTAAATAATCGAAAATAAAATAAAAATAATAAGAAGAACTAATAATAATAAGAATGATAATAATAAGGATGCGAAGAGATAAGGAAGATATGTTCCATACAGATAGTCAAAGAAAATGCGTTTGACAAAAGTAATACATTCTACCAAGAAAGTCAAAAACGCACGGACAAGAATTTCCTCCGCTACCTGAATACTGCAGTTTATAATAGGAAAAGGAAAAAAAAAAAAATAATAATAATAATAATAAAAAGGGTATTCTCCATTGTGTTGTGTATCTAAGGTAAGATAAGAAGATAAGAAAAGGTAACGGAGAAAACGTGAAGGAGACAAAGGAGGAACCGAGGACAACTTTGACGACAACGACGACGACAAAAAGTGATTGTAATACGGTCGGCTAGCGAAAGCGCGCCGACCCTAAAAAAAGAGTGATTAATGATTATTTAGGGCAAGGAAAATTTGATAATAGAAACGAAAAATTGACTGAGCGAGGAAAGCCACAAATTTTCCTTTTCTTTTCTGATATAATAATGTAGGATAAGTGAGAATTTCAGGCTTATCTCTTGTCATTGAGAGACATGAACGCAAAGACATTTCTTTGCTGTAGGAGTTCTAGTGTCTTGAATTTTCACACTTCTATTTTGTGTTTTAATTCGATGAAAGTGGATGTTATTTTCAGAAAAGAAAACTTTCGATAAGTTTGAACTAAAAGTTATCGCCTCGTAAAACATGACAACAAATTTGATAGCTGACAGGTCAGCAGTGATGGTGCGCTGTGTTGGATACTGAAAAGGGCCATCAGGGTGAACGAATCCCAGTCAGACGCTGAAAATCCCGGACAATGCGCTATTGCGCTTTCTGTAGCCTTCCTCATCCGTCGCATCTTTTCGACACCGGTCTCAGTATCGTACTCTGCCCAAACATAAGTCATCTCGTCGGTCGCTATTAATTTTATTAGTTTATAATTATATTTACTTGTTTATTCACGTCGTCTTCGAACTTATCGCGGCCGTGCTCGGCGTTGATTAAATTCGCCAGTCGGTTATTGTTCGTCGGCTTCTTTTCTTTCAACGATGACGAATCAACGAAACGATTTTCGCGTTTTGAATAGAAATTTTAAAGGACGGACGCTGCGCAGCGGACGACGACTCTCTTTCATTGTTTTCATATCTTCGTTCTTGAATCTCGCGAGTAATGTCCACCAGCGATAGGTACATATCAACAATGCATCGTATATACGCGGCGTATATTTACTCGAAAGGTCCGCCGACTCTAAAAGCAACTACAGTCATAACATTAGAGTCCCCAGCGACTGACCGTTCCGAACGAATGAGAGAGAAAATCGCCACCGCACATTTCGACATCGACGTTGTACCTTTTGATGGCTTCGAAATTCGTATTCCCCGAATGAAGGAAATATTTTTGCCGATTCGATCTTCATACAACTGTGTGAGAAATATTCCATACTATACGGGAACAATACTGCGGATAAAATACATAAACCGTCCTATGGGAGACTCATTTATTTATATTAACGGGAAAATTCGCCCACATTAAACGGAGGAGACGGCGGTGGTGGTCTGCTCTCTGCACGAAAATATCAACGAAGTAATAAAATTAATGTTCGAACTTGTATTTATATTGTGCTTTTGTATACCGTGAGCTGTGCGTCTGTAACACACGGATATTTGTCCGATTTATTGTGTTTTGTATACACCGGACCGGAGTGTACATATATTTTGGGGGACAGCGACGCGCACCTAACTCTTTGACATTATTAGGGTACGGTCTGCGATGAAAATGATGGCGTGCGTTCGAGTTAACTGTAATATAATAACCCGAGAGATTGGGACAAAAAGACAAAGAGGAGGACAAAAAATCAAAAGACTTTATCTAATCTATTTCGATTGAAATGAAAGTGTGTACGAATAGAGAAATTGTACACGCAACATGGTCACACTGGCCGTGTGGAACAACTGCTGATAAAATACGAATCTAATCGATGATTGATTGCTAGTTATTACGGGATGAGACTTACGACCACATACCGTGATCATTGTCGCACTGGGGGACGCATATTTACGAAGATAGAACAATATTCCGACTTTTAGTTTTCGTGCATCCGATGTACGTACAATAGTGCGGGTACACACGCACTGCGCCATACACGACCAACACCAATCGAACATTATTAAACGACTATTCATCTGATTTGAAACGGTAACGGATGATATAAACATTCCCCATCCGTGCCTACGTCATATTGTCAAAATAGTAATGATACCATGCGGTACAACATAATTTTAGGAAAGATGAGCCTGGGGGTTTTGGGATTCGGCGACTTTTACTCCAGAGACTAAAATTCCTGAATCATTTTTTTGGCTCAGAGTAGATGTTGGCAAGACATTGCCTTGCTCACTCCGCATTAATCTAGTATAAATATTGTATTTCACGTTTCTACTCGTTTGGCTCAAAATTCTCTACCTAGTATGAGTCTAATATATACCAGCAAGGGTCAAGCCTAGTATAGAGGCTCACATGAAAAAGTCGGGACAGATGTGCGGACGTCAATATCCTATGTAAGGCTAATTAGTACACGCAATATGGGCCAAATTTCGCATAAAATAAAAGCAAAGGAAACAGGTACTAAAATTTTGAAGGCCGAAATTGTTTTCGTCAATAAAGTAGGTCAAGGTCACTCTTAACGTCATGAGTCACGTTGATTCGTTGCAATATGCCTAAAGTGAAATCAAGTTTAAGTTCCTCTATGAGGCAGTGGATATCTCCTTACAATAAAAAAACGGAAGTTTTAGCTACTAATGGGAAGTCAATAACGTGTTTTCCATGTGGAAAAGAACTTAATTGGTCAAAAAAGAATCATGTAGGTTCTCACTGTTCTTCAGGTATGTTTATCTTTTGCTGTACTTTTATATTCACTTGCATACTGAGCATGAATTAAGAAGTGCTTTCGTACTTTACAGCGGCGCTGTGCATCGTTGGTGCAATTTTAAATCAAAGCAGACCACCACGTCGATATCGAATGCAGATACGTTCAATCGCGATCTTTGCGAAAGTTTCCTCGCAGCCAACATCCCCTTGAAGAAACTTACGAATCCTACCTTAAGAGCGTTTTTGGCCAAGTACACGCAAAAACACATACCTGAAGAAAGCTCACTCCAAAACAAGCACCTCGGACGAGGTGTTAGGAGGGTCGGCTAAATGAATTCTTTTTTGGAAAACTCGATAAATAAAAACTTGAAAAAAGCTGAATTTGGCTGCAGGTTGAATCACCTCCTCTCCCCTCCCCACAAAAAACCGGAGAATAAACTTTTCACAATACACTTCAGAAGACCATTTAAGATACATTCCAGAGGAAAATCTTTTGCCCTCACTTTTTTCCTTATCCAGAGCATTGTTACCTGGGCTAAAAGGTATACTAGATTCTTTGAAAAACTGAGATGAGCATAACTTTAAATGGCTTCTGTCAGCTGAACGCAGAATTATACATGTGTTTCACGACTGGAGAGGGACATGAAGAACACTTATTTTTATCATACACTGTTCCCACAAAAAAACCTGAAGGTAAACTTTTCACAATACACTTTAGGGAAAAAAAAGGGCACAGTGACCAACTGTAGCTTTGTGGGAATATAATAATAATAATAATAATAGAAGTAACAAAAATCTTACCTCGAGATTCTGCCATATGAAGAAAACAAGAAAAAATCAAAATCAAAATCAAAACAAACAAAATGAACTTGAAATAAGAATAATCAAGAAAACAAGAAGAAAAAAAAACAAATTCAAAACCAAAAAAAATTGAACTTGAAATAGAAATAATAAAATTACAACCACTAATCTTCTAAATAATCGAAAATAAAACAAAAATAATAAGAAGAACTAATAATAATAAGAATGATAATAATAAGGATGCGAAGAGATAGAGAAGATATGTTCCACACAGATAGTCAAAGAAAATGCGTTTGACAAAAGTAATACATTCTACCAAGAAAGTCAAAAACGCACTGACAAGAATTTTCTCCGCTACCTGAATACTCCAGTTTATAATAGGAAAAGGAAATAAAAAGAAGAAAAAAAAATAATAATAATAATAATAATAATAAAAAGGGTATTCTCCATTGTGTTGTGTATCTAAGGTAAGATAAGAAGATAAGAAAAGGTACCGGAGAAAACGTGAAGGAGACAAAGGAGGAAACAAGGACGACACTGACGACGACGACGACGACGACGACGACGACGACGACGACGACGACGACGACGACGACGACGACGACGACGACGACGACGACGACGACGACGACGACGACGACGACGACGACGACGACGACGACGACGACGACGACGACGACGACGACGACGACGACGACGACGACGACGACGACGACGACGACGACGACGACGACGACGACGACGACGACGACGACGACGACGACGACGACGACGACGACGACGACGACGACGACGACGACGACGACGACGACGACGACGACGACGACGACGACGACGACGACGACGACGACGACGACGACGACGACGACGACGACGACGACGACGACGACGACGACGACGACGACGACGACGACGACGACGACGACGACGACGACGACGACGACGACGACGACGACGACGACGACGACGACGACGACGACGACGACGACGACGACGACGACGACGACGACGACGACGACGACGACGACGACGACGACGACGACGACGACGACGACGACGACGACGACGACGACGACGACGACGACGACGACGACGACGACGACGACGACGACGACGACGACGACGACGACGACGACGACGACGACGACGACGACGACGACGACGACGACGACGACGACGACGACGACGACGACGACGACGACGACGACGACGACGACGACGACGACGACGACGACGACGACGACGACGACGACGACGACGACGACGACGACGACAAAATGTGATTGTAATACGGTCGGCTAGCGAAAGCGCGCCGACCCTAAAAAGTACGTTCGGTCGCTACATGATGAATCGATGCTGGAAGTGAGGGCACGCATTGGAAACAACTACGTGTACATCATAGTTGACGAAAAAACAGACGCGAGGGGTGAATAATAGATCGCTAACCTTATCATTGGCTCTTTGACGCCTGAAGAGGCAGGCAATCTGTACCTCATTGCTTCTGCTAAACTACAGAAACCAAATGCAGCCAGTATCTGCAGCTTCACAAACGATACCTTAGTTACCTTTCACAAAGGAGAAAAATTCTCAGACAGAGTTTTACTATTTGTAAGCGACGCCGCACCTTACATGGTTAGCGCAGGCGAGAAACTAAAGTCATTTTTAATCAAATAATTCACGTCACGTGCTTGGCCCACGGTCTGCATCGTCTATGCGAAAAAGTGCGAACATGTTTCGTCGATGTAAATAATCTGGTCAGCTGGTCACGAAAAGCTTTCTTGAAGGCGCCATCACGAACAGCGTAATAATATTTCGAAAATATGAATAGTGAACTTCTTCCCGACGTCATTGTGACCAGGAGACGTGGGTAAAGAGTGCTTCCTTCTTTGCGGATCACTTCGATAATTTTGCGGACTTGGTTTCAGAATTGTCAGATGATTCGCAACATGTCAGTAAATTGAAAACACTGGTCCTGAAAGACAATTTACCTACGGACCAACCTACCTTGCATCTCTCCCCGACGAAATTACGAAATTAGAAACGCGAGGTTTGACTTTACTTGCGCAAGTCGAGATTAAAGAAGAAGTGCGACGTAAAATTCAGATCATTCTAGGACCTCGAGGACACCTACTTCGGAACAAATTGGACGATATTATGTATTTCAAAAAACTTCGCATTTACGTCACTTCAAGAATTGAGTTATTCTATGATTGACATTTCTGGCCAAATGAGTGCTAACATTTCTCGAAATCCACGGATATTGAGCGCGTATAATTCTGCTCAATTGGTCTCTGTAGATTTGGAGCGCTCGTTTTCAGCCTTCAAGTTGAAATTGAGTGACAGGCGTCACAAATTCACTCAGGATAAGTCTGGAAAAACACAAATTCTTGTGAGATTAATTGTAATTTGAAATTATGATTGTAATTTTGACTTTACTAAAAAACAAGGTATATTTTTTGAAAATGCAAAAAATGCAGAATTCTTTAGATGTTCCTGCCAAAATGCTGATTTTTTAATGCCAATAAATCCGCTCTGTAGTCATGACCCAGGGTAATGGAAGCGAGGTTGAAGTTTTTCTATCCTCAGAGTAGGTCAAGGTTTCTGAAGGCCTAGTATAGCCTAGTAGTGCATATTGGGCCCAAGATGATGAAAACAGCAAAAGTTGAGATTTTTCTCAGTACCTGAGCTCAGTCAACTCTCTGTAGGTCTAGTGTGGTCTGGTACTCTATGTTAGGGATGGTAGCAAAGGTCGAGATTTTCCCCATATCTCAAGGTCACGCGGACGATAACGCAATGATTCCAGCGAAAAGACATGAAACGTGCCAATAAAGAGATTTTTTTGTGATTTTTCAACAAATTTGAAGAGTTCTTAATCGTTTGTGCTACTTTGCGTTGGATTTTGCCGTCGAATTTCTTCTTTTGTGCTCCCCCTCCCCTCCTTCTTCCTCCTGTAGAAGAGCTGTCAATATACGAGCCTCCCTCGGTTTGTTTTTGAGTCTGGGAACGGGCTTTTGCGCTGGATTTTCTGTCAGAGTTTTTCATTTGCGCTGGTCTGCTTTCTCCTCAACTCTCTGGGGGAGGAAAAGGGGGTGAACGGGCAACCCCACCTTCCTCATTCGAAATTGACTGAATCGTTTGTGCTACGTTCCTGCTGGATTGTGCCGTCGAGTTTTACGTTCATGCTGGGCTCTTTTCCGCGTTGGAGAACGGAACTATAGACATATAAAACCAAAGTTGGGGTGAAAATGGATAGAATCGCTCGTGTTATTTTACGTTCGATTTCGTACCTTTCCTTTCCAATCGTTCGTCTACTGTTGTAAGCTCACTATGACAGACTAGCACAGAGGTCCTGTCTAACTGGTCAGAGCGGCAAACGCCTGAAGGTT